>OZ025296.1:109928014-112659014 GCA_964019185.1 Maratus speculifer | reverse complement strand
AATGAAAAAATGTTGCTTGTTCGCTTGCTTTGAACATTTAGAATACGATATAATAATTGTATATTTTTCTGCTGTTTTAAACACTTTCCAATATAGTTGAAAAAGCTTTATGAATTGTGTTTTTCTATCCATGCTCTAACTAGTGTAAATATATTCGGATTCTTCAACCACATCATCAACCACATCTGACCATACAGATTAATAATTAGAAGCAAAAAAATAACTGTCCAGCTAATGAAAAAAAATGTTGCTTTGAACATTTAGAATACGATATAATAATTGTATATTTTTATGCTAACACTTTTCAACATAGTTGAAAAAGCTTTATGAATTGTGTTTTTTCTATCCGTGCTCTAACTAGTGTAAATATATTCGGATGCATTTGACGTATGTTAATGCAATTTACTACTTTGTATTCGGCATTGAAAATGAAGTTTGTAGTTTTATAGTTTATTTACAAGAACATTCAAAAGAATTGACATTTATGGTCAATAGGGAAAAACTGTTTGCAATGTATTTCAATGACCAATTTCAAATAAAATGAAACTGATAAGAATGACAAAGATCAAACATTTTACAGAGATTAAAGTAAGTTATAGTTCGAGGTACATAAAAGAAATCCATTATTTTATTGTCTAATATGGGGGAAAAATTCGTTTGTTGTGTATTTTAATGATGTTACACTATTTCAAACATATTAAAATTGGTCACTGAAATGCACTAAAAGAGATTTGCTAGTACAATGAGCTTAGCATTCATCATTTATTTACGGGCAATGATTCACTTGCCGTACTATCCAAGAATAATAGTTGCTGGAAGTATGTTTTCGGTTTTGGGAAAAAAACCAAAGGGTTTAAGGTGCTCGAATAATTTTACTGCCGACTGTACATATATATGCAGAAACATGGACACTAACAAAACGGATGATACAAAGATTACAAACAGCACAGAGAAGCATGGAAAGATGTATGCTAGGCATAACTAGAAGAGACAGAAAGAGGATAACCTGGATAAGAAATCAAACAAAAGTTTTTGACATCCTTGAAAGAATCAAGCAGCTAAAATGGAAATGGGCTGGGCACATTGCAAGAAGACAAGACAATAGATGGAGCACAAATATACTACAGTGGTATCCTAGAGATGTAAAACGACCAAGAAGACGACCACAAGTAAGATGGAGAGACGAAATTAGAAAAGTGGCTGGTGTAAATTGGATGACGAAAGCATTAGACAGAAAACATTGGAAAAATCTGGGGGAGACCTACATCCAGCAGTGGATCGAAAACGGTTGATGATGATGATGATGATATATATATAATTCAAATGAAATTAGTTTGAAAACTGTATATGAATTGATTAGTTTTCATCGATATTTAAAAAATATCCAAGAATGAACAAATTTCAAATATATTTACTTCTCTCTCAAGTAATGGCCGATTACTTTTTAAAACTGTATAAAAACTGAAAAGTAGAAAATAAAATAGAAATTTAAAATAAAGATTATAATATATAAGTTTTTTTAAAAATACTTTCAAATAAATTAATAATTTAACATTAATTGTTCTAGTATTATATGCTGAGAAAGTGAAGCTAAAGGATAGTCTAAATAGATTTATTTATTTTTTAATTTATTTATTTATGCCTAAGTGGAACAAAATCACCAGATCGCTAGGATCCGGTGTAGACCCTATTTTTCCCACCCGGTAAGTTCCTCGGCATGCGGGGATTCATTACAATAACCTCCAGTCCTCAATAATAATAATAATACTAATAATACACAGGCCGCTAGAGTACAAAACTCTTTCGCGACAGACATCGGCGAGCTGAAGGTGGAAACTGAACTGTTGATTAAAGGAAAGTCTATTGATTGAAAAGTCAATCGTCTGAAGAAGGAAACTTGATCTAAACAACATCACCACAGTGGTATGCGCGCCGGAGACCTTCTCCATCGCGACAAGGGGCGCGACTACTGCCAAAAGCTCGACAAAGGCTCTAACGCGACAGTGGGCAGTCTCTTCTGTTCAGGTCGCGGAATACTTTTACTAACCTGTAAATAAACAGCCCGTGGCTGCACAAATATCTTTATTTTAAACAACCACAGTGAAAATTACTCTAAAATAACTCTTACCGAACTCCTGTACTGAGGCTCGCTACTTTCACACGTCAGCTCTACTACTCGTCGCTGGAGGCTCTTCCTAACTCACCACACCACACACACCCTCAACTCACAACTTACAGCTTTTATACTGTGCAAACTGAAGACGGAGCTAGAAATTTGCATAAAAACTCAGAAAGCCGCAGTTAACTGTAGATCAAGGGCGCCAGTTTACATTTAATCAAATACATTTTATGTATTCAACTACGTATCTCGACATACTGTGTTTTATTTACATTTACAGTGTATTAAAGTAAAATAAAAATCATACACAATATTAGGTATTTAATATAGAAATTTTACATGCACATAACATAACTACAATATAAATAAAATTGTTATTTTTACAGAATTAATCTCCAAACAACAACAACAACAACAACAAGAAATGCTAAAAGAGAAGTAAGATGAGAATTTTACAAAAACAAATGAACGAACTAGACATTATATATTATGATTTAAATACATTTGCTACTATTTTGTCCCAATCTTTCCTTTCATACTTCATGTTGTTTAGATGATGAATGGACTGTCTCTTTTATAATCGATTACTTTTAAAACTTTCTATAATACAAACTTTGCTTCACTTGCAGCGAAAGAATGTATGAAATATTTTTTTTTAACAGCAAATAAGAGTGGTCGATTTTTCTTCAATTAACAAAAATGAACTTTTCGTGGTAAAATATGTATTTTAAGTTTATAAAAAAACAATTAATCTATCATATTTAGTAGTTACTATTGTTCTTTTTTAAATGCAGATGTTTTTGTGTAACCTTTCAACCGTCGCAAACGATATTTTTATTGTAAACTGGTAATTTCCAGTACATAATAAAATGAAGTAATCAGTGTAAAACTTTAAGCAATTACTAGCTGCCCTTGGCGACCAGCTTGGTTTTCCTTGAATGTATACTAAACATTAAATCATTTTTCTTTTACTTATAACTTATTTTAATTGCTCAATATTTTGCCAAATTAGAAAATTATGCTAAACAATTAGTCTCAGATATCATATATGAGTCATATTGGCGCGATTGCAACAAAACAGCAATTATATGTGCCTCACATGGTGACCCGGCTATTGTTATTTATATATTAATAAACTGTTTGTTTGCCTTTATTTTCTTTTTAAAAATGATATAAATTGTTTTATTCTATAATATTTAACTAAACTGTTTTTAATGATTATTTCCCTTTTAAAATAATAGAAATTACTTTAAAAATATGTATGTAACTGGTATTTGAAAACGGAATTTACGTAAAATTTCGCCAAATAAGAAAAATAACAAGCCAATGTAGTGCATACATGAAATATGTGCTGATAAATTAAAAACTCAGTATTTTTATGATAGCCCGGCGCAGATAATAAACCGCCAAATATTTAACCGTGGCTTTTTCTTTCTTTTTTTTTTTTTTGCATTTAATTAATTATTAAAAATATAATAATATAATCCTTCCACTCATTTCATTTATAATACATAACTTTAATTTGAAACTGAAAAGTTTAAAATTTATGACTTTTATTTACCCTTTTTAAGTAATAAGAACATAAAAAAAAATAATATTTTGAAACTCCATAATTGCAGCGAAGGAACAAAACCTAAATGAATCCAGTTTACCACAGCATAAATCTTACCAAAGGACTTTTGCATAGTAACCCATAATAAGTGTTTCATTTGGACGTTGTCATTAAAAAATTAACAAATAATCGTGATTTTTGTGCCACGTACGTTAGCGTAATATATATATAGATAGTTTTTTAAAAATAAGAAATTTAGAGTTCCGCTTTGGCCCAATCACACCACATGCACAGAATCGTTTTTCTTTTTCTTTCTTTATTTTTTATTATATTTTTTTCTTTTTCACAGAATAGTTCTTCTTTCATGCGCGATGTCGCTTGTGGAGTTAAACAATTCTTTGCGCGGATTCATATTAATGTACAGACACCATTTTTCTTATCGGCAGTAACGTTTCATTAAAAAAAATCATTGCTTACATCCAGTTGAGCGGTGAAGAGCAAGCAATTAGATTGCTAAGCATGCGGAGACAGCGGTTCGTTGATTTTTGTGTTGCCACTTAAAGCATGCAGGACCTATGCTCCACTCTTCTAAACCTTTCACATCAAGCATCTTGTAAGCAGTGTGGTAGATTTACATTTTTTCTGAGTTCTCTTATCATTTGATGCGAATTTTCATGCAAAACTTTATTTAATCTCTAGTCACCGAATTCGACTAGATCCCCAGAACGGCTGCATCTTTGAAGTAAAATTTTCCTTTTTTGTTCTTTGTATATCAGTGTGTTATTGGAGTAAATCATACAAAATGCAGCAAATCAACGCAATTTGTTGGCGATTTGTTTGTTGCCAAAACCTAATATGCAACAACTTATGTCAACATCTAACGGAGTCTGAAGTTTAACCCTTTATCTGCCGCATTAAGAATTCATGAAAATGTTACATCCTATAGCATTATATGCACATTGTTTAAACTAAATTAAAAGATTTAAATAATCATTTAATAAATATTTGAAGGATTTTAGAAGGATTAATTAAATTTAAATTTACATGGATTTTGAGCAATTTTTATAAACTCACTCAATTTTTTTTAAAATTATTTTCTTAGTATTTTGTAGAATTATAAAATCTACAAATATGATGATCTTACTATAGAAATATAGAAATATTTCCGCACTGAAAAATCCCCATCCCCTTTCTCAGCGCCAAGAAAGCTGAAAAGATGCAAAGTCAAAAGAAACCATCGTCTTTTTTAAAAAATATTTTTTTTTTTTTTGTGTAATCAATAATGTATAGAATTGAAGCTGGTGTAATACACAATTGAAATGAAAAAAACTTCTTTAAACACCATAAAATAAGTTAACTGCGCAAGGCCTTTCGAAAGAACTTAGTCTTTCTTCGTCAGGCGCAAAAAAGACGTGCGTCCACAATGAATGTAGCGGCACGACTGAAGGGGAATGCGGGAGGGAGAGGGAGCAAGCAGAAGGAACAGCCAATAGGAAAGAAGAAGGCAACAGCCAATCACGGAAGAGCATAAACAAAACTAGATAGACAATGAAGGAGAGGAAAGGAAGAAGGGGGGAAGGGAAATGGGAAAAAAGCGGGGTAAATTAAAAAATTAACTAAAAGGAGAGATTAAAATGAAATAAAATGTACGCAAAAAATATATATATATATATATTAAAAAAAAAAAAAAAAAAAAAAAAAAAAAAAAAAAATAAAGTACATAAAAAAAATAATAATAATAATAATAATAATAATAATAATAATAATAATAATAATAATAATAATAAAAAAGTTTACAATTAAAACACACATGAATAAACCTGAAAAATTGTATACATAATATATATAAAAATAATAATAATAATAATTAAATAATAAACTTAATTATGAAGCAGTGCTGAAAAGATTCTTCCAGGCAACGGAGAGGGTTTTAGAATCAGATTTATCATTAACAATAATATCTCGATTAATATAAATAGCTAAATTTTCAAGAAAGTCTAACTCAGAGGAACTATTGGCATTAAAAATAATTTTAGCAGTTTGAAAATTGAAACTATGGCCGGAATCCCAAGAGTGTTTAGCAACAGAAGATTTAGAAATTTCTTGATTAATGACATACCGAGAGTGTTCTTTTAGGCGTTTTTCGAGATTTCTTTTAGTTTGACCAATATACGATAAATCACAGCCATTACAAGGAACATTATAAATACCCCATTTTTGGAGGTCAGGGACAGGACATTTCATAGAAGGAAATTTTAATTTATTGACTGGTTTAAAGATAACATTAAAATTGAAACGTCTTAAAACTTTAGCTAATTTAAAACATAAAGGAGGATAAAAAGGGAGGACGACCAAATTATCAGGTTTACTTTTATCAATATTAGAAAGAGTGGAATTGTTAGGGGGTCTATTGAATTTGCTCACAGCAGTATTAATGATAGAAGGATTGAATCCACGTTTTACAGCAACAGATTTTAAGTAATTGAGTTCATTCTTAAGAGATGCAAAATCGGAACAAATTTTGAGAGCACGATAAATTTTGAGAGCACGATAAATTTATCGTGCTCTCAAAATTTGTTCCGATTTTGCATCTCTTAAGAATGAACTCAATTACTTAAAATCTGTTGCTGTAAAACGTGGATTCAATCCTTCTATCATTAATACTGCTGTGAGCAAATTCAATAGACCCCCTAACAATTCCACTCTTTCTAATATTGATAAAAGTAAACCTGATAATTTGGTCGTCCTCCCTTTTTATCCTCCTTTATGTTTTAAATTAGCTAAAGTTTTAAGACGTTTCAATTTTAATGTTATCTTTAAACCAGTCAATAAATTAAAATTTCCTTCTATGAAATGTCCTGTCCCTGACCTCCAAAAATGGGGTATTTATAATGTTCCTTGTAATGGCTGTGATTTATCGTATATTGGTCAAACTAAAAGAAATCTCGAAAAACGCCTAAAAGAACACTCTCGGTATGTCATTAATCAAGAAATTTATAAATCTTCTGTTGCTAAACACTCTTGGGATTCCGGCCATAGTTTCAATTTTCAAACTGCTAAAATTATTTTTAATGCCAATAGTTCCTCTGAGTTAGACTTTCTTGAAAATTTAGCTATTTATATTAATCGAGATATTATTGTTAATGATAAATCTGATTCTAAAACCCTCTCCGTTGCCTGGAAGAATCTTTTCAGCACTGCTTCATAATTAAGTTTATTATTTAATTATTATTATTATTATTTTTATATATATTATGTATACAATTTTTCAGGTTTATTCATGTGTGTTTTAATTGTAAACTTTTTTATTATTATTATTATTATTATTATTATTATTATTATTATTATTATTATTATTATTATTATTTTTTTTATGTACTTTAATTTTTTTTTTTTTTTTTTTTTTTTTTTTTTTTTTTAATATATATATATATATATTTTTTGCGTACATTTTATTTCATTTTAATCTCTCCTTTTAGTTAATTTTTTAATTTACCCCGCTTTTTTCCCATTTCCCTTCCCCCCTTCTTCCTTTCCTCTCCTTCATTGTCTATCTAGTTTTGTTTATGCTCTTCCGTGATTGGCTGTTGCCTTCTTCTTTCCTATTGGCTGTTCCTTCTGCTTGCTCCCTCTCCCTCCCGCATTCCCCTTCAGTCGTGCCGCTACATTCATTGTGGACGCACGTCTTTTTTGCGCCTGACGAAGAAAGACTAAGTTCTTTCGAAAGGCCTTGCGCAGTTAACTTATTTTATGGTGTTTAAAGAAGTTTTTTTCATTTCAATTAAGTAATCAATAATGCTTTTGGAACAAGACAAAGTAATGTATCTGAAACTCATTCTAAACAGTATTACCACTAACTGACGTATTAAAAGAATTTTATAATAAGTTATTTTAAAGGTACTTATAAGTACCGTCGGTAAATAAAAGGTTAATGAAAATCCGTTCTTTAGTAGTTTAGATAGTACTACGGCGTAAATCGTGAAAAATGCAGCATAGCAGTGAACCTTGTTGAGCGATTTACATGTCATAAGAAGTTATAACAAGTCATATTAAGAAATAACTGTCTGAAGTATTATGAAAATCCGTAACTTATTTCTAAAGATAGAGTTACTGAGGAAATCGAAAAAAATAAGCATAGCAGTACCATCTGTTGATGAATTTAGTCGAAAAGGTAGAAAATGTCAAACTAACTAACTGAATGACGATTAAGGGTGCTTTAGACTTTTGAGTAAGGAACAATTATTTTTTACCGTTAATTTTTGCATATTATTACATTTTTTAGAAGCTTAGACAAACTTAAATTTTTAGCTGAAAATCTGAATTGTTCGGAGTGGTTAAGCAGCGCAAACAGAGCTGTGTTGAATGGGGGCGGGAATGATGAAATTTCCAATGATTATAAAAAACGGAAAAATTGGTCGATTCGTTTGCGGTTTTCGCTAAAACTATTTTTTAAGTGCATTCGTAATTATGTAAATACGTAGCACCTATAGTGGTCGTTTAGTCCGTCCGTCTGTCCGCATATAACAACGCAAAAACTACCCAACCGAATCGGTCGAAATTTAAAATACATAATTATTACACAATTTTGTCGAATCATTTCAAATCTTATGAATATCGGATGCATAGTTCAATTACTGGGGCAATCAAAAGTATTCCATTACATTACGTTCAATAAAGAAAAAAGTTTCAAATGCATTTTAATCGTTTGAAATTTAAAATACATAATTATTACATAATTTTGTCGAGTTATTTCAATTTTTTTGATAATCGGGTGCATAGATCAATTACAGGGGCAATCAAAAATATTCAATTACATTATGGTCAATGGGGAAAAAGTTTCAAATACATTTTATACGTTTGAAATTTAAAATACTTAATTATTACATAATTTTGTTGAGTTATTTCAAATTTTATGAAAATTGGATGTATATAGATCAATTACAGGTGGTGAGATTTAAACTGCATAAACATAGAGAATTGATTTCTTATAGTCAAAGAGAGATTTATTACCTGAGCAATTCTTGTCGGCGACTTTCATAAGCAATTGTATGTTTCATAACTTGAATACCAGTCTTTCGAATTCACGAGTTCTTTATATCTTGAAAATAGCTACTTAGGAATTTTGCCCACTGGCAATGTTATACCTTTTTACGTCTGGTGCTTCACAAACAAAAAAAATGATTTAAAGGGATTTTAAGCGATTTAATAGACTTCAGCAAAACGTAAACATTCTTTGAATCAGAACATTCTAAACTGTCCCGCAGTCAACTGTAGAATAAAGAATACAATCTAAAAAGATGGATTACAAATGGATAAATGCAAAATATATATATGAAAAAACATATTGGGAATTAACAACACAAATGAATGAGAATTAATGAAATATAATATTAATTAAAGTCAAAATAGCCTCGTTTTTATCAAGATCAAAAGTTTTGGTGCTGCCATCTACAGTCATATTTCCGAAATAATTAGTGTCTTTTTACTGAAGATTTCCTTTTAGGATTCAACAACAGGGACAATCAAAAGTATTCCGTTACATTACGGTCAATGGGAAAAAAGTTTCAAATGTATTTTATACGTTTGAAATTTAAAATACATAATTATTACATAATTTTGTCGATTTATTTCAAATTTTATGAAAATCGGATGCATAGATCATTTACAGGGACAATGAAAAGTATTCCGTTACATTACGGTCAGAGGGGAAAAATGTTTCAAATGCATTTTAACGGTGTTACACTCATTCGAACTTTATAAAATTTATATGCAACAATAAATAACATATTATAATATACATTTTACATAATTTGTGGTGCAAAGGAAATTTTTTATTGCTTTACAAGGCCACACAAAAGTATTCCATTACATAATGGTAAAGGGAGAACATTGTTTGATGAGCGTTTTAATTGTAATTCACTATTTAAAATTTTATGAGATTGATATTTGAGAGTAATATTTTTAAAATTTCGTTATCGTACGAACGCACCTCATTTGCTACGCTTCACGTGCAATTTCCAACTTGTTATGTCAGTATTTCCTTGAAAATAAATTTAAAGATAAATTTCAAAAAGTTCCTTTACAGGACGTCTTAAACTTTAGAATAACCAAGAATTATTTTTAACCGTTATTTTTTGTATTTACTTAAATGCTTGTAAAAGCTTGGACTTAAATTTTGAATTCAAAATTTGAATCGCTGTTAGTAATTAAGTACCGCAACATTGAACTGTGTTTAATGGTAACATTTCAACTCCTGAACACAGTTCAGTTTGCGCTTCTTAACCTCTCCCAACGATTAAAGGTTTAAAATAGTTGTACGTTACTCTAAAGTCTAAGGTGGCCACTATCGGCATTTTTTGGAAATTTATCTTTATAATTTATTTTCAAGACAATGCTCACATAAAGAATAGTTTTAGTAAAAACCGCAAACAAATCGACCAATTTTTCCATTTTTTATAATCATTTGAAATTTGAGCCCCCCACACCCCCATTGAACACAGTTCAGTTTGCGCTACTTAACCACTTCCAACGATTCAGATTTTCAACTCAAAATTTAAGTTTATGTCTAAGGTTCTAAAAAAATTTAATGAGATGCAAAAAATAACGGTAAAAAATAGTTGTACTTTACTGCAAAGTCTAAAGTGCCCTCTATCGGCATTTTTTGAAATTTATAATTTTATTTTCAAGACAATACTGACATAAAGAATAGTTTTAGTGAAAACCGCAAACGAATCGACCACTTTTTCTGTTTTTTTATAACCATTTGAAATTTGGATCTTAAACTTTAATGGCCCCTATCTCCTTTGGAGAACGTTTGGGACCCTTAGTTTGCCATTTGGTATTGTTTGGCTTAATGTGTACTATCACCCCTTAAAGTTTTGCCCAAGAGTTTAGCTACACCCTGTATATATTCTTCTTATACTACAATTAAATATTTGTTATATAATATATAATTTTACGACATGTGCTTTATCATGTGCTTTTGAATAACAATGTCTCGATTTATTTCCCTTACTATAAATTTATTCAATACCTATAGCATAAATTGTCATTCAGATGCTTCTAAACATGCCTCCAAATTGCAAATGCAGTTTCACGCTGCGAGTTGTATTAAACTCACGCAAACTGAAATGCAATTTACTAAATTTAAACAAGCTATTAAATATATTTACACGCATTGGGCGGAATTTGAATAATCAGCATAATATTTTAACGTATGAGCTTACTGAAAACATAGTACTTGAAACAAGTCCGGATTATATTCATAAAGCATATTATAATGAAACATGCATTATTTACATACAAGATGGTTACCAAAAATAAATAAAAAACATTATCAGTATTTAAGTTGCTAACAATCTAAATCGCAAAATTGCGGTGTTTCTTTAGTTCTTAACTGTCGACAAAATGCAACATAAAAGTTTATTTTTTATGTTCACATATAGAGCTAAAAAAAAAAAAAGCTAGAGGAGAAATACATTCATTTATTAGCTTCAGAATAGAGGAGAGATATATGCATTAATTAGCTTCAGGCTACTGGAGAGATACATTCCTTTATGAGCTTCAGTTTTATATACCTAAAATTTACATTTTAATATTTACAATGCAAAAGAAATAAAAAAAAATATTTACATCATAAACACCGACATGGAATACCGACTTTGGTGGGATGTAAAGCATCTCATGCAAAGCAAAACACTCAAGGTTTGACCGATTCCGGGGACATTTCACAAATTGCATCTTGTAAAACTTATTTCAAACGCTACTAATACTTTGCAGGGAGTAAAAATATCGTCTATGCAGATACTTTGAAAAGATAGCGTAAAAATAAGGACGATGATTGAAATAAAAAAATAAGAAATTTGCTTATATTATTCTTCGAAAATTGACATTATTTCAGTTTTCCACCGAAAGGGAATACAGTATGGTCTATAAAAACATTACAATATGAAAGAGTGGTCAAAGAACTGTTATAAACTATCTAAAATTTTCAAATCGATCGATTAGTTTATTTTTCGATTTTCAAAATATTCGTGTTCATTATCTATTCAAAAATGTGTTTCTTTTTATTTTCAAAATTCGAGTTTTTTTTTTCTTTTTTTAAATAAAAAGTTTTGAATCCATCTGTTTGAAATTTACATATTCTTAAAAAGCTCCAAAGGTAGGCAAAAGCATTAGCATAAGTTTAAAATCTCTAAATACTGTGTCTAAAAAAAATTGAACTTACATTAAAACTTTACACAATGATTTTTTTTATTCAATCTACCAAACGAAAGCAGGTATTTTTCAAAACAGAAATAATGTCTTTAACTTCTGAAAAACGCCAGCCTCGTCTCACGGCTATTGAGATTTTAAGGGAAGCGTTTTGATTAAACAGTGTTCTGCAAGCATGAAATCGAGGTTCAAATCTAGTCAGCGTATGGTTTTGAGAAAGTAAATACTTTTTAATTGGGCCGTTTGATGAGTTTTCAATTATTTTGTTAACTAATTATTAGAATTTTAAATTTATGAAGCTCAGGTACATTAAGAGAGTCTTTAGACTATCTTCACAAAAGATTTGAGCCTCGTACGTACCATAGTTTTTGCTAACCATCGCACCCATAGACATAGAGTTTTGTTCTTTTATTAATAAAGATAGCCTGTGAGCTTGGTTCGATCAGTTTAATTCGGTACTTATTTTTTTATTAACTAATGTTTCAGACAAAAAAAATGTAAAGTTCTATTTTGAATTTTTTATTACTTGAAACTAACAATATGTGTTAGAGCTCTTTTAATCTAAAACCATATAAATAAAAATAACAATTTAAAGCAATGTGAATAAAAAAATGTTTGAATCCTTAGTGTTTAAATAATCGAAAAAAATCATTTTTTCTTTTGGTATTGTATTCTCTTAAAGTACGAAAAAGTATTTAAAGATAGTTTTCATCAACATTACCTATTCGTATTCTTTTTCAAAGCAAGTTTCAAAAGAAATCTCCTTTTCTATAGTTTAGAATATTATCACTAGCACAAATTTGAGATAAAATACTGAAAAGTTGAAAACAATGCTATAAAAAATTGGATATTTCAAATCTAGATTCTGCTGCAGTTCCCTTTGGGAATTATAGTTTGAAAGAAACTCGCATTCAGCGATACACAAAAGATATAATGGGTCGAAATTTAAAACATTTGGCACAAAGAATAGTCTCAGAACTTGCTGTTTCATTATTCAGATAGGAACAAAAGAAAAGGTTTCGAAAAATTCTCAATTTACTTCCATTTTTTTCACATTTTTTTCTATCAAAGTAATTTTCAGCTTCTCAACGAAGGCTGCTCAAGTACGTATGTAAATTGTATTGTTTCATTTTTATAAGTATTGGAAATTCAAGCACATTTCCACAATTCAATAACGTTTAAAGCTTATTTAATGTGGTTATAACATTATAATGAGAATTATTTGCTTTCTTTACTTTTCATTGTCTTTATATTTTTAATTTGATTTCTTAAGATTTCTTGAAAAGTGACCATTTCGCAAAATATCGTTTTGCGTTTTATTCCACTAACAGCTTTGTCATAGCTCTGTGTCTTGCCTTAAAAAAAGTTTTATTTGTGTCGTTATATGAAAAATCACTTTATTATGTTATTTGTCCATTCGTGACCGCAGAAAAGGGGTAGATTGTGCAGGTAGGTAATATCCAACAATCTCAACCTCATCATAAGTCTTCATTCTTAAGGGTTTTACAGTTTCATGCCTTTTTGTACTCCTGTATAAAGAGTTAAAGGCTATAATTTCATGCATGAGACAAATCACACACATTTTCTTTTGACTGTCTGTAAAATTTGCTTTTCTCGAGTTTTTTTTTTTTTTTTTTTTTTTTTTTTTTGGTCGTGCAATAGGTACAGTGTAAAAAATGATAGATGTTTCTTAATATACAAAAATGTACTATACTCAGAAAAAATATACAATAAACTATTCCAAACAAACGAAGATTGCGAAAAGCGTTCCTGTGTCTGTAAAAACTTAAGAAGATATTTAGTTTTGAAATATATAAAATAACATATAAAAACATTTTTTATTATCTCCCCATCATTTTTGGAAACGTTTCTGACAAATTTTTACAGTGTAATAATCAGTTTCCTGAAGTAGGTATATTGCTTTTTCGAGTGTGATCAAATCTACGGTAAATATATTATTATTGAGAAAACATATTTAACAGACATACACACAATATTAGCAAAATTACTATTAACACGAAAATTAACGTTATTTTCTTAAAACTGCATTTACGAAATAACTGTTTTGTTTGGACTATCGATTTGGATTGGAAATTCAATCGCATTTTCATAAGTCCCCTTAGCAAAAAATGGCATAGGATTTTTTATGGAAACACATGGTTTTATATGGAAAATCATAAAAAAATTATGTCATTATATGTAAACATATTGTATTCATATGGTAAACATTCATCGCTCTATGGTATTGCAGAGCAATGTCTATGGTAAAGTTATAGGATAATGATATATGCCATACATTTTATGGTATCCAGAGAAATGTGTATGGTAAAGTTATAGGATAATGATATACACCATACATGATATGGTATTCCATAACTAGGTGTATGGTAAAACTATAGGGAAATGAAATTTACCATACATTCAATGGTGTTCCATAGCGTGATGTATAGTAAAATAATACATAATTGTTTGCACCATAAATTGTATAGTATTTCAAAGCATGGTGTATGGTAAAATCTTAAAGCCTTTTGAAAGTTTATAATATATTAGATTTTGTGTAACTATAATATAAAATTACTCGGTTGTGGTCATCTCAAAACTTTCTACTATCTTTATGTATGTCTTATGCACTTCTAAAAAATAGAATCATAGCAACGCCACTGGTTAGATAGTTTAAACCAAAATCTATTTAGGAACAACTTGTGTTAACTTATAACCAGTCTAATGAAAATCCCTTGATCTCAAATTAATATAACATAAAATAACATATTATTTTATTCTTATATAATGCATATATATGAGTGTGTAAATGCGTTGAAAAAAAAATCTTGAGGAAAATAAATTATTCAATAAAAATATATAATTGACATATTTCCTATAAAATTCTAACAGCGATTAAAGGAGTCAGGGACACACATAAAAAATACTGCATTAAAAATTTATCTGATTTTTTATGCTTATAACGACATTTTTTTTAAATCATATTTAGAAAAAGAAATATTATGTGTTTTTTTTTTTCGTTTTTAGCATCTAGCTTTTAAGCATGGATTGTCATGGATAAGACTTCTTGTATGCGTTTTTCTTCATGATGGGTTTTCACAATTTCTCACATTTAAATTGGTATAACTCAAGAACCGTAAACATAAATGCTTTAAAATTAGAACACGCCTTTTTTTTAATTGCTTTACTTTAAATTTAATTCAGCAAATTTGAAAAAAAAAATATTTATTTTTGAAAGTATTTTTTTTTCAAACTTTTACTTTAAATAAATTTTTTATTAATATTTTTGAAAAAGCTGAATCAAAATTAAAATGTAGGTGTTTCTGTTTATTTAATTTCTAAAAAACTAAAATTCTACAATTATTACATTGAGTTGCAATAATTTTTTATTTACCTCCACTTTTTTTAATAAATTTTAAATTAAAAAAATATAGAGAAGTTTTACCATGTGATTTTGTTTTAAAATGGTATGTTTAATATCACAAAAAATTGCGAAATTTTAATTCAATAAAAGATTTTTTAATGTGTCCCGCACCCCCTCAAAATAAACAAATTGTCAAAAATAGCCTATAATTATTTAAAGAAAATCTTTTTGAATTTATTTTAAAAAGGACCTACAAATATTTGAATCACCAAAAGAATTTTTGAAATATCTTTTCAAAATAATAACAACAAAATATTAATGCATATATATTATAATATATAATATTAATACATATATATTAATATAATATATTATAATATATTAATTAAATATTAATAAATTTAATAATACCAAAAAAAAAAAAAAAAAAAAAAAAAAAAAAAAAAAAACGGTTTATAATTAATTCACGTTATTTGATAATTTTAAAGTCATTTTATATGGAACAACAAGGATTTTTATTTTATTTAAAAGTTAAAAATTATTAAAAAGATTAAACATTATTTTACGATCTATAAAAATATCAAAAAATCTACAGATATTTTTATCGACCTCAAATTATGATAATATATGAAATAATAGTGTTATTATTTTGTTCTTATGTATTTCATATATGTGAGCAGAGTCTATGCGTTATAAATAAAAAATCCTATGGGAGAAATAAAATGATTTAACAAAAATATATATTTGATGACATATTTTCTATAAAATTCTAACAGCGATTAAAGAAGTTACAAACTTCAAAATTACAAACTTCTGTAAATACAAACACATTCTTAAAAAAAAAAAAAAAACTGCATTAAAAATTTCTTTATTTTTTCTTATGCATATAACGATGTTTAAATCATGTTTTCTATTATAATTCGAAGAGACAATAGTCAGACAATAGTAGTATTTTTTAGTTTTGGTTTTTATAATAATTTATATTCATTTTATATGCAACAACAAAGTTTTTATTTTATTTTATTTAAAAGTTAATAATTATTGAAAAGATTAAAAATCATTTTAGAATGTATAAAAATATTGAATATATCTATTAATCTTTTTGGTATTTAAATTTAAAAGAAAGATTCAAAATTTCTGTAAAAATTATCTAAAAAATAGTAATATATATATTTTTTTTTACTTTAAAATTAAAAAATGCTCGTAAGTAAGGAATTAATATAATACATTAATATAATCATTAAAAATATATTATATACTAAGTTATCAAATGATTTCTTATTCTTATTAAATGTTATTTCTTATCGACTTTCTATTTTTTTTAAATTAATTTTAATAAACAGAAAATAGTGTTTCATTTAATTAATTGGATTTTATAACTAAATAATATTTGCTAAGATATTTACTCCATTCATTAAAATAATAAATTAACTTATAAATACATGTCTATAAAACAATTTATAAAAAAAACCTTTAAAACTACCTTCTTTTGTCAACCATTAATTTAGAACGACAAATAATGATGATTTACCGAAACGCTTTATTCATATAACGTTTTATAAGCACAGCTCATCACCCCGCATGGCCGAATGGTTAGGACGCTCGTCTCCCACCCCTACCGTCCATGGATCAAATCCCGCTGCTTCCCAAGGTCGAAGTGCATTAGTAAGCTTAGTTCCCCGTATTCCTAAAAGATGGCGCCACCAAAGTTGATATCGTTATTATTTTTTAATATATAGTACCATAAAGAATTGCCATACACTTAACGTTTATATGGTTTTTCATAAGAATTTCCATACACTTAACGATTATATGGTTTTCCATAGAATCACTTTTACCATAGGCAAAAATCCATATGATTGCACTTATGGTGTTTTTTTATGGTAATTCTATGCCTTTTTTTGCTAAGGAATAGCTTTTAAAACATTTGTAATATGTTTATAGCAATTTAATAAGAATTATCTATCTTTATATATTTATTTTGATTTTTTAATGATTTTTATGAAGAATTTGTGTCTGTATAAGACAAAAAAATTCACTATAAGCATACTGCAATAAAATGACAGATGTTTCTTAATATACAAAAATGTATTATAATCAGAAGCAAAAATATACTATAATTTATTTTATGTCAACGATGCATACAATGAACTTCCTTTACCTCTTAAAACCTGAAAAAGATATTTTGTTTTGAAATTTAAGAAACATTTATAAAAACAACTTTTATTAGGCGCCTGGCCATTATCGTAAACATTTCCGACTGACTTTTACAGTGCAATAATCAGTTTTATGCAGTAGGAATATTACTTTTTCTTACATTTTTCTGCAATATAGCATGTTATCTATAATATATTTTATAAATATTTTTTTAATATTACTGACTTCTACTCCGAAAAGCATGTGAAGGTATGTAAATTTTTAGAGAGCGTTGCGTTATGTAAATAAGACACACATACCCGATATGGGCAAAAGATACCGGGAAAGACGTAGCGTTGAATATCCAGAGAAATATTAAGATCATTCTTCTAAAACTGAATACTAAAAACTTGTTTGATTTTAGATTTTTGGCAAATTTTCAAAAAATTGAATGAGCGAACGAATACTTTTTCCCTTAAACTAAAAATTTTATTAACAAGGCGAGCCAACTTTGATAATCATAGATTTTGATTATTTTAATATATGCGGTAGGGCATAGACTTCTTAGCCTCAGGTTCAATGGATTTTATACAACATATCTTAGTTCTTTGGAAACAGGGGGGGGGGAGGGTAATATTATGACGTGACTTGAATATACTTCGATAACAAAAGGCATGGTTGATCGTAGCTCAGTTAGTATAGACCCCTTGCACGTGATGTCACATGCTTCATCTGGCGCCCAAACATAAGGCAAATATGGTGTTTTCACATTTTTAAAAATGGTAATTTGTGCTTCATTTTTTAAGTACTTAGAAAAATAATGCAAGAATAAGAAAAATCAAAATTAAATAGAAAGACCACAGGTGCTTTAAACGGCAAACGGGGAGTCATGATGTTTTCTTTGGGCTCCAGATGTGCACCAGATTAGAACAACAGCCGTTACTGTGACGTCAATGCAAGGGGTCTATAGCTTTAGTTGGCTAGTCAGACATCCTGGGATCGTTGTTTGGTAACGCTACATCTTTTTATCTTTTTTTTGTTTGTAAATATACTTATAATCATATTTAAAGAAAAAAAACTTGATACTGTATCTTAACTACAAATTTAGCGTATTTAAACATTAATTGAGATCTTTGATTTTCAAACCATTTTTTCTCTTCTCTTAATTAGACTTATTCCCAAAATTCGTCTTTCTTGCGAAACCTATTAAATCCAAACTCGTTACGATAATTGTTGTGGTGCCATCTATTTATGATAAAATAATGCATGTTCAAAATATATAAAAATAAACCCAGGAAGTAACTGAAAGTAAAATAATTGAAGAAACCAGCATAGTATGAATTAAAAAAATAAAAATTTTATAATATGAAAAATAGATAGTAGTTTAATTCTTATGCTGATTTTTAATATAATTATCTTTGTTAATTTGAAAAAGAGAAATATTTGCATCATAATGAATTTTCCTCTAAAACCAATATATAAATGACGTTCTTTAAAATCCCGAATTGAGACAATTGTGCATTATTATCAATAAAGAATGTATGAAATGCATTTTATACCAGATTTGATGAAAAATAAAGTTTTGGATCGATTTATGATTCATACAACTATTTAGCCAGAAATAAAAAAGTAAATAGGTTAAAATAGAAATTATATACAATATTCTAATTTTAAATTGCTTATTCGGTTATTTAATTATATTTACAAGTATATATTTATAATACATTAAAAAAATGTAGCGCAACCGGGATCTCTGATCAGCGACATAAAGCTAAACCAACTGAGCTACGAGCAACCACGACATTTATTTCAAAGTAAGTATTTAAGTCGTGTCATAATATTAGATTTCCCCCTGTTTCTCAAGAATTAAGGAGCGTTGTATAAAATCCATTGAACCTAGGGCTAAGGGGCCTCTGCCCTACAACACATATTAAAATTATCAAAATCTGTCTTTATCAAAGTTGGCTCTCTCCTTATAAGAGTTTTTTTTTTTTTTATTCAAAATAAAACTATTAATTTACATTAAAATCTATCTTGCAAAAGCTATTATCAAATGCTATTAAACGTTTTTAATTATAATCTGTTTTTTGCAATGGATGCTTCGAATAACATTAGTGTAAAATTGCAATAAAGTATAATTGATTGGTGCTTAAACATTTAAAAAAATATAATTAACAGTTGGAACATTTTGCAGAAACGGGATCAATTTAATATATTCAATATTGAAATTTTAAATAAGCGAACTTCTCTAATAAAAACGTGTAATAAAATAAAACATAGTGAGCTTAGTTTGCGCCTTCTTTTTCGCAAACATGATATAGAATATTGCAATTATAAAATCAATTTAAAATGTAGAAATTCAAACTACAATATTATTTTAAATAGAAAATATTAAAACACATAAACAACATAATAAATATAAAAAACTATATACACACGATAAAAAATTATATACACATACACATATATATACATATACGTATATGTATATAAAGATAGATAGATAGATAAACGTAAGTATGCAAGGAATAAATCATATTAATACCTACTAAAACACTGAATAGAAATCGTTTGTACTAATTTACACCTTGGTATTTTTTTTAATAATTAAAAGTTATAAACAAAGAATTTCATTTTTATAATTTAGCATACATATACGTCTGATGTATCATCAAAAATGTCCGTCAGGGACGTGACAGTGCTTTCAAAAAACTAAAATTCTCTAAATAGCACTATATAGAATGTTTCAAAAAATACTATAATTAAAATGTCTTTTGCAAATAAATAGAAAACAAAACACTTCATATTTTACTTTTTTAAACTATGTGTCTAAAACAGACACATATTTTACTTTTTTAAACTATGTGTCTAAAACAGACAATACTTTTGTAACTGAAATATTATGCTAGACTAGCATAAATATTATTTTTATGCTAGTTAAAATTGTGAAACTCGTATATAAAATGTAGTCTTTTATGTCCCATTATCTAATAAATAATATGATCACAAAAGGTACTTAATAAAATAGATTCTAGACATGCAAATATATTAATTTCTTCTTTATCTGTTTTACACGAAATCACGTAGTTCCTTATGATGAAAGATAACATGCTCATCAGCCGATATAAGTATTTAACAATTTTCTTGTTAAGTTTATTATATAACCAATGAACAATATAAAAAAAAGTATTCAAAAGAAGCAACAGCTCAAAAATGTGAAACATTGATTTAAAAATCTTTATCCGCCTATTTTCAAAGCTATTAGGGACAAGTGAAGTAATTATAACCAGGATGTAATTGTGACCTTCGTAATAATGGAAAAAACTGTGTATGGTAAAATTTTGTTTCCAGCTTAGATATTATTTTCATAATTTATTTTTCATTTTAAATATTCTTCGTCACTAGTCTGAAGCACTTTGGAGATCCAAATAGCAATTTAAACAAAGTCTGCAAAAATTTTTAATAAACGGAATTGTCCGTTTGGTGTTCTGATGTTCTTAGTTAACCCCAAAAAATGTGCAAAGGTAAGTATAAAGAAGAAATACAGTGATCATAATTTCCTTACTAGTAGTCTCAGTTACTCTAAACTTTTGTGATTGTGAGTTTTCATGGGGTAATTATAACCATAGTTTTGACTGAATAAAAAGGAGGCTATGAGAATTAAAACATTTAAAGTGTATTCTAAAATGGTCAAAGTTACATCCTATGTATTAAAAAAACCACTTTTCCAGACAAAAATTAATATTAAATATCATTTTGGATTTGTATAAAGTGGTAATAATTACTCGTGTTGACCCTGCTGAGCTTATGGATAATGATTTCTAATATTAAAAAGTTTTCAAAATAATACTAAAGTGCATGATACGCCTTCACAAACTCTATAATGAAATGCACCTAACAAATAAATAAAGTAAAAACACTTTACATTTTATATTTTTTAGACTATATTTTATGGCCTATAAGCTGCTCTTTTCAGATACAGTTTTAAATATTTGAAAATTTCTAACATCATATTTAAAACAGAATATTTTTTTAAAATTTAGTTTGTTATCTTTCGTTTTCTCAGAAATAATAGGATGCTAAGATAATGTAATGAATAAAGAGTTTCAAGACATGCAAATATATTAATATCTTCTTTACCTTATCAGCACGTAATCACGCAATTCTTTATGATGAAAGGTTACACGCTTTTCTGTGAACGCATTTCCTTAAACAAAGTATTCTTATAAATATTCATAAAGGGTTTTATTTTATAAAACACCGAGAGATTTAAGATAAAAGAAAATGTTTTTCAGTTTATTAAATTTCTTCTACATTACTGTATTTATTGTTTTGGAAAAATATTTTTGATATTAACCATAGCTTGTTTTACCTTTATGCTATAAATAAGAAACTTGTAAATTATTGCTGAGCATACAACTTCCCTACTACAGCTTTGATTTTTTTTTAAATGATTTAATGTAAAATTGATCCTACATTCTGACATGCACTTTAATACGTGTGCATCGTATAACCTAGCTACATATACATTTACATGCATTGTATATTTGTATAAAATTACTTTCAATGTATACAGTAAATAAATAAACTGTATTTTCATCAAATACAGGAAACAAAAAATAATTTATCGTTGTTTTAGGTGCGTTTGTAATTATATAAATACCTAGCACCTATAGTCGTCATTCAGTCCATTCGTCTGTCCGCATATCACAGACACAAACTACCCGACCAAATCATCTAACATTTAAAATGTACAATTGTTGCAAAATTTTTCGAGTCATTTCAAATTCATTGAAAATAGGATGCATAGATTAATTACAGAGACAATAAAAAAATATTCCATTACATTACGTGAATGGGAAAAATAGTTTAAAGTACATTTTCATGATGCTACACACTTTCCAACATAATAGAATTGATATGCATCAATAAAGTATATAAAAAAAAATTCTGTCAATCTGCGGTACAAAGAATATAAATTATTAATTTACAAGGTATCACAAACATATTCTGTTACATAATGGCATGAGGGGAAATACACACTCAGAAATAGATACCAAGATTTCACGAAATTGTCTTCATTTTTGACAAAAACGTTTCCTGGGAAATGACCCGAGCGAATATTTCATCATTCTGAGTAAATATTTTTTCTTTGTTGGAAATTTCGTCAAAAGTGCTTCTTCTAAAAGTGCAATAAGATGGCTGATGGTGTCATTTGTTGCATAATTAGAAAACTTCTGTATTTATCAACAGGGGGAAATGCGATCGTCTGAGGGATTCGATCTCACTACCTGCAGTGCGGGAGACCGCCTCTCTAGCTGTTACTCCAAAATGTTTTCAGGTGGTAGTGATTTTAAATGTGTGTAGTGGATTTTACTGTGTGTTTAAGCTTTTATGAGGTCCGTTGTTCGATGTTGTTTGACTTCTTTCAAGTTTTAATTAGGAAGACTAATTAATATTCTCGTTTTCTTATGATTAATAATTATATATGGCTTGATTAATATGATTTTTTAGAAAAACTTTCTTTACTTAATGAATGATTAGACTATGACCTGGTTAATTTGTTGTTGAGAAATAACGAATTTCTAAATGCATATTGGGTAAATTTTTATCACCCTGAGTGAATGGATGATATTATAACACTTGACTGTTTACAGAGGGGAGAGGGAACAATTATGTTTCTTTTTTATTTCATTGTTACAATAATATGTATCTTCATTGAAAAGAAGATCCTTGAATTTTGAAGTTTTAGTCACCATTTATTTATTTGTTTATTTATTTACTTACTTGAACATTTTGGTAAAACACAAGAAATTTATACCTTTAGATGTAAACCGTAACTAACAATACAAATAAGTAAATAATAAAAAAAATAATAAACATTCCTAGAAAACAAGCAATGGCTACATATATTTTAGTATTTTCTGAATAAAGATAAATAGTGCGTTTAAAAAAAATTGTGACAGGAATAAAATATACATCATATTATCTACTTGCTAAAATCGCAGGATGTGAGGAGTTACAGAAAGGCTCTTCTCGGCAAATAGTTCTCCCAGCTATTTCCTTCAAATGCATTTTCGTCTGGCCGCGAGTAAACAAAAAATTTCGTCAAATATTTGAGAGTTTACATTTCCTTAAAATTCACGTGATTTAGATACAAAACTATTGAAAAACAACGAAATAAAACTGAATGATTGCTGATTCGTCAAAATTGAGTTTTATTTCTGACAGTACACTGTCTGAGGCGCGTTTTAATAATATTAAACTATTTTACATTTAATGAAATTGATACACGTAGCTGAGATTTATTACAAGTTACTTCATAGTATTTACAGGAACACACAAAAGATTTCGACCACTATACTGTACCGGAAGTATTGTATACAATTGCTGCAATATCTGATATTTTTAAAACTCCGTTATAGTACGAACGCAACTCATTTGTTATGCTTGACGTGCAATATCCAACTTGTGTATCTGAATTCAGCTGTTAACATCACATACAATATATAATTTTCTGTGATTTTGATATAACGATCGCTCAAAATTCTCATTAATATTAAGTGCAGTTGAAAATAAACAGAAATATATATTTTCTACTCATATTTAAATAGTATTAGGGAAATAAGAAAAAAAAACTTCAGCAAGAAATGAATTTACTGTTACGATTGTTAATATTCAATAATGATCGTAGGCCAGTTTTGTTCTATGATATATTTCGAATATGAAGCTTATTAATAAAATAAAATAATTGGATTGAATGAAACAGCGTCATTAAAAATTACTGTTACAATTTCATTAAATGTATATATTTATGATTCAAGAAGACTTATTTAATTTAAAGTATATAAATTCCATAAAAATCTAATAATGAATTTCGCAAAATTATAAAACACACTAAATTTCACGTGTTTTTAACCTGTTCGATATCTTTTCATGTTTAATTTTTTTTTATTATATATATATATAATATTATTTTATTTATTTTATTAACGGCATTTATCAATCTCATTTTGTGGATTTCCATTAACCTGCTATTGGCATGCCTCATATAATAGATCATGTTTTCCTCAAAAAGGCAAAATTTTGTTACCGTAAAAAATTGCCTTATATATATGGATTGGAAAAGTTGTAAAGTTTTAAATACCCTAGCATTATTCATTGCAATTGTACAATCATATATTTACCTGTATTATTGTTAGGCAAAACCAATACAAATATATTAAGTGAGCTTTTTTAAAATTCAGCAAATCGTACTTATATGAAAAATTAATGTGAAAAATTTAATTTTGTATGCTCATTTAAATCTGAACTTTGTTTAAATGACATGTAATGGGAAATCTATTAAAATGTTTTCGTTTTCCTAACTATATTAAACAAGTTGGAAATTGCACGTAAAGCGTAACAAATGAGGTGCGTTCGTATGATAACAAAGTTTTAAAATATCACTCTCATAAAATTGTAAATATTTAATTACAATTAAAATGCGCACCAAATAATGTTCTCCCTACACCATTATGTAATGGAGTACTTTTGTGTGGCCTTGTAAATCAGTAACAAATGCTCTTTGCACCACAGATTGTGCAAAATGTATATATAATATGTACTTAATAAATACATATGCATTGTATTATGCTCGAATGAGTGTAACACCATTAAAATGCATCTGAAACATTTTCCCGCATTGACCGTAATGTAACGGAATGCTTTTGATTGCCCCTATAACTGAACTATGCATCCGATTTTGATAAAATTTGAAATAACTCGACAAAATTAGGTAATAATTATGTATTTTAAATTTGAAACGATTAGAATGCCTTTGAAACTTTTTCCCCATTGACCGTAATGAAACGGAATACTTTTGATTGTCCCTGTAATTAATCTGTGAATCCGATTTTCATAAAACTTGAAATGGCTCGACAAAATTATGTAATAATTATGTATTTTAAATTTCAAACGATTCGGTTGGGTAGTTTTTGCGTTGTTATATGCGGACAGACAGACAGACAGACGGGCGAACGGACACAATAGGTGCTACGTATTTGTATATTTAGGAACGCACCTAAAAAGCAGTTAGGGTGCTTGATCAGGCCTGGGATACTTGCACAGCAATACTTAAACAAAATTAGTCTTTTAATTTTTTTTTTGTAATTTTTACGGTGTTGATTTCAATAATAAATTTCATGTTAAATAAATACAAAATTTTATTGGTTCCTGCATATTTGACCGTTATTGTAAATTTGTTTTAATTTCTCATGGACGAGATCTAGGTTATAAATAGTGAAGTTAAGCTATTCATAAAATGATATTACACAACAGTTCAAAGTCGCTTCAAATTCCATGTATCTCCATGTTATTTTAAAGATCCATTCGAGTCGCTCGGTAAGCGCGCTATTCTCTTTTGTCGGAGAGTCTTTGACGCCTTAAACGAAGAGAGTCGCCAGGAACAGCCAATCAAATGCTTGGAAATCCGGATGATTTCAAAGCTTTTTTTTTTGGAAAACAAATGAAATGCTTTAGAAAAAAACCGGAGGCATTTTTTGTCGCTTGCAATTTTTACGTATAATAGATCCTTTATGGAGATCTTACACAGACCAGACATGTCAAATTCCGTGAGTTATAGAGTATTATATTTATGTACATGTCAATGCTTAGGATGTCCACGACAATGTTTTTCTCCGAAATTTATTTCTTTGAACTAGCTTTTTATAATTCAATTGAAATTTGTGTCCGCATTAATCACGAGATTTCCACGAGATTTTTTGCAGGATTTATTTGTAGAAATAAATTCTCAATAATAAACAATATTTTTATTCTTACTTCTTTTAAAATTAAAAAAAAAAAAAAAAAAAAAAAAAGTAAGAGTTTGCACCGTGCCTGACAAACGCAGGGTGAGTATTCAATTGCCATCTTTATTTTTGCAAAAGTAATTTGCATTTTTTATTGCAAATTTATTATTTTCATTTTTTATTTACAAGTATTATTTTCACTTTTTATTGACAATTATCATTTGCATATTTTTATTGACAAACCGAGGACCATTCTCACCCTATGACTGCGCAAAGTTAAAAGCTAGTCTAAATTCTTTGAAAATACAAAAAATACTAGCATTATGTTGTTGATTATTAATGAAAATACAGAAAAAATTCTCATGGCAAATTAAAAAATTAAAGAAACAGAAAATATTGCTTACTGAAATTTAAAATTATGAAAAGCTGAAAAACAAAAATTTGTTAATGAGTTAGAATTATAATCACCGATCAACTAAATTTGTACTTTTTGCTAACGTTATTTTGATAAAACTAATAGATAAGACTAATATAATTATAACAACAAAGACACAATATTAATGTTTTAATGGCTCCGTTTTAACTTTTTAAACAGGTAAACTTAAAATATGATCCAATAATTAATGTTGTAAAATTTTTGTTCTTATAAAATGATTTAATATATTAAATTTCTATTTTAAATATGTACTACTGATATCTTTTTATTTTGCGATAGATTAAACAATTATTATTATCATATTAACGTAATTTTCTTTTTATATGGATTACAAAATAATCCAGAATAGTTATCATATGTCACCCATCTTAATTATTACAGCCACGAACCATTCTGAAAGCGTGAATTTCGAAGCGTCAATTATTTCATTTTTAAACGAATTTTCTAGCTTAACAAGGCAAACTTAAAGTACCCGTCAAACTCAGTCGGAATAAATTTCCATTTCATAATCGAAGATTTAGAACGCTTATTAAAGTTTCGTGAGAACTAAAATTAATTGGAAAATGTCTTTGGGTTTCTTTAAAACAGAAGCTCAAAGCATTTTCAGAGATGGTATAACATTTAAATGCGTAGCTTTAAACTAATATGTATATAGAAATTTGCTTTTAAGAGTATATCTTTCATGGTAGGAAAAATAGCACATTCCTAAAAGTAATAATAATATATTTAAAAAGTCCTTCCGGTAGTGCCGGGAAGACGAGGTAGCTTTCATATACTTATTTATTTAATTATTTACTTTAAATTAAGTTATATTATTCAAATATACGAAGTTCAAATTAATGGAACCCGATTTTTTAAGATAGAATACTAGTTTTTGTCGCTACTGAAAATTAATAGGAATTTATAGAAATTGGTCATCTTTTATTCAACCTTGTTTTATTTTAGGTGATTTAGAGGGTCGCCAAATTCCACGATATCATGAAGTGCATGCCATTTTAAAGCAACATGATTGATAAAACAAACCAATGAGCTTAGTCAAAATCTTAATTCATGTTCACATACACACTCACATCAAAATCGATTAATATATACGAATGCTGTCGAGGGCAAATTGATTTTTTAAAAAATGTCACCCTTGATAGAAAACTAAACTGCTATACCTCAGGCGTTTTTTAAGGTAAAGACAAAGCAAAAAATACTCCGGATTTCATTATTAAGATAAATACTTTAGAAAGAACCTTTTTTCAATTTCTAATTTTTTGTTTGTACATCATTATACATTTAAAAGATTTTTGGGAAACTTAAATGGCTACCACTTTGAAACAAGATGTCGGATGAAGTTGTTCAATGAACTCGGTCAAGACATTGGTATGTATTATGCACACAAGGAGTTATATCCAAATCAGTTTAAAAATATGCGTATTATCGCGTGACAAATTTCAGACCGTTTCAAAATGTCAACCACACTGGAAATTGAAAGTGCTATAACTCAGCCATTTTCAAGATATAGATAAAACAAAAAATGTTCTAGAATCCTTGCGTCATGGTCAAATGCAAAAGAAAAATATTTTTCAATTTCTCACTTTTTTGTACCTAATTTTAAATTTTTAAATTTTTAAAAAAATTAAATGACCGCCATTTTGAAACAAGATGACGGTTTTAACTGGCTAACGAACTCGGTCCAGGCCTCATTATGTACTATGTACACACGAAGTTACATCGAAATCGATTGATAAATACTCGAGTTATCACGTGTCAAAAATCAGATCGTTTCAAAATGTTAGCCATATGAAAATTAAAAGTGCTATAACTCAATCATTTTATAAGATATAGACAAAATAAAAAGTGTTCTGGAATTGTTGTTTTAAGTTCTAACACATAAAAGAAAAACTTTTTCAACTTTTAACTTTTTCGCATTTAATTTTAAAATTTATTTTTTTAAATTTTAATTGGTCGCCATTTTGAAACAAGATGGCGGAAGATGCTGGCCAACGAACTCGCGCGAGACATTTGTATGTACTATGTACATACCAAGTTTCATTCAAATCGGTTCATAAATACGTCAGTTACAGCATGACAAAAATCAGATATATATATATATATATATATATATATATATATATATATATATATATACATATATGTCAACATTTGAACGGAGGGTGGTTTTGGGGTCTGGGGGTCATGATCAGTGAAAATATACCAAAATTTTCTGGAAGTGTTTTTCTCCGGACGGCTGCAATAGGTAGCTTTTTACTTTTTGTAATGAAAGCTACCTAATAATTAACTTTTTATTTGATTAATTACAGTAATACATGTAGTAATTTTTAAGTAAATTAATATTTTAAACTAGTCGGATGTGGCAATCCCAAAACTTTCTTCTATCTCATGCATGTTTATAATTCCAAAATAATAATATATCGCAGCGTCACCGGGTAGGTAATTTACACCAAAATTTCATCTGCAACAACTTTATCAAGTTCTAACTGAATCTGAAATTTGATAAAATTCCGTATATTAATATTTGAGATAGAATTATCGCAGAAATGGTAAAAAGAACGGGATAGAAGCGCCATATGTCGAGCCATTTATTCTAAAAACTAAAGAATACTTATTTATATAGGGACTAAATGAACTTGATATTGGATGAAAATTCTTGCTTTAGTTCCTGATATTGAGGGATTGCGATAATCATGAATAATTCCGTATAGCAGCATTATCTGTTGATATATTTACTCCAACTAAAGAATACTCATTTATATCAGGGATCAACTGAATTTGAAGTTTCATGAAAATTCGTGCATTAGTTCCTGAGATCATGAATAACACCACATAGCAACGTTGCTTGTTTTGCAATTTATCCAAAAAATTTACACCAAGTCAAACAGAATATAAAGATTTTATAAAAATCTGTCAATTAGTTCTTAAGATATAGCTATTTTAGAAATTGTGAAAAAGGCTGCATAGAAGCGCCACCTTTTGGGTGATATAGACCCAAAACTAATCAGATCTACTTTATATCAAGCTCTAATTGAATCCAAAAGTTTGTGAAATCTGTGGAATACAGACAGACTTACAGACTCACAGACAGACAGTTTTTAAAAACATATTTCTTGTAATCTCTCATCCCCAAAGTGTGTAAATCCATCGAAAACCAGAATTCGAGAATTTTCACGATTAAAAGAATGTAAAAACAAACTCAGACAGTTGTAATATGTGATTTTTAGAAGTTCGTTATTTATACAGAAGTTGATATACAGTTTATAGAATACGATATCAAAAAAATAAACACCATATTATATATTTCAAAATCCTATCCGAACTTATTGTATACAATTGAAATTCTACACTAACATGACGAACACAGTTATCTATAGTTAAAATTGAAACTCTTCGTAATGTATTTAAAATAAAAAAAAGAGTTTTAGAAGAAAAATAAATATTTTTAAATTTCAAACATAATATATTTGACAGTTTTCATAATTTTAAATAGAATTTCTATTGATCAACAATCAGTATATTTTTGTATTACATTCATGAAAAAAAGATGAATCTTTAGATTTATAATTTTACAAATTAACTAATCATCAAGTCAATACGTTTTATCTGTCGTCATTTTGCAAAATAGTCTGATTTTTTCCGTACATCTTAAATGTATTATTTTGTAATGTAACCGTGGTGAACAACTTTCTACACCCGAACACTTCTTTATTTATATAATTTTTTTAACAATTATAACCACTTTTGCAAGCATAGCTGTAGGAAATTTAGCCAGCTTACTGTAATAGCTCTTTATAGTAGGGGTAATGTCAGTAATATCGCACCATTTTTTTAAACTTTATATATTTTCGATATTTTTCAATAAAATGTATAAATTTCACGTAATTTTCGCAGGGGCGATACAGATTGTTTACCAATAACAATCAGTTAAATAGTTCAAATAATAAAAATTATAAAATATAAAACTACAAAAATTACACTTTTAACGCTTGAAAAAAATATTTCCTAATATGGCATCGTGCTCCTTCTTAATATAGCTGAAGGCGATAGTTGAAATACTTTTTTGTTGAGTCAAAATATGGAATTGTGAAAGGAAAATTAATTTAGAGGACGTTTTGTATTGTAATTATATTTTATAAAGAACTCTTTTTTTTTGTAAGATTATGACATTTTAGAAAAAAAAATCAGTCATAAACCTCATATCGTATCAATTTTCTTAGAATTCTCTATTTACTAAACAGTTACAATATTACTTAAAACTGTTTTCATTTACAGTATGACAATAGGAGAACAAAAAAAGGCAGATTATATCGGTACGACAATAATAAAATTTAAGAAGAATTTAGTTGAACATATTACATATATTAAGCATAACCAATGCGAAAATTCCATTTCAAATGTATATGAGAAACAAGAGGTTATCATTGATTTTTAAAAAGCTAAAATAGTAAAAAAATATCAAATTACAAAAAAATTAAAAAAATTTGGAATCAATAGAAATCTTATGTCAAGCTATCGACATTTGTAACGATGTGTTACCGTACCTTATCAGAAGAATTTGGTACAATTTACTGAAAATAACTTTACCATTCCCATTTTTATAGAACATTTGGAACAATCCTACAGCATGCCTCTACCCCCCCCCCCCCACCTTTTCTGTATTAGTCGTTGACGTTTGGATCAGCCCGTATGACATAATAAAATAACTCAACCTTTGACTTTTGCTCTTTTTGTTGATTTCAACCCTGATGAAGAGCATGGAAATACTAGGTTTTAAATTGCCATACTGTACATAAAAACATCTAAGTAATTTGAATATTTTGTTTTTAATCTTTTAAAAAAAACAGCTGTCTATGTAAATAGAAATAAGCTGTTTAAACAGAAATCACAAATGTAGCTTTTGTAATCAGGAGCTACAGACTTTCTTCATGACACTAAATGCGACATTTAATACAAATGATTCTATTTTCTCCACGTCAGTTGAATAAAGCTGGTTGCAGAAAGTCCTTCCACAAACATTTTCAATTCCTTTACTGACACTGACAGATTAGTTTCTAAGCTCCCATGCTGTCCGACGCGACGGATGCATTTATTCAAAAAACACAATAAAGACCTAACAATGTACCCGTGAAATAAAATGTGCAGTTGGTTTCTACTGAGATATGACTTTGCAGGCAGAAGTTTACAGAAATCACAACATAGTGAGGTATAGGAGCAAAATATCCACGAGATGAAAACGAATTCCATCACCCAACGGATAACGCCAGAAGACCTGACCCAGAAAACAGAAGTGGTAGGAAGCAGAGTTGAACTCTTTCTAGAGGACGAATTTGAGATATTTCGGGGGATGTTTCAAAGATCTGGTGCAGAAACTGCACTTTTATCCATATAAAAGCATAAAATTTAAATAAGTTCTTTGATTATATTTCTATGTTTTGTTGCGTGAATGTCTTCCCCGGGTAACACTCTGAATTCAACCAAAAAAGAGTGCCCCCCACCCCCCCAGTTAACCCATTAGATTGTAACAGATAGAAGCAGGATTATTCTTTGGAATGAGATCTTAATAGTAGTCAAAATTAACATACTGAGATATCAGCCATGAACTTTATACGGCGAGTGTTTGAGCAGCTTCTATTTAGTCTATAGTTATGTCAGGAATAAAAAGTGAAAAATACACTCTATTCTATTTTCTTAGTTTTCCTTTATTAACCACGTAACTGATTCTTTTTTTTCATACAATATATTGTAAATATGGGATAAACACCACTTTTTTAAGCTAAAATATTCACAATATATAGTCTAAAAATTTGTGTCATTAAATAATATGAAATTGCACTGATAAAATTAATAGTGTCAAACAAATTTCAGAGATGGATCAAGCAAAGTCTTCTTGCCCGTTCCACGTAAGGGGAAATCAGTTAAGTGGTTAAATATAGGGCAGGTTAGCGTACTGACACATAAAAAATAAAATTAAACATAAAATAAAAAACTTATAAAATTTTATTAATGCAGTTAAATATTTTTATGTATTGGATTTAATTCACTGAAAATGAAAAAAAAAATGAATTTAATGCACTGAGTTCACTAAATTGAAAATATTTATTAATTATTTTTCAATAATTTTTAACAAAGTGTGACTTTATCTTCTCACATTTTATTTACCACATCTTTTTGAAATTTATGATATCTGATTATACTCGATATAATAATATTGATTTAAGCCAGTCAGAGTTAAAATTCCTTGTATAAATTGTATTACTTTTAATTACATTTATGACTCCACTAAGCATTAAGATTACATTTATCTGTACATTTATTATAGCATAGCACGGTAGTGCTATGCTATATTTATTTCCAATGCGACTCCGTAATGTTATTTTAATAGGGAATTTAACATTGAACGAGTTATTTACTAGACATTTTCCCACCTTTTGTACGCGCTGCCACAGATTTTCTTCGAAGCACCTAATTGAGTAAAAAAAAAAAATTCCTTCAATCAAATAAAAAAAAAAAAGAAAATGAAAATGAAAATCTTAGTGATCAATGGACATATTTCCTGTAGCATTTAATAATTTTTACGTGATTTAAAAAGAAATTTTTTTTGTAAGAATTAAAAACGGCATATTTAAGACTTCATATTGGAAGTGAAACGGAGATTTTTAAACATTTGGTACCAGGAAAAAGAATCATTTTCAGAAAATAATAAATATGAAGCATGATTTTTGTAATAAAGAGATATTTTCTAATATTATTTGATGGATCAAGGCGATTTTTAATTGAAGAAATATAGAAAATTAGTAAATTAAGCTTTTTTGTATTTATTGTTTTTTCAAAATAATAGAAAATAACTTAAAAATATATATGTAAATAATGGTATTTGAAAGTGGGGTTTCTGACACATTGGCATCTGAAAAAAAATCACGCCAAAGCCAGTATATGATATTTGTGCTGGAATTTTGTACCTATACCACAATTTTTATAATGTCTTCGCCTTATACGTTCGAAGAAAATCAAAATAAATTAAGGTAAATAAAAGTCTCCAAAAATAATAGTATTAAAAAATAATAGTAAAAAATAATAGTATATCATCCTTGGTACGTAATGAAATTAGTAAATCTGCAGAACTAGACCTTCAAACTCAATTCCTGGCAATTTTTTTAAGGCTAAACCGCAGAATTAACGACTAATTGGCGTAAGACTTTTCGGCACTGCAATAAATTAGCCAATTCTATCAACCTAATCATTCAAATATTTTTTTTAATTTCCAATTTGGCGATTTTTTAAAATCGCTCCTCAACTTGTAACATTACAAATAATTAATCATTGAATAAAATTTAATTTTGAATTAATTTGTATTAAATTTATTATTCCTATGATTGTTAAAATGATAAGAAACTTACACGATTTAATTTTTAAAACATCACAAAGAGTTTCTGTTGAAAAGTAGCTGTTTTTTTTATATTTCAAGTTAATATTTTTATAAAACTCTTTTGATGCATTATTTGTATGAAATTATAAAATGTAAACTCATTTGAAATATTCATAACGCTCTGTCCTTTGGCACAGATGTCTAATACTTATCACGTTGGCGCAATTTTTGAGAAAATTGATGGTGAAAATTTCGTTTTCAATAGAACAAAACAATTTATATCATTTTAAGGTACTTCTAGGTTATCCCTTCGACCAATTTCGCCAAATTATACAAATCGCCAAACTATAATAGCCAAATTATACATGTTGACATAATTTTTATTTTAAATAACGAAAAAATAAATAATTAGTAGAATATTAATAAAAATATTAATAAAAAGTCGAAATAAAAATCACTTAATGACATTTTAAACACGTGAATCGCATTAATGTCATTGAATGTGACATTCACGATCATCCATTATTGGCATTTAATCTTATAGTTTGGCGATAATTTTTTGGTCGACGGGATAACCTAGAAGTACCCATTTTAAAAAAGAAAGTACAAGAAAATAACTTATTAATAAGTATACAATGATAGCCGAGTTAGCATGTGAGACACATAATCGCCATTTTGTTCCAATCGTGCCAACGTGTTGCATGCACAGTGTATGCCGCTGAATGCCCCTTAGGCATTCTCTTGAGCTCACCCAACCCTCCACCCCCATAGTTCACTTCTAGCTATGGCCCTGGGTGAATTATATCAGTAATTGTGACACATACCGCATAAAGAAGTCCTGAAGATGATACCCTCAGTTAATTTTGAAATGAGTTCACCTGAATGCAATAGTTATTAAAAAACTTGAGATATTAAACAAAAACATAATTTGCAGAACAAATTAAAAAAATCAAGATTTATTTCCTACACTCTTTAAGCCCGAGAAGGGACAGATATTAAGATAATTGATTTATTCATTTCGACATTTAATATTAAATTTTGGTAACAAATAAATTAAACCAAGTGAACATGAAAAAATAAAAATACAATTCAAACAATATGATACTTAACCACCCTAAATCTTAGATTCCGTTCAAATGAAATCGAAATAAATCTAAGACTTTTTTTCCAAACTCAACTTGCAAATTTGTATTGCAGATTTTGTATTATGTTTACGGTAAGTGTAAACAAAATGAATAGGCAATCAAAAAAGCAAATGTTCAGAAAAAGTCGGAGATTTATTTCGATTTCATTTGAACGGAATCTAAGATTTAGGGTGGTTAAGTATCATATTGTTTGAATTGCATTTTTATTTTTTCACGTTCACTTGGTTTAATTTATTTGTTACCAAAATTTAATATTAAATGTCGAAATGAATAAATCAATTATCTTAATATCTGTCCCTTCTCGGGCTTAAAGAGTGTAGGAAATAAATCTTGATTTTTTTAATTTGTTCTGCAAATTATGTTTTTGTTTAATTTCTATATATTTGTTGACATGAGTACATTGTTGACTTGAGTACATTTATTCATAATTTGTTGATAAAATTAAATAGAATATGCACTTCACAGAATGTGTTAATTAAATTAAATCACTGTCATTAGTGCAATTTAATTACTTAAACTAAATCTTAATTTAATTATTATGATTATGTCGAAAAGAATTTTATTTGTTGGAAAATGTGAATCTTTATTTGGTTAGATAAACATTAATAATTTGTTTGGCATTTCGTTAAAATTATCTTCCTAACAAATCAAAATATTATTTAAAATATATTTCATATAGATTTTTTAATGTATGCTTGTTTAAGGAATGTTTTAATTATGCAGTTAAGACGTATAGAAATTTACTAATATTAAAATCAATTGTTTTATAATTGCATAAGCACGATAAATCAAATTCTTTTGTTTTGTGTCAAATTATTTAAAAATATTTAAGCAATATTTTCAATTTTTGTCAACAAATTAACTTGTTTATTTATCTTTTTTTAATGTAAATTAAATACACAATGATGAAGCAAAGTCAGATATTTTATTTTACTGGATAATTTTTTTTGTGAAACTCATTTTTATACTGTTTTATTTATTTTTTTAAATGATATTTTTTTTATGATTTTTGATATTTTTTTATGCTTTTGTTTTTTAAATAAAATCTTTTTTATAAATCAAAATGCATAAAAAACCTACGTTCTTCAGTGATATGCATTTTTATACATGTTTCCTTTAAGAATTTCAGGGTGTAAATATTTTTTACAATATATTTACATTTCTATTTAACTCTAATATAAAATAAATATAAAGCGGCTTTGCTCGCGTAATATTTGAATTAGGTCAAGTAATATTTGTGTGCCCATTTTTTTTTTTTTTTTTTTTAGAAATTATGCTTTTAGAAATAGTTAAAAAATTGCAGTTTAAGCCTAAAAATTGCAGTTTAATCCAGTAAACTGCATTATTACACTGTATCATTCAGAAACGAGACTTAAATCATTAAGATGAACTAAAGCTAATTCTAAATAAATAATAATTTAGAAAATATTTTGAAACTTTTATTTTCAATTCATATGTTAACTTGAGTATAGCCCACAATTTGAAGTCTTGAATTTTCTAGAAACTTCTTAGTACTTATTTACTCTTTTTAAAATCAACCTCATGTCAAATTCCAATTTTCTTGTCTAACTCTATACCAACCCTCTAAGAGTAGTCGAACCACTATAAAAAGCTTATTAAAGGAAGGATTGTCAGCATTAATTTGCTACCATTAATTTTGAAATCAATTTGGTATTTCCTAATTTTTGATAAAAACGCAATGTTAAAAGTCTGCTGTTCTTAACAACCCCAGGTGGTAGTGGCACCTGCATAAAATATAGTTTATGTAGGATCAGAGATTCTCATCTTGATTTGCAAACATTACTTTTATAATCTGTTTATTATTTCATGAGATTGCACAAAAATGTTCATAAAGGAAATATTTTTAATCACTTTTTGCTCCTTCTTTTCGCTTCACAACTTTTAAATTTCAAATTTATTTTCGAGTTTTGTTAAAGGACATTTATATTTTATAACTAACTATCATGCTTTATTTAATTTTTCTCCCCTCTTTCGAGTCATAACATTCTTATTTTTTCATTCCTGCTATCCTCTGGCTATAATGGTAACTGCATAAAAAAAGTATGTTTGAAGAGGTTTTATCACCTTAGATTTGCAAACGTAATTTTAAAAATGGTTTGAAATTTCATGAGATTGCACAAAAATCGTGCCTTTTACATTTTAAATTTTCTTTTGACTGTTTTTACAAAGAATTTTCATACTTTAAGTAATTACCATGCGAATTTCCAAAATTTTAGAACTCTCAGCTGTACAAAAAAATGCAATTGGGAGCTTTTTTGTTGTTGAAATCCCCAGATGGTAGTGACGACATAAAATAGTCTACATTGGAGCAAAGACTGTCACTATCAGTATGCAAGCACTACTTTTGAAATTGGTTTGATGTTTTTAGAGATTATGTAGCGGTCGCAACTCAGAACGTTTTCTATATAATTTTAACTCATTTTGATCCCTTTTAAATTCTGATTTTTTTCGAAACTATTTTTAAAGCGCATTTACATCTTATAAGTAATTACCATGCCAAAAATACAGTTGCTAGCTCCTGTAATATCCCCCCAAAAATTAGGAAGTTTTTTGCACCTGCAAACGCCAGTTGGTAGTGAGAAGTATATGAAATAGAACCTACGGCTATTCGAGCCTATAGCTATGCTAATTAGAGCAGTAGCTTTCTGCATCAAATTCCAACCATTACTCTGGAAATCGTTTTGATACTTCCTGAGATTGCTCACGAATCGGCGCGGCTTTTAAAATGATTTTAGAACGCTTTTCGCGCCTTTTCGTGCCTTTTTATAATACGGATTTTTTTCAGAAACGTTTTTAGATATAATTTATGTTTAATAATTTAACTACCATGTAAAATTTTATTAATCCAAAAATACAAAAACCTACTTTCAAAGAAATTATTGATGTCCCCCATCCTTTCAGGTTGTATATCCGCGTCATATAATGTAGCCCAATTTGGAATTGTCTTGTAATTCTGTCTCCATAAGTCTCATACAATTATTCTTGAAGGTTCGGTACTTCTTGAGGTTGGATAGAAATCCGAATTTAGCCTCTCTGTCCGCTACTAAATACATTTCTTGATGTTTAATAATGTGTGAATATGGGTGCCAATAGACTTTAGTACTTCCCCCAATCTGAATTTACCAAGTTTTATTGTATAGGAGTAAAATGGCTGTGACAGATAGACAAAGCAATGATCTTAAAATAGCTGCGTTTTAAACTTTTACTTTCTTCTTTTATTACCAGGGAAAAGTATTGGATTCGTGAAAATTTTCGAAATTTAGTGTACAACATATTTACACGTTATAGGTGTCAGAGAACCCAAAAAACATATTTTACAAAATGTTTATCGTGAATCTGTCAGTCTGTCAGTCAGTCTCTATGTGAAAAAATATTTGTAGGCGCTTTATCTGAAAACTTGTACACGACATTTCATAAAACTTTAGATTCTGCTAAACTTTGATATGAACTAGATCTGATAAATTTTTGGTGTATATCGCTCAACAGGTGGCGCAACTATACTCACAATTATTCAAAATTACCACAATAGCCATATCTCAAGAACAACAGAATGGATTTTTTATAAAACTTTAAAATAGTTAGTACTTGTTATAACATGGTGCTGATTATGTTTTAACGCAAATAGCTCAATATGCGCCGCTGCCATGTAGCATTATTCGTGATTATTGCAATAGAACAATCTCAAGAACTAATGCATAATATTTCACAAAACATTAGATTTTGTGAGACCGTGATATAAACTAGGACGGATTATATTTTGATGTATGTCGCTCTAGAGCTGGCACTAATATGTTGCGTTATTTACAATTTCCACGATAATCTAATGTGAGCATGGATTCGTGGTTATGAATCTAACTAGGACATGTGTTTTCATAGAACTTTATATTTAGTTGGTACTTGATATAGCATAGTGCTGATTACGTTTTGGTGCAAATTGTTCAGCAGGTAGCGCTAATAAAGTAAATTATTCTCGATTATCGTAATAGCTCTATCTAAAGAACTAATGCACAATATTTTTTAAAACTTCAGATTCTGTTAATTCCGCATGTAAATTAGTGTTTTTCAGTTTTTAGTGTAAATTGTCCTACAGATGGCGTTGCGATGCTGCATTTTCACGATTTTGCAACAAATGTAGCTCAAGAACAAATGCATGGATTTTCATCAAAATTGAGATTCAGTTAGCATCTGATAAAAAATAGCCTGATTAGCAATAGTATCCTAATTAGCTTGGGTGTACATCACGCAACATGTGACGCTGTTATTAAAATCTGTTTTAAAGATTTTACAATAACTCTATGTCAAAAAATAATGAACGGATTTTAATCAAGCTTCAGATTCAGGAATAAGTTGACATAACTTGCTGCTGACTAGATTTTGGTTTAAACTACCTAACCAATGGCGCTGCTATGTTCTATTTTTCAGGAAGTATTAACATGCATAAAACAGAAGGAATTTTTTTTATTGCCATATCTGACTAAGTAAGTATGGAATCCTAAAAAATATATTATATGTTAATGTTAGATGTATCTAAAAGTTAGTGCTTAATCGTCTGTAAGGCTCATTTGGAAATCTTAAAAAAATTGGTCAAAAAAGAGATTTTTTTTTTAAATAGAAAATATTTTAAAACTTTTGACGTCTTTTAAGTTTTTATAAACTTTTAAAACCTTTTTAATTAAATATTTAGTTGTGATTTTTTAATGTTCTTTCAGTTGAACATTGAAATACAGTAAGTTAACCATATAAACTTATCTTTAAAAATAAACAAAATTGTTGAAATGGTCAACTGTTCTTTAAGTGTACAAACATTCCTTTAACGAAAATCACGTCTCTATCTCCCCCCCCTTTTATATACACATCGTATCTAAATGACAACACACACCTTTTCACAACACACACCTATAAGAGTGCAAATCATATTTATTGTCATTATATGGCAAAAAAATTAAATAATATTTTACATATTTTAATACACAATGTTCGTAAATACATTTTCAGGATAAAAAGTGTTTGACTAACTTACGTGAAATATTTATCATATGTAAAGTAAAAATGCCTTTATTATATAAATTGAATTGATTTTAAGTTTTATATATATATCAGCTAAATAAAATTTAGAAAATATAATTCCTTCACTTCTGTGTTATAAACTAAAATAATGTGATTAATTATTTTAGTTATGAAAGTCTGAAGTCAGAAGAAAGTGTATTAATATATTTAATGAATAATATGTATGCCTATATCAATGTAATAAATACACATACCTGTATTTTCATTCATATCTCCTTTGACTATTTATCTATTTCAATATGTAATTCATTTATTATCTTAATATTTTCAAGGAATTTTTTTATATAAAATAAACGTTTAAATTGCATTTAATGTATAATACCTGCAAAGTAGAATTTTAAAAAGTATTCTACTGAAACTATTCTTTTTGCGCTACATTTTAAATTGTTTTATGTTCTTTTTTAATTTTTTGATGTTATTTAAAACAAACAACAAAACAAAAATATTGAAAAAAGTTTTTAAGATATACCGGATGGGCTAAAATTTCAATTTTAAGATTTTTACATAAAAAAAAAAGAATTTTCCCTTAGAAAGTAAAAGCATTTCTTTTAGTATTTTTTAAGAATTTATATTAAGAAAATTTTAATTATTCATACGAAAAATGCAACTCTTTCAAAAGTTCCTTTTTTTAAAATATTAAACTTTAGTTTCAATTCTGTTTTTCAATCTTACGTGTTTCTGAAGTGTATTTAAATATATATATATTAAAAATGGATATATATCAAATATATATAAAAATATATATAAAAATATGAATGCATTCAATAAAATATCAAACAAATCCCTTAAGGTTTTATGGGGCAACCGGGCCATGCTTTTACTATGTTACTCTGAAAATCTTGACAATTCAGCTCCCAAAATCTAATGTTCTCTTGAATTAATGTCGAATATTTATAAATGTGTTGTTCAGTTAGATTCACTCATTCAAACAAATATTTTCAAAATCCCATGCCTTTATATATATATATACATATATATATATATATATATATATATATATATATATATATATATATGTGTGTGTGTGTGTGTGAGTGTGTGTTTGTGTCTGTCAGTGTGTGTGTATGTGTGTCAATGTAGCAAGCGCATAGCAACAGCTTGCTCCTAGTTTCAGCTTGCATCAGCACTTTCCCATGAACATAGCCTGTGATGTGTGTGAAAAGTCGCCAATTAAGAAATAAATAACTCAGCACATTTGGCGCTGAGAAACTGTAAAAAGTAAGTGTAGAAGTAGTTATGCACTGACTGTTAAAGGAGACAGATGTCTCTGGCATAGCGAATATGAATCGGCTAAAAAGCCACACTGATTGTTATCACCTTGTAAATAGTTTTATATTTAACCTAGACTTTATTAAAACTTATTAATTCTCAAGTTTTGACTCCAACATCGTCTTGTCTCAGTATTTTCAAGTACTGCATATAGGGGTCGGCCGATGATCTTGTAAAAGACAAAATACCCTAGACAACGCACATTGTTTGTGAAATACCAACGAGAAATAACGAGTGACATAGAACTATCTACAGTAGAAATCCAGTGATGTTGCGGCGACCAACGATAATCTTTTTTTTTTTTTTCCAAGTTCATCTCTACAGAATGATTCAGATAAGTATGCGGTTTTTCTCCGAAAGTGTTTCTTCTTTTTTCAAGTTGACAGATAGGATCGTGCAGTGTGTGATCAGTTTATGTGTTTATGCGTTTCTCTTCGATAGGGCATTAATTGCCGCATTGGTGCAGGAAAAGAAGGCGAATATGCAGTAACAACAAAACATAAGAATGGGTACCAATTTTGAATTTTGCTTTTCTCGCTCCCTCTTTCTTATTTAATTTGTGTATACAAATGTTGCTCGGAGAAATACCTCCCAATTGCGTTTCTATCAGGTGACCAAGAAAGTTCGTGCGGTTTTCATCAGACATAAAAGACGACCCACAAAAATTTCAAACACTTATTTTATTCTTTGAAATAATCACCATTGCCTTCAATTACGTGTTGTCAATGAGACACAAGTTTATAAATACTCTTTTTAAAAAACTTTTTCGGTTTAGAGTCCAAAAACTGGGTTATAGTTTTTGTGACATCATCTTGGGTTTGGAACTGCTGTTCCCGCAGATGATTATCTATGGCCAAAAACAAGTAATAGTCCGATGGGGCGATGTACGGGGAGTAAGGTGGGTGAGGCAAAACTTCACAGCCCAATGTTTTTATCACGTTCTTGATCGCTTTAGCCGTATGAGGTCTAGCGTTATCGTGAAGGAGAAGAACTCCTCTCCTGTTGACGAGCGCTGGCTGCTTTTCGAGCAAAGCAGCTGAAACTCTTTTCAACTTCGACGAGTAGACTTCGGCTGTGGTTGTTTTCCCGCTTTATAAGAATTCATAATGAACTATACCAGCGCTAGTCCACCAAATACACAGCATTATCTTTTTTTAATGGATGTCCGGTTTAGCAACCAATGAGATGGAACCAGAAGTCGACCAATGATGTTTTCTCTTTCGGTTATGGTACATTACCCATTTCTCGTCACATGTCGATCCACGAAAGAGGTTTTGTTGTGGCGCGACAGCAATGACAAGCAGATGTTCAATCGTTGGAGCTTGTTTTTCTAGGACAGGACATGTGGAACCCACTTATCAAGTTTCCACGACATCCCAAGGTTATGAAGATACGATCGGATGGTTTCGTCAGATATTCCAAACCTTTGCACAAGATCCTTGCATGTTAGATCAGGATTCTGTTTGATTTCCTCTTCCAGCTCCACTTGGTCTAAGATGGATGGACGACCAACATGGGGATTGTCTTTCAGGCTCTCGTTTCCGGACGAAAATCTGCTGAATCACTTTTGAGCGGTCCGTTCACTCACTGAAGTCTCTGCAAACACGGAGCATCTTCTTCTATCGGCCTCTGCAGCTTTGTTTCCTAATTTGAACTCGTAGAGCAAAATAGGCCTCAAAATTTCATTTGTCAGCGACATTCTTTGTCAACGATTGTGCTTCCTACAAAACTGATGGCGAAACGTGAGATACGTTAAACAACTCTCTATTGATTGCAATTTAAAGGCAATGTACAGAAATAATGTCATCAGAATCAGTATGACCACGCCTACGCAACAAAAGTAGTTTTTCTGAAAAACCGCACGAACTTCCTTGGTTACCTGATATTAAAACCGCATGAGTGCATAAAATTAAACTGTTACATTTAATAATCTTTAATATTGACAATGCGCGTTCTAACAGAAAACAAATGCGCTCTTTACCCGGATTTTCTTTTCAAGCGGATGATGATATTTTTAAAGAAAAGTTAAAAGAAATATTGGAAGATTTCTCACTAATAGATCTTATTAGCGTAGATAATTTATTCAATTAGAGATAAGCTTCATAGAACAAGAGATTGCGCGTCAAATTTTAATAGTACTTTCGGACATAGAAGCATTTTCTAATACGTTCCCGGTGACAACAGATTCTGAAGTTGGGGCAGAGCATTTATCGAAAATTTCGACTTTAAGACGAAAACCGCAGCTCAAGTCATTTTTTTCAGCGATAAAATTTCATGCAGTTGATGTCCTAGTATAAAGACAACTTTTAACAACTACCTGTTTTGATAAAAACAAATATTAATTTTTTCGCTCCACCCTCAGATACATGAAACGATTTTCGAGCAGAAATCTGCTGGATCTCCGTACATTTGAGCATTTTCATGTTGGGTTGAGTGCGAGTAGGTTGTTTTATGCTTCGAATCGTGATACGAGCACTGGGAGATATCCCAGATTTCTTGCTGTGAAAGAAGCAATATTACGCACAGTACAGAATAGTATTATAATAAACTCGACGTCTTTCAGAGGCTGAGTGAAGTTGAGTGATAAAAAAGTATGTCGGCAATCACCGTAATTGTGTCATGATGGGTATTGCTTGAAAATCATGCGGGGAATGCCGATTCAAGTTAACGAAGCGCTTTAATCCGCTGAACTCAGCAATGTCCTCTACTGCCACAACGCTGCATTTCCGCACCCATGTTTCTATACAAAATATGCATATTTAATTTATTTCTATCTGCCGTTAAATTTTTGACATCCCATTAAAAAAAATCTGAAGTAAAACTTTAAAATAATTTGTAGAAAATCGAAAGGTAATTGACCCATTTTTAAGAAAAAAAATTGCTGGTAATTTTAAACATGTCTTAAAGCATTCTATAGCTAATATTAAGGTAAAGTTAAATCTGCAAAATTACATCGTATTTCTGCTGTATAGCTAAAAAAAAACGGAAATTGCAACAGATAATCTAAAGATATTTTAGTGGGGATATAGTTCTGATCCAACCTGTAGAACTGTATAATCATATTGCCGTCATGGCGACAGAATTAATTCGTTTTGTAAAAACTCGAAATTTCAGCGACTAAAATTACAATAAGGATTTTTTGACGACCTATTCTTTAGATGATAAGAATGTCCGATTCACATATATTGAATTTACAAAAAGGAAATTATAGATAAGAACAGATTAATAAACTTTTAGTTCGAAATGTATATTTCATGCTTAGATGTCAAATTCTATGTAATTTTCCTAATCATATAAAAAGCTATTATCATAAAGTTATTAATCAAATAATTTACATAAAAAAGCTTATTTCCATTTGATTTTAACAAATTACGGTATGCCAGTGCTATCTTTATTAATTAAATTACTTTATCTCCTATGGAATTAAAATTATTTTAAAAGACCATTGGTTGAATATTCTTATTTCTTATAAATAAATATAATAAAGTACTAAAGATTTTTTATTTTATCACAATGAATACTCTAATTTTATTATCACACATTCTTTACAAAAATGTTGACAAAATAGTATTGCTGCAAATTGCAATTTATATTAGCATATCTACAAGATTATATAAATAGGAAAAAGTAATCTTATTAAATACTTTTCCTTAATATTGACAATATTCAAATTTCGGTTTCACTGATAAATAATTTTCTTTGTTTATGATAAAAGAATCATGGTTTTGAAATCTAATATGCATATAAAAATATAAGCTCCTGTTATTTTTCTGTTATATCGAGATTCATGTAATGATGTTGAAAAATTAAATATATTTTTGTATACATTAGAGATGAAATAATAAACAGTACTTCAATTTTTAATTTGGAGCAAAAGCTTAAAATAATATAAAATTATTAAATGTTTTTTATTTCCTTTCTTTTGTGCTATTTATTATTTTTGGAAGTTTGTAGTCTGGAGCGTTAAGCTTAATAATATTAAGAAATTCAGAAAATCAAAAATGTCTCTTTCAATTATTGTTAGATTACTTATACTTTTCAGTACATTTGATTTAGTTTATAGAACAAACTTAAAATATTAGAAAAAATTATAAATATTAAATTACTAAACATTCATGGCAAAAGAATGCTTTTAAAAATATTTTCTTGTGTTAAAAAGTAAATGGAAATAGAAATAAATTTTAACTATAAAAAAGAATGACACTTAATTTCGAATAAAGGAATCCTCTTTAAAGATATCAGTTTACATATAACCTGACATATCATTTTAGACTCATGATGACATTCTCTATCCTTTTGTTGCAATCACCAATTTACTGCGACATAAATTATAATAACGGTCTTTGCACAACCTATTCTCTAGATAACAAAGAATTTCCCATTTACATAAATTGAATTTGCAATAATGGAAATATTAATTCGGTAGATTGAAATGCTATTATGTAAAATTATAGAGTTACGCTTCGATGTTGTGCAATATCTTTAAACATTATCATCATGAAGATTCTAATGCAATGATTTCCATATAATTGTTTTTAAAGTGTCTGTATTTCAATGACCCGGCATCTTTAAATAAAAACAACATGCTTGAGATAAATTTTTACAATATGTAAAAATTTTGACAAATTTAAATAAAAGATTATAGATTTATTAGTGCTTAATCTGAATTCTATTTTATTTGTGAGCTGCGAAATGCAAAATTATTATTTTCTTATTACATTCAGGAATATATGTACTTTAATAAAACTTTTATTTACACAAGCAGATCCAGAAAGTAAAAAGTTGAAAATTTATGACATTTTGTTATGTAATGTCTCATTTTTTTAAGGAATACTTTTAATATGTAATAATCTAATACGTAAGTCATGATTATAAGATATTTTGAAAAATTACAAAAGATAAATTGCTTCGTGTATCAGTTCTGCTGAAAACTAACATATTGAAAATATTTTATAACATTAAAATATGTTTAGAAAAAAGTCCTTTCGGCAATGCCGGGAGGAAGAGGTAGCTTTCATATACTTATTTATTTATTTTATATTAAGTTATATAAATCAAGTATACGAAGCTCAAAATAGTAGAACACGATTATGTAAGATTGAATACTAGTTTTTGTCAATACTGAATATAAATAGGAATTAATAGAAATTAGTCATCTTTCATTCAACCTGGTTTTATTTTAAGCGATTTATAGGGTCGCCAAATTCCACGATATCCATTTTAAAGCAGCATGATGGATAAAAAAAAAAACCAATGAGCTTGATCGAAATCTTAATTCATGTGAACATGCACACTCACATCGAAATCGATTAATATATACGAGTGCTGTCGCGGGCAAATTAACTTTAAAAAAAATGTCACCCACATTAGAAATTCAAACTGCTATATCCCAGGCGTTTTTCAAGGTAAAGACAAAGCAAAAAATACTCCGGAATTAATTATTAAAATAAATAGTTTAGAAAGAACCTTTTTTTCAATTTCTAATTTTTTGTTTATACATCATTATAAATTTAAAAGATCTTTGACAAATTTAAGTAGCCGCCATTTTGAAACAAGATGGCGGATAAATTTGGGCTGTGAACTCGATCAAGAAATTGGTATGTACCATGAACACACGGAGTTATATCGAAATCAGTTTATAAATGCGTATTAACGCGTGGCAAATTTCAGACCGTTTCAAAATGCCAATCTCACTGAAAATTGAAAGTGCTAAAACTCAACCATTTTTCAAGATATAGTTGAAACAAAAAATGCTCTGAATTCTTCGTATCAAAGTCATAACACAAAAGAAAAATATTTTTCTATTTCTTACTTTTTTGCACCTAATTTTAAAATTTAAATAAAAAAAAAATAATATTCCGCCAATTTGAAACAAGACGGCGGTTGGAACTGGCCAACGAAGTCGGTCCAGGCATAAGTATGTCCTATCTACGCACCAAGTTTCATCCAATTTGGTGTATAAATACGCGTGTTGTCACGTGACGAAAACCAGATTATTTCAAAATGTGAGAAACACTAGAAATTAAAAGTACTATAACTCAGACATTTTTTAAGATACAGACGAAACAAAAAGTGCTTTGGAATGTTTGCATGAAGGTCAAATGCATAAAAGAAAAATCTTTTTCAATTTCTCACTTTTTGTATCTAGTTTCAAATTTTAAATTTCTTTTAAAAAATTTAAATGGCCGCCATTTTAAAACAAGATGGCGGATAGAACTGGTTAACGAACTCGGTTCGGGCTTTATTAAGTACTATGTACACGCCAAGTTACATCCAAATGGATTTATAAATACGAATGTTATCACGTGACAAAAATCAGACAGTTTCAAAATGTCAGCCATAAGAAAAGTTCAAAATGCTATAACTCAATCATTTTTTAAGATATACACAAAGTAAAAAGTGTTCTAGAATTGGTGTTTTAGGATCTAACACATAAAATAAAAATATCTTTCAACTTTTAATTTTTTCGCGGTTATTTTTAAATTTTAAATTGTTTAAATTTTTTAAATGGCCGCCATTTTGAAACAAGATGGCGGATGATGCTGGCCAACGAACTCGGTCGAGATATTTGTATGTGCTATGCACATACCAAGTTTCATTCAAATCGGTTCATTAATACGTTAGTTATAGCATGACAAAAATCAGATCGTTTCAAAATGTCAGCCATAAGAAAAATTCAAAGTGCTATAACTCAATCATTTTTTAAGATATAGACAAAGTAAAAAGTGTTCTGGATATGGTGTTTTAAGATCTAACACATAAAGTAAAAATATTTTTCAACGTTTAATTTTTTCGCATTTAATTCTAAATTTTAAATTAAAAAATTAAATGGCTGCCATTTTGAAACAAGATGGTGGATGAAACTGGCCAACGAACTCGGTCGAGATATTTGTATGTACTATGTACATACCAGGTTTCATTCAAATCGGTTTATAAGTACGTTAGTTATCGCATGGGAAAAATCAGATATATATATATATATATATGTGTGTGTCAACATTTGAACGGAGGTTGGTTTTAGGGTCTGGGGCTCATGATCGGTGAAAATATACCAAAATTTTCTGGAAGTGCTTTCCTCCGGACGGTTGCAATAGGTAGCTTTTTACTTTTTGTAATGAAAGCTACTAAAAGGAAACCTATAATTTCTTTTCTAATATCCAGTCGTATGTAGTAGCCGTTACAATTTGCTTACAACGACACATTCACAAAAAATATGGAAAATTTGTCATTACAATAACATTTCATTACTGAACCAATTCAAACCTCATTAGAACAGCTGAGTTATTTTGGAAGAATTTTTGATAAGTTCAATAATCAAATGTACCTTTATAGTTAGTTTGAAGTGATAAACACAGACAAATGTATCAAGAACGAAAAAGTATGTCTTTAGCATAATTTATGAAGCACTTTCCAACACATTTAAAATACTCTATTTATTATTCGGAAAAACATCAGAAATTTTTTGTTCATTCCATGTCTATGATCCTTTTACATTGATATTAATATTATATGCTATGCTAAAAGTTAATCTAATTAAACATATTGCACATGTTAAGATATACAACTTCGGACAAAAAAGTTCAATGAACGAATTCATAACGAGGGATATGGCAACACTAGCGAAACAAATCGCTACATCTACATAATGGCAAGTGTTGACCATCTCCTCCCACCAGTGTTCAGTTAAACGTCGTTTATTTTCTAAGTAAGACATGCTTTACAGAGTGTTTGCTTAGTGTTTGGTTCTTAACTGAGAACATGAAAATGAATGAACAAAAATGCTGTTTAAAGATTTGTTTTAAGCTTCAAAAGACACCGAAATAAGCTTATGAGGAGTAGTGCAAATTGAACATCCACCATACTGAACAGATCACAATTCTCCAGACTTTTTCTTATTCCCACGACTCAAACTGAAAGGAAAGAGATTTCGTGATATTCCTGACATCCAACGAAACGTCTGGGTGCTTTTGAACTCCATTCCAAAAACAAAAGACTTCTTGCAAAGTTTCCAGGAGCATTTCAAAGCGGTGCATAGTTATAGGAGGTGAATATTGCGAAGGAGAGTATGGTAACTTTCGTTAATATTTCATCTACGTTAATCTTAAAGGACTATTCACCAAAATTTATTGTCAGAGGTTGTACATATATTTCCATATCTTTAATATATTATATAATATATTTAAAATGCACCGCAAACGATTTTTCCCATATGCTGTAATCCAATGTTATTCTTTTGAATGTCCGTGTTAAAGAATCTTTATGGCCAGATAAATTACTTTTGATACCGCAAATATCATGGTTAGATGGCAATCATGCTATACTTTCGCGAGTTTGAACATCGGCATATAGACGAACAATCCCAATTCATAAAATCTTTTCAACTTTCCTGAAAAGTGTTAAAAATGCAAAATGTGTCATCACGATAATGTCTGAATACAGAGCCAAATTTAATCTATCATTTACAATTTACTTATTTTATACGTGCTCTGGATAAGCTAAATAATTAAGTCTGTAACTTTAATAGGTTGGTAACAGGAACTATCTCAAACAAAATTAGCAAAAATTTCCACCAGAATAGCGCCCAAAAATACAAAACAATCTCCCTATTAATATGACCAGTGCATTAGTCATGCAAATAACTTGGGTGAGTTTGTTTACGAAAGGTATCGATTTTAGATTTTGTTTTTAGCGATATGTAAACATTTTTATGTCATTTTTTAACCGTTAAGGGGGCAAGTAATTGCTTTTCAGTAACGCTGAATTTCGCCGGAAATTTGGAAATTTTTCATTTTAAAATATGGAAAAGCAATTTTTCAACACTTTTCCCCTAAAGCTAGAAATGAATTAAAATTTTCTGGTTCAAAAATGAATTAAACTTAGGTGGAATATAATATATCCCACCACCTCTTAATGGATGTAAAAGAGTTGGGTTGCATTATAAGCAGCAAACAATTTTAAACTAGCTTACCAAAAGAGATTTAAATTTTTATATAATTGTGCGTTACTCAATCAATTACATCTTGTAAGCGTAATCCAACATGTATCAGAAATTAAATTTGCAACCAGAAAAAGGAACTTAGAATGAGTGATATCAACTAAATTTGATGAATGTTTCTTGAAGACAATGAGAATTTGACAATCTCAAAACATTTTTCGATCTCATAGACCGGGAGGCGACAGCATAGATAATCATCTCATTGCATTCACGGATGAAAATCTAGATTTAGTTAAATCTTGATTCGTATATAAAAACGAAATCGGTCTGTCAAGGCATATCTTGGTGGAAAACACCTAAACACCCGACCTTAAAGGTTGACTCATAGGCTTACTTGCTCCAAGTTCTCCATGTTTTCAAGCTTTTGGGTGCAGTTAAAGCACAATGGTAAACCTAGGAGTCAATCACTAACATCGGATTTTTAAGTATTTTCTACCAAGATGTGATTTCACAGACCATTTGCGTTTTAAAATGCAGAACGAAATTTACTTAATCCCAATTTTTCATTCGCCATTTCAATGAGATGATTGCCTGTGCTGCCACCTCCAATCTATCATGCATGTTAAGACTTCAAAAGTAGATACGACTATGCCAAGTTAAAATCACAATGTATGACTATTATCAGTATTCTAGGGTATAGTTTCAATACATTACGTGCTTTAGCCAATAAAGTATAAGTATTTTTCAAAGAAATACTTGAATTTTAGCACTCACATTTTTATCTGAAAACAAATTTGCCCGAAAAAGGGCATAAAAGCAACATCTGTTTGCAGTATGCACGCAATTCTAATAGGGACTTACTTTGTTGAAAATGTAACAGGATATTAGGTTTGATGCAATTAACTACAATAGTTAACTACATTAGTCATTTGGCATATAAATACAGACAACCCTTCATCTTTTTGCTTAATTTTGATAACAACGGATTTTGAGCTTATTATATCGACGGAAATTTTCAGAATTTTCAAAGTATGTTTCTTGGACATTGACAAAAGTTGCTCTTTAAATTTAGGTTATTTATTATGAACATTATATTTTGATTGCGTTCGCGCACACGAAGTAAAACCTTATTTAGCAAACCTGCTCATTTTTATAAAATTTTTATTCTTGTTTAATTCTGATTACAGGTGTTTACAATGTTAGTTGTCATTTTTCTTGAAAAGAACATTTTTTATATTAAAAACTCTGCAAATTATAAGCGAAAAATTTGGCGAATCTTGAAGCATTTTTAAAAAATAAAAACCTGAAAACTTTTTGCGAGTATACATGCTATTCTAAAAATAAATGATCACAATTTATTACAACAATCCTCTTAATTCTTTTTTTGCAGATTGAATTTTCTTACTACATTAGTTTTTACATGGTTATTCTGCAGATATTCGTTGTGTTTCATTTTTTAACCTTCCACGAAAGGGTTTCGAAAAAAAGATTCTTTACAGAAATATAAGATATATATTACCCTCTTTACACACCTGCAGTTTCGGAACAATATACTTTGTGTTTTTCTAGATATTTAGCGAAATGTCTATAATCGCAAGTGACCGGTCATCATTGGCCATATACTGTATATCCCTTGTTTTCTTTTAAGTGGAGCATCCAAAATATTTCAAAAATTTATCTCACAAAAACGTATTAACGTATTTTGAAAAAAAAAAACGGTATCTGTACTTTCCTAGATCTCCAAAATCATTTTATGTTGGATAAATGCATTTTTTTCTAAATTAAAAGTTACTCCTTAATGTTTTCAAAATTGAATTGAAAGGTACGTAGCATTAAATTCACATATAAGTGCGAAACATATCATTTTTCGTTTTAATTTCATTTCTTCTGAAACACATCGATTGTCTTAAGCTAATTAATTTGTAAGAAAAATGGAGAAAATATTTGTCATAATATTAGGATAATTTACAGATGAAACTGAATTTTAATTCCTTCAACTGATATTTTTTTTGCATGATTTATTTCCCTCTGCATCACTGGGGTGGCTGCCTCATTTCCACATACCGGGATACTTTCCTTTTTACAATATAAAATATCCAATTGATTATAAAATATAAGGAAATATAATTCCTATCATAATTTGATTCAAAACGTATTTCAGGCAATTTGAAATGATATTAATTTTATGTCCTACATAAACTGAATATCTGTCTTTTTGGTTAGCAGATTTCAGGTAAGTGAAAATATGCTGCAAGCTATGGACAATCTAATTCTGTAATGTTTCCGCTTTTTCCTCTACTCATTAAGTCAGTTGAAATAGATTTGAAAATTGATTCATGCTGGAAAATAATTTCAAATGCCTCTAGTCAGAGTCAGATTTTAAATAAATGTCATCCTAAAGATAATTTCATTACTGTTTTATCATGTAACAATTGAAATTTCATGGTATTTAAATTTAGAAGTAATGTAAGTACGATAAAATTGAAAATAATAGCGCTGTCCGTTGTGATCATCGTATGCATTTCTAAAAATTGTAATTGAGTTTTGGCTGCAGTTTAAAATTAGACTAATATTTTTTAAAGACAACAGAGAATGAAATAAATGCGATTTGTGGATAATAAGGAACTGTTAAATGAATTTACAATAAACCTTCAAAAATTATTGCTTTTAATAGTCTTTTTGTTACAGAAAAACCGTTTTTTATTAATTTTAAATTTCTTAATTTTTTTTAATTTGTCGAATTCTTTATTAAAAAATTAATGTATCTTATCTATTTTTAAGCGTGGGAGAATATGTAATCAAGATGAAATAATCAATAGTCTCCACTTATCATCTTAACAATCCAGAAATGAAAACTCAGTAAATTATGTCATTTTAACACCATCATTTTAATTTTTCGCTTTACATGTGTTAAGGTAAAAGTAAATTCTAAATTAAGCATGTGGCTACTTTTATCAGAAAAACTTTTCACACGTTCTCTTTTCTCGTACTTTTGTGTTTAGCCAGGATATATTAAAACAAACACACATTTTCTATTTCATTGTAATAAAAAAATGTCCTCAATAACATTAATGACATTGATTGACATAAAGATGAAATAAACCCATTAAACAATATTCTGTTGATATCAGAGTAAATATGAATTTTTATTAGCTTATTAAAATAATGTATACATGTATACATATTTTTTTAACCGAAAATTAACTTGTATATTTAAAAAATGCACTCAAAAAAACACGTGTCCGCATATTTTCATTAAGTTTCTTTTCTCTGCAATAATGGAAAAATTCCAGTTGTCACTCTTAAAAACATTCTTAAAAAAACTTTTAAAATAAAAAAAAATATATAAAATTGGAAATAAATTAAAAAATAACTAAAATGGGCAATACTGCATATAAACAGCTTTCATTAACAAAAATACTTCTTAAATTCGATCCAGTAGAAAGCTCAGGCATACTAAAAATACAGCCTGGTCTTTTAAATACATAGATAATAATTACATATATGAAACATAATAGAACAATTTATAATAAGTTATAAAATAGTTTCCGCCACGATATACGAGGCAATGAACCCAGCAAGTAAAAGTGTCATGTCGCACACTGTTCCTTTAAGGGTTAAACATAAATTATTGTAAAATTGCCTTTTTAATCAGTTAAATTCTCTTTAGAGATATTGGTTTATATTTAATCTGGTATGTCCCTTTGCAGTCAGGATATAGTCCTTAACTTCTACTGACAATCACCACATTCCCCGACCTATAACAATAATGTCTTTTGAATAATCCTATCGTTTAGATTACAAAGAACTTTCGATTTACATATAATGAATTTAGAACCATTAATATCCAGATCGCGATGGATTACCAAGCTTCTAAATCGAATTATACGTTTAGTCTTCAGATGTCAAAAGATGTGTAGTTTCTCTAACTTTATGAATGTGTTATTGTAGAATGTTATTAAGGATATAATCAACTCATATTAAAATAATTGGTATTTACTTTTAAGAAAATTTACTTTTAATAAAGTTATTTTAAATGTTCTGATAATACTTTAAAATTATTACTTTAAAATGCCTTTGATTCCTTCCTCTGATTTCTCATCGGGAAAAAATATATATTGTTAATGAAATTTGATTTTTTAAAGTAGCTTATGTAAAATTCTTGCTGCAGCATAAAAATAAACATTTATGAGTAAAATTTTAAATTTTTTTCTATTTAAAGTTAATTTTTATTGAATACCATTAAATGTAAAGGTATATTGTTGTTTTCTTATATTACTAGTACATTCAAATTATACACTTAAAATTAAAAGAAACATTTATGGGTAAAATTTTAAACTTTTTCTATTTAAAGTTAACATATTAAAAAAATAATAAATGAATATTACACGAAAATTTTAATACGAATATATATATATATACCGGGTGTCCCAAAAATGACTGATGGATTTTAAAATTCAATAACTTGCAAACGGTGACAGCTATTTAAAAAATTTTTGCAGGAGGGTTATGTATATTGTCAGGAGTTTTTTTACCGTATTTTTTTATTTTAGTTCGCATCTCAAACAATAGGTGACGCTGACAGTGATTGAAGGCCAGGTCGACGCTTTACTCAGCACTGATCACCTGGCCTTCAATCGCCGTCAGCGCCACCTATTTTTTGAGATGCGAACTAAAAGATTACGGTACAAAAACACCTGACATTATACATAAACCTCCTGCAAAAAATTTTCAAATAGCTGTCACAGTTTGCAAGTTATTGAATTTTAAAATCCATCAGTCATTTTGGGACACCCGGTATATGTATATACATATTTGTGTATATATATATTCTGAAACTTATTCTAATGTGAGAATTCTATTCTTTTATAATATTTTTCAACTATTTCAGCATAAAAATAATTCTATTTGTATCAGTATTTTTTTAATGCAAAATCAGCTTTGACATAATTCAGAATCAAGATCTTTTATGTTTCCTGATAATCACGAATGTTTATACTACCACTAATATTTATTATTATAAGTGTTTATTATGATTAACTTGCCTGTATTCTATACATTGCTGTATGTATATCAATGATTTGTAGACTTATATATATATAAACTCCTTAAAATTAAAAAAAAAATCGAAAAAATATATCGCTTTCAACCAAACAAATATTTCGAGAGTCCGAAAAAAAAGTTCGGATAATCGAGGTTTCTGTTATTCAAAAGGTTTTTTTCCAGTATTACATAAGTGTACATAAAACTCTAAGTTTCTATCTCCATTTGTTCGGGATACAGAGTGTTTACAGACACACAAATACACAGACAGACGGATGACAATTTTTTTCTTTTTCTAAAAATATGGTTTTCGGAATATCCAGTGTCTTAAATGTATAAATCTGTCAAAAAGTTTTTTCGATTTTTAAAATGATAAAAAGACTAACCCTTTACTACGTATGATGAGTATGCAAAATTTGAGATTTTGCATGTGATTGAAAAAAATATATAAGTGCTCATGCAATGTGCTTAGCAGTGGGCGGAGTTGCTTGCATGGCATAGTTATTGACTTATTCGGTGTAGAATTATTTATTATTATTATTATTATTATAATTAAACCTTTTTTTTATTTGAATGCAACATATTCTATTTACCTATAGGAGTAACTATGAAATTTAAAACTAACAATTTTCGTTATGTGTTTTTAATTAAACATTTTTTGTTGTTTCTGCCAATATGAATATCATTTCCATGTACCCCTAATTTGCAAACCATTGTTCTAGACAGAGAAAACATACTTTTTCCTCTTAAAAATGGCATAGAATTATGTAAGTTTTTTATATATATATATATGCATGTTTTGTAAACTTCCAAAATTGCATTAGTTTATGTGAATTTACAGCTAAAGCATATATTTACAAATCTAGGGTAAGTGGGAAAGGTTATTCTGTATTTTTGTTTATTTATAGACATTTTCCTATATGCGGAACATTTTTCTTTTCTTTTTCTCTTTTCCTTATTTTCTTTTTCTTTCTTTCTTTCTTTCTTTTTTTTGATATGTAATACTATGTTATGCTATGTAATAATAGTGCTTTTTTCGTAAAATACGGAATAGGGTTATTCATATTCAATTCGGAAAAAGAAGTATAACAATTACGGTACAAACTGAATGAAAAATAGAGTTCTGTAATTTCAATATGTATTACTTGGGGTTATAGGATTTGGTAAAAAAAATCCATACCGAAAAAATTCAATACTTGTTAATGATAATTAAAATAGTCTTTTTTTATATAAAAGTGTTGCATGAAGAACGTACATCTTCGTTAATATTAGTTAGTGCAGGCGGTTCTACGCGGTTATCAATGTACAAAATAGATTTAATTATTAATTTTTCAGAATTCGTTTGTGTAGCATGCATGATCAAGGAATTAACTTCCGAGATGTTTATTATCGAACATTTAATGCAGTTAGAAAAATTCAAAATTAGAAAAAAACAATTTTACGAAGTTGCTTAAATATATTAAATATTCCGCATTATATTAAGCACAATCACCAACCCAGAACAATATGCCATCTAAAAAATTTAATAAACATAGTTTTTATTTTTTTTTTATAATTGCTTGTACAGCATCATTAAAAATATCTCTCAGGAAAGATTTCATAAACATTACAAGTCAAATATTCAATGTAAAATTGTGATACTATTTCTATATACAGTGCCAGCAAAAAAAGAAAATGTTGACACTCGCAGCTTTAAACGTTTTGTTAAATATTTAGAGATATACATAAGGAATTATTTCGAAAATCCAGGTGTCTAAACATATTAGTACAGGTTATGCATTTCCGCGAAGATATTTTCTGTAAAACCTATACGGGACCGTCAAGAAATTGAAATGGAACGATGTTTTTTTGACCCTATCAAAACTTATGAAGGTTTGTCATATTTTTTGAAAAGAAAATCTTTTTTATTAAGAACTCTGCAAATTATAAGCAAAAAACGTGGCAGATTTTGCTACCGTTTTCATAAAAACCTTTATTTCTCTACGAGAATACACACTATGCTCATAAAAATGAACACCGTTTAATACAATTAGACACTTAATCATAATCTGTGTTATACACAATCTGCACGCCTTTTTATAGTCATAATGCGGCACCTATCCTTAAGAAAATGGCTTTTAGAATTTTATTGAAAAATTTATATAGAAACCTATCGAATTATGGCCCGATTATTTCTACAAGCAAGTTTAAAAGTTATACAAATGTCTGTAGAAGTTTAAAAGAAATATCTGTAGAACAGAAATTTCTATTAAACTTTTATTAAACACTTTTTCTATTCAGAAATTTCTATTAATTTTCTACAGGAGAGTATATATTTCTATAAGAGATGTAAATTTTCCATATCGGTGAAAAAAGTCCGGGCCAGGATTCGAACCAGGGGACACCTGGAGGAACACCTTTTTTCCACCCGCATGAAAAATTTACATCGCTTATAATTATCTTACCGATTGAAAAATCGTGTCATAAATTAATCTAGTATAATTTCGTATGCAGCGTTTTCTGCAGTTTCCAAATATTGACCTTCGATTTATTCTCTTGAGCTCTTCCATAGTATCAGACCAGATTAAATGATCGTTGATGTTATTTGGATGAAATAGTCCTCCAGTGTTCGTGTCCGGGATGGCTCAGTTGGAAGAGCATTGGCGACTTCGGCCAATACATCCCTGGTTCGAATCCTGGCCCGGACGTTTTTCACCCGCATGAAAAAGTTACATATCTTATAATTAATTTACCGATTGAAAAAGCATGTCATAAATTAATCAGGTATTTCTATAGCCTTTAAATAAGCTTATAGAAAAACGGGCCATAATTCTATAGGATTCCATAAAACTTTTTTTATAGCATTTTAAAATACATTTTCGCAAGGGTAATTTTACTGACAATAACCAAATTCATTCGACCTATATTGTAATAGTAATCTTTGAACAACGAAGAACTTCTGATTTACATATAATGAATTTACAACGATTAATACACATGTAAATTGCTAAGCTATTAAGTCGAATTATATGTTTAAAACTTAGATGACAAATGGTATGTAATTTCCCAAACTGCATAAATGCATTATTATCATAATGTTAGTACGGAAATAATATATAGTATTAAAATAATTGTTATTTACTTTATATAATGGATTCTATAATAAAGCTATGCTAAATGTTTTAATAATGGTTTGAAAACAAATGATATTTAAATTGTCTTTGATTACATGCCCTCAATATTAGATAAATGATTCGCTTGTTGTCGAAATCGAAGTGTTTGTTTATTAAAGAAAGTAAGGAAATAATTTACTTATATTAAACTAATTGTTATTTACTTTAAAATTGATTTATTTAATTAAAGCTATTTTAAAGGTTTTTAAACATAATTATTTTAAAATCGCGTTTGATCGAATGTCCCCAGTACTTATCTGTTTAAATAAAATGACATTCATACAATCCTATTGTTTTCAAAATAGCATATTTAATATACGAATTTATATAATAGATTTAGTTAGTCCTTGATATAAATTATTATTCTGCAATTTTTTGAGTAAATATCTCAACAGGTGGCGCTGCTGTGAGGCATTATTCATGATTATTGCAATAGCTCTATCTGAGTATCTAAAGCTCGAAGTTTCATCAAACTTCAAATTCAGTTAGTCCTTGATATAAATTAGTATTCTCTAGTTTTTAGATAAATAGCTCAACTAATGGTGCTTCTGTCTAGTTTTTTTTTCGATTTCTGTGATAATTATGTCCTAAATACCAATACACACATTTCCATCAAATTTCAGATTCAGTTATAACTTCTAATAAGTTGTTGCAGACTAAATATTGGTAGAAATTACCTAACTGGTGACGTTGCTTTATGTTACTTTTCGGCATGTATTAACGTGTATGAGATTGAAAAAAGCTTTGGGATTGCCACATCCGATTAGTTTTAATATAAAAAGTTCATTTGATTATTTTATTAATCATAAAATGCTGCTTTTTCTATTCATACACTTATATTTTTGTGTCTTCTTGAACTCGAATGCACTTAGATTTAAAGATATATTAAATTTGAGGATATGCCGATTTATAAAATTCTAATCTTGATGGTAAAATAAATAATTTTTGCAAGAATCAAATATAGTATGTACGAGAAAATACTCGATGCTGTTTTGGTTTGAATTTTAGAAAATTTTATAATTACCTAACTACCCTACTTTTTAAATAATTATTCAACAACAAATTTCGCATTTTTCATATTGTCTTACATTTTATTTTGTAATAATAAGGAAATTGAATTAAAAAAAATGAGCTCCTAAGTGGTATCTTGCTCCAAGCTAACTGAGCCTAGGGGGCCTGATTTCTAATTTGGAACATGCTCAAACTAAATAAATGTGAAAACATGTCGTTTTGATTTAATTAACTGAATTTTGCATTAAATGTTTACTAAATTTTCATCGACTTAGTAAATTAATACATTTAAATTGTTATTGATGTACTTAAAAGAAAACAGCTATATGTGTAAAACAAAAAGCAAAATTTAAAACAAGCAAATAAAATATACTGCGTCTTTTCTAGTTAAACATATTTCCGGTCCAAATTGGTATAAACTCAAAACATACTTCCAAATTGAAAGTAAAAACAGCATTACTACAAGCGCATAAATGCCGGCTTCAGCATTATTCTATTTTTTTTTTTTAAATTTCTATATATGAAATTAAATTTATTAAAATATCAAAAAAATAGACTGCCAAACTGGTAAAAATATAAATATTATACTGCGCCTAATGTTATAAGACATATTAATCATGTTTGTGCTCGGATGTTAATGCTCCATTTAAATACAGGGGCTGCTACTTATATTTCTTGGCTTGGCAACAAGGAAACTTATTAGGCTATCGCTGACGATTTCAATTGAAAATATGATATTTTTAACAATATATTCTCCGGAACAATTTACCATTTTAGCTAGATTTGTGTTATTTGAGTAAATTGAAAAATTCATCTTGTGCAAAAAATGAAATTGACTCGTAAACATTTCCGAGCGATTAATTTTCATAAACTTTCGACGTGGATTATCAAGATAAGAGTATTTCCATTAACTTAATTTTTTAATGCAACGATAAAGCACCATCCTAAAGCACTATAAAAAGAAACTGGTATAACGAATTCATTCGTATTCCATGTTTGCTCCAGGACGTATTCCGTGAAGATCTACCAAAATTGGTTGTTGTGCCAGAAAATATTGTTGATGCGCTTGAACTGATAAAATAAGATCGTCGTGTGGCTTACCGTGAGATTGAGAAATCTTTAGACATTAGTATGAGAGGCATCAATAAGATAATTCCTGAACATTTGGTAGTAAAAAATATTTGTTCGCGTTGTACTGCGTAATCTAGCAAATGTTGAAAAGAAATCTTGTGTCGATTGGGGCAAAGATATGTTAAACAAATACGTTCAAGGTTCATCAAAAGTTTATATAACATCAACACAGGTGACGAATTTTTTATCTACCCATATTAGCCGGAAACAAAACAGAAATCGATTGCATGGTTCTTCCAAGATACGCCAAATCCAACAAAAGTTGCTCGAGGAAGAAGCACATCGATGCAAATGGTTACCTTTTTTTTCGATATTAGCGGTCACGTGGAATCAGTGGCATTAGAGCAACGCAAGACAGTCGGTTCTGAATGATACTCGACCAATCATTTTCCAGAAGTCAGAGAAATTTGAAAAAAACAGAATAATAGGCAAATATTATTTATAATGACAATGTGAGCTCTCACATATCGGCTCAAACAAAGGGATTTCGGAGAAATTTGAAAAAAAAAAAAACAGAATAATAGGCGAATATTTTTTATAATGACAAAGTGAGCTCTCACATATCGGCTCAAACAAAGGGATTTCTAAAAGGCTAAAACATCGAATTGATGGGTCATTAGCCATAGAGTCCTGATTTGTCACCCAGTATTTTTTTTTTTACTCCAACGCATAAAAATAAATTACGTGTATAATGATTTTCGACGCCCGAAGAAGCGTTTGTTGCTTTCAAAACGCATGTTCGGAGTTACCTCCATAGGAGTGGAAACAGTGCTTCGAAAATTGGTTTAAATGGATGTAAAAGTGTATTGATCTTCATGAAGAACATTTTGAAAAGCAATAAATTCAATATTCATCATAAATATATGTGTTTCCATTAATAGGCCAGAAACTTAAATAGCAACCCTAGTATATTTAAATTTAATAACATTCTTTAAAGACAAATTAATAAATGCTGCTAATTACCATACATTACCCAGGTCGAAATTCATGCTGGTATTTGTTTGCTAGACAAGCATTACTTGCTATATCCCAGCAAGTAAAATAGCACAAACTACCATTACATATTTGCTGGTTCTAGCAGTATTACCAGCATGTCATGGTGTGTTTTGGCCCACTTTGCTGCTTGGCCAGCATACATAATCCAGCATGTGATGCTTGAATATGTAGCTGGCCTAGCAGCAATAAAGACCATCACTTGCTAGTATTTTCTGCTAGTCTAGCACTATTTTTCGACCATAATTTGCTTTAAATTTTTTACTTTTCTAGCATCAGTTGCTAGTTAAAAAAATGCAGCTGCTGCCATCTATTGACAACACTGGAAGCGTCTACGGATATTGGTGGAAGAAACTGCATCGGACTTTTTCACCCCTGAGGGTTGAACTGACTACCTGTGGTTTAGGAGACGCGCGCGCTACTTACCTCGCCAGCGGGGACCTGTCAATAGACGCCTGTAACTGCTAGTGATTGTTGACGAAGCTAATTCTACTATGCGCTATTATTTTTACAAGGTTAAGAGTGAATTTATCGATGCAACCTCAAATTTTCAATGAATAAAATAAATTTATTTCTAGTTTTTTTTAAATAATTAATGAGTAATTAGAATATTATTACATTAATATAAATCAAGAAATAAATACTTATGAAATGTATTTTTGATAGAAAAAATTTCAAGTAAATACTGTTTAAGATGGGGGATTTAAAAACTATAATGCATATTGGAAAGAGAGGAGGAATCAATTATACATATTTTTAAATCGATTCTTATAAACATAATTCTTAAATGAAAAATTGAATATTGAATTTTAAATGACTAAGTTTTGTTTTTTACTGATTTTGAAAAACACATTTATTATTTTTTAATAACTTAACACTAGCAAAATTGAAAGCTAATAATTTTCGGGTGGACGAAGGAAGTTTTGAATTTACGTTGTATTAGCCCGAGGAGAAGATCTAAAGCCTCTTGATTTTGAAATTTTAAAAACATATTTTTCCCCTTATTTTAATAAACACATAAAATTTTACTTTTGAAGTAACTTAAAAGAACTAAATACTATGAGAAAGTGACGGTGATTTTTTTCCATTTCATGAAGAGGGTGGAAAGCCTATAAAAATTAATTGTTATTTTTTTTTTTTTTTTTTTTTTTGTTAAACCAACGAGTTCAAAAGGCAGTGTTTTATTCAGATGGTGGTACATAGCTATTCTTCTCCTTGTCCAGCTTTTTAAATTCAATAAACAAAAATTTATTTTCATCCGATTCTTAAAGAAATAATAAATTTATAATTTTCATATAAGTTAAAATAATTCAACAGTAAGAAAAGTATGAGTTAAAATGTCAGTTAATTTTCCGATAGGAGAGGAGAAGACTTACTATTATAAATCCGATACGAAAATAAATTCTTTGTTCTGTTTTTTTCTTCTTCTTCTTTTTTGTTTATAAGTTAAAAATTAATCTCAAATCGATGGTTAAAGGTAATCATGAATTTAAGTGGTGATAACAATCCTTTTCCAGTTTTTTTAATTTTGATAAACGAATATGCACTTATATTATGCAAACAATGTGACCAGTTTCTGAAACATAAAATATGCTTTGATATGAAAGCTTAAATAATTCAGATAATTTTCAGAAAAAAATATGCTTTTGCAATATTAAAAAATATTTACTTTTTATGAATTTATTGTATACAATCTCCCATTTTTGCAAATTTGTGCAGAATATTGCTTATAAAGTTAGATTCTGTTATTCTAGCAGAAATTCATAACCAACAAATAATTTTTTGCTGCTATTCTTGTTTAGTGAATTAGAATATTTTATTGGCACATGGTGCGTCATGCTGTTTTCCTACCATGCCATTTCAGCAAGCATCAAAAAGCATGTAATGCTAAAGCATATAATATTCCTACCTCTCCATGCTTTGGAAGAAGGTTAAAATGAAAACAAGCATAAAAAGCTTATACATAGCGTGTCATGCTATTTCTCCATAAACTGGCTGCATAGCATATTATGCTGGCAAGATTAAAATCATATTATAGCATGTTAAAGTACCTATCTGTGCATGTTGGAAATAGCTTAAATAACAAATAAGCAAAATATACTTGTACATAGCTTGTCATGCTATTTCTCCCAAAACTTGCTGCATAGCATATTATGCTGGAAAGCATAAAATAGTATATTATAGCATATTAAGGTACCTAACTCTGCTTGCTTTGCAAATAGCTTAAATAGCACATAAGTAAAACATGCTTGTACATAGCTTATCATGCTATTTCTCCCTAAATTTGCTGCATAGCATATTATGCTGGAGAGCATAAAATAGCATATTATAGCATGTTAAGGTACCTACCTCTGCATGCTTTGGAAAAAGCTTAATCAGCAAATAAGCATAAGATGCTTGTACATAGCTTGCCATGTTATTGCTGTGTAAGCTAGGCATATAGCATGTGATGCTGGCTAGCAATTTAAAGCAAATAATAGCAGGGATATCTAGCAGACAAAGCAAAATATAGCAATAACTAGCATATTTTTGTTGCTGGTACTAGCATGAATTTTGACCTGGGTAATTACGCTAAAGAGTTTTCTTCAATATGCATGATATCTAATTCTAAACAAAACTGTAGAGAGGGTAAACTTCAAATTTAATACTTCTACTTGTCGTAAGTGGAATATGTGTACAAAGGCAGTTGTAGTTAAAGTACGAAAAAAAAGTATACATTTTTTTTCATTTAATATTTAACTAGCGAGCTACGCCCGCTAGCTGGGCCACTTTTTCTAAACGAACCTCGGTATTAAGCAGTATATAATAAGCAAAAAATTTCATTTAATAAGCAAGTTTTGGTGTTCGAATCTTCAAGCACAAAAAAAAGTAAATTAAAGAGCCATGGTCCCGTTAAAAATATGTGATTTCGCACTGTGGGCCACGTGCACTTGAAAAAAAAAAAGATTGTGGATCGGAACTATGGTCGCTTCGCGCCCATAGTCCCGTTAAAAATATTTGGTTTTGCACGGTGGGCACTACGCGCCCTTAAGACATTTTTCCGTATTTTTTAGTTCATTAGAAGCAGATTTTTACGCAGATTCTGAATATGTAATCAGTTTTTTCCTACTTTAAAAACTGTCTGCATGATGGTTTAAGAAAAAACGCGCAAAAAAAAAAAACGCAATTAGCGCCGGTAGAAAAAGCGATTTTCGGCTGTTTCTTCTTTTAGCCAAAGGGGAAAAGTTCAGGTTCTTCACCGCAAGGTAGCGCAGTGTTCTGCCTCGGAGCTCCGTTTGAGCGCCATTTGGTATTTGGGACATTTTTCGTTCCGATTCCCAAGGGGGTTTTAATTCATAACTTTTTTAATTTTGGTCCCACGGTCTCGAAAATGCCCGAAATGACTTCCCCGGAATATTTCCAATCGAAAGACACCTCTCGCGACTTCCAACTCGCCCGCGTTGTGAACTGTAATCGGCTTCAAGCAGACAGACAGAGGCGCACGGATTTTATTTGTATAGATTAGCGAGCGACGCCCGCTAGCTGGGCCACTTTTTCCAAACGAACCTCGGTATTAAGCAGTATATAATATGCAAAAAAATTCATTTAATAAGCAAGTCTTGGTGTTCGAATCCTCAAGCACAAAAAAAGTAAATTAAAGAGCTATGGTCCCGTTAAAAATATGTGATTTCGCACTGTGAGCCACGTGCACTTGAAATAAAAAGATTGTGGATCGGCGCTATGGTCGCTTCGCGCCCATAGTCCCGTTAAAAATATTTGGTTTTGCACGGTGGGTACTACGCGCCCATAAGATATTTTTTCGTATTTTTTCGTTCATCAGAAGCAGATTTTTACGCAGATTCTGAATATGTAATCAGTTTTTTTCTACTTTAAAAACTGTCTGCATGATGGTTTAAGAAAAAAACGCGCAAAAAAAAAGTTTCGATAGTCCTGTTTTATTTCTAAGTTCAATATTTTAGCGAAAACTACGGTAAATATTCTACGGCAAGTCAAAAAAATTGATGCGGGAAAAAATGCAATTAGCACCGGTAGAAATGGAGGTTTTTGGCTGTTTCTTCTTTTAGCCAAAGGGGAAAAATTCATTCCTTCACCGCAAGGTAGCGCAGTGTTCTGCTTCGGAGCTCCGTAGGGAATTGAGATATTTTTCGTTCCGATTCCCAAGGAGTTTTTAATTCATAACTTTTTTAATTTTGATCCCACGGTCTCGAAAATGCCTGAAATGACTTCCCCGAAATATTTCCAATCGAAAGATACCTCTCGCGACTTCCAACTCGCCCACGTTGCGAACTGTAATCGGCTTCAAGCAGACAAACAGAGGCGCACGGATTTTATTAGTATAGATAATATCCAAGTTAGTTATTTCGAAATTTTACGTTTCTCCATTATTCGACAAAAAATATTCCGGTGTTCCAATGCATGCAAAATAAATTAGCGCTTCATTGTATATGTATGTTGTACGTATTTCGCAATTTCAAGAATTTAGACAAAATTAATGCATAAGAATATGCAATATAACTTTTGTTTTAAAGAAACACTTCAAATGTTAATAGCATAAAATACTAAAAAAAACCTAACTATAATATGTGTGGTTTTTTTCAATAAAACCTGTTGTAGATCACTAAAGTATGTTTAATTGTTCAGAGCAAGGAATTTTGGAGATAAGAAAACATATAAACTATTTAAAATAATAATAACAAGTAAAATATTGCACGTCAAGCATATCAAATGATTTGCGATCTTACAACATCGAAATTTTAAAAATATTCAAGTTTTGGTACAATAGTGTACAGTCTTCGGATATAGTATAGTAACTGAAATCTTTTGTGTCTTCTGTCAATACTATCTGCTTTCTATGATGCACAAAGTAATTTGTAGTATACCTTAGCAACGCATACCAAATTCCTAAAAAGTAAATAGTTTAATATATTTAAAGCCCACCACAAACAATGTTTCCAACTATAGCACTATGTAATGGAATACTTTTGCGCTGTCCTGTAAATAAAAAAAAAAATCTTCGCCCCACTCATTGTATAGAATGTATAATTTAGTACATATTTTGTATATACATATCAATTTTATTATCTTGAAGAGTATAGATCATTAAATTGCACTTGAAGCTATTATTTCCCATTCAGCGTATTGCAACTAATACTTTTGATTGTCTCTGTAATTAAACTTTTCATCCGATTTTCATAAAATTTAAAATTACTCGACAAAATTATTTAAACTTTAAATCGTTTAAACTTTATTTTTTCTACATTAATTCACCTACTTCTTTTTACAATAAATAATAACTTTTGAATAAAATTTTCATTGGAATGTGGACACAAAAAAAATGGCACAGACGGGCAGACGGACGGACTGAACGACGAATATAGTGGCTACGTATTTAAATAATCATGAACGCACCTAAAAAAAAAACCTCATAGATTCCATAAAGAACAAAAATGAGATTAGCATTTTTATAGAGAACACATTTTCTTGTGTTATACTAATTAAATATATTGAGGTATTTATTAATTTCAAAAGAAACAAAATAATAATATTAAATTTTCAGCTGTTACATTCCTTTTGAAGAATAGATGATGCATTAATATCTATTTATTTGAAAAATATTCTATACCAATGCACCAATTTTTTTTTATACTAAATAATAATTTTTGAATGAAATTTTCATTGTAATTTATGCAAAAAAAATGGCACTAAGTTTTAAAATAACTTAAATATAGAACTTTTCCTCCTATAAAGCTATGTAATGGAATATGTTTGCGTGGCGCTATAACTTAGTAACAAATATTCTTTTCACAACAGAATGTACAGAATGTATATTTTATTACATACTTTATAGATGCATATCAATTTTATTATCTCCAAAAGAGTGTAACATCATTAAAATGCACCTGAAATTATTATTTCTCATTGCGCGTATTGTTACTAAATATTTTTCAATGTTTCTGTAATTATTAAACTATGCATCAAATTTTCATATAATTTAAAATGAGTCAAAAAACTTATGTAACAATTATATATATTACATTTCAAACCATTCGTTTGGGTATTTTTTGCTGTACCATATGCGGACAGATGGACAAACAGACGGAAATACTGAACGACGACTTATGTGCTACATATTTACATAATTACGAATGCGCTAAAAAAGAGACCCATTAGATCTCAGTAAAGAAAAAAATAAAATTTGCATTTTTTATGCAGAACACATTTTCCGGTGTTATACAAATTAAATAAATCGAGGTTTTAATTAAATTCAAATGGAACATAATAGTGATATTAAACTTTTAGCAGTTACATTCCTTTCAGAGATTAGTTAATACATAACGTGATATATCATTTTAGATTCATCATGGCAGTCTTTATCCCCATCCGACAAACTCTAACTTCCTGCGCCCTAAATTACAATAATGATTCTCCATCAATCTATTCTCCAGAATACAAAGAACTTCCGATTTACGTATATTAAATTTGCACTGATGAAAATCCTGATGACGATGGATTATAGAACTATTAACTGACATTATATATAATATCCGCAGATGTCAAATATTTGTAATTTCCTTAACATATGGGTGTATTATCAACATAGTTAAGGTGTATTATCAACATAGTTAAGTTACATTACACAGAATGAGATTATTGCCATTTAGTTTTAGCGATACTCTTTCCTAATAAGCCAGTTCAAACTTATCGATGGTGCATTAATAAATTTTTATTTTTAAATTGATCCATATTAATGCTTCGATTTCCTTTTAGAATAAATTATAATTTTTGAATAAACTTGTCATTGTAATGTATGCAGCAAATTTCTGGCACAAAGGTTTTTAAAAAACTTAAATATAGGACTTATTAATTATAATAATATTAAAAATCAAATTTTATTTTACACATGATAAATGTTTTAAATGATAAGTACAAATTAATTATATTTACATATTTAATATATTAATGACATCCTAATAATTATGTTTTTTAAATAATACTTTTTATTATTATTATTCTTTACTTTTTGAAATTACAAGCTATAATTTTATGTAAATTTATTTTCAGCTCAACAAATATTTATCGCTTTTATTGCTACTTAAAACGCTAAATGCAGCAAAATCCTGGTTACTCGTGTCTTACTGTGATTTTACTTGTTTCATGGATCATTTTTGAAACAGTTTTTTTTAAGTAATTGCTTTTGAGTTACAATTGTTACTCATCGTCCTTTTTTCTAGAGTCAAAATGAAGTGTTAAAATTTTACTTTCAGTTCGTCAGTTTTTGACAAATAAAATAGTTAATTCGCCATGGAATTTAGAGTTATTCGGAAAACTAAGAAAAAAAGTGACATTCTTTTAGAAGAGATTACTGAAAGAGAATGTTAAAAATAGTAATTTACTGAGGAGATATATTAAATATAAAAATGCATCAAATGCCCATAGACTTAACAATACGAAAAATTCGGAAAGTGAGTGACTGGCAGCCTTAAGCATGATTAATTGTTTAGGGCCAGCAATTTTGAAGATTATAAAACATATAAATTTCTTAAAATAATAATTAAACTCATTAGACTCAATAAAGAAAAAATAAGATTTGCATTTTTTACCATTGCATCACATTTTTGTATTTTGTGATACATTTTCCTGTGTTATACAAAATAAATAAATAGAGGTTTTAATTAATTTCGGATTGAACACAATAGTGATATTAAATCTTTAGCAGTTACATTCCTTTCAGAGATTAGTTGATACATAACCTGACATATCACTTTGGAGTCATCATGACAGTCTTTATCCTCTTCCGACAAACTCTAACTTCCTGCGTCCTATATTACAATGACGATTCAAAAGCAGTCTATTCTCCGGAGTACAAAGAACTTCCGATTTACTTATATTGAATTTGCACTGATGAAAATACAGATAACGATGGATTATGGAAATATTAAATGAAATTATATATATGTTCCGGAGATATAAAATACTTGTAATTTCTGTAATATATGAGTGACTTATCAACATAATAAAGAAAATACATTACGCATAATGAAATTATTTATATTTAGTTTTATCGATACTCTTTTGTAATAAACCAGTTTAAACTTTTCGATGATGCATTAATAACTATTTATTTTCAAAGTATTTCATGTGTATGCACCAATTTCCTTTTAGAATAAATTATACATTTAAAATGAAATATGCATCGTAATGCATGCAGCAAAATTCTGGCACACAGATTTTTAAAAACCTCAAAACAGAACTTATTTACAATAATATTAAAAATCATATTTCAATTTATGCATTATAAACATAAGTATTATATAATAAATATAGCTTAATTCTATTTATATACAATAAAACCTTCTACAACGGTTACTCCGAACAATGCTAACCTCCGAATACCGGTTGTATGGACAATATACTAATCGTAACACGATAGTAATTGTTACCTCTACAACTCTACTTTTTACTATTAAATATCTTTTGATAAAACTTTAAATTTTAATACAAAATGTTACTCACATTTAGTACCTTTAGTACTCATATTGCTGCGACAAAATCACAACACCTACGGTGAGAAAAAACACTAAATTTAAAGTAATTAAACGTATATGAAAAAAAAAACAACATTTTAATTTTTCTATCTTCGAATTGAAGAAAAAAGGCTGTTGCCACAATATAAATCAAAATTTGGTTTTTCACATTTTTTTTTTTTACATGAGACAATCACATACGAGCGTGCAAATAAAACAAAGTATTAAAATGTCAATTCAACTCAATGTTTCTTTTCTATTTTTCTCTATTTTCTACACTGTTCATTGCTGATCGCGTGTGAGATCGCGTGATTTCCTAACACCGATCATGTTTTAGTGTTACCGAATCTCTTCCATATAAATAACATTAAACTAAACTCTGAACGACGAATTCGAAACAACAGCCACCCGCAAAGCATTTTTAATACTTTTTAAACTATGCATTATGTTTTAACTACAACTGATATTGTGGGTCATGTGAAGGTGTATTTTCTTATTTGGCGTCATTAAAATTTCTCTACTAATCTTGAGAGGTTGCTTAGCAAAATTCTGTTCGTAAATAGGTATGGGGAGAGGCAGGAAGGAATCAAGAAATTTATGCGTGAGCAAGGTGTAGTCGTTTGTACTCTTTGTGAATCATGTGATGACATTTCTTATCTAGGTGTAGCACGTGATTTTACTAAAAAATAGGTTTAAAGGGGAAATTTTTGACTTTAAGTGATAAGTTCGATAAGTTGAAAGCTATCCAGGACAGCAAAAATGGTGTAAGTGCACGAAAATTAGCTAAATTGTACAATGGTATAAGGATAATAATAAATCACATTCTGAAGAAAGGGTTAAATGTGATTTAGAAAGGACATTTTAAGCGTTATAATAAGCGTCGAGGAACTGGTTATGACGAGATTAATAAGTTGCTTTATGGAATGGCTTTTGAAATGTCGTGAAAAAAATCTCCCGATTTCTGAAACAATATTTCAGAAAAGTGAGTTTGTATTTTATGTCGGCCAATTATCTACAGTGTAGGATATAGGCCCTAAGGGGTGGGATGCTCTTCGTGGGGGTCTTTCTAAGGGAACCTAACCCGTATTTACGCAAGGTTCGAAGAAAACCACGTGAAACTCCGAACGATTAGACCGACGGTCGCGATTGGATTCGAACCCAGCACCTACCGTCTACCAGTTTGGAGGTAAGAACCTCGCGGCCACTGGTGGGGCCTCATAAAAGTGCGCCAGAAATTGAAGAGAAATCGTAAAATTAAAAATTTTGCACCCACTCAGAATGATAACGAATTCTAGAACAAACCCCTAAAACGGATTATGCATTAATTCTTTCGGGTCTGAATTTTTTTGCATTTTAGGAACAAAATTACTTTTACCTTGATAATGTAAATCGTGACAGCCAAAATAGAATACTGGAATTTAAATATTAGCTTATTAACTGAAATTTAGCGACTATACTTATTTTGCGTTCCATTTAATTCATATTTATATCATAATAGACTAAAGGAAGAATTTTTGGAGACATTTGGAAAACGTCATATTACAACAACGTTTAGAAGGTATTTCAACTTTCTCATCTTTTTACGTTTTACCATACATAATTCGTTTAAAAAAGTAAGTTATATTTTAAACTTAAAGACTGAAATATATGTATAAAATAAAGGAATCGAGATCGATGCAAAGAGAAATAGGTAGACTTTTATTATTATTGTTATTACTAAATGTCAAAACATAAATGAAGTCTTATAATAAGAAAGACAAAGTCAATTGTTATCATTTCTATATAGAAAAAATAACTAAGTAATTATTAAGACAAAATGAAACTCGATAATAAGACATGTACTATTGGTGGTACACCAGATCCAAACTGATTAATTGAGAATATGCTTTACAAAGAAAAAAAAACTTCGAATAAATGATTTTGTTTGTATTAAATAATAAGTATCTATTTTTTAATTGTAAAAATAAAATCGTTTCCTGCTAAAAAAGTGGAATCTCTAAATAACGAGAACCTCCAAAGAAGGACAATCTATCGTTCTGTCATTGGGGGCCGCTAATCAGAAATTTTGCTGCATTTACTATATGAATGACATCCAAATAATAATGTTTTTTAAGTAATTATTGTTTTATTATTACACTTTACTTTTTGAAACTACAAAATATGATACGTAAATTTACTTTCAATTCAAAAAAAAAATTTCATCTATATTGCTGCATAAATTGTTAAACACAGTAACTCAGTAAAGAAAAAAATGAGATTTGCATCTTTATACACAATATACTTCCTTGTGTTATACAAATTAAGTACCTCTTGGTTTAAAATAATTTAAAATGGAACATAATAGTGGTATTAATTTTTCATCAGTTACACTCCTTTCAGAGATTAGTTGATACATATCCTGATATATCACTTTAGAGTCATCATGACTGTCCTTATCCTCTTTTGACAAACTCCAACTTCCTGCATCCTAAATTACAATAAGGATTCGCCGGCAATATATTCTCAGGGGTATAAATAACTTTAGATTTACATACATTGAATTTACACTGTTGAAAATCTAGATAACAATGGGCAATAGAACAATTAACTGAAATTATATTTATGTTCCGCAGATGTCAAATATTTGTGATTTCCTTAACATACGTGTGTATTATCATCATAATAAAGGAAATACATTACGAACATTGAGATTGTTGATATTTAGATTTAACAATGCTTAGATTTAACAGTTTAATTTTTTCAATGATGAATTAATAACAAATTATATTCAAATTGTTCCACATGAATTTACAAATTTCCTTTGAACTTTTGAATAAAACTACAAATTTAACACTTCCATATATTATAAGTGAAATTTGCATATAAAGGCAAGTATATTTAAAGTGTGAAAAAATTATATAACATTTTATTCCATTTAATGTTAAATAACATTCAAGTTAGTAATTTCGAAATTGTTACTTTCTTTATTCTTCGACTGTTAAGTATTCCAGCGATTCAATGCATGTAAGATACATTTACACTCCATTAAATATGTACGTTATATATATTTTGCAATTTGCAGAATTTAGAGAAAATTAGTACATCAGAATATGCAGTAACTTTTGCTGAAAAGCAAAACTTCAAATGTGATTTGTAAAAAATATTGCAAAAAATAATAATAATAATAACAAATAAACTTTAATATGTATGATTTTTCTTTGCATTAAAAAATTTCTATGTTCCTTTAGCACGTTTAATTGCTTACCGCAAGCAGTTTTAAAGATGAGAAAATATATATATTACTCAAAATGACAACAAAGTAATTCCGAAATCGCACGCCAAACGTAGCAAATGGGGTGCGTTTGTGGAATGACGAACTTTTAAAATAACCAGGTTTGATGTAAGAGTATACAATGCTTCCAAGGCAGTATATTAGCCAAAATATTTTTTGCACCCCTGTAAATGGTATCTCCTTTCTATTATACAAGAAGTAACTTGTAGTAAACATCTGCAACTTGTTGAACAGTTGCTTCAGCAAAACATTAGCGACTGGGCAGTTTTCATGTTGTAATATGCGTACGGACAGAAGGTCTGATAGACAGATGGACCTAAATACCGACAGACGGACGGACGGAGTGAATGATTACTGTGAGTGCTACGCATTTATATAATTACGAATGCACATAAAACACTCATTATACTTTGTAAAAAAATGCGATTTGCATTTTTATATAGAACGAACTTCCTTGTGTTATACAAATTAAATACATCAAGGTTTTACTTAATTTCAAATGGAACATGTTATAGTTTCAGCAGTAACATTCCTTTCAGAGATTATTTGATACATAACCTGGCATATCACTTTAGAATCATCATGACAGTTTGTATCCTTTTCCGACAAATTCTTACTTTCTGCGTCCTAAATAATAATGACTAACCAATAAATAATTATAAATAGTCCGAATAAATAACGATTCACCAGCAATCTACTCTTTAGAGTACAAAAAACTTCTGATTTACATATATTGAATTTGCACTGATGAAAATCGAGATAACGATGGATTATACATCTATTAACTGAAATTATGTATATGTTCCGCAGATGTCAAATATTTGTAATTTCCTTAACATATGGGTATATTATCAACATAATAAAGGAAACACATTACGTACAACTCCACATATCGTCGAGGAAATTTCCATATAAAGGCAAATGAATTTAAAGACCGAAAAAGTTATATAAGTTATAAAAGTTATATTTTCTTCCATTTTATATTTAATAATATTCAAATTAATAATTTCGAATCTGTTCGGTTTCTCATTGTCCGACAAAAAAGTCTGCCGGTGTTCCAATGCATGTAAAATAAATGTGCACTCCCTTATGTGTGTATAATGTATTTATTTTGTAATTTGCAAAATTTAGAAAACCAATACGTTATAATACGCAATAACCTTTGTTGTAAATCAAAACAACAAATGTGATTTCTATAAAATACTGCAAAAAAATCTAAACGTTAATATAGATGAGTTCTTTAGTTTAAAATGTTGTAGATCCTTTAAGCAAATTTAATTGTTTAGAGTAAGCAAATTTGAAAATTATAAAACATTATATATTGTTTAGAATAATATTAAAAATACACTCATTACACACAGTAAAAAAAAAATCAGATTTACACCTTTATAAAGAATATATTTTTTTGCGTTGTACACATTAAAAATACCGAGGTTTAATTAATTTCAAATGGAACATAATAGTGATATTAAATATTCAGCAGTTACATTCCTTTCGGAGATTAGTTGAAACATATACTGACATATCACTTTAGAGTCATCGTGACAGTCTTTATCCTCTTCCGACAATCTCTAACATTCTGCGTCCTAAATTACAATAACGACTAACCAGTAATCTATCCTCCGGAGTACAAAGAACTTTGATTTACTTGTATTGAATTTGCACTGATGAAAATCCAGATAACGATGGATTATGGAACTATTAAATGAAATTATATTATATGTTAGGCAGATGTCAAATATTTGTAATTTCCTAAACCTATGGTGTATTATCAACATAATAAAGGAAATACATTATGCATAATGAGTTTATAGCTATTTAGTTTTAACGATACTTTTAACTAAATAGGCAGTTAAAACTTTTCCATGATGCAATTATATCTAATTAATACGAACCAATTTCCTTTTAGAATACATAATAATTTTGTAAATGAAATTTTCATCGTAATGTATGTAGCAAAGTTTTAGAACAAAGAAAAAAAAAAGAAAAAAAAACTGAAATATAGAGTTTCTTAGTTAGAATAATATTATAAATTATCTTTTTAGGTGCGTTAGTAGTTTCGTAAATACATTTCACCTAGGGTCGTCATTCAGTCCGTCCGTCTATACAGGGTGAGTCATAAATATCGAAACAGGAGGCTATCTCCTTAAATATTGCCCCTAGACCCATACTTCCAATTGCAAAGTTTCATAAAAGAAATGTGAGATTTTTGATAAGATAAGTTGCAACTCCATGGAGGGTCTATTTTAAAAATTACGAAAATTAAATTTTTATACGGCCCCCAGAGGATATAACATCCAATTAGAAATTTTTTCCTTATTCATTCCTGAACTGAACAAAAAAAAAAAATCATCTTGATATTTTCAAAACTCAGAGAGTTATGACAATTTTAATAAATCGTGAGGTTTCAAGGGATCAGACACAAATTGAAATGCGTGTAATTAAAGAAACAATGTTGCTGTAATTGGTCCAGGAAACATTTATTTTATTTATTTATTTATAAAGTTGGAATTTTGAATGTTTTGTGATGGTTAACCATATAATTTGTAAGCATTATCACATCATAAGATTTCTTAATATATTTTTTTTAAATTGAGTAAATTAAAATTGTTATAACTCAAAATATTATTTGTCGCGTTGAATTTTTTTCTTTTGATTAAACAAAAATGTCTAATTTTCAATTTTAATTCAGCATTTTAAATAATATGTATTTAAAAAAAAATAAAAGTATTTAAATAGCAATATTAAAAAAAAGTAATTTTTGTAAACAAATCATATTTTTAAAACTAAATTTTCTGAGCTGAAAAGTTACCGTAACTGACGGTTATTGACGTATGTCAGTTTAAAAATGAGAAATACTGAAATAAAAACATGTGATGCAGTAAGTGCATTTAGTTTTAAGATGGGCAAAGATGGGCTCCTAACGTTTAAATGCTGTATAGTTTCGATTTCAGATTTTGTTTAAGTTTTGCAATTTTCACCTTCTTTAATTACTGTTTAAATGCGCCAGTTATTAAAATTTTTTTTTTATCACGTCGATTTCAAATTTTTTCATTGTGCTATGACTCACAGACAGACATTTCATAAAAACATGTTTTTCGGTATTTCTGAGCCCTAAAACGTGTGAATCCATCGGAAACCGGAATTCAAAATTTTCATGAATCCAATACTTTCTTCTTGTAAAAATAGAAGAAAGCAAAAATAGGTTTAAAACCTTCATAAATTTTGAAACTGAATACAGTAAAACCTCTAAATAACGGACACCTCAGGAACGCAGAAATTGTCCGCTATTGAGAAAATCAAAGATATTCAAAAAGTGCTAAGAAACGTTTAACATTTTATTAATTGACTTTTATGTGTCCTAAAACCTCTTTTATATGATTAATCAGAAATTAAAATTATTATTTAAGCAATAGGGCTAAATAAAACTGTACACACCTTTACCCACTGTTCATTACATGCTTGTGAAAAAACCCTGTTACAAAAGTTAACTTTTGCTTGCGATTACATGTAATTTGTTTTTCAAAGTGACATTATTGGACAGTTTTGGCTGTTAAAAGCATAAAATCTCAATTTTCCGAGGGGATATTTCAATGCTGTGGAAGATGTCCCTCCTTGGCAACCCCTTCAATTCAACTCTGAACGTGGGGGAGGGGGGGGGATTTTCCCCAGCTCATTTATCACAAAATTCCCTGATAAATTTAGAGGCCTTTTTACTTTTTTTTCATATTTTTGTCCTTAAAAAATACTTTTTCATCCTTTATCGCCTGAAATAGTTCCAATCTTTGGAATGTTCGTTATTCAGAGGTTAAACATACACAAATTTAGGTTTTGAGAATGGGGATTGGAAAATAGTCCGTTAAACAGAGGTGTCTGCTGTTCGGGAGTGTCCGTTATAGCTGTTTAACTATAGTATAAAGTAGATTTTTAAAAATATTTCTATGTAATTTATTAAAATATATTTCCATTGATTCCGCTAACAGAAGAGTCATTTTCGCTATTACTGTATTTACTAAACTTAATGCCTGCGCCAATAAGTTTTTAAGACACTTTTAATGAGAGTTTAATTAATATCACTTAATTTGATAACACATTTAATAAGTGTTTAAGAAGACGGTCCGTTCAATGAGTCGTGCCAGTTACGAAGTTGGCGGCAAAGTCGAAATATTGCAGACATCTAGCATATTTCATCGAAGTTTAAAGCAAAAACCTATACGCTTTTGTTTTATATCTAAAAGTTTAAGTGTTGTCTTGGATCGACATTTAACAATACGTAAATTTATGGTCGATCCCTTAATTGTATTTCAAATGAACTGATTTTGCTGTGCTCAGAGGCATGCTTAAGTGGTGTAAGTCAGGAATTTTGGAAAATTTTGGATATTAATATCTTTTGGGGATTTGCAGATATCGAGATGAAATTTTTTTGTTCAGTTCAGGCAGTGATAAGGAATTTTTTTCTAATTGGAAGTTTTAACCTCTGGGGGTCGTATAAAAATTTAATTTTCGTATTTTTTAAAACAGACCCTCCCCCCATGGAATTCTAATTTATCTTATAAAAAAATTCATCTTTTTTTATGAATTTTTGCAATTGGAAGTATGGGTCTAGGGGGAGTATTTAAGGAGATAGCCTATTGTTTCGATATTTATGACTCACCCTGTATGTCCGCATGTAACACTGACAGAACTACTCAATCAAATCGTTTTAAATTTAAAAAAAAAGCATATTTGCTGCATAATTTTGTCGACTCAATTCATTTTTTTTAAAAATAGGATATATATTATAATTACAGGGTATACATTATAATTACAGGGTATATATTATAAATACATCCATAAATATTTATTATATTGCGGTCAATAGAAAATAAAACATTTTCTAGTGAATTTCAACGATTTTACACTCTTTCGAAAATAATCAAATTGATATGCATTTATAAAGTACATACTGAAACATACATTCTGTACAAATCAATCTGTTGTGCAAAGAATATTTGTTATTTATTTATAGGGCCATGTTTAAAATATTCAATCGCATAATGGCGGAGGGAAAAAATTGTTTGGGACGCTTTTTAATTAAATTAATCTACTTCACATTTTATGAAACTGATATACATTGCTGAGATTTACTAAGCGTTACTTCCTGTATAGTAGAAAGCAGATAGTATTTACAGGGATGCAGAGTAGATTTCGGATAATTATACAGTATCCGAAGTACTGTAAATTATTACACTAAGATCTTGATATTTTTAAAACTTCGTTATAATAAGAACGCACCTCATTTTTTACGTTTGACATGCAACTTTCAATATTTTTAGTATTTTCCGTTATCTTTAGAAACGACAAGATATAATTTTATGTAAATTTACTTTCGATTCAACAAACATTTTTCGCCTATATTGCTGCTTAAAATGTTTAATACAACAAATCCGTAGTTACTCATCCTACGTAACTAGGGGTACGTTTGTGCTACGTAATTATGTAGTTATGAATGCACCTAAAATCTCTCATTAAACTCAATAAAGAAAAAAAAAGATATTTTCATTGTTATACAGAACACATTTCCTTGCGTTGTGCAAATTAAATACATCGAGGTTTTAATTAATTTCAAATGGAACATAATAGTGATATTAAATTTTCAACAGTTCATTCCTTTCCGAGATTAGTTGATAAATACCCTGACATATCCTTTTAGAGGCATCGTGACAGATTTTATCCTCTTCCGACAAACTCCAAATTCTGTGTCCTAAATTACAATGACGATTTACCAGCAATATAGTCTCCAGAGTACAAAGAACTTCCGCTTTGCATATATTGAATTTGCACTGATCAAAATCATGATAATGATAGATTATAGAACTATTAACTGAAATTATATGTACGTTCTGCAGGTGTCAAACATTTGTAATTTCCTTAATATATGAGTGTATTATCAACATAGTAAAGGAAATGCATTACACAGAATGAGATTATTGCTATTTAGTTTTAATGAAATACTTTTCTAATAAGCCAATTTAAACTTCACAATGATGCATTAATATCTGTTTATTTTCAAATTATTCTATATCAATGCACAAATTTCCTTTTAGAATAAATAATAAATTTTGGATGAAATATTCATCATAATGTATGCAACAAAACTCTAGTACAAAGATTTTTAAAAACTTAAAAAGCTAACTTATTAATTACAAAAATATTAAAAATTATATTTCAATGCATACATGAAGAATGTGAGTATTATCTAATAAGTATAATTTAATTCTATTTATACCTTTTTTATATTAAGGACATCCAAATAATTATTTTTAAGTAAATCTTTTTTAATATTCTTTGTTACTTTTTGGAATTATAAAATATAATTGCATCAAAATTTTTCAATTCATTAAATATTTTTTGTCTATATTGCAGCTTAAATTGTTAAATGCAACAAAATCCTGGTTACTCAGAACCTGGTTAATTTCACTGTGATTTAACTCGTTTTCTGGATAATTTTGTAGCATTTTTTAAGTAACCAATTTTGAATTAAAATCATTATTCATCGTACTTTTTTTCTAGGGTTAATGAATATGAATTTTGTTTATAAAACATATACTTGTTTTAATCTGTCATTATGATCTTTTCGATTCTGATGTCTTCCACAGAAACGGTGATAAATATGGCGGAGAATCTACTGTAAATAAGTATTCACTAACATAATATTTTTCAGCAATATACGCTTTAAAAAAATTTTAATTGCAAGTAAAAGTCATTAAATATTTAAAAACCAGGCCTTTGAATAAAGTGCTTTAAAGGGGAAAAGAGGCACAAATTACAGATGTATTAAAGAAAGAGTTGCCGAGAAAAATATTTATCATTCTAAACATTAAAAGTAAAAATACTAACAAGTTAAATGGAATGCAGTTTTCTGCAAAAGGATAAAGAATAGGATTAGGTGGGGGTAAATAAATCCATGACGTAATTTTGACCACTACCATAATGGAGAAAATTTTGTATGGTAAAATTTTGTTTCTTTCTTTGATATTAACCTAATAATATATATTTCATTTTAAATATTCTTTCTCACTAGTGTGAAACATTTTTAAGATCCAAATATCAATTTGAATAAAGTCTATCAAAATTTTTCATAAACGGATTTGTCAGTTTAGTGCTTTAATTGTTTTAATAATACAAAATAAAACTGTGTAGGAAAGTATAAAGAAGAAATATAGTCGTCATAATTTGCCGCTAGTGGTCCCAAACTTTTGTGATTGTGACTTTTTGATAGGATAATTATAACCATCTTTTTAACTTAATAAAAGGAGTGATATGAGAGTTAAAACATTTAAGAGGTTTTCATAAAGGGTCAAAGTTACTTCTTACGTAGTAAAAAACACCACTTTTCCAAATAAAAAAATAACAATGTTGAAAATGTAAAGTGGTCATAATTACTACTCGTGACCCTACTTTTTCTGTGGTAGCTGAATGTGGCAGATGTACTTTTTACTTGACAGATGTGGTAAGGAGAGTTAATGCCAACTGCTCAGGAGAAAGTGCAAAATGCAATGTGGTTAGCCGAAATAAAATCACTGATGATATTGCAGAGAAGTTTTCTGAATGTACCATAAAGATTCACTGATTTTACCTTCAATTTATGCAAGGAAAATAAAGTTTAAAGAGACAGGTTATGAAATATTACGGTCGACTATCGATATACAAAAAGTGTCAAAGAATCATAAAAGTCATTCTCTTGTAGCTCTCATATAGCAACTTTGAAAGTATTGCAAAATAAATTATTAGATATTTCTTCATTCGTTTGCACTAAACTGCATTTTACTTTACCTGTTAGTAATTTTGTCATTAATGTTTAGAATAATAAAGGCCGTTCGTGGAAACTCTCTACTTAGAAGGTATGTAATTTGTGACCTTTTTTCATTTGAGTTTACATTACTTTATATTATAAAATTTTAATAATTTACTTTCTTTTTCCGGGGCTTACGTATTGTGATTTTGCTTCTCGGCTGGTGGAAATAATAATGTAAAATTAAGAAATAAAACAGAAATTTGGGCTATTCCGAATAGATGCATCGACTTTACCGAGAGTTGTCTCCTATAGATTACTGTGCAGTTGGACATTTAAAATAAGATATTTATAAACGGTATCCAAAAGAATTTAGGTTGTATTAATTGCATAACACTCAATTACCAAGATGTGTCTTCTACAAATTATTGTGCATTTGGACATTTAAAACTACAACTATATAAGTTGCATCCCAAAGCATTGTAAGTTTTCGTACATGCATTCGACCTATTTAGCTAGACATGTCTGCTATAGATTAAATGAGCAGGTGGAGATAGAAAATAAAATCTTTTTAAGCAGTGTCTAGAAACATTGTAAGTTGTGGTAAAAAAAAAAAACTAATCTAATTAACGAGATGTGTTTTTATAGATTACTGTGCAGCTTGACACATAAAATAACATCTTTTAGAGCGACATCCCGAAACATTGGAAGTCGTAGTAAACATACACAACCTGATAAGCAAAACGTGTCTCCTACATATGACATGGTAACTTGACATTTAAAATAGACTCTTTGTAAGCGGCATCCCCCCCCCCCAAAAAAAAGAAAAATGTAAACACATCGAAACTAATTAGCGAGACGTGCCTACAATTGATTGCTGTGCTGTTGGGCATCTAAAATGATATCCGTGTAAGCGGCATACCAAAACAATAAAAGTTGAGATTAATGTATCCAATCTAGTCAGCTAGACGTGCGTTATATACTCTATTGTGAAGCTGGACATTTAAGATAAGATCTTTGTAAATGGCATAGCAAAAAATTGGAAATTATGGTAAACGCATATAATCTAATTTGAATGACGTGCCTACTTATGTGCTGTGGAGTTGTACATTTAATTAACATCTTTGTCAGCAACATCCTAAAACCGTCGACATTATGGAAAACGCATCTCACTTAATTAGCTAGGCGTTTCTACAATGAATTTTTATGATATTGGACCATGAAGTACTAATGAACTGGAAGTAAAACCGGCCAACGGATCAGCTCCGAGGCAACCCGGGAATTCTGGGACAAGTGTGAACCTGAAACTTCCGGCAACCTGGATGGTATTGGAGACTGGCGATAACTTGTCATGTGTTTTACCCATGGAAACAGTTTTACTTATCGCTGTCACAACGCCCGCCACTTATAACCCGCCGCGATAAAGCGCGCCAAACTATTGCCATGCTCACGGTATGCTGGGATATGGGTGAACCTCAGAGAAATCTGGTGGCATCAACTCTCTCTCTGCTTCTAATGGTAAACAGGTTTCGTCTTATTTCAATATCTTTCTTACTTACATGTATTGGACATTAAAAATAAGAGATCTTTAACTGACTTCCTAAAGCAGTGGAAATTATAGTAAACACATCCCATTTAATTAGGGAGACAATAAATTAGACTGCAGTATGTTATTCTGCAGTTGGATAAGTGCATCTAACCTAGTTAATGAGACATATCTTCTACACATTACTTTGAAGTTGGACATTTAAATTAAGATTTTTGTAAGCGACATTCTAAAACAGTGGAAGTTATGGTAAACACATCCCTCTAAATTAGCGAGACGTGTTCTCAATAGATTACTATGCGGTTGGTCATTTAAAATAAAATCTTTCTAAGCGGCATTCCAAAACAATAGAAGTTGTGGTAAATGCATCCAACCGAATTCGCAAGAAGTGCCTTCTATACTTTATGGTGCATTCGGACATTTAAAATAAGCTATTTGAAAGCGACATCCCAAAACAGTGGAAGTTAAGGTAATCACATCCCACTTAATTAGTGAGACTGACAAGTGATATCCCAAAGCAGTGGAAGTTGTGGTAGAATGCACACAACCTAGTAAGCGAGACGTGTCTTCAACACAATATTGTGGAGTTGGACATTTAAAATGAGATCATTGTGCACGACATCTCAAAACAATTGAAGTTGTGGTAAACTCTAATTTTCGAGACGTGCCTACTAGTCTACTGTGAAGGTGGACGTTTAAAAATGATCTTTGCAAGCAATGTCCCAAAACATTGGAAGTTGAAGTAAAACCATCCTATTTAATTCGTAGAGAAATGTCTCCAATAGATTATTGTGCATATGGATATTTAAAATAACAAATTTGAAAGCGGCATCCCAAAACAATGGAAGGTGGGGGTACATGCATCTAACCTAGTTAGTGAGACATGTCATCTACACATTACTTTGCAGCTGGACATCTAAAATAATATTTTTTCTAATCGACTTACCAAAACAGTGGAAGTTGTAGTAAACGCATCACATCTAGTTAGCGAAACGTGTGGCCAGTAAAATTCTGTTCAATTGGACATTAAAAAAATGATTTTATAAGCGGAATCCCAAAACACTGTGGTAATGGAGTACAATAACCTGAAACACGTTATCATATATATTATAAAGCAGAAGTTCTGAAACTTCCAAACGAGTGTTTTCAAAAACTACCCGATGGATTTTTTTGCTGATTGTATCATTCGATAGGAAATATTTTCCCGAAGGTTTATGATTCAAATTTACAGGGATAACTCTGATTTTTCGTAGTAAATTTCGAATTTTCGGTTATTTTTGACAAAAGGGTTGCCAGTAGCTGTTTTTGGCGAAAATTATAATTGCTAAAAAAATTAAAATGGCTATATCTATTAGGAATATTACAAATATCTTGCAAATAATAGCAGAATATAACTACTGATAATATTAATAATAATAAAGAAAGACCGCTTAAATGAGGCATAATATTATAAAAAAAATATTTATCTTGAAAATGAAAAAAATATTTGTAATGCTTAAAAAGTAAATTAACGTGAAATATAACAATTGGTTCAACTTTTGGCGACTTCTCCCTGGTGTTAGAATTAAAAACTTGAATTTCAGAAATTGATTAAATGAATTTTGAATGATAGTTATTTCCCTTTTTATTATTTTCTTTCTCTTTTTTATCGAATTTTCGTATAATATAACTTACAGCAGAAAAAAGCAGATCTGATTGTAAAAGACACTGTAAGTTGTGAGTTACTATTCGTTTCTATACCATTTTCATCTTGCTTTTGTCGCCAAAGAATGTGTTTTTAAGCCGAAAATGCACTACTGACTTAATGCCTGACTTAGGTTCTTAATGATCGCAATAATATTGTTTTTTTTCAAGTGAAGGTAATTTTTAGAGCATATTTTAATATTCAATCGTAAATTATATTGATATGAGTATAACTCTTTTATTTCTTTTTGCAAATGTTTTCATTGTTAATTTAATTTTTCTTGCGCAATTTCGCCAATTTCACTTACAGGAAAAATTTCAGTTTTAAAATTTAAAAACTGAAGAAGGAAAGATTACCCCATCGATTAAAAATCTACCCCCAAATTCCAAGATTAAATGTCAATAACAGATGATGATGATCGCAAATGTTTCATTCACTTGACATTAAGTATAATATAAATACTAATTATGTCATCAAGTGATTTTTAATTCGACATTTTATTTTTACTTTTATATATGTTCTGCTAATTTGTTTTTCGTTATTTAAATGAAAATGTATGCTAATCTATATAATCTGGCTAATAGTTTGGTGATTTGTATAATTTGGCGAAATTGGTCGACGGTGTAACCAAGTAGTACTGAAGGAAAAATTTTCCAATTCAAAGTAAATTTATGCAATTATGCGTTATTACTATAGATAAATTCAACATTTTGAAATGAAAAATTCCCGCTGAATAAAATTTACAAGTCTTTTTTAATTGACAATTTCCTCTTCAATATTTCTTCAATCAAACTTTCGCTATTCTCTTTCGCGCAGGCTAACAAAAATGTATTTTAAATATTTTATTAGCTAAAACGTAAATAACATTTTTATATTTTTTAAAAAAATATTTTTAAAATCTAATTCTACCATTATGTGTCTTACAGGACAAAATAGCAGAATTACTTTTAAAAATGGTTTTATCTGTTAATTGTATGTTATTTGTTTATTTGGGTGTTTGAATTTACTTTTGTCATCAAACAATGCGATTTTATACCAAGAAGGCATAAGCCGGAGCGATGTTCGCAATTACTAAATTCTCTCACTCTCTTTTAAATGTGTGAGAGCATTTTTAGGATATTTTTTTATGTTTAATTGTAAATATATAAATAGCAGTTATAGCAAAAAAAATGCGTATAATGTTTAAATTTTAGCATAAATGTCTTCCTCATCCAAACTGTAAAATAATTTAATTGCAACTTTTTAAAGTTTTGGCGCAGATGTCATATACGCACCACATTCACACGATTGCAACAAAATGGCGATTTTATGCCACACATGGTAAACCGACTATGGTTGTTTATTTATTAATAAACTATTTATTAACTTTCATTTTGTTTTTTAAATTAATATAAATCATTTTGTCCTATAGCTATTAATTAAACTTTTTTATTTGTTAATTTTTTTTCAAATAATAGAAAATAATTAAAAAATATTTATGAAATTGGTAATTAAAAACCAAGTTTTCTCCAAATTGATGCCAGAAAAAGAATTGCGCCAATGTGGTGCCTTAAAGTGCTATTACACGTAAAAATTGCAAGCGACAAAAATCGCCTGCGTTTTTTCGTGTTCTTATCATTTCATTGGCTGTTCGAGAAGAGTCTTTACCATCATTTGGATTTCCAAGCATTTGATTGGCTGTTGCCGGCGAGTCGCTTCGTTCCACGCGTCAAAGACGCTCCGACAAAAGAGAATCGCGCGCTACCAAGCGACTCCCTTGGTCCCATAGGATTACATGGAGACGCCTGCGATTTGACGCCTGCAGCAGCGCATGTGTAATAGCACCTTTACAAGACATCTGTGTCAAAGCTTTTTCACTATACCTAAGTAGGGAAAATGTAGTATAAATACCGACCAAAGTTTTTTCCAAATATGGAAATTTTTCACAGATTTGGTCATATACTCATCGAGGTATCTCACTGGCGCCAAAATGGCATTATTTGCCTTATATGGTAACCCAGCTATAGTTGTTTATCTGATAATAAGTTGTTTATTTACTTTCATTTTCATTTTCTTTTTTGAAATGATATTTGTTGTTTTGTTCTACAGTTACTTTTTATTTATTGTTAATTGCTGTTTGAAATGATAGAAAATTATAAAATATACATAAATTTCTTTGGTATTCTAAAACGAGGATTTTGCCACATTGTAGTTGCAAGATAATCGTGCTAAACCTATTGCGTATATGATGTCTGTGTAGTAATCTTTTGTGAAATATGAAAAGTGTAAATTGGCTACTACTTGATTATCACGTCAACCAATTTCGCCAAATCGTTCGCCAAATTATACAAATTTACAAAATTTTATCTTAAATAACAAAGAGAAAATGCTTAATACGAAAGAGCAAATAATTTTGTTTTCATTTTTCAGGACGAAATTTTGCAATAATAAAGTAATTGCTGTAGTGAGAATTTTAATGTGGGTGTTTTATTTTATTTTATTATTATTATTTTTTTTTAATTGTTGGCAACTTTTTGTAACGAAAAATGTTTTTTTTCCTGCTATTGTTTTGTAAGAGCTGGTTTTGTCAAAGCCATGTTAAGGTGATACTCAAATTTTTGAATTATCCCCTTGGGCCGATTTTGCTCATTTGCAATTTACCACTGAGATATTAACCATCTCAATGTACTTGACGAGTTTGGAGATGATTCTTGCATAATTGTGCCTTTTATCGCGTGGACAAAATTTAATATATATATATATAAAGTTTTTAGGTGGGAATAGCTTTGGGTTCCTGGCTTCACATAATGAAAAGTTGTGAAGAAATTTTTCAGAAGTTGTACCGTGGTAATAACTGTAATAATTAATATTTCTTCAGTTAAGGGAAAATTTTAAATCCTGTTGCCATAATGGTCTCATTTCGCTTCCAAATGCGCACTGTTAGTAATAAACTAAAATAGTTACTTCTTAATAGCAGGATATTGTCCAATGTTTAAGATAATTTAATATCACAATGGTGTCTAAATCGTTTTCATCAATGAGCAAGGTGCTGCTGGAGGTCCAAATTATTTAAAATGCAAATTTAAATTCACCAGTTCGTTTCATCCACGGTTGATTTTGAAATATTGACCAGCGCAACGGGCATAGCCTGCTAGTTTCTAATAAATCTTTCTCATTTTTGAAATCAAAATAAAATTTGTAAAATTAGTAGAAAGGCAGTAAAAAAAAGATATCAAAAATTGAAATTCTGATATTGCTTTATACATTTATTTTCCCAAAATTGTCCAAAAAAGTTGTAAACTGCCTCTGCACTAAAATAATTTTTGATATTAGTAATGGTTATAGAATTCATGAAAAATTAATTTACTTTATTTTTACATTTCTTTAATCATGATAAACAATGATGAAAATATACCAATATAAAATCAAAACAACTAGTAATATATAACTAAGAAAATACAATAAAATAAATAAAACCATGCTTCTATTAGTAAATATTTGAAACCTCGAAAACGTAGGAAAATTCCTTCGCAACAGAAACATATTTTATCAAAATTTGTGACTGTAGAAATTAATAATTAATAAGAAGACATACCATAAACGTTTGTTCAGAAAGTATTGGATAACGTTGGGAATGGAAAATTTTGTGCAATAAAATAATGTAATTACTGGAGTTACATTTATATTCAGGAAAAATATTTTCAGTTATCGAAAATCGATTAACTGTCAGATACTGTGGAAAGATTAATTATTTTTCAATGTACATATTTGCATAAAACATTACGTATACAATCTAAATAACATGCGTCTGTAGATTTTCAAGCAAGATTGTTTTATTTTTCTTTTATTGAAGTAGGCGTACAAATTAATATTTGATATTCCTTTGTAAATGCTAAAATAAATAAGAGGAGGGATTATAGATTCTGATAAATAATTTTCTTTATTATCAATATGGAAAATTAAATAAATTCGTAAAGCAAATACAGACAATATTGATATTGTTACATGCGTTTTGTTTACAAGAGATTGTATTCCCTCATGCAAATATTTGTTCCATAGATTTTTCTCTGCATTACATGGGATAAAATATGAAAAAAACATATATGTGTTTGATAGTTTTTAACTAGTCTATTTAGTGATGCATGTAAACTAAGAAAGTTGAATTTAAAAATGAGATTTTATTTATTTATTTTAATGTTGGTAGAAAATTCTATAGAAACCACTTATTTTTGTAAAATTCTTCTTCCATAGGTTTTGTTCACAACAGTATATAGCATGAATACTTAATATAAAAATTGAACTTTTCTTTTATTTTAAAGATTTTCTCTCAGAACAAATTTTTCCTCATGCAAATATTTGTTCCAAACATTCTTCTCTACATTACATAGTATAGAAAATAAAAATATAGATTTGATTGTACAGTTTCTACTAATCTATTTAGTTATTCATGTAAACTGAGAAAATTAAATTTTGAAAATACGTTTTATTTAAAAAAATTAGGAGGAAAATTCTATGAAAACCGCATATTTTTCATTAAATTTTTATTAAATGACTTTCGTTTACAAGATTTTATACCAGGAATACTTAGTATCAAAATTGAACGTTTTATTTATTTTAAAGACTATGTCTTAGATTTTTTCCCTTTTTAAAATTTGTATTCCAAATATTCTTCTCTACAGTACATAGGATAGAAAAAAATTTATGGTTGTTTGTTCGTTTATTTTATTTTATTTTATTTTTATTATTATTATTATTTTTCACTATTTTTTTATATTATTTTAATTTAATATTTATTTTAATATAAATTACATTATAATTACGATATATCAATCAAATGTTTAAAATGTAAATGACATATCTATACACTTATTTTGTAAATAAGTTACAAATATAGACAATTAAAACGATTCACAATTTTTTGCATATTATTATTATTTTATGTGCACACAAGTGGCAATTTTAAATATTTGGAATTAATACTTAAAAAAATTATTTCAGAATTGGTGGGGGAGAGGGTTAATTTTATGCATTTTCAAATGTTATATTTAATTACTATATAAAGCCATCTAAAAAGCCTTTCATTTGTACTATCTTACATCGAATTTGCAAGATTATAATAATTAACACATGATGTACACATATTAGACACATTTACTGCAAATTCCACTTTTAAATCTATCGATAAAGGTTAACTTAAATCACCAGCATTTACGCGCCGATATAAATGGATGTAGCATAAATTTTATGTAACCTACTGATAAAGTAATCTGGAAAGGTCAACAAATAGCTTGAATAATAGATGATTTTTAACTAATTTTCAAATTACTTTATTAAAATAATCCTTTACAGAGGATTTTTCATGATGTGTAATTTTTCATTGTAGGTTAAGATTACAGATAAATTTTATGAAGTCATTAATAAAATTCTTTAGAAGGAAAAGTTATTAAATTTAATGATTGAAGGAAAAATAGTTCATATAATTAAAGTTCATGAAATACAGGTAATGCAAGTATTGGTAGTCACATATATATAATATATGTATATTAAAATATACATTTGATCAGTCAAACATAATTGGAAATCCGTAATTCCATTGATATATCATATGTTTATTTTTTATCTGAATATAATCTGCAATTTGCATTTAAATTGTATGCTGTTTAACAATATCAGTGATATAATTTATTTATAATTTTTAAATTGCATTTAAAAAAATGTATATAGGGGAAAATATTGCACCTTAAACATATATATATACGATACATTGGAGCTATACACACTTTAGCACATTTTATTGAATTTGTATAACACAAGTCAATATAGTTAAGTAGATTTCGTATAAGATACTAACTATTGCGGTCGCTCCTATTTCGGATTTTTTGTACAAAAGACTTGGTCTACAGAACAACTATAGAGCAAGGATTTCTGTAATATGACAATTAGAATTAGTTTTCTTATTATTTCTGTCATTATATCCAGGGGACTAAAAATATATCGAGCTTTATTCCTTGAGAAATTAAATATGACACCAGGTTTTGCATATGTTAATGGAAAACAAAAATTTTTCTACTTCCTGAACTTCTAGGATATTATAAGACTGAATTAACCAATAGTCACATGATACTTTTTCTGTGCTGCTTTGGCATAATATACTTCTATTGAATTTGATAATTTTTCACGAGTGAGCAAGGATTTCAACCGCTATAAAATATCTCTTATTTACCAATTGATCTCTAATTCCTTTAGAACTCATTGTTTTGTTGTTTTTGTTTTTGTTGTTGTTGTTTTTAAGTTTGTAAAAATATTTGTAATTGTCCCAAATGAAAGATGTTTACATACATACGCCGCTTACAAATTTATACATTTTCAATGCACATTTATCGACAAAACATGCACTCCGAATGACAGATAATGCAGCATACCAAACCAGCCAGTAACGATTCAAAAACCAGTTATAATCAGAACAAACAGCTATCGCCTACCGCATTTAATACTTTAAGTTTAGACAATCATTATTCTTTAAAATTAGTTAAACGTAAAATTTAATAAATTTGCACTCTTAAACGAACACGGTAGCTATTTCATGAAATAACTAGGTATTTTAGGAAATAACGGATTATACGCTTTAACGGTAACACATATAAAAAGTTCAATGAATTAGCTCAGTTATTTTTTCATTTTACGTTTGTTGTTTGGTATATTACATGCGCAGAATCATCTTTACCACACCAGGGCTAAACGTACCAAGATAATATTTTAATATGAAATCCGACACAATGGAAACATCGATGCATGAGTTGTAATTTTATACCATCGCATTTTGTTCAGTAACTAACGCTCTAACTAGATAAGTTCGTGGACAACCCTGAAAGAAGATCATCTTTATTATTTGTGTAAGAAGGGGTTAAAAAATTCTCGCTCCAAACTTTGTCCGTCAAGTGACATATATGATAACTCCTTCAATTTCATTATAGGTTTACGTATTTAACTTTATTGCTTCAAGCATCACTTTTATTATTTCAAACTAGTTGAGCAGTCCGGTGTAGTCCGGGCCCATAATAATAATCTTAAATGAACCTGGAATTTGCACTGAAAAATCTCATAAAAAAGACCCATTCTGAAACCAAATCCCCGCTGCCTACGGTACCGTTTAGCAGGCGAGTTGCGCACGCACAGCAAAGTTTTAAAGAAAAAAAACAATCCCAAATCTTTTAGCTTTACATTTCTATATCAGGAAGCGAACTATATTCTTAACAAAACTGTTTCTGGACGAAACTTCGTTAAACAACCTACTCATAGATATATTAGTCAAGAGGTAGGCGTTCTTAAGGAAGATACTTCATGAAATTATTATTCGAAAATAGGGGTAGGTACACTTTTGAAATTGTATAGTAAATGAGCATTATTTAACCCAGGGCTCTGCAAAATCGGCATCTAAAACGGTACTGCTTTAAATATTCTATAGCGCCCGCCATAAAAAAAAGTATTGCCCCCTCTACCCCATAACTTGATGTGTCCTACTCACTCTTTAAAATCTATATTATGTATTATAAGATATCTGAAAAAATTACTTTGAATAAGTAACCTTTATCCCACGGCTTTGTCACAAATCCGCATCTCAAACGGCAGAAGGTGATACGGTTTTGATTTTTGACCCCCCCCCCCCCCCACGCGCACTTAGAAAAATTCCGCGGTCCCGAATTTGATACTCTCTATTTTTTAAATCTTTATTATGTCTTATAATCTATTTGAAAGTTCGATCATTTCGTGAGTTTTCTAAATTTTATCAAAATTGCGTCTTTTCAGCATTTTTTTTCTTTTTTAAAAATCGATTTTTTTTATTAAAGAAAATTTTTTGATACATGTTTTTAACATCTAGTTTTTATTAAAAAACGTTTAAAGATATTTCTAGATACATAACTTTAAACTTTCTAAATAGTGTATTTAAAAAAAATTGACAACGTGCCAAAGAAACCTAGAAAAAAAAAGCATTTGTGGTTTCGAAAAACTTGCTTTTAATAGAGCAAGTAATCCAAGGAATGAATCAGTAATTAAAAATATCTAGGTTGTAACCGGGGGACTGTGAAGAATTTTACATATTTGTAATCAGCAGAAAATTCTTCATCTAAATGTATAAAAATTTAATTTTTAAATTTAATATTTGAGCATATTTACCGGTCGTCCACAAATGCTACACTTCTCTCGCTATCTGAGTAGAAAAAGTCTTTCTCTCGTTGTGAAATATTTCTCAAAAATCTGTTTCTTTGAACGGAAATAAAATGAGATTTTATAAATCAATTTTTGATGGATTTTTGTACTATTTACATGAGTAGGAAAATAATTTTCACAATCGCTGAAAGATGAAAATTTTCTGCATTTAGCTGTCTGATTTTTCAGGTTTTAGGCTCAGTAGTATTTAAAATACAGCCCTTTATAAAAAAGTGAAATACAATTATCGTCATGGCAGCCCTCTATTTACATTAATCCCTTTTCTTCTCTTCCAGTTTTCGAAGAAATATTTTGCTTTTTGATAAAAATCTATGATTTTATTTAATTATGAATACTTTTTTATTCTTCTAATATAGGTATTTTAATTAATATCTCAGCTAATTACTATATTTTTAAAATTCTGAGGCTCAGGTACATTAGGAGAGGCCTTGTACAATCTTCACAAAAAATTGAGCCTCGTACGTGCCTAGTTTTCACTAGCCATCGCACGCACACACACACACACAGAGACAGAGCGATTTGTTATTTTATTTGTATGTAAACGGATTAACCGCTAAATTCCGTAGTAATAGATTAACAGTTTTCATCGTTAAAAATTATTTAAAGTAAGTTAAAATCAATAAATTGATTTAATGCTTTAAATACAAAATTATTTCATAGTGTACTTTGCATTCTATTTAATTCACTAAATATTGAAATTGTGCGATATTTTAAAGCGAAAGTATGTAAATTAAGAAATCTGCGTTTCTATAACATTAAAATCATCGTACCCACATTTTTGCATAATTAATAGGGTACCATAACTTATTAAGGACGCGTGTTCGTTTTACAATGTGAATAAAAGTGACAATGTATGTTGAATGTATCTTTAGTATTCCATTAATAGAACTTTTTTACATTAAGAAAGCAATTTTTTTAGATTTGTTAAATTATTTTTTTCGTCGTTATTAAATGTTAGTTGTAAAGATGTAATTAATTTTCATTAATAAGAATTGAATTAATTTGTTTGTTTACTTGTTCAACTACATTAAGAGTATATACACATACAGGGTGAGTCATAAATATTGAAACAATAAGCTATCTCTTTAAATATTGCCCCTAGACCCATACTTCCAATTGCACTGTTTCACAAAAAAGGTGAATATTTTTATGAGATAAGTTGCAACTCCATGGGGGGTCCATTTTTAAAATTACGAAAATTAAATTTTTATACGGCCCCCAGAGGATAAAACTTCCAATTAGAAAAATTTCCCTTATTCATTCCTAAATTGAACAAACAAACAAAAAAAAAATCATTTCGATATCTAAAAATCCCTGAAAGATATTAAAATCCAAAATTTTCCAAAATTCGTGACTTAACCACTTAATCATACCTCTGAGCGCAGCGATATCAGTTCATTTGAAATGCAATTTAGGGATCGACCATAAATTTACGCATTATTAAATGTCGATCAAAGACAATACTTTTACTTTTATATATAAAATAAAAGCGTATAGGTTTTTGCTTTAAACTTCCTTGAAATATGCTAGATGTCTGCAATATCTCGAGCTTGGCACCAGCCTCGTAACTGGCACAACCCATTGGCCGGACCACCTTATTAAACATATATTAAAAGTGTTATTAAATTAAGCGATATTAATTAAACTTTCATTAAAAGTGTCTTAAAAACTTATTGCCGCAAGCAATAAGTTTAGTAAAAACAGTAATAGCGATAATTGTACTTCTATTAACGGAATCATTGGAAATACATTTTAACCCCCTGACTGCCCAGCAAAAGGGTAAACTTGTAATGTTGCTTTCTCTGTAATTTATAAAAAATATTTTTAAAAAAATATGTTTTTTCCAACCTGATACAAAATATGTTATTGCGTATAGGTGTAAAATTTTTGAGAGTATGAATCCTAACTTAATTTTTCAAAACTGGGTTTTATTTGTAGAATTATATTAATTTGAATATTGTTTATGTTGCAGTGAAACCTGCAGCTTAGTATGCGAAAAAATCTGGTCGTGACAGTCAGAAGGTTAATAAATGAGACAGAAATATTTCCAAAAATCTACATTTTTTTTATTTAGCTTCAAAATATATGATGGTTTTAAACCTATTTTTGCTTTCTTCTATCTTTACAAGAAGAAAGTTTCGGATTCATGAAAATTTTGAATTCTGGTTTCCGACGGATTCACACATTTTAGGGCCTAGAGATACTGAAAAACATGTTTTTACAAAATGTCTGTCTGTGAGTCATTGTTCCTGTATCTTTGTATATGACATAAATTTTGTAAGCGCTCTATCTCAAGAACTAATCCACGGAATGTAATAAAAAATTATGTTTATTTAGTCCTTGATATAAATTGGTGCTGATTAGTTTTTGGTGTGAATCGCTTAACAGGTAGCCTTACTGTGCAGGATATTGTACGATTTCTGCAATAGCTGTATCTCCAGAATTATACGCCTAATCTCACATGTATTTAGATGCACCTTTTATGCATCGTGCAATAGCAATTTTAACAAGAAAAATATGAAGTTTACAGGGCCAAAATAATGAAAATCGACATGATTGACGTGAAATCGACGTGATACACTGTTAAAAAAATTCTGAAATTCATGAACATTTTTTCCCTGAATTTCACAGAAAAGCTCCCTTTTAACAACTAAAGGGTATTTTCCGTTACAAATCACAAAGTTCCATCATATTTCCTGAAAAAAACGAAACGGATGGAAATAAAAACAAAAAACGGAGACACTCCGTTGTGTGGGGAACTCCATGGCCGAGTGGTCAAGGCATCACACCGCTAATCGCCTGCGAGCGCAGATTGTGGGTTCGAGTCCCATTGGCGCCATGGAATAATGAAACATAAAAAATTACTTTTAAATTACATTTTTCTGTTTATTTTTCTCTTTTTTTCTTATTAAAAATCTTTTAATTTATTAGCCGAAAAATAAATAAAGAAATAAATAGTGTACAACAATTTCAAAAAAAAAAAAAAAAAAAAAAAAACTCTCTCTCTCTCTCTCTATATATATATATTGTAAAAACAATTTTAATAAAAAAAAATTTATTAAAAAAACTGGTTTCAAACAGTGACTTTTTTAATTTAAACTATTTAAAAAATTAAAAATGATTTTAAAAAATAATAAGTATTATGCATCAGTCTAAAATAATCCGTTTACAAACATTCTAAGGCGTATATTTGAAAGGAAAGCTTTAAAAAGCACAACAGATTTTCTCACTAACTCATAAAAGACATACTTTGTACCATTTAGCATCAGCAACTTTGGCTCAGTTCGTAAGCATTTGTTCCGCAATCTGAAGGTCCCGAGTTCGATCCTGAGGACGGCGTGAACCAAAATAACAATTAAGTAAAATAACATAGCAGCTTAGAATCCCTCGGTGATTCCGAATTCTTTGAAGCTTAATCGGTAAATCATTTTTAAAAATTACATTAAATTATTACAATTATAAATCAAACTTTGTAACGGAAAGTTACTGATTCTTACACCGGAGTTTTCCCTTCTTGCATTTCCCACAACGGAAAATCTACTAGCGGAACGGTAAAAGTTCGGCTACATTGCTGCCGGTAGTTTCACCTGGAATTCACAGATTTTTTTTTAACAGTGTATGAGAGCTTGCAAGTATCGCTAAAAAAATGAGTTCAGGATTATAAATTACTTAAGATGATACTTTGACGGCTCAAAGATTATGCAGACGAGATATTCTGATCTTGTGTTGTACCTTACACTACAGGCTTTACAAATACAATGCTAAAGCGAAATAGAGCTCAAATTTACTAGGCTCTTAAAAAAAAACATAGGTAGTGGTCAGCATGATGTCCTATTTAAATCCGATTGAGCATATCTTGAAAGTTTTCCAAACAACGCATTTCATTTCTTTGTTGCCGTCTTGGGGATTTTCGTTTGGTTTACGTATATTTTTGTCGTCCGATTATCTACACTAGAGATATAGGACCAGGGGAGAAGTGTCCTTCGTGGGGATCTTTCTAAGGGAACCTAACCCGTATTTACGAAAGGTTCGAAGAAAACCACGAAAACTCCGAACGGTTAAGCCGACGGCCGCGATTGGGTTCAAACCCAGCACCTGCCATCTACCAGTTGAGAGGTCATAACCTCTCGGCCACTGATGGGGCCTTGAGGATTTTGACAAATCACTTTTTAAAGAAAGAAAAACTTAAATTTTTATCTAGAACCTCATCGCATCCATGGAAAACAGATGTACTAGATATGAGATTGTTGTATATATTAACTAATCTTATTAATTATTCGGTATTAACGATTGCGAGGCCACACACCAATTAAAAAACCTTTATTCTCTTCAACCATGAGGCTTTTTTGCCATTTATAGGTACTAAAATATATATGGAATGTCTGTGTATATTCTTGACGTAATTTCAAATAGTTAAAACTCAATATAAGATATTCTAGTGTTTTATTTTCTCTTATACTTTTAATGTATTGCGTACTTTCAATTTTATGCGCATGAAAGGCTGTTTTCATTGTTTGTTTTCCAAATTTTTAACAGAGTATACGAATTTATCTATCAATATCATAAAGGCCAAACGTATTTGTGCGTACCGCATACGTTATTTTGCGAATGGCAATCTTTTCCCTGCAATTTCAGTTTGCAATTTTCGCTACTGCAAATGTTATATTTCTAAACATCGCACATTTTTTATTTTTACCCCGTCATATAAATAAAAAAAATGTACTTTTAAATGCAATTTGTTTAAAAACTGTATCTCAATTTATTTTTGAGATATTAATTTTTTTATAGTTTTTGTATGAATTTTGTCATGTGGCAACAGAACCACGCCATTTTCTTTTAAAATTGAAAAGAAAAAAATAGAAATTAAAATGCGCAACATTTTCCCATGCAATTTCGATTTTGCAATTTTCGGTACTGCAAATTTTACACTTCTAAACTTCGTACATTTTAAATTTTTACACCGTCGTAGAGAGAAAAAAGATATACTTTTAAATGCAATTTGTTTCAAAGATGAATCTCAGTTTATTTTTCAGATATTATTTTTTTATAATATTTAGTGCGAATTTTGTAATTGTGGCAACAGAATCACTTCATTTTCTCTTAAAATTAAAAAAAAAATGATAATGCGTATACTATATTGTACAATAGTATACGTAGTATGCGTATACTATAGTATCGTCTGTTATAAAATCCGGTGAATTTCGGTTTCATTTTGTTTAATAATTTGGATAATTGGGTTTTATAATTTTGTTAATTTTAACTTAAAATACATTTATTTGAGTTTTAGACTGTACAATGTATGATATATTTTTTACTGTAACTAATTATGTAGACTTATTATAAACCAATGAAGATTCTTTCTTAAACATTTACTTTCGTCGAATTTCGACGGGTTCCACCTCGTAATAATAAAGACAAAAGTTTGTAACTGTATCAACGCGGTTCGGAAATGACCGCTGCACGTACAGTTACAAAATTTGAGGTAAGGTACCTCTATGCACGAAGTTTTGACCTGGAAGCCTGATTTTAGAATTTTTGATTCGATTTTTTTTATTTAATATTTTAGGCGATTTTTAGCATTCTTTTTATGTTTCAAGGTGATTTTTCCACATTAGTGAAAGAAAAATGGTTCATTGTTTTAACCCAATATAGTAAATTTCCTTCTGTTTTCAATAAAAATTATTTAGAACTTGCATAGCGAGTTTTGAAGTTTTAACGAATTTTTAATGCGATTTTTAATGGGATTTTTTTGCATTTTGCGGGAAGCGATTTTCAATGCGATTTTTAGCAATTTTTCGAGAAATTTTGCATTTACTGTCATTTTTTAAACATTTCTGAAATATTCCTAACTACAGCGTTTAACCCTATTAGAATAAATTTAACCTGGCGATTTTTTATTATTTAGTAATTTTAATGCATTTTCAATGCAATTTTTAGCATTTTTTCGAGTTCTACGTCAATTTTTCTGACATTCGGAAATGAAATTTTGTTTGAAATTTTTAGCATAATCGTACTACATATATAAAAAGTAACGATTTGTAAATTGGTCGATCGATTTAGAAATGGACCAATGAAACGAAAATCTGCATAGATATAAAATCTGCGTAGATACCGCGAAACCACTTGAGCGTACCATCGGGGGAGACCCTGTTTTGTCGCCTAATCTGCTCAAGATTATCGCCTATTTGGCTATATGTCATCAAATCTTGGCTATATGTCATCAAATCTTGGCTATATGTCATGAAAAATGGCATGACACATTTAGGGACGGAGGGGGAGGGGCGTGAACAAAATTAGGAAATATAATAAGGAGGTCTGTTTCAAACTTTAAGGTAGTTTATAATACATAACAAAATTTTTAAAGTATTGACGATGTTCTAAAGGGAACACTGCACGAAGAACTACAAAATTTGGGGGAGAAGATACCTCTATATATGACGTTTTGCATCTTGAAGCTCGATTTAAATTTTTTTAATTTATTAGCGGGTTTTTTTATGTTTTAAGGCAATTTTTTCACATTAGGAAAAAAGAATGCGGTTTCATTCTTTTAACCTAATATAGTGAATTTTGTTAAAGTTTTATTTGGGTTTCGGGCAGTAATTTTTTTATTTTTAGTGAATTTTTAATGCAATTTTTAGTTTTTTTTTTTTTTTTGTTTTGCAGCTATTTTTTATTATTAAAAGGAATTTTGTTTCCAACTTTTAGTCTAATGTATTAAATTTTGTCTGCCACGACTGATGAATTTTAGTGCTTTTTAATGCAATTTTTAACGATTTATTGAGATTTTTTGACTTTGATGTCGATTTTTGTCATTCATGATATATTTCCAATTACAGTGTTTTACCCTATTAAAATTAATTTTCAACTCTACGATATTTTAATATTTAGTGATTTTTAATGCCTTTTTGAATGCGATTTCAACGCCTTTTCGAGTTTTATGGTGATTTTCAGATATTCGAAAACAAAAATTGAATTCAAACTTTTAATTTAATATAATTTCAGCGAGTTTTAATGCAATTTTTCCAGAACATTTGCATTCCGCATCAATTTTTTATCATCCGCAAAAGATTTCCGGCTACGTCTTAACTATCCCATCGACAAAATGGTTTTTAGTGTTTATCCTAGTCGTTCGACGATTTTTTGAAATTAAGAAAGTAATTTAATTTTAAAGTTTTATTTTCACTATGTTTATAAATTTTTCCGTCGACGATTTTAGAAATTTAGCGATTTTTAACCACTTAATCGTCGTGCCCGAGACATTCACGGGCTGCAAGTTTCATGGCTTTTTATTTTTTCAGAATTGTTTTATTACCACAAGTTTTATAAATTAGTGTAGTTGGTTTTATTCTGGTATCATTTTACTTGTCATTAAATAAGAAGAATATATTTTTTTTAAAAGTGGTGGGAATATTGCAATTGAATTTTTAAAACGTAATTTAATGCGATCATTATAAGGGGTTAATGCGACTTTTAGCAATTTTTCACAATTATTTACGTTTTACGTTTATTTTTCGTCATTTATGAAAATTTTCTATTTGCAATGCTTTACCCTAATATGCTCTACCAGAAATTAAATAATCTTTGAATGTATGGATTTTTAATGCGGGTTTTTTTATCTGTTTTTTTTTTTTTTTTTTTTTTTTTTTTTTTTTTTTTTTTTTTTTTTACATTTTGCTCCAATTTTCTGTCATTTGTAAATAATTTCCGATTACTGTGTTTTAATAAAATACAGTACATTTTTACATCTACCGATTTTCAGTGCGATTTTAAGCGACCGAATGATTACCAAGGCGGTTTTTCGTTATTTTTATGAGGAATTCAACATTTTAGTAATAGATTTTGTTCTTCTCGAATTTTTTATTTTAGTGATGTTTAGCGAATTTTGCAGATTCATTGCATCGATATTTTTTGATTTAAGAAAGAATTCAGGTAACACCATTTTTCTCTATAAACGTAAATTTTGTCCCCTGCTATTTAAAAAATTTGAAACGATTTGTAATGCATTTTTAGTGCAATTTTAGATTTTTTCCAAGTCCATTCCAATTTTTTCACAATGAGAAAAGAAATTTCGTCGAAATTCGAAACTTTTAGCCAAATACAGTAAATTTTGCCATCAATGACTCATGATTTTTTGCGTATTTTTACGCGAATTCTTAAAGTTGTTTTTTCTTTTTTTACGTTTCATTGCAATTTTTTGTGTTGATTTTTTTTTATTAATGAAAGAGTTCAGATTACAATGATAAATGAAAATTTTATTTCTGCATAAAATTCATTTGATAATTTGGATTGATATTTCTGTAATTTAGAAAATCGTCGTAATGGAAAATTAATAAAATATTTAATGAATTTTTTTTCTTTTAAAAAATGTTAGCATCAGATCAAATGAATAGAATAAATGATTACATTTCCATTTATTGGGATTAGTTTTGTAGATAGAATAGGAAGAATTTTATTTTTTAAGTGTAATTATGATTTCATTTGCAAAAGAGTTTAACGAATATATTTCATTTTAAAATTCATAAATTTAAATTTAGATTAATATGAATGACTTTATTCTTTAAATTTCCAACTCCTCTTGTATGAAAATAAGACACGTGTACTGAATGTACGATTATTTAAAACAAAATTACTAAAGGAAAGTTTATGAAGATGTAATTATGTATGAAGATTCAAAGGGAAAATGAAAACTTTTGTTAATCATATCATATGTCATATTTTTCTAATTTACTTTCATTTTTATTACATTTTTACAGTTTGAAATTTTTTGTCGAAATAAATCAAACTTAACACGTTAGATTGATTTTTCATAAAAAAATACTCTAAATTTTTATGAACTGTTGTCTATGTCGAAGTAATTGTATAACATTTTTAAAATATACAGATTAAAAAATTCTACACAGTTAGTTATGTACTATTAATAATAAGCTATATTTGCTAAATTCATTTGAGGCGTCTAATAAATTACTGTATTTTCTTAAATCGTGTAATATTTATGTAAATTATTTGAAAAAAAAAAAACTTTGAAAAAGTTGAACATTTAAGATAAGGTACGTGATACAAATATGGCCAATGCAGGTAATATAGTCAACCTGCAATATTGTTATTAATTTCAGTGAAATACAAAATATGATGTTTATATATATTACATAAATAATAAAATAATATAAATAAGAGCTAGCCGAATAACTAAGTTTAGCATCGTGTTGGCCACAATCCTTGATCTCGTACTGAACAAGCTGGGGCAGTCATTGATAATTTACTGTTAATTGCGCTAGCATTTTATAAAATTTTCTCTAGTCAGTTTTTTTTCTTATTTAAACAAAGTATTTGTATTTATTGTTATACATAAAAATTTTAGCTAATTTTAGCTAATCATTATCGCTAATGATTACTAATATAAAATAATTTTGTTTTTTACTTTCTTCTATCTTTACAAGGTAAAAGTATTGGATTCATGAAAATTTTAAAAATCCCGTTTTCGACAGATAACACGTTTTAATTTTTTTTTATAAAATGTGGGTCTGTCTGTATGTATGTGACAAAAGTTTTGTGTGTGCTCTATAGCAAGATCTAATGCACGGAAAATCACCAAACATAAATTCTGTTAGGCCTTGATATAAACTAGATGTGATTACTTTTTTGTGCATATCACTCAACGCTGCTATTCTGCATTAATTACAATTTCCACGATAGCCATATATCATGAACTAGAGCATGGATTTCCATAAAACTTTTAATTGTGTTAGTACTTGATATAACGTGGTGCTGATAACCTTTTTGTGAAAATCACTCAATAGGGCACTCTGCCTGGTGCATCATTCGTGATAATCGCAATAGCTCGATCTCGAGAACTAATACATATAGTTTTCTAATGTCTCTGATATCGGTTAGTTTTGTTCAGTTTTTCGTGTAAATCGCCCTACAGATTGCGCTGCAATGCAGATTTTTTCACAGTTTCGATATAAATGTATCTCAAGTAATAAGTGTAACAAGCAAGCAATAAATGTGACTAATGCCTGGATTTTCATTAATCTTCAGATTCAATTAATACCTGATAAAAAAAAAAAAAAATCATTCTAATTATTTTTTGGTGTACATCATCCTACATTTGGAATTGTTAAGCATATTTTTTTTAAAGATTTTGCAATAGCTCTATCTCAAAAACTAATACACGGATTTTCATCAAACTTCAGATTCTGTTATTAGTTGATATAAATTGTTGCTGACTATATTTCGGCTTAAAACACTTAACCGATTGCGCTGCTATGCTACAATTTTCAGGAAGTATTAACATGCGTAATATAGCAGAATAAATTTCGGGATTGCCACATCCAACTAGTTTTAAGTTGGTTTTAACTAAATATCTTAAACTTAAATACATATTTATCCAGTCAAAATATTTCCTTTGAAATACGAAATACCATTAAGGGAAAATTAAAAGTTAAAAGAAAGAAATATTTTCCTTTATCTTTCCAATATTTTGACTCATTTATCACATCAGATTCTAACACCGATTCATTCAACAACTATGCTCCGTTTATTGTTTACAGTTTTTATAAAGGAAAGTAGGGAACATTAATCATTTAATTACTCAAATAATTTATCTTATCTTTACAGAACATTAATTTTATTTTCTGCGTTAATTCGTGTTAAATAAAGTAAACATTGAATAATTACGAAGGATTTTTTAAATCTGAGTAAGTAGCATTAAGGAAAGAATTTATGCTTTAATAAATTAAATGAAAACGATTTAATGCTAGAATTATTAGATATATTTTAATTCAATTATATATTATATTTCTTTACAAGTTTTTTTGGAAGAAATATTTGTTTATCTTTCCTGATAAAACTGGCATAGTTTGTTTTATATGTCGACCAAATAAGTTAAAATTTGAGATTTTGTGGAGTGCAATAACAGATTAATTCTAGAACAATTACATTTTTTCCTTATTATATGGAAATGTTTACAGTTAAATAGTTCTAAGGTGGAAATACTTGATTTATAAAGAAAATAGTAAATGGATATTTTCTTGCATTTTCAGAATACCTTATATAATAGATGTTCTTGTTTCATAAAGCTATATCGAATGCAATATTGCAAGTTTTCAACACGATTTAATCGAAATAATATTTTTAAAATTTTTACTAATTATGTATCAGAAACTTATGAACTACCTCATTTTATTATTTATTTATTTTAGAAAATGCTACTTTTCGCCACATTTGATTTTTTTTTTTTTGTTTATTATTATAACGTAAAATAAATCAAACAAGAATCTAAATTTGATAATTTGTTATTCTATTTAATATACAAAGAAAAAAAATCAGTAAGTATTAGAAAAGTATGTATTTTTCAATATTTTAATTGTTTTTTTTAAATGACATGAACTCATTTAAAGAATTTACAAGTTGTGTAATATCGATAATAAGTGAATCTAAATAAATAAACATAATCAACTTTTAAAAAATTGAATCAAAATGTTCCAAATATTGCATTTTGAAATTTTTATAGAAAATAAAAAAATAAATTAATTTAATTGTTACTTAGTTACATACTAAAATACTAAACATTTTATTATTCATTCTTTTTGTATTATTATACAAAATATTTATATACACTTGTACCAGAAAAAATTTATTATTATTGTCAATAAAGTTAATTACATCGTTTATAGATTTCAGGGTTGTTATTTAAAACAAATACATATGTATAATTGTATATTGGATTACATTTCCTTCATCTGAAGATTATTTTCAACTTAAGTTTATATGATATTTAACCATTTAACAACAGCATTTCAACTAATCACTTTGCTAATAAAGCATCAACGATTTTCTAAATGCAGATTTCCGAAATCAAACTTTTTAACAGAGTTTTTTAAGCGATGAGATCTTTCCGAGGAATCATCGCGGAATTCCAAAATGTGCACTGTGTATAGGTACTTGCAAAAATTTCGCTTTCTTCTGGATATTCAAGGTGAATAAATAAGCTCGCTTGTCATCTAAAGTTCTACTGACCAAATACTTTTAAATGTATCCTCAGGTCACATAGCGTACATTCGTTATGCTCACATACTTTTAAAACTGCTATTTATTATTTAGTGTTGTGTCTGAATATATAGAACTAGCGAAATAGACAGCTTGTGCTATTATTTTGAATATTTAGAACTAGTTTACAAATATTATACACCAGCTGACTTCCTCTTCGTCATCCGGATGTGTCATAATATTCGTAAATGAATTTTAAACTCGTATAATCTTATTACATAGAAGCAAATTCGTTATTCAATATTACACCATGAAAACAAATTTAAAATTCATCTTAAGGTTTATATATATGAATATGTTTATTAAAATATATTAAACCATTTCAAAATAAAAGAATTATTAGTTAACTGAAAACAGATAGCAAAAGCATATACATGTATTATCATTTTTTATGCACTTGCTCTATAAATTTAAATAATCTTTTTAATTAATTACTCTTTCATGCGGCAAAATTTATATGCAAATGTTTAAAAAATAGCGGATAAGTGACCAAAATTCTTTCATTGTCATTTTCTTTTTATTAAATTAATTATCTAAAAAATAAAAGCATCCGCAATTCCTGAAAAAAAAAATGTTTTCGGAACATGTGTCAATATTTTTATACTGTACTTGCGAAATTTATATTGTAAAAAAAAAAGCTATAATATTTTATCAAAACTATTCTTAGAACCCATCAAATTCCTTCAAGGGATATCTATAATAAATCTATATTTTATTATCTGTGAAGCGGCACTTCAATAAAAAAAATAATAAAGTTTTAGACAGCTCTCTCCAGTTTTTTGAAGATGTATTGTTTTCTCTTTCAAATTGTTTGCGGTTTCTGTAGCGAGAGATAGGGAAACTATAATTTTGATGTTCTTTCATGTTTCTGTAAGAAATATAATAAACGAAGGAAAAAGTGAAAATGTACTATGATTTAGCACAATTTTATATTAATTCTGGGAAATTGTTTCTACGTCAATGTTCGGGTATTTGTAAATACGTTCCCATTAGAAATAAAAAATATTTCAATTATGTCGTCGTTTTTCTTAACTTTAAAACGTTTTTTAATTTATATTACTTAAGAGATTTTAGCACAGATACCAACTTGAAATTTTTGTTTTATTTAAGCGGTGAATTACGACGATTAATAGTAGTTCTATAACTACAATTATGCCATTACCTTTTATTTCTTCTCTATTTTAATAGGACCTCACCAGGGGCCGAGAGGTCTTGCCTTCAAAACTGGCAACCGAGGGGTGCTGGGTTTCAACTCAATCGCGCTCGTCGGCCTAATCGTTTGTAGTTTTCCGTGGTTTTCTTCGAAACTTTGATTTCATTGCGTGAATACAGGTTAGGCTCCTTAGAAAGACCCCGGCGGCGGGCTCTACACCTTAAGGGCCTATATCCCTCGTGCTGATAATTAGCCACTTTGCTTTTAATAAAGAAAGCAACTTAGGATCTTTGAAAGGGAACTTTAAAAACAAATAATAAATTTGATATGATTTTATTTTGCAAACAATGAAAATCCTGTGAAATTTCATAAATTCCATTAAGCCCCCATCCTTTCACATTTCCAATTGTTCTATTATTTTTTTTTTTTTTCACGGACATTTCAGTTATAAGGCCTCCTTAAAATTTCCTGTCTGCTAAAGGAGATTATACTTTCGACACTTTACAGTACTTAATCTTTTGAAATTTCTTTCCCTTAAAGAAATAATAATAAAGAAAATTATTTAATGAGAAATGATTCTATAATTAATAGTTTTACATACTTATTGAATGATATTACAAAATGTGTTGCTCAACATTTTTGAATATGCCAAAATATTTTTCAACATATTAATAAATTGAATCTGTTTAATTTTGCAATCTGTAAATATCATGTGAAATTTCATAAATTCCAATATTTTCCCATCTTTCCAACGTTCTAATTGTTCTATTTTTTTCACACGTATTTCAGTTATAAGATCTACTTAAAATCATTAGAATTTCCTGTCTGCTAGGTTGGGGCATACTTTCAATACTTTACGGCACTTAATCTTTGAATGTTTCTTTCTATTAAAAAGAAAATTATTTTTATGAGAAGTGTTTCTACAATAAGTAATTTTACATACTTGTTGAATAATATTCCAAAGGGTAAGGGAAATTATTTTTCAACATATTAATAAATGTCATCTGATTTTATTTTTCAAACTGTAAGAATCCTGTGAAATTTCATAAATCCCAAGTATTACTCCTCATCCTTCCGTCATTTTAATTATCCTATATTCGTCACAAAAAGTTCAGTTATAAGACTTCCTTAAAATCATTAGATACCCTGTCTGATAAAAGCGTGATTATTTTCAATACTTCAGTACGTATTTTTTAAAGCTTTATTTCCATTAAAAAATATAATATAAGGTACCCTGGGGTAATAACGCCACGTTAAGGTTCTACCAATTTTCACGGCTTAGTTTTAGATTGTATTTTTCAAACAAATATAGGATCTGATACAGCAACTCATTGACTATCTATATAAAATAAAATAATTTAACAGATATGTATTCATAAAATGTAATGACGTTTTTTCTTGACCAATGCTATTTGGCGTTATTACCCACCTATATGGGTAATAACGCCATACAAACAAAACTATGAAATAAGATGGAATAATTGCATGTAGATAGCCCAGTTCTAAAAATACAAACTCTACAAACTTAGAAATTGAAAAATTGCATTCTAAGCTATTGAAAATGTTCAATTTTTTGTGAAAATGTAAGAAAAATAAAGGTGTGGTGTGGGAGGAGGGGATGAGGCAAAAGAATATCAGACCGTGAGCTTCTTTTTGCTTAAAAAGGACCACTTAAATAGAAATATGAGAAACATTGGACAGTTTTAACTGTGTTTATTTGAATCAGTATTTAGGATGTAGCTCGGCCCCTGTAGGGAATCAACCGGGGTACTAAAGTAAAGGATTGGCATTATTACCCCGATATAGTTATTGCGCAGTACATTTTAAATTACAAATTATCTCGAGAAGATATCCAAAATCTTCAACAACATTTTAAAAGTACATGAAATGCATTACAAATTTATGTAATTAACAAAGTATTTCCGGATAAAAAGATAGTCTTCACATCACAAAACGTATCTCGCAAATTTTAGATCAAGCGTTAATTTTAGTTGTTTGTAAAAACAATAAGACCTAAAAATGAAACAAATTAACTTGAAGCTGTTTTTTGCGATTTATATGACTCAAAACCCTTCTGCGCAGAGCACATGGGTGTCATTTACCTAATTATTTCATAATTATGCAAAATATAAGCACTTGGCGTTATTACCCCGCCTGGCGTTATTACCCCAGGGTACCTTATAAAAATATTTTAGGGGATTTTTTTTTTTTTTTTTTTTTTTTTTTTTTTTTACAAAAATTAGTGTTGCTTACTTATTGTATTATATTCCAATATCCTCAACATTTTTTCTATTTAACAAAAAAAAATTCATATGCTCTCTTTGGAATATCTTCTATTTATATCAAAGTAACACTTTAGAAAATGACACAAAATAATTTTAGAAAATGACGATATAAGATGGATGTAGATGCATTTTTATTTCGGACAGTTTTAGTATTTTCTGTATGAAACAGAAATTTTGAAATTTATGTTTTTCGGAAGAATAATATGCATATTTCTTATGAATCAATTTTGACATTTTTGAAATTATACAAGATTCTTATTTAAGAAGTACCTGATCTATGTGATTTTGTAGGAGATCTCGAGATGCTCATTTAAGTTTTACACATTGAAATAGAAAATACAGAAAATGGTGATTTTAATATTGATAAATATAAACAACTTTTGAAAATAGACTACACATTTATTGAACTATTTAATATTTTAAACATTTGTCCCTAAAGTTTTTAAATTAATATATAAAACTTTTTTTTGAGAAAAATTTCTGTAATTTTTCTTTCTATATATTTGTTCAATTATACTTCAAAATGTGACTATCCACATTTTTTGACAGATAAGTAAAATCGAAAAAAATATCTACCATATTCCTCCAATGTCTTCAATTTCTATCAAAACAACGTTTAAGATTCTGAAAGAAATAAATGTACGATAAAAAAAAATAGATACATTTACATTTTTGTCAGTTTTATTATTTTTTGTATGAAATAGAAACTTCAAATTTGTGTTACTGAAATATATTTATATTTTAATGAATCAATCCTGGCACACATTTCCGGAAGTATGTACGAACCTTCATTTAATAAACACCTAATGTCCGTATATTTCGACATTATTCACGTGATATCCGCAATAACAATACATTTTGATATTTTCACAACTTGAAATTGTACGAAAGGAGAAACAGAAATACTGATGCTAGTATTTACTTTTAAAATTTATCATAAGGTATGTGTACCAGTACCATTTGAAGCCCAGTAACTTAGTAATAAGCAGGTCAAGCTACTACAGTAAAACCCCAAAATAACGGACAACTCGGGAAAGCAGAAATTGTCCGCTATTGTAAAAACCTCAGAGATCCAAAAATCGCTAAGAAATGCTAACGTATCTTTTTCTGACAAAGAGATACGTTACCCAGATGTGCGCTGAACAGATTAAAAAAGAGCAGTCAGCAGAAACAAAAAGAAATAAAGTGAAAAAAACTATTCCAAACGTTAGACATTAATTTCAAGGCTGAGAACTGGCTGTGTAGAGCTGATGTTAATAAAATCTAACGGGTGAAAGATTTTTGACCAAGCCCACAGTATTTTTTTATTTTATTAATAAATGCGATTACTGACTAACAAACGGATGTATTTCAACAAAACAATAGCGACTCGTGAGAAAGGAAATCATGTTTTTAATATCTACACAGAGCCGCAAATGTTAGTAAGTTTAACTTCTATTAGTGTGAGTAGGAATGATAAAAACTAAACTATTAAATATAGAATTAACTTAAATTAATGAAATGAAAAAAAACTTCTTTAAACACCATAAAATAAGTTCACTGCGCAAGGCCTTACGAAAGAACTTAGTCTTTCTTCGTCAGGCGCAAAAAATAACACAAAAAAGTGAAAAATAAAAGGATAGATAAAAAATATATAAATAAGATCATAAATGAAAATATAAAATGAAAAGCAAATAAATAAGACACTAAGATAAAGAATAAAGATAAAAATTACTTACGACAAAAGTGGGGGCAAAGGTGGGTAGTTGAAATGCCAGAATCAGCACAAATCAATGTATAAAATTGAAACTGGTGTTATACACAATTGAAATGAAAAAAAAAAAAACTTCTTTAAACACCATAAAATAAGTTCACTGCGCAAGGCTTATTTTATGGTGTTTAAAGAAGTTTTTTTTTTTCATTTCAATTGTGTATAACACCAGTTTCAATTTTATACATTAAATTAATGAGTTTATTAGTGAAAAGGGAAGGGAATAAAATATAGAAATCTATTAAGGGATCTCAGGACTCTTAAAGCTTCCAAATTTTCGGAATTTCGATTTTTTTATCTGTTAAACCGCTATCTTTTCTGAACATTTTAATATATTTGTTTTTTTCAAAATTCTCATTAGAACAAAAGTTATGGGTTTTAGAATTTTACCCGCTCAATAGCTGAAGCAGCGTTTCCGAAACTTGGAAGTCATTTTTCTGAAAATGACCTTCTTTTTTTCATAGCGCGCACGATATCTCAAATTCTTTTTAGTATTTTTACATAAAATTTTCAAAATATATGTTTCATGTTAATCTGCATAAACTGAACCAAAAATTTCCTTTTTATTGTTCAAAAAGGTTTATTTCTTAAATGATTATGTTGTAGTCATTTTCAAAAATTTTTATTAGTTAAATACAACTTTGTATTCAAAATAGAAAAATGCTTTAAATACAAATTTATTTAAGTTCAATGTATCTATTACAATCTGATGTATAAGTCTGCACCAAAATCTCTATTCTAGCTGCCATATTCTTTTGGTAATCGTGCGCGTAAGCTATTATACCAAATTTCTGATCGTCAAATATCTGGCAGTTTGGAGCGCTCTGTAAACATTAATTCTGCACCTTGCAAATTTTTAAAGGCATAAAATGAAAGAATATACTTATATGTTTCATCTCAATAAAAACTGTGTTTTAATGTCTTAAAAAATTTAAGATATTAAATGTTGAAAATGGTCTCCTTTTTAAAAAAAATACGATTTTAAGAGTCCTGAGACCCCCCTAAAAGGAATTAATTACTGGTTTTCTGAAAGGGGAAACATATGTAGCAGTAACTTCGTTACAGAGGCATGAATTAGAGGATAACTAATCTACTCTAATAAATTTAATCATATATTGTATTATTATTTTTTAAATTCCCACCTAAGAAAATTTATTGGGTTTGTCGCACTTTTAAAACCACCGTCATTTTAGATAAAAACGGGTCATTCAACATGATAAACCTACTAAAAATATTTAAACATACAGGGGTTGGACAAAAATATGGAAACACCTTTTGAAATGCATGTTTGAAAAGAAAGATTGATTATAATGAACTATGTTGATGGCACTGGAGTTTTCGCCTACTGACGCCACCTATACAACTTCGTAAAATCGCTGCATAGTTCAATCGTTGTTAGAGCACTGTTAAATGAGATTATCATTGCATTATGTCAGAGTTAACAGACTTCGAAAGTGGACAAATTGTTGGCGCGCGTATAGTGGGTGCTTCCGTAAGCAAAAAATTTTCAGTCAATTTTTAAATATACACATATGAAAAGATTAATCTCAAAGCGATACTTATACATTTTATTGACATATTTATTAGGAATTTACTTATAGAAGAACGTGTAAATATTAATAAATTTAATTGACAAAATTAAGTATAAAAGAAAACGCATGTTCTCAAAAGTTTCCGGCCACTTATCATTCTTTAGTTTTTTTCTATCCGTAAAGTGTTTTTTGGTTGTGTTTATGAATGAATCAACGTGTATAGCATAGTTTGAATTCAAATTTGAAAAGTTCAACAATTGTTGTTCATAAATGTGTGATTAGTTTATCGCTAAAAGGTCAATCTTCTCGAGATATTGTGTACAGTACCCGTTGTTATTCAAAACAGCTTGCAGTCTTCTCGGAATGGATAAATACAGTTTCTGTATGTTTGCCAAGGGAATATTGTACCATTATTCCTTCAAAACGGTGGGAAGTTCAGATAACGATGTTGGCGGTGGATAGCGAGAACGCACTTTTCGCTCCAATGTAGGCCACAAAGGTTCGATAATATTCAAGTCTGATGACTTTGGTGGTCTGGAGAGATGCGAAAATTCATCCTCGTGCTCAGAAAACTAGTCCTCGACAATGTGAGCGTTTTGAACGGGGACGTTGTCGTCTTGGAAGATACCATCATCATTGGGGAACAAAGCTTGTACCATTGGATGGACTTGATCGGCCAAAATGTTCACATAAGTCTGAGCAGTAATACGCCCTTACAGAGTTATCATGGGGCCAGAAGAGAACCACGATATGGCTGCCCAAACCATCACCGAACCCCGGCCATGTTTCACTTTTGGCAACAAGACGTCTGTATTATAGGCTTGAGATGGCGTTCTCCAGACGTAAACTCGGCCAGAAGTGGGGAACAATGTGAAAGAACACTCACCAGACCATATTACGCTCTTCCACTGCTCTATAGTGCAGGCTTTATGACTTAAACACCACTTTTTCCTGTTACAGGCATTAGCATTACTGATGGATGGCTTTTCAATTGCAACACGGCCAGCAATTCCCTATTTATGAAGCTCCCTTCGAATTGTTTTGGTACTCACAGGATATGGTAACACGACATTCATTTCAGCAGTAACTTTTGCAGCTGTGGACTGCTTATTTTTCGCGATAATCCTCTTTAATTATCGTCTGTCACGATCGCTCAGCACACACTTTCGTCCGCGCAGTGATTTAGCGGATGATGTTTTTTTCCGCATTTCAAATATGCGGAATTAATCTTCGACACAGTACCTCTTGAAACACCAAAAACATTTGCCCTGTTTTCACTCGACCAGACTTTGTGTTCCTTGGAAAATAAAAATACGGCACGTCGGTATTTTTTTTTTTTTTTTACCTCTGAAAATTTTTTAACATCGACTCTTCCATAAAGTTCTGTATCACGTCAGCATCATAACACGGTAGACTAACTTATTTTAGCAATATTTTCATTCCGTTAATCGCAGTATAATGCAACAGAATTTTCATGCGGATTATTATTGGCTTTTCTCCTGATAATTCTCTCCACAGGAATAGTAATTTTCCGGGGTCTCCCGGACCTCTGAAAGTCCTGAAAGCCATGGCCATCTTTATATAATTTTTAAATATCGTTTAAAGTAGATTTTACCGATCGATAACTAGCCGCAATCGAATTTAAAATTTTTTTGATATTGATAGCAGACACTACATATGATGACCTAACAACAAAAGATATGATTCGATCTATGTTATTCCTACAATGAAGAATGGCGAAGAACACGTTATGCCGTGGGGAATATTTTCTTAAAAAATTGTCGGTCCATTATTTGAAATCCACACCCAGATGAATGATACAATGTATAAGGATATCTTGAAAGACCATTTTTTGCCTTACTAGAGAAAAAAATTTGTTCGCAACTATTTTTCGTAACATGATAACGACATAAATAATGTTTGCAAGCCTCGATAAGCAATGGTTTTCGCAGAAAAAATTTCGTTTTTGAAATGGTCAGCCCAAACGCCCAAAACGAATCCAATAGAAAATATTTGCAAAGAAGTTGGCAAAAGTCTGAGGAACTATAAATATTGCAACTCAGCCAAAATTTTGCCAAAATTGCAAGGAATGTGGAAAAAATGTACCATAGACGATCTTTAACTGTTGATCGTATGAATGTCACGTTGCTGCGCCGCAGTACTTATTACTAAAGCTAATAAAATAGTAATACGATAAAATAGCATTTGTAAATGTTGTTGATCACTGTAATTTTCTAATACAATACCGCTTTATTACGAACATGTGAAGGTGGTCGGGAACTTTTGAGAACATGCGTTTTCTTTTATACATTATTTTGTCAATTAAATTTATTGATATTTACAAGTTCTTCTATAGGTAAGTTCCTAACTAATATGTCAATAACATGTTTAAGTATCGCTTTGAGATTCCTCTTTATGGGTATATTTATTTATGGGTAAATTACCACTGTACATCTGATTTATATACTTGACACCAGGTTTCCGCTTATAAGTCGTCGTCAATATAGAAGGACGAGATAGTAGAAAAGTGACAACTTTCGAAAATTACAACGGGAAATTCCACAAATATAGTGCAGTGGAGCCAGCAGCAGTTGAACTGCTGCACACCTAGGCTCTCAAGCAATTAGCGCTATAGGAGATGTTTTAGGACATATAAAAAGTTAATTAATGAAACATTAAGCATTTCTTAGCAATTTTTGAATCTCTGAGGATTTTCCAAAAGCGGACACCTCCGAATAGCGGACAATTTCTGCGTTCCCGGGGTGTCCGTTATTTAGAGGTTTTACTGTAGTAGCTTGACGCGCTTATTACTTAGTTACTGGACTTCAAAACGTACACATACCTTATGATAAACTTTAAAAGTAAATACTAGCATCAGTATTTCTGTTTCTCCTTTCGTACAATTTTATGTTGTGAAAATATCCAAATGTATTGTTATTGCGGATATCACGTGATTAATGTCGAAATATACGGACATTAGGTTTTATTAAATGAAGGTTCGTACATATTTCCGGAAATGTGTGCCAGGATTGATTCATTAAAATATAAATATATTTCAGTAACACAAATTTGAAGTTTCTATTTCAATAAAAAAAATTAATAAAATCGACAAAAATGTAAATGTATCTATTTTTTTATCGAACTTTGATTACTTTCAGAATCTTAAACGTTGTTTTGATATAAATTGAAGACATTGGAGGAATATGGTAGATATTTTTTTTTATTTTATTAAACTGTCAAAAAATGTGGATCGTCACATTTTGAAGTATAATTGAACAAATATATAGAAAGAAGAATTACAGAAATTTTTCTCAAAAAAAAGTTTTATGTATTAATTTAAAGGTTTTAGGGACAAATGTTTAAAATATTAAATAGTTCAATAAATGTGTAGTCTGTTTTAAAAAGTCGTTTATATTTATCAATATTAAAATCACCATTTTCTATATTTTCTATTTTAATGTGTGAAACTTCAATGAGCATCTCGAGATCTCTTGCAAAAGCACATAGATCAGGTACTTCTTAAATAAGAATATTGTATAATTTCAAAATGTCAAAATTGATTCATAAGGAATATGCATATTATTCTTCCGAAAAACATAAATTTCAAAATTTCTGTTTCATACAGAAAATACTAAAACTGTCAGAAATAAAAATGCATCTACATCCATCTTATACCGTCATTTTCTAATGCTTTACTTTGATATAAATAGAAGATGTTCCAAAGAATATGAGAGCATGTGAATTTATTTTTTGTTAAATGTAAAAAAGGTTGAGGATATTGGAATATAATACAATAAGTAAGTAACACCAATTTTTTTGTAAAAAAAATTCCCGTAAAAAATGATTTTATATATTATATTTTTTAATGGATATAAAACTTTCAAAATTACGTACTGTGAAGTATTGAAAGTAATGACGCTTTTATTAGACAGGGAATCTAATGATTTTAAGGAAGCCTTATAACTCAACTGTTTGTGATGAATATAGAATAATTGAAATGACGGAAGGATGAAGAGGATACTTGTAATTTATGAAATTAACTGGATTCTTACAGTTTGAAAAATAAAACCATATGAAATTTTTTAATATGTTGAAAAAAAATTTCTATTACCCTTTGGAATATTATTTAACAAGTATGTAATATTATTTATTGTAGAAACATAATAGAAAGAAGCATTCAAAAGATTAAGTGCCATAAAGTATCGAAAGTATGCCCCCCTCTAGCAGACAGGAAATTCTAATGATTTTATGGAGATCTTGAGAATTTTAAGGAGAGAAATAGAGATATCTGTGAAAAAAATATAGAACATTTAGAACGGTGGAAAGATGGGAATATATTGGAATTTTTGAAATTTCACAGGAGATTTACAGATTGCAAAATAAAACAGATTAAATTTATTAATATTTTGAAAAATATTTTGGTATTTGTCAAAAATGTTGAGCGACGCATTTTTGAATATCATTCAAAAAGTATGTAAAATTAATAATTATAGAATATTTTCTCATTAAAATAATTTTCTTTGTTATTATTTCTTTAAGAAAAAGAAACTTTCAAAAGATTAAGTACCGTAAAGTATCGAAAGAATAATTCCCTACAGGAAATACAAATAAAATACAGACAGGAAATTTTAAGGCGGCTTTATAACTGAAATGTCCGTGAAAAAAATATAACAATTGGAAGGGTGCAAGGATGGGTTGTATATTGGAATTTATGAAACTTTGCAGGATTTTTACTGTTTTCAAAATAAAATCAGATCAAATTTATTATTTGGTTTTAAAGTTCTCTTTCAAAGAACCTACGTTGTTTTATTTATTAAACGCAAAAAATTAAGGAGATAAATGTGTATAAAATAACTAAATTAAATACCAAAGAAATATGAAAAAAATCAATAAAATTAAAACTCAATATAAATTACTATTAAATATTTTTACATAAAAATAATGGAAGACTTAACAGTAGCGCGTAAGGTGAAGTATGTGATTCTGATACAATGATATAAAAAGATAACAGATAAAAGAAAATTGCATTTGAAATATTCATTTAGGAGATGTAGAAACAAAAACATGAGGGATTTCTTGAGAAAACAGAAGGACTGAAACCATCCGAAACTAAAGCTTGTAGAGGATAGCTTATATATAGCTCTTTCTCATAAACGGAAAAAATCCCGCAGGAGAAGTACATTCGGAGGGAGGCTTAATTTCGGTACTTTATGGTAATTATAAAAAGGGATGTTTTCGTTTATAAGTTGTTTATATTTATTTAGAGTCAAAATTACTATTTCTCTGTATATTTGCATTATAATGACTAAAACGTAAACAGTGGCGTAGTCGTAAAAAAAAAAAAAAAAAAAAAAAAAAAAAAAAAAAAAAAAAAAACGGAGCAAATATGCTCTAAGTGGAAAGTATACGATTACATTACTGTAATCGATTAAATAAACAAACAAATTCTATGCATGCCATTTTCTAATGTTATTTTCAATAGATTTGAAATAACATAATTTCACTAAAGTGCACTGCAAACGATTTTTCCCCCCTATACCATAATGTAATGAAATTTTTTAGAATGCCTTTGTAAATGACTCAGTAATCGGTCATACTTCATACGCACTACCAAACATGCATATGATGATTGTAAATAAGGTTTATTAGTTGCATGAAAGTCCGAGTAGATTGATGGGAGTTGGAGTATGGACAGATGGTCAAATTGACAGACAAACCGAATGCATAAAATATTGAAAACTGCTAAAAATGAAGTTGTCTTAACAAACTTTTAAAAATAATCGTCAACAAAATTTAAAGGATCCGCAATACAAATGTTAAATGTAGATTATCGATGAACAACTAAAATAAAAACTTCGGAAATGTAGTAAAAAAATGTGCAAAGGTATAAATAGAAAGATGTATTTATCATTAAATTAAAATGGACTGTTATTAAATATTATTAGGTAATTAATAAGTATTCTTAAGTGTTTAATTATTAGTAATTATTAGACCGGCAACGAAGGAACTTTAACATTTACTATCTGCTTTAACATAATAAACATTCAATCGATCATTAACTTTAAGTACTCTTGCTTCCAACAGTTTATAATAATAACTTTTATAAAATTTAACAATAAAAGACTGATGCATTGAAAAATTATACTATGTGCATAACATTATCTCTAACGCTTTATTTAATAAAGTAGTTTGGAAAATTGTTAAAAATCATTTATTATCAAAGCTGTTAGCCTGTTTCTCCAGATCACGTTATCAATCATACGATGGTTATTTGTAAAATTTAACTTAATCTATTTTTATCCTTTCGCAATTTTCGTAATGCAAAGAATGAAGATTAATATTATCCCAATCGATTTTTAAAAAGCTCTTGCACTGCATCGAATTGGCTATATAGATATACAAAATTAATTATATGTAGGAGGCTTACATATTAAAGGAAATCAAAACGAAATTGTTTTATTACACATAGTAAAATTTTTCATAATATTCGAAGGTTTAAAACAAACCACATTCAAAATTTTGCTTAGAATAAACGTTTATACAAAATAGACTTCGATTTTTATCATACACTGCTTGGGATTTGTTCCTGTTTAAACTATTTTCTAGAAAATTGTTATATATCTTGCTGCTTTCATATATCATTTCCTTAAACCTCTAATGCCCAAGATAGAAAATATGCGACACAACTGTTTCCAATTAAGTGACTTTTTTTAATTTAGATATTCTAAATTCATCAAAAAATTTAAAATAGTAATATTTGCTTTACTTTAAACACATATTTCGCTGTTAAATGAAGAATTCATTTCAGGACTTTTGTGGTATGAATTTTAGGAATTAAATAATTTATAGAACGCTTTCTACCTTGAAAATGAGAGGGTTAAAATCATTTCTACGAGTGTCAAATGACACCTTTTAAAACTCTGATTAATTGTTATTTTATGCATAATTGATGTATAAAACTAATCATAAGATTTTCTTATTACAAAAAATGAATGATCAACGATTATCTTAGTTCATAAATTCCAAAGAATATAGGGTAGATTAGTGAGGGTTGACCCATATTTTACAACATGGTTTATTATTTTCAAAAGAACTGAGCTGAAAATAAAGTTTTACATATCATTTTATTCGCTATAAAATCAGTTATCAAAAAAGTTTGCTATATAAGTGTAGTACATAAGAAACTTGCAAAATGATTGATTTTGATCATGAGAAAATAATGGATCAAGACTCCAAAGTTATGGGAATGCTGACCTACTATATGGAAGCTTGACCCAACTTGCTTTATATTGAACTACTTATTAGCACAAATAAAATCAGTTAAAGAAAGCAAAATAATTTTATGCTACATTCTTTAATTATAAAAATATTTTTTGAAAATGTGATGCTTAAACGAATCTCTTTAGACGAGTTCCAAGTCAAGGCTGAATAGGATTTTGTCTGGGAAGATATACTAATACAGCAGGGAAAATGAAAGTTTAACATTTTATATATTATTCCGTTAGAGATAGATCCCGGTTTCATAAGGTTTTATGTATTTTTATATATGGATATACAAGCCACAGACCCGCTATTTTTTGTCTCTTTTTACATTTTTTATACCACTTGGCCTGACTACAGCAGATGTTCTAAAGTTTGGATTCATCTTGATGAAATTTGTGTACATTTATTCTTTTAAAGTTTTTTGATCAATGCATGTCCTTTTGCAACCGCTTGAGCTGTTAATGCAACATTCAAATCATTTAAGACTGCTGCTTTCATTGTTTCTCTCCTTTTCTTTTCTTTCTGCTTCTATTTACCTACTGTAGATAATATGTTATAAAAAAGTTCCTATCAACTTACAATTTATATTTCATTGCTTTAAGTGGATAATATAACGGTTTTGAACATCTTTCTTTAATCGGTTTTAAGTAATTTTTTTTTACATTACCTACTTTTACTGAGGTTTTACGGAATGAATTTACATTCATTTGTACATATAAGCACTAACTTTTCATTATGTACAGTGTATAGTAAAAAATATTTCCAAAATAACTTGATTAACGGAAACTTGACTTCTGATTAATCCTCCCTCGCATTAATTTGGTCAGACATCTCCACATAGTTGTTTTCTAAAGAATAATACATCATTAAGGTTAGTCTTATTTATTGTACAATATTTTTGCTTAAGATAAAAGCACCATATTTCTGCATTACTTAAAACATATTAGGTTATTTTTCTAAGATTATTTTATTTAAAAAAACCCTTACAAAGACAGATATTTAAGTACACAAATAGCCAATCCCTCACGAATATTACTGTATCTCTGTAGATATAAGAAACGTACCTCTGCTTTATCTTTTTCATTTTCCTTTCATTCACATTAAATTTTAAAAGTAGGTGTTACTTTTTGAAAAAAATTAAATTTGATTATATTTTGTAGATTGTAGTCAACAGTTATTTAAAAAAATTGATTTATAATAAAAAAGTAACACAATCCCGATACTTCTCTAATCTTTCTATGACAAATTAAACTAATTAAGCAAACATTACTTTTTATCACTAGTGTACATAATAATAAAACATCATTATGTAAATGTAGAGACATACTGGACAATGCACTGGCTGATTGTATTTGTTAAAAGTACAGTATAGATGGATTATCATATAAAGCATATAGAAAAATATTAGTTAAATTTCAAATAATAATAATTTATTCTATATTAATATTAAAATTTATTTTTATTTTTTTAAATTTTGAGAATACATTCTTTTGATATATACTTTTTTTCTAGGTTCATTTGTGGATTTATATTACTAAACTAACAAATAAGGAAGACTAAACATAGAAAAAAATAAAATTTTGTTTTTTGTACATAAGATTTAATGATACATGTTGACTTAAAAAATACAATTTTTTAATATGTTCTTAGTATATACATATTTTTTAAACTTTTTTGCATTGTAAAAACACTAAAAAACATAAAATAATATATTTAATACTTTTTTCTTAGTAATGGTCTCCACAAATCTTATCTGAACGCGCATTAAAATTAATTACGTTTTCATTTTTGCACATTTGGTACATTTCTGTTGCAAATCATTTTTACATGACACGTCACTAAAAAAATTCTATAAGAAACAAATTGCTGCTTTATTTATACCTGCAGTCTGTTAGGCTTCATTCAAACCATTTTCCCCTTTTTTAATATTACTTAAATACTTGAAAAAATTGAGTATCCTAGGATATATCAGGTCTGAAGAAGTTACATATTTTCCTTTTAACATAATACTATTAGTACCAAAAATATATCTACATAAATTTCTAGATTATTTATGAATGATATGACAGTGTTATATACAGATATTCAAATATAACAATGAAGTTTATTTATAAACTTTATTAAACTTGCACTTCTCTTGCCTGTTTGGCATTATAATTTGAAAAGCCGTTCTTTTCGAAAATTTAGAAATGTTTGTAAGCATTTGTATGTGTAGAAGTTTGACGTATTTTGTGCAGGAATGCGCTATGGGATTTACATTATGCTACCCTTACAACGACAGAAATTTTAACAAAAATATAACTTTATAATATCTGTTACAATCTCACATTCTTTTTTGGAACAAAATGTAATGAAAAGTTTCGCCAAAATTTTAATATAAGATTCAAATATAAACTTTATGTTCTAGAAAGCTGTTAAATGATAACGCAAGTCACATTGTTCCATCATTGAATGCATGTAACATATTTTATGCCCGAAGGTTAACAACTGTACACTGTTAAAAATAAATCTGTGAATTCCAGGTGAAACTACCGGCAGCAATGTAGCCGAACTTTTACCGTTCCGTTAGTAGATTTTCCGTTGTGGGAAATACAAGAAGGGAAAACTCCGGTGTAAGAATCAGTAACTTTCCGTTACAAAGTTTGATTTATAATAATAATAATGTAATATAATTTACCGATTAATCTTCAAAGAATTCGAAATCACCGAGGGATTTCAAGCTGCTATGTTATTTTACTTAATTGTTACTTTGGATAATTTAGTTCACCCCGTCCTCAGGATCGAACTCGGGACCTTCAGACTGCGGAATAAATTCTTACTAACAGAGCCAAAGTTGCTGATGCTAAACTGTACAAAGTATGTCTTTTATGAGTTAGTGGGAAAATCTGTTGTGCTTTTTAAAGATTTCCTTTCAAATATATTCCTTAGAATGTTTGTAAATGGATTATTTTAGACTGATGCATAATACTTATTATTTTTTTAAATCATTTTTAATTTTTTAAATAGTTTAAATTTAAAAAAAATCACTGTTTAAAACCACTGTTTTTTTTTTTTAAATTTTTTTATTAAATTTTTTTTTACAATATATATATATATAGACATTTTTTTAAATTGTCGTACACTATTTATTTCTTTATTTATTTATTTTTCGGCTAATAAATTAAAAGATTTTTATTAAGAAAAAAAGAGAAAAAATAAACAGAAAAAATATAATTTAAAAGGAATTTTTTATGTTTCATTATACCATGGCGCCAATGGGACTCGAACCCACAATCTGCGATCTCAGGCGATTAGCGGTGTGGTGCCTTGACCACTCGGCCATGGAGCTCCCCACACAACGGAGTGTCTCTGTTTTTTGTTTTTATTTCCATCCGTTTCGTTATTTTCAGGAAATATGATGGAATTTCGTGATTTGTAACGGAAAATACCCTTTTGTTGTTAAAAGGGAGCTTTTCTGTGAAATTCAGGAAAAAAATGTTCGTGAATTTCAGAATTTTTTTAACAGTGTATATGTCGTTGTGGACTCAGTTATGCATTTTTACCCGAGTTAGTTATTAGATAAAAAACCTATCGATGACAATTGAGAAATTGACTCTATGATAAAATCTCAAGATTTTTTATGTTGAAAAATAAAATTGCATATAAGATTTAATCTTGCACATCCTTGCCATAATCTTGTAAGAGGACTTGGCGAGAGAAAAAAGTCCATCAAAGAAACGCATCTACAAGTAGTACTTTCGGGTTATGTATTCGCCATAACATACCGACAGTTATTCAATTTTTACAAAATTTATTTAATTTCAGGTGTGTAGCAGTTAATTTGCGTGTTTGAGGGCGGGGGGGGGGGGGGAGAGTATTATTAAATATTTACGGTTTCTATACCAAACAATTTCAAAATAATTTTAATTTTAATAAAAATAGTAAATCCATTAACTTCATGTTTTTAATTTTTAATTTTTTTAGAAACTATTCAAGATTTTTGCTAAATTTTTTATACATGTCAAAAGTAACCTAAAAGTAACCCAAAGCAAAATCTGAAATTTTTAGGCACAACAGTTGCACAGAAATAGAAAATTTTCGAATTATTTTTTATTCTAAATAGCGATATGTTTAAAAGTTGTTTTATTGCGAGTATTAGTACAACGATGATAGATTTTCATTTTAAAAAATATGTAAAATATTCATTGTGTGGTTGTTTCTGAAAGCCAATTTTCTATCATAGCTCTCACTCAGTTTAAACAATATATAACTCTTGTTTAACGCCTTCTTGCCTGTGTAAATTCAGATAATTAAAGGTTTTTAATTTTTGTTTTATTTTAATTTATTTATTAATTTATTTATTTATTTGTAGGAAGAGTGTTTATAACCTAATTATTTCATTTTGCATATATGTACGAATAGCAATACTGATACATTTATGTCTGTAGAAAGCAGGTGATAAATATCCAATAATTATTTACATACCATATTCGTATTACATTCAATCCATTTAACCTCTTCAAGGGCGTGGTCCATTTTTGTACAGCTAAATTTTTTCCTTTAACTGCTAAATTGTCGCTAAGGCATTAAATATAAAGTTTCCTTTTATTAAGAACATAAAGAATATACTTAACTTATTTTAAAATAAATTTGTTTATAAAATCTGCTGTCATCCACTCATTTTAGCATTTTGCGAATTTAAGTACCTTACCCCTAAAAAAGGGTGTATACTTTAAAATATGAACTTTGGTTTAAAATACATGATTTTAACTAATTTCGGCACAGATATCATATACGCACCGAGATATCTAATTGATGCCAAAATATCGTTATTTTGCATGACTTGTCACATAGCTATTTTTGTTTATATATTAATAAACTGATTGTTTACTTTTTATCAAATTATATTAATTATATTTATTAATTAATCTTGTTTTAATTTATTGTTATTTCTTTTTTAAAATAATAGAAAATAATTTAAATATATCTATATATATAACTGATATTCAAAGATTTTTTTCGCCAAATTTTTGCCAAATCCTGTTCCTTAATTTCATAATACTTTTACAATATTCTTTGACCTTGGTGTTTGGGTAAATCTTGGTTCATTTTGAGCTCCAGAGAGTGAAATTTTTTCCAAATAGGTATAAAGACAAACAAACCTGATGAATATTTATGCATATTTATAAATATAAACATTTCATGTATTTTTTAGTTAGCTTGGTGCCATTGTTTTTTATAGATGTATACATGCATATATAATAATAATAATAATAATGCAAAACATCATTATTATGATAATCAATACATGACTTATAATAATAGAGTGACTATAATAATATGACTGACTATACTGACATGACTATAATAATAGAGTGGTATGTTACGTACGCCATGGACTAAACATTAATATTCCTGGACCAATCATAAATAAATTTTAAATGAGATTTAAGTTTTACAATTTTCAGTCTGCAATTTTTTTTTTTTTTTTTTTTTTTTTTTTTTTTAAGCATCGCACATTTTTGATTTTTACATTGTCGTATAGGGAAAAAAGTGTACTTTTAAATGCAATTGATTTGAAAGTTGTATCTTGTTGTTTGAAAGTAAATTTGTTTTTCAATTATTATTATTTCTTTTTTGTAGTCTTTAATACTTTTTTTTATCATTTTGGCAACAAAAGTATTCCAAAAATGTGGCCTTCTTAAAAGGATTTAGATAAGTCTCAGATATATCTATTCTCTATTTTTATGAATTTTTTAACATAATTTTTAAACTATTTAAAATTTATTTTTCATAGTACATGTATTAAGTACAGGGTGGTCATAAAAAAACTTTGCCGGTATATGGAGCTCTAGTGGTCGGTCCATCAAACATATCGAGGTGAAATTTCAGATATAGCTATTCAGAGGTATGAGCTCGGGATTCTGTGAAGGGTAACAAAATGGCGCTCACGGTTACGGTTATAGTTACAGAAACTGGAAATTTTCCAATGGCAACACCCAATTTTTTTCATAGCAAAGTGCTCAGCGCATTCGAAAACCCTAAAGAGCATTAGAACCGTACGTGCATCGCAATAAACAGACACGTTATGCACGCACAAACGCACAAAAAACTGTTCTGCGAATCCCTCTCCCCCCCCCCCCATAAAAAACACGATTCGGCCTCAAGGAAGAAACTGGCATATAATACAGTGTAAGTACACTAATCTCTGGTTGCAACACAGATCGGAGAAAAGAAAACTTTTATTTTTATTACACATTTTCTACATAGGTGCCATCACAGGCAACTGCACATTGCATGGTAGCGACTGTAGACAATACAGCCGAACGTTACATCGCATGAGGTATGTTTTCAATCTCACGTTTGATAGAATCTTTCAAATCCGGCAAAGTTTTCGGTTTGCACATGTACACTCTAGATTTTAGATATCCCCAGAACCTGAAAGGAGTGAGGTCGGGTGATCGCGGAGACCATTGACGTTACCACTTAAGGTGAAATGTACCTCATCCATTCATAATATGCGGAGAGGACGATCGTTATCTTTATCATATTGGATAAGAAATTCATTAAAAAAGTCTATATATTGTTGATGGTCTCTTACTTCCAACATCTGGGCGCGCTAGTACCGGTAACGAAACATGTGGATTACAGAACGCAGTAACTTTAAGACCATTGATTTGGGTATATCAAATACACGAGATGCCCTTTTTGTAGTTTGCATGCGTCCTCTGGTCTTTATATGATGCACTTTCATAACAGTATCCTCAGGAACAGTTGGTCGTCCGGATCGCGGACTAAAACAGATGCAGCAAATTTCTTCGAATTTCAATACTAAATAACGAAGAGTTTGTGAAATGCATAGGCCACGTATTTGGCGATGGTTTTGACGGTAAACCCGCCAGGTTTTCGCAGCATTCATCTCATTTTGATAATAGTGTTACCAACTCACCACGAACGAAGTATTTTGTTGGCATCTGCTAGCTCCGAGTGAAGAACTAACATTCCCACCCCAATTTTTATCCGTTTTCTACGCTGACTAACTGGCAAACGATGTTCCGTGATTGGTATTTTGTCTCTGTCATACTCAAATTTCCTTCATGCGCCTTAGTCGTGTTTTTTTGGAGCCGTTGATAGAGCTGATTTTGTGCGAGCATAACGCGTCCGTTTATTGCAATAACCATACCGTTCCAACGCTCTATAGGGTTTTCGCATGCGCTGAAAAAAAGGGTGTTGCCGTTGGAAATTTTTGAGTTTCTGTAACTGTAACCTTAACCTTGAGCGCCATTTTGTTGCCGTTCACAGAATCTGGAGCTCATACCTCTGAATAGCTATATCTGAAATTTCACCTCGATCGGTTGAACAGGCTGGCCGCTAGAGCTCCATATATCGGCAAATTTTTTTTATGACCACCCTGTAGATTAGTCTCATAGGAACTTCTAGGTACAATAAAAATCAAAATTCGACAAATATTTTTCAGTTTTGCTTCACGAAAGACTTATGCTTGACTTTTAAAATCGTTTATAGCTGTTTAGGTATGTGCTGTGTATGAACCTTCTCTTCCTTCAGACAGCTAATGAGTTAAAAAAAATAACTTTAAAATATTAAATATAACTTTAAAACATTAAAAATAACTTTGATAAATTTTAGGATGTGATTTTATTTGGAAATTAAATGGTTAAAAAAATCAAAATTCTAACTCCATAAATATATTTTTTGCACATTTTCTGAAACTCTTAATGTAACATTTTTCTTAAATTGAACTCATTTCAGTTTGTGTATAATCTCTTAAATCCTGAAGTTTTAAATGACCATTACTCTGTGAGTTTTGCAGATAAGAAGATGCAACTTTTTGTATTTAACTCAGGAATGGATGAGGAAAGTTTTACTAACTGGAATTTTTACCCTGTGGGGGCTGTATAAAAATTTCATGTTTGTACTTTTTCAGATATACCCACCCCCATATTTTTCCAACATGTTCCATCATATTTTGCATAATTTTAAATGAAATTTTGAATTTGGAAGTATGGGTCTAGAGGTTATGTTTATAGAGATAACCTATTGTTTTAATAATTATGACTCACCATATATATACACTATATGGCATGAGGCGACCGGCCACTTGCGGTTTTAGAGATTTAGACTAACTTGAATTAAACCTGATTTTAACAAGTGTGATTATAATCAGAGTAGTGTACAAGTAATTCATTTGTCAATTTGTAAAATGCTTTTGAATATTATGCGTTTGTAAGAAAAAAGACTAATATTTAAAAATATCTTCTTGAGACTTGTCATAATCTAATGTAAAAAATTCTAGGTATATTTGATGTAAAATATTTTAAATCTTAACTATCTTTATCTGTCATGTATCTAAAACTTTATAAGGTAATATTTAAAAACACCACATAATTATAAGTGTAAAATCAATCTTGAATTCTTAAAATTCAATTACTTTATCATTTCATGTAAACGCAATGAACCGACTGAAAATATTAAAATCGATAGTTATAAAACTTTGTCTAAATTAATATAGAATTTCGATATGGAATTGAAATTCATTTTATTTCAATTCCATACTGAAGTTTGATGAAAGTTTTATTGGAAATTTTGATATTAGCATTTTCGCTTAAGACAAAAGATTGTAATCTGCATTGAGGTTTATTCTTGTATGTACTACCTCTGACAATAATGTTCGGTGAATAGTCCTGTAGCAGTGATGCAGATGAAATATTAACAAAAGTTACCATACCATCCTTCAAAATATTCATCTCCTATAACTATGCACCGCTGAAATCTGCTATACATATCCTGGGAAATTCGCAAGAAGTCTTCTTTTGGGGTGAAGTGCAGAAGCTTCGTCACGTTTTTTTGGATGTCAGCAATATGGTCAAATCACTTTCAAAGAGAGTTTGAGTCGTGAAAATAGGAAGAAGTCTGGAGGATTGAAATCTGACGAGTGTTGTAGGTGTTCAATTTGCACTATCCCTCACGAATTTCTTTCGGTGCCTTGCAAAGCTTAAAACCAAACTTTAAACTGAGCTTTTATTCGTTCATTTTTTTTTTGCTCTCAGTTAAGAACCAACACACTGAACAAGCACTTAGTAAAGCGCGTCTTACACCGAACATAAACGACGCTCAATTAAGTAACGGTGGGGGAAGATGGTCTACACTTGCCCCTATGCAGGTGCAGCGTTTTGTTTCCCTAGTGTTGCCACATCGGTTGTTCTGAATTTATTCACCGAACTTTATTGTCAGAGGTAGTATTTTTCTTTCTATTTTATTCTAAAACATTCAATTCTATTTAAATTATGTAGAAAAATATTTAAAAAAATTGATTTAGATGAGTAATTTCTGTGAAATAAATAAATTTATTTAAAATTCCAACGTACAGGTACAATGTAATATCTCACTAAACTTTCATTGGACTGCTTAGGTGTAACCATCATGAAACTTTCTAAATAGTATTTTATAATAATGAAAAACTTTTTTTTTACTATAAATATAAAAAATGATTTTTGGTAACATAAAAATATGAATTTTCTTAAAGAATACCATGTTGCAAAAAATTATCATTAATGTGTGTGGTAGATGTTCATGGTAAAGATCTTGTTTCCGAATATAAGGAATTTACATTTTTGCAAAGTTCCTATGACTCATTCAGACAAGCGTTTCATTCTTAAGTAGCTTTTTATGGGGAAATTTACAGTTTGAAAGATCACTTTTCAATTGGGATGGTGTGCAGAAGTGGAGACATCTGTAGACATAATTTATTATTTTTAAATCGTATTATCATATAAGAATTTCTTAAAATACTTTATTGGATTCAATTTTTATTGCCATATAATAATTAGAATCAAAGCGCCTATATTTAAAAAATTATATTTTGTACTTTTCATTTATTTATTTTTATTTATTTTTGTTATTTTTTTAAATCACGTTAATAATGTCTATACCTAATGTTTATACCTAATGTCATGATGTTTATACCTAAATTATTATTATTAAAAAAATTATTTTGTATTTTTCATTTATATATTTAAACCATTACATAACAATTTGGTTCTAGTGTAAACATTAGAGTACATGTATTTCTTTTCTCTCCAGTTTATTTATTTGAACAGAGAATATGCAATAAATTATTTCATTTTTAATAGAAATTGATAGTAAATTTCTATTAAATCAGCATCGAAGCAAAAGCATTTTGATTCTTATTCCTGTCAAAAGCAAGTTACATTTATTTTCAAAACATCGTATCACATAGCTAGAAGCTACACGATATTCTGGTCAATGATAAAAAAAATAGTTTTTTAAATTAAAATCATTTTTTAATTATTATTTTTTAACTAGAATCTCTTTTTTATTCAATCGTGTTTTCTGTTGAAATTCTCTTTTGCAATTTAAATAAGTGATTTATGAATGATTATTATGAATGAGCATTATTATTATTTTTTTTAATTTTTAATTTAATTATATCATGATTTCCAAGAAAATCTGTGACATGTCAGCCACATCTGGTTTGCTCATTTTGTATGGAATGATCCACAGTTTAGAATAGAAAATTATATCAAGTTATTACCACAGGCGTATCTTCGAAAAAAAAAATATTTTGTAATTAATTTCGATAAATTGTAGAAGAAAAATACTAACTAAAAGATAATTTCACCTTTATGAAAAAACTTTTGTTTACCACGTTATTCTATGGAATCCAAAATGATATCATTGATCTATTTATCCAGTATTAAAAAGTGTTCAATTCAAATAACTTTAAATATGCAATAAAACAGAATACTGAAAATGATTTACAAAAGTGATCGATTTGTAATTTAAAAGTAATTAGAATTAATGCAGGTCGAAGCAATTTAAATTTTAATAATACATTCACGTGTTCCTTAAGGCAGACATAATAAAATTAAAGAGGTATATAGAGATTAGAACTCTTTAATTCTGAGCTCTGCAGAAAAAGTAATTATGCAGCAAGTAAGATCTAATTTAAAGAGATATTTTCCAGTTCGAGCATTCCAGGCAGTGTAATGCATTTTATAATAGAAATTCTTTCGGTCTTTTAAGAAATTTCAGAAAATATTTAATTGAAATTGTAGTGTTATTCTTTAGAAAATTGAAAGAAGAAATTATGATGTTGGATGAAGCATACATCAATGCATAATTTAACAATAATACAACGTAGTCTATTTTACTAGGAAAGGCGTTAAATAATTTATTCATCACTAAGTGTACAATATCAAGGCTACCGCTGCCGACAATTTTACATTTCTATTCGTACCACTATTTCAAAAAATAAAATTTTCTAGTATATTTTTTCTTGCAAAAGTTGTCAAACTCTATACCCAAGCTAGTGTAAAACCCAAAATTTTCTGTGCACGTAAATATTGGGTCAAAAAATTTCTAAAAATTAATTTAATGTTTGACATTATTATTATTTTAACATGGACGAAATTCGCGTTTTTTACGCAGTTCATGGACGAAATTTCGCGTTTTTTACGGGATTGATGGATGTAATTCACGTTTTTTATGCAATTCATACACATGACTTGTATTTTGTATGCGATTCACGAACGAAGTTTGCTTTTTTACACGATTCATGGACAAAATTCGCGTTTTTTGTGCGACTCATTAAGCGTGCGTCTACATTTTAGAACTCTGAATATGCCAATACATTTTATTTTGAGAAAGTGTTGCAAGGTATAATTTAAAAATTGTCACTTATGGCAGCCCTGCAATATCAGCTTTAAAATGTTCTCTGTTTACTTAATATATAATCGATGCAAATAATATAGATGTTGCATGTGTAAAAAATGCATTTTATTTAAATTCCCTATTACTTTCGGTTTGCAATTCCACAGTCATCGTCAGGGAATATTGGCATTTATATTCTGTTCATTTGTAATACCTCACATGGTGTAAAAAGTGATAATCTATAGTTCTTAGGATACCAGAAAGTAGAAGTAGTAGTGCTCTGGATTAAAATTTCGTAGAGAACTAATTTCTCAACTGTTGATCGTTACATTTGAATGTGTCACTTTATGAATATACTATCATTAATCAAATAAAAAAATGTCTAAAATTGATTATCAATTAAATAAATTCTATTGCACTTTTTCTTTTCAAATGATTTCCGTGATGTACGCACTTGTAAGTTGAAATGTCTGAAACGATGCGTTCGATTTTCAGACGGTTTAAAATATCTTAATTTTTTCAGCCACTTCATGTGAATGTTTTTCAGACACTTTAAGAGTCTAAATCGTATCCATGTTTAACAAACTTTTATTCTCGCTAAAGCTACTTTTTTTATACCTCCTTTTTTTTCTTTTGTAAACATTTTATGTTGAAAAAAAAAGAAAACAAAACATTAAAATATTGAAATTATACTGTCAATCAAACCGCAAGTACGTATTTTAATAAAAATTTTCTTTCGTTTCCAGAAAAAAATAATTTTGGGGAATTTCGTACAGTTAAAAAATAAAACACAAGTTTCCTAGAATGGGATAATCTCACATATCACAATTCCTAGTATACATATTTCTGTATTTACCTACTCAAATTACTATTACTCACACTTACCCGACACAGGATTCGAAGCCGGGACCTATTGGCTTCCAGACTAGAGCACTATCCACTCGTCCAAGCTTAGACTGTATACTTTGTTAAATACTGCTACATATTTATAAAGCAGTATTTTACGGTAATGATAATCTAATCATAATTCTGTTCGTATTACACTACATATGCTTATTTAATAACTGACTCGGAACTCTTATTTGAGCAACTTCAAAAGAAAAGTCAACTATAAAATTTTTAAATTTTAAAGAGTGATTAAAGAAGCTCAGTATTAAGTAGTTTAAACAGCTTAATTATTTGATGTCTTACGACGAGCATAAAATTAGAAAATCGCATGTATTTTTATTATTTTTTTTTACTTTTTTTTTAGCTCCACATAAATGATTTTATTTTCAGTAAACCTGTATACTTAGCTCAGTTTTTTAAATTTTGTCTGTTATATCCCTGGTATATTTGAGTCCTCAAATATTATTTTTGACAAGATACATTATTTTCAACGTATTTAAAATGCTTTAACGGTGTAAACCGCCCCCCTCCCCAAAAAATACATTTTTATTATCCAAAGCTAATAATTTTAATCCGGAAGTATTGATATCGAATTCTGTTTTCCTTGATTATTTTTTCATTATTTTTTCTTCTGATCTGTATTGATTGTCCAAAACCTATAATTTTAATGCGAAGGTATTAATATAGAATTGTATTTTCTTCGGTTATTTATTTCTGATGTATGCCGATTAAATGAATGGCGATTTTTTTGTGTACTCTTTAAATCCTTACTATATGCTTTAGATTTTGAATCAAATTTCTCAGTTTAAAATATTATGCATTTCTTTCCGCAAAAATTTTAAAATTTTAATGCGAAAGTATTATAAAACTATAATGAAAATTATTGTTTGCCATTGCAAATCAATATTATAAAATTTATTTTTTTATGCATTATTTTTCGATCGAAATCAAGAATCTCTTTTTTAAATTTAAAACTTTTTTTTCATGTGAAATCCAATAATATTTGAACTAAATCGATACTCAATAACTAGCTAAAATGTAATATAGATGTATTATGCAATAAATTAATTCGATTATTCCGGCTGATAATAGAGTGAGCCACTTTTTTTTCTTAAAGACATTTTTTTCAAATATAAAGAGAGATGTTTCGCAAAGACATTTGGATATTCTATGAAGACTCTTTTTGTTCTTAAATACATGTATGAAATTGTTGATATTATTCAGAGACTATGTGATCAATTTTTTTTTTTTTTTTAATAATACTATCTCAGAGTTGAATTGACATTTTTCTCCGGGAGAAACTTTTGTAGAATCGGCATTATAGAGTTCCAATATAGAATTAGTACTTTTGATCATTGAAAACACAAATTCTCAAATTTTCCGGAAGGGCACTTCATTGCTCCGGGGAGGGGGGGAATGTCCCCCCACCTAGACAAAATTCTTCTTTCAGTAGGTTTTTATAGTAGTAGGTAATGCATGTATTATTCAATCGAACTTATTAATGTAGAACAGTGTGGAACTGGACAAAGCTGGACGTTGAAAAATTTATGATATGGCATACGAAGGGTCCTCTATAAAGCGGAATTTATTTCGCTCCTTTTCGATTCCGTTTACAAGATTTTAATGAATTAATACTTTTCAAAGGAGATTACGTAATTCAATATTACATATTTTATTATCATATATTTTAAATAAAGTCGCCTATTAGAAAAATTGTAAAATCATCTTTGTATATATATATATATGACAACTGAAATTTATCTTCTATCCGTCTCTCAATAAAAAGTAAATAAAACAGAAATAAAAATATGTATGACAAAAATTTGGTTGAAATGAAACACTTCATGGTTTCTGTGAATTAACTCTCTTTCTAAGGTTAAAACCTGCCTTTTTACGAAACTTTCATAATTAAATTTCACATTTTTTATAAATTTCTCAGAAGGCTTTACCACATCCGCCCATCCCTAGTATAAGCCAGTGGTTTTAATATATATAAGAAAATCATCTCTAATATACGTGAATTTTGAAAATTTTGATTGAAATGTGTGAATTTGCTATTGAAAGATTATATTATATATTTTCGAAGAAAATTTTTTGGCTACTATACTATATCCGAAATACTTCATACTATTACACCAAGATCTGAATATATTTTTTTTTTATTTCGTTGTTATACGAACTCACCTCATTTTCTACTCTTTGACGTACAATTTTCAACTTGTTATAATCTCCATTTAAATTATTTGAAACATGCAAATTATTCATAAAGGCTAAAGCTATTATAAACCACAGTGTTAATTAATCACTTTACTAATTCACATTAATTTCTGTTATAGCTACGATATACTCTGTTATAGTTGTCTATAATAAATTTGCTTTATTCCTTTATCTACCGACGATACTTATAAGTACCATTAAAGTTACAAAGCAGAATGAATCTCGACGAAAGAAAATGTTTAAAAAATAACTGTTTCATTAATTTTATTAAACGAATAAAATTAATTACCATAAAAATACATCATGTAAGTCTAACGCTTAAAAAATGATATTTAACGTAAAGTTAACAAAATACTATTTCTATAAAACTCAGTTGTAAAAATTGTTAAAATTAAACTTTAATCGTACATGTAAGCAGTAAATAATAATAATAATAAAGATCTGTTATTATGATAAAGTTATCAATAAAGCTATTATGCTATTATTCCAAAATGAAAAAGGCAGAATTTATTCAACTTTAACTCAATCATAGAATTTGTTTCCCGCGAAATTTTAACCCTACATTGTTTTTCACCGTATCAAAATTTTAAATATGCACCTTTCATATCTGTATTCATCTTTAAAAAAACAGTATTTTAATTTGATCATTTAAATTCAAAACTTGAAGTTTCGATGCTATTAACTGAAACTGATACTAAACTATTTATATTATTTTAAGTATACATGAAATTTTGTAAATAAAACCAAAATTCGCAGGGTTTTATAACAGACTCTGACGCAGTACGTACTTTAATTTTTTTTTCCACTTTTAATGAGAAAATGGCAACATAAAGATAAAGTAATCAGTTTTTTTTTTTCTTTTTTCTCTTTGCTTTTAATAGACATGGAGTACTTCTGCTCCCACGCTTAGAAAAACAATATTAAAACTACAAAAAAATTAATATCTCAAAAACAAATATGGATGCAGTTTTTAAACAAATTGCATTTCAAAGTGCATTTTTTTCCCCATACGACGGTGTAAAGATTAAATTTGTGCGATGTCTAGAAGTATAAAAAATAGCAGTAACAAAAATTGCAACATGGAAATTTCATTGGAAATTGTTGCCATTCATAAAATGACGTATGCATTACGCACAGATACGTTTGGCCTTTATAACGTAGATTTCTTATAAAATTCTTTTAATACGTTAATTAGTTATAATACTATTAATATTAGTTGTAATTTAATAATTAATAATATTAGTTGTAAAAATTAACTAATTGTATTAGTTAATTTTGTAGAAAAATATTTAGTTAATAAAATGTTAGTAAAATATTTAGTTAATGAAATGTTAGTAAAATATTGTAGAAATTAACTAATTGTGTAGAAATTAACTAATTGTGGTATAGAAATATGCAAAAAAAAGTTTTTTTGAAATTTATGGAAGAAAATTTACATCACATTACGTATATTGACAGTATAATTTCTATATATTTCAACGATTATTTTTTTACAGTATAAAAATAAATTAATAAATAAATAAAAATTTAAAAAAATGTTTTCCTTTTGCTAAAATATTGGTTGATTAAAAATGGATGATATTCATATTTTTCAGATCTCTTAAATTCAAATGCATAACGTGTCTGAAAACTAAGATATTTTAAAATGTCTGAAAATTGCACACTTCATTTTAAGACATCTATATATCTGAATTTCAGACATTTCGTTTTACAGTGTTTATACCATGATTATAGTAAGACATTTAAGTGTTTTAATTTCAGACACCTGTGATGTTTGAAAGATCATATTCAAAAACTTAAGAATCTGAAATACTTTTTCAATCAAATATATGTCTGAATATAAGACTCGTCTATTTGCCAGTGGATTATTTAAAACTAGTTTATACCCTTTTCTTTCAAGAAATAAAAAAATAAAATTTTTTTCAATATTTATATAAAAAAGAAATGTAATGTATTAATTATTGTACAAAATGTCTTAGTAACTTCTTAGGAGATCATAATTTTAAAAATATTTTCATACAAATATTATTTTCGCAAATTCTGTTCAATTTTATTTTTACTTAAATTCTTTTGTTGTTGTTTTTCACGCAGACAGGAGAGATAGAAAAAAAAGAAAATCAGAAAGTAAGTTATTATTTCCGTTTCTGCATGAACATTGTAAATTATCACGTGAGTGGAAGGACTTGAGAAAGTAATATAAAGGAAGTTTCGACATTAACCTTGCTTTTTTTAAGAGGAAATGTGAAATCACAAATAAAAATATATAAAGTCGTTACAGTAAACAATTTATGTGAGGATTTTTATATGAATACAATATAGACCACCGTGTTTTGACATGTGAACAATCATGGTACTGTTGCATGTTAACTATTCAAAATAAATTACATAGAAACATTTTGTATTTTGTTTATAATGACAGTCATACGAATTCGAATACAGATTTATATCAATGAGCTAAATTTTCGAAATAGGTTTTGCTAAATTATGCAACTTCCAATGCATAAAATCTGATATACGTTTTACATGCAGCATTTATATGTGTACCGTATACAAAGTTGTCGATTATACAATTTTTGTATACCAATGATTTCGCATAAAAATATTATTTTGATATTTTACAGAACTATTCCATTAGATAAAACAAATGTTTTCATAAGAAAATACTTTTCATTAATAAATCTGAAGACTTAGAAAATCTGTCTGGAATTTTTTAATTATATACTTGCTTATAAGTAGTTATTTTTGAAGTGTTTTAACAATCAATTAATCCTTCTCCTAAGTACAATCCTCCCCCCCCTTTCTTATTTTTTCATTTATTCAATCAATTAATGCTGTTTGATTTGAATGATGAAACTTGAAATTTAATAAGATATATTTTTCTCATAGAAAATAGCGCGGATATTGTATATATGCGTTTCAATTTATATGATGTGATTCCAAATTTAACCCAAATTTAGTGAATTCATTTTGTGATTCATGGGAAAGTATTTTGAATGCATTACCGTTTATTGAAAAATAAAAAATATAATTTAATCCCTGTTATTCCTTTTTCAGTTTAACTATGTATAATTACACTTTGGAGAAGGGGGGGGGGTGAAATTACTGCATATTTATACTTATCAAATTTTGTATGTTTATAAATATATTCGAGACTTCAAAAATGATTCGAATTAGTATACCGCCTGTTTCTGATACCTTTTAAAAATGAATTTTGATATAACTTTTCTAAATTGATTCAATATATCTTTTCTAAATTCGATGATACATATATTTTTAAAATCAATGATATATCTTTTCTAAATTCGAATACCCAACACCAAGTGTCGTTGAACTGTGCCTTTTTTAAACACTGATTATTATATCCAAAGATAAATAATAATTAAAAAAATGCGCCTTGCTTGAGTATATGTATTTGTGGAACTGAAAATTTTGAAACCAGTATTTTCGAATAATATAGACTAAAGTATTATCACCATTACATGATAATAGCTTTTATTTTCTTCTCCTACATTGAATAGATTTTTCTATTATTGTATTTAATGAAATGGTTGATAAATTTGATTATTTTTTTAAGTTCTTATTTTTTCGTTTAAGAAAATGAGTAATAAAAGTTCATTTTAAAATTTTTAAATACATTTAAACTGATAATTACATTTTTAAATAACTCAAATCTTTTGAAGTCAAATTAGTACTAAAGCATTTATCATTAGAAAATGCTTGATAGACAGCAATTCTCATGCATTCTGATTATTCATCAAAGAACAGAGTACAGCATATTAATTATAGGACATTCTCTGTATGTCCTCGTTATTTGTAATTGACTGCAGTGAGTGTGAAAAGTAAGGGGAAGTCAAAGTCATGTCATAAAGTGCCTCACAGGCACATTCACAGCCAAATAGATATTTATTAACGTGGGAAGAGTTGTCTCTTTCTTCATTGATACAGACTGCTTGAGATTTGTTTGAGGGTACAGTTTATTTCCAATGAAATGAGGTTGTTTCGTTTCTTTACACTAAAAATAAAAGCAGTATAGTGATCATTGGTTTTTAACCTCAATTCTATTTTTACTTTCTTCTATCTTCAACAGAAGAAAGTATTGGAATGGAAATATTTTTCGACCTTCGGTTTTCGACGGATTTTACACGTTTTAAGGGTCAGAGATTTCAAAAACACGTCTTTACAAAATTCCTGTCTGTCCGTGTGTGTGTCTGTGTGTCCGTGTGTCGCTATTTTATCATCGAAAAGTGTATGAAGAGATGCATAGGACTGAACCAAATTTTTTTGTACTTTTTTGTCTGTGGTAAGCAGGTATTCCTTCAATTCTGAAATATTCCGCTGGAAAGGGACGCTGTAATAGCAATTTCTGTGCAATTTTCAATGTTGTACAACCGAAATGTGTATGAAGTTACGCATAGAATTAAACGAATTTTGTATTAGTGTAAGCGTGTGGCGATGGTCAGCAGGCCCTCCCTGAATTAAAAAAAAAAAATCTGGAAGTGGGAGCTATAATCGCGATGTCTCTTATTACAGAATTGAATAATTTTTTTTGTGTATAATTTTCGCTATGGGCATCAAATCACCTTAGAATTTGGAAATATTCAGTGCGAAAGAAGCATTGCGATAGTGCTTTTTATATCATTTTCTGGATTCTGCGTCATTCGATTGGTCATCGGCTCGCACAGAGACGAGAACTCGCGTCCTGCTAAGACGACTATTTGCAAATAGTTGATGATAACAGAATAAGAGAGAACTATTCATTTTAATAAATATCATGATCCACAGTAACTCGTTTTTAATTCGATTAATTGACTAAAACAGATATTTAAGATGAAAATCACAATTGGTATAGTATTGAATTAATAATATTGAAGTATTAACATGTATAACTACTTTTTGAAATATTAAGATGTGCGTATGAGATAGAGGAATGTTTTTGAATTGGAACATCCAACTAGTTTGTATGCATTTAAAAAGTATGCGAGTAACAGAACTGATGCCACTAATAGATATCGTCAACATGTTAAACTTTCTAAAAATGCTGGAATATTTCCCCCTTTTTTTAAATTCTTATGTATTTTGAGTATTTACTGATATTATGCACAATTGAAGTTTATTAAATCTTTAATATATTACACAATCTCTTAATAGTAATGAAAGCGATCTGGTTATCTAAGGGCACCATAGCGAGGGTGGGGGCATTTCGATTTCCAAATAACGTCGTTAGCAGAATAATAGCAGTGCTATGTAATTATTAAATCACTACAAGATATATTAAATAGTATTAAATATCAATAATACAAATTGAAGAATACAGGCGGTGCACCCAGCAGGCAAAATTTGGAAACGCAAATGTCAGGAATAAGCCTTTCTCTGTACAAGTAATTGCATTCATGTCTTTTTTGTGTCAAATTTTCAACAGATTGACGCTATTACAAAAATTGTGAGCGTGCATCTAAATCACATGACTTAGCATTTTCAAACACACATCAGTTAAAAGGTTATTCCACACAGATAAACTATGAATATTACAGAATAATATAGAGAATAACTGTGATTATTTATAACACTACATATTATTTAGCTATAATCAAGGAATTACACCACCTGTCTTAAATAAAAAATGCCTAAAAACTATGAAATGAGTTCATAACTACAAAGACTGTTTCAACAAATTCCTGTATGTTGGGGAAAATATAAAGCGGAAAAACTCAAATGGTGATTTTGCCCTCACTAGACGCTATACCCGTCCTTCCCCTGTTACAGTTTGTAATTTACTAGTTCTCGCATAATATAAAGAAAATCCTCAATAAAACATTTCGCTAAAGATTTAAAATTGTATCTCATTATTTTTCTAAATGTTTAGTTTTTATTTACAGACTAAAGTGTGTGTGAGATTCTTGTAATTTAATTAACGAAATTAGCTTCTGATGAAAGCGATCTATTTTAAAATTGAACTTATAGCTGATAAAATATTAGGTAATTTTTTTCGACACAATAGAATTTTTTCATTACGATAAAACATTACATAAATGTTTTCGATACGATAACATGTTTTTTTTTAAATAAAATATTACGTTACTACTTTGTAAAAAGTTCGTGTAAGTATCTCGTTTAATTTAATAGGATATTTTTATCCGGTTGCTTTTAAAAGTATACAAATCAAACCAAATTTATCATTACTATTTTTTCCCGTAAAGTATCATTTTACTTACCCATCATACGTAGTATAGGGTAAGTCTTGCAATCGTTTTGAAAATCGAAAAATTTTTTTGACGGATTTACACGTTTTAGATAGTGGAGATTCCGAAAAACATATTTTTAGAAAAAAAAAAATTTGCCGTCCGCCTGTCTGTCTGTCTGTAAACGCTTTATCTCCCGAACAAATTGAGATAGAGACTTGAAATTTTGTATGTAGTTAGTATGTAAGAATGGAACGAACCCTATTTAATATCAGCAACCTCGATTATCCGGAACTATTTTTTTCGGACTCTCGAAAAATTCGTTCTGATGAAAGGTATATAAAAATTTTCGAATTTTTCTAATCTAAGGAATGGACGTAAAAGGCAATAAAATAACACACATTTTGCATATAAAACGAAGTCGATCGAATTATTAGTTGCCAAGATATTTGTAATCTTGTTTTCCACATTCTTCGATTTTTCATGAACCTGTATTTCATTCAAATTTCAATTCAGAAGTATATTTGAATTGGAAATGAGACGCTTAATCCGACGCAAATAATTGTTAGTTAATAGAATTATTGTTTTTGGAGTTATAAGGATGTTTCTTTTACGCAGTTCGGTACTACTTGAGTAGTTTGGCGTTTTATATAATTTGTCGAAATTTGTACATCAGCAGTTCTTTAATGTAGCATTACTATGTATATTAACAATATTTAAATTTTGTTTATGAATTGCAATGCATTGTATAAATAGTTTCACATGTTTTATTTTCATATACATATCCATGATGGGTAAGTATTACGGTGGCCCCCAACGACTAGTTATATTTATTTTCGAAATGCTGTAGATCCAAATTTTCAGTTTTCGTTTACAACAGTTTTAGTAATACTCAATAAATAAACAAATAAATAAATAAATAAATAAATAAATAAATAAATAAACAATGATGACCCAAAATAAACAATCGCTCCATACCTCTTTTACAGCAACTCTCAATTCTATTCATTTACCCTTTCTGAAACTACGAGATACTAACTTTCGTATCTTTTAAAAAAGAGACAATCAGAATCATTGCACATTAATCTGAAAATTCTTAAAATTAAGAGGGAAAATTTGTTAAATATTTACAGACAAGACAAGCTCTTTTTTTTATTTTTGAAACACTTATGTAAACTTCAGACATCTAATATTATTTAAAATTATTTTCAGAAAGAAACAAAAAGATTTCAAAAATATTAAGCAATGAGATCGTCACAATGACTTTTCGTAATCGATTCTTATATATTAGGATGTTTTATTTTATTTATTTATGTTTTGGCTCAGATTTTGTTTAGTAGATTTTCTGATTATACGTAAGAAACGCTTTTTAATTTTAATTTTTAAACTTCTTTCATTTTATCTTTTATGAATTTCCAATACTGTCATTAAATTTGTTAAGCAAGGTACACGTCAACTAAATTTTGAATTCAGAATCTAAGTTATTGATAAAATGTTATTTCTATGATTTTTCTATGATCTCCCTGCAAAAATTGGCTTATATTCTAAACTTAAATCCCTGCAATGATGTTCAACAATTAAGTCAAAACCTTCGTCAAAAATTTAGATAATTTTGGGGATGTGTGCAAGGAACATATAACAGTACAGGGTGTCTGTAAAAGAACTCCGGGGTTTTAAAAATTCATATTTCACTAACTATAAAAGATAGCAAAATTTAGTCGATTTCTCTGAAAAGAGTAGCTGAAAAAGTTTTACTCATACGAATTGGGAATGTTTGCATCAACTGTTGGCGGCGCTGCAGGGCGTTGACCTTGAAATGATGGCGACTCCACAACAAAAGGCTCAATGTGTTATTTGGCTCATAGAAACGGTATAAATTTCTTCTGGGGGCATATCAAGAATCTTGTGTATGCAGAGAAAATTCGTGATGTTCAACATCTCAGGGAACGAATAATCAATTGTGTGGCAACCGTCCCCCCAGACATGCTCGCCAGGACATGGGAAGAGGTAGAATACCGTTTAGACGTCTGCCGTGCCCCTAACGGGGCTCATATAGAACTTTACTAAGTGTTAAAAAAAACTTGAAAATGTAAGCTTTTCAGACATATATAAAACATGTATGTATGTTTTTTATTTCATTAAAATATTTTGCGTCAAAACCCCGGAGTTCTTTTATAGACACCCTGTATATCTATTGTGTAATAATACATATAGTTTGTAATTTTACAGCTATTGTCATATCTTCATCTTATGTAAAAGCTTCCAAAAATACAATGGGTAATAATATTTCTTGATTCCAAAAAACAAAAATTAATAATGACTAATTCTAATTTTCGATAATTAAAATGCACAACACAAGGATCGTGGCTGTAATAATTATTTTGCGAAAACGATTTTGAAAAGACTTATAAAAATAAAGCGACGTTCTTTTGTAAATTTAAATGTCGGCTCAGATGTTTTGAAAAAAAAAACATTCAGGGCAATCAATTCACTAAAGAAATTTATTTTTAGAAACATTTTCGATGAAATACCAAAGATATACTCAAATAAGAAAGATTTATTAATCGTTATGTAACGGATTTTGTCTACTGCATATAATAATTATAAATCATGTCAATATGTTTAATTTTTCTGGTTTTACTTACGGAATAAAAATGAATGCAGAAAATGTAATTTTGCTTTAGAATTTAATCGATATTTAATTTAAAAGTAATTAGAACTAACATTCGTCGAATCAATTTGAAGTTTAATAATACATTCACGAGCTTTTTAAGCCAGATATAATACAATTTCCCAGACATAATAGATTATAATAAAAGATCTATAGAGATTGATAATCTTTATTTCTGCATTCTGAAAAAAAGCAATTCCGTATTATTAAAATCCAAGTTGTGCAGATAATGCCCGTTTCAGTGATTCAGGGCAATATAATAAATTTTAATTATAGAAATTCTTTTGAACTTTCAAGTGATTTCATTAAATATTTATTTGAAATTGCAATGTTACTATTTTGAAGATAGAGACATGAAATTAAAATCATGAATTAAGCATATATCATGCATAATATGATCAAAAACACAAAACAGTCTATTTTCGAAAAAAAAAGACATTAAAAGTATTTATAAACTTTACAAATATACATTGAAATATTTAAATTTTAGTACTTTCAGTACTGATGAATTCCTTTTATTTTTTTAAATAAAGTGTGCAGCATATTTTCCACAAATTTAATTCAAGATAAAGTTAAATGTCTACAATACCGTATAAACAGGGATAGACAAAAGTCGAAAATTCTTAGGCGCCAGAAAAAATTCTTTGGAGATAGCTTCTAGATTCATTTCTCTGACATAAAAGCATTCATTCACTGCAAAGTGGAATACTAGCTACTAATAATCGCATTCACCTATTTTTGAGTGATATGTGCCATTTTGCTGTAAAAAAGTTAACTGTTCGTAAAAAAAAAAAAAAAAAAAAAAAAAAAAAAAAAAAAAAAACTGTAAAAAACGTTTTAAATAATACCACTTATACATTGTAAAATTTAAATAAAACAGCAGACAAATTAATATTCTTACCCTTAATTCAGAACAAGAAACTGTGTACGTAAGTTAAAAATACCTTTGAGATTTTTATTTGAATACCATTTGTCAATTGAGTTTTCAGAATTGAAATATTTTAAAAACGGCCCATTTAAATTTATATACAACAGACTGTTCATACAATCTCCTTTTAAGTTTAAACTGGGTTTAATTTTGATTTTGGTCAATAATTGTTTCCTGCTTGAAGCGCCGGTATAATGCACTTTCTTCCACTGAAAATAATTGCGCTATTTAAAGTATATATATATATATATATATATATATATATATATATATATATATATATATATATTTTGGACATGGAATTCTTTAAGTTAAAGGAAAGATAATAAAATTATAAGAAGGTAAAAAGTTTGTCTCCAAAGAGAATTTTTTAATAGCCGAGTAGTACGACCCTGCCTATAAATCACCTCAAATTATTAATCAGAATTTTACCAGTTTAAGTTTCAGTAAAGTAACTTTCCATACTTAATTGTATTGCTTCAGTTTCGAGGATATTATTAAACAAATAGTAACATTTGCATACCTGAGAACTCGATGTATATTCATTCCTGATTTGTTCATTAATTCTTTCATAATATTTATAAATATAATTGTATATAAAATATATTTTTATCATTCCATTCATAAATTTTAAATGTTTTTCAATTTCACATTTTATGAGCTTATTATTTAAACACTTTTGGAAGCATGTACGGCAGTTTTATGTTCTTTCACAAGCTTTGAGACTAAAGTATTTGACAATAATACCAGTAAAATGACGCATTAAATGCTTTATTTTATAAAATAGGTACCACAATTGGAAGAAAAATTATCGATATTAAAAAAAAATATTCTATATTTAAATTGTCCATTTTTGTTTATTTTTCCAGTTTAATTTTATATTTATTCAAATTTTCTAATTTTCGGACTATTTTGGTTATTTTGATAAAGAAATTCTATATCAACCTTTATTTTATATCGTTTAATTAATTTCACCCGTTTATTAATAATTTATCTAGAGTATAACTTCAAGCTGGGAAAGAAAATCACATAACTTGTTGAAATTAGTAAAAGAACGAGAACAAGGCCAACCAGAATGTAAACTAATGCAGAGCCATTGAAGAGGGACACACAGAGATAGCTGAGACTCCCCCGCTCCCGAAAAAAAAAATATCTGATAAGGGGTGATCGATTTATTTTAGTGATATTATATGCAAACAGGTGCGCTGCTTCACGCCAAAGTGCACTGTAACCGATACCAAATAAAAAATTAAAGAAACTTTGAATTAATGAATTTAAAGAAAAATCCTGAAATAAAACTATCAAATTCAGAATCCAAATCATTCCCCCTCTCAATGTTCCTCATTAAGTTTCGTATTATTATCTGATTCACATCATTTTTTAATAATCTCTATTTATAGCTAATTTGTTTATCTTGCGACGTTAGTCTTTTGCTTATAAAAGAAAAAATATAACCTGGTTTTATAAAATATTTTCCTACTTATGCCCTGTTTAAACAATTGCTTAAAAAATTCTCTCAAAAGTATGAGATAGTTCATTTTTTTATTCATTTTGTTAATATTTTTGGATTTTTTGCGAGACAAATTGTTTAATAATACGAATTGTCATGTAGTTTTATAAACGAAATGATATATAAGAGGTTAAAAGTCTTGTTTCCATAGCTTTATTTAAAAATAAAATTCATAAGATTAGGTGAATTTAAGTAATTCGATTAGAGAAATTTCAAATAACATTAACACAAAAATCATCACATTTTCACATTCGTAGAGAAAAACCGACGGTCTGAAATATTTTTATTCACAGAGTAATAACATCGATTTTCTGATTATCATACTTCGTAAGTGTGTGTAGTTAGTTAGACATGATACAAATCTAACATTCTACTCAAATAATAAAATATTTACTTTAATTACCTGCCTTGTATAATTATCGAAAGTGTATTGCGTTTTTCGGAATTTTAAACAATGTGGGAGTCAAATGACTAAAGTTATTTCAAAATATATTAAAGTTAATTAGTGAAAGTAACTATGGTTTAGAAAAATGAAATTATTATTGAAATTGCAGCTATAGGTATTAATAGCTTAAATATTATTTTTAATAAAGGGGTGTTAGAAGATCAGACTTTAAAAATTGATATAAATTTCAATTTTACTAAATATTTTTCCTGATTATTTCATCTTTAGTTTTTAACAAATGGTACGAATGCATTTACTTTCATGTCAGTGCTATTACAATTCTCTTTAAAATATTTTATATCAGTAAAGGAAAAACAAAATTTAATTATTTTTCAGAGCTGCCAATGTTAAAAACTTTAAAAATAACAGATACCATCCATGAATTATTAGACGCACTCGTTCTGTCTTTTGTAGAATTATAGAGATAATATTACTATGTTAATAGTTATAAATGATTATATACATCATTTGTAGGGTTATAATAAATAAAAAGCATGCAAATGACTCAAAAATAATTTAATATATAATAAAAAGGTGGTTTCTTCCTGGTTATTTTAATATTATTTTCTTTTTGTTGATATCAATACTTTTAATAAATGTTTCTCAAATGTATAAGATAGTTTATTTATTTATTTATTTTTTTAACATTGTTGGATTTTTTTTGAGCGAAAATTTTTTAAATAACACAAATTATAAAACAGTATAAAAATATAAAAGAAATGATATAAAAGGTGTTAAAACTTCTTTATTCCATAACACATTATTTAAAACGAAAATTCCTAAAATTAGTTGAATTTAAATAATTCGATCAGAAAATTTTTAAATGACATACAGTTAGAAGCATCATCACCATTTTTACATTCGTAGAGAAAAATTCGACGTTTTCAAACACTTTTATTCACAGAATAATAAAATCGATTTTCTGATTATCATAAGTTTTTTACATGTGTATAATTAGTTAGACATGATACAAATCTAACTTCCTACTCAAAGAATAAACTATTAACTTCAATTATCTGCTTTATTAAATTGTCAAAAATGTATTATATTTTTCAGCACTTTAATCAATATGTGATTCGAATTACTAAAGTTATTTCATAATATATTAAAGTTAATTACTGGATGTAACTATGTTTCAGAAAAAAGAAATTCTTGTCAAAATTACAAATAAACAAATTTATAACTTAAACAGCATTTTTTAAAATGGTATGTTTTAGAAGATGAGATTTTAAAAACTAATATGCGTTCCAATTTCATGAAATCTTTTTCCTGACTATTTTATCTTTAGTTTTTAGCATGTGATATGAATGCTTTTAAATTCGCGTCAATATTAATGCTTTTAAGACATTTTATGCTAGTAAATGAAAAACAGATTTTAATTACTTTCAGTGCATGCAAACAATGTTAATAATTTTGAAAACTATATATACGGTCCCACGCCAATTCATAAGACGCAATCATTTTTCCTTGAGTAGAATCACATAGATGATATAACTGTGATAATAGTTACAATTGATTGCATACGTCATTTGCAGGATTATAATAAATAAAAAGCATGCCAATAACTTTAAAATATTTTTATTTTTGTAAATTAAATTAAAAATTGCTGTAATTGCGAAACTTAAAACTTGAAAATAAAAAAAACAAAATGTCAGTATTTTGTAGAGCCTCCTTTGGTGGCAATCATTGCCACTATTTTTCGTGGCATACTATTAATAACAAATTGAATTGTTTTTTCCATATGTGGGTGATGATTTCTAGCATGGATAATTTTTCTATGAGCTAAAGTTTTGTTTGTTATGACTATTTTGTCCAATTCTTTTCATGAACTCCCAAACATTTCCAAAGAGATTCATGTCTGGTGGTAAAGATGTTTTCCAAATGTAGAGCCTTTTACATTTATGCTAGATAGAACTCCTAGTCAGGCATCAAGGCCTGCTTTCAACAAAAAATTATCCATGTGCTGCACAAAGCACCAGACATGAATCTCATTGAAAATGTTCGGTGGCCAAAGAGGCACGTCATGGTCCGTGCCACATTTTTAGTATTAATTTAAACATTTTTTTCAGATAGATTTTAACATTAGAATGGCCGGAAAATTTAAACCAAAACTGCATATATATCAAGCGTTCCAAGACAATGCTGGAATCTGTCATAAATTAACATAGCTGCACCAGCTAGTGGCAGGGGTGCGTAATGAATGCGCGGGTTTGACGTCATATATGCGCAGATGTTTATTATATCCGCATCTCTTGCACATATTTTCTGAATTTTCATTCAATAATGACAGATTAATCAAGTCTACGAGATTTACTGCAAAATATTTTTGTTACAGTCTGTTTCGATAAAATCATGTACATTAAAAAAAAAAAGTCACAATATCATTTTAATTTCGGGAGAAAAAGTACTAATTAGTAGTCATAAATACCATACAATGCTACGAAAAATATTGACCTTTACCCTAAAATTAAAATGACAATGCGACTTATTTTAAATACACAGATTTTTTTTTATTAAAAATATGTTAAAAATGTGTATTGTCACTTTATTATTGTTCATTTCTGTATATGTTTTAAACGTACGTCGCTTAAAAACTAAAATATTAAATGATATTTACAGAAAAATTAAGACAATTGTATCTGTAAATCATAAAAGACGTGCTTAAGTTTTACTTATTGTAGTGACATTTATTACATTTTATTACAATTTAGAACATTTTTTTATAACAAAATGTTTAAAAAGTTGCGTTTAAAGTGGTATATATAGAAAAAATTCTATAGCTTTGCATTATTATAGCAAGAACAAAATCTTCAAAATTTAATATTCAGAGCAGAAACAAATCACTCGTTTTGTATATCAAAAAATTTCGACGCGTGCATCATTGGCTAGACAAAATACAAATCTCTCTTAACGTTCAATCAATAAGCTATTAATTTTAATTACTTGTCTTATTAAAACGTCCCTTAGGTTTACTATCGATTTAACTACTATATAATTAGTACGTCTAGACATACGTTATAATACAGTGTTTCATTTTAGATAGTTAAATTATTAGCAAAATTAAATTAGCGATAGTTACCGAATTTCAGATAAGCAAAATTGTTAATAAAGGTGCATTTATCGATTTTAAAATCGATAAGAAATCAGAATTGAATGAGCAATCGATTTTTTATTAGATTTCTAAGTTATCAATACATGTAGGGGATTTTTAAAATATAACATTCTGAATATGAAATTCAACTTAAAACATTTTCATACTTTGCATGAGAGATGTGTTTTTACTGACTACTTGCGTGACGCGTAAATGGACGTTCCTAATTCTCTGCACACTCCTATTTTAAGCTAATTTTCTTCGCCTTACCTAATGCCCGAATAATCTGTGATAAATGATTGAAAAAAAATTGTTAGATATTAGTGGTGTCCAAAACATTTGGCGTTCCGATTTACGAGGGACACCAAACAACACTAGTGGATAGTAAGAGTCAGTTCTCGAGTGCGATGCCTTAATCTTGACTAATTTGAAATCACCCTCAGAAGAGTCCAGAAAAATTACATTTACGTTTGTTTTTTGATAACGAAAGTTATTATATAGGTTAATTTAAAAACATATCCTTTGTGATATATTTCTACATTAAAATATTTGGTGACGAATGTTCGACAAGTTCTTTTAAATAAGCATTCGCGGAACTTCATAAATAGTTGTTGGTTGTGATTAATTATAAAAGTACGTAGTTTTTAAAAAAACCTATTTATTTCGAGTAACAATAGAAGTAAAGAGTTTCATGCAAAAATGAATAGGGATGGGATTGAAAGAATTTTTAAGAATATTTTACATTACTGTCTTCGTGACTGAGGACGAGCCAATTGAATTAATTTTTCTGTAAATCCCACATTGACATTACACAATTGGCGAAAAGAGCACAGGGAAAATGAAAGACATCATATTACGCAAATTTTTATTTTTACACCTTAAACAATTAAAATGATTTTGAATTTTCTGGCAGGGCTACCAGAAATTGCAGTCCTAAAAAATAAACTAAAAGAATTAGAACTCCAAATCGTATGTAAGGAAAAAGTTTCGGGAACTTAGAGTGAAAAACTAAACAGACTGTATGAATTGGAAAATTTTTATGATTTAATGAGGAAGTTAAGCTCAAAAATAAAGCAGAAAATAGATTTATTTTTACTGATCGAAAGCAAAGATTATCTTTATTCTTTTTTTATTATTTCTAGCGAGGGTGAGTATTCATCTAAATTAATTCTCTTTCTTTGACAACCGTTTTAGCTATTAAAGCAGATATTAAATATGTTTTCTTTCTTTTCTTTTGAAGGAAAACTACTGTGGCAACCAAAATAGGAAAATGTTTATGATTTTATGAGAAAGTTAAACTAAAAAACTAAGCAGGGCAAAGAGTGATTTTACTGATCGAAAGTAAAGTCGATCTTTATTCTTTTTTATTATTATTTCTAGCGAGGGCGAATTTCATCTATCCGAGAGCTGTTTTAGTGATAAAGGCACATGTTAAATAAGTTTTCTTTCTTTTCTTTTGAACAAAAATTACAGTGGTAATCGAAAAAAAGGTGTTCCTTGTGGCAAACAAAATAGAAAATTGTTTATGATCTAAAGAGGAAATTACATTCAAAAATTAAACAAAAAGATTTATGTTTACTGATCGCAAGCACAGTCGAACTTTATCCCTTTTTTTATTATTTTAGCGAAGGTGAATATGAAATGAATGAATTTCTTTATCTGAGAGCCGTTTTAGCGATAAAGGCAAATGTTAAATATGTTTTCTTTCTTTCTTTTTTTTTAAAGAAAAATTTCTGCGGCAATCGAAATAAAAGTTAGTATGAAATGGATAAGTAATTAAAGATTAGTTTAAACTGAAATTAAAGAAAAAATATGGAATTTAAGAAAACTGTATATGGTTCTATATCACACCCTGTATACTTAAATTACTGTATTTGATATAGTTTGTAGATACATATATTTTATCATTTCATATAAATTCATATTTAACATCATTAACAAATATTTTAATTTCGTTAATATATCTATCACAATATAAATGAGGTTTTAGGAGTTTATGGAATTTGGAGTGTAAAGAGGTAGAGAGTAGAGATACGACCAGGCTCATATCATCCTAAGAAGCAATCCAAGACTACCACAGTTACTTTACCACTGCCACCTTTTATTAAATTCTATTTCGCACCTCCCTTTCAAATCAAATATCTTTCAGATAAACTTTGCAAACATGTGCCAGAGAAATATACTGCAAAATTTGTATTTAATAATAATGATGCAGATGGAATATAAAAATAATAGCTTAATATAATTTAATAATCTTAATCTAATAATAATTGGTTTTTTCTCTTTGATTAAAAATTTAAATTCTATTTTAGAAAAAATTTTTGCCATTTACTTTTTGTGTAATTCTGTACAGGTTATAAACGTTTGCCACTTCACCACTAAACTCTTACCTATATGCTCTCAAGCCCAATATATCTGTATAATTATAAAAAAAAAAAGTACTTAAGCTTTTTTAGTTATAGTGCATGATAATTTATCGTTCAAATTATCATAAGTTCAGGGTTCTCAAAAGATCTACCAATTGAACATCAATATTTTCTTACAAAATTTTTTTCTTTTTCGATTTTTCTTGCAAATTGCACAGAAATCACAGGATTGTTTTTAGTGCAAATTCTGTAGAAACTTACCATGAAATTTTCTATTAAATAATATTGGTGTTAAGTTCGCGAACCATTTGGGGGCTTTGTAGCTTTATAATCTGTGAATAGTTAGCTAGACATCGCGAACATGCAAATTATATCTTTTTTATCAAATAATATTTTTTAACAGTAGGTACTATCATTAGAATTTATCACAGATTATTATAAATATAAAATACATTAAATTTATCAAAGCATTAAGCATAAAATAAAGCTTAGTATCATAACATACGATGGAGGAAAAAAGAGTGTTAAGGAATTAAATAGCATAATTATGGTAAAATTTAGGTTGCTTAAATTGCAGGATAAATATGCAACTAAATTAAGAAAAAAATAACATATAATGCAATATTTTTTTAAAAAATACATATACAAAATGCAATAAAAACAATTCTATTCAAACTTAGGTACCATATTTTCAGATAAATTAATGTACATCATATTGATATTTTAAATAAATAAATAAATATTAAAAATATTACTTGAAAAACAATTTAATTTTATATTTCTTATTTTAATATTACCTTAACATCGTCTCTTCTATCACTAAAAATAATAAAAATAGAATTATTCAATTTTTAAATGTCGCTCATTTAGATAATTTAGCACATTTTTAATATTAAATTATTTAAAAAGGTGCGTTTAGAGTGATGTACCGGGTGATCCAAAAATTACGACGAACCTGAAAAACGAATAATTGGAAAACGAATCAAGATTTAAAGATACGGTTTGCACCAAACGAATGGAAAAGAACGGGTTTTGTGTGGCTACGAAAACAATAGTTGAATTGGCAACCAACAGATCGCGCTGTCGGATTTCTGAATCGCGAGCAGTCATGTGGGATTTCTGTTTTCGCAAGCGTGGCAGAGAGCCCCAAACAGTCACCTTTATGCAAGATGGAGCACCACCTTATATATCTCTGCCTGTGTAACGCCTGCTACGCTCACTATTTGGGGAAGATCGCATTATCAGTCGCTACTTTAAACACGCAATGGCCTCCAAGATCTCCCTATCTGATATCCTGGGAGTTTTAACTGTGAGAATTATGAATTCAAAAGTGTACTGCGATCAACAGGCATAACTAACAGCACTGATCGATGACATCCGCCAAAATGTGTTTGCCGTAATGCAAGAAATGTTACTCTATGCTGTGAACGGTGAGGTGTCTCGTCTCAAAACTGTACTTCTGAATAATGGACAGTACACTGAACATTTACTGTAGTACTAATTAACTGTATTTAAGCTGATTTGCAAGTTATCAAAATGTTTTTCATTTGTAAATCATCTTTTGGTGCATTAAATCAAAATAGCGCCATCTGTTGGAACAGAACTTTTTCCAACAGATCCATTTTTTTTCGTTGCCACACAAAACCCGGTTCCTTTTACATCCGTTTGGTGCAAACCATATCTTTGTATCTTAATTAGTTTTTAAATTATTCATTTTTGAAGTTCGTTCTGACTTTTGGATCATCCGGTATATAAAAATATTTTCAATACTTGCTTTATTTTAGCAACACGGAAGCCTTCAAAATTTATTTTTCATAGAGTAATCATACCTATAATTTTGTTCATCACTAATTTTAGACGTGTGCATCACTGGCTAGACATTATACAAATCTATCCTAACACTCAATCAATAAACTATTAACTTTAATTACTTGTCTTATTAAAATGTCCCTTAAGTTTATCATCGTTTTAATCATTTAGTACGTCTAGAGATACAATATAATGTAGTATTACATTATAGATAGTTAAATTATTAGCAACATTAAATTAGAGATAATTACCGAGTTTCAGATAAGCAAAATTATAAATGAAAATGCAATTATCGATTATAAAATCGATAAGAAGCCAGAATTAAATCCCCAATCGACTTTTTATTATATATCTGAGTTATCGATGTATTTGAACGATTTTTTTTAATTTAAAAACTATTTAACTGTATAAAATTTCACTTAACACATTGAAACCCTTTGCACTCGAGAAGTAATTTTCACTGATCACTAGTGTGATGCGTTAATGGGTGCTCGAAATGCTGTCAACGCCAGTACTTTAAACTAATTTTCATCACCTTATCTAATAGCCGAATAATCTGTGATAAAAAATGACAAAAAAGCTGTAAGATGTTAGTGGTATCGTAAGAATTTGGCTTCCCGATTTGCAAAGAACAAATACAAGACTGATGGTGATTTAAATCTTTAAAAATAATGGTTTAATAATAAATAAATATGATTAAATATCCTCACATTGTAGTCAAGGTACAATATTAAGATTTTTAATTCCGATAATTAATTTATAATTAGAAGTATACGAATAAATAAAATTGAGAAAAACAAATGTAATGTGTCCCGATATCTATTCCTGGACCGCTGGACAAAAAATGAAAGCCATAATACCTAACCAACGATCAAGGTTATCATTTCTTTTCACAGTTAATATATAACTTGTATCATAATATTAGAACCCCCTGTTTCGCAAAACTAAGGAGCGTTGTATAATATCCTTCAAATCTGAGGCTAAGTAATCTCGGCTTTACAACTTGTATTAAAATAATAAAAATCTGTTATTACTATGGTTGTTTTCTTCTTGTCAATTCTAAACACGTTCTAAGCGTTAATTTGTTTGTGTTGTGGAAATAGCAAATGCAACTTTTGTCTTTTGATTTCGGTCCACTTGATGAAAAATTTCCTTCGGTGGATCAACTTTTTTCTTGTAGTCATTAGTATTTCTACACTGTAAATGTCTAAATATATTTAATGTTAATGTTCGACTGTGATCATCTCTTAACTTATTCGAAAAAATTTTCGTTAACATTGCCCCTTATTAAAATATTAAAAGTTTATAATCGTGTAGTTTATCATCGTTTTAATCACTATGTGAGTAGTACGTCTAGACATACATTATAATGCAGTATTACATTATATGCAGTATTATTTCGCCTCGAGAGAATTTTGCGTAATTTTTAATTTTTTATCACCGTTTTTTTCTACACAGAAAATTTTCTGGAACTGAATCGCGAAAATAATTAAATGCGTTAAATTATACAATAATCGATTACATAAGGTAAACCATACAATAAAAAATAACTGGTGAGAATAATGAAGAATTCTGAGCGATTTGAAAAGTGCGTATACGGATTGTTCGTCCTATTCTCAAGGATTCAGCAAATCACTTGAATCAATAGCTCAAAAAAATGTCAATTATAAATGAATAGATCAATCGTTTAATTTTGTCTATTATACTATATCAGGAATATCGAAGATTATGTTTATGTAATAAATAGTCTGTCAGAATATTTTTTTATAGTCCAAAGGAATAATCCTTCTATAGTAACATAATATTTAAAAATCTCACGCAATTCTCTTTTCAAAACTTATGCTATTCGAAATTAATACCTTAAAAAAACTAATGGAAGCGATCTAAATTGAAATTGATTTATTTTATAACTAGTAAATCTGCAGATCAGGAGCCTCAACGTCAGCTTTGTTATGTTAGGATATTCTGAAATTTTCATGATCTATTATTTTTGTTTTCTTTATTATAACATAGTAGATTTCTTCAGGGGGGCTCCGCCCCCCTGAGCCCCCCGAGCCTCACTTAATTTAAATTTGTCACTTTCTAATAATTGTGCTAATGATTATTGTATATTTTGCATTTCTTTATACATTTTGATTTATAAGAATAAGTAACAGTTTGGGCAAATATTTTTCTTTATCTTCATACTTCTACATGCGTGCCAGCCACAAACACCTAAACCTGATGCATCAGGAAGTTTTGTAATTTTTAACTCAGTAATCTAGAGTTTTACAATTTTGTTTCCGAAAAAAAAATTTTTTTTGATTGCATTTTGCTGCAGTTATAGCGGGACAGACAGACATACAGAAGTAGAGACATATGAAAAAAATAAATTTCGTGTCTCCAAAGTAAGCCTTCACTGAAGTTTCGGCAATGACATCATTATTCATGAGTTATTGATATTCATGTTTCTTGTATTTTTAACGACTACTATAAAATACCTGTTTTTGTTCAACTATGACGTCATATTTTACTAAGTGAAATATTTATTAAAAATATAATTCTTGTTTATTTCTTTTACTTCTAATTATTTCCCCATTTTTGTCAGAAAAATTCCTATTAACGAAACGAATATCCGTGTTTAATATTTAATAAATAGTACTATATCTATAGTTATTTTAATTCTGACGTCATATTTAATTTTTTTTTTCATAGTTTAATTTTTCGAATGGAAATTGCTCAATTGAAACTTATTGCAGATGAAAAATTATTATTCCAAGTTTTGATTTTTTTTTTTGGCAACAATAAAGGAAATAGCTTAAATTTTATTTAAAAAATCCCTATTGATTCTGTATGAAAAAGAAAGAAATTTTGAATTATTAAGGAAAATATTTGAATAAAATTAATAAAACATAGCCTATGGGGTTTTTTTCTATACAAAGAAATTAATTAATTCATAAGTTTTGATATGGACTTCATTTAAATTTTTCACACGCTTTCAAATTTACAGCATTATAAGGATAAGGATTAAGATGAATGGTTGCTTAGCAACCATTAGAAGAAAATAAAGAAAATGAAATAAATACATTTCAAATAAGTAAATCTCTAAAACAAATTAGTCTATATTATTGGAACACATTTATAAAAAATCTCCAAAATTTACTGTAATAATTTTAAAAATCTGACAAATGCGTTGACAAAATTTCAAAATAATACGAATAATTTAACTGGTAAATTTTAGTATTCATTTATCATTGAATTCCATTAATCAAATGTGTCATTTTCTCTCAGGGAAAAAAATAAAAATCTTTGGATTAGCCATAGAAAAACATTATTGCGCGAAATAAAATATTCTATATCTTCCGAACGAATGAATGAAATCTAACAAAAAACTATACAGCTTAATCCCAGTGTCTCACTAACATACCCACTTAATTTCAAGCCAATCGAATGTTTTTCACGGAAATTATCGCGGAACAGACAGACAGACTGACAGACTGACAGACAGACAGACAGACAGACAGACAGAATCCAAAAAATTTTGTTTCTCCAAAGTAAGCCTTCAACTGACGTTTCGGCAATTATATCCGTAAATAATTTCAAAAACAATTACGTTACAATGTGTCAGCGTGTAGAAAATTTTTTGCAGCTTTTTAAAATTTATCATATGCTATTGAATTTTCAAATAATGTTTATATTGACTTAAAAATATTTTTAAATATAGCATTTCTAATTAACTATCGTAAAGTTAAAACACAAAGTATCTATATTGTTATTCAGATTCCATGCTATCATTAAAAAATATTTGCAAAATAAATATATTTTTAAACAAAATTATCAATAAAAATTACAACTACAATAAGCTCTATTCTAAAAAGAATAAAAAAAGAATTTGGTTTCTGAGAGCATTTTAGATGGCGTTGTTGTGTTATTAGGGTGTGATAATTTTACCTTTTTCCCCAATTATATTAGATGTTATTTGAAATGTCTAACAGTGCAATTACTATAAGTCATTTTTGGAATTTTTTCCCAGTTAGATTAAAAAAAAAATTACACTGCACATCTTGATGCTTAGTGAAATAACCTGTCAATGCTTTAACCTGAGAGAAGCATAATTTGCTCATTTCCTATTTGAAATCGTAGGCATTGGTTTCCGCTGATTAATTCACTTGTATAATATTAATTGTTTGGAAAACTACATAAGATTGAGTGAATGAAATTCGCTTTTAATCTTCAAGCAATAACTAACCGTTTTTTGCAGATTTAGATTTTTTTCTAATTACAAATCATTTTACAGTCATGTCCATAAATTAAGGATAATGCATGTTCTAGCAAATAAAGTACGGAAACAAAACAAACGTGACTTATTCGTCAAGCCCATTTATTAAACAAAAGAAAAATAACAAAAACGATGGTATATGTACAATAACATTCAAAAAATCTACAATTGTTGTTCCCTAGAAATATTACAAAAAGTACCCTCCTTAAAAATACTTAACATTATATGGTTGGTATGATGGTTAATAAATTGTATGTCTGCCAGACTGTGAAATACAGTCCGCAAAACACCTAGGAATGCTAAGTATCAAATTATAAAGCTGAACTTGGGGGAAGATTACTCCATTCAGCAAACAATGCTCTCTGAAGTTCCGACGCACATGTAGAAGGTGGTTAACGGGCTGCAACTTGTCGGCCAAGCATGTCCCATACATGCTCTATCTGATTCAAGTCAGGCGAAAATTCTTGCCAGTCCATAAGGGTGATATCCTCAGCTTGAAGGCATTTATTTACGATGTTTGCTCGGTGATAACGAGCGTTATCATCCATAAACACAAATTTTGAGACCATAGCATCCCTAAACAAGCGTACATGTTGTTCTAGAATGATTTCCCGAAAAATTTGACCAGCCATTGTTTCGTTTTTAACATGTATATCTATTCTGGAGTCCAGTATATTTCCACCCGAAACGAGCAATCCTGCACCACCGTAACCATGTCGTTCAATGACGTTGTCTTGGTGTTAACGGATGCCTGGCATTCTCCATATGAATGTCCGACGTGAATCAGACGGCAAGCTAAACCTGGACTCATCGGAAACCATTATAGAAGCCTACTGTGACGATGTCCACAATGCATGTTCTCTACTCCAGGCTAACCGCAGACGACAGTGAGTTGCCGTGAGCGGAACACATCTAATAAGTCTGTTAGCATATAGACCAATATTTTCCAAACGTCTGTATACGGTTTGCCTTGAAACAGTCATACCCATGGCTGAAGAGATCTGACGACAGAGATTTGATGCTGTGCTCCGTCTGTTTCTTTTGACAGTTACTGCCAAATAATGGTCTTCATTCGTGATTGCAACTCGGGAATAACCTGTACTGTAACGTCTACTGACATTTCTATGATCTTGGAATCGTTGTTAAAGTCTAGAGAGTATACTTTGGGCAGTTTTAAGTTCCTCCGATATTTCCATCTGAGTACGCCTCCATTCTACGCTTCCGATAATTCTGCCACGTAAAATACACTGCTCAAAACAATTAAAGGATATTGCAGTTTTAGGTGGATTTTGTATTTTATATCTTTGTATTCTTTTTGATTCCTTCCTCAAAAAGGAAATCCTCCACCAGGTTTGCACGATGTGGCCTGCAGTTATCGTCCATTAAAATGAATTTATCTCCGATTGCTGCAGCGTAAGGGACTACAATAGGTCTGAGGATCTCATCCATATATCGGCGACCAGTCAGAGCTCCATCTCGAATGATTTAGAGGTCAGTGCGCACGTCAATGGAGATGCCACCATACACCAACACTCCTCCACCGCAAATCTGACACTTTCGTGCACGAACGCAGGATTATTCCTACTGCCACGATCCCTCCAGATGAAAATACGCCTATTATCCGAATGCACAGAAAAACGGGACTCGTCAGAAAACAGAATATTGCTCCATTCATTTCTCCTCCAGTTGACATGCTCGGTTGCCCACTCCATGCGGTCGCGACGATGCCTTGATGTTAATCTAACACATACCATCGGTCGGCGAGCTTACAGACTTACAGCATGGAGCCGGTTTTGGACAGTCTTAGTTGAAATCGCGGTGCCTGTAGCCGAGCAAAGGTGTTGTTGGTTGATTGATTGATTGATTGATTGATTTTTGACGTCCGATTATCTGCGCTAGGGATATAGGACCAGGGGGGAATGCCCTTCGTGGGGGTCTTTCTAAGGGAACCTAACCCGTATTTACGCAAGGTTCGAAGAAAACCACGAAAACTCCGAACGGTTAGGCCGACAGCCGCGATTGGGTTCGAACCCAGCACCTGCCGTCTACCAGTTGAGAGGTCCGAACCTCTCGGCCACTGGTGGGGCCGAAGGTGTTGTTGGAGAAGAGTAGCGTTCATTTTTCGGTGTCTCCGAGCTGTTAACGCTAAATACTGATCTTCATTGGGCGTTGTTGCCCGTCTACGACCTTGCCCTGGTCTTCGGCCTGCACATCCACTCTCCAAAAAACGGCTCCAGATCCTGGAAATGACACTTTGTGACACTCCAATGGCTTGCGCTACTTCGGCTTGAGTTTGGCCCCTTTCTAACCTACCAACAATTCTCCAAGCTTCTGAATCTGTCAAATGACTTCGCTGAGACATCGTACTCATCGAAACAAAGCAATCACTGAATGCCGATCATCCTTGTCTTCATTCTCTTTTATCCAGTTGAAAGTCAAATTTCATTCGCTGCCGCTGAAGCGACGTTTTTTACGTCGAACTCAAAATTTGCATACTCCACAGTTTGAAAACCAGAAAAATTTGCATTTGTGATTATCTTCTTCTATTTTCGGCAAAACAATTTCGTTTATATCTTTATTTTATATAAAACTGCAAATATCCTATAATTGTTTTGAGCAGTGTATCATCCATATGTGTCATTTGTGTCATAACTATTCGGTTTTAACATTAACTGGCTTAGAAAATGCTTGTTAACAGATTTATTTCTTTGCCACCATTCCTTATATACACCTCTCAGAGATTTTCGTCGTTGTGAAGTATTATCGGCGCCATCTGGTGGACTTCTGAAACTGGCATATTAGTCTTGAAGATGTGTGTGATAATTCTGCAAGTGGACTTATAACTTTAGATTTTGATTTCCATGTGATTCTAAATTATCCTTAATTTATGGACATGAGTGTATTTTTCTATCCGGCAATATTTCTCATGCATGTTTTTGTTATAAAGGAAAAGTCTTAATTTTTGTATGAAATTTGAAATTGATTTATGTATTTAAACTTAAATAATAAGAGAGACATTTAAAATTCAGTTAAAGAGAATATTCGATTGAACAAGAAATAGCTTTATACTTTTTTATAGTTTTATTTTTTGTTAGTTTATACAGTAGCTTAATAGTGATGTTTAAATATTAGTATAATGTAAAAATAATCTATATTAATAAAGAGAGAAGTTTGTGAGTGTGCCAGCGGTTTTCTAAAGATAACCCTGCAGGTAGAGTTACAAAATATGATGGGAAGGTACCTCTATGTATGACGTTTTGTACCTCCAAGCTCGATTTTCAATTTTTGGATTTCATTTTTCTGATAATTTTTCAACAGAATTTTCATTAGTGAAAGGAATACAGTTTAATTCTTTTCACGCAACTCAGTAAATTTAGTTTTCTGTTCAATAAAGTTTTTTCAGAATTCATACAACGATTTACGAATTTTTAATGCAATTTTTAGAATTTTTTCGCGTTTTGCGCTTTTTTTTTAATTGGTAAAAAGAAATTGTTTTGAAACTGATACTAGACTATTTATGTCTTTGTAGTTTGTTTTATTGCTGTTCCATACCTCCCTGTATATGCGGAAGTATGGGACACATTTTTTTTAAATAAAATATTTTTACACGTTATGTTTCTACATTGTTCAGGGAGATTTAAAAGTTAAAAGTTTCACTTTGCACTTTAGAAACTGATTTTTTCGTTTTTTGTGACAAATAAAGATATTTTCTACTCTTGTAAAAAATGTCCCACTCAACCCCACCCTCCCCTATATATATACATATATATATACATATATACATGTATACATATATATATATATGTGTGTGTGTGTGTGTGTTTTCGGGTACTATAAGTTAATGTAAAAAAATATAACTATCTATAAAACTACAAAGATGCATTCACGAATTCTTAAAATTTCTTTTTTTATTTTATTTCACACTGTAGAATTTTCCTTTTTTTAACAAATGCTATATTTACAATTGCTACTAAAAAAAGAAGAAAATACATATGAGTTAATTTGTACAAAAATAAATATTTCTAGTGTTTTACTAATTGCGAGTTAAATGAACTAAGATATATTTTAATTATGCGTAAGATTTATGCTTTAATAAAAGCTTTATTTATAATTAAACTTATAATTAAGGAAGGAACATTTCGTATTTATAATACAACAGAAAGTGTAATTAGGATTCATTAAAAAGTATTTTGAGCAGTTATTTTCCAGTTAAACAATCCCTTCATTAATTAAAAATAACGCACTTTAATAAAGGCATTTTCAAATGAAAATTAAATGGTACAATGGATTTTATTTTAAACCATTTTATTTTAAGCATGAAAATAATTAAAATATTAATAACACAGGTCTTCGTTCATTAACATACAAATTGAAAAATATAAATAAATCTAAGAAATGAAAAAAATAATAAATTTTTATCATTCAACAAAAGTCAATGATTACTTTTGAACTGTACGTGTACTTACACTAAAAATAATCTTATAGATTCATCATTTTTGTATGTAAATGTGTTTAAACATATAAAATTATGTTTTGTGTATTTTAAACAGCTTATTGTAATGCGTTAACAAAACATTATATCTCAAAATTGATCAAAATATTGATTTTTGTGTTTAAATATTAATTGAAGATCTGTTTAATTCTTTCGAGTCCGAATTTTTTTCCATTTTGAAAGCAAAATTACTTTTACATTAATAATATTAATTGTATCTATCCAAATAGACATATTGAAGACTACAGATTATCCCATTGGCAGAAATGTAATAAATGTACTTATTTTGTGTACTATTCAATTCATATTTATATGATAATAGGTCAAGGAAGGGTTTTTGGAAACTTTTGGAAAAATAATGTATTACAGTAGTGTTTACAATTAACTACAAACTTTTAATATTTTTTATGCCACATTTTTCGTTCATAAAAGTCACCTCTATTTTTGATTTAAAAGGGAAAATATATGTATAAAATAAAAGAATCATCAATGGTGCAAAAGAGTTAATCAAACTTTTAATATTATTGTTATTACTAAATGTCGAAACATAAATGAAGTTATAATAAGAAAAGAAAAGTCATATATTTTCATTTCTATACCTAGAAAGTAACAAAAGTGATTGTTAAGTCAAAATAATACTCGAGGGAAGTACATATACAGTCAAACCCTGTTATAGCGAACCCGGTTTATAACGAACTTTCGGATATAACGAACGAATTTTTTTTCCCGTTTTTTTCCTAATGTATTTAATGATATTTTATCCTTTTATGGCGAACCACCGATATCTTAAGAATCGGTTATAACAAACTTTTTTCCCAGTCGACAATGATTTTTTTCTCTTATTACCCTTCCGCTGTTGTGAAATCAGGATTTCTACTCTAATTTTATAAAAAAAAATGCATGCCAGTTAGTGAAACATGGTGCAAATTAACGGTAAGTCTTTTTTATTAAAAAGTAGTAAGAACTCATTCTTTCTCTTTTATGGTAGCAATTCTGCAGGTGTCATCACGTTCACCCATCTGTTATTTTCTATTTTTTCTATCAATAGCTGTTTAGTAACGCATTTAAGGCTAACTTATTTAACTAATGTATTTAAGAATAATTTAAGATATGGCTGCACGCCAATGATTAGTGATTTTAACCTTTTTAACTTAATGATTTAAACCTTTTTAACATGCCAATAATTAGTGTTGGTCATCCTATCCATGGATAAAAAGTAAAGATTTTAGTATAGTCAGGACCATTCCTTAAATTTTCTGCTCATTTATCCCAACATTTACCCGAATTAAAGTCAGTCTCGACTTGTTTCGATAATCGGCACTGTACTGTTTTTCTATTTGTCTTCATTTTTAGTTAATTTATATAGTGTTTTATCAGTTTGATGTAATCAGTGTTAATCAATTTAATTCATTAATGATCATATCTAATAGATTTTACGCCTTTTTTTCTTAATACATCATTATTGAACATATAGGTATCAGGTAGTGTACATATTTTGTAAACTCTAACATTTTTAACGGTTCAGATATAGCGAACCACCGGATATAGCGAACAAAAACTCCGGTCCCTTGAAGTTCGTTATAACGGGGTTCGACATTACAATCAATAGTACACCACCCGAAAGGGTTAATTGTGAACATTTGTTACTTCATTTTTACACATACGGCCATTTTATCGCAAAATATTGTAAAATTTGTTAATACATTTAGAGCGATGGAAACTCTCTAATGGAACTAACCTACTCTAATGGAAAATTTAAAGGTTTTTTTTTCATGTTCATATTTTTTTCATTTTCCTGTTTTAATATTATTAAGCCTTTTTTTTGTATATGAGATTGAGATCTAAAATTTTTTGCACGTGTTCTTTATTACACATGAAATAAATATGCGATTGAAATTAGACTACAGGTTATTATTATATAAAAAAAGGAATGTATGAAAATATGGGAGATTTCATCATTTTACACTACATATATCAGTAAAAAAATATATTAAATATACCAATTCGAAAATCTTAAAAAAAGGATTGGGCGTAAATATTAATATATAAAAAATTCGTAAAGGTTTTTAAAAAATTTCAATATTCTTAAAGTTTTGAAACATTTTAATTAAATGTTAGTTAATTATTTTTTTTTATCAAAATGTACTTTTATTTGATAATTGCAAAGCAATGATTTCAACATTTTAACCATATTTTTAAAACCGAAAGAAAATGTAGAAAAGGAAAACTGTCACCTTAAACATATTGACTATCAAATATGTTATAAACTAGTAGTGGATGCACATATGTATAAAAACAATGCATCTTGAATAAGCATTTAAAATTTTTTCATTATGAATTTAAGAAAATGGACAATCAGTGAAGAAAATTGGAAAATGAAATGGTTTCTTCGTTAAACTCATTATCAATCTACTTATCGAACGAACTGCCATACTACTTATCCTAAAAAGCAATATCTTTATTCATATTAAAATATGCATATAATCGTACCAATTTATATATATATATATATATAAAATTATTGTAAGGAAAATGCTAAAAATTTTCAATGCAGAATTGCAGAATTATTTTACTAAAGAACTGATCATGTGTCAAATTCATTCAACCAATGTGTAATTCAAAATACAACCCTTGGCAAAAAGTTTCCAATCACTGTTATCAAGTTTATAAGTTTTGTATTTCGAAGCATGCACTTCGCGATTCAAGAGCATAAGAGCCTTTTAGAATATGCCAAATAAAAGAAAGCATGTTAAAATATAAATATAAAGTGAATTCAATATTACAATCATATAATTTATAACTATAATGCAGACATAAATGTTTCCTCGTGCGAAAAAAAATATCCGATCAAGATGGAAGTGGGAAAATAGTAATCGATCACTGAGGGAAAAAGTTTAAAATTTGTATATTGAAGACAGATTATAGTGCCTGCGTATGCGTATGATATCTGAATCCTTTTTAAAAGAAGAAATCGTCCAGTTGCAAGATCAAAAGCAGCTCTGAAGTGCTGGAAAATGACTCGTGTGAAAAACCTAACTCACGATTTAAAAATTCGCATAATTTAATTATTGGAAGAAGTAAATTCACAATGAAAAGTGGCTGTTTTATTAAATTGTGCTGAAAGTACAGTATGCGATATTTGGAAAAAATATCAGTTGACTAATAGTGTGGAAAATTTACCTCGAAGTGAACGACCACGAATGTCAATACTTAGGAAGGCAAAGAAATCTTGTCGAAACAGCAAAATGAAAGCGGGGAGAAACCTCAAAACAACTCTATTCCGAATGGTCTAAATATAACGTAAAGGTCTGTGACTGCATTGTACGTAATCGTCTAAATGTAGCAAGATTTAAATCCTGTAAAATTAAAAGAAAACCGTATTTGAAAAAAAAGCATAGGAAAGAGCGCCTGCAATAGTGTAAAAAACTTTTGCACTAGCCATATTGTAAATGAAATAAAGGTGTTTTTAGCAATGAATCTCGCTTATCTCTCGGTAAAAGTGATGCCTCTGGAATATTTGTTTGGAGGAGAGTTGGTGAAAAGTTGAATGATAAGTGTGTCAATACGAAGACTAAATTTTCACCACCATTTGCAGTTTGGAGTTGTATTACATCACAAGGCGTAGGAAATCTGTGTATTTTGTTATGTTCAGTAAGCTTTGAAGTTTAGAATGACATTTTAGAGGATTTTTTTATTCCCAGCATCAATCAATGGATCGGTGGATGAAAATGACTTCTAATAGGTGACAACGAAGCTCCCTATCGCACCATATCAGTGAAGAAATTTCTACAAAATGTAAGTAATAATCCAATTAAAACCATGAATTGTCCACCAAATAGTCCAGATCTTAATTTCATCGAAAATTCGTGGAATATATTAAAAAGAAAAACCGATTTTTGAAGGATCACAAATGCCATAGAAATAAGTAAAGCTATAAGGGAATATTGATACGAAATTGCACCCAATGAGTATAAAAACCTTATAGAGTCCATTACACGAAAATTTCGGCTGTCTAAAAGTGTCTGTTCTCTAAAAGTGGATTTACAAAATATGGATTATAATGATTGGTTATTTTTTTTCAAATCAAAGCATGATTGGATAATTTTTTCTTTGTTGTTTAAATTTCAATCACCATTATTATGTTTGTAAATTGATGTATAATGATTTTTCTTTATTGCATATTGTTGGTTATGATATATAATACAAATTTATTATCTTCTATAATCGTTTAATTTTCATGCAGTGAGAATAAATAATGCTTTCTTAAAAATGCTAGTGTTGGGTTAATAATCAAAATCTTTGTGCCAAGGGTTGTATACTAGATGGGCTATTTTCACTATTTGCTTACATTTCATGGTAAGACTTGACATTTCAAATAAAACTATTAAAATGAACTATCTTGTATATTTTTTAACTTAGATAATAATTTACATACCTTTTAAAGCTATTTAGTAAACTTACTTAGCAGATTACATTTCATCGCTTACAAATATGGTAACACACTTGACAAGCAACGGACTTGACATTTCAAATAAAACTATTAGAAATGATCTAGCTCGTATAATTTCAAACTTAGATAATGATACACATACCTTCTGACACTATTTAGTAGACAATATTTAATTACAAAAGTGCAAATATCCTTATTTTAATATTAAAATTTACGGTAACAGACTTGACAGTGAAAAAAAAATACCAATTTTGATGAAAGTTTATTCTTGCATTATTACATTGCTTCACAATTGAAGAGTAAAAAAAAAGGTCAAGTAGTAGTCGCGTGAATAGTTTAACTATATCGCCGAATATTTGCTGCTAACTTTAGGCAGATTTAGAAACCTATTTTGACTAAAATAATCACAAGGCAACATGTCATTTGACGCAAAGTGAGGAACAAAAAATTTCTGTGAATTTTTTAAAGAAAATATCTTTTGCAAACATTTATTTTATTATTATAGAACACTAATTGTTCATATTTAAAATAATTAAATCTCTTTATTTAAAAAAATTAAATTAGATTTAAAAATATCAGTTAATTACATAAAACTTGGAATGGGGCCTGCATTTTTGCTTAGAATCACAATTTTAAAGATTTATTTCTCTAAAATTTTTATTGATTTTTTAAATTTTTCATGGTAGAAATGTTCAATATAATTTTTATAGCTAATGCATAGTTGAAATCAAACTTTAAAAATTTATTTATGTTTGAATTTCATCTTTTAACTCTTGGACAGCATATGTAAGCGAAATTTGAAAATGGCCCATATCTATTACTTCCTTTAAATTGGAGGTATTCCAATTATTTAGTTCGTGACGTTTTTTGTTCTAGACCCAGTGTTTTGCCGAAAAAATGTCAACTGTTTTAAAAGAGCTACGAATTAATGAACATTTATTTTTAAACAAGGAAAATCTCGTATGGAAACTCGTCATTTGTTAAGTGATGCATACATCAATGAATGTTTATCACATTCTCGAGTTTTTTAGTAGTTCAAACACTTCCAAGATAATTTCAAAGACATTGAAAATGATATTCTCCCCCTTCACTGTTCCACGTGAGAGTGGAAAAAATATTCAATATTCATGGGATCGGGTATCTTTACTAGATTTCTGGGGGTCAAACTGTTAGTCATCACCACTACTTTGAGTGGTGCTTGGTCACCACTACTTGCTCAACTCGGTAAAATATATAAAATAAAATGAACCCGAATCGTCGAAGAACATGCCAAACATGCCTCAGATTGACAACGTACCAACTGAAAGTGCATTGTCTGCCAATGTGTTGTACTAGTGCTGAATACCAGTGCTGTCTTCCTATTTCCCTGCAGCTTATTCTACTTAATACGATTTGACTTTTATCTGTTTCCCAAGGTCAAATCTGTGTTAAAATGAACAAGAAGTTTGACCATTGAAGCCATGAAAGAAAAAGTGCAACTCATCATGAAAGAGGTCGCAGAAGAACATTTACAGCCCTGTTTCAAGCAATGGAAAATTTTTATAATTCGCTGTTGCCGAGAATAAAATTTTTAATAACGTTTTTATTATTAATATAACATATGTAGTTTCACCAATATATTTTTAAATGTTGTAGTTTTACTTTAAGCCAATAAAACTAATAAGGTGTGAAAATTGAAAAAAAAATCATTCTCATACATGTTAATATTTTAAAATGTTGTTACACTTGTTACCCGTTAGTGTTTTTACTTCAATTTTACGTACAACTTTAATTTTAATCTAAGATTTCTGCTTCATTTTACTAATCGGAGATTAGAAAAAAAAAGGTTAATCTCTATCATAATACTTATTAAAACCTATATTACATCTTATCCTTTTGTACATTAACTGCTTCAGAATAGCTGGGTTAGCAGGATACACATAAATAGTTGCTGCATGAAAAACCGATGTGTAACTGAACGATGTGTAAAAATCAAGAAAAATCGCTATTACAGCGCCCGTTTCCTTCTGAACTTTTCCAGATTCGAGAATGAACTGCTGGTCATAGTTTAAAGTATAAGAAATCATAAAAACACCAGTTAAAGAAATTTAATTCAACTCTGTGCATAACTTCATGCAAATTTCGGTAGATAATTAATGAAAAAGGTGAAAAAACCGCTATTATTGTGCCCCCCTTTGTCAGAATATTTCCAAGTTGAACAAAAATCTGACGACTGTAGTCAAAAACCTACACAAAAAATGTCGTTAAATTCTACACATTACTTCAAACATTTTTATAGTCCGGACTTACATACATAACGTCACACGGATGGACAAACAATCATTTTGCATAAACAGGTTTTCGTTATCCCTGACCCTTAAAACGTGAAAATCCGTGAAAAACAGACAGACAAAAAATATTGATTATAAAATTTTTCTTTTAAAAGATAAACATAAAAAACGATATTTTGATTGTTTTCATGGTTTCCTTTAATAAACTATGTTTACAATATTGGTTGTTTTTAAAATATACAGTGGTGGTTAAAAGTTTCGGACTAATAAGTTGGTTTTTTGGTTGCTAGAACGTTTCAGCGAAGAAAAAACTCAATTACACCAAATGATAAGAGTATGCAAGTGACCTGAGAGTGGGAAAAAGTCACCATAAGCGATCTTTAACTGTTTATTGAATTGGAGCCATGTCGCGGCGCTTCAGCGAAAGCTATGATTACAAAATACTAATTGTAAATGTTTATGATCACAGTTATTCTCTATTATAATACCATTTTTTCCAAACTTTCCATGATGGCCTGTTTGTCAAATAAAATTATTGATTGTTATTTGTTATTCCATAAATAACTTCTATAAACAATTATTTCAATAAAGTGTATTAGTATCAGTTTGAGATTCCTTTTAATATGGGTATACTGAAAATTTTTCGAAATATTTTGTGCCTAATGGAAACTTTTGACTGCACTGAATATTGTTAGTGCTCAATTATTTTACTTAGTATAATTCATTAAGTGCAGAAAATAGCATGAGCACACGGCGTTAAATAAGTTTTTATAAAAGACCGCATAATCTTTTATGCAAGATATTTTTAAACAGTTCATGCAAGAAGTAAATACAATAACTCATTCAAAACTATATTTATATTTAAAAATCTGACGAAGTAAAATTCTTTATTGTTATACGAATGGTTCAATTATACATTTTTCTAATATACTTTTTTATCAAAATTATTTTTAACAATTTTTTTCCAATGCTTTTCAAGTTATTATATTAAAAATTTTCTAAATCCCTTTAAAACGATTTACTTCCTGAGGAATTTTATTTTATCTTAAAGCTTATGCTTTTTTATCTAAAATTTTATAAATTATAATACGTAAAAAAATATTCTGTAATTTATTAACTTTTAGTTTATATACTTATCCATGTGTCTAGGATATGCAACGATTGATATATTTCTTTTCTTCTTTTATAATTGAAATATTTTTATTTTATGATTTATTGAATCCATCTTTATTAATTTGTATACGTGGAAAATAAGAGAATATGCTTTCCATGGGTACTTTAGTATAGGTTTAAAATTTTTATATTTTTCATGCTTCTGAAACGCTTAAGAAGATTAATGAAGAATAATATAAAGTTAATTTATCTCAAGTTTTCTGAAAAATATGGAATTCACAAAATAATGAATAATTTAAGTATTTAACTTTCAAGAACTTTTTCGGTACGAGGAAAAAAAGGCCTACTGCAAAAAGATTACGCAAACTAATAAATAAATAAATAAATAAATGATATATTTGTTTATTTTCTTTATTTTATGCTGTTTAAAAATGTTGTTTTCCATTTAATGTATTGATTAAATTTATCATTTTCTAAATTTATATAATAAAGATAAAATTCTTCCATAAATATGATATTTGAAGCCTAAAAATATCTAGTATCAATTGAACATGTAAAAATCACCTTAAATGACCAAAGAAAAGCACATTGTTTTTATATGGCTCCGTTATCGTTTATGTAAATGTTTTGCGAGAGTTCTCATTATTTTTTATTAATAAAACTATTCCGAATAAAATTTACATCATGAAAAATTGGTGAAAGATTCAAATAAATTAAAACCGATATAAGATTTGGGAAACAAATTACAGCAATAGCAAAAATTATTTTTAAAAAATGCTGTAAAAATACTTATTTCAATAATTTAAGAATTTTTTTTATTTTCAAGTGTGCTTTAGTTAGGAGTATTATAACAAAAAAGTAACAATGAAGAATTTCTAAAAAAATAATGATGTTGCACGAAAAAAGCTATGTGCGTGTATATATATACATATGCGTATATACAGAGTGTTTCTAAACTCATGGTACTAACGTTAAAGGGTGATAGTACACATACAGTCAAACAATATTAAATAGGAAACTAAGGGTCCCAAACGTCTTCCAAAGGATATAGGAGCCATTAAAGTTTAGGGTCCAAAAATTCAAATGATTATAAAAAAAAAAAAAAACAGAATAATGGGTCGATTCGTTTGCAGTTTACTCTAAAACTATTCTTTATGTCAGTATTGCCTTGAAAATAAATTATAAAGATAATTTTTTTAAAAATACCGATAGAGGGCGCTTTAGACTATGAAGCAACGAACAACTATTTTTAACCGTTATTTTTTGCATCTCATTAAATTTTATTAGATGCTTAGACACAAACTTAAATTTTGAGCTCAAATTCTAAATCGTTGGGAGTGGTTAAGTAGCGCAAACTGAACTGTGAGGGGAGGTTCAAATTTCAAATGATTATAAAAAACGTAAAAATTGGTCAATTGATTTGCGATTTTCATTTAAAAAAATATTATGTCAGCATTATATTGAAAATAAATTATAAAGTTAAAATTCAAAAAATGCCAATAGAGGGCGCTTTACACTTTCGAGTAACGTACAACTATTTTTTCCATTATTTTTTGCATCTCATAAAATTTTTTTTAGAACCTTAGACATAAACTTAAATTTTGAGAGGAAAATTTGAATCGTTGGGAGTGGTTAAGTAGCGCAAACTAAACTGTGTTCAATGGGGGTGGGAAGTTTCAAATTTTAAATGATTACAAAAAACGGAAAAATTGGTCGGTTTTCGCTAAAACTATTCTTTATGTCGACATTTCCTTGAAAATAAATTTTAAAGATATCTTTCAAAAAATTTCGTCAGAGGGAGCCTTAAACTTCAGAGTAACCAATAACTATTTTTAACCGTTATTTTTTGTATCTAATTAAATGCTTGTAAAAGTTCAAACTTAAATTTTGAGCTCAAAATCTGCATCGTTCTGAGTAATTAAGTATCCGAAAACTGAACTGTTTTGGAGGAGTGGGGAGGGTAACATTTCAACATTTGAACACAGTTCAGTTTGCGCTTCTTAACCCCTCCCATCGATTTAGAATTTGAGCTCAAAATTTAAGACTAAGCTTTTGAAAGCATTTAATTAGATACAAAAGATAACGGTTAAAAATAGTTGTTGGTTACTCTAAAGTTTGAGGCGCCCTCTAACGGAATTTTTTGAAATTTATTTTTAAAATTTATTTTCAATGAAATATTGACATAAAGAATAGTTTGAGCGAAAACCGATCAATTTTTCCATTTTTATAATCATGTGAAATTTGAACCTCTATATTCCCATTGAACACAGTTCAGTTTGCGCTACTTAAATACTCCCAACGATTCAGATTTTCATCTCAAAATTCAAGTTTATGTCTGAGTTGTTGAAAAAAATTATGAGATGCGAAAAATAACGGTAGAAAATAGTTATACGTTACTCCAAAGTCTAAAGCGCCCTCTATCGGCATTTTTTGAATTTTATTTTTATAATTTATTTTCAAGACAATACTGACATAAAGAATAATTTTAGTGAAAACCGCAAACGAATCGACCCATTTTTCTGTTTTTTATAATCATTTGAATTTTTGGACCCTAAACTTTAATCGTGTCTATCTCCGTGTGAAGACGTTTGAGACCCTTAGTTTCCTACTTAATATTGTTTGTCTTGATGTGTACTATCATCCCTTAGAGTTTGTACCATGAATTTAGAAACTCCCTGTATAGGGGAGACTGGAACACGTATAAACAGTTCACATAAATAGAGCTTTTTCTCATAACTGGATTAAGTGTATGAACAAAAACTATTGAATATAGTCAACAAAAGTTTGTTTTATAAATGAAAGTACTTTTTTAAATTATCTATATAATTCCTCTCACATTTTTTAATACTTTTATAAATTTGAAAAATTGTTCATATGTGCCCTACATACCGAATTGTTCACATGTGCCAGTTGTGAAAACACGCGGGACACATGTTATCAGAGGGATAAAACATCATTTGACGTTATTTTTATTCTGTTATTTATTTGTCGCTATAACCATTAGTTATATAATGTGTTAAATTTGTGATGAAAAAAGGAAAATGCCTTTTATTTTTTATAGTTTCAAGGAGATATGTTTAGGCACAAATTATAAATTGAGAATAAATAGATTGGAGCTGAACGGAGAATCAGATGATTAATTATTGGTGCAAGAAAAAAAAAATACAAAAATACATTTAATAAAAATCATAATAAAGATTTCAAAATTTGCCTAGGGATTTTTGATTCGGGGAGATTTTAAGAAGGAGGCATTTAAATATTTATAGTAAATCTGCTGAAATACGAAGAATTTTCACCCCTGTATTTGCGTCATTTATTTCTAAATTAATAAGTTCATAGAAGAATCAAATCTAAGATATTTAAAAACTAAATTATATATTTAAGAAAAATTAATACACTGTAATTTTTTAACCCTTTCCAATAAAACTGAAAAGTGTTTATGCGGTGTTATTTGGCCGTATGGCTTATGTTTCATAATTATACTCGAATTTTCATGCAACAGATAAACATTATTTAAGGCCAATAAGGCAAGTTTGTTCTTAATGAAATATGTGTGATTAATAGCTCATTTTCTAAACCACTCAAACGAATTCAGTTACTTTATTGTATGCAACGAATTTGCTTTAGAAGATTATTTTAGTGAGAGTATGTTATATTAACTATACTAAAGCGATATAAATCACTATGTTTCACTACAAGATGATTACATTAGCATAGAAAATTAGCATTTGTCGTTCATTTACAAGGACACACAAAATAAATTTGTTATAATAATTCTTCGTACTACTTCTTACTACTTCGAGTAATAAATGCTGGAAGGGATTTTTCAAATTCAAAATGAGATTTTAAATTTTACTTTATTTTTTTCACGTGACTCATTATATAAGAATTCTACACCTTATAGACATGACTGCTCTGAAGAAATCCCCTACCATTCTCTTTCTTAGAAAAAAATTACTCTAGGGACATTTTGTACTGAGTTTCATATATTTCTTATTGAACTAAGTTTTTGTAAAGCATATAGTTAATAGACAAAAATCAATGCATCATATACAGGACTGCTCAAAGAATTCGAATAAATTTCGTACTGTAAATGGGGACAGCTAAAATTGGGTATTCAAAGGTGTTATGAGTTTCCAAATGGTTGAATTAGACATAATATTTTAACTAGTGCAATTTTATTACGTTGTTCTAAATGTGTTGGAAAGTTTTTCATAATCCATACTAACGACACATTTTTTCTATAAAACCCACTAACCCATTGGAGAATTGTATTTTCCCTTAAAAATCTATTAAATGATGCTTTTTCATCTAAAAATTTAATAAATGACAACACTTAAAAAAAATATATATTGTAATTTTCACTTTTAGTTTAAGTAATTACACATATGTTTATGGAAGCAATGATTGATATTTCCTCATTTTTTCTAATATTTTTATTTTCTTATTTATTGAAGTAATCGTTACTAAATTAAAATATTAAAAATAATGAGAAAATTCTACCCGTGAATACTACGCTTTTCTTATTTACATGCTTCTGAAAGGCTTTGGAAGATTGATGAAAAATATTTTAAAGTACATCTTTCTGAAAAAAAAAAAAAAAAAAAAATCATAAAATGATTGATGCTTTAATGAAATTAATTTCTGATATTTTGTTTTTGTACACTAAGAAACACTATAAAAATGGTTCTAAATATTTAAATTTTGAAATTTTTTAATATATTTTTTATGTTATTTAAAAACAGTGTATTCTATTTAATGCATTATGCAAATGAATAACTTTCTAAACTTCTTTACTGCAACATTGTAAAAACACACCCATATATACGATATTAGATATATCAAATATCTAGAGTCAATAATAGATGCCTAAAATTAATTTAAAGGGCCGAAGAAGTACATTGTTTTTAATTTAATTTTATTTCTGATTGTGTAAATATTTAATGAAAATTGATTAATCTTTTGTATTAATAAAACTCTTCAAATTAATGCTTGCCTTTTGAAAAAATGGAGTAATAATCAAAGAAGAAAAAGCAATTTAACTTTAGAAATTGAATTAATGTAGAGCTAAATTTAATAAAAAATCTATCCCGTAGAAAATCAAAATTTATTAAATGAAACATTGCAAAGTTTTGTTTTGAATCAGTCGCCAAGCAAAACATCCTGATTAAAAGACATAACAGAAAACCGCATAACAAATAAATATGTCGTTGTATTGAAAAAAAAAATGGAAATTTTCATACATTTCTTAATAATGTAAAATGCATAAATATAAGTAAGTATGGTAAACAGACAAATGTGATGCATATAAGATATGTGATGGAAATATGGCCAACCTGCAATATTGTTATTAATTTCAGTATAATCCAAAAGATGTTGCTTGGATCTATTACCTAAATATCCGGATAATTAGCATAACACCGTGTTGGCCGCAATTTTTGATTACATGCAAAGGGGGGTAGTCATTATTGATTTGTTATTTGTTGCGTTGGCATTTTGTAAATATTTCTTTGGTAAGTTTGTTATTTTTCTTATTTAAACAAAATATTTGTATTGTAGCGTATATTGGGTTCTTTTGATCTTATGGTTAGACAACTTCAAACTCTTGCTCTTAGAAAAGTAGAAAATAATTTATTTACAGACTTCGGAACAACAGAGTCTTCGAAACTCACAAATATTACTGGATATTCAAAAATAACTGCTCAAATCTATCGTACAATTACAGCTTTAGACCCCAAAGACTCTTTATACAACGTCTCAACACTTAATAACATTCAAAACAACATAGATTAAACTCAAGCAAACTTGCTTACGCCTTGTTCACTCAATGACTGACTGGTAAATAATGACCACACAGCTCGCATCCGGCTCTCCTATATATAGTCTCGCCGCATGCGGTAGAAATTTCTACGACCTTCTAGAAAAACCTGGAAAACCACGGAACAACATTCAATGTATCAGTAGACCTAAGGGGGGGTTACCATAAATAGGGAAGGGTTACCATCGCCAACAATCGCCAAGTTTGTCGCCAACTTGGCGATATATCGCCAAATTTGGCGACCAAAATTAGTCGCCTAAAGTGACGCCAACTTGGCGATATCTCAAATATTTCGCAAAGCTGCCATAGACATTCACTGAAAATAATAGACAAGTTTGCTTGATAACAGAGACAATGTAACTAAAACTAATATTAGTAAAGAAATGGGGCTTAATAAGATTATTTACATTATTTTACAGTACAAACACCAACTATTTACAAAATTCGTAACACTACCCCCTCCTCAAAGACTGCACGTCCCGGGCAGTGCAATCCCTGAGTTAGAGGAAAACACTTAAAATAAATAAACAAATAAATAAATAAATAAATAATAATAACAATAATAATAAAATTTACATAAATAAGAACTAATTACTATTTACATATTTACAAAAAGTGACTTTCATGACCATGGTCTGAAATTCCAGTTTTGAATTTCTATTCACTTTGGCCAAAATAAGGGGCTAGCCGGTTATAGTGTACGACCTTGGGTTTGGCGTGTGGCGATTTTCGTATGCGTATGACGACGTCATTCAGCCTGTTGACGACTGTGTAAGGACCGTCCCAGTTTCTTTGTAGTTTTGGCGACAGTCCCTTACGACGTATCGGATTCCACAACCAAAACTTTGTCACCTTCGTTGAACTCATGTCCAGTTGCCTTTGTGTCGTACCGTGTCTTCATCTTTTCCGATGCCAGTCCAATTCGGTTCCTCGCTAGACAATGAATCTCCTCAATCCGTGCCTGGAGTTCATCGACATATTCCTCAGGCGATGAAGGAGCATCAGGAGGACGGCCAAACAAAAGATCAGCAGGCAGACGAAGATCACGACCAAAGAGCATTTGAGAAGGGGAGTAACCAGTGGCCTCATGAGTGGCACTCCTGTATGCAAGCAGGAAAAGAGGCAATTTCTTGTCCCAGTCCTGTTGGTCTCTAGACACCAGGGGAGAGAGGCTATTGAGGATGGTACGATTGAACCGCTCCACCATGCCGTCCGATTGAGGATGTAGAGGTGTAGTTCGAGTTTTGTCCATGCCGAGTAGTCCGCACATTTTCTTAAACACAGCCGAATCAAAGTTTCTTCCTTGATCGGAATGGATTTGAAGAGGAACTCCGTATCTGGAAACCCAGTGTTGGACTAGTATGTCTGCTACGGTTACCGCCTCTTGATTAGGAATGGCATAGGCTTCAGGCCACTTAGTGAAGTAGTCCATGACAACGAGGATGTACTTATTGCCATCAGATGTTCTAGGAAGTGGACCCAGGATGTCTAGAGCAATTCGTTCGAAAGGAGCTCCTACATTATAACGTTGCAATCGCCCACGGGTTCGCCTCTTAGGACCTTTACGTGCTACACAGGTGTCACAAGTTCGACACCACTTCTCCACGTCACTGCGAACAATATTCCAGTAGAAACGCTCTCGAACCTTCTGCAGGGTCTTCATTATACCAAAATGACCTCCTGTGGGACTACCATGCAGTTCTTGAAGGACCATAGAAATTCTCGACTTAGGGAGTAGTAGTTGCCATCTACATGTTTTCCCGTCGTCAGACTCCCATTTTCGGTACAAAATACTGTTCTTCAAATGTAGGGAATGCAAGAGAGCCCAATAACGTTTAGTCGTAGGATGGTAATGGGCCATGTCTTGCCAGCTGGGCTTCCTGTTGGCCTCCTCTTTCAGCTCTAGAAATGGCTTAATTTCAGGATCAGCAAGTTGATCTTTACGCAGGCTCTCGTCACTCCACGGATCTTGTGATGATGTAGACCCAGTTGTAACTTGTCTTACTGTAGGACCTTTGACATTAAATTTCTTCTCAACCCGGTCGCAGTATCTACAATTCTCTGAGCAGGGTCTTCTTGAGAGAGCATCTGCATTTCCATGTGAGGAGCCTTTTCGATGTCGTATCTCCATATCGTACTCTTGAAGCTTTTGTATCCACCTGGCTATCTGGCCTTCAGGGTTCTTAAAATTCAATAGCCATGTTAGAGAAGCATGATCAGTTCGGATCAGGAATTTTCGACCATAAAGATAGTGATGAAAATGGTCTATGGCTTTCACTACAGCAAGAAGCTCTTTTCTTGTTACGCAGTAGTTTCGCTCTGCCTTTGATAAGCACTTGCTGAAATAGGCGATAACACGCTCCTGGCCGTCGATTTCCTGGGACAGTACAGCGCCAATGCTTTCGTTGCTTGCATCCGTATCAAGTATAAACTGTTTATCGATTTGAGGATACGACAGAATTGGAGTGGATGTCAAGGCCTCCTTAAGCTTTTCGAAAGCAGCGTCACATTCCTGTGTCCACATAAATTTTTGATTGGCTTCTATTAATTTATGAAGTGGTCTTGCAATCATCGAGAAGCCTTTGACGAATTTTCTGTAATAGGTGCATAATCCTAGAAAACCTCGAAGCTGATGAACATCTGCTGGACGACTCCAATTTTTCACGGCCGATATCTTCTGCGGATCAGTCCTAACTCCTTCCGCCGAAATGATGTGTCCAAGGTAGGCGACTTCATTGCGAAACAAACTGCACTTCGAAGGGCTTAACTTCAAATTAGCTTCCTTTAACTTTTGTAGCACCCGCCTGAGGTTGTTCAGATGTTCATCAAAAGATTTTCCTATGATTATGATATCGTCTAAATAAACAAGACATGCCTCATATGACAGTCCCCGAAGAACCGTTTCCATAAGGCGTTCAAAAGTTGCAGGTGCGTTACATAGACCAAAAGGCATTACCTTGAACTGCCATAATCCTTGTCCCGTTGTAAAGGCAGTCTTCTCGCGGTCGTCGGGATGGATCTCTACCTGCCAGTAACCACTCTTCAAGTCTAAAGTCGAGAACCAAGTGTTGCCCGCAAGTGTGTCAAGAGTGTCGTCAATCCTTGGCAGAGGGTAACTATCCTTTTTGGTGACGTCATTCAGTCGGCAGTAGTCTACACAAAATCTTGTAGAACCATCCTTCTTTCTTACTAATACAATCGGAGATGCCCATGGACTTGTTGATGGTTCGATGACGTCATTTTCTTCCATATCTTTAATTAAATTCTGCACCTCTTCTTGCTTGGCAAAAGGTAATCGTCTAGGGTGCTGTTTAATAGGAGAGTGATCTCCGGTGTCAATTCGGTGTTGTGTCATTTTAGTTCGTCCAAAGTCTTCAGATGTTTGGGAAAATAAACTTTGGAATTCTCTAATTAAACTTTCAGCAGCATCTCTCTGGTTTGGATCTAAGTCCGTATTTTGTAACAAATCCTTGACTAAATTATCTGAAGATTTCTCAGAGTGACTGGAATTTTGACTTATGCACGTCACAGGAGCACATGACGCTATCACCTCTCCCTTCTTGATAGTCCTCGTCTTATCACTGATGTTAGAAATTCTGACTGGAATGGTCTTCTTCGAGAGGTCCACCACAGATGAAGCCACCAATACAACTGCTTGTTTACTATTGTCTTCGGGATAATCTATATGGCCAAATCGATAATTAGTTTCATTTTTAATTACAGCTGGAACTAAAAATTCTGTTCTTGGATCTAGATTGATGTCTTCTTTGGCTATTACTGCTTGTTTACATTCAATTTCGTTATTTAATCCAAAAATACTTATTTCTTCAAATTTTGAGAGCATTTTGTTATTTTTGAAATCAAGTTTGAAGCCAAACTTCTTCAGAAAATCTAGCCCGATTAAGCAAGGATCTGTTATGTCAGCCACATATGCCGTATGGTAATATTTCGTTCCTCCAAAGTTGATAGTTAAATTGGCCTTTCCATATATGCCTATCTTGTCGCCCGTCACAGTTTGCAGGGTAATGCATGGTGGAGTCCAGATGAGTTTAGATTTCAATTTTCGAGCCAAATCTTCTTTTATTATTGTCACATTGGCTCCTGTATCGACAATCATACGGCACTGAATTCCGTTAATAAAGCCTATCACATATAATTCGTTATCACCGCCGCTCATTTTTGATATCTGGAGGATCTTCAGGTGGGGCTTTTCATTCTCTGGCAACCTCCGCCCCGCGAGATGGCCAAAATTTAGTTTCCCTGCTGACTGTTTGAATTTATCTCACGTTCGTGGATTTTGGGGCAATTTCTTCGGAGATGTCCTGTATCACCGCATCCCCAGCACGTGAGATTCTGTCTTCTTGCGCTTGTTCTTCCATATTTTAAAGCTTCAATCTCTTGATTTAATTTCCTAATTTCTTTCAAGAAGTCGATCTCAGTGTCTGAGCTTTTGTTCACCGTTGCCCCTCGGACTGAATGACGATCTCTTCGGCTGGCTTGTGTAGCTGCTTCCAACTTTAAGGCATATAGTAGTGCAGCCTTTAAATCCTGTACATCTGCCATTCGTACCGCTCTCTGCACTTCTGGATCTTTTATTCCGTCTACAAAATATTGCAGTGAGAGCATTTCCCGTACATTTGTTGGACAGTCAATGAATGCTAAATTTGCAAGCCGTTCAATTTCCCAGGCAAACTCTTGAAGGGTTTCACTCGATTTTTGATGGCGGCTCTTCATTTGTATTCTCGTATAATCCTTGAAGAATTTTTCGCCGAATCTCATTTCAAGTGCACAACTTAGAGTCTCAAAATTGAGTTACGTCATATCGGGCAATGTTTGCAGCACGTCGGCGGCTTCTCCTCTTAAAGATGCTGCCAGTTGACAAGCTTTCACCTCGTCACTCCATTTGTTCGCTTCAGCTACAATGGTGAATTGGGTCTTGTAAACTTGCCAGGAACTCTTTCCATCGTATGTCGACAGCTTAATGTGCACGGGAGAAGCAGGCGGATTCCTAAATTCTTCATAATTACCACTAGACGCTGAAAGTTTATTCTCAAGATCTTGTACTTTTTTATTTAGCTTTTCATCTACTTCACCTAGTATTTTCTCTTCAACGTTACTGATTTTCTCTTCAACGTTACTGATTTTCTCTTCAACGTTACAAACTTCTTTCTGAATTTTCTCTTCTACTTCCACCATTTTCCTTTCCATTTTCTGTTCAACATTACTAACTTCATTCTGAATTTTCCCTTCTACCGAATCTATTCTTCTCTCTACCGATGAGAACTTTTCTTCCAAAGATTTCTTCATTTCTTCTTGGCTTTTATTAACTTCCTCCTTTAATTCTTCCATTCTCTCTTGGCTTCTTTTCATTTCTTCAGTCACATCTTCTTGGACTTTGTCGATTTTATTCGCCAACTCTTCTTGGCCTTTATTCATCTTTTCCGCCAGCTCTTCTTGGCCTTTATTCATCTTTTCCGCCAACTCTTCTTGGCCTTTATCAATTTTATTTGTCAACTGTTCCATTCTTTCTTCGTTTTTATTCATTTTGTCCGCCAACTCTTCTTGGCCTTTATTCATTTTATCCGCCAACTCTTCTTGGCCTTTATCAATTTTATTGGTCAGCTCTGTTCTTAATCCGTTAATAGCTTCTAACAGTTCTTTCAGTTGTACGTCCATTGTTCGTGTTTTCGCCATAAGATCCCACTTCTGACACCAAAAAACTGTAGCGTATATTGGGTTCTTTTGATCTTATGTTTAGACAACTTCAAACTCTTGCTCTTAGAAAAGTAGAAAATAATTTATTTACAGACTTCGGAACAACAGAGTCTTCGAAACTCACAAATATTACTGGATATTCAAAAATAACTGCTCAAATCTATCGTACAATTACAGCTTTAGACCCCAAAGGCTCTTTATACAACGTCTCAACACTTAATAACATTCAAAACAACATAGATTAAACTCAAGCAAACTTGCTTACGCCTTGTTCACTCAATGACGGACTGGTAAATAATGACCACACAGCTCGCATCCGGCTCTCCTATATATAGTCTCGCCGCATGCGGTAGAAATTTCTACGACCTTCTAGAAAAACCTGGAAAACCACGGAACAACATTCAATGTATCAGTAGACCTAAGGGGGGGTTACCATAAATAGGGAAGGGGTACCATCGCCAACAATCGCCAAGTTTGTCGCCAACTTGGCGACCAAAATTAGTCGCCTAAAGTGACGCCAACTTGGCGATATCTCAAATATTTCGCAAAGCTGCCATAGACATTCACTGAAAATAATAGACAAGTTTGCTTGATAACAGAGACAATGTAACTAAAACTAATATTAGTAAAGAAATGGGGCTTAATAAGATTATTTACATTATTTTACAGTACAAACACTAACTATTTACAAAATTCGTAACAGTATTTATTGTTATTCATAATATTTTGGTTGGTTTAAAGTTCTTTGTAACTGTAACAATGAATTTTAATATCTGATTGTTCAGGAAGATTTACGAACACTTTTTCAAAATTCATCATTGTTGGTAACATGCCCACTGGACATTTTATCTGCACGTATGACCATATTACATTCATATAAATAAATTTCTCTTTTTTTATATTTATTTATATGTGCAAACAGTTGGATTAAAAAATTAATACACTACTAGCATTAAATACCACATAAATAAACTTTTTAAAATATACATCACTATTAAGTGAACACAAAAGAAATATAATGTCCAAGAGCCGGGAGTACAAAAACCTAAGGCATCAAGCATAAAAAAAAAACTTTAATTTTACGGGAAAAGTAGTAATAGAGGAATCTAATGATCCATGTCTGCCGGAAGTGAAATGGTGCATAAATCAAAAATTAATATTACTAGAGATTTATTCGTGGGTTTAACATTGTGTTTGCCGTACACAATGTTAAACCCAAAGTTAACGTAATTTGAGTCAATCACTAGTGGTGTTATTTTTTGGATTATGCACCACTTCACTTTCAGCAGACATAGATCATTAAGATCCTCTTCCATAAAATAAAGGTTTTTTTCTTGTGTTCGATACCTTAGGTTTTTGTGCGGTCAGTTCTTCGACTATAATAATGTTAAAATAAATTACTAAATAGTCTTGTTTAGTTTTTCATTACTTTTTGTAAAAAATCAAAAAATAAATTTGGTTTTCTGCGGTTTTAGTTTCTTAAGCGTTCAATATGAATATTTCGATTACATTTCCATTATATATCCCTTATGGCCATATTACCTGCGTATAGGCATATTACCTTCATCAACATGATATTTTTTTCAAAAAGTTACAGCAAGTTTAAATTTTGATTAATTTAAATTTTTTATTTTTGCTAAAATGACTTTTCCCTTATAGACAATTTTTATTTAAAAAAAAATATCATTTACAACTGTCACTAAAAAATTCCTTTTTTAAGGAGGCCAAATTACCTGCGCATATCTTATAATAATTAAAATGACTATGCGCTCATATTTAAAGAAAATGTTTTGTACTATGACATTAATTTTTATTATTAAAAGAAAATTATTAACAATATTATATGCTTATTCTTTGCATAAAGATAATGTTTATATTGTATTTTATTTTAAAATGAAAAAAAGGCTTAAAAAAGTTTAGACAAATGTAGATAGTAATTGTCAATAATGTGCACTGTAAAATTTTCCATGGGGAAAATGAGATCATGATTAGCTTTAAAAACCCGGAATAAAAAATTCTTCAAAATAATTAATTTCATATATAAAGACTTTAATGTTAAAAAGAAAAATGTGATAAAAAATTAAGAATAAAAAAAAAATTTATCACCACATTGGATATCAAAGAAAAACATTCAAGTATTTTTAAAAATATATGTGGCATGAATTCAAATAAGTATGTAGAAAAAGGAAATACGACATCATGGGGAAAAAATAACATATGCTTTGTCGTTAAAAGAAAATGATCTTGAGTAGTAGTTTTAATCTCACAATCATTTATCAATAATTGTTTAATTTTTTTTTAACATTTTAAACAATTATTGATAATTTTTTGTTTACGCAGGCCTATTGTAAATTTTTACATAAAATGTAATTTTTAAATATGTTTTTTTTAAATGTTGAATATTAGCGGAATAAAGTTATTTTTATTCTTAATTTATATTAAAAAAAACTCGATCCCTAAAAAATACATTTTTGATGTGTGTTAATTTTATAACGCCATTCATTTCATAAAATACGAATAAAAAATACTCTAATTTTTAATGAAAGTTGTCGAAAATCTAAAAAAGAAAGCTAGAAGTATATTGGAGGTTGGCATATGCAATCAAAAGTACAGATCTCATACATTATCTTCTAGCAAGCCTTATACAAACCTATATAAATGCCGATACCTGTAAATGATATACGTCTCATTCTCCATTAGTAAATAATTGTCGGAAACAACAAATGAATTAAATGTAGATATTCATTTTTTTCAGAATCTTAACATCTACAACATTTACGTGTTTTTGAAAAGAGTTACTGATTTCGAGATAGAGTTAAGGAATAATAATAAAAAAAAACATAATTTTTACTATAAATCTATGCATATTTCCTAACGCTCACCCAGTACAAAAGGGAAAACATAGTATATTCATTCCATATAATTATCATAGAACTAAACAGAAGGGACCAAAACAATTTTAAAGCTTTCCCCTGATTAATTCCGAATTCGGTCTTTTTTCCCTCCCCTTACAAATGGGCTAAAAAACCATTTAGAAAATGATTTTTCTATAACTAAAATTTAAGACTTATTCAGATATTCTCTCTATATATACATAAATATTTTCCTTAATTTTTGTAAACAAGACATGTTTTTTATACACTGCTCAAAACAATTAAAGGATATTGCAGTTTTAGGTGGATTTTGTATCTGGGAAACTTTTTAGATGATTGATACATGGTCGACAGACATATTAGGTTATATGAGAATAAATTACACATGTTTGGCAGAAAAAAATGCATTTTATTGCGCATTTGTGTACGAAAGGAAAAAAACACAATTTGTGCATATGGGAAAAAAAGAATAAGAAAAGGTGTTTTCTTCAAAGCAAATCATTTTCAGTAGGGGGCATGGTTTCCACGGGCGGCCAGCAACGTTGAACACTTTTGAAGCATGGACTCAATGAGGCTATTAATGACGAGTTGGGGTATTCTGTCCCACTCTTCCAGAAGAGCTCTTTCCAGCTCTTGGAGAATTTGTGGTGGTTGTTGGCGGCCAGAAATGCGTCTTCCTAGAGTGTCCCAAACGTGCTAGATTGGATTCATGTCTAGAGTACACGCTGGTTATTCCATTCGAACGATTCTTTCCTCGAAAAGGAAATCCTCCACCAGGTTTGCACGATGTAGCCTGCAGTTATCGTCCATTAAAATTAAGTTATCTCCGATTTCTGCAGCGTAAGGGACTACAATAGGTCTGAGGATCTCATCCCTATATCGGCAACCAGTCAGAGCTCCATCTCGAATGATGGAAATGCCAACATACACGAACACTCCTCCACCGCCAAATCTGACACTTTCGTTCACGAACGCAGGATTATTCCTACTGCCACGGTCACTCCAGATGAAAATACTCCTATTATCCGGATGCACAGAAAAACGAGACTCGTCAGAAAACAGAATATTGCTCCATTCATTTCTCCTCCAGATGACATGCTCGGTTGCCCACTCCCTGCGGTCGCGACGATGCCTTGATGTTAATCTAACACATACCATCGGTCGGCGAGCATACAGACCTACAGCATGGAGCCGATTTCGGACAGTCTGAGTTGAAATCGTGGTGCCTGTATCCGAGCGAAGGTGTTGTTGGAGAAGAGTAGCGTTCATGTTTCGGTGTCTCCGAGCTGTTAACGCTAAATACCGATCTTCATTGAACGTTGTTGCCCATCTACGACCTTGCCCTGGTCTTCGGCCTGCACATCCACTCTCAAAAAAACAGTTCCAGATCCTGGAAATGACACTTCGTGACACTCCAATGGCTTGCGCTACTTCGGCTTGAGTTTGGCCCTCTTCTGACCTACCAACAATTCTCCAAGCTTCTGAATCTGTCAAATGACTTCGCTGAGACATCGTGCTCATCGAAACCAAGCAATCACTGAATGCCGATCATTCTTGTCTTCATTCACTTTTATCCAGTTAAAAGTCAAATTTCATTCGCTGCCGCTAAAGCGACGTTTTTGACGTTGAACTCAAAATTTGCATACTCCACAGTTTGAAAAACAGAAAAATTTGCATTTGTGATTCTCTTCTTCTATTTTCGACAAAAAAATTTCGTTTATATCTTTATTTTATATACAACTTCAAATATATTTTAATTGTTTTGAGCAATGTATAATTGAAGTCAAATGCAGGTCAAAAATCTCGAAGAGATTATCATTTATACAGCCATTTTCCTCTTAAAGAATTTTTTTAATTTGTAAGAATAAGAATAAACAAAGACAGAGTTTATATTGTTTCTTTCTTTCAATTAATTAAATTTCTTATGCAGTTATATCTACCCTATCTATATTATTAAGTACAAACATATCTGTGCTTAAAACAAATGTCCTTTTTTGAGTGGCAACACTTCGGAATTTTAAATGATATTTCCGTTTTACAATTTTCGGTACTGTAAATTTTCAAACTTCCATTCGTACATTTTGTACATTTTCAATTTTTACACTATCGTATAGGGGGAAAAATGTACCTTTAAATGCAACTTGTTTGAAATCTGTATCTCAGTTTTTTTTTATAAGTTATTCTTTGTTTGTTTGTTTTTTATTCATTTTTTTTTCATCATGGCAACAGTAGTATTCCATTTTTGTTGAAAGTAAATGGAAAATAATAGATTATTGTATCAATTTTTTTAAAAAAAAATGCATTTTTATAACGATCAAAACTTGATTTATTTAATAACAAGCTAATGCATTATGTTCGCCACGCATTAAACATTAATATTCTTGGATCAATCAGAAAACGAAAAAAATGCGGCCACCACAATTATTCATATATGTCTCAGATATGTCTACTCTCGACCGAAAAAAACAATCATTTTCCAAAATAATTCCAAATATACCTCTGTGAGTTTAAATGCAATATTAAGATCACAAGAATAAAATATTCAATACAGGCATAAAATAAATAGAATTCGAATTTTACAAAAAGAAAAAAAAATGCTTATGTTGATATGTGCCGAAAACTTTTTCCACAAAGCCAATTTTTAAGAAAGTATTATTAAAAGAGATAGCTGGAATATATGATAGAAAAAAAAATTATAAACACATACTTTTTTTGTTGCTTCCTTCTAAAGGTCATAACTTCCAACAGAAATAAATGTAACTTTGCTCATGTGATTACATACTTGTGTAAATTCAATGAGAGTGTAGGGAGGTGTTTACAGTTCAGGGAATCCATCCGTCTGAAGAAAATTAGTTAATCATGCAAAAAAATCTAATATTTAGTTGCCAAACTCAGACTGTTTTTATTTATAAAATCACACTTCAAACTGGCAAAATTGTTTGAGTAAATGTGACTGGCTTTAAATGTGATTGTCATTGAAAGTTTACTTAATTTCGTTTATTAAATAAACTTTTGGTTCAAATATAATTGACTAAAAAAATCGGTGTTTGGCAAGTATGCCAATAATAAGAATAAGCATTTCGTAAGAATTGCTGTATAATATTGTGTAACACATGTTTAATTCAACGCTTATAATTTCCGAAACTTAAAAAAATTATATGCTTATAAATAGTTATGTAATAAATAAAGAAAATTTGCAATTTGTAGGATGATGAATATTATGAAAAATAAGATTCAAACACTGACAATGATAATGTTGAAGTTCATGAACTGCTGATTTACATACACAACAGTGACTCTTTTTCTTGAAGGTGCTAATTTGCATATTTAATTTAATTTTTAGCATATAACATTTCACAAATCTATTAGTTCATAAATATAATTTATTTATTTATTTAAACATCATTTTTTTAAATTAAATTTGTTTAAGAAAAATTTGCACTATTTTAAGAATTTCTGTCTTTTAAAATTTAGCAATGAACGTATTTTTAAGTAACTCACTTGTTTCTAAAATCATTAGGATGATTAATGAAGAATTTTCTAGGTTACATTGATCATGAAATTTAAGAAATAAAAAAAAGTCTAATTATACAGAATGATGGATGGTTAAAAGATTTAAAAAATGCAAAATGCGATCGATATTGAAAATGTCAAATCGGTTAGAATTTTTTTTTTTTTATGTTTCTTATGTTAACAAAAAATTATGTTGTTTAGAACATGTTATTAAATCATGTAAGTAAGATTTTTAAAGGAATATATAAATCATTTATTATTCCTACATATAGTAGTTAAGCTCATCACAGCGTATCAGAAAAATATATAATTTTTATTATCAAAGACTTAAAAAAGTGTTAATTTTTTATTCATATAATACTGGCCTTTTGTTAATGATGAATTATGATTCTTAAATGTATTAACCCTTTTGACTCCGGCTTTTTTTTAAAAACTTTTATTCGGTTGGCACCACTTTTTCGAAAGAAATGGAAAAAAAACAAATGCTGATGGAAAATAAATGCTTTATTGTCTTGAAAATAAATGGAATTGAAATCTTAAATTGGAATCAAAGTTTTCCTTTGCGTATTTTGGGTCATACATGTTTCCCTTAACAATCTCACATATTTCGATGTAATTCAGCCGTAAATCATATATTTAATGAAAGTTCTATGGTGTGTGTGACGCAATTATAATTTAAATGCTACGATTCTTCTCTTCCATAATTTTTCTTACGATCCCATCACTAACAAAGAAGGATTTGTTTGTTTTCTCAGACCAAATAACACTAATCCGTTGCTCTTCTGTCCTGTTAACACGCTTTCATTCTGTTTAGCATTTTCATCTTTTATTGTAGGGATTATAAAATATTTGTTTTTATAGAAGTCTGATTTAAAACAAAATATTGCAGCCTAAACCAAACATTCCTTCTATACTGTGGCGTAGCCAGAGTGGGGTTCCAAACGCTCTGGATACCACTAATTTAGTAAAGTTCTATTTGACTTATGTAATCAGTTTTCTCTGCTTTTAAGCAATACGATGAAAATTTTAAAATATTACTGGTGTGTATAGCATTTGGATCCTCCGCCTCCCTTCTTGTACTCAAACTTCTATATATTTAAAATATTTTGTTGTTCACTCAAACGTATTTATATATATAGATATATATAGTGGGTTGTTACGTTTTAGTAGTAGTTGTAATAATTCTATTTTCTGCTAACGATTAAAATAATATCCTTGATAATTATATTAAACTCTAACAACATTTTGCTAAACAATTATTAATTTTAATCATAACATGAGTGGAATTATACAGGGTGAACATAAAGTCCCAGCCCATTTTGTAAAAATGATGCATACATTAATTTTATATTTCAATAGTGTTATACAGTATATTAGTACTTTTCAACGTGATGTCCATCAAGTTCGAAACAAGCTTCCCACTTGCTCAGTGTAGCTCGAAACGCTTTTTCCAACATCCCCACGGAGTTCATTTCTCATGTTTGGCTTATGCGTTGTTTTAGGACTGTTACGTTTGTAACCTTAGTTTTGTAGACCTGTTCGTTGATAACCCCTAAGCAGCAAAATCCACCATTTGTTCATCATTTTTTGGATATTTCCTCGTGTTGGACCCTTTCTTGAAATTTTCTGCGAAACGTCTCCCTGACCGCCTCGAATGTCTGACCACGCAAACGTGCCGATACAACCGCAATGAATTCTTCTGCTGTTAGCATATCCTCGAAGTATTATTCACCTGTAATGTAAAATCCATGCATTAATTATTTCTGCAAGATGGGCTGGGATTTTATGTTGACTCTGTATAATGTTTGTTCCCCTAAATGCTTATGCCATTAGCATTATTATTTTAATTTTATCATTTCTTTCTGTTTTACTAATTGTAACCAATAAACCTTATGCTGTGTCGCACATTTGCTTTTTTTAACGTAATTTAACATGTGCTTATGCTTGATCCACACATTGTTGTTATCTACACATGGTATATTAGGTATAAATTATTATTTTTATTATTCATTATTGATTTTTCATTTAAATTCTTATTGTCTCCATATAGCCAGTAGGACGCATAATGAGTCGATTTTTTTAGATTTTAGCTCGGCCCATTTTAGAAACTGGCTAAATAACTTCTGTTATATGTAAACTATGCACTCCTGATGAGTGGTTTCATATAAAATTTTCCTTTGTATGTTTATCCATATGCTTTTCATAATTTTGTTAATCTACTTTTTTTAAGACTTAAAACATCAATTTTTTTAATAGGAATTCTTTCTTTATGTAAATTGTACTACAGATACTATAATACTAGTTTCACTGAATTTGGTAAAACCTGAGTTGCTTTGGATTTATATACATATATATATATATATATAAACCAGAGAGGCTTAGAAAATCCCGGAATTTTACTTCTGTTGATGCTTTTGAGCTAATTCCTCTAAGTTTTAAGTTTTTAGGAAATCGAACATTCGTTTTCTTTATCACTGGAAACACTTTTTACGACCAAATCGGGTATTTGGGATTTTAGAAAGATTATTCAGAAAGAAAAATGTAATTTACTAACCTTCAGAGTAAATAAATCCTATAAAGAAACATGCAAAAGTAGTGAAAACGGATAAAAATTGTCTAGTTCATAATTCGAAGAAAAATATCTTTATGAAGAAACCATCTGACTTTTCCTTTAAGCCTTTTGGGGCAAGTTATTACTAATGGTGAACTTTCACCAAAAGTTTTTTAAATAATTTTATTGCAAAATAAGGAATAATCCTATAATATATTTCCTTTCCTTCCAGGAATTATGTTGAACAATGTAGGAGAATTCATCTGAAAGAAAGGCTGAAGAACAGAACGTACTTGTTTATGGAGAATATACTTACGAATGTGACCTTGTAACACACACTTTCTAAACAAATAAGAATAGGTATTGTCCAGCATGAATTCATCAGTTATCACTAAATCAAATGCAATAAAACAATCAAAGAAGGATGATATTAATAACTGGTTGAAGAAACATTACGGTGATCAATTGAAAGAAAATGAGGATTTGGATTTTTCCAAAATCACTTACTGATGCAGTAGATACTAATAACAGGTAAGAATAATCAACTTATGGACCAGAAACAGAAGTAAAATATGCTAATGTTAAAGAAGTAAGCAGAAATGTAAACAAGTGGGTAAGTGTGATCGCAGATCGCACAGAAGGTTTCGTTTAATAACTCCTTCAAAATATTTTATCATTAAACTAACAAAGGAAAAGTGGTTTTTCGGCTCCATTTCGGATTTATTCATCAATCGCGCCAACCAGAACAGAATACTGAATTCTTCCCCTAAATGCTGCTTTGATCGCATAGATTTGTTGATTTCTCCATCAGTATCTACAGAATTTGTGAAGGTACGCAAGTAAATAAAATTATGAATAAAAGTAAAAAGTTATAAAGCTTAGCATAAGTTTAAGGGAGACCAAACCGGTCAGCAAAAGCTGCTTGTATTTAAAATGAATAAGAATTTAATAAATAAATAAAAAATATTTCACTTCGCATGTCAAAATAGAGGATAAATATGATGTAATATGATGAAAAAAACATTTTTCACGTGATTTATATAATCCATTAATTTATGTTACATACATAATATTTTTATTTAAACTTGTGGTCAAGAATTAAAAGAAATGAAACTTAAATTTTGAAATTTACGCTACTGGAAATTTTCAAACTTATAAATATCGCACATTTTCAATTTTTACACCATCATATAAAAAAAATGTACTTGTAAATGCAATGTGTTTAAAAGCTGTATTTAGATTTATTTTTGAGACATTATTATATTTTTTTGTAGTTTTTAATACGAACTTTTTTAATTGTGGAAACAGAAGTACTCCATTTCTTTTTAAAGCATAAAGACGAAATAATTTTTGATATCTATTCAAACTTGCGTGCAACAATGATAAGAAAAAAAAAACTTTAAAAAAATGGAATGATGATATTAAAAAAATATTTTAATTACAATATTTGTTTTTTCCAAACTTTTATCATTTGTTTTGTGACAAGAGATTCAGCTATAAGTACACAAAATTTGAACGCTCTGACTTATATAGTTTTTGTATACGGACTCTGTGACAGACAGATAGACAGCGGAGAGAGACGAATGGGGTTTCGTCAGATGAACCAAACCCTAAAAATGCTGTACGAGTTTAAAGACAGTAAAGAAGCTGAGCTATGTCTAATAATAAAATTAACAATGTATTTTTAATAAATGTTTGGTGAGTTTTAAGTTTTCTTGTTTAAATGTTGGAAAAAATAATGTTCAAAATCGCAGAATAAAAAATAATGTTCAGATTTTTATTTATTTATTATTATTATTATTTTTTTTTTTTTGGTTTATAAATAGCATTTTTAAAATTTGTTTGCTGCCAAACTCACATTTTTCATATTTAAATTTTAATTCTAGCTTTACCAGAATGATTACAGTTATAGGATTATGTACCATAAAGCGGAGAGAAAAAAAGTGAATATATTTTTTTCATCATCAACGTATTGGACCATGTGACGCTTCTAATTTTTTACGATAATGTTACATGTGATATCAGAAAACAACAACAAAAAATGTAATTTTTTCTCTTCCAGATTAATTAAATTGCACATATGGTATCTGAATTCATAAAATTGAAGGAATTACAGCTAAAAAGATGTAATTCTAATTATCACATGTGGGAAATAAAATATTTTACAATTTCATCAGAAATATTTCATTCACGAGCCACACAATACGAGGAAAACAAACTTTTCTTTTTAATGGAGCGATGTTCAAGCAATACTGTTAAGTGGTTAATGACATCCATTTAAAAAAAAAAAGTATTCTTTTGAGATTTCCAGTATGAACTCGGAATTAAAAATCAAAATGGTAACCATGTTTGGATTATGCATTGCATTGGGGCTTACATAAAACTATCTATATTATAAAGGCCAAACATATCTGTGCGTAACGCATACGTCATTTTGCGCATGGCAACACTTTCAAATTTGAAATAAAATTCCGGTATTGCAATTTTTGCTACTAAAAATTTCTAAACTTCAAATATATCACATTTTTAATTTTTACACCATCGTGTAGGGGAAAAAATGTACTTTTAAGTGAAATTTTTTTAAAAGCTGTATCTTAATTTGTTTTTGAAATATTAATTTTTTGTAGCTTTTAATGCCGCTTTTCTATTCTTGGCAACAGGAGTACTCCATTTCTATTAATGGCAAAAGAAAACAAATTGGAAATTGCACGTGAAGCGTAGCAAATGAGGTGCGTTCCTACGATAACGGAGTTTCAAAATTATTCAGATCTTGCTATTAAAGTAGACAGTACTTCGGATACAGTATGGTGACCGAAATCTTTTTTTGTGTTCCTGTAATTATACAAGAAATAACTTTTATTACACCTTAGCAACGTATATCATATTCATAAAGTGTGAAATATTTTAATATAATTAACCCATTAACGCCCGAATTATTTCCTTCGCTAAAATTTAAATTTTGTATTTCCCACTACTTTTAAAATCAAATTAACTTTTTTAAATTTTAAACAGGGGTTGTAAAATACAAGAGGCTGAAAAAAAATGCGTATTCAGTAATATAATTGCTTATAAAATTAAGTGCAATTATTAAAAACAGAATAAAAATTAAAATAACTAAGAAATTTAAAAAATAAAATAAATAGATGAAAGCAGTTAAAGTTACGAAAAGAAAAAAAAAGTACACAACGTATATAAAGATTAAATGTATCTAATTAGGGGTTTATTAAATGATATAAGATATCACACATGTTTTAGTCGACAAATATTGTTGTACAATGAAAAACAGTGTAGAAAATTTAAATATACAAATAACATAAACAGATATAAGAATTGAAATTTATATATATATATAAACACACACAATCTACACATATGTAATATGAATATAACGAGGGGCTTTAAATCTTTGAAGAACCAATAAAAAAAAAAAATCAGCGACATACATTATTTTATTATGAAAAACAGTACAGAAAAAATCAAATAACTAAAAATTATAGCAACGTAAATAGATTAAGAGTAAAGTGGACTTTCAAATTCGCAAAAAATCATCAAAGTGTCGAATTTTCATTTTCAATAACATTATATGAGCTCCCTGCTAATGAACGCAAAAAGAATTTTTCAATTTCGACTGTTCTTACTGGAGTTTCAAGCATTATTGTCAAATCAGCTGATTCTCCCACGCCCCTTTGTTTACTTTTATGCCTATTCTGATATTTTTTTCAAGCTTGATGTTATGGTCATTAAGAAACATACTAGTAAGAGGAAAGCAATTTATATTAGCCTTTTCTACACATTCTGACCAGATAAGTTTCCCCTTAAATGCCGACCCTTTGTAGTTTGCATCAAAAATGGTAACAGTTTCTACTTGCAATGATAAATTCATTTCGTCCATTTTACTAAAAATGTTCGCCAAACATGCGAATTTACATTACAAATCTTCATTATTTAAAATTGTTTTTAATTGGGGGTTGTAATCTGTTAAAAAGGTTTCAACTCTGCACGCAGTTAAATCAAACGTGTCAACACTTTTCCTCGGGATAACCATCTTACTTTTAGTATGTAGCAGCAGCGACTGGTGCAAGCTTCATATATTTTTGCAAATTAGTTTGGTAAATCTACTTTAAAGGGATCTTGATTTTATAAAGTTTTTAAATTTTATAGCATCTTTCAGAGCTGTCATAAATTCAAACGCTATCAAAACCAGAGGTAGCAAAAACGAATTAAGTATAAGTATATGAATAGGTGGAGCTCCAAAGAACAAAACTGTTCTCCCTTTTGTTCAATAAGCAGAGTCGGGACTTTTCTGTTTAGATTCATGTTGTGCATTCCATTCAGAATGCTATTTCTTATAGCTTATCGAATTTAAATCGAATTTTTAAAACACATTAATGTAAAAACATTAAACAAAGCATTAAATGCAGAAACATAAAATTAAATGCAGAAACACTATATTAAAAGCTTAAACATAAAATAAAGCAATTCAAACAAAAAATATTATACAGAAAATAGATACACATTTAATGCAAATGCTTGAATGGCTATGAAGTTTATAATTCTATTTCTGAACCAATTTATACACTATATTGCCATTGATTATGGGACACTTGCGATTTTAGACATTTTACTAAATATCTAGAAAAATACATGAGGAATCATCTCGAAACTCTTAGTGTATAAATATAATAGTATACGTCATACATCTCCGAGAAGATTTTTTACCGAAACTCCACAGGGGACCGTCAACAAATTAAAAAAGAATGCATATCTTTTGAATAACCCTGTCAAAACTAATGTAGCAAAAGCGCTTAAACTCTAGATTATGATTGAATGCCTTATTGTAATACACTGTGTTCATTTTTATGCAAATAGCATGCATACTCGCAGAGTAATTAAGGTTTTTATAAAAATGGTCCCAAATTTTTCCAAGTTTTTCTTTTATAATTTTCAGAGTTCTTAATATAAAATAATATTTTTTTCAGAAAATATGACAAACAACATTGCACACAGTACCTTGTAATCAGAATTAAAAAATAATAAAAATTGTATGAAAAATGAGTAGGTTTACTAAATAATTTTTTACTGCGCATGCGTAAACGATATCAAAATTTCATTTGCATATTATGTTAGCTAAATGTATAGAGCAACTTTTGTAAAAGTCTCAAAATTATAGCTTGAAAATTCTGAAAGTAATCGTCTATAGAAAAAGGACAAAATCCGTTGTTTCCAAAATGAAGCAAAAAAATGAGGGATTTTATCCAATAGTAGTCGTAACATCCCGTATTGTGTATTCTATATTGACACTAATCAATGAATATATGGATACAACCCCTCTTGTTTTTGCTTCATTTTGAGAATAACGGATTTTCAACTTATTCAATTGACGATTATTTTCAGAATTTTCAATTTATGATTTTGTGACTTTCACAAAAGTTGCTCTATACATTTAGCTAACATAATATGCAAATGAAATTTTGATATCGTTGACGCATGCGCAGTAAAAAAATATTTAGTAAACCAACTTATTTTGTATACAATTTTCATTATTTTTTAATTCTGATTACAAGGTACTGTGTGCAATGTTGTTTTTTATATTTTCTGAAAAAAATATTATTTTATATTAAGAACTCTGAAAATTATAAGGAAAAAACTTGGAAAAATTTGGGACCATTTTTATAAAAACCTTAATTACTCTGCGAGTATGCATGCTATTTGCATAAAAATGAACACAGTGTATTACAATAAGGCATTCAATCATAATCTAGAGTTTGAGAGCTTTTGCTACATTAGTTTTGACAGGGTTATTCAAAAGATATTCATTCTTTTTTAATTTGTTGACGGTCCCCTTTGGAGTTTCGGGAAAAAATCTTCACGGAGATGTATGACGTATACTATTATATTTATACACTAAGAGTTTCGAGATGATTCCTCATGTATTTTTCTAGATATTTAGTAAAATGTCTAAAATCGCAAGTGTCCCATAATCAATGGCAATATAGTGTAGATATATTTATTTCTGACACACACACACACAGATTCTTATATACTTTTGAAAATCTTTCACTTGGAATATGCTTATTTCTTTCATGTTTTGTTTATTTTTCTGGAACCCCGCGGAGCCCCTGGAAAGTTCAAACGGAGCCCCAAAAAATCCGCGGAACACACTTTGGGAACCTTTGTTCTAAACATTAATAAATGTTATATTCCCAAAAATCAATATAGATATTGATTGACATCATGCTATTTTGAATTAAGTTCTTAAAATAATAACTCATCACAAATTTAAGTTAAAATAAACATTAGATGATTATCTAAATTATAAACTGAATTAAGTTTTCTCATATTTGACAGTTATAGGATTTAGAGAATGTTGATGAAATTAAAGTCGTTATGTTTCAAGATAGGTTTTAATCACTGTCAAAGTGAGCATTTAATAAATCATAATTAAAAAATTAATTTAGTTGACATTTATTAACTCATAATTATTAATTCTCGTACCATTGAGATTTCTCACAGTGTTCTAAAAATAAACATGATGACAGGACTATTAGAAAATAATCCCGGTGTTATACAACAATATTTAGACCAACAATGCGTGTTTTTTTTTTTTTTTTTTTTTATTTGTCATGACTCAAAAACTTAGTTATATAACACATACACACATATATTTATAGTATATCGGAAAGATGGAACGTTTGAACAAAATTTTAGAAAATCAATTCATTTCTTATTTGAATTATATTTATTGCGTTTTAAATATTACATAATAAAAACAAATGCATTTCTTTACCTTATGCACCAGAAATTAAAAGTATTTAATGCAAATTAAATAAGCTGTAAGGCTTTAAAAAACTGGAGGATTTCTGTTGAAATCTGCCCCATGTAGGGGTACCTTTGAACAATTAGACGCACTTTTGAACAAATGTACCAAATATGAAAATATTGATAATTTTTATTAAAAAAAAAACTGCATGTGTTTCAAAAATATAAAATAATATGAATAAAATTAAACAGCTACATTTTATTTAAATTATTTTTTTTTCATTATTTAACCAAACTTAAATCCCTCAAAATTGATGTCAAAACTCATTGCTGAAACAACACACATTGTTTCTATAGTTAAATTTTGTTGTGAAAACATTTTTACAATATCCTTGAAATTCACAAATATGATATCTAATATTTCCGGAAAAATAAAATTTTTCGATCACTCTTTTTATGAAGAAACCTGGCATACAATTCCTTTTTATAAGTTATGAAAACCAGAAATAATGTTTGGGAGAGAGAAAATGAATCAAGCTTTGTTAGACAAAATTGCTAAATCACGAATCATTACTGTACATTCGGGATTTGCAATTATCCAACAGATGAATGCCATCATCAATTTAAATTTGAAACTTCCAGACGTTGTAATCTATGTGTGCAGTAGGGATGATTTTTAATAGTTAATTTTTAATAAGTCCATTCTTTTTAAAGTTCTTAATTAATCTCATTTCACATAAAAAAAATCTCAAAAATAATAATATTTAGATGCACCCACAACTCTTTACTTGATAGTTTTAAATGTTCGACGGTGCACCAACTTTTCTGTTCAATAGTACCCCATCACATGAAGCTTACAACGGTTTATTAAATTTAACTGAAGAATTTGACTAAAACAAAGCTTATAACCTAAAACTAACATCTTTATTTATGTATAGAAAAATAAATAAAAATTTTAGGAATACAAAATTGTGAACAAAAATCTTAAAAATTGTTTTTCTTAATCTTAGGAGGAATTCTTATTCCTTATTATCTTAGGAATTCTTATTCTTAATCTTCAAGAGGAAGGAAAATGCATACCTTGCTTAAACAGCATTGTTCATGCAAACTGGCTCAGCTTAGTATAATTATTGCATTGAAGCAATAGTAATGTACTGTCATTTGCATTTAAAAAAATTAACTTATTTAAAAAATATATATATTATATATATAATTCGAAACTTTCAGCACAAGTTTTGATTTTAATTTCCGGAACAACTTGGGTTTCGAGTAGTATTTATTCAAATGTTTTCAAGAGCAACACATTAACGCCTAACTTGACATTATTAAAGAAAAAAACGACGTTCTCAAAGTTTCATAATGTCATAACTTCCAAAATTTCATACTTTAATATGTAATTCTTAATATCACAACTTTTGGACGAGTGTACGTTTAGCAAGACGTAATACAAATTTGTTTTTCCACTCAATCAATAAACTATCAACTTTAATTACCTGCCTTATGAAAATGGGAGATAAGTTTGCCAACATTTTAATCACTATATGAAGCGTGCGTCTAGACTTCCATAATAATGTATTTAAGCTAATTAGTTAAAGTATCGATAGTTATTTCTTTCAAAATATGCCGATTTATTACTAAAACTGTAGAAATCGATATTAGAAATTAAATGTTAATATAAAAAATCTTTTAAACAATAGGATGAATATAAGAATAGAAACTATTCTAAAATAATCTTACCGTTTTCAAAATTCAATAAAGATTTAAAAAAAAACAGTCACAGTTATAGAAATTATTTGAAAGGTGAAGCTGAAAAATAAAAAATTCTAAATTTCTCTTCCATGTTTTATTACTTTCTTCTATCTTTATAGAAAATTATTCGGGAAAATTTACGAAATCTGTTTTTTACGGATTTAGACGTTTTAGGAGTCAGAGAACTTGAAATACATGTTTTTATAAACCTGTCAGTTTGTCAGTTTGTCTGCATGCTACAAATATATTATGCGTGCTCTATATCAAGAACTATTGTACGGAGTTGTAAAAAGCTTTAAAGCCTGTTAGACAGTGATATAAAATAGATCTGATTAGTTTTTGGTGTATATCACTCAACAAATGGTGCTGTTATGCAGCACTTTTTTTAATATACACAAAAATTATATCTAAAGTACTAGAGCATGGATTTTCATATAAGTTTAGATTTAGTTAGTAATTGATATAACATGGTGCTAATTACATTTTGGTGCAAATCAACAGGTTGTGGTGCAAATGGTGCATTATTTATTATTATCTCAAAAGCCCTATGTCAAGAACTAATGCACGAACATTTCTAAAACTTCAGATTATGTTAGTCCCTTATATAGATTACTGTTGTTTTATTTTTTGTGCAAATCGCCTTATAAATGGTGCTGCTATGCTGGATTTTTCACGATTTAGCAATCAAAATAACTAATGCATTGATTTTCATGGAACATCTTTTTCAGTTACTGCCTAATAAATAATTATTCCTGATTTGTTTTTTGTGTACATCACCCAACATGTGGCACTGTTATGCAGATTTTTTGAAAGATTCTCCAATATCTCTATTTCTATAACTGTTGCAAGGATTTTCTTCAAACATTAGATTCAGTTATAAGCTGACATAAGTTGTTTCTGATTATATTTTGGTATAAAACTCTTAACCGGGGGCGCCTTTATGCTGAATTTTTCAGGAAGTATCAACATGCATAATATAAGAGAAATTTTTTTTATCGCTACATCTCATATGTTTTTAAGTATCGCCTGCAGATAAATCTGGGCATCGTTAACTTTTACCAGGCTTTCAATTGAAATGAATGAAAAACTTTGATTTGCACTTTCGAGTAAAATAATTATTTTTTGAGTTTATTAATAAATTTTTTCAAAGATAAAAAATGATTTTTCCAATATAAGCATACTTGTATTTAAAAATGAGGAAATAAAGTTTAAAAATGTATCAAAATTTATCTAGTTTTTAATCTTCTATGTGTTCAGCCTTTGATGTATAAAATCAATAACATGAATTTTGATAGTAGAAGATTATTTCAAATGGCGCAATCGTTAGATATAATACAATACTCGTTATCAATGACATTTTGAAATGGAATAAAGGTCTGAATTTTTCTTTTTTCTTTTGAAATGGAAAAAATATCGTTGATTTATGCAGTATTACCCTACAAGACTAACTTTAACAGATATTCTTTACCTTTTTCTGAAACTTTATTACTTTCATTCAAATTTAGATCTTCCTATAATTTTACAGGAATATAAATATAGATAAGTAGTGATAAAGACCCGAAAGATTTAAAAAAAAATCCCTGTCGGCTGGGCCTATAGGCGGAGGTAGATTTCGAAGAGTGCTCAATTCAACAAAAAAATATATATATATGATTAGAGATAAACCCAGTTTAATAACTTCAATTGGCCGTTTATGAAAAAATTTTACTTTCATTTTTCTTCAAAAACTGGTTTTATCAGAATCATCTTAAGAAAAATTCAGCTCAAATGCCCGTTTTGACAACATATTTTGAAATAGATTCTGAATTTATTAAAAAAATCGACCAAAACAGTACATTATACAGCTCCTAAATAACAAAAAACTGTCAGTTGAATGCATTTGAGAAAAAAATTGAATTTAAAAATGAGTCATAAAATAACCTATTTGTTGTTTGAATACATACTTAATTCTTTATTCATGATTGCTCGGAAAATTTTGTGCGAAATACTCACTTTGACAGCATTTAAAAAAATATATTCTATCTTTATCAAAAAACTGGCCAATGCGTCACAGTATATAGTTCCTAAATAAGAGGATCTGTAAATTGGATGCGTTTGAGAGCGAAAATGGATTTTAAAACGAGTCATAAAAAACGCAATTTGCTATGTGAAAACTTCCTTAAATTTTCAAATCACGAAGACTTCGGGAAATTCTGTTCAAAATACTCTTTTTGGTAGCCTTTTTAAAAATATATTCTGTCTTTATCAAAAAACCGATCAATGCATCACATTACATAGTTCCTAAATAAGAGGATCTGTAAATTGGATTCATTTGAGAGCAAAAATGAATTTAAAAACGAGTCAGAAAAAAACGCAATTTCTTATTTGAACACTTCCTTCAATTTTCAATACCGATGACTTTCGGAAATTCTGCTCAAAATACCCTTTTTGGTAGCCTTTTTTTAAATATATTCTGTCTTTAACAGAAAATTGACCAATGCGTCACTTTATACAGTTTCTAAATAAGAGGATCTACCATTTGGATGCGTTTAGAATCAAAAATGAATTTAAAAATGAGTCAGAATATAAGCAGTTTGGATTTGAGGTTTTTTCTCCAACTCCTATTTTTGTTTAATTTTTTTTTGCTATACGAATTGATCCTATGAAAAACTTGTCAATATAAAAGTTGTAGATATTTTTGAGAAGATGTAAAATAAATTTAATCAGATTTGATATCTTAAAAAATGACGGAGTTATGGATTTTTCTCTTTTCTCAGCGCCCTTTTTCTTTTCGTTTTAATTTTTTTCGCCGGTAAATGTTGCTCCTATCAAAAACTTGTAAATACAAAAGTTTTAGATAATTTTAAGAACATTTACAAAAAATTTAGTTGGACTTGATATCTTGAAAATTGACGAAGTTATGAATTTTTTTCCCTCAAAATCCCTGTTTTTTTCTCCCCTTGAGCCCACTTCTAAATTTATCAAAAATCTGTCATGTATATACTTTTGGCCCATTTTTAAGAAGTAATATAAACTTTAAACCGATTCGATATCTACTTTAATTAAGAAATTATGGCGTTTTTTCGGTTTTCACAAAAACGCCCCCTATTCCGACCCCCTTGGTCCGATTTTGCCCATTAACGAACTCAGCCAAGATTTTATCCCCATTGATTTTATGTACCAGTTTGGTGGAGATTGGTGAAGAATTATAGAAGTTATCGTGTCCATAAAAAAGTGATATATATATATATATATATATATATATATATATATATATATATATATATATATATATATATATATATATAACTGGTGCGATTGCAATAGGTAGTATTTCTTACGAAATCTACCTAAAAACACACACACACATCGGCTGATTTAATATGAGCGACACGTTCTTTCTGTCTTAACCAATAGATGGCAGTTAGTTTACAATTTATAAATTGTATGTTCATAAACTGAAAAAAATTAAGTTTCATTTTGTTTTAAATTTTGATATAATATATATTTTTTCAATTTATGTTATTTTTCCGCTGACATTATTACAAATCACAACAAATCCAAAATTTCAGTAAAAAACGGAAACTGTTTAGCTTGTAAATGCAATGCAGTTTACCTCGATTGCATTTCTTTAAAAGTGTAGTGTGTTGGCAGAATAAAACACAACAGGTTTAGAATAGAAATTGGCTTCCGCCTTGGGGCAAATACCAACACAAGTACTAGATGTTGGGGAAGGGTGGGAAATCGCAGCGTTGTTTAACGTATACCTAAAGTCTGTCCCATTTAGACTGAGAGAAACTTCATGTTTTCATTGATTTAGTATACTATGAATTACATAAATCTCTGACTAGCTTAATTCATAAAACCACTTCTTTTTTAAGAGAGTATATATTTTTAAATTTAGAATGTAATATCTCTCTAAATATTCTTTAAAACTGATATTTTTGTTTTATGAAATGCTTTTATTTTAAAACTATCGAGAAGGCGTCCCTAATCCACTACTAATTGAAGCAGGTAATTTTTTGCTATTGTTTTTACTTTACTTAATCAGAATTATTTTATTTTGAGATACTATTTACCATGGTTAGGTTTATAAGTATTAAAAAGTCAAATTTTGTGAAAGTATAGGCGATTTAATGGTACAATTTAATGGTCTATTGACGATTTAATTTTCTTTAATGGTACATATAGAGCAATCGTCATTCGACTTATTTTACATAAAATATTTCAAAATAGTTCTTCTAAATACTAATAATAATATTCTAAATTATAATATTCTAAATTTCTGAGTTAATGTTAAAAATTAAAATATTGCGTAATAGTTGTATCACTTTTTAATGCTTTTTTATTTTGATATAATCCAGTAACATTATTTTTTTTTACTATGTCTCAGTTATTATTTATAAAATAAATAAATAAATGAATAAAAATATGTCGTTTTAACAAAACATTTAAAAAATAATAATGTCTATTAATGTAATCTATTATATATTTTACATAAATATGTGTCAAGTACTATGTGTATCGCGAATAGAATATTATTGTATTTCTGAAGCAAAAGCTTACTTATAACTCATTCCATTTAGTCGAAATATATCAAGATTATGGAATGCGGAACTCCCCCCCCCCATCACTGTAGATTTTTTAACAAAATAATTGGAGCAAAAACATGCAGAACAATGTTCTTTAAAAATTGTAATTTGCATCAGAATTATAATTTGACAGTATTTAGGCTGGTTGGGTTTTAACATAATATTTAAACAGGTACCAACCAAATTAGACAAATGTGTTCATTCAAACTCAGAATTTATGAAAATTATAGATTTTTATCTGCGCTTTATCTAACTTGTTTTAAAGAATGCCATTTGAAGAAACATATTTTGTTAGTTATGTTTTTTTCTCTCCGTCCTTTATGTATTCATAAAATGAAATTATGTAAAAAAAAAACACTTTCCCGCCAAAATATTTTATACCATGAGTAGATTTGTTTAAAGATTACATTAAAACAATACTCACGAAAAAATATTCCAAAGAATAATCATTAATATTTTCAGGTTTTATACCTTAAATTTCTTTCTCATAATTTACTATATCTAATGTACAATCTGTCAAAAACATAAATTTTTAAGTCCTTATCTGTTCTAAAATTAGATGAAAAACATGATTTTTTTTTTCATTTGCATTTTTAAATGAATTTTAACCATTTTATTGCAAAGTACACTCAGACTTGCGTTTATTGATGATGTATAAAAAATGTATGAAATGAATTGTATGAACAACAAATGGACCATTTATTACATATGTATTGAAATTTAAGCTTTTAAAAATATTTGACCATAAGATACTCAGATTAAGAAAAAAATGTACTTGGAATTCTGGTAGTTTTACATGGACGTGCATAGAAAAATTGTCTTATTTGTTATTATCAGAAAATGAAGTAACTTCACCGGTATATACAACAAAATATCAAATGAATGAAAAAAGTATCAGAATTTATATTTGCGTTATTTTCTGCAGAAAGGAAAAACTTCGTCCCTCTTAAGAAATATTTTGACAATGAGAAGAATAGCAAATTTAAAGCATTCTTAAGTAATCGAAAAATTAAAAGCATGTTTCATTTCTAAAATTCATCTTTTTTAAAAGAAAGAAAAACTAATGGTGAAAACAAATTGAAATAAGACTATAACATTTCTAGTGATTCTTTTTAATATCTACATAACTATAAATGTATACACCAAAAAATAAAATTTTGTGTTGTTTATTAATACACATTTGAATCCATTAAATAATGAAAAAAAAATTCACTACGATAAATGAGAAAGAGGCTTTTTTATATTAAAAAAAATTACAAAATTGTTAACAGTGAATTTATAATGAACATTTTTAGTACAATTAAACTGAGATTTAATTTTCTGTATCTGAAGTATATTTTAATGTGAACGATACATTTTTTTTTTAAAGTCACTAAAAATTAAATATATTTATATATACCTTTTAATTTTGTGAGACTTGCGAAACGGATAATTTGTGCATCTAAGTTGAGATATACAAATTAAAATTTCAAAAACTAAAAAAAAAAAAAGAAAAAAAAAAGAAAGAAAGAAAGAAAGAAAAAGAAATACTTAACTTTTATAATTGTGAATCAAAAACAAAAATAAGATGATTATTTTTTTAATGCCCTCAAAATCTGTTCAATTTCTGAGCTATTAAATTGTGAAATTAGTTATATTATACAATCGCATTGAACGTGGATTTAATTTGAATATCATTGGCCAGATTTTATCTAATCTTTCAACAATCACCGATTCTCTTCCAGTTAATAAAGAATTTTAAAATGTTGTTGCATTACCTTACCTTCATAAAGTAAATACAGAAAATCTTTCGTATTCTCAATAGGTTTAGTTTCAAAGTTGTTTTATCTCCAACAAATATATATATATATATTTTCATTTCTCAATGATCCAACAACCACAATAACTGGGGGATTTTCAGAATATTCTGCGAATTTGGTCATTTGCAGAGTCGCACTTAGAATTATGCTCAAAGAACATAAGAATTATATTATAAAGCAGGAATTATTGAAATCTACTACAGCTAATCATTGTTGAAATTCAACATCATTTTAATTATAAAGAAGCTAAAGTTATTCAGAAATGTAGTTCAGTTTTGGATATAATTTTTTACGAAGTTTACAATATTCATAAACATATTTCTTACTTAGTTAACGACAGAAACAGCTCCCCTTTTCTTTCGCCACTGTGGAGGGTTCTTGTGGACTAACTCCTTTTTTAAGCTATTTTCGGTCAGTTGCATCATTTCTTTAGGATATTTAAACTCTTGTTTTTACTTGTTCAATCATTTATCCAGTACTCCGGGCTATAGACGAGGGACTTTTTGAGCCCATTTCCCATTTCCCATTTCATTTTCTTTTTCACTGAAGGCCCCAGCAGTGGCTGAGAGGTTCTGACCTCTCAGCTGGTAGACAGCAGGCGCTGGGTTCGAACCCAATCGCCGTCGACCTAACCGTTCGGAGTTTTCGTGGTTTTCTTCCAACCTTGCGTAAATACGGGTTACGTTCCCTTAGAAAGACCCCCCACGAAGGGCACTTTCCCCAGAGCCTATATCCTTAGAGTGGATAATTGGGCGACACAAAAAAAAATCAAACCAAACCTTTTTCACTGAAGAAGGCGTTTAATGTATCCTTCAAACGGCCGTATGTATTAGGGGGATTCACTTCTAAGTATCTGAGCATTGCAACGTTGTTTTCATAGTTTTTACATTATGTAATAATACTTTTAGTAATTAAAATTGTATTCTTCGATTCAAAATTTTGAAAATTCCATTCCTAATTTTGCCTTATTTGTAAATGCGAATGTATAAACTTAAATTGTTCAATAATGTGAGTTTTCTATGTTGTTTATATGAATATTTTCATAAGCCTTGTTTACAGAGAAAGTGTCACGTTAACAAATATAATTATTTAAAGCGAATAAGAATCCGCCTTTATCATGATCACAAGTTTTTTTACGTTTTTAAAATTTAGCAAACTAGATACAAATTTACAATCAATTAGAGATTCCATTTAATTATATGCATTTAGAAAATGTCAGGAAAGAAGTTCCTACATTTTTAAGCATTTTAATAGTTTAGGCGTATGGTTAGAAGGATTGCATAATGTTTTGAAGCTTTTTAGTGAATGAAATTATAGCAAATGAGTTTCGGTAAAATAATATGATTACCGATATTATATAAAGATCCACTCAGTAGTTAATCAAATAAAGTTTTAGAAGTAAAATAAATGTTACAACTCTTAATCAATGAAATAAAATGTACAAAATGATATCCGCTAAAATTAAATAGCAACACATGTGTAAATAAATATTTCTTTTTTTATTTCAATTTTTTCATTGGTTGATCAAGCGAATGAAGTCAATCGGAAATGTATAAATTGATTGATAATTGATTAATTGAAATCTATAAAATATCATCCTTGGACTGTGATTAACAATAATATTTATAAAACTATTAGTCTTATAAAATTGTAAATCTTATAAAACTAATAGTCTTCCGTTCTAAAAAACCATTCGATTCCCCTCCATTTCCTTGCAAAGTGATTCTTAAGCCTGATTACGTAAGATTTTTATACGATAGACTGATAGAATTATTCTCATTTCCCGTCCGTTTAATTTTCAAAATGATTTGTTTCCAGCTTCCCAAAAAATAAATTGGCAACGCTAAACATTGTTGTAAAATCCTGTATTCGTGCGCACTTTGCTATATAACGACATTACTTTGATTTGAGAATAAGAATTTTACGTTGTTTCGAGTGAAACAGAATTATGTCATCTGGAGGAGGAAAATGTCTTCAATAGGTAAAGTTGTATTCTTGTAATATCATCTTTCTGTTTTATTAAGGCGGCTTATTACATCTGTATTAAGTTTGAACCGAAGTATTCGTGAAATTGTTTGCTGTGAAGTGAAGCACAATTAAATTTGTTTAAAAGGGTATCATGTATTATTATAGATGATACTCTTTTAAACAAATCAACTATAATTGATTGTAATGGGACATTTTTCAAGGAATTCATGTTTTGCCTTACTACTGTGTACCACCCATGATTGCTAATTAAGCATTCTACGATTGAGTGCTGGCCAAAAATGATATATCAAGCATTAGCAATTACATATTGTATTGTTATAGAGCAGCAATTCACACTATATTGTATAACTAGGGGTTATATATACAATATATACAACTAAGGGGTTGGACATCCTGCGAGCATCGCCCGCCAACACCGGTTCAGTCTTCGCAACATATGAAAATATAAAAATATGTTGTACTTTAAAAAAGTTGTCAGATTACCGAAGATAGGATAATGATATCTAAACAACAGTGTGGCTATCTTCTATAGTCGCGTTGACACGCTTTTCAGTTTCTGTGAGATTTTTTTTCCGTTACCTCGGTTTTCGGTACTGATAAATTACACATTTGAAAATCATCTTGTATAAAGTTGTTAGAATAAAAATGTGACTATCTTTGTGTTTTATAATGTCACTATGGGCAATCTTCTTCTTTTAGATTATAAATTAAGAAATTGGAATGGCTTTCAGATCAAAGCATTGAAAAACATTGTTTTAAACATTTAGGCCGATACAATGGAACCCGGTTAAGACGCGTTTCGAGGGAGTGGACAAAGGTCACGTATTAAACGAGACAGTGTATTAAACTTGATTTGTATATTATTGCAAGAACTGAGCTTACTGAGACTTTTAATTCTCTGAATGATCTTTAAGGCTTTGATTATGTTTACGATCAAAAATTTTGTTTTTTAAGCATATTTAGGTTAAAATTGAACTGTGTTCCATTTAAAATAATTTTTTTTCTTTATAGAACCGACAAGAATAATAATGGGTATAAATAGGGATTCCAACATAGCTTTATTGTCGGATTTATACGTCACAATGAAAAATAGTTTCTCAGGTAGATTACTTTTTTTAAGAGAAAGAAAAAAATATTAAAGCCTGAAATCGATAATTTTTGCCATAATTTAGAAAGCGTTCACTAGCGGTAAATGTTTGACATTTGAAAGACATTCTTGTTCTATAATCTACCGGACCTAAAATCTTCAAAATTTCTCAGGCAAACACATTTTTTTTCTCTTTCAAAATTCATTAAGTTTTTTCAAAAATTATACGTACAAGTGGAAAAATTCATTTAAGTATACTACTTTTATTCTACTTCAAAGACATAGATATTCAAGAAATAGTTCATGTTCAGACGACTGTCGCTGGTAAAACCACAGATGATTTAAAACTCAGGATGTGTATAAAATTTCTTTTTTGGGGGGGGGGGTTGTGTGTAAAGTTCATGCAAATAATCTAAGGTACCCTGGGGTAATAACGCCACGTTAAGGTTCTACCAATTTTCACGGCTCAGTTTTAGTTTGTATTTTTCAAACAAATACATGATTTGATTCAGCAACTCATTGACTATCTATATAAAAAAAATAATTTAACAGATATGTATTCATAAAATGTAATGGCGTGATTTCTTGACCAATGCTATTTGGCGTTATTACCCACCTATATGGGTAATAACGCCATGCAAACAAAACTATGAAATAAGATGGAATAATTGCATGTAGATTGCCCAATTCTAAAAATGCAAACTCTACAAACTTAGAAATTGACAAATTGCATTCTAAGCTATTGAAAATGTTCAATTTTTTTGAAAGTGTAAGAAAAATAAAGGTGTGGTCTGGGGGGGAGGATGAGGCAAAAGAATATCAGACCGTGAGCATCTTTTTGCTTAAAAAGGACCGCTTAAATAGAATTATTAGAAATATTGCACAATTTTAACTGTGTTTATTTGAAACAGTATTAAGGATGTAGCTCGGCCACTGTAGGGAATCAACCGGCGTATTAATGCCAAGGATTGGCGTTATTACCCCGTTATAGTTATTGCGCTGTACATTTTAAATTACAAATTATCTCGAGAAGATATCCAAAATCTTCAACAATATTTTGAAAGTTCATAAAATGTACTACAAATTTATGTAATTAACAAAGTATTTCCGGATAAAAAAAATAGTCTTTACATCACAAAACGTATCTCGCAAATTTTAGATCAAGCGTTAATTTTAGTTGCTTGTAAAAACAATAAGACCTAAAAATGAAACAAATGAACTTGAATCTGTTTTTTGTGATTTATATGACTCAAAACCCTTCTGCGTAGAGCACATGGGTGTCATTTACCAGATTATTTCATAATTATGCGAAATATTAGCACTTGGCGTTATTACCCCACCTGGCGTTATTACACCAGACCACCTTATTTACAGGTTTTAAATATCTGCATGCATTAATATTTTTAGATGATGATTAAAAATATATAATTTTCTATAAAATGTATTTAAAACTCATTAGTTTATGAAAAAATGATTTTAAAAAAGAAAAAGAATGACTTTGCCAACTGCACATTATTTAAATTTAAAATCGTTTCTCCACTAATTATCATTTTTTTCATCCGATTATTTTTGATCGATTTAAAATTTCAGATATTTGATAACACGTAAAAATTTAAAGCAAGGAGTGGGATTTGATTTTCAGGGGGGCGCGTTAACTAATTTTTAAAACCGTAGAGTTTTCTAAAATAAATATAATTTTAGGTGTGTTTAGTTTCAATGGGTATTCTGATAAACATTATTTATAAAAAATTACAAAAATAGAAGAGCAGTTCCCAAATATACCTGAACCCTCATGTGATATATCATTGGAAAGGTCTTTGATCATTCGTTAGCATTATGAACATCCCTTAATTTCTAAGTTGTTTTCTTTATACCACCAGACTTTAATTTGTATATTTTGAACAATTTTTCTAACTCAGCATAAAATTAAGTTACAGCATATTATGCCCCCTTTTTTGAAGGCATCATTGAAGAGGTACCTCATGACGCTCTTTCGATTGGTGGCATCTATTTCGAACGGAGATAAGTACAGGGTTTGTCAACAGCTCTTAGTTGGACGAAATGCATTTTTTTCATGTGACAGATCGTTTTGACATGATACAGATTTTAAATTGACAAATCTTGGCCTATCTATCACCCACTCCACTCCATCAAGTACCCACTCCGATCCCTCTTAATTCATTTTTTTCACCTCAAAAAGACGGTTTAAGTTTCAGTTTATGCAATACTCTCCCCTTTTCTTTCCAAAAATTTGCATATTCTTGCCATACGTTACATGAAATTTAAAGGTGCTGCTATAAATGTTCTTATTGAAATATGTGAAGGGTTTATTAATTACAAATTAACGATTTAGAATTTTTAATTAAAGAATAAATGTTAAGAAACATATATTAAATGAAACCTTGTATGCAATTGTCACGATGACGCTTATCCACTTGTTCACATTTATGTGTAATGTTTTTGATGTAACTTTCCTTATTTTCTGTTTTTAATAAATAATCTTTTGATTCTTATTTAGAAATTTTCATTCGATTTAAATTTAATCTGTATTTATTTATCTTTTTTCATTTAGCTACTGCAGTGATTTCCAAAACATGGGTCGCGGTGGTTATTTTCTTGGACCGTGGAAAAATCGTGGTTTGTTACAAATGTCTTTTATTTCATCTGTTTAAAAAATATAAGAGTTTCAGAAGAAAGTAATATTTCTAGCAAAAATTCTTAATATCCTTCTAGATGAATTAATGAACATAAAAAACAGAAATATCTAAATGAGCTCTGAGATCTTTGATGGGATTCAACGTGATGTACTTGTGTTATTATACTTTTTCTACTGTGCTAATAATAATAATAATAAAAAACAAGTACAGAAACAAACTGCTTGTAGAAGTGACTTAAGTCTTAAATAAACCTGTTTTAACCCTGATATAAATATCCTGATCATTAAAAAACATTGCTAGTGTCTCACTGATAATAAAATTATGTTTTGAAAATAATTAAACATATTTTTCATTATGTTTGTAGTTTACGGGTTGTTTTAAATATTATTCAAGTTCTACATTCGTATTAACAGTTTTGTTTTTATTGAAAGCATATCTTTAGCACGAAAAATTATGTTTTTTCGTAGGATAGGATTTTTGATAGCTTATAGAGGTCAAGCAACGATTCCCTTTCCCCATATTGATATACGCCCTTACATTAAGTGGGTTGTGATTTTTTTTTTTTTTTACTCAAATGGTGGATCGTGTACCACTAAAGGTTTGATACCGCTGAGCTAAAGTATTAAAAACATGTAATTTTTCATCTTCGTTGATGGGAATATTACATTGTTAATAATCATTTCTTTTACCAAGTATAATTTCATGTACAAGCTAACTAATACATTATCATTTTTTCTCACGTGAAATACTTTAAAAACATGATTTTTTTTTTTTTTTTTTTTTTTTTTTTTTTTTTTTTTTTAATAGGATATTAAGTACTCTCTTATGAAATAAATGTTACATAATAAAAACAATAACATACATTATTATTTTTATTACACTGAAATTTTATGTATTTTTATGTGTGTTGCAAATCTGCATATTACTAAAATAAAATCTAAAAAAAAAAAAAAGATAGAATTTTTTAGATTTTTAAACAAGTATTTTTAATGAACACCATTAAGCTAATTTATTATGGAAGGAAAATTATATTATCTCAAAATGTAATGATACATCAAGCATTTTTTTGTCTTGGAATTTTAAAATTAATTGGAACGAAACATTATATTCTAATTAACTACATTTAGTAGACATGTTTAGAAATTTATCTATGGAAAGCAAAAATAAATATTTTCAGGTTTCTTTTTTTTTCTTTTTTTTTTTCATATTTTTATTTTTTATGTTTTTATTATCACATTTATCGCGTTTAATTCTAGTATGTTGCAAAGAAAAAATAATAACAAATAATATATGTTCTATTTCTGGATGTATATGCATTATTTAAAAAACATCTCTTTATTGTCTTACTTCAGACGCGTTTTGGATGATTAATGAAGAATACTTTAAAATTAATTGATCCGGAGTTTTCCGGGAAAAAATGACTTAATAAAATGATGGATGATTTACTAATAAAATTTTTTAAGGATGATTTCGGTAACTGCATAACAAAATTCTTATACCAATAAAAAAAATCATTTTACCCTTAATATATTATGTAACTTATTCTTATTTTAAGCTTCGCTAATGAAAAAAATATAATCTGTTCAAAATTTAGAATATACAAATTCTTAAAATATCTGTAATCAACTGAACATATCAAAAATAATTTTAAATGACCAAAGGAAAAGAAATTCTTGTTTAGATTATTATTATTATTATTTACATTAAGACAATTTTATTCATTCCATCGGTTATAGCAATATTTCTTTATTTTTAGTTTAAAAAAAATATTGCATATATAACATTTAAAAAATAATTATATCTGCATCTTTAAAAAAAATACAAGAATAATAAAATAACATAAAATCGATTTAAAGTATAAAAATTTAATTATAGTAATAGTTAAAAATAAAAAATAACATATCATCAATATCGATTTTGGTAATTCGATATAATCGAATACAAGATTATAATGCATTAATGTACCAATAAGTATTGGTATATTATTATACCAGATCAATATATGAGATTAATATACCATATTATAATATATTAATCTATTAAATATTAATATCCAATAATAATAATTCAGTTATAGAAATTTCAATTATGCACGTTAAACAATTATAACAAATATTTAATAGGGAACAATTCATAATAATGACATGTTAACATTATAAAATACACACAAAATGGAATTTATTCCTTAAAATGATATGCATTCTAAATTGCATTATAAAACCATAGTGAAAGGTAAAAACAAAGAAAAATAAAAAGAATATTGCCCAGTTAAACTGATGGCATTAAGCTCACAGGCTACGCATACTAATTGTAGATTACAGCCTTATATTTTCAAGGGTTAATTCCGTTCGAAAAAAATTAAGAAGGGGAAACAGCTCTCCCCTTTCTTATTTTTTATACTTAATCATTGAACCTCCTAAACTTTTAAGGCCATGCTTTATCATATAAAAAATCTATATACAAAATTCAGAGCTAATCGGATAATTCTTAATAAAAACCCATTTAGCATTTATATAATTAAAGAGGAGTTAACCCCCTCTTTTATACTTAACCATTAAACTTCTAAAACTATTCAGGGATTTGAACGAAATCTGACAATTCTGCTTGAAAAACCCATTTATATAAATTAAGGGGTTGGACATTAGAACCCCCGTTCCCTCTGTTTGTACTTATTCAATGAACACCTAATAACAGTCACGGAATCGCCTCACCAGAATGATCCTATGTTTAAATTTTGAACGAAAACTTAATTCTACATGAAAAACCCACTTATATCAATTAAGGCGAGGGACATGAGCCCCCCGTTCCCCTCTTATATACATCGAATGAACTCCAAAAACTAATCAGGGAAGCGCCTTGTCAGGATATACCTATATACAAAATTTCAAGTGGATCGGATATTTTTATCATGAGTTATCGCGTTACGCACGAACGAACATACATACAGAACGGGCGGGCACATAAGCTCTCAGGCTATGATAGCCTGTGAGCTAAAAATTTAAGCTTGTTTTTTTTTTTTTCTTGATTACTTAAAATACATTTTTTATGGCTATTTTTCACATAGTTTATCTTTATTTCAAATAAAATTCCTAAAATAAGTAGATATTATGTCATAGTACCTAAAAGTAGATGAAGGTTACATTCTACTTTTCTTTGCGATTTTATATAGATTTTGGGAAAATTTTCCATAAGTTACAGGTGTTTCTTGGATAGGAAGTAAATAAATATCGCTATTTCAATATGAGATAGCATAAAATCTATGCCCACAATAATGCATATCCCAATAAAATCGCAAAGTAAAATTAAATCCCAGGTAAAATACAGATATAATATAGCACATTCGGTAAGCAATTTTATGCAAAATTAGATTTCGAGGTGTGTTTGTGGGGGGAGGGGGGGGGGGTTGATCACTAAAAAACATACTTTTCATTCTGAAAAATACAAGAACTTGGGTTTCGTCAGAAGTTCAGAGCACTGTTTAATGCGACGAGTGTAAAATTTCCGAAAACTTTGAATAAAAGCTTATATGTATGAGAGATAATTAAAAAAATCAATTGTGGTTAGTAAGGTATTAAATATTTTACATAGTGAAATGAAAAAAAAAAAACAGTGATTTGTTTGTTGATATGTCAGTTGGTGTGGAGGTCAGTGAGTGGATATTGTAAAGAAATATAATGCAATTCCGTGATGTGTGCAATTAAATGATAAACTGATTATTGATGATAACCCTCAATTGGAATAACATAAATATGCTGTTACAGTTCATCTCAAATTGCTGCATACTGTTTGATATAGCTGTGAATTTAATTTTCGGCACCATCTAGTCTAGTGGGGCACAAACTGTGGGTCGTACGATAATTTTTGCGGATTGCTAAACTCAAGAAAAAATATCTTATAATTAAAAAACAAAACATAAAACTTACTTTCATTATTATTATATATTAAATATTAAAAATACCAGTAAAACATTGTCAATAACATAGCAACACCAGTAAATAATATAACAATACCAGTTAAACAGTAAAATGAGATCATCATCATTTATAAAAATTTAGCTACTTTCATGAAATTGTGCATTTCTCTGTTCTAAAAAAAGTAACTAACGCTGTCACCGCTGCTGAGAATGAATTTTTTGTGTTTTGGAGTATTTCTTCATTAATATTAAGAAGACTTCGGCACACAAAAATATGAAAATTGACGGCACTACAGAAAAATATTTGACAAACACACTGATGAAGTCAAATTTTTAAACTGAATAATAATTTTAAAGATATGTAATGTTAAATTTGATAAAAAAAAATTCCATTAAAAAATATAATAGGAGCAGAAACTATACATAGGAATTTAAACATGTTTATATCATTTTATACATAAAAATTATCCGATCTGCACACAGAATTAATTGTTTTAATTTGACTATATTTTAAGAATTTATTTCCATTTTGAGTTAAAAATTTCAGGATTTTTCGAGTAATTCTTTACATATTTTAGAAATGTCTGTTAATTTAAATTGTTTAAAAATAATAAAAGAAATATATGTTCTTCAAATAATGTACACGCAACTATCGTAAAAAACATTCAAATCAGAATTACCAATTAAAACAGGAAATACAATGCATTATTTTTTTGCAAAGAAAAAGTGCAAATTTTCCTAATTTTGTTAATGTACACTGTAAAAAAAAATCTATGAAGGTACTAAACATTTTCTAGGAAACTGGGATTCCAAGAACTTTTCATGTAACGATAACAGGAAAAATTCATATAATCGATTCTGAAACTTGAATTTTTGCTGTTACCGTTACAGGAAAAGTTCTTGGAATCCCAGTTTCCAAGAAAAGGTTTAGTACTTTTGCAGATTTTTTTTTTACAGTGTAGTCTTGAGCTAATAATACTGGTGTATTAACACATGTAACTAGATTTTTGAAACAGTATTAAGATGCATGATGCAGGAGAAAATTTTGGGATTGACATATCCAACAAATTTGTGCACGTTTTTGGCTATAGCAAGCAGGTCTTCCATCAATATGAAAATATTCTGCTGGAAAGAGGCACTGCACTGTAAAAAAAAATCTGCAAAGGTACTATACTTTAACTAGGAAACTGGGATTCCAAGAACTTTTCCTGTAACGGTAACAGCAAAAATTCAAGTTTCAGAATCGATTACATGAATTTTTCCTGTTATCGTTACATGAAAAGTTCTTGGAATCCCAGTTTCCTAGAAAATGTTTAGTACCTTCACAGATTTTTTTTTTTTACAGTGTGTAATAGCGATTTTTATACCATTTTAATAATTGTACCATCGGAAAGTGTATGAAGTTATCTATAGTTGTGAACCAAATTTTGTTTGTAATTTTTTTTGATATGGCCAGCAGATCTTCTTTAATATGAATAAATCCTGCCAAAAGAGGGCACTGTAATAGCGGTGTCTATGCCATTTTCATTGAAAATGAAAATTTGATAATTTTTCTTCAACTTAAAACCACTTTCAATTAATTTTGAGCTATTTTTCTATATCTAATTAATTTTTACTTTTTTTTACATCGTGGTTCAAGTATCCCCTCCTATGGTGAAGGGATACTTGAGCCAGTACGGAAAAATACCTACAAAAGTAATTTTTTTCGCTTTATTTTTGCACAAATATTTTACAGAATGATAAATTTTGATGCATAAATTCCTTCAAAACCAATTGAGACTGGAATTCAGATGTTTCAGCTCTTTGGCAACATGTATGAAGAACAAATTAAGAATGGTTGTAAAACCACACATCTTTTTTCTTTTACCTACATGGTAACTCAGCAGTGCCCTCTGTTGGGAACAATAGAAGTCATTTTTTTGATTTAAAAAAAAGTTACAGTAACAGAGGTTACAATTTCGATATAAAATATTAATCTTAATATATTGTATTAAAAAATAAATATTTAATATGTTGGACTTAACTAATTAAAGTATTAGAGATTATTTTACATTTATCTAGACAGGCTATTTTGTTAGTCAAAATGAAAAATAAAATGAATATTTTCATTTAAAAAAATTTCTACATCATTATTTTTTTAAGAAAAAAAAAATATGCTCCCTTTTACCCAGAAAAAATCTATTAGTGAATATAAGGACGTAATTTTATTTTTTGTTTATTTTACTCATGTCTAATTTTCTAGTGGGAATGGTTGACCCATGTCTCAATTATCCCCAATCTCTCTAGCTCAAATATCCCCATTACCACTATTTTTGTTTATCAGAGTTTTACTAAGTAAAGCATGCAGCTATTTGAGCTATTTTAAATTCAAAATACAATTGAGATTATACTTATTAAATTTATATATATTGATTCAAGTTTAAACGAAACTTTGATAACAAAAAATAAATAAATAAAATAAAATTAAAAAATCATTTACTTAAATATTTACTTTAGATAGGGAAAAACAACTATTAATCACCATACTTTCAAAATGGTACCAAGATATGTGATTTCTTTTTTACATGTTCAGAACTATAAATATGTTACCATATTGTCAGTTTTAGAAAGAAAAATTAACCAACTGTAGAAATAATAGGGGTGGCTCAAGTATCCCCACTCTCCCCTTCCATTTTCATTTTTGTACCATTGAAAAGGGTATAAAATTATGCGTAGAAATATACATAAGAAATTATTCTCAAATTACAGGTGCATAAACAAAATAGTACAGGTCATATAATTTCGCGAAGAAATATTCCCGAAACCGTCAACTAACTGAAAAAAATGAAGATCTTTTGCGTTACCCAGTAAAAAAAAAAAAAACTAATGTACAAAAAGTCTTCAAATTGCAGATCATGATTAAGAAGCTTATTGTAATAAACTGTGTTCATTTAATTTTTTGAGGATAGTATGCATACTCGTAGAGAAATTGTGGTTTTTATAAAAATGGTTCAAAATTTTGCTTAGAGTCAAAATTTTGTTTAGAGTTTGCTTTGATTCAAAGTTTTTTGCTTAGAATTTGCATAGTTCTTAATACAAAACAATATTATTTTTAAAAAATATGACAAAAAACATTGTACAAAATACCCTGTAATCAGAATTAAAAAAGTATATTAAGAATCGTAAAAATATGATCATTTTTACCAAATAATATTTTACTGCTCATGCGTGAACGGAATCAAAATATAATTTACATAATGATTATTATTGTCATTATCTGAAAATTATTATTATCTGAAAAATATCGTCAGTAGAATAAACTCGAAATCTGTTATTCTCAAAGTGAAGCAAAAATATGAACGGCTGTATCCATATGCCATTGGTTAGTGTCAAAATAGCATATACACAAAATTGCACGTATATCTGGACATAACCCCTCATCTTTTTTGCTTAGTTTTGGGAATAACGGATTTTGAGCTTATTCTACCTGTGATAATTTTTTGAATTTTCAAGCTATGTTATTAAAACTTTCACAAAAGTTGCTCTATACATTTAGCAAACGCATTATGCAAATTATATTTTGATTACGTTCATGCATTTGCAGAGAAATATTATTTAATAAATCTGTTCATTTTTCATATAATTTTTATTATTTTATAACTTTGATTACAGTGTATTATGTACAATATTGTTTGTCATATTTTCTAAAAAATACATTATTTTTAATTTAAAACTTTGCAAATTATAAACAAACACCCTTGGAAAATTTGGGACTATTTTGATAAAATCTTTAATTTCTCTACGAGTATACATATCGTCATAAAAATTAACACAGTTTACAACAATAAACCATCTAATCATATTCTGCAATTTAAAGGCTTTTGCTACATTAGATTTGGCAGGGTTATTCAAAATATCTTTGTCATTTTTCAACTTCTTGACGATCCCCTATGGGATATCGGGAAAAGAATATTGTCGATAATGTCGACCTGTACTATTTTGTTTACACACCTAGAGTTTCAGTGTAATTTCGCATGCATATTGTATTTATATTATGTTATCTAGATAATTTAACACAAATATAAAATCACAAATGTCAAGCTTTTTTGCTGGCACTGTAGTATAAAATTTTGAAGATATATAAATTATAGTTTTCTTTCGAATTTATTAAATTCTACCGTACTTAAGTAATTCAATGATATCCCATGATAGGTAATAATTGTATATTTTCATGGTGGCTATGTGCAGCTTAAGTTAATTATTGACCTCACCGTGTGTCACATCTGGCACATACCTAAAAATCCTATAAATCTCGTTATCTGCCATGAATTTCGCAAATATGATTTCTGTAACTAATCAAGAAGTGTTCAAAGAATAGAATTACACTTATTTTGTCCATATCCGATGGCTGCATGTGACAAAAAATAATGTTTGTTCTTCAAAGACAAAAAATAAAGTAAAATAAAATAAAATAAAATAAAAAAGAAAAAAAGAAGCTATTACGGCAAGATTTTATATTTTTATTTTTTGTATAAGTACCTTAAAATATTAATATAAAGAATGTTGAAAAGTGTTAAGCAGATAAAAATAGTTAATTTAAGTCCATTTAATTTTGAAATGTAGCAATAGAATATTTAGAGACGCTAGATGTGTACATATCGTACACCCATTTCAAATTTTAAGTTGAAAATCTGAAATTTAATTTGTTTTTTCTACAGGGTGGTTATAAATAAACTTTGCCGAGGAAATTTGTAAGTGACACAGAGTCAGTACACCAATCACTGCTTACAACACAGATTGGAGGAAAAAAAACTTTTATTTTGATTACACATTTTCCACATGGGTGCCATAACAATCAATTACACATTGCATGTGGGCGACTCTGGATAATACAGCCGAACTTTATATCGCATGAGGAATGTTTGCAATCTCACGTTTGATGTAATCTTTCAAATCCTGAAACGTTTGCGGATTGCACTTGTACATTCTAGATTTTAGATATCCCCAGAACCAGAAATCCATAGGAGTGAGGTCGGAAGATCGCGGAGGCCATTGAAATGGAAAATGGCATGAGATGACACGGTCGCACAATGCTCACAATTTCTGGTTTTGAAGTTGACGTTACCAGTTAAGGTGAAATTCGCCTCGTCTGTTCATGATATGCGAAGAGGCCAGTTGTTATACCCATGATATTGGATAAGAAATTTATTAATAAAGTCTAAACGTTTTTGATGGTCTCTCATTTCCAATAACTGGGCGCGCTGGTACTGGTAAGCAAACATACTGATTACAGAGCGCAATAAATTTAGGACCATTGATTACACGAGATGCACCTGTTATAGTTTGCATGTGTTCTGTGGTCACTATATGATGCACTTTCATAACAGTATTTCATAACAGATCGTCCGGATCGCGCTCTGTCACAGGTGCAGCCAGTTTCTTCTAATTACATTATTAAATCCCGAAGAGCTTGTAGGCTGCATGGTCCACGTATTTAGCAATGTTTTCGACGGTAAACACGCCAAGTTTTTCCAGCATTCATCCCATTTTGATAATAGAGTTTAAGCAATTCACCATGAACGAAGTCATTTTGTCGCATTTGCGAGTTACCGACTCTAGAACTAACACTGCCCCGCCAATTATTATCAGTTATCTATGCTGACTATCTTGAAAACGGCGTTCCGTGATTGGTATTTTGTCTCTGTCATATTCAAATTTTCTTTGTGCGCCCTGCTCTAGTTTTTTTTTTTTTGTGGGGGGGGGTGGCGTTTGCAGAGCTGTTTTTGTGCGAGCATAACGCGTCCGTTTATTGCGATACACGTACGGCTCCAACGCTTTTTAGGGTTTTCACATGCGCTGAGCATTTTACGATGAAAAAAATGCTCGTTGCCATGGAAAATTTCGAGTTTCTGTAACTATAACGGTAACAGTGAGCACCATTTTGTTCCCGTCGCAGAATCTCCTGCTCATACCTCTGAATAGCTATATCTGAAATCTCACCTCGATCGGTTGAACGGACTGGGCGCTAGAATTCCGTATATCGGTGGTCATATTTTTTATGACCACCCAGTATTTTTCCCATTATTAGGCCGATGTATAGATTTTAATATTTCTTTTCATGAAAATAGAAAAAATCGAGCAGAGAAGAATTAAAGTTATATTATTTTCGTATTACTGAATTTAATACATACAGTTTTAACAAATTTTGTATTCAAGCATTTTTGCTTAACAGCGCAATAGCTTGTTCTACCAAGATCTGAATATTTATAAAACCAGTTACTTTAAATAAAACCCCTCATTCATCACTTTTGACGAGCAATTTAGGATGATTTCTTTGGTAGAACCTTAAGTTCGTTACCGTCAAGTTTTTTCTGGTATTTTACATGTACAATAGCATAAATTACAGATTGTACGATACTACGTATGATTCAAAATCTTTTAATCTTTTAATATCTCTGATGACATATTCAATTTTCTAATGTAAACATATACGGATTTACATTTATTATGAAACATTTCTATGCATAAACTAATTCTTAAATTTTTACGAAATTTTATTTCGTAAAAGCTTAACAGGTTTTAAGAAAGCAGTTTTTTACATATACCAGCAACTAAAAATGCACAAAAGTTACTGCTTGGAAAAATTAATAAAGTAATTTTATCAGTATAATATTCTAAATCCAATAAAAGAAATTGTGTCTCTAAGTACATGTTTTGAAATATTAATAGCTAAGAGCCGCGTTATGTTGTTGACAGCTTCGAACAATAATAATGCAAAATAATGCTCGAATTTTTCTTCAAAGCGTCGCTCTCAAGAAATAATGTTCTCCTCCCATTCAATGTTAGCTTCTTCACAATAAAAACTAATTATATTCATTCAGGAGGATAGCACTATAAGTTATTTACCTTGAAATAAATTAAAATTATATGTATTTTGGCTAGTTAATTAATGTCGCTTCCAGTGCACCTGCGTTATGTCAGATACATATATTACACAGCATATAAATCTTTTGATGGATAAAGAAAACTACTCACTAGTTGCATAAGGTGATATTTTTATTCCCAATAACGTATTAATGTAGAGGTGTGAAATCAGTTTTTATAATTTTAAAATTGTTCTTGAAGCATGTGTATTGCTATATTGTGATTTTTTTATGTTTTCTTTTTTCCGGTTTAATTATTGTTCTACAAATACTAACAATAACTTATAATGCACTAATACTACTGTACTAAATGTCTACAAATGCTAATAATGTTTTACAAATATTAACAAAATAATTTTGTAATTCAACTAAGGTGGTCTGGTGTAATAACGCCAGGTGGGGTAATAACGCCAAGTGCTAATATTTCGCATAATTATGAAATAATCTGGTAAATGACACCCATGTGCTCTACGCAGAAGGGTTTTGAGTCATATAAATCACAAAAAACAGATTCAAGTTCATTTGTTTCATTTTTAGGTCTTATTGTTTTTACAAGCAACTAAAATTAACGCTTGATCTAAAATTTGCGAGATACGTTTTGTGATGTAAAGACTATTTTTTTTATCCGGAAATACTTTGTTAATTACATAAATTTGTAGTACATTTTATGAACTTTCAAAATATTGTTGAAGATTTTGGATATCTTCTCGAGATAATTTGTAATTTAAAATGTACAGCGCAATAACTATAACGGGGTAATAACGCCAATCCTTGGCATTAATACGCCGGTTGATTCCCTACAGTGGCCGAGCTACATCCTTAATACTGTTTCAAATAAACACAGTTAAAATTGTGCAATATTTCTAATAATTCTATTTAAGCGGTCCTTTTTAAGCAAAAAGATGCTCACGGTCTGATATTCTTTTGCCTCATCCTCCCCCCCAGACCACACCTTTATTTTTCTTACACTTTCAAAAAAATTGAACATTTTCAATAGCTTAGAATGCAATTTGTCAATTTCTAAGTTTGTAGAGTTTGCATTTTTAGAATTGGGCAATCTACATGCAATTATTCCATCTTATTTCATAGTTTTGTTTGCATGGCGTTATTACCCATATAGGTGGGTAATAACGCCAAATAGCATTGGTCAAGAAATCACGCCATTACATTTTATGAATACATATCTGTTAAATTATTTTTTTTATATAGATAGTCAATGAGTTGCTGAATCAAATCATGTATTTGTTTGAAAAATGCAAACTAAAACTGAGCCGTGAAAATTGGTAGAACCTTAACGTGGCGTTATTACCCCAGGGTACCTTATATAGAAAAAAGTGTTAATAATTCCGTTTGCGTTTCTCGCAATGAAATAATAATAATAATAATAATTATTATTATTATTGTTATTATTTCCAAGTTCCTCTAAAGTTATAAACTTGCTAAAATTATTTTTGAAAAAATTTATATATTTGATAATTTCTTTGATTTTTTTAATTTAAAAAATGCTTTAATATAGAAAAAGAAAAGAATTAAAAAATATTCAGAATGAAAATATGCATTATAGGAGTTATATACCGGGTGTCCCAAAAATGACTGATGGAATTTAAGGAGGGAGATCGCTTTAAAACTTTTTAAAAAGTCAAAAAAAATTTTCCCCTATTCTTAAAGTCCTGCTACCTAACTTAAAAAAAAAAAAAAAAAAAAAAAAAAAAGACTATACAACAATTAGAACCGGTTTTGCATCGGAACTAATTTAGCTAAATGTATAGCATTTTAAGGTAAATTTTAACTTTAAAGCCATTTATCTCAAAACATATATTTTCGACATTGCGCGCATCCTATTTTCAAAACTAAGTAACATAGAAGCTTAAAATTTTACATTATATTGTATTTTTTGTAGCTTTATAACCTCTACCTATTTTTAAGTAAGTACTTGTAAAAAAATTTTCTTTTTTTTAAATTTTCATTGAAATTTCATCATAATTTTTGTATTTCCAGTTTTAATTGCCTAAAAAAATATTTTCATCTGTGAACTTAACCCGTCAGTAGTCGCGTGTCGGTCTTTTCGCCGCCCGTATAACTTATCTTCTCCTAACTTATATCACATTACAAATACAACGGAGATCTACCATGTAGCTGACTTTAAAGCTTTCTCGACCACCTTAGTGAAGTAACAGGACACTTCAGTTTTTCTTTCAGGTACATTTTATAGAAACAAAGTTGAAATTGGCGAAAAAGTCTACGTAAAAATCACTAATGTCAGTTCTTGTTACTTTTCCCAATTACTCCAGATATCATGAATATCATGCATAATTTAAGAAAACTGCAAATTTTTATCTTCGTTGTAATGTTATTTTCGTATATTAGGTGAAAAATATTTCTTATTTTACTTATTTAGTATGCGGGAGGCCAGCGGCGAAAAGACCGAGCGCGACTAATGACGTTGTGAAAAAAGTCGCGACTACTCGCGGGTTAATTGTTACTTTAGATTGAAGTTAAAGTTCAATGTTTATTGAAGAATTAGATGTATTATTAAGTGGATATATTGAATAAATTTTTTATAATCCTGCGCGTAACATATGTATGTCAACTTTTTGAAAATTCTTAATTAGTATGTCTTAATTAAATAGTATTATAATTTTTTTTCATTAAAAATATTTAATGGAATATGTAAATACGGGTTTGTACAATGCACTCTAAAAATATTGATAAATTTGAAGAATTATTTACAGCTTCAAATCTTTTTAAATAATGTGTTAAAATTGAGCATTATCGAGCTACTGCAGGTGGTCTCCCCCCTTAAAATTCAATAACTTGCAGACGGTGAAAGCTATTTAAAATTTTTTTGCAGAAAGTTATGTATAATGTCAAGAGTTTTTTTACCGTAATTTTTTATTTTAGTTTGAATATCAAACAATAGGTGGCGCTGACGCGATTGAAGGCCAGGTCGACGCTTCAATAAAAAATTAAGGTAAAAAAACTCCTGACATTATACATAACCCTCCTGCAAAAAAAATTTTAAATAGCTGTCACCGTTTGCAAGTTATTGAATTTTAAAATCCATCAGTCATTTTTGGGACACCCGGTATATATATATATATAGATTAATGAACGGACACTTTTACTTTTAAACATTTTCTCAAATTAGATTAATTTATAACACGATTACTCAAATCGGTAAATCAATAATAACGCATGTAATTTTTTCAAAATTTTCGAGTATTCGTCCGGGACGGCTCAATTGGAAGAGCATTGGCGGCTTCAGCGAATACATCCTTGGTTCGAATCCTGGCCAGGAATTTTGTCAAGTATTTAAAAATATACTAATAGGATTGTCTTGGAACTTCAGAAATATAAATATTATGTATAACCTCAACTTTATCATTGTTCATTTGATTAGAAGAACAATTTGGGGGCCAATAAAAAACAAAGATAAATAATAATATTCGGGATCAGCCTGTAGAATGAAATGCACGATATTATCTATAACTGCAAAATACTAGTATGTGAAAACTATACAACATGTCCTTATATTTTTGTGAGAATAGCACGTATATTCATTAAAATATAGCGATTTTATGAAAAATTAAAAAAAAATCTTACCTGTTCCCTCTAACTCTTGCATGCCCCCTTTAGCTTTTTTTAATGCAGAGATTTTAAGTAAAATCTACGCGTCTCAGAAAAATTAACAAAATGTAGTAGAAAGATTATAGTGCAGTTGGAATATAAAATATTTTATGAAATATGAGTTTTTGTGCGAACCATTTTTATGGTATTATACTACCTCTGACAATAAAGTTTGGTGAATAGTCCTGTAACATTAATGTAGATGAAATATTAACGAAAGTTACCATACCACACTTCGAAATAGTCATCTCTCATAACTATGCACCGCTGAGATCTGTTGTACATACCCTGGGAAATTCACAAGAAGTCTTCTTTTGGGATGGAGTTCAAAAGCTTCGTTACGTTTCGTTGGATGTTAGCAATAGGATCAAATCTCTTTCAAAGAGAGTTTGAGTGGTGAAAATAGGAAGAAGTCTGGAAGATTGAGATCTGGCGAGTACGGTGAATGTTCAATTTGCACTATCCCTTATGGATTTCTTTCGGCGTATTGCAAATCTTAAAACCAAATTTTAAACTGATCATTTGTTCGTTCATTTTCCTATTCGCATTTTAGAACCAACCAACTGAACAAGCACTTAGTAAAGCACGTCTTACACAGAAGATAAACGACGCTCAACTGAACAACGGTGGGGGAAGATTGTCAACACATGCCTCTATTCAGAAGCAGCGTTTTGTTTCCCCAGTGTTTCCAGATCGGTCGTTCTAAATTCATTCACCGAACTTTATTGTCAGAGGTAGTATTACGTTGATAGATGATACTAAACGCTTTTTTAAAAACTAAATTTAACCCTTGATATATTATTGATATATTTAACCCTTGACCCCTTTAAATATTTAAATTCTTGATGAAATTGAAATAGTAACAACTTATATGGATATGATTTATGATAAAACGATAAGGAAGAAAAAAAAAACATTGTGCATCGATTATGTTGCAGTTTCCAACCATTTTTTCAATTTTTGATTATATTTAAATTTTAACAACTTATATGATACCAAATGAAATACGAAATCAAAGAAAAATCATGATATTCCATAACCATTACAATGCACTTTTCAACCAATTTTTTTTTTAATTTTTTTAAATTTTCAATTGTATTTAAAGTTTAGCAACTTATATTGTTATCAAACTTATATTGTTATCAAATGGAATAAAAATTTAAGAAAGAAAGGACATGGCATTGCACATAGATTATGCTGCAGTTTCCAACCAATTTTTAAATTTTAATTGTGTTTAAAGTTTAACAACTTATACTGCTACGAGATTGAATAAAACGTAAAGAAAGAACGTTGTATTTCGATAATTCTGCACTTTCCAATTTTTTCCAATCTTTTTCCATTGTTTTTAATTTTTAGGATTTTTGATTGTAATTCAATAGTAACAACTTAAATTGATATCAACTGGGATTAAAAGTTAAGAAAGAAAAATGACATTGTACATCGTATATGCTGCACTTTCCAACCATTTTTTCAAACTTTTGAATGTGTTTAAAGTTTAACAACTTATAAAGTTCCCAGATGGACTAAAAATTAAGAAAGAAAAAACACGATAATGTACATCGATTATGCTGCATTTTCCAACCATTTTTATTTATTTTTTTAAAGTTCCAATTGCATTTAAAGTTTGACATCTTATACTGTTCGATTACTATTCAACTTTGCTGCAAGTTTCGGAAGACACGACCATCCAGCAGCAGGATTAACTATTTTTAAAAGGTTGTCTCATGTGACGGGCACAATTTGCATAAATCACATGGATGTGCATGCGAGGTACAGCAGTGAGTTTAGTACTAATGCTTCTGATATCGGTGATAAACGTGTTTGTCGTTGCCATTCTGAAAATGGACTGCTAATTGTAATGGTTGCCGTTTATATTTCACCAGATAAGTCTTTAAGTGCAATACGAGAATTTTTGTATGACAATTTATTTATTTATTCTAAAGACACTTCTACATTGCCTAAAGATAAAATTGGGAAGAGATTTGTTTATTTGCCAATGACTTTGAGTAGGGAATTTCAACATCAAGTTTGAGGAATATAAAATTTTATAATTAATTGAACTTTTAAATAGAGAATTTGATTTAATGAGATTAAACTGCAATTGATACAGTCTTTACCATGGGTTCGGAAAAATGTTTCTATTTCCAACTTTTCCACCAATCCACATGAAATTTCCCCAAAATTTAACATGTTATAGGAAAATGCTGTATTACCGTATGTATGAAAAATTTATTTTTCTAATATTTCTTAACTTATGTACAAGTATATATGGTAGAGTGATTCTGATTTAAAAAAACTCAGAAACTCGCAGCAAATTTTCTGAAAGGTTATAGTAGAGTTGGGAAATGGGGGAATCCACTACCAGCACGAGCCATGATTTTTCCTGGCTTTTTGACGAAATTCACGATTTTTTGACGAGTTTGCAGTTAATTCATTTTTCTTGTGACGAAATTTACGGTTATATACCTCTCTTTTGCCGGAATTAGCCGTTATTTCGCCCTCTTTTGAAGAATTTCACGGTTGTTTTGAGATTATTTTTCAAAATTTGCTGTTTTTTCCTGGTAATTTGTCGAAATTTGCAGTTTTTTATAATCTTCTAAAGAAATTTGAGATTATTTCGTTCCTTTTTGATGAAATGCGTGATTATTTTGCGATCTTTTCATGAAATTTGTGATTGTTTTACAATTGTTCGACAAGACTTGTGGGTTTTTGATCATATTTTCATGAAATTTTCATTCATTTTGCGTTTTTTTAAATAATTTTTGCGATTTTTTACAAAATTTGTGTCTATTTCGCATTTTATTGACAAAATTTGCGTTCTTTTCGCGTTCTTTCAGCGAAATTTTTGATTGTTTCGCGTCTTTTGTTTGCGATCTTTTTTTAAAAAAATTTTGTTCATTTCGTAATTTTTTGACGAAACATGCGTTTTCACGATCTTTTGTTAAAATTTGTATTTATTTCGCGATCTTTTAAAGAAACTTGTGGCTCTTCGGAGATTTTTAAGCTATTACATAGCTTTTATCGCGGGCTTTGAGCGCGGTGACCGAATCCAAAAATTCCGTAACGAGAAAAAATCCTAACACATCCGTAACGAAAAAAACCTAACACACGGCTAACGTCGTTTCAGTTCGGCAGACTTCGACGTGGTATCCTTCGGTGAACTTCGGCAGACATTGACGCGGTATTTTTCAGATATTTTGAGAATATCAAGTCTCAAACTTATGTTTTTTATTTCAGTTACTATAAATCTATAGTTTCAATAATAAAAATTCCTGCTAGAATGTGTATAGAAAAGAATCGTCTTAAGTCAAAACAAGGTAGGATAATGTAGCTTTTGGTGATTGGAGACCCGCCCAATGGTGAGGATCGAAAAATTTAAAATGCTTATAACTCGCGATCTAATTTTCGCAGCGCGGCCAAATTTTGTTTGGTAATTTATTATGAGACAGTGTTAATTTTTGGTAACAAGATACCCCCACGGTGAGGGTCGAAAAAGTTAAATTGCTTATAACTCGAGGTCTAACTTTCGTAGCGCGGCCAAATTTTGTTTGGCAATTTATTATGAGACAGTGTTAATTTTTGGTGACAGGAGACCCCCCCACGGCGAGGGTCGAAAAACTTAAAATGCTTGTAATTCGTGATCTAATTTTCGTAGCGCGGCCAAATATGGTTTGGTAATTTATCATGAGACAGTGTTAATTTTTGGTGAGAGGAGACCCCCCCCCCCACGGTGAGGGTCGAAAAATTTAAAATGCTTAATACTCGCGATCTACTTTTCGTATCGCGGCCAAATTTTGTTTGGTAATTTATTATGAGAGAGTGTTAATTTTTGATGGCAAGAGACCCCCCACGGTGAGGGTCGAAAAATTTAAAATGCTTATAACTCGCGATCTAATTTTCGTAGCGCGGCCAAATTTTGTTTGATGATTTATCATGAGACAGTGTTAATTTTTGGTGACAGGAGACCCCCCACGGTGAGTCTCGAAAAATTTAAAATGCTTATAACTCGCGATCTAATTTTCTTAGAGCAGCCAAATTTTGTTTGGTAATTTATTATGAGACAGTGTTACTTTTTGTGACAAGAGACCCCCCCACGGTGAGGGTCGAAAAATTTAAAAAGCTTATAACTCGCGATCTAATTTTCGTAGCGCGGCCAAATTTTGTTTGGTAATTTATTATGAGACAGTGTTACTTTTGGTGACAGGTGACCTCCACGTTGAGGGTCGAAAAATTTAAAATGCTTATAACTCGCGATCTAATTTTCTTAGCGCGGCCAAATTTTGTTTGATGATTTATTATGAAACAGTGTTAATTTTTGGTGACATGAGACCCCCCCCCCCTACGGTGAGGGCCAAAAATTTAAAATGCTTATAACTCGCGATCTAATTTTTGTAGCGCGGCCAAATTTTGTTTGATGATTTATCATGAGACTGTGTTAATTTTTGGTGACAGGAGATCCCCATGGTGAGGGTTGAAAGATTTAAAACTCGCGATCTAATTTTCGTAGTGCGGCCAAATTTTGTTTGGTAATTTATAATGAGACAGTATTAATTTTTGGTGACAAGAGATCCCCATGGTGAGGGTCGAAAAATTTTAAATGCTTATAACTCGCGATCTAATTTTCGTAACGCGGCCAAATTTTGTTTGGTGATTTATTATGAAACAGTTTTAATTTTTGGTGACAGGAGAATCCCCCCCCCCGACGGTGAGGGTCGAAAAATTTAAAATGCTTATAACTCGCAATCTAATTTTCGTATCGCGGACAATTTTTGTTTGGTAATTTATCATGAGAGAGTGTTAATTTTTGGTGAGAGAGACCCCCCCACGGTGAGGGTCGAAAAATTTAAAAAACTTATAACTCGCGATCTAATTTTCGTAGCGAGGCCAAATTTTGTTTGGTAATTTATTAAGGTATTGCATTGCTTTTATCGCGGGCATTGAGCGCGGCGAAAGAATCTAGAAATTCCGTAACGAGAGAAAAACCTAACACTCCGGCTAACGTCGCTTCAGTTTGGCAGACTTCGGCACGGTATCCTTCTGTAGACTTCGGCAGACATTGACGCGGTATTTTTCAGATATTTTGAGAATATCAAGTCTCAAACTTATGTTTTTTATTTCAGCTACCATAAACGTATAGTTTCAATGATAAAAATTCCTGATTAACCTACATGTATTGTAAGATGATAAAAATATTTTAAACGATATTAACTTCTCATTTATTCAATAAAAGAAAAAAAATGTTATCGGTCATCACGCTCAAAAAGTGTAACTTGAATTAATATCAAAGACAAAAAAACTGCATAAATAAAAAATAAATAAATAATTATAATTGCATAAGTTGATAATGATTTAGTTGATGAATGCTATGCAATAGTTTTACCGCGGCAGTCCCCGAGTGCCACATGTATTTTTTTTTGACAAAATTTACTGTTTATTCGCGATCTTTTGATGAAACTTACGGGGTTTTTTACTGCAATCTTTTAAAAGAAATTTGAGTTTATTTTGAGATTTTCGGACGAAATTAACATATTTCCATAAATTTTGAATACAGTTCGCGGTATTTTTACGTTTGAATTTTCAGATTGATGACCGATTTACTTTTTAATGTTGGTAAAATTTGAACAGAATAACTTCATATATACGGTGCATGTTATTCTGAGATCGATTTCATAAAGATCGCTATATGGATCTTCTTATTTTAAGTGAAAATTTTGTATATCAGAGAAGTATGGAATTTGTTGTTAAAATCAAAATCAATTGTATATGCTATGCAATAGTTTTACCGCGGCAGTCCCCGAGTGCCACATGTATTTTTTTTTTTGACAAAATTTACTGTTTATTCGCGATCTTTTGATGAAACTTACGGGGTTTTTTACTGCAATCTTTTAAAAGAAATTTGAGTTTATTTTGAGATTTTCGGACGAAATTAACATATTTCCATAAATTTTGAATACAGTTCGCGGTATTTTTACGTTTGAATTTTCAGATTGATGACCGATTTACTTTTTAATGTTGGTAAAATTTGAACAGAATAACTTCATATATACGGTGCATGTTATTCTGAGATCGATTTCATAAAGATCGCTATATGGATCTTCTTATTTTAAGTGAAAATTTTGTATATCAGAGAAGTATGGAATTTGTTGTTAAAATCAAAATCAATTGTATATGTTTCTGCAAAATTTCCCCAGTAGGTTAAATTTACCCCCGATCCCAGATTACCGGATCGGACAAATTCTGCACCTCTGGTCTTTACGAGATATTTAAATAGATTTGAATTAAAATTCTTTGTTTCCTATTTTAGGTACCATAAAACCATAGTACCAGTTCTTGAATATAATAATAATAATGATGATGATGATGGAATGATGTTGTTGAAATTGTAAATGAAAATTCATATGTTTCATTACTATTCATTTCAAAGAATAACAATCCATTAAATTACACATTTCATGTATTTATAAATTTACGTTTTAAGCCAGCGGCTCCCAAACTTTTGGGCTCGCGGAGCCCTTTTTGGGAAGAGTTTCTAAGGCGGAGCCCGAACAATACACTGTGGTTTACAAATTAATGTTTTTTTTATGCCTTTGGAGCAGAAAAAAATCCGCTGGATGAAAATACGAGCCAGTAATTTCCTACATTGAATCTTGGTTCTAAGTTTGGCCCTTTCCTGATACAGAAATTCTGAATTCATACTAGAAATTTCAAAAATCATTTTTTTAATTATATAACCCTTTAGCAGTTTTATTTAATATTACTATTATTGTATACAATAAAATGAAACTAAGGATTAAAACCTTCTTTTTTGCATTAAAATATCTATTTTGTATAATCGAGATATTTCCTTCAAATACAGCAAAAATATAGTTAAAAATTTGTGATTTTTGAAAACTTTCAGTAACGAGGAAAACAAACTCTTTCTTACATTAAGAAGAAATATATACAAACATTACATACAAAAGAATCTAGTGAGGGATTTTAAATCATACACGATCTTTTAAAAAAAGACATTTTCAGCGACATACATTGTTTTAAAAATTAAATACAATTTTGAAAACTATTATAGAAGATTTAAATAAGTAAAATTTAATAAAAATAAACAATTTATAAAAATTAAAATTAAAATTACAAATTTTAAATAATGCAATATGCAATATACAATATACAAATATTAATTGCCGATAGTTTTTTTTTTTTTTTTTAATCTTGCATAAAGTTTGACGAACGGTAATATAAGAAGTTTAGTGTGAAAATTGCGCAATATTTAATAAGAGTTTTTGCAATGGTATGGGCTTTGTCAGCTTGTGTTATTTTGTAACTTATTAAGTAGGAAGCTTACAACATATTTTCATTGTTTGTTTTCGCAGCTGTAGCCTTACTTTTCTTTAAAGCTAAAATTTCTTTGCATTTTCTTTTTAAAAAATCAAATGTTTTATCTTTTAACCCCTTGAGGGGCAATAATATCTCTGTATAATTGGTTCTCACCGAAAAAATCGAAAATTTTTATTTTAAAATAAATAAAGACAACTATCCACCATTTTGCGGCCAAAATTAAAGATGTCAAATTTCGTTAAATCTTTCTGGTGAGAATCTCATTTAAATTAGTCGGGATAAAGTATATCCCACCGCCCCTCAAGTGGTTAATTCTGGATGATTAAAATCAAAATGACTGCGCAACTTTGCCGGAAACTTTGAGCTGTTGTTCAAAACTTTATCACGAATCACACAGAGAAACTGATCATCATCTGTTTCAATAAATCCCATGTTTAAGAAATTTTCATCATATTTTAGTTTCTTATTGAAATTGCTTTTCCAGAGTGTCTCGGTTCTGTCTTGCTTTGAAAACAATATATGATCTGGAGTCAACGGTTCAAATTTGCTTTCATTGGCCGAAAGCTCTTTTGTTGTTTCGTCTGATTATGAAATGTGAGCAAAAAAGAATTAAGTATAAACATATGAATAGGCGGAATTTCAAAAAACAAAATTGTTCTCAATTTTGTTTGACAGAGTTAACAGCACTGACGGGCCTCTCCTGCTTCGATTCACGTTGTGCATACGATTCAGAATACTACATCTTGTAGCTCATTTTAAATCGGATTTTTTTAAAAAAAACATTAAATGCAGAAACATAAATAAAGCAATTCAAACCAAAAATATTATACAGAAAATTGACACATTAAAATTCAAACCGTTCCTTATAGAGTCTATTTTTTAACTCAGTTTAGATATATTTATTTTTGACATACGCACACACACTCAAAAATTCCTACATATTTTTGAAAATCTTCCACTTGGAATACGTTAATTTCTTTCATGTTTTGTTTATTTTGCTGGAACGCCGCGGAGCCCTTGGAAAGTTCAGGCGGAGCCCCAAGGGCTCCGCGGAGCACACTTTGGGAACCTCTGTTTTAAGCAATAGATAACAATTTTTGAAAGTAAAATAATATGCATTATTTTTCATGTAGATTATTTTTCATGTACACACTGAAAAAAAAAATCTGTAAAGGTACTACACTTTATCTAGGAAACTGGGATTCCAAGAATTTTTCCTGTAACGGTAACAACAAAAACTCAAGTTTTAGAATCGGTTACATGGATTTTTCCTGTTATCGTTACATGAAAAGTTCTTGGAATCCCAGTTTCCTAGAAAATGTTTAGTACCTTTACAGATTTTTTTTTACAGTGCACTATATGAAAATTGTAATATAATTTTTGCACTAGTAGTTTATAATAATGAATAAAAAAACACTTCATTCAAAAGTATTTCCTACACAATAAAATATTTCCTGACGATTCAAACATATGTCCTGACGTTTTCAAAAAGTACATATTTAATTGTTCAAGTTTTCGCTTTTGTCGACACTTTTGATTTAACATTATAATTATTAAGATAAGACATTTTCCAAAATTTAATCACCATAAATCAAAAACATTAAAGCTATATTCAATACTGCACCATAAGAATATATGTAACGTTACTCCACAAAGTTGGTAGCAATCAATTTTATGGAGCAATTTAAATTATATAATGGTTTAATTTCATTTTATATACCTAGTGTGATATTACAGGTGTATCTTAGCACAAGTTACACCGGTTAATTTACTGAATAAAATATGATATAAAATTTTTCAATTTTATGAAATAACGCTAAATAATTTTTCTACAGTCTTCTAAGTAATATAAATGCAATTCATCTATTTTATTAAACTTTTATCAAATAAATAAGAAACTTGTTTTTCATTTTATTCATTTATTTTATTTAATTTTTGCTATAACACACATAAATAAGATTTTTTCAACATTGTGAGATATAGGTCTCTCTCAGATTTCTCTAAAGTTTCTTGTCAAGTGCTTTAGTAATCCAATTTACACCGGCCACTTTTCTGATTTGTTCAGTCCACCTTACTTGGGGTCGTCTCCTTGATCGTTTTTATATCTCTAGGATACCACAGTAGGGTGTTTGTGCTCTTGGAATGTGTCCAACCCATTTCCATTTTAGCTATGTAATTCTTTCAATGATATCAAAAACTTTCATCTGATTTCTTATGCAGGTCATCCTCTTTCTACCTCTTCTAGCTATGCCTAACATACACCTTTCTATACTTCTCTGTGTTGTTTATAATCTATATGTCATCTGTTTTGTTAGTGTCCATTGTTCTGCTGTCTAAATTAGTGCAGACAAAACACATTGGTCAAACACCTTTCTTTCAAAGAGGCATATATAAAGAATTATTTTGGAACATCGTCGAAATACATTGTATTGAAATTAAATTTTCGTGGCTTTCAAAATATGTTATGTGTACGGATTGTTTGATTACGCAAAAATAGTCTTACACCCTTAAATTAGTTCATAAAGTACTGCTTTACTTAAAGACAACATTTCTGCTTGAAATAAGCAAAAAAAATATTATTATAAAAAATCCGTTATAAGTTTGTACATGCCATAATCGGCTCTTTGTGAAAAAAATTCATTTGCAATTAGAAAAATAAAAACAAAAACATAGATGTTTAGGGGTCATAACTAATAAGTACCTCCATTTGCCAACATGTCTCACCTACAACAACTGTCAGTATAGAAAACTGTAAATATTTATGTTAAACTATTTTCAATTTCTATCATACATAAATATGTAATACAGAACGCGGAACGTAGTAATTATCGCAACTTTAATTCATCTAAATTTTGTAACTGATAAAACCAGTATGTATATATTTCTATGCGCTTTCTAAAATAGTTGAAAACTTCTCATTCTGCTATTTAAATATTTAAATATTTTCGCATGTATGTTTTAAGTTTTCAGCTGAGAACTTCTAGAATAAAATAACATCTGGAGTAAAAAGAAACTTCCATCTTCATTTTTCACTTCAAAATTTCCATTCCAACGTGTCAGTTTAAATGAAGAGAAATTGTTAATGCAGATGAGAAAATATTTAAAATTTCATGCCGTTTTTGTTTCTCCGCCTATGCGTCAAAGAATTTCAATGGAAAACTAGACCTTGGTTTCACCTAATCATTTATAATTCTTATAACATAAATGTCAACGTTAGAATTTTTTATGTTTTATTATGACATATGTATGTCACCTTGTGTATAAACTGCATACTAAAACTTTGCTAAAATTTTGCTATTGCTTTTATTCAATTTAAAACTACTACTGTTTTATCCATATTGCACCAATGAATGTTAAAAAAGCATTGTTCTAGATTATTTACAAGAAACATGATTTAAAATTTAAAGTTTCTTTAATATGGCCAATTTTCTCTTTAATTATTAATCATATCCATTTGAGTTGATGTAACTTATAAATATACACATACACATACACACACACACACACACACATATATATATAGAGAGAGAGACAGACAGAGAGAGAGAGAGATAGATACAATTTTGTCACTGTATAGCTAAATATACAAAATGAATTCTCTAGAAACATCGTCGAAGTACATTGTATTAAAGTTGAATTTTAGTAGTTTTCAAAATATGTTATGCGCACACGGCGCTTTATTACCACAAAAACAGACTTACGCCCCCTTCATTTAATGCAGAAATCAGCGTCTTGTTTAAAGACAAAATTTCTGCGTGAAATAAGCCAGAAATTACTTTTATATAAAAAAAGGTATAAGATTGTCCATGCTGTAATCGGTTCTTTGTGAAAAAAACTTATATGTAATTAGAAAATCAAAAACAAAACGTATTTTCTTAGGATTCATCATTAATAAATACCTCCATTTGCAAACTTGTCTCCTATACAACAGATGCCTGTATAGAAAGCTTAAAAAATCTCACAATTACTTTATATATATAATTCTTAAATTTTAGTCATGAAAAAATGCTCTTTGTAAGTATAGTCAAGTTCTTTTTTAAATATGCCTTGTATTTTTATAATTGCAAATGTAATACGCTAATAACGAAAATAATAATTAGTAAATATAACTTATTAGATTAATGAGTTATTACTTTCTATTTATCTTTTTTTATATTTATACAAACAGATTTAATAAACTTGTCAGATTAATGCAACAATATTAATTCAAGAATTAGGCACTTCCTCATTCTATTGACTTTCTGTTACTTAATAAAGTTTTTTTTAAAATAAGCATTTGAAACTTTTAAATTACTAAAAAAAAAGTCAGACTTTTTTAGTTTTCTACAAATATTTCTAAATATATATATATGCATATTGAATTTCACCAAAGCTGTGTCATTTTTCGTTGCGTGCTTGCCCTAGAATTGGGACTCATAGAAATATTCCATCAGTCAAATCAGTCTAGAATATCTTATGGCGTATCTGCGGAGGAGCGAAGCTTCTCGGCGTATCTCCTGTGAAGTTCGCGCCCAGAAATTTACTTAGCGTACGTCATGAAAGATGATTCACAAAGGTGATAATTGTGGGAATGCAATGAGATGATTTTCCATTGGTTGAATCTGTGAAGCCCGCCCTCTGGTAGATCAGGTGGGGATGAGTGATCACTAGAAATTCGGTCATTCAAGCATAATTTAGAAAATCTTGGGAGCATGACATGGAGGCACAGATAAAACAAAGGCCTTCTTTAGTTGCACATAAAAATAACGTGTATTAAGAATAAATTTCCCTAACAAATACAACTAGAGATGAAGGAAATATGCATTGGTTACATCCTTCCCAAAAGATAAGTACGCGTGTTTCAAAAATAATCATCCGACTAAAAAAATCATAACTGTTCAAATTTTCATCCGTTTCAAATGAATAATGTATACATAGGAAGAGGAGAATCATAAGTTTTATGTAGTTTTCAACAGATGGCGCTTATGCTCTTCTTTCGCCCACCACTTCAGTGTTTGTAAATCGTGTATCCAGACATGCTCGCAAAAGTTTGGGACGAATCTGAATACCGTACAGACATATGCCGTGTATCCAAATGTGGACATATTGAGCACCTTTAATTTGGTATGTAAAAAAATGCTACATAACATAAAATTAATTTTAAGTGTCCATGTTCACTATTTTTCATCATATGCGCATTCCATATCGCATGATTATTTTTGAAACACCCTGTATTAGCCGTGCTAAACTGAGCCTTGTCAGTGGCTGAAAGGTTCTTCTCTCGAAACTGGCAGACGGAAGGCACTGGATTTGAGGCCAATCATGTCCGTCGGTGTAATCGTCTAGAGTTTTCCATGGTTTTTTTTCAATTCTGGATTTCTTTGCGTAAATACTAATTAGGTTCTCTTAGAAAGACTCCACAGAGGATGCTCCCCCCTTAAGGACCATATCGTTTGTGTTAATAATTGGGCCATCCCAAACACAACCAATCGTGCTAACCTCCATACCGTCCAATTAGAAACGTCCGTTTGACGGTCAGGATGGTGTTGAAAAGAGAGCAAAAGAAACGACCGACGGTCGGGCACGAGAAACTTCGTGCTCTGCAAATTCTGATAAAAATTTGCATGTGCGTGAGAAATATCTTATCTATACCTCGTATTTTAATACCTAGAAACTAAATATGACATAAACGGAAATTCATTTGTAAGTATTCTGACTTTTTAATTTAATTTCAAAGTAAAAACTAAAAATTATTTCTTAGTGTTGCATCTATCAAAATTATCCATCACAATGTGCAGAATAAATTATGTGTACATATTTGCATTTTCAAGCTTTGAAAAGAAACGATTTCCTTAGACATTTCAGCTTCCATAATGACATAAGCTGTTTCTTAAAGATAATTTTTTACTTCATGAATTTTATTTCAAGAAACAGCCCGTAAACACATAATCTTTAATAGAATTTGTTATTATGCCAAGTAATTTTTCATATGTTACATTATTTCTGCATGTTAAAATTACACCGTGGAATAAAAAACTTTTCAAATTAATGAGAAACAATTCTTACATAACATTTTTAAAAAAGAAAATTTTATCCATTTTATTAAGTTACAGTCATTTTTATTAATTCTTTTATTGTGATTACTCAGATAATAAGATATGATATTAGTAATAATTTTTTAGTTATTAGCTTCAATTTTATATTCATCTGTTTTTTTTTTTTATTTATTCGATGTTTATTATCATTATGTATATGGAGCACTCTAAAAAATAAAAGTGTAAATTAGACAAATTCACATATATATATATATGTATAAACTCCTAAAATTACACACCTGACATGAAAATTACCCATTTTTTGAAAAGTTTTATCTGTTTTTTTGTGTATTTTAGCTTACAAAACTAAGTATGCATTTTGTTATCACTTGAAAATCACAAATAAATGTGTAAATGGTGAAAAATGCCTGAATTTACACAAATGTGTACATTATTGTAATTTGCACTTAAGGATATGCACATAGGTAAGTGTGTAAATTTTCAAAATCATCCAGTTGTCATAAAAAAATGCACATTTCCCACAAAAAATACATATCTTAATGTGTGTTTATTTTATGGCATTAAGTTTGTAAGTTGTTATCAGTTCATAAACTCAGAAGAATGTGTAAATGTAGATAACACCTGAAATTACTCCAATTAGTGTGTTACAAGAATTATAAATGCGTGAATTTTAAAGTAGAAGTTACGAAAGGGATGGAAGTCTTACATATTATTCAGGAGGAGGGGGTGAGAGTGATAGGTTAATTTGGAGCTTATGAGGCTACACTTGTGATAGTGGATGCGATGTCGGTACATCACTATGATCCCGAGTCCAAACAACAGTACTTTTATCTCATCCACTGTAACAAATCTAGCCCCATAAGCTAAAAATCAGGCTTTAAACTACACCCCACCCCCATTTTACTCCTCCATACAAAACTATATGAATATTGCAGCTACGGTTCTGAAACTAAGCATAAAATCAACTAAGACATTAGACTTCGATATTATACATCAATCCATTGCAGTACAGATATTCTATATACACTAGACACAATAGTTATTAAACCTCCATCGAATATGCGTATTTTACATATTACGCAAAGAACTGTGTAAATTACAATAACTCAAAGATGTGTGTTTTTTGCATAATACACATTTATACATGTAATCACAGAAGATTACACAGATAAATAAGTAAGAATATTTCACAGATATATGTGTATTCTTGCGCAATTTACACAATAATGTGGGTATTTCATGAGTGATCATTATAACTTTTTCACACTTAGTGTTATCATCAAATTACACATTGAAATGTGTATTTTAATATTTACACATTAGGCGTGTATTTTGGTAATTTACACACAAATTTACACATATAAACAAATCGTTTTTGAATCATCGATTTATATTTTTTTTTGTGTAAATTTACTCTTTTATTTTTTTAGAGTGAGATAAATTATTATAAAATGTATTTAATAAATATTAATAATATTTTTTTTTATTGAAAATTATACTTTTGTTTTGTATTTGTGTAAAAATGTATATATTGACTAAAGTTCTTCTCTTACGATAGTTGGAAATGCCTTTTTTATCCATTTAAGTCATGTCTGAGACAGGAAAAATGGAATTTGGGGAATAATCTACAAACTGCATTACAACTTCTTTATGAACAATAGCACGGTCTAGACGTAGACAATAAAAATACGAGTAAACTTAGTTAAAATAATAAAACAGGATTAAGTCGGAGATGCAAATGTTTCAATTGAACTTTCTAAATTATAATATCTTGTGATTTATTATTCTATTTCACAACCATCTTGTGTTAATTGATATATACCATTTATAATTTCAGAAAAAAATGAATTAATAATTTTACTAATTAGTATTTTATTTTAAACACAAGGACTTCAAATTAAATTTAATAAATTTTAAACTGCTCTTAGAATTACTTATATGCATATCTTTGATAAAATACATACATTATTATTATGCATTCTAAACTTGTTTGCCAACTTCCGCTTTTTTTAAAAAAAATGTAACCAGAAAAATTACAAAGAGAAATATTTATTTTTAATGTAGTCCTTATTTAAAACATGTATGATTTAAATTAATTATACTAAATTTTTTGTTTAAAGTATGTTTTGTTGATTATAAAAAAGAGGGAGGTTTGTAAGTATGAATCCATATGTTAATGTTTTCTAATCAAAATTAGTTAAACGATCGAAAAATATTTAACAGAACAAATACAAAGAGCATACTAATGAGATATAGTGAACTAAACAAGGTATATTTCTTTAACATGCATCCTTTTGAAACTGTAAGTATTGGTAAGGAATTTGAATAACTGAAAGTTTAAAGGATAATGATGCAATAAACAAGGTTCATACGAGTACCGTTATTTTCCAGGTGAAATATCAGCTTTATAAAAATACTAGCTGACCCGCCCGGCGTTGCCCGGGTCCGTATTAACAATATTAAACGAACTTGAAAATTGTATGATTTTATCATTAACTCGTTACATGCAGAAATGCATTGTCTGAAATACGTAGCCACTGACTGTGTGAAAAATCGGTTTTAAAAACAACAACTAATATTAAGCTCTAAAAATACTCAAAATGAGCAATGAAAAACGCGGGAGGGAATATATATCCAACGATTGCATGATTTTTGTGTTAAAAAGTTGATATTTACCCGTAAAAATCACTGTTAAGTCACGTAACTAATTATTATTCTCACATACAAATCCCAAGTGAAATATTTTGAATTTCAAACTAATTATATCACACTTAAATCCGACTATACCATGAATGAAATCGATACACGATGGTAGCTAAAAGATTGGTATATAGTATTATAATTTCAGAGCTATTTAACAAAATTAAGTGTTATTTTTAATCAAATCTTGCGTAATGTTCACTCTGTGTATAAATTCCTAACCTTAAACTTTTGTACCGTAAACAAGACCTGTCTGTAACCTAACAGCGACTTAACAGTACCCTACCGTAAATTAAATATAACAGAAATGTAACATAGCCTTCACTTTATTGTAACATATCCTTATTCTAACCATCCATAACATAAATGCAATTTAACTTTAACCTAAATAATATAATAGAAAAAACCATTTTAAAAAATTATTATTTCTTCGTAAAACTAGTCGTTGGGGGCCACTGTAATACTTACCCATCATGGATATGTATATGAAAATAAAACATGTGAAACTATTTATACAATGCACTGCAATTCATAAACAAAATTTAAATATTGTTAATATACATAGTAATGCTATATTAAAGAACTGCTGATGTAGCAATTTCGACAAATTACATAAAACGCCAAACTACTCAAGTAGTACCGAACTGCGTAAAAGAAACATCCTTATAACTCCAAAAATAATAATTCTATTAACTAACAATTAACTGCATCGGATTAAGCGTCTCATTTCCAATTAAAATATACTTCTGAATTGAAATTTGAATGAAATACAGGGTCATGAAAAATCGAAGAATGTGGAAAACAAGATTACAAATATCTCGGCAACTAATAATCCCACCGACTTCGTTCTATATGCAAAAGGTGTGTTATTTTGTTGCCTTTTACGTCCATTCCTTAGAACAAAAAAATTCGAAAATTTTTATATACCTTTCATCAGAACGAATTTTTCGAGAGTCCGAAAAAAATAGTTCCGGATAATCGAGGTTGCTGATATTAAATAGGGTTCGTTCCATTCTTACATAGTAACTACATACAAAATTTCAAGTCTCTATCTCAATTTGTTCGGGAGATAGAGCGTTTACAGACAGACAGACAGACGGACGGCAAAATTTTTTTTCTAAAAATATGTTTTTCGGAATCTCCACTATCTTAAATGTGTAAATCCGTCAAAAAAATTTTTTCGATTTTCAAAACGATTGCAAGACTTACCCTATACTACGTATGATGGGTAAGTAATATGCTTCAGCTGTAATTCATTTCTTTCAATTCGTTTTATTAATACAAAATTCCTTCCTCGTGCTTTTGTTTGAGACATTAAAATTTCAGCGATAAATGGTTTAATATTGTAAACCTTTTTTCGGTTTACTTCGCCTCCACCTATCTTTTTCTCCATGGTGTACAGCAGCTGTGATAAAAAAAAATATCCTCATTTAAACTGGCAGTTTGCCAGTCTATGAATTTTAAAGGTCTGTCCCAGTTTTTTTTAATTATTTCTGCAAAAATTTTATGCAACCAATCAACCATAAGAAAATGAAAGGGAAAAAAAGCGAAAAAAGGCGATTTTTTATGAGAGTGAGCTTTGGAATTTAATTAATTACTCAGTTAATAAATAGAATTTTGAAATTCTGAGCTTCAGGTGCATCAGGAGAGACATTGGGCTACTCTCAAAAAAATTTTGAGCTTCGTACGTGCCGTAGATTTTGCTAGCCATCGCAAACACACAGACAGACAGAGCGTTTTGTTCTTTTATTAGTATAGATATCCATTTCAAACACCCTAAGTTTTGCCTTATTAAAGGAGTGAAATACAGTAGACTCCCTCAAATCCGCAAACCAGAAATCCGCACTTTTTTTATGGATGTAAACAATGAAACTTTCAGTTCAGATATTGAGACAAAATTTGATTTTTTTAGTTTTGTATCAATTCCATATATTTTTTAATTTGTAATTTTCTTAATAATACTCTATTCATGTTTTTTCATGAAGGAAGAATAAATTTTTTTGGAAAAAATTCAAGATATTTCTGTTATTACTGGTAACCATAATCTTCTTACCAAATATATTTATTCATTAATCAAGATTTTTTTTTCTTATTAAGCTTGGCTAAACTTGAAAAAAAAAATCCTTATTTTATGATTTTGATGTGAATTATTAATGTACTTTTATGAGGCAAGTTTTGTTGAATAATTTAAAAGAAATACATTTAATCTTTATAATGTATATTTAATCACACACTATTGATTATTAACTTGACCTTTGCTATTAGTATTTTAATCATTTTAGAAATTATCTAAATTTCTATTATTTTAGTTTATTAATAATTTTAGTATTTTATTACATTGTAAGCATTCATTATAGTTCCGATTGCACTCAAATTACTTTTAAAAAAATGTAAACAAAGCAATGACCAGAAATCCGCAAAATTCTAAAATCCGCACAACCTCTGGTCCCAAGCTGTGCGGATTTGAGGGAGTCTACTGTATTTTTAGAACAAAATACTGGTATGGAACAATTTTTTGATTTGAAGATTTCTGGACCCATAGAAATGACTTCCTGTATAAATGTAAGTAATTTCACCATAGTGATTTTTTTCACGATTTGTCATGTTTAAATCGTTATAATTCAAGGACCGTTAAAGATAATTTGTTGAAACTTGGAACATGACTTTTCAATTAATTTTGATTAGATATTTACTTTGGAAGACATAATTTTAAAAAGTAAGTTACATTCTTTTTTTTTACTATTTTTTTAAAATAAATTAATGATTTTTTGCCGAATCACAATTAAAACATATATATTTCTGTTTATTTAATTAGAAAACAAATGTAATTCTATAAAAAAATATTTCGAGTAATAACGATCAGAAATTACCCAACTTTTTTTAATGACTTTTAAATTTATAATTATATTCTTTTTTCTTTTTATTCGAGAAAAGCTAAATGCATGTATACAGGGTGCGTAGTCATCAAGAAACTCAGATGATTTTAATTCTTTTAGTATCAGAAATTCTTTAAAGTACTGGTTGTTAGATCTGAAAAAGGATTTCTTTTTCGTTAAATAAAACAAATATTACACTATAAAAATTCTGGTAAAAGGTCCTTACAAGGTGCTTCCAGACTACGCACCCTGTGTATAGTACTAAATGATTGATAAAATAACAACATTAAAAAGTATTTAGCGTTGACTTTTTACTTTGCTTACCGATTGTGATCCAGCAAAGTATTTTGCACGAAAAGTACCACAAATTATTTTTAGTAGACCAATTAAAAAATTTTTATATTCCATTTTCTTTAACGGATTTTAAAGTCATGTCGGTGCACAAAAGATTAAAATAAATAAATGAATAACGAACAGACATGTGTATTTACAATTGCGCGACATGCTTTTGTTAAAGTATAATAAGAATTTTTCACATTTTGTAGTGTGTATGTAACTAAAAATAGTTTAATCGATATATATATACGTGTGTGTGCACTGAAAAAGAAAAAAACGAACGATTTTACGGAAATACTACTGGTAATCTAAACACCAGAACATTTTACTGTTTTTAACGGAAAAACTTCTGTAAATTCCAAAACAATTTCTGTATTTTCCATGAATTTACGGTAAATTTCCGTTAAACAGCAGTAAATTATACTGGCGTCTAGGTTACCAGTGGTATTTTCGTAAAATCGTCCGTTTTTTACAGTGTATGTATGTAAAAATTAGTACTATTTAATGAATACAATATTGCTGCTAATAAGTATCTTGACACCTGTGATAGAAAAGGAAAAGGGCTTTTATTCTTTTCCATCACAGATGTCAAGATACTTATTAACAGAAATATTGTATTAGATATTGTATACATTAAATACTAATTTTTTCCTAAAAGTCAGTCAATAAAAAATGTCAATTTGCGGAGAATCCCTTATCATTCAGCCGTTTTTAGAGAGCAATGTAAAAACAGCTTACTTATAATAATGATATCTTTTTGAATTTTCACGATATTTCATTGGATTTTTTTTATAAGTTACTCCATAGAATTGACTATTAAATGATGTAAAAAAATTGTTTTTATCGTTCGCGCATGCGCAGATAAAAATTATTTCATAAAACTACTCATATTTCATAAAATATTTAATATATTTATATTCCAATTGAGCTACATTTTTGCTACTGCATTTTGCCAGTTTTTCTGAAATTTGCGTTAAATTTGGTCAAAAACCCAGCATGATATAAACAAAAAACATACCAGAATTTTTTGAATTTTTCAAAAAATTCGCTCTATCGCCATAAATATACATGCTATTCTCACAAAAATTTGTGTACATATTCTACTGTATTCATATATTTGTATTCTAAAGCGATAAGTCGTTTTGTGCATTTTCATGTACAGGGCGATCCCAAATATTTCTATTATTCTTTGTTTTTTTGCCGGCCCCCTAATTACTCGCTTAACAAATGAATGCAAATAAATATAAAGTGAAACATAATCTTTATATTTCTGAAGTTCCAGAAGAATCCGACCAGTATATTTTTAAATATTTGACAAAATGTCAAAAACTGAAAGTGTACAAATATTTTTTGGTAGATAGTGTATGAAACAAACTTAAGATTCAACCAGTATGAGAGATTTCCTCAGAAATATTATATTTCATGGATTAAGAAAACACATACGAAGTCTGTGAGATTTTATTACGTTCTACAGTATTTTCGTTGATAAAAATCCATGTAAATTAAATGAAGTTAGAGAAGAAAAAATACACTATAAGCAAATACGCACATTTATTTGATTTTATTATGACAAAAAATGCAGAAATTATTTCAGTCATATTAAAATATAATTAATCAATTGTAACAATTCACAGTTCACTGTTTCAGCATTTCTCTAGATTGAATACAGGCAAAAAAATAAAGTTTACTGATTTTATATACGTATTTTGGTCTGTTTTCAGTCTAATAGAAGAATATACATAATACTTAGTCTAGTAATATATATCTTATCTGAGCATGTAAATTCAACTTGGTAAATAATTTACTGCCCTACTGAATCTTAGTTTTAATTAATTTCCTTCAGGGGCACTTATTACATCATGTAACAAGTATAAAAAACATCTCTCCATACTTAAAAAATGTTGTTATCATCTAATTAATGTTTGAAAGCATTTTACATTTAAATCTTTCTATTATTATTATCATCGACAAACATAATTTATGAATTATGAATTGCATTGTGATGTTAATCTCGCGTGAAATGTGCTCTCCAGACCATTATAAATTTCCCCAGTTCACGTATTCAACTCGTAATTATTGAAACGCAGATTGTAAATGATAAGTAAGCTTAATTACTTTAATTGAATGCATTAGTGAGATTTAAAAATATGATTTTTGATGTATACAAATAAATAAATTAATTAATTATGAAGACATCATGTAGTGCAATTTAAAATCACTTTAATGTTAATAAGAACATTTTCAGAAAATGGAATATATAAGTAAATTCTATATTTATCAACATTTAAAATATATTCAGTAATAGTTCTACATTTCAAAGACTAACAATTAAACGTTAAATATTGAAAGTATCTAAAAAAGATATTACTACTCTGCATCTTAAGTTATTGATAGTTTGATTCTTAATAATTTTAATCATTATTTTATACCTTTATATCTTTTATATCTTTAATATAAAATCTTTCAAGAACACTGACCAGTAAATTATCTACTAATTTTTAAAAAAGACTTTTTGGTGTTGTAAATAAAATTTTAAACAAATTTATGTTTAATTTCTCCGTAATTTTTTACAGTCTGTTGGGATTAAACGGTATTTTTACATTGTTCAACATTTCATATTTACTATTTAACCAATAATAGAAAGCATATAAAATGTATTAATTTCAACTTTCTCATACATAAAACATTTTTATTACATAAAACATTTTATTTTTACATTGTTCAACATTTCATATTTACTATTTAACCAATAATAGAAAGCATATAAAATGTATTAATTTCAACTTTCTCATACATAAAACATTTTTAATGTAAACTTTAACTGTGGTATTATTATTAAACTATAATGTTATATTCTTTTGAGTATTTCCTAATATCATTATTGTAGTTTTTAACATTTATTTTAGATAATATTCAAATGAACAAGTTTTAATGAGAAAATATTGTGTTATAATAACAAGCTTACCATAATATTATAAAATAAACGTATCATCAACAGATATGTATAAACTAAATGTGCTATTCTGTGTGAATTTATATCAATATAGACAAAATAAATTACATTTTTGATTAGAAATCACTGTAAATATGTCAGATGTTTTTTATTCTATCGAAAATTACTATACTTAGAAACGAAAAAATACAATAACCTCTATCAAATCACCGGAGATTCCTAAAAGAGTTTTTTTTTATTTTAAAAACCCAGAAAAGTATTTATTTTCAAACTTTCTAATAGAATTTATAAAAATAAGTTTTTATTAGCTGTCTGCCATTTTTGGAAACTTTCCGAAATAGTTTTGTGCAATAATCATTTTTATCGAATCGGATTATATATATATTTTTAATTCTATCATTTCTCAGGTAAATATTTTGATATTCAGAAAACATGTTTAACGAAGAAATACACAAGATTAACAGCATTAATATTAATATGAAAATTAGCTTTATTTTGCTGTAACTGTATGCATACATTCAATTATGCAGCTGAAAACAGAAATTTTGGAGAAAAAATGTATAATTTAAGAAAACTATATGTGATTCTACATCACAACATCTAAAATTCCATTTAATATAATTTTTTACAGATACAAATAGTGTAAAAGGAGGAAATTTAACAGATCATCATACCCCCCCCCCCCCACTTTTAATAATAACAATAATATTCTGAAACCAAATTTAATACGCAGATTTATTAAGATTTGTAGTAAAAACATGTAACAAACATTTTAAATCTCTATCTCAAATAGTACAAAGAAAAAAAAAAGCATTATCATTTTAAACACATGAAGTGGAGGAACTTAGACATGAGAACATGGAAAGAAAGCCTTTAAAGTTTTCACTTGTATGGAGAACTCTGCTAATTGTATTAACAAAATCTACAATGTCCTTCGATATAATTATTGCATGAATAAAAATGAAGCGCCAAAACATTCACAATTTAGTGGGCTTTCATTTAATATAAACAAATCGACGTTTTGCACAATTTTTAGGTAAACTATTTAGTAAAACTGCGAATTTAAAAAGCGTTACTTATTAAAATATTCTGTTTACAAAAGAGATTGAATTAAAAGTATATAAAAGTTTATTCATACATTCTTACAAATTTTAAGAAAATTGTACGTCAAACTTGACAAAACAGCTTTCATCTGCTTAATTGTGTTCCTAATCTATTTATCCAGTAAAAATATAGGATTGTTCCACTCAAATCGGAATTTCGATTGTTTGTAATATCCTTAATATTAATAAAGCATTGTTAATGGATTATACGCCATATTTACTTTTTTGTTTGTGGCATGTAATGATTCCACGAAAAATTGTAAAAATTTGTGTGTTGATAATGTTGTTTCAAAAATAAAATTAAAAACCATTGACTAGCAATTAAATTTCAATATTTTTAGGAATTATATTTATCTGATTAAAATAATTTCCTGGCGGAATCAAAAAAGATTGCTAGCATAAAATTCAGAGTAAGTCTAACAGTTGTTGATATTTTAACTTTTCTGTGAAGCTAGATGACATATTAAAAATGTTGAAGAACTCGCGACCGGACTTTTAGCACTATTCTTTGAAGATTATTATAAAATTCATATTCCTAATACGTGCTTGAAGCAAATTTCAGAACAGAAAATCACTCTTTAAAAATAAACAAATTCTACTGTCAATTAGTGATATGTTCTTTTCTTTTCCATATTTTTTTGCATCAACTGCTTCACCGGCACAAATTAGTCTACATTTGCAGATTTTCAATTAATTCCGTAATATTAGTTTTCTGTGAATATAACGTTATTGTTTAAGAATCTAAATTGATCCACACTTTAGACGCAGTTTTTTTAAAGAAAAAATTGATGCATGTTTCAAAAAAGTTTGAAATTAGTATAAAATTAATAATAGATTTGCAATATTGAAAGAAAAAAACTGTAAAAAAGAAACTTTAAAAAATCGGAAAATGAACGTTAAGCATAGCAAATGATTTGCGTTCGTACTAAAGCGAGGTTTTAAAAATACTCAGATCTTGATACAATAGTATACGATTCTTTAAATACAGTACAGTTGCCGAATTCTTTTATGTGACCCTGTAAATACTATCTGATTCCTATTATACAGGAAATAACTTGAAATAAACATCAGCAACTTATACCTATTTCATAAAATGTGAAATCGCTTAATATAATTAAATTATTAATAAATAAATATATAATATATAATATATAATTATATTAGTACTAGCAAAAGCCATGCTTTGTTTGGATTCGCGAAGTATTATGCTATAAGATAAATATTTGAAAGTAATAATAAATTTTTAAAATTATTTTTGAATCTTTATTAAGCAAGAACATTATTTTATGTTTCGGCGCATTTTAATTTTAAAATGTATTTCAACGAAATAACTAAGAATTTCCTCAGATTGTTTATTTATGATATAAGACTGGTATAAATAAAAATATTTTCGAAGTAGAATTATACAAAATATTAATTAATTTTATTTATTTACAATTCTTTTATTGCCACTTCACAAAAACATAATGTAATTCTTTTAAAATTCATAAATATCGTCTGCTTAAATGATTTCACAAAATAAGAATAAATTGTGTATTTGAATTCCTAACGCAGAAAAATACTTTTATAAATGAATGTTAATAAGAGAATTTTCACAAATTTTAATTCATTAAAAATATACTATAATTTTTCTAAAAAAAAAGTATTTTATACATTTTATAAAAGAAATCATGAAACTATACAATACATAGTTAAAGGAATGAGCATAGTTTGAAAATCTGAAAGCAGTTTTTGAGATATTTTATCAGAATAATGAAAATATATTTTATTTATTCATTTATTTAATGATGATTCTAGCTATAATTACTGACCCCATGATTTACGTTTTTCTTCTGAAAATGTACATGTTTCACTCTTTATTTGAAAAAATGCGTTCGTAATGGAAAAACATGCAAAATAAATTAATTAAAATAATAATTTTTTGAAAAATATTTCTGTAAAAAAATAATATTCTGCAAATCTACAGATCATAATTTATATTTGTATTTAATTTCAAGTCAAAATACTGTATAGTTTTTTTGTAATATGTACGACAAACTGTCATTTGAGTGGCCTAGTAGAGGATTCGCTTCGCTCATCCTAATAAGTATATATTATGTATAAATATAATAAATATCAGTATAATTAAAACGTTACCAAACAGTTTCCCCTCCATACCATTATGTATTGAAATATTTTTGTGTGGACCTGTGAATTAATAACAAATATTCTTTCCACAACAGATTGTACAGAATGTATAATTTAGTACATATGTCATAGATTCATATCAATTTAATTATGTTCCGAAGAATGTGACGTCATTAAAATGCACTTGAAGTTACTTTTTCGCATTGGCCGCAATGTAAGGGATTAATTTTGACAGTCCCTGCAATAATCCAATACATCCAATTTTCATAAAATTTGAAATGACTCCACAAAATTACATAAAAATTATATATTTAAAATTTTAAACAATTCAGTTGGGTAGTTTTTGCTCTGTCATACGCGGACAGACAGACAGAAGGACGGACGATTGAATGACGACAAAAAAGTACTACATATTTACATAATTACGGAAGCACTTTAAAGCCCCATCTTTGTGTTTGACACTCAGAATAATAACATCAAGAATAGTATTGTCTCCAAGTGTTATGCCATGCATAAAGTAATTTATAAGGGAAACTATTAGGGAAAATTTTAACTAGGAAAGCCGAGTTTAGACACGTTTCAAGGGACTGGAGAAATGCCGCGTATTAAGCAGGATTGCGATTAAATGTGATTTATATAATGTTGCAGGAAATTTTCTTATTAACACATTTAAGTGTCAAAATGAATTTTACAGCTAGCATTTATATGTTTACGTTCGAAAATTGTCATTTGCGAGTAATTAGATTTGAATATTATTCTAGTCCACTTTAACTCATAGTTTCTTTTTATTGGACCGACTGAAAAATAACGGAAAATACATATGTACTCCTCCAGGATGGCTTTACGATCAATTTATAAGTTACAACCAAACATAAAAGAAAAACTGCTTAATTTTCTTTTTTAACATAAAGGAAAAAAAGATTAAGTCATTAAAAATCAATCTACTTTTTTAAAATCCCATATAGTATTTGATATAATGAGGACAATTATAATCTATCCTTGCTGTTAATATAAGAAAAAAGTATTAATTTTTATATAAAAAGATAGTGTTAGTATGATTGTAAAAAGTAAAGAAACCTTAAAAAAATCGTCAAATCGCAGTCTTTTTTTTTTTTTTTTTTTTTTTACTTGTCTCTAATATACATTATAAACTGAAAAACACATACTAGTTATAGAACATAATATTAATACAGAGCACTTTAAGGGTACAGTGGACTCTCAAAACTAATTTTTTTAAATTCATGATTTTTTTTTTCATTTCTGGAAGTAGTCATAGTATATATATCTCTTATTTCACAGTTTTTTTTAAAAATATATTCAATAGTTTTTGAGATACATATTTTTTTTTAATTAACGAAAAATGACAATATTTCAAAATGCTCCATGTGAAATTCTTTATGCACAATTTCTCTGATTTTTTGTTTAAAATGCTCTCTATGCGTGTGTTAACAAATGTTACTAAGCATTTTTAGCATATTACTTGTAAAACATTAAAAAAATTATTCTAAGTTAGTTATTTTGTATTTTTCGTTAAAAAATCATTAAAAATTCCATATAATTGAAATTTTAAAAATTTAAATGCGTCTAAAAAACTTTATTTTTAGTAACATTTCTTAGCAAATACATAGAGAACATTTTAAACAAAAAATCAGAAAAATTGGACATAAAGAATTTTGCATGGAACATTTTGAAATCATGAAAACGACGAAAATATTCATTCTGAGAAAAACAGGTTTTAGTAACTACAATGGTTATAATTGCTTAATATTTTCCTACTGACACAGTTTCAGCTATATATAAGGAATATAATATCATTTCTAGCTTATATGTAAGTGTTTTATGTTTTTATGGTAAATTCGCATAAAATATGTAGCTTCGGCAGTAATTCATGCAAAGGACGTGAACTATCAGAATTTTAAAAAATCTTCTGAAAAATAACTTTTTGTATTTTCTAATGATTTTTTTCTAGAAATATTCATGGTATAAATACCTCTTATTGTACAAATTTTCGTTAAATATATTAAATATTTTTAATACATTAAATATATTAATATTTTTTATTTTATCCTAAAAAATGGGGACAAAAAGGAATTCCTGTAAATACATTGTATACAAACTCTAAAAGAAACAGTTAAAAGTTACAGTTAAAGTATTGCTTTGCGAAATCACAAAATTAATAAGTATTCAGTGCAAAGTAATAACATTTTGTAAGGTAAAACTAAAAACTAGGCCAAACTTTACGGATAAGTATCGGCAAAAAAGTAAACAAAGGGGCGTGGAAGAATCAGCTGATTGAACAAAAATGCTTGTAACTCCAGTAAAAAGTAGTCGAAATTGAAAAATTATTTTTGTGTTCAATAGCACAGAGTTCATAATGTTATGCTAAAAATGACAATTCGACAATTTGATGATTTTTTGCGATTTTGAAAGTCCACTGTACCCTTAAAAAGTCACTGACAACAGGTATGGTCATACCTAATCACAATATTTTTTATGACGTATCTTAGTAACCTGAATTCGTATTTATTTATCTAATATAGTAAAAGCTTATGCGAAGCGTGAGACAAAGCACAATTGAAGGAACAATCAGAAAAGAATTGCTGTGTTACTATTTCATTAATTTTATTATTATTATTTTTATTATTTTATCTCTTTTACATCAGTCGCTATTTCTGGTTAGTAATTTTCGCCTTAGTTAATCAGTTATTAAATGAATGAAATAAAGTTATTCGGAAATAGTATTCGTTTTTATGGGGGAAAAATCCGCTAAATTGTCAGTATCAGCGAAGATTAAAGAAATTCGCTCTTTGATCAACGAATTCTCGTCTTAACCCTTTGCGGCGCAGGAAAAATTCATTGCTTAACCCTTTCCGGCGTCCTCTCTTTAAAGTTGGAATTTAAAGAAAAAAAAATTAGCCTACCAATTTAGGCCTAGATGAGTACACAGGTATTGTTTTGTAATGATTGCACTAACCATTTTAATTATACAGCTGTTGCTGAAGTGGTAACCTCCCATAAGTAAAGCACGGATAAGCGCAGTGAGAAGAGCATTGCTGTGAAGCGCGTATTACAGTAAAACATTTTACCTATTATTTTAAAACAGTGGAGTTTGATCTCTGTGGTGCTGCCATCTAGAACTCATAAGAAAGATTTAAAGTAGCTATTAGAGTAGTTTTTGAAATATTCACGGAGTTTTTGTGTCTCTAAATAGGGGGACCTTTAGGTGTTACCGACCCGGCAACAATGCCCGTTAAGGGGTTAAGTGTTGAAATATATGACTGGCACCGGAATTTGAAAACAACTTTATTGTAAATAAGAAAACGCTATATTTCACGCATTCAATAAATCGTAATTTTTTTAAACAAAATTCCGGTGCCAATGTGATGTTTCAGAATTGAAATTAAGTGGTATAATGAAACCACCACGTCGCAAAGGGTTAAACGTAATTTTTTCCCCTCAAAAAATCCGAATATCTATCGGGTACTAAGTGGGATCGATTAATAACTATTCGGATATTAAATAGGATACTTTGCCATCAACCTTATGAACGATGTGCAAGGGATTAAAAAAACCCGCTTATTAAACATCATGCCTTTACTGAGTTCGATTACATACACAAGTAATGTCGAATATAGACATTTATTTATTTATTAACCATTTGGAAAATGGCCGTTTCTGTAGTTCTAGAGGAAGCACACTCAAACTGCGGCGCGAAGGTCTCAAGTGGTCCGGTGAACTTTTACGTGAGACCCGAGACGTGATCATTATAAATTTAATGAGATGTGCATAAAAAGTATTTAAGATATTCACTGTTGCTATTTATATTTTCATGGAAAGAGAAAATCTGTTTTTTTTTCATTTAAAATGAAGTTAGAAAATCGTAAGAGTCATTTTTATATACAAAAGTTGTTTTGACATGTAATTATGTTTGTGTGCCACAGTGATCTATACATTTCTGTATCTTCAACACTAATCAAACAATATTCAATATTCATTTAATTTAAAAGTTTTTAAATTGATCAAAAGCCTGATTTGTTAAAGGAAATTACTACATTATTTGCTGTTTTTGTTAACTTCTAAATTCTGTATTGTTGTATCATTACGTTTTGTATTTATTATACTGCTGAAACTACTTTTGGGGTTAAATTTTTCTGCGTAAAAAATGCACGAAAAATGACACCAATTTTTACAAAGACAAATCCTGTGATCCATATCAACAACATTTGGAATAGAAATCTAATACGAAGCTAATTATTAGGAAATAATGGTGTTAAATTTTTTTATAACGTTCCTCCTGCAACAAATGGTAAACCCTACAAATTATATTAATCCCTAAGCGACGAGAGACTTTTACGAATCTTTAACATTTTGTCACCGGTCTTTGAACACAAAAATTTGTGCCTTATTGAATCGATAAAATACTTTGATTGAATAATGAAAATTTTACTGTATGATTTTACTGGTGGGGATAAACAAGTATTCTTAGGCCTTTTTACGGCACATATACGTATCGCTCGTCCCCAAGGGGTTAATTTCGAAATATGGTTAATTTATACTACTTCTGTTACCCTAATACATTGATTAGTTCTTTTTTAAAAGCCTTTTTAAATATACTGTGTCACACTTAACGTGACAAATATATGTTTGTTGCCCGCGCAAAAAAAAAGGTTCAGTAATGTTTGTTGTAGGTATGTCTGAGGCATATCTGGATTTTTGTGATGTCCGAATTTTAATCTTTTTCTGGTTGGTCAATGTTTAATGCACGGATTACGTAATGTATGATTCTGTTTTTACGTAAGTTAGGTTTAATCTACCATTTTCAATTTACTTTTAACAGAATTGGAATACTTTTGTTGCCACGATGACAAAAAAGTATTAAAAAGTACGAAAATGATAACTCAAAAACAAATTGAAATACAGCTTTAAAACAAATTGCATTTAAATTCTTTTTATTCCTATACCACGGTGTAGAAATTGAAAATGTGTGACGCTTCGAAGTTTAAAATTTAGCAGTACCGAAAATTGTAAAACTGAAACTTCATTTGAAATTATTGCAAGGGCATATGCGTTACTCACAGATATGTTTGTCCTTTATAATATAGATAGGATAGATATAACTAATGTCAGAAATTGAATGAAATCAGAAAGGAAGAAAAAAATAAACTTTTTAGTTTGTTTATAAAAATTAATAATTTTTTTTGTGAAAAAATGGCTGTATAAATGATAGATACAGATAAAGTTAAATAAAGTTTCACCTTTATTTAACAGTAAAATAAACATGTCTTGTTTACAAAAAGTGAAGACGATAAATATTTTTCTTTTTTAATACAGAATTTATTTATAAATCTTAAATTTTAGTCTTTAAAAAAAGTAATATTCCAAAAGGTAAAGTTTTCTAAAAGTAATTTGTTACTTTTTTTTATTTTACTTCATCATCATCATTTTTTTTTTTTTTCATTTCCTTTATTTACTTGAAAATCTTTGAAAATGTAGTATTTACGAGAAATTGTTATTTCCAGTTTTTTATTGATTTTTGTGTGAATGGAATTTTTTTAAGCAAATATTTTTTTTAATTATCGTGGAAAAAACAGCAATTAGTAAAGTAATATTTTTAATAATAGTAAAAAAAATAATCTTTAAAAAAATTGTTAACATAATATTTAAGACAAACTATTTTTGTCGAATATTATGTATTATTTCTTTCTAAAAACGTTGTCTGAAATTATTGATGATTTTGAAGCTTTATGATTAAACCACATATTATGTTGTTGACAGCTCTGAAAGAAAACAATGCGAAATGATGCTGAATTTTTTCTTTAAAGCGTCGGCTGCAATAAATGTTCTCCTCCTCTTCAATGTTAGCTACTCAACTATAAAAACTAATTATATTTATTCAAGATGTACGCGATGCGCGTAATTTATCTTTAAATATATATAGATAATAAGGGTTTCATATATCCACACAATGCAACAGTTAGTTTGAAGAAAATGCGTAAAATTTAAAATAATAATAATAATAATAAATAAAATTCCTTTATGATATTCATCAACTGTTCGACTGCTATAGCCATTACACAATTCTGTTACTTTGACCTTGCAACTCTTTGACCAAATAGAATACACGTATGCTAAATAACCTCTCACTTGTGTTGTGTATTTTGACGTCGTATACTAATTTGTTACATTAATAGCAAAAGTAAGTAAAACAGCTCAGCCATTGCTGAAATAAAACTTTTTAAATACGATGTCATCTTAGCTGTCTCCTGAGTAACGATATTTTAAACTTTTTTTATTTATTTATTTATTTTTGCAATTTTGAATCAATTTTCTATTGTGTAAAGTTGTGAAGTATTTTCAACATCCAGTTTATTTTTAAAAATGCTCATAATTCTCAGTATATTATCTATACGATAAAAGCATAAGTCATGGGACTGTCCTGAACAGTTCTGGACTGACGGAATTGTTTTTTATATATAAACTGGCAATTTATAATCACAATACTTTGTTTATAGTAAAACTGCGTAAGACATAAATTTTAAGAAAGATTGTTTTAAAACTTCTGTTTGACAGATGCGTCGCGTTCAAATGACTGCTAATTTTTCTGTGATAATTTCAGTTGAAATTATGTTCGAAACCAATACCTTATTCCATTAAAGTAAACAAAGAGATTCGTTGATTGCGTATCATAAATTATTATACAATGGAGGTAATCACTCAAAAACCTAACTCTTTTGTAACGAAATTTACAGACCTACAGGAAAAATAATTGCGCCTCAAACGTTCACAATCTATTATTGTATATAATTTAATTGGTAATTCTATTTACTATTATCAGTGGCCAAATACGTTAAAAACAGTAATCTGCACGTACATTATAAAAAGGCTGTTTTTTTGTAGGGAACTCTGGAATTACCAACCAATTTCAAAAGTATTGGTACCAACAACATAAACGTCACCCATGTGCAATGTTATTTCGATGCCCTTAGTCCAAAGGGTGTTCAGAAGCGAAAAACCTTCTAAAAATGCAATTTTTATGTTACTGAAAGGACTAGAAATATGAAACTTTGAATTGGTGTCACTTATAATATATAAATGATCTCTAAGTAGAACTTTTGAAAATTTCAAAATTTTAAAAAGTGTGAAAATGTGCAAAAAGTGTTATAATAACGTTCTAAATGGCAATTTCTACGCAATCACAAAAAGTAACGAACCAATTTTAAATATCCCTTTAAGACCCGATGAGATTGTAAATAAAGCTTGTCATGCCGGCTAAAAATAAAACATGTACTACGTTCACTATCTGTTGATACAAAATGATATTTTGCTCTTTCTGCAAACCAGAATGGTCATTCGATTTTGATTTTTATAACATACAACTCAAAAGCAACAATTTAAAAGAATGTGTAAACTGCACGACCGTGCGGGTTGGGTCTTAAAGGGATAAATTGATGTTAATGGGATGGTGATAGCCTTTACCCCAGAATGGGCTATACATATGTCTCTACTTCAAAGGAGGTGCATAGGTAACAAAATGTTTTAAAAATATCTTTTTTGTGTCACTGAATGATCTTGAAAAATAAAATTTAGCATGATATCTTCTTCTTAGACATAAATGATCTTTAAGAACATTAATTCGAAATATAAAAATGATGCGTAAAAGTAGAAAATCCACGTTTAGAAATGTACAAATAATGCATGATAAATTAGGAAACAACCGTTTCGAATCCATCCCTGATACTACACTGCTCAAAACAATTAAAGGATATTTGAAGTTTTATATAAAATAAAAATATAAGCGAAATTTTTTTTGCCGAAAATAGAAGAAGAGAATCACAAATGCACATTTTTCTGGTTTTCAAACTGTGGAGTATGCAAATTTTGAGTTCGACGTCAAAAATGTCGCTTCAGCGACAACGAATGAAATTTGACTTTCAACTTGATAAAAGAAAATGAAGACAAGGATGATCGGCATTCAGTGATTGCTTTGTTTCGATGAGTACGATGTCTCAACGAAGTCATTTGACAGATTCAGAAGCTTCGAGATTTGGTGGTAGGTTAGAAGGGGGCCAAACTCAAGCCGAAGTAGCGCAAGCCATTGGAGTGTCACAAAGTGTCATTTCCAGGATCTGGAAACTCTTTTTGGAGAGTGGATGTGCAGGCCGAAGACCAGGGCAAGGTCGTAGACGGGCAATAACGCCCAATGAAGATCGGTATTTAGCGTTAACAGCTCGGAGAACCGAAATATGAACGCTAATCTTCTCCAACAACACCTTCGCTCGGCTACAGTCACCACGATTTCAACTCAGACTGTCCGAAACCGGCTCCATGCTGTAGGTCTGTATGCCCGCCGACCAACTGTATGTGTTAGATTAACATCAAGGCATCGTCGCGACCGCAGGGAAAGGGCAACCGAGCATGTCAACTGGAGGAGAAATGAATGGAGCAATATTCTGTTTTCTGACGAGTCCCGTTTTTCTGTGCATCCGGATAATAGGCGTATTTTCATCTGGAGGGACCGTGGCAGTAGGAATAATCCTGCGTTCGTGCACGAAAGTGTCAGATTTGGCGGTGGAGGAGTGTTGGTGTATGGTGGCATCTCCATTGACGGGCTCACTGACCTCTACATCATTCGAGATGGAACTCTGAATGGTCGCCGATATAGGGATGAGATCCCCAGACCTATTGTAATCCCTTACGCTGCATCAATCGGAGATAACTTCATTTTAATGAACGATAGCTGCAGGCCACATCGTGCAAACCTGGTGGAGGATTTCCTTTTCGAGGAAGGAATCATTCGAATGGAATGGCCATCGTGTGCTCCAGACATGAATTAAATCGAGCACGTTTGGGACGCTCTAGGAAGACGTGCTTCTTACCGCCAACAACCCTCACAAACTCTCCAAGAACTGGAAAGAGCTCTTCTGGAAGAGTGGGGCAGAATACCCCAACTCGTCATTAATAGCCTCACTGAGTCCATGCGTCAAAGGTGTTCAACGTTACTGGCCGCCCGTGGAAACCATACCCCCTACTGAAAATGATTTTCTTTGAAGAAAACACCTTTTCTTATTCTTTTTTCTCATATGCACAAATTGTGTTTTTTTCCTTTTGTACACAAATGCGCAATAAAATGCATTTTTTTCTGCCCAACAAGTGTAATTTATTCTCATATAACCTACTATGTCTGTCGACCATGTATCAATCAGCTAAAAAGTTTTCCAAATACAAAATCCACCTAAAACTGCAATATCCTTTAATTGTTTTGAGCAGTGTATTTATCAGAGCATAGAGAAACATAGAGCGGTAGAAAAAGCAAAGCTGGGCTTAGCCGACCTGTTGTTTGACTATTCAACAAGATTAAATTAAAAGAAAGCTATATGTAGCTGAAGAATAGATAAATATAATTTTGTAAAATTTTAATTTAAAAATTGTCAATTTTTATGTATTTTCTTCGTTTTTAATGCTATATTTTACCTTGAAAAACCTACTAAATCTGTTATTTGGTGTTACCGAACGATTGGAAATAAAGCCTCTTTTAAGTGATGTATATAAAATTTGATTAGGGATGTGTGTAAAATGAACTGGGTAAATTGCAAACAAAAATATGTATAAGTTTTTGAATGGTTATTTGAATCACACAATGCTCTGATTACACAAAATGAGTTCGAATTTTAACAACAATGTATGACTATGAAAGAGTTTATTTGAATAACATAATATTTTGATTGCATAAAATGAATGCTAATTTTAACTATTGTATGATTTTAAAAAAGTGACCTATTAATCTATTTCTTTATCTCTTAAATAAATTATTCTATTCCTTAACAGTCGTTATAACGAAAAATCTAGTTTCAAGAAAAAATAAATAAAAGAAAGTTAAATTCTTTATTTACAAATGCAAAAAAGCATAATTTTTTATCTTATATTATTTTACGAAGATCGATTAATTAAACATACTTTTCCTATATTTTTAATGTTTAGTTAATTACTTTTTTTAATAATGGATTTCGCTTCAAAATATTTATTTAGCTTAGCTTTCCAATCTTGAAAAACATTGCAAATATACCTTTGATAAATTAAATAATCAAATCGGATGTTGAATAGAGTCTGTTATTAGGTACAATATTATTTTTTTAAATTTCATCAAAAGTTTTTTCAAGTTAAAAATTATGTAAATAAGAAATGTTTCTGTGTAAACACATTTTAAATATTTTATTAAAATTCATGTAAACAGAATAACAAATCAAATATTAATGCAAAGATTTTAGCATAGCAGAAGGGTTTTCAAGAAAATAATAAAGCAAATAATAATGAAAATAGTTCTTCAAAACAGTTAAAAATTTAATGCTTGTTTTTATTCAAGAATTGAATATTCGTGCCTTAACTTTTAGGATTGCGTGATGTTGCTTTCATAATCCGCCTGAAACTTCAAAAGATATTTTCGTAACTTACATATATATTACTTTCTGAAAAATAGATGTAATTTTGGATATATATACATAGTATACATATGCATAAAATACTAAAATTTTATTTTTCAAAAGTTTAAATATTGTAGGAATCATAAGCTTTCAGAAATTGTGTAAAAAATGCTTTCTCTTTAAAATACGATAAGAAAGGTAAATCATACTTCACACGGACGAAGAATAAAAAAAAACCCCTGCATATTTTATAATTATAAATTGAATATCCTTTCAAGATAAATAAATGTTTTTGATGCTTAAAACTTTCTTACATTAAACCAAGGGCGGCGCCAGAGGGGGGACGGTGGTCATATACCTCCCCCTTGGACATACTGAACCCCCCCCCCCCTCCCTCATCGGGGTCAAAATTTAATGTGGTCGGGGAAATATTTTGACTTTTGAATTTCGACTCGATTGGATTGAGTCGAGTTAAAGACTTTTATTTATTTATTTGTTTATTTATTGTAAGTTGGATTAACTAAACAAATTCTTTCGGGTACGAATCGCTTTCTGATTGAATTTTAATTCTTGCAAGTTGGGATAAGGTGAACCCGATTTTTAGAATAAAAATGTCCAAATTCCTTCTGTTAAAAATCTACATGAATGACTGCACAGGATGATACATGAATGTATCTTTATACGTTAATTTTTCAATATAAACGATCAAATTTATATTGAAGTTATAGTCACATGCTATTTTTATAACTATGTTAAATTGAGAATCAGTTTTTACTGTTTGAGGATTATCAGTTGGCTTAGTTTGAAGTATTTCGTGTTCTGTTAAGAATACGTAAGACGAAAATTAGTTTGTCGGGTTCGTCCTGGATTGCAAATAGAGTACTGCATTGGAGCGGAGCTGCTTGTTGTCGGGCAAATAGTACCTGACCCGAATCGCGGTCTGAGCTGAATCGGGGCCGTCACGAAAAAACTTTCTTCTTAGAAGAAGAGAAGAAAGCTGTTTCGCTTTCGCTTTTCACCTGGCTGGATCTGGTCTTTTATGAGTTGGACTTTTGTTTTTGTCGTTGCGGGTGAGATTTGAGTTGACATTAAATAGGGATAAGTATAGTCTCAATTTATAATATTCAAATCTGTGTTTTTAGGTAGATTTCGTTTGAAATACTACCTACTGAGGTCGCTCCTATGTTGGAATTTCTGAAAAATTTTTGAAGATCTACGTCGATCAAGAACTCTAGACCCCAAAACTATCATCAGGAAATATATATATATATATATATACAAATATATACACATATAACACTTTCTTATGGACACGATAACTTCTATAGTTCTGCTGGTGTCTCTTCCAAATTGATACATAAAGTCAAGGGGTATAAAATCTCGGCTAAGTTTGTAAATGGGCAAAATCAGTCCAAGGGAGTGAAAATAAGGAGAGTTTTTCTGAAAACCGAAAAAACGCCATAACTTCTTAGTTAAAATGGATATCAAATCTGTTTAAAGTTTATATTACTTCTTAAAAATGAGCCAAAAGTTTATGCATGAGAGATGTTTGATAAATTTAGAAATGGGCTCAAGGGGCGAAAAAAAAAAAAAAAAAAAACAGAGTTTTGGGGAGAAAAAAATTCATAACTTCGTCAATTCTCAAGCATAAATGTTTGTATAAATGTTCTCAACATTACCTAAAACTTTTGAAATTACAAGTTTTTGATAGGACTATTTCTTACCAAAGAAAAATAAATAATAAAAACGAAAACAAAAAAAGGGGGGGGGTGATAAAAACAAAAATGCATAACTTCGTCAATTCTTAAGCTATCAAATATAATTAAATTTATTTTACAACTTCTCAATAATATCTGCAACTTTTATACTGACAAGTTTTTCATAGGACCAATTCGCATAGCAAAAATAAATTAAACAAAAATAGGAGTTGGAGGAAAAACATCAAATCCAAACTACTTATATTCTGACTAATTTTTAATGTCATTTTTTATTTTAAACGCATCCAAATGGCACAGCCTCTTATTTAGGAACTGTATAATGTGATGTATTGATCAGTGTTTTGATAAAGACAGAATATATTTTTTAAAAGGCTGCCAAAAAAGGTATTTTAACAGAATTTCCCGAATTTATCCTGATTGAAAAATTGAGGTATTCAACATTAACAACATTAACAAATTACGTTTTTTTCTGGCTCATTTTTAAATTTATTTTTGTTCTCAAACGCATCGAATCGACAGGTTCTTTTATTTAAAAGCTGTATAATATACCGTATTGACCAGTTTTTAATAAAGGCTGAATATATTTTTGAAAAAGGCTGTTACTGTGGACACTTCGCACAATATTTCCCGGAGCTGTCATGATTATAGAATTGAGGATGTACTCAAATAACAAATTGGACATTTTATAACTCATTTTTAAATTCAATTTTGCTCTCAGACGCATTCAATTGACATTTTTTTTTAATTTAGGGACTCTATAAAGTGCCGTATTTAGCGATTTTTTAATAAAGTCAAAATATATGTCAAAATATGTTGTTAAAATGGCATTTGAGCCGAATTCAGCTTTAGATGATACTGATAAAACCAGTTCTTATAGGAAGATGAAATTAAATATTTTTCAAAAGCGGCCAAATAAAGTTGTTAAACTGGGCTCATCTGTAATCAAATTTCATTTTTTATTGTTTAAATGAGCACTCTTTGAAACCTACCTCCGCCTGTAGACCAAGCCGACAGGGATTTTTCTTTTAACTGTCTTCAATCTGAAAATTATATTAATGTGCATATTTAAAAAATATATACAAAATCTTGTATATTCACTCTCCGATGGTTTTCATGTATTTTTATAAGAATGATTATAAATTGCAAGATATTTATATTAATGAATCACAGTTTGATGCTATAATATTTTTAATAGCACTTCTTTCTATGTATGATTCAAAATAACATTCCGTTTAAAATATTTTTGTCTGCAGCCATTTAAATATGATTTCTAGAAACGGGAAAAGCCGCGCCAGACGGTTAAAGGGTTAAAAAATGCACTAAAAAACATTTAATTGACGAATAAAAGTGAAATCAAATCAAAAGTCACCGGAATTTATAACAGACGATATTCTTAACAGAGCACATATTTTAATTTTGATTTTTCATTCCATTTTTTATGAGAAAATGGTAAAAATATATATATACAGTATTCTAGTATTCTACTCTTTTCTCGATTTCCTCTTTACTTTTAATAAAAATTTAGTACTTCTGTTGCCACAACTTCAAAAATGCTGCTAAAACTATAAAAAATATATAATATCTTAAAAAATGAGATACAGCTTTCAAACAAATTTCATTTAAAATAAAAATAAAAAATTGCCTACGACCGTGTGAAAATTAAAAACGTGCGAGTTTTAAAAGTTAAAAAATTTCAATAGTGAAAATTGCAAAGGAATAAAAATTCATTTCATATTTCAAAGTGTTGCCAATCGCAAAATGATGTATAAGGTACGCACAGATATGTGTGTCCTTTTTAATATAAGTAGAAAGTTACGAAGATCATAAAAAGCTTCAGATTATCTAAGTAATAGATAGCTTTAATAATAGTAGAGAGCTAAGTAGTAGATAGCTAAGTAATAGTAGCTTTATAATAAATACTAAATATTTTGTAAAAATTACATGGTTAAAAAAATGAATTCAATATATTATATGGAATATCACCATATTTCAATTATGCCCACAAATTTTGCCGATGAAGGCTCAGTTGATAGAAATTGTAGACTTAAGCCAAGGTTCTAAATTCAACTCCCTGTGAGGATAGTTTTTTCTTTACTCAACTGAAAAGTTACAATTCAGGACATTTATTTGACAATTATATAATAATTATGTTAAAATTAATGAATCATAGTTATGAATCAATCGTTCGCTTGGATTTCTGTTACCTTTGATTTATACACAATACTTGTAAAAGAGATTTGTACAAAAGATTTGTGCACCAGATTTATCCACAATAACTAGGTTGGTATAAAACTGCCAGGTTAATACAAGATCCTAAATTCAATTCTCGTCTTGATCAATTTGTTACTGAGTTAGAAAATTATAACTGATCTGTTTTACTTAGTACACTATATGGCCTAAGATGACCGTCTACTTGCGATTTCAGACATTTTGTTAAATATCTAGAAAAATACACTAGGAATTATCATGAAACTCTAAGTGTGTAGATATAATAGTACAAGTCATACAATTCCGTGAAGATTTTTTTTCTGAAAGACCATAAGGGACCGTCAAAAAATTAAAAAAAATATCTTTTGGATAACCCTGTCAAAACTAATTAAACAAGAGCACTCAAACTATAGATTATAGTTAAGTGTACGAACTGCATATTTCCGACTGAGCGAAAAATTGCCCAGGCCGGGAATCTTTACCCGCGGTTTATTCTGCCGAGCTGTCTAAATGACAGACCAGATGTTATGACCAATAAGGTTATCGAAAAATATCTGAGCGAAAAATATCAGTCGGCTATTGCCCGGTTAGCTTAACAAGTAAAGCATTGTCCTTGTAAGCCGAGTATCCGGATTCGATTCCCGACCTGGGCAATTTTTCGCTCAGTTGGAAATATGCAGTTCGTATGATAACTTTACCAATCAGTTTGATTGTGTTAAATAATAGTATATAGTTAAGTGGCTAATTGTAATTAACCGTGTTCATTTTTATGTGGACTGCATGTATACTGATAGAGAAATTAAGGTTTTTATAAAAACAGTCCTAAAGTTTTTTGCTTAAAGTTTTTTTTTAATTGACAAACATTATTATACACAATACTCTGTAATCAGAATTAAAAATTAATAAAAACTGTAATAAAAATGAGCTCTATGGATGAATAAAATATGTAAACTACAAGAAGTTTCTAAACTCTTTTTCCCTCAATTGACTTGAATTTCTCTTATAGAAATCCTAATGTCCCCATTTACATAATATGTTGGCGGTAAACACAAGTGGTCAGAATCGCAGTACCCTTCAACGAAACATTATTTAAGACAGACTAGAGAAATTGGAATGGTATCAAATAAAGTTTTAATAGAAACGACATAAAAAATAGCATCCATAACAAAATGAGCAGCTTCTAAAAAATATCATTTAAATAGAATAATATGATATTTTACTACCTACAGTTTGAAATTATAGACTCATAAACTGGAACTTTATTCGGATTTTTTAAAGGCACGTATTAATTAAAAGAGTTCCCAAAGTTCATCATTGACGAAATTGTTAAAGGTTAAACAAGATTCAATCTATTGACTAAACTTTGTTCCAATGCTCCCAGGATATTTATTTACTTTTTCATCATGTTTGAAGAATATAATGTATTCTGATATTAGTCTATGATATATTTATTGTGCTCATACAAGTATGTAACTTTAAAAAATTCCAAAAATATAACCAATGAAATTCTCACTATTTGTCTATATCTGTATAATACTGCATGCTTCACTTACACAATAAACAACTGCGAAAAAAGAGATCAAAATCAAATGCATTTAAAATCTGATAATAACGTAACATAAATAACATATATTTAATAAATATCAACTATATTTTAATAAATATTATAATAAATATTTACAAAATAATAATTAACTAAAAATATATTTTTTAAATCAACATACCTTCTTCAAATTTCCAAACGTTCAATATTCTCTTTTATTAATTAACCCGCTCTATATCAAACTGATTTGAGCTGGTTCCTTACTTCGGATATTTTTGTGATTATTTTGTTTGAAACACATGAGAATATCTAAATAAAATCACTAAAATCACTGTGATAATTTATATATATATATAAAAAAACAGTTTAAAGAAGAAGAAACAATCTTCCCCATCTAAATAGTGTGTTAATAAATTATGTCAAGTTTGCAGTGTGGTGCCATTAATCTTTCTTTAAATGATCAAAGAGTTAAGAAATTATCTCCTACTCCAAACCGTAACAGCGGAAGATTTTCATGATGAATGGTCATTGCAGCAACTGAGTCTCACAATATTAGCACACGCGTATTTAAGCGCCGGTTTGTTGTTTGCTCGAAAATCCGGATTGAACGTAAACAGAGCTACAGTTCACAATCGGATAAATTTCATCTTCATTAACCGACTTCGTATTATGGTCCGCATAATACAGAATTTGAGATTTTCTTGTGTGAGTTCGAATCCCGTTCACACTTGCTTCTCGGAAGAAAAATTTACTTCCCTGTAAATAAAAGTAGATTATGCATTGAAATAACTATAGATAATTTTAAATAACAACAAAATAATGCTGGCCTGTAGATATAAATATTTCTATTTTAATCGGAGAGGTGGGTGCGAATTCTGTTTCTTAAAAATTAAATGTAAATTTTCTTATCATTAATAGTGGTGCCGAAGTCCTTACAAAATATACGGAGTGTGCGAACCCTGATAATGTATGTTTATAATAAAAATCTATAATACATAAATATATTTTGAATATCATTAAAAATTCGTTATTTCTGTTATGTATTCGTAGGGTAATATTAAAAAAAGGACGTTTAAAAAATTTTGCTTGAAAGTTTTCTATATTCAAAAATATAGAAGGAAATATATAACGGAACAAGATATTATACAAAGCCACTTCTTAAATTTTAAAAACTATAAGTTGTTTCAAAATTTAAATGTATAAGAAGATAAAGGAATATGTAAAGTTCATTGCATTTTCGTCTGAATAAATCCTAACTTATTTAAACTAACTGAAAAATAAATAACTAAATAGAAAATAATATCAATACACTTTCATTTATCTTTTGTTTTCTTTACTTCCAGAGAATGTTTAAAAAACACTAAAAGCATTAAGTGAAAATACATTGTATTATGAAGATCAAAAGACAAAGATTTGTAGAAACGTTAGCTTAAAAGAAATATGTTTTAAATATATTTATCATTTTTTAGTCTTTCTAAGAAAATTTTAAATAATTGTGGTTTGTTTAAATAGATAAGATTTATATTTATCTCGGATTTACTTTTTCTTTAATTTTGGAAGCATTAATTGAGCTAAAAATATTTTTCAGAAATTAAACTTTTAGAAAAATTTCTAGATATTTTTATGCATAGAAAAAATAAAAACAACTTTTGAAAACACAGTATATATATATATATATATATATATATTAATTATCGATTTTATTTTTCTGAGCTAAAGCTTATAACATTTAAAAACCAATAGTATCTATATATAAATATGCAGGATGATTCTAAATTGTTTTAAGAAAAAAAGGGGGGGGGGGGGTTGATAATACACATCAAGACAAACAATAGTGAATGGGAAACCAAGGGTCCCAAACGTTTTCCGAAGATGATAGCCGCGATTAAAGTTTAGGGTTCAAAATTTCAAATAATCATAAAAACGGAAAAAACGGTGGATTGATTTACGATTTTCACTAAAACTATTCTTTATGTCAATATTTCCTTGAAAATAAATTTTAAAGATAAATTTCAAAAAATTTCGTTAGAGGGCGTCTTAAACTTTAGAGTAACCAACAACTATTTTTAGCCGTCATTTTGTGTATCTAGTTAAATGCTTGCAAAAGCTTAGACTTAAATTTTAGACTAAAATTCTGAATCGTTGGGAGGGGTTAAGAAGCGCAAAGTGAACTGTGTTCAGAAGTAGAAATTTTATCCTCTCCCCTCCCCCTTCAACTCAGGACAGTTTTGCGTTACATAATTACTCCAACGATTCAGATTTTGAACTCAAAATATAAGTTTAAGTCTAAGCATTTGAAAGTATTTAATGAGATTTAAAAAATAACGCTTAAAAACAGTTGTACGTTACTCCAAAGTCTAAGGCGCCCTCTATCCCATTTTTTGAAATTTATCTTTAAAATTTATTTTCAAGGAAATGATGATTTAAAGAGTAGTTTTAACGAAAACCGCAAATGAATCGACCAAATTTTCCGTTTTTTATAATCATTTGAAATTTGAACTTCCTCACCCCCTGTGAACATAGTTCAGTTTGCACTACTTAATCACTAACAACTCTTTAGGTTTTGAGTTCAAAATTTAAGTTTAAGTAAGCTGTAGAAAATATTTAAGAATATGCAAAAAAGAACAGCAAAAAATAGCTGTATTTTATTCCAAAGTCTAAAGCGTCCTCTATCGGCATTTTTAAAAATTTATCTTTATAAATTATTTTTAAGAAAATACTGATATAAAGAATAGTTTTAGTGAAAACCGCAAATCAATCTACCAATTCTTCCATTTTTTATGATTATTTGAAATTTTGGACCCTAAATTTTAATCGCGGCTATTTTCTTGGGACCTTTGGTTTTTCAATTTAATATTGTTTGTCTTGCAGTGTACTATCACCCATCTTTTTTTGTAAAAACAATTTAGAATCCCCCTGTATATATATATTAAAAAATATCCATGTTTTAAAAAATTAACATTTTAAACTTTCATTAATTGGAAAAAAAAAATTGAAACGTCTTATTGATTCTTAGTTAAGATATTAATGCAATTTTATATTACTAATATTATATTACAAAACATAGTGTTTTCAAAAGATAAATAATGTAAAACAGAATTTTTAAACTCTATTTAAAATAGATTTAGAAACCCTTTTTTCTGTAATTTATTAAATGAAAGTAATAATCTACTCAATTCTTCAAAGAAATAACCAAAATCGTCATTATGTTCATACATACGCGCATAAAAAAATCACATAATTGGAAAATTGACCGGTGTCCGGCATACAGTGGAGTTATAAATATTTTGGGCAGCAGTATTTTAAAGCAATTTTTTTTTTGCCTTTATCTAATAGTAGAATTATCTTCGATTAAAATTGGCAAAATGAACTGTGATAAATTAGTGGTGTTCAAAACATCTGGAGTAATGATGTATGTGAAACAACAGAGAAAACTAGCGTGCAACACTGTAAACCTTGTATCTACGAAACCCCTATTCTGGTTTAAGATAAATTTGGCAGTCTTAGGATGCTATCATGTCTGAAATAAATAACTTTATGGTCATAGAACATATTGTACGATCAAACAAGATAAATTACCACCATTAACATTAACTTTGAATGAATATTATTTTATTATGAATTATGAAATTATTATTTAAAAATATATATAAATTTAATTTTTATATATATATTTAGATCTGATAAGTCCTGCTTTAAGGAATTCCAAAATTTCAAATTTTTCTTTCAAGTACTTTTCAGTTTATGCTTTAAAATCTCAATATGGTGGTTTAAGGAACTGTCTACAATAGCAGTTACACGATATTATAGAACTTCTTATGCTATCATGTAATGTAGCAGTCTTCAATGACAGCTTGAGTGGCGCTTAAAATGCTTTGACCGAGAAGAAGGCGCTTTCGATCAACAATCTTCAACTTGGATCCAACCCCTAAAATATGCTCGTTTTAAAATAATTAATTTCAAGTAACCTTATAGTAAAAATTGCATGAAAATTTATTTTTGGGTTAATTGAAGGGTGTAGAGTTCATTTATGCTGAAAAAATTGGGTACTGTATTGAAAAAAAAGTTTCTGTTCGTTTTCCTATGTAGGTGGACCCTTAAGGAAATTTTATTGACATCATTTAAATGTATACTTTATTTCAAATCCTTTGGTATCAGTAATTTTCTTTTGTGATAATTTTTTGCACAGTTAGTGAGGGTTGTTTACTTTTTTCTTCACAACTACACATGTGTAACTTCAAAAATGAAGCTTGAAATATTTAATTTATTCTTAACATGTCAGCTACGCTCCTACCGTTAATACCCACATGGTAAAAAATCTCACCTCACTTTCTCTCCCATTATATTTCCAGCCAACTAAGTTTTTTAAAAAATCTTTTTTTTTTTTTTTTGTATTATAAAATGCATCAGTACCATTTTTTTTTATGGAAAAATCATGCTTTTTAAAATTTATTTACAGATTTTGTAACAATTTCTCTATTTTTTTTTTTTTTTAAGAAATTTTGCAAAAGATTTGTTCTAACCCTTAAACTGAGTTATTTTAAAAATGGATATTAATTATATTTAATAACATTATTTACAAGTAACTTTTATCTTAATCTTTCCTTAAATTTATTCTAGTGTGTGCTATCCCCGAAGAAAAAAACTTATCGAAATCAAATGTCTGTAGCCGCACAAGAGTTTTTTGTCCTAAGAGCCATATTTCTCCCCTCTTAAGACATTCACGTTAGTCTTAATTCACGTTAACGTGAGTCTTAACGTTAGTCTTAATTCACGTTAACGTAAATTAACGTTAGTTAATTCACGTTAGATTAATTATGTCTCTTCTCAACCTAGTGCTTCAAAAGTACAACACAGGTCAGAAGCGTCCCAAATATATATATAATAAAAATGAGGTTGGGATAGATTTTATCCTAGCACGTGTATTGACAAGTTCATGGTTACCTAAAAAATAGATATCCCTATTTGAGAAAACTATTTTACACATAAATTAGCAAAAACCGCGCTTTGATTGGATTCGCGAAGCACTATTTCATAAGATAAATATTTGAAAGTAACATTATTTTTTTATATTATTTTTGCATCGTTATTAAGCAAAAACGTTAACTCATGTTTTGGCGCATTTAAATTTTAGAAATGTAAATTCAGTCAAATAACTAAGAATTTCCTCGGAATTTTTTATTTATGATATAAGGTTGGCATAAATAAAAATATTTTCGAAGCAGAATTTTTAAAGTTAAAGTATTTAAAGTTATGGTATTTAGTTCATTATTTATGGCAAGACTCACAAGATCCGTCAGATTGAATATGCATGTCAAATTAACGACGATGGCAAATTTTACAAAAATATAATTTTAATTTTTTTGGGGGGGCTTCGAATTTTAAATCATATTTCCTAGCACATTGCATTATCTGTCAAAAGAGGTTCGTCATATCGTCGCTTATTATGCTGATGTCTAGCCTCTTGCCTTGAAGCTAAATCATGTTTGCGTTAGTTCCGGCCAGTAAGTGTTCTTTTTCTCGGCATTTTTAAATTACTAATACATTCCAGAAATTATTTATAAACGTAGTTATTATATTTAATTTGGTTCAATTAAATTATTCTCCAATCAATTAAAATATTCTTAAATTATTCTTCAATCTTTCATTTCGAATACCAAACTTAAGAAACTTACCAAACTTAACAAAATATTCACTTTATATAAGAATTAATTTTACTTGTTTACGATTCTTTTGTTGTTACTTTACCAAAGTAAATGCCTAAATAAATAAATCATAATATAATTCTTTTAAAATCCATAAGTATAAACTGCTAAAAAATTTTGGCAGAATAATGAAAATATATTTTATTTAATATATTAATCTTGATTCTATCTATAATTACTAACCCCGTGATTTATTTTCCTTCTTAAAATAAAAAGATATGGGTTGAATTTTTTATTTGCAAACGATTGTGACGAAATAATGAACATATATTTTAATTAATTAATTAATCATGATTCTATCTATAATTACTAACCCCGTGGTTTATTTTTCTTCTGAAAATGAAAATATACGCGTTCAATTTTTTATTTGCAAAAATGCGTCCATAATAGAAAAACATGTAGAATAAATTAATTATTTAAGTAATATTTTTTAAAGGTTATTCTGTAAAAAAATAACATTCTGCAAATCTACAAATCATAATTTATTCGTACATTTAATTTCAACTAAAAATACTGAATAGTTTTTTCATAAAGTGTACGACAAATTGTAACTTGAGTGGCCTAGTAGAGGATTCGCATCGCTCATCCTAATAACCTGGCAGGAAGGCTGCGGGAAGTTTTGACACCCCATGCTTGAAAATATTCATCAGTTGTCTCTCCCTATAAACTGAAGTAATCAGACCTGTCAGTACCTACTTCCAAGTTTACCTTCCATGTGTAGCGAATTAAAATATCGAGTTCAGACTCATTTTTAACGTTATAGAAGGATTTTAAATTTGGATACATTCAAGAAAATCTAAAATTTCTGATCCATGTACACTCTAATTATTATTTTGAAAATTCATAATTTTCAATATTTTTATCCGCAATAATGTAAAATTTTGTTATAATAAAAATTGTATAAAGAAAAATCATTAAGTGGTACATGAGAAAAGTTAAGATCTTCGGAAAAAGAAAAAAAACAGTTGAGTGTTTATAACTTATTTTTCGTTAATTTTCAAAATTAGCAGCAAATTAAGATATGAGTTATCATTTTTTTTTCGAGAAAGTTTAATCAGTATAAATTTCATTAACATATGAAATTCGATTTTTTTCATTTTTATGCCACTTAATATGTTTGGAGTGTGGAGACACTCAATGCCCGTTCTGGTCTTACGTTAAACGACGCCCGTCCTGCTGGTTTAAAAGAACTCGAAAACGTCTCTATAAAAAGATCTTTAAAAAATACCTTTAAATATTGAAAAGTATTTGTTTCAGAATTTCAAAAGAACGCATTAACTGTAATTAAATCGAAATAGTTTATTCTATATTACTTATATTACCCATCATTCGTAGTATATGGTAAATCTTGCAATCGTTTTGAAAAAAAAAAAAAAAAAAAAAAAAAAAAAAAAAAAAAAAAAAGACGGATTTACACGTTTTAGGTCTTGGAGATTGTTCCCGAACGAATTGAAATAGAGACTTTATATTGTGTATGCACTTAGTATGTAAGAATGAAACGAAGCCTATTTAATATAAGTAACCTTTATTATCCGGAACTATTTTTTCGGAATGTCGAAAAATTCGTTCTGGTGAAAGATATGTAAAAATTTTCGATTTTTTTTTATTTTAAGGAATGGACGTAAACGGGAATAAAAAATAACACAAATTTTGCATAAAAAATGAAGTCGATCGGATTATTAGTTGTCGAGATATTTGTAATCCTATTTTCCAAATTGTTCAATTTTTCATGACCTTGTATTTCATTCCCATTTTAATTCAAAGATATATTTTAATTGAAAATTACACGCTTATTTCGACACAGTAAATTGCAAGTTATTATCATTATGACTTTTGGAGTTATAAAGATATTTCTTTTGCTCAATTCGGTACTTCTTGTATAATTTGGTGTTTTATATAATTTGTCGAAATTAGTTCATCAGCAATTCATTAATAGAGTATTTCTATGCATATTAAGAATATTTAAATACATATTTAATTTCTGTTGGGAATTGTAATGTAATTTCGAAATTTGTTAATTGTAATTTATACATAGTTTACACATGTTTTATTTTCATATATTTTATTAAGCATATTATATTTCATATATTATATTATATTACCGTGATGAGTAAGTATTACGGTGGCCTATAACTACTAGTTTTCGTAAGTGGTTATTTTATATTTTTGTAAATTCAGAAATACATTTTTTCTAATGTGCTGGACTGGAATGAAATGAAGGGCCAGGGCAACTTTGACAGTATCATAGCTTAATACGAGAAAACTGTAGGGAGTCCGACTCGAAATTGTTCAGATATCTTTGTCGTTTTCTAAATGTATGATCTATGAACCTATTAATCCGACTCAGATCATTATTTTGTACACATATACTCGTATTTAGATTTTTGCTGAAATTGTTCATACATTTTATTTGAAGGAGTTTTACTGTTAAGCATTCAATTATTTTAACTCGGAAAATGTCTTACAAATATTAACATAAATATACATATTATGATTAATTTGATAAATTCGATAATTATTAATAAATCTTTCTCTATTGGCAAATGTAATAAATATTGCTAATCAACCAAATTTACCGATTATCATATTAATAATTACCGATGAAGTTAGGTCAGTATGATTGATTAAACTTAGTAAAGAATATATACTTTACAAAAATGTGTACTATAGTAATTTTTTTTTATCTAATAACAAAAATAACTGTTAAGAAACAATATTACTCAATGAAAAAAAGTATTCTATTTACAAGATGCAAAAGACTAAATAAATTTAAATAATAATTTTTATAATTACTGTGTGAATTGGATAAAAAATTTAAACACTGAAGTATGAAAAGTATGTATACAGCTTTGAAATGAATAATATTAGCAATGAATATTTAGAAAAAACGCACACAAAAAATCAAGCTAAAGGAAATGAAATGTATTATATTTATGAACCTTGATTGGTAATTATTAATAATATTTAGAGAAATTCTCACAAATAAATCATATTAATCGGTTAATATGGATATCATTTGGTTATTATCAATAATAACTGTTTACTATTAATAATAATGGATTAAACATATTGATCTTAACATACATATATACATATACATATATATATATGTAATTTACATACATATATGTATATGTATTCATATGTTGTATTATGTTTACATATTACATATGCATACTTTACATATTATATATACATTATGTCCATATTATGTATACATATACATATATATGTATATGTATACATAAATATATGTAATAAATACATATATTTGTGTAATATATAATTTTTTTGTAGCAATTCCACAGTTATAATCAACAATTTATAATTAAATATTCATATTCATAATCATAAAAATTGCTCATTTTTCACTAAGTTTTAGGATTAAGAAAAGTAAAGAATCAATATGTCTGATTCTTGTCTCAAACGAATAATATCATGAATAAAAATTTATGAGGTTTCTTTATGTGGGAGGATGCCACAAAAGTGCTGTTTACGCAGATGTTGTTGACAACTCAATGTGTTAGAAAGAAAAAGAAATCCTAATTCATGTATTGTCTAATACTTTTTTATGCCATTCTATAAAAATCTTCTTTGAAAAAGTAATGTTTTACTTTCGTGCTTGAAACATTTTTTATTCAATAATAATAAAAGTTAATATAGAAAGATATACCTAATTGAAAAAAATAATCTAATGTAAAAGAATATAGTATACTAGCTGTCTTCTCCCGCTTCGCTTGTCGTTTTCTCTAAATAATCTTGAATCAAGTAAAACGCATGTAGTAAAGATTAAAAAATAATAATAAAAGTAAACAAACATCTACAATTGAAGTCTTACACATATAATCCTATAATATCGTGCTCAAAGTCAATATTGACGACATAATAAGCAAAGTAGTTCTAAAATGACTAAAGTATATCTAAGTTTAACTATTTTTCAGTAGGTATGTTATCTTGAATTCCCGGCTTCTATCTAAACCTGCTGCTAAAATACGGCAAAATCTCCTAAACGCGTGACCATTCCATTAAACAAGATTAGCTGAAAATATTTAAAATTGATACAATATATTTAAGTTTATTTTTGTCGGTTAGGTAACTTCAAATTCATGTCTCTATCTAAATCTGCTACTGATATGTGGCGGAATGGCTTAAATTTATGTACCACTTGTAGACCTTTTTGGATGGGAGAAATTTCTAAAATCGTTCAAATAAATATTTAATATTTTTAATAGGTTTACTATCTGGAATTTCTTAATTCTACCTAAAACTGCTGTTAGGATGTGGTTAGTAATGGGCGATTCTAGAAAATTTACCAATAAAAAAAATCTAATTGAATTTTATAATAACCTCAAGAGCAATATCATAAGAGGATTTGCAGCAAGGAAAAAATGATGATACTGCCAATTGCTGAAGACATACATAATCAGATATTCTGTTGACCCTTGAAAACCCCATTCAGAAAATATTTGAAAGCCAAATCATTTTTAAAAATTTTTCAAGTAATCTGGAAAATGAATTTTTCACCATACGGCTAATTCTTTGTAGTTTAAGGTTTGTAGTGAACATAGCTACGCTTTTTCAAATATGATATGTGGGCCATGGTTAAAATATTCAAAACGCAAACGTTTCTTCATGGAGCTATGAAAATTAAAATAAGATAAAAACTCATCAAAATAAAAATAAGGGTAGGATAATTTCAAGTGATGCCATTTATGTCGTCTCCTTTAATCTTCATAGCTTCATAATTTCTGATAAATTATGTTTATGATCAAGAAAATTAACGACTCGCTATCACAGCATCTTGTTACACTCATTTACGCTACGTTTCTTTTCAACACTTGATTTCTGAAATGGTTTTTCGGGTGCACAAATCATAAAAAAAAATGTTAATTTTGAATCTTTATGGAAAATTATCTTGAACAGAATGATTTGTATTTGAACAGATACTGTTTCTCTTGTACATTTGAAGTTAAGAATAAGCTGCATCTTGTCGGAGATTTGTAAGATTGATGGGTTTGTCCCGGATTTGTTATACTGTGTTTAATTCTATGCATATTCCAATCTACCAAACTGTCCATCAGCAATTTCTTAGTTATAATCAAGCAAATACCCGAGAACAGCTGTGAGTTTAAATACGAAAATATTAGGAAAATTGGATAAATCGCATATTAAACTAGTAACATCTGTATTATTGTCTTTTGTCACATTTTAAGTAAAGGGAAAACTATATTCATTTTTTTTTATCAAAAACTTATCGATTATTATTCTTATTTGCAATACGTGCTTAATGAGCATTAAAATGTGCAACTCAGAATTGACAGTATTCTAAAAATTGAAATTTCATTTGGGAAACCAGATTAATTCGCTATAAAAACTATCATATCATTCCGATAATCAGGGGCATGCAAAATAATTCGTATATTTTATAAATGCTTTTATCGAACCTCTTATCACATTGTCGTTTATTGGATTATGAGTTTTATATAGATAAAAAAACATTCGTAGTATTTTGATACTAGTTAAATATATTTTCATTCTTGTTTATTGTCTGTAAAGTTTCCTGTATAAAAAAGAATTAATAAATTTTTAAGAAGAAATTTTAAATACTTTTCTGGTAGATATATTTTAAAGACATATTTCATTACCTAATAAACTTTTACTACATTCAAATTTTGCTGTCTACAAGGAATCGAATCTGTAGTTAAAAAATAATAATAATAATAATAATAATAATAATAATAAAACAGCCTACTTTTTTGTTGACAAGAACAACAAAAGTATCATATAAACCTATTGATATATTTATCCTTATGAAATGACTTATGCATTTACCCTTCACGCTTTATTATTTATATTTTTGTGATTATTATTTCAGACTGAATCATAACATCAATTGGCGGAAATGCGAAATTTTACTTTTCATTAACTGAAATTCGTTTGCTCGATATCTAAAGAATGCTTAATTTCTTATTTATATAGATACTTTTATACAGGAAATAGTGCATATATATCAGCAATAATCATTAAGTAAATCTCCACTGATAAAGTACAACATAAATTTATTTTGAGATAAATATATATTTTTATTACTTTTATTTATTTTGGACTGCATGTTTTTAATATTTCTAGAGCAGTTATTATTTTCAAATATATGTTTTATTTTCCTTGATTATAGTTAACAATCTTCTTAATAGTATTTGAACATTCTTGCATCGAGAGTTTTCAGACGAAAAATTTTATAAAATTATATATATTTTTTAATTCAATCTGGTTTTATAATGTTTATTTTAAATGCATCATTGTTAATCATTGTTTTGTTTTCCATTTTAATAACCACTAGAAACATTTAAGCATATTTTTATAGTTTTAAAGTATTCAGATTTCATAACTCGTATTTTGGTATCAAATTAAAAATAAAAGAACGATAACTATGTGCATTTTTTCTAATATAGTTGATTAAGTAATAATTAAAACATATCCATAAGAAAAAAAACTGTCAGAGCGGCGTTTTATTCGTATTTGGGGTAAGTGAAAATCACAATTGATCATAATGACGATTTCAAATTTCGTTTTTTACGTGAAATTACTGCAATTTTTTTTTTTTATTAAGCTATTGCATAGCTTTTATCGCGGGCTTTGAGCGCGGCGACCGAATCCAAAAATTCCGTAACGAGAAAAATCCTAACACATACGTAACGAAAAAAAACCTAACACTCGGCTAACGGCGTTTCAGCTCGGCAGACTTCGGCATGGTATCATTTGGTAGACTTCGGCAGACATTGACGCGGTATTTTTCAGATATTTAGATGATATCAAGTCTCAAACTTATATTTCTTATTTCAGTTACTATAAATCTATAGTTTCAATAATAAAAATTTCTGATAGAATGAGTATAGAAAAGAATCGTCTTAAGATTAAACAAGGTAGGATAATGTAGCTTTTGGTGATTGGAGACCCGCCCAATGGTGAGGATCGAAAAATTTAAAATGCTTATAACTCGCGATCTAATTTTCGTAGCTCGGCCAAATTTTGTTTGATAATTTATTATGAGACAGTGTTAATTTTTGGTGACAGGAGACCCCTCACGGTGAAGGTCGAAAAAGTTAAAATGCTTATAACTCGCGGTCTAATTTTCGGAGCGTGGCCAAATTTTGTTTGATAATTTATTATAAGACAGTGTTAATTTTTGGTGACTAGAGACCCCCCGTGGTGAGGATCGAAAAAGTTAAAATGTTTATAACTCGCGGTCTAATTTTCGTAGCGCGGCCAAATTTTGTTTGATAATTTATTATGAGACAGTGTTAATTTTTGGTGACAGGAGACCCCTTCCCCCCATGGTGAGGATCGAAAAATTTAAAGTGCTTATAACTCGCAATCTAATTTTCGTAGCGCGGCCAAATTTTATTTGGTAATTTATTATGAAACAGTGTTAATTTTTGGTGACAGGAGACCACCCCCCACGGTGAGGGTCAAAAAAGTTAAAATGCTTATAACTCGCGATCTAATTTTCGTAGCGCGGCCAAAATTTGTTTGATGATTTATTATGAGACAGTGTTAATTTTTGGTGACAGGAGACCCCCACGGTGAGGGTCGAAAAATTCAAAATGCTTATAACTGCCGATCAACTTTCCGTATCGCGGCCAAATTTTGTTTAATAATTTGTTATGAGAGAGTGTTAATTTTTGGTGACAGGGGACCCCCCATGGTTAGGGTCGAAAAATTTAAAATGCTTATAACTCGCGATCTAATTTTCGTAGTCCGGCCAAATTATCTTTGGTAATTTACTATGAGACAGTGTTACTTTTGGTGACAGGAGACCCCCCCCCCACGGTGAGGGTCGAAAAATTTAAAATGCTTATAACTCGCGATCTAATTTTCGTGATCCCCCATGGTGAGGGTCGAAAAATTTAAAATGCTTATAACTCGCGATCTAATTTTCGTAGTGCGGCCAAATTTTGTTTGATAATTTATTATGAGACAGTGTTACTTTTCGTGACATGTAACCTCCACGTTGAGGGTCGAAAAATTTAAAATGCTTATAACTCGCGATCTAATTTTCGTAGTCCAGCCAAATTTTGTTTGGTAATTTATTATGAGACAGTGTTACTTTTGGTGACAGGAGACCCCCCCACGGAGAGGGTCGAAAAATTTAAAATGCTTATATCTCGCGATCTAATTTTCGTAGCGCGGCCAAAATTCGTTTGATGATTTATTATGAGACAGTGTTAATTTTTGGTGTCAGGAGACTCCCCACGGTGAGGGTCGAAAAATTTAAAATGCTTATAATTGGCGATCTACTTTTCGTATCGCGGCTAAATTTTGTTTGGTAATTTATTATGAGAGAGTGTTAATTTTTGGTGACAGGAGACCCCCCCCACGGTGAGGGTCGAAAAATTTAAAATGCTTATAACTCGCGATCTAATTTTCGTAGTGCGGCCAAAATTTGTTTGTTAATTTACTATGAGACAGTGTTACTTTTGGTGACAGGAGACCCCCCCCCCCACGGTGAGGGTCGAAAAATTTGAAATGCTTATAACTCGCGATCTAATTTTCGTGATCCCCCATGGTGAGGGTCGAAAAATTTAAAATGCTTATAACTCGCGATCTAATTTTCGTAGTGCGGCCAAATTTTGTTTGATATTTTATTATGAGACAGTGTTACTTTTCGTGACATGTAACCTACACGTTGAGGGTCGAAAAATTTAAAATGCTTATAACTCGCGATCTAATTTTCGTAGTTCAGCCAAATTTTGTTTGGTAATTTACTATGAGACAGTGTTACTGTTGGTGACAGGAGACCCCCCACGGTGAGGGTCTAAAATTTTAAAATGCTTATAACTCGCGATCTAATTTTCGTAGCGCGGCCAAATTGTGTTTGGTAATTTATTATGAGACAGTGTTAATTTTTGGTGACAAAAGATCCCCTATGGAGAGGGTCGAAAAATTTAAAATGCATATAACTCGCGATCTAAATTTCGTAGTCCAGCCAAATTTTGTTTGGTAATTTATTGTGAGACAGTGTTACTTTTGGTGACAGGTGACTCCCCCACGTTGAGGTTCGAAAAATTTAAAATGCTTATAACTCGCGATCAATTTTCGTAGCGCGGCTAAATATTATTTGGTAATTTATTATGAAACAGTGTTAATTTTTGGTGACAGGAGATCCCCGATAGTGAGGGTCAAAAAATTTAAAATGCTTATAACTCGCGATCTAATTTTTGTAACGCGTCCAAATTTTGTTTGGTAATTTATTATGAGACAGTGTTAAATTTTGGTCACAAGAGACCCCCACGGTGAGGTTCGGAAAATTTAAAATGCTTATAACTAGCGATCTAATTTTCGTAGCGCGGTCAAATTTTATTTGGTAATTTATTAAGATATTGCATAGCTTTAATTGCGGGTTTTGAGCGCGGCGAAAGAATCTAGAAATTCCGTAACGAGAAAAAAAACGTAACACTCCGGCTAACGTCACTTCAGTTTGGCAGACTTCGGCACGGTATCCTTCGGTAAACTTCGGCAGACATTGACGCGGTATTTTTCAGACATTTTGAGAATAGCAAGTCTCAAACTTATGTTTTTTATTTCAGCTACCATAAACGTATAGTTTCAATGCTAAAAATTCGTGATTAACCTACATGTATTGTAAGATAATAAAAATATTTTAAACGATTTTTCTTTTTTTGAACTACTTCTCATTAGATCAACAAAAGAAAAAAAATTGTTATCGGTCATCACGCTCAAAAAGTGTAACTTGAATCAATATTAAAGACAAAAAAAAAAAAAAAAAAAAAAAAAAAAAAACCTGCATAAATAAAAAAAATAGATAATTAAAATTGCATAAGTTGATAAAAAATGCTATGCAATAGCTTTACCGCGGCAGTCCCCGAGTGCCACACGTATTTTTTTGTGAAAACTTTTATTCAAAATATACTCCAAAATTAAGAAACTGGTGTATGACATAATATATTTTACTTCAAACCGTACTAAAATAAAACAAATAGAAGAGAAAAAAGATACATTTTTACTTACCCTTTATATGTAGTATAGGGTAAGTCCTGCAATCGTTTTGAAAATCGAAAAAAATTTTTGACGGATTTACACGTTTCAGATATTGGAGATTCCGAAAAACATATTTTTTAGAAAAAAAAATTGCCGTCCGTCCGTCTGTCTGTCAGTCTGTCTGTAAACGCTCTATCTCCCGAACAAATTGAGATAGAGACTTGAAATTCTGTATGTATTTAGTATGTGAGAATGGAACGAAGCCAATTTAATATCAGTAACCTCGATTATCCGGAATTATTTTTTTCGGACTCTCGAAAAATTCATTCTGATGAAAGGTATCTAAAATTTTTCGATTTTTTTTTTATTTTAAAGAGTGAATGTAAAAGGCAGTAAAATAACACAAATTTTGCATAAAAAACGACGTCGATCGAATCATTAGTTGCTGACATATGTATAATCCTGTTTTCCGCATTCTTTGATTTTTCATGACCTTGTATTTCAATCAAATTTCAATTCAAAGGTAAATTTTAATTGGAAATGAGACGCTTCATCCGACGCAGTAAATTGTTAGTTAATATTATTATTTTTTTAGAGTTATAAGGATGTTTCGTTTACGCAATACGGTACTACTTGAGTATTTTGGCGTTTTATATAATTTGTCGAAATCTGTTCATCAGCAATTCATTGATAGATCATTACTATGTATATTAAAACTATTTAAATATGGGTTTAAATTTTATTTTGGAATTGCGATGCATTTTATAAATAGTTTTCAAATGTATTATTTTCATATATTATATATGCATATATATGATAGGTAAGTATTGCGGTGGCCCCCAACGACTAGTTTTATTATTAAATTATCTCAGTATATATACAGAACAGTGTGGTTTCAAATAGCATTATATATTAATGTTTTATTTATTTATTTATTGACTTCTTTCTTTTTTTCCCTAAATTAATATATGATTGTGATTAACAATAAATATTTTTTTAACCATTAAGGATAATAGTTGTTTTTGTCTTTCGAGAATAGCGATATCTGAATTATATCTGAATATTTGTTTACGATTGGCCCAGGAACAATTATTTTTAATCTATGGCATACGTATATATTACTCTGATATTATGTAAACCTCGTTTCGATCATCATAAAAAATATATTTATTATTATTGTTATTATTTAGATATAGAACTTATTTATAAGTCTAAAATTTTAATATTTGAAAGTATCATTTTACAAATTGCTGTTACATTAAAAAAAATATTTTTTTTATATTTCAAATTACATTTTTTAATAGATCAACCACACCTAGCATGTTAACATGATCCGATGATGGATATATCACAGCAACATGCCTATAGCGTAACACACCCGGTATTATGACAGAAAAGTTATGTTACCAACTTATAAAATTGCAACAGCCCAATCATATTTAATCGACATATAAATAATTTAACACTGTTCGTTATTAAAAACATTACGTTAAAATACATTTATTTCCAGCACCCCCCAAAAATAGGATGCTTCGCGTTTTAATAAATTTGTATAATTTTCTTATTCTTTATAACATGAGCATTGCATGATGTATTTATCTATAAATATTATTACCATCTAATGTTATTACTAATTAATTATTACTATCTGGTACCGAGAGATGACAGCATAACACTAATTAATAGAGACAAACATTAATTTATTTCAATGAGTTTTAGACGCGTTCGTAATTATATAAATACATAGCACCTAAACTCGTCGTTCAGTCTGTCCGTTGATATGTATATATAAACGCAAAAACTACCCAACCGAATTGTTGCATAATTTTGTAGTATTTTTTAAATTGTGAAAGTTTGTGTGATTTCCAAGTTTTTTTTTATGAATAATGCATATAATTTTACTAGTCTTGGCAAAGTAATCAATATAATTCTTAAAATACTCTTTAATAATTCTTGAAAATTCTAATTATATTTTATAATACACAATTTGAAAGGTTATTTTATAAAAATTTAGTGAACATGCATACTTATGCATGCATTATAAGTACTATGCATATTTTCATAGTTAATGCATCTACATTTTATGAAAAAAATACAAAAACATTTCACCGTAACGTTTTTTTGTATTTTTAAATTCTTTTTTAATATTTAAAGTCGTTCTACCTACTTATGTCTGTGGTACTTAAGAAAGTTTTTGTAACAGCCAAAATCTGCCAGAGACAGCATTATAAAATAATATCTATATATAATAACTGAATAATAATGATCAATAATCTATGCATTATATAATTCAATCAAATTATTAATTTTTTTGTTCTAAATCAGTGTTTCCTAACCTTTTTTAGGCCATGCCCCACCAAATCATATCTAAAACCCTGATGACCCCCCTCCTCTCTCTCTGAAAAATAATTCTTATTATACAAAAATTGAGCTGTTATTCCATTTAGAGAAGTAAAAAAAAAGCCATTTACAAATGGAATGAAAAAGAAAACGTAAACAAGTAAAAGAAAGGTCATGAAAAAAATGAACATAGACGAAAGAAATGTATTCATGAAGCAATCGTTAATAATATAGACCAGGAAGAGGCTGCACGAACCATCACCTCATAGAGTTGATTGTTGAAGCTTCAGCATTAGACAAAACTCGATTCGTATATTAAAATTCAACTGGTCTGCCAAATCATATCTTGATGGAAACCACTGAAGACCCGATTTTAGTGATTGATCGGTAAGTTTATCATAGTGCTTTACTGCAGTCAAAAGTATGAAAACGTAGAGGACTGCTAGCAAGAAAACAAATGGTAAATATACTAGTCAATCACTAAAATCAGGTTTGTTAAGATATGACTTGGTAGACCAGTTGCATTTTGATATGCGAATCGTGTTTTAACTAGTTCATGAATTTCAGTCATCAACTCGATAAGGTGATGGTTTGTGCAGCCGCTTCCCGATCTAATAATAGTAATAATAATATGCAGCAAAGAAAAAAAGCAAATTAGATCTTCAAATATTTAATAGTGATCTTCGATAACCAAAAACAACTTTAATTTGATGTTTCTTGATTATGTTTCTGTCATTTTAATTTCTGACGGTATAAATAAATAAATAAATAAATAAAATATATAATAAAATAAATTCAAATTATAACATCTAAGATGAATAGAATAAAATTAATGAGATCCTTGAGCTTGATGTTGGCTGCAAAGAAATTTTATATCAGGTACTAATTTTGTCAGCTTTTATCTCAAATCCCCTCGTTTAGTGATGTTGATTTCTTTTTTTTTAGTAGTAAATCGTTTACTGCACTAAAACCACATTCAGCAAGGTATGAAGATGGAAAGGGTAACAATATCTTTCTTGCAAATTGTGTTGAATTGGATATTTAGTTTCAGTGTAGCACAAAGCCACACCATATTGCCTTTTATAGAACATAGTTCTAATTGACTCACCATTTTTATTTTCTCCTCTGCGATTTCTTCTCTGCGTGGTGTTGAAACATCAGATAAATCAACTAACATTGGCTGCATGACCCATTATGGAAAATCCACTTGCTTTAAATCAACGAATCTATAGTTCATACCAGAGGCCTTTTCAGATGATCGACAATGACAGTTATAGCGGTGTCTGTTACCTCGCATTTTTTTAACCAGAAAAATATGTCAAACTTTCTTTAGAAATATGTTTTTGCCAAACCTCAGCGAACGCAATAAAACCAAATATTTTCGCTTTTGCATCAACAAGTGTTTTGTTTTCTCCTTGAAGTTGTTTATTTAACGTTTTCAACTTTTCAAAGATATCTGCTAAATAACTAACATATGCTTTTCCATCAACGGTTTGTAGGGCCTTCATGTCAGGCTTTTCATTTAAAAATTCATCAAGAACATAAAACAACTCCATGAATCTTTTTAAACAATTCCCTTTTGGGAGCCATCTTACTTCTGTGTGCAGTAAAAGCCGAATGTGGTCTGCATTTTTGTCTTCACAGAAGTCTTTTCGTCCAGTATCTGGCGATAGTGGCTTGATATTTTATTCTTTTAAAAATCAATTTTAAATATATTTTTTTAAGTTTCAAACAGGAAAATTTATATTGTAACGTAATTGTTAAAATTAATTGTTGCTTCATGTTAGTAAGACAAAAGTATTTAGTTATTTTTTTAGGATCATAAAGAGGATGACCGAATTTCATGGAATTCTCAAATTGGCCGCCTGTGAGGCGTGCGTCTCACGTTGGGAATCACTGTTTTAAATATTTTAACCAGAGCTGCTAGAGCGTAATAACTTAATGCTGGAATCTGTCGTAAGTTAACAAGCTGCGCCAGCTGGTGGCAGGGGTGCAAATGAATGCGCGGGTTTGACGTCATATATGCGCAGATGTTTATTATCTCCTCATCTCTTGCGCATATTTTCTGAATTTTCACTCAGTCATGACAGATTAATCAAGTCTACGAGATATATTGCAAAATATTTTTGTTACAGTTTGTATCGATAAAATCATGTACATTTAAAAAAATAGTCAAAATATCATTTTAATTTCGGGAGAAAAAGCACTAATTAGTATTCATAAGTACCATATAATGCTACGAAAAATATTGACTTTTACCCTAAAATTAAAATGACAATGCGACTTTTTTTTCAATACCCAGATTTTTTTTTTATTAAAAATATATATATTTAAAAAAAGTCGCATTGTTATTTTAATTTCAGGGTAAAAGTCAATATTTTTCATAGCATTATATGGTACTTATGAGTACTAATTAGTACTTTTTCTCCCGAAATTAAAATGATATTTTGACTATTTTTTTAAATGTACATGATTTTATCGATACAAACTGTAACAAAAATATTTTGCAATATATCTCGTAGACTTGATTAATCTGTCATGATTGAGAGAATATCTTAAAATTTGTGATTGAATTTTTAATATGAAGTCTCGAAATAGCTTTGTCTGTTAAAAAAAAAAGAAAAAAAAAGAGAGAAAGAGAGAGTGTGTAATCTACGATTTTAAGAAAATTATTGTCTAGAACGTTAAATATTTAAACAAATAAATTAACAATATTTCTTTGTTTAACAAAACAACATTTAATATATACATTTAAAATTAAAGTTATTCCGAATATACGTATAATGAAATAGGTTTTTAAATTAAAAGAATGAAATGTTTGCAAGTTAAATAATAAAAGTCGATACGACCAAGAAAACATTGGATTTTTATCGTCTGCAATTGATAATTAAAAATGGAGCTAAAGTTAAATTTTTTATTTTGTATTAAATTCTATACATTTCTAAACATTGCTAAACATTATATTATCATAGGAAATACTAAGGTGTATACAATTTTGTATAACTTAGCTCATCAAGAATTTAGTAAAATGTGACTCTACGTCAAAATTCTGTATTTATATAATCTACTTACTAAATTATATGAGTCATCTTTCATTACATTAAAAACATAATTAAAATCGAAAATATTTTAATCAGCGATATTTGTATCGCATAATTAAATGATATTTCATCTTAGTATATTTTATGTTAATATTTAGTCGTACTACACTTATTTATTCTATATTTATTTACAATATTTCAAACCTAAAACTTATTCTACGTAATATTTTAAAGTAACATTTAATTGAAACAAAAAAGTTTTTTTGCCATTCACACAAAAGAAACTGCAATCTACTTAATAATCCTCTGGTTATGCACCCCTGCCGCTAGGTAGCGTATACCTTGGCCCCGCCTTTAATCTTGCGGACACCTCTTCCACAGGAGTTGGAACGCTTGAAATATATGCAGTTTTGATTTTAACCTTCATGAGCAATTTAATATAACTGTTGACGAATATGTTCAGTTGTAAAAAGACGATTTCGAAGATGATATAAAATGTCAAAGAGCAGGCTTGATTTTCACTATTAGGGTAATTAATTAATGAATATTTAAACAACTTAAAAACTTTTTGAAATATTCTAATGCACTTAAGGAATCATCATATGCTGTAATTTTAGATCGACGAAGTTAAATAACAAACATTTGTTAAAAAGTAAAGATTGGGAAAATTTTATAAACAACTATAAACAAGAGAGAAAAAATCATATCTCAAGTATAGATATAAATACAATAAAAATAATGTAACAAAATTGCATCGTTAAATATTTCATCATATGAAAATGTATAACGCATTTCATAATAAACTTCATCCGATCCTATCGACAATCGGATGATTATCCGAATTTTTAGCAGACCTGTTTATGGTATAGAGATTTGTTTCTATTAAGAACATGCATTCTAAAATTTATTTCATTCAAGAGATACACATATTTCAGTTGAAAATTTCTCCTCAGCAATTTCATCTAATACGAAGAATGGTATGCGAACACTTTTGTGCAACCCTATATATGAGATAGAGAACTTTTTATAAAGAATAATCTGCAAAAATCTAATTAAATTAAAAATCGCATACCGAATTTTAACCGCACATTACGGTATGTTACGTAACATTACATTACTCTCCATCATTTATCACACAAAGACAGTATTGTAACCGGTTTCTTTTGTGTGTCTCTGTAAATTAATAAAAAATGCTATAATTGCTTCGTTTTACGTGATCGTAGTGAAATTTAGTGATTTATATGATTTTCAATACATATGGAATAGGAATAGCGTAATATCATTAAAATACTCTCCAAACGATTTTCCCCCAACACGATACAGTAATCGAATTATTTTAGTTGTCCCTGTAAATGAACCTTAAATTTTGCATACTTCATATGCAATAGCAAACATGCTTTGGTGACCTTAAATAAGCTTTATCAATTGCATGAAGACCTGAGTATATTTACGGGAGTTAGGGCATGGACAGACGGGCAGACGGACAAACAAAAAGAATGCATTAGCATCTTTCAAATTTGTTGGAAAAAATGCATTATTATAATCTTAAAATAAGTAAATATGTTTGAAATTTTATTGAAGTCTGCACACTAAGGATTGTTCTGTTTTAATTAATTGAAATTTTAATTATTTAAGTGAAGATTTTAATTATTTTAAGTTAAAATTATTTACTTTAAAAAGTCTGGGAATAATAGATCAAAATGCCTATATCTTTTCTTTTATATATTATGATCTTTTTCATGCATAAGATAAAAAATCCTAAAATAAAACAAATTAAAAAAGTATGATACACTTAACACTAACGCCTGCAGAAAGTGGTTAAATTTCCTTATATAGTTTTTGATTTTATCAAAGCAACAACGGTATCTTGACATATTTCTAAATTTAATATTTCTTAAAATCTTCTTCAATGTAGAATTTGCCAGTTTAAGCATAGGTGTTAACATTTCGCCTAAAAATTACCAGTTTTCCTACTTTAATATCCATTAGTGTTAGCCGAATTAGTAAAGAAAGTAAAGAAATTCTCAAAAGATTTAAATATTCCAGCGATAGCGTAATTAACTGTGTTTAGAATAGAGAGATATTTAGAAGCATTTTTATTTATTAGAATTATAAATTTATTATTTATAATAGTATAAATTTGAAGTAATTCATTTTCGAATATGACAGCATGCAACATAAAAACAAACATGAGAGTTTACAATTGAGATTCTTATCTCAAATGAATAAAACTCGAGCTTGGAAATTTATAAGGATTCTTTATGTTTAAGGATATCCCAAAAGTGTTATTTACGCATATGTTTTTGACAACTCAGCGTGTTGGAAAGATACATAAAACCTAAATCGAGAAGTCTCATGATATCTTTTTTTTCCCGAAGACTTGCCAAGGAAACTATTTTTGTTCGAAATAAATAGTTTCTTATAGTACGTTTATTCTTTTTATATGAAATAATACATATATAGATCTACATTTAAAAATAATACAACTTTATTTGCTTCGTTCTAAAAAGTTTTTTTAATGAATGTGCCAACATATTATTAATCATCCGTAACATGTAGTTTTATTTTATTCACAAGGAAAGTCTCCATATGGACATATTCCGAAAAATCCGAAAAAAAACTGTACAGTGTTCTTCTCATGAGTATATATATGTTTATAAAAAAATAAAAAAAATAAATCGGCGGAACCTTGGCAGAGAGTCAGTAAAACAATAATGAAATTTTCGTTATTTGGCAATTTTTTCTCAGTTGGCGATGAACTACAATTTCAAAAACTACTTTTTTATGTCAAATACACTTTAAAGAAATAATAGTTCATGTTGAAATTGTTTTGTTAAATTTAATTCAAATAACTTTAGTTTTGTTAGTTTCAGTTTTTTTAATTATAATTTTGTCATATCTATAATTACCTGTATTTATAGTGAACATTAACTATCTAAAATAACTTTTTAAAACGAAATTCGAAATTTAAATTAATTAAAATTTTTTCAAGCTCAAAAGTAAGTCCAATTGAGCATTGTCGATTCAATTTTCTTGCTACGGAAACTACGTCTTAGATATTGAAATGAGTATCAGAAGCATTCTTCATCTGGCTTCTAACCCTTCGGACTCTGCTGCCTCTTACATATATTTTATTCGATTAGCACCACTTTTTAAAAAGAACTTTCCTTGAAGTAGACAATTTCAAAAATTCTCTGATTAAATACGGGAAATTTTATTTTTCCTTTATTACTGGGGCCAAAAGCAAATTTCGGAAGAAAAGATGATATCTCCGCAGCGAAGACAACGGAGTGGCAAGATTTAAATGCTTGAAAATGATTTTTTTTCATAGGAAAATATTTTTCCTTTCCCATTGTTTTAAATTATGACATTTCATTTACATGTATTTAAAAAATCCATTGACAAACAAATTTTAGATGTATTAAAATAGTTTGCTTTCCTTACGGTGGTTACGGGTAAAAGGGCGTCGCGTTGTGGGATCGTCGCCTACTCGTGGGCGGTTTCCTCAGGCCCCGGCTTTTGTGGTAACTTGGAAAATGGAATCTCAAAGAGGCTGTTCCCGGGACATGGTCCGTGCGGGTTACATGTGACTCGGGAAGAAGACTGAACTAAAGAGATAGGGCCTAAATAATTAGTTTTAATTTAGAGGGAGCCTGAGTAGAGAGTGGGGACTTTATAGAGCATGATGTAGGGATTCTCTAGTGTCGACTTGCGGGAACGGCTTGCAGCAACTCCGGGAATTACACTCGACAGAGGTTTGGTTAATGCCTGACGTGCTTTGTTCGCCAGGAAACTCAGCATCTACTTCCGCTGGGGTAATGTTTTACTTACTCCTAGGTGCGGGGGGGAGAAATGGAGTACCCCGTTTGACCAGAAAAATGTTGCAACGGGTGGACAGCATTGCCCCACGCGGCTATTCCCCCGGTCGATTCCCACGATTTCCCCCGCAGATATTTAGGACGGAATCTTTTTGGTTAATGAAATGGTAACAGGGCTGCGGTGTCCGCGACAAAAGTAGCCGACTTCGACTCTAACTCCGGAAATTTTAACAGTCACGACTCCGACTTCGACTCCAACTCGGACTAAGGGCAGGCTAATATAGTAGCAGTATTGCTTCTTGGTTAAAATTATGAGGGAACTCGATTAAAATAAAGGTAAAATTAGACAATATTGGCATTAATTCTGTTCTAAAGGCTTTGAAAGAAAAAAAATGGGTAAATATTATTTTTTAAATTTTTTTATTTTACCATTTTGTTTCCTGCAAACTCGAAAAATTCAACTATCGAGATTTAAAGAAGAAAACAAACGGAAATTTGACTATTATTTCCATTCCGCAGACTCTGAATGGGAAAGCCGAAATTGCCATAATTTTATTGTTATTTCGTATTCTCCAGACCCGTAAAATTTAGATAGAAAGGCAGAAAAACAAAGGTAACAATTTTATTATTTCGAAAATAATTCAGACACTGTGGATTCGAAAGAAAAAAATGAACATTTTATATTTCTCGCATTAATTTTTCAGTTTTAGCTTCATTGCAGGTTTTGCAGGCCTAAAAAATTCAAAAGTTCCTTTTTATCGTCATTTTGGATATTGCTGATTCAGAAAAATAGAATTACAATTTCACATTATTTTGAGGCATACGCACATGTTAAAAGAAGGGGGGGTTATTATTTTGGCATTTATTTTAGTTTTACTGACGTGAAGAAATGTACAAAAAAAGGGGAAATGTTTCTATATGCTATTTTGGGTTCGTTGACTTCTAAAAATAGCAGAAATTTACTACTGTCTCAAATCTTCGGTTTAAAAATTGCATGGGTCGAAATTCCTGGTCCGGACCTTAAAAGTTTAACTCTGATTATTTATAATTTTCCGATTCATCCCTCGTCTCATGCAAAACAAAAGTAAAAGCAAGCCCGACCAAAGTAAAAATTTAAAAAAAAAAAAAAATCTAGCCCATCCTGCTCAATTTTTATAATGTGCAATTAAGATTCTTTTAAAGAAAGATACATATATATTTACGGGAAATCATAGCAAACGCGGTAGCGTTTGATATAATATGTATAAGAAATAGAAAATGCGAACGTCTTTTTGAAATTTCTGGCGAACCAGTTGACGTACGACAGTGATTTTGTTTTCAAAAGATAGAACTCGACGAGACGAATAAAATGATAGCATTCAAAAAATTATCGCAGTTTACTGTAGTTTTTATTTAACTTTTAACGAAAAAATGAAGACGAAAAGTTCAACAAGCAATAGCTAACGTTATTATGGATGGATTAACTTCGTTTTTGGTTTATTTTTATCGTCTTGATAAAACTAAGAACAGTTTTTTTTTTCATCTTTGTATGTTTGACGGTTTCTGAGAAAATCGAATTTATGTCTTAAACCTCCAGTTGAATATTGTCTTTTGCTGTTGCGATTGTAGTTTTTTTTTTTTTTATTATTATTCATTGCCACCAAATTTAATATAAAAAATTGTTATGTATGTATCGTAATTCATTTAAATTAAACAAATCACGTGAAAAACATGGTTATTTGTTTTTATTGCGAAGCTTATAGTTTCAGTTCTTTAAATAATAAAGGGTACTTACGTATTAAGGCCACCGCATCAGAACTTGTGCTAATGCGCTAATAAAGAGCAATCTTGTTGTTCACACGTACACAAAAATAATGGTATAAAAAAATGAGCAAAAAATGTACTAAAAGGCACTAAAAATACACGAAAAGGCACTAAAAATACACGAAAAGGCACTGAAAAACATTAAAAAAGCACTAAAACACTAAAAAATGGCGTCAAAAATCAGCAAAAAACGAGGCAACAAGGAATCCAAAAGATAACTGCGGGGCGTTAATACGTAAGTACCTAATAAAGTTGTGAACGCAGTGTTATTTTTTTTTGTTCGAATCCATGGTTAATTTTTCAAATAACATGCATTTTATATGACCATGGGATGATTTTCCAGTGTCCTAACATTTTGAATTTTAGTAGTAGAAAAAAATGGGAAAAAAGTACATCGGAAAAAAGTATCTGGGAAAACCAAAATTTCTCTTCGGGAACTAAATGTAAGATTTTTTAATTATGATCATATAACGTCCTAATTTACATAAGGAAAAGATATAGAGTAAAACAAAAACTTCACATTCTGTCCATATCTTCAATAGCATTCAATTGATTTTAAATAGGGATGTGATGTCAGATACGCATAAGGGTACCTAATTGGCACGAAAATTTTGTTATTTTGTCTAATATGATAACCGAACTAATGTCTATTAAATATATATATATATTTACCTTTATTTAATTTTGTTAAATTTTATAAATCGTTTCATTCTGTAGTTATTAATTAAACTTTTCAATACTACTTGATTATCCTGTCGACCAATTTCGCCAAATTGTACAAATCAATTTATTCACCATGTAATTCATATTGACATAATTTTTATTTTAAATAACGAAAGAAGAAATAAATTAGTAAAACATCAATAAAAGTACAAATAGAAAGTTGAATTCAAAATCACATAACGGCATAACAAACATGCGTAACCTATTTAATGTAAACTGAATGTAACATTTATGATAATCCGTTATTGGCATTTAATTTTATAATTTGGAGATATTTTTTTGGTCGAAGGGATAATCAATTATCACCGGTTTTTATTCATTATTATTTTCTTTTGAAAATAATAGAAAATAGTTAATAGAGGTACTACTTATTTATCCCGTCGACCAAAAAATCATCGCCAAACTATAATATTATATGCCAATAATGGATGATCGCGAATGTCACATCTAATGACATTAAATACGATGCACGTGTTTAAAACGCCATTATGGGATTTTTATTTCGACTTTTTATTTGTATTTTTATTAAGATTCTACAATTTTTTTTTTGTGTTACTTAACCCTTTGCGGAGCAAGGCAAATTCATTGCTTACGTATTGAAATAAATGACCGACACCGGAATTTGAAAACAACTTAATTTGTAAATAAGAAAACGCTATGTTTCACGCATTCAATAAACCGTAATTTTCTTTAACAAAATTCTGGTGCCAATGTGGCCTTTGGGAATTAAAATTAAGTGGTATATCTATGAAACCAGCGCCCCGCAAAGGGTTAAAATGAAAATAATGTCTATATGTATAATCTCGCTATGAGTTTGGCAATTCGTATAGTTTGGCGAAATTGTCGACGGGATAACTAAGTAGTACCTTAATATATATGTATGTAATTGAAGTTTGAAAACTAAAGCTTTTGCGAAATTGGCGTCAGAAGAATATCGCACAATGTCGTGCATATATGGCATCTGTGCCAAGAAAGCATCAAATGAAAAAACACATGGTGATGCAAAAAACTTTTGTGATGGTGTGAAGTGAATGTAACATTTACGATCAGCAATTATTGGCATTTAAAAGTATTTTTGCTTGAGATATTGTCGAAAAAGCATATCAAATATATACTTACCTCTCCCTTCCATTTCCAAATCTACTAAATTTAAAATTATGGATAAAAATCCGAGTTCACTTAAAACCGTGCATACAAATTATAGTAATTATCCTAATTTTTCTAATAGAAATTCTCAATTTTCCGCTATTAACAAACACTACTTTAAAATCGGAAATTTAATCGGCTAAATCGCCAAGTTGCATAATGATCATCGCCACTGAATATATAAGTAATGCCATATTTACAAACTTATCGGTCAAAAAACAGTGGAACCTTGGTTTACGGCCCCCACTGTTTTTGACAAGTTCGGTTTATGACCAACTTCAGTGATCAAAATTTTACTCTTTAGGCGTATGATAACTCGATTCGCGACCAAAGCTGTCGAATAGTTCAGTTGGCAACCCTCACATACCTCTTGTTATAAGTCAAGTTTGGAGTAAAGTGCGCATATCAGAGTGCTTTGTGACCTTCAGTACAGTAAAAAATTTAAATTATTGTTTTAATTTGAATCAGTTTTTCGAAAATTTTAGCCTTTATTATGACTTCTAAGAATGAAAAAGCGTTAAGTGATAGCAGTAGTAAGAAGCTTAAGCGAATTACTGATCAATTATGAAAAGAAATAGTGACAAAACTTAAGAACGATGATAGTGTAATCAAAATAGCTAAACAATACGGTGTAGATGAACCGTTGATTACTCCGATTATAAAGAATTTGTCGGATGTGGCAACCCCAAAACTATTTTCTATCTCATGCATTTAATGCGTCAAAATTCATTAGTACAGTGCCAAAATCAAATGACAATCATATGCTCACCATGAGGATTTTAAAGACATGAAATTCCGAACATCAGTTTTTGAAATAGGACTGTTGCGGATATCGGGAAAAATACAGCATACATGCGACATTTGTTGGGAGATTTACCCAAAACACGCAATGAGCAATAATATAAATCAAAGTGAGCCTAAATCTCAAGTTTGATGAAAATTTGTGCATTAATTCCTGCGATAGAGATATTGTGGTAATCGGAACATTTCAGCATAGCAGCGCCATGTGTTTGGTTATTGAAACCAAAACGTAAACAAAGCCAATTCATATAAGGGTGATTCTACGATAAGAGGTTCAAAAACATAGAGAATTCGGCCAAAAAGAAAAGTTTGAGTTTGGTCAAAAACCTTTAAATTATGAATTTTGTCCCGTTTATTTACTTTTTCATGTAAGGGCAAGTCACTTTATACATATTTTATAACTTTTTCTGGTCAGTGACTCGCTCCCCTGGCAGTTATCTTGCCAGGGGAAATACGGCAGGGGAGAGACATTTTCATGTAAATTCAAATTTTTTAACTGACTGAATTAGCTTTTGTGTTAATTGTGTATTTCACTTTAATTATTACCGTATTGTTTAATTAGGGTAGTAAATGCAATTGAATTAAATGAATAATATAAGTTTTATGACTTACCAGGGGAGATATACGATCACCGTGCGAAACCACTACACCGCACGGTCGCGTCGCAACAACTAAAAATGGCGACGCTTAAATGGGTTGAGCGTTTAGTGTTGCTAACTTCAAGCCAATAGGCGTCCTTAAGCGCTACTTCCGATATAGCCATCCTTGAATTTATATTTGTTTCAGCGGAACGAAATTTGACAGGGTAGATACACAAAAAAAAGCGGGACAAAAGTTAATTTTAAAAATTATTTGAAATTAACAAAATTATTTTATTTTTTATTTCATAATACGTAAGGACAATTACTTAAATTCAAATTAAACATACTTTAGATAAGCATCTCACGGAAAAAATATATGTATTGTTCGAAAGTTAACACTAGAACCGCCGGATATTTTACACAAGTTTTATAAAAAGTGTTTCTTACCAGAATTATAATTTTAAACTATTTAAAATATTTAATTAATCTATTTTTGAGCTACATACTTTTAATATATCTTATGAAGAAAATTCTGGTTCGAATCGATTATTATCAATCTAGCAGGTGTCATTTTGACCCCTAATGGCGGTTCTAGTGTTAAATTGAAATCGGCAAGGGGACATGCCAGGGGAGAGACTTTTTTAGACTTTGTAAGAAATTTCAGAAAAATGTGTTTTATTTAGGCATTCAATCGTGATGTTATTTAATAAAATATATTAAGGTGATGCGATTCACTGCAAAAAATAGCAACATATAGAATAAAAAATCTGTTTTAAATGGATTGCCGTACAAATTATCTCTTATCGTAGAATCACCCATAAAGATTAACTGAATTTGAAGTTTGATGAAAATCCGTGCGTTAATTCTAGAGATAGAACTATTGTGATAATAATGAAAAATGCAACACGGTAAGCCATCTGTTGATCGATTTAAATCAAAATGTAAACAGAATCAGTTTATATGAGGGATTACCTGAATATATTTTTTTTTAATCCCATGCATTAGTTCTTGAGATAGAGCGCCCAAAAATTTATATCACATATAGAAAGGTCATATACAAGAATGGATTATGATCGTGAACTGAGGTTCCAGTGTATATTATATAAAAATTTAATTACAGTGGGGATTTCAATGTCAATTTTACAAATAATACTAGAAATGAATTTTCAGTATATTTTCATCCTTGGTTTGACGTAAATCTATTAAGGCTGTATTTCGAGCGACTTTTTCCAAGGAAGAAAATTTAACCTATAATTTCTCTGAAAATGTCCTAGAATATTATTCAATAATTGGAATAAGCTATTCCAATAGATATCAGGAAGGAGAAATAAAAATATTTTACCTAATTTTTTTTTTTTAATTTAAATGGGAAAATTCGTTTTTATGTGCATTGACTATAAAATTATGTTTAGCGACCTTTGGGTGCCATGATCACAATAATCTCGTTAATGGCGGAAATATTTCATATTTATAACATCTGATTTTTAAAACAAGTAGATAAGAATGCCACGAATCCTATGCGAAAAGAATAAAAATTTCTATTCGCATTATTTTTCTACAAAATATATATTATCTAAAATTAATTGAATCTGTCAATTTCTGTACGAACAAATTTAAAATTATTTCGTTTTTTCACGTTTTCTTTCCATTGATTAAATAGTTCAATATTGAGCGAAATAAGAAAAAGTACTGGGAATATTTAAAAACAACTGAGGTTTTCTTATATTCAATGTATAATTATCAAAAAATTTAAATGACTAGTATTAAAAAATGCTCTGACGAGCACCAAAAGAGGTTAATATGTTTTAAAGTATGAAAAAGTGTTTGACAAGAGCTTCTATTTTAGAATGAGAAAGGACAAGGGGTCCCTTCTTGGCTGCAATGCACTTTGAATGCCAAATTTGAAAAAATCATATTTGCGCTTTTTCCATATCAGTCACTGTTACGATAAAACTGTGTAGTGTAAAGGCATAATTAGAAAAGACGCAGCGTGATTATACATGAATGTAAAGCAAAATAGTGCCAGAAACCATAGTTCCCACAGCCAGTGTTGAATTCAGACACTTTTCTCCGGGAGGGTCTTCTGTGGCTTCGGGGGGGGGGGGGGACACAATAGAGTTCTAAGGGGATTATACTTTTTTACCATTAAAAACACAAAATCTCAAATATTATTGGGGAGGGAGCATTTGATACCTTCGGTAGGGAATGTTCCTCCGGCCTACCTCCTGCATTCAACACTACCTGCAGCATATCACATTCACGCAGTCCCACCATAAACTGTCGCAGTGTAAAACAGCACAGGAAACTGATTTGTAGTGCAGTTGCAGTGCAGAGTCAAAAATGCAGTTAACATGTAAAAGACGATTGAAAGTTTTACTAGAAAGCAAAGAGAGAAAATTTTATGCAAATTTCTTTTGTATGGAAAAAGCGCAAATATGATTTTTTCAAATTTGGCATTTACAGTGAATTGCACCGAAGAAGGGACCCCTTGTCATTTCTCATTCTCAATTAGAAGCTCTTGTCAAACACTTTTTCATACTTTAAAACATATTAACTTTTTTGGTGCTCATCAGAGCATTTTTTAATACTAGTTTTAAGATACGTTCGGATTACGTTAAAAGGTTCAAGCATCATAAGGAATAGCAATATTATTGATAATTTTGACTCTTCGACTATTACTTCCAGATGAAGATTCATCAAAAATATTAATGCAATATTAATCCTGCTTTATCGCCGTTCTTTCATTTATTCAAATTTGTTATACTAGGCCGGTCGGCTTGCTTAATTTTTTTCAGCCTGATTAGGCCTATTAATGAACCAGCTCGTTTGAACGATCGCCTTTATTTTCGGACCCTAGAACCGTTGAAAAAAAAAAAACGAGGAAAAATGTGCTTACGCTAAATGTAAAAATCTATTACAGTTCTAAATTAAAAAACTGTTTTTATTGCTTCTCAGAAGTATTCTCGGTTTGATCCGGGTCTCGTGCTTCTTTTATGTGCTTTGAGTTTTTTCTGTAATCAGTGATTCTGACCTAGCAGTATCGCAAGGTCCGAGTTTCACGCTATTAATCCCGAACCGGGCGTCGCTTCGGATGCCTATGGAGGAGGTCTCCTTGTCTTCCAGAGGTGGCTACAGGTACTCTTACCTTTCTGGTAGGAGTCCTCATTGCACTAGGAGATGGCATTCATGTCTAAGAATTACGAGGGCTCCGAGGTAAGATAATGAGTGGCTGGATTTTGTTATGCCTCGCACGGTTTTCGGCCGTAATGCGGGGTGACTAGGCTGGATGCGCGGGATACTTTGTGCTCCACCCCTTTAGGCGATGTCTATAGTATCTAGGTGGAGTTTGAAGGGCCTACATGGATTCGTTACCAGCGTCTAGTCAGTAACCGTAGATCCCCTGCTTGAGTTCAAAGCACCGCAGGAATGGGAGTGAGAGTTGGACGAAAATACTAGGCTAGGCGATGTCTGTACCGTGAAGATTGATATTTGTCGGTCACTCTAGGTTCAGTTGCAAGCATCTAGACCTATCTTTCGTCATGGTACGTAATAAATTTGTCCTAAGGGTATTTCGTAAATTGGTAATCTTGAGATGAGGGAAAAAATCCATGAACAATACCGCATCCGTGCGCTCAAGCGGCATTCTCGACCCCCCCCCCCCCGGGCTTTCACTAGGGAGCCATAAAATAAAAAAAATTCTTGTGTTCGTTAACATATGTTTTTGTGCTGTCAGCTCATGGACTACATTCAAAGGTTTAAGTCTTGGCCAGGAACTTTTTTTGCTATATTAAAAAAAAAAAAAAGAATTATGCTAATACAACCTTGAAGATTATTTATTTATATGAAAACTGCATTCTCTTCAGTTTAAATAAAATCCTTGTTTTGGGCAACTGAAACTTTCAGCTTGCTATTCTATGAAACTAAATCCTGTGTTAAATATGCAGTATTAAGCATTGTGCATAAATTTTGTAATTTTTACGTACCCTTTAAAAAACATCTTTTTTAATCAATGTGTTGATATAAATCTCAAACTACGAAAATCTTATTCAGCAAATGTATATATTTGCGTACATAATTCTCTAACTAAACCTCATCCGCAAATTTAAGATACAAAGAACAATAGCGGATTTAGAGATATTTATGATTGATTACTACTCTTCCCTGAAATAAAGGGTTTTTTTCCTTGTATTCGATATCTTAAGTTTTTGTGCTGTCATCTCTTAGACTTAACCAGTAGGATAGAGTAAAAATAACCATAATTTTTTTTTCGAATTTTTTTCTTTTTGACAGATTTAAAAAGTTGTCTTTTGGCACATTGGATATAAAGTTGAAATTCCATTTCATTTGAAATTCGTCTTTATAGCCCTATCAACTCTTCAATATTATACCTTTCGCCCGTGAAAAACGAAAATTGCACTCTGTGATGTTAATTATTCAAATTATTATTTTTGACGAATTTATAAGGCGAATATGTTATTATAACTCGAATTATTTGTAGAATTTCATCTTTTTTTCAAGTGTATAAACAAGTATATGAAAGTTTAGATTTTTATTCAGCGTTTTTAAAAATATTAATTTAAATAAAAATTAAAAATACTTAAAGTCAAAGTTTTAAAAAACAGTTATTCAATTTTTAAAAAAATCATATTTTTAAAAGTAAATATTTTGTTTCATATTTGCTCAATCGAAATTAAAGTAAAGCAATGAAAAAAGACATGTTGCAAATTTCAACAATTTGTGTTTTACAGTTCTTGACTATAACACTATGCTATTAAATGCAAGAAATGGTGGAAAAAAATCACAGAGAAAAATGTATTTTCTCCAGAAATCTTTTTCATGACAGTAATATTTGAAAGTTAAATTAAAAAAAAAAAAAAAGAAAAAGAAAAAAAAATATTTTCTGTTCCATTTAAGATAGATACATGATTTAAGCGTCATTTTAAGCAGAATAATAGCAGAGCAGTATTTAATTCAATAAACAAATGTTAGACAATATGAAGATTTCTGTGTCTCGGACCAGCCTTAGATTTTGCAGAAAATTATTATATATATATTTTTTTTCAAGCAGTAGAAATTTCTCTGATGAGTTCCACAAAATATAATATTGCTATTTTTATTATTCTTATGCAGTTTTACGGAAAATATGCTTTGGTGGTACGATTATATAAAATTTAGTAATTAGCTTTCTAACACCCCCGAAATAATGTTTATTCTCTTATTAAATCTTTATATTTTAACTAGCCAACATATTATATTTTGTATTGAAATAGCAGTTGTTCATCAACATTGCTTCCAGAATAGTAAAGGAGCAACATTTAATAAAGAAGAATTTTCAAAGCAGCATAAATTTATTTTTATAACTATTTATTTAGCGTAGATGCCGCATAAATAATATTACATAAATATGAAATTGTCATCTAATACTGTCCTCTAGTATACAATTTAGTAGTTTAAATATATTATATTTAATTTCACATTTTTATAATGTATAATCCATAAAATATTTTCGTTAGTATTATTAAACTATTCCAAAATATATGTGAATAGTTCTAATTTAAATAGAAGCGAAAATGGGTCGTTTTGTAAATTAAAAACGTAAGGAATCATGGTAATTAAAACAGAATTCATGAATCAGTAACCTATTTATATATCCTCTTTTAAATATCGCATATTATTTATTAACAAAATTGAATAGTTACTGTTTATTAATCAACATATTTATATTGATTTTAGTTAATGATATTTTACAGATATGAACCAGTTATATATTATTCATATTTTTTATTTATATTTATATTTGATTCTAAATTTCCTTCTGAAAATATTTCCTTTTATATTCGTTAATTAACAAGAATCTAAATAGCCTCCTATAAATATATTTATTCACTGAGATTATTCCAAGAAAAATTTGATTTAGAATTACTGTTATATAAAATGCACAATGCAGAAATATAATAAATGACAAGCCATATTAAACATAAATTGCAATATGAAGAAGTAACAGCAAAATTATATTTAATTCATATTGTCGTACATGTCTGTATTCAAATGAAAATAATAAATATTAACAAAAAATAACAAAAAATAAATTTTTATATATTTTAATAAACAGGTTTCTAAGAAGAAAATTATATGCATTTATTTCGTGAGATTATTTAAATCATAAAATAAAAAGATTTAGTGTCACTATTAAAAATGCGATTTAAATGCTCAATAAAAAGATAAAATAAGTGAAGTAAAAGAAAAGCATTAAGAAAAAGTAACATCAAACATAATCTCTTTTATATTTCATAATGCCGTACTTCTCTATATGCAAACAGAACCAAAAAAATTAAGAAACAACATGTTTTTCAAAGCTCACCGTAAAAAAAAAAAAAAAAAAAAAAAAAAAAAAAAAAAAAGATGGCAGTAAGATATACTTTTTTTAAACGTATCATATGAATAATGATAATAAACTCGAAAAAAAAACTTGTAAAACCGTAATTACCACTTTTATTTTATAGAAAAGTACACACAAATGAAAATGAGAATAAAGTATGCAAATGTCAGAGTTTTTAAATTTTGCATGTAAGTACGCTTGATTATTAATTGTTGCAGAAAGTTCCGTTGACGATTGCCATAGAGTTTAGCAATGTCAAACAGAAAGTCGTTTGTCTGATTCGTTATAGTAGCGGCTTGTGGAATGGATGAAAATGAGGATGTCACACACAAATTCAGATAGACGTCTACAATGTGTCTCGGATTGCAGTCGATCGAGTATGGGATGAAAAAACAATCCGAAGATTGTGCACCCAGAAAATATGTTGTAGGCCGATCACGAGTTACAAAAACTGTGGAAGACCGTTTTCCAGCTCTTTCGGCCCGAATGACAAAACGGACTATACTATAGCTTGGTGACAGACCGCTTTACAACACCATAGCGATGAATTTCCGTAATTTCCATGCGAAGGCGCTTTCATAATGCATGTCTCCATGTAAAGGGACCCAGTTGTCCAATATTTACTTGTGTGTGTCCCCGTCAATAGATGATAGAGAAAATATTGGGCCTGGTCATCGGTTAGAAGAACAGGAAGAAAGATAGAGAAAATCTTGTTTATGTTGGGGAAGAGAACACGTATCCTTCACCAGACAACAATGGGGTTCTTTACTCTTCACACAAGAATTCTGATTCAGATTTCAGAGCAATTCATGGTGTCTTTTCATCTGCATAGAACAACGTACAATTACCATCAATCGAATACTATTGAAACATACCAAGCACAGAAGTTGTGGATTCATTGTTTGGAGATATTTGACTCGGTGGTCACATTAATACTTCATGTGTTCCATGGAGAACACTATGTGAGATATCAGAACGTATATATCCAACCATTTGCCGGATCTATTGATAGTGATTCCATGCTGATATGTACTCTTCTTGTGAAATTTAAGGGGTGAATTATTGAAAGAAAAATGAGACATAAAGAATTTATGTTTCACATTTTCATAATTATTTATTTAATTTCTTTTTCTTAGTATAGTAAAATCCTCACTCTTATAAGAATTTTCTTTTTTTCAGTCGTCAATTTTCTTTTCGATTCTCTTTTCCACCGAGTTTTCTATACTTACTTTTTTCTTCTAAGCTAAGGATATATTTTGCATAATTTATGTATATATATATATATATATATAATATATATATATATATATATATATATACATAGGTATACTATATATATTTCTGGAATTGTATGCTTCATGCATATTTTGGATAATTATAATTTATTACAAGGAATTCTTTTAATGACAATCCTTAGATTTAAAACATCTTATTCGTATTAAATGAAGCACAATCGAAATTTTTAAATAATTCATCTTATCAAGATATTAAGACACATTGAATTTTATTATCTCTCACACACATACATCTAATAACGTATAATTTAAAGTGTTTTTTAAATTTATTTATTATTTTTTTAATCTACGTATTTTTTTCCCGATTCCATTCTGATGTTTTTTTTCTAAAAAATTCTTAACAGAAAATATTTTTATATTGTTTTACAAACAAGATGCTGTTAAAGAAAACACCAATATTTGTTAATTCAACTAATTTGAAATGTAAACAAATGTTTTATTTATAATCAATATTAAATTAGATGCCAAAAAAGACCATTATATTAATACAGACAAATTGCCGTGTCACGTGGTTTTTCGTATTCGTAAGTGCTGTTCAAATCTTACAAATATACCATACTTGTAAACCGGAAATTTAATCTCAAATACACACTATACAAGCTTTCAAATTATGATGCTCTCGGCCCTTCTAAACGAAAAAGATCTCGCCGTACAACCATTTTAAAAGAGTAGTCACACTGCGGCTAATACTACCCTTATACTTTTTATCTTTTATGTCTTTCCTTTTTATCACAAAAGATTTAAAAAAAAATAGATTTTATTATACACCTTTTATGAATTTACTGAGGTAAAATTAGTTAAACTTAGTATTAACTTTATACTCAAAATGTATTGCGCTGAAATCGGCCTTTTTTTTTGTTGGGAGAATAGGGAAGATTAACATCCAGTTTTGCTTCTCGTTTTGTTCTTGTACAGTGTCAAGGCCTCACACTACGTACAGAAAAAGACCTGGATGATAATGTAAAGTCTATGGGGCGTTATTTCCAAATATATCGCTCAAATTTTAGTATTTTTACATGATTTGTTTTACATAGGATAGCTGAGGACGTTCCACAACCGGCAAGGTTTATATTTTTTCAAGTTTGGTTTCAGAATTAAAAAAAAATACTTTAAATTTCAAAACCAGTTTTGAAATTGAAACTATCATAATATTAAAAAATATATATATAATCCAAATCTAAAAAGTAAAAATTATACTGGTTATAGATCGATATTCTATGCAAAAAATCAGGTAAAAATAAAAATATTAAAATTTGAGCGAGATAGTTGAAAAGAACGCCCCCATACACTTTACAATATCATCCGGGTCTTTTTCTGTGCCTAGTGTGGGACCTTAAGACTTTATTTTAATTTTAACTCTCTTATATTTACATCTATCATGTATACTCTCTTCTTTAACTGTAGTAGTACCCAGACATAAATTTTCAGTCTTTTTTAGCACTATCTGTGCTATTTTTAGACTTTTTGAATGGCTTGCCTATGGTTTGCAATACAACTTATTCATATACAGGGGGTGGAGTAACTCTGCTACCGGGTATCCCATCAACCAGTTAACTGTTCATTGCTCAATGCAGGTTGGTAATAGATCGGCAATAGATTATAGAACAAGCAATGGATAGGCAGTGATTGAATAGAATAGATGAATGCCGATCAGTTCTTACACGCTGTGTAACTTGCTGTGCAACTAAGAAAGGTGCACTTTGATTTTAATATATAATAAAAATGAAAATATGAATGCACTTAAATTTGGAAAACCTGACCAAAAAATTGTATGTTTATATTAATTTAACGTATAAAAAAAAGCTTACAAAGGATGTTTTATAAAATATCTAACTGTTCCATACAAATTATGAAATATTTTTTAAATTTCGTTCTAAATATTTTTCTAATATTTAACAGTAAATGCATTTTACGTTCTTTAATAGACAAGATTTTCGGAAGCTTATTTATTTATTGAGATAATTTCAAACGTAAATAAAAGTCTGATTTATAATCACCATTGAATAAAATGTGAATAAAATGCAAAATAGAGATATTATAAATGACAAGACACATTAAATAAGAAATGCAATAAAAAAGGAGAAACTGCAGAATAATCTTCTTTATATTTCGTGTTGCCGTACATGTCTATATGAATAAAGAAAGAAACACAAAAATTCATATTTAAGTTTCTAAAATATATGCGTTCTGCTTGTCAAATTTAAAGGGAAGAATTATTGCTCTAAAAATGAGATGCTCTGGAATTTCCTTTCCCGTTTTTGCTTTATTCTATCTTTATAACACCAAAGTATTTGATACGTGAAAATTTTCGACTTCCCGTTTTCGATTGATTTATACCTTTTAAAAGGTACCGAACATAATTTAATGTTTTTAATAAAATGTTTTTCTGTTTAAAAAAATCAAAAAAATTATGTGCGCTTTTTCTAGAGGTCCGCACGGGCCCGAGCTTGGCCCATGGCTCGTACCCAGAATCGTTTCGAATTGTCTAACGGGCCGAGCAGATGAAAAAATTTTTGGGTCTGTCGGCCCGATTTGAAGATTTAAGCTGAAACGATAAAATATGACCTATTTTCAACGAAAATGGTTTTAACGAGAATAAGTATGTGCGTCAAGAGCTACACTTGTTCGAAAGCATCAATATAAAAATGTAACTTATACAGTGTAGAGATCGGCATCGGACAGTTACATTGTGTGTAACCCGTTTTAATATTTTTTTTAGCTGACTCGTGCTGGGCCGAGATCAAGCATGCATTATTTTTCTACATATAGATCTGCGGGACCGGAACTAGACTTCATTGTTCTCATGATCTGTAGGGCAGACTACATGATTTATAAAATTATTAACAGCGATAAAGAACTTATGTTAGCTTAATGTTTGGATATATATTTCTTTATGGTTTTATGGTCTCATATGTCATAGGCTGTTAATGTTTTTCTGACAACTTAGCAAATTCCGGTGCTTCATTGGCCTGGTAACAGCTCAGATTTAAATGAAATAGAGAATCTGCTAAGTAATTCGAAATGTAGAGTGGTGGAAAAGAAACCATTACGTGCTATAAAAAATTTCAAGTTATAAAGAAAATCTCTTGCACATAGATTTCTCAAAAATACTGCCAGTCTCTGATCAATAGATTGAAGAGCAGGATTGTAGCAAAAACAAAGCAGGTTCTACAAAATACGGAATTTAATTTCAATTCTTCAATGAAAATAGATCAAAGTCATTTTTTTATTTTTTAAATAGCTTTTATTCGAGTTTTCCAGTAAATCTAACATTTTCAAATGTGGTTTTAAACATTTGCAAACGACAGTAATGCGGCTCATCTTTTTTTATATGTCTCATAATTCGCATGTTATTCTCAATTTAATTAAGAGTAATATTACATGAAACTTTTATTCGCATTTAAATTATTTCAATTAATATGCAGAAAAGTTTTTCTATGCAGTGTTGATTGAAAAGAAGTTTATAAGAAAAAAATTAACTTATTAAAAGCTATACTCAAATACATTCTGAACTCGGAAAAATAAATAATAAATATGGAAAACTTCATAGGAATGTATGAAGCAAAATGAAAAGTGACAACTGATATAAAACACATTCTTATAAGAATGGAGATTTTGTGAAACTGAAGTAAAATAGAGATAGAAAAAGAAATGAAAAATAAATTTGAGCGTATCTCATTTTTCTGGCAATAAATCATCACATAAACTTGACAAGCAGAACTCAAATAATTTAGCTTTTTAAACAGGATTCTTTCTCTCCTTATGCACATAGGTATGTATAATAATATGAAATATAAAAGAAGACTATTTGCCAGTTACTTGTCCCTTTTGCAGTTCATACTTAATTCGACTTGTCTTATATCATATTTGTATAATGCGCATTTTATTCTCATTTTATTTAATGTATATTCTACATCAAACTTGTATTTACATTTTAAATTATCTAAATAAATGTAAAGACGATTTGCTCCGAAGAGTATTGTACATAAATAAACATATTTTTAATATTTTTTTTCTGTCAACTAATTTTTGGAATGCCATTCAGAATTAAATCTAAGAATAGATTATAGATTGAAAAATACATCAAAACATATTTTGTAAATGCATATGAAAAATTATGAAGTAAAAGAACTCTTAGTATATATATCCATATCTATTTACCTATCTAATCTATCTATCTATGAATATATCTATACGTATATATATATATATATATATATTATACTAATAAAATAACAAATCGCTCTGTGTGTCTCCGATGGCTAGCAAAAACTACAGCACGTACGAGGCTAATTTTTTGTGAAGATTGTTCGAGACCTCTCCTGATGTACCTGACTCTCAGAATTTTAAAATTCTAATAATTAGTTGAGGAATTAATTAAAATTCCTAAACTTGAAGAATGGAAAAGTACTCATAATTCAATAGAAGCATAGATTTTTATCAAACTGCAGAATATTTCTTCGTAAGCTGGAAGAGAGGGAAAAGGGTTAATGTAAATAGAAAGCTTACCACAGCTATAAACGTACTCGTTTTTTTTTTTTTTTTTTTTTTTAAATAAAGGGCTGTGGGCCAAAAACTCAAAAATTAGACAGCTAGATACAGAAAAAATTCACAATTCAAAAATTCTAAAAATTATTTTCATACTGCTATAAATAGTTGAAAACTTCATTAAAAATCTATTTATAAAATCTCATTTTATTTCCATTCAAAGAAAGACATTTTTGAGAAATCTTTCATAACGACAGCAGGTGTTCATCGCAGACAGCTCGGGGCTGGTGAGGATTGGCATTTATAGACGACCTGCAATTTTTTTTCAAATATTAAATTTAATAATTTAATAATAATATATCCAGATGGCAAATTTTTTGCTGATTTCAAATATGTAAATTTCTTCACAATCGCTCAATTACAACCTTAGATAGTAATTTCCAATTCGTCACTTGATGACTTGCTTTATTTAAAAGCGAGTTTTTAGAAACCATAAATGATTTTTATACAAGGATTCTTTGGCACGCTGTCAAATTTTTAAAAGAAACACTATTTGGATATTTTAAAACTATGCATCGAGCAATATCTGTAAACGCTGTTTAATAATATCTAACTTTATAAAAACGTTTTTTTAAATAAAATAATCGATTTTTAAAAAAAAAGATTAAAAAAATGTGGAAACACAAATTAATTAAAATTCTAAAGAAAAAGAAAAAAAAAACTTATAAAAACGATATTTTTTTTAACTTTCAGATAATTTATAACACATAGTATATATTTTAAAGAGTAGTGAGCATCAAATAAGGAACGAAGAGATTTTTTTAGGGGAGCGGATAAATACATAAAACTGTACCTTTTCTACAATTTGAAATGCGGACTTTTCACTAAGCTCTGGAAAAATATTATTTATTTAATATAAAACTTTCAGATAATTTATAACACATAATATAGATTTTAAAGAGTAAGGGACGTCAAATTATGGGTAGGGGGCAGGCAAAAATTATTTTATTGAGAGCGTGATCAAATATTTAGAACCGTACCGTTTTAGATGCGGATTTTTCAGAGCCCTGGGATAAATAATATTTAATACAAAATTTTAAAAGTGTACCAACCCCTATTTTCGAATAACAATTTCATGAAATATCTTTCTTAAGTCCGGAAACAGTTTTGTTAAGAAAAGATCCGCTGCCTAGTGGTTGAATATGAAACTAAAAGATTCTAGACCCCCCCCCCTCCTTTTTTTGCGTGTCTGTGCAGCGCTTCTGCTACGGTACCGTAGACAGCGGGAATTCGGTTCGAGATTGAGTCTTTTAATGAGATTCTGCAATGCAAATTTCAGGTTCATTTAAGAACATCATTACGGGCCCGGACAACACCGGGCGGCTCATCTAGTATATAATAAATCGAATGCTGAAAAAGTTTTTTTTTTGTTTGATTTGATAGGTAAAAATTTATTTTCCATCTGTAACAAAATAACTATCCTCCCTAAATTTGCATAATATATAGATGGTGCTGTTGCCACTTTCTGCGAAATTTATTGAGATATTTTGCCAATATAAAGTGAAATGAAGTAATTCATTGCGGTTTCGTAGACTTGCAGTGTGTGTTCCGACTGGATCTCACCTAGAGATGTATGCTATGTATGCTATGCTATATATTCTATATTATTTTTATGCTATAATTATTTTTCATGAATCTTCAATTCATGTCACACGCTCTGTTACGCGAGTTGTATTTAATTTTGTAGTAGTTGCACCGTCATTATGAAAATGTGACTGTTCAATCTGTGTTTAATATTTGAAGCGACGAACACCCCCACACATCTAAATATTGTACTTGAGTGAATTTCATAGAATGAAATATATTATTCATAACCACTCATAAAACTTACAAATTAAACATATATTTTTAGATAACGCATACAAATAATACTTGAATAGATGTTTAATTTGGAAGAATAAATAATTAATCCCTGACAACTCGAATGAAAAATACGAAGCAAAGTGAAAGGTGACAACTGAGATAAAATCAACTCTTATAAAAATGAAGATATAGTGAAATTGAAAAAAAAAAATAGAGATAAAAAAAGAAAAGGAAATGATATGTGTCTCATTTTTCTGGAGTTAATTTTTTTATAAATTTCACTAGCTCAGTGCATATATTTTGAAACTTAATCAATAAATATCATACAGTACCTCACCCCCCATTAACTCTATTATATTCCTATAGTGGTATTTTTCTAACATTTTACGCAAAATTGATTGGAAATAAATCATTTAATTACTTTTGAAATCATCTCAATAAATTAACCTTGATGTTTTGCTGTTCTTGTTTATAGAACAACTTAAACGGTGATTTTTTTTAATTAATTTAAAAAAAGAGAAAAATTCTTAAAATAAATGTATAGATTAAAAATAAATACATGTAAACTGGATATCGTACATATATATGAAAGGTAATAAAATAAAATTAATCTTAATATCTTAATATATTCACAAAATAAATTATTTATATAGTTTTTATTGTATTTAATTTAATAGGGAAAAAAGACGCTTTACATCTAAGGATTGTTCTGAAATGAATTTCTTATAATAAAATTTCATTTTTAAAGTAACCGTGATATAACCAAATATCATGGTTATATCATGTATATATATGTATATAAATAAATAAATAAATAAATTATATATATATATATATATATATATATATATATATATATATATATATATATATATATATAAATGTATATATATATATATACATATATATATACAGGTTGATAGATAGATAAATTATGCAAATTTTATCATTAGCTTGGACGAAAAAATAATAAATTTTATAAAACTTGATATGAAATTATAAAAACAAAAGAAAAGTAACAACTGAGATTAAAAGAACTGCTTGGACGAATTGGTATTCAGTGACATTACGAAAACAGAGATGGAAAAATAAATGAAAAAGCAATTAGAGCATGTCTTATTTTTCTGGCATCAATTCGTCACATAAATTTGACAAGCAGAATGCCAATACTTTTGAAACTAACACAGGAATTTTTATCTCTTTCTTCGAATGCACATATACGTGTTTTATTATATGGAAAATAAGGGTGGTTATTTAGCAATTGCTTGTTCTTATACAAAGCTGCGGTAGGCGACATTTTTTTTTTTTTAAACTAGCACCACTTTTTCTAAAGAAAAATTTTAAGCACACTTTTTGACAACGTTTGTAAAAGAAATATCTTTTTCAATTTATATTAGAAAAATACTGGTGCGAACAAAATATAAAAATAGTTGCCTGTGGCAGCCCTGTTATTACAATTCATACTTAATGCGGCTATTCATATTTTATATTTTTATAATGCGCATTGTATTGATATTTTATTTCATCGGTTCGCAAATCAGACTTTTATTGACATTTTAAATTATATCAATAAATAAACTGACAATTCGTTTCTTACAGTGTTGTTTATATGAAAACTTAATAGTTACTTTCTGTGAACTTTTATTAGAATGCAATTTAGAATTAAGTCTAAGAAAAATTATCAAAAAAAATACATCAAAATACCGGGTGATCCAAAAGTCAGGACGAACTTTAAAAATGAATAACTCGAAAACGAATCAAGATACAAAGATACGGTTTGCACCAAATGGATGGAAAAGAAACCGGATTTTGTGTGACAACGAAAAAAATAGTTTGCCGTTGACATCCAAAAAATGACACGGTAGTGTTTTTTGCACCAAAAGATGATTTGCAAATGAAAAAATATTGACAATTTCCAAGTCAGCTTAGTTACAGTTAATTAGTACAACAGAAAATGTTCAATGTGCTGTCCCTCATTCATAAGTGCAGCTGTGAGACTAGGCACTACACCGTTCACAGCATTTAGTAGCATTTCTTGCTTTATGGCAGACACGTTTTGGCGGATGGCATCTTTCAATGCTGCTAGTGATGCCGTTGGTCGCCAATAGAACAATATTTTTTTGTTGTCACACAAAATCCGGTTTCTTTTCCATCCATTTGGTGCAAACCGTATCTTTGTATCTTGATTCGTTTTCGAGTTATTCATTTTTAAAGTTCGTCCTGACTTTTGGATCACCCGGTATATCTCGAACGATGTGAAAGGTCGTAAATAAAAAACTACTTTAATTTATACACGAATATAATATTAAATAAAATGTTTAAAAAGATTAGATTTTATTTGATTTAATATGTAGAAATGTATTTTTCGTCTAATGACTGTGCGGAAATGAATTTCACAAAATGTAATATATAATATTTCGAAACATCCATAAAAATTAGAAACTCAAGAAATACATTTACATGTAAATTAGAAATTATACTAAAATTTATCCTTAATTAAGAAAAGTAAGTAATAAATATGGAAATCTTGATAGGAAACTATAAAGTAAGAAAAAGAGAGCATTGAGATAAAGCAATTTCTTATAACAATAAGTATTTAACAAGATGAAGTAATATAATGATAAATTATACAAGATATTTATAATAATAATTAGTATATCTATTATAATATAATATTTATGTTAGTGTAATATATTTTGTAAATGTGTTATAATGATTTTTTTAATTAAATACAAATCTGAATTAAGTTAAATTAAATAAAATTCTTATAATTTTGAATAATAGGGAAGAGTAGGAAGGGATGGGACACCTGACATGATTCTTAAAATTGGCTTTATTTTTAATTTACTATTCTTTCAACAGATGGAATAATCATCTTTGCATTATGCTTGTTTCTACAAATCTTTTTAGTTGCTAGAATTTTTGTAACTTATAAAGGCTATTTCATAATATCAGAAGTCAGAACTATTCTGATTTTAAATGTACATTTACAGTCTCATCAGCTTTAGAATTTTATATTTATAGGATTATTTTGTTTAGGAATTGAATAGTGTAACATATAAAACATTATTTTGGTAGTACAAAAATTTACAAATTAAAGCACGGATTGTTTTTTTTAATTTCTAAATCTTGTATTATTTTGAAACATCAAACTAAAGTATTAAAAATTTACATGCATTTTTATAATATCAATTTCCTTAGTTTCTTAAATAAAAATTTGCTGTTTCAATACATACAATATGAAATACATGATAATTATTGAAATCAAACTGCAACCAAATATTTTTACATGGCAATACACTATTTGTATTAAAAAATGAAAAAAATACTCTTTCTTATATTTTCTTTTATTATACGAGTCTAAATTCATTAGTAGGGAAAAATAAAACTTTCATTTTTTTTTTCTAAAATATTTGCGTTTTGCTTGTCAAGTTTAGATGATGAATTGTTGCCAGGAAAATGAAACACGTTCAAATTCTTTTTAATTTCTTTTGCTATCTCTATTTTTGTCCAGTCTCACTAAATCTTCATTCTTATAAGAACTGGTATCAGAGATGTCACTTTTCATTTTGCTTCATAGTTCCCTATCGGGATTTCCATATTTATCAATTATTCTGATTTACAGATGTATATTAGTATAATTTCTGTATTTTATATACAAAGTACCGTTATACTTGTATGTTTCATAGGTGTTTCCGAATATTATGTTCTACTGTATGAAATTTATTTCAGCTCATTGATTTAATATAAAATAATTTTTTACATATTGAATTAAATAGGATCTACATTTTTTTAAATTTCATTTAATATACATATATTTTAACATTGATCATTTTTATGGCATTTCACTTAGTATGTGGTCATAAAAAACTTTCCCGTTATGTAAACCGCTAACGATTTAACCACTCGACCAATAGAAAATAAATTTTAGATATACTTATATGAAGGTATGCGCTCGAGTTCGTGATGATTTAAAACAATAGAGCTCTCACGTTATGATTACAGTAAAAAAAATTGAAATTTTCATATTGCAACACCCATTTTTTTCATGCGCAAATTCATCAGTGTATTGAAAGAGAATAAATGGCTTTGCAATGATATACGTACGGTAAAAATTGCTTGTGTTAAACATTTGCAAATAAGATCTTCGTAAAATATCAATGACAATGTTTTTCAGCATCCGATTTTTTCGCTTGTTTACTGAGTATAGTTGAAACATTTGTTTTAAAATGTGTTTTTGATTTGTGTTTGTATGTACAAGGTGAAAATAAGAATTTAACTATTTGTAGAATTGAGTACCACAATATTACACGGCAATTTTAGCCATACATGTTTCGTCATTTATGGTTTTTCAATGTGCTGATGAATTTACGCAGGAAATAAAATGGGTGTTGCATTCAAATTGTTCAGAGTTTTTCAATGTAACCGTACCCGTGAGAGCTCCTGTTTTAATTCACATCGATTTCGAGCGTACATCTTCAAATAACTAAATCTGAATTTTCTTTCCCATTTTTTGATTAGCTATATCACTAGGGTTACATACAGTGTTATTCAATTTTTTTTTTACAATAAAAGAGGGGTGATAGTACACATCAAGGCAAACAATATTAAATGGGACACCAAGGGTCCAAAACATTTTCCAAAGGAGATAGCAGCCATTAAAGTTTAGGGACCAACATTCCAAAGAAACATAAAAAACGGAAAAATCGATCGATTTATTTGCGGTTTTCACTAAAATTATTCTTTATGCCGTCATTTTCTTGAAATTAAATTATAAAAATAAATTTCAAAAAATGCCGATAGAGGGCGCTTTAGACTTTGGAGAAACGAACAACTATATTTTGCAGGTATTTTTTGCATCTCATTAAATGTTTTCGTAAACGTAAACTCAAACTTAAATTTTGAGCTCAAAATCTGAAAGCTGGGAGTAGTTAAATAGCACAAATTGAACTGTGTTCAGAAGGTTCAAATTTCAAATGATTTTTAAAAACGGTAAAATTGGTTCATTGAATTGTGGTTTTCACTAAAACTATTCTTTATGTTGGCATTTTCTTAAAAATAAATTATAAAGATAACTTTCAAAAAATGTCGATAGAGGGCGCTTTAGACTTTGGAGTAACGAACAACTATTTTTTGCCGTTTTTTTTTTTTTTTTTTTTTTGCATCTCATTAAATGATTTCGGAAGCTTAGACAAAACTTTAATTTTGAGCTCAAAATCTGAATAGTAGGGAATGGTTAAGTAGCACAAACTGAACTGTGTTTAAGTAAGAGGGGGAGATTTAAATTTAAAATAATTATAGAAAAAGGAAAAATTGGTCGATTCGTTTGCGGTTTAAAATAAAAACTATTCTTTAAGCCAGTATCTTCTTCAAAATAAATTTTAGAGATAATTTTTAAAAAATTCCTCCTGAGGGCGCCTTAAACTTCAGAGTAACAAACAATTCATTTTAACCATTATTTTTTGGTTCTAATTAAATGCTTGCAAAATCTTTTTAAATGTTTTTGGAAGCTTAGATTTAAACTTAAATTTTGAGCTCAAATTCTGAATTGTTATAAGGGGTTAAGAAGCGCAAACTGAAGTGTGTTCAGCAGTTAAATTTTAACCCTTCTTCTTCCTGGAACACAATTCAATTTTTCGCTACTTAAACACTCCCAACGAATCAGAATTTGAGCCTCAAATTTAAATCTATGTATTTGAAAGCATTTAATGATATTAAAAAAATAACAGTTAAAAATAGTTGTAAGCTACTCCAAAGTCTAAGGCGCCCTCTATCGGCATTTTGTGAAATTTATCTTTAAAATTTATTTTCAAGAAATTGCTGATTTAAAAATTATTTTTAGCGGAAACCGCAAACGAATCGACCAATTTTTCCGTTTTTTACGATCATTTGAAATTTGAATTTTCTGAACACAGCTAAGTTTGTCTACTTAACCACTCCCACCTATTCAGATTTTGAGCTCAAAATTTAAGTTCAAGTCTAAGCTTACGAAAGCATTTATTAAGATGAAAAAAAATAACGCCCAAAAAGATTTGTTCGTTACTCCAAAGTCTAAATCGCCCTCTATCGGCATTTTTTGAAATTGATCTTTAAAATTTATTTTCACGGAAATAACTAAATAAAGAATAGTTTTAGTGAAAACCGCAAATCAATCGACCAATTTTTTCGTTTTTTATAATCATTTGAAATTTGAACCTCCTGATCACAGCTCAGTTTGTGTTATTTAACCACTCCCAACTATAATCTGTCTCAAAAGTTTAAGCACTCTGCAAATCTGGTTTAAAATAATTGAAGAAGAAAATATTTTATGCTAATTTACAATAAATATTCAAAATTTAATCAAAATAAAATAAAACAAGCCATTTTGGGTAGTAAAAATAAAAAATATATTTATTTTTATTATTTTTTTCTTTTTTTCTTGAAGAAACGCTGTCTCAAAAGTTTAAGCACTTTATGCAATTTTTTTTTAGAAACACGGAATTGGTATTGTGTAATGACGTTGTATGACATCATATTGCACTTTTATACAAGTATAAAAGGTGGAGAAATTATTTCCTAATGTTTTAAACATGACAAAGGGTAAAGAATTCACAAAATATGAGATTTTGAAAAATTTTAAATTGAAATCTCAAAATAAAACTGTTTCTGAAATTGCAAAAGCTTTAAATTGATCAAAGCTATATATATATATATATCAAGTACTTTCTAGAAATGATAATTTTAAGCGGAAATCAAGATGCAGACGACCACATATGACGACTGTTCAGATTGATCGGAAAATACGGAGATTGGTATTTAGATAAAATATGTCCCCATACGGCAAATTAAAAATAATCTCAGAGTACAGATGTTCAAAAACACTATAAATAGATGTATTGAAGCGTGTGACTACTTCATGTAAAAGAAATTGGCTCGCAAACCGTCTCTTAAATTACATCACAAACAGGTAAGAATGAACTGGGCTAAAAAACACATGACCTACGTGGGCAAATGGCTTACTGTTTTATTCAGCGATGAGAAAAAGTGGAACTTAGATGGCCATGATGGTTGGAACGCGTATGGGCATGAGTTACGCAAGAACCGAAGGACATTTTTCAGCAGGCAGCAAGGCGGTAAATCCGTTATGGTTTGGAGGGTATTTGGGACATTTGCCAGCCCTCTCTGGCTTTCTAAAAGGAAGAGAAGGTTCAAAAAAGTTTCAAGAGACGCTAAACCATCGGTGACATTTTGGGGGGTTTTGAATGAACTTTTCTGCAAGACAATGCCTCAATCCAAGTATCCCATTCTACAAAACTTTGGATTTTTCAGAAAAATGATAAAGTAGCCAGCTTTAAGTCTAGACTTAAATCCTATTGGGAATGTCTGGAAATTTTTAACCCGCCAAGTTTAGGCAATGGAAAGCAGTATGACTCTATTGAAGAACTCCAAGAGGCTATTGAGAAAGCATGGTATTCTTTTCCACCAGAAACCCCACAAAAACTAACAATTTCGACGAAAGCATGTTTATTTGAACTAATCCGAAAACATGAAAAAAAATTGTTAGTAAAAGTTCTGTAAAAATTAAAAATATGGTTGTTTTTGACATTGTGCATAAACTTTTGAGGCAGTTTTTTTATAACTTTTTTTTAATTGTATTTTTAAAAATTATGTAATTTATTGCTTTCTACTTTTGATATCGTTTATTTAAATAATATTGCGAAATATGTAAATAAAAAAATGTTATTAATTCTAACTTTTTATAATTCATTAAAAATCGATATTTTATGCTTGTGCTTAAACTTTTGAGACAGACTATATTCGGATTTTGAGCTCAAAATTTAAGTTTGAGTCTAAGCTTACGAAAACATTTAATGAGATGCAAAAAATACCAGCAAAAAATAGTTGTTCGTTACTCCAAAGTCTGAAGCGCCCTCTGTCGGCCTTTTTTGAAATTTATATTTATAATTTAATTTCAAGAAAATGCGGACATAAAGAATGATTTTAAGGAAAACCGCAAATCAATCGACCGATTTTTCCGTTTTTTATGTTTATTTGAAATTTTGATCCCTAAACATTGATGGCGGTTATCTCCTTTGGAAAACGTTTTGGACCCTTGGTCTCCTATTTAATATTGTTTGTCTTGATGTGTACTATCACCCCTCTTTTATTGTAAAAAAAAAAAAATTAGAATCACGCTGTATATCGAAGACATTTTTATGACCAACCAGTGCGAGATTTATTTTGATATGTTTTATCATCTATATATTTTTCTTTGATTTAATGATAAATTTCATTCTAATAATAGTTCACCGGAAAAATTGTCTATGTTCTTTTATAACTCTATAATGGAATGAATTTTCTGTATATTTATTGAAAAAATTAAAAAAATTAAATTAAAGTTTTATTTAATAGATCTATTAATTAAATTGAGAATAAAATGCGCATTTTAAGATATATAGTATAAGATAAGCTGCATTACATAGGAACTGCAATAAGAACAACTAATGACCTAATAGTATTCCTTATATTTCATATTATTATACACGTCTACGTGCATTATAAGAGGAAAATATAATTTATTGTTTTAGCTTTGATTTGCGTTCTGCTTGTTAGTTTACATGTTGAATTATTGTTTAAAGAATGAGACACGTTCGAATTTCTTTTTCATTTATTTTGATCGGTCTATATTTCTTCAGTCTCACTAAATTTTTATTCTTATAAGAATTGGTATTATCTCACTTTTAGCTTTGCTTCATAGATTCATATCAAGTATTCCATATTTATTATTTATTCTTCCTAGTTTTACATGGGTTTAAGTATTATTTGTACATTTAATCTAAAAATTTAATTTGTTTATTTTATAGGTGTTTTTGAATATTCTATTTTATTTTATGAATTCCATTCAAACAGAATAATCTGATGTGAAATACATTATACCATATAAAATAAAATGCATGTAAAATTTTATATAAATTCTGATGCATTGTATACATTTTTTTAATTATTACGTTTAAGTTTTTTTTTTTAATAAAAGCCACGTAACTGGAAATATTTTTCGAACACAAGTTATTACTTGCATATTCAAAAGGAGTACAAGGTTCAAAATTAAACTAAGTGGAGAGGTCTACCATATGGCTTGAGTTCAACAAACCCAACCTAACATTTATTTGGAAAAAAATACATTTGTTTCACAAATGGTTTCCCAATTTGTTCTGGGCGAATTTTTATAGTTAAAAGGGTAAAGATAAGGAATAATAATTACAATATGTTAATGAAAATGATAGGAGATAAACATGAAAGTATAATAAAATGAATTAATAATAATAATATTAAAATTTTAGTTCATATGAAATTTCTCTCCTATAACCTCCCTTTCCCTTTATTTTTTTTAATTTTTTTTTCCATTTAAGTGGAATATCTAAGTTGTGTAAGTCTCTAATTTGATTAAAATATTTATTTTGAGACATGAACAGCCAATAACATTTAGATATGGCTTATTTTACAATTCATCACCTGAGAATAATAAAGTTCCATCTGTGTTTTTGAAAAAATGGCTTATCGATATAAATAGGTTCTATTTGTATATATGAAGGCATTTTGCACCAAAATGATGTTATACATAAATTACATATGGCCTAACAATCGTAATACGACATTATTTTAATCCAGAAATGCCTCCATAGATACAAAAAGAACATTTCTATATCGACAAGTTAATTTTTTCAAAAACTCAGATAGAACCTTATTATTCTCAGGTGGCGAATTGTTAATGAAATATTGAATTTGAAAATTAATTTAAACAGACAGAACAATAAACTTTAATAAAACCTTAATAAACATTCCTCGCAATAATAGGATCGGCCAATTTAGGGGGACTACCGTATAGCATAAGCCATGGAGATAGTAATAAATATAATTTAAGATATGAAAAATTTTGGTTTAAGTTATTTACGCATATTGGGAAGATTTGTAATTATTAGGTTATATATTAACCAAATAAGATAAAGTCCTAATTAAGTTTTGTCAAGTTTTCTGATTTAATCAAATGAAGTAAAAATATCCAAAAAATAAGTAATAATTTCTGTAGTAAATAAAGCCGTCATTCGTCGATTTTTTCTTGGGCATCTCCTTCCAATGATGTCTTAGTTTTTGAGCTTAAATTTTTGAGATTGCCACTTTTATTATTGTTTTTGTTTTATTTTTTGGCAAATATCTTTCTAAACAAAATTCGTTGTGGGGATCCTATTACCTTTGGCAGCGCACACAAATCATTGATTTTTATTATAAACAATGTAACTTGCATTATATCAAAGATATTCCTCAATTAACAAAGGTCATTTTTTGTGTTTACGCATCGGCCTGCAAATTGCACGCCAAGTTGGTATTCTGCGTAACTAATGTAGGAACAGACTTTAACTAATATAAATTGAGATATGTCACACTTTTTATAGAAAGCAAATTTACTGCTTGTTCGAAATTATAAGAATTTAATTTAATTTAGCCAAAAAACTATTTTAATGCGATTATAAAATGTCTAAGTGTTTGCCTTCACAGATGATAACACTCCGTATGCTGAAATGGAAAACAATAAACAATATTATGGCGGCAATGCATATTATGGCATTTAAGGCTGTCATGCATATCATGCATTTTTACTCGTTTATATTTTATATTATTAATATCAAGGATGTAATAAATCATACAAGTGTATTCAAATGAACATGGCAAACAAAAATACGTGCATTTATAAAATTAAAATCTGGTTTTTTTTTTTTTTTTTTTTTTTTTTTTTGACACATCGAACATTAAACTGTCTTTTTTGCGTTTATTTTACATGAAGATTTTAAAGGTCACAAATACCGATTTATCACTGTTTATGTATGTTTACTGTGACTATGATTATGACAATATAAGCAATCAAGTGTTAGAAAATTTGTAATTAATATCAAGGATGTAATAAATCATACAAGTGTATTCAAATGAACATGGCAAACAAAAATACGTGCATTTATAAAATTAAAATCTGTTTTTTTTTTTTTTTTTTTTTTTGACACATCGAACATTAAACTGTCTTTTTTGCGTTTATTTTACATGAAGATTTTAAAGGTCACAAATACCGATTTATCACTGTTTATGTATGTTTACTGTGACTATGATTATGACAATATAAGCAATCAAGTGTTAGAAAATTTGTAATTGTATATGCACCTGTGAATCAAGCTCTTTTTCAATCCATTTTTCATCACGAGCCTTAAAATAACATCATCCCTAATGATGTACTGTTTCCTTGGACGTACAATTGTTAAGAGCTCTTATATGGATTTTATTTATTATTATTTATTTATTTATTATGATCATTCAGTCTGGCTGTCTCAGAGTCAAATAGTCCTTGTGCGTTACGATAATTAGCAAATATTTTCACATCTTTGCTGAAATTTTATTTTTTACTCCAGCTTAGGAATTTCATCCAAACCTGAAAATCCAAATTTTAAGTCAAAGTTACGATTTAGCTTTAAATATTTATTAGACTAATATTCCAAAAATCTAATCTAGTTGAAATAATTTTGTTATTATAATAAATGAGTTTTTACTGAAATTTTCGATTTATATTATATTTTAACAATATTTAAGCATGAAAGTAAGTATTAATGAATATATATAACTGTATGTACTCTAAGAACTTTAATCTAATTCTTGAAAATTTTTATTTAAATTTAAATAGATCGACATCAACATGGTATATTAGGAAATAAAGTAAACTAGTCCCTACACATGTATAGCTTATTTTTGACATTTATGCATATATATAAATATAGATATGTGCGTGTTCGTGTGTATGTATAGAAAGCAGCCAAGTCCTTGGCTTTTTGGATACCGGTATTTTAATATAGAAAATATTCTTTTATTTAATTGGAAATATTTGGCCGATTTAAAAAGACCAGATTTTTTTCTAAGATGATAATGTAGCGTAAAAAGGCCAAAAACTTGGCAACTCTGTACATATAAATCACAAATGAAAAAAATAAAAGCAACTATGAATAGCTTACGAATGCGTCAAAAGAGGTACTTAAGCTTAATTCTCTGTAAACATATGTCATTCCGTAGAATATATTCACTATTAGTGCTAAACTAACAATATTTCGTTACTTATAGCATCTCGGAAATTTCTAAACAATTGGATGAGTCTAAGAGATAAAGAAAAAATAAATTATTATACTTAAGATATCAATGAAATACATTATAATACAAATATTATAAATAAAGCAAAACAATATATATATATAGCATATCATGAAGTAAAAAGTTATAATAATGGAGAAAGAGAAAAGATTTCAGACAATGTAGACAACTGATAGAAAGGCGACACAGCAAAAAGTAATTAACAATAAAAATAGATGCGTCATATATTCTTAAAAAGAAGAAAGAAAATTTTCGTCCAGCCATCTATCAGTAAAAGGAAAAGTTTCCGGCAAATTAAATAATTTTTGTAAAAAAAAAAAAAATGAAATGAAATAGAGATATGTAGGTTTAGGTATAATGTAGTAAAATTGTATGTGTAGCCTCTATTAAAATAATAGAAAATAAAAAATATGAATAAAAATATTTGGAGGGGTTGAGGAAGGATAGTGAGAGACAGAGAATAAAATTAATTGCTACCAAAATAAATATATTTGAATTTGATGTAAATAAGATTGTCCATAAAAATTGTCCATAATTAACAGTATCACATCAGATTGAAGATTAAACAGATGCAGCTATAAATTGACGCAACGAGGCAGCTAACAGGAATGATAAGACTCTGACAATTTTAAAATAAGAAAAAATTACTGTAACTAAAAGGTAACAATTTATTGATTACGGGTGTCCCATAAAACATCTTAGAATATAAAGATATAAAAAATGAAATATCTTTCATAATATGCGCCTGAGTATAAATGTTATTAGAATGCCAAAATAATTAAAATAAATTTCTAAATATAAAATTAAACCGAAAGAACATTCAAAAGATGAGCATAGGAAATGAAAAATTCCAAAATTAAGAAATTGTGAATACCTTACTGATTTGTTAGAATAACTACACAAGTTTAATTTACAGTAAATACATGTTATTTCAGCCAGTATTATCGGCACTAGGCCTTAAATGACAATATGCTGCTCCTTATAACATAGCGTAAATTTCTAAATAACTGAAAGAAATTAAGTTATTAAAAATATGTTATATACAAGATACCCAGAAAATAAATTTAAATAAAAATGTGATAAACAGAATGTAAAATATAGAAATACACAAATATATTCATGAAATAAAATGTGGCAATGATGAAATGGATAATTTTTTTTTGCTCTAAATGAACACTTAATTGAAAGGATATGACAAAGTAAAAAAGAGAATAATAATAAAAATAGTATATATATCTAACAACATTTCACAATGAAAAATGGATTTTGAGTATTTGATTAACTTAAACATAGAGTACGTAACGGGAAGTTAATAACTAACATAGTCGGACAATAAAGAAATCAAAATTCCAAATTTAAATATAGAAAAAAATAATCCACAAACTTGTAACAGGAAAAAATATAAAACTACACATTAATTAAAAACTAAGATCAAATTCCAATACAATAAGAATGAAATCACGCAGGCGACTGTTTTTTAATTCTTACTGACACCGCTTTCACAAAACAAAGATCTTTAATAAACATTTTGACGTTATTTTCAAGCCAAATATACTTCAAAATTTATATTAGAATACTGATGCAAACAGAATATAAAAATAGTCACTTATGGCAGCTCTGTATAAATTTAAGAAACAATGACGATAGGTAATAATTTACTCGTCAGTCGACAGTGCAAATAAACAGCATAGATTCTCGCTCAAGATCAGTCAGTCTTAAATATATATTTACCTATCCAGATAATTCCTACTGAAGGGAATAGGGGAAAAGTACTAAGAGAAAGCAATATATTTTTACTTATATCTCCATTTTAAAAATAGAACTGCTTCTATACTGCTATTTCAAATTATTAGTTCCGTTTTGCGCTTGCCGTCACAGAAGTCACATCATATAAAGATGTGATACATTCAGCCTTAAGATATGACTTCAGTTTATAAGAGCTCGCTTTTGATGATTTATATTCATTTCTTTTCTATCTCGAGCATTTTAAAGTTTATTTCAAGGCAGATGAAGGATAGTATGGCTCCAAATATGAAATTTTATTTCTTCTCATCTAAAACAAAAAATTCTCTATATGTAAAATATAGTTAGATTCGTATCTATGATCTAAATATTTCCCTGCGGGAAATAACGTATACAGGGTGAGTCATAAATATCGAAACAATAGGCTATCTCCTTAAATATTGCCCCTAGACCCATACTTCCAATTGCAAAAATTCATAAAAAAAGGTGAAATTTTTGATAAGATAAGTTGCAACTCCATGGGGGGTCTATTTGAAAAAGTACGAAAATTAACTTTTTATACGGCCCCCGTAGGATAAAAATTCCAATTAGGGAAACTTTCCTTATCCAGTCCTGAATAATACACAAAAAGTTGCATCGTCGTATCTTAAAAATTCGCGGAGTTATAACCGTTTGAATAATTCATCAGGTTTTAAGGGATTAGACACAAATTGAAATGCGCGCAATTCAAAAGACAATGTTACTTTAACAATTGTAGGAAACGCGTAAAAAATGTATCTTTTGAGTTAGAATTTTGATTTTTTTTTTCCTTTTTTTGTGATGGTTAGCCATATAATTTGCTAAGAAAATCACATGCTAAAATTTATCATAAAATGTAAAAAGTTTCATATTGTTAGTACTGGTTTCAATGTGATAGTTAAAAATCCTTATAACTCCAAACATTGTTTATGGGATTTCAATTTCTTTCTATTTAACTAAAAATAAAAATATGATTTTAGTTTTGTTTCGAGTTTTTTGTTTTTCAATATTTATTTTAGAGCTTTAAAAATATTTATATATAAAAAAAAAAAAAAAAAAAAAAAAAAAAAAAAAACTTTTAAAAAATCATATTTTCAAAAGTAAATATTTTTTCCTTTTTTTAAACAAAACTAATGTAAAATAATTAAAAAATGACATGTTTCAAGTTTGTACTTTTTTTTCTTTAACAATTCTTAACTTTTAATAATTTAAAGACAAGAAGTAGTCGGAAAAAAAATTCATTATAGAGAAAAGCGAAATGTACTGTGTTACTGCCATTAGTTATTTAAAAGAATGCTTTTCTGAGATGCAGATTAAGTCCTTTTTAAAAAATTAGCTCTCTCAACTTCAAGCTTTTTATCGTCCGGTAGAGGCTGTTAAAAAATCTGTATTCTGGGCTCAAGTCAGATCAGGACCGTGACGTTACTTTTTTCTGAAGACTCGCCTATCCGAGTCTAATGTATTTTTCATACCGGAGGGGACTGCTTCCCTAGGCCCCACCAGTGGCCGAGAGGTTCTGACCTCAAACTGGTAGACGGTAGGTGCTGGGTTCGAACCCAATCGCGACCGTCCGCCTAACCGTTCGGCGTTTTCCGTGGTTTTCTTAGAACCTTGCGTAAATACGGGTTAGGTTCCCCTAGAAAGACCCCCACGGAGGGCATTTCACCCCTTAGGGCCTATATCCCATAGTGTAGATAATTGGCCGACATACATACAACAACCTTTTTCCTTTTCCTTAGACTTTGCACTGGACGAAATTTTTAATCACGGTCTCGAACAATCCATAATTAAATCACAGAACTAATACGTACATAAAATAAGTAAAATTTGGTTTAATCAATATTTTTACAAAAACCACATAAATTTTAAAACCGCTTTTATTTTACAAAACAAAAAAAACTTTAATTTTTTTTTTTTTTTTTTTTTTTTTTTTTTTTTTAAGAATAGTATATTTAAATGCCAAAAAAATAAACAAAATAAAACTAGAGAAAAAAATCTGCCTATGACGGAATTCTGTCTTAAACAGAAAATGTGTTGATCCATGCAAAATAAATACAATAATACCTGAGAATATAATAAACTCCATTTAACCTTCATAGGAAATGCATTTGTCTATTACGTATTTTTTCTTTCCTATGTGATTCCGTCTTAAAAGGTTTTACTGTATAACATTTTTCAAATTCTTTAACGCACGGGATATGTATTAGCGATAATAAAATATAAGTGAAACATTTACATATAAACATAGATTTATAGATAAAATAAATATATCACAGGCTTTGGAACCTCTTTAATAATATAAAGTATAAATATAAAAAACGAAATTCTATATTAAATATTTTTGGTCAGAACTCCTGCACGCAAAACAATTTTAAACTATACTGAAGTAAAAAACTATGTAGAAATTCACGGCTGAGCCGGCTATGATTTAAGCTTTTTTTCCTGGCTGGTCCGGATTATGATTTTAACATTATTTCATGCCGGGCTGAACTTCTTTCCCTATGGGTCGATCTAGGACCGGACCTAAATACTACGATTTATTCAGACTTTCAGTGCTAACGATCAACATGTTTTAGAAACAAGTTTCAATTTTAAATCAATACGCTGCTTTATTATGGCCAAATAAGAGGCACGGTCTTAAACCGATATATAACAACGTTACAATTTGTGGACAATCCCTTATTTGCTTTGAAAATTGATGAAAAACGCTTCGTTTAAAGTGGTGTAAGTCACGAATTTTTGAGAATTTTAGATTTTGATATCTCTGTCAGGTTTTCAGATAGGGAGATGAAATTTTTTTTGTTCAATTTAGGAATGGATAAGGAATAATTTCCTAATTGGGAATTTTGCTCTACGGGGGCCGTATAAAAATTTAATTTTCGTATTTTTTCAACTAGACCCCCCCATGGAGTTGCAACTTATATTATCAGAAACTTCAACTTTTTTTATGAGTTTTTGCAATTGGAAGTATGGGTCTAGAGGCAATATTTAAGGAGATAGCCTATTGTTTCGATATTTATGACTCACCCTGTATATAAAACAATGTTTTGAAACGAAACTGCAATTTGACATTGCGCAGCTTTAGTTTAATCTCGCAAAAAAGTGCATTGCTGTTTTATTTATTTTATTTCAGAGTGACTAATAATAGCTTTTTCTTTTGATTTGATTTTTTTGATGTGACTTTTATTCTTCCTTATATTCAAGAATTTATTGTGCGAAAGAAAAATGATTTTCAATACAGATTATAAATTTTTCCATTAATATGTTGTAAAACAATATTTTATCATTATTGCATTTTATGAACTTCACTGAGATGTTTCTTTATCGTATTTTGAATGCTTCATTATTAAGTGTTATTTACGAAGTTAAGAGGAAAATCTTATATTTTGTATTTAAAAAAACTGATTTTTTAAAACAATTTTTATAACAATGAAATAGGTAATATTTCGGGATGAAACGATTTTGTGTTTTTCAAATGATTTACGAATGAGGATTTTCAATGGAATCGTGTTTGTATTTAAAAGCAACTCAACTACACTAAAACACAATTTGATTTCTTTTATTCATTTTACTGAAATCCATGTTCTTTTAAGACGAAACTTTGCATTCTAGACAAATCAACTGATCTTCAAACAAAAAATCAAATTTGGAAGCTAATCATGTTCCGCAGTTCATTAAAGTATGTAGTGTTAAAAAATCAGTTGTGAAATATCCCCCCCTGAGTTTAATTTGAAATATATATATATATATATATATATATATTTATACATATCGTATATTGATTTTTAAACTATCCATCATTTCGTTTTACTCCAATTTATTTCCAATAAAAAGGTGTTATGGCCGGAAGAATTCGTTTGCGTTCATAACATCATCGTTTTTAGGTAAATTTCGTAAGAATTACTAATTTACAGTTCTTTCAATCATGTATTGTTTCTCTTAGAGGTCAAATTCGACAAAGTTATTTTCTTTCCTTTTTAATATATTTTTAAATACTAAACGTCATACAGACACCTTTGCTTTTTAAAGAAATTATCAATGCTTTTCAATTAATCTAATCTTGTAAACAAGATTCCTTCTTTTTACCTATCATACGTAGTATACGGTAAGCCTTGCAGTCGTTTAGAAAATCGAAAAATTCCTTTGACGTATTTACACGTTACAGACACTAGAGAGTCCGAAAAAAAAAAAAAAAAAAAAAAAAAAAAACTAAATTTCATTTGTATTATTGTGGAAAATTGTTTCTTTATATCAGTTTATTAAAATATATTTAAGTTTATTAAACTATATTTAGTTTTATAATGTTATAATTTAAATAGTACTAAGGTACCCTGGGGTAATAACGCCACGTTAAGGTTCTACCAATTTTCACGGCTCAGTTTTAGTTTATATTTTTCAGACAAATATATGATTTGATACAGCAACTCATTGGCTATCTATATAAAAAAAATAATTTAACAGATATGTATTCATAAAATGTAATGGCGTGATTTCTTGACCAATGCTATTTAGCGTTATTACCCACCTATATGGGTAATAACACAATGCAAACAAAACTACGCAATAAGATAGAATAACTGCATGCAGATTGCCCAATTCTAAAAATACAAAGTCTACAAATTTAGAAATTGACAAGTTGCATTCTAAGCTATTGAAAATGTTCAATTTTTTGTGAAAGTGTAAGAAAAATAAAGGTGTGGTGTGCGTGTGTGTGTGTGTGTGGGGGGGGGTGAGGCAAAAGAATACAGACCGTGAGTTCTTTTTGCTTAAAAAGGATCGCTTAAATAGAATTATTAGAAGCATTGCACAGTTTTAACTGTGTTTATTTGAATCAGTACTTAGGATGTAGCTCGGCCACTGTAGGGAATGAACCGGGGTATTAATGCCAAGGATTGGTGTTATTACCCCGTTATAGTTATTGCGCTGTACATTTTAAATTACAAATTATCTCGAAAAGATATCTAAAATTTTCAACAACATTTTGAAAGTCCAGGAAATGTAATACAAATTTATGTAATTAACAAAATATTTCCGGAAAAAAATAGTCTTCACATCACAAAACGTATCTCGCAAATTTTAGTTCAAGCGTTATTTTTAGTTGCTTGTAGAAACAATAAGACCTAAAAATTAAATAAATTAACTTGAAGCTGTTTTTTGCGATTTGTATGACTCAAAACCTTTCTGCGCAGAGCACATGAGTGTCATTTACCAGATTATTTCATAATTATCCAAAATATTAGCACTTGGCGTTATTACACCAGACCACCTTATTATTTCCATACCCTATGAAATTTTTGATAGCATGTAAAGCAATTGTCAAAGAAAACTACATGATTTTTCCCTAGCAATTTCTGGCTTAGATTTTTAATTACTCTCTCACCAAGATTTCTTTCTACATCGTCGGTTTTTCCCGTGCAAATTTGAAATTCGCATGCACAGCCACTTTGATCACACCTCATCCACACTTTATAACCTCATTTGATGGGGGTTTTGGGCATATTCAGAGATGATCAGCCCTTGATCTTTATCAGGCTTTCATCAATTGACTTTTTTTCTCCAAGTTTTAGAGCAATTAGGAAAGGTTTTGATAAAGAGTGAATCAATGGTCTCTTTATATAGCTTATTAAAAAAATTTCTGTTTTCTGGGGTCGTGTGCTTTTATCACTCAAACGCAAATTTCTTAAAATCCAAATAAATTTTCTAACTGATATCAGTCGAGAAATAAAATCATCGCGCAAAAACTCATTTGTGGACCAAAAATCTCTGTAGCTGGGTAATGTTTTAATTCCCATTATTATATTTTTCGCAAAAAAAAAAAAAAAAAAAAAAAAAAAAAAAATATCATTTCCTCTGGAGTCACTGGAATGAAAGCACCACCTTTTTTGGTTCCATACAAATTAGTTTGATAAACAATAGTTCCTATGAAACTTATGGAGAATAGAGTGAAAAAGATGGAAATAAGTGTTGGAACTGCTAGAGATGTTATGTCTTCTGATAGCCTACTTTCTGCGATAAATTCCATGTTTCGTTTCTTTTCCTTTACTTCACTTCCTTTATTTTTCCATAATACTTTTGAACTTCTGGAAGGCCCTGGGAAATTTCTTTCATCAATATTTGCATCATCACCAACATAAGATTTTTACTTGAATCTGAGTGTTCACTGATATAATCTTCTGCATCACTCTCGAATGATGCATTTGATTCCTCATCGGAAGTTAAATTTTTGAATAATAATTTGAATAATAAGCATCTACAATATTTAATCTTTTTTTCGACATTTTATGTTTGAAAAATAAAATTGTATCCAAAAACATTTTAAAATAGAATATCATAAAAATTGCTATAAAAAGAGAAATCACCGACTTTAAAGAGAAGAGAATCAAAAATAAAATGTTTTAAGCATTTCTATTTCTTCTATTATCCCCTAAAAAGAATAAACATAAATAACAAGTAATTCAGGGTTGTTATAGTCATCCAAAAAAAAAAAAATATTATTTTGCTTTTATTCTCAGTTACATAAACAAAGCGAGACATATTTTCACCTGCCACTCCTCGCGCGTCGAAATCCGAGCATTACTTGAGTTTGGTTTCCTGGAGAAACCAATCATTTCCTATAACATTTTGACCCATCTATTTTTATTTATCTAAATAATTTAGTGTTTTAATTTATAACTAGGAAGAAGTAGAGTACATCCACAAGCCATAATTAAATTTTGATAATAATTTCTTTTTAAAAGAATGAATGGAATTTATGAAACATAAAGTGACATACATATTTTGTTTCGTTTGAAGTTGAAAGTCTTATGATTTATTTTGGTGCTCGAATCTACCTAAAAGAGAATGTTTTAAAGTTTCAATTAACTGCAATTCAGTAGAAAAAATACGTAAAATAAGTTTGAGAATAAAGTCTGAATGTGTGGTTTCCGTAGAAAACCAATGAACGTTAAAGGATTAAAAAGAATAAGAAAGTTTTTTCCTTAGAGATGCAAAGTCTTTTCTTTTGATCAAGAGTATACTTGACTGTAATGCGAAAAATTTCATTTATAATTCATTTCAATTTCATTTATCAATATAATCACAATTTTTTGTATTAATTTTTATACTACCCCACTGAAATAGCACGCTAAAAAAGGAAAACTGTTGGGTTCCTATTTAATATAATTAAATATTTAAGCTATTTTATGATCAGATAAATAATATATTTAACTTACGTATATTCATTAATTTGTGATGATATTTTAATTAGTATGAATAAGTTGAAGCGGCAATTTGCTGTTATTGTGTTGCACTATAGATAGTAATATATGTTTTACTATCCATTGATGTTTATTCGAATTAATCAACTTAATTTAACTTTGTTAAGCTATAAAAAGTTACACAAATTAAGAAAATTATGTTTTTTTCATGATAGAAATATCTTATTCTAAGGAAAAATGACGTTTGAGAATAATAAGGTTCTATAAAATTTTTTAACTGTAAAAAAAATCCATGAAAATATTATTTAAAAACTTTGATTTTGTAGAACTACTGTCTATACCTACATATGAACCTATTAATGACAAAAGTTTTTTGCAAACTTTAATAGTTGCACGTACAAAGCATGCTGATTTTCAAAGTCTTTTAACTCGAAATTGATTTTTGGCCAGATAGAACCATCTTATTCTCAGGTGACGTATTGTCTGTATTCACAAAATCTGAACAAATTATTGCTTGTTTTTTAGAAAATTTATTTGAGATAGTCGGAAAAGTAAAAATTATCTTTTCTAAAAATATCTGTAAGAAATAAAGAAACACGGAAAAAAATAGTATACATGCATATCTATACACTACATGGCCATTGATGAGCGTCCACTTGCGATTTTAGACATTTTGTTAAATAGCTAAAAAAATACGTGCGTAATTATCCCGAAACTCTTAGTGTATAAATATAATAGTACAAGTCATACATTTCCGTGAAGATTTTTTCCCGAAACTCCATAAGGGACCGTCAATAAATTTAAAAAAAGAATGAATATCTTTTAGATAACCCTGTCAAAACTCATGTAGCAAAAGAACTCAAACTCTAGATTATGATTAAGTGGCTTCTTTTAATAAACTGTGTACATTTTTATGCGAATAGCGTGTATACTCGTAGAAATATTAAGGTTTTTATAAAAATGGTCCAAAATTTTTCCGAGTTTTTTACTTATAATTTGCAGAGTTCTTAATATAAAGTAACATTCTTTTCTGAAAATATGACAAATAATATAACGCACAATATCCTGTAATTAGAATTTAAAAATAATAAAAGTTGTATGAAAAATGAGTAGGTTTACTAAAAAGTTTTTCATTGTGCATGCGTCAACGATATCAAAATTTCATTTGCATATTATGCTAGGTAAATGTATAGAGCAACTTCTCTAAAAGTCTACAAAATCATAGCTTGAAAATTCAGAAAATAATCGTCAATAGAAGAAGTTGAAAACAATTATTTCCATTATTTCCAAAATGAAACAAAAACAAGAGGGATTTTATCGAAATGTAGTAGTACGTCCAATATTGTGTATTCTATAGTGGCACTACATTAGTTTTGACAGGGTTATCCAAAAGATATTCATTCTTTTTTAATTTGTTGACGGTCCCCTATGGAGTTTCGGGAAAAAATCTTCACGGAAATATATGACTTGCACTGTTATATTTATACAATAAGAGTTTCGCGATAATTCTTCTTGCATTTTTCTAGATATTTAACAAAATGTCTAAAATCGCAAGTGGACGCTCATGAATGGCTGTGTAGTGTACACTGTTAAAAATAAATCTGTGAATTCCAGGTGAAACTACCGGCAGCAATGTAGCCGAACGTTTACCGTTCCGTTAGTAGATTATCCGTTGTGGGAAATTCAAGAAGGGAAAACTCCGGTGTAAGTATCAGTAACTTTCCGTTACAAAGTTTGATTTATAATAGTAATAATTTAATATAATTTTTAAAAATGATTTACAGATTAATCTTCAAAGAATTCGAAATCACCGAGGGATTTTAAGCTGCTATGTTATTTTACTTAATTATTATTTTGGATAATTAAGTTCACGCTGTCCTCAGGACCGAACTCGGGACCTTCAGATTGCAGAACAAATTCTTACGAACTGAGCCAAAGTTGCTGATGCTAAACGGTACAAAGTATGTGGGTCAATCCATTTCAAGTGGTCCAGAAAATATTTTTTTGGTCGCTCGACCATTTTTAAAAAATCTGAAATTTTTTGTACAACAACCCTAACATGACGGAAGTTCAAAATGACCGTTCTTTTAATTTTACTATTTTTTGTTTGTGCATGGCGGACATCTTTGTTTCATCGTGTGCAGCGATTTTCTCAGATACTAGGATACACAAAATTGTAAATATCTCGTCTTCTATTTTCCCAATTGAAATGGGGTTTGCAGCATTTTGTTCAGAATAAAATAGGCTAAATATACAATGATAGAAAATTTCTGAAAAATAAATTTTTACAGGTGAAATTTTAGCCCAAAATGTACGATTTTTTCCAAAATCTATCCGTTTGCAAGAGGAAAATTTTCATGCGAGGGAAATTGTCAACCTTACACATTTTTTTCTACAAATAGGTCAAAAGTACGTGTTCTCATACACCAAGTCCTAGATCTGGGAATTAATTTCTCTTTGCGAAAAAAATTCCGAAATTCGTCAAAAATTTCAAAAATCGCACTTTTTAGGCTTTGATATCTCTGGTGGGGCACGAGATAAAAATCTGAAATTTTGGCCTATGATAGTATTGTGTAGTAGCGTTATGTACAAAAAATTTCAAGAAGGAGATTTGACTACAAGCTGAGATATGACATGGAAAATATGTGAAAACAATATTGTCAAACTATTGTAAACCTACTATGTAATTGTTCAACAAGACTGTCAACCTTGTAGAATTTTTTCTACAAATAGGTCAGAAGTGTGTGCACTCATACACCAAGTCCCATATCTGGGAAATGATTTCTCTTTCCGAAAAAAATTCCGAAATTCGTCGAAAATTTCAAAAATCGAACTTTTTAGGCTTTGATATCTCTGGTGGAGCACGAGATAAAAATCTGAAATTCTGGCCTTTGATAGTATTGTGCAGTAGTGTTATATACAAAAAATTTCAAGAAGGAGATTTGACAACAAGCTGAGATACGGTGATTTAAAAAATGTTAAGAAATGCTATTACGAGTACATTAGGAGAAATGAGATTTGTCTCTTTTATTGCAATATTTACACAGAAAATATCATTTGTTGAAAATAGTTACATAATAAACATTTAATTTACAAAATACTATGTATGCTCAACAAAGAGCTTAACAATATTTAGGAGAGATGTTATGAGTTCGACCAGTTACTGTTATCAGTCCATCAGGCTGTTCTTTCTAAAAATTTTATTTGAAGCCCCCCAAGTCTTGTCATCCCTTGTTAACTTGAATGAAATTCTTTAGGTTTAATAATTGAAGCCATGTCAACTCAATCAGTTGCAATCCATTGTCTATAATTTACTTTTCCTGAAATGTGTTCCGAGTAAAATTGTTGCAATAGCATTTCTAGTAGATTTGTTCATCTGGACAAATAGTGTATTGGCTTAGCATACATTCTGAATTGTTTAAATCACACAGAAGCATTTGAAAAAGATATTTGTAATTAACATTTAACTTTGTACCATAAATTATTTAAAATGTTGGAGGTTTGCACAATTACATAATAGGTTACAATAGTTTGGCAGTATTGTTTTCACATATTGTCCATGTCATATCTCAGTTTGTAGTCAAATCTCCTTCTTGAAATTTTTTGTACATAACACTATTACACAATACTATCAAAGGCCAGAATTTCAGATTTTTATCTCGTGCTCCTATCAAAGCCTAAAAAGCCTAAATCAAACCTATATCAAAGCCTAAAAAGTGCGATTTTTAAAATTTTCGACGAATTTCGGAATTTTTTTCGCAAAGAGAAATCATTTCCCAGATCTGGGACTTGGTGTATGAGTACACGCACTTTTGACCTATTTGTAGAAAAAATTGTGCAAGGTTGACAGTCTTGCTGAACAATTACATAGTAGGTTTACTATAGTTTGACAGTATTGTTTTCACATATTTTCCATGACATATCTCACCTTGTAGTCAAATCTCCTTCTTGAAATTTTTTGTACATAACGCTACTACATAATACTATCATAGGCCAAAATTTCAGATTTTTATCTCGTGCCCCACCAGAGATATCAAAGCCTAAAAAGTGCGATTTTTGAAATTTTTGACGAATTTCGGAATTTTTTTTGCAAAGAGAAATTAATTCCCAGATCTGGGACTTGGTGTATGAGTACATGTACTTTTGACCTATTTGTAGAAAAAATTGTGTAAGGTTGACAATTTCCCTTGCATGAAAATTTTCCTCTTGCAAACGGATAGATTTTGGAAAAAATTGTACATTTTAGGCTGAAATTTCACCTGCAAAAATTTATTTTTCAAAACTTTTCTATCACTATATATTTAGCCTATTTTATTCTGAACAAAATGCTGCAAACTTCATTTCAATTGGGAAAATAGAAGACGAGATATTTACAATTTTGTGTATCCTAGTATCTGAGAAAATTGCTGCGAACGATCAAACAAAGATGGCCGCCGTGCACAAACAAAAAATAGTAGAATTAAAATAACGGTCATTTTGAACTTCCATCATGTTAGGGTTGTTGTACAAAAAATTTCAGATTTTTTAAAAATAGTCGAGCGACCAGTGCTGGACCACTTGAAATGGATTGACCCCTGTCTTTTATGAGTTAGTGGGAAAATCTGTTGTGCTTTTTAAAGATTTCTTTTCAGATATATTCCTTAGAATGTTTGTAAACGGATTATTTTAGACTGATGCATAACACTTAATATTTTTTAAAATCATTTTTAATTTTTTAAATAGTTTAAATTAAAAAAAATCACTGTTTGAAACCACTGTTTTTTTTTTATAATTTTTTTTTTATTAACAATTTTTTTTACAATGTATATATATATATATAGACTTTTTTTTTTTTTTTTTTTGAAATTGCCGTACACTATTTATTTCTTTATTTATTCATTTTTCGGCTAATAAATTAAAAGATTTTTAATAAGAAAAAAATAAAAAAATAAACAGAAAATTGTAATTTAAAAGGAATTTTTATGTTTCATTATTCCATGGCGCCAACGGGACTCGAACCCAGAATCTGCGCTCGCAGGCGATTAGCGGTGTGGTGCCTTGACCACTCGGCCATGGAGCTCCCCGCACAACGGAGTGTCTCCGTTTTTTGTTTTTATTTCCATCCGTTTCGTTTTTTTTCAGGAAATATGATGGAACTTTGTGATTTGTAACAGAAAATACCCTTTAGTTGTTAAAAGGGAGCTTTTCTGTGAAATTGAAGAAAAAAATTTTCGTGAATTTCAGAATTTTTTTAACAGTGTATATATACTAGTCTCAATACGATTATAATAATAAATTTCCATGAAAAAGAAATATTTTTAACCAATATTTAAAATATTAAAAAAAAGAAATTAAAAATGCTGTCCCCTTAAAAGAAGTTTTGACTTCTAATGGGTTATATAGCATGCATGTCAATATTTCAAAGAGAGTTTTTCTTTATAATTAAGCATTTTAGAAATAAAAAAAATTCCTTATTTTATATACAAATAAACTGTGATTTTTATTTTATTTATTCATTTATTTATTTATTTATTTTTTTTTGCAACAAGTATTTTGCTTGTCCCAAACAACTAACTAAATCCCCTATCAAAGAGCCATTTTCTCAAAAAATATACATTTACTTTGGCCTACTACTATTACTTATTGACAATTGTTTTACTTAAACTGCAAAAGATTGCCATCATATCCGCACTCTTATTTGGGAATATTATCGGTGACCTGACATGCATAAATAACACATAAGAAGAATCATGCGTTAAGCATGGATTATGGAAAACTTTCGAATACTTCCAGAAATTTTTAAAAAAACTTCGTTTACTAGAAGAATAAGGTGTTACTGCCAATAGCCAAATGTGCATTCCAATACTTTTGAACAATCTTATATTTGATCTGTCGGTTAATACACATACTATATAATGGGAAAATTTAGTTTAGGAAGAAAACATTTAATTGGTTGGAAATTCTCTTTCAGCAATTGATACTAACAGATGGAAACATACTTGAATACTTTTGTTCAACCCTGTAGTTTACTTACAACCTTTATTACACAAAAGTGATTTGCTAAAATTTAGTTATACTAATAATAGTAATACTAATTTAGTAATTTAATAATTATTAATTCTAATTTATAAATAATGAATAATAATATAACAATATAAAGCAACTTAAATAACTTTTCCAGAAATTATTATCCATAGTCGACCTTGTATTCAGTTTTTTGAGTTAACTTGTATATCATTTAATCCATATTCTACAAACATTACTTAGTAAACTGAATGCAGTTACGCGTAAAATTGCATAACTTATGTAAAAACCATCTTTCAGTAAACGCTCTTATTCAGAAACCATTCTGAGCTCATTTTTGCAATACTGTATATTTAAATTGTGTATCTATTAGCATTTAGACCGCTGACATAACCCTCAAGTTAGTTCTCTTCTGACGGTCGGGTAAATTCAACTGGAAACCCTCGTTCAAACAAAAAAGACCGAATGGAATTATGGGTATTAGAGAATTTGAGAGATAAATAAAGAAATATAGGGTGATTATAAAGTCCCGGACCCTTTTTGATGTTTAATAACTCATAAAATAATAAAGATAGATTAAAATTAATAACATAAATGGTTAGGTGGACTCAAAAAGTTTCATGACTTTTGTCAATGAACATCCACGTGTGCCTCCTTCGTCGCACGGGGATTATCAAGTCAATAGTCAATTTCACGCCAGGTAGCATGAAAAAAACTTCTTTTTTATTAAAGAATAGTAATTCTTTTAAAAAAAATAAATAGTTTTTTTTTGTTAGTAGTCTCTGTGGATGCCGACATGCTTGCCGCTACCTGGCGTGAAATTGAATATCGACTTGATATTCTCCGTGCGACGAAGGGGGCACGTGGATGTTCATTGACAAGGGTTATGAAATTTTTTGAGACTATCTAACCATTTATGTTATTAATTTTAATCTATATTTACTATTTTATGAGTTATTAAACATCAAAACGGGTCCGGGACTTCATAAACCTGTATTATGCAACAGATACAGTGAATTGAGGAATGGGATTTTATTTTAAGAAGAGAATTTCTGTGAAAGATCAACGTTTTTCAGAATAAAAAAAATATATAAAAATGGTTGATTAAAGGTATGGAATTAAAAATAATATGTGAAAATATTATGAAAAGAAAGGAAAAAGTTGGGAGTAATTAACTTAGGATTAAGGCGCATTTTTTTAAAATTATTATTACCCCCCCCCACGTATATATATATATATATATATATATATATATATATATATATATATATATATATATATATATATATATATATATATATATATATATATATATATATATATATATATATATATATATATATATATATATATATATATATATATATATATATGTGTGAGTACGTATATACAGGGGTATTCTAAATTCAAGTGCAAACTTTAAGGGTAGATACAGGAAACTGTGAGAATCATTTATTGTATAGGAATGTATGTGCGAAAATGACGCGGTTACAAACACCAAGGGGCTAATTTGACCTTTTGTTATTTAAAAAATCTCATTCATACCATAAAATTTCTAAATTATTATTTTCTTAGTATAAGATAAAAATTTCATGATTACATGAAGAAAAAATCTTCTTTCAAAACTTCCAGTACGTAATCGAGATTTTTGAATTAAAATCCCCGCAAAACTGGCAAATCTGCTAAATACAGAAAATATATGAAGAAAAATAGAAATTGAGAATTTTAATCAAAATTTCCAATTTATACCGGAAATTTTCAAAGAAGATTTTTCTGTTTAAGTAATCATAACATTTCTTTCTTATGTAAAGGTGAGAATAGTATAGGAATTTTGTTGTACAACCCTCGGCAAAAAGTTTCCGATCAGTGTTATCAAGATTATGATTTTTGAATTTTGAAGCATATATTTCGCGATTCATGAGCATAGAAGCTTTTGTCTATATGCCGTTTAAAAGAACACGTATTAAAATGTAAACGAAAAGTGAATTCCCTATAACAATCATATAATTTATAATTATACTACAAACGAAAAAGTTTTCTGGTGAGAATAAAAAAAAAATCCGATCAAGAGAGAAATTGGAAAATAGTAATCGATCACCGAGGAAACAAGTTTGAAATTTGCATATTGATGACAGATAAGAGTGCCTGTGCATGTGTACAATATATGAATCCTATTTAAACGAAGAAATCTTTCAGCTACGAGATCAAAAGCAGCTCTGATATGCTGGACAATGGCTCGTACAAAACACCTGTCTCGCGATTTAAAAATCCGCATGATTAAATTGTTGCAAGAGAAAAATTCACTAAGGTAAATGTCTGCTTTATTAAATTGTGCTCAATGTATGATATACGATATTTAGAAAAAATATCAGTTGACTAACAGCGCGAAAATTTTTCCTCGAATAGGACGTCCACGCATGACAACGCCTAGGGAAGACAGAAAACATTTAGAAATAGCAAAAAGAAAGCGGTGAGCAACTTCAAAACAACTCAGTGTCGAATGGTTTAAGCATAATGTAAAGGTATATGACCGTACTATGGGTTTAAATTCTGTAAATTTAAAACGAAATCTTATTTGACAAAGAAGCATAGAAAAGAGCGCTTGAAATGGTATAAAAAACTTGTACACTTTCTACTTGATAAATGGAATAACGTTATTTTTAACGATTTACCTTGGATATCTCTTGGTACAGGTGATGACTGTGGAACATTTGTTTGGAGGAGAGCTGGTGAAAAGTTCAATGATAAGTGTGTCAATTCTAGGACAAAATTTTCACTTGTATTTATAGTTTGGAATTTTATTACATCACAAAGTGTCAGAAAATTATGTATTGTATTACGTACAGTAAACTCTGAAGTTTACATTGACATATTAGAGAATTTTTTTATTCCCAGCATTGATCAATGGTTCTCGGATCAATATGACTCCTTATTTCCAGATGACAACTCAGCTCCACATCGCACCAAATCAGTAAAAAAATTTCTACAAAATGTAGGTAATAATCCAATTACAATCATGACTTGGTCGCCTAATAGTCCGGATCTTAATCCGATCGAAAATCTGTGGATTTTATTAAAAATAAAAATTGATTTTAGAAGGATTACTAATGCAATAGAACTACGTAAAGCTACAAGAAAATGCTGGAGTGAAATTGCTCCCACTGATGTAAAAAGCTTATTGTGTCAATTCCATGAAGATTTTCGGCCGTTATCCGAGTAAAAGTTTGATTTACTAAACATTGATTACAGTGATCGGATTTTTTTTCCAAATCAAAGTGTGAATGAATAATTTTTTCTCTGATGTTTAAATTTCAATCACCATTTTTGTATTTATAAATTGATGTATAATGATTTTTTATTGCATATTTCTGTTCATTATATATAATACATATGTATTATTGCTAATAATCGTTTAATTTTTATGCAGTGAGAATAAAAAAATCCTTTCTTACAAAAAATGGTCGTGTTTGTCTAATGATTGGAAACTTTGTGCCAAGGGTTGTATGTATGACACAAATTTGGGATTATATAAAAATAGCAATATTAAATCCCGCCCCCCCCCCCCCGATGTTTGTACCTCAAAACGTCACTTGCACCCATACATTCCTATGCTACAAATGATTGTCACAGTGTATCGTACTACTATACCATCAATTTAGAATCATCCTGTATTTATATGGAGGGGTGGGTTACCGCAAAGTTACAATTACAGGCGAATATTTTTATATTATTTTAGCACCACTAACAACCCTGCCTCCCTAAAAATATACATATCATACTATATTTCTCTTGCAAATGTTCGCAAAGTGTATATAATTTTTTTTGCTTATATATATATATATATATATACATATATAAACAATTTCACTTCTAAAATACCTTCCAAGTGCATGTAGAAAAAAATAGCTGATACGATATTTAAATTTATTAAATTTTTATATCACTCGCTAATACTGGATATACGACAAATGATGAATTTTGTGTTTTATAGCATACAGTAGTTAAAAAAGAAAAATTCTTAGACAATTTTTTACATAATAAAAGAAACAAAAGATATACATAATAAAACTTGAATAAAAATCTCCTTCACTAAATACATGGAGATTGGAAGATAATTTTATGTATTTTATTGTAATGCTAAAAAGCTTTCAAAGTGCTCTTTCATAATTTAGCAGAACAGAAAAGCATTTAAATAAAATTCAACGTACTGAAAACCTTCATCCTAATTGCTTTAGATATAAAATCCAACTCCAAACTTCCATTTCTTAATCTGAAGTGTTTAGATTTCTAACATTCATTGGCAAAATTCGAAAGCCCTTTATTTAAAATCTTCTCATAACTTTTTTTATAACCAGAAAACTTTTAACATCACCCACTTCCCGGCGTTTTATTAGACTCACAAATGCTTATAAATTTTCTTCTTGACACAGAAATTTTGCGCCAAATGATTATGCATTTGAAGTTCATCTTTAGGGATGCTGGGGAAAGTTCCCACAAATCTATAACTCGGATTTACCCCAGTCACGGGTGCCCCATCCCCCTTGCTTGTGAAACAGCGCCCCCTAGGAGCAAGAGTAACTGCTTAAAAGCCTGTAGCAGAGCTCGCATCATTTCAGTGTTTATTTGATGCGCGAAGAGCAATATTCCGACAAACGGTTGGGAGCAAACGGCAGATTTTATTTCCTTGGATTAAACATGCAGACTTAAAAACTAAAGTATGATAAAATTTGCGCCGTAAAGTTTTTCAGCAATTACTTGAAAGTTGGCCGAGTGCTTTTCATATTTTGTTGAATTTGAAATTGTTTTATAAATCAGAATGTAAGGTCACTTTACATAATCTCCTAAAGTAAATATACATAAAGTGTATTGTTATTGAAAATAAGAACTAAACGCGTTTGTAATATTACTGTTTATATATATCTATCCGTATACAAAATATTGTAACGTAATTGTATATTTAAATATTTATTTTATAAAATTACAAAAATCTGTATCATTCTGCTTTAAAAATACAGCAAATAAGCTACTGCAATAATATGTGAGCTTTATGCTTTTCACGTAACTATTCCAAGTTTGTTACTACTTACGTGATTTTATTTTATCATTAAATTTTTAAAAGATTTTATTAAAGGAAATGTACCGTGAAAAATGTTAAACAGAGCAATAAAAAGAAATTTAAACGTGACATTTCATTTTAAGTGTATTTTAATTTTTAATCAGTAACTGAGTGTACGCACAATAATAATAATAATAATAAAATAGATTTTGTTTAAAACGCTACGAAAATAATGAGAAAAGCTTTCTAAATAATTATTTTCTAATATAAAAAATATTTTTAAATGCGATTCAATCCTGAAGCAATGTCTTTGTAAATTATTTACAAAATGACTTCTGATAACGGTTTTTTAAAAAAATATTTTTCTTGTATTCATTTCGTGTTACCTCAATGACAATAACTATAATAAAAAATCAATACCAACTTTATCTTTGAGGAAGCCAACCTAGGAAAACAAGAGAAAAAGCAATAGAAATTAAAAAATGACTACTATAAGCAATCGAATATTTTGGTATTCACGATGGCCAACTTTGATGTCATTCTATGTTGCTGTCACAATTTTAGCAGTGCCTTTTTACATAATAGTGCAAGTAACGAATCAGCCAGGTAAGTGCATGTTTTATTATTTAATAATATATTGTTGAATAGATTATTTACGTGTAAAATAACCAGAAAATTCATAAAATTATATCTATTTAAAGAAAAAAATGTATACGTTATTAAAACAATTGGGAAATAAACAATGTTTTTTTCTCGCCTATATTATATTCTCAAACATATGTGTACATATTTTAATATGTTTTGAATGCTTTAATATAATTTATTATCAATAAAATTTTGGTGTACACGATGACAAATTTTGATGTCATTCTGTGTTGCTGTCAGAATTTTCTTAGTGCTTTATAGATGCGTTCGTAATTAATTATGTAAATACATAACACCTACAGTCGTCATTCAATCCGTCTCTTTCTCTGTTCGGCTGTCCGTCCGTCTATCTGTAAGTCCGTCCGCATATAACAAAGCAAAAAACTATATAATCGAATCGTTTGAAATTTAAAATATATAACTGTTGCATAATTCTGCCGAGTCTTTTACATTTTATGAAAATTCAATGAATAGTTTAATTACAGGGATAAGCAAAATCATTGCGTTATATTGCGATTAATGGGAGAAAATAGTTTCAAATGCGTTTTAATGGTGTTATACTCTCTCGAACATAGTAAAATTTATATGCATTTATGAAATTTATACTAAACTGTACATTCTGTACAATCTGTGGTGCAAAGAATATTTGTTATTTATTTTCTGGGCGACACAAAAGTATTCCATTACATAATGGTATAGGGGGAAACATTGTTTGGGGCGCATTTTAATTATATTAAACAATTTCATCCTTTACAAAATCGGCATACTACGAGTTACTTCCTGTACAATAGAAAGCAGATAGTTTTTACAGCGACACAGAGAAGATTTCGGCTACTTTACCGTATCTGAACTGTGTACAATTACACTAAAATTTAATTTTTTTAAAAACTTCGCTATAATTCAAAAGCACCTCGTATGCTACGCTTGACGTTCAATTTCCGACTTGTTATAAAATCGTGGAAGCAAACAATCAATTATTTATATGCATGTTTTATGCAGTAACATCATCATAATTTACGATTATGATGATTAAATGCCTTTTGATTTATTTGTACATATAAATTTTTGAACATGTTATTCAGGTATCCTAACACTGATTTATGCAACAAACTGGAGTATATTTGAGTTTTTCCAATCAGATTTAAAATCCAGGATTTCCGAGAGTAGAATAAAGGCAATATGTATATCAATGATACATTCATAGTATCACTAACAGCAACCAAAAGCAACTTTATATAATTCAAAAATATTTATTTAAATAAAGTTTTGGATTTTGTTAACTGCGATGCTTTCGTATTTGCCGCTTGCCAGTGGTTGGCAACCAAAAAAAAATGCTAAATATTCGTTGTTTAGAGGAATTTTGTTAATTTGGATTATTTCAGTGAATAAGCGCGGGGTACTATTACATATCTATTAGATTAGTTCTTTATTTACTTATATATTACGATTGATTATGTTTTTAAACATTAAACGAAGACAAATGCTGAGCAATCCGTATTGCTTTAATCACAAACGCGTTTTTTTTCGTACATGGGTTGACCGTGATAAAGATAGATTTTTAAAAAATGGTGTGTGAAAATTATTTCAAACCAGTAAAAGTCAGTAAAATGAAATACAATGAACAAAGAAAGTGCGTTTTGCACATAATTTTTTTTAACCTTTGTTTTCGACAGCAGCTCCCAAACGTTATTGATTTGCGATCAATCTGATACCAGGATGCATCTACTATCAGTATGGAAATTATTGTATAATCTCTATAAGTTATCAGTTATCCGATTCTACAAAACACAAGTCGGAAATTGCATGTCAAATGTTGCAAATGAGATGCGTTCTTACTATAAGAAAGCTTTAAAAATATTCAGATCTTGGCGTAATTGTATTTAGTACTTAGGTTACAGTAGAGAGTGTTCGAAATCATTTGTTTATCCCTGTAAATACTATCTGCTTTCTATTACACAGAAAGTAACTTAACTTGAGCGACGTATATCAATTTCACGTGAATTAGTTTAATATTATTAAAACGCTTCTTAAACAATGTTCCCCTTTATACCATTATGTATTGGAATACATTTTAGCAGCGCTGTAAATTAATAATAAATACTCTTTGCATCATAGATTGTAGAAAATGTATATTTTACAATAAAATTGATAGATACATACCAATTTTATTATATTCGAAAGAATTTAACACCATTAAAATGCACTTGAGACTATTTTTCTCATTCGCTGTAACGTATCGGAGAGCTTTTAATTGTCCCTGTCTATAAATGACGCATCTGATATCCATAAAATTTTAAATGAAGTGAAAAAATTATGCGACAATTTCATAGTTTAAATTTAAAATGATTCGGTTGGGTAATTTTTGCTCTGTGATATGTGGACAGACGGACGAATGAATAACAACTATAGGTGCTTTGTATTTAGATCATTACGTACGCACCCAAAAAGACAAATTTCCGTACGAATGATGCGCTATCAACAAAATCAAGAATAAGTAATCAGTAAGTGGACTAATATTGAAAACAACACGCATATTTCAAAGACAAAAAAAAAAGGTTAATTATTTGTAAAACTTTTCTATACAATGAATGATATACCCTGGATTTGGCGTTATAATGAAGGTTTTAACCTTAAGTTATTATTTTAGATGTAATTTGTTCCTTTTTTTTAAACAAAAAAAAAATAATTATGTTCACACAAGTAAATCTTGTTGAACAACATCAAGAACCTAATGCTCATTTAGATATTTCTGTGTGATATAATGATGTTGTAGTTTCATGCAGGAGTAAATTAAAGATTTTTCCTAGAAAACTGTCTTCAAAGAGAAATCACAAGATGGATCAATTAAGGAGTGTTCTTCACGTTTTGAGAGTTTTTGTGTTTTTCCCATGTTCTTCTTGAAAAGGATTACTTATCCACTAGCTCGAGAGCGGGAATGGAGAATTTACCTTAAGGGGGCTCAGGACTTAAAAACTTTTCAAAAAATCGACTTTTTTAATGATCTAGTTTTATTATTCAATTAATTTTGATCTCAATGCAAAAAACGGCATGGAAATATTTGCATTTTAAACGGAGTTATAAGCATTTAGATATCAACACTTTCATAGCCGCACTCATATAATTTGAACTTTAAGTCGCATTTTCTAGAAACTTGATTTTTGACGACTAACACCAAGATTAAAAAAAAACTATTTGATGGAATGGCTTAATTTTGTTTTTTGCATACCTATAACATAATTATCTATAGAACGAATTAATATATTTTAGATTGTTTGATATTTTGAGTATTTTTAATGAAAAAAAAGTTGTATTTTTTAGGGATTTTTTCAAATTTTCAAATTTGAGAGATTTTGCAATAATGTTTTTTTTAAGGGATAGTTATATCCTTAATTCATTCTATAGATGATGATGTTATATGCATGCAAAAAAAAAAAAAATAAACCACTCCATCAAATAGTTTTTTTTAATCTTGGTGTTAGTCGTCAAAAATTAAGTTTTGAGAAAACACGACTTAATGTTGAAATTATATGGGTGCGGCTATGAAAGTGTAGATACATAAATGTTTATAACTCCGTTAAAAATGCAAATATTTTTACGCGGTTTTTTGCATTGAGCTAAACATTAATTGAATAATCAAACTAGATCATAAAAAATCGATTTTTTGGAAAGTTTTCAACCCCTGAGCTTCCTTAAGGCCGCTGGTTACTCAGCGGCCGAATTCCCCTCAATAATGTTAAGTCTACGGGCGTTACTACTGATGCATTCTTTTATTCAAAACATCTCCTCATGGAGTTAATATGTTTAACTTCAAATTCAGTGTCTTAAAAGTGTTTCTTAAAAGATGTCATTTTTTATCTTAGTTGTCAAAATATTTCTAAAATTTATGTTCAATTTAATATTTTATGCTTTAAAAACTGACGAGTTGGAAGTAAAATTTTAACACTTCACATAAAATTGTGCATAGATTTTAGAAATATTTTGAAAGCTAAGAAAAAAAAGATGCATCTTTTAAAAAGAGAACACTTTAAAAAAAAGTTGTAAACATTAATTTCCTGACGAGATACTTTGAATACAAAAATGTATCAAGCGCCTATAGACTTAATACTTCGGAGGTGAATTCGTCCGCTAAGTGACCAAACAATGAAACAACTGCTCGACTGTCGCCATATCTCACAGCAAGATCATAACATAATACCGACCAATCATTTGATCAAACATTGTTTGTTCATAAAGATTTAGTTTAACATCTTAAGGCTTCGCTGCATTGAAACTCCCCGATCACGAAATCCCATGCTAACCTAAGGGGAAAATTTGTACCGTGATGACTCATTACCTACTATAATTATTAAAATACCGTTTTCATCACCTGAAAGTAGAAATGAGTTGCTGATGATATGAGTTTTTAAAAATTGTCTACATAAAATTTAAATGCATAAAAAATCTCTATAAATTTTGGATTTCCCACTTGATTAAATTTTGTCATCTTTTTAAACATACTTAAAACTCTTTTTAAAGATTTTTAAAAATGCACATTCCTAGCATTTAACGTCTACTTTCTGATGGAGTAAACGGTATTTTATTAGTTACATTAGCTAATGAGTCATTGCGCTTCAATGTTTTCCCATAGGTTAAAATAGGATATCGCGATCGGAGAGTTTCACTGCAGCGGCCCTTAAATCCCCAGTGACTGACACAGAACTTTTCATTAGAATGGTTCATTCATAGATGACTGACCGTCTAAAGTATTATATAAAACTAAAAATATATATATTGTTTTAAGTAATTGCTGAAAAATTATTTAAAATATACTTAAGTCATATTTGTTACAAAATTATGCTTTCGTAAAAATTACTTAAAACATTGTAAATTTTTCAGCTTCAATGTCAGTCACCGTGCACACAACGTGTTAAGCTAATAGCTTTTATGATTCGTATAGTATAATTTTGTATTTGTTATATTTTTTAGAGAGATGAAATAAAAGATATATTTTGTGGAAAACTTCGATTATTTAGCGACCCCTAGGTTGGGAACTGCTAGTCTACGGTCTAACAAATGTCATTTGAGATGTTAGAAGATTAAAAACAGTAAAAAAGAAATCTATTGTCTAAGTTTGACCTCTGTTTACATGACAACAGCTTCTGTACATTTATTTTAAGAATAAAAAATTCATTTGACTTTTCGATTAAAAAAAATCCTACCATCGTAATTTTTGATATTTTAATGTATGAAAATAAAAGTACCGTAATTTGTGCTATATAATCCGCAGAACAAACAATCGTTTTTTGACTCAGAAGTATTTTTAAATAGACAGTGATATTTTTATATCGCGGTAATTATTTGACTTTAATCATTAAATAAAATTTGTGTGCCGAAACAGAATTGTATCATTCGTGGATAGTACACCAGAAATTTAAGTAAAACCTATGCAAAAAGTACGAAACTTTTATGAGCATTTTAAACATGAAAATGTGAAATTGATATAATTGCAATGCACTTAAATTTGTTAAATAAACTGATAATCTTGATCTTATCACGCCTTTAAGAAATCTTTATACAAAAATCAACCAGATATACAGTAAATAATAAATTATTAATTATGTTAACATAATCACTACATCTTAGAAGAATTACTTGAAATACTGCCACTATTGGCAGATGGAGTACGTAGATATAAATGCCTAAATACCCATCTCCTTTTAACTGTGTATATAATGTAATAGATGCATGTATTACCGATAATTGATTTTTTTTAAATCTTTCCAAGTGAAATTATTTATGTTTTTTTTTAAATAATTTATTAAAATTATATTTGCATTTTCCCTCGATGAATTAAAAATTATATCGTTACTTAGTTTAAGCTTTTATAAATGAATTTTTTTAAATGTTTCATTTTCCTGATTGTAATCAATAATTCTAGAAAAAACGCCATAAGAATTCTTTTTCTGTAAATTAAAGTGCTTCTTTTTAATGAATGATTTAAGCAATTAATGACGTATTTTTTTAAGTCACAAAAATGAAAGCATCTTTTGATTGAATTAGATGAATAAGCTGTTTCTTTGAATACCAGAATAAGGAATATGAAATATATCATTAAAATATACAAATGAAATTTGAAAAAAAGAAATAAGTAAATGCTAGTAAAATGTATTTTTCAAAATGCAGTAGAAATAATAATTGATACATTTTTTGTAAAATGCGAAGTACTAATTGACTAAATAGTAAGTTTTTTTTTATATAATTGTTATTTTAAGTTAATGATTCTATCTGTCTCTATGTGGCATAAATTTAGGTGAACAAGAACTAATGTACAAAATTTAATAAATTTTTCATTTAATGATATAAATTAATGCTGATTAGTTTTTGTCGTAAATCGCTCAAAAAGTTGCACTAATATGTTGCATATTTTACTATTTATGCAACAGCTATATCTCAATATTTGATGCACTGATTTCCATCAAATATTAGATTCAATTAGTACTTGATATGAATTGCTGCTGTTTACATTTTGATGTAAAGCGCTCAACAGGTGGCTTTGTTATTCTAAATTTTTCATGATTTTTGCAGTACCTCTATCTAAGAACTAATACACGGAATTTAATAAAAATTTATATTCAGGATTAATGATGATTAGTTTTTAGTGTAAATTGTTCAACAGATGGCGCTGCTTTGACGTATATTTTACGATTTACGCAACAGAATTATCTGGAAAACAAATGCACGGATTTCATAAAAATTGAGATTAGGTCAGTCCTTGACATAAATTGATATCTGTTTATATTTTGGTGTAAATTGCTCACTAGGTGAGGCTGCCATGCTAATCTGCATGGTCGGAATGCTGGAATTCTGCCATTTTGCACAATTTTCGAAATAGCTGTATCTTCAGATTTTTATTAAACTTCAGTATTAGTAAATACGTTACATTAACTAGTCATATTTATGCGTTGATGTCAATCGCCCAACAGGTGGCGCTTCTGTGTTTTATTTCTTCGTTTCCTGCAATATCTCTATCTCAAAACTAACGCACGAATTTTTTCTTCAAACTTCAGATTCAAATATAACTTAATAAATATTTTTTTCTGTTTATGTTTTGGTATAAATTGTCCAACAATTGTCGCTTTTAGTTTGCATTTTCCCGATATTTGCAATTGTCTTATTTCAAGAAATAATACACGGAATTTCACCCCTTTAGAACCTTCAGGGAGAGCACAGATTGTCATTTAAGGTTGGCACTATGGTAGCAACTTTTGAAGTATTAACATGCATGAGATAGAATAAAATTTTCAATTTGGGACGCCTAGAGAAACGTTAAGAAAACATAATTATATATTTTTTTCAGTTTAGACATTGTTACATAAATATATGCATATACATTTTATGAGTCATAGATTTACACTTTTCTCGAATACCAATTTTTTCATTAACTATAAATTATTGACCAAAAAATCTAACTTTTTTAAATGAAATTTTTTATGATTGAAAACGTAAATTTAGATGAATTTGTTCAGCAGTTAAGCCGATATTTAATATTAGAAAATTAATGAATTAATTTCCAATTAAACTAGTGTCGTAGTAACCCGATATGTTGCTTTTGAATTGCATTTTATAATTAGATTATATTGAAGAAAGTACAGTATTACTTTAGTGTAAATTTAGAAGGTTATTATAGTAATAATTTTATAAAATACAGTACTTCTAATAATAAATTATGTAGACAATTTAAATGAAAAGCTATCCTAATAAAAATATGCAAATCTTAAAACTTTGTTTAGAAAAAAAAAACTTTTTGTTTTTTTATGGTTTAATTTCTAATAGCGAGTCGGTGCGATATCTCATCTCGTACTTTTTTCAAACTGAGTTTTTTTTTTTTTGTGTGTGTGTGTGTGTGTGGGGGGGGGGTTATCAAACGTCAAGTGTTTGTGCAACTGCAATCAACTATAAGTGCATATTCAAGGTCGCCAGTCACCGCGTGGCCACTAAACGCTTTTTTTTGGCGAATAACTTTGAGCGTCTAAGTCGTCTTGCTTCCAATGAGAATGCTGCTTTTTCACTGAATGATTTTTGGATTATTTATTATTATCATTAATCGCGAGAATATATCGACTTATAAACCAGCAACATTTATATATATATTTTTTTTAAATTCAAGTTTGGTACAGAATCGTCCCTGTATCAGCCTGTGATAAGATTTTTTAAAGATAATTGTTCCTGTGAGTTCTTCAAAAACAATTGTCTGAAATTTGTTTTGATTTTTATAGCACAAAACAATAAATTTCACAAATTCTCAGTCTCTTTTATAAGTAGTCTCATAGAACAAAATGAAAATAAGATATAGTGTTAAAATAGCAAATAAAGCCTTTGTGCACAAATGTTTAAAGATAGAAAACAAACGAATATAAATGCACAAATAAAGTATGAGGAGGTAGCAAATAGCTATTTCGAATCTACTAACGAGATTCTTCATCAGTGCAAAACTCAGCGAGCTAAAAGTAGCAAAACTGAGCAAAGAGACAGAGAGACGCAGGCTTATATACCCGCTATGGGAACAATCCCGCCTAAAGAAAAGCAACCAATGAGAAGAAAGCAGCCAAAACCAACTGAGTGGACAAGTAGCGACATCTATCGGAGAACAAGCAAAACAAAAACTAAAAAGCGAGTGAAAAAAAAAGTATTAAATTAAAGATTTCCAAATACTTGGAAAATAAGGAGTACTAGATAAGTCATTGACTAAGGAGTGAGAATTTTTTATGATGTGGTAAGCTTCCCAAAAATCAAGATCAAGAATAGAAGGACATTTATGGATGATGGTGGCTGAAGAAAAGTAAAACTTATGTTGAGAAGACCAATAATGTTGAGCAATAGAGGAACGTTTAAGCTCCTGATTTTTGACATACCTTTTATGTTCCATTAAACGAAATCTGAGAGCACGTTTAGTCTGACCAATATAAGAAAGACCACATTGGCAAGAAATTTGGTAAATACCCCAGTTATCTAAGTGATCAATGGGGTGCTTAAGATTTGAAAAAGCAATTTTATTAACAGGAGAAAAAATAACATTGAAATCGAACCTTTTTAAAATTTTAGCAACTTGCTGACTGATTTTGGGGAAAAAAGGCAAAACAACCAAAGCATTGGAGTTCGAATTAAAGTTCTTACTTTCAGATTGTGTGGATTTTGTCAATTTTCTATGAATAGAATCTATAATAATAGGAGAATAACCACGATCAACAGCAATAGCTTTTAGGTAATTAAGTTCATCACTGAGTAACTGAGGAGTTGAACAAATTTTCTTCAGCCACCATCATCCATAAATGTCCTTCTATTCTTGATCTTGATTTTTGGGAAGCTTACCACATCATAAAAAATTCTCACTCCTTAGTCAATGACTTATCTAGTACTCCTTATTTTCCAAGTATTTGGAAATCTTTAATTTAATACTTTTTTTTTCTTTTTTCACTCGCTTTTTAGTTTTTGTTTTGCTTGTTCTCCGATAGATGTCGCTACTTGTCCACTCAGTTGGTTTTGGCTGCTTTCTTCTCATTGATTGCTTTTCATTAGGCGGGATTGTTCCCATAGCGGGTATATAAGCCTGCGTCTCTATGTCTCTTTGCTCAGTTTTGCTACTTTTAGCTCGCTGACTTTTGCACTGATGAAGAATCTCGTTAGTAGATTCGAAATAGCTATTTGCTACCTCCTCATACTTTATTTGTGCATTTATATTCGTTTGTTTTCTATCTTTAAACAAGATATAGTGTTTTCCAAATATTTTTCTTTACCATGATTGCTTAGCTTATGTTTTGTTTTTACTTGTATTTTGGCCAACTTTATAGTCTGTACAAAGTAAAATTTTTAAAATTTATATTACATTTAAATTATACTCAAATTAAAAGATTTTTGTAAATTAATTAAATGTACACATCTGATATATTTAATTTACATTTTCTTGTGCAAGTGTCATTAAAGAAATTATTTTTCACTTTAAATTTCCGAGTTTATTCCCTTATAAATGTTACTGATTCTATAAGGTGCGGAAAAAATTTATGGATGGACATAAAACTATTTTCACAATATTATTTTCGAGTAAACCCTAAATGTGAGCAATTTATTAACAAATATATTAAATTTGGATAATAAATAATGGAACAGCAGAAGACAAAGCTGGGGGAAATGCAGTCAATACTCTTTACACAACCTCGCTAAGCCAAGTGCTTCAAATGTCTTGCGACCAACTTCATTAGAGGCCTAGCAAGTTCTTGTTTGTCAGGAAGGAGTTAATGACATCATATCACGTTATTTAACGCCAAATCAATCGGCAGAAATAACTCTTGTTTGTAACACCCCTTGCTTGTACAACATTCTTGCGAGATAGGGTCGACGGCGATCAAATGATCAGACATCAAGAACCCGTCCTAAGTCCCGCCTTAAACCCTTGGGGCCGAGCGACAAATATAAACACCGCAAAAAGGATTAAGAATCCTTGTTTACCCCCACCAGTAAAATTTTACAGTGAATTTTTCATTCTTTTCATTTTCTCAGAGAGCATTTTCTCGATTTAAGAATTTTCTCGTCACAAATTTCTGTTTTTAAAAACCAGTGACAAAACATTAACAATTTCATAAAAAGCTTCCGTCGCGAAAGGGTTAACAAGCAAAAGCTTCTGTGGTTTAATGAAGTTGGCCGTGCTTGCGCGAGCGATGGGCTGGTGCAGACTCTGAAATACTCGAATTCGTCAGGAAAGGGTTTTTAAGAAAAAGTCTTGAATGGTTTCTAAAAAATCTCGTCTTGATAGTATTGATTATTTTTACACAAGGTTTCACAAAAACCAAGGGATTATTATTTTATGTGATTCCTCCCGACATCACTAATGAATTTAGGTTATCGGATTTCTGAACTAATCTCCCCAGTGAATTTTTAAAAACAATATTCTGTAACGAAATTCGGTCATTTTACTAATGAAATTCCATATCAATCAAGAATGGTGCCATACCCGATCAAAGGACCACGTGAAGTGTGCCACCAACAAGGTGCTTCAACAAAGCTCTGCATTTCTTCAATCGTTTCTGTTTCACCGTGTCGGTCAACACGAGAGCTGTTTGAAACTTAATCAATTTTTGACCCTGGTCTTTTTTAAAGATGTTTTATAATTTTTTAGAGGTCGTCTGATTTTGCGCATTGATCTCAGTCGGTTGCGTCTGATGCTTTTGATGTTTTAATTTTGAAACAAGTTGAATATGGTCTTCCAGTTTTTGATTTGTCAAAAACGCTTTTTGAGTTTTTATAGGGCTTCAGAATGTTTGAGACCGTTAATTGAGACATTTTCAATTCCTTAGCGATTTCATTGCAGCTTTCCCTCAAGAGCCTTTTGAATAATAAATGCTTACCTTGTTTTGCAATCCATTATAGCCCGGTTAAAACTGAGCTACTTTATTTTTTGTCATGAATAGATAAATGTAAGATTAAGCCATGACAAAAAACACTTAAATTCAAAAGATAAAAAACAGCGCTATAATTTTAATACTGAAACAAATTACCTAAAACTGTTTCCGCACCCTGTAGCAATTACTTTCACAATGTGGCTATAGGATGTTTTAGGTTTAGGAGTCACTCGTTCCTTTAAAATTTTGGTAATCTATATCTATACTATCAACTGATGTTTACCCCTTGAAGGGCACCGGTATATTATATATACCACTTAATTTTAATTCCTTCATGCCGCATTTGTACCGGAATTTTAGTATTAAGATTTGCTTTTTACAATGTGCGCGAAAAACAGCTTTTACTTTCTATCATATAAATTTGTTTGTGAATCCCGGTGTCAATCAATCATTTGAACATTTTAGGAACATAAGTGCCTTGCCCCTCAAGGGGTTAAAAGCATCAATGCAAAGTACTAAGATATCCGCCTACGTTTAGAACGTTAATTTCAATGAAAATTTCCTTTTTTTTTCTTTCTTATAGAGTGAAGATTTCTGTTTCTATATCTGTTTTTAATTTTCTTACAGATCTATTATAAACTCAATTAGATATCTTTAACAAAAATATATGAAGTTAATTTAAATCGAAGTTGAAAATTTTTAATGTATTTTTTGAAAAATTAGATTTTTCTAATAAAAAGTAAACGAGTATTGCTCTAACACAAAATTTTGTTATTCAATAGCCATGAAAATTTTTGCATAGCTTTTCGATAATGTTTCGAGTTTACTGAAGAAAAGAATTAGCTCTAAGCGAATTATTTGTTGATATATAGCTAGTTTTATGAAGAATTACAAGCAAAATTACAGAAATGTTCTATGTCATTGCATATAATCAGCCTTATCGCTTTTAGATTTCCGTAAATTGACTAGTTTTTAGTCCATTGCACATAAGAATGTCTTATATGCGTATGTTTAAAAATATTTGTGCTTTATGCATTTTTTTAAGCCGGAGTCGTTTTAATAAAAAAATGCTAAAAAATGACCAAAAGTCTTTAAAATTTGAAAATGTTGCATAGATATTATATACATATATGTATATATATATTTTAATTTACTTTAATCTATGTTAGATTACACTTAAAAATAACGAAAAATGGGTCAAAAATAGAGTTTAAAAATAAATGTCTCCGAATGTATTCGAATACAGGAAACAGGACAGCCTGATAAATGTGTAAGATGAGTTATAGAACTACATCGGTAAAGTTCGTGTTCTGAAGATGCCCATTTTAGAAACTATTTGGAGATTGTTATTGATTGTTATTAGATTGTATTGAATTTAAACTATACTTCTTCATTTCTGATTAATAACATTGTTTTTCTTTCGTATAATTTCCTTGTTTTATCTCCGAATTTAAAATAAGGTATGAAAAAAAAATTGTATTCATTTTTATAAAAATCATAAATTACGAGGAAAATGAAGACGATAATTTTAAATAAATATACGATAAAAAAATAAAGTAAATTTTTATTGGGATTATATTTAAGGTTGTTATTTCAGAATAATTATTTTAAATATATATAAATCTAATTATAAATATATTCTTTCTTTAAATATATACAACACAAGTTTTTTTAATCCATAGTAAGGAATATTTAAAGCGTAATATGTATGACAATAGCAATAAATGCAGATGAAATATATTTCCATGATTTAAAAAAAATTACACTTCAAAATAAATTCATATATATATATATATATATATATATATATATATATATATATATATATATATATATATATATATATATATATATATATATATATATATATATATATATATATATATATATATATATATTTTTAACACATGTAGAATGCATAAAAATAATTTTCTTAAAAAATTAGTTTGATTAATGATGAAATACAAACCGCCTAATTTATCATCCGTTATGTATCAGGAGTTTACATAAAATTTAAATGTTTTTTTTTTTTTTTTTTTTTTTTTTACTCTATGAATAATTAAATTACAAAATAACTCCGAGAATTATCTTAAAACTTAAAATATAGATATATGTTTTTACTATGACAGCATAAATAAACTTACTTAAATTAGAAATAATTTTATGCAGCTATTTAAAAAATATATTAAATAATAATAACAATAATAAATAAACGAAATAAATCTTTTAGATCTATTTATATTGTAATCGAACAAGGGCATATATATATATATATATATATGAAAGAAGAAAAAAATCCAAAAACAGCTAACAAAAGACAATAAAATAAATATATAGATAGGAAATAGCGGAAAATGTAAATTTTTTCCCCTTCTTGCATCTGGGATTTGTATCCCTTCATTCGAAAAATCCGTTTTGATATGAGCGTAACATCTCAAGTGGTATTTCAGGCTACTAAAATATTCTTGAATTTGCACAGAAGCAAAATATTTAGTTCCATGAAATATTTTATTCTGAATATAAATTTACCTATAAAAGCACTGTATGTAAAATACTATAATATAGAATCAATGTTAATTATATGCATATTCATAAATTGCTAATTCATTAATGCGCCCTTTATAAATTTTCATTTCATTTTGATTTTGAATTTTAGTTTTTTTCTTTTATTTGAATTTTATCTGCTCATATATTCAGAGTGAACTGTTCTAATCTTGAGCAAAATTTTAAGGTGCAATAGCACACATCGGAACAAACAATATTAAATAGAAACTAAAAGTCCTAAACATCTTATGAAGTAGAAAGGCGGAATTAAAGTTATGGGTCCAAAACTTCAAATGATTATTAAAAACGGAAAAATTGATTGGTTTCCGGTTTTCGTAAAAACTATTATTTATGTAAGTACTTTTTAAAAAATAAAATTTAAGCTAAAGTTCAATCTAATTTCATCAAAGCTCAATAAATGACGATAAAGTGCGCTTTAGACTTTGGAGTAACGTACAGCAATCTTTTACCGTCACTTTTTTTTATTTCATTAAATGCGTTCAAAAGCTTACACTTAAATTTTGAACTCAAAATCTGAATTGTTGGGAATAGTTAAGCACAGCAAAGTGAGTTGTGCTCAGGAGTTGAAATTTTAACCCCCCTCCTCTATACTGAGCGCACTTCCATTTACTTAACCACAGTTCTACTTAATCACTAACAACAATTCAGAATTCGAACTCAAAATTTAAGCATAAACTTTTTAAAGCATTTAATGAGTTAAAAGTTAAATCAGAAAATGGTAAAAAACAGTTGTTTGTTACTCCAAAGTTTAAAGCCGCCACTATTGGCATTTTAAAAATTATATTTTAAAATTTTATTTTCAAAAAAATACTGAAATAAAAAATAGGTACAGTAAAAATCGCGAACGAACCGATTAATTTTTCCTTTCTTTAAAATCATTTGGAATTTTTAACTCTAAACTTTAATGGTGCCGATTTCTTTTGTAAGACATTTGGACCCTTAGTTTTCTATTTAATATTGTTTGTCCTGATATGTATTATCACATCTTGATGTTTTGGCCAAGAGTTTACATTCTACCTGCATATTGGGTGGGCATTAATAGACTTTTGCAATACATGAAGCCCTAGCGGCCACTCAGTTCTTCAATTAAAATGGAACATGAAATAGTAATTTGAAGGTATGCGCTGAGATTGTGGTGAGGAAGAACAATGCTGCATATACGGTTACAGATAAAGCGACATTTTAATTGTTATTGTAAAAAATATGAAATTTTTTTGAAATTTTTCATAATGGAAAACTTTTTTTTATTTCCATCCTAATATCATCAGGAAAAATATACAAAGTATCGGGAAACTACAAGTATCATTAAAAACGGCGACGTAGGAAACATACAAATAATGGTATTTTAAGCAACTAACAGCAACACAGAGACTAGGCGCAAATTTCTCAATTAAAAATGCGCAAATGATCGTTTCTGTAAAATCATTAAATAATTGGGGAAATACTTTTATATTCGAAAGAAAAATCCACTTATTTCTTTGAAGGTTTACAATGCTATTTATTGCAAATATCTCACGTCGCTGTTTTTTTTGTGTGTGCTTGTATGTGTCTGGGTTAACCTTTTATCCACCTATGGTACTTATAAATACAATTAAAATAACCTATTATAAAAAAATTTAATACGTCAATTAGTTTTGATACTGTTTAGAATGAGTTACAGATACATTACTCTATCTTATTTCAAAAGCATTATTGGTTACACAAAACAAAAATATTTTTAAAAGGATGATTTCTTTTGATTTGGCATTTTTCCAGCTAAATTGGCGCTGATTGAGGTAGGTAAGGATTTTTCAACTCAGAAATATTTATAATGTAAGAACATCATACTTGTATATTTTATAATTCTACAAAATACTAAGAAAGTAATTAAAAGTAAAAGATTTGAAGGGGGTTATAAATATTGCACAAAATCCATTTAAATTCAAATTTAATTAATCCTTCTAAATCCTCCAATCCTTTTAACATCCTTCAAATATTTATTAAATGATTATGTAAATATTTCAATGTAGTTTAAACAATTTGCGTAAAAGGCTTTAGAATGTAAAATTTTCATGAATTCATAATGTGGTAGATAAAGGGTTAAATATGTACAATGATAGCACCATTTATCTATTTTTAATGCTCTGCCCCTTCTGGAGTGGAAAAAAGTGAGTATTCCCAAACAAAGATTTTTTTTCTGAATGGTATCGTTTTCACTTTCTTACCTTGTTCACTATCATCTCGAACGCATAACTTCGCTTCGGTATGAAAAAAGCTGACAATTTTTATAATGACAGATGTAAATATTCCAAGCGGGTGGAAAAATTCCTTGCTAGGATTCGAACCAGGAATGTATTTGCTGAATCCGCCAATGCTCTTCCAACTGAGCCATACCGGACGAATACTTTAGGACTTTCACCCAAATAACCTTAACGATCTCATAACCTGGACCGATACTTTAGATCAGCTCAACAGAATAAATCGAAGATAAATATATGGACCTGCAGAAAACCTGCATACGAAATTATATCAGATTAATTTACCGAATAATTGTGTTATAAATTAATCTGAACTAATATAATAAGTGATACATGACACGTATTAAACTATTGTATTTAGTAACTCGTAGTATTAGTTCTACTGAAATGATCTGAATGTAATTTTTTTCTAATTGTTGTATTTTTTCAACAGGAACATAATTTTTAGTCTTCAGTTTACACATTTTAGTATAAAATAGTAATAACATGGACATTTTACACAACGGGAAAAACATCTACAGTATAGCACAACAGTTTACGTCATTCAGATGAAACACAGATTTTAAAACAATAAAGAGAGATAGTAAAACAAGGGGTATGATGTTGTTCAAATGAATGTTAAAAGTATACATGTGGACATACAGACGCACCTGCATTTTTATAAAATCAAAACATACATGACGATGCAAAAAAGTCCGGAGGGTTTTTCTTTCTGAAAATAAAACAATATCTTGTGTAACACACGTTATTTTAGGTCGTATCGCTCAATACACAGAATTTTGAAACCCCAGTAACAAGTTAAGCTATCCCTGTATATTTAATTATAAAACTCTCCAAAATTTAAATTTCTATTATGTTATTTAATTATATTATTAAATTATTTAACGAAAATAGTTAAAGCGTACGTTATGTCACGTTCCATTCGTTTTTCATAATATTAACACGTTACTGAAGTAGTTCCAAAAAGTACATTGTATATAAAAATTGAAACACTTGAATCGATATTTTCTTCCATTTAATTCAGACTTAGTAAATATTAGTAAATGTTCAAAAATAATCCCATGTAATTTCTCTTTTGAATGACGGGTTTGTTTGAAAGGTAAAATGGAAATATCGATTTGTTGACACATTACTTGTAGTCTGCATTTTCATGAAGGCGTTTTAACGTGTCTTTTCAGTAGTAGAATATTGTTATTCAACTCTGTATTTTAATAAAAATAAGTTTGTTGTTTGCTTCTTTAAATATGTATGTTACATTTATATACAAGGTGTCCGCTCTTAACAGTGTTGAATGACTGATTCCTAAACCATTAGTCTTAGATGTATTGTTTAAATTGCAAAAAAATTATTTAAATGAGTTTAAAAAATATTTTAAAGGTGTTTTTGTCAATATAATTTTTTATCTTTTTAGTCACGAAATTTAAATTTTAACACGGTCTTATAAGTTATATTTAGTAAAATTTTTCTGTTACACTGACAACTACGTCAAAAAAGACCCGTTATTATACGATTAAAATTGACCAAGTAAGAACTGTTTAACCCTTTAGGGTCCGATTTTTTTCAGTTTTTAGAAAAAAATACTTTTACGTTAACAACATTAGCACGAGTTATCCGAATAGATTCATTTAGTGCTTAACGAATATTTTACTGTCTAATAGATAACGAACGTTATTGTTTTGCTACTATTCACTCAATATTCATATGACTATAAGCTAAGAAAGAATTTTTGAGGATGTTTAGAAAATATTGTTTTACAATAAGATTTCACTTATGTTACAAATTTCTAATACTTTTTGCGCTTTATTACACATGATTATTTCAAGAAAGTAGCTTTTATTTTAAGTTTAAAGAGTGAACTATGGATTTAAAATAAATGAATAGCAAACGGCATAAAGATAATTAAACAAATAATAACAATAATTGTTATTACTAAATGCCTAAACATAAATGAAACCATATACAAAATGCATAGACGCATACTAATATTACTAATTGTAAATAGTAGCAAAAGTTTTTTCTTTAAACTAAATAATACTCCATTAAATAACATGTACAATTAATAGACATCAGACATAAATGGGTTACATTTCGAGCTTATTTTTAACCGCAAAGTAAGAGTCATTCACAAATTTATTTGAAATATAACTTTGTCAGATATATTTAAAAAATAATTTAAAGTAAATTTAACACTGTAATATCAATTTAAAATATATAGTCATGCTGAAATATTAATGCCATATATATAATTTGTAAGAAACGTATTAACCAGGAAAAAACCCAGAATTTTTGTTAAGTAAAATGATGAAAATTATGAGCCTCAATTCCTCACTAAATGATGCATATTTTGAAAAGTTATTAGATTGCACTAATCTGTAGAAATTAGTTTTTGATAATTCATTCTTATGTATTGCGTGTCACTGAATCCGAAACTGGTTTTTATTTTTACTATCATGTAAAGATATATTAAAATCATAAGTTTTAAAGTTAGAAAAAGAAAAAAAAGCGAAAAATTGTCTATAAAATATATTTAATTGTTATGTTTTAACTTTTAATAGTTGCTTTTTACATATTTATTACAGTTAAATCCGAAAATGACTTTTATTTTTTATCATCATCTTAAGATTTTTCCGAAAATTTAGATTTCAAAACTAAAAAGTTCAAAGTTGAAATTGAACCTCTTCCCTCCCTCGCCTCAGCGGACTCCTCAGCTATCTCGTAACATGGTGGTTAAAATTGAATATCATTCTCAGATACGGTGTTAAAAAGTACATGAAAGACAATTTTAGTAAGATTCAAACAAAGTCATCCAACGTCAGTTTTCAAAGATGAGTTTCTTTGAATGATAAAATAGCAAATATCGATTTGTTGATATATTCCTTGTATTTTTACATTTAAACAACGCATTTTGATGTGTAGTTTAAATTCAGGTGCACACTGTAAAAAAAATTCAAGAGGTTACTAATTTTTTTTCAGTAAATTTGTATTCCACAGAATTTTTTAGTAACCATTACAAACTTCTTTTTTGCAAGTGAAACAAACATTTCTTTTGTAAACTGAACAAAAGAATTTTTTGCATAACTAACTTAAAACTTTTTAGTATGAGCCACCAAGCAAATTTTAGTAATAACTTCAAAATTATTTTTAGTAACCATTACGTGTGCCCGAAGGGAAGGAGCTTCCTTCGAGCTGCATCCAGTGGGTAAACAGACAGACATCTGAAACGGAAGATTTTCGGTAAAGCCGCATAGATGGCAGTACCAAACATTGCTACCTCCTCTATTTGGATATGTTTCTAAAGGGCTGGAAAAGTTCAGAGATCATTACCCATGGTAACTGCTACGACAGAATTTTCATAATCCCTTTATATAAGAAGTAATTACATTCGGTGCATATTTGGTGGCGTCCAGCATCGAACCCAGGTACTTTCAGCTTGTAGTTCGATGCTATGACCACTAGGCTATCACGGCCACACCAACTGAGTTTTAGTAATAGATATTAAAAATGTAAAACTATTAACTCTATTCGTTGCTAGATTTTTTCTAGTAAGTCTTACAGATTCCTTGTAACCGAGTAAGATTACAAAAATTTTTTAGTAATTACAAGGATCACTAAAATTTTTTTAGTAGATCAACCCTTTTTTTTACAGTGTAGTTTTTTTTCAGGATATGCAGTTTAAATTTTACAGTTAAATTTATCAAATTATTTATTCTTTAAGTTTTACAAACTTAAAATATTACTGAAACAATTCGGAAAAATGCATAAAATATAAAAACAAAAAACATGCAATCGATTTTTTATTTCATCGATTACAAATATAGTAAATTTTAGTAGAGATTCGAAAGTAGTCATTCAATTTCAGTTTTCGATAATGATTTTATTTAAAAAGTAAAAATAGACAGATCTATTGATATTGTAATGAGTAATGAATTTAATTTCCAAACCTACGACAGATGGCGCTACTCGTCTTAGACGGAAAGAAAATAACTTCTCCAGAAAAATAACAATTCTTAGTTGAGTTGTGTGTGAGCTCGGATTTTGTGAAGTGAGAATGTTGTGGCATCGTTTCCTTATTTGTGGAATGTTAGGAAGAAATGCTATTTCAATTTTTTTTGTGTGTGATTGTCTTCGTGATTGTGAAATGTGTAAAATAAATTTAAAAAAGACAAGAACATCTTTTCTTTGAGTTTATCTTATACATTCTTTAGTCAACTCTATCTGTTATTCCATTACAATATATTCATTGCATTCTTCTATTTTAACAACGCATTATAATCTGTCGATTAAATCAAAATATATAGTTTAAATTGTACGATTATGTTAGACTTTAGATTTCTATAAACTTAAAATGTTAGTGAAACAATTTTGAAAAATGTATCACAAATAAAAATTGAAACCGTTGGATCGATATTTTCCTTTATTTAATCCAATTGTCGTGAATTTTAGTAAAAATTCAAATAAAGATATCTAGTATCAGGTTTCAAAGATGAGTTCCTTTGAAAGGTGAAATAGCAAATATCGATTTGTTGGTACACTCCTTGTATTTTTACATTTTAACAACGCATTTTGATGTGTAGTTTAAATTCAGGTGTACACTGTAAAAAAAATTCAAGAGGTTACTAAATTTTTTTCAGTAAATTTGTATTCCACAGAATTTTTTAGTAACCATTACAAACATTATAACAACACATTTTAATGTATAGTTTAATTTTTAGGATATGGAGTTTAAATTTTGCGGTTAAATTTACCAATTCTTTAAATTTTAGATTTTTATAAACTTAAAATTTTATGAAACAATTCGGAAAAATGCATAACATATTAAAAATGTAGAATCGATTTTTTACTTTACCTATTACAAATTTGGTAAATTTTAGTAAAGATTCGATTGAAGTCACCCAATTCCCATTGTCAAAGATGAATTTGTGTGAGAGATAAAAAAGAAAAGGAAAAATATGTTGATGTTTTTCATATGTTCTTCCATTTTAACAACGCATTTTAATGAGTAGATTAAATTGGAGAATGTATAGTTTAAACAATGTGATTAAATTTTAAAAGTCTTTGAATTTTACATTTTCATAAAATTAAAATATTACTGTAACAGTTCTAAAAAATGTATGAAAAGGAAATTTGAAGCCGTGAAAACAATACTTACCTACATCTAATTCAAACATAGTAAAATTTAGTAAAAATTGGAATAAAGTCATCCAATTTCAAATTTCAAAGATGAGTTTCTTTGAAAGATAAACTAGGGAATATCGATTTCTTGAAATATTCCTTCAATTCTTTCATTCTAACAACGCAATTTAATGTGTGGCTAAAATGGCAAAATATATAGTTTAAATTATGTGGTTAAATTTTACAATCCTTTAATTTTTAGATTTTCATAACATAAAATGTATCCGAAACATTTCTAAAAATGTGTAACATATAAAAATTGGATACGTCATATCGATATTTTCTTTCATTTAATTTAGGCGTTGTAAATATTAGTTAAGTTCCGAAAAGAATATTATTCAATTTCACATTTCAAAAGTGAGTTGATTTTAACTTTCTTCTATCTTTACAAGAAGAAAGTATTGGATTCATGAAAATTTTCGACTTCCGGTTTTCGACGGATTTATACGTGTTAGAAGGTCCAGAACACGTTTTGACTATTTTTAGAAAATGTCTGTCTGTGAGTCTGTCCGTCTGTCTGTGAGTCTGTCAGTCTGTCTGTGAGTCTGTCAGTCTGTCTGTCTGTATGTGACAAAAAATTTGTGGGCGCTCTATCTCAAGAACTAATGGTCGAAATTTATTAAAATTTTATGTTCAGTTAGACCTTGGTATGAATTAGTGTCTATTGGTTTTTGGTGAAAATTGACCAGCAGGTGGCGCTTCTATACTACGTTTTTCATGATTTTCAAGATTGCTATACCTCAAGAACTAATGCACAGAATTTCATCAAACTTCAGATTCTGTGACCCCTTGACTTACATAGAAGCTGATTAAGTTTTGGTGTAAATTGGCCAGCAGGTGGCGCTGCTATGCCACGTTTTTCATGATTTTCATGATAGCTATATCTCAAGAACTAATGCACAGAATTTCACCAAACTTCAGATTCCGCGATACCTTGAGATACATAGCCGCTGATAAGGTTTTGGTGTGAACTGCCCTATAAGTGGTGCTACTATGCTACATTTTGCACGATTTTTGCGATAGCTATATCTGAAGAACTAATGCAGAGAACTTCATCAAATTTTAGATTCTGTTACACTAGAATATATAACGTAATTAGACGCTGATTACATTTTGGTATTAACCTTGCGACAGGTGGTGCATCTATGCTGCATTTTGCCCGATTTTTACGATAGCTATATCTCAACAACCAACGCACAGGATTTCATCAAACTTCAGATTTTTTACAAAATGACATATAAAATAATTACACGATGATTACGTTTTGTTATAAATCGTTCAACTGATGGTGCTGCTGTGCTATATTTTACCCGGTTTTTTTTTAACTAGCTATATCTCAAGAACTAATGCACAGAATTTCATCAAACTTCAGATTCTTTTACACCATAACATAATTAGACGCTTTTTTACGTTTTGGCATAAATTGTCCAAGATATGGTGTTCCTGTGCTACGTTTTGCAAAATTTTTATTATAACTATATCTCAAGAACTAATGAACGAAATTCCATCAAATTTCAGATTCTGTTAGGTCTTGACATAAGGTAGGTGACATTGCTTATTAGGTTTTAGTATAATTTGCCCAACATGAGGCACTACTAAGCTCATTTTCTCTGAATATTAATTAAATTTTGCGTTTTAGGCTTTTCGGATGCCAGAATCTCATTAGGCTAGATCAAATGTTCGAGGAAATTCGATAGTGGGTAACTTTAGGGTCACCACTTTTTTTTTAAATTAAAATGTACTTATGAGATAGAAGAAAGTTTTGGGATTGACACATCCAACTAGTTTTAAGGTAAAATAACAAATTATCGATTTATTGATCTATTGTCTCTATTATTCCATTTTAACAACAAATTTTAATGTTTAGCTTAAATTGTAGATAATATTTTCATTTTTGAAATGATATTTCTTTTGTTTATATTTATAAATTTACTAACATAATAAAGCTTATTTTAAAATATTATAAAGGATTTATATTTTTTAAGCTATAAATATAATTTCTTTATAGATAAATAGTTTTAAAATAGATCTTAGAAATAATTTTCAGAGCAATTTTGCTCTTGAATCACTGACTGCTTCAAATTTCCAAGTATGACATATTGATCAGTCGATATAGTCCAAATATTATTTCATTTTAATAAACTCTTTGTATGCTGTATATTGTTTTTTTATAGCTATTTCTTTTGATGGTTTTAAAATTAGGAATTGTAAATTTGTTGAATACAAATTTGTATATAAACTTTGAATATAGAACAGACGTGATTAAATATAAAAGTCATTTGTAATTTCTAAACAGTAAATTTTCAGTTCTTTTTTTTATTATAATAAAAGAGAGTCTAAAATGAAAACTTATGTAATTTCACATTAAAATAATAACTTATTGAAATTTTAAAAGGAAAATATCGATTAGCAAATACATTCCTTTTAATGCATTATTTCAAACAAGTATTAAAGCTTGTTTTATAGTTTCTAAAGATTATTTTGTTTTACGTAAGTAAATTAGCAAATAGAAATTTTCTCTTTAAAAATTTACATTATTTATCTGAACATGCATAAAGAAACATTTAAAAAGAAAATTTATCGTTCATTTTAAGCATAATTTAAAAGCATCACTTTAAAAATAAATTATGTTATAATGTTATATAAATTATAATATAAATTAGTTCTTGGAGAAGTAGCGAATGAACTATCGATTATTTAAAATAAACATTAGAATTTAAAAACGTCAATTAAGCATTTGTGTATGTGTTTTAAATTGTAGCATACATTTTTTATTTTATGTAGTTTATTTGCAAATTTAAAATTTTCTGTTTGCATTATTGTATTTGTAATGCTGAGCAAGAGATAAAAATACTTAAAGTAATTTCTGATCACTGAAGTGTAAATTAATAAATTCGTAATTTATAAACAGTTTCTTAGCAAAAATTGCGAATTAATTTGTGGAAATTTCTTTTCAAATAAGGTACCCTGGGGTAATAACGCCAGGCGGGGTAATAACGCCAAGTGCTTATATTTTGCATAATTATGAAATAATCAGGTAAATGACACCCATGTGCTCTGCGCAGAAGGGTTTTGAGTCATATAAATCGCAAAAAACATCTTCAAGTTAATTTGTTTCATTTTTAGGTCTTATTATTTTTACAAGCAACTAAAATTAACACTTGATCTAAAATTTGCGAGATAAGGTTTTTGATTTGATGACTATATTTTTTATCCGGAAATATTTTGTTTATTACATAAATTTGTAGTGTATTTCATGTACTTTCAAACTGTTGTAGAAGATTTTGGATATCTTCTCGAGATAATTTGTAGTTTAGGATCTACTGCGCAATAAGTATCCCGGGGTAATAACGCCTCTCGCTCCTTTTTCTTTCACTTTCACAAAAAAATCAATATTTTCTATCGCATAGAATGCATACATGGGAATATAAATACTAATTCAAATAATCCGTGTAATGTTTCTAATAATTCTATTTAAATGGTCATTTTTAAGCAAAACCTAGCTTAGAATCTGATATTCTTTTGCCTCCTCCCCCCCCCCTCACCACACCTATCTTTTTCTTACACTGTCACAAAAATTTTAACATTTTCAATAGTTTATGCATTTAACATATGCTGCAACCACACAACCTGCATCAATAGGTTATGCAGTTAACATTTTCAATTAGAATGCAATTTGTCAATTTCTAGAGCTGTAGAGTTTGTATTTTTAGAATTGGGCAATCTACATGCCATTATTCCATCTTATTTTATAGTTTTGTTTGCATGGCGTTATTACCCATATAGGTGGGTATTAACGCCAAATAGCATTGGTCAAGAAAAAACGCCATTACATTTTATGAATACATATCTGTTAAATTATTTTATTTTATATAGATAGTCAATGAGTTGCTGTATCAGATCCTATATTTGTTTGAAAAATACAATCTAAAACTAAGCCGTGAAAATTGGCAGAACCTTAACGTGGCGTTATTACCCCAGGGTACCTTAGTACATATTTTGTTATTTAAATCGGAAATCTAGATTGTATAATTTATTTTTCCATTGCATTGTTGTAACTATGCAATTTTTGGTGCATTATAGATTAATAAAATTTTGTTATCTTATCTCTATTAATAAGCCAATTCTATTTTGTTCCTTATACATTTTCACTCATAAGAGGGAAATATATAAAATGATCTTTTGGCGGATCTATAACCTTCCAATTTTAGACTATGAATTTCTAAAACATCTCTTTTAAAATTTCACTTAGTAAAATTCGAAATGCAGTAACTGAAGTTATAATCTAAACAGTTTTGTATTGTATAAAGTCACTCAAACAATTTTTTGTATAATTTAAACTGTAGAAAAAAAAGTTTACAGTTATATGTTTTCAAATTCAATTTTGCTGGCTATAAATTTAAATTTATTTTTTTCAAAGATATTAGAACTAAGTCGAAAAAGTTTACACCTTTAAAAATAACATTATTAAATTTTTTCTTCATTAATAAGACTGAAGAAATGTAATACGTTGTATGATTCAAAAGTTCAGGGAAAATTTGCAAAAGCATTACTCTGAATAGTTCACACCATCAAAGTAGTTACCATGGGCGACGATACACTTCTGCAAACGTTCCTATAACTTCTGGAATCATCACTGAAATTCATTTTTCCCAACATCTCATAAGGCTTCCTGCGATGTTGTTTTCACCTTATTTGATGACTTTCTTGTGACGTTGTTTTTACCTTACCTGATGACTAAAAACGGCATCTCTACAAATGTTTCATGGTAAAAGTTACATGGGGCTATGTCCAGTTGATAGGGAGTGGGATGCGGAAGCACATTAGAGTGAGTTTTGACAAGAAATTTTTTTACCAGTTGGTATCGATGTGGTGGTGCGTTGCCAATGTGTAGCTTCATCGAAAGTTGTCCAACACATTTATCATCTTCAATGGATTCTCGGCCTACTTTAAAACTCGATGCCATTCATAAACCTTAGATTTCACCATGATCCTTATATAGTGCACATTTCTTAGCATTATATCCTCTTCAGTCCTGGAGTACCCATTTGGGTACATTAAAACAAAAGCCAAAATTACACCCAAAATTTTTTTATAAATGCATGGATTTCTGCTAGCACTATTCAGATACATCACAGTGTCCTATGTAATCAATAAATGTGCTATATGTTTAAAGATGGAGGAACCAAGTGACTTTGAAAATGGAACATTTCCTAAATGGATGACATAAACAATTTTCCAACGACTTCACGTCAAATTATGTGAATAAAACAAATTTTTGAGTGAATTAAAAACAATATATTGCATTTTTTATAAACAATAATGTTTCAAGAATGATTTGGAGTTGTTTATAAAGGTTGTTCACATGTGCATGGATGTGAAAAACATCTGTAAATATGTTGTACCCATTTGGGTACAATGGGTCTTAACTATACATTTCCAGCTAAATAAACTAATTTTTTGCGTAACTATTGTGTACACTTGGTTATTAAAAAAAATTTTTAGGAACGAATAAATTATTTGATTTAGTCTTACAAAACAATTTAAAAGGTCTTTTTTCATTTTTTATAATAATATGAAGTAATATACTGGATTTACTGCTAAAATATGTCATAATTTTTAATAACTTAATTTTTTTAACACGTTGTGATAGGTTGTATAGTTGTACAAGCTCGCATGTATTGGTCAAAAAAAAAGTCCATAATAAATAATACTTTATTAGAAGATTATTATTAAAAGGTATGTAGTATATGTATAGTGGTATATGTAGTAGTATGTGTATATTATCTGTGGGTTCCAGTTATAATCAGGTAAGGCATATTTTTTATATTTTGAGTAATTAACGTTTAAAGTTTTTAAATGTTTTTTTATCATTACTTTTATAAAATAGATTAGAACTTAATAATTTTCATGACATTCAATTAGGATATAAGAGCTTCTCTTTTTTTGCCAAAATAGTTATATAAAAATATTTTTTATTAATTGAGAACCAATTAAAAAAAATTTCAATTTTTAAATGAAAATTTATAGTCGCCCTATGAAGAGAAGTATTGAATTTTTTTTTTTTCAGTAATACGGCAGATTAAAGCACTCTTTTAAAGCTACATTTTCCCAAATTATATCAATTTTTTTCAAAAATGTGACATAGCTGGTTATTACTGAAAACCACAGATACATCAGATACATAGATAGATGTATAGTAGCAAGATATGCATTACAATTATTACAAGATGTGTATAATATTTTTGCGCAATACATAGCTTTAGGTAAAAAAATCATTTAAGTTGATTAAATTGATATAATTTTTAAACAATAAATAGTTTTATTTTTGTAAAACAAAATTGGTTTTATTTGTTTAAAAAATGACATTTTTACTCAATTGCGACCTGATGTACCCATATAGGTACATAAATTTTAACTATTTAAAAATTTAAAAAATAAAAAACTAATTTTATTTTCTTTCTTCTAAGCCTAAAAGCACCGTAATTTGCTAATAAAATAATTTTTCTATGCAGCAGATTTTTCTCGGGAATGAAGAGGTTAAAAGTCTTCATTGGTGTTTTACCTAAACATTGACAGAATTTAATGCTGCAAGAAAGCTCAAGAACAGCCATCTTTCTTACATTGAAGGGCAAGGTAACTAACTTTTGAAGATGCGGGAGCAGTTCGGTCACATGACATGGGCTAAACCAACATCAGCAAGTAGGGAGGGATTGGGTGAATACATTTCAGGTGGTTTTAGTTTAGGCACTTTCTTTCGTTGTCAAGATTGTTGCATTCCCGAATTTTTTAATCGTACAACGTATTACTGTATTAAACGGGATTAATTTTCTCTGATATTACATTTCTAAATTAACCATCTCACTGCCGAGCAAAAGGGTAAAATTGTAATATTGTTTTCCCTGCAATTCATTATAAATGTTAAAAAAAGATGTTTCTTTTAACCTGATACAAAACATTTTATTACACATAAGTGTATAATCTTAGAGAGTATTAATACTAACTTAATTTTTCAAAACTGAGTTTTATTTGTAGAATTATATTAATTTAAATACTGCTTATATTGCAGTGAATCCTGCATCTCAGTGAACGGAAAAATCAGTTGCACAGTCAGGAGGTTAAATCATAAAAGTATATATAAATCACCAAAAAATTAGAAAAAGCTCAGGATGCATTTTGAGCTGTAATATTAACAATCCGTCAATACCCAAAGTAAAAGCGTGTCCACAAGCGTATAAAATCGCAAAAAATAAGACAAGATCAAATAGAAAATCACAAGAAAATTCTTTGTTTTTGGACATGTGTTTACTTCGACTGATCGTCGTTACTGAGACTTGCTTCGACGATGAGCTATTAGAATTTTTAGCTCGAAATATTTATCTGTGTATCTTATGTACTACTTGGTTAACCCATTGACCAAAAAAACTATCGTCAAACTATAAGATTACGTGACAATAATGGATGGTTTTAAATTTGTCATTCACTTGACATTAACTACGATACACATATTTGTTACGTCATCAAGTGATTTTTAATTCAACTTTTTTTTCGTATTTTTGATCATGTTTTATTAATTTATTTTTTCTTTCGTTATCTATAATAAAATTTTTATTAATTTATATAAATTGGTTAAAAGTTTGGCGATTTGTATAATTTGGCGAAATTCTCCGCTGGATGTCCAAGTAATCCGTACTTTTATAATTTTATGGTGATTTACACAATGTTATATGCTTAATCGTGGTTTATCGCCAGAATTTTAGTGTGGTTTCCATTAGTTACGTTTTCTATTGTTAATAGTAAAACCTCTATTATTAGATTGAGTAAATGATCTGGAAAAATTTTAATCTAACAGTCACCAGAATTTGTATCGTATTTAAGAGTACAAAATTTATATCTACATGGGTTCAGGAATTTCAATCTAGACGTGAATCTATCCGATTATGACTTCTTTTTTCAATGCAAATCTCTTTTTGATTTAAGTCCTTGAATGAAGTTGGAGAAACGAGTCAATATTTTCATTTAAAGGAGCTACTCCTTTTTTGTATGTACTATAGTACATACAACAAATTAGAAATCTAGCAAAATGATGGCAGAAAGTTGAAGACAATAATGGTCTCTACTTTGAAGAATAGTCCTTGTTGCTTTTTTAGTTAATTTGCGCATAACAACACAATTTTCACAAATTTCGAAGAACTTTTTGCTCAACCTAGTGTAATAGTAAAGTTTTAATCAATTATTTACATTGATTACGTGTATTCTATTTGATATAATATACAGATAAGTTAAAAAATATGAAAATTTAAAACTAATGAAAGCAAAAATCAAATTCTATTAACTTGTAATTTAGTCATTATTTTTGCGCTTTAAAGATGCTTTCTAACATACAAAATATTAAACTTACTAATTGCTTGATTTTGTTTTATAACACACTGTTATTACAGACTTATCATAACCAAGATCGATTGTTTTTTGATTTGTATTCAAAGATACATATTATACAATTTCAGAGTTTCAAACAATGTAATACAAATTGTTTGTGACTGCATCTAAAAGTAAAATTTATTCCGAGGAATCGGTAACTTAAAACGTTCCATTTCTTCAATAATAAAACATATTTCCTATATACTTTGGTATTTCGAAACCATCTGATTTCATGGAAAAGAAAATGCTGTAATACTTTTATGGAAACAAATCATTTCAGGCAAAGTATCCAAAAACGAAATGCATTTTATATTTTTCTAAAGTTATCAATTTTTCATAATGCATGAAAATAAATATTCTCCAATTGTTTTGAAAATATAAAAGATGTATATTCTTTTTGATTATCCATTGTATATATCTTTACTGTGCTTGGCAAAAATTATAAAATTATAATCAATCGGTTAATGGTCCAATGCTCCATTATAGGGGGTTTCTTTCTCTTTTTCGTTTCCTTTCATTCTTTTTTTATTTTTCTAGTCACATTTTGAGCAGAAAAATCTAAATTAGTTAAATTTATGATTATGTAAATTTAGGTTAATTATAATAAAACTGATATTTTAAGAGGATTTGTAATTTCAAATCACTATTTGTGAATGTAAATTAAGATTCCCCTAAACCAGCGGTTCCCAAATTTTATTGATACGGAACCCAACTTTAAGTTTAAAAAAATTGCTACCTACGTAATATAAGGGTGTGTATCAGCATCCAAATTATTGTATAATCTCTATATGCAGTACGCTATGAATGATGAACTATCAACAAAAACAAGAACTGGTAGTCCTAATGTGTTTAGGTGCACTAAAAATATAAAAGAACCTTACAAAACACAAATATAAATAAAAATACATTTAATTAATACCAAAATATGACGTTATAATTAGTGAGATTTATATAATTGGTGTCACTAATGAGCATCTATACTAGACTAAAATCTGGTTTGTTTTAACTTTAAGTTACTGTCTACACACGCAGTTACTTGGTTTTCAAAAACAACAAATTGAAAAAAAGCATGTTCATTGAAGTATGTCCTGTCGAATCTCATCAATCAAACGAAAATTGATCTAGATAATTCTAGAAATTCTGCTGTCTGCTCATATATTAATCCAAAAAAGAGATTGGGGATTTTCTCTCAAAATATTATTTGCTGCTGAAATTGTTTTATTTTTTAAACAAATGAAATAAAATGCATATATTTGTAAATAATTTTGGTTTTTCCATGACCCACAAGATCATTCGCTGCAATCCACCAATGGTTCGCAACCTATAGATATGAAACCGCTGCACTAAAGTACCGAAAGAATTACCACTAAAGTACTGCTAGGAATTTTCGAAAAGATCTTAATTTGTTTATCATGCAAGATGTCATTTTTTTGTTAAAAAAGGGATTTCTACAATTATTTTAACTTTGGGAACGAAGAATTTGAAAAGTGTAGAAATGTGTAGAAAATTTGTAAATAGGAATAAGTTTTTTTTATGAATTTGTAATTAAAAACACTTCATTTTTTTAAAAATATTTTTAAAATATTCGATATTTTAACACGATAGAATTTCATCCATAGAAAAACATTTTCGAAAAAAAAAATAAATGCAAGATAAGGTATCCAGGAATAAATGCATTTCATCTACTTTGAAAAATACTAATTTTCTATATTCCACAAAAACGATTTTTTTCTCTAATCCCTCGAAAAAACTTAATGCATATGTTTTATAAATTTCTAAAATGGATAAGTTTGTTAGCGATTAGATTGCTCGTCAAAGGTTTTATAAATCATAGTATTTTTTTTAGCTACATTTTTTAATTCTAAAATAAAATCATGTTAATATTAAAGCTATAGAGAAATTTAATTCCTATATGAATCAATGGCAAAGCCCATCGCCGTTATCGCTAAATTAAGAATTAAACATGTCAAAGCATCATTAATTATTCATAAGCCTTCTAAAATTTTGATACATTTTTCATCTTTAAATTATTTAAGAATTATTATGCTATTTCTTTAACATTATAAAAAATAGCAAAGTTTAAAAATTTATTTTACTAGTTAGGAGTTATTTTCCATAAACTTTCTCATTTTTAATTACCAGTTATTTTATTCAATCGAGTTTTTAGCAAATATAGTGTATTGTAAACTTCTTTAACCGTTTTAAGACCTGTCCTACATAATTATGTATTTCATGCTATGGAAAAAGAAAATAATTAATTTTCGCCTTTCTGTGATTCAAAACCAAGCCTTCGCCATGTTGTTTGGATCCACTTTGGGTGTAACCTAACATAGTAGTTTTAAATTTAATTTTAATTAAATATAATCCTATTAATTTAGGTTAAAAACAAGTCTTTTAATATGTTAAGATTATATTATGAATCGAAAATTAAATATTTTTGTATATGAATTTATTTTTGCACCTACAAATTCAGTAATAAGTATTCTGATCTTAAACCGAATTTTCATTTATAATTTAAACTATCATGAAGATATTTTTACCAGCATTTTCCCAAATTCAGTTTGTTTTGCTTGAAATAAGTTGGCATTACAGAAAACATAAGAAAAGTAAATATGCGATACCGTATATATTATCAAGTGTATTCTGATTTATGGTAAATTTAGATGAATGTATTTTGTATACAAAAATGCCTAATTATAGCACATACTTTTTCTGATGTTATTACAAAGTCATTACAATGATGTCATTAAAAAAGTTAAAGGAAATATGATTTGAATACCGTTACAATAACTTCATAATTGGAAAACTTACGACCGAAACTTTTAATATGAAGTAAAAGGCACCAAATTTTGAATTATCGAATTTTAACTCTAAGTTTAATCTATCAAAGCCTTTTTTTGTTTTTATAGATATTACCACTCAATTTTACTTTGTTAAATCTGTTACGAACGTATTTTTAAATATAAAAAATATATAAAAAATCGAATAAAATATTTTATGGAAAAATGATGCACTAGACCTCCAACATAAAAAAAAAAAAATATTGTAAGTCAACAAGTACCAATTATCCTGACATTCCTTTATGGAAAATTAGTAAGTTTTATGATTTTGCTCATGATCATGCTGTTCTGAATTCTAAGATATCTGCGTTAATGATACTTATTCTATTATTTGTTTAAATTTTGCAAATTATGTATGAATCTAGAAGAATCTGCTTGGTATGGTTATTTTGAAATGTTATAAATAACAGTGGTTGTTCAGAAGGCATATATATATATATATATATATATATAAAGACGAAGGAGCATCAATAAGTTTTTGCCTTCACATGGAAATAATTGAGTGAGATCAATGAGATTGGTACATTTTATTGGTTCTTTTATATATAATCAACAAACACAATAACATACTTCTGCTAATGGCATTTTAACGAAAGGGAAGAGAATGCATTCTCGAAGTATTTAGTAGATTACGAAGTATTTAGTATATGCTATTTACAATTCATTATATAATGATTACAAATTGTTTTTCTTTTGGTCTTCTATCGTTAAATCAAATTTCAACTATATTTTTAAACAGATTTTCCTGTATTCTTTCCTCTAAACTTTTTTTTTTCATCTACGTTTTATAAACGATTACCGAAACGACACGAATTAAGATAATTTCTAGTCTTCGATTCTGAGGTTAAAATCTGAATTTAGCCCGTCAGTAGTGGCGTGTCGGTCTTTTCGCCGCCCGTATAAGTTTTCTTCTCCTAACTTATATCACATTACAAATACAGCGGAGATCTACCATGTAGCTGACTTTGAAGCTTTCTCAAGCAACTTAGTGAAGTAACAGGGCGCCTCTGTTTTTCTTTCAGGTAGATTTTTCGAAACAAAGTTGAAATTGGGAAAAAAGTCTCCGTAAAAGTCACTAATGCGAGTTCATTTTTACTTTTTCCAATTACTCCAGATCTCATGAATAAAATGCATAATTTAAGAAAACTGCAAATTTATATTTTCGTTGTAATGTTATTTTCGTATATTAGGTGAAAAATATTTCTTATTTTACATATTTGGTATGCGGAGGGCCAGCGGCGAAAAGACCGAGCGCGACTAATGTCGTTGTGAAAAAAGTCGCGACTACTCGCGGGTTAAGAGTGCAATTATTTACATGCAAAGATATTACTGACAATCGTGACTTCAAATTTTAAGTTACAATGGATTGAGTTAAATGATTATTTTAACATGATCAAATTAAAATATCGTTTGTTTAAAAAATAGTAAATGCGAAAATATGAGTAGCGCGTACGATAATTTGAAAGAGGTTAATTTGTAAAAAATTGAAAATGATGTCGCATTTAGATTTCATGCCAAAAAAACTCTACAATCGTGTCAAAGTGAAATGAATTCTTCTTTTTATCAATCCGGAATACCAAGGATAACAACATTAATTGATAACTTTATCATAATATTTGATATTTATAGTATATTTTACTGATTTCGTATACAATTATAATTTAAATTTAGTAATTTTTGCAATTGAATTTTAGAAATAGTATTTTATAGCAACTAATATAAGACACAATACTAACAAATATAAGATAACTAAGATATCAAATAATATAAGATAACTTAATACTAACTAATATAAGATACAATTTTTTTTTGTAACTGATATTGTAGGTTTATTATAAAAGTAATGGAATCAGTTCCATTTTAAACATGTTCTTTTATCAAAATTCGTCGCGTTGTACTTTGTATAGTTAGTTGCCAAATAATCTCCTCTCAAGTTAATAAATTTTATTTAAACTAGACTATCATTGTTTTTACCCCTAAGCATTTTATTTAAGAATGGAAAAATACTCCAAAATATACCTGCATAAAGCACAAATTTTCTGAATAGTAACATATTTTAATAAATTATTTTTTTTTTATCTTAATTAATTAAAAACTTATAATTTATCAGCATAATTTTATATTTATTTTGTCTAAAAGGTGTGTATATATATATATATATATAATGTTTTGGAAATAACCAAAATTGTTAAGAGGATTTTTTAAGTACTGTTTTGTTTTAGTTGTGTTTAATCTAATAAATACAATAATGTTACTTGATACGAATTCTAAAAATCTTTTCCCCAACTTAAATCTCTTCTCTTTTTATGCACTGCGCTTAAAAGTTGGGAATAAGCTAGAGTATTTTAATGCAGATTTTACAGATTCTTGTAACATTTTGTGAAAGAAGTATTTTTACGGATTGAGTTTCTTTAGCAAAATAGATAAGTAGTAATGGTCTAAATGCTCCACGTGTATATTCGAGAAAGATTTAGATGGACGAAAAAAGAACTACATCTATGCATTGTTAAAATCGTTAAATTTTTTTGAGTAATTCAAATCCAGTGGAATGAAATAAATTTATTTTCCTCGTAAAATCTATTTTAAAAAATAAATTCTTTGACGCATTCATTGTAAATTCCTAAAGATACTAGGGAAATGAAATCACTATAAGGAAGTACTTCAATTCAGAAATTTGCTTTCTTCTAAAAATCTTTAAATTATATATTTATTAATGAATGATAAACAGAAAAACATTGATAAAAGTATTTATATATATACACACACACAGGAGCATCAGGTATTTGAGAACACATGCTATGGGTAAAATATCTTCTTGTATATAATAGTTACGAATATTTTTTTGTTACAAGTGTTTATGTCAGAACCTGAACCAACTGAAGATATGAAGAAGCAACGTGTCATTGGCTTAATTATATTTGGATTAAAATATTGCCAGATATTTGAAGTTTGCTCGATCATTCATATTTATTGTAAAGTCATTTGAACATGAAATTTTTCCCACGTGAAACACAGACATCAAAGTTTCATGTTGAAATGACATTAACAACAATATGAAATCATTATCGCACTGGAACTCTTCATTCAAGTCTATGAATATATCCCATGAAATCAACGAGAGAACTTGCTAAGGAAAAGCAAGCTTCTGAGGCCACAATTTTTATTCATGAAAATGTTGTTCATGAAGGCATTCGTTAGAAGTCTCATGGGATGAGGAGAGTAAAATTCTTGCACGAAAGAGCCAGAAAAAATTGCCTTACCAGAGATAAGCGCCTTATTAACTTTCTGAAACTTTAAGAGTAATATGAAATTCTCTTGTTCTATTTCAAAGAGAAAAACGTCGCCCAACTAAGGAACCTTACAAAGATTGATGATGGTGAGCTGATGAATAGCAAAAGAGATTCTGACAGACATGTTCATAAAATTTCTTACTTCACTTACAATTCGAGGGTGGGGGGTAGGGGTATTCCCGAGAAGTGAGGACAATCTGATGCATCCACATATCATCTTCAAGGTACCACAGTTAACGAATTGTTAAAGTACTAAATCACTTCTCTAACTCATCGGTGTAATCTAACTCATCGGTTGGCTCTATTAAATATAATTTTTAAAAAAGACACTGCGCTATCCTTATAACCCATACAAATAAAAAATATATGGCTGAAGTATTCACAATAATGAATCCCAAGGTTAGCTAGATATTAACCGAATGGACTATTATGTATGTGGTGCAGTTGAGAGAGACTCGAACGGTCATCCACACAACAATGTTGCAGCTCTCAAAGCAATCGTTGAGTATATAGTGGAAAAATATTCTCAACCATCCTGTGATCATTATCTGACATAATATTTTAGTCTCTAAAGTTGTTATTGCGACTGCCAGTGGTTTTTACTAATAATTTTACCCAGTGTATATGTGGTACTTGTATAAACCGTAAAATAAAATAAAATTTCTATCTTTTAATGTATTACTGTTTGAAAACAGTCATGATTTTTTCTCAAATATTTGATACACCCTGTATGTATATTATGTAATTTTTCCAAGCTACAGAAGTAGTTAGGAAAACTCGTAAGGCTATAGGTTTGTACTTGGAAGCTATAGGTTTGTACAAAACAATTTGTAGTATCGTTAATAAGTATATAAATGCATGACACTTACAGTCACCGTGGGTCTGTGTCATCCGATCTCATATAAAACCCGGAAACACAACACAATCGAATGGCTCGAATTTGAATACATATAATTGTTTCAAAATGTTTTTGTGTCATTTCAATTTGTGAGAAAATCAACTCAAATCTTAAAAAGATATTAATAATAAATGATTTCTTTAACGATTTATACTCTATCGTACATGATTAACTCAATGACTCAATGATTAACAAAATAGTAATGATTCCAGATTGCCATATTGATTACCTTTTATTTAAAATGAAGTCATATTATTTCCGTATTACTGAATTTAGTATGTATAATCGTAATAAATGTTTTACTCATGCATTTTTGTATGAGATTGCCGAGCTAAGATGTAAATATTTATGAAACAAATTGCAGTTCGAATGCTCTCATTTTCTACATTTGACGCGCAATTTCCATTTTTTTTTTTTTTTTTTTTTTTTTTTTTCTAGCGTTTCCTGTGACCTTAGCATACAGCAGTCATTAGCCCAAAAAATCACTATACACAACATTATAGCCAGCAGAAGTTGATTAACCTTGCTGCTGTACAGAATTCATTTGCATTTTTTTTCTTACTCAACATTTGTCAGATCACATCGAAGAATCTTAATATTTATTCAGTGCTTAATAAAATCAATCAGTAGTATCAAAGCTAGGAAAGTTTTATTTTAAATACTATCAAACTCCGCAAAGGTAATGGAATTTATCCGGTCCGTTCAATACGCGATAATTAACACAAATAGAATGTTCGATGGGCCTGTTTATCAAACAAGCTACAAAATGAGTGAACATTTTTTAATTCTTTACTGCATGACCTTTTCTATTTTTAAGAAAAATATTATCTGAAATCTATATATCAGTCTATTAATGGCGAAAACATGAAGATAAATTTCAAATTTCCAGCTAAAATATTATATTTTATGGTGCGGATTATACGTACACAAATGGGGTTTTAAAAGGTGGTATTTCTATATTTTGCAACTAAATGTGTTTAAATTAATTAATTTTATCTGCTTAATACTCAGAAAATTTCGCTATATTACTATTTTTTAGTATTCATTAAAAATAATGAAATTAAAACTTACCTTAAAACTTACCAAAATTTCTTTTGCTTCTGAAGTATAAATTCTAATTTTTTAACTGGTGTAGCCATCTTACTGGAGCAAAATAAGGTTATCTTCTTTGGATTGTTTCTTATTATGAACTCAGATCGCATAGGCGAAATCCATGCCACATAGCGAAAATAATATATTTTTTAGGTATATGGCACATAAGGCAGATAAGATTATTGTTTAGCTTTTTCGTCGAAATGAGTGTTAGTGAATACATCAATACATCTGAAAGGGTTAAACTTACAATGTATCAGTTCTAAGCAGATAGCATTGCATGTCAAGATTACTATTTTGCAATACGTTTGTAGTATTTTTGACAAGACGATGCTAAAGTTTTTACTTGCTTGCGAAGAATTTGCAGTACTTTATTCATGACAGAACTACATTTTATATTTGTCGTTAATTTGCAAAAATATTGATACTGCAAGTGATTAACTTGCATCACAAGTTAACGGCAAGTTCAAAGTAGTGTGACTTCGGCGTTTGTGGGATTTTGCTGCAGACGTATTATAAACTAATATATCTTGTAATGCCGAACTTGCTGTAACCTTGAAGATTTGCAAAGCAAGTCTTTTGCAATTTTTCTATAAACTAAAATTGGTACATGGATTAGAATTAGATTTCATTAAACTTTTTGTGGATTATATTACTGTTATTTCCGACGTATAATCCGCAGATCAAGCAATCATTTTCCGACCCAGAAAATTTTTTAAATAAAATGTCACTAATCGATCTCTGTAAATAATTAGCTTAAATTACTAAATAAAATTTCTGCGTCAAAAAAGAATTGTTTGATCAGCGGATTATACGCCGGAAATTACGGTACTCCCCTCATGTACATATGTGCTCTTTCTTGTTTTGTTTTTTTATTTCTAATATTAAATTTCAAATCTTAAAAGAAAACATGAAATACAGTTAAAATTGCACAAAACGAACAATATAACTACTCTACTCAATCTTTTATGTGTTGCGTATACACTTAACGATACACTTTTTATTTTTATTCGATTACAATTCATATTAATAACTCTGTATTACAAAAAACTTATGTAATTTTTAAATAAAATATAAAGGGTTGTAAATAAATGATTTGCTTGCTGATAATTTATTATTTAATTTTGTCCATGATCTTAAACTTAATATGTCTATATCCCGGTAAGTTTCTTATTGTTAATCATAAAAGAAGAAAATCGAAATTCTAAAATATTAATCAAACTAAACAAATATTTTAAGAGAGTCAAATCATTTCGTAAAAACTATTGCTTCTATCAAAGTTAAAATTTAAAAATACTAAATGACTCACAAACTTTTATTATTTTTAATTTTAATATCTGATTACTTTTTTTTCTTTAATATCATTTATTGCTTTACTTACATATAGTCTTTTCACAATTTTTGTGCTTTTAAGTACTTCTAAAAACTAAAAGTGTGTCATAAGATTATTATTGCCTCAGTTGGCAATTCTACAAAATAACACTCCTATATAACATTTTTTTTAAACATTACTTGTTTAAATTTCGAAATATAACCTATTAATCAGTTACTTTAAACCAAGTATTATTTCACTTTAATAGATATTTGGTATAGTATATGTTAAACTTTAATAGATATTACCTTGGATTGTCTTTTTATTAACAATTATAATTTTGTTGTATACAATTATGCAAGTAAACAATAAATATAGAAGTTAAAATATTTTAAATGATTTGCAATGTTTAAACAACAAATTTTCAGTTCTTTATTTATAATAACATAGAAAAAAAGATTTTAAAATAAAAACGTATGTAATTTCACATTAGAATAATATAATAGGTTATAGAGATTTCAAAAAGGAAATATCGATAGGTAGATGTTTTTCTTCTAATGCATCATTTTAAATAAATATTTCAGGGTGTTTTAGAAATTTTAAGATCAATTTTATTTTGCGCAAGTAAATTAACAAATAATTTTTTTTTCGTTTTAAAATTTACATTATTTATCTAAACATATAGAAAGTGATATTTACTCAAATTTTATCGTTTATTTTATGCTCTATTTATTAGCATCGCTTTAAAAATAAATTATGCTAAAATATATGTTCTTGGAGAAATAGCGAATGATTTATCGATATTTGAAATAAACATTTAAGTTTAAAAATATCAACCATGCATTTCGATATGCATTTGAATTGCAGAATTCTGTTTTGTTTGATGTAAATTATTTCCAAGATGCTATTTTCCTATTTTGTATTTTCCACTATCATATTTGTGTTCTTCACCAAGAGAAAATTTATTTGAAATTATTTCTAATCATTAACACGTTCACTGCCGCTTACGTGAAGATGTGATGATAGTTAATGCCGCACTGTAGAAATGGGTTTTTCCCAGAAGCCAATTTATTTTTTATAACAAAGAATCAGTGAAAGATTTTCCCGCGTCAGCGCGTGACTGGCTATTGAGACATCACCATACATCGCGCGCTGGCGCATGAGTGGCCCCTTAGCGTTAGCGCCATATCACACGCTGGCACGTGTTCGGCAGCGAATGTGTAAAAGATGAATTATTAAATTCCGTATTTATAAACATTTTCTACAAACACTTCTACAAAAATATATTCGCCAAATCTTTTCGCTACAAATATCATTGCTCCAAATTGCGACTAAAATCTTAATTTGTCGAGTAAACAAGCAATTCGATTAGCCAAATTGCTAATGCTCAGTTTTTGCTTTTTCTTTCTTTTCTTTTTCGTTTTCAATACTGTTTCGTTTTGCATATATAGTTATTCTTAATATATTTCCAGCGAATTGTTGAAATTAGATTAATAACAATCTTTGTCGCAGTTATAAAAATTTAAGTTATTTTAGAACATAGTGAAAAAAAAGAGAAGACATTAAATGATTAAAGAATTTTTTTGTGCAACTAGGCGAATTTATTTAGCTAATACATTTTTCATTTGGCGAATGTTTTTTTTTATTTTTAATTAGCCAAATTACTAACGTTGGTCAAATGTCAGCGAGAACGCTGGTCTTCATACATAAAAGTTTAAACTATATTTATTGTATTAAGAGATTATTTATTATAAAGTTTCAAAACAATCTTCATGAAATATATCAAAAGATAGAAAGGTTTATGTTCTACTGTTTCTAATTTCTGATATTTTCCTTCCTATTAATTTTCTCTTCACCAATCGGAGAAAAATTAAAGAAAACGCAAATTTTGATCCCAGCCACCAATTATCAAACCGTGCAGTAAAAACTAATGATTTTAAGAGTCACGAATCACTCAAAAAAAAAAAAAAAAAAAAAAAAACCGTCATTTATTTTACGTAAAAATCTTCAAGCTATACGATATCTGAGACTTTTACTACAGATTACATTAAGGTCAAATATATCATTATTATTAAATTATAATGTTTTACATTAAAATATCTCACATGTTAATTTGTCGTTAATTTTATGCTTTTTAAATGCTTCTTTAAATGATAATTAATTAACCATACAAAGTGGAATTTAAAAATTTTAAGGAGTAAACTAAAGCTTAATGTTTTCTCATAAGCAAAACGAGAAATATATTATTTTAAAATTATAACAGATTTTTAAATTAAACATACGGAAAATGCATAAAACATGATAAAGCCAAAAATATCCTTTCCAACTATATTCATCTTTTGAATTGCAAATATGTATCTTCCAGCCATTTTATCATTACTAGTCAAAATAGAAAAAAAAAAAAAAAAAAAAAAAAGACAAAATCTGATTTAGCATTTTAAATGACGCTAATAGACACAATTATTACCGACGAATTTGGATGTAATTCTCAGTATAACGAACCATGTCACTTTTAAACTTGACACAACTCCAAACTATTCCAATTCTTTAAGAGTCAGATTTTATTATTTATGCCATAAACTGTCACTTATTTACACTCGTCATCATTTTTCTTTTGAAAATTAAATGAAATGACAAACAAAATCAAACTTTCCTCAATCGATTTATCCAACTAATCATAGAACTTCACTTCAGTATACTTTTTGTGGCTGGCAATTCTTTCCCTCGCCTAAAAATATCAATGTTCTCATTTACGTATTTAATGTAAAATATTATCAAAGTTTTAAAGACTTTTAAACATAAACATTTAAATTTATTTGATATTATCATGATTCATGCATAAAGATATGATCGTACATGAGTTACTCTCATATTATCATGAAATAATATTTAAACATCTTAAATAATTTCATGGGCTTATTTTCTTAAATGGGCATTCACAATAATAACAAATACTTTTTCTTTATTACATTTTATTTATATTAATTTTTAGGACAAATCTTGTTAACTTTCTAAAGATTATTCATTCTTGAAAAAAAAAATGTTTTTTTTCCTATATTCCTACCACTTTTTGAACTACAACCAAAATATCTATCTTCCTGTTAATTTTCTCTTCACCAGTCAAAAGTAAAATCAAAGAAAACCCAAACTCTGATCCACCAATCCAAACCTTATTAAAAATGACTGAAACAGTCACAAATCATTCCGCACGAACCAGCATTTATTTCTAAGTAGAAAGCTTCAAACCAATAAATTACCCCAAAACTTTTATTCCATATTACTTTGGAAGACGTTTCCCCTACAAATTGTCTGTCAAGAAACACAGAAATTGTTCAGAAAGAGGAATGGTTACGCATTTTTCAGAATAATTTATTTTCGAAAGAAAAACTGGCGTAATCCGTTTGTTTGAGAAATATACTCGAAGAAAAATGTACGCAATTGCAGAAAGACTGAAATTTTCATCAGTTGAATAAGGAAGAAAGCGAATTTTTGTAAAATTTAGAGATTTCGTATGAATAATTCAGAAAAATCACAGACTAAAAATGGATTTCAATTTTTGAAGAGAAAAATGACCTTTGATATTTTGTTGTGCTGTACTAAATTTTCCATCAGTGAACTTTACTTCGATGGTTAATTTTAAACATAATGCATAAGAACACATTGATATTTGGTGACAAAAGAAATTTTATTAATTCATAAGTTTAATAATGTTAAAAAGAGTAATGATGAAATTCCTGGAAAAATAACTATGTATAAGGCTATTAATAAAATCATGCATTGAAAAATGAATTTAAATTCTATAATTACAGTTATACCTCGAATTTTCTCTGCAACGCGTTCCAAATCTAGTCATGTCAGTTGAAAACGGCGTAAGTCGAGGTACATTTAGGTAAGGAAAAAAAGGATAGGTAATAAAAAATTTCCATAGTTTAATAAACATATTCTGCATTATTTAGGGATTATGAGTCATACATTTAACAACACCAAGAAAATAATTGTAATAAAAAATTTTGAAGTAGCTCACTATATGATGTAATGTACTAAAGACGCGAATGAAAGACGTTTGTAAAAAAGCAAATCCTAATTCGTTGCTGTACAAAACGAATTTATCATTGCATTTCATAAGTTTAATAGAATAAATAACCATAAAAGTGTCATCGATGACTAATTTGAGACATTTTTTAAACATTTTTATATAACTCTCGTATATTTTTTATCATTACAACATTGTCTTGAACTACATACCGTCATAAACTCATAGTAATGCTAAACTCTTAATTTCTTGTCCATACATTAACTACAAGACTTATTCGTGTAGCTCCCGGAAAGAAATTCTAAATACAGGCAGATAAGAAGAACCTGAGTAAAAAATAATTGTGATAAAACATAACTACCGAATTTTTTCTCTTGCTATGGTATTAATCAAAGTCAAAAGGCTTCTCAAAATCTAAATTGTAACACTCTGCAGGCGTCACAAATCATAGTATCTATACAAATAAAATCGCTCTGTCTATCTGGCTGTATGTGTGTATCTGCTATGGCTACCGAAAACTTCCGAACGTATGAGGCTAAAATTTTTGGTAAAGTTAGTCCAATAACTTCCCTAATGTACCTGAAGTTCATAATTTTATTTTATTTATTAGTTTCTAAAATATTAATTACGAAACATAACCACGGCTCATTAGAGGTTGCAGAAGCTTTTGCTTGTTAAGATGTTGCTTAAGGATGGAGGTCATGGTGTCAGAGCATGATGTTCGGAAAACGAGAAAATTGCACATGCTCATAAACACATTTACGTAGCAAAACGACAGAAGGAACTTTTTGACAATATTTTATTGACTATATATCTGTTTTTATTGTAATTTTTAATCTAAGTTGACCAAACCTTTCAATATATTTAAAACTGAATGACATAGTACGAAAGATAAAATTATAACTTTCAGATGTTGAATATATATTTTTTAAATGTTATAGTTAATACATTGAAAAAAATCTTCAAAAAAGGTCATTTTTCCGAAAACAGCTTTCCTCCTTATTGCAAAGTCCCTTTACGACGCAAATATAAAGATACTGTCAAACCAGGTTATGCAACTGACTTTCTTTAATGTGAAATTAAACTCTTACAAATTTACGATCAAATGCAGGTTATCTAGGCTCATCAAGAGGTTGTTTTTTCTACCCGTTAAAAGTAAATAAATGTCCATATTTTAACACAATCTTTTTAGAAAATCTCAATAGACAAGATTTACATCACTTATGAAAATTTCAAAATGTTTAAAGGGGTAGAAACATTGTTTTTTCAAAATAAAAATGCGAAAACTTTGACAAAAGAAGTTAGAAATCGAGGGTTCGGTTCCACTGGATTTTAGCTATATTTTTTTCTTTATGGATATAATAATGCTAATGCTTTTATTATGGTTAAAATATGCGCATTTTTTAACGAAGTATTTAAAAAAGGCTTGGTTTTAGTTATATTTATGATCCATTAAAATTTTCAGAAAATTCAGACAATAATAACCATCTATTTTGCTAAGCTAATGAAACCGACGCCAAGAAAAAAAAGGAAGAATATATTTACGCTTCGATATTGAACCTTAATTTACAGACTCTTGTAAAGCTTTTTGCAGCGTAGTGACCTAACGTCTGAGTTTTCTATACGAAGGATCTCTGGATCAAAACTCAGTTAGACTAAGTTGTAATTTGGATTAATCCTGTATCTTATAAATCTCATTGTTCAACATACTTAATTAAAAGAAATTTCGTAATATTTTCTTTTCTTGTAATTTTAAAATTTTCTAATTATTTTTAATTTTGAAACAACTGAATTATTTGAAAAAAAGTTGTCCATAAATGAATCGAGTTATAATATTTTAAAAAAAAAGTAAAGACACTACATAGTTTTAGAATGTCCAATCGATTGAAATATGTATTTTTGATGGCAGGTGTTTATATTTACCTATAAAAACAATTCATCCACATATAAAAGACGGCCACACACAAACAAAATGTCGAAAGAAATAAAATGATACTAGCTTGGCGTATATATTGGCGCTTAGTATAAAGTGTCTGCGCTTAATGGTAATAATCCCAATAAAGGGTCCCCAACCGAAGTACACGAATGACCAGTGATAAATTTCTTTTAAGTCACGATCTCTAAATTTCATAAAGCTTAATTGCATTTTTAAGGAAGTGGGTAAGAGCTAAAACCTGTTTTTTTTAATTAATTGCAAGTTTCCGTTATAAAAAATCTTTATTCTATTAGAAAATAAATTTACTGGACAGTACATATTTCAGAAATCTATATAGTAGTATTTGATTGCAATTTCATTATTTTTTTTCTCAGTATTACAGTTTCTAATACGTTTGTAATAACTTTTTCATCTAAAGGTGATTAAAAAGTTAAAATATTGAAAACATAATTAAACTTTAATTTAATTCATCAATTAATTTAAATATTTTTTTTAATTTGAGGCAAATTAAAATTTTGAACCTTAATATGTGACTGTACACAACTTTTCAAATGAACAAAAGTCGGACATGGTAAATTGCGCAGACTATTTCCACTTCCTCTCCCTCTCGGTACGGAACTACACTACAAATATCTAATTCATCTGAGAATATTTTTACGGGTCCGGGCAACGCCGGATGGGGAAGCTAGTATCAAAGAAAAATTATGTAATCATGCAATACAGAATACTTTTTTGTTTAAGTGATGCAATTTATCACGAAGAGTGCTATGAGCAGACTTTTGATTAATTAGCAAACGTGGAGAGCTCGATTTGAACCAGAAATCTCTTTAAAATAGACTTGAATTTAAATATTACACAAATAATATAAATTAAATTGATAAGTTAAAAAGCATTAAATAAAAATTTTATTATTTTTAAAATAATATGTAAGTGAAAGGTTTGGCGCTTCCAGTATTAAAATTGAAAATTGAAGAGAGGAAAAAGGTAGATTTTAAAATAAAATAGTCTAGTATATAACGTATCTGTACATGCATAACATTATATTTTTATAGTAACTACTTTAGAAAAATTAACATATGCACCACTGTGCAGCTATATTTCATTGTAAAAAAAGAATTTCCCTTCATTTTCATACATAACATAAGAGTGAACGGTGCTGAAAAGCCTGGAAGCAGTAAGGGGCTTCCTAGCATCGAAAAATTCACTCTTTCTTTTAATTGTCTTGCTCTTATATTAAATATTAAATAATAATATAGCTGTACGGTTAATGCTTCATATATAAGATTTAATATAGTTAAAGACAACAAAATAATAAAAAGATAGGTTCAGATAATTTTTAGAAGGTATATAAAAATAAAGTAAACATAAAAATAAAGAATCTACATTGATAAATATCGAAAAAAATATCTTTATTTTTTATTGAACTTAATTTAATAACTCAATACTGTTATAATAGTATATAAACTAGTTAAATTACATTAACGTAAATAATGTCTGCTAAGAACATTGTTGTATAACCTACTTATAATAAAAAAAATTTCAGAAGCTGTAATTAAAATTCCATGTCTAAGAAAAGTTAAATTATAACTATTCTGTCAATCTCATTTTTTAAGCCAAAGAAATATTCGTTTTGCGCATGATGATTAAAGTTTTTTTTTAATTCCAGTATGTCGAAAGATGACTTGTAAAAAAGAGTTGAAAAGATTTTAATATTCAATCACATTTATGGTATAAATAAAACTGTGTTTGAAAGCTAATCCTTTTCGATTGTCTGGATATGAGTAATAATTGTGCAGACAGTACACTTTACAAAAGTCAATGAATACATTATTTCATTAAATATATTTTGAATATATTTTGTATTTACTACTTAGAAATTTATTTTTCTAAATGTCAATTATTTAAAGCTTACTATATTTGAAGTACGCGTATAAAAATGTAAATAAATGCATATTGTTTACTTTTGAATGCATTGTTCCTTTACGAATTTTAAAGATTCTAAGGATATAATTTTTTTTATTTTTCAAAAGGAAATATTTTAATTGGATGAATAAATTAAATAAAACATCTTTTGAAAAGAATTATAGAAGTTGTTTTGTATTATGTTAAATGATTAAAAGAAAATGCTAGGTTGAAAATAATTTGTAGGGTTAAGATATTCAAAAGACAACGTTTAGATTTTCTTTCTAAAGAAATTGGATGATAAAATTATTTAATTCTTTAAAAACCTATAAAAGAAGAGTTAAAAAAAGGAAATGAGATTATGAAAAAGGAAGGCATAATCCATTTCTTTTGGATCCTGCTTATTATATAATGACAATAGAACAACTTCAATTAGTATCGCATAAGAATAGGGGTTGTCAGTACATTTATTTGGAGTATATTCTGCTAACATTTCAAGGGATGAAAATATCATAAGATGAATATTCATTAAGAGGACAATATGGAAATTTTTGGCATTATAATTCATAACAATGACAGATTCTCAAATGAATAATGGTTAGCTTAATTAATTTCTTAAGAATTGCAGATTAAAAATTATAACTAAAAACAATGTCAATAATTCAGTCTTTCGTCTTAATTGTCTTGCTACTATATGAAGAATTATATAAAAGTATAGCTGCACTTTTAAGACTGTATATGGAGTTTAACTCTTCGGACTCGGGTGCCTCTTACACAAACTTTATTCGATTAGCACCACTTTTTTTAAAGGACTTTCCTTAAAATAGACAATTTCAAAAATTATCTGATTAAATAAGGAAAATTTTATTTTCCTTTATTACTGGTGCCAAAAACTATTTTTGGAAGGAAACATGATGTCTCCGCAGCTGACACAATGGAGTGCCAAGGGCTGAAATATACATAAAGAGATCAGAATAATTAAAAAGATATGTTCGAAAGATTTTTACAAGATATATAAAAACAGAGTTAAATGAAAAATAAAGAATCTTCTTTGATAATTATCCAAGCAGAAGTTAACGTGTTTTAAATGAACTTAATTTAATAACGTAATACTGTTATAAAAGTATATGAAATAGTTAAATTTTATTAGATTTAAAAATGTATGCAAAGAATGTAGTTGTATAAACTGCTTATAATTAATGAAACGAACCCAAATTCTCATTATAACTCCATGACTATAACAAGTTAAATTATAACTATTATGTTATTCTCATCGTTTTTAGAAAGATTGTATTCTTTTTTCTCATGATGACAAAAGAAATTTTATTGATGTTTCAATACGTTGAATGATGACTTGTAGAAATTGATTAAAAATATGCTAGTATTCAATTGCATATGTTGTATAAGTAAGATTGTGTATGAAAGCTTCTTATAACTTTCGATTGTTTGGATATGTGTAACAATTCTGTGGAAAGTGCACTTTAAAAAAGTCAAAAATATATAATTTCGTTGAATATATTAAATATATATGGTATTGGGGGGGGGGCTTTTTAGAAATTTATTCTCGTGAATTTCATTAGTTTAATGGCTCCAATATTTGACGTACGCGTATAAAGATTTAAATAAATAAAATAATATAATATAAATAAATAAAATATATAAAAATATAAATAAAATATTGATTATTTTTTAATGCATTAATACCTTACTATTTTTTAAAAATCTTACCATGTAACTGTCTATTTTTCTAAAGGAAATATTTTAATTGGACGAATAAATTAAACAAAACACCTTTTGCAAATAACTATGCAAGTTGTTTTGAATTATGTCAAAGGCTTAAAAGAAAATGCGAGGTTGCATAAAAGTTACGAGGTTCAGATATTCAAAAGACGATGTTTCGATTTTTTTTTTCTAAAGGAACTGCATGATAAAGCTATTTAATTCTTTTTAAATCTATATAAGGAAAGATAATGAATGAAAACGGAAGACATAATCCATTTCTTTCGGATTCTGTCCATTATGTAATGACAATAGAACAACTTTATTTAGTTTCTCATAAAATTAAGGGTTGTCAGTACATTTATTTTGCTAACTTTTCAAGAGATGAAAATGTCAGACATAAGAGAAATATTCATTAAGAGTGCAATATGTAAATTTTACGCATTATAAATCAAAATAATGAAAGATTCTCAAATGCAGATTGGCTAGCTTAATTAATTTCTAAAGAATTGTGGGAAAAATTGTATTCATTAACAAGTAAATAATGCATATTGCATGCTAGCCTTGCATTTGAAATCAGGCCTAAACCTAACTTTAGTATTATTGACGTTAAATCACATTGCTTAATTTAATAACCTTATTCTGTTATATGTGGTAAGAACCACGTTCTTATCACACGATTTTCACATTTACTTTGGTTTCCCAGTAACAATAGACTTAATATACCTACACAGATATTAATTCAGACTCGGATGTGAGAATTTTAGTCTGATATTTTGTGATGTATTACACTATTGTATAGATTTGTGTATTTATAATTCAGTATTCATTGTAGCCTTTTACTGACATTGTTTATATATATTTTTTTTTCTTTGCAAAGTCAAGACTGAGTAATTGTTGTTGTCTTTATTTCTACACTAGCTGTTCTGCCCGGCGTTGCCCGGGTTCATCAAAAAATAGCAAGAATTGCGAAAAAACTTTAAAAATCATAATAAAAACCTCGAAAAATTTAAAAAATGCTGCACGAATTTCGTCTAAACTTCGTTGAAAAGAGATGGGCTAGAAAATTGAAGTTTGATTACTTTTACTAACGTGGAAAAATTTTACAAATCGCAAAAAACATTAAAAATCTCATAAAAATATAAAACAAAATTCAAAAATTGTGTTTCAAAATTCGAATAAACTTTGAAGAAAAGAGATCAGAATTTAATAAATTCGGCCAAAAATTGAACCTCTAAAAAGTCGACGCGGGTCGCGAAGAAACGTAAACATCGCTTTAAAAATGGCAAAATTTTCAAAAATCACGGAACTCAAAATTTACTCTACTTGGATAAATGTTTTGAATCTAATTAATTTGATAATATAAAAAGCATTGGAATACGAAAAAAACTGCAAAAAAAAATCGCAATAAAAATCTTTAATCGACAGGAGAAAATTTATCATATTAGCAAAGAAATTAAAAACCGAATTTCTTTTCCGTATCTGAAAAAAATCGCCGTGAACTCAAAGAAAAAAAAAGCATACTGCATTAAAAATCGCTGTAGATAAAAATAAGAGAGCAAAACAATTAACATAAAGGATAAAAGTTTGAAACCAAACTCTTATTAGTCTAGAAATTAAAAATCGAATTCCTTTAAAAAATGTAAGACTGAAAAAGCCCAAAAATTGCATTGAAAATTGTAATGAAAGTCGTAAAACATTAAAAAATCCCTAGGGTAAAAATTCAATGTTATAATATAAAATATTGTAATCAAGGAATTAACCATATTAACCAAAAAGTTTGAAATCAAAATCGATTTCCGGATGTAAAAATATCGCCACGGAACTTCAAGAATGGCTAAAAATTACATTGAAAATTGCATTAAAAATAGCTAAATATTTGGAAGTCAATGCTTAAAAAAATAATATTAAGGCAGGGCGGGGGGGGGGGGGGTTATGATCGAAATCATTCCTAAATTACAAAATGTAGGCATGGAACGTCAAAATCATATTAAGAGATAAAACATTGCATTCGAAACATAACTACATTAAACAAAATGTTTAATATCAAAATTGGTTTCTGAATCGCAGAAAATCGCCAAGCAACTTAAAAAAATGGCTAAAAATCGTATCGAAAACTATATTAAAAATCGCTGAATATTTAAAAGACATGACTGTAAAAATTTAATATTCAGTCGAAAATATTGTAATCGGAAATCGTTCATGAATAAGGAAAAGTCAACACGGAACACCTAAAATCCCCCAAACTAACTAAAAATTACATTGAATATTGCATTAGAAATTGGCAAAATTCATAAAAGCCAGGAGAACAAATTGTACTATTTATGCTAAAAGTTAGAAAACGAAATTCTTTTACCGATGTCAATAACTGCCGCAGAACTTGAAAAATCACTATAAAACAGATTAAATATCAGTAAAATTTAAAAATCCGGACACAATTTGCCATAGTAAGATAAACATTTATATTAAATTCCTGCTGACATAATTTACCATAATGGGACAAAACATTGAAATCTGAACTCTTTCATTAGTTAAAAAATATCGACACAAAACTTGTTAAACATTTTATGAAAATACACAAAAAATCTGAATCACTGATGTCAAAATTTACTACATTAAGCTACAATTTATTTAAAAATTTCTTTTCCAATTGTGAAAAAATCGCCGTGAACTCGAAAACATCTAAAAATTGTATTCAAAAATTCATTACAAATCGTTTCAAATTTAAAAATAGCGGGGGACAACATTTATATTAATGGAGTAAATTAGTGTAATCTGAATTATTTCTTAAATACGAATGAAAAATCGGCGAAAAGCGTGAGAAATAATGAAAACATTGCTAAAAATTGCATTAAAAAATCACTAAATTTCAAAATTCGTAAATGAAGTGTAAATGTTTGAAATTAATTTCCTTTCCGAAATTTCAAAAAATAGCCGTGAGATTCAAAAAACCAATACAAAACCATTGAAAAATTCATTAAAAATCACTAAATGTAAATACATCTTATGAATAAAAAAAATATTCTAGTCGTGTAAAACGTAGCAACCATTCTTTTTTACATGAATTACAAAAAAATGACGCAGAACACAAAATACATCAAAAATCACATTGAAAATCGACAAAATTAAAAAAAGGTAAATGGTGAAATTTACTATAATAGGCTAAAAGTTTGAAACCAAAATAATTTTTTAATTGTTAAAACACCACTGTGGTGGGGATCGATAAAAAATAATAGTAAATAAATCGCATTAAAAAGTTCAATAAAAACGCATTGAAAAGTGCACTAAATATCGCTAGTTATTTTTTAAATCGCAGTAATCAGAATTTCATCAAACGGATAAAACATTCTAATAGGAAATCTGAACTGTTTGATTATCCGGTTGACCAAGAAACTATCTGGGTCAAACCATAAGATTAAACTACAATAATGGCGGATCGTAGATTCCATATTCACTCGACATTAAACATGTTACATATGTTTGTTACGTCATCAAGTGGTTTTTACTTCTATTTGTATATGTATTTATATCAATGTTTTTCTAAATTATCTTTCTTTTCATTATTTAACTTAAAAATTACATTTATTTGCATAATTTGGCTTGTTTCACGATTGATATAATTTGGCGAAATTGGTCGACAGGATAATCACGTAGTAAAAAGAAATCCTTTATAGATAATAAAAAATCGACACGGAACACAACAATTCTTGAAAAACCGCGTTAAAAATCTTTAAAATTATATTAGATTAAAAGTTTGAAATCAATTTTTACTTCCGAATATCAAAAAATCACCATAAAACTCGAAACATTTCTAAAAACTGCATTAAAAATCACTAATATTAAAATATCACATGGGTCAAAATTTACTCTAACAGGGTAAAACGTCGTAATTGGAAATATCTCATGAATGACAAAAATCCGACATCAAACGCAAAAAATCTCGAAAAATCGCATTAAAATTAGCTGAAATTCATAAATCTTAACAGCTAAAATTTAATACATCAGCCTGAAAGTTTTAAGCAAAATTCCTTTTACTAATGTCGAATAATAGCGGTAAAATTTATATTAAATAATTCACTAAAAATCCAAACATCGTTGCACGAAATCCAAAAAAATTATATTTGAAAAGAGACCAAAATTCACTAATTTAGGTCGAAAAAATGAAACCGCTTTCCTTTTCGCTAATGTGGAAAAATCGAAACCTACTAAAATTCGCATATGAATTAAATTTTAAAAACTGAAAATCGGCCTTCAAGGTGTAAAATTTCATACATAACTTCGTGCCGCGGTCTCTCCAGAGCATCAACAGTACTTTCAAAATTTTAACATGCGTTATAAACTACTTTAAAGTGTATAAAACAGATCTGCTTATTACGTTTCCTAATTTTGTTCGCGCCCCTCCTTTCACGCACCCTGAAATGTGTCACAACATTCTTTGTTTACATTTTTTATCATGTATTATAAACCATTTTAAAATTTAAAATAAATCACATTGTTATATTTCCAAATTTTAACAAAATCGCGTTCTATTAGTTCCATTTTTCACCACCAGCTAGCGCACTCTATACTTCAAAAACTTTATCAAAACGAAACTCTGTTAAACAACCTATGAGGTGATATAGTACTCGATGGGGTAGCGGTCTTAAGCAAGAATTTAAGATATTTTATCAAATTGCTATTCGAAAATAGTGGTAACTAAATTATTGACATTTTAGGTAAATTTTGCAAAAAAAAAAAAATACTACTTATTGCATTCTCAACAGCTCAAGATTTTGATAGAACAACTATGAAAAAAATAGATGCTAAACGTAAAAAATTTTGAAAAAGTGTTAAAAATCACATTGAAAATCGCATTAAAAATCGTTAAAATCTAAAATTCGTAACAAACACAAAATTTAGGGCTAAAAGTTTAAAACGGTTTTATTTTTATCAATCTCAAAAAAAAAAAAAAAAAAAAAAAAAAAAACGCAAAATGAGAAATAACACTAAAAATCGCATTAAAAATTCGTTAAAAATTCAAAAATCGCTGTACAAATTCCGAATAAACTTTGCTGAAAAGAGAAAAATAAATGCTATATTGGGTTAAAAGAATGAAACCGTATTTCTTTCACTAATGGCATAAAACTGCAAAAAGAACCCAAAAATCGCCTAAAAAAATTATAAAAAAATCTAATCAAAAATTGAAAATCGGGCTTCGAGGTGCAAAACTACATGTATAAAAGTACCTTCCCTCCACATTTTGTAACTCTACGTACAGCAGACTCTTCAGAACAGCGCTGACACACACACAAACTTGTCTCTTTATTATTATAGATTTTAAAAAATAGCGTTCTATTAGTTCCATTTTCCACCACCAGGTAGAGCACTCTAATCTTCAAAAACTTTACCAAAACCATACTCTGTTAAATAACTTATCAGGTGATATATAACTCGAGGGGGTCGCGGTCTTAAGCAATAATTTAAGATAGTTTATGAAATTGGCATTCGAAAATAGTGGTACCTAAATTTTTGACATTTTAGGTAGATTTCACAAAAATAAATACTACTCATTGCATTCTCAAAAGCTCAAGTTTTTGATAGAACAACTATGAAAAAAAATATATGCTAAACGCAAAAATCTTTAAAAAACGTTAAAAATCGCATTAAAAATCGTTAAAATCTAAAAATCGTAACAAACACAAAATTTAGGGCATTAGGCTAAAAGTTTAAAACGATTTTCTTTTTATCAATCTCAAAAAATAGCCGCAAAATGAGAAAAAAACACTAAAAATCGCATTAAAAATTCGTTAAAAATTCAAAAATCGCTGTACATATTCCGAATAAACTTTGTTGAAAAGAGAAAAAAAAATTGCTATTTTGGGTTAAAAGAATGAAACCGTATTCTTTTCACTAATGGGATAAAACCGCAAAAATAACGCAAAAAATTGCCTAAAAAATTATTTAAAAAAATCTAAACAAAACATCGAAATTCGGGCTTCGAGATGCAAAACTACATGAAAAAAGTACCTTCCCTCCAAATTTTGTAGCTCTACGTGCAGCAGACTCTTCAGAACAGCGCTCACAGACAAACATCCTTCTCTCTTTATTATTATAGATTTACGGCCGTGCAAGGGTATCTTTGAAATGAGTGATAGTGGGGGTTCGTTTCAGCCGGGTCATTGAGTTCCATAAACCCTTTTTTGGTTGGCGTCCCGGTCGGTGATCCCTGATCTCTGATCCGTGGTAAGAACGTAGACTACGTTGTGTCTAAGATATATAAACTACTTGTAGTAAAGGAAATTTACACAAACACTCATTAAAACCCAAACACTAAGACAAGTTAAACTAAGTATTCTAACGATAGAGAGCCAACGAATATAAATGCACAAATAAAGTATGAGAAGGTAGCAAATAGCTATTTCGAATCTACTAACGAGATTCTTCATCAGTGCAAAACTCAGCGAGCTAAAAATAGCAAAACTGAGCGAAGAGACAGAGAGACGCAGGCTTATATACCCGCTATGGGAACAATCCCGCCTAAAGGAAAGCAACCAATGAGAAGAAAGCAGCCAAAACCAACTGAGTGGACAAGTAGCGACATCTATCGTAGAACCAGCAAAACAAAAACTAAAAAGCGAGTGAAAAAAAAAATAAATTAACGATTTCCAAATACTTGGAAAATAAGGAGTACTAGATAAGTCATTGACTAAGGAGTGAGAATTTTTTATGATGTGGTAAACTTCCCAAAAATCAAGATCAAGAATAGAAGGACATTTATGGATGATGGTGGCTGAAGAAAAGTTAAACTTATATTGAGAAGACCAACAATGTTGAGCATTAGAGGAACGTTTAAGCTCCTGATTTTTGACATACCTTTTATGTTCCATTAAACGAAATCTGAGAGCACATTTAGTCTGACCAATATAAGAAAGACCACAGTGGCAAGAAATTTGGTAAATATCCCAGTTATCTAAGTGATCAATGGGGTGCTTAAGATTTGAAAAAGCAATTTTATTAACAGGAGAAAAGATAACATTGAAATCGAACCTTTTTAAAATTTTAGCAACTTGCTGACTAATTTTGGGGAAAAAAGGCAAAACAACCAAAGCATTGGAGTTCGAATTAAAGTTCTTACTTTCAGATTGTGTAGATTTTGTCAATTTTCTATGAATAGAATCTATAATATTAGGAGAATAACCACAATCAACAGCAATAGCTTTTAGGTAATTAAGTTCATCACTGAGTAACTGAGGAGTTATACAAATATTGGAAGCCCGGAAAACAAAAGTTTTAAAAGCCGCAACTTTCTGGTTAGGGGGATGAGAAGAATATCTGTGAGGTGGAAGACTGACCGCAAAAGGTTTGCGAAAGACAGTAGTCTAAAAATTATCTTCATTGCGAATAACAAGAACATCCAGAAAAGGAAGGCAATTGTCCGATTCAGTTTCAAAAGTAAATTGAATGGAAGAATCAATAGAATTCATGACAGAGAGAATATGATTTATATCAGAATTCACTTCAACTAAAGCATAGATATCATCTACATAACGAACATAGAACGGAAATTTTAAGACTTCAAATAATTTTATTTCAAAGTAATGCATGTACAAATCGCATAAAGTCGGACTAAGAGGATTACCCATAGCCAAACCGTCAATCATACGAAAGAAATTCCCGTTAAAAACAAAAGTATTTTGAGATAAGCAAGCACGAGTTAGATGAATAAGTTCCTCGATTTCGAAAAAGGAAAAATGAAATTCACAGAGCCTTTTCTTGACCAATCTAAAGCACCTTCGACAGGAACATTGGTAAATAATGATTTAACATCAAAAGAAACCATCGTGTGGCCTTGTGGCTTAAAACTGTGAAGTTTTTTAGTAAATTCAAAAGAATTCTTAACAGTGAAAGAATTATTGCTTGAGAGAGGAGAAAATATGGAAACAAGATATTTGGCAAGTTTATAAGAAGCCGTACCGATACTGGAAACAATGGGTCTAAAAGGAATGTCAGGTTTATGGACCTTAGGTAAAGCATAAAACCAGGCACAATGAGCAATTGAAGTAATAAGAGACCACTTTAATTTAGCAGGAATAATGTGTGAAGACTTAATGGCAGATTTGATAGTAGCAATTTCATTAGGGGAAGGGTCTTTGTGGATATTCACATAGGGACCATCATTAATTAATTTATGGGATTTTTCTAAATATGAAGACTTGTCAAGAACGACAATCTGACCACCTTTGTCAGCCTTAGTTATGATCAAATTCGGATCAGAAGACAAACTTTTTAGACAATGTTTAACTGAACTATTAAGATTTGGCTTATAAACATTCGAATTGAAATCAACAGTATTGGCAATGAGATGCCTAATAGACTCTTTTTGAGAAGGAGAAATAGCGCTATGCTTAAAGGCTCTTTCAATAGGAGCAATTAGACGGGGTAACGAAGGAGGGGCAGAAACAGAGAAATTGTTGTTTAATTTTAGAGCATTTAGCTGGTTATTACTTAAAGCGACACTAGAAAGATTGAGAACAGCATTTTTGTTAACAGTAGGTAAATTAATAGAGTTGTTGGCGAAAGAATAATTACAAAGCGTAACAAATTTCCTTTTTAGAACTGCGCAATGAATCGAAGAAGCCTTGAGGAGTCTATTCCATGAAATTCTGTCTATGGAATCAAAATCAGGAAAATAATTACCAAGAGAGATATGTAAGTGATATAACTCGCGCTCTATTGATTAGTTTTGAATGCATTGTTACCTGATAATTAAAAAAAATCTAACAAAATATTTCGCGATTTTGATTTTTCCCAAAGAAAATAATTTAACTGGATGGATAAATTAAGTAAAACATCTTTTCTAAAGAATTATCCAAGTTGTTTTGCATCATGTTAAAAGCTTAAAAGAAAATACTGAAAGTTGTGGGGTTTGGATATTCAAAGGGAGACGTTTAGATTTTCCTTATAAAGGAACTGGATGATAAAGCTATTTAATTCTTTTTAAAACTATAAAAGAAGAAATAATGAATGAGAACGGACGACATAATCCAATTTTTTTGGATTCTGTCCATTATGTAATGACAATAGGACAACTTCATTTAGTTTCCCATAAGATTAGGCGTTGTCAGTACATTTATTTTGAGTAAATTCTGATAACGTTTCAAGGAAAGAAAATGTCAGATTTAAGAGAAATATTCATTAAGAGTACAATATGTGAATTTTGTATACCATAAATCAAAAGAATGAGAGATTCTCTAATGAAAAATGGGTAGCTTAATTAATTTCTTAAGAATTGTGAATAAAAATATTATTCATTAACATGTAAATAATGTATATTGTATGCAGCACTGCTTTTCAAATAAGACCTGATTATGTTTTTGCATTATTGGATTTAAACTACATCGTTTAGGGGCAGATGTTTCATATAACAGCGTAAAGTTGACATATTTTTATTATAAAATAATATATAGAAAATAATTCAATATTTTCCCCTAACTCTATTTTAAAAGTATTAAAAATAATTCTTTCGGGACTGTTGGAATGTGTCAGGGTCGAAATTGTTGTTGTTGCTATGATGGCCTATTAGCAGCAGGATTTATACAGACTTAATAGGGTTGTTCCACCCATCGGCGTCTTTCTAAAAAATAGATAACCCGAATTTACGCAATGATATCCAATATCAAAGAAAACCATAAAAAACTCAATGGTTCGAACCAAACGTTTGCAGCCTACTAGTATTGAAAACAGAATTTAGTCACAGGTGCGACTGATGTCGAAGTAGGATTATGGATGTTTAAAAATAACTTATCGAGTTGGAATTGGTTTCGCGTTTAAAATAAACTGTCGGGTTCGTTTGAATTCCTAAAACGGACTCTGCAAACAAATAAACCAGTCCATACAACATTGTGTCTCTCCCGTCGCCTTTATTATGTCTTTTAAAAGTACATTTTTCAGACAGAAAAGAAATTACAGATTAAACTCAGCCGCTTTGGCACAGACTGCCACCTTGCAATAGAGAGCAGGAGAGAATGATGAATTTTCAATATTTTGGGGACATGCTCGATAGGGGATATTTAACCCTCAGGACAAGAACCGCGTAAGATTGGGCTCTCTTGACCTCCTGCTACATGACAGAAAAATAGATCTCTAAATGGTTAATGCCCAAAAAAACTTCGTGCGGTTACTCGTCGGCTCGTTTGTTGTGACGACACGGTGCTTTTTTTAATCTTTACTGAGTTTTGTTTCCAGAAAAATTAGTTCTAGGAAAGTGTCTATAAAGTGTACGGCAAAAGAGGAATCTTTTCATCAAGTAGACTGGGTCTAATTATTTTCCGATTCTTTTATTCGTTCTCCTTCATTCTATTATGAAGAAACTGCATATGGGTCCTATACAAAAGGCTTTTCCAAGAACTCAGTTGACGGGGAGAGTATTTCAATGTGCATGCAGTCTTAGGATGGAAACAAATATTAAATAGTTAAATATGTTCCTTAGTTTAACCAGTAACTCTGGCCGGGATAACACCCCTTGAGGCCAGAATTTAGGGGGAGAGGGGTGATATCTCAGATGCCAGGCTTCACCCTGATATAGTGATAAAAGATTTTATAAGAGGTTCCCACTTCGTCACATTCACAGAGTTGTGAAGAGGCAAATTAAACAAACATTGACCGTAAAGCATGTTTTTTATTCTTTAAACATCTTGATAATAATAAAAAAAACTTAATAATGTAAAGTGCAACATATGAGGACGTGATTTTCAAAACTAGCCTTATCAAAAAAAGTCTAGTTTTGGGAAAATATACAAACGCCACTAACTGAGTTCAAATATTTTTATTCTAAACCAAAATTTATACAATTATAAATATAAGGAATAAAACTACTTTTGTAATGGGTTTTTACGCAATTTTTCATTCTCAAGTTTCATCAGATTTTTATAGACATTAGGAGTGATTAACGAAATATTTTGTTTCCTGAAATTCGAAAAAAAGAAAAAAAAATGAAAGAAAAATTAATGTTAAAAGTACTTAAACAAAATAAACCGCATGTATTTTTATTTACTTTTAACTAACATATGCTCGATTGTATCACACATTTTCAAAAACATTCTTAAACAATACATTATCTGACAGAGGAAAAAAAGGAAAAAAATTGCACACTGTAACTTAAGTATTTACAAATAAAGTACTGAACGTTAGAAAATGCTCTGAAATAAAAATCTGAATTTGAGGTCTGTTATTCTTGTTGAGAGTGTATGTTAATGGTATTGCTTAGTTTTTAGCTTTGATTAAATCTCTTGCCACATAGATTCTCTAAGAATTTACAGATTGTAAATACAAAATCTCATTAGCTTGAGACATACAGTTTTTCACAATCTATTTGACATGTGGTTAGGCATCGAAATGTTAAGAAGCAGAAATGTCCAAATTTTTTATGCCCTCATAAAACACCCTTCTATCCGTTTCCCTTGAAACATCAATCAGTAGAAGCAATTTTCTTGAAGGCTATTCTCACAATATTATATTTGTTTGTTATAAACATCAAACGTGCATGTTAATGTATCATAGTAGTATAGATAAATCAACGTAGTTAATTGTGGAATAAACTAGATTAAATTGAATTAAATAATATATACATTGCTTATTTTATTGTAACTAATCAAATTTTCGAAAACACTTTACATGTTTAAGGAATAAAAAATGAAACGAGAAAAAAAAATAAAGAAAGAGAAATAAATGATAAGCGTATTTAAACAAAATAAACTGCATAAAAAGTATTTTTATGTACTTTTAATTACCAAATGTTGGATTTATCACTAATTTTCAATAAAAAATACTTAAAAAGTACGAAAAGCGACTCAAGAAAAATGTTAAAATTTGCACGTTATAACTTATATTAATCCGTTAACATACACAATTACATATGTAAACCACTGAATGCTAGTTAATGCTCTGAAATAAAAATTTGAATTTGACGTCTTTTACATTTATTCAGAGTTTCTGTTAACGAAATTGCTTAATTTTTAGCTTTGTGTAAATCTCTTGCCATATAAATTGTTTAAGAAATCACGGATCGCAAAAAACTACTATTTATCATTAGCTTCAAAAAACCCGTTTTCGCAATCTATTTGACAAGTGGTTAGGCACAAAAATGTAAAGAAGCAGACATCTCCAAATATTTTATGGCCTCATAAAACATAAACATTTTCCTTTGAAACATTAATCAGTAGATGCAATTTTCTTGAAGGCTATTCACACTATATTCTGTTTTGTTTTTTGTAAATTGCAAACACACATGTTCTTCTTTCTAATAGTAGTATAGATAAATCAACGTAGTTAATTGTGGAATAAATTAGATTAAATGGAATGAAATAAAATATGTATTGTTTATTTTACTACAGCATTTTTTTGGAAAATACTAGCAGGTTGAATAACCACGAAATTGTTATCTCACAAATTACTCAGTTTTAAAATGCCCAACTACTTTATATCAGTTTGTATTGCGTGAAAATATTATTTGTAAATCAGTTTAATTGTTTAACCTCCCGTCTACCAGACGGGTCCATTGGACACGACAGCAATATTTCTGGTGTCAATGGTAAAATGAGAAATTGTCGATTGACACCGGAATTTATAAAGGACTTGTCTAGATATTACGAATTCCTTAATTTAAGCTTTCATTGTAAAAGCAAAATTATATTAAAATATTACTGGTGCCGTTTGCAAGTTTGGAATTAAAATTAGGTGTTGCCGTAGATAAATGGGTGTTTTGTCTGGTAGACGGAAGGTTAAGGTAATTCAGATTTAGAAATAAAATAGGTGTTAAATAATTTGTGGGTAATAACTTATTTAATACTTAAGAAAACTATTAAAAAAATCAAATATTTTACAAAAATATAAAAAAAGAAGGAAAGAGAAATTAATGGAAAAGTATTTAAACAAAATAAATTGCATATAAAGAATTTTTTTTACTAACAAATGAGGAATGTATCATTCAGTTTTATAGAAAATAATTAAACAGTAAAAAATGCGACTAAAGACATAAGAAAAAATCTGCTGTAACATAAATTAGAATTTAGCATAAATACTTATAGGTACATCACTGACATATTTAACTCTTAATCAGAGTTTCTGTGCACGAAATTGCTTCGTTTTTAGCTTTGTTTAAATGTCTTGCCATAAAAATACTCTGAGAATTCACGAATTGCAAAAAGTAAGTAATTTCTATTTAGCTTGAAATAAACTGTTTTCGCAGTCTATTTGACGAGTGGTTAGGCGCAGAAATGTTAAGAAGTAGAAATATCGAAATGATTTATGCCCTCATAAAACACCCTAGTAAACAGTTTCTCTTGAAACATTAATTAGTAGAAACAAGTTTCTTAAAGGCTACTTTCACAATATTTTAGTTTGGCTGTTGTAAACAGCATATACGCATGTTTTTATACATGATAGTAGTATAGATAAATCAACGTAGTTACTTGTGGACTAAAATAGATTAAATGGGATGAAATAAAATACATAGTGTTTATTTCATTATAGTGGCCGAGAGGATCAAACCTCTCAACTGGTAGACGGCAGGTGCTGGGTTCGAACACAATCGCGGCCGTCGGCCTAACCGTTCGGAGTTTTCGTAGTTTTCTTCGAACCTTGCGTAAATACGGGTTAGGTTCCCTTAGAAAGACCCCCGCGAAGGGCATCCCTCCCCCGGGCCTATATCCCTAGCGCAGATAATCGGCCGTAATAAAATACACCAATACACCAATTATTTCATTATAACAAAAACGTTTCGAAAACACATTAAATAACTAAGCTACATATAATAAAACGCGATAAAAAAAAAAAAAATTAATGGTAAAGGTATTGAAACTAAATAAAATGCATACAAAGTATTTTTATTTACTTTTAATTTCCAAATACAGGATTTTATCACTTATATTCAATGAAAATTTTTATGAAGTACGAAATACCACTGAGGGAAAAGGCGAAAATTTGCACACTATAATTAACATTAGACTTTTAACATAAATACTTACACGTAAAACATCAAACGCTACTGAATGTTCTGAAATAAAAATCAGAATTCGAAATCTTTTACTCTTATTCAGAGTTTCTGTTAACGAAATTGCTTAGCTTTTAGCTTTGTTTAAATCTCTTGCCATATAAATTATCTGGCGAATTCACGTATTGCAAAAACAATTTCTCATTAGCGTGGGATAAACTGTTTTCGCAATCTATTTGACAAGTGGTTAAACACAGAAATGTTAAGAAACAGAAATCTCAAAATGTTTTATGTCCTCATAAAATACCTTACTAATCTGTTTCCCTTAAAACATTAATCAGTAGAAGCAATTTTCTTAAAGGCTATTCTCACAATATTCTATCTTGTTTGTTGTAAACAGAATACGCGCATGTTTTTCTCTATCATAGATAAATCAGCGTTTTTATCTGCAGAGTAAAACAGATTTATGGCATGAAATAAAATATATATTGTTTATTTTATTATAACTAATAAACTAATAAAATGTTCGAAAACACATGACACATTTAAGATACAAATAGTAAAACGAGGTAAAAAAAGTGAGCATTAAACGAAAAAGTATTTAAACAAAATAAACTGTATATAAAGTATTTTTATTTACTTTTAATTACCAAATGTAAGATTTTACCATTCATTTTCAATGCAAATACTTAAACAGTACGAAGTGCGACTGAAGAAAAAGGGGAAAATGTACACACTATAACATACATTAGACCGTTAATATAGAGAATTATATGCATAAAGTACTGAACGTTAGTGAATTCTCTGAAATAAAAATCGAAATTTGACGTCTTTTTTTTTTTGTTCAGCGTTTATGTTAACGAAATTGCTTACTTTTCAGCTCTGTTTAAATCTCTTGCCATATAAATTCTCTGAGAATTCACGTATTGCAAAAATAAACAATTTCTCATTAGATCTCATCAGCATAAGATAAACCGTTTTCGCAATCTATTTGACAAGTGGTTATGCAAGAAATGTTACGAAGCAGAAATCTCCAAATGTTTTCTGCCCTCATAAAACACCCTACTAATCCGTTTCCCTTGAAACATTAATCAGTAGAAGTAATTTTCTTGAAGGCAATTCTCACAATATTCTATTTTGTTTGTTGTAAACTTCAATTGTTTGTTGTCAATGTCGATTGTTTTCCCATACTATAGTAGTGTAGATAAATCAACATTGTTGATTGTGGAATAAAATAGACTAAATGGATTGAAGTAAAATATGCATTGTGTATTTTATTGTAACTAATAAAATTTTCGAAACACATTAGATATTTAAAGTGCAAGTAAAACGATTTACTGGTCTGTGACAAAGGTAAAAGTAAAGTTATTTAAAGCTACCGCAACAACTGAAAGTGCAAAAAGCTACATTTAAATAAAAAAAGGACTTTTATCAAAGAATATATCTTCCGTTAATGTTCGTAACACATGTTTTTGTATTTTTAATCTGCAAATTAAAAAATGTTTCATTTCTATAAACAAAGCATTAAAAGAAGATAATGTTGGAATAAAAAAAGAACGAAGGATACTTTGGGATCTTATTCTTCTATTTGGTTCGAGGCTATAAAAATCGCCATTTTACCAACTATGACGTCACAATGCTGTTTATTGCACTTACCACTTGCAGACGATTAATTAAAACCCGTTTAGACTTAAAAGAACATCAATAGTTTAGAATTAATTTCCCGCTAATAATCGATAAATAAATAGAACCTGTCCTTTTTAGGTTTGAGGCAATAAAAATCGCCATTTTACTAAAAGCAACGTCAGAGAAATACTGTCCTCGACACATTCGAGACGGTTAGGTTCATAGAAATCATCGCAAATGTCAAAATAAGCAAAACTTGTAAAATTTAAGGGATTGCTGTATTTTGAGAATGTAATTATAAACATTATACAAACTTTTTGAATAAAAAAATAAAAATATGAGTAAAAAACAGTCGAGATTTAAATATAAATTTTTAATTAGAAAATTCCTTAAAAGTTAATTTAAACATGCAAGTTAAATGTCTATTTCACTCACGTTAAGCGATGGACTCGCTAAACTTAATTCTACCTGAAGTTTTTTTATAGATATCTTATTTGAATTACAATATTTTTTAATGTATAATTTTCTTTCTAGAACCGGCCCCAAACATTAAACTAACCATACAGAAAAAAAATTAAAAATTAAATTATTAATAAAAAGATCTGCAAACAAGTAAAAACGGCCTTTATCCAGACCTAACCTAGATACCCAATGCAATAAATAAAGAAATAAATGAATAAAAATATATAATATAAAAATATTGAAATACAAATGAGATAGCTTATAAAAAGATTCTCAAACATGATTAACATTAGCAAGCTGACGTTTTCGCAAACGTGACATATACTTTTCAAACTTATCTAATAATTATTTTTTATTATGTGTCATTGTTTTTAAGTAGATTTTTACACAAAAATATGTGAATACGGGTAAAATAAAGAAAAATAATAAAACATTAACATGAATAGTTTAACATAAATCACTGAAACTAAATACCCTTACATAAATATCTTAAATCGACTTATTTTACTTTTATTCAAAAATTTATTTAAGAAATTACGAAGCATTTAGATTAGTGTACATTTCTTGCTACATAAACTCTCTCGAAGAATTTATTAATCACAAAAATAAACAATTTCTCATTAGCTCTAGATACACTTTCTTCGCAATCAATTTGACTAGTGGTTAGGGAAAGGAATGTTTGGAAGAAGAGTGTTTTCCAAATGTTTTATGCACACATAAAACAGTCCACTAATCCGTTTTTCTTGAAAAATAACGCAGTAGAAACAATTTTTGTTGAAAATATCCTCATAAATTTCTAATTTGTCCATTGTAAATAGCAAGCGCACATATGTTTTCTCTCTATCGCATTAAATGTAAAACATATTAAAAAGGAAGACTCTAATTTAAGAAGGAATTTAATGATAGAATATATTAAATCAAATGGGATGAAAGAAAGACGTATTGTTTATTTTATAGTATTTTCTATAAATCTTAGAAACATTTGGAAGATTAAAGCAGTAGTAAAATTAAGTACTTAATACAGATATGTGGAAATTAAAAGTCTGGTTTGGTTTGTTTTTACTTCGTCGGCCGATTATCTATACGAGGGATATGAATCCAGGTGAGGGGTGCCTTTAGTGGGGGTCTTTCTAAGGGAACTTAAACCGTATTTACGCAAGGTATGAAGAAAACCACGAAAACTGTGAACGGTTAGGCCGACAGCCGCTATTGGGTTCGAACCCAGCACCTGCCGTCTACCAGTTGAGAGGTCAGAACCTCTCGACCACTGGTGAGGCATTAAAAGACTGAAAACTAGATAATTGGAAAAGCGTTAAAAACACCCCCATAAAATTTTATCAAATGTAAAATGTCAATTAGACTTCTACATTTTTATTCATTGTTCACTAAAAATATCGCATAGCTTTTTGTATAAATCTAATTGTTCCAATATAAAATAATTATGAAAAGACCACGTTATTGTAGAAATTCCACTTACAGAAATATCTGAAATCGACTTATTATATTTTTATGTAGAAATTGAGTTAAATTGAGTAGCTTTGAACTTCGTGTAAATTTCTTGCTACATAAACTATCTTAGAGAATTCATGAATATCAAAGATAAACGATTTCTCATAACTCTAGATAAATTTTCATCGCAATCCATGTGACATGAGGATAGGGAGAGGAAAGGTTTAGTTCTCCAAATGTTTTATGCCCACATAAAACACACCACTAATAAGTTTTCTCTGAAAAATAACTCAATGGAAACAATTTTCTTTAAAACTGTTCTCACAAATTTGTGTTTTGTTTATGGTATGTAGCATGTGCACATACATTTTCTCTATATGTTTCGCATTAAGCGTAAAACATATTAAAGAAGAAGACTAAAATCGAATAAGAATTTTAATGATGCAATAAATTAAATAAAATGGAATGAATCAAAGACGTATTGTTTATTTTAAGGTATCTTTTATAAATCATAGAAATAAATTAAATATATAAGAAGTACTGAAATTAGATATTTAATACAGATATGTGGAATTGTAAAAGAGTGAAAAACTGGGAAATTGGAAAAGTGTTAAGTTAAGTAGTAGTAAAATTAGATACTTAATGAAAATAATTGGAAAATAAATTAGTGTAAAAATGAAAATTAGAAAAGTGTTGAACTCGCCCATAAAATTTTATCAAATGTAAAGTGTTAATGAATACTCTTCATTTTCATTCACTGTTAACTAAAAAAAAATCATATAGCTTTCTGTATACATCTATTTGTTCCGAAATAGGATAATTATGAAAAAGAACCACGTTATTGCTCTTGCAGAAATATTTGAAATCGACTTATTTTATTTTTATTCAGAACTTCAGTTAATGAAATTGCGAAGTATTTAGCTTCGTGTAAATTTCTTGCTGTATAAACACTCTAGGAGAATTCATGAACCACCAATGTAAACAATTTCTCATTAGCTCTATATAAGCTTTCTTCGCAATCCATTTGACTTGTGGTTAGGGAAAGGAATGTAAGAGAGAAAAGAGATCTTCAAATCTTTTACGTCCACATAAATCACTCCAACATTACGTTTTTATTTAAACATAACTCAGTAAACACAATTTTCGTTAAAACTTTTTCACAAATTTCTGTTTTGTTTATTGTAAATAGCGTATGAACATATGTTTTCTCTGTATCGCATTAAATGTAAAAAATATTAGAAAGGAAGACTAAAATCGAAGAAGAAATTTAATGATGGAATAAATTAAATCAAATAGGATGAAAGAAAGAGTCATTGTATATTTTATGGCAGCTTCCTTAAACATTAGAAATACATTAAAGATTTCAGTAGTAGTAAAATTAAATACTTAATACAGACACGTGGAAAAAAAAATGAGTGTAAAAGAGGAAAATCGGAAAAGTGTTGAACATCCAAATAAAATTTTATTAAACGTAAAGTTTCAATTAACCATCTTCATTTTCATTCATTGTTGACTAAATATATATAAATAGCTTTCTTTATAAATGTAATTGTTCCTAGATAAAATATTTATGAAAAAGAACCACGTTATTGAAAATATTGTTCTTACAGAAATATCTGAAATCGACTTATTTTATTTTTATTCAGAACTTCAGTTAAATTGCAAAGCTTTTAGCTTCGTGTAAATTTCTTGCTACATGAACTCTCTGGGACGATTCATAAATTGCAAAAATAAACAATTTCTCATTAGCTACAGATAAACATTCTTCGCCAAATCATTTAATGCGTGGATAGGGAAAGGAATGTTAGGAAGCAAAGATTTAGTTCTCCAAATGTTTTATATCCACATAAAATACTCCACTAATCTATTTTTTCTTGAAAAATAACTCTGTAGAGACAATTTTCGTTAAAACGGTTCTGAAAAAATTTTCTTTTGTTTATTTTAAATAGCAAGTGCATATATGTTTTCTCTCTCTGTCACATTAAACGTGAGGAAGACAAAAATTGAAGAAGGAATTTGATGAAGGAATAAATTAAATGAAATGCGATGAAATAAAGACGCCATTGTGTATTTTATGGAATCTACTATAAATCTTAGAAATACATTAAACATTTAATTAGTTGTAAAGTTAGATACTTAATGCAGATATGTGGATTATAAAAGAGAGTAAAACAAGAAAATTAGAAAGTATTTAAACTCCTTAATAAAATTTTATTAAATGTAAAATGTGAATTTCTACTTTTCTTGCAAACTTTGTGAACACGATTGTAAAGGATTTTTCTTTTGTAAAAAAATTATTCCGAAGTGTATTCGAAATATTAGATGTTAGTATTAGGCGTTGAAATGTTCTGCATTATCAATTTCAAAAATAAGCAAAACTCTCAAATATTAAGGGGTTACTGTATTATAACAATATAGTTATGAAAACATACAAATTGTTTAAAAAATAATAACTGGAGTATATACTATTACTAACTGTTAAACACATTGAAGGTTAATTTAAACCTGCAAGTTAAAAAGACTCCTTCACTCACGCTAAGCCATCGGCTTGCTAATATTAAATCTGCATGATAACGTTTTAAGCATATCTCGTTTTTATTTCAGTATTTTAAATGACTTTTTTCAGTGAGTAGATTTGATGAATTACTACTAAGGTGGTTTTATTTAAGTATTCGCTGTTGTTTACAGGGGTTTTTAAATGCATATTTTCACTTTTAAAACCACTTTCAAAAGTAAAAATATCCATGCAAAAAAAAAAGAAAAAAGGTCTACAAACAAGATCGAAATTTAAAAACAATCTTTGTAGACATCAAACTCGGCTTTCCAATGCAATGAAAAAAAAATAAATAAAAATACTGAGATACATATGAGGTAGTTTACAAAAAAAATCACACGTAGGATTAATAATAATAGCCTGTCGTTTTCGCAAAAGTGAAATATCCTCGTAGTGAAAATCTTTTCCTGTTAATAAATCTTTTAACTTTAATGTCTGCAATATTTCAATCTTTACCAATAATGAATAGAAAAATGTAGAAGAAGTTAGTACACTTAAACTGCTTAAACTTCAATACAAAAAGTTTTCAAACATATCTAAGAATTAAGTGTTTAAAGTCGCCATTATGTAGATACGTCTACATACGTCTTAAAGTAGATTTTTACAATATAATATGTGAACGCGCAGAGACTAAAATGAAGAAAAATAACAAATCATAAACATGAATATTTATACGTAAATCACTCAACTCTGATAAATGGCCTCACATAAATATCTGAAATCAACTAATTTTACTTTTATTCAGAAATTCGGTTAAAGAAATAGCGAAGCTTTGAGCTTCGTGTAATTTTTTTACTGCATAAATTTTTACGGATAATTAGCGAATCACAAAAATAAACAGTTTCTTACTAGCTCTAGATAAAATTTCTGCGCAATCCATTTGATATGTGGTTAAGGAAAGGAATGTTTAGAAGCAAAGAGTTCTCCCAATGTTTTATGCCCACATAAAACACTCCACTAATCCGTTTTTTCTTCAAAAATAACTTAGTAGAAACAATTTTCGTTAAAACAGTTCTTACTAATTTCTCTTTTGTACATTTTAAATAGCAAGTACGCATATGTTTTCTCTCTCTCGCATTAAAATTAAAATACATTACAGAGGAAGACTACAATCGGAGAAGAAACTTAATGATTTAATAAATCAAATCAAAAGGGGAAGAAAGAAAGCCGTATTGTTTATTTTATGGTATTTTCTATCAATCTTATAGATACATTAAATAATTAAACTGTAGTAAAATTAGATAATTAATTCAAATATGTGGAAATACAGGTGTGTAAAAATAGAAACTTAGAAAAGTGTTACTACAACCAACAAAATTTTATCAAATGTAAAATGTCAATTAGATTTTTTTTTTCATTCTTTGTTGACAAAAATATCCCATAGTTTTCTTTATAAATCGATTTCTTAGGAGATAAAATAATTATGTTAAAAAAGTGTTATTATAGATATTGCCCTTACATAAAAATCTGAAATCGACTAGCTTTACTTTTATTCAGGGCATCAGTTTAAGAAAGTACGAAGCTTTTAGTTTTGTGTAAATTTTTTGCTAAATAAACACTCTCGTAGAATTCATGAATGACAAAATTGAACTATTTCTCAATAGCTCTGAATAAACTTTCTCTGTAATCTATTTTACATTTGGTTAAGGAAAGGAATGTTATTAAGTAAAGTGTTCTCCAAATGTTTTATATCCACATAAAACACTCCACTAATCCGCTTTTATTGAAAAATAACTCAGTAAAAACAATTTTCGTTAAAACTGTTTCCACAAATTTCTGTTTTGTTTATTTTAAATTGCATGTGCACATATGTTTTCTCTCTATCGCATTAAACGTAAAAAATATTATAAAGGGGACTTAAATCGAACAAGGAATTTAATGATGGGATAAATTAAATCAAGGATATAAGAAAGACGAATTGTTTATTTTATGGCATCTTCCTTAAATCTTAGCAATACATTAAAGATTTAAGTAGTAGTAAAATTAGATACTTAATACAGATGCATGGACAATAAATGAGTATAAAACTTGAAAATTAGAAAAGTGTTGAATTAGCCCTTAAAATTTTATCAAATGTAAATTTTCAAATAACACATTCATTTTCTTTCATTGTTCACAAAAAAATATATCATGTAGCTTTTTTTGGAAATTTATCTGTTCCGAGATAAAATATGGAAACTAACCACGTTATTGATAATATTGCTCTTTCAGAATTATCTGAAATCGACTTATTTTATTTTTATTCAGAACTTAAGTTAAATTGCGAAGCTTTTAGCTTCGTGTAAACTTCTTACTACAAGAAGTCTCTCGGAGAATCCATTAATCGCAAAAATAAACAATTTCGATTAGCTCTAGATAAACTCTCTTCGCAATCTATTTGACATGTGGATAGGGAAAGGTTTCTCCAAATGTTTTATGCGCACATAAAATATTCCACTAATTAATTTTTTCTGACAAAATTCTCTTTTATTTATTGTAAATAGCAAGTGCACATGTTTTCTCTCTATCTGATTAAACGTGAAGAAGACAAAAATCGAAGAAGGAATTTAATAAAGGAATAAATTAAATGGGATGAAAAAAAGACGTAAATATGTATTTTATGGCATCTACTATAAACCTGAGAAATACATTAAATATTTAATTAGTAGTAAAGTTGGATAAATAGTATATACATGTGGAATATAAAAGAGAGTAAAACAAGAAAATTAGAAAGGTTTTAAAGCCCTTCATCAAATTTTATTAAATGTAGAATTCAATTTATACTTTTCTTGCAAATGTTATGAACACGATTGTAAGGGATTTAAATTAAAAGAAAACTAGTCCGAATTACTCGTGAATGTTGAAATATTCTGCATTATCAATTTCTTGAATAAGCAAAACTCCCAAATAATAAGGGATTGTTGTATTTTAACAATACAGCAATCCCCTAACATTCATCTCTTGCAACAATTCAATTTGCTTAGAAAATAAAAACATGAGTAAAAGATCGTTATGAATTATGTACAATTATTCACTATTAAACTCATTAAAGGTTAATTTAAACCTGGAAATTAATAAAGCTATTTCACTCACGCTAAGCCCCTGGCTCACTAATATTAATTCTGCATGATAATAATTTAAAGATATCTCATTTATATTTTAGTATTTCAAATGATTTTTTTCAGTAGGTAGATGCGATGATTTACTTACAAGGTTGTTTTTTTATTTGCTGTTGTTTACAGGCGTTTTTAAATATAATTGCATATTTTCACTTTTAGAACCACTTTCAAAAATAAAAATATCCATGCAAAAAAGGAAAAAAAAAAGGTCTACAAAGAAGTTCGTAATTTAAAAACGATTTTTGTAGAGACCGAACTCGGATACCTATTGCAATAAATAAATAAAAATAAATAAAATAAATAAAATAAAAGTAATGAAATTCATATGAGATAGATTAAAAATATTTTCACGTAGGATGAATAATAACCGCCTGGCGTTTACGGAAGAGTGAAATATCCGCTTACTGAAAATTCATCCTTGTAAATAAATCTTTTCGCACTAATGTCTGCAATATTTTAATTTTTACAAATAATCAACTGAAAAATGTAGAATAAATCAATATATTTAAACTGCTTAAACTTCAATAGAATAAGTTTTAAAATATGTCTAACAATTAAATGTTAACATGCGTCTTCATTTTCTTAAAATACATTTTTACAAAATAATGTGCGAACGCAGCGCGATTAAAATGAAGAAAAACGATAAATCATTAACACAAATAGTTATACATAAATCACTGAACTCTGATAAAAGGTTTCACATAAACATCCGAAATCGACTAATTTTACTTTTATTCAAAACTTAGTTAAATATTGCGAAGCTTTTATCTTCGTTTTTTTTTCTTACTACATTAATTCTGTCGAAGTATTTATGAATCACAAAAATAAACAATTTCTCATTAGCTCTAAATAAAATTTCTTCGCAATCCATTTGACTTGCGGTTAGGGAAAGAAATGTTAGGAAGCAAAGAGTTCTTCAAATGTTTTATAACCACACAAAACACTCCACTAATCCATTTTTTCTAGAAAAATAACTCAGTAGACAAAATTTTTGTAAAAACAAGTCTTACAAATTTCTGTTTCGTTTATTGAAAATAGAAAGTGCGCATATTTTTTCTCTCTGTCACTTCAAACATGAAACATATTACAGAGGGAGACTAAAATCGAAGAAGAAATTTAATGATGGGATAAATTAAATCAAATGGAATGAAAAAAAGACTCATTATTTATTTCATTGGATATTCTTTAAGTATTATAAATACTTTAATGATTTAATTAGTAGTAAAATTAGATACGTAATGCAGATAAGAGGAATAAAATAGTCTAAAACTTGAAAATTAGTAAAGAGTTAAAAACCCACCCATAAAATTTTATCAAACATAAAATGTCAATTAGCCCCTCCTCATTTTCATTCATATTTGACTAAAAATATCTGATAGTTTTCTTTATAAATCAATTTGTTTCGAGATAAATTTATTATAAAAAAATCCCATGTTAATGTAGTTATTACTCTTACATAAAATCTGGAATCGACATATTTTATTTTAATTCAGAACTTCAGTTAACGAAATTAGAAAGCTTTTACCTTCGTGTGAATTTTTTGCTACATGAACTCTCTGGGAGAATTCATGAATCACAAAAATAAACAATTTCTCATTAGCTCTAGATAAATTTCTTCGCAATACATTTGACATGTGGTAAGGAAAAGGAATATCTGGATACAAAGGAAGTTTTCCAAATGTATTATGCCCACATAAAACATTCCACTAATCCGATTTTCTTCAAAAATAAATCAATATAAACAATTAAAATTGTTCTTATAAATTTCTCTTTTGTTTATGTTAAATAGCAGGTGCACATATGTTTTCTCTCTATCTCATTAAAAGTAAAATATATTAAATAGGAAGACTAAAATCGAAGAAAAAACTTAATGATACAATAAATTAAATCAAATGGGATGAAAGAAAGACGTATTGTTTATTTTAAGGCATCTTCTATAAATCTTGCAAATACATTAAAGATATAAGCGGTAGTAAAATTAGATAATACAAATATGTGGCATAAGAAAAGAGTGTAAAACTAGAAAATTCTAAAAGTGTTAAAATTCCCATGTAAAACATTATCAAATGTAAATTGTCAATTATCGCTCTTCATTTTTATTCAGTTTTGACTAAAAATATCACATTGCTTTCTTTATAAATCGATTTGTTTCGAGATAAAATATTTCTGTAAAAAAAACCCCACCTAATTGTAGATATTGCTCTTATATAAATATCTGAAATCGACCTATTTTACTTTTATTCAGAACTTCAGTTAAAGAAATTGTGGAGCATTTAGCTTTTTGTAAATTTCTTGCTACATAAACTCTTTCGAAGAATTCAGGAATTACAAAAATAAAAAAAAATTCTCATTAACTCTAGATAATTTTTATTCGCAATCCATTTTACATGTGGTTAGGGAAAGGAATGCTAGGAAGTACAGTGTTCTCCAAATGTTTTATGTCCACATAAAACACTCCACTAATTCGATTTTTTTAATAACTTAGTAAAAACGATATTCCTTTAAACTGTTATCACAAATTTCTGTTTTGTTTATTGTAAATAGCATGTACACAAAAGCTTTCGCTCTATCACATTAAACGTTAAAAAAATATTATAAAGGCAGACTAAAATCGAAGAAGATAAATCAATTGGGATGAAAGAAAGACGTATTGTTTAATATATGACACATTCTTTTAATATTATAAATACATTAAAGATTTAAGTAGTAGTACAATTAGGTACTGAATACAGATACGTGCAAAATAAATGAGTGCAAAACTTGAAAATCAGAAAAGTGTTGAACGCCCCCATAAAATTTTACCATATATAATGTGTCAAACAACCCTCTTCATTTTCGTTCACTGTTAACTAAAAAACATCACATATGTTTCTTTATAAATCTATCTATTCCGAGATAAAATAATCATGAAAAGAACCACGTTATTGAAAATATTGCTCTTACAGAAATATCTGAAATCGACTTCTTTTATTTTTATTCAGAACTTCAGTTAAATTGCAAAGCTTTTAGCTTCGTGCAAAGTTCTTGCTACATGAACTCTATGGGAGGATTCATGAATTGCAAAACTAAACAATTTCTCATTAGCTCCAGATAAACTTTCTTCGTAAATCCATTTGACATGTGGATAGGGAAAGGAATGTTAGGAAGCAAAGATTTAATTCTCCAAATGTTTTATACTTACATAAAACACTCCACTAATCCATTTTTTCTTGCAAAACAGCTCAGTAGACACAATTTTTGATAAAACTGTTCTGACAAAATTATGTTTTGTTCATTGTAAATAGCAAGTACACATATGTTTTCTCTCAATCGCATTATACGTGAGGAAGACAAAAATTAAAGAAGCAATTTAATATAGGAATAAATTAAATCAAATGGAATGAAAGAAAGACGTAATTGTGTATTTTATAGCATCTACTATAGATTTTAGAAATACATTAAATATTTTATCAATAGTAAAGTTAGATACATAATACAGATATGTGAAATATAAGGATAGTAAAACAAGAAAATTAGAAAAGTTTTAAAATCGTCGATAAAATTTTATTAAATGTAAAATGTCAATTTCTACATTTCTTGCAAATTTTGTGAACAGGATTGTAAAGGATTTTTCTTTTTTTAAAAAATTTGTCCGAAGTATAGTCGAAGAATTAGGTGTTAGATATGTTGAAATGTTCTGCTTTATCAATTTCAAAAATAAGCAAAACTTCCAAATATTAAGGGGTTTCTGTATTTTAACAATATAATTATAGAAAACATTCAAATTATTTAAAAAATAATAACACGATTATATACTATTATTAACTATTAAACACATTGACAATTAAATTAATCCTGCAAACTAAAAAGAATGCTTCACTCACACTAAGCCATCGGCTCGCTAATATTAAATCTGCATGATAACATTTTAAATATATCTCGTTTGTATTTCAGTATTTTAAATGATTTTTTGCAGTGGGTAGATGTGATGAATTACTACCAAGGTTTTTTTAATTATTCGCTGTTGTTTACAGGCGTTTTTAAAAGCCTTGCTTCACTTTTAAAATCACTTTCAAAAGTAAAAATATCCATGCAAAAAAAGAAAAAAGGTCTACAAACAACATCGAAGTTTAAACACGATCTTTGTAGTGATCAAACTCGGCTTTCCGAATAAGCAAGAATCTTTTCCTGTAAGATTGTGAGGGAGTGACCTTTTGTCATAAAGGCACTCTTGTGTTTCTGAGATCGTGACGTCAATAATTTAACATTTTGTAGGCGTAAAAGCGACATCTATCCTCTCTTTTACTTTAACTTTCTAGAGTGTGTGTGCTCTTTCGAATTCCGCAGTTAGCTCGCGGTTATTAGTAATATGTTAATGTGAAGTATCTCAGTTTGCAGCATATAAAAGCTTGGGGGTGAGTGTGGGTGTGTGTGTGTCTCTGGCATTAGCCAGCAGCCAGCGAGTGCGGACCTCTGCCATTAGACAACGAAGTGGATGATTGTTTAGCGAAGTGCTGACGAATAGAAAGTAGCAACGGCCTCCAGTAAAGTGGAAAGGAGTTTGGATAGTGGATTTAAGAGTCGGCCGTGGTAAGAAAGTTTAATAGTAGTTCCATTTTAATTATTGGTGAAATAAAGAATTATCCACAGCCACGGGCTGTTTAACTAAACTTTGTTCAGCAGCTCAGCCAGGAGACAGTGTCAAGTGTTAGGCGGTGCCACGACTGAGCTAGGTTGGGGCCTGTGAGTATGATTTTAGCTGTTCTTAGTGTTCTCAGTGTGTAAAATTTTAGACTTGCTCCACTTCCCTTCGGCCATTATCACTTGAATAAACTTTGTTGTTTTAACCTAAACTACTGAATATGTCTGCATATAACGTTACAAACGACACCCAGCGTGGGTTTGCCGTTACAAATAGCGCCCACCGTGGGTTTGCCGTTACAAATGGCGCCCAACGAAACATCGGACATTATGAGATTGTGCCACGTGTGTATTTCACCGGTGAGGGTGATATTAGTGAATTTTTAGTTAAATTAGATGATTATATTTTGTTCAATAATATACCTGAAAAAAGTAGATACGTAGTGCTTAAATGCTCGTTAAAGGGCGAAGCACTTTTGTGGTTGGAAAATATAGGAAAGTTTTTGATTAATGAAGAAGCGAAAAGATTTGAACAAACTGTGATCGAGTTAAAGAAGGCATTTCCTCCCGTTAAAGATAAAAGTATTTTGAGAAAAGAGTTCTATTTTAATAAGCAGAATATTTATGAGTCGGCGTCAAAATTTTATCTTCGTAAGCTTGAACTAAAAAATAAATTAGATTTAGATATCACATTTGAGGAATTGTTGGACATTGTTTTTCCTCTTTTTAATCCAAATATACAGGACTTTATTCAAGTTAGAGCACCGAAGAATTTTGCAGAAATGCATCAGATATTATCGAAGTATGAGACTCGGCATAGCTCGGATCAACGGGATTTGCGTAGCCCTCGGCAGAGACCTGTCACGGATAGTAATTTGAGAAATGAGGGGGGACGTAATTTTGTGAGAGGGGGACAGCGATTTCCGGATAATAATGTGCGTAATAGAAATGATGGATTTGGTCGTAATATGTCGAATACGAGTAATGGTAATAAGAATGGTGGTGGTGCTAATAATTTTAGAAGTGGTGAGAGAAATATGTATGGAAATAGACAGAATAGTGGTTATCATCGTAGTGGGGGAGTACGGGACAGGAATGTTTCTTCGCAAATAAGGAGATTAACTTCGGATGAGAATGTTGAAAATAGGTCAATGCAAAAGAGATGTGTTCAGAGGTCGGGTCAGTTAAACTGGTAGGTGACTGTATTTCGGAAGGTATGCAGTCACAGATTAAATCGGAAAAGCCTTCTGTGAGTTTGAATAAAATTACTATTAATCCGGTTGAGTTACCTGAAGTGTTAATTGTGTTAGATGGTATTGTCGTTAAAAGTGTCTTCGATACAGGGGCAGATAAGTCGTTCATTTCTTTTGATTGTTATCGGAAATATTTTTCGTATAAGAAGTTGAAAAGGTCAAGTCTTGTGGTTCAGTCAGCACAGGGAGTAGCTTGCGATAATAAAGGTTCAGTAGAATTGGAAGTTGAAATTCGTTCGGTTAAGACATGTTGGGAGTTTTGTGTGTTAGATGGGTTAATAGTGCATTGTATAGTTGGTGTGGATTATATGAAGGATCGAGGAATTAGTTTGGATTTCTTTAAAAAGTCGTTAATCGTGAATAATGATGAGAATGTGAGTAAGAAAGAGCCTGTTTTAGTGTCAGTTAATTTGGAGGAGTCGGGGTTAAGTGAAATGGAGAGGGAGGAATTTAATAAGTTTTTGAATGAATTTGGAGAGGTTTTTTCTGATAAACCGGGTTTAACGCATGTTGCGTGGCATGAGATTGATACTGGTTTAAAAGCACCTGTTGCTAGTAAACCATATCGTTATGATAAAGTTAAACAAGGTATAATTGATTATCATATTCAAAAAATGCTAGCGGACGATATTATAATGCCAATTGAGTCTCCTTTTGCATCGCCAGTAGTGTTATGTCGTAAAAATAATGGGAAAAGTTTAGATAATCCCGAGGCATATAGGTTTGCAGTAGATTATAGAAAGTTAAATGCGATAACGCAATACCCTCAGTATCCTATTCCAGTTATTGATGACATTTTGGCTAATATAACGAGTACGAATTATATGTCAACGTTAGATCTTATGTCGGGTTATTTTCAGATTGCAATGAAGCCGGAGGACATACCTAAGACTGCTTTTATTACTCGGGACGGTTGTTTTGCTTTTAAGAGAATGAGTTTTGGTTTATCGGGAGCGCCGGCAACGTTCCAGAAGGCCATGAATAATATCCTTAAACCTTTGCTTGGTAAGGGTGTCTTGGTCTACCTGGACGACATAATTATAATGGCAGCTACTTTTGAAGAGCATTTAAGATTGTTGAGGGAAGTATTTACGTTGTTAAGAGATGCTGGGTTAACAGTTAAGTTAGAAAAATGTAAATTTTTGAGAAAAGAGATAAAGTATTTAGGAGTTAAAATTACGCGTGATGGTATTAATATAGATAATGAGAAAATTGAGGCAATTACGTCAATGAGTCCCCCCAAAAATAGTAAGGAAGTGGCGACATTTTTAGGGATGGTGGCTTGGTTTGCCAAGTTCATTCCACGTTTTTCGGAGTTATGTGAACCGTTGTATAATTTAAAAAGGAAAAGGGTTAAGTTTGTATGGTCATCAGCAGCTCAGAGATCGTTTGAATTATTAAAAGAGGCAGTAGTTTCCCCTCCTATTTTGGCTCACCCCGATTATTCATCTCAGTTTGAAGTGTATTGTGATGCGAGTGCAGTGGGGGTTGGAGCGGTGTTAGCACAAAAAGGTCGACCTATAGCGTTTGCGTCAAGAATTTTAAATGCAGCGGAAAGGAATTATTCGATTACGGAAAGGGAGTGTCTTGCAGTAATTTGGGCTTTGAATAAATTTCGTTGTTTTTTCACTAATATACCGGTTAAAGTCATTACGGATCATTCAGCTTTGACAAAGTTAACTAATGGAAAGGGTTTGTCGTCTCGTATAGTCAGATGGTGTTTGAAGTTAGCAGAGTATAATGTGGTTATAGAACATAGGGCTGGCAAGGAGAATGCGGTAGCGGACGCTCTGTCACGAAACCCGCATGGTGGTTTAGAGGTCACGGAGGAAGTTAAGTGTTGTGCATTGTCTTCATTGGTCTTAAGGTCGCGAGAGCAGTTGATAAGAGAACAGAAGCAAGATGAAGAGTTTGGTAGTTTGTATCGTTACTTGGAAAATCCTGATGATGTCCCGAGCGCAGATGTGCCTATGTTTGAGAAGTGGTCCCAATCTTTTAAGCTTATCGATGGTCTTCTTTTTTATTCTAAAATTGTAAATTCACGTGGTGAATTAAGAGTTTTTATTCCGGCTAGTCTTCGTAAGGCCATCTTGAAAGAATTTCATGATAATCCATTAGCAGGTCACTTAGGAATCAGGAAAACTTATGCTCGAATTGGTGAATCCTGCTACTTCCCTAAAATGCGGGAAGCAGTGCGCGCTTATGTCTCCAGCTGTAGCACATGCCAACGTTATAATTATAAAAATGTAAGTCCAGCTGGCAAATTAATTCCTATTAAAGTAAATTTTCCTAATGAATGTGTAGGTGTAGATTTAATCGGTCCTTATCCATTGTCTAATCCTAAAAGATATAGATTTGTGCTAGTTATAGTTGATTATTTCAGTAAATGGGTATAGTTAGTCCCCCTCAGGAAGGCTTCTGCACCTGCAGTTGCCGATGCATTTTTTGAGAATTATATTTCTAAATATGGTGCACCAATTAGGGTAGTGAGCGATCATGGCCCTTGTTTTATTTCTGATATATTTAAGGCCCTGTGTGAGAAGCTGGAGATCGATCATTCTTTTACTGTTCCGTATCGACCTCAGTCTAATATGGCTGAACGTGTAAATCGTACATTAATTCAAATGATTTCTTCATATGTTGGTTCTCATCATGCAAATTGGGACCAGTTTCTTCAGCATTTTGCGTACGCACTTCGTACAGCAGTTCACGAGTCAACGGGGAAAACGCCTGCTGAATGGTTTTTGGGTAGAAAAGTCATTACTCCATTCCAAAGGGTAGTTATGGTGTCGGATGCGGAAAGTCAGTACATGTGTCAGGATATTGAGAGGTTGGTTAAGGAAGCTCAGGTTCAAATGGGAAAAGAGCAAGAAAAGCAAGCTCAGTATTATAATATGCGTAGAAGAGAGTTAGAAGTGAAAGTTGGAGATTTTGTGTTAGTAGAAAAGCATTGGTTAAGTTCAAGTCGTCAAAAGAGAGTAGCTAAGTTTGGTCCGAAGTTTGTAGGTCCGTTCGAGGTTTTAGAAGTTCGAAATAATAATTTGGTTGTTGATGTCAATGGTGAAAGAATGACGGTTAATTTGGTTCAGGTTAGAGTTTATAAGTTTAGAGAAAATGGTAGTGAAGGTTCTCATGTGTCGAGTGGTGTTTCGCGAAATTCCCGATCCAATGAGTGTCCCGAGTCCAGCACTTCTTCATCTAATTCTTTTCATCAATATTCAAGAAGAAAATTTGGTCAAACAGCTCCAAAAACTGTTCTTGAAAGTCGAAAGCCTAGCAATCCGAGAGCAAAGTATGATAATAAAAATAAGAGAACTGTGTCAAATACATCGGACTCTGTGTGCCATAAAAGACAAAAAATTATAAACTGTCCAGTTCCTCCACTTATGAGACAGCAACCTCACAAACATACATTATCTAATAGTTCACCATCTTCAGTGATTAATCCCCGGAAAAGATTTCGTATGGACACTCGACAAACTGTTAAAAGGACTTTAAAGTCGGAATTTTTGCCCAATAAGAAACAGCGTAGGTCTGGAAAGAAACGTGGTCTAGGATCTTCAGTAACTTCGGGTGCATCTAGAAAGAGGAGACAACGCTCAGATTACAGGCATCAACAGTGTGAATCTCGCCATGGAGTGACCCCAGCAAACCGGCCAGAGCAGAGTCGTCGAGTGGAACCTACAAGTATCCCGCGGCATCCATTCAGAACCAGGCTGCAGGCACGACAGTCAACTGTGGCGTCACCATACAGTTCCGATGACGAAAGATCCTTCGTACAAGGTTTCTGGGACAAGAGAAGAAAACCATCCTGTAGTATGAAGCCTGCCAGCAGCGAATCATCTCTATGATTGGGTGATAATGTTCTTTATTAAATTTCTATTAGAGTGCATATATGTGGTAGCAATGTGAAAGAATAGAAAGCAGAAAGACTGTTTGGTACTTTTTGGCCATTTTTGGAATTTTTTGACGGACTCACGATTGGTGCTTAATTGTGTTCAAAATTTGTTTGCAAAATTGTTAGTTTTATGTATGTTTGAGATTTTGGTCTTAACTGCTTTTAAAAATTCTGGATCTATTGTTAAATTGTTGTGTTGTTTGTTAAAAATGTTACTATATTGTTATATTGTTCATGTGTTATAAAATGTATGTTAATGTATGTTTAAATTTTCAGAAAGTACAGATAGTAATTTGGGTTATTTTGTACACGCGCCGCGGTTCAGGCGCGCACGTGTTTTGCGGTCAAGAAGTCCTTGACACGCGTTTCTATCTCTTATACTAACATTTAATGAATTAACTTTCTTCTTATCGTTCGTGTTTTATGAGTTGCGTTTTGTACTTTAGTTGGGAATGGTTTCCGCAAGTTGCGAAGTTTTAAGCCGCGTTTGAATTTGAAATTGTATTGTATTAAAAATTGAATGTTAATGTGATTTTCTTGCAGGGAAGTATACCTGTGTTATGTATTGATTCTGCTATTTTTCTTTTAGTTAATACAGATGAAGAGCATGATGACGTCATTTTGTAAATTTTTGATATTTTTTGATTGTTGCATAGGCACAGCGATATGCCGCTGTACGTATGTGCCCCAATTATTGTTAAAGTGGAGTTAAGTTCTGAAGAATTTTGGGAGTTAGTTCATTGGCTAATGGGTTGGTAGGTATTACGTAATAGCAGAGTTATTTTGAGTATGAAGTAAAATTCAATTCTAGATGAAGTCGGAATTTGGATGAGGAAAATTTTTGCGCATTGGGTTGTTTGGACTTGGTGCGAATTCTAGTATATTAAAAGTTGTGGAGAAATTTTTGGTAAAGTTATAGTTGTATTGCAATATTGAGGAAAATTTCGGAAGTTTAGTATTTTGAGAAATTTTAGCACTCCCAGTGGAGTGGGCTGTTTTGAAAGGAGTAATTAGTTTTGAAAATTTTACGAGTTTTTGGAAGTTTTACGGAGGCTATTTGTAAGATAGAAGAATGATTGGATTGAATATGTGAATATTTGAGGCAAACTGAGTTTTTTTTTGGTTGTGATGGGTTAAAGTTAATATTTTAAAAGTTATGTTTCGGCGCTAAATTTCACCCATCACTGTGTTTTATTACGGCTCGAAATTTATAACAAGAAAAAGTTCTGGGCATGCATTTGGCCCAGCCCTTTTTCTCTGCGGAATCCGAGGGGGGGTTGTGAGGGAGTGACCTTTTGTCATAAAGGCACTCTAGTGTTTCTGAGATCGTGACGTCAATAATTTAACATTTTGTAGGCGTAAAAGCGACATCTATCCTCTCTTTTACTTTAACTTTCTAGAGTGTGTGTGCTCTTTCGAATTCCGCAGTTAGCTCGCGGTTATTAGTAATATGTTAATGTGAAGTATCTCAGTTTGCAGCATATAAAAGCTTGGGGGTGAGTTTGGGTGTGTGTGTCTCTGGCATTAGCCAGCAGCCAGCGAGTGCGGACCTCTGCCATTAGACATCGAAGTGGATGATTGTTTAGCGAAGTGCTGACGAATAGAAAGTAGCAACGGCCTCCAGTAAAGTGGAAAGGAGTTTGGATAGTGGATTTAAGAGTCGGCCGTGGTAAGAAAGTTTAATAGTAGTTCCATTTTAATTATTGGTGAAATAAAGAATTATCCACAGCCACGGGCTGTTTAACTAAACTTTGTTCAGCAGCTCAGCCAGGAGACAGTGTCATGTGTTAGGCGGTGCCACGACTGAGCTAGGTTGGGGCCTGTGAGTATGATTTTAGCTGTTCTTAGTGTTCTCAGTGTGTAAAATTTTAGACTTGCTCCACTTCCCTTCGGCCATTATCACTTGAATAAACTTTGTTGTTTTAACCTAAACTACTGAATATGTCTGCATATAACGTTACAAACGACACCCAGCGTGGGTTTGCCGTTACAAATAGCGCCCACCGTGGGTTTGCCGTTACAAGATAATCTTTTAACTTTAATGTCAGCAACATTTTAATCTTTACTAATAATGAATAGAAAAAAGTAGAAGAAGTTAGCATACTTAAACTGCTTAAACTTCAATACAATAAATTTTCAAATATATCTAAAAATTACTTGTTAGTATGTGTCATTATTTTCTTAAAGTACATTTTTACAAAATAATATGCGAACACACCGCGGTTAAAAAGAAGAAAAATATTAAGTCATTACTATGAATATTTATACATAAATCACTGAACTCTGATAAATACTCTCACACAAATTTTTGAAATCGACTAATTTTAATTTTATTCAGAAATTCGGTTAAAGATATTGCGAAGTTTTTAGTTTCGTGTTTTCTTACTACATAAAATCTGTCGGAGAATTCATTTATCACAAAAATAAAAATTTCTCATTACCTCTAAATAAATTTTCTTCGCAATTCATTGTACATGCAGTTAGGCAAAGGAATGCTAGGAAGCAAAGAGTTCTCCAAATGTTTTATGTCCACAATTAACACTCCACTAATCCGTTTTTATTGGAAAATAACTCAGTATAAAACAATTTTTGCTAAAACAGTTCTTACAAATTTCTGTTTTGTTTATTGTAAATAGCAAGTGCGTATATGTTTTCTCTCTGTCGCATTAAACCTAAAACATTATTCAGGAAAACTAAAATCGAAAAAGAAATTTAATGATGGAATAAATTAAATCAAATGGGATGAAATAAAGACTCATTGTTTATTTTATCGCATATTCTTTAAGGATTATAAATACATTAAAGAAAAAAGTAGTACTAAAACAAGTACTTAATGCAAATAAGAGGAAAATAAAATAGTGTAAAACTTGTTATTGTACACAACTTGTAAAAAAAAACACGTTATTGTAGCTATTGCCCTTACATAAATATCTGAAATCGATTTCATTTACTTTTAATCAGAACTTCATTTAAATAAATTGCGAATATTTTAGCTTCGTGTAAATATCTTGCTACCCAAAAAATCTCGTAGAATTCATGAATCACGAAAATGAAAAATTTTACTTTGCTCTGAATAAACTTTGCTCTATATAAACTTTCTTCGCAATCCATTTGGCATATGGATAGAAAAATGGAATGTTAAGAAGCAAAGAGTTCTCCAAATGTTTTATGTCCACCAAAAACACTCCACTAATCCGATTTTTATTGAGAAATAACTGAGTAAAAAGAGTAAATTTTCGTTAAAACTGTTCTCACAAATTTCTGTTTTGTTTATTGTAAATAGCATGAGCACGTATGTTTTCTCTCTATTGCATTTAATGTAAAACATATTAGAGAGGAGGACTAAAATCGAAGAAGGAATTTAATGATGGAATAACTTAAATTAAATAGGATGAAAGAAAGATTCAGCGTTTATTTCATGGTACTTTCTAAAAATCTGAGAAATACATTAAATATTTCAGCATTACTAAAATTAAGTACTTAATACGGATATGTAAAAATTAAAGGACTGTAAAACTACAAAATTAGAAAATTGCAAAAAAGAACCCCATAAAATTTTATCAAATGTAAAATATCAATTATCCCTCTGTACTTTTATTCATTGCTGACTAAAAATATCACACAACATTCTTTATAAATCGATTTGTTTCGAGGTACAACATTTATGTATAAAACCCTCAACTTTATTTTAGATATTGTTCCTAAATAAATATAAATTAAATACATACAAAAATCAACTTACTTCATTTTTGTTCAGAACTTCAGTTAAAGAAATTGCGAAACATTTAGTTTCATGTAAATTTCTCGATACTTAAACTCTCGCGGAGAATTCATGAATCACAAAAAAAAACAATTTTTTATTAGCTCTAGATTACTTTCTTCTCAATCTATCTGACATGGTTAGGGAAAGTAATGCAAGAAAGCAAAAAGTTCTCCACATTTTTTTATACCTACATAAAACACATCACCAATCCGTTTTTCCAGAAAAATAACTCAGCAGAAACAATTTTTGTTAAAACTGTTCTCACAAATTCCTATTTTGTTTATTGTAAATAGCAAGTGTACACATGTTTTCACTCTATCGTATTAAACGTAAAACATGTTAAAGTGGAAGACTAAAGCCGAAGAAAGAATTGAAAGTTTTTCTTGAAAAATAACTCAATGGAAACAATTTTCTTTAAAACTTTTCTCACATACTATTTGTGTTTTGTTTATCGTATGTAGCATGTGCACATACCTTTTCTCTATGTGTTTCGCATTAAGCGTAAAACATATTAAAGAAGACTAAAATCGAAGAAGAATTTTAATGATGCAATACATTAAATAAAATGGGATGAATCAAAGACGTATTATTTAATTTAAGGTATCTTTTATAAATCATAGAAATAAATTGAAGATGTAAGAAGTACTGAAATTAGATATTTAATACAGATATGTGGAATTGTAAAAGAGTGTAAACTAGGAAATTGAAAAAGTGTTAAGTTAAGTAGTAGTAAAATTAGATACATAATGAAAATAATTGGCAAATAAATGAGTGTAAAACTTGAAAATTAGAAAAGTGTTGAACTTCCCTATAAAAATTTATCAAATGTAGAGTGTTAATGAACACTTTTCATTTTCATCTATTGTTAACTAAAAAAAATCATATAGCTTTCTGTATACATCTATTTGTTCCGAAATAGAATAATTATGAAAAAGAACCACGTTATTGCTCTTGCAGAAATATTTGAAATCGACTTATTTTATTTTTATTCAGAACTTCAGTTAATGAAATTGCGAAATATTTAGCTTCGTGTAAATTTCTTGCTGCATAAACACTCTCGGAGAATTCATGAATCATCAATATAAACAATTTCTCATTAGCTCTATATAAGCTTTCTTCGCAATCCATTTGACTTGTGGCTAGGGAAAGGAATGTAAGGAAGAAAAGAGATCTTCAAATCTTTTACGTCCACATAAAACACTCCAATAATCCGTTTTTATTTAAACATAACTCAGTAAACAGAATTTTCGTTAAAACTGTTCCCACAAATTTCTGTTTGTTTATTGTAAATAGCATATGCACATATGTTTTCTCTGTATCGCATTAAATGTAAAAAATATTAGAAATGAAGACTAAAATTGAAATAGAAATTTAATGATGGGATAAATTAAATCAAATAGGACGAAATAAAGAGTCATTGTATATTTTATGGCAGCTTCCTTAAATATTAGAATTACATTAAAGATTTCAGTAGTAGTAAAATTAAATATTTAATACAGACACGTGCGAAAAAAATGAGTGTAAAACAGGAAAATTGGAAAAGAGTTGAACTCCCACATAAAATTCTATTAAATGTAAAGTTTTAATTAACTGTCTTCATTTTCATTCATTGTTGACTAAATATATATAAATAGCTTTCTTTATAAATATAATTGTTTCTAGATAAAATATTTATGTAAAAGAACCACGTTATTGAAAATATTGTTCATACAGAAATATCTGAAATCGACTTATTTTACTTTTATTCAGAACTTCAGTTAAATTGCAAATCTTTTAGCTTCGTGTAAATTTCTTGCTACATGAACTCTCTGGGAGGATTCATAAATTGCAAAAATAAACAATTTCTCATTAGCTACAGATAAACTTTCTTCGCCAATTCAATTGATGTGTGGATGGAAAAAGGAATGTTAGGAAGCAAAGATTTAGTTCTCCAAATGTTTTATACCCACATAAAATACTCCACTAATCTATTTTTTTTTGAAAAATAACTCTGTAGAAACAATTTTCGTTAAAACGGTTCTGAAAAAAATTTCTGATATTAAAGGATGACACATGGTGTCATCCTTTAATATCAGTATGCAGACCGTATACATCAGTATAATGACCTTATACAGTCTTTTTTAAATATTATTTCAATATCGCTTCACTGTTTTTAAAGTTTCAATAGGAGCAACAAAACAACAAAACATTGACGATATATCTAGTATAAATTTAATTATACTAGATATGTCGTCAATGTTGTGTTTGAAACTTTTGTACATTTTATGAAAATAGCCTAAATTTAATCGAAGTTATTAATTTTCATTTATTTTTAAGTAATTTTCTGTCATGTTCTATAATTTAATAAGAAAAAAATTATTGTTGTTATAAAATGCAAACAATGTTTCATCAAAAGTTCAATAACACTGTAAATCAAATTGTAGAAGAAAATTTGAAAAATGAGTAAAGGAAATAATATATGCAATTAACATTTGTGAATTTCTTGGAGGCTTCGCTAAAGGAATTTTACCCCTGCAAATTTTATGTAAATGAATGTAGCGAAAAATTCAAATTGAAACTTTTTGTCAGTTGATCCAGTTAAGTTTATACATTTTAAAAATAGCTAGGTGTGAACTTGATTCTAATAAATCGGGATCTGAGATGCAATATCGGAAAGCACATTTACTTTATATTAGTTTCTAAAGTATAAGTGTTATTGTGATTATTATGGTCTAATACATACTTATGTTAAACCAATTATTTAAATCCATAATAAAAAAAACTTTGAAAAAAGAAATTTTTATTTAATATTTGGGAAGAGTTCCATATCCTGTTCCGGTTGGCGTGATTGTAGCAAAATTCAAAAATGGCGACAAAAAAAACCATTTTAACATAAGGCTTTTCAAGATGGCTGAAAAACATGAATTTTATATATTTATAAAGATAATTTTATTCAACAAATGTTATACATGTCACAAGTTAACACAAATAAATAGGATATGCATAACAATATTTTTATATATATGTATTTCAGATATCTCTATTTACATATGTAATTGTATATAGAGAATAATCAGGTATAAATACAAATTTTATGTACCTATAAATAAATATTATAAATATTTTTACATATATTTATAACTTTATATATTTATTATGTGTGTCAAATTAAAAGAAAAATTTTAAATATTTCAGAAAGAATATGCTAAATTAAAAAAAGAAAAGAAAAAAAAGACCATGTCTGTTTTAGTAGTAAAAAAGCAAGCCCAGGGGCAGGAGATCTCAACAACATCTATTCATTTAATGCCAAATACAATTTACCCAGAAAAAAAGCAAAGGCAGAAGTAAAATATTTGTATGTTTCAATCTTGTTTTAGAAGCTTCTATCTCTTTTATCTGAAAAATTGCTTTGGTGGATTAATATATCTCATATATGTTTCGCCGATGAATAATATATGTACTCAAGCAGAATTTTAGGTGATAGATTTCTTTTTGACTCTAGACTTCATGAAATCACCCCTGTAAGGCAAACGCCTTAAGTTTAAAAAAGGATTTAAAAAAAAAATAATAATAATAAACATTTAACAAATTACAACGACTATTTGGAAAATGATATTTTCAAAGACTAAAATTGTACATCTGTAAACATTTTCCATATTTGAAATAATAATAATAATAATAATAATAATAAAAGCGACTTCCGGGGGTTTCTTTTTCTCACAACAAGTTTCCTTTTTTCTTTATACATTTTGTTTTTCTATTAAAATAAAAAGTAAGGAATTTCGTTAATAAGATTTAAAAAAAAATTAACCATAGATGATGCAAAACATAATTTAGTTTTAAGATTTTTAAGGCTCGCTTTTTTTTGTATTAGTGACGTCATTCAGATCCACTGGAGAATAGAACATTTGTAAGTCTTAATATGCCAACAGAAACTCAAAAATTGGCTATATAATGATTTATGTACCTTCATTTATTTCTAAGAGAATTACAAATATTAAAAATTAAATATAACTTTCAATATAATAATTAAATACAATAATAATAATAATTCCAAGTTTTATCAGAAATCATTCATTTATATTTTTTCAAATTAACAGGCATTTTAACTATATTTTTTTCGTTGTTAGGGGAAAGTTTTCAAGAATAAAAGATATGATCAAAAACAATACTTACTACATAATAAAAGTGTTATAGATGACGCCTTCAGAAATCAATCCGACTAATTCCATTCTTTTAGAAACTCATGTAATGACATGATAGTGTTATTTTCCTATATATCTATACAGAGCTTAGGAATTCCCCTTGATTATAGATCAGTTAATGAGTATAATGAAAATATTGTGAAAAAAGCAGTAGTTTATGCATATACAGCTTTAAGTGTTTAAAACCTGCATTTTTATTCGATGGATTTAAACAGACTGACTTCTGAAAGCCTCATATTACATACGAAGTGAATTAAACGTTAAGATTCTTGAACCCATCATAAAAATAAATAAATAAAAAAAAATGAAATTTCGGTTTTACAATTTTCGGAACTGCAAATTTTTAAACTTCTAAGCATCTCACATTTTAAATTTTTACATCGTTGCGTAGAGAAAACATGAACTTTTAAATGAAATTTGTTTAAAATCTTTATCCCAATTTGTATCAAATTATTATTTTTTGAAAGTTCTTATTACTTCTTTTGCAATCGTGGTAACAATCAAAGAACGAAAAATAAGTTGCGGAATTCAATCAATAAAAAGATTCAGGTATACTTCAGATTTCCCAGTTCTCTACCGAGGACAAATATTTACCAAATAGGTAAAAAGAAGATCAAGATGTGGGACTTTGTTTTTATTCTTCCTAATACATCGTAATTATGTTTTTTTTTTTTTTTTTTTTTTTTATTTTTTTTTTTTTTACATTTTAGAAGGTGGATGCTTAAAAGTCTAATTCTCATGATTTATGTATAACGAAATATATTTTAATAAAATACTTTACAAATGCATAATTTCTCATTTTTTTACCAAACGAAGGTGTATAACTTCATCTTAATTGTTTAACATAAAGTTTCTAATTTATATTTTATATGCAACTTTAAAATTCTGCATTAAATGTAACAATTTAAGTAATTTATTATAGTTTTTTCAGTATAATTTAAAAGAAATTAAATATTGGTATATAATAAAGTATCATGAATGCAAGATATAATTACTTTAAAAAAATCTAATAAAGGTATTCTTATGGTGATACACCGCAGAAAATACACCAAAAAATATCAGTGCCTTCACATACATATAAATACATTTATTTTATTGCATATGAATGATTATGATAAGATTTTTATGCTGAAAAGTAGAAAAAAATAATTAATGTCAGTCATTATTTTATCCCTTTCATCTTAAATGATCCTTGGTTCATAAAGCACAATAAGTATTCAAAAGGAAGCCCTTAAAGTATTTATGAGCAAATAAAACGCTTTGTCAGGAACCTCGAGAAGAAAGCATTTAGGCCATAAATGAGTATAGCTCGCGTTTACATCAATTTGAGGCTTAACGTATAAAAGGAAATAATATAATATATTTCTTTTTGACAGTATATGTTTTTTGTGGTTATATTATCAGCGTTAAAGAATGGAGTACAAAAATAATGGAAATACTGTAGTGTTTCATTTAAATTCAGTAATGCATTTTGAATAATCTACAAGTAATTTGTTTGTTGAAACATGATGGCGAATTGCTGTAGATCCAATATAATAAATCATGGATTTAAATTTTGAAATATAGATAGAAAATAACTTATAATCGGTTTAAACTATGATTATTTATTGTAGAAGAATTGGCTCTATGCTACATTCTATGTCAAGTTATTATAATACAATACTTATTAATATTTCCGAAAAAATAATTGCTAAACGTAAAAAAATATGTATGCAAAAAATAAATTTATAAAGTCTAATCCAGAAACTTAAGGCTCAAAATCTCAACTCGTTTCATTTATTTTTCATTTTTGGAAGGCGGATGTGTAAAGGTTAACATCCCTTGATTTATGGATAAATAAATGTATTTTAATAAAACACTTGTCAAACGGATATTTTCCTAAATTTTTACCAAAATTAAGGTGTACAAAGTCATCTTAAATTTTTAATATATAGTTTCTAATTTACCTTTTACATGCAATTTTAATAATTTTGCATTAAATGTAACATTTTGTTATGGATGATTCACCATAACTTAGTAGAGATTAAACATCGGTATATAATAAGGTAGCATGAATGCAAGGCATAATTGCTTTAAAAAATCAATAAAGACATTTTTTTTTTTTTGGTACACAGGAGAAAATAGCAAAAAGAGTATCAGTCTTCACATATATCATTGGTAGAGTATCTTTACATACATATAAATACATTTATTTTATTACATATGAATAATTACGATAACATTTGCATGGCGACAAATAACAATAAAATCTAATTAATTCCAGTCATTATTCTTTTTTCTTTCATCTTAAGTGATGCTTGCTTCAAAAAGAATTACAAGTTATTGAAATGAAAACCCTTAAAGGATTTAAGAGCAAACGAAACATTTTGTCACATATTACATTAGGTCACAAATAAGTATAGTCTGCGTTTACATCAATTTGAGGCTTGACGGAGATATAATAATGTATTGCTTTTTGACAGTTCACTACCTTTGTGGTTGTAGGATAATCACTATAGGAATGGAATACAAAAATAATGGAAATACTGTAGTGTTTCATTTAAATTCAGTAATGCATTTTGAATAATCTGAAAGTAATTTGTTTGTTGAAACATGATGGTGAATCGCGTAATATTCAATATGATAAATCACCGATTTACAGTTTTAAGTAAACATAGGAAATAACTTATAATGGTTATAATCTAATATTGTTTATTGTTGAAGAAGGGGTTTTTTGCTAAAAACGTTTAATTTATATTAATTGTTTTATGGTGAAACAAATGTTTACCGATGGTAAAACATAACGATAAAAAGGAAAATCGGTGAAGGACAAAGCAATAGAAGCAAGAAAAAGAAATATGGTATTTTTATTTGTCATAAAGACTAAGTCGTGTGGTTTATAAATCAAGTGGTTAAGTATGCTCGCACATCTCACAGACGGTTTCGTTTAATATTTCTTTCAAAAAAAATTCAGCCTTTAGTTACTAAATCCAAATTGGCAATTTATGATTTTTAAATTCATATATAGTTGGTAGCGCCAATAAATTTAATTTAAAAATAAATGTAAAATAAAGTTATGTATTAAAATCAAATTAAAAATGTTCAACTAAAATCATTTAAAAGAAATCCAGAATTCTAATTTTTTTGAAAATCCGAAATAAAAAAAAAATAGCGGAGGTATGAATAAAATTTTAAATTAAAAAAAATTTAATATTAAATTTAAAATGCTAAATTCTTAATAAATCAAAACAGTTTTTTAAATAGAAAGAAGTTTGTATTTCAAAATATATATTATGAACGTCAGATGGACAAAACCTAATAAAGTAAATCCTTAAATTGGCAAAAAACACGAAATTCTTTCTTATTAAATCCATCTTAGGATTAAAATTTTGAATTTCCGCATCATTGATTGAATCAAGAACCACCTATTTTCTACCCGTAAGGCATGGTGACTTCACTGAGACGTCGTTGTGAAGTCACACTACGACTTTGTGATCAGTGATAGTTACGTGACGTCGATGTGAAGTCACTGTGACTAAAATGCGAAGTTGTTAAGGCCGTTTTAGAGCTCGTTTGTGACGTCACATTGTGACCACTTTGTGAAGTAACGGTATGGAAAATTTGTGAAAAATGTGTCATTTGTGACTACTTTGACATTAACATCGTGACAAAACTGTAACAAAAGCACGTTGTGACAAAAGTGTTTAATAAAGCAGATAACATATTTTGAATAATTTTTGTAATTTTCTAGATTTTTAAGAAAGTCACATCTCAGTCACAATGTGACGTCACTGAGTGATGAAATTTTGATCACAGATGTTATGTGACCACACTGACTCACAGTGAAATCATTGTGACGTCTCTGTGACTATGCATGCTTTGAGGGTAGCGAGATGATTTTCCCCAAAGCCGTGATACTTATACGGAAAATGTTTAAATTGAGCTTCTGGGGAAGATTTGAAAGTGAAATTAAGTTTCTCATTTTAAATTGCAAAAATGAACGGATGAAATAAAAAAAATAATTTAATTAAAACAATAAATTTTTTCAAACTCTTATGATATGTCGTGTGATGCGAGGTATTCAGCAGTAAGTACACAAATTTTGAAGTCTCTGATTATACAGCTTTTGTGTACGGACTCTGTGATAGACAGATAGTGGACGAAAAGAAATAAAGTTTCGCCAGATAAACGAAACCCTAAAATAGCAATAAATTCAATGTTTTTCAAGCTTTTAAATATTTTTAAATTTTTGAATAATTACATTACAATTCTACAATTTTTGAAGCAATTAATTTTACTATAGAAATATTAGTTAGAATTATGTAGTATTCTTAGGATATAGATGCAGCTATGTATAATAACTTAAAATGGAACTATATTATAAGTAATTGTGTTTCACTTAATAAAAAAATATCGACGGTAAGAAAAATATATTGACAAAGGCCCTATGTATCTTATATTATATTTCATGCTTAGAATAAATTTAAAATGATACAAAGAATTGCATAAATGTAGTTACATGCCACTCATAGTTATTGTTTTTTATTTAAAATGATGTTTGGTTCATAAAAGAGTGATAATCTATTCAAAAGAAAATCCCCAGAGTATTTTATGAGAACGTAAAACTCTTTTTTTAGAATCGTCGAGAAAAAAAAAGCATTTTCGCCTGAACTGAAAACTGCCGAATTTATGCATCACTTTGATGCTTAACGGAGAAAAGGGAGATCCCATGATATATTGCTTTTTGACAGTTCAGTATCTTCCTGCAGATAGTAATGGCGATAGTGCTAAAGAATGAAATACATAAATAACGAAAATAAAAGAATATTGTATTTAAAATCAATAATACACTCGGCAGTATTTACAAGAAATGTGTTCAATGAAATATGATGGAAATTTCAATGAATGCAGTATGGTAGATAATCGATTTAAGCATTTTCATGTATACATAAACTTCATATGTGAATTTGCATTATTTTACCTTAGAATCCTGAAGCATAATATGTAGCTCATTTTAGAAAGAAAAATGCATTAGGTTTTGATAACCAAACATAAAAATGAAAACTCTTTAGTGATTTTTTTTTTAAATTTAGATTATTAAATTTACCTTATTAAATTTACATTAGTAATATCACATTATTGATATTACATCTACTTCTAAAAACAATTGAAAACAACCGCTGAAAGTAGATGTTAAATGTAGTGCCTTATTAGTAAGTTTTTTTCATACAGCAAAATAACGAAGATAAATAGCTACTTTGTTCGGTTTTTATTCAAGAATTTCTTGTCATTATTGTGCATAAATGAAGTGTTTAGAGTTAGTAAGGTAATGTTTAAAAGTGTCTTTACTATAATAAATAAGGATAGATCAACATTTTCATAATTAATCAGGATTTTTGATTTTACTTAATATTTTCCTGAAAGCTCAAACTTTGGATGTCTAACAATTTGGCATGAGGTACTGTAAATATTGTTTGGCATAATTACATAGGTAATGACAGAATACTTCCTCGCTTATCACTGAATATACATTTGTACCTACCAAAGGTGCTCTAATTAATTTTAATAACGTAAAACAGTTTCTTGGACTTTAATGTACTTTAACGCAGTTCTAACAACTGTCAGAAAACTTCATCTCGAATATTGTAGTACGAGATGTTTTTAAATGAGTAAAGGGGTTTTAATGCTTGGTAGTATCTTTTACATAAAATGTAAAATTATAATTAATATATAAAATGAAAGAGTAACTGAAACAGTTTTACCAACAATCTTACAAGTACTCAATGTGAGTAGCTTTCTTCACGCAGCACACATCAAGTCGCTAGCTCAGTACATCTCAAACGAAGATTAGGAAAGATGTTCTGTTCTGACGCTTATCTGATCAGATGCATGTGATTTTTACCTGTGGTGGTTCATAAAGAATCGTATGTATGTGTCTGTACGACCAGCTGATCATTGCAGCTGTTGCAATAACGACGTTTACAAACACTAATTAACGTTTAGGAAGTACTGAGCTATCGTCTTGCTGTGTGTCGTCTGACGAACAATGCTCATATTGAACACTTGTAAGCTTGCGGGTAAAATTCTTTGAGTTGTTCTTGCATTTTATGTATTAGTTATAATTTTATTTTTCATGAAATAAATACTTCCTAGCGTTAAAACTCCGAAATGTATTTAAAAACACCTTGAAAATATATTAAGCTGTAAACAAAAAAGTAATTGATTATTTATCTTATTAAAAACATTTTTTTCCAATAGACTATTCAATAAAATAGTTGCTATCACTAATCTATTTCATGGTTTGTACACATCAAGAGATTCAGAAAATTTTAGGTGTTTTAGCACCAGGAATTCATTTAATTACTATATGCTGTATCTGAAAAAAAAAATTCTCCATTAACCTTTTTGGGTCCGGATTTTTTTTCCAATTTTTAGAAAAAATTACTTTTATGTTAATAATTTTAACACTAGCTATCCATATAGATTAATTAGCGTATAACTAACATTTATTGTCTCAAAAATAACACACGTTGTTGTTTTGCGTACTATTGAATTAATATTTATATGACAAAAGGCTAAGGAAGAATTTTTGGAGGTGTTTAGAAAATAATGTATTGCTTTTATTTAACTTATATTATAACTTTCTAATACTTTTTGCGCTTTATTACAGATAATTCTTTCAGGAAAATAACTTTTATTTCAAATTTAATGAGTGAAACACATGTTTAAAATAGAAGAATCGAAAACGGCGCAAAGAGAATTCGAATAATAATAATAATTATTATTATTACTAAAAGCTGAAACATAAATGAAGTCATTTAGTAAATGAACAGACATGTATTAACATTACTATATATAAATAGTAGCAAAAGTATTTCTTAGAACAAAATAATATTCCATTAAAAGAATGTACTATTAGTAGCACACCAGACCGGAAAGGGTTAAATTGAGAAAATGTCACTTTGTAAAAATTACTTGAATCGTGTGTAGCCTGTATTTGGCAAATTTTGATCAACGGATTTGCCTCACTTTCAACAGCAATGATTTGTTTTAAAAATAAATATTTGTTTTAATGGAATAGAATCATAATAAAAAGAAATTTATTGTGATACTTTACTAAGTTATTAATTTTATTTAAGCATTGTATTCGTCTGTAGATATCTAAAAAATAATAAATAAATAAAAAATAAACGACGAATAAGTCAAAAGAAAAAAAAGATAGTGGCAATAAAAAAAAGCATAAAATATACTTGCATATAATTATGTTTTTTAACTTATGTAGTTAATGTAATTATATTTTTATTTACATATTAATTGATATTTATATGTAACTAATGGTCAATAACTAATACCTGTAGCGAAAAATAAAAGCAGAAATTTTGGGATAAATTTACAACTATTATGAATTGATTATTATTTTTTTTTATGTGCAAAAATATTTTAACAATTTATTATAGAAAAATATTATAAACCGTTACAATAGAAATACATTTAATTTTAATTATTTATAATAAAATATTTTATCGAATTATTAAAATAAGTTACCTTAAAGGATTAACTAAGATACATCGCTTTTAAAGTTAATTTTTTTAGACAATTACAATTTATATCAGAATAAGTCATAAGAAATAAATAAATTCCTTTATCAATAGCATACGGAAAATTATGCGTATAATTAAACATATTATTTATTAAAGAAATTATTTCTGCACTTCTACCTATATAGTATTAAGCACATGCATTCGACAGGAACAAATTCTAAATTCATTATTTCGAGAAATGCCACAGTAAATTCTGTATTAGTAAGCGCATGCATGCCTCATTGCTAATTCTGTGAATTTGTTTGTGTAATGAGAGTTCCATTTGCGGAGGGGCGCACTTAGCATTCAGAAATGATTGCTGAATTTAGTCGCAAGCCCATTGATGTTAAGCATACACGGCTGTGGCAATCATTGAAGTGTTCTCCGTTCTGACATTTCCGTGAAAGGTTATCACAATAATATTGTGAGTGTAAGTGTTAGGAATAATTAAAAATAATTTTCTTCGGATAATCGTGTCTAAGCTCAAAGTATAGTTTTTTAATCTTTAATCGTTATTGTACATGCATGTAAAGCTCAATAACAAGTTTAAAGTAAATTTCATTTATTTAAAAGTATTTTAAACTTACGCAAATGGATTTATATGTTTATATTTGGTTGATTTGGTTCTTAAATTTTTCATAGAAACTTCGTTAAAATATATCATTATAAGGTTGAAAGAAGTATACTTGTATTCGGCTATCTAAATCACGCGATAATGTGTTAAAAAATCATTATGTTTTTATTTTATGGCATAAATTTAAGATAAAAAGCTATATTTCTCTTATACGAAATCGTGCTTTCATTAGAACGTTAACGGAATGTAAGTAAAATATGTACAATAATCCGCCAACATGTGAAAGCTGAGACAAATAATTAATGTTTGACCTACTATCATGTTTATATAATATCTATAAAAAAGAAATTAAACACAATTTTACACATAAATTGTAGTAGGTATACCATTAAATCAATTTCAAATGTAAATGAAATATATGTACAATATTAGATTGTCAGTGGGTTAAATTGTTTTTAACGTGCAATAAACATTTTATCAAGTTATTATATAAAAATATAACAAATGTCACAATTAAAATATATTTCATTTTAATTAGTTATAATAAAAAAATTAAACAAATATTATCTATAAAGATAAATTAATATACATCGCCTTTATATTTTAATTTTTTAGACAATTGCAATTTATATAAAAAAGTCATAATAAATAAATATATCCTTTTAGAAATATTAGACAGAAAATCATACGTATAATTATTGAAATCATTATTGCTTAAAGAATTTATTTCTGCACTTCTACCTATGTAATAGAAAGTATATGCATTCGACAGGAACAAATTCGGAATTCATTATTTCGAGAAATGCCATAGCAAATTCTGTATTAATAAGAGCATGCCTCATTGCTAATTCTGCGAATTTGCTTGTGTAATGAGAGTTCCATTTGCGGTGGGGCACACGTAGCAATCAGAAATGATAACTGAATTTAGTCGCAAGCCCATTGACGTTAAGTATAGACGGCTGTGGCAATCATTGAAGTGTTCTCCGTTCTGACATTTGTGTGAAAGGTTATCACAATAATATTATGAGTGTAAGTGTTAGGATTAATTAAAAATAATTTTGTTCGGATAATCGTGTCTAAGCTCAAAGTACAGTTTTAAGCTATTGCATAGCTTTTATCGCGGGCTTTGAGCGAAGCGAGCGAATCTAGAAATTCCGTAACGGGAAAACCTAACACTTCCGTAACGAAAAAACTTAACACTTCGGCTAACCTCGTTTCAGTTCGGCAAACTTCGGCACGGTATCCTTCGGTAGACTTCGGCAGACATTGACGTGCTATTTTTCAGATATTAGGATATCAAGTCTCAAACTTATGTTTCTTATGATCCAATTTTCATAGCGCGGCCAAATTTTGTTTGGTAATTTATTATGAGGCAGTGTTAATTTTTGGTGATAGGAGACTCCCCACCGTGAGGGTCGAAAAATTCAAAATGCTTATAACTCGCGATCTAACTTTCGTAGCGCGGCCGAATTTTGTTTGGTAATATATTATGAGACATTGTTAATTTTTGGTGACAGGAGACACCCCACGGTGAGGGTCGAAAAATTTAAAATGCTTATAACTCTCGATCTAATTTTCGTAGCGCGGCGAAATTTTGTTTGGTAATTTATTATGAGACAGTGTTAATTTTTGGTGACAGGAGACCCCACACGGTGAGAATCGAAAAATTTAAAATGCTTATGACTCGCGATCTAACTTTCGTAGCGCGGCCAAATTTTGTTTGGTAATATATCATGAGACATTGTTAATTTTTGGTGACAGGAGACACCCCACATTGAGGGTCGAAAAATTTAAAATGCTTATAACTCGCGATCTAACTTTCGTAGCGCGGCCAAATTTTGTTTGGTAATATATTACGAGACATTGTTAATTTTTGGTGACAGGAGACACCCCACGGTGAGGGTCGAAAAATTTAAAATGCTTATAACTCTCGGTCTAATTTTCGTAGCGCGGCGAAATTTTGTTTGGTAATTTATTATGAGACAGTGTTAATTTTTGGTGACAGGAGACCCCACACGGTGAGAATCGAAAAATTTAAAATGCTTATAACTCGCGATCTAATTTTCGTAGCGCGGTCAAATTTTGTTTGGTAATTTATTATGAGACATTGTTAATTTTTGGTGACAGGAGACCCACGATGAGGGTCAAAAAATTTTAAATGCTTATAACTCGCGATCTAATTTTCGTAGCGCGGCCAGATTTTGTTTGGTAATTTATTATGAGACGGTGTTAATTTTTGGTGACAGGAGACCCCACGGTGAGGGTCGAAAAATTTAAAATGCTTATAACTCGCGATCTAATTTTCGTAGCGCGGCCAAATTTTGTTTGGTAATTTATTATGAGACATTGTTAATTTTTGGTGACAGGAGACCCCACGGTGAGGGTCGAAAAATTTAAAATGCTTATAACTCGCGATCTAATTTTCGTAGCGCGGCCAAATTTTGTTTGGTAATTTAGTATGAGACATTGTTACTTTTTGGTGACAGGAGACCCCCCGCCGTGAGGGTCGAAAAGTTTAAAATGCTTATAACTCGCGATCTAATTTTCGTAGTGCGGCTAAATTTTGTTTGGTAATTTATTATGAGACAGTGTTAATTTTTGGTGACAGGAGACCCCCCACGGTGAGGGTCGAAAAATTTAAAATGCTTTTAACTCGCGATTTACTTTTCGTAGAGCAGCCAAATTTTGTTTGGTAATTTATTATGAGACAGTGTTAATTTTTTTTAATCTTTTAAGTTATAATACATGCATGGAAAATTCAATGTGAAGTTTAAAATAAATTTTATTTATTTAAATGTATTTTATACATACGTAAATGAAATCGTATGTTTATATTTCGTTGATTTGGCTCTTGAATTATTCACAGAAACTTCGTTAAAATATATAATTATAAGGTTTTAAGATGTATACTTGTATCTGCGATCTAAATCACGTGATAATATGTGAAAAAATCATTATGTTTTTATTTAGTGGTATAAATTTAAGATAAAAAGCTATATTTCGCTTATACAAAATCGTGCTTTCATTAGAACTTTAACAGAATGTAAGTAAAATATGTACAATAATGTGGCTACATGTGAAAGCTGGGATATATAATTAATGTTTCACCTCCTATCATGTATAATATCTACAAGAAACAAATTAATCTCAATTTTACAAATATATTGCAGTAGTCTCAATTTTACACATAGATCTCAATTTACACATACATTGTAATAGGTATACCATTAAAATAATTCCAAATATAAATAAAATATATGTGCAATATTAAATTGTCCTTGAACTAAATTGTTTTTAACGTGCAAAAAACATTTTATAAAGTTATTATAAATAAAAGTGTATCATAAATGTCACAATTAAAATATATTTAATTTTCATTAGTTATAGTAAAAAAACCAATTTTTAAACATAAATTACCTATAAAGATAAAATAATATACATCCCCTTTAAATCTTAATTATTTAGACACAATTAAATTTACATAAAAAAGTCATAATAAATAAATAAATCCTTTTAGAAATATCACACAGAAAATCATAGGTATAATTAAACATATCATTATTGCTTAAAGAATTTATTTCTGCACTTCTACTTATATAATAGAAAGCATATGCATACGACAGGAACAAATTCTGAATTCATTATTTCGAGAAACGCCATAGCAAATCCTGTTTTAGCAAGAGTACGCCTCATTGCTAATTCTGCTAATTTGCTTGTGTAATGAGAGTTCCATTTGCGGTCTGGCGCACTAAGCATTCAGCAATGATTACTGAATTTAGTCGTAAGCCCATTGACGTTAAGTATACACGGTTGTGGCAATCACTGAAGTGTTCTCCGTTCTGACATTTGCATGAAAAGTTATCAAAATAATATTATGAGTTTAAGTGTTGGAAATAATTAAAAATAGTTTTGTTCTGGTAATTGTCTATAAGGAAAGTATAGTTTGCCTTTTTGAAGGTTTTATGGAAAGTCAAATGAATGACAAGTTTAAAATAATTTGTATTTATATAAGAGTGTTTTAACCTAGCGCAAATGAAATCATATCATTTTTTTAGTTTATGGCCGTTGAATTTTTCATAGAAATTTCGTAAAAATATATTTTTATAAGGTTGAAAAATGTATAGTTGTTTTCTGCTATCTAAGCATATCTGCAGGTGATAATATGTGAAAAATCATCCTCTTTTTATTTCATGGCTTAAAATTTAACAAAAAAGAAAAAGATATTTCTCTTTAAAAAATCGAGCTTTCATTAGAACGTTAACGGAATAAAAATAAAAAATATGTACAATATTGTACCAATATGCTAAAACTGAGATACATAATTAATGTTTCACCAAAGAAATTAAACTCAATTTTACACATAGATTGTGGTAGGCATTCAATTCAAATAATTTCAAATGTAAATGAAATATATGTGCAACATTAGATTGTCATTGGGTTAAATTGTTTTCAATGTATAAAAATCATTTTATTAAGTTACTATAAAAAAATTATAGATAGTTAATGTCACAATAAAAATGTATTTAATACTAATTAATTATAATAAAAATGTTTTTAAAATAAATTATCTATAAAGATTAATTAATATAGATCTCCAATAAAGTTAAACTACTTAGAAAATTTAAATTTACATAAGTCATAAATTCCGTTAGACATATCATACGGAAATCACATGCGTAATTAAACATAACATTATTGTTTAAAGTAATTACTTCTGCACTTCTAACTATAATAGAAAGCATATGCATTCGACAGAAACAAATTCTGAATTCATTATTTCGAGAAATGCTATAGCAAATTTTTTATTAAAGGACATGCCTCATTGCTAATCCTGCAAATTTGTTTGGGTAATGTGAGTTCCATTTGCATTTGTAGTGCACTTAGCATTCAGAAATGATTACTGAATTTAGTCGCAAGCCCATTGACGTTGAGTATACACGGTTATGGCAATCACTGAAGTGTTCTCCCTTCTGACATTTGCATGAAAGGTTATCACAATAATATTATGAGTTTAAGTGTTGCAAATAATTAAAAATAGTTTTTTCGGGTAATTGTGCTTAAACAGAGAATAGTTTGTCTTTTTTGAATGTTTTAACTTATAGCTCCAAATATATGGAAAGTTAAATGACAAGTTTAAAATATTTTTTTTTATTTATTTAACTGTGTTTTAAACTAGCGTAAAATAATCCAAATAACCTAGCAAAAAATAAACAGGTGAAACTATTTGTTTATTTTCGGTTAACGTAGTTTTTAATTATTCATAGAAATTTCGTGAAAAAATATATTTATGATGTCTCTAAACAATGTATAGTTAGAGTTTTTAATGTTTCAACTTATATGGAAAGTCAAATAACATGTTTAAAATAATTTGTGTTTATGTAATTGTGTTTTTAATCTAAGGAAAATAAAATTATATGATTATTTTTAGTTGATAGGGCTGTTTAATTATTCATAGAAATTTCGTAAAGACATATTTTTATAAGGTTGGAAAATGCATAGTTTTTTCTGCTATCTAAATCAGGTGATAATATGTCAAAAATCATTCTGTTTCAAATTCATGGCCTAAATTTAAGAAAGAAAACGATATTTATCTTATAAATAAATCGAGCTTTCATTAGAACGTTAACGGAATATAAAAACAATCTGTATAATAATGTACCAATATGCGAAAGTTGAGATATATAATTAATGCTTCGTCTCCTATCATGTTTAATATCTATAAGAAATTAATTAAACTCAATTTTACGGATAGGTTATGATAGGCATTCCAGTCAAATAATTCAAATGTAAATGGAATATATGTACAAAATTACATTGTCTTTGGGGTTAAATTGTTTTTACGTGCAAACAAATCGTGCAAAAATATTTTTATCAAGTTTATAAATGATATAAATAATATTATAAAGATTTTTTTATAAGTGTTTGCATGAAAGGTTATCACAATAATATTACGAATTTAAGTGTTGTAAATAATTAAAAATTGCATTATTCGGGTAATTGAGCCTAAGCAGAGCATAATTTATGTTTATTGAATGTTTTAATTTATAGCTACATATATATGGAAAGTTAAATGACAAGTTTACAATACTTTTTATTTATTTAATTGTATTTTAACGTAGCATAAAAGAAATTATATGTTTATTTTTGGTTGTTGTTACTCTTGAATTATTCATATAAACTTCGTGGTACGTCATTCATTATTATTAAATACATTTTCAAAGCCAGTGTTTCTAATCAGTTGTAAAATTTAACGTTTAGTTGAAAAAACAGTCACTTTTGAAATATTAAACATTCAAATTGTTTTGTCTAATTCTGTCTCAGCTTTTTAAATTATTTCTGCATACGTCGTATGCAACCAGACAACCAAAAGCAAGTGAAAAGGAGGAAATGTTTTTTTATTTTTTTTATTTTTTTTATTTTTTTTTTTTATTTTTTTTTTAATGCGACGCTTTATGAACCGAAACCAAGCAGAAGGGAAAAAGGCGTATTTCGGATGAGAATGAGTTACGAATTTTAATTATTTACTCAGTTAATAATTAGAAGTTTTAAATTCAGAATATCTGTTACATCAAGACTTTGGACTACTCTCACAAAAATTTTGAGCCTTCGTACGTGCAGTAGATTTTGCTAGCTATCGCAGACACATACAGACAGAACATTCTGATCTCTTTTTTAGTATAGATTTACAACTTATTATTAACGGATTAAAATTGTTTGTAAAGTGCAAAAAATATTTTATCTGCAGATTTATTAAATGTAATTACCTATTAATGTACATCGTCTTTAAAGTTAAATTCTTTAGACAATTACAATTTATATCAGAATAAATCATAAGAAATAAAAAATTCCTTTAGAAACAGAATACGGAAAGTTATACGGATAATTAAATATATCATTACTGCTTGAAAAAATTATCACTACAATTTCACCTGTATCACAGAAAGCATAGGCATTCGACAGGAACATATTCTGAATTCATCATTTCGAGAAATTCTGTATTAGTAAGAGCATGCCTCATTGCTAATTCTACGAATTTGCTTGTGTAATTAGAGTTCCATTTGCGTTTGGGGCGCATTTAACATTCAGAAATAATTATTGAATTTAGTTGCAAGGCCATTTACGGTAATTATACACGGTTATGGCAATCAGTGAAATGTTCTCCGTTCCGATATATGCATGAAAGGTTATCACAATAATATTATGAGTTTAAGTGTTAGAAATAATTAAAAATAGTTTTCTTCGGGTAATTGTGCTTAAGCAAAGTATAGTTTGTGTTTTTGCATGTTTTCACTTAAAGCTCCAAATATCAAACATATGGAAAGTTAAATGACAAGTTATATATATATATATATATATATATATATATGGCATTGTATGTGGCATTGCTAACAGTGCATTTCACTATTTCCCAGATAATTGTATCGCTACCATGTATCTCTATATCGAAACTCTCAATAAATTTGATATCAAAAATGATTATGAAAAGTATGTTTATTTAATTTTGAATTTGATTACTATACATGTTGTCGCGTCGGCTGGTTCAGTGGATTTCAAACACAAAATTAATTTAGGCGATTCATATTCAATAATTTCAAAACGGGCATATTCTTACTTCTTTTTAATCTGAAGAAAATATTATACATCTTCTATACGTATTATACAAATACTGTACATCTTCTTATTTACACATATGTTACAATTATTTACATGAAATTCGATATATTTTAGAATTATTCTTCTATTAAGACTGTCATAACACCATCGCGTATTAATTCTTTTCTCTCTCTGAAAACATAAACAAAACAAAAAATATCTTGAGCCCAGGGGAGGGGTTGCCACGCGTAACTAAGATCAGGATTCATCGCCCTTTTGGCGTTAAAACATGATTCCCCACACACTCCCCACCTGGACTCATGAGAGTACATAATGATAAATCAATAAAACTAAATTCTTACAATAAACATTAATTTAAATCATAACTCAAATAATAAAACAGAAAAAAATTTCAATCTTCAGATACTGACATATAAAGCATTAAACAATAAAATAATATCATGAATAATATAAATAAAAAATGACACTTCAATAACATGTAGCTACATGAACCTATCTGGCCAGATATTTACCTGAATAAAAAAAACTAAATATATATACATAATACAAACAAATTAAATACTATTATTAATATCTCAATAATCCTTTCAATTTGAAATAAAGCATAATTATACAAAATGAAACCTCTTTTCTAAATGGATAAATTAACAATTGCAAATTACACATAAAAAAAAAACATATTTCAACTATGAATTTATAATAAGAAATAAATCACATTTATATTCAAACAATAGTAGAAAAAAATTAATTTAAAACTCAAATACTGAAATCAATTAACATTCAATAATCTAATTCAAAAGGATACAACAGTTGAACTGGTTTTCTTAGCAGTCCATGAGCAGTCTTTACCATGCAAGCTCGAATGAGCTGATCTCTACCAAGGATCACTTCTTTAACTACTCCTAAGTCCCACAACTGTTTAGATTTAACATTACCGTCCACTAAAACAACATCTCCAATCTTTAGATTTTTGTGTCTCTCAGGAGTTTTAAATTGATGGATCGATCTTAAGTTCAACAAGTATTGTTCCTTCCATTTAGTCCGCAGTTGTTTCAACAAGGTGGTTTGATATCTTTTTCTTCTTAATAATGTCTCTCGGGTAGAGATTTTATTCTCTAATTCGGCAAAATGTAGTGGAAAATTAATATATTCTCTTCCGAGTTGAAGAAAGTGAGCCGGTGTAAGTGGTTCTGGCTCGCCGAAATCACTTGTCGTATACGTAAGAGGTCTCATGTTTATTACGGCTTCTATTTCTGTCAAAATTGTAGCCAATTCTTCAAATGTGATGAGAGCTCTTCCCAAAATTTTTCTTAGGTGTTCTTTTACGCTTTTTACGAGTCTCTCGTAAAATCCTCCCCACCATGGGGCACGCTCGATGATAAATTTCCATATAATGCCTTTGTTTGATATGAAGTCTTGAAGTTCTTGATCTTTAATGATTTTTTCAAATTGTTGTAGTTCTTTGTCGGCAGCTTTAAAACTTAATGCATTATCAGAAAAAATTATTTTACAGTTTCCGCGTCTTGAAATAAATCTACGAAAACTCATCATAAAGGACCTTGTAGTCATATCCCTGACTGCTTCCAAATGTATTGCTCTTGTTGCGGCGCAGTACAATGAACAGTACAATGTAGGATTTTGACGTCTCTTTACTATCTGTTTTAATGATTATTGGACCGGCAAAATCCAATCCTATAACGGTAAACGCAGGGGATTGTGAGATCCTTTCTTTCGGAAGTTGCCCGGTTAGCTGGTCAGCTGCCTTTGCATTGTATCTTCTACAAATTAGACATTTTCTTAGATTATTTCTGATAGATTGTCTTCCTTGTGGAATCCAAAATTTCTTCCGGATTTGTGCAAGCGTTAAAGAAACTCCACTATGCAGCAAATTTCTGTGTTCTTGCATTATTAGCAATTCTGTTAATTTTTCGTTCTTCGGCAATATGATTGGGTTGGTCTCATTCGAATCAAAGGAGCCTTCATTAAGTCTGGTTTTTATTCGTAAAATTTTATTTTCATCCAAATATGGACACAGGGAATAAATTCGTGATGTTTTCTTAACAGAATTTCCTTTTTCTAATGACTCAATTTCTTCCTTATAATTCTTCATTTGTACTTCTTTGATTAATAATTCTTCAGTTTCTTTCAATTCTTCAGCAGATAATGTATCTTTACGTTTGATTGAATTTCTTAAATTGAAAATAAATCTTCTAACTTTTGCCAATGTTCTAACTGCCTTCAAGAAGGAACTGAAACGCTCAATTTCTATAAGTGGCTTCTGATGTTCTGATGAACAAACATTTTGGAAAATCACATTTCTTTTAGCTTCTAGTTGTTTCATATCTTTATCTATTTCTCTGTCTTCTTTGGGCCATAATTTAGAATCTTTAACTAACCATGGTGGCCCTGACCACCACAGGTCATCTTTTTCGAGGTCGAGAAGGGATAGTCCACTTGTGAGTCGATCAGCAGGATTTGAGCTACCGGGACAATGTCTCCAGTTCTTCGGATCTGTTAAACTTTGTATTTCTGACGTTCGGTTGCTTACGAATGGCTTCCAAGTACTAGATGAACTCTTGATCCAGTGAAGCACGATATTTGAATCGCTCCAATAGTGTACTTTGTCTTCATTTATCTTCAGAACAGACATTATCCGCCTTCCAAGTCTAGCTCCAATCAGAGCACCCATCAATTCGAGGCGGGGCAAGGTTGACTTCTTTATGGGAGCTAGTCTGCTTTTTGATGTAACAAAACTTGTCTTGATACTATTATTGTTATTGTATCTCAGATATATAACACTTCCATAGGCCTTAATACTTGCATCACTAAAACAGTGAATTTCTACATTGTCATAACTGTCCATTTCCTGAAAATTATATCTTGGAATTTTTATTTTACGAAGATGTGGAATCTGTGCACACCAGTTATCCCATTTTTTCTCTAAATGTTCCGGCAAATTTTGATCCCAATCGATACCATGTTCCCATAATGATTGAAAAATCATTTTAATTAAAATCGTAAATGGTGATAAAAACCCAACAGGGTCAAAAATTCTTCCAGCTGCTCGAATTATGGTTCTTTTGGTCTTATCTTGACAATGAACAAATTCTAACAGACTTTGATTATCTAATCTAAAAATGTTTTCTTCAGTGTCCCATATTAACCCTAAAATTTTAAATGGAGTTGTGTCAGTTGATGTATCAGCGCAAACATTCATATCTAAAGATTTTAAATGTTCCTTTAAAATTGTAGTATTACTTTGCCATTTTCGTAAAAACATATTTGTTTGTTGAAAAATAGCTAAAGATTCCTTTGAAATTTTTAAAGCTTCATTAACCGTATGTGCTCCTAACAATAAATCGTCCACGTACATGGAAGAGTCAATTTTAGAGCAAGTTTCCGGATATAAAGTTGCATACCTCTTCAAATGATGTTTAATTACAGCTCCTAACAGAAATGGACTCGAGGTGACGCCAAATAATACACGACACATTTTCATAATTATAAACTTAATTGGGGAATTTTTATCTTGAGGGAGTTCTTCGATCCACAGAAAACGGGTCATATCTCTATCACTTTCAGCAAGACTTATCTGTAAGAAAGCCTTTTCAATGTCTGCCACTACGGCAATTTTATTGCTTCGAAATTGCAAAATTAAATCAAATAAATCTGAGTTCAAATTGGGACCTGGGAAGAGTACATCATTTAGAGAAGGTTCAGAAGGAGCATAAGATGAGGCATCAAAAACAATGCGCAATTTGGTTGTTTGTTTGTCCCTTCGAATTACAGGGTGGTGGGGCAAATAATAGGTCAAATTATCATTCGGCGAATTTATTTCTTGCGGTTCAACAATTTCTACTATTCCTAATGCCTTATATTCTTCAATGATTTCTTTATATTCCTTAAATAATGCAGGATTATTTACAAATCGTTTAATTAGACTATTAAATCTCTTTTTGGCAACATCATAATTATTCGGAAGATCAACATTGTCATATTTCATAGGTAATTTAACTTCATACCTATTGTTCTTAAACTGAATAGAATTTTCAAATTGTTCTAATATTTGATTATCGCATAAATCTTTATTTGTATTATCTTCCTGAATCCCTAACCCTTCTATAGTCCAAAATTTTTCAAGTTGAATTGACATTTTATCAACTTCATTATTATCCCAAATAGATATATACATTGCACCCACTAAATCATTTTCATTAACTTCATCTGAAAACTTCCCATGAAGTGCGAAACCTAGTTTAGTTTCATTCAAAACAAGAGTTGGTGAAATACGTTTATATTTTCCTGTCATAATTGACCAATAGTAGTCGCTACCAATCAACAAATCTATTTTATTCTCCCCATCACTTAATTCATTTGAAACATCTGACAACTGTATACCCATTTCTTTTATTTTTTCATTTAACTCTGAACTTGGGGCACGTATTATACCTGAACAAATTTTCTCTGTTTCTAAAGCTTCCAGACATATTACATTGTCAGAAAATTTATCCTTTAAGAAAATTTTAACTCTGTTATGATTATTAACAATAGGTTTCGTACCAGCAAAAGTATGGATTTTTAATGATTCCTGTCCTGTCACCTCTAAATTTAAATGCTTTGACAAATCCTTTCCGACAAACGTACGCTGCGACGCACTGTCTAGCAAGATACGAACATTAATATTTTTATCTTTCCCAATCATTGTTCCCTTTAAAGTTTGAAAATAAACATATTCATCTGGCTTACAACAAAGTGAAGAAACAGTTGTTTTTTCATACTGCGTATTCTGCTTTCCCCCTATTTCATCCCCTTCAGTTGAAACAAGGTCAATTTTATTTTCCTTTGATGATCTTTCTTTTACTTTTTTATTACAAAGAGAATTTTGATGAGCCTTTGAATTACAAAGAGTGCAACGAATATTAGAATTTTTACAAAATTTACTCTTATGAAATCGTTTGTAGCATCGAAAGCATTTCGCTTGTTTCGATAAAGATTGTTTTCTTTCTTCAGAATTTAAGTTACACAAATTTGCTTCATGTTTCTGAGAACAAAAAGGGCAAAGATTTTCTGTAATTGTATTTAATGTAAATGCTGAGGGATTTTTATTTTTTCCTTGAAGAAAATGTTTTGAAGGATTTTGTTTAAATTTATTTTCATGAGATTTAATCTCAAAACTGACAGATGTAACATTAACAACCTTTTCCCGCGCTTCGATTTCGCGCTTAAGGAACAATAATAAATCATTTACGTAAACATCTTTTTTATCGCACTGTTCTCTATGAAATTGCAATAAAAGGTCATTAGGTATACATTTATAAATAATAGGTAACAATAAACAACCATATTGGTCTGATTTCACATCCAATGATTCTAAACTTCTTATTTGTATCGCTATTTCATCATACAATTTTCTCAACGAATATATATCGTTTGATCTTCGCACTGCTTCTAAATTTAATAATTTATTTGTGTGCGCAGATATTAAAACTTCTCTTTTTCCAAAACGATCCTTTAATATATTTACTGCCGTTGCGTAATTTTCACCAGTTAATGGAAGCCCGTTAATATCAGCAGCTGCTGATCCCGAAATCAAAGATTTCAAATAAGTAAATTTTTCTATCTCTTGAAGGGCTTCATTTTCGTGAACAGCGACTTTAAATTGCGGCCAAAATTCTTGGAATTCGCAAATGTCGCCGGTGAATTTGTTTAAAGAAATTCGCGGCAATTTGGTGTTACACTTTAACTGAGTATCTGATATGGGGGGCGTAATTACTTTTGGTTCATTTGTAATATCAGAAGTTTTCTTTAAATTATGTAAAAATCTATTTGCTCTCGATTTACACGTTATAATAGACTCTTTATATTCTAAACAAGCTTCAATTTCGGTTTCTAAATTAGAAGTTTCAATTTCAGATTGTATTAAATCGTCTAGGTTTTCTAGAGAAATCTTATGTTCCAGCAATGTTGCTAAACAATCCTCCACAATTTCCGGTTTCAAATCACTTTCTTTCAAAATTTCATTATCAATTTTTTTAATTAATTTAGTTATTGTGGATCTAATTGATCCGCGTTTAGTAATATTTCTTTTCAAATTTTCACCGGTATTCATTTTGTATAGTACTGTTTCTTCCAAATCATAAAATCAAAGAAATAACAATAAAAAACTTACCCGTTTAATATATGCAATCGTCCTAATCATATTCTCATTCTATTATTTCCCGGCGAACGTTGCACAATTGTCGCGTCGGCTGGTTCAGTGGATTTCGAACACAAAATTAATTTAGGCGATTCATATTCAATAATTTCAAAACGGGCATATTCTTACTTCTTTTTAATCTGAAGAAAATATTATACATCTTATATACATATTATACAAATACTGTACATCTTCTTATTTACACATATGTTACAATTATTTACAAGAAATTCGATATATTTTAGAATTATTTTTCTATCAAGACTGTCATAACACCATCGCGTATTAATTCTTTTCTCTCTCTGAAAACATAAACAAAACAAAAAATATCTTGATCCCAGGGGAGGGGTTGCCACGCGGAACTAAGATCAGGATTCATCGCCCTTTTGGCGTTAAAACATGATTCCCCACACAGGTAATTAATCACTCCAACTGTTTTCTTTATGAACATTAAAGCTGCGTTTCAAGTTTCGTTTTAAGATAATTCAACAAATTTTACATTTGTAGTTACATGTATATATAGAGGGTGTTTTAAATTTATATGTCAAAAATGTAAAGGCAGGTGCAGGAGACCAAATTAAGCAAATTTTGTATAGGATTGTGAGTCTAGAAATGTAGTAAGGAGGCAAAAGAGTATGCTGTTGATCCCAGTGAACAAAGGTCTTCTCTAGCTTAAATCGTTATTATCCACTACGACTTCGAGCAGTTACAAACACCGTTAAATCAATAAGAAGCTTGGTGACATACATTCCATATATGGTGCTGACAATGAAATGGTGCGGCCTAAGTGCGGCCATAAAGTTCCCCTAATTATTCCAGGTTGGGATTCTGCTGTATTTCTAAACATGTGAGCGTCTTCATTGCGTTTTGAGATGTTATACGTTCACTGAAAGGCATGCTCTGGAGCAGTTAGACGTGTTTTGAATATTTGTCATTTTCTTTGATATAACTCTATACATGAAATACACGTCGATAAGCTCCGCATTGTTGTAACGAGGCATGTTTTTCGAAATCCGTGCGAGTAATGACAATTCAAGTCAGCGGACAGCTCTCATCCGTCTAAATTAATAGCGCCCTCTACTGCCTCAACGCTGCATTTTCTCATCCATATTTTTATTCAAAATCTGCTTATTTAGAACTTCTTTGCCTGCCTTTAGATTTCTGACACATGATTTTGAAACACCATGCATATTGATCTAGCTATTCTTTTAATAACCAAAAAGAAAGTTTCTCACGATGTGCCTTTTTTCATTCATTTATAACGCGTCTAGATGAATTCAATGGGATGTCGTGTATTTCATAATAGTCAATGTGTAAAAGTGTTTTTCATTATGGTAAGGACTCGAAATATATACAAAAAATTCTTGTAATACCAACAGCTTACAATATTTTTTATAAGTATCATTTTTCTTATAATTTTTATTGTATTACATTATAATATATTATGTATTTTATATTACATATTACATATTATGTATTTTATTCTAAAATAATGTTTTATATTATATTTAATTTTTATTACATAAAAAATATATTGATATTTTTCTTAGTTTGTATGATTCTTGAATTGTGCAAGAAAGGAAAAAATACATGTTAAGGAAAAACATCATGATTTTCACATGAACTTATTAGTTGAACATTATGCTTTTAAAGGCGTTGAAAGGCCATAACAAAATGCTATAGAAAACATTCCCATGGGTTAAAAATGAATTTGTTTTATTACACATTTTAGAGCACAAGATGAGAAATCGTAGAATAGGTTTTTTTTTGCAAATTTCACTCTCTTTCATTCTTTGTATTATTTTAAGTAATGCGTGATAAAATATAAAATCTCTAAAGACTTTGTTTAAAATTTGTAATCCAAACGCCGCACCGCGCAATATCTGAGTAAAAAATAAAATGCAGTTTTATCAGTAATGCATAATTTTTAAAAATATTTTTCTTTAAATAATAAAACATGCTTTTGATCTAAGTTTGAGGCAGTATATTTTTAAACATATTCAAATGTAAATTATTTTTCTCACTAGCATGTATTTTTAAATATCAGTTTTACATAATTACTTAATGTATTATGGATGTGTAAGACGTTGAATACTTTTACTGAATTCTTTGATATTTTTCTTTGATCCGTTTTCTAAAAAGCACAGTATTGCATACTAAATATTTTTAATAAAAGTATGTAACAATTTTCGTTATGTCTGCATATATATATAGAGAGAGGCAATATTCAAATGGGTTTTTTTTATATCGTATACATGACATAACTTTAAAAATTCTATTGATAAAGGCAACGAATATATGAGTGATTAATAATAGCATAAAGTAACTTATTCTGTTTACACATTTTGGATTAATCATTTTCTTTTGTATTTGTTTATTTGTAGTAAGTGAAATAAAACGCATCAAGTAAGAAACACAAAATATACTTCGAAATAAAAATGTCTCAGATCACAATGTTTTATAAAGTTGTTTATAATTGATATATCCCTATTAATGTCTCATAAAATTTTGATGAGGTATAATATGGGTTTAAATAACAGCATTTACTAAATATCGTAGTCCTGTAGAGCCCTATAGAGAATATTCAGTTCAATAACATAATTTGGAATTTGCATGCTGTCTCTTAAGTACACACATTATAAATTGCGTTGAGAATTAAGGTTGTATCCAGCTAGAGTCCCCTTGAACATGTTTGCAGCATGAAAGTAGCTCTTAGCAGAAATGGATAAACAAGATGCTATGTATATCAAACTAAGAGTTTAGTTAAGTATAAATTAAAGAACCTTTTCTAGAATAAACACATACATTTGACACAATAATTCATCAATTAAATATCAATTGATAAAGATCATTTTCAGATGAGATATCCCTTGTATATTTTTAAAAACATTTTTAATATTTACACAAGCTGAATTGACTTAAAAGAAACAAATTGCATTAATCTACTAAAGCTTAGTAGCACCGCATGATACCAGAAAAGTTTTAACCATGTTTTTGTTTGGAAAGCAGTATTCTTGAATGGAAACATTTGAACTTCGTGATAAAATTAAACAAAAATTGCTATAAAAATACTTGCCTGAAATGTAATTTTTGCATTTTAAAGTGGAAAATTCACTGTTAAAAATAAAGATGACAAACCAGTTGCTTTTGGCTTCCAGGGATAAAAATCTGTTACCATTTGACACCCGCGTGCTTGGAAATGTGTTTGGGGTGTCGTTTGATCCCTCACTCGATGCTTTACGCTAATTAAGGTGCTGCAAAATGCATATCATTGGAATATTTTCACCCCCTAGTCATTTGCGCATGTTCTGTGACGTGTGTCCTTCCCCTTCAACTCGCCATCACGGGTGGATCAAAACAGCAATTTTTTCCTACGAAGTCTAGCACCGCACATGCGCTATCGGGCCATTCCATGAAAACAGGTAAATTGATAGTCATTTTTAAAAATTTGTTTAAATAAATATTTTTGGTATTTACTGATTGGCAAAATGTCAAATTTTATGTTTTGAGTAAGAATGTAAAGTTTATCTTTTATGGATTGACAAAACAACAGTTTAAAGATGGCATCCATGTGCAAGCAAGTATGTTGCGTTTTACAGTACATTTTGAGTGAGTTTTTTTAATAAAGAAAATCCAGTGAAACTTTTGAAATCAACATTTTAGGTAAGTCATTCATTGTGTGTCATCATTTGGGTGTCATCATTTAGGTGTCATTCATTGTTTATATTTCACTAAACTGAAATGTATAAGATAATTTCAAATAATTATTACAGCGCACAAAAAGAACTTTGTTTCTGTGTCCCACACGTGACACAAAACATGAACTTTTTCACTTAGGAGGAAAAAGGAACGCATTTATTTTGTTTAATTGGCATTTCTAAAGCAGTTTAGTGTAGTACACTTATCCTATACTAGTTAAAAATTGGGTGAAATTTTTATTTGGAGAAAAATATCAAAACAAAATTGTCCCGCACGTGATACCTTATGAGCAGGACGATTATTTTTGTTTTCTGAATGTTAAATAGAGATTTATTATAGCACAGTTTTAGCAGTTTAATGATTATTTTGTCCTAAGAACTTATTCTATGTAACTAAAACGAAATTGAGATTATTTTTATTTTTATTTTTGTGATAGTTTCATTTTTTTTTCTTTTTCTTGTGAAGCTAATATTTTTTATTTCCATTTTTTTATAAATTTATTTTAATAAAATTTGAACACTTTGATGGTTATTTTTATTTTAAGAACATATTGTTTTCCAGCAAGAATTGATCTACTTAATTTATAGGGATTTTTTTCTATACAATAAGAAGAGTCGTGTGTTTAAGAACTTGTTATTATTCTACAGGGAAAAAATAATAAAACTTCTTATTATATTTTGTTTTTCTAAATATAATTCTATTTTAAGTTCAATTTTTCTATGAAATTAAGTAAATTTAGACAAAAGCGTTTATAATTGATAAAGTTTGTTATTTATTTAGCTGAAATGGAAAGATCTAAGTCTACTAGTGCTAGAAGAATGAAAAGGATGAGAGAGGAAATGTCATTAGAAAATCCTAATTTCCAAAAAGAAGAAAATAAAAGGATCAGAAACAGCAGTTTCTTTTAAAATGGGTGAATGGGTAGTTTCAAAATATGACGACATTAATTATCCTGGTGAAATTACAAGCACCCATCATGATAGTGTTGAAGTGTCTGTCATGATAAAAAGTGGTAAATTCTACAAGTGGCCACAGTATCCAGATAAAATTCTATATTCATTTAAAGATGTAGTAAAAAAAGATATCAACCCCCACTGTAGCTAACAAAACAGGTTGTTTCAAATTTCTAGAAAAATTTTGAATTTTTGTTTATATATTTACTTTATTTTATGTTTAAAAATGTCAATTTGAACATTTACTTTGTACAAAAAAAAAATTTTAAAATAAGTATTTTTGTATTGTAAAATGTATAACATGCATTTTCTTTTTTGCATTCTTTTATTTTCTGATTTTTGAAAAGGTTACTTGAATGATATTTGCAAATGTCCCACACGTGACAACCGTGTCCCGCACGTGACATTATACGTTATAATTTTTTTTAGCAATTTAAAAATTTATTTTTCAAATAAGAATGCTTATTTCATGAACATTAGACCTTTAGCCTCTAATACATATTTTTTGTTTTGAAATTGCAAAATTAATAGAGCAGAAATGTTACCTGGATCATACAGCAAATTACAAATGGTTGACTTCTGATGTCCTGCACGTGACGCATGCAAATTAATTAATAACTAAATCAGTAAACCATTTAGAAAAAATCTGTCCCTGCCTGAGATATTGTTATAACAAATATAAACTTACAAAAATATGTTTATTCTTATTTCTGAAAAATCTTAAGCCCTTTAACACAATTTTGGTGGAATTATGGTGTCTGATTGTCCCGCACGTGACAGTGGAATGGCCCTATTCCAATTTCGTTGAGAACTTCGGATGGCTAACTTTTGGCTAGCTTTTTTTTATAAAGCAACCTTTGAATTTCAGGACATTTCAACATTTCAGGTAGATTTTGAAGGTGAGCTCGATGGCCGAACGATTAGAGCGTTGAACTTGCAACCCGACGTTATGGGTTCGAATCTTTCGGCGGCCAAAAGTCGTTTTATGATTTATTTTTATTATTTGGCACACTTGATTCGGGGTACAATCTTTTCACCCTAATTAAGGGTGCCATTCTGGCTCCCGTAATGATGCCATCAGTGAGAAAAGCCTTTCACTACTAAAAGGTGGAATGTGTCACCTGTAGTTTTAATAGTGTAATTTCGGTTTTAATGGGTTAAGGAAATACATGACTGGGACGCTACGCACTAACTCTACTCTAGCATTATATACTTATTTTATACATGTAACTAAAATTTTTTAAGGTATACATTCTTTAATTTAAGTGTTGTATAGAACTGAATAAGAACTTTACAAGTTAGAAATGTCTAAACATTTTAACTTTTCGAAAAATTGTAATTTTTAGCTGAAAGTCCCACCAACTTCTAAGCTACTCTAGCTATTTCGATATTTGGCACACTTTAAAAAAAATAGTTTCAGAAAAGAAAAATGAAAATTTCTGCAAAATTGTCATTGCTCTAAAATGAAATTTTTAGTCGCAGTAACAAACTATTGTCCATAAATCCGCCAACAAATCAACTATCAATTTGGAATATTTATTTCAAATTTCTTAAATATTCGTCGGATAGTTTCCAAAAAAACGGGTCTTAAATATCGCATATTTATCCTAGAATTACACCCAGTCTTGTCTTCTCTTAAGAAAATAAATTATTGTTTAGTATATAATGTAGCAATAAAATGTTATAAAAAAGGAATAACAATTATAAAAAACTAAAATTATGAAATACTGCTTTAAATGTTTTTTTTTTTAAATAACATCGCGATTCTGATTATTATCATCAATTTAAAATAACAATAAAATGAAACATTTGTAGTGTAAATTAGGTGGTGACTACAATTCAATGTGAAAAATTGTTATATTAGCATTTGATTTAACTTATAGCCGCACTATTTAAGTAAATATTTTAAGTTACACTGTTTTCCATTTGAGAATTATGGATTTATTTTTTTAACGCTACTTTCGAATGTTAGACAAAATATTGTTTTACATATTAGAATTTTGGAAACATAAAGTTGCCCTGTATTGAACATTCAGTTGAATGGCGTATATCATCGTATCTACACTGTAAAAAGTAAGCTAGTCGTTGGGGAGCCACCGTAATACTTGCACATTATGGATATGCATAATATAAAATATGAAAATAAATCATGTGCAAACTATTTATAAAATTAATGACAAATCCGAAATATATTTTAAATGTACATTTAAATATTTTTAACACAGAGTAAAGCTCTATTAATGAATTGCTGATGAACCAATTTCGACAAATTATATAAAACGCCAAACGACTCAAGTAGTGCCGAATTGCGTAAAATAAACATTCTTATAACTCCAAAAATAATAATCATACAACTAACATTTGACTGTGTTAGATTACACGTACAATATCCAATTAAAACATATCTTTGAATTGAAATTTAAATGAAATACAGTGTCATGAAAAATTGACGAGTATGGAAAAACAGATTGCAAATATCTTGGTAACTCATTATCCTATCGACTTCATTCTTTATTCAAAATTTGTCTTATTTCATCGTCTTTTATATTATGACTATAAAATCATATAATATTATGAATATAATCCTTTATATTCAATCCTTAAAATAAAAAATTGCAAAAAAATTATACACCTTTTATCTGAACGAGTACTTCGAGGGTTTGAAAAAAATAGTTCCGGATAATCGAGGTTACCGATATTAAATAGGCTTCTTTATATTAATTTTTTAATATGGTTTTTGCATTCTCCAGCAACTGAAATTTGTAAATCCGTCAAAAAAAATTTCGATTTTCAAAACATTTGCAAGACTTACTCTATACTTCGTATGATGAGTAAGTAAAACTGAAGTAAAATTCGAAATAATTGTTTCACGAGCACCACGCAGCCAATTACTGTGCAACTATCACCAGACATGAGAATTCTTACAGTTCTCTTAAAGAGAGCAGCTTTTAATTTTTATAGAAACTGCGTTGGACAGCGGGTTGCTGCACCTTTTGTTGTAAAATACAGATTTTTACACTGTATGAAGTACATTAATTAGAAAATGCGGGAATAATTAAGGCTGCAAACGCTATGCTCTATTTCTAGATAAATCCATCATGGAAGATATCATGGAACATTCGAACGTGCTGTATAAATCTAAACGATAGATTGTACGAATTGTAGGGAATGTTGTAGTCTTGTTTGTTGTGAATTATATTCTTGACGTAATAATGTATCCAATTAATTCAAAATATGTCTTAGATTTTGGCGAAAAATTTCGCACATATTCAAAAACAATGTTTTCCGCTATTCATTATGTAGCCATAACTTGTCTTAACCCCTTGAGATGCTGTTGAATACAATACATACCACTGAGTTGAGACATATTACATCTCATGTATGGTTAAGGAAGGCTTCGGGAAAAATTAATAAATTTTACTTTTTCAACTTTAATGAAAAAAAAAGTCCGTAAGAGTGATGGAAGTTATTTCATAATAATTTTGCTTTAGATTCCGGCGCAAATTCGACATAACAAAAATAAACTTACTTGCTCTTGAAAGGGCTAATATGTAAAATTTAGGCAATATTTTGCGTAAAATGTAATAGTAAAAAATATTTAAATAGCAAAGAGTCCATATATTAAAGTAGTTATAATACTTAAAAGATCGCTTATGATTTTTTTTCTATTATCAAGTCATGCTTTCCTTTTTTAATCATTAGTGTCAAAAAAAAATTTCTCGCTGAAAATCACTACCACCAAATGTTTAAATTGTGAAAATTATATCTTAATATTTTGCCAAAATATTTCTCTTTAAGTCTTCAATCTCTTTAGTTTCAATTCACACAGTATTTTAACTGGCAGTTAACTTTGACACTATTCGCAAAAGTTTTAATGAGCCATGATATTGCAGCAGTATCTCGTAAACATCGTTATCTATCCGAGGATATTTAATTCAGCAGTATAATTTTGAAATTGCATGTTTTGTCTCAAGTACACATATTACAAATTGCAGCGAAAATTAAAGCTGAAATTGCTAGAGCATTCTTGAGAATGTAACCAAAATGTAAGTAGCTCTTCACGGAAACGAGTTGCAAACGTGTTATGTATATCAAAACTATAGATAAGCGGAGTATGAGTTAAAGAGAATTTTGTAGAGTAGACAATGAACACTTCCCATAATGACGTAACTAAAATTACGATTTTTTTTCCTCATATGAGAAACTTTATGTTTTCGAAATATGCCCCAGTTACGTATTAAGCAATTAGTAATATGTACTAAGCAATAAACAAGTTATTTTAATATGAATAAAAATATCTTTAAAAGTGTTTAGTAATGTATATTCACTTACTTATACATATGCGGCCAATGCAGCTATCTCCAGACATGAGAAATTTTAGAGTTCTCTTTAAGACAGCAGCTTTCAATTTTTACAATAATTGAGTTGAAAATCTTAGTCTGCACCTTTTATTGTAACTTACAGATTTTTACACTGTATGAAGTGGATTATTTATTAATTGCTATTATAGTTAAGGCTGCAACTGCTATACTCTCTTTCAAGATAATTCAATCATGGAACTGTCTCTTTGCCGATGAAAGTTGTATAAATATAACTAAGTATAAATATAACCATACATGTTGTATACATATAAATAAGAGATTGTACAAATTATAGGGTATGTTTTAAATTTGTTTGTGGTAAATTTTACGCTTGACGTAATAATCAATACAATTGAATCAAAATATATGTCTTAGATTTTTGCAAAAAAAAATCGTACCTATTCAAGAACAAAGTTTTCGTTATTCGTTACGAAAATAGAATTTGCCTTAATCATGATTGTGGGATATATTACATCTAATACATGATTATTGGAGATTTGCCTTTGAAATGTTTTATTAAATTTTATTTTCCTAACTTTGGGGATAAATAAAGTCGTTAAGATTGCTTTTAATTATTTTATAGTAATTTCTTTTTTCAGATTCCAGTGTAACTTCGACATTAAAAAAATACAATTACTTGCTCCTGAAAGGGTTAAATTATATAAGTTGTATGTAAATTTAAAGAATACTTTGCGAAGAATATAATAATAAAAATATGAAAATAATAAAGAGTCTGAGATTAAAGTAAGCATAATATTTAAAAGATTGTTCATGTTTTTTCTATTATCGATTCCTGCTTCCCTTTGTGATTGTTGGTTACTAAAAGTTTCTAGCGTAAAATCACTAGCCACTAATTTTTTTTAAATTATATCTAAGCATTATAATTGTTCAAACATTTCTCGTTTTATCGCACCATTTTATTATATAATATTTGCACAATATTTTAATTGATAATTAAACAACGACACCCCTTTACACCATTCATAAAAGTTTTAATGAGCTATAATATTGCAGCCAGTATCTCGTAAACAACGTTATCTGTCCGAGAATATTTAATCCAGCAGTATAATTTGGAAACTGCATGCTGTATCATAAGTACACATATTACAAATTGCAGCGAAAATTAAAGCTGAAACTGCTAGAGCCTTCTTGAGCATGTATCTAACTTGTACGTAGCTCTTCACAGGAGAGAGTTGCAAACGAGTTATGTATATCAAAACTACAGATAAGCCGAGTATGAGTTAAAAGAGGGAATTTTGTAGAGTAGACAATGTACGTTTCATGTAATAATATAACCAATTAACTAAAATTAAGGATATTTTTTTTTCTTATCAGAAAAATTTTATACTTTCGAAATATTTTCCAGCTACGCATGGAGCAATCAGTAATACGTATTAAGCTATGAGAAAAGTACTTTAATATGAATAAAATAATTTTTAAATTGACTAATTATGTATATATATATATTAATTTATACATATGCAGCCAATAACAATACAAACATCACAAGAATTTAGAAATTTTATAGGTCACTTTAGAACAGAAGCTTTTAATTTTTGAAGTAACAGCGTTAAAAATTTAGGATGCTGCACCTTTTGTAAAATACAAATTTTTACACTGTATGAAGTGCATTAATTAGATATTGCTATAAATGTTAAGGCTGCAATTGCTATATTCTCTTTCGAAGTAAATACATCATAGAAAAGTCTCTTTGCAGAAGTGAGTTTCAAAGATTCTGTATTAATCCAAGAAAGAGATTGTTCGAATTGTACGGCGTGTTTTAGAACTATTTGTCGTAAATTCTACGGTTCGCGTAATAATAAATCCAATTAACTCATAACCAATATATGTCTTAGCGTTTTATGATAAATTTCGTACATATTCAAAAACAAAATTCTCCTTTACTCATTACGTAAAGGTAACTTGTCATAACACCTTGAGGGACTCGGTGATACAATACATCCCATCGAGGTGGAATATATTACATCTCATACATGATTAAAGTAGATTTGAACCAGAAAAAGGTTAGTATATTTCTTTTTCAAACTTTAGTAAAAAAAATAAAGATTATAAAATTGCTTTAGATTATTTTTTAAATAATTATTTTTAGTTTCCGATGTGAATTCGACATTACAAAAATTAATTACATGCCCCTCAGAAAGGATTAAAAAGTATAAGTTGTATGTAAAATGTAAACAATATTTTGCAAGGAATGCAATAATAAAAATATATGAACAACAAAGATTCATGATATTAGTAGATATAAAACATGATAAGTGGATATAATATTTAAAAGTTCGTTCATGTTTTTCATTTTCTATTCCTGCTTTCGTTCGTGACCATTTGTGTCTAAAAGTTCCTCTCGTAAATTCACTAGCCATTAATTTTTTCCATTATAAAATTTCTATATTACCATTATATATTCTATATCACCATTGTATATTTGCAATACACACAATATTTTACTTCGCAGTTATTCAAAGGTTATTATTTGACACTACTCGTAAAAATTTTAATGATCCATAATATTGCAGTAATATCTTGCAAACATCGTTATCTCGCAAAGAATATTTAATTTAGTAGTTACTGTCCTCTACAGTGTAATTTGGAAACTGCATGTTGTGTCTTAAGTGCACATATTACAAATTGCAGCGAAAATTAAAGCTGAAATTGCTAGAGCTTTCTTGAGCTCGCATTCAACATGTAAGTAGCTTTTCGCACAAGAGAGTTACAAACGTGTTATGTATATCAAAACTACAAACTAGCGGAGTATGAGTTAAAGAGAATTTTGTAGAGTAGCAATGTACGCTTCACATAATAATGTAACCAATTAATTAAACCACTTAACGAACACCACTTTTTCTTATGAGAGAAAATTTATATTTTCGAAATATTTTCCAGCTACGTATTAAGCAATTAGTAATATATATTAAGTAGTAAATAAGTTACATGTGAAATGATTTTAAAAATTGTTTAAGCATTTATATACTGGGTGAGTCATAAATATTGAAACAATAGGCTATCTCTTTAAATATTGCCCCTAGACCCATACTTCCAATTGCAAAGTTTCATAAAAAAAGGTGAATTTTTTAATAAGATACGTTGCAACTCTATGGGGTGTCTATTTTTAAAAATATGAAAATTAAATTTTTGTACCGCCCCCAGAGGATAAAACTTCCAATTAGAAATTTTTTCCTTGCCCATTCTCGAATTGAACACACACAAAAAAAAAAAAAAAAAAAAAAAATGCACCCCGATATTTACAAATCCCCCGAAAGATATTAAAATCCAAAATTTTCCAAAATTCGTGACTTACACTACTTAAGCATGCCTCTGAGTGCAGCGATATCAGTTCATTTGAAGTACAATTTAGGGATCGACCATAAATTTACGCATTTTTAAATGTCGATCCAAGACAATACTTTAACTTTTCATATAAAATAAAAGAGTATATAATTTTTTGCTTTAACCCACGAGAACTCGCGCATGAGATTTTCTTTCTCCATCGTACTCTTTTTAAGACTATTTTTAAGACTATTTTTCATTTTAATAAAATTTAAAAATGTGATTTCGATTACTTTACCTCTTTTTTGAATAAAAATTTTAGGACAAACAAAAAATTTGATATTAAGTAACAGTAAAGTAAAAAAAAAAGAACTGAACACCGTGAGAGAAATCCTCAAAGCGAGTTGTCCCGGGTTAAACGTTCTTGAAATATGCTAGATGTCTGTAATATCTCGAGCTTGGCGACAACCTCGTAACTGGCACGACCAATTGGCCGAGCCGTCTTATTAAAAGTGTTATTAAATTAAGTGATATTAATTAAAGTCTCATTAAAAGTGTCTTAAAAAATTGCCGCAGGCAATAAGTTTAGTAAAAATATTAATAGTGGTTAAGTAAAAATAGTAATAATAGCAATAAACGGAATCATTTTAATAAATTACACAGAAACATTTTCAAAAATCTACTTTTTATTATTCAGCTTCAAAATTTATGATGGTATTATACCTATTTTAACTTTCTTGTATCTTTACAAGAAGAAAGTATTGGATTCATGAAAAGTTTGAATTCCTGTTTTCGAAGGATTCACACATTTTAGGGCTCAGAGATCCCGAAAACCATGTTTTTACAAAATGTCTGTCTGTGAATCACTGCACAATGAAAAAATTTCAGACGTGTTAAAAAATGAGGTTTAAATTAACTGATGTATTTAAACAGTAATTAAAGAAGGTGATAATGGCAAAACTTAAACAAAATCTGAGATCGAAACTATACAGGACGGATTTAATCACCTAGAAACTTTTAAAAAGTATTTAAATTTTAGGAGCTCATCTTTGTTTAAAACTAAATGTACTTTTCTGCATCAAATATTTTTATTTCAATATTTGTCATTTTTAAACTCATATAAGTCAATAACCGTCGGTTACGGTAACAGTCTCGCGAGATCAATCGATTTTTAACATCTCAAAAAATAAAAATAAAATATTCAACGTGCCGAAAGAAGGTTTCAGCTCAGAAAATTTACTTTTAAAAATATGATTTGTTTACAAAAAATAGCATTATTTTTTTCTATTGCTATTTTAAACTCTTGTATTAAAAAATATATCATTTAAAATACTGAATCAAAATTGAAAATTAGATATTTTCATTTAATCAAAAGAAAAAATAAATCAACGCGAAAAATAATATTTTGAGTTATAACAATTTTAATTTATTCTAAATTAATATATATATAAGACTTCTTAATATATATATATATATATATATTAAGAAGTCTTATGATGTGATAATGCTTACAAATTATATGGTTAACCATCTCAAAACATTCAAAATTCTAATTCTATAAATAAATAAATAAAATATATGTTTCCCGGACCCATTACAACAACATTGTTTATTCAATTACACGCATTTCAATTTGTGTCTGATCCCTTGAAACCTCACGATTTATTAAAATTTGCACCACTCTCTGAGATTTCAAAATATCAAGATGAATTTTTTTTTGTTCAATTCAGTAATGGATAAGTAAAAAATTTCTAATTGGAAGTTTAGTCCTCTGGGGGACGTATAAAAATTTAATTTTCGTATTTTTTAAATAACTCCCCCCCATGGAGTTGCAACTTATCTTCTCTAAAAATTCACCTTTTTTATGAAACTTTGCAATTAGAAGTATGGGGCTAGCGGCAATATTTAAGGAGATACCTATCGTTTCGATATTTATACTCAGCCTGTATACACTATCTACCAAAAAGTATTTGTACACTTTCAGTTTTTGACATTTTGTCAAATATTTAAAAATATACTGGTCGGATTCTTCTGGAACTTCAGAAATATAAAGATTATGTTTCACTTTATATTTATTTACATTCATTTGATAAGCGGGTAATTAGGGGGCCGGCAAAAAAACAAAGAATAATAGAAATATTTGGGATCGCCCTGTACATGAAAATGCACGAAACGACTTATCGCTTTAGAATACAAATATATGAATACAGTAGAATATGTACACTAATTTTTGTGAGAATAGCATGTATATTTATGGCGATAGAGCGATTTTTTTGAAAAATTCAAAAAATTCTGGTATGTTTTTTGTTTATATCATGCTGGGTTTTTGACCAAATTTAACACAAATTTCAGAAAAATTGGCAAAATGCAGTAGAAAAAATGTGGCGCAATTGGAATATAAATATATTAAATATTTTATGAAATATGAGTAGTTGTATAAAATAATTTTTATCTGCGCATGCGCAAACTAGAAAAACATTTTTTTTACATCATTTAATAGTCAATTCTATGGAGTGACTTATAAAAAAAATCCAATCAAATATCGTGAAAATTCAAAAAGATATCAATATTTTAGTGAGATGTTTTTACTCTGCTCTCTAAAAATGGCTGAATCTTAAGGGATTCTCCACAAATTGCCATTTTTTAATACCTGACTTTAAAAAAAAAAACTAGTATTGAATTAATACAATATCTAATACAATATTGCTGCTAATAAGTACTTGACAACTGTGATAGAAAAGAAAAAGAGCTTTATTCACATTCAGGGCTAAAACTAAGAGAGGGTTGGGGGAAAAGGGCATGTGCACCGGGCGCTAGGATGAAAGTGTCCCAAATGTACATTTTGTTTGGCGATTTTTTTCATGGCTATGTTTAGCATAATATTGTTAAAATTATTATATCTGGGCTATGCTAAAGCATAAAAAAATCTAATGATGATGGCTTAAGGTCCCTGCCCCTACCCGCGAAGATGCTCACGAGCTAATGCTATTCCTATGGCGATGCATTTTTCTAACTCTTTTGCATTTGGACATTTTTAAATAATATGTTTTGCATTGGATAGCGGAAGTCCTTTTCAAGATCGCTCCGTGATTACTTTTTCAATTTTGGCGTAGATATTTTTATAATGTTTTTTTCACTTCCAAAAGCGGTTCTGAAAGTGAAACTAACTTTATAAAAAATATCTATGACTCAAATCGAAAAAGTAGTCAAGGAGCGATTTTGAGAGGGACTTCCGCTATCCAATGCAAAAAAAAAAAAAAAAAAAAAAAAAAAAATGAAAATTTCAAAATGCGAAAGAGTTATTAGAAAAATGCCTCCCCACAGGAATAGCATTAGCTCAGAAGTGTCTTCGCGGGCAGGGACAAGGGCCTTAAACATCCTGTTGAAAGTAGAATTTTTTTGATTCGGTTTAAAGTATCAAATTGGAGTATTTTAATAAAGCAGAATACGTTATTTTATATTACATATTTTAAGTTTTAAAATAAGTCGGCTATTAATAAATTGGAGAAATTTTCTTTGTAAATATGCTTTGCGAAGGAGGGGGAAAGGAGTACCTTCAAAATCCACGTTTGCCTCGGGAAAAAAAGACTGGTTTTGGCCCTGTTCACATTTAATAATTTGTAGATCCTCCTCGAGAGGAAATTATAGCTGCGACTCTCCTGGGCATGCTCTCAACTAGTCCTTGTATTACATTTAATGGTATTTTATTCCACTCTGTTTGCACAAGGCAGGTAAGCTCTTTTACTGATTTTGGGCGTGTGTGACCCGCCTTAATTCGACGATCCAACTCGTCCCAGAGGTTCTCTATTGGGTTCAGGTCTGGGCTCTGGGCAGGCCACTCGAGTCGATGCACTCCATTATCAGCATACCAATCCATGCTGGACCTCGCTACATGGCAGCTTGCGTTGTCATCCTGGAAATAACATGGGTCCAATCCATAGTATTGCCACAACGTAGGAAGTACACTGTTGTCCAGTATATTACAGTAGGCATCGGCATTGAGCTTACCATGAATTGGGACCAAAGGTCCTAGTCCGAACCAGGAAAAACAACCCAAGAACATAATTCCCCCTCCGCCAAATTTAACTGTGGGCACAATACATTCTGGTAGGAGGCATTCTCCAGGCAGACGCCAGACCCAGACCCTACCATGAGAACGGTAGAGGGTGAACCTTGATTCATCACTCCAGAGAACCTGTTTCCATTGCTGTATAGTCCATTGCTGGCGTGTTTTGCACCAACTTAACCGAGCTGCGCGGTTGGACTTGGTGATTAAAGGATTATGGGCGGCAGCACGGCCATAAAAATTAAGCAGATGAGCTTCTTTACGGATGGTATTCATGGAAATAACACATCCTGAAGCTTGTTGAAATTCTTGGCGTATGTGTAACATTGGTTGGTTGCGGTTCTTCCGAATTTCTCTAGACAGAACCCGTCGGTCGCTATCTCCCAGTTTCGTCGGTCTGCCTACTCTGGCCACATTCTGACAATCACCATTCAGCTTCCATTTTCTAATCACATAAGCCACAGTCGTTTTGGGGTAATTAAGCTCGCTAGATATGTCGATTAAAGATCGGCCATTTCGGTGGTACCCGATGATCACACCTTTCTCAAAATCAGACAGCTCTGTTCTTCTTGGCATCATGCATGCGATTGATGTCAGTGTTGTTTTCGACACCACATTTAACAGTGGAGAACTTGACGTATTTCAGGATCGCAGATATCGGCATTTGCATAAGAGCCATTATCAATTATGTATCAATGGGTAGATTTGACACAAATGCTTCGATTTTTTATAATTATTTTTATCCTGAAATAGGTTCGTTCTGGTAATTATCTAAGAAAAGAAGTAAATCACCAGTAAAAAACGTAAATGGAGATTTGGCAATTTGCGTAAAATCTGACGTCATTCAACTGCTTTCAGAGACCAATTGGAAATCAGTTCACTCCTATCCACAATAACTTTCTGAATTTCCACGAAATTCGATCGGATTTTTTTATGGGTAGCTCCACAGAGTTGAATATTAAATTATGTAAAATGATAAATTTTATCGTTCACGCATACGCTGGTTAAAATATATTTCATACAAATACTCATATTTTAGAAAACTTTTAATATATTTATATTTCAATAGCACCTTATTCTTTCTACTACATTTTGCGAATTTTTCTGAATGTGGCTTTATATTTGGTTGAAAATATTGCATGACATAGAACATTTTAGAAAATATTTAATATATTTATATTTCAATGAATTTTGGTGAACTCCCCCCCCCCTCCCTTTTCTTCTTTGCAAAGCATCTGCAAAAGTATTTGCAAAGAAAAATTTTCTAATTTATTAATAGCCGACTTATTTTAAAACTTAAAATATGTAATATTGATTAAAGTAGTCTGCTTTGTTTAAAAAAAATGATACCTTAAAATCGTGAAACCGAATCAAAACGAAAAAAAAATCTGCTTTATGCGGAATCTTTATGCCATCATCATTAGATTCTTCTATGCTTTGGTATAGGAGAAATGCTTTGAATGGGACGATTTTGACAGTATCATGCTAAACATAGACATGGAAAAAATCGCCAAACAATATGTACATTTAGGACACTTTCATCCTAGCGCCCGGGGCACATGCCCTTTTCCCCCAACCCTCTCTTAGTTTTGGCCCTGAATGTGAATAAAGCTCTTTTTCTTTTCTATCACAATTATCAAGTACTTATTAGCAGCAATATTGTATTAGATATTGTATTAATTCAATACTAGTTTTTTTTTAAGTCAGTTATTAAAAAATGTCAATTTGTGGAGAATCCCTTAAGATTCAGCCGTTTTTAGAGAGCAGAGTAAAAACATCTCACTAAAATATTGATATCTTTTTGAATTTTCACGATATTTGATTGGATTTTTTTTATAAGTCACTCCATAGAATTGAAAAAAATGTAAAAAAATGATGTAAAAAAATGTTTTTCTAGTTCGCGCATGCGCAGATAAAAATTATTTTATACAACTACTCATATTTCATAAAATATTTAATATATTTATATTCCAATTGCGCTACATTTTGTCTACTGCATTTTGCCAATTTTTCTGAAATTTGCGTTAAATTTGGTCAAAAACCCAGCATGATATAAACAAAAAGCATACCAGAATTTTTTGTTTTTTTTCAAAAAAATCGCTCTATCGCCATAAATATACATGCTATTCTCACAAAAATTAGTGTACATATTCTACTGTATTCATATATTTGTATTCTACAGCGATAAGTCGTTTCGTGCATTTTCATGTACAGGGCGATCCCAAATATTTGTATTATTCTTTGTTATTTTGCCGGCCCCCTAATTACCCGCTTAACAAATGAATGTAAATAAATATAAAGTGAAACATAATCTTTATATTTCTGAAGTTCCAGAAGAATCCGACCAGTATATTTTTAAATATTTGACAAAATGTCAAAAACTGAAAGTGTACAAATACTTTTTGGTAGATAGTGTATTATATATAGCTATATGTTATGTAGATATATGTTCTGTATAGCATATGTAGCTATATGTTATGTAGATATATGCTATATGTATAGCATATGTAACTATATCTTATGTAGATATATGCTATATGTATAGCATATGTGGCTATATGTTACATAGCTACAATTTTTTAATTCTAAACTTAAAAAAAAAATTACTGACAATATCTATACGAATAAAAATAACTATAAAAATAAAAATGAATAATGGATCTTTATTTCTATTTATTCGAATAAAAAATACCTTTATATTTTTTTAACTATTTAAAACAATGAGCCGATATTAATAATGACTATGAATATAAAACGAATTTATACCATTTACATAAACAAATGTCTTCCAGTTAAAGTCCGAAGCGTACTTTCTTTTTAACAGAGATTTTATAAATTGTAAACATGTTTTGCTCCCATAGATATACTTAAAATTTTAACAAAGATAATAACATACATTTTGATTTTTTTATGCAACGTACGTCATGGAATGAAACTGATTTGAATGGAACGGAATACTTTTTTCTTTTCCTTTATGCAAACGTTATTGAATTACATATTTACTTATTATTATTCGAAAAAACCCATTGAAAGTGACCTCCTCATAATATTTTTTTAGATTGCATAATATTATATCCAATTCATTCAAAATATAAATAACTTTTTCTTTTTAAAAATGTCTAATGATAAACACGTTTCTGATGTACATAAACAATCCACATCACGTATACAATTGTTTAACAGGTTCATTTCTCAGAATCTATTGACATCGATACATTTTAATAGTATTATATAAGGACACAATTTTCTTATTGAGATTTTGGAGGGGGGGAATACTGATAAAATTATTGGTAACATTCATTCAAGTGCTGTTCCATTGTTCTATACTGTAAAAAAACTCTAAAGTTACTATAATTTTCCTAGGAAACTGTATTCCTAGAACGTCTTAAATAATAGCTGCAACAAAATTCATGAATCAGTTTCAAATTTGCGCTGTAAATCAAAAACTCTATTAGGTTAGTAATAATTTTTGATAAAACTGGGATGCCTAGAACTTTTTAAGTAACTACAGCACAGGTTAAGATAAAACTTTAAAAAGAATACTGAAATTTTATTAGAGTCGTGTGCAAAAGTTTAAGACTACTCATAAAAATGTTAGGACAATAAATCGAAATCTTTAGTCAAAGTCTTGAAATCGTGGTCAAACTGACTTTGGTGCTCTTTGTATCCAGCGCATGTTTAATTTTATTAAAAGAGGCTTTATAAATTGTATTACTACCCTTCGGAACACATGTAATTGTAAGGTTTTTCTCTTCCGACCGATTCTCTTCAAATCAGTGTACTTTTCCGAAACATTAAATTTACTATCAGATTGATAAACAGTAGTGCCAGGATTTTTTCTCCTTGCTAATGAAAGTGGTAGTTTTTTATCCATTACAAATCCGTTAAAAAACAATCTTCAAAAGTGCTGGTGAAGAATAATAAGGGAGTAGTTATGCATATCAAGAGAACGAGTCTGACGCAATCGACAGATAAGATGGTGTAATATTCGGTATTAATGGTGTCTTGTGTTAAAACATCAAAATTCTGCTGCTGTTCCTAAATTTTTACACAACACCGTAGATTATTTTGTAAAGCTACATACTATTGTAGCTTTAAAATAACTATTTTTGTACATTTACATCTTTTACTGTGCAATGTACTGATAAAATTTTAGTAAGCATGCAGATTTCCGTAAATATACAACTGTAGAATTACAGATTTTTTTTTTACATTTTATAATTATATAGTAAGCAGAACATAATATAGTAAACAGTTGCGATATTTACCGGAAACACAATTATAATGAAAATCCACTGTCTGGGGATGAGTACTTCTGTAACACATCTTAAAGATTCCATAACATCTATAAAAATAGAACCTGGCTAAAACATAATCCTGTGATAAATGTAAACGCTTCATTTTTCTACGGTAAAAATACCATGCAATATGCTAAGACAAAAGCCTGTTTACTAAAAAGTTTTTTTTTTCTGTTTTGTGAATTTATTTTAGAAATTTGTATTAACACTCAATAACACTAAACTAAACACTCTCATGAATTAAAGGAAAATAGTTCAAATGAAAAAACATAAGTTTTTATTGTTTTGAAAGTAGGGATGGTAAGTTTTTTAATTTTAAACAGAGTCTCGTTATAAACATATCGTGTTTATAATAAAAACCTTGAGAAATGAATCTCTAGGAACAACAAAAATTATCTTTTGATATTTTTTCACTTAGGCAGGTAAATTGGTAAAGTATTCGTTTGGAAGAAAATATAAATGTATTCCCTCATACGTAGATTTTGTCTTCAGATGTTTTACATTGACGTAGACTAAGAAATAACATGATAATTAAAAAAATAATAATGAAACATTTGTGCATCGTAAAAAAGTCGAGAAAAAAAATCTGGAATTCTATTAATGTAAAGTTACAGATATCTGTATTTTTAGTAAATTTATATCAGTACACTGTACAAAAAAAGTTGTTAGCAAATAAAATTCGTTTTTTTTAATAATATATATTTAATTATTTGTTTATTTTTTTATAAAACACATGGTTTTGTAAACTAAAAAATTTGCATTTACAAAGAACCTTACTAAAATTACAGATATAAACTAAATTTTTTTAGTGTAACATGGGTTGCAGTTACATAAAAAGTAGTAGGCAGCCGAGTTTTGTAAAAAAAATCAGATTTTTCGGTTTTTAACATGACAGATTTTTCGATTTAGAGTATGAAACGTGTATATATTGCATGAATTTTTGTTGTTGTCGTCAAATAAAAGTCATAGGAAACCCTATTTCCCAGAAAATTTAAGTAACTTTACATTTTTTTTTAAGTTTACGTGCGGTGTAGGTGTCGGAGCAAATGAAAATTAGGACATTTAGTGTAAATCGTCAAACCAGACAACACCTGACACAAAATGCTTTTTATATTTCAAAAAATTATTAAAATCTTGTTCAGTTGATTTTGACAATTTAAAAAAAAATATTAATAATAATAATAATAATTATATATATATATATATTGCAACTATTTTGCCGAATGTTTTATATACATTTAATGTTAAAATAAAATGCTGGATACGTTCTTCTCAATTTACCAAAATTAGTGTTTCACACATATTAAGGCAAGACATAACAAATTGTCACTTTAAATTAGAAAAAAGGAAATTCTTTCTTACGCTAGTCACATTATTTTAAAAAAAGGATTATTAAGGATATATTAATAAAAAAATTTACATTATTTAAAAAAATGATTATTAAAGGAGTTTTTTTTTAAGTTTACAGTTATTCAAGCTTAAAAAATATTTCCAGTGTCTCATTTTTCTTTTTCAATTTTCTTCACTCTTCTTTTGTTTACTCATGCACTAAAAATTTTAAATGAAATTTATTAGGCTTAAAGTAAACGCATGGTGATTACATTTTTTTTTCTTTATATATTTCAGTAATTGAAAATAACGAGCCATATCTGCAGAAGGATTTTTTGACTAAAAGAAATTCTTTAATATATAAAATTACGAAGAATAGCAATTTTAGCATATTTCAGAATTGCTTTACAAATAAACAATATAGCTATACGCACACATACACACACACACACACAAATATATATATATATATATATGTCGCATTTTCATGAAACGACAGACTTCAAGGGGATGAGTTTTAATTACGATTTATTTAAAACATAGCAAAATCTTTTCGCAAGTCTGTACATCATGAGTTCTGGAGACCAAGTGCGTAGATATATAGAAATTTCTCATCTCCCGAGGGGGGTTACCAGTTAAAAAGGCCATGTGTTTTACTTAAATTAATATGATAAACATAGGTTTCTTGTTGCCCTGTAAAACCCGTGATTATTAGTCATGGGGCCCGTATCCACATTGAAGGGCGATTTATTAAAAAAGTAATAAATAGGTCTGATTTTTTGTATTTTCTTACATATATACATATATATATATATACATATGTGTGTGTGTGTGTATAGATAGATAGGTAGTACACAAATCATGATACAGGATTATTGGATTATGTCGATGATATTTGTTCTATGATACGACACTTTTTTAAATATTTAAAAAATGAAAAATTGTTAATATTCTTTAAAATTTTGTTCGCAAAAACGATATTTTCTATTTAATGTTCCGCCGAGTTTTTTGTACTCCTTTCTTTATAAGGGGGAAACAATCCGTACAGATCAAAATGAAATATAGAATATTTTATTCGTTTAATTTTGTATTTAGCTTTATAATCATAAATCTTGTGTTTTGAATGCCAAAACATTTACTATTGTGTAGTGAAATTAAATTCCTGATAATATTTAACGATAAATCTGGATAAAATATTTTAATGATGCTCTGGTAAAACATAAATCTCCTCTTTTACTATAAAAAACTGCCACAACATTTCATACAGCATGTAAAAAAAGAATAATTAAAAAAGAAAATATGGAGGAAAAAAGATAGTTACTCATGCTGAAAAATATGTGTCTTCTTTTATTTTCATATTTATTATTTTTTCTTCTCCTATAAAACTTATGAACCAAAAATATTTGATTAGCAAAAAAAAAAAAAAAAAAAAAAAGGGTGAATTTTTTTGCGTTTTACCTTTTTTTTTTTTGTTGTTGTTATTGTTGTTTTTGTTCAGAAATTGAAATCCTTTGAAAGAAATTCTATGTCATTCTATTTTTCTACAATTTATAATTTTGCTATCTAATCTTAGTTATCTAGACGTTATTATGACACATGATGATAATTTTAAATGAACCTTAAATTTGAATGATTTGAACTTGAATTGGTCTGAATTTATATTATTAAATAAGACAGTTAAATATTTTTTGTGGTAAAAGTACTCGTGAGATTATTTTTTCATTTGAATAATATGATTTCACATTTCATAAAAAATGTATATTTTCATTAAATATACATTTCAAAATCTATAATTGTCAAACGTTGGAAGATTTAGCTATGTTATGTAGAATGCCTGTTTCATAAATGTATGATAATTTTAAAATATATATAAGATACAATAAAATATTAAATCAAAAAAATAAAAATAACTGATACTCAGTGGTAAAACGGCTGTAAAAAAAAAAATAAATAAAGGTGTGTGGGGGGGAGGGGGTAATTCATAGCTTAAAAATATATTTTTTATCGCCGGAAAAAATGTATAAAATTTTCAGGTTTAAGATATGGATATTTAGTTGTAAAATGCAGCGCTTTTTTTTTTCTTTTTTCTTTTTTTGTATATTTAGTAAACTTTTTGAAATTGGAACTAATTATTTTGAAACTACATATTATAATTTCTAATTTTCACCATGCAATTTTTTCTGCTAAAGTATTGTTCGCCAGTTGCAAAAATGACTGTTTTAAGCATAATTATTTATTTATTTACTTTTTACTTTATTTTATCGTTACCAGAATAAAGTACAGGATTCGTGAAATTTTTCGGCTTTCGGTTTTCTAAGGATTCACATATTTTAGAGAATTGTTTGAAGAACTGTACTGAGAAATGCTTAAAGATGATTTTTTCTGTATTAAGCTAAACAATGGTTCATATACTAAAAAACCTGTGCATAATACAAATAAATTCATATGCATATACATATCACATACAAGGTTAATGTAACTAGTGTGCCTTTTGTGTACTGTTCAGTTCTCGTTTTCACAAGTATTTTGTTCTTTCAAAGTCGTTTATTTACGCATGTACTTTCATCATATTAACCTTTGAAATCTTGTTAAACTTTTCTGGACGTCTTGGATATTTTTTCTTTTAGAAAGAAACTTCAATAAAAAAACTTTCATTTTACATATTTATGTCGCAAAGCAAAATAGATAAATTTTAATTATGAAAATATTTTAAGCATACGCTTCCTTACTTTCATATATTTTATGTTTTTCTCTTGTAATACAATGTGCACTGAAAAAAATGGGTTCTCAAAATGGAGTGAAAAGTACTCAAAAAACATGGTACTGAAAAGTACTCAATTTTAAGTACTTCACATACTCAAAATAGCTCCGATCCAAAAGTACTCAAAATTGCGAAACACATGTACTCATTTTTGATTCCATGGTTGTGTTCAAATATGAATCGCTATGAACTGCCTCCTGAACTTAGAAATTAAAGTAAAAAACATACTGGCATTTATGTCTTGCCCAAAACTTTTAACAATAAACGTTTAATTATTTATTAAGAAAAATACAAAAATTATTAGCAAGATTCCCAAATCGAATATTTTTATCATAAGAGCATTATTTGCAAGCACTTTTAAATTATTTTAAAATATTATGATTAATTTACATGAATATGCATCTTTTATGCCGCCATGAATGAGAGAAACCAATAATACGAGGGTACAAAATTATCGTTTGTTTGGATTTGATAACATGTGATGTTTCAAAATTCAGAAAGCAATGTGTTCATTTTTAATCCAGAAATACTCAATTCAATATGAGTACATCGATTTACTCCTTTTTGAGTACTTTTTCAATGTATATATTCTTTTCAGACAGGATGTGTCCGTTAGGATAAACATCTTTACATGTTTTTATTTAAACTACTGATGTTAAAAATAAAGAAAATATTCTGAATGGAGCCGAACATTTTGCAGAACTAAACAAAACAGCAATATGTTTCTTATAGTGTTTTTTAGGTTTTAAAATTTTTGTAATTGTGTAAATACTTAGCATCTATAGTCGCCGTTCAGTCCGTCGGTGTGTTCATCTATCCACCCTCATATAACAACGCAAGAAAATACCCAACCAAATCGTCTGCAATTTAAAAATATATGATTATTGCACAATTGTGCAGAGTCATTTCATATTTCATGAAAATCAGATGTACAGTTCAATTGCAAGGACAATCAAAAGTACTCGGCTACATGACAGTCAATGGAAAAAAAAAATCTAATGCATTTTAATGACGTTACACTTGTTCGAAAACAATAAAATTCATATGGATCTGTGAAATATATACTAAAATATATATCCTGTACAATCTGTGATGCAAAGAATGTATTTTTTAATTCACAGTGCCACACAAAAGCTTTACATAATGGCAAAGGAGGAAACGATGATTGGGACGCGTTTTAATTATATTAAACTATTTCCCCTTTTATGAAATTCCTATACGTTGTTGAGGTTTACTGCAAGTTAATTCTTGTATAATACAATACATATAATATTTAAATGGACACGAAAATGATTTCGGATACTGCACTGCATCCAAAGTACTGTACATTTTAAAAACTTCGTTATAGTACAAACGCTCCTCATTTGCTACGTTTGACATGCAATTTACGACTTGTTTCACGCGATATATGTTATATTAAAGTTGCTTGTGGCAAAAATGTAAGAAATGTACAAAAATAGAAACATAAATCTTTTTTCTGTGCGTTAAAATGTTTTTTGTAGAGTCAATTCGTAATTTTAAAAAAATGTTAAATATATGTATATACATATTCCATTTTTTATTCCTTTTGTTATGAAAAAAGAAAAAAAGAAGATAAAAAAATTCTATGGAAATGGCAAAAAATGGGTTTATTGAGCCCTTATGCATCATCAAGATTTATGCACAAAAAATGAATGTTATTATTTTTATTTTATTTATTTATTTATATATATATTCATCTATTTATTTTGCTTTTAAATCTTTCTTCGTTCTCGGTTTGTTAATATAAATTGATAATTGACATTAAAAAATATATAGTTAGTGTGTAAAGAGATTAAATATAATCTAAAACAATAAAAAATGTGTCTATTATATAGTATTACCTATTTCTTTTAAAAGCATTAGAACTTTTACTTATGGTATGAACTAATCAACAGAAAATTAGATTACTCTTCTACTCTCAGGGATTTAGTAAGGTTTCCGCATTAAGAGGAAAATACTGCTAATATCATGTAACATGACAAGATAAATCCCTCCTCAAAGTTAGAAAAATCTTTTTTCTTTATAAAAAGGCGTATAGAAAAAAGGAAAAAAAATCCCTTGAGGTTAAATGTTCAATTAAAAAAGGAAATGTTCAAAATTTTCGTAAAAAATGCGTTTGTTTTACTGATAACTGCATTGCTTATTAAAAAAATAAAAATGAAAGAACGAAATGAATTTTTTTTTAAACTGAATAGTATTAAATATCGATACAAATTTAGTGATATTACACATGAATATTCTAACTTAAATTCTGTTCGTGTTTTTATTTTCTTCTATCTATACAAGAAAAAAAGTTTTGGTTGTTTGAAAATATTCGAATTTTACATATCGACAGCATTACGTATTTTATGGTTCAGATATCCCGGAAAACATTTTTTTACAAAATGTCTGCCAGGAAGTCTCTGACACTGTGTGTCTGACAGTAAGTCTGTATTTAACACATGCATTTGGGGCATTCTTTCTCAAGAAATAATGCACGGATTTTGATAAAATTGCATTGAGATAGACCCTGATGTAATTTGGTGCTGATTACTTTTTTGTGTAAATCGCGCAATAGATGACTATTCTTCACTTTACACGATTCCGGCAAAAGCTCTATTTCAAGAAATAATAAACGAATTTTCATCAATCCTTAGATTTAGGTATAGTATGAAAGATGTTAGAATTAGCTATGTTTTAATGTAAATCTACCAACAGGTGCAGCTGCTTCGCTACGCTTTGAACAATTTCTGTAATAGCTCTATCTCAAGACCTAATGCATGAATTTTTTTCTAATCGCAGATTTAGTTAGACGTTGGCAGAAGTTATCACTGATAACGGTTGGTGTTTCTCATCCAAATCTTTGCACTATTATGCTGAATTTTGCATGGTTTTCGCGATAAATCCTTTTCAAAAACAAATGCATTAATTTACACGAAATTTCAAATTCAGTAAGTCATTGGCTCAAATTGTTGCTTATTAAGATTTGGTGTAAATCACCCAGAATTGTGGCGTTATATGCTGCGTTTAGCGGCAGTCATATCTCAAAAACTAATTCAGAGAATTTCATATCTTTAGAATCTTCATAAATTTTCATTTTATTTTGAATTAAGATAGCGAAATTGTAAATATTAACATGTATCAGGTAGTAGAAAGTCTTGAGATTAGAACATTAGTTTAGTTTGTTAGCTATATTGATTACTTAAAATATATTATATTGTGATGGATTGTGTTTAAAATTTCATCCAAATAAGAGTAAGTCTAAGATGTAATATATTTTTTATAATTAATTTCATATTTGTTAAGTAATTATTTTATAGATTTAGAACAAAATTCTTGCTAATACAAATATTAAACGGGAACTTAAGATGTTCTACTCCTCTGTGGGGCTGAGTAAAGTTTCCGAATTAAGTATAAAATATTGGCAACATTATGAGAAATAACTATGTAAATCCCTACTTAAATCTTGTAAGGTCTTTTTCAGTGTAACGAAGAATCTATACTAATAAAATAACAAATCGCTCTGTCTGTCTGTGTGTCTGTGTGAGACTGCGATGGCTAGAAAAATCTACGGCACGTACGAGGCTCAAAATTTTTATGAGAGTAGCCTAATGTCTCTCCTGATGTACCTGAAGCTCAGAATTTTAATTTTTGGATTAATTTCAGATATATTAATTACGAAGTGGAACTCACTTTCACCAAAAAATCATTTTTTTAATGTTCAGGGAAACACATGCACACATGCGCACAAACTCATTTACGCATCTAAACGAAAAAAGGATCATTTTTCAAATCCAAATCAACCCAACTGCTTGACACAGCTAAACTTAACAAACATATTTAGAGAAATCATACTTTTAGGTCTCATCGAAATAATGTTACAGTTAACAATTTACAAATAAATATTCGAAAAGTGTCGTTTTTCCCAAAACCATTTCTTTCCCTTTTGTCAATGTTCTTCCAGGGCGTAATTTTTAAGATGCAAACAAATCTAATAGAAGAACTTAAAATTGAAATTTTTTTCTAACCCATTGTGTAATTGATTAAAAAAATGATTTTAACCCTTTCAAATACACTGGCAAAATAAGATCATTTCGTGACTCCAGAGAGAATATTTTTTCTATGCGAAAATTATCTTAAAGTACATATTTCAACTCAATCTGTTAAAATCTTCTGAATAGACCAAATTTATACTCCCTACAAAAAATTTGAAACGTTCGGATGGATCGAAATATTTTTTACAAAATAAAATGTGCTAAAAATTTAATGAAATCAATAAAATACAGATCGTTTTCATTGTGGTTTTGACTTAGCAAAGCGCAATCCTATAGGTACCGGCAAACAAAAAACATATTCTTAAAGCTTAAAAACATTCTTATAATCTATGATGCAATCAGTTTTTAAAATATAAGATTTAACCCTTTCAAATACTCCGGCAAAAAAAAATCCCTTAGCGACTCACGAATAGAATATTTTTTCTACTCTAAAAGTATATAAGCGTACATATTACAGCACAATCTTTCAAAAGCGTCTCAATAGACCAAATTTACACCCTCTTAAAAATTTTGAAACGTTCGGACGAATAGAAATGCTTTTTTAGAAAATAAAAGTGCGAAAAATTTGACGAAATCAATAAAAACGAGATCGTTTCATTGAGGTTTTGCCTTTGTAGGGCGCAAATCTATACGTCCTGACAAACCAAAATTATGTTCTTAAAGCTAAAACATTCTTATAATCTGTAGTGTAATTTGTGTAATATATATATATATATATATATGAGATTTAACCCGTTCAAATACACCGATAAGCACAAATCACATCCCAGTTCATGGAGAATACATTTTTGCTATGCTAAAATTAATTAAATGTCCGCATTTTAGCACAATCTTTTTAGTGCCTGTCGATTAACCAGATTTCCATTACTTACAAAAATTTTGGAACTTTCGTATGGATAGAATTATTTTTTACAAAATAAAATGTGTGAAAATTTTCACGAATTCAGTAAAAACCTGAGTGTTTCGTCCGCTTTCGGTGCGCATAGTTTCCAAAAAATCAAATTACATAGAAAATAAAATACCTAAGAACATTTTCTTTTAATTCAATATCTTTTCACGATTTTTCCATTTAAAAATATCAATTTTGATAAAATGAACTTAAAACTATAAGATCATAGAAATTTGAGTTTAATTTAAGGGACATTTAGAAAATAAATAACATGTTTGAAAACTGAATAACATCACGGGCCTGGGCAACGCCGGGCAGGTCAGATAGTTATAAAAATGAATGTGAGATTCGTAAAGTAAATTTACAATTTTAAAAAAGTGGGTTTACATTTTTGATGCTTGAAAAATGTTTCAAATAAAAGTTGTAAAACTGCTTTTATAAACAATACAGCTAAAGTTACCACTAAATTTATATTCGTTGTCTCTAATATTACTATATTTCTAATAGAAGAAAAATTCAACCTTGAAATTAGAATACTCCACTCTTCTTTGGAATTAAGTAAAGTTTTCGCGTTAAAGATAAAGTACTGCCAAAATTATATGATATGACAGAATAAATCCTTACTTAAACCTTGATATTTTTCTGCATGAAGGGAAATTTATGTAAAAAAGAACTTAAGGTTTTTAAAGTAAACGTACAATTAAAGCGCCTAATTTTCTAAAACATGAGAAAACTTTCAAGCAAATGTTGTAAAATAATTTTTATAGACAATGCAGGGAATGATATCATTCAAGTTCTTATCGCTGCTGCAAGTACTAGACGTTTGCTAACAAAAACAAATATGAAACTGGAAATCTCAATACTGTACTCCTCTTTGAAATTAAGTAAAGTTTCCGTATTAAGAATAAAATAATGCCAATATTATATGGCATCACAGTATAAGTCCCTACTTAAAATTTGTAAAAGCATTTTCTGTGTAAGAAGAATTTTTTAGAAAAAAATGGTCAAGTGTGAATATTACTCGCTCTGAGAGGATTTCCTATAGTAAATATATGAATTATTAACTGAATCTTTGATATAATCGTTTCAAAAAAAAAAAAAAAAAAAAAAAAAAAAAACATACAACGTAGGGTTTGATATACAATTCGAACTCGTTGGGACAACAAGGAATGTACGAATTATGGAAAAAATTAAATAAAAACATGCTTAATATGGTACTATTACAGATGAATCAATGTTATAGTATTTTTTAAATTAATTTCGTCTGTTATCATTATCTGAATTTGACTTAATAATAAATTAGAATGTATAAAATCCTAAACTAATTAAATGATTAGAAAATAGCACAATGGAAGAAAATTTTGAGGTGTCATTTATAGACAAATGGACACTTAGAAAGTGGATTTCAAATGCTTTGGATATTATGTATACTCGTCCGGAGCAATTTTCACAAAAATCAAAGAAAGAAAGTTATTCAAATGATCTGAAATCCGTGAGAAAAAAAAGAAAAATGAAAAATCGGAATTCTCGCTAGTTCTAATTAAACGAAGTCAAGAGAAAATGAGTTCGAATTAATGAAAGTTTTTAACATTATGCTTCCATTGAAAATTTTGGGACATCACGTTTAGTTCGAATTAAGCAAGAATTCGAATTATCCAATTTCGAAATAACGAGAGTCGACTGTGCTATAAAATCATACTAGAAAATACATACTAGAAAATACATACTAGAAAATGCATACTACAAAAGCATGGATGAGTATACAATAAAAAAAATCAATCCTGAAAAAATACCAAATATGTTAAAACTTTTTTTAAAATCTAATCTTACCCTAATCAGCTTAACGAACTAAATTCGGTATTGACAATAAAATTTGTGCATATTAATACTTCATTTGGCATTTCATGTATTTAAATTCAGCGTAATAATAATCTCTTCATTTTAACAGCATAGGTAAAACAAACCTTTTGTTCATAGCTTAAACTTAGCATTGTGGAAAGCGCGCTTTGAAGAGATGTCCCAAAGATGCAACGCTGCTTTGTTCCGTGCCGCGTTTTTCTAGAGAAATTTTATTATTTTTTTTTTTTAAGACAGGAAATGCGTGTTTGAGTCTTCCACTAATGCAAACTAGCAGTGAAAGTCCGGTATTTTTTTCATTAATTTTAATTAAATTATTCTATTGTTAAGGATTTGAAGTTTTTTTTTTTTACTGCAACTGGTCATAGCATTACCCAAATACGTCATAAAAATGCTACCCAGGCTTTAAAAATCCGTGGGGGAACAGAATACACCGCCTCTGTCACTATGAAATTCCAAACCATCCGCGTTTTTAAGGGTTGATTCCTCAGCTACTTACTGACGATTTTGTTTTTCAAAAAATAATATCAACAGTGATTTTGTACTACTGCAACGATGGGTATCTCCAGCGATATTAAAAACCTTTATTAAATTCCCGCAAATCGAAATTTGTGTTTAACTGAAAAATGAGTTTTCTCAAAACCTATGTGGCCTACGGAAATCGCTATACTTTTACTGGTAGGTTTAAATTAACATCTACCGCCTCTAATTTATTTTCATAATTTTAATTTCAATAACTTCGAAAATACCGGCTGCACGATGTGAATGTTTTTGAGTATATATTTCTTAATATAATAACTGAAAAAAAACTTATCTTTTAGCTCAGTCTTACAAAAAACTTTTACAAGATATTCCACACGATGTACGGAGAAATGATTTGTCTTCTAGTAATTTAACTGGCCTCTCTATTTTTTTAAAAATATATTTGTGAATATTTAATGATTTGTAAATATATGGGTGAATAGCCCTTATTACTCCCAAAGTTTGAGATTCCCATAATTTAGGAGTAAAAAACGCTGTGAAAGACAGACAAGGAAGTGATCTTATAAAGATTCAATTACATTTCAATTACGAAGTCCTAAAAATGAGTCGACCGTTTTGAAATTAAACGTACAATTGAAAACGAATGCTTAAATCTTCGGGAGCTTGATAAAAGTTTCAAACAAAAGTTTTAAAATTATATGTTTAAAGAAAACGATGTTTATTTCTATTCAATTTTTCCATTGTTGTTTGTATTACACTCTTGGTAATATAAACAAATATTAAATGCGGAATTTGAACACTTTATTTCTGTTCGGGATTAAGCAAAGTTTCCGCATTAAAGGTAAAGTACTGCCAAAATTATTGACATGACTAGATAAATCCTTACTTGAACTTTATACAATCTTTTTCTGCGTAAGTAGAAATTTATGAAAAAAAGGTGAATTAAAAGTTCTTAAAGTAAAATTACAGCTGGAAATAAAAGCTTATATTTTCCGAATAAGGAAAAAAGTTTCAAACGAAAGTTTTAATACATTTTTTAAACAATACAGAGATTTTTACAATGATTTTTTTTTACTTCGTAGTTTATTGTATCATCTTCTACTTCTTATAAAATTTATTATAATTTAAATGTTTAAAGAAATACATTTTTCTTAAATATATTTGAAAGAAAAAAATATATACAAAATGTTTGAAGATAAGCAATATAAAATAAGAATTTTTTTTAATCCAGAAAAATATAATGCCACCACAAACGAAAAAAAAAATTGCCCTCGTTATATTAAAAAGTTCCCACATTCGAGATACATAATTCTAAAAAAGTGTGAAGAATGTAAAAGAAATCCAGAAATTTATGTATTTTTGAATTTACCAAAAGCATTTTTTAAAAACGAAGTTTATTTCGCTGCCACTGGCTTCTGGAAACTTATACGATTACTTTTTTAATTTATTAAAAACTGTAAATGAAAGTACATGGAATTAAGGGGACAGATATATATCCTTTTAAAATCTTTTTTTAATCGATTTTTTTTTTTTTTTTTGATTCATTTGACATCTAACGTCTTTCTGAACATTTTGTCACTAACCCCTTGACAATATTCGTAAAATTGTGCTCATTATTGTAAAAAATGCGAATTAACCTTCTTGTACAGTTATATTTAAATTAATTTTTCTCAAAATCAACTTATTGCTATATTTGCACACAGGTTAACTCTAGATGTATTAAAAGTAATGTTTTCAAACTTCATACATATGTTTATTAGGTTATTTTCTTGACATTGAAACAAAATCTGAGAAATTAAACAAAAAATATTAAATGTATTCGAAAGACGAAGTTTATCAAAACTTTTATATTTCTATTTTGAAAAAAAAAATTTATTTTTTAACTTTTATTTATTTTAATTTTGCTTAAAAATGTTGAATGTTTCAATTTTCTAGAGGGTATAGATATTTTTAAATCATATACGCAAGTTAATTAATTTTTTAGCATTAATTTTTAAAAAATGATACATTAATAAATTATTATTATTAATCAATAATGCAGCGCTTAATGTAAATGACATTCAACTTTTTAAGAGAAGCAAGGATGCTGGTTTTTAACCAAGCATTATTTATTCCAAAGTCATGAACTTACAGATTAAAAGTCCAGGTAAAAATAATCTTACTTTTGAATAATTTGAACACCACCTGTGTATGAAAAAGGGTGTAAGAGACATAAATGCACAAAAACCTATAAAAAAGGATACACATGAATAGTACATCTTGGAAAAACAACTGTTTAAATAGCATTCTTACTAACTATCTTTATATACACATTTTTGACTAGCCATCCCCTGGAAGCGTAATACTGTATTATTATTACTAGGGTTTGTACTTAAAAAATTGTTCTTTAAGAAAAACGGCCGTGAATGCCAGTCTTCATTTTAAACACAGACCCTAACTGTCATTCAACAAAATGTTCATTGGTTAGATGTTTGTCTGGTATGGGATCGAATATGAATTACTCGTGTCGTCCCTAAATTTTCGGCTTTATCACATTTTTCTGAACGTATCTCTGATGAGTGTTACGTCGACTACAAATAAATAAATTTACTCAATTTCTTTTAACATTCGTCTCTATTAGGGTGGAGCTTATTTTTTTAAGTTTAAAAATATGATATTCTCAACCTCTAAATTTGTTCCTTTTTTTGTAAAAATGAATCATGCAAAATATTAGACATCCGAAAAATATTTAGTGGTAAATCAATGATGGGAAATTTTCTAATATATGTTCAATGATAAATATTCGCGTGCTCTATTCTATTTCGAAGAAAAATTTATTTCATCTTTTAAAATACATTTAAAAAAGAAAACATATTTAAGGGGACAGTGGACCTTTATTTGAGCTAAATCTTCTATAGCAAAATCGTCGCAAAAAAGGTCTATTTCTGTGGTATAATAGTACCAAAACAGTTATTTTATTTAAAATATCATTGATGAAGGTTTTAAGAGGTAAATAATAAAGGTAAGTGTATTTATATAGTTTAAATCTGTTTTTCTCAAAACTAATTTTTCAGGGTTTTTTAATATTTGAAATGCTCCTTGTGACGTAATTTTTTATCAATATTTATGAAATGGATAAGGAAGTATCCTGATATTGTTTAGAAAGAAATTGTGAAAGCTTTTTAAAATTCGTTTTCATTAAGATAGTCAAATTTCATTTTTTCTTATGAAAAGGCAAAATTTTGATGAAAATCGATGTGGAATTTAGAAAAAACATCTGAAATATACTAACTATTCAAGAGATTTTTAAAAAAATATTACACAAATTTGTTTATAATAGAGTTTTAAGTGATAAAAATGGAAAAGCAAGATAATATCTCAAAAAATTAAGACACGAGGTGCATTTTAAAATTTCGTTTAAAAATTTAAAATCCTTTAAAATATTAAAAATGTTAATGAGATTGGAATTTCTTTAAAGATGTACTATATGCCTTTGGTGAAATGTATATATGCACAAAATTTCATATTGCTATGATGAAAATTAAAGAAAAGTCTACCGTCCCCTTAACAAAGATTAAAATCGTCTACAAATAATGTTTGAGAGAACTAAGATGTATAAAAAATGAATATTAGGTTTCAAAGTCTTTTTACATTCATTGAGATGGATAGTTAATGTGTGATTTGATCGAAAAAAAAAGGTTTATAGATGGCTAGTCTTAATTTTTGGGAAAGATGTTACTCAATTACGGTCTGTTCAACATCTGTCGCAGGAGAAAATGTTGCAGGATACTTTAGAAAACTCTAGACATAGGAATTAGCAGATTATATTCAATCAATATGCAAGGACATTACCTTCTCAAACTTTGATTATAATTGTGCTACACATGTTCTTACAGAAAAAAAATTATAAAAAAGAGCTTTTGTCACTGCCATGCAGGCATTACATTATAAAACTGATAGTTAGCACTGTGTTTGAAATGTCTATAGCAGTCAAATCTTCATCTGACTTTGCACTATTTGATCCTTTCAACAATATTCGAGTTTCATTGATAGATTTATGTTCGACTTGTAATTTCATTTTTGTCTCAAATGGTATATTGTCAGAAAATCTGGATGTTCAATGCTTAATTTAAATTGATTTCAAAATAGGAACTAAGAGTACATGATGTATATGTTTTCACAGTCTGTATACATTTGAAAGTTCGGATCTCTGTCCACAAGCTTTATATGTCTCCTATAACTTTCCGTCTTTGCTAAAATTCCTTCTTGAATACTGATAAATACATTCAGCTGTTTCCAAGTCATAGTCATCTAAATTTGGTATTTTTAAAGTATTTCTCAGAAGGCCTTTTTGGATTAGCTTCCTTTGAGAGCCGTGTAAGTACGTCAAGCAAATGACGCATAGTTATTTATAGAATACGCATATTTGTAGAATGAAGCTAATTTTGAAAAATAAGCTCAAACCTACTCCAACTGATTCCGCTACAGCCATGTCAATGATATTTCCATTTGGAAACATTACAATTGATCCTGATTTTTTGGAATCAAGAGAGGATTATTATCAGGCTAAAAAAATTATAAAAACCCTAAAATTATAATCATGATGAACGTATGGTTACACTTATTCAGATATAAAGTGGACAGGTGACTAATGATGAAACGCAATTACAACTCCTACTACAAGTTATTGAAGATCACAGCAAAATGTACCCAAATAGAAAGAAAAAACTGTCTTAGTGTGCCCAAAGTTAATAAAATGTTAAAATAAAAACGAAAATCTAATAATTTGTACAGTAAATTACATAAATTGTTACAATAAAAGCTTTAAAAATGCATGCATACATTTGTCATTTGTATAATTAACATTCTTAATTTTTTTCTAATTTTATAAAATTTGAGTGCATTGAGCTACCTTTAAATATTAAAATTTATTTCTCAAACTCATTTTATAATATTTTTGTATCAAAAAGAACAAAGTAAAAGGGTGAGTCTTGTAAAAATAATTATATAAAAATATCATAGCTTTTAAATTCAACCCTAGTCTCTGTAAATGATGCACGTTTCCTTCAAACAAACAAAAAAAAGGAAATATAGGAGTATTGTATGAAATCATGATATATAAGTAATTTATACAGAAAACTACGGTGAAGAAAATTTCATAAATCTGCATAGCACCAATGATAAATTATTGATATGAAAAACATTAGTTTTTGTTGCTTTCATCCAATCGTTAAAACTTAAAAGTTAGTTGTGCGGGAAAGGAAGGATGAGATATTGCATTCAGCACAGTTTTTCCCCTTACTATTGATTTTTTTCTTAATTGAAAAATTTGAAAGACATTACAATAATCCAATGAATATATATATTTTTAATGTTTCCAAATATTTATTTATAAATGTTTTCTGTTATAAATGCTAATTAATTATTCATATGTATCTTGTATGTCGGCTTTTTTGCGTAATTGGTATTTAATTGAAATAAGTCTATTTAATACATTAATTTTCAATTATTCTTTGTTTTTTAATTTTTATAGTACTAAACTCAACGCTACTTTAATAAACAGCATCATTTACTTTGAATAAATGACATTAGAGTAAATGGAAATCATTTGAATAAACGACAACCATTTCTTGAAGCAATTTTATGTAAAGTTCAGATGTTTATATTATTTTTCTTCAGGTCTAGCGCAACTATAAGCTGTATAAAAAAAGAAATTAAATCTCTCTAGTTTCACGTTTGGATTTAGTTGGATTTCCGCCCTAGCGGTAAAGCACCTCCAAAATCACGTGACAAGACAGTGTAAATCCCTGTTCAAATTTTGACAAATCCTTTTGCAGTAAAAGGAGGGGTTTTAAGAAAGGAAAAAAAAAGGGGAAAACGTTTTAAATCACCAAAATCTTTTAGGGCAATTTCTTTTTCACTCTATACTCCTCTGTAATTTAAACTTTTCTGGAACTTTGAAATAAGGAAATGAAAGCTATTTTCTGCTATTTATTTAAATTTCATTCGATATTGTTTCATGAATTTCTAAACTACACAAAAATGTATTCTTCTGTCATGTATTGCTTGCTGCTTTGATTTCTTATCAGTTTGCATATCTAAATCCAGTTCACCTGAAATACTGTCTTTTAATATTAATACTAGGTTTAGATTTGTCAGTAAATTCCCTTTTCGAATTTTCGTTGCATTGCATTGTGTATATAGCATTCGTAAATGTAAACAAAAGACAATCGTCATGAAACTTTTACTTTAAATTGACATGTTGAAATTGTTTTTCTCCAAGTGTATTGTAAATATTCATAAGTCGTTGTAAACTAGAAACTAAACTGCTCTCGTTTCACTTTTGAAGTTATTTGGTTTTCTGCCATAACATTAAATCACCTCCAAAGTCATGTGACAGGACAAGATAAATCCCTTCTCAAACTTTGACAAATCTTTTGCAATATAAAGCGAAATTTCTAAAAGAAAAATAAATCTTTTGAAATAGGTTCGAGAAGGAAAATCTTCGAAATCTTTCAATCATCAAAAAAAGTTTTTTTCAATTGATTTCTTTTTATAGACAACTTTGTGGGATTTCAAGAAATAAACAAATAAAAAATAATAAAGACGCTACTCTCTAATATTTATTTTAGATTTATTATTTCTGTTTTACAAAACTTGTACAGGAACTTAATCTAAATGTTTATAAGAATTTTAATCCGAGCTAAATATAGATTGGAATTTTTTTTCAATACTCAACCAGTTGTTTTAACTATATCTTCTACAATAAATGCTTTCGAATTTACATTTTACACTAGAAAAGTTTCCCATGTTTAACAAATTACGTTTATAAAATCAGAAAAAGTGAACTTACTATTCATACATTTTTATAACGGTTTGGTTTATTTTGGTTTTGGTTTATTTTTGTCGTCCGATTATCTACACTAGGGATATAGGACCAGGAGGGAAGTGCCCTTCGTGGGGGTCTTTCTAAGGGAACCTAACCCGTATTTACGCAAGGTTCGCAGAAAACCACGAAAACTCCGAATGGTTAGGCCGACAGCCGCAATTGAGGTCGAATCCAGCACCTGTCGTCTACCAGTTGAGAGGCCGGAATCTCTCTGGTGGGTCCGTTTTTATAATGGATGCTGAATTTGATTATACAGTCAGATAATACTAAACATTATTGAAATAAGTCGGAGGTTGCACGTCAAACGCAGCAAATGAAGTGCATTCGTACTATAATGAGATTTAATAAATATATCAGACCTTGGTATAATATTATACAGAACTTCGGATGCAGTGTAGTATCCGAAATCTTTTGTGTTTCCCTGTAAATGCTATGTATTTTTATTATACAGGAAATAATTTCTAGTAAACCTCAATTTCGTATATGAATTTCATAAAATGTGAAATAGTTTAATATCATTAAAATGCGCCCTAAACAATGTTTATCCCTATATCATTATGTAAGGGAATAGTTGACAAAGAATGACATGAATGACAAATATTCTTTGCATCGCATGTTGTACAAAATGTATATTTTAGTATATTTAATAGATGCATATCAATTTCGTGATGTTCGAAAGAGTGTGACGTCAATAAAATGCACGCAAAACTATTTTACACATTGGCCGTAATGTAACGGATATTTTTTTATTCATCATGTAATTAAATTATCTATCCAATTTTCATAAAATGTAAAATGTGACGAAAAAATTATGCAACAATTATGCATTTTAAATTTGAAACCATTCGGTTAGGTAGTTTTTGCTCTAATATATGCGGACAGACAGACAGACGGACGGACTGAACGACGACTATAGGTGATACGTATTTATATAATTACGAACACACCTAATAACATAGAACTATTTTCAATTATACTAATAGTTTTCTTTTAGAGATTCCACTCGAGGTGGAAATTATCTTCAAAATAAAGCTTCAAGATAAAATTGCCAATCGGGGACTGTGAGAAATGTTCACTATAAAAAAGATTCTTAGTGAAAAAATCTTTTGAAAATAAGAGAAACTTTCACACACTTTCATCAAGCAAAGAAAAGTTATTTTTCCATTGATTTCTTTTTACTGACTGTTTTTTGGTCATCAAAGTAAAATTTTGAAATGAAATACTAATTTAATCAAAAACAAATAATCAACAGATTTTTAACACTGCAAAATTTGTTCAGGTTTCCATTTTTTTATGTTTTATAAGCATTTAAACCAAAAGATATTACTAACTATCAGAGCTAAATGTTTTTATGACTTTTATTGAGGGATATCTGTGTAAATGAATTTAATTTTGCAGGTTTCCGAACATGCAAGTACATTTCCTTAAAACTTTTTCTTTAATTTAAAATTATAGAAAAAAAGCACGAGGAAATAATCTGAAAATTTGTAATGTAAAAGTCTGACATGTCTATACAGAATAAATTATTTCGGATAACAACATTATTTTTTCTACGAATATACAAAATTCACAAAATCAAGTATCATTTGACAGGTTTCTCAATAGGTTTTTAACATATTTCCACAATTCGTAGAAAAACTCTATTTGAAAAAAAAAAATACAATTTTTAAACGCGTAAGCAGCCATCGAAGAGAACATCCGTAGTTGGCAAACAAAAAACAATATGACAACAAAATATATTTACTGAAGGGTCTAAAAACTCTTTTTCTAAAACTATTTTGAGAGAAAAATCATATATTTTGAGAAAAAGAAAATATATTTTGTGAATGCAAAATCTTATATTTTAAAAATAATTTGCGATAAAAAAAATAAATGAAAGAAAAATATAAAAAATAATCAACCATGAATAAAAAACATTAAAGCATAAAAATAAAACTGTTAGATTTGAATTTACAAAACACTTATATTTTAAAAGCATTTCGAACTTTTTTTGATTATCTTTTTTTATAGTTATATATTGAGTATTTAAAAAAATAATAACGTATTTTGTTTCTAAGACGTAATGGGGTCTCCGTTTTAAAGGATAATATTATTCAAAAACAGGCAACAGGAAAAGATAAATCCCTCCTCAAACATTGTCGGATCATTGACATGAAAAAAGAACTTTATTTAACAGAAGAAAAAAAAAAACTTGAAACTTTAAAAAAAGTCACGTATATTTCAACGAAAGAAAATTTTTTTTATATAATTTTCTTTTAAATATTAGTAAGGTTTTTATATATCAAGATACGCGTTTAAGAACAAATATGGCATTCAGATAAAAATATTTTAATGTGTTATAACCAATAATAATGTAAGCAATACTCTTATAATCAAATATGTAATTGATTTTTAATGTTGTTTGAATGTGTTGTAATGCATTTAAAAAATTTGAAGATATTATTTGAAGATTGCTATTCAACTGACGTAATACATTAATAACGTACTTTTAATTAGGATTTATTAAGCAAATTATTTAAATGTTATTTATTTGTGATGTCAAATGCTTAAAACTGTTATAAATTTGAAAGTAAAACAGTTATAAAAATGTCGTATAAAAAATTTTAAAAACTTTTTTTTGTTTAAATTTTCCCTAGATATTTTAAACAAAACTCTAGAATATAATAAGTTTTTCGCTTCAAAATAAAGTAACAACTTTTGCATGACGGGGTTAGATAATTCCTTGCATAAATGTTGTTAAGTTCATTCAGCATTGATATGCGTTATAAACAAGTAGGGAAATGCAAACAAGTAAATTGAAAAAAAAATCAAATGTTTAAAAATTTATAAGCATGAAATACTCGCGTTTTCCTCTATGATATAAAATAAATAATAATGACATCTATTTTGAATAAAATTATAAAACTTAAAATAACTAATTTCTTTTTTTAAATTGTACTTAAATTAAAAATCAGAAACTAAATGTTTTTTTTTTTTTTTTTTTTTTTTTTTTTTTTTTTTTTTTTTACTTTTTTCTATCTTTACAAGAAAAAAGTATTGGAGTCGTGAAAATTTTCGAAATCCGGTTTTTGTCGGACTTGCATGTTTTATAGTTGAGAACACGTAAAACATGTTTTTTTTTTAAATTCAATCTATGATTCTGTCTGTCTGTATGTGACAAAAAAAATTGTGGCCACTCTATCCCAAGAACTAATGCACAGAATTAAAAAAAAACTTTAGATTCTTTTAGACCATTAGATCTGATTAGATTTTGGTGCACATTGCACCACAATTGGCACTGCTACGCTGCATTATTCCCAATTTCCACAATAGCCATATCTCAAAAAGTAATGCACAAATATTCATACAATTTTATATTAAGTTAGTACTTGATATAACATAGTTCTGATTACGTTTTCGCACAAATCGCTCAACAGGGATGCTGCCATGGTGCATTATTCGTGATTATCGCGAAAAGTCTTCTCAAAACCTAAAGCGCAGAATTTCACAAAACTTGAAATTCTGTTAGACCTTGATATGAACTAGATCTGATTAGGTTTTGGTGCATATCACTCAAGAGATGACACTGCTATGCTGCATTATTTACAAATTCCACAATAGCTATATATCAGGAACTATTGTATAATATTTTTTAAAACTTTAGACATAATTTGTACTTGATGTCAGTACAGTGTGGATTATATTTTGGTACAAATTTCTCAACAGGTAGCGCTACCATGGTGCATTATCTGTGATTATTGCAATACCTCTATCTCAAGAACTAATATTTTCTAAAACTTAAGATTCAGTTAGTCCCTGATATAGTTTAGAGTCGATTAGTTTTTGGTGTAAATCGCCTAACAGATGGTGCTGCTATCCTGCATTTTTCACGATTTTGCAATAGCTGTATCTCCACACTTCAGATTCCGTTAGTACCTGATTAATAATTGATCCTGATTAGTTTTTGGTGTATATGATCGAATACGTGGGGCTGTTATGAAGATTTTTTTTAAATATTGCAATAGCTTTATCTCATAAACTAATGTACGATTTTTCTTTAAATTTCAGATTTAGTTATAAGTTGACATAAGTCGCTGCTGACTAGATTTTGTTGACTTTTTCAACTTTCATTTGAATTATGGTAATTTCATTTATAATTGTGATATGTTCATCCGTCTTTTAGGCATCTTATTTGTCTAGTATTTAGGGCTATGACGTAACTAACAACATGTGTACTGTTCCAACATGGACGTTATTTGTTGTATGAATTCCCATTTAAATGGTGCAACGGCGTAAAGATATTTTTAATATTAATTCTAAAACTCTAGTAATAATGTTTCAAGATAATTCTTTGTACAACATTATAATAAAGAATGGTTTTTTTAGGAACGAATATTTATTAAACACATTTATTTAATACATTAATACCTAGATTTGATAAGACTTACCAAACGCATAATTCTAAGCTGTAATTTACCAAGAATATGTGCCTTTACTGCTCTAATGCATATCTTATAGTGTATTTCCTTTTATTGCATGTGAAAAGGTTCTAAATCCTTTCATTTCGAAAGATATTGCGCAGAGATTTCTTGAGGCGGCATAGATTTCCCGTGAGAGAAGAGCTTTATTTTCTATATTCTATGATTTCGCATACAGTGTCTTTTTGCCGTGTTTAAGCACTTTTTTTATTTATCTACACATTTACCTTAGCATATCTGCGTTTAAATTTTTAATATTTTCTTGAAGTAAAAGGGTCTATGTGTTATATTGCTGTTATATTTCAGAAAGTAGCTTAGTGTTAAAATGTAGTATACTTAAGAAAGTAATCAAATATAAAGCTCAAATAAGTCATCTAAAATATCACATGATTTTAAAACTAAGATTTCCGGTCATACGTAAAAGAGCATCCTCATTTCGATAAATTTTGCAAGGGTTACAAATAAACTTACAAATTAACAATAGGAGCGCCAAGCTTTAAATCTTCACTATTTTTACACTAAAATGTCAGTTCTCAAAATTGAATAAAAAATACTCAATTTTAAATGAATCTCATTCTCAAAATATCTCCGATGCAAATGAATACAAAATCGAGAAATACATGTATTCATTTTTTATTCCATGGTTGTGTTGAAATATAAATCGGTGCGTACTGACTCTCTGAGCTAAGAAATAAAAAAAAGTGTTCTGACATGTATTTTCTGCACAAAGGTTGTAACAAAAGACGTATTATTATTTATTAAGAAAAGTAGCAAAATAATTATATTAGGGTACTCAAACTGAGTATTTTTTGTGAGAAACCTATTATTTACCTACTTGTTTAAATTACTGTGCATTATTTCATATTTACATTATTGAACATTTTTATTATATTCTCTTCTATTTAAATTTTAGAAGTAAATTTACATGATTGCTACAACCCTTAATGAACATTCTATAATGAACAAAAAATGAGATTCGTTGAAATTGAATAGCAAATAAATAAATAGTTTTTTAATTGCGATTTTTCAATTATTTAGATCAGCCGAAAGAAATCAATTGGAAATGCAAAAAATAATCTTTAAAAATATCATCTTTGTACTGTGATTAACAGTAATTCTCCTAAAATTATTAGTTCAAATATAAAAGATGGAAATGAAGTCTTTAAAATTACCTAATAATACGTAAGTTCAATATACAACTAATAAGTAGCATGGTAAATGACTAATTTCCTCAAAACTTTTATCTGTTTAGCACTTGATGCGAGTAAGTTTGTGTTTTTACCGGTGCGATGCTGGCGCATAGGGGGTGATTAACTGACAATAGAAAAATACATATCGCAAAATTCTTTTTTGTGTATTTGGCTACTGCTAAACTCAATTGGTGTTATGTCGATACCTCAGTATACAGAGCAAATTAAATTGCACGGTGTGACAGAACATGAAAAGCGACTTACATCGTTCAGTAATGTGGAAAAGAATCTGGATTATACAGTGGTATATAATCCAGAAAGAGAAGAATTTGAGCACTGCAAGTTTGGAAAGCCAGATTATTTGTTTACTTGCCAAATGACGCATTTTGTCATGATTTGGCGCAATGATGAGTGCCACAGAAAACCCTAAATATGACTCATCAAGAAAGGGGAAACATCATGTTTACGCACACTTATTTAAAAATACATTGAGATAATCCCGAACTCCGTTCACTATAATTTCATTGCTAATACAACAGTTTCTATTATTGCATGAAGTGTATAAAACATTCTTCTGATTACCTTGTTAGCATATAAATTTATACTAACATGATTTAACATAACCTACAATTTTGAAAATTTTTATTTTCATTTTCTTTTTCACCAAAAAAGTTTATTTTATAAAAAGATGCTCTAAGCTTTAATGGATAAAATGTAATTTATTTATATTAATTATATTTTCGAATGGATGTAAATAATTTACTTTCACATCGTCAGTTTGACTCACTACGTAATCTATCATATATTGTGAAGTATGACGCTCACTTTTGATTCTGAAAACTCGATCTGTATACATATATGTATGTAAATATTCATTGTAGATGTTGATTTGTAGTATTATACAATGATTATATATAACTATATATATGTGTATGTGCGTGTGTGTGTCATATGTTATATTATTAATTTTACTTCGCGATATTTCTTTTTATTTTCTTTTTATGATGCTAAATTACGAGCAGGTTCACAAATTTCCTATTCTTTAATAATATACTACTATCCTACTATATAGTACTATTAATTGTATTAAATTATTTCTTAAATTAGTTTTGATCTCACTCAATTTACCTAAATATAAAGCTTTTAGTTTAGTCTTAAATTGCATCATCATTTTTTACCATTCTCTATTGTTTAGTTTGAATTCGAATGTTTTTAAAATAGCCATTTTTTTACTTATTTTAGTCTGAGATCTTTTATACTCTCGGATTTTTTTTAAATTCTTAATGACCATATTTGACAGAACTATTTGGAGAATTATTTTCACTGGACCTTCACATGTGGCGTTATTGTTCGCCATTAGTCAGACTCACGTGACGTCATGATTTGTCTTACTGTGAAGTTGATTAAAAAGCAGCTGCAATCGATGAAGACAGAGAACTTGTTCGATTTTTCACCTGATAACATTTCATGCTGCCGGGTAGGATCTTATTATTATGACGATAGCTTCTCTTTTAAATTTACTCTAATACAAACTAGGATTCGTAATATGTAGACCTGAGCTTTATATTAAATAGCATAAACTGCTTTAGATGATGAGTTGTTAATAAAGTATAAAAGCTTCAAACGGCCCCTTTTTATTTTATTATTGAGAAATTCCTTGTATTTATTCCAAGATATTTTTTCATCTAAATTTAAATCAAAGCAAAAGTCAAAATCGCTATAAAAATACATGTACACTCTCTGAACTATCTTTAAATAAGTAATTTAAATTTGCAATACACAAATATAAATAGATGCATAAAAAGTAACCAGTACTTTTTTAAGATTTTCTAATTTGAAAAATAAATATATTTAAATATGATTTAAATGAATTAACTGAGAAAAATATCTCTCATTTTTATACAATTTTATGCTTTTTTCCTTTTAGTCTTTCCATTTAAATACCTGCAATTGACATCGTCGTATGTCATGTTCATGGGTCTATTTAAATTCCTTTGTCAACGTTCTTTTTCAAACTTTAACACTCTGTATTGATTTTTCCTTGTAATGTAATAGCTTCTGCTTTTAAAGTATTTCTCCTTTTAAATTTACATTTCATTGACAAAAAAACACTTTGATTCTTTATTCTTAAACTACTTTATGTTTTTTTCTTATATTTAGATGAATATTTTTTCACTTTTGTTTCCATGGATTTGTTGTAAAAATTGAAAGAAAAGAAATCATATTACAAATATATATATTTGTTTTTTTATTATTTTACAAATCATAATGATTAGAATAACATTATTTTTTGATGCATTTTAAATATTTATTTTATAGCAAGAGTTACCATTTAAAAAATAAATTTCGTAATCTTCAATAATTACATAAAACTGCATTTATATTTTTTATAATTATTGATATTAAAAAAATACTTCAAAATCTTCAATATCTACATAAAACTGCATGTGATTTTTAACTGAATTACTTCATAAGCTATATGATGTGTAGAAATAATATAAATCTGTGTATGTGTGTGTGTGTGCATTTACAGGGCGTTTCAAAAAAGGTGAATAAACTTCAAGAATAGATAGTGTACATCCAAACAATTAACATCTAAAGAATTTTCATCAAATAATGCACAACCGGAAATAAAACGTAAATGTGCTAGAAATCGCAGGTGATGTTTTTATACGAAGTAAAAACATACAGAGAAGAATTAAGTGACAATACCAAGTTTAATGACATGCTGTTACAATAAGTGTACAAAACAGTGACCAACACTGTCTATATGTACATCGGCGAAAAAAGTATCAAGGAATTTTTAGAATAAATCACTCATTTCAGATGCATACTGTTCACCTCGAATGCAGCGATCAAAAGACTGGTGACCAGGTCTTCTGCAGATTCATTAGTGGTCTCATGTGATGGTCAGTCTTCAGTTGTCCTCACAAAAAGAAGTCAAGGCATCAAAGATCTGGAGAGAGCGATGGCCAAGCTACTAGACATATTATATCCCGGTAGTCTCGCAAGTCTTGTATAAATTAAGTTGGAGCTGCATCTTGCTAGAAGCACATAAGCATCCGCATATGTGGGGAGCCGTGTTTAAAATATCTGGCACATTTGTTTCAAAAACGTGATACATATTTTCCCTGCCAATGCGTTCTCACAGAAATTGAGTTTCAACTAAATAGCTTTGGATTATTCCGACCCCTGCACTAATAGAAAAGCATGGCTGATACACTGAAAAAAAAAGAGTTTTCAAAATTAAGTAATAAGCACTCAATTTTAATTACGCCGCATACTCAAAATTGGTCCGATCCAAACTGAGAAAGACATGTACTCGTTTTTTATTCCATGGTTGTGTTCAAATATAAAGCACTAAGAACTGCTCCCTGAACTTACAAATTAACGTAAAAATGTACTGACATTTATTTTTTGCTCAAAATTATTAACAATATATGATTAATTCATTATTTGTTAAGAAAAATAACAAAATGTTTAGCAAAATATGCAAATCGAATATTTTTATGACAAGAGCATTATTTGCAAGTACTTTTAAATTATTTAATAGTACTGTGCATAATTTAATATTTACATTAATAAGCATCTTTTATGATATCATGAATGAAATAAAAATATACAGGGTACAACATTATGGTTTGTTTGGCTTTGAGGACATAAGATGTTTCCAAATTGAGAAAGGATTTTTTTTCATTTTTGATCCAAATATACTCAATTCAATATGAGAACATCGGTGTTCTCATTTTTGAGAACTTCATTTTCTTCAGTGTGTACATGTGAATACCCATAAATGGCATTAGGTTTTACATCCACTATTATATTTGAATGTGGATGTTAAAGGCATCTTTATGAGTGAAATCATCTTTATGAGTCGAAATTGCTATAAAAACACGTGTACACTCTTTGAACTAACTTTAAATAAGCAATTTGTATTTGCAATACACAAATATAAATATATGAATAAAAAATAATTAGTATTTTTTTATGATTTTCTAATTTGTAAAAAAACATATATTTAAATAGTATTCAAATGAATTAACTAAGAAAAATATCTCCCTTTTTTATACAAATCTATGCTTTTCTCATTTTAGTCTTTCCATTTAAAAGCATAAACCTGCAAATGACATCGTCGTATGTCATGTTTATGGGTCTATTTAAATTCCTTTGTCAATGATCTTTTTCAAACTTCAATATTATGTATTGGTTTTTGCTTGTAATGTAATATCTTCTGTTTTTAAAGTATTTCTCCTTTTAAATTTACATTTCATTGACAAAAGAAATCACTTTTATTCTTCATTCTTAAGCTATTTTATGCATTTTTCTTACATTTAGATGAATATTTTTCACTTTTGTTTATATGGATTTGTTGTAAACATTGAAGGAAAAGAAATCATATTACAAAAATATATATTTGTTTTTTATTATTTTACAAATCTTAATGATTAGAATAACATTATCTTTTGATGCATTTTAAATATTTATTTTATGACAAGAGTTACCATTGAAAAAAATAAATTTTGTAATATTCAATATTTACATAAAGCTGCCTTTATATTTTAATAATTATTGATGCAAAAAAAAATACTTCAAAATCTTCAATATCTGCATAAAACTGCATGTGATTTTTAACTAATTTACTTCATAAGCTATATGATGTGTAGAAATAATATAAATCTGTGTATGTGTGTGTGTGTGTGTGTGCATTTACAGGGTGTTTCAAAAAAGGTGGATAAACTTCAAGAATAGATAGTGTACATCCAAACAATTAACATCTAAAGAATTTTCATCAAATAATGCACAACCGGAAATAAAACGTAAATGTGCTAGAAATCGCAGGTGATGTTTTTATACGAAGTAAAAACATACAGAGAAGAATTAAGTGACAATACCAAGTTTAATGACATGCGGTTACAATAAGTGTAACAAAACAATGACCAACACTGTCTAGATGTACATCGGCGAAAAAAGTATCAAGGAGTTTTTAGAATAAAACACTCATTTCAGATGCATACTGTTCACCTCGAATGCAGCGATCAAAAGACTGGTGACAGGTCTTCTGCAGATTCATTAGTGGTCTCATGTAATGGTCAGTCTTCAGCTGTCCTCACAAAAAGAAGTCGAGGCATCAATAGAAGTCGAGACATATTATATCCCGCTAGTCTCGCAAGTCTTGTATAAATTAAGTTGGAGATGCATCTTGCTAGAACCACATTAGCCACATTTGCATGTGTGGGAGCCGTGTTTAAAATATCTTGCACACTTGTTTTAAGAGCGTGATATATTTTTTTCCCTGCCAATGCTTTCTCACAGAAATTGAGTACCAAGTAAATAGCTTTGGATTATTCCGACCTATACACTAATAGAAAAGCACGGCTGATACACTGAAAAAAATGAGTTTTCAAAATTAAGTAATAAGTACTCAATTTTAATTACGCCGCATACTCAAAATTGCTCCGATCCAAACTGAGAAACACATGAACTCGTTTTTTATTCCATGGTTGTGTTCAAATATAAAGCACTAAGAACTGCTCCCTAAACTTACAAATTAAAGTAAAAATGTACTGACATTTATTTTTTGCCCAAAATTATTAACAATAAATGTTTAATTCATTATTTATTAAGAAAAATAACAAAATTTTTAGCAAAATATGCAAATCGAATATTTTTATGACAAGAGCATTATTTGCAAGTACTTTTAAATTATTTCATAGTACTGTGCATAATTTAATATTTGCATTAATAAGCATCTTTTATGATATCATGAATGAAATAAAAATATACAGGGTACAACAATGTATTCATTTTTGATCCAAATATGCTCAACTCGATATGAGAACATCGATGTTCTCATTTTTGAGAACCTCATTTTATTCAGTGTATACATGTGAATACCTATAAATGGCATTAGGTTTTACATCCATTTTTAGGTGCGTTCGTAATTATGTAAATACGTAGCACCTATTGTTGTCGCTCAGTCCGTCCGTCTGTCCGTCTGTCTGTCCGTCTGTCTGTCCGTCTGTCTGTCCGTCTGTCCGTCTGTCTGTCCGCATATAACAACGCAAAAACTACCCAACCGAATCGTTTGAAATTTAAAATACATAATTATTACATAATTTTGTCGAGTCATTTCAAATTTTATGAAAATCGGATGCATAGATCAATTACAGGGGCAATCAAAAGTGTTCCGTTACATTACGGTCAATGGGGAAAGAGTTTCAAATGCATTTTAATCATTTGAAATTTAAAATACATAGTTATTACATAATTTTGCCGAGTTATTTCAAATTTTTTGATAATCGGGTGCATAGATGAATTACAGGGACAATCAAAAGTATTCAATTACATTATAGTCAATGGGGAAAAAGTTTCAAATGTATTTTATACGTTTGAAATTTAAAATACATAGTTATTACATAATTTTGTCGAGTTATTTCAAATTTTATGAAAATCGGATGCATAGATCAATTACAGGGACAATCAAAAGTATTCCGTTACATTACGGTCAATGGGGAAAATGTTTCAAATGCATTTTAATGGTGTTGCACTCATTCGAACTTAATAAAATTTATATACAATATAAAGTACATATTATAATATACATTTTACATAATTTGTGATGCAAAGAACATTTGTTATTGATTTACAAGGCCACACAAAAGTATTCCATTACACAATGGTATAGGGAGAACATTGTTTGATGAGCGTTTTAATTGTAATTCACTATTTACAATTTTATGAGATTGATATATGAGAGTAATATTTTTTTAAACTTCGTTATCGTACGAACGCACCTCGTTTGCTACGCTTCACGTGCAATTTCCAACTTGTTACAAACTGGCAACAACTTAAAATGATAATCTTTTCTGAAATACGCAAAAAATGTATCTCGAAATAATGAAAATTTGAATTAAAAATGAAAATAAAACACAAAGAATTAATTAAACTAAAAAACTAATTGCAGTCTGCACACTGGGAGCAACAAATCTATCAAATGATCTAAAAATTATTAAATTCCCATGTATAGTTTTTGCTACCATAAAACCTTTTTGATGGAGCAATTTTGACCAACTTTAACATTAGATCTCTCTTAAAATAATGATTTTATTTAAAAACTGTCTACATCAGCGTGTTAATCAAACATTTCTCTATAAAGCTACTTATTTTTATATTTTAGAATGCAGTCTCTTTTCTGAATATTAACGAAGAAAGAGCCCCTGCCACAAAAATTTCAATGTTAGCGGCGGTAACAGCGGGAGTTACTTTATATATATATATATATATATATATATATATATATATATATATATATATATATATATATATATATATATATATATATATATAATAGATAGGTTATGCATATTCATGATGGGTAAGTATTACGGTGGCCCCCAACGACTAGTTTTAGTTACAATTTAGTATTTTTGCAAAACTGTGAAAGTTTGTCAAAACTAAATTAGATTTTTGAACAGAATTTCATTTGAATTTTTGGAACACAAACCCATTTAGTGACCTTGGAATCTTTTTCAGGGGAGGCTCAAAATGTTTCAGGAGCACCGAGTTGCCAATAGCACCCCCCTAGCTACGGCTCTTATTACATATGGTTGAAATGATAGTTAAAGTGTTAAATATATTTAAGAACAAAAAGTTAAAACAAGTATATTGTAAAGCACATAGGCAGTAGCTGAACAGTACTTTGCTACCAAAATTTGGATGATTGGTATGATTGGCACTACATTTAGAATGAAAAGAGCAATTTCTTTATTTTAAATATAAAACTTTTTATAGATTTTAAAAATTGAATAAAAAAATTAAAGCAATTGATACTGAAATATTACATTGGGATATTGTGATTTAAAAAAAGAAAGAAAGAAAGAGCTGGTAGTTCAAGGAATTTCGAAATATTTCTTTTTTATAAAAATCTTAGCTGGAATTGAAAAAATGGGTAATTTTTTCGAGGCTTCCCCAGAATTAGTTACTTTTGATGGGTTTCGTATTAAAATTGCAGTAATAGTCATCTGATGCTAAAAACAGTCACTTTTAGCAGCATTTTAGTTGCAAATGGTAGCCCTAATGCTTTTTTTAATTTTCAGAATTTCGCATATAATCTAGAATAGATATGTTTAAAATAACACTGATCATAAAATATTTAAAAATTCATGTCATAACTGTTTTTTGACCCTAAATAAAATGCTTACATTATCTTTTATATTTGAAGATATCTAATAAAGAAATTTGGTTAAAAAATGAAAAGTTTTAGCTTTTAACAATAAAGGGTGTATATAGTTTTTATTTTATCAAGTACTATTTGTTAAATATTAGTGAGTGTTCATATGAGACAAGATAATTTGTTTGATTTATCTCATGCTTCCTAAATGAAAAAAGAATTCACATTTTCAAATAAAATTCCTGTTCCTATTTCTTTCTTTTAACAGTATACATTTAAACTTTTATGTGACTACAGTGAATTAATTATGTTATGAGAATTAACTACTTATATATCAAATTTCAAGTATATTTAAATAAGTTTTCTAATTATTAATTTTAAGATTTGGTGAACATTATTTTATTTTAAAATGTGTAGTCTTAAAATTGTATTAAAAAAAAAAAAAGATTTTTTTTTAATACAAAGCCACACAAAAAAGCCACAGAAAAAGCCACACAAAAGTATTCCACTACGTAATGGTATACGGGGAAACATTGTTTGGAGCGTGTTTTAATTATATTCAACTATTTCACATTTTATGAATAAGATATACGTTTCTGAGGTGTAATTAAAATTACTTTCTGCATATTTACAGAAACACAAAGATTTCGACTACTATACTGTATCCGAAGTACGCTCTACTATATCAGCAAGATCTGAATATTTTTAAAACTTCGTTATCGGACAAACGCACCTCATTTGCTACGTTCATGTGCAATTTCCAACTTGTTATATATGAATGTGAATGTTAAAGGTATCATTATGACTGAAGGTATATCCATTTATGAAAGGTAAACTTGGCTAAAAAATTTAAATTTACTAGGTTTTGTTGTAAACATTTACGGGAGAATTCCTCATAACGAGAACAATCGCAAAGTAAGTTCCTAGACTCGTTAAATAGAATAAGGATACAAAGTTTCATCATTCAACACTCGCTATGTCGTTGAGTGCGATACATGTAATTTCGGAGTAAATTGTCTGATCAGTCATCATATCCGTAATAGGTTGTAATACAACTAATCTTTCTTCCGTCTTTCAAAGACTTTTATCCAAGCAACAGACAATGAAGGATTTCTTTTCATACAACTGTCGATTTAAGATCTTAAATGTTTTACGATCGGCTACTGCCAGTTGGGAAACCATTTCCTGTACAGTCGTTGTACGTCTTGACAATAAAATGTCCGGGACAACTTTTTTTCAATGCTGTTGTTTTTTTCCTTGCATTAACAGAGGCTAAATGTTTAGTACACTGGTGTGCAAAAATTAAGGAAAGAGGTAGATTAATTAGCTCAAAAGACAAAAAAGGCAACAGATCGAAATGAAAGACCAATCAGTAGATATACCTGAATAATATGCGGCAGGACATGCTTATATATGGCTTATGACGTGGAAGGAGGAAGTGCTAAGGGAGATAAAGCACAATGATAATAGTCATTCAGAAATTTTGTGAAATCTATTTCACTGTATAAAGTGATTCAAACGACGTTTTTTGCTACTATTGTGTGATATCGCCATGAGGTAATCCAGGAGATGTCATATGGATAATCTTACACGAGGTTGAATCATATGGAAATTTGAGAGAGGTCGAAGTGCGACAAGTGTGGCACAAGAATTCGGTATGGCTCATAGCATCGTTTCACGAACATCGGGTGCATGTGAAACTAGGGGATCAGCTGTCCGAGAACTCAGCAATAATCGCCTATGAGAACAACAACAGCAGATGACCGTTATATTGTCCTTAAGGCGAAAATAAACAAGGGGCAGACAACTGTAGATATTGCTAGGCAAATGGAGCAGATTACTGAACACAAAATATCAATTTGTATCTTGGTTAGAAGGCTGCACAACAATGGTCTATATGCACAACGACCATTACGGCGTGTACCATTAATGCCTGATCGTTGGAGACGTCCGTTTCTGTGGTGCCAAGAACACAGAAAATGGACACAACAGGAATGGGCTCAAGAATTCTTTACAGATGTGAATCGATTTAGAATGACGAGCGATTCTGGACGTTTGCACATCTGTAGAAAGCAGAAAACACGTAATCCTTCTCGAACAACATCGAAAGGGATTTTTTTTTTGGGGGGGGGGAGGTGCCGGAGTTCTTGTTTGAAATGGTACTCTGCTTGGTAGTCGTACAAGCCTCTATGTTTTTCAAGGAGGTTCAGCTATTGCGCCGAGATTCTCTTGCCTCCTGTGCGTCTGTCGAGAAGTGCTGTGGGTTCAGACTTCCTCTTGATAGACAACAACGGTCCTCGTCATCGTACAGCGACAGCAGAAAAGGCTCTTGAAAAGTGAAGATTTTTAACACACGGATTACCTTGCAGATTCTCCGGGTCTGAATAATATGGAACACATGTGGAACCTTCTCTAGAGACGCTTGGCATCACGTGACCAGGCGTCAGCAACGATTCCGGAACTGAAATTGGCACTAAAAGAGGAATGGGACACGATGCTTTAACAGCTCCTAGACAACCTCGTTTGTAGCATGGGCAAACGTTCTAAATCATTCATTGCAGTCCGGGGTGATCATATCACCTGTTAGAGACTGAATTATTTCTGCCATGTGCCTGTAAGATCGACTTTTCTGTTTTCTCTGCATTTGTTCTCCAAATGACCTTTACAATATTTTTTTTTTGTATCCTTTTGATTCTTTTTTCTGATGATTTGTATTACTTGTCCCATATTCTTACATCTTGAAGATCTTATGGTATGATTTTGAGCTATGTGGAACACTTCTGGGTGAGGTCACATTTGAAAAACCCTCTCGTTCTTAATTTTTGAACACCAGTGTATCATTATTATCCCAAAAACACGCAATAGAAATCGACATTTAACGTTTCGATAAACCAAGTTTCGAAATGCATCAACAGTTTTTCCTTTTTTTTCAACAAAGCACTTTTTGATGATTTTTTTTTTTTTGAATTGACAATCACCTTTTAATGTTTTGCATTCTTTTTTAAACACGTGTGTTATATGTGTTTTTATTTAAAAAAATCAGGTTGGACATGCATTATAAAAGAAATGGAATGTAGCGGAATATGTACATTTCAGAAATTTAAATTAACTATAATTTTTTCGGAGATTTTAAAACAATTTGGTCGTACAAAAAAAAAGTTAATAGTGTGTATGCAATGTTTAAGCTAAAGTAATTTGATTTAAATTATGCAAATAAGTAAAATATGCCTGGACTGGACGTAGTTCGGTATTTAAATAAATTATCCGACATTTCTTGGTAAAGTTTCTTAAAAAATGCAATATAAATCATCAAAACATATATTTTCAACCAAATGTTAATTATGCATTCCATCAAATGAAAAAAAATGAAATTAGTTTGCTTTCAGCAACTTTGTTTGAAAAAGTCTTAAAAATGATCCGCTTAAAACTATTGGAATAATCTCGAAATAATAAACGAAAAAAAATCGAATTTCAAATAAAAGGAAATTGCTGCTAAATTATAATATTCTTAAAGATTTTGCAATATTTTAATTCCTAACTTAATAAGATTTATTACGCAAAAAACAGTTTCAAAAGTAATAAAGATCGCGTCTTTGATAGAATCTCTTTTCTAAATAAAATATTAAAACTGAACCATCAAAATTAAATTTTGTTTTTAAGAAAAATAAATGTAATAAATAAAAAGAAAAAGAAACTGCTTAGAAATAAATAAATAAATTGATGTTGTATCCGGTAAATTATATAATTTTTAAATAAAAAGACAATTATACTTTTTACTCAAATATTACTTTTTATTTGTAAAATTACGGCCCCACCTCACCAAAAAGATAACATTTAAGAAGTTTAGTAATTAAAATACATGAACATGGATCAGAAATGATAAGGATTTAATTATAAATGTTGCCAGATTTTTAAAGATGATAATGATAAGAAAGGATAAGGTTTTCATTGCCTAGAATGTGATAAAAGTGCATTCATGAAATATTCTCATAGTAATGGAAATTTAATTTGTGTCTTTAATCTATATCTATAGGGTGGGACATAATTAACTCCGAAAGCTGCTTTTTTCTAATATTTGATGGTTCCTTTATTTTAAACAAAGTTAGACAAAGATAACGTACAAATAAAATTTAAAATGCGCAAATGATTTACTATTATAAAAACGGGTAGAGTGGGAAGTATTATTTATCTATCTATTTAGTGTTTAAAAAATGCATTGTTTTTTAATTCTTAAATTAAGGTTTGAAAGTCTTTAGAGAAAAAGTCTGAGATAGCATGTCAAACGTAATAAATGAGTTGCGTTCGTACCATATCAAAGTTTTAAAAATATTCAGATATTGGTGTAATAGTATACAGTAGTACGGGTATAGCAAAATTCCCGAAATATTTTGTGTCGCCCTGTAAATATTATCTCTCTCTATTATGCAGAAACTAAACTGTAATAAACCTGAACAACGTATATAAATTTCATAAAATGTGAAATTGTTTAATATTATTAAAACGCGCCCCAAACTATGTATCCGCATATACCATTATGTAATGGAATACTTTTGTGTGGCCCTGTAAGTTAACATAAAATATTCTTTCCCCCACAGATTGTACAGGATTCACATTTTAGTACAAAAAAACCTCTTATTAAAAAAAAAAAATATGCAAACGCAAATTAGAGTATCAATATGGAACACTTTTCCTTACAACTGAGAAGTGTTTCCCTACTGATCTTGAACATATGAAAACTGCGTAATGCAGAATCTTGTACAAAATTGTATCTCACCTCAAGTTACTTTATATGGATTTTTTTTAATTTTATATATAATTTCATATACTTTTTGAAGGTTCGATAACGGCACATGAGCACAGGGGCAGTCATTTTGTATAAACATGCACTTCGAAAAAAAATATTCGGGAATCTAGAGTTGTGGTTCTAGAAAAAAATTCCATGTCATACTTATGAATTTTAGCTCCTTTTGCTATAAAGTTTGAGTCTTCTACTAGAATTACAGAACGTTTCCCTGTATTCTCGTGGTGGAGCGTGGTCTGCAAGTAAATGCGAAAACAAGAAATTTTAGTAACTATAACTCTAATTTAGGAACCCATACCAGAAATCAAGATGTAATTACCCGTTAGTGAAACGGTTCAGTATCGTTTCATCATTTACAAAACAAGAGGTTAGAAATTCTAAATCAATTGGTCTATTCAGCTATGTTTTTACTTTATTCGTATAATTTGGAGATCTACAATTCTAGTTTAAGGATTCCGAAAATGACTACTATTCATTCTAGGTGAAGAAGGTATTTTATTTTTCTCAGTATCTTTGAAGGGTTAAAAAATATGTGAACAATTATGTATGAATTATAATCGTATATATTGGTATAAAATTTACAAAGAATTTCGAAGTCTAAAAAAATTCGATCACAATTCTTCCTTCTGTTATAGACAGAATAAAGTAGAAAGTTTTAATGGCAAAGCCACAAATATATTTATTGCAACATTAATCGACAAGTTTGTCAACATAAATGATTTAAAGATATTTATCGAGATAAAATTTGAAGTTTTGTATCTGTTTTAATTTTTTTTTTGTATTTTGTAGTGGAACTGCATTGAATGTCGGTCACATCTAATGCCCTAGTGTTCTTTGATTGCATTCTTTATGTATACAAAAAACAATTTAATTAATATACATCAATTCAAATACAGCTCAAATAGTGTTGATTTTTTTATTTTAATTATTATGCAAATTTCTAAATATCAAGCCTTTCAAACTAAAGAAAAAGAATTATCATTATAAAATGTTAAACAACAATAAAATAAATTTCTTTTATGTCCTCTAATTAAATTGCAGCTATTTTTTTCTTATGTTCGTATACAAGACTTATTATGATTATTTTAATTTTAAAATATTTTATTCTTTCCTTGATATTTGACTTCCAATTCAGTATGATCCGTTTTAATACATTTTTGAACTGTTTTATATATATATAATCTCTCTTACATCCTAAAACAGTAATTTGTTTTTTGGAAATCACGTATTTGTGTTTCGTAAAAGTACAAAATTTTTAAATTTCACTTTTAAAGTAAATTATATAGAAGGTTAATAATAAAAATTCAGTTTTAAATATACACCATCAAACATAATTATAATTTTTTAAATAGGAATTACAAAAAATGCATGATTTCAAAATATCACATCAAAATAAAAGATGCAATAAAAATAGAATTTAAATATAGTCCCCCCCCCCAAAAAAAAATAATTCTAATATAAAAGTAGTAATAGAAAAATGTCTAAATTAAAAAATATATATATTTATTTTAACAACAAACAGACATTTTATTTAAAAACTTGTAAGGAGAGTTTATTTTTACAATGCGAAAAACGGATTGAAGAAATTTTATTTATCAAAAATATATAAGAAATATTATCTCTTGTACTAATAATAAAATCACTGCATTGCCTTTTTTGTGCGAAATTCCTTATAGTTTAATTTTTATTTTCATTAGATTCGTTACTTAATGTCCTTTTTTTATCAGTGCATAAAAATGTACGTGTTATATTAATGAAAAAAAACATTTGAAAAAAAAAATACATTTATTTCAACAATATTTATTCTATGCGTTAGTCAGTTAGTTATTCTACATGCAATATAACTTATTTAAATATATTTAAACATATTATATAGTTAAAGTTATTATATATATGCTTAAATTATATTTGTGTTCCTTTTTAGAGTGGATGTTTATGCAATTTTATCTAAAATCAATGCCCTAGCATTCTTTTATTGTATTGTTGTAACAAAATAGTTATTCAAATAATATATAGAAAGCAAAAAGGTCGCTTAGACAATGTTGGCATATTTTTATTTTAAAGCTTTATTTTAAAGATAAATGAAGTTTTTCAAAATAAAAAATGAGAATTATTATAAAATATGAAACATCAATAAAATAAATTTATTTTATATCCTCTAATTAAAATGCTGCTAATTTGCTTTTCATGTTCGTGAAACAAGAATTAAAATGATTTTTTATTCTTTAAATATTTTATTCTTCCCTTTGTGTTTGACTTGCGATTCAGTATGATCAGTTTTAATATTTATTCTGAAGATTTAAATATACAAAACAAGAAAGACAAAATCATGCGTCAAGCATAGATTACAAAGCACTTTTCAACAGTTTCAGAATACTGTAACAAAACTACAACGTTTAAAAATTTTAAATATTACATCTCATTTTACGAAATAGAAATGTACGCTGTAAAAAAAAAAAAAAAAAAAAAAAAAAAAAAAAAAAAAAAAAAAAAAAAAAACTGTAAAGTTACTAAATTGTTTTTAGTAGATTTATATTCCAAGAACTTTTCATGTAACGGTAACAGCAAAAATTCATGTAGCTTTCCTCTGTTATAAGACATTTCGTTATTTTAAAATTGAATACTATTGAAAAAGCAAAACGGAGCTCAATTTTGCTTTTTCTAGCTCGCTGAGTTTTGCACGGATTTAGTATCTCGATAGTAGATTCCAAACAGCTCTTTGCTACCTTTTCATACTTTATTTGTGCATTCATATTTCGTTGGTTTTCCATCTTTAAACATTTTTGCACAAAGGATTTATTTGCTATTTTTATGCATATATATATATATATATATATATATATATTTCATATGATTTTTTTTTCATCACATACATTACTTAATGTTCTATTTTTTTTTATTAGCGTATATAAATGCACATGTTATACAAAAAATGCTATATTTGAAAATATTGGAATAAATTTGCTGCAGCAATGTTTATTCACTGCATTAGTGGGATAGTTTTTTTCTTATTCTACGCACAACTTAATCGATTTAAAGGTATATAAACATATGTAATTTAATGCTTTTATATATATGTTTTAATTGTATTTCTGTTACTTTTTTGGAGTGGATATTTATATAATTGTTTTCAAAGGTAACGTCCAGTTTTTTTGTACGCAAAACAATTATTTAAATACCTTACATTAACTAAAATGGATATTAGAGATTGTCGGCATGTTCTCATTTTAAAGGATATACGAATTCATACTAATCATGTTTTTTAAACTAAAAAATAAAAGTCAGTATTAAAATATCTTAAGCATCAATAAAATAATTTTATTTGATGTTCTTTAATTAAAATGCAGCTGATTTTCTTTTCATATTTATAAACGCTAGTTAAAATGATCATTTAGACTGTAAAATATTTTTTCTTTTATATTTGTTTTGCAATTCCGTGTAATCCATTTAAAATTTGATCATAAGCAATTGAAAAAAAAGAAACTCTGACATCTTAAAACTGTGTTTTGTTTTTAATTTTTTTGTTTTTTCAAAGAATTGCATTTGCATTTTTTTATTAATTTGTGTACAGATCTTTAAGATTTCAGTTCCAAAATAAATTTTTTGTAAGATTAAAAAAAAATTTTAGTTTTAATCTACTTTATCAAAGGTAATTATAATTTTAAAATAAAAATTGCATCGAATGGATGATTCCTAAAAATCATTAAAAAAAAAAGAATGAAAGGTATAAATTTAAAAAAATAATTATAATAAGAAATAAATATAAGAAACAAATAATATGGTCAAAAGAATAGGATCTTCCCAAGTAATCACAACTGAGAAAATTCGATTATTTTGTAATATTTTGGTAAATTTTTCAAACAACGTACTCTTATTTAAAATATACATATATTGCAATATTGTTAGCTTTTTTGGTGAATATGTCAATATTTTCACCGTTAATACTATGGTAACTTATTTATAATTAAATAAATAAACAAATATATATAAGTGTATGTGTGTGTATCCTAATTATATAAATGCTTTAATATATACAATGATTTGTATATGAAACTTAAGGTATCGTTTCTAAATGAAGTGCAGGGACATCAGTAGGATGTCTATTATTTTTTGTCGTAGCTTCTGTTGTGAATTTCACTTTATTTTTAAATTACGCATTGTTTTTCTTGAAAAAATCCTGAATGTCATAATTTACAGAAAAAAAATGTTTATCATCATATCAAATTTGTTTTAAAATTTAAGGACGTTTTAATGAATACAAAACATTTTTATTAAAACTGTAACTGACTTTTTGCATAAAAACCTGATTAAATAAGTACTACACAATAAATCTCACAGTTATTGTCAAAATGTAACACTTCATTTGAATTATTAAAGCTGTAAACTCAATTTGCATTATTCTGCAATTCATTTCCCCTTTATTCTAGAGCACATTTATGAATGGCTAAAGAGAGATTTGATTAAACTGCGTTCAATTGTTATAGCTTTTGTCGAATAGTAAATTTTGATACCTAATTTTAAAGACTGAAATTTGACAGATAGAATAGTGAGAAATTATTCGTTAAGTTAATTTTCTTTAAGAAAAAACTGAAATGAGAGTATAAGTTTTGGAATTTGAATTACATATTACATTTTCAAAATTAATACTAGAAGAGTGCTAAAAATTTGCCCTTTTTACTTTCTTCTATCTTCAATAGAAGAAAGTATTGTAATTGAATTTTTTTTCGACTTGCGGTTTTCGTCGGATTTACACGTTTTAGGCGCAAGAGATTCCAAAAACATGTTTTTAAAAAATGTCTGTCTTTCGTGTGTCTGAGTGTACGTCTGTGTGTGTGCCCGTATGCCGCCATTCTACCATCAAAAACTATATAAAGATATGCATAGAATTCAATCAAACTTTTAGTGAATATTTTTTGGCTGTGGTAAGTAGGTTCTTCCTTAATTTTGAAATATTCCGCCGGAAGGAGGCGCTGCAATCGCGATTTTTGTGCGATTTTCAATATTGTACCGACCAAATGTGTATGAATTTATGCATCGAATTTGACCAAATTTTTTGTGTAAGTGTATGGCTATGGCTATGGCTACTTGGTCCTCCCTGAATTTGAAAAAAAATCTGCCGGAAGCTTGCTCTGCAGTTGCGATTTTTGTTCCATTTTCAATATTGTACAGACCAAAAGTGTATGAAGTTATGCATCGAATTGAATAACTTTTTTTGTGTAAATGTTTGGCTATTGTTTGTTAGTGTTCTCTTAATATGAAAAAAAATCCGCCGGAAGGGGGCTCTGCAATAGCGATTTTTGTGCCATTTTCAATATTGGCATACACTTACAAGTGCATGAAGTTATGCCTAAAACTGAACTAAAATTTTTGTTTATGATTTTTTTTTTGTACGGCAAGTAGGTCCTCTCTGAATTTGAAAAAAAATCTGCCTATCATATTGTTATGTTTGGGAGAAGAGGATGATGAGAACACTTATTTTTTTGTTTCATCTAAACTAGGCCAAGTGATCATAATAGTGGTTAGACAGACATTGCGTTGGATGAATGCCAGCAAAAGACCCGTAATAATAGAACATGACAAAAGGCAACCATTATAGTTCTTAATAGTGAAATCTTTAATTAAGATAATAATAACTGAAAGTAAATTGCAAAAAAAATATAAAATAATAAGAAGAAAGTTACCTGGAATTCTTGGCTTATGAAGACAAATTTCGAGAAGACGAATAAATGGACTCTTAACACATTAAATGAAGAGAAAATTGAAGAAAAACGAACATTTTATTTATTTATTATTTGTGCAATATGTCATGACTTTTATATTTTAATATATATATATTTGCTATCATGCACATTTTTATATATGTATATTATTATTTCTTTCGTACAAATACTCCACAAGGATGATATACATAGGTAGAAATATTTTCACATAACTTTCTTTATATATATATATATGCACTTTGATAGCATGATCGATCTTTTTTTTTACGATATGAAGACTAAATTATTTTAGAATATCAATCGATAACACTTCAATAAAAGCATATGCTAGAAATCACGAAGAGATATTCAATATCTTCCATTGGGGATGCCGTTTATGCACAGATAATTATTTTAATGCGTATGAGCGATTTTTTTTATGAATTGAAAAAGAAGAAAATGTGATATTTTTAATCACGAAGAATACTTTGAGCACCATCTTCGGAGGAAAAGATGATTCAATTGATTATGAAGATATGGAACTAACTTGGAGAACTTGAAATAAATTTGAAGGAAGCTTTATGAAGATATATTTAACTGATTCTCAAAACAATCCGTGAGAACATATTGAATGGCCGGCATAGAACAACGGCCAAAGAAAAACAGACTCGTTCACGGGGGAAGAGAAGTCTTACTCTTCGCAGCATAACGACAATTCGGAGGTTTTTTTTACATCATGCAGAGGAGCATCCACTCAACATCCACGGCACCTGCTCAACTGAACTGGTGACTCAGAGAGAGCGGAGAGGGCAGATCAAGGGTTACTGTAAACCCGGAATACGCCAAGTTGGCAACGTTCGAATGGGGAAAGCGAGGAAAAAGAGGCCAAGCTACGTGTCAATGTATAGTAAAATATGAATTTAATAAGGAAAAAAATGATAGTACACATAAAGAGGGAAAGCCAAAGCAGGTGGCCAGGCACTTAACTGCTTAAATCACGTCACCTGAGGAATTCAATTTGATAGGCCAAAGGGAGGGCCAGATTAACCGGAAGTACCACCCATAGAACGAACGAGATAATTCTAGAAACTTTTTAAACCGGAAGGAATGAATTCAAACAAGATTTTACCGGTTTAGAACATTCGATAAGCTACGTAAGGAAGAAAAATTTACAGGCGACGATATCAAAAGAAACGAAATCGAAATAATATTTAAATTGAGAACATTAATAAAAAAGAGATGATAGGAAATAAAATAGTTAATACAATTGAATTAAAATAAAAATATGGGGGGGTTATCGAGTAACCACCACACATATTATTGTCCATCGGCTCGTGCAGAGACGAAAACTCGTTTTTACTCCAATTAATTGACTGAAGCAGAAATATAAGATGAAAATAAAGGCTGGTATATTAGTAAATTAAAATTTTTAAAGAATTAACATGAGTAACTATTTTTTTAAATATTAAAATGTACGTATGAGATAGAAGAAAGTTTTGGGATTGGCATATCCAACTAGTTTTAAAAAATATAACGATAACAGAAAGTTGGATAACACAATTTTTAAGCACCTATAAATCTATGTAAGCACAATCATTATGTAAGATCTTTTACCCCCTGTTTTTTAATAAGTGAATTGCACACCAATAAAATTTCTTTTTTTAGAAAAAAAATTGTAACGCCGCTTTTACAACCTTAACATCACTGAAGGTTCGAGAAGCAAGGGCATTATATAACAATCGGAAAATACGATATTTCGTAAATTCAAGGTTGGAGCTTTACGCTTGAAGAGGTAAAATTTCCCATTCATGGTCCAATGATTTTTTTCTGGGCTTTTAAAACAATATTATATCTTTATTTATCGCGAGAAAGATAACGTCTCTGCAACTGATAATTTCTGACCACTTAGATTTAAGTTGGACTTGCAGTCTACCGAATTGCTGACAGAAGAGGCCTGCATTGATCGTTTGGTTTGGTTCGAGGATCTACCAGTAAATCATTTCCTTTGTATCCCACCATATACTGAACAAAATCTTTAAGAATGGAGCCTCCCGATGTGATCAATGAACTTTCCTCTATTAATCGGAACACGATCCTTCCACATTTCAGATAACAGTACGAGTACAATATCAATTTCTCATCATCTGATACAATTCGGTTCAAAAATTTTTTTCTACTACAGTGTAAAGCAAAGAAACAAGGGTGCTATTTTTTTCAAGTTGCCTTACTTGGTAATGAAGTCAAGCCCATGCATCAATCTTTTGAGTGTTTTTCTGTGCTCCATTAAACATTTTGGCTAATTCATCGATGGATGTGATAGGTTTGTTATGGTTGTGTCCAAATCCTAGTTAGAAACCACTGATGAAAGTTCAGAATCGGTATGATTGCTATAGCCTCTGACCTGGAATTTTCTAAACCAATTGCGGGAGATACTACCTTCTATGACATTCTCCACAACTCTTGACAAATTCTGAGGAAATCTGCAGCTGCCCTGACACCTTTAAAGGGTACTCGTACTAATAAACAATAAGTGATGAGGTCTTTCTCGTTTGACATGTTTCCCTTTCAGTACAAGTTTTTTTCTGACTAATATTGTACCTATATTTACTCCACCTCTACATGCATTATTGTTCACTTTCCTGTCCTCAAAAATTCAGCTGTGGCATTTTTACTCCACTTAACAATTGAATATACTTAAAACTTTTGTATTTGTCAATGTCAAAAGAACTACTATAAAAAACTCAGTTAGAATATTTTTTTCTAGTTCACATGGGACAAACTGATTTATCCTAGCTTACTAAGGATAAACTAGTTTTCCCTAGGCTACATCAGTTTGTCCTAATGCATGTAGGATAAACTAGTTTAGCATACTATTCCTTGGTCAGAACTAGTTTACTCTAGGCCGGAATATTTATTTATCCAACATGCCTTAGTTAAAACTAGATTTGCCTGGGAAAAATTAGTTAGTTCTAGGTGCATTAGGATAAAATAAGTTGGTCCAGGATAAACTATTTTGTATTAGGGAAAACTAAAGTATTCTAAACGCACATTTCTATATGCATCATTTTGATATTCTTATTGTTTCATTATAATTTATTTAATTTGTATTGTTATTATTTTAAAAGTACATTTTAAATGATTAAGTTGACATTTCTTAGACTGGATATATGTATGCAATAAATTTAACAAAATAATAATAATAATAATAATAATGTTTGAAAACATTCAATGGTATAAATTTAAATAACTATTTTACAAATTCAGATAGTGAAACAATAATTGTAATTATCGTTTAAAAATACTTTAAAAGACGTATTTTTTAGTAGGTAAACATCATTCTTTTCCATTATATTTCAAACAAATATTTTCTCTAGAATATTTATAGATGTTAAAGAAACTGAAGCGCAAATACTTTAAAATATGCCCCCTTTCCCCTACGAAGAAATACAATGCAGTGTGTGGATAAGTCAAATAAACTAAACAAACACTGAATTTTATTACCTTTGGCTTGTAAACTCATGAATTGTTAACGTTCATCCCTGAAATAATTATAAGATGAAAACAGAACATCTAACGAGCGCAGGGATGTATGCACGCGAAAAGTCAATATAATTATCTGAACATATAAAGGAGATAACATACAGTTTTTGTTAGAAATCTGTATTTCCTTTCACTTGGAATTTAAATTTTAGATAAATAAATGTGAGAGATTTTAGATTTCAAATTTTAAAATGTGAAGGAATTTTTCAATATGTGATGGAGCTGAACCGTTACGGTGAACCTTTATAATGAAAATAAACAGATAGAATCATGCATCACCAGTAACTAATGGTACATTTTAAGACAGTATCACAATGTCATTATGAAGCTTAATTTATCTTACGGTGAAAAGTACTTTACGTAATTAGTATCTGTAGATATTATATGAAAGTTTTATTGTTCTTGCGTATATTCAATAGATATTTAATTAAGCTTTTTTAGTACATAGGGAAATATCAGAAAAAGTAACTTTGCAATACATGATTTGACAATGTGTAAGAAAATACCAAAAAAATTAAGACTATTTTTGTCTTATTCTAACGTCACAAATATTGTGCAAAAGTTTGGTTGTGCATAGAGATTTTATTACGAGGATGGATCAAACATAAAGGAACCTATTATCATGCAGAAGACTTTTACATTTGTATTCGAAATAACTTGATTATATTTGCAATTGTATTAAATTTTGATGGTCTAAAAATCCGTTTGCATCTTTTTTTTTTAAACTTTTTCCATCATGCATTCATTTATTTGGCTACTAGCATTATGAATAAACACATTATACCTTTCTAAAAAGATTAACTATCATTCAAATTAAAATGTTGAGCTTATTTGAATAGGCTAAAAAGGGATGTACACTGTTAAAAGTTTTTCATTTAAATTACGGCGAATATACGGATAATCCATAATATTAAGTCTTATGTGGAAAAAATAGATTAGAAAAACAGAGATTCTGTTAAATTATACAAAAAATTTTATTGGTAAATCTACAAAAGGCTTCATAAATTTGCGTTGATAAATTTTAAACAAGACATAGTAATTTTTTTTATTTTTTGATAATAATATAACAATTTATTTTTCCAAATAAAATAAAATTTGAATTAAAAAAAACTATTTTTCGAGTAAATTCGAACTGTGATATAATTTATTTTTAACTAGAGTTTTTAAATACTCGTTCCGGTATTTGATCCCGCGGCTTCTGGATTGAAATACAATCCTTGTTGAATATGTAACAAAAACATATATTATGCTTGTTAAATTTGCATTTTATAATTCATCTGGGAAACCAGTTTACTTTTTTATTTTGTTTTAATAGTACTGATCTTCATGCACATTATGAATGAAAGAATTAGAAATGGTTTTTGAATAAAAATATTTGCTAATTCCATATAGACGAATTTTCCCTCTCTATGATATTAATTTTTAATAAAAGAATTTGTTAAACCAAATTTTACTTTTTAATGTCTCTAATAAAATATTAAGTCACATCCCAGAAGGGAATTTATTATAATAAAACGAAAAAAAATATCTGTAAAATGTTGACCGAAATTACATTGCACTTGGTTAAATTTGTTCTCATTTCTTGTGCGCTTTAGAGAAATTTTAAAGTGTTCAATTAGAATTTCACCTCTTTTTGAAGTATAGGTATGGAAGTAAAACAATATATTTATAAATGACAGCGCACAAAATAAGAAGGAGAAAAAACAAAATGTACTCTATTAAAACAAGACAAACTGATTTAAATGAATAAAGCAATGTACGAAGAAAAAAATGATAGAAAATGAATTTTTGGAATAGTAAAAAAACTTTCCAAGTTTGCTAATTATACAAACATAGAACAAAAAGGGGGATTTAAAATGGTTTACCTCTATAAATCGGACTGAATCTTGTATAACAATGTTCATTTTATTTCTGGTCATAACGAATCACAACAAAAACTTTATAAATAGTTCAAGTTATATTTAATTATTCTAGTTTAAATTTAAAATTATTCCTTGTACGGTAAAATGAAACAACAATATAATAATAACATAACATTTTCATAACAATTTAATAATAGTCTTGGAAAATATGTCAAAATCTCTGCTTGAAAAAGGAGCACGTTTAAATATAAAATCTTACATTAAAAGTATTAAAAAACAAGAATTTCACTTAACAACATCTGATCATACTTCATGAAGTCTGCAATAGTCATCTATGGTATACCTTTAATTTAGATTTTCGTAAAATTGCTAAAATTTTTCATTTTTTAATTTGACCGGTTTGATTTTTTTTCCCGACGTTTCTTCTTCTTGGAACTTGGTTCTTGTGTAGAGAAAAGGGACGGATACATGGAGCACTGCCCTCAGCAAATTCTGCGACAATCAACAGAAGGCAAATCGGGAGTAGATGTTAAAAAAACAAATCTGAAAAATAGAATGGATATTATTTTCATTATTAATATTTTTAAATTATTCGATTGAACGTCTCCATTTTATTTGACACAGAATAATAATGTTGATATCTTATCCCCAAAAGGCGAATGACTAAACAGTAAAAATAAAGTCTGCAAAAACTTATAAAATTACAAAAAATTAAAATTTTTAAATAAACAAATTGATTTGTTTTACGAATTTTTGATGCCATATTTAATGTTTAAGAAAGCATCTCATTAATTTAAGCACATGAAACATGGTGAAAATATTAGAAATAAGGATTTATTTGAAATTCGTATGAATAAATGAAATACTGGAGCTAAAGCTCTTTAAAGTACATCCTTTTCCTGGATGTTAATGATTCCAGTTACACTGTAGATATATCAAATAATTTCTACAAACACTGAATTTTATTGCCTTTGGCTTAGAAATCAATGAATTGTTGAACTTCGTCGTTGAAATAGTTTCCTAATGAAAATGAAACTTCTAAAGAATGCAAAGATGCATAGAGTTCGAACGTAAATACAATTATTTCGATTTGAATATATAATAGACATGATAAATTATTTTAGATAGAAATCTGCATTTCATAACCTGCAACTTAATTTTTTGAAACCGTCCATATCCAAAATAAAAGACCAACAACGCAAGAAAAAAAATAACCGAACTTTTTTCAATATAGAAATTATTTACATAAAATAATTTTTTCCCAAACCTCATTTTGTTATTTAAATACTCAACTTTCTTACTCCAGTTTATGAAAGTTAAGGTTTGTTTTCGAATACATAACCTTTAGGTTTCAGAGGTCGAATAAAGCTATTTTTGCATGTAAAACATCGTATTTTAATAAAGTGAAAAAAACTTTAGCGCTTTGAATTTGATACTTTTTACGCATGCCAGTCATACTTGTTTCGTGATAGGAATACTAACTACGCAGTTAAGCAATTGTGGGGCGAAAATCGGTTTTATCACACAGTCCATAGACGCTTTACTATACCTAGACAAAACACTTATGTGTAAAGTGATTGTTTTTCTGTAGTTAATATAGTGGGACAGCAGTTTAGTAGACAAACTACAGTAGACAGTTTAGTAGAAAACTTTAGTAGATAGTTACTTTACTATTTTAGTAGTACTTAAAATATCGTCATTCTATCAAAGTAACTCTAGGCAAAGAATGAAAATTTCAAATAAATTAAATAAACTCTGAAATTTATAACATTTCACATGCAAATACATGAGTTATTTAACGTCATGATTGATATATTGTCAGATAAAAACTATTTCCAAAAAGCGCCAGATGCGTTGATGCTAAAACAAATATAATTATTTTAATAATTAAGTGGAATTTTTGAAAAATATTTAATATAATTCTATATATTGTATAATGTATAAATATTTTTTGAAATTTGCACATCTAGTCAAAATATTTTAATATAAGAATGGTTAAAGGAATTAAGAACCCTCGTCCTTATTTCGTAAGAACCCTTCATAACTTAAACTACATTGAGATTATATATATATATGGATGCAAAAACAGGAGTGGCTGTAATGAAAAAAAAATAACATTTTAGAAAACATCTGTAAATTTTAGAGGTAAACATTTTAGAAACAAATTGAGAAATTTTTTCTAATTCCCCAGACTTTTGTCTTTATCATTCGTTAATATTGCGTATACCGCATGAGGAAGATACATTTTTGTTGTTCCTCTTATTATAACTCTTAGTGCAAGGTCAACATAGTGCATCTAAAAACAGACAAATAATTAAATTGCAATAAAAATATATTTAACATTATCAAAAAATAAGTACTTTACAAATGAAAATAATAAAGATTATTTAATATAAGAAAAATAAATTAAAAATAAAATAATAAAATAACTAAGTAATAAAATAATGAATAACAGAAAATTTAATAAAGATAATAAATATTAAATCTGTTATATGATAAAGTATAGCTTTATAGTTAAATAAAGCTAATAAATTACATATTTTGTATGTAATATTTAAACAGCCTGACATTTTAAATTAAGAAATTGTATTAATTTAAAATAAATGAAATACAAATATTTTATTCCATTTTTTATTGCTGGAAGAATCATTGAAGTGTAAATAGTTTGAAATATATCCATTCCTTCTACTGAAATACTACAAGAGAAAATATGAAAATGTCAAATAAACTGAACAAATACGGAATTTTATTAACTTTGGCTTGTAAATCCATCAATTGTTCATTCCATCGGTAAAATAATTTTCAGACGCAAACGAATTTCTAAAGAGTGCAGGATTTATGGAGTTGGAAAGTAAATAAAATTAGCTGCATATATAAAGGAGATAATAAATAGCTTTCAATAAAATTGCATAGCTTCCATAAAGAGGCTTTTAAAGTTTGAAAATATGTAGTTTCCAATATAAGTGTTAGAATTTTCATATAATTAGTTAGGATGGTGAATAAACTTATACACTTTTATATGAGTATATACATATATGTAGCATACTTTTTTAAATATCTTTTAAATTGTTACTCATTTAATCAAGGGAAGATCGAGTAGCCGCAGAAAGTTAGATAAATTCCAAATAAAAACCAATTAACGAATTTTCTTGAGTTTATACTTAAAATTAAGAATTTCTTTGATGATTGTAATTCAAAATAGCTAATATCGAATTATTTAACATAATATACTGAAAATAGTTTGGTTTTATTCTTTTGGCGTCACAAGAAATGGCAAATAATGCTGGACATATTAATGAATGGCTTTCCAACCAAAATATTGAAAAATAATTGTTACAAACATTATAGAAAATTTAAAACTTTAAACAAATACAATTTCCCAAAACATTGAACTATGGGCAAAAATGCACACTCATGTATTATATACTTTATAACCTCCAATAATATTTGACAGGAACAACGAATATTTATAGACGAAAACAATCACTCACTTATGAATAACTTTCTCGACGTCCACATCGCAAATAAAACTGCATTTGTTTCAACTTTAGCGGGCGTTAATTTACAATAACTCTTTATTTACCTAACACTTTGAATTTTTTTTAATTGAAATTTTCAGGGTTATTCATCTTCCACGGCGACCCGACTTTCCTCAACTATTTTTCGTCTTAAAGTGCAAAGTTTATTTACTTTTTTTTCGTGAGATAATTTTGATTGTATTTTACGAGTTTTTAGCACTAAATCACAGCGAATGATTATTCCTCTGGTGATTTTCTCAACTCGCTTTCCCATGAACTGCAGGCTATCACAGCACTTCGCAATATGTATTATGGTACTTTATTAAAAAAACTGGCTTAATTGTCTTTGGACGCCATTTTTCGACATCCCATCAAAAGAATTAGCACGATCAGTGTTTTGTGAAATTTACGCGGTAGTCACACAATCTTGTTTTGTTTATTTTAAATTAATGCGTTCGCTAAAATAAGAGAAGAACTTATTCTTAAACTGAAAATTCTTCCAACGGATGGTCTTTTTGTTTCAATTTTAATAATGATGAGATTAAGGCATGATTTTTTTTTATTGGAGGTAAAACTTGCGACTTCTTTTGCCTTTCGTGAATTCCTTGAAACCATGTCTCAACCATCGTGACAGAAACACCGTTACACGATGACATTGTTGCAAAAAGGAGGGGGGGAGGGGTTGGATCCTACTTGCAGAAAATTTTTATCCTCGAGGTGCTAAATACAACTGATATAAATAGATTTTTTTAGTTTTTTTTTCCTTTTTCATAAATTGCATTAAAATTAGTGAAGTTCGAGTAAAATTTTTCAGAAATCTTTAATTTTATTATGCATTTAACGAACTTGTACTTAGTTATATACCTATATTTTGAAAAGAAAGCCTACGTTCATTTTCTCTATACATATATCATAAAGGTACCAACTCAACACTGTGCTCATTCGGGGTCTCTGTAAAATTTTAAAACGTTTCAGTAACGTGTTAAAAAATCCGAAATATATGGAACTTTTTACTTAGATTAGATATTTTTTTCTAGATTATAGTGAATGTGAGACGGTGTTTATTAACACAAATTGTAACTAAATATTTTTTTTAAACACATGTCACCTGAAAGTGACAATCAGGATTGAAGCGATAAAATCAATGGATAAATTTAACCTTCTTAAAAATGAAAGTTCCATTCTACGCAACAATAATTATTTTTATGGCATTTCGTTTCATTATTATTAAAGACGAAAAAGCTTTATTGACAGCTGATATCGGAATCACAAATCCCAATAATGTATTCCTGAACGGCAATATTATTTTTAATTACGTTTTGTTTTTATATCAAAACATATCTGATTTTGTCATGAAAAAGTCTTCATACAATTGTGCAAACAATTGTGCATCAAATAATAGAATAAATTCAAATTTATAGTTTCCTGATAGTTTCTTTTTTTTTTCTATTTTTTCCTAATGAAGCAATTTACTATACTATAGTTTTTAAAGTTTTAACGTAGAATTTCGCCATTACCATAATTAGAAAAAATATGTAAGAATCAAAAATTGCCACGTACTTCATTTCGATATCAATTTATCTAGAACTAGAAAGACTTTTATAAAGTACTCCTGAAGTTCTTTATCGGAAAAGAATTGATTGATTTTTTTTATCATTGATAAAAATATAAATTTTAAATGAACTCTCATGAAAAACTAACTTTTTCTTTTAGTGTTATGAATTTTAAAGTAGATTTAAAGTAAGAAGTGCCAGAGAACTTTTTTTTACTTTTTTTGATCGAAAAGATAAAATATATTTTTAATGTTACAAAAAAAAAAAAAAAAACTCCACTTAGAAGTATTTTTCGATAACTAGTTCTATGAAATAAATATATTAAATAAGATAAACCAAATTAATTAAAGATACTAAGCAATAATTCTTCTTTACGTACTGGCATATTTCATCGTAATTACATCCATGACTTATAAAAATATAAATTTTGAACATTATTTGTAGTTTTAAAAACGTTTTAGTACATAAAACTTTTATTCTATATTGTATAGTATACATTACGCAGAAATATATTAAATAAAATAATAATTAAATAATGATTAGTTACTTTTTATATTTAATTATGTGTTGTATTGTCTTTTTATTCTTCATAACTGGTTAGATTTCGCGGACAATCTAAAAGTTAAAAAACATTATATTATTTTCATGCTATATAAACGATTAAATACATTTCTTCAAAACTTTACAAACATTCTCACATCAATCAACCGTTTTGAATTTTGTTTACAATTTTTTTTTATTAATATAAATATAAACTATAGGAGATTCGTTAAATTCACTTCAGTAAACAGTTCATATAATTCAATAGCATAACTCAGGATAGTAATTCAGTAGTATAAGGACTTAGACAAATAATGACTTTGAAAAATGTCCTACAAAGTTAATAAAAATTGCGTTCTTTAATAGTAAAATATGAAATATACTGCAAAAGTGAACAGCTTTAAAAAAAGTATGCTAAACATGTTTTTGTTAATTTTTTATTAAACAATAAGAAAATGTATTAAAAATATATGGAGGAATGCCATTTGTACCTTGTTTTAAACACAAAATATATAATATGAACTTTAAAACGCTCAATTTTATTTAAAAAGAGATTACAATAATGAAAATAATTAATGGTTAATTTTATTCAATCCTTTCGGGTCTGGTGTACTATTAATAGTACATGCTTTTTAATGGAATATTATTTTGTTTTAAGAAAAAATTTTGCTACTATTTCTATGTAGTAATGTTGATATATGTCTATGAATTTACTACATGACTTCATTTATTTTTAGGCACTTAGTAATAATTATATTAATCATTATTTGCTTCATTCTCATTGCACCCTTTGCAATTCTTTTATTTTAAACATATATTTCACACTTCAAATTTAAATTAAAAGAATCCAATGTAGATTCTCTCTGACCATTGGTCTTCCGCGTAAATAGTGGCTCGAATGCTCTGGGATATTCTACAAAAATTCTCTTGAAATTTCTTTTTACCTTAATGATACTCAATAAACATAACAAAAAACTTCGCAGCTAAAGAAAAAAGTATTTTTTTCTCGTCGTTGTCAATAACCGTTATTTTCTCCAAAGATGTGATAAAATATTAATGGTATGTGTTGAATTAAATTATCAGTAACTTCTCTAAGATACAGCACTTTTTTTATTTGTTATATTGCTTCGGCACATTATCGCCTTAATATTTATTACATATCACTTTAAAAATAAGTTTCTTGAGAAAGTGAAGCCATAAGTAACTTAAACTGCTGTAACCAGATGGTCAGTTTAATGGTAGGAGCAATCATTAAATGCGTTCGGCTCATGGTTATTTTTTTCTTGAAGACATAGAAATTCCTCAAGTTGCAGTGTTTTTTATTACAAAAACAGCACTAGGATTTCCCACCTTTTAGTTAAGTATTTGTTTCTACAAAAATATATATTTCGACAATAAATCAGCTGAATGTTTCTCTTCTATGTAGGTTTTATATTTGTGTATTAAGGAAGACCCGTAAGAAAAAACCCAAAATTTTTATTATTGATTTTAAAGTAATGAATTTTGATGTACTATTTAAGAATCTTCTTGTACGGAATAATTAGGGAAAAAATTCACTTTTTATTAAAAAGTATATTTTTTATGGGGATTTTCATGATTTTTTTTGTAGAAAAATACACTTTTTAAAATTACTACTCCTCATTCAATTTTCAATATTTTGGTATTACTAAAATTTCTTAAATAGTGTTATAGTATATAGGAAAGAACTAAGGAGAGATATTTTTAATTTTCTGTTTTAAACGGCTAAAAAAAAAAAAAAAAAATACGCATGGTAAATTTCCTTAAATTCGTTATAATTTTCACGTTTACCAATTTATGTAAAATTTTCAGAAATAGGTAAAAAAAATATCTCTCCTTACTTTTGTTGCAAATTTTTTTAAGATTCTAAAAACATAAACACTTTGTTTCTAAATCATTTTACCCCTGAGCCTTAGTACTTTGAACTTAGGCAAAATATGATAAAAGTCATCTTCAGGAAAACACGTTTTAAATGGCCGCTAGTCCTTTAAATTCTATAGTGAGTACAATTTAAAAAGGTCATTTTCTACCTGTTCCAAGTGTCCCCGAGTTCTGAAATTTTGCATGGATATTCGCAAATATGTATTTTATCGTTTTCTGAGAAAAACAAAAATTGAACTTTTGATGATTTTTGGTCGAAAATGGGGTACGGGTCTCCCTTAAATGGTTTATACTTTTAAGAAGTTGATCTATATTTATGAAATATATATACATCTATACTAATAAACGAAGAAAACGCTCTGTCTGTGTGTGTGTCTGTGTGTGCGTGTGTCTGCGAAGGCCATCAATATCTACAGCACGTACGAAGCTAAAAAAAATTTAGAGTTGCCCAAAGCTCTCCTTATTTACCTGATATTCAGAAATTCGAGATTTTAAATATTAAATGAGTAATTAATTAAAATTCTGAACTCACTCTCATCAAAAATACGCCTTTGCCCCTCCACTTACTTTCGGTTTGTTTCATCATTCAGCGTCGTTTATAAAAAAATGTGTTACTATTTTACCACTTGCTTTCGGTTGATTGGTTGTATGGAAATTTGGAACAAATAATAAAAAAAGCTGAGACAGAATTAAATAAACGAATTTAAGTGCTTACTATTTCAAAACTGGCAATTTTTTTACCCAAAATTTAGATTTTAGCACGGAGTTCGAAGAATTGCTTTGAAAAAATACTTAATAATAATGAACGTTTTAGAGAATAGATTAATTTCAAATGACGCCAGAACCTAGCAACGAGTTTGACAACCTTGTTTCAAGTAGTTTGTCTTTCTATTTTTTTCTCAACTTTGATTGGATGAGCGATAATAATTGCGTAGTTGAAAGTGATCTATTTAAGAAACAAGACATATCTTCTTTAAATGTACAAGTAAAAGATAATCTCAGTAAAAGATAATCTAAGTAAAATCTTAAATCTAGACGACGTTGAAAAGTGCTTATGCATTCGGTTTGTTTGTTCATCTGTACACCTGTCCACGCTCTAACACCAGTACGAATAATGCCGTAAATATACTCTGATACTCATGCAAATGATAAAGTTTATTTAACGTCACTAGCATGTTTCGTCTTGTTTATGATGTATGTACGAAATAATGGTACACTTACAGGGTCACTCAAAAGAGATCGATTACATTACGGTATATGGGAAAAACTGTTTGGAGAATATTTTAATGGCATTACGCTATTTCAAATATATTGAAACGCATATCACTTATTTTCAAAATGATTACGTTAAAACAGAGGAATCATAACATTTTTAATTAATTTACAAGGACACACAAAATAAATCAGTTACAATTTTGTCTTTGAGTAATGCTTGCTGAAGAGTACTTTTACGAATTCAGTATGCACTTTTAAATTTAATTATTTGTTGCATATTACTCTTTATATATAAAATCTATGCCTCATATAGAGGGGTGCACAAAAATATTCAGTTGGCATTCTTATTAGTGGAAATTGCTGAAGGGGAATTTTCTGAAATAAATGTCGCACTTAAATAAACTACATTTTGAAATGCATATTGTTAATAGATACGAATCTCTATATTATATGCAAGGTTGCTAAAAAATTCTGTTAATTTAACGAATGTAGATAAGAACAACGGAAATTCAGCTTTGAAATACTTATCCCCATACATTTCCATATACTGAAATGAATATTTTAATTTCTTAAATGGTGCAGTTTTTTGCATATTTGTACAGAACATATTTCGGCCTTTAATATATAAGTAGTGGTTATTCCCGAAGAATAATTTCACTAAATTTCTTAAATTCTTATTTGATTTTCCCACCCTCTCGAATAATATATTTACGCATAGATTTAATAATGGAGTTTCCTTCAGATATAGATTTGGTAAGGAATGAGAAAGTGGAACTAACATTTTTTATATAGCATGCGCAACTCGCCTTTGGTAAAGCATGCAGTAGCTAGCAGTATATGAGGTTGTTATTGATTAATATTGGACTCTTAATTGATTAGTGGTCATCATTATATCCGAATAAAAATTTCATCAAATTTCTTAAACTGCTATTTGTATTCCCACCACGTTGGGTAATATATCTACGAATAAATTGAATATCCGAATATCGTTTGGATTTAGGTTTGTTTATGAATAACCATTCATTCTTGTGATGGAAAGATGAAAAAGTGAAAACAATGCAAATCGTGCGTTGCTACCTATTATATCCGACCGCAAGTGGGATGGGATGGGATGGATCCGGAGTGGATCCGGGTGGGATATTCGAATAAAACATATTGCGCTCCGTGATTGTGGAAAGTGGAACTAAAACATTTTGTAGCACGTGTATTGTTAGGATAGTTAGTTTATATTTAGTGTTAAGTTAGAATTTGGTTACGATTAGGTTACAGTTAAGTTACATTTGGGTTACTGTTAGGTAACGATTAGATTGCAATTAGGTTACTGTTAGTCTTATATTATATATAATTTCCGGTTAGGTTACAGTTAGCTTATGATTAAGTTACAGTTAGGTTATGATTAAATTACGGATAGTTTACGATAAGATAACGGTTATATTACATTTATGGTATATTTAAGTTACGTTTAGGTTCGGGTTAAGTTGTAGTTAGGTTAAAGATAGGTTAAGATTACAGTACAGTTTGTTACGTTTAGGATTTTACACACAGGGTGAACATTACGCATGTTGTGATTAAAAATATACGTTATTTTGTACTATGGTTCTTAATTAAAAAACTACATACTAACCTTTTACGTAATCATCGGATGTCAAGTTTAATCATGGTATAGTGGGATTTAGGAGTGATATAATGTTTTTGAAAATCAAAATATTACACTTAGGATTTCGATGTGAAAAAAATAAACAGTTACATGACTTAACATTTATTTTTATAGATAAAAAATCAACATTTCAACACAAAAATCACGCAATCGTTGGACACACATTCCCTCCCCAATGAAGTCATATAGAATATTTGTAACGCTAAATAATAGTTGTTTATTTGTTTAAAGTGATTTTTCACACAGTCATTGGCCATGTATTTCAGACAACCTAACTCCACGTATTTCGAGTCAGAGAAAAAATAACTAATTTCAATTTTTTTTATCATTACCATGAACCCAGGAAACGCCGGGCGGCGTCAACTAGTATATATATATATATATATATATATAAATGTGTAAAGACTTTTTGGGAAAATAATGCACACCATTTTAATTACAGAAAAGAGTTGTTTTAAAAATGCGATATAAATTTACTTGTTTTTTCATTTTATTTATCTCTTGTCAATTTTCTAATCTAAAATATTTCAAGTTCAAGGAACTATGCGAACATTTAAAAAAAAAACAATTTATCTCGTTAATAGGAAACAAAATACTCACCCATTAATTTTTTTAACTCACAATCAATCAATCATATCTTCTTAACATAAAACATTAATCACAGCAATGTTTTTTTTTTAAATTTTCTTTGAAATTATTATTTTTATACAAATTCGGCGTTTTACGTTACAAAAAGTATAACATAAAATTTTCTTTTACCTTAATGATATTTAACAGGCATAAGAAAAATCATCGTAGCTAGAGAGTTTTTATTTTTATTTTTCCACCGTTGTCAATAACCGTTACTTTCTCCAAAGATGTGCTAAAATATTAATGGTATGTCTTGAAGTAAATTATCAGAAACTTCTGTAAGTAAAGTCAGCAACATTTTTTTAATTGGTTACATTGCTTCGACACATTATCGTCTGAATGTTTATTACAGGACATTTTGAAAGAAAGTTTCTTGAGAAACTGAAGCCATAAGTACCTAAAACTGCTGTAACCAGATGGTCGCATTAATGGTAGGATCAATCGTTGAATGTTTTCTTCACATGCGTTTTTTTCGAAGACATAAAAATTTCTCAAGTTGCAGTGTTTTTTATTACAAAAATGCCCCTAGGAATTTTCACCTTTTAGTAAGTACTTGTTTCTAAAATATATATATATTTGAACGATAAATCAGTTGAATGTTTTTCTTACATATAGCGTTCTATTCATCTATTAAATGGTTTGTAGTTGATCTACATATGTGAAATATAAAAAGAAAATATGTGAATATCTTTTTGGAAAATAATGTAAATAAACCCAAATTACAAATGTAACATTGAAAAATAAAATTAAGGATTTGTTTCAGAAATAAAACAAAATTCATGTAGAATGCTTTTACGTCCTATTTTTTTAATGCGTCCTAATTTTTAAACATTTTTATATGCGTTTGTATTACATAAACACGTAGAATATATGGTTGTCGGGTTCGCCCGTCTGTAAACATATACCAGAGCAAAACTGTTTAACTAAACGGTTTTGCGATTACATGTATATTATTTTTGAGCAATTTTGTGTTTCCATTTCACATTTTATGAAAATAGAATCAAAACTTTCAACGATATCTCTTCATTCTATTAAATCCTATCATATCTAATAAATTCAAGGTATCCCATGTTCGGCATTAAATCTAGATTGCCACAATGATTATTCTATTAAATTTTGCCATCCGTAATTTATTTAATGCAATAATATTATGGATAATGATTCAAATTTGCCATGGTTAAAACGCCATATATAAAATGGAACCATATTTTTACCGCACATTCTCGTCCAAATGTTTGGTACAGAATACTTTTAAATGAAAGTTTGTTAAGAAAATGAAGGAATAAGTAACCTAAAGTGCTGTAACCAGATGGTCTCTTTAATGGTAGGATCAGTCATTAACTGTCTTGGACTCATGCTTTGTTTTGAACGAGGACATAAAAATTTCTCAAGGTGCAATGTTGATGCACCTGGGATTTTCACCTGGAAACAGCACCTGGGATTCTCACCTTTTAGTTAAGTACTCGTTTCTGAATATATATATATATTTCGAAGATAAATCAGTTGCATTTTCTCTTACATGTAGTTTTCTATTTACGTATGAACTCATTTATATTTTTACGAAGTTAACCTCATGTGGCGCTTTATAGATATAAATCTGAAGTGTGTATATCATGTACAGAGCTGCTCAAAGAATTATGAAAAATTTCGGACTGTAGATGGGAAGAGCCAAAATTGGGTCAGATGAGTTATGCGTTTCCATTTGTTTTAATGGTTGAATTTTCTAAAACATCACATGTTGTTCGCATATTAGTAATAAATAATTGTTTTTAATTGTGACATAATTTTACTTGTTTCTACATTTTATTTATATCACGTCAATATTCTGAGCTAAAATATTTTCATTTCAAAGAACTATGTGAACATTTTAAAATTCAGAATTTAAATCTTTAATAGAAAACTAAACACTCACATTACTTTGCTTTATTTAAAAGCAATCATTCAAATTTTCTTAACATAAAAACATATAACCCAGCAATGTCTACTTAAAATTTTCTGTGAAATTATTATTTTTATATGAGCTCACATCTTTATCTCTAGATGGCATTTACGTTAAAATTATATATAACATAAAAAGTCTCGCGAAATTTTCTTTTACCTTAATGATATTAAATAAAAATACGAAAAAACATCACAGCTTGAAAAAAAAGTACATTTTTTTCGATCGCTGTCAATAATCGTTATTTTCTCCAAAGATGTGCTAAAATATTAATGGTGTGTGTTGAAATAAATTATCAGTCAGTAACTTCTTTAAGTAGAGTCAGCAACTTTTTTTATTGGTATTTTGCTTCGGCACATTATCGTCTGATTGTTTATTACAGGACATTTTAAGAGAATGTTTCTTGAGAAAGTGAAGCCATAAGTAACTTAAACTGTTGTAACCAGATGGTCACTTTAATGGTAGGAACAATCATTAAGTGTCTTTGGCTCATTCTTTTCTTTCTTGGGAACATAAAAATTTCTCAAGGTGCAGTGTTCTTTATTACAAGAAAAAAAACAAGAATTTCCACTTTTGAGTTATGTACTTTTTTCTAAAATATATATATATTTGGACGATAAATCAGTTGAATTTTTTTAAATTTAGTTTTCTATTCATGTATAAAAAATATTTGTAGTATTAAGAATTCGGCCTGCATGTGGCGCTTTATAGATATAAATCTAAAGTGTGTATATTATATTCGGAGCTGCTCAAAAAATTAGAATAAATTTCCGGTTGTAGATGGGAAAAGCCGAAATTGGATTTTGCAGTGAGTTATGCTTTTCCATTTGGTTGAATTACCTAAAATATCACATATTATTCTTGTGTATTAGTAGTACATAACTGTTATTAAATTTGACATAATTTTTCTTGTGTCTTCATTTTATCTACTTCACGTCAACTTTCTAAGAAAAAACCAATTAAAGAAACTATTTAAGAGAGTTAATATCAAGAATTTAAATATTTATAATAGAAAACGAAACACTGGCATATTATTTTCCTTTACTCACAAGTAATCAACGAAATATTCTTAATATAAAACGATATATCCCAGCAATATTTTCTTAAAATTTTCTTTTAAAATACTATTTTATATACCTTCGCATCTTTATCTTAAAATGGCGTTTTACATTAAAAAAATATGCAACATAAAAACTCGCACGGAATTTCCTTTTACCTTAATGATATTTAGTAAAAATAAGAAGAAAAGATTTTAGCAACAAAAAAAGTATATTTTTTACATCTTTGTCAATAATCTTTACTATCTTGAAAGATGTACTAAAATATTAATTGTATGTGTTAAAATAAATTACCAGTAACTTTTTAAGTAAAGTCCGCAACTTTTTTTACTGGTTGTATTGCTTCGGCACATTATCGTCTTAATATTTATTATGGGACATTTTGAAAGAAAGTTTCTTGAGAAAGTAAAGCCATAAGTAACTTAAACTGTTGTAACAGATGGTTACTTTAATGGTAAGAATAGTCATTAAATGTCTTCGGCCCATGCATTTTTTTCCTCAAAGACATAAAAAATTCTTAATGTGTAGTGTTTTTTATTACAAAAACAACACTAGTAATTCGCACCTTTTAGTTAAGTACTTGTTTCTAAAATAAATATATATATATATGGACAATAAATAAGTTGAACGATTCTCTTACGTATAGTTTTCTATTCAAGTATTAAATGGTTCATAGTTTTAAGAAGTCGACTTACATGTGGCGCCTTATAGATACAAATCTAAAGTGTGTATAGGCATAGCTAACTATGTACTACCGGCCGAGCCATTTCGCGAAAAACCGCTGAAAATGTAAATCTGGATTCAACTTCAAACCCTGAACCATTTCATCGGACCACGTGCGAGAATATGTGTATCAAGCCCTGCCTAAATTAGCATTGAGCAAGCTGTTTACTGTTCGGTGCACATTGCACATGGCTCGACACATGGTCATTGTTTTGGTTCAGGGTTTGCACGATTGGTTAGAACAACTTGGGCAAGGTATCAGAGTCCTCTGGTGGGAGACCTCATACTTATCTCAAATAGACGGGCCTATAGATCTAGTGGGCCATGGTATAGTGTATATAGAGCTGCACAAAGAATTAGAAGAAATTTCCGATTGTTGATGGGAAAAGCCGAAATTGGGTTTTCAAGTGAGTTATGCGTTCCTTTGGTTGAATGGTTAAACATTCTTAAATATCACATGTTGTTCAAGTGTATTATATAGTACGTAATTGTTTTAAATGTGATATAATTTTACTTGATTCTATATTTTACTAATCTCACGTGCTAAAATATTTTCAGTTAAAGTAACTGCATGTACTTTTAAAATCATAAATTTGAGTATTTAATAGAAAACAAAACCCTCACACATTATTTTCATTTATTCACAAGAAATCAATCACATCTTCTTAACGTACAAACATATATCTCAGAAATATTTTCTTAAACTTTTCTTCTAAATTATTATTTTAATATACCTTCACATCTTTATCTTAAATGGCATTTTATGTTAAAAAAATAACATAATATTTCTCGCAGAATTTCCTTTAACCTTAAAGATATTTAATAAACACACGAGAAATAATATCGTGGATACAAAAAAAGTAGTATGTGTTTTTCAAGCGTTGTCAATAACTGTTACTTTCTAAAAAGATGTGCTAAAATATTAACGGTGTGAGTTGAAATAATTTATCAGTAACTTCTTTAAGTAAAGTCAGCAACCTTTTTTTTATTGATTACATTGCTTCGGCACATTATCGTCTTAATATTTATTACAGAACATTTAAAAAGCAAGTTGCTTGAGAAAGTGAAGCCATAAGTAACTTAAACTACTGTAACTAGATGGTGACTTTAATGATAGCAATAGTCATTAAAACACTTCGGCTCAAGCTTTTTTTTTTCGAGTACATAAAAATATCTCAAGGTACAGTGTTTTTTATTGCAAAAACTGGAATTCCTACCTTTTAGTTAAGTACTCGTTTCTAAAATATATATATATTTGGACGATAAATCAGTTGAATGTTTCTGTTGTAGTTTTATATTTATCTATTAAATGGTTTATAGTTTTAAGAAGTTAACATACATGTATGAGTTACAGAAAAACTACGTGAAAATTTTTTTGGAAAAATAATGCAGAGAATTTTAAGTAATATATGAATATCAAATTGATCTTAAAAAATTATTTAATAGCATTTTTAGGGGGGGGGATAAAACAGAATTTATGCTCTTGTCCTAAGTTTCTTTGCTTTTCTTTTTCTTTACTTTTCACGGTCGTAAATATATAAATACATATATCTATAAATGTCGCCAGTATCGCCATCTATAATTATATAGCAGTGCAAAAACTATCCAATCGACGGGTTTGGAATTCCTATATATATAACTTTTGAAGAATTTTGTCGAGGGATTTCAAATTTTACGAAAATAGAATCAAAAATTTAAATGATATTAACAAAAGTTGTCTTCATTCTATAAAATCATATCAAATCTAATAAATTAAAGGCATCAATTCTAGATTGACTCAATAGTTATTCTATTTTAAAATGTCATGTGTAATTAATTTAATGATATCCCATTATAAGTAATGATTCTAGTTTGCCATAATGTAATGTTTAAACTGAATCTGAACATTGATGAAAATCCATGCATTGATTCTTGAGATACATTTATTGCGAAATCGTGAGAAATGGACCATAGCAGCAGCATCTGTAGGGGGATTTATACCAAAAACTAAACAACACTAATCCATATCTGGGACTAACTGACTCTGAAATTTTCGAAAATTTTGTGCATTAGCTCTTGAGACAGAACTATCGCGATAATCACTAATAAATCACCGTGGCAGCGCTACCTGTTGAGCAAATTTGTACCAAAATATAATCCACCCACAGAGCGATCTCCACCAAAACGTAATCAGCACCGTGTTATATCGAGTACTAACTAAATATTGTTACGAATTTTGTAAATAGTTAGTGTTTGTACTGTAAAATGATGTAAATAATCTTATTAAGCTCCATTTCTTTACTAATATTAGTTTTTGTTACATTGTCTCTGTTATCAAGCAAACTTGTCTATTATTTTCAGTGTATGTCTACGGCAGATTAACGAAATATTAGAGATATCGCCAAGTTGGCGTCACTTTTGGCGACTAACTTTGGTCGCCAAATTTGGCGATATATCGCCAAGTTGGCGACAAACTTGGCGATTGTTGGCGATGGTAACCCTTCCCTATTTATGGTAACCCCCCTTAGGTCTACTGATACATTGAATGTTGTTCCGTGGTTTTCCAGTTTTTTCTAGAAGTTTGTAGAAATTTCCACCGCATGCGGCGAGACTATATATAAGGAGAGCGATACGAGCTGTGGTTGTTATTATTTACCAGTCAGGCATTGAGTGAACAAGGCGTTTGTTAAGCGAGTTTGCTTGAGTTTCATTTATGTTGTTTTGAATGTTATTAAGTGTTGAGACGTTGTATAAAGAGTCTCTGGGATCTAAAGCTGTACTTATACGATAGATTTGAGCAGTTATTTTTGAATATCCAGTAATATTTGTGAGTTTCGAAGACTCTGTTGTTCTGAAGATCTGTAAATAAATTATTTTCTACTTTTCTAAGAGAAAAGAGTTTTGAAGTTCTCTAACCATAAGATCAAAAGAACCATATACGCTGCAACAATATGAAGTGTAACAACGTCAGCTGTTAAGCGATATACAACAAAAACTAATCACATTTAATGTATATCCATGTATCACATAATGTAAAGAAAGAAAGTATTATGAATACCAGTGCATTAGTTCTTTAGATAGGGCTATTGCAATAATCACGAATAATGCACCAGCGATTTGCACTAAAATTTATTCAGGCCCATGTTATATCGATTACTAGCAAAGTGTAATTTTTTTTTAATCCATGCATTAATTCTTTATGTTGGGCTATTGTGGAAATGGTGAATAATGCAGCATAGCAGCACCAGCTCTTGAGCAATATTCACCAAAAACTACTCATATCTAGTTTATATCTCGGTCAAACAGAATCTAAAGTTTTGTGAAATTATGTGCTCTACCTCTAGAGATATAGTGCCCACAAATATTTTCTCACATACAGATAGACATTTTGTAGAAACATGTTTTCCGGGTTCTATGACCCTTAAAACGAGTAAATCCTTCGAAAACCGTATTTCAAGAATATTCACGAATCCCAAACTTTCTTCCCGTAAAGATATAATAAAGCAAAAAGTACATTTAACCACCTAATTTGGCGCGTTATGTTCTGTTCACAAAGCTCCAAGCTTCACTGTAATGTAAGTAATATTTAAGATAATATAATTCTATAGCTTTAATGAATTTTATTGCATTGAAAAATGATTAATACACCCAAAGATTACATTCATTATCTGTAATTAAGTTTTTTTATAAAGTTTATAGAATCATATTTTCTTCCCATTTAAAAGAAAATGATAGAAAATATTATTACAATTTAACGCCTTTGCAAGACCGTCAAAGGGTTAAAGTAGAAAAACTCGGTAAATATTTCAGAAAGAAAAAAAGAAGTTTGATATGTATATCATAATCAAATTTTAATTTATATATTATAATAAATAAAGCAATTGGATACATATTTGCAAGTTATTTGAAGCATTTTGTTCAGAATTTTTGTAGCTGAAAGAAGAATCAAAGCGTAAATAGCTTCAAATATGCCTTTTTTCAATATTGAAATAACTTGAGGCAGTGTATGGAAATGTCAAATAAGCTAAACAAACACTGAATTTGGTTACCTCCAGGCTGGTAAATCCATGAATTGTTGAACATGAACGTTGAAATAATTTTCAAATGATTGCGGAATTTCTAAAGAGTTCGTTTGATTATATTGTGTACTTAGAAAGTAAATATAATTAGTTGAAGGGTAATATACAACAGTGACAATAATATCCTACAATAGAAAACTGTATTTTGTATGAAGTGGAATTTAAATTTTAAACAAAAGTTATTTTTAGGATAAATGTTGGTATATCCAAATCGATTATTCAATAAATGTGCAAACATTGCATGAGATATTTCTAATATATAGTTCTAATAAATAAAAAAGCTCTCAGTACATTATAAGAAATTTATGTTACGTTTCATCATAAAATTAATAGCAACTTTGTTGCCATTTCAACAATATAACTGGTGTTATCTTAAACGTATATGCAATATTACATATCAGTTTAAATATTTTATATTATATAAGTTAATTTATTCTATAAATTTTAAGACAGCATGTTCCAACCAACTTTACTATAATTTTTTTAGTGTAAATTGTAAAATATTTTGATCAAATTTCAGTAAAAGTTAATATGAACAAAGTCGATCTCAAAATCTTAATTTTTAATAAATAATAATGCAACCAATATAAATGTATGTGTATATATATATCGCAAAAATTTTGAATATATATATATATATATATACCGGGTGTCCCAAAACTGACTGATGGATTTTAAAATTCAACAACTTGCAAACAGTGGCAGCTATTTAAAAAAATTTTGCAGGAGGGTTATGTATAATGCCTTGAGTTTTTTACCGCAATTTTTTATTTTAGTTCGAATTTCAAACAAAAGCGGGCGCTCACGGAGATTGAAAGCCAAGTCGACGCCTCACTCAGCACTGATCACCTGGCCTCCAATCGTCGTCAGCGCCAATTATTTTTTGAAATTCGAACTAAAATAAAAAATTTCGGTAAATAAACTCCTGACATTAGAAATAACCCTCCTGCAAAAAATTTTTAAATAGCTGTCACCGTTTGCAAGTTATTGAATTTTAAAATCCATCAGTCATTTTTGGGACACCCGGTATATATATATGTGTGTGTGTATGTATGTATGTAGTCTGCAAATGGTAATCTTAAGGAAGGAACCTTGTACAATCTGTTCCAATTCTTAAAATTTTTGCCGTACATTAATATTTAATGTGCATTGTATTGTAAATCATTGTTATTGTTACACTAGTTTCAGCTCTCAGTGATGAAAGATTTAGCTAATTAGATATTTGATTTATTAAATTTTAATAAAATTCCATTTAATCATGGTCAAAATAAGTCTAATCTTATAAAATATATTAATATTTTGTAAATTAGAATAATAATGTTATATGTAGAATTGTATTTCTTCTATGAGTTTTAAATTATATATACTATATTATTAAAGTACATTTGGTATAAAAAATTCTCTAAAGTTTTTACATTAGAAATAACTGAAGCATAAATAGCATAATATATGCTCTTTCATTTTATTGAAATAACTTCTGGTACAATTTCTAAATGTCAAAAGAAAATAAACAAACACTAAATTTTAATACCTTTGCCTTAGAAAACTGCAAACATTTCATCTTTATCGTTGAAATAATTTTCCTATGAAAATTAATTTCTAAAGATTGTAAGATGGCTAGAATTAGAAAAAAATGTAATTAGTTGTATATATAAGGAGAATAATAAATAACTTTCATATATCGTATAAAATAAATTTAAATTTTAAAAATCTTTTGTTTCCAAAATAAATTTTGTGAGTTGCAGATATAAATAAATCTAAGAAAGAAATCGAATAAAATTACTTTTAAATGCACAATGTCTAAAAAGCTCATTTAATGAAATAAAGCTACATGATTTTTTACTGAGTTTATGCTAGACAATAATAATAACGATATAAAAAATCATACATTTTTCTTTAATAAAGCGTACAAATAGATTAAATTGGAGAGTGGCTGATTGAGATACGATAGCATATTATATCACAATGAGAGGAAAAATTGCATAGTTGCTAAAGATTTGCACACACACACACACACACACACACACATATATATATATATATATATGTGTGCACAGGCCGTAATAAAGAAATAATAAATATAAAGCATAAAACAATGATTAATTCAATGCATTGTTTTTCTAGTAATATAATTCATAGGATCTGTCATCCATGTTTACATACACCTCAGTGACTTATATAAATTTCTTATGTTCGATATACAAGTAATTTCACTAAATATATATATAAAATTTGATAATGCAGCAGAATAATTCACTGTATTCTTCTAATCGATATCCAAATGTTGCATGCAACATATTTTCAATGACAAAAATGTCATAGTAAATATTAATAACATACAAAAAATCTATGTTTATAACAGCATACTTATGAAAGTTAGAGCACCGAGAGAAAACCAGAAAAGAGGAGCACAAGCAAATAGTTTGAAATAGGTTGTATGGCGCTAAAAATAGAAATTTCATTATATTATTCTTATGAAAAATTCACCCATTAGTTGTTTTTATGGAATTATTTTCAACTGAGTTCGTGACATTGAATCCCATGGTTATATTCCCTAATAATAATGTTATATTTACTGACGTTAATTTACCGTTTTTTTAAATTCTGATTATGTCATGATCCTTAAAGGATGCAGGTATGCTAAATATTTTATGAGTAAGTTGTAGATTCCAGCTTTTAGAACTTAGTCTTTTTAGAAACTTAGGGTTTTCATGGAGTAATTCACTTCTACAGCAGCAGTAATACAATTTATGGTGATATCCTGTATAAAACATAAACATACGATTTCCTCATCAACAATTTCATTCAAAATATACGACAGTTGTCACGTACCTTATCTCGATATCAATCAAAATAGAATTGAAATACGCTTATAAAGTGATCTTAAAGTTCTTTATCGGAAAAGAAATGTGATTGGTTTTTGATCACAGTTAAAAAGTAAATTTCATATGAAATTTCAGAAAATCATGGCTTTTTTCTTAAGTGTAATCATTTTTAAAATTGATTTTCAGTGAAAAATAAGACGTTTTTCTTGATCGAAAAATAGATAAGTTTTTTTTATTATTCAAAAGTCCTCACAGATTTTTTTATAACTATTATCTGTGAATTATATTGGAAGGTAAAATAAAATAAATGAAAATATAATCAATATTTTATCTTTGCTAGATTTGACTTGAAATTCTTATTTCTAAGATTAAGACAAGATTAAAGAAATAATAATAATGAATTTTATTCTAATAATGATCTTTGCTTTGTAATTATCCAATGTACTCTATTCTTTTTAACGGTTAAAATTCACTATATATTTACACTTTGTAAATTAAAGAATATTTAAAATATAATGGAATTTGAAATATAATATCATTCGAAATTAGTCATGCCCTTTATTTTTTAAATATTACATTTTTTTACATTTTGGTATGTTACCTCGGTCCTAAATATCATGTTTAGACATTTTCCCAATTTACCGGTAGGTATCTAAGTAAAGATGACATTCTTCTACGACCAAAACTCATAAAACTAATACATTGTAATACTTACAAAACTACAAGGATTTCTGGCCTTAAGAAAAAATGTACTTTTAGTATTGGAAAGCATTAGAATTTCATAAAAGTTCTCGTGTATTAACGCAACATTATTCATCGCAGAAGACAATACTCTATTGTTTTGGGGGTAACCTCCAGGTGTTAATTTCAATAGTACAAAATAAAGCCTATGTATCAACAAGCATTAATTTGCAACTGTTTATCTTTAAATCGATATGATACTCCCTGAGAACTCGCCATTGAGAACAATTTTTAGAAAACCTTTTGCATATTTTCAACCTTTTAAATTTTGATTATTGAAAGGAAATGTTCTTAGACATTTTTTATGCCTTATAAGTAAATAAAATGCCAAATTAAATCTTGTAGGTCTTTCAGTAACACTAATAAAGCTTTTTGCATTTTTTTATTATTATAATTATTAGCTACCCCCTTTGGGTGTATGGCATGGGCATAAGATATGGTCTATGTTGGAACAGGGACTAAAAATCCTCACTTTGGTACTGTTACTTATGAAATGGCTTAGCAATTTTCGAGGTTACTTTAACCAACCGAACAAACTTCCATAACATTAGTGTAGTATCGACAACATTGATGTCTAATGGGAGTGGCTAAAATGCAAATTGTGCAAGAAAATTTTTAAACACATATTAAGTAGCAATCTTTTAAAATATCATCCGATCTCGAAAAAAATGCGATTTTTTAAATTTTATTTTTACATCATGTACATGATAATGTATGTCCCATGAAATTTCGATTCACATACAAACTTCAATTCAAAAGTGGATTTTGAAGTAATGGAAGACAATGACAAATAAATCTAAATATTAACATTTAGTAGTATTTTACAAAAATATAAATAATAGTACCTATTTTATAGCACACGAAATATACCATATCCTACAATAATACATTTACCGAATCCTAAAATAAAATAAAATACACCCATTTACAACCGTTGCCATTTTCTAAACTTTAACATTTAAGATCCATTAAAACATTATTACGATAGCAAATATGAAAGAAAGAAAATCGGGCGTTGTTTTATAAAATGCTTCCAAAAGACTGTTCTTTATATTTTTATTGTCAGTAAAAATATGAAAATAAATACTCCACTATAAATTCTTCCTTTTGAAAAATCTCTAAAAACTATGAAAAAAGACGAGAAAAACAGACATGCGAAGCCTCAAGATCTTTCAGCATACGGGCAAAAAGAAAATATCAACCACAAAAGAGTTAGTTTAGCTAAATGTTTTGAAGAAATTGTGGATCTTTCAAAAATTTTTAGAGAAAATTCTTGGTAGTAAATGGAAAGTTTAATCTGGGTTATTTGTCACAAAATAAAACATGTCAGAGTTTATGTATAAAAGAAACTTAAACGCCACTACAGTGGAGTTTTTGTTTCACTTTTAAACGTAAAAGATTAAATTTATTTTTCTGTAACATTTAACCATTTCAGGAGCACGTAACTATACTTCTGTAATGTGGATTGCACACGGGAATTTTTCAAAAATTATTTTTGAAAATAAGGAAGTTTAGTATTTCAACTTTTTCCTACAAAATTTTAAATTTTAAAATTTTATAAAACGATTGTGGACCTATTTTTGATTAAAATTATGCGGGATTATTTTGATGAAATTTACATCATATGTTTCATTGAAACTTCAAGGATTTAAAACGTTGTTGGTAATTTATTATTAATAAATAATTGAAATTATATTGCGCTACAGTTTGGGGAATACGTCTTTTGATTGCATTCTATGTCACAAAAGTGACATTTTCTTCAAACTGGTAAGAATAATGATAATAATAGCAATAATAATAATAATAATAATAATAATAATAATAATAATAATAATAATATAATAATAAATATAATAATAATACATTAATAATTAAATAGAGATTGTATGGGGATCAGTGGTAAAAATGGTACCACACAATAGTACCTGCATTCTATATCTGTAAACAATATTGTAGACTTCAATTTCATGAACAGGTACTATATGGTAAGTATATTAAAACATTACCCGATCTCGAAATAAGCTGCTAGAGAGAAAAGATACTTAAATAATATCAAATATTGCTATGGTATATATTTTTTTATAATCTTATCCTAATTTGTTTGTTATGAATTTATGTCGGTAGTGCATATTTAAAGTTTATTCGGTATATAAATTGAACTCAGCGAAGACATGGGAGGCATATTGAGAGATCCACTCAAAGCAAATAAGTCACGAATACGATAGCAATTATTTAATTAATTCTAATTAAATCAGTCAGTTTTAACAAATACACATTGATTCTTTTTATACTTTATATTAATTGCATTACACAAGTATGTCATTTAAAATATTTTGCTTTAAACTTCACTGGTATATACAGTACGCCGCATCTGTTTTATGTATGCACAAACCATCTGTGCTTTTCAGGGTCAGTATTTCGACTAATTACAGACGTTTTTTTTAAATAGTCATCGACGATGCTTTTATAATATCGCTGCAATAGGTGTATCCAGCGCTCTTCGACACCTTTGTTGAATGCCTGAATATCCCCGAAAAAACTGCCTCCGAGTGATCTTAAAATCATTCCGTTTTCACTTTTTCAGTATACAAGATTACTTTGATAAAACTCATGAACATTATAAAACATTTCCTATAAAACTTCTATTGCACATTACAGTAACTATTTTAGTTACGATATTCACTAACATAATTAACATAATTTTTCTTATCATATTTAATATTATATACAGGGTGTCCCAAAAGGTCGTTTACAAACTTAACATGCTGGTCTGTCATATCATAATGAACAATCTTAAATAGGAAACTAAGGGTCCCAAACGTCTTCTAAAGGAGATATGCGCCATTACAGTTTAGGGTCCAAAAATTCAAATGATTGTAAAAAACAGAAAAAATTGGTCGATTCGTATGCGGTTTTCACTAAGACTATTCTTCACGTCAGTATTTTCTTGAAAATAAACTATAAAGATAAATTTCAAAAAATGTCGATAGAGGGCGCTTTAGACTTTGGAGTAAGGATAAACTAATTTTTACCATTATTTTTTGCATCTCATTAAAGTTTTTTAGAAGCTTAGACATAAACTTAAAGTTTGAACTCAGAATCTAAATCGTTGGAAGTGGTTAAATTGTGCAAACTGAATTGCGAGGGGAGGTTCAAATTTCAAATGATTATAAAAAACGGAAAAATTGATCAATTGATTTGCGATTTTCACTAAAATTATTCTTTATGTCAGTATTATCTTGAAAATAATTTATAAAGATAAAATTCAAAAAAATGCCGATAGAGGGCGCTTTAGACTTTGGAGTAACGTACAACTATTTTTTTCCGTTATTTTTTGCATCTCATAATTTTTTTTTTTTGAAGCTTAGACATAATCTTAATTTTTGAGATAAAAATCTGAATCGTTGGGATTGGTAAAGTAACGCAAACTGAACTGTATTCAATGGGGGTGGGGAGGTTCAAATTTCAAATGATTATAAAAAACGGAAAAATTGGTCGGTTTTCGCTAAAATTATTCTTTATGTCAATATTTCCTTGAAAATAAATTTTAAGGATAAATTTAAAAAAATACGTTAGAGGGCGCCTTAAACTTTAGAGTAACCAACAATTATTTTTAACCGGTTTTTTTTAATTTAATTAAATGCTTGCAAAAGTTTAGACTTAAATTTTGGGCTCAAAATCTAAATCGATAGGAGGGGTTAAGAAGCGCAAACTGAACTATACTTTTATTGTCAGTAAAAATATTAAAATAAATAGTCTACTATAAATTTTCGCTTTTTGGAATATTTAAAAACTGTGAAATGAAAAAAATGAAAAACAGACCTGCAAAGCCTCATGAATTCTCAAAATACAATAAATAAATAAATAACAACCGCATAAAAGTAAGTTCAGGAGTTGTTCAGGAGTTGAAATGTTAACTTCCCCACCCCTCGAACGCAGTTCAATTTTTGGCCGCTTAATTACTCACAACGATGCAGATTTTGAGCGCAAAATTTAAGTTTGAACTTTTACAAGCATTTTATTAGATACAAAAAATAACGGTTAAAAATAGTTGTTGGTTACTATTAAGTTTAAGGCGCCCTCTGACGGAATTTGTTGAAAGATATCTGTAAAATTTATTTTCAAGAAAATATTGATATAAAGAATAGTTTTAGCGAAAAACGACCAATTTTTCCTTTTTTAATAATCATTTAAAATTTGAACCTCCCCACTCCCATTGAAAACAGTTCAGTTTGCGATACTTGACCACTCCCAACGATTCACATTTTTATCTCAAAATTTAAGTTTATGTCTAAGCTTCTAAAAATAATTATGAAATGCAAGAAATAACGGAAAAAAATAGTTGTACGTTACTCCGAAGTCTAAAGCGCCCTCTATCGGCATTTTTTGAATTTTATCTTTACAAATTATTTTTAAGATAATACTGACATAAAGAATAATTTTGGTGAAAACCGCAAACGAATCCACCAATTTTTCCGTTGTTTTATAAACATTTGAAATTTGAACCTCCTCCCGCAATTCAGTTTGCGCTACTTAACCACTTCCAACGATTTAGATTTTGAGCTCAAAATTTAAGTTTATGTCTAAGCTTCTAAAAAAAATAAATGAGATGCAAAAAATAATAGTAAAAACAAGTTTATCCTTACTCCAAAGTCTAAAGTGCCCTTTATCGACATTTTTAAAAATGTATCTTTATAATTTATTTTCAAGAAAATACTGACATAAAGAATAGTTTTAGTGAAAACCGCAAAAGAATCGACCAATTTTTCTGGTTTTTATAACCATTTGAATTTTTGGACCCTAAACTTTAATGGCGCATATCTCCTTTGGAAGACGTTTGGGACCCTTAGTTTCCTATTTAATATTGTTCATCATGATATGACAGACCAGCATGTTAAGTTTGTAAACGACCTTTTGGGACACTCTGTATTTAATAATTCTGGTGTGCTTTTGAAGGTTTTTTTTTTAACTTCAGTGTCAAAAACGAATTCTGATGTAATGTAAGTTAATTACAAAAAGAATAAATAGTTACGTTCAATAATATGGCCATAAAAGCATAAATAGACTGTTCTTATTTAACAGCAAAAGAAACATTTACCGGATTTTAACATAAAATGAAATATGACCAGTTAACAAAAGTTAACATTTTCGGAACTTCAGCAATTATTATTCTCCATATCAATATTCCAAATTCAAAAATAAAAGAAAAAGTCAGACATTGTTTTTTTGTTTTTTTATAGTTCCAAGTGACTATGTTTTATACTTTTATTGTCAGTAAAAATATTAAAATAAATAGTCTACTATAAATTTTCGCTTTTTGGAATATTTAAAAACTGTGAAATGAAAAAAATGAAAAACAGATCTGCAAAGCCTCATGAATTCTCAAAATATAATAAATAAATAAATAACAACCGCATAAAAGTAAGTTTTGCTAAATGTTTGGAAGAGAATGTGTGATTTTTTGCTAGTTTTTAAAGTAAATTCTTGGTAGTAAATAAAAATTTAATCTGAGTTATTTCTCACAAAATAAAAAATTTCATATAGAGATTAAAAATAAACTTAAATACTTCTTATTTAGAGTTTTTGTTATACATTTAATCTTAAGAGATTAAATGTATTTTATGTATCGTTTAACGTTTTCAGGGGCACATTACTGTGTTTCTATAATATGGAATCATCGCACATACAAACTTGCTGGTTGATTATGTACAGTAAAGGCGAACTACAGTCATATATTATTTAACTATATGATGTAAGTACCAAGAATATGCTATTTATTTCAATATAGATATTTTAAATCCATTCTAAAGTATACATTTCAACATTTGTTATAGAGCTATATAGAGCTATACTTGATTATTAAGAAATTGAATAGAATACATAACACCGAAGAATCAAGAAATGTTGTTACAAATTTGAAATTAATAAATTTCTCGAAATTATATTTCGCTGCTGTATTTCCAGGAGTATGTTTTTCCGTTGAATCTCACATCGTAACATTGAGATTTTCTTGAAACTGATAATAATAATAAAAAAAATAACTACTACTAATGATAATGGTACTAAAATGATCGAAAAAAGTGTCAAAGATGGTACAACATAGCATCATCTGTATTCTATATTTGCCAAAACTATCGCAGAAAGTGTGTAAACATAACATGATGACCGTGTGGAAAAATCACTCAAAAATCAATCCAGATCAAATCAGATTATATGAATCTTACTTTTACAACCATCAACGTGATAAAATATTCGCATGAAATTTCTATTCGCGTTACAGTAACTTTAAAAATTTTATTCGTTTTATTGTCAGTAAATAAATAAAAAAGTTTTAATCTGTAAAAAAATCCCTTTTCTGAAATATCTAAGAAGTTTGAAAAAAGGCGTGAAAAACATCCATGCAAAAACTCAATTTCTTTATCATACGGGCAAAAAGAAAATAGTAACTACAAAAGAGTTAGTTCTGCTAAAGGTTTTTAAGAGATTGTGAGGTTTTTTCGAGAATTTCTAAAGAAAATTTTTGGTAGGAAATGGAAAGTTTAATTTGGATTATTTCTCACAATATAAAACATGCATAGGTTTGAAAGAATCTGAATTGCTTCTAATTTGGAGATTTTGTTGCATGTTTAAATGACTAAGAAGGACTAATAAGACAGCATGCGATAAGAGACTGATAAGAGTGTCCCTCCGGGTCGCCATTATTAAGGTCTTAGAAAATACATTGTTTCCGTCAGAAGAAAATGGAAAAGAAATTACAGACTAAACTCCGCCGCTGGTGCCCAGACTGCCTCCTCGTGACAGAGAGCATGCTAGAAAAAAAATAAATTGTTCCATATTTTAGTGAGATGTCCTCTGGGGTATGTGCCCTTTTGTGGCAAACAATTGGTGAGATGAAAAGGAGAACCCTCGACCTCTTGCTAATCGACAGAAAGGTTTTAAAGACAGAAAGTTCAACAGAAAGAAAAGACAGGCCACTAAGTAGTTACCATGGAAACAAACATCAGGTAATTATATATCCTGAAAGATTTTATGTATTTTTCTATACCATTTAAAATTTATTAGAAATTTATTATTTATAAATAATTAAAATTATAATCCGCTGCTACATAAATATTTTCAACAATGCTTTTTTCCGTTCTATCCAATACGGTGGCCGATGAGAATTTCTTGAAAAAGTAAGATTATAGAAATTGCAATAATATTAAAAGCATTATAAATACTAACTAATTTACATCATTTGAAACAGTTCAAAATTGGACCATATTCACTCCCCCTTCCAAAAAAATGTATTATATCAAAAGAGAAATAGATAATGGTATAAAATATATAATAATCATAAAATGTTCTAAAAACTGAATGACATTTCTCCTCTAAAAAAATGACATTTTGTGCTGCAATAATGATCATAAACGCTTATTCCATGAGGGAGTGTTTAACACGTTTACATTAGAAATTAGCTCTATTTAAATTGTTTAAAGCCAAATGTTTTTAAAATAGATCTTTATTTTTACACCATATCTAGAATACTTTAATTAGAGTATAAAATATCATATTTTATGTATAATAAAAACAAAGGCTATCATTTCAAACTCTTTTTAAAAATAATTAGTCAACTACACATGTTCCGCATTTAGTTAAAGTATCCCTATCATTATCTAGAGTCCATTTCATAAAATAATGCTTATTTTTTTTCTTTACTAAAAGTACATAATTATCTTAAACATAAAACTGTCATAATATTGCCTTTTTTCTACATGTTATGTACCATGCGTTAATAATCTAAATTCAAATATTTCCCGTTAAAGGAAAAATGCGCGCATCTTTAAATCAAGAATTTGATTACTTAATATCTATCGAAACACTTGAACATTATTTTCCATTTCTTACAAAAAATTCTCAGTAAAATTTTACCTTAAAAGCATAGATCACATAAATATCTGCGCATTTTCTAAAAGTGTTTATGGAAATAGTTCTATTACACAGCTTCTTAAAAATAACATGATACTCGTTAAATTTCTTTTTCAATTAATGATATTTATTAAACAAAAGAAACAATAGCTTTAAAAAATTTCTTTTACCCTCATCGTCGTCAATAACAGTTAATTTCAAGGAAGATGTGCTAAAATATAAATAATATTAAATTAATAGCAAAATATTAAACATTCAATAGAAAGTGACACATTTGCACATTATTTCCATCACGCACAAGCATTTTCAAATCAGATTTTCTTAACTTAAAGCACATATCACAGAAATGTTTGGGTATTCTCTAAAAGTATTCTTAGAAATTGCTATATTATATAAAATCACAGCTTTATATTAATAAGACATTTTAATTTTTTTTTAATGTAACATAAAAATACTCAAAAAACTCACTTTTACCTTAATATTTAATAAACGTAAGAAAAAATATCTAGTAAAAATATCATAGCTAAAGAAAAAGTATATATTTCAGATCATTGTCAATAACCGTTACTTTCTCCAAAGATGTTCTAAAATATTAATGGTATATGTGTCGAAATAAATTATCAGTAACTCCTTCAAGTGCAGTCAGCAATTTTTTTGTTGATTACATTGCTTCGGCACATTATCCTCTTAATGTTTATTACAAAATATTTTAAAAGAAAGTTACTTGAGAAATTGAAGCCATAAGTAACTGAAACTGCTATAACCAGATGGTCATATTAATGGTAGGACTAGTCGTTAAAAGTCTTCTGCTTCTGCTTTCTTTTTTCTCATGAACACGATAATTTATCAAGATGCAATGTTTTTTATTAGAAAAAAAGCAGCAAGAATTCGTATCTTTTTGTTAAGTACTCATTTCTAAAGAAAAAATATATTCGAAGGATAAATCAATAAAATAATTCTTTTAATATAGTTTTATGTTCATTTATTGAATTTTTTATAGTTTTACGAATTTGATCACATGTGTGAATTTTAGAAAGATTTATACTTGAAGGATTTTTTGGAAAATAATGCAGAAAAATTTAAATAATAAATATGAAATTGAAAAAAAAAAATCTAAGTTAAACATTTTCGCATTGAAACAAAAATCACGTGGAGTGTTTTTATCTTAAATTCTACAATTTTTTGGTTTAAACGTTATTAAATTAATGCATGTTATAACATTGAAGAATAAATTACATTGGTACACAATAAAAATTTCACATTTTAGAAATTAGAAAATATATCTCATATAAAAAATATGATAAATGAATTTCATTTAATATATTTTATTAAAGGAACCAATTTATATACATTTTCAATGTTTTGCAGTTTTTTGCAGATTTTTTATAAACGAAAAAAGAATTAAAGCATAAATAGTTTAAAATACGCACTTTTCCGCGATTAAAATAACTCTAGGCAGTGTATAAAAATGTCAAATCACCAAAATCAACACTAAAATTATTTACCTATAGGCTTGTTAATTCGTGAATTGTTGAGTGTCACCGATGAAATAATTTTCAAAGGAAAAGAGAATTTCTAAAGAGTTCATGAATGAATTGTATAGCTAGAAAATAAATATAATTAGTTGAATATATAAGAGTGACAATAAACATCATATTATAGAAAACTTTATTTTCTATAAAGTTGAATTTAATTTTTGAAAAAGGGCTATTTTCAGGATAAATGTTTGAATGTGCAAACAATTTTTTTAATAAATTTGTGAAAAAAATATATCAGGTACTTCTAATAAAAAACAAAAATTTCAATTAAAGGGATCGAGATTTTGATACAACTTTTAGTCTATAATTGCACTAATCACAATTAGGCTAGTTGCCAAATCAAATTTTTTCTATTCATCTAACAGAAATATACGACAATGCAGCTCATACAAGTGAAATACGATTACAAAGGAAAACTTTCTACAATAAATCATAATTCTCTGAAATATTACAACAGATTCATTGTTTAATATGTATTGTATTGTGAGTCATTTTAAATATTGTTTTTATTTAAACTTAGCTATAAAATATTTAGTTAATTAAATCTTTGCTTTCTTAAATATTCTCAGAAGTTAATTTTTATCACAATTAAAATATGTCTAATCTTATAAAATAAAGTAAATCTTTTATGATTTAAAGTAGCAGAGCCACACACAGAATAGTATTTTATGTATATTTTAAAATATATACATTATTATATTATGCAAATAAAATAAATTTGAATGATATAATAATTTTGTTTAAATTTTTATACTTCTGACTGATAATAACTAAAATGTAAATAACAAAATGTATGTTCTTTCATTTCATTGAAATAAATTCAGTCAGAATTCTCAAAAGTCAAATAAACTAAACAAACATCGCATTTTATTACCTTTGCCTTCTAAATTTGTGAATTTTTTATCTGTATGGTTGAAATAATTTTTCTTTTGAAAACGACTTTCTAATGATTGCAGAATTTATAGAATTGGAAAGCTAATATAATTTGCGGTATATATAAGGTTAATAATAAATATCCATCGATAGAATTCTAAATTTTCTATAAAGTTGTTTAATTTATGAGAATACTTTTTTCTAAACTAATTTTCAGTAATTACATTTATAAAACTAAAAAAATACTTAAAAATGTTTTTGAAGAACAAATATTAAAAAAAAAAAAAAAAAAAAAAAAAAAAAAAAAAAAAAAAAAACACTATTTAACTCTTTCGGGTTCGATTTTTTTTTTAATTTTTAGAAATAATTACTTTTATGTTAATAACATTAATATTAGCTATCAAAAGAGATTAATTAGTGTTTAATGAATATCTTACTGTCTGAGAGATAATGAATGTTATTGTTTTGCGCACTATTCAGTTCATATTCACATGATAATAGGCTGAGGAAGAATTATTGGAGATGTTTAGAAAACATTGAATTACGATAAGATTTATTTGATATTACAACTTTGTAATACTTTTATTACACATGATTATTTCAGGAATAAACTTTTATCTTACATTTAAGAGTAAAATATATGTTTAAAATAAAGGAATCGCAAACGGCGCAAAGAGAATTAAGCAAATGATAACAATAATTATTATTACTAAATAGCTAAACATTAATGAATTTATATAGTAAATGAATAGAAATTTACTAACATTACTACATGCAAATAGCAACAAAAGTATTTCTTAAAACATAATAATACTTCATTAAAAAACATGTACTATTAATTGTTCCCCAGACCCCGAAAAAATTAATAAAATAAATGTGAATTTGTTGTTTAGTCCTTTTGTAATATACCAGATAATTTAACAATCTCAAAACCTTGCCTGGTGGGTTATGTAATCTTTATGTTATACATAACAAAACCTGGTGGGCTTTGTTATGTATAACATAAATTAAATATGTGAATTAATAAATAAAGCCCGGCACATACAATTTTTTTAATGAAGCAAAGTCATATTTTGATCATACGATATAAACATATAGTAATATAACTGCACCGAAATGCAGTCAAAAATTTATTTTTCGACAAAGGTTTTAGTAGTATAACCCAGCTCTAGGAAATAAAGATACATAAGGATAACATAAAAATGACTTTGTTATGAAATGTTAAGTTACTAAAAACAAATCACTTAAATTAATTAAAAACTAAATATAACTGTATTAATGCTATAATAATGCTAATTAAAAATAGGCAGGCACTTAAACGTTTAAGTTACTATGTATTCAACATACTTTAAGGATTACCTGTAATAATATCATTTTTATAATCATCATCAACTAAATACTGCACTTAAATATAGCTGTACATTATGTTCTCACACATACAAACTTGCTGGTTGATTATGTACAATAAAGGTCAACTACAGTCATATATTATTTAACTATATGACGTAAGTACCAAGAATATGCTATTTATTTCAATATAGATATTTTAAATCCATTCTAAAGTATACATTTCAACATTTGTTAAAAGAGTAATTTGGGAAAAAAAATGTTACGTTTACATATTTGTAGATTCGAAATCCATTTTTTTCGTTTATTTGTCGATAATTAGATACTATCGTGGATTGAGTCTGTTTTTAAAATAATGATTGACACTGCATCTTACGGAATTGACATCTATGAGTATTTTCACGATAAGATTAAATGAAAGTGTTTGTCTACCATAGCGAACAGTGAGTGTGGCTTTCTATATGTAAGAACTGAAACAATTGCGATAAAAGATTATTTAATTATTCGAAAATCAAGTAAGAATATAATATAATAAATATGTCAGATCATGTGTAATACGTAGACTAAAACTAGGTTAAAATCAAGTCGTCCATTGTTGATGAATTATTTGCTCAATCTTTAAAACAGCAGTATTAAATAAAATGGCTTTCAAAGTAAATATATTTATCTTATGTACAACATAATTAAAGTTATTTGAAGCATTTTGTTCGGATTAAAATATTTCAAACCATTTTTAGATACGTTCGTAATTGTATAAGTACATAGCATGTAAAGTCTTCGTCTAATCTCCCCGAACAAATGATTTTATATTTAATATATATAACCGTTCCAGAACTTCGTCGAGTCACTTAAGCTTTTATCCATATCGATTCAAAATTAGAAAATATATTAATAAATGCGCTCTTTATTCTATGAAATAATATTTTGCATAATTAAATCAATAACGTACCATGATAGGTAAGGACCTAGGTTATCCTAGTGATTAGTCCTATTTAAGAACGTGCCATATTATCATATTTTCATTACACTGAATTTAATGTACATCATAATAAATTTTGTATAGATGCCTTTTTACATACGAGGGAACAGTTCTTGCAGCAAGTTCGAGATATTTGCAAAACTAGTTATTGTACCTTATTTATTAAACTCATTTGCCACAATCGACATACAATTTCCAGAATAGGATTAACTACTTTTAGTCCAAGAGCCCACAGCATAAAAAGATACGTTATCGAGCACAAGAAAAAACACTGTTTTGTATGAAAGAGTAGAAAAAGGGGAATGTAATAATCACGCCTGCCGGAATTGAAGTGGTGCATAAGACAAATGTTAATATCACTGGAAATTGACTTGTAGGTTTAGCATTGTGTTTGTCTTTTAATCAAAAGTAAGAAAACGTGAAAAACTGTGCGCAGGAAAACACAGTGCTAAGCCCATACGTCAACCACTAGTGCTTTTAATTTTTGACTTACGTATCACTGGCAGACATGGATCATTAGTTATCCCTATTACTACTCTTCAAAAAATAAATAAATAAATAAATAAATAAAGGGCTTTTTTCTGATCGATAACGTAGGGTTTTGTGCTGCCAGCTCTTGGACTATTTTGTTTGAATTTAATTCGTTAAAAATTTACATTAAATTTTACGGTTATAATGCTGCGTTAATTTATAACGACTTAAAATATAAACATGAATCTAAAATTAAAAAAAAAATGAATTTTGAACCTTTTGACTAAATAAACAAATGATTATAGAAAACTCTAACTCCAGTAGATATTACTTAATTAAACTGTTTAATTTTATGTATAATTTCTTTCGTTTTTTTTTTCTTTTATTTCATTCATTTCAGGATTTGTATAAAATTTTGCAATTAAAATAAGGTGTTGAATTAAAACATGTCAATAAAACATGTTCTAAAAATGCCTCAAGAATAAATCGATTATTAAATACTACATACTCCTATTATTCAATAGATTAATTCTTCAAAAATGAAGTTGAGGTTTTTCAAGATTTATATGATTTTCTTCGATTAAAAGTTGACTTGGAGATAAAAACACCCGGTGTTCAACCAGTCTAAATGCAATATTCACTAAAATAATTTAATTAACTTTTAATAGAATAAGTAACTTTATTTCTTTTATTATTTCTGTTTTTTTAATTCGTTTAAACGTTAATATAAAAAAAATATTTTGAAGTAAATTATAACATTTGGAAGATAATAACAGATAAATCTAAAGAAAGACATACACTAGTATGGTTATAAAACAATTATTAAGCGAAAAATTTTAGCGAAAGAAATGTTTACCATACTGTAGCAAAAAATGAAAAATGACCAGTTTACATCAGTTACCGTTTTCTGAACGTGAACACTTAGCATTCTTTTATAGCATTATTCCAATCCCAAATATGAAAGAAAATAAATCAGGCGTTGTTTTATAGTTCGTTTTATAGTTTAGATTGTCAGTAGTAGAAGAATAAAACTATAAATTCTCGCTTTTGTTAAATTTCTAAGGAGTGTGCAAAAAGATGAGAAAACAAACATGCAAAGTCTCAAGATATCTCAGTATACGAGCAAAAGTATTAATAGGAACCACCAAAAAAAATGAGCTTTTCTAAAAGAATTTTAAAAAAATGTGGAATCTGTCGAGAATTTTCAAACAAAACTATCGGTAGTAAATCGAAAGCTTAATCTGGGTTATTTCTCACAAAATGAAACATGTCAGACTTTATGTAACAGAGTTAATAAAACAATCTTAAACACTTTTAACTTGGATCTTTTGTCATATGTTTAATCTTAAAATATTAAATGTATTTTTCTATAATATTTAATTCTTTCGTGGGTACGTAATTGTGTTTCTGGATTGTTGAAGTTCTACAGAAGTATTTCAAACACTTTATTTGAAAATAAAAAAATTCAGATTTTCAAATTTTGTCCAAAAAGTTTAGAAAAATAAAATGTCAAGAAAAGGTTGTGGATCAAATCTTCACTAAAATGAAAAGTGATATAATATATCATATCATTCCTCAAGATGTTAAAATGCTGTTAGAAATTTAATATTAATAAATAATTTAAATAATATTACACTATTAGATTTTCAGAAGTCTGTTCTTCAGTTGCATCCGATGACTTAATAGAGAGATTTTATCCAAACTGATAATGATGATGATAATAATAATAATAAGTAGAAAAAGAAGAAAAATAAAATGTAGGAAGAAAAACTGTAACGATGAACGAAACAGCAGAAAATCCAACAAATGCATGAATCGATAGTGCACGATCATTGTTTTGAAACATAACACAATCCATATAAAATCTAATTATATAAATTTCATTTTTACAACACTCATGGACATGATAAAATATTTCGTATTAATTTACTATTCATATAATAGTAACTATTTCAGTAACAGTATTCGTTATAATAATTTAATTAATGTTCCCTAAAATATTTAAATTGATTTATTTTATTATTTCCGTTTCTGATGTTTAAACTTCAATGTCAAAATTGGACTTAAATTAATGGAAGATAGTAGCAAATAAATATAAATAATAACATTTACTAGTATAGTTACAAAACGAAAAAAAAGTGTACTTAATTAATATTGAACGTTTAAAATATCCTAACATTAAATGAAATATCACCCGTTTATGACAGTTACCATTTTCTAAACTTTAACATTTAATATCCCTCCATAGCTTTATTCCAAACGCAAATATGAAAGAAAAAAATTAGATATTATTTTTAAAAAATGGTTCCAAACAACTAGGTTATATTTTTTATTGTCAGTAAAACTATAAAAATAAGTAGTCGACTATAAATTCTCTTTTTTGTGAAACATCTAAAATGTGTGAAAAATTGAGGAAAAAATGGATAGCGTTAAGGTATTTTGACATATGGATAAGACAAAATATTTACATTATGTTTGCTAAACGTTTTGAATAGAATGTGCAATATTTCGAAACTTTTAAAAGAAAATTCTTAATGGTAATTGGAAAGTTTAATAGGTGTTTGTTAGTTCTCATAGAAAAAAAAATGTCAGAATTTAGATTTAATAAAAATTTAAGCATTTTATTAGAAAAATTTAAGCATTTCCACCTCGTAGTTTTTGTCACATGTTTAGTCTTAAACGAGTGCATGTATTTTTCTATAATATTTAAAATGCTGTCAGAAATTTAATACTTATAAATAGTTAAAATTAAATTATCCTTTCTATGTTGTAAATTTCAGAAGTACGTTTTTTCGTTGTATCCAATGCCGTAACAGTTACGATTTCTTTAAAACTACTATTACTACTACTACTACTACTACTACTACTACTACTACTACTAATAATAATAATAATAATAATAATAATAATAATAATAATAATAATAAATGTATGATAATATTAATAATGATATAATGATAATGTACGATAATAATAATAATAATAATAATAAATGTATGAGAAGTTGTGAAAATGATACAATACAATTTCATTTGCATTCTATATTTGCAAACAAAATTCTAGCCTCCCGCAGCAGTTTGATTTTATAAATATTACTTTACGGTATTTATAGAGGCGATAAAATATTCCCTATGAAATTTCCATTGAAATTCCAGTAACATTTTCGGAAAATCTAGTGTTACACATATTTTGCGATCTTTTGTAAGCATAAGAGAATTTAAAAAATATATAAGACAAAAATTAAAGAAATTTTTTTAAAAAATGCCTTGAGAGAAGAAGATGATAAATCTAGAAATAATATATATAATAATATCTAGATTTATAATAATATTATAAATCTAGAAATAATATTATCAGCCTGCAATCGTGTGATCTCGTACTGTATAATAACTAAGTTAAAATATCCATATCACTTTTTTCTCCTCATGAAGTTTTTGACAATTTTATGTACGGGTATATTCAGTGGGTTTTTAAAAAGTGCAATATAACATTGAAAATCCGGCACTGTGTGGACCAAGACTATGCCAGATTTTTTAAAATTCTGATCTCTGACTGAATTTCAAAAGAATTTCTATATTCTTTTTGATGTTGTCTATATTCTTAATTTGATTACTTACCAGATTAGAATCATGTGAGAAAACAAGAAAATAAACATAAAGAAAACTTGCTTTAATTGACATTTTCTATGATACAAAGAAGTTCAATATCCAGTGCAGTAATTTTCTCTTTTACTGAGGAAACCCATGTAAAATAATTTTGCTTTCAATTTTTTATTCACTTTTTTAACATGATTTTCTTGTATTTTATGCAAGTGAACAATGCCTATTTCGTAAAAACATTCTTGTTACCTAAGGATTATATTACTTTTTAGTCAAATTTATAAACTTTTTTTCTTATGTTCCTCGTCCTCCTGTTGGAGAGCTGCAGCTAATGTTGCATGTTGTTACATTTGGCACAGCATCACCGTTTTCTTTTACATTTCTCTGTTTGTATTACGTAAATATTTGATATTTTTCTTTCTGTTGTAAGATGAGCTTGTCAAAATAGAAGAAGTAGTAGAACATATTGTTGAAGTCACAGAATTTCTGACTGCCGTATTTTTGAGGTCGAACTATATATGAACGGGTGAATTATAAAAAATTTGGAATATGAGGTTGTAAGTTTGCTTATCTAAAACTGAAAACAATTTGTTTTCCCTATCAATGTCTTCTTTTGGTAAAAATTTAGCGAACAAACACAACAATCTGAAAAAAAATCCCGTTTTTCTGATCATAAATGGGGGGGGGGGGTTCTTTTCTTACTAAATAAACAATGACAGAGTTTATGGTTAAAATAAAGTTTAACATTTTAGGCGGAGTTTTTTTTCTGTTTTAATCATAAAATATAAAATATATTTTTCAACAATATTTAAATTGTAGATTTTTTCTACAATTTAAACAACTACAACTTTTTTTCAGTTATAGTAATAAGGTACCCTGGGGTAATAACGCCACGTTAAGGTTCTACCAATTTTCACGGCTTAGTTTTAGATTGTATTTTTCAAACAAATATAGGATCTGATACAGCAACTCACTGACTATCTATATAAAATAAAATAATTTAACAGATATGTATTCATAAAATGTATTGGCGTTTTTTCTTGACCAATGCTATTTGGCGTTATTACCCACCTATATGTGTAATAACGCCATGGCGCAAAAAAATGAAATAAGATGGAATAATTGCATGTAGATAGCCCAATTCTAAAAATACAAACTCTACAAATTTAGAAATTGACAAATTGCATTTTAAACTATTGAAAATGTTCAATTTTTTGTGAAAGTGTAAGAAAAATAAAGGTGTGGTGTGGGAGGAGGGGGTGAGGCAAAAGAATATCAGACCGTGAGCTTCTTTTTGCTTAAAAAGGACCGCTTAAATAGAAATATGAGAAACATTGGACAGTTTTAACTGTGTTTATTTGAATCAGTATTTAGGATGTTACTCGGACACTGTAAGGAATCACTGTAGGTATTAAAGTCAAGGATTGGCGTTATTACCCCGGTATAGTTATTGCGCAATACATTTTCAGTTACAAATTATCTCGAGAAGATATCCAAAATCTTCAACAACATTTTAAAAGTACATGAAATGCACTACAAATTTATGTAATTAACAGAGTATTTCTCGATAAAAAGATAGTCTTCACATCACAAAACGTATCTCGCAAATTTTAGATCAAGCGTTAATTTTAGTTGTTTGTAAAAACAATAAGACCTAAAAATGAAACAAATTAACTTGAAGCTGTTTTTTGCGATTTATATGACTCAAAACCCTTCTGCGCAGAGCACATGGGTATCATTTACCTGATTATTTCATAATTATGCAAAATATAAGCACTTGGCGTTATTACCCCGCCTGGCGTTATTACCCCAAGGTACCTTATATATTATATTAATATATACTTATTTGAATGGTAAAATGCTAATTTCCTATAGAGAATTGCTCTTTACATAAGGTGAAATTTCATATTCGTGAACAAAATTTATTTTTTTATAAAAAAAATACTCATGTTTTACCTATAAAACAATGGTATCCGTACGAAACCGGTAAACATACAAATGTCAAATAATATTTATTGTTTCTACATTTTATCAATAATGAATTAACTTTTTATTCAAAAATATTTCAAGATAAAGGAACAATGTTTGCACATGTAAAGCAAAATTTTAATAATGTAATTGAAAGCGAATCATTTGCACATTATTTTTCATCACTCACAAACATTTTTCAATAAAATTTTCATATCTTAAAAGCATATATAACAGAAATGTATTAGTGTTTTCTAAAAATATCTTGGAAATTGTTATTTTATTGAGATTCATATCTTTATATTAAAATGGCATTTTACATTTTAATAAATGTAATATAAAAATACTCGTAAAATTTCCTTTTACCGTAATAACATTTCATAAACATAAGAAAAATATCGTAGCTAAAGAAAAAATTTATATTTTACATCGTTGTCACTAACTGTTACTTTTACCAAAGATGTTCCGTAATATTAATGGTATGTGATGAAATAAATTATTACCAATTTCTTTAAGTAAAGTCAGCAACTTTTTTTTTATTAGTTAAATTTCTTTGGCACATTATAGTCTTAATGTTTATTGTGGGGCATTTTAAAAGAAAGTTATGAAAGTAAGAGAGGAAGTCGTTCAAGTAACTTAAATTGTCATAACCAGATGGTCACTTTAATAAAAGGACCAGCCGTTAAATGTCTTTGATCCATGCTTTCTTTTTCTGATTTTTTTTTCTCTTGGGGATATAAATATTTATCAAGGCGGAGTTTTTTTTATTACAGAAACATAGACAGGAATTTCCACTGTTTAGTTATGTACATGATTCTAGACTAAAAACGTATTTAGGTGATAAATTAGTTAAATGTTTTTTCCCCTTTTTTACATGAGTGTTTTTATTCAAGCGTTAAGTTATTTAAATTTTTCAGAAGATGATCTAAAGTATGTTAATTATATCAAGAGATTTTTTTGAAGGATTTTTTTGGAAAATAAGGCAGATTAGTTTAAATAATAGATATGAATTTAAAAAAAATATATCAATTAACCGATTGCGCACCATGTCAGGCAGGTGACTGACACTGAAATTTCCGTTTAGACTGCGTCTCGAACATATGACTGACACTGTAAAATGTGATATAAACCTAAAATATATGCATACTCTTTTAAGTAATCACTGCAAATTTATTTAAAATTTACTTAACTTTTATTTATTACAGAATTATATTTTCTTAATAATTATCTAATGCAAAATAATCTTTTTAGTTTAAGTGTCGAGTCACCGTGCCACGCAAAGTGTTAAACAAAATACTGAATGAAAGAAAATAAAAGAAACAGCATTTTTTAAAAATGAATATATATATATATATATGCGGAATTTTTATATCTTAAAATTCATTTTCTTCATTTTCCTACTTTCTTATTTTCTAACATTAATAAACTAATGCATATAATAACACACGACAGTAAAACTTCATAAGAAATATTTTTAATGTTAAAAATGTTAAAAATGTATTTAAAATTCACACACACACGCACACACACACACACACACACACACACACATATATATATATATATATATATATAAGCTTCATTTTAAAACATTATTTAATAATTTTTATTAAATTAATTAATTAATATATGATTGCAGTTTATTACAAATCAATGTTTTGTTCAGAATTTTTCGATGAAAGAAAAATTAAAGTATAAATAGTTTAAAATATGCCCTATTTCGCTATTGAAGTAATTCGAGGCAGTGCGTGGAAATTTAAAATAAGCTAAACAAATTTTGACTTTAGTCAACTTCAAGCTTGTAAATCCATAAATTGTTGAATGCTATCGTTGGAATAATTTTAAAATGAAAACGGAACATCAAAAGGGTTTATTTTATAGTTAGAAAGTAAATATAATTTCTATATTATATTAGAGTGATAAGAAATATCCGACGACAGAAATGGTATTTCCAATAAAGTGGACTGTAAGTTTTGAAAAATGATTATTTTGAGGATAAATGTTGAAAGATATATTGATATAGTTAAAAATAAAAGGGGAATTCCATATGAAGTGCTTAAAAAAATTCTAACTCGAGGGGGGATTACTATTTCATATTATTGGCTGATTCATTCATTGATTAATGTACGTTGTAGTGTGAATCATTTTTTTAAATTGTTGTTGTCATTTGATTTCTCATTGTTGATAGAGTAAGTTAATTTACTCTATCTTTATAAAATGCTCCTGAAAAAATCACAATTAAAATATGCGAAATTCGACAAAACAATATATTCAATTAATGTAATTAATTAAATGTTAAAATAATGTTAATTTAATGTAATTAATGTAAAATTTAATTAATATAAAATTTAATTAATGTCTTTAATTTAATTAATATACACAATTAATATACTTTGTGAATTTAAATAGTCAGGTCACACTGATTTACCAAGTTTGAATCGTATTTCGTGTATAAGTTTTAAATAATATACATTATATTATGCAAATAAAGTACATTTGAATTAAATTTGATATAACAATTTCTTTAGAATTATTGTGACTGGAAGAATAACTGAAGCGTAAATAGCATAATGCATGCTTTTTCATTTTATTGAAATAACTTCGGGTACAATTCCTAACTGTCAAATAAACTAAACAATCCCTGAATTTTATTACGTTTGCCTTGTAAATCTCTGAATTTTTCATTTTTATGATGGAAATAATTTTCTTGTGAAATCGGATTTCTAAATATTCCAGAATGTATAGAAATGGAAAGTAAATATAATAAGTTGTATATGTAAGATAAATAATAAATAGCGTTTGATTTCATTTGATATTCTTTAGTTTAGTTAAAATTTTAAAAATATATTATTTCTAAAGTATATTTTACTAATTACAGATATAAAACTCAGGAAAGAATCAAATAAAAGTATTTTTTAAACAATCAATGCTATAAAATATTATTTAATAAAATAAATGTATAATTTATTTCCTCTTTTGAAAAGATCAGATCATTTAACAATCTGAAAATCATATTTAGTACGTAAAAAAAAAAAAAAAAAAAAAAAAAAAAAAAAAAAAAACTACATGTGTTAATTTATACATAAAACTTGGCACATACAATTATTTTCAGTCTATTTTCCGCAATTATCTATGGTCATATTTTGAACATGTGCTATATTTGCACAGTAATATCACTGGACCGAATACATACTAGAACTGCTTTAACTATAAGATATAGTTAGTTATATTTCAACCTCCCAACCGTTATTCTAAATAATATTTCAGATTTTATCGGCACATAATTATTAAGTAATTTGTCTAACATTTACAACATGTAAATTCATAAGATGCCATAATGTATTTATATTTAACGATTACAACAGAATACTATTCTAGGATTTGGCATCAATCTGACTATATATATATATTTATAGTTATACATGCATATAAAAGTGCGTGAGTGTATGTATGATAATTTGAAGCTGTGTTGTTTTATATTATAATTAGCTTAAGGTAAATCTATAAGATAGTTTATTGATAGCTAAAAACAGGGAATTTCAGCAAATGACAAATTTTTGATTCATCAAATTTGAATTTTTACTGAGCATTCCATATCTTACGTCTGATACTTTTACATATTCTTGTGCTAAAAACAATGACCAGAGAATGGCACATTATTATTTTTAATCTACATCTTCACATGTAACCAATAAAACTGTTCAATAAATTTTGTAAAATACTCCAATGGAAGAGTATTGTTTTTTTTTTCAACATTTAAAAGAAAAATCATCTGACTTTGATAATTTTTTCCTGTTTCGCATCGGAGAAATATTTTTAGGTAACAACAGGTAACAACAGTAAAATATGTTTTCATTTTCTCAATAATATTAAATCAGTTAGATCTAAAATATATATCTACAGAAAAAATGAAGTTTTAACTTTTACGGCAAAGAGTTCACATGAACGTTTTCTGCTATAGGCACTCACCATGCTAGAATTGAAGAAAAATTTTGTTCCAGTTGTATTTGGATCCACTCATCCACTCGAAGATTTATCTTATATTTTTGTACATATTTTCAAACATAAAATCAAGACACTGGCATAATTATTAAAGAGAGTTACAACTCAGTAGTTTTTTGCTTCTTTTTCGATTAATGATTTATTTTTTGTGATAGAAACGATTGCCGTATCTAAAAGGACGATATGCACTTTCCTGTACCATGTCGTCCAGAATATTTGTTCAAAATTATAAATATGACAGACAACAGTTCTGAATATTCTTTTACTTTTACTGAAATAAAAATAAACAAACAATAAGTTCTATTATTTTATTTCACAAAAAAAATCAACGGAACTTTTGCTACAATTGTAACAAAAAAAAAAAAAAAAAAAAAAAAAAATGCATTTTTATATTTTTCGAAAATGGTTTGGAAAAGCAAACACCCTTAATTTATCTGAAGTTTAAATTATTGTAAGCATTTTTAATAATTATTCATAAAAATGTTTATGATGTTTAAGTACCTAATGTGACGTTCAATTTCTAATTTTCCACCCAATAAATATATAAATATAATATATTTTTATTGATTTATTATTAATGAAATTTAAGGCAAAACGGGATTTTATTCACTTATAAATAATGAATATAAATGTTAAAACAACAATTAAAGCACTGTTTGTTTTCTGTAATTTAATTAAGGGGATCGAATGGACGTTTTAACTATATTTAATTAAGTATGCAAAATCATACATCAGGCATCGATTCTGAAATGTTTTTTTCAACAGTAACATAGTATTATTAAGAAATTCGATTTTTTACGCAATGCAATCGTTCACACTGTGTTCTGTAACAAAATTATTTTGTGCGTCTTTCTAAACGTTTGAAACTTTATTTGCTCTTTTAAGTACAACAAATTCAATAGTTCTAAAAATGCATGTTACTACAACAGAGTATAGTAACATCAAGAAAATGAATCACAGAAGAATTTCCCCGTACACCAAAATGAAATCTAAAAATTTTTGGCATCCCTGTAAACAAAATATAAATAATATACACTTCATTTTCACTCCCAAAACTTTCATACTAATCATTAATGACAATAAAAAAATTTGTGGTAATCACATTATATTTACTATGAGAGTTAGGGCACAGCCATTTACTTAAAATGTTTCTCACAAATGTTGAAATAATGATAATTTTATTCTCAAAAGAATTCGGATAACTAATTGTATGATTGTTTTCCCTGACAATTATTTAATTTTCTCAAATACAACGGTGCTATATACTCATAAATGATTCGAATGCACAACCATGATCCAAAATACTGTAAGTTAAATGAAAGTGGGTAAGTAAGTAATAAAGTAAGACAGTTGAAATATAATTCTTAAGATTTTTTAGCTTATGGTTGTGAAAGAAGCAACTTACTATAATTTCCTTTATAAAACTTTAACATACGACTGCCACACCAATAATTTTGTTAAAAGCAGAAAGATTGTGTCACGTACTTCATTTCGATATCAATCTAGCTGGAATTGAAATACCTTTATAAAGTAATTTCGAAGTTCTTTATCGAAAAAAAAAGCGGATTGATTTTTTATCAGATATAAAAGAAAATTTTACATGAAATTTCATGAAATACTAGCTCTCTCCTTAACTGTAATCAGTTTTAAAAAAGATTTTCAGTATAAAATATGAACATTTTTCTTCATTTCCTGATCGAAAATAGGATAAATCTTATTTCTTTTATTAAAAAGTCGTCAAAGATTTTTTTTCGATAACCAGAATCTGTGAATTATATCAGAAGCTAAAATAAAATAAATGAGTGAAAGATAATCAATATTTCACCTTTGATAGATAGCTCTCTGAAATTATGATTTTTAATATAAGATCTTGGAGCGCCGCCGGAAATTTTACTGAAACATTTCTTAAAAAGATGTACACAATATATATTTTTAAAGTATATTAATCTATCTTTGAAAATTTTCTAGCATGATATACATAGTTAATTCTTTTTGAAGACATATCTGGTCGAAATCGAATTATTCATATGTGATAGCAGTCAAATTGAATGCTCTTGCAGTCTCTAGTATTATAATTTTTTTAAACCCTTTATGCACCGACGGTACTTTAAAGTACCATTGAAGAAAACTTTATATAAAACTTAGTTATACTGTCTATAAATAAAACACACAAAATACTTTTCTCGATCAAACTCAGATAGAATAGAGAATCAAACAAAGCTAAATCTTTTCATAAAGTGGTAGTTTTACTGTTAATTTTTATAGGTGTTTCTTTTTTTTGCTTTAAATAAAATTATATAAAACATATTTACTACAAAAGCGTTTCCGTTTATGGAGAGGATCATAATGCATTTAAACTCACTGGTTTTTAAAGAATTGTGATGCATACAAAAGAGTAGTTTTTGGCTAATTATTCTGATTACTTTTGTAAATATTTCACAACTATCGATATATATATAATCAGTTTTAATGAAAAAAAGATCTAAATTCCACATTTGTATTATGTAAAAATTCCAGCATACCTTCTCATGTTAAAGAATATAAATATTGAGATGGATCAATTTCTTGATAAGTAATTCTGTAGATAAAGGTTTCGGTATATAAATAATACAAATGAAGTTCATGTTAGCGATTACTCTAGCAATGGCATTTTCTTTGGTGATTGTTCGATATTCGTTGTGACTGGTACCGATTAAAATAAACATTTTTTTAATTAATTTATTTTTAATCATTTCAGATAGTTAGGCAACATAACATACATATTTTCTTCAAAATAAAGTGGAATTTAAGATTAATTTATTAAAAGTGCCATACAATTTGATTTTAAATATATTATATCTTTTACAATTTGATATGTTTCTTGGATCGTACACATTAAATTTAGAATGTTTTCACGTATTATAAAATGAATAGAAAATATAGAAGTTCTATTCTAATTCCATCAGAATAAAAAAAAATATTTTAATGCTTATAAATTTCAAAGCCTTCTGACGTTAAAAACAAACAAATGCCTGTTTAGTTTCAGAAAGCATCGGAATTTCAAAATGCAAAGTTATCATAACTTGGTACATTTGGTCGTAGAAGGAAAGCATTTGATGCATTTTGAGAGCACGGCGTAAATGTTATATCTATATCTTAAATAACCAGTAAACAATATAAAATCTTGAATAATTTAAGTTATTAAAAATATTAAGTTAAGTTATTTCAAATATAATCATTACCTTTTTCTTTTTTTTTCAATTTATATTGCCTAAGTATCTTTAAATGATAAAAACATTTTTTTTAGGTAGTTGGGATTAATTTATATTATTCTGTGTGTTTAATAATTATTCACCTTAAAATTTTAGAAGCCTTCAAATTATCAAAAATTATAGAAAATGTTAAAACTTACTATTTTAAGCTTTTTTGTAAAACTTTAAAATTATATTTACATACCTCATTCATGCATTACATACCTTTTTTACATATTTACATACCTCATTCTATATCCATGCTTAATTAATGAATTGTGTACACAGATATACTAATTCAGTAGCATATCTCAGTAAGTCATATGCATCAATATGCGCATTGAATTAAAAATAGTTTATTACTCAGAAAATATGTTTTTATTGAAATGACCGATTATCAAAACAAAAATATTCATTAATGGTGCATACAAATAATATACAGATATACAAACAATAAACCCCACTGGAGTAAAAGTTTAACCAGAGACAGGAATCGAATCTTGGGCCTCTGAACTCCAAGCTGTTGTGCTAACCACTGAGCTACTTCTGTCGAAACCTGTGTTTGCAATTTTCCACTAATAAACAGAGTTGGGGAAAGTCTTTAGCATTCATTAAGATAACCTAGTATGACGAGACAAAGATGAATAGATTTATTATTACATCGATATACAATTATGTTAAAACACTCATAAATACACAAATAACGCCTGCATTCAATTAGATTATTACTTTTCAAAGTATTCGATTCATTTTAGGATTTGTGCAATTAAAATGGAGCATTAAATCAAAACATTATTATAAAATATATTTAAAAAAAATAATGCTCCTTAGACTAAATACACTCATTAAAATAGCAAATAAAGCCTTTGTGCAAAAATGTTTAAAGATAGAAAACCAACGATTATAAGTGCTACCTTTTCTTACTTTATTTGTGCATTTGTAATCGTTGGTTTTCTATCTTTAAATACACTAATGATCACAAGCAAACCTTCTTTTTTATAATGATTATTTTTGAATGAATGAATTTGCACTTAAAAAAAAATTATATTATTTCTCCATATTAAAATTTCTATTGAGGTAAAATCATCCAGTATTCAATTGTTCTAAATGGCCATATAAAACATAATAATTTAATTTTTTTAATTTAAGTATTTTTTAAATTATTAATTCGGTTTGCTTTTAACTATTCTTTAAAACTTCAGTGTAAAAAAAAAAAAGTTCTGACGTAATGGAAAATGATAAAAGATCGATATAAAGAATAATGTTCACTGGTATAGTTATAAAGCAATAAAGAAATTCACCTATTTTATAGCGAACGAAATGTTTAACATGCCCTAACATAAAAAAAAATATCACCATTTTACAGCAGTAACTGTTTTCTAAACTTTAACATTTGACATTTTATATAGCAGTATTCGCCATAGCAATATTCCAAACGCAAATATGAAAGAAAATAAATCAGGCGTTGTTTTATAAAATGGTTTCAAACGACTAACTTTGATTCCTTTTATTGTCAGTAAGAAAATAAAAGAATAAATAGTTGACTATAAATTTTCCCTTGTGTGAAATATCTAAAAAATGTAAAAAAAAATAAGGACGAGAAAAACAGACATGCAAAGCCTGAAGATCTCTCAACATATGGGCAAAAAGAAAATACAACCGCAAAAGAGTTAGTTTTGTTAAATGTTTTGAAGAGAATGTGGGATCTTTCGTGATTTTTTGAAGAAAATTCTTGGTAGTAAATGGAAAGTTTAATCTGAGTTATTTCTCACAAAATAAAACATGTCAGAGTTTAGATTTAAAAGAAATTTAAACTATTCTATCATGGGGAATTTGTTATTTGTTTTATCTTTAAAAGTTAAACGCATTTAGTTTAATATTTTAAATGTTTTTAGAAAATTATTATTTATAAATAGTTGAAATTACATTCTGCAGCTGCATTAACAGTTTCAGGAGTACGTTGTTGCGTTGCATCTTGCACCGGAAAAGTAAGATGCTCTTTAAACTAATAATAATAGCAACAAATCCCAATCTGTGCGTCAAACGAGATAAATGAGGTCCGTTTGAAATATCACAAGTACTATTATATTCAGGTTTTAGTTAAAAAGATTTTTCATTTTATGTGAAAGGGTATGAATAAAAAGTTTATTACGAATTTATATGTTACATTCAGCAAAACGGAAATAATATGATTCCATCTTGAAATGACAAAGTCTTCATCGAGACTAAGTCTCCAACTAAAAATCATTCGCTGTCCTTGGATACCATTGAATTGAATACGTATGATAGGATTTAATAGGATAAGAACAACTTTTATAAATATATTTTTCAGTTTCGATTTCCATAAAATTTGAAATGACTCTTGGAAATAAATGAAAAATTTACAAGAATTATTTCATTTTCCCCTATTCAAAATTCACATAGAAGTAAAATCACGCTTATTCAAAGTCCTAAAGGACGATATTAATTATAAAAATTTAATTAACTTATACAATAATAAGTAATTTTATTTCTCTTATTATTTCTATTTGTGTTTGAAGATTTTTTAAATTTGAAAATGAAAAAAAAATGTTCTGAAATAGTGGAAGATATTAATAATTTAGTCTAAAGAATAAAATTTACCAGTATGGTTATAAATCAGTAAAGAAACTGCACCTATTTTATAGCGAAAGGGATGTTTAAGATGCCCTAACAAAAAATAAAATATTACCAGTTTACAGCAGTAACCGTTTTCTAAACTTTAACATTTAACATCCTTCCATAGCATTATTCCAAACGCAAATATGAAAGTAAATAGATCCGGCGCTGTTTTATAAAATGGTTTCAAGCGACTAACTTTGATTCCTTTTATTGTCAGTAAAGAAAAAAAAGGAATAAATAGTCGACTATAAAATTTCCCTTGTGTGAAATATCTGAGAAATGTAAAAAAAAAAAAAAAAAAAGACGAGAAAAACAGGCATGCAAAGCCTCAAGATCTCTAAACAGACGGGCAAAAAGAAAATAACAACCGCAAAAGAGTTAGTTTTGCTAAATGTTTTGAAGGGAATGAGGGATCTTTCGAGAATTTTTGAAGAAAATTCTTGGTAGTAAATGGAAAGTTTAATCTGGGTTATTTCTCACAAAATAAAACATGTCAGAGTTTAGATTTAAAAGAAACTTAAACTTTTCTAACATAGGGAATTAGTTATATGTTTAATCCTTAAATATTAAAAGCATTTTTCTTTAATATTTTAAATTTTGATGGAAAATTATTATTTATAAATAGTTTAAATTACATTGCGCTGCTACATTAACATTTTCAGGGGTAAGTTTTTCAGCTGCATCTTACACCGTAACAATAAGATATCCTTCAAACTGATAAAAATTACTATAAGTAGAACTATGCTTCAAATGTGAGAGGTTCTTTCACATTCATAATAAACAATATAAAATTTGCATGCTGTTGTAAATAATACGTTGGTACTGTAATGCTGTATAGATAAATTCTGATGTAAAAGAAACGTTTTCAGTGAAAAAAAAAAAAAAAACATTTTTAATATATAGTAAACATTTTTTGAGTGTTCATTTCTTACAACACATGAAGAAAAATTGTCACTAAAAAGATCAATTTCATGAAATAATTAATTAATAAGTTTGAGACAAAAGCATAAAAGATTTAAAAAAAAAACACAAAATTTTAATTTCATAAAAAAAATTTGTTTTGAGAAAGTTGTGCGAAATACAATTAATTCTTTATCTATCACAGGGTAGTTATAAGTACCATAAAATTTATCTATTACAAAAACTCTTTTAATACGTCAATTAGTTTTAATACTGTTTACAATGAGTTACAGATACATTACTTTATTTTGTTCCAAAAGCATTATTGGTTTCACAAAACAAAAATATTTTTAAAAGTATGATTCCTTTTGCTTTTGTATCTTTTCAACTTGAGGGCGCTGGGGAGGAGGGTGGTGATTTTTCAATTTAGAAATATTTCTAGATTTATATTGTAAGAACATTATGTTTGTGCACTCTGTAAAAAAAGTAGAAGGACACTCGAATTTTTTAATTAACTTAATTGTGTTTTATATTTACGGTCTGATTTTTTTAAGGGCATAATTTTATATGCATTCTTTTGTTGTGAAATGAAAAATTAATTGCTACCACAATTAATTTATAGAAAAATGAACTTATCTCAAAATTTCACTGTAAAAAAAGTAGAAGGACAGCTGGGGAAAATTGAATTTTTTGGACCCTTCTGCTATAGATAATGTAAGTAAGCATTATTATTTTATTGTTTTCATCAAAGAAAAAAAATATATCTCCATTTTTAGGTTGATTTTTTTGTTTGTTTGTTTTTTTAGAATGCCGAAAGGAATACCTTTAAATAATTTTCAAAAAGGCCAAGCCATAGCATTTAGAAAAGAGGGTAAAAGCATCAGAGAGATTGCTAAGCTGCTTAATGTTTGTAAAACTGCAATATCCAACTATCTTAGAAATCCAGAGCATCACGGTACTAAAAAAAGGACAGGAAGACCTAAAACACTGACGCCTCGTGATGAAAGAAACATTATCCGAGAGTTGAAAAAAAAAAAGATTCCACAATTTCGAAGGTCCGAATACGAGCAAATCTAGCGCATGTGTCACGCCAAACTGTATATAACTATATAAAAAAGTCTAAAGTCTTTATTTTCAAGAAGAGATAACATCATCCAAAATGGACAAAAATGCATATAGCCAATCGCTTATCTTGGGCGAGAAACTACATGTCTTGCACCACGGAATGGACTTCTGTCATTTTCTCAGATGAGAAAAAGTTCAATTTGGATGGTCCTGATGGATATCAATACTATTGGCATTGTATCAAGAATGAGGAAGAATTGTATTCCACTCGACATATGGGAGGGGGAGTTGGATGGTTTGGCTAGCAGTTGGATATGGTGGAAGAACGAGTCTAGTCATTTTGCATGGTAAACAGAACCATGAAGATTACATCCAGTTGTTGGAATCTGAACTTCTTCCTTATGGTTCAGAATTAGGTGGAGAAGATTGGATTTTTCAACAAGATGGAGCAGCGATTCACACCGCTACTGGCGTTAAAAATTGGTTCCACACAAATAATATCCGCGTTTTGTCATGGCCAGCTAAAAGCCCTGACCTTAACATTGTTGAAAATATATGGGCGACATTAGTTCGTCGCGTATACAGTGGAGGAAAATAATACGAATCTGTTGTCGAGCTTCAGAATGCACTTAACGATGTTTGGGACAGTTTTTGCCAAAGTGAAATACAAGCACTGTACGATTCAATGCCAAACAGAGTCTTTCAAGTGATAAAGGCAAATGGAAAGAAAACTTCTTATTAATATTTTAATTTTCATATAAAATACTTATGTGTCCTTTTACTTTTTTTACAGAGTTTCATCTAAGCAACAGAAACTATATTATGAAAACAAATTATCTTCTTAATTTATTTTGGATTATTATGAATTTATACTCATTTAGTTATAAATTGTTAGGCAAATAAAGATATTTGCGGTAACTTAATCAGTTGTGCTTTTATTAGTAAAAAGTCTAGTGTCCTTCTACTTTTTTTACGCAGTGTATATATTAAAACACACAACATACTAAAAAACAATTTTAAATAAAAGATTTGAGTGGGGTTATAAATATTGTACAAAATTCATGTAAATTCAAATTTAATGAATTCTTCTAAATCCTTCAATTCTTCTAAAATCCTTCAATTTTTTTAAATGAATATGTGAATAGTTTAATTTAGTTTAAACAATTTACGTAAAATGCTTTGAAAAGGAAAGAGTTCAGTGATTCATAATGCGGTACATAAAGGGTTAAAAAGCATTTATAGTCTTAGGTTTGCTTTTAAACCTACACTGCACCGTGTGCCACATTTGCATATACCTAAAAACACTGTAATTCTCATTACGTATTATGAATTTGATTAATATGATTGTTGCAACTGATCAAGAACAGTCCAAAGAACAGATTAACACTTCTTTTGCCCAAGTCAGATGAATGCATTTTACCAAAAAATAGAGTTTGTTTTTCAGATTAAAAAAAAAAAAAAAAAAAAAAAAAAAAAAAAAAAAAAATCGATCAATCTGTTAAGATAAAATTTACTTTTATTTTATTTTTACTGAATACTTAGAAATATGAATATAAAGAAAGTTTCAGAGTGTTAAGCAGATAAAATAAATTAATTTAAGACCATTTAGTTACAAAATATAACAATATATTATTTAAAAACTTTAATCATGGAAACAGATTACATGCAATAAAATATGAAATTTTTGCTGAAATTTATTTTTTACTTACTTTTTTTTTCCATTATTAGATCGATATATAGATTTAAATATTGTTTTAAATAAAATTTTTAAAAATCGTACAGTGAAGGGTTAAACTTCTGAATATATAATGTAATTTATTTATTTTTTATCTTTATTTTTTTTTTGTATCCTTCTGTTAAAAAAAATAATAATAATAGTATGATATGATATATTTATGATATTATGATATATGCTGATATATTTTTGCTTTTAGGGATATCATTTATAGTGGAATTCAAATCTATTATTTCAATCTTTAAAAATATATAAAGAAGAAATACTGCAATTTTTTAACTTAAATTATATATTTAAAATAAAACTTCCCTGCATAAAAGCGTTTATAAATATTTTGAATATTTTCTGTAACATTTTTTTTTTTAGCACTTTCCAACAAAGTTGAAAAGTGCTTATGCATTCGGTTTGTCTGGCCGTCTGTCCGTCTGTCCGTCTGGCCGGATGGCCGTCTGTCCGTCTGTCCGTCTGTCCGTCTGTCCGTCTGTCCGCGCTCTAACTCCCGTAAATATACTCGGATTGCTATGAAATTTTTATACGTTATTGATGTTTACCCTAGCACGAACCCTATTGAAAATGAAGTATCTACCATGATTAGTTTATCTACAGAGAGAATCAAAAGTTTCCCATTACATTACGGCCTATGGGGAAAAATCGTTAATATACTCGGATTGCCATGAAATTTTAGGACGTTATGGACGTTTACCCTAGCACGAACGCTATTGAAAATGAAGTTTCTACCATGATTAGTTTATCTACAGGGCGAATCAAAAGTTTTCCATTACATTACGGCCTATGGGGAAAAATCGTTAATATACTCGGATTGCCATGAAATTTTAGGACGTTATTGACGTTTACCCTAGCACGAACGCTATTGAAAATGAAGTTTCTACCATGATTAGTTTATCTACAGGGTGAATCAAAAGTTTTCCATTACATTACGGCAAATGGGGAAAAATCGTTTATATACTCGGATTGCCATGAAATTTTAGGACATTATTGACGTTTACCCTAGTGCAAATCTTATCGAAAATGAAGTTTCTACCATGATTAGTTTATCTACAGGGCGAATCAAAGTTTCCCATTACATTACGGCCTATGGGGAAAAATCGTTTATGTACTCGGATTGCCATGAAATTTTAGGACGTCATTGACGTTTATCCTAGCACGAACCCTATTGAAAATGAAACTTCTACCATGATTAGATTATCTACAGGGCAAATCAAAAGTTTCCCATTACATTACGGCCTACATGGAAAAATCGTTTCAAAGGAATTTTAAAGATGTTATACCCTGTCAAACATATTAAAATATGCATTTTATAAAATATAAGGTAAAATGTAGCTATTATTCATTTACATGGCCACACAAAAGAATTCCATTAGATAATGGTAAAAGGGGGAATTGTGTGCGACATATTTTAAATATATTAAGCTGTTTCATGTATAATAAAATTAATATATGTCCTGAAGCTTAATATAAATTATACGCTACTGTCTTGCATAATATGAAGTACATAGCATTTACAGGGCCTTACAAAAGATTTCAAATAGTATATTCTTTCGAAGTACCGTATATGTGTACGATGATGGCTGATGGAGGGATGAAATGCATTTTAATTATGATATGAGCGTTTATATTTCGCTAAGTATATGCACATTATATGGTGTGTATAAAAGTTATAGTTGATATACAGGGCTACCCAAAAGAGCTCACCAACGTTACTGTATATGAGCGTAAATTATTTAAACGTGGTTCTTAAATAAGCTATGCATTTTTACGCTGAGCTTCATTCAAGTTACTGAGAAATGTTTGCAGAATGTAGATAAAAGGATATACAGGGCCACGCAAAGAATTCGGTACATAGACGCCTATGAATGATAATTTATGAGAATGTGATTTCAGTTGTTTTAAAAGTGCTTTAGTTTACAATAAATTTTTGCCTAATGCTGACGTGTAATAAAGTTACAGTGTAAACTACAGGGCTGAACAAAAGTATTCAAGTGTGTTTCCTTCTAATAGTATGAAATGCTGAAAAAGAAATTTCAAGCTACTGGGTATTTTCTTGTTAAACTAAATTTTCCCATTATACCAACTGACGTATGAAATACAGAGCTGTTCAAAAGTACTGGAATACTTATTTGGGTATATTTGGCTATACACTATTATTTCCCTAAATAACAAAGTTTTCTTAAAGATTTCATTAAGTGTTGGAAAGTGCTTCATAATCTATGCTTAACGCATGATTTTTCTTACTTGTTTTAATTTAAAGCCAGAATGATTTTTTATATTGGTAGTGTCCTTTCTTTATGAATTGTTATGAGTCTAAAAAATGTGTCTTAAGAATATGCCGAATTTTAATTTTACTCTGATGGTATTTAATAAGCTTAAAAATATATTAGCAAAACAAGTATTTTTTCAAAGTTATCAATAACCGCACTTTCTGCAATGATGTGCTCAAATATTAATGGGATGTGCTGGTATAAATGATTAGAGACATCTACAGGTAGAAGTTTTTTTCTTGCTTTATATTTCATCGAAGAAATATAAGGTATAAATATAAGGCTTCTCTTTCAAAGAAGATTTTTTGAGAAAGTGAAGCCATACGTAACTTAAAATGATATAAGTAAATGATATATTATCTGTGTTATTACATATTATTTTCTGTATTTTAATATATTCTTTCTATTATATGTTATTTTCTGTATTTTAATTAATGTCTGAAATATTTTTTATACGGGAATTCTTCATTTTTATGAATGTGTTATAAGTCTAAAAATGTATCTTAAGAATCCGCCAAATTTTAACTTTACTCTAATGGTATTCACTAAACTTTTAAAAATATTAGCTAAAAAAATATCATATTATTTTTAAGTTGTCAAAAACATTACTTTCTGGAAAGATGTAATATAAAAATTAATGGGATGAGCTGGAATAAATGATTAGAAACATCTTTAAGTAAAGTGAGAAGCTTTTTTCTTGAATTATATTTCTTAGAATAATGTTTCGGACTCTTTTTTCCGGACTCGGAAGATTTTTTTCAGAAAGGGAAGTCATAAGTAACTGAAGCTGGTATAAGAGGATGGTATATTATCTGTAACAATTTTTTTAATTAATGTCCAAAAGATTTTTTTTACATACGAAATTCCTTTTTTATGAATGTGTTATAAGTCTAAAAAATGTAACTTAAGAATTTGTCAAATTTTAATTTTATTCTAATGGTTTTTAATAAACTTAAAAAAATATTACTTTTTTCAAAGCTACCAATAATTGAATTTTATGCAATCATGAGCTAAAATATTAATGGGGTAGGCTGTAATAAATGATTAGAAACACATTTAAGCAAAGTAAAAAAGTTTTTTCTTGCCTTAAATTTTTTCGTAGAGATGCTTATTACCAAAATCTTTAAAAAAGTTTTTTTGTGAGAAAGTAAAGCCATAAGTAACTTAAAGAAAAAGTATACATACATATATATATATATATATATACATATATATACATTTTCTTTTTCTTTTTTTTCTTTTTTTGAGAAAGTAAAGCCATAACTAACTTTAATTGATGTAAGTAGTTGATACATAAATTTATGTAATACTTTTTTTTATTTATGTCCAAAAGATTTGTCTATATAAGTTTTTGCGAACCGCCAATCTTGCAACCGTTTTGAAAATCGATTTTTTTGACGAATTTACACGTTTTCGATATTGGAGATTCTAAAACGTATCTGAACATATTTTTGTGAAAAAAAATTGCCCTCCGTCCGTTTGTGTGTCTGTCTATATGTCTGTCTGTGTGTCTATTTGTCTGAAAAAGTTCTAGCTCCCGAACAAATTGAGATACAGACTTTAAATTTTGTATGTACTTAGTATGTAAGAATAAAACGAAAACTATTTAATATAAGTAACTTCGATTATCCGAAACTATTTTTTTTTGACTTACAAAAAATTCGTTCCGATGAAAAGTATATAAAAAATTTCGATTTTTTTCATTTTAAGGAGTGACTGTAAAAGGCAATAAAATAACACAAATTTTGCATAAAGAACGATGTCGATGGAATTATCAGTTCCCAAGATAGTTGTAATCCTGTTTTCCACATTCTGCGATTTTTCATGACCCTGTATTTCATTCAAATTACAATTCAAAGATACGTTTTTATTGGAAATAAGACGCTTTATCCGTCGGAGTAAATTGTTATTTAATATGATTGTTATTTTTGAAGCTATAAGAAAGTTTCTTTTACGCATTTGATACTAATTAAGTAGTTTGGCGTTTTATATAATTTGTCGAAATCGGTTCATAAGCAATTTATTAATAGAACATTATTATGTATATTAAAAATATTTAAAAATACGTTTAAATTTTGTTTTAGTATTTCAATGCATTTTAGAAATAGTTCACACATGTTTAATTTTCATATATTATACGGTATTTACTAATGTATAATGCGCACTTTTTTTCCCAAACTTTAGCGCAAAAACCCTGATTGCGCGTTATACACGGAATACATTTTACTGTTTTATGTAATCACACGATATATCAATGAATCAAGAAATGCATTCATAGAAGAAATTAAAACTTGAGTCTTACTGAATAGAAGTATTCCTTTATTTTTATTTCACTCCTTGCATTTTTTTATACAAAAGCAGTAGTAACATTATTTAAACATCGCTTAGCAATCCTCATTGCCGCTATGGCTTTTTACGTAACGGTAACAACAAAAATCCATGTAATAGATACAGCTTTCCACTATAAATAAAAGAATCTGCAAGGTTAAAAAAATCTTAAGAAATTTTGTTAGGAAATTGAGAAACATAGAACTTTTTATCTAACTGCGACCCATGTAACATATATATATTTTTTTGTAAGATTGGTATAATTTTGCTAGCTTCATTTGTAAAGTTACAGATTTCTATCGATTTACAAAAACTAGTTTTGTAGATTTACCTTTCTCTCTCTCTCCGTTTATGTACAATGTACAGATAAAAGTTTGGCAAGAATAAAGATTTATGCAACTTTGTATTTGTAGAATTACAGATTTTTTTTTAAAGCAATGTAGACGTTTTTAAGTATTTCGTTCACAAGTGACGTCACTATATCATGACATTCACTACCTAAGCGAAGTCTAAAAAAAATCGACTGACGTAACATTTGTTTAGTTTTTCTTTACTGAAATTCATTTTTTGTATGTCATTCATTCATTCTCTTGCATGTCAGATTTAAGGTGCTCGTTTTATGCTCATATTATAAGAGATAAAAAAGTCGCTTTGTTTCATTCTAAAATTCTGGGTACGCGTTATACACGCATTCGAGGAATACATCGGTAAACACGATATTAATGCTTATCCATGATGGGTAAGTATTACGGTGGCACCTAACGACCAGTTTATGAATGTGTTATGAGTCTAAAAAAATTATCTTAAGAAATAGTCAAATTTTTATTTTACATTAATGGTATTTAATAAACTTAGAAAAAATAGCTAAAGAAATAATTTTTCAAAGATGTCAATAACCGTACTTTCTGGAAAGATGTGCTAAAATATTAATGGGATGGGCTGGAATAAATGATTAGCAACATCTTTAAGTAAATTGAGAAACTTTTTTCTTGCTTAGTATTTCTTCTGTGAAATGTTTATTACCGGGCTCTTTCAAAGAAGGTTTTTTTTTTAAAAAGTGAAATCATAAATAACTTAAACTTACATAAGTAAATGATATATTTTCTGTGTTCTTACATGTTATTTTCTGTATTTTAATATATTATGTCTATTAGATGCTATTTTCTTTATGTTAATTAATGTCCAAAAGATTTTTTATATGGGAATTCTTCCTTATTTTATGAATGTGTTAACGTTTAAAAATGTATCTTAAGAATCTGCCAAATTTTAATTTTGCTCTAATGGTATTCACTTTTAAAAATACTAGCGAAGGTAAGCTTTTAAAAATACTAGCGAAAAAAATATTATATTTTTTTTCAAAGTTGTAAATAACCGTATTTTCGGTAAAGATAGTCTAAAATATTAATCGAATGGGTTGGAATAATTTATAAGCAACATCTTTAAGTAAGGTGAGAAACTTTTTTCGTGCCTTATATTTCTTTCGAGAAATGTTTATTACCGGGCACTTTGAAAGAACGTTTTTTTGAGAAAAGGAATCAATAAGTAAATTAAACTGATATAAGTAGATGATCACTTTTATAGCAGGTTCAGTTGATAAATGTCTTCGGTTAATGTTTTTATTTTCCTAAGAAATAGGTTACGTAATATATTTTACAGGTATATTTAAGTATATTTGTGATGTCTGTATGGTTTTTACAGAATTATTTATGCATGCATGTTTTAAACAGAATGTTTTTACAAGCATAAAGGAATTTAAATTTAAACTATAAGTAGAAAAACAATAATCATTGATCCGAAAAACCTTGTTTCAAGATTTTTTTTTCATACATCAAGATATAGCTGATTTTCATTATATTAGTGTTTCCTAACAAATACGCATCATCGATTACAACCCTCATAGCATGCATGGTCACAGTGACATCACAATGACATCACTGTGAGTCACTGTAATTACATCACATCTGTGACCAAAATGCCACCACTCAGTGACGTCACATTGTGACTGAGACGTGACTTTTTAAAAAATGTTTAGAAAATTACAAAAGTTCTACAAAACATGCTATTTACTTTAAAAAACACTTTTGTCACAGTTTCGTAACGATGTTAATTTCAAAGTAGTCGCAAATGACACATTTTTCACAAATTTGTCACACCGTGACTTCACATAGTGGTCACAATGCGACGTCACAAAACGGCCATAACGACTTCACATTTTAGTCACTGTGCCTTCACATCGACGTCACATCGACGATCGATGGTCAACGACGTCGCAGCGACGTCACCATGCCTTACGGGAAATAATTAAAAAGTCGAATATGTATGTCTTACAAATGAATAAAGCTAAATAATAATGATTTTCTTATTTAAATTTGGTAAATATGAGAAGTGGTTGTTTACCAAAATATGTTGACTCAGTATTTCTCAGTATGTTTCAGTATTCTGTATTAAAACATCATTATAATTAAATTTTAATTGTTAAAATCTAAACATTAAAAAAAAATAAAGGGTACATTTAGAAACGATCTAAAAATCCCTGATCTAAAAATTCCTGTGATGTTTTTAAAAGTGTTTATTTCTTTTCTAATTTTTAAATACTTACATAAAATTGAAGGGACATAATTTATTTAAAAATAAAATTGTTCCCATTTTAATTGCTTATATGCACCACATTTTTTTCAAAAACATACTATTTTTTAAATTCCATTTCAATACATTTTTATTCTCATTTTCTGAAACTAAAATTAAATCTAAATAATTCAGATGATTAAAGAGATAAAAATGAAAAAAAAACACTAAAACTTAATTTACTAACTTTTCTTTTTACAATCTCTTTCCCCCACCCCCTTTTTTTTGTACATCTAAGAAGGATACAACAATTTCTTCCTTTGAATACATGCCAGTTCCTTACTTTCATTTCATATAACGCAATAATAAATCACAAATGTATCTGCCTTTGCCAAATTCCCTATGCTACAAATATATTTGTATATATGCATTGTGCGAATTTAAAACAGCTCGCATAAGTAATAAAATATGTTTTTGCTTAATGTTATTAATCATATGATTATAGATAAGGATTCGAGATTGTATTTATATTCAACAGTACCTCAATTTACACAATTTTTTCTTCGCTATAGCTTTGTCATAAAATTATCATAGGGTATTAATTTGTCGTAATATAATCATACGACAGAAATATTTTTAAAAATATTTTATGAATAAAATAAAAAAAACAATATTCCGTAAAACGTGTATATCCGCTCTCATCGAAATATTCAAGATCAGGGGACGTTATGTGTGACGTAAGATTAAAAGCGGGGTCACATCATTCAAGAACATGCGCCACCCAGCGGAAGTGGTGAACTTCACGAGGATTATTAAATAGACTGTAAATTCTTTTTTTTCCGAATGGCAAAGAAATATTTCTTTAACACTAGAACCGCCATTAGGGGTCATTATGAGCCCTGCCCAATTGAAAAGAACCGATTCGAACCAAAAATTTCTTGATAAGATTTGTTAAATGTGTGGAGCACAAAAATTGGCTAATTAAATAAGTTAAATAGTTTTAAATAAAACTTCTGGTGTCAAACAATTTTTATAAAACTTGCATAATATAGTTCGCGGTTCTAGTGTTAAAATTTGCGTAGAATAATTTTTAGATTTGAAATATTGTAAATAAGTAATGAATAAATAAGTGAAGTACGTTTAAATATTGCCATAAAATATACTAAAATTAAATATGAATTAAGTACGTAATACAAATATCGCTGATTTGAATGTGTTCAATTTTATTTATGTTTATTAATGTAATGAAAGATTACACATAAAATTTAGTAAGTAGTTAATATGTAAAGACAGAATTTCGCATTAGTCCAATTTCTACTAAGTTCTAGGTGAGCTAAATTATACAAAATGATATACAAGATTGTATTCCCTATAAGAATACAACGCTTGTCAATGTTTAGAATATGTATAGAACTTTATAACAAATAAAATCAAAAGTTTTAGATCCCTTTCTTTTCGTTTATCGAGAGCAGACGATAAGGGTCCAACATTTTCTTGGTCATATTGAATTTATGTTATTTAACTTACAAACATTTCAATCTTTTAATTTAAAACTGATTTCAATAATAAAATGAATATATAATATATAAATATCAGGAATATCTTTAATTTTAATGATTGCATTAAATATTGTATTATTAAACAAACATCGACCATTTACGTGTTTAAATATTTTGCGATTTTCGACAAAAATTTTCCAAAAATTGCAGATTAGATTTTTTAAATAGACAAAGTCATTGAGAGAATTTCTATTAAATATTGAATCTTTATTCCTTTATGAAAGATATATGTTGTTTACTAGATTTATACTAGCAAAATATTTTGTTATCCCTTTTATTTGATAAAAATATGAGTGCATTTGAAAAAAAATCTCATTGTCATTTTAATTTTAGGATAAAAGACAATATGTTTTCGCAGAATTTGTGCTTTTCCTCCTGAAATTAAAATGATATTGCGACTATTTTTTTTAAATTTGCATAATATTATGAAATCAAACTGTAAACATTGCAATAAATCTGGTAGATAAAATTCATCTGTAATGATTAAGTGAAATATCAGAAAATGTGTGCAAGAGATATGCAGATAATATATATCTGTGAATCTGTCATACTAAAATCCTACGTATTTACATTATAAACTTGGCCATCAGCTGGCTCAGCTTTGCAATTTACGTCACATTTCAGGATTATCTTTGTACGCTTCATATGCATGCAGTTTTGATTATATTATTATTTTAATGTCCAATATGGACATCTGACTAACTTGACTATGAATGTACTATGATATTAACCTTATTCTAATGGTTTATGAAAAGTATTAATACAATTTCTGTTAATTTTTTACGGTAGCTAAATTTAAAGTTTTTGCAATAAATTGTTTGAATGAATTTTTAATATAATAATAAAATAATTATAAAATTAACTGTTTTTTAGAAAAAATGTAAAAATATTTGTTTAATGTCTGTTAAACAATTTTGAAGTAATTGTAACAGAATGGTTGATATTTTGTAGAAGCAGATGTAATGCAATTTCTAATGACTTAACATTATTGATAAACTTAGATTTTTTTTCTCTTTCATATCAATGGCTTTATTTTGTTCATTAATGCTCCAAGACTCTTTTACGTGGAGAGCTCATTGCTTAATTTTTAATATTAAATCACTGGTATTTCAAAATAAAAATATTTTGTAAGGTAAGATTTACAATAAAAAATAACTGCTGTGATTAATGATTGAGTCTTAGCCCCTTAAGTGGTACGTATACTTGTTGCTCGTCCTTAAAGGGTTTCATTGAGATTTCCATCAAAATTTTTCATTGCGGAATAGTATCAGTGGTACGTTTCCCTCCCTTTTTGAAATACTGAAGAATTCATGTTTTCGGAACTAATAGGTCTAATACAAAAACTTATACACATTATATGGCCAATGATCACCAGTAACTTGTGATTTTAAAGGTTTTATTAAACATATATATAATATATACATGAGAAATTATGCTGAAACTCCAGATGTGTAAGCAGAATACTACATGTAATATATTTCCTGGAAGATTTTTTTCCCCAAAACCCCATAGGGGATAGTCAAAAATGAATGAATATCTTCTTGAAAAACACGTAAAAAAATGTAGCAAAATCGTTCAAAATGTAGACTTGATTAAGAGGCTTATTGCAATAAACTATGCTCATTTGTATAAAGATAACATGTATATTTGTAGAGAAATTGAAGTTTTTATAAAAAGAGCCCCAAATTTTTGTTAAGTTTTTTTGCACAGATATTAATATAAAAAAAAATGTTCTTTTCAGAAAATATGACAAACAACATTGTACACCATACCCTACAATCAGATATAAAAAATAATAAACATTTGATGAAAAATAAACAAGTTTATTAAATAATGTTTCAATGAGCAATAGTACGAGTGGTATTGTGTACTTGCAATAGTGTGTGTATCAAATACTGCATTTGAATACAGCCGCCATCTTTTTTGCTTCCTTTTGGGAAAAATGTTTCTGGGTTTATTCAATCGACGTCAATTTTCTGAGTTTTCAAGCTATAATTTTGAGACTTTCACAAAAGTTTCTTTATACATTTAGCTAATACGTTGTTACAGCTATATATTCATAGCATTCGCGCATGCGCAGTGAAATACTATTTAATAAACGTGTTCATTTTTTATTATTTTTTAATCATAATTGCACGGTATTGTGTAAAATGTCGTTTGTCATATTTTCTGTAAAGAATATATGAGAAATAATCATATATGATATTTATATTAAAAAATCTTCAAATTATTAGCAATAAACTTCGGGAAATTTAGGACTGATTTAATAAAAAACTTAATTTCTATTGAGTATACATGTTTTCCTCATGAAAATGAACACAGTTTATAAAAAAAGCCTCATAAACATGATTTACATTTTGAATGCTTTTGCTGCAAAAGTTTTTATGAGGTTATCAAAAAAATGTTCGTTCTTTTTCAATTTACTGACGGACCCCATTAGGTTTTCGGGAAAAAGGATTCGCAGAAATGTATGACATATACTATTCTGTTTATACAAATGAGATTTAAGGCTTATTTCCTGTGTATTTATCGAGTCTTTTGACAAAACATCTAAAATCGCAAGTGAACCTTCACCCTTGGTCATATAGTGTGTATACATATATATATATATATATATATATATATATATATATATATATATATATATATATATATATATATATATATATATATATATATATGTGTGTGTGTGTATATACCGTATTTACCCGTGTATAAGGCGCACTTTTTTTCCAAAACACTAGGGCAAAACTCCTAGGTGCGCCTTATATGCGGAATAATTTTTTACTGTTGGATGCAGTCGAACGATATACATATGAAAAAAGAAATTATTCAAAGAAGATATTAAAACTCAGAAAATGCTACTTAATTGAAATATTATTGTTTATGTATTTCGCTCCTTGCAGCTTTTTATGCAACAGATCTAGTGACATTATCTAAACGCTAATTAGCAATTTTCTGTACCGTCACCCATTCCTATTTCCCATCATTCTCTTACAACCCGAAGTCTAAAAATGCATTTTCGTCTTGTTTTCTGGTCTCGTGTAATGTTTGTTTCGACTTTTTTTTTAACTCAAATTCATTTGGTCATTCTTCATTAGCGTATCAAATTTATGGTGTTCCTTATGTACGAGATTTTGAGAAATCACCATTTTTACTGGTAAAGTAGGAGTGCGCCTTATACAGGAGTAAATACGGTATATATATATATATGGTAGGTATATATGTGTATATATATATATATATATACACATCCATATACCCATGTAATATTAATGAAATTCTACCTCTGTGTAACTGATTAAAAAATATAAATTCCTTGAAACTATTGTTCACATAAACTTTAAAATGCACTTATAATTGGCATTTTTTTATTATATGTTTGCAGAACTCTAATTTACAATCATTTCATCATTTTCAGAAATATATGAAATCTATTTTGATATTTAAAAATATATTTATATATATACATATTTAAGAGAAACATTTACATTTATTTTCATTTTCCCCCACTGCTATAATAATTTATAATTGATTAATAGCCCTTTAGTTAGAGTAAGTACTGTATTTCTTTTCTGATTGTAGTAAAGATGACAGAACTCTCAAAATATATTATACTTTTCGTATTATTTAGTCGATTTTTGTGAAATTTATTATTATATACACATATTAATTGATTGCTCCAAATTTCGGTATTTCTCTTTTCTGATAGAGGCCTGAATATATTGATCCAAATCAATGTTTTGCTTCGTGTATTTTGTAATGCATAGTGAAAAATAATTTTAAGTATTTACATAATTCCCTTCCTGTCTTTTTATGGTTTGCAAGAAAAAAGGTTATTTTTATTGTGGAATAATTTTCAATTTTTTGTACTGCTGTTGCCAATTACTGTTGTTATTTTGATTTTCTTATAATTTGTTATAACTTATATACAAATTTTCTTATAACGTAAATAAACTGTTTCCAAACTTGCAATATTATTCACCAGTTTTTATATTATTTGTAACAAACTAGTTTAAACATAAATATATTACATACAACAATTTGTAGAAAAAGTTCACGATATAATGTGCTGATTAATATAACCATATTGTGAAAAATACAGGGGTGCAAAAATCTAGGCGCCAGCAGGCATTCTTTCACCACCAAATTCATTTCGTTATTTTTAGTCTAATATTTTGTGTAAAATTATTGTGAGAATCAAAATGTCATTTAATTTCTACTAAAGAAAGCTTTTAAATTTTAGTGGTGAAATCACCTATATTTTTGCAGTCATGAAAAATAATATTGTCAATGAGATTATTTAATAAATTAATTTTTTTTTCTTTACAGTGAACGTGGCTGACAACATATCCCTCCAACAACAAATAGCCCAATTAAAAGAGCGCCTTCGCCATGCAAAGATGCTTAGCCAGGAACGTCTCCGGGACATTGCATCTCTTAAACAGAGCTTCGATAGGGTACTTCAGTCATCTTCTAATTTCCAATACCGTGCCAATCCTCGAGTGCATTTAGGAAGGGGAACTTTGTGGCAAGAAAATAAGCAATTAGGGCCTTACAGCAATGTCATTAGAAAAGAAGGAGAATTCGAAAGTTTAGACCTCCAGTTACCAGCACTTCATCATTATTTACCACATCTCATCAAAAATTTTGATGGGCTTCAACCAGCTTTGAAAATTGCGTCCTCTAGAACTGGTGGTAAGTCATACGTATTAAAAATGTCAATTAGAAATTTAATGATTAATTATGAAGCTTGTTTTAATTAATGAATTCAAAATATATAATTTTAATAAAACACATGTTGATTGTCTGTTGATATTTCGGGACACTGTCAATCCTCGAGTCCATTTGTGAAGGGGCAAGTAAATAAACAATTATGGCCTTAAAGTAGTGTTGTTAGATAAAGAAGGAGAATTCGGGAGTTTAGATCTTCAGTTACCAGCACTTCATCATTATTTAGCGCATCTCATAAAACAATTTGATTGGCTTCAGGCATCTTTGAAAATTTCGTCCTCTAGAACTGGGGCTAAATCATGCGTAATAAAAATATCTATTAAAAATGCAATGACTGAATTATGAAGCTTGTTTTTTACTAATGCATACGAAGTACGCAATTTTAATAAAACACACATGTTGATATTTCATGTGAAATATTTTACATCGAGAAACACAAGTTAATGTCTACAGAGAGATTTATAAATTTATGTATATCAGTTTCTAAAAGGTCTCTGTTATTCCGAGAAATTCAGATACATAAGAAAAAATTACTCTAACACACTATGGCTGGATTAACGAAAAAAATAATAATTTAATTGAGCTGTAATGCAAATAGTTAAGTGAGACATTATTAGATTGACCAAAATAGAATTTTAAGAACCTTATAATTTTTATTGAGTTTTTTTATCTTTCAGCAGTTATTTCTCTCAAGCCCTTAAATTTAAAATAAATTTATGATAAAATTCCAATTTTCGGAACAGCGATATGTTAACTTAAGAGCTTAGCCAGGAATGTCTCCAAGACATTGCATCTCTTAAACAGAGCTTTGATAGGATACTTCAGTCATCTTGGTACATTTAGAAAGGGGAACTAAACAATTAGGACCTTACAGTAATCTCGTTAGAAAAGAAGGAGAATTCGAAAGTTTAGATCTTCAATTACCAGCACTCTATCATTATTTACCAGATCTCCTCAAAAAATTATGACGGGCTGCAGCAAACTTTGATAATTGCGTCCACTAGAACTGGTGGTAAGTCATACACAATACAAATATCAATTACACATGCAGTTGATGAATTATGAAGCTTGTTTTTTACGGATGAATACAAAGTATACTATTTTAATAAAACACACATGTCGATTGTATACTGATATTTCATGAGAAATATTTAACATCATCAAACACAACATCATGTATACATGGGGGGAGATTATTAAAATTTCTGTATGTCGGTTCCTTGAAAGTTCGCTGTAACAACCACAGTTTCAGAGACTTAAGAAAAAAATATTTCTAACACTAAGACAACATAATTCCTAACATTGTATAGCTGGATGAATTTAGAAAATATTAATTTGATTATAATTAAGCTGTAATATAAATAAGTAAATCATACATTATTAATATAAATAACATAAAATTAAAAAAAAAGCTGTACCATTTTTTTTCTATTTTAAATTTTTTAGCACATTTTTCTTACAAGTCCTAAAACTTGAAGAAAGTTTATGATAAAATCCCCATTTTAAGAACAATGATACATTTGTACAATAGATGCCAATTTTACATTTTTGCATCTATTATGTGGAAAAAAACGCGAAAAAAAGTTGTTTCTATCGTAAAATATGAAAGTAATTTCCATCCATTTTAAAATTATATTGCTGATATAATTAATTTTTTCTATATCAATTCTTTTTTTGTGTGAAGCAGTAACTAACATTATATGTTACAAGTTCGGGGAAAAATGCACGAACCATTGTTTTCGCATGCAATTTCTTAAGGCATACTAAATAAACATAAAATTCGGTGATTATCATGTTAAAGTCACCATTTAACTTGTTCTATTGCAATGAAGTTTTTTAATTACGATTATTTTTATTTTTTATTGTTAATGAAACTCACAAGAGAAGAATATTTTACCTCTTACCAGTCACGTATTTTTGTAGTAAAGGATGTTTTAAATCAAACCATTTTGGTTTTGACAATCAATTTCAGTTTTCACATACGACCTTGACATTTTTTTTAAATTTAAAAATTCGTTATTATAATGGTTTGATTTATCGGTATTTATGCTGTTGATAACACAGATTTTAATTTGCCAATGTTAAAGAAAACCAGGAAAAAATTAATGTAGGGCAAAATTATTTCGCTGAACATCGTTATTAATATTCTGAGCTGGGCGTCCCTCTCGGCTTACTGTTATCTTTGAATTCTATGGGGACTAGGGTCCTCGTGGTTTACATTCGTACAGTCTTGTAACTTTTAGTGTTTCTGTGGTGACAACCAGTCCTCACGATTGTTTGAGGGACCAAATAGGGTGATATGCTCAGCATTGTGCTCCTCATTGACTCTTGTCGTTTCAATGACATCTGACTACTGTACCTGATCACTGAAACAAAAATGGCGACTTCCGAAGTCGGATCCTTTATAGCATGTATACATTCTCTTAAATTTGGATGCGAATAATTTCTTAAAGTGTTTTTCGAGTTAATATTCTGAAATTAAACAAATCGAAAAATGTTTTATAAAATATTTTTATCAAAATTTAGGGAATTGTGCATTCATTATTAAAATTCCGACTTCGGCAGCCGTCATTTTTGTCTCAGTGATCAGGTATAGTTTATAGTATTCAGGTGGCAGTGAAACGACAACGGCCAATGATTTCATGCCTAGTATTCAGACACCGTTGGTCGTTCCTGGCGGCTACGTAGTGTATTCTCGTTTCTGAAAATTTCGATTGACTAAGCGTCCGACCCTATTTTCTGCAGCATTGATTATTAAAAATTCATTGTAAATATTAGAAGGCAAATAAAAAATGTTCCATTATTTTTCTTGAAAAGATTTATTAAATTCTGTCACTCAAAACTTAAAGACCAGTTAATTTACCATCTGTTTTACATAACCTTTTAAACAACCTTGTTATATATATCAGTTTCATTGATTTTGTGCATGAGTTAATGGATTTTGTCTTTCAGCTAAAAGCACATTTCAGATTGTTGATGCAACATTCTAGGATTAAATTATTGCTATAAATTCTTTTTTTTTATCTTGTATGATTCTTAATTGCTATGAAATTGCATTTGAAACAAATTTAATTCTTTGATCCTTGTTCTGCAAAACGACGCATATTTCAATAATATATACAGATACATTGTTAATGAGCACCATCCTACTTTATGAAGAAAGTGTTGAAATAATAAAACTTACACATATTGCTTCAGATAAAAAATATATAACTTCAATTCACTATTTAACATTTATCATTAATATTTCAATTTAATTAAATCAGTAGAAAGACTTCGGAAAAAGACTTCGTTATTTTCCTTTTATACTTGACTAAGTTCTATCATTTAGCATTTAATACATATTGATCTTACGTCATTTTTATTTATTTTCTAAACCACCACTGGTATTAAATAACATAATAGGATTCTCTTTTAGAATTTCTTAATGGATTTTTCTTTATTAAAAAGTAAATGATACCGAGATGTTTTAATTGTCTTAGATTAAGTTCTTATCAATATGGAGTCTATTATTTTGGACATTCTTAAGACATAAATTATATCTACTTAGGGAAAATTCCGATTTAGTGTTTTCTTTTTGTAAAATGTAGATTTTTCTGTTAGGAATATGTAATTTTGAAGTAATGATGATTGTGATTAAAACAAGCATTGAATAAGAAAATGAAATTCTTACGCATACATTTTAACTTCAGTATTTAGCGTTTAAAACTATATTTTTATTTTAAATATTGGAGACAAGTGTAAAAATATCGCTTTATTTTCGTATACTTCGTTCAATCAATTTCGTCATTTAGCTTTTAAAGGCACATTTATGCAAGTTTCTGGTTTACTTTAATCGTTTTACTACCTTGAATATAGGTTTAATTAATTTTTGTGTTAGTAAAAGTACAGCAAATTGCTTTTATTGCAACGGTTTATTTATTTATTTTCATGAAAGATTCTCTTAGGAACCTATAAAATGTAACGATAATATGTTTGAAAAGATTTTGTTTCTGAATTATTCTACAAAGATAAATGTCTTCATGTAGAAAAAAAATGAAAAAAGAGAATAATATTTATACATACTTTGGTTTTGTCTTCAGAATTTAGCATTTAATACTAAACTTACTATTTAAATATTAGAGGCATGTGTAAAAATATCTCTTTATTTTCCGATATTTGCTTCATTAAATTTACTTCCTTACCTCTTAAAGCAACATTTATGCAATTATATGGTTTACACAACGACTTTCATCATAATAGTTAATAAAGCATCGGAATAATAAAACTGAAACATTTTGCTGCAGAAAATAATATTTCGATTTAATTTCCATCGGTAGATGTAAAAAAACTTATTTAATTTCTTTTTATGCATAACTAAATTCAATCGTTTGCATTTAAAGACCTGTGGACCAAACATCATTTTTACTTACTTCCTAAGTTATCATGGTATTGAATAACGCAATAAGATTATCTTTCCGTATTTATTAATGGATTTTTCTTTATTAAAAAGTAAATGATACCGAGATGTTTCTCTCGTTTTAGATTAAGTTCTTAGCAATATAGTGTCTGTCATTTTGGAAATTCTTAAGGGGTCTCAGGACTCTTAAAGCTTCCAAATTTTTGAAATTTAAATATTTTTATATGTTAAACTGCTATTTTTTCTGAACATTTTAATATAATTGTTTTCTCAAAATTCTCATTACAACAAACAATATGGATTTTGGAATTTTACCCGTTCAAATGATGAAGAGCCGTTTCTGAAACTTTTCTTATTTTTCTCTAAATGACATTTTTTCTATACCGCACACAATATCTCAAAATCTTGTGAGTATTTTCACATAAATTTTTAAAAATATATGTTTCATGTTAATCTGTATGAACTGAACCTAAAGTTTCCTTTTTATTGTTCAAAAAAATTTATTTCTTAGGTGTTTATGTTGTTGAAATTTTCGAAAATTTGTATTAGTTAAATACAACTTTGTATTCTAAATAGAAAAATGCTTCAAATGTAAATTTATTTAGTTTCAAGGTATATATTACAATCTTATATAAGTCTGCACCAAAATTTCCATTCTAATTGTCATATTTATTTTGTAATCGTGCGCTTAATCTAATATACCAATTTTGTGCTCGTCAAATATCTGACAGTTTGGAGCACCCTGTAAATGCTAATTCTGCACCCTGCAATTTTTTGAAGGTATAAAATGAAGGAACGTACTTATATCTTTCACCTCAATAAAAACTGTCTTTTAACAACATGAAAATTTTAAGATATTAAATGTCTAATATGGTCTCTTTTTAAAAGTTTTCCGATTTAAAGAATCCTGAGAACCCTTAAGGCATAAAATTTATCTATTTAGGTAAAAATCCGATTTAATGTCTTCTTTTTGTAAAACGTATTTTTCTGTGAGGAACATGTGTAAAAAAGATGTTTGTGATTAAAACAAGCATTGAATAAGAAAATGAAATTTTTACGCATACATTTTATGCATTTTAACTTCAGTATTTAGCGTTTAATACTAAGTTTTTATTTTAAATTTTAGAGACAAGTGTGAAAGTGTATTTTTATTTTCTTATATTTGCTTCATCAATTTTAGTTACCTTACCTCTTAAAGGCACAGTTATGCAATTATGGGGTTTACATAAGCCACTTAACTACCTTGGATATCAGTTTAATTTACTTTTGCATTAGTTAATGGACTTTGTGTTTTGTTTTAAAAGCACATTATAGCAAGCTGGTTTTAATGCCCCGTTTTATTTATTTTATTTTCATGAAAAATTCTCTTGGGAACTTATGAAGCGTTAAGATATTCTGCTCGAAATAATTTTTGTTTGTGACATTATTCTAGAAAGATAAACGTCTTCATTTTTTATTTAAAAATAATCCAAAGCAAAAGAATAAAATTTGTACCTATTTCCTTTAGTTTTATGTTTGAATTCGAAGTAAAAAAAATAAAATTTATACTTATCTCATTCCGATTTATGTTTAAATTTGAAGCAAAAGAATAAAATTTATACATATTACATTCAATTTTATCTTCAGTATTTGGCATTCACTACTAAATTTTAATTTTCAATATTAGAGTTAGGTGTGAAATTATGTATTTTTTTGCTGTCTTCATTAGATTTATTCCCTTCACTATTAAGGATTATTTAGGAAATTATCTGGGTTACATAAATAACTAAACTACCTTGAATATCAGTTTAAATTACTTTTGTGATAGTTAATGAATTTTGTGTCTTATTTTAAAAGCACATTGCAGTAAGCTCATTTTATTGCCTCAATTTATTTGTTTGTTTATTTTTTCTTTCATAAACGATTCTCTTGGCAATTTATGAAGCGTAAAGATAATCTCTTTAAAAAGATATTTTTTCTAATATTATTCTACAAAGATAAACATCTTCATTATTTAAAAAATAATTCGAAAAATAAGAATAAAATTTATACATATTTCCTTCAATTTTATCTTCAGTATTTGGCATTTAATACTAAATTTTGTTTTTACCTATTAGAGATAGGTTTAAAAATATGTATTTATTTTCATGCGTGTCCTTTATCGAATTTTGTCGCCTCAACTCTTAAAGCACGTTTATGAAATTATCTGGGTTACATAAACCACTAAATTACCTTGGATATCAGTTTAATTTACTTTTGCGTTAGTTAATGGACTTTGTGTCTTATTTTAAAAGCGCATCAGCCTGGTTTTATTGCTTCGGTTTATTTATTTATTTCACGAAGACTTCTCTTGCCAATCTATGATGCGTTAAGGCAATCTGAAAGGATTTTGTTTCTGTCATTATTCTATAAAGATAGACATCTTCATTATTTCAAATAAATTTGAAACCGGAGAATAAAATTTATGACTTTGATATTTCCGTCATTTTAACTTCAGAATTTAGCATTTAATACTAAATTTTCATTTTCAATATTAGAAATAGGTGTCAAAATATGTCTTTATTTTCTTATGTTTACTTCATTAAATTTAGTCCCCTTGGATTTTGAGTCAGTTAATGATTTTTTTTTCTTATTTAAAAAGCACATAAAAACAAGCTGGTTTTACTGTCTCGGTTTAGTTCATTTTTTCACAAAATCTTCTCTTAGAAACTTTCGATGCGTAAAGATAATCTTAAAGGATTTGTTCTCTGACATTATTGTACGAAGATTTACATCTTAATTATTTCAAAAATAATTTGAAACAAAAAAAAAATTATACGTATTTCCTTTCAACTTTATCTTCAATATTTAGCATTTAATACTAAATTTTCATTTTTAATATTAGAAACTGATGTAAAAAAACCCCTTATTTTCCTTTTTTTGTTTCATTAAATTTAGTCCCCTTATCTCTTAAAGCACATTTCTGAAGCAATCTGTATTACACAAACAGCATTTACCTTGGTTATCAGATTAATTTAATTTTGAGTTAGTTAATGGTATTTTTTCCTTATGTAAAAAAAAAAACATTACATCAAGCTAGTTTTATTGCGTCGGTTTGTTTTATTTCATTTCTTTTTTTTTTTTTTTTTTTTTTCACAAAATCTTCTTTTGGGAATTTATGATGCATAAATATCATGTGAAAGCATTTTGTTTCTGACATTATTGTACAAAGATAGACGTCTTCATTATTTCAAAAATAATTTGAAATAAGAGAATAAAATTAATACATATTATCTTTCAATTTTGTCTTCCCTATTTAGCATTTCATATTAAATTTTCATTTTCAATGTTAGAGACAGATATGAAAAAATACTTTCCTATTTCTGTTTCATTAAATTTAGTCCTGTTATCTCTTAAAACACATTTATAGAAATATCTGAGTTACACAAACTAGCAAAACTGCCTTGGATATGGGCTTAATTTATTTTTGAGATAGTTAAGGATTTTTTTCTCATTTAAAAATCACATTGTACTAAGCTGGTTTTGTTGTCTCTGCTTATTTTTATTTGATTTGATTTTTATTTCACGAAAGCTTCTCTTGGTAATTTATGATATGCGTAAAAATAATCTGAAAGGATTTTGTTTCTGACATTATTGTACAAAGATAGACATCTTCATTATTTCAAAAATAATTTGAAACAAGAAAACAAAATTTATACATACTTTCTTTGGTTTTATTTATAGTACTTAAGATTTAATACCAATATTATAAAGAGGTATAAAAAATATCTATTTGCCTGTTTCTGGTTCATTAAAATTAGCCGCTTAACCTCTTATTAATGAAATTATCTTTGTTAAACAAACAGCAAAACTACCTTGACTATCAGTTTAATTTATATTTTTAGTGAGGGAATTTTTTTTATTATATAAAAGGAACATTACACCGAGTTGGTTTTATTGTCTTTTTTTTTTCACGAAACTTCTCTTGCCAGCATATGATGCTTAAATGTACTCTGAAAGGATTTTATTTCAGACATTATTGTAGAAAGATAGACGCCTTCATTATTACAAAAAAAATATTTTAAATAAAAGAATAAAATTTATGCATATTTCTTTCAGGTCACTTAGCTCATAAAAACACATTTATGTAATTTTTTGGTTCACATAAACTGCTTTATATATTTTAGATATCAGTTTGATTTACTTATGAAATATTAAATGGATTCTATTTCTTATTTTAAAAGCTCACTTCTACAAGGTGGATTTCTTATCTCGATTTTTTATTTTATTTATTTCTTTATTTCATGAAAATTTCTGTTTAGAATTCATAAAGCGGAAAGATAATCTGTTGAAAGGATTTTCTTTATGACATCATTTTACAAGGATAGACGTCTTTCTTATTTCAAAAATAATTTTAAACGAGAAAATAAAATGTCTCCATATTTTTCTTAGATACTTTTCATACATTTCCACTCAAAATTTAGTACTTACCAGCAAACTGACACTTTAAATATTAGGTGTGGATAAAAAACACCGCATGTTTTTTTTTTCTGTATAAATACATATGTATACTTTTTCGTTTAAAAAAATTAACTTTAACTTTTTGGTGATTCTATTTCTAACTATGTATTGATTTATACAGCGCAGTCACATTAATATGATCACCTTCCTATTTAAGTTTTTTTCTTTAATATCTAGACAAATACACGAGGATATAATCTGAAACTCCAGGTTTGAAAAAAGATTAGTACAGGTTATATATTTTTTGGAAAATGTTTTCCTGAAATCCTATAGTGGACCCCCATCAAATTGAAAAAGAACATATATTTTTGCTGGTAAACATACCAAAACTAATATAACAATAGCATTCAAACTGCAGAGTATGTTTAAATAGGTTACTATAGTAAACTGTGTTCATTTTTATAAAGATAGCGTGTATACTCGTAAAGAAAGTAAAATTACCCAAATTGAGGTTTTTATAAAAACAGTCCCAAATTTTGTCAAGTTTTTAGCTTATAATTTGCAAAATTCTAAATATATAAAAAAAAGTTCTATACAGAAAACATAGAAAACAATATTGTACTCAATACATTGTAGTCAGAATTTAAACAAAATCAAAATTGTATGAATAATAAGCAGGTTTACTAAATAATTTTTCAGTGCGCATATGTAAAAGCAATCAAAATATAATTTACATAATGTGTTACCTAAATGTATAGAACAACTTTTGAGAAAGTCTCAAAAACAGAGCTGTAAAATTTTAAAAATTATAGATAGAATAAGCTCAAAATCCGTTATTCCCAAAAAGAAACAAAATGAAGAAAGGCTGTATCCATATATTTATTGATTAGTATCAATGCAGCATGAATTATTGCACGTACTATTATATTTGGATACAATCCCTCATCTTTTTGTTTCACTATGGGATCAACAGATTTTGAGCTTATTCCACCAAAGATAATCTTCAGAATTTTCAATCTATGTGTTTGAGACTTTTTTTAAAGTTGCTCTATAAATTTAGCTAATACATTATGCAAATAAAATTTTGATTGCTATCACGGATGTGTAGAGAAAAATATATTAGTAAACCTACTCATTATTTATACAATTTTTATTATTTTTTAATTCTGATTACAGATTTTTGTATACAAGGTTTACCATGTTTTCTGAAAAACATATTTTATGTTAAGAATTCTGCAATTTATAAGAAAAAAATTCTGGGATTAATTTTATGAAACATTAATTTCTCTACGAGTATGCATGCTAGCCTTATAAAATTGAATACAGTTTATTACAGTAATCTACTTAATCATAATCTACAGTTTGAACCTTTTGCTGCACAGCGTAATTTAAAACATATTCATTCTCTTATTAATTGTTGCCGCCCATCTCCCAATGAGATTTTAGAAAACAAACGTTTCCGGAAATATATTTTGTTTACACGCTTAAAGTTTCGAGATAATTCCTCGTATATATATATATATATATATATATATATATATATATTGAAAATATTTAACAAAGTTTTAAAAATCCCAAGGTCGTCATATTAATATGACTGGACTGTGTATGATATATTTAATATTAATTTTATGTAATTAGACGGCAGAATACAAGGTTGCATAAAATATCGTGTATCTGAGGAATATAGATATTTTGTAAGTTATATATGACATTTTTTGATTTAAATTGTTAAAAGCTTTAATATAAAAATAATAAATACACCAAATGTTACCCCAGGATTATAAATCATTTATTCGAAAGCTATGTGTGTGTCTTTTATGGACATAAATATGTATACTTTTACAATATATTCTTATTAAAACATAGCGAAGTCTTTTATTAAGGAATTCAATATTTATGCATGTCATGTTATTTATACAATAAACTCTTGATTAACTGGGATCGTATTATTTGCGTTGCGGATCAATCGGGATGGTAAAAATCTGGCACTTTTGGATGCATTTTATATTATGCTGATGCTGCATGGAAATAGGTAAAAAGCACCATTTTTATGATATGATAATGGAAATTTTACCGGATAAAGAAAATTAAACTCCTACAAATGATGATTGTACTGATTTTCAGAAAATACAAATCTTTGAAGATTTTAGGAAGTTAAATTGTTCTGGAAATGTGGGCGAAGAAGCAGCAGAACAATGGATTAACGAAGATTCAACATTGAAATATTACGAAATTTTAAGTGATGATAAGTGATGATTTCAAGTGTGTCGTGTGTCGCTTGTGGTTCAGAAGAAAGAAGGAATATAAAAAATATGTCCTGAAAATGAAGAAGAATATCTATATAAGAAATGTAACTCGTCAAACTTTAACTGACTTTGGAGAATTAATGCGCATTGTAATGTTACTGAATTACTTGAAGACAGAAAATGTAAACACATGAGCTTGAAAAAATGTTGCGAAATACGCATATTATATTGACTGAAGAGTAAACTAAAAAAGCAAAAGAAACTTGTATTATTTCATTCTTCAAAATAAAAAAAAACAAACCGTGAAACAGTATTTTCAGTTTTTTATATTAATTGTAAATCTAAATGTTATTAAAGCTTACGTTTTTTCTCTTTCTTTTCTATTAATCAAATTATTATTGATCCATTGTATACGAATTTGACATTTTCTATACTTTTTCAAAATTTCTAATCAAAGTTTTCGCAAATTCTATTATTCGAGAAATTTATTCGCTTATCCTAATGGGACATTTCCCGACTACTTCGGTTAATCGAGAATTTATTGCACATCCTATTCAATTATTTAAATAAATAAAAACAATATTCTTCGATTTTGTCTTTAAATGAAATAAATCTTTTCGTTAAAAGACAAGCGACGCTTAAATATATTTGTACGAAACAAAATTTAACTAAACTCACTAAGGTGTAAAATGACTCTAACTACGATTCTAGGGTAAGACTTGTGTCATATGAAATTTTTAATGTCAAATATAGTTAGCTGAAGTTATCTGAAGGATTAAAATGCTATTTTTAAATTAACTATATGTTTATATTCGTGTATGTGTAACAGCAGAAAAGCCAGAAATTTTACTCAAGTTCTATAAAAAATATTTTGCTCACTCTATGTTTACATTTATAACTGTTTAACTTTATTACATAATTTTGTTTTAAACTTATTTTATAAAAACTTCTTCTAGCTCGAACATAAATATATTCATTTGTAAGAGGTAAAAATGACATCTCACGACCCTTCAAATGTTAAACTTTGCCACAAGTTTTTAGTTATGAAAACATGTTTTGTTTATGTTTAGAAAATAAGTGTATTTTCCTTTTCTAGTGACAATGGTTATGGGAATACCAACTGTTAAAAGACCAATAGAGAGTTACCTTATTTCTACATTAGAAAACCTTATAGAAAACATGGATGAAAAGGAGAGGGAAGATGCCTTAATAATCGTTTGTATAGCAGAGGTAAAAATTTATTTTAGAATACAGTAAATATGCTGTTTCTTTTATACATAATAATTCAACAAGTTTCGACAAGCAATGGCTTTCGCCTAAAAAAAAAAAAAAAAAAAAAAAAAAAAAAAAAAAAAAAAAAATTGAAATGGCCAGCCCAAACGCCCGACTTAAATCCAAGAGAAAATCTTCGGAAAGAAGTTTGCGGAAATATAAATATTCCTACTAAGTGGAAAGTTGTAAAAAAAGTGCAAGAAATGTGGAAAAAACATACCATAGAATATCTTTAACCGCTGATTGTATGAATATCACGTTGCTGCACCGAAGTACTTATTACTTTAGTTAAGATGATAAAATACTAATTGTAAATGTCGTTTATCACTATAATTTTCTATTACAATACCATTTTTTACCAAATTTGTGAAGGTAGCCGGAAACTTTTGAGAACATGTGTTTTCTTTGTACCTAATTTTGTCAAATAAATTTATTGATATTTGTTTGTTATTCCATAAATAAGTTTCTGACTATTATGTAAATAAAATGCATAAGTATAACTTTGAGATTCCTCTTCATATGGGTATACTTAGAAATTAACTAAAAAATTGTTAGTGGCCGGAAACTTTTGACCGCCATTGTATGCATAAAACAATTTGGCTAACTCATAGAGAACCGTTTATTCTCTAAACTGTATCCACAAAGCAACTAAAAATAAAATTGAAAAATTGAAAAATATCTAAGCATTAATAATACGACTTAAATGAAAGAAATTTCGCTACTATCGGAAAACAAAAAAATACAAGTTAAAACTAAGAAAAAAAACTAATCGTCTGTTTGACTCTCACAACAGTTAAATTTTACTTGAATGTTCAGTGTATAAAGAGCACTATATCATTGTATGAGGAGTAATTTAATCTTTGTATGAATCAATTTTATGTATGTGTTATAGTAAATTTTATTTATAGGATATCGTTAATAGTAATCTGTTATTATTGATAATAACCAAATGATATCAAAATAGACAGGTTAATATGATATATATTTATTACAATTTATCAAAATAACCGGTCATTATTAATAAATATCAATCAAGGTTGGAAAATGTTATAAAGTTTAAATCCTTTAGCTTGAAATTTTTATTTCGTATACGTTGTTTTTCTAAATATTTATTGCTAAAAGTACGCATTTCAAAGCTACATAGTTTATTCTTTGAATATGCCAGTGTTTAAAATTTTTATCTAATTCATTCAGTAATTATATAAAGAATTATTTTAAACTATTTAGTCTTATGAATGGAACACTTCTTTTGATTAAGTATTATTGTCTCTTAAGTATTATTTTTGTTATTAGATTCAAACAGGCATGATAGAACATATTTTTGTAAAGAATATATTCGTTACTAACCTCAATTAATCATAATGACCAAGCTTCATCGGTAATTGTTAATAATACCCGTTAAATGTGATTGCTATGCAACATTTATCAAATTTAAAAAATGCTGTTATTATTAAAAAAAACGGTTATCATTATTAATCACCGGTTATTATTAATAATTACCGAATTATTCAAATTAACCTTAACATATGAATTTTTTTAACCCCCATATGAGATCTTTTAAATCTTTATTGAGATGCATTTTTTCATTTCAGTTTTAAAGAATCATTTAAAATGCATTTAAATTTCAGAAATATAAATTAAAAATATTACTTTATTTTAGATTGATAAAGAATATGTACAGGAGCAAACCAATAATATAAAATCTAAGTAAGTCTTTTAAAATCGATTAATTTTTTTCTATATGCATTAGGTTATACTGAGTTAATTCACAATTGTATACTTTCGTTGCTATTGGGAATTAAGATATGTACAGAGCATAAAATGGTGAAAATCCTAAAAAGTATATTTATTTAAATGTGTATTTTAGCAATACAGTTATTTTTATAATTGAAACGCTTTTTAGAGATTTTTGTATGTCATTTGAAAAACATTTATTGAATCTCGAATGTTAATGATTTGTTACGTATTGTTTATATTTGTGCATTTCTTCTTCAGGAGTCGCAGCATCCCTAAAATTTTCGCACTTTCTACCAATATTTTAAATCACAAATCTTCGTGTTAATGATTTTTTTAACATCTATAAAGAAATTCTGCAATAAATATTATTGTTTTAAAATTGTGACAGGAAAGTGTGAAAATTTTAGGGACGCTGCGACCCCTGCTTTTTATATGGGCTTGCTAATAATCGTATCAAATGCTGTAATGAAATATTTTACATTGAATATTTTATGTCTCATTTTTCAACAATAAACATAATATTGCGTTACTATATCTACGATAAAAGCTCGATAATGCAACAATAATGCTCATAATAAGTAATTGTATTATAAAAAAAGAAAGAAAAATCCTAGATTTAAAATTTTAACGCGTTTCAAATAAATAAGAAAATGTGAAAAAACATATTCGCTACAAAAAATATTATTTTAATTTTAACCATAATTGTTAAATTACGCTTTATTGTTAAATTACGCTTATACTAGTGAATGTGGTACTTTTGCATTTGGAAAAGAAAAAAAGTTAATAATTTAGTGTTATAATTAAATAAATTAATATCTTCTGCTTAATTATTTCTAGTTGGAAATACTTCTGATGAAATTTAAAAGGATATATCCTCCCGAAAGGATGTTTAAGTGCCTATTTAGGAAATCAAAAGTCCTTTGACTTTTGATATCACCAGCTTTAAGACTTTACAGAAACATTTTAACAATCAGTCTTCACTTTATTTTACTAATGTAATTTTAATTTTAAAAAATTAAGTATTTTTTCGCATTGTTATTAATATAATGATATTGTATTTTTTCTTTTAGGTTTCAAAAACACCTTGACACAGGTTTATTAGAAGTTATAGCTCCATCAGAAGGTTATTATCCTGATTTCAACAATTTAAGAAATACATTAGGTGATCCAGTGGAAAGAGTTAGGTTAGTTTTTACAATTGAAAAGATATTTTGTAAAAATAGGGCCAGGAAACTTAAGAAAATCTAGAAAATTAAGATAAAATACAATAAAATTCCTTTATTGTAGATACATTTTGCTTTTTCTATACACAAGACTTTAGATATTCAGTCTAAAAGTCAAGCTATAGAAATAAATGTCAATAAATAAATAAATAAATAAATAAATAAATAATATATATATATATATATAAGAAAAGAACATATTACTTAACAGACAGACGCCTATGTTAACATAAGCTCTATTAAAATATGTGAATCTTACTGCAATAATATCATGACGTAACATTCAATACTTGTGTGTGTTACGGGAATGAAGTCTTAGTGCAATCCTATGGAAAATATGCAAGTTCCAAGACCTGTTTCTTTGGTGGTGTAGTGTAGTGGTGTATTTTTGTCGGCCGATTATCTACGCTAGGGATATAGGCCCAGGGGGGGATGCCCTTCGTGGGGGTCTTTCTAAGGGAACCTAACCCGTATTCACGCAAGGTTCGAAGAAAACCACGAAAACTCCGAACGGTTAGGCCGACGGCCACGATTGGGTTCGAACCCAGCACCTGCCGTCTACCAGTTGAGAGGTCTAAACCTCTCGGCCACTGGTGGAGCCCCTGTTTCTTTGGAAACTACCCGATTGATTTCGAAATTGCAATTCATATTCATTTCATTAGGTTAAGATTTACGACAGATAGTTTTTTCTGTGACGAAACCTTTTTTATTATGGAACAAAAGCTATTTTTCAGATTCCCTTTTTCAAAATTTTTTTCTAAAACCAATTAGTTTTTTTTTTCTTTTCAAGACAATCTTCAAATATGGTCCTATAGTTATATTCTACCATCAAAAATGTTTTATCAAAATCGCTCGAGAACTTTAAGGCTTAATCGGGGTTTTTAACTGAAAAGTGCAATTTATTGAAAAGCTGAGAAAATTACAAACTCTTAACTTGTGTAAAGTTTCATTTTTATCAAACACATGATAAATGTAAACAACTCTATGCATCATAAATAAGTATAAAATATTAAATTAAAATTAACGTGACATAAATGTCGGTATGACGTTCCATTCGTAACTTCACTTGACACAGGGCTGAAACAAACGATTATTTTTATATTCTAACTGCCACCACTTTTTAAAAACAGAAATCATTAACATACTCTTTGAAAATATTTTCAAGAAAAATATACTTCAAACCGTATGTCAGAAAAATATTGATCAGAAAAAAAAATATAGAAATAGTCACTTATGGCAGTCTTGTTAACAATCCTGTTGAAAAGTAAATTATTTCCAGTAACATTTGGAGCAATACAAATGCAAATTTTGACTGTGACAAAATTACTCAAAGATAAGAAAAAAAAAGAAATTTGAATAAAAAAATAGAAAACAATAAGTGTATTATGTAGCATAAAGCTTAAAATGTTAAACATTTTATAAAATACAAAAAAAAAAAATCTAATGAAGTTCATTTTTAGATCGGTTTTATCACAGATAATACTTACCGGAGGTCACGTGCCCGGCTTCTAAACGTAAATTATTTTTTCCTTAACGAAACAGAAAAGGAAGATCACTTTTACTGTACAAAAAACATGTTTTTACGCAAAAGGCATACACTTATATATTAAAATAACAATAAAATATTTTAGCCTGAAATAGCACACTTCCTTACTTCCAACCGAAAAGATTTCAAATCCTTTGGGGTTTTTCCGTAATGCTGTAATAAAGATAAGTACTATAAGTAAAAATGCCAGATTTTGACTAATGTGTACTATTTACTGTGTGTGTATCCATTGCGGCCAAAACCCGAAATTGGCCAATTCTACAATAGGACAGCAACGTTTAAAAAAGACTGATCAATTCTAAAATTCGCCAACAAATTCGCGAACTTTCCAGATGCGATTGTCCAATTTGCGAAGTGGTCACATGTGATTGGCCAGTTCAGTAAATAGATATAGGCACTCGGCTTAATCTTTTCTAACATAGTTGAAAGTGCCTATGAATTCAAGTAATCTAGCCGCTAGTCTTTCCTCTGCTCTAACTTGAGCAAAGGCTCCGGTTAACTTGTAATTGTTATCTTATTTATTTTATCAAAGAATTTCTCTATTGAAAGGGAATTGTGTACTATTTTGGTTAATTTGATGGGATACACAAAAATATTTCATTTCAATATAATCTATGGGGATCGTTTTTACTCTAAAGAGTAGCATTTAAATGCCCAGTTCGGATGCTAGCCAACGCTTCCCAGCAAGGTCGCGAATTGGCTGGCCAAAACCCGAAATATGCTATTCGTTTTATGTATTTCGGAATTTGGCCAGGAAGCTTGGATAAACTCCCAAGCTTCCTGGCCAATTCTAGAATTGGCCAGGCTCTGGGTTTTTCCCATAACATATATATATATATAATAGCACTTATTACATTCTTTGTAATAAATTTATTTGGTAAGAGTATTAGTTTGGTAACACATTGTATAAAAAATATTTTGTTTAAAGAAAGTTACATGTACTATAATCAGTTTTATATGCTTGAATAATGTATAGAGAATCTGGAACACGCCATGCATCTTAATGAATTTTCCTGCTTTATGTGACTATTTCGTATTACAAAGTAATAGCCGTCAAAGTTGTTCTCCCTTCAAAGATAGAGATTATAATATTAAAATTTCCTAAACGGGTCAAAATTATTACATTAATTAATTTTTTGCAGCTGTTCCATTAAGATTTATTCTATTTTTTACTTAAACTTACAAGAAAAAAGTAAATTCATATAACGTCTTTTATTAATTTTTTTAAACTAATTAATTTAGTTGGAGGTTACAACAATGCGTTATATTTAAAATACTATGTTTAAAAAAAGTTGATTTATACTATAATTATTTTTCTAGGTTTAAGTATTTTATAGAATGAAGCTGTAAATTCGTAATATATATTCATGAATGAGTATGTATTTTAATATATTTAGGTGGAGAACGAAGCAAAATTTAGATTACGCTTATTTAATGATGTATGCTCAAGCTAAAGGAACATTTTATGTTCAAGTAAGTTTGAATTTTTATTATAAATGTTAATTATTTTCAGCAATTTTTTATTTTGTTTCATCAACAAGAATGTGTTGATGAAGAAAAAAAAGATATACGCTGATTAAACATATGAACAGGTGCGTCAACTCTACATTCGAAAATTGAAAAACCTTCACTATCAGTTTACTTGTAAACGAGGAAGCCTTTCAATTGCCTCAACAAAGCTCTTGACAGTATTGTCAGATGTTGAGGGTCGGTCACGAAGCATTTCATTGGCAACGCTACCAGTTTGTCTGAAATCGTTCACAAGTAGTTCTCCGTATTTTCGATGGTACTGTTGACACATCATTTGATATGTTTATCACACAATTTCCAGGAAACAATGGCTATTGATTTCTTTAAGGAGATCATTTCTTTAAACACCTGTGAAAGAAATCACCGGATGAGCATTTTCATAGAAATAGATCATTATTTTTGGAATACTTTGTAAACAACTAATGATTTTAATGAAAGTTTTTATTTCTATATCTTGCAAAAATGTAATGTATAATAAAGACGATACATTTAAATTTAGTTAAGTATAGTGCAATGTTATTTCATCTTGTATATCTTCACTTTATATACTCGTGACGTAATGCAGAAGGAAATTGAAATGATATAGTAAAGCTACACTCATAATGCATAAATTTATACATTAAAGTCGGTATACTGGTAAAACGAAAACGATTTATAATGCAAAATGTCATGTACGTACATTGTCAGATAAATGCCATGTGCGTCATATTCAAAATACGCACTGTTCTGCGCATAATTTGATAACTCATTAAAATGTTTAAGTTTGTTATAAGTTAGCAGATAACTTTGAAATGTACCATTTAAATCGTTAATTGTACATACGTACACTTTTCCTAGTATAATGTATAACAAGTTGGAAATTGCACGGGAACGTAGCAAATGAGGTGCGTTCGTACGATAACGAAGTTTTAAAAATAGACAGATCTTGCTATATTATAGCAGAGCGTACTCCGGATACAGTATAGTAATCGAAATCTTTACGTTTCTGTAAACATTCAGGAAGTAATTTTTATTACACCTCAGCAACGTATATCTTATTCATAAAATGTGAAATAGTTGAATATAATTAAAACACGTACCAAACCACGTTTCCCCGTATAGCATTATGTAGTGGAATACTTTTGTGTGGCCCTGTAATTTAATAATAAAAATTCTTTGCATCACAGATTGTACAGAATGTACATTTTAGTATGTATTTCATAGATTCATGCCAATTCTATTATGTTCGAATGAGTGTAACATCATTAAAATGCATTTGAAACTTTTCCCCCATTGACCGTAATGTAACGGAATCCTTTTGATTGTCCCTGATCTATGCATCCGATTTTCATAAAATTTGAAATGACTCGACAAAATTACGCAATAATTATATGTTTTAAATTTCAAACGATTAAAATGCATTTAAAACTTTTTTCCCTATTGACGACCGTAATGTAACGGAATCCTTTTGAATGTCCCTGTAATTCATCTATCCATCCGAATTTCATAAAATTTGAAATGACTCGACAAAATTATGTTATAATTATGTATTTTAAATTTCAAACGATTCGGATGGGTAGTTTTTGCGTTGTTATATGCGGACAGACGGACGGACAGACAGACAGACGGACAGACATACAGACGGGCGGACTGAGCGACAACAATAGGTGCTACGTATTTACATAATTACGAACGCACCAAAAACTATGTATTTTGCGGACATAATATATGGCATTCGATTTTTGGATGTAAATTTTGAATTAAATATTTTTCTGGATACCAAACAAATCTCCATGATGAACAAACGCATGTGCTAAGTGTGTTTGTTCTCTTATCAGCTGGTCTGTTTTAAGACCGCAAAATCGCGTAAATTTAATTTGCAAGAAATAGGATTGCCTAAAATTTCGTTTACCTATCGCAATCTCTTGTTTATAGTTGTTTTGAAGCGCTAAAATGGTAGAATTTATGCTCACAACCAGTATAATAAAATAAATAAAATGTAAAATAAAATTTCGTTAAAATACAGGAATTATGAAATATTCCAAAGCATCATCTTGACTATTTATCTAGTATTATAGAAATTAAGATTATAAGTATAGATAAATATTGTGTTCACATAAGTACACATAAGTCTGTGTAATATTTAATTTTTACGCATGTTTATCTATAACATTTTTAAACGCAATTCTGTGTAATATTCTTACACATTTAGCTATGCTCAATTTGTGCGTATAATTTGGTGTAAAATTTATTTACTACACACGATCTGTGCAATATTTTTAAGAAAATATTGTGCATTATGCAAAAGACACAGATATTTAAGTAACATGCTAAAATGCAATTTTACATTAACTCACAAATTCAAGTAAATCTTGGCTATTTTCTATGTTTACATACTTTTTTAAACATTTGAAGGAATGACACATTACACATTTCCATTAAGCCGGAAAACACACCTAAATGTTGGTAAATATTCGTAACAAGAGTATAAATTTTATTTCAAAAGTGCAAGCTTACAAATTTATGCATGTATTTGTCTCAAAGGGACTACTTACAAATTTATTTTTTAGAGTGTAGTAATTTAATATAGTTATCGAAAATAGAGATAAATAGAGAACATGCAATGCATTTTTTTAAAGTAGTTACTTTTTTTTTAATTTTGCTACTTGATGTCACATATGTTTCTGAAAAGATCTTATGACATATTGGATTTATTATGTTATAATTATGCATCATATGTACTTTGTAGAAGATGTGAAAGATGTTTTTAAAACATCTTACAATTTATTTTTGTAGTTAAGCATTTAAAGTTCACAACACGTTTCTTATAATTATAAATTAGTGTTGTGAGATGTGACAAAGGTGAATAAAGACAGATAAATGTTTGACAAATATGGAAAAATAGAAAACAACCATTAGCATCCGCAGCATCTGAAATTTCTTTTTAAAATATTTTGAATATAAAATTCTCGTTCGAACCATTCTCTATCTACTCGAAGTTTTAAAGTTCCTTTATTGTTTTGAAGTAGCACAATATTACGAAGCGCTCAAATATATAGAAATATATTTTCTGATATGACTCTTTCTTAAGAAAATTCTTTTTTTACCGTTTAATATTTCCGGTAAGTGAAGAAATATAATTTATCTGCTTAAATGACCAATATTTCGTAACGATATGGCAAACGTAAGGAAAAACAATGCATTTTAAAGAAGTAAACCCATTTTCTCCAGGCAAAAGTACTTCCACTTTTGAAGCAGAAGAAGTCATATCGGATGATGGGGTAAATGCATTAGCCCGAAGAAGAATATTTCACTGTTTTTTGAAAGCACTCTTTTCTATGAATTTATGATATTTTTAAGAATTTTGTACATTATTAAAAGTGTTTCCGTTCTTTTAAAATGTTTTTGCTCCAAACTTATATTTAATTCAGGTTTTATTTTTTATGTTTCTTAGAGGAAAGTGTAAATTTTTTAACCTTTTTTTTTGTTTAAGATACAAGATGTTTTCGGAAATATTAAATTATTATATATGTTTTTGGGATTTTGGAAAAAACTCGAGAAACTTTGGGATGCATTGGATTGTTTATTCGTGAATATCGGAAAATTGTAGGCGTAAGTTGTTACTTTAAGGTGACATTATTGATATTTCTATTGATTTTCCGACTATAAGACACTAAGATAAATATGTTATTGTCACTTAAAAACAGTCATAATGATTTAAGAAATTTATACTTTGTTTATGTAATTATTTGTACAATTGATAAGAAGGTTTGTATTCGGAGAATTTTGAAATAAACTATTAGTGCTTACATCACTGGAGGCTTAATTTAAGTAATTGTAAACCGAAGAGATTTTAAATTTTATAAATTTTAAACAATAATTCGATAAGTAAAAAAAAAAATCAATACTGTGCAGCCACTTTTTTTAAAGTTGTACATAAATGAAAAATGAAAAAATACATCCTATCAATTCAACCGTAAATCGTCATATAAAAAAATTACGAGTAACAACTTAGTAAGAATAACGTCTACTAATTAATGCTAAAATTATGTTATGGAACAGTCAACATTTAAAATTGTAAACAAATTTGAGAATTTTGAAAGCTAAGATCTATTTTCCATGTCATATCTTCATTTTTCGGTGCAACTTACTATAAGAAAGCAAATGGGAAATCCTTCCGTTAAGTAATTTAGGAATTATTCAAGTATAAATCTCTGACATCATAGTTATTTTTATGTTCGTAAAATAAATTGCAATTGAATTTACCCCAGAAACTGTTAGAGAAAATGTGTTGTGATTTAAAATTTGCAAAATTGAAGATTCTCCAAAGCGATTTATTTTAAAATTTTCAAGTTTTTTAAATATATTTACCAAAAATCATTTAAAAAGTATGCATAAATTTCAAAATTATTGTGATCCCAAAGTTTTTTATTAGTAGATATCTTTTTATACGAGCTAAATATACTAGAATTTGAGTTTATAGTTCACAGTGCCGAGTAGTTATTGAATTACCCTAAAAAATGATTTGCTTTACAATCTAGTTTGGACCATTAAAAATTCATTTTGTATTTCGATTTCAATATTTTACAGCTGTATAAATTCTAAACTATTTTGTTCACACACAAATTAATGTCACAATCATAAAATCTTAAGCTGATGTACTGTTCACTGTGATGCCTTGAAATTTGACATAGAGGTATTTACAATAGGAGAAAGAATATAGCAACATAGAAGAGCGAAAAAAATTTTGATTGTGAATTAAGAAAAACGGTATATAAAAAATGTTAAATCATGAAACAGAGATAAATAATTTATCTCTAGCAAAGGGGATCTAAAGTGGGGTTTGACCACGATGCACTTCTAAGCGTCTCAACGAGCTCTGATATTGTTTATGAGAGTGCGAATAAAAGTTTGTGGCAACAAAACTTATTATTCCAAAAGCGCGGTTTTTAACTCCACGAGACTTGGAAGAGGCTTACGCTATACAATAGTTTTCTCTAGATCAAAATAAACATGCTCAATAGGATTAAAGTCAGGAGGCATCGAAAGACCAATTCATACGTAACATCTGTAGAGATGATTCCTTGAAACGGTGCCCAGATTCTAACAAGAAACATAACAAAAACCCTAACACATATTGGGGAATTTTAAAATTTATTATATCCATGGCCATGCTTATACAGTAAAGGAAAAGAAATGGGGAGGATTATCCTTGTCCAAAGGCAGAGAGAGGGACGAAGCACGATCAGTTTTTGCGACCGTACTACATGAAGAGAATGCTACGATATGTGTGAGATACAAAGTACATATACTCGCTTGTTGGCGAGTGTTCAGAGTTGAAATACATGCTTAGTGGTTACCAAAAGTCTGCAGTAAATATAAATTACATAGTTGATCGATCTGAAAGTTATGGGCTTAAGAAAAATTACGACACACAGCGGCACTTTTTAGGGTTGTTCGAATACTATAGTCTCGTGGTCAGGAGGATGTGAATGTTTTACACGTTTGCTTTAGAAAAACTTTAAGACCAGGCACACTGTTGTCTGACTCACAAAGTGTCTGGGAATTTTAATGAAAGATATCTGCGGCATGTTCAGAGTTGAGGCAAAGAAGGAATTTTAAACTGCAGCTGCATGTTCTCCAGAGAAGAGATTGTAAAAATGTGCAGTCGCCAGCATAATTCGTTGATTTTACTTTATTCCTTTAAGTCTGGAAATAATTATTTTAGAGCAGTTGTGAGTTACTGTTACTTATATCTCTATGTGAAAATTAACAGATAAAGAAAGCCATTAGAAAGAAATAATGTTTTTCATTTTATATGAAGAGGATTTTGAATGTTTAATTCAATTTATCAACATTTGAAGGGGGATGAATAAGCATAAATATACAACTTAAAATGTGAGCTTAAACTAAATAAAAGAATTTATTTGAGGGGGGGGCAACGTAAAATTACAAAGTGCAAAATTTAATTGTTGATTTTCTGAGAGGAAATGGAATGAAAGATTTTATGTGACAGGAATACTGTCACAACATTCTCTTCTTCAAGAAAATCATCAACAATATGAGCTTTATACGAATTGATTATTTCCAGTTGAGCGGAAAATTGCCCAGGCCGGGAATCGAACCCGGATACTTGGCTTACCTGCTTTACCTGTTAAGCTATCTGGGCGATAGCCGGCAGGGATTTTTCGTCAGATAACCTTATTGGTCGTAACATATGGTCTGTTATTTGAAACAGCTCGCAGAATAAACCGCAGGTAATGGAACTCCATATAACGATGGATACGTAGATATACTATTCGTATATTTTTCGCTCAACTGGAAATAATCAATTCGTATGATAACTTTACCAATCAGTTTGATTTTGTTAAAAATAATAGAATATGAGCTTTGTGGGACTTTGCACTATCGTCTATAAACATGAAGTCCGGGTCAACAGTACCCCGAAAAACCTCATATAGGCTTCAAAGAACTCATTCCTATAGAAATGTATATTGATGGTATCTGTATCGGAAACGTGCAGCTGTAGTATGTCTGTCCAACATTATGAAGCCCCAGAGAAGGATTCCTTTGAAAACGAATCAGCCGATTTCTTTTATGTAGGAAAGATGACAGCAAACTTTATGTTCTCTTCAGATGAATTTTCAACAAGAATGAATCATGGTGAAGGTTTCATGGTGAATCTCGACTGATAATGAAAAGCACAAGGCCTTATTCTTGTCGTATGCGAGAGCGGTGTCTTCGGCTTCACAAAAACAGTTTTCCTGTTGGATTCAATGAAAAGGACATCCTCGACTGTACACCGATAAGGTCCTTAAAGCCTATGTGACGTATTCCTAAAATGTTGTAGGCCCAGACTTCATGTTTATGGGCGATAATGCGAAACCATGCAGAGCTCCATTGTTGATAAGTTTCTTTAAGAAGACGATATTCGTCGTATGAATCGGCCCTGAAGTTCTCCTGATCTCAATCGTGTTAAACATGTTTGGAATGGTCTAGTAAGAGCCACTGCATAGAGTAACCTCCATACCAGGTCACGCCAATGGTTAAAGCCGCTATTCTGGAAGAATGGTCTTTATTGCCGCAAACGTTTATTTGCAACCTCATAAACAGTATGAGAGCTCATTATGAGGCTTGTATAGCAGTAAACGGTGGTCAAACTCTTTATTGGAAGACCTTTATCTGAGATAAATGCTTCATCTCCCAATCATTATTTAACGCTTTTTCATATACCCTGTTTCTTTATTCACAATTGAAATTCTTTACATATTGTTATGTTATGTGCTAGAATTTCTCTTCTATTGTTATATGCCCCTGTGCCACATTTTGTAGCAAAACAGTGAATAATCACAAATTTTATGTTTGCGCATTTAATTTTAGACATTAGTATATTATTATATATATAGTGAAAGCTCGAATTATGTCCCTCTTGGTTCCGGAAGGTAATCTGTACTGAAGAAAGGTGATACTGAGTAAATACATGTTGTGATTTTCCTGGACTTTTTGTTGTAAGATTTCAAGTACCGATATTCTGAAATGAGTTTAAGTAACAAGAGAAGTAAACATATTTTTTTTTCACATACATCTTGACAAGAGTAACGCGCCTTTATCTGGATTTGAGTTACTTTATAGCACTCTTAAAGACAGTATCTTATAAATTTTAAAGCAGTGTCTTTAGCAACGGTTGTGCTAGAAACCTTGTTGTAAAATACAGATTTTGTTTACAGTGTATGATATTGAAATTTGTTGATGATATAAAGTATTTATATTTGTTCTGATTTCAATCAAAATTTAAATATAATAATAATTATCAGATGCGTTTACATATCGGTTGTTGCCAGTATAATTTTTTTATGATTCTTTTTTAGCAGAGTGTGTAAGATTTGAGGATTTAACATTTATTTACGAATACATTTAAATTACTATGTATAAACGTTTTGACAAATCCATGCATTAAAATTTGATTTGCAGCAACATTAATGGCTGATGCTTGAATTATAATTTAGTAATTTCAAACCACATAAGAATAAAAAATCTTACTTTAATTGTATACAGATAGTTTCTGAAATTTTTAAGATGTGTTTAAATTATTGAACATTCTGAGTAAAATATGTAATGCGTTGTCTCATAATGCTTTTATCTTCAATGTTGCATTTGTATTATCTGAACACTCTTATCAATGTATCTGACATTTCACACAGTTATCAATATTTTTAACCTTCACATTTCCTCGACAAATAAAATTGTTATTTGTTCACTCGCTGTAAATACTATCCTAGCAGGAAGCTGATAGTGTCAATGCATTGTTTGATAGCCATAAAAATCTCAACGTCTATGAACCTAAAGTGATTAAAAAAAGAAAATTAATATTTACGACCATCCGATATTAAAATCTGTTGTTTTGAAAGAAATAACTCAATATATTTTCTCAGCCTTCCATTTCCAAGAGTTTTGTAACTATGATTTTCTTTATTATCTTTATTAATAATAATGCAGAAAACTGAATATATATGAGCATGCGTTGACGTAGTTTTCTGTTCTTGCACTTGATGAATTTGTCTCTATATGAGAACAAATAATGATTTAGATTGCTTAACCCTCTAAGCGTTTGTCCCGTAATATTCCGTACAGTAAGCTCCAGGATCACTGCAATATAAGCAATGTTTAAGATATTATAATTCTATAAATTTAATGAATTTTCAAAGTATTAAAGAATGATTAAGACTCTCAAGGATTACATCTATATTCCTAAATAAGATTTTTTTGTAATATTCAAAGAATCATATTTTAATTGCATTTAAAACAAAATGCAGAGAAAACAACATTACAATTTTACACATTTGCAAGACGCTTGGAAAGTTAAAATATATTTTCATTTTATTAGTAACGCTTTTGTATCATATGATTTTTAATTTCATTTTCCAGTAACAACTGATTTTATCAGAAACATCCTAAGCGAAATTCGGCTCAAATGCCCATTTATACTACATTTTAAAATATATTTTGACTTTATTAAAAAACGACCAATACGGCACATTATATAGTTCCTAAATTTAAAAAAATCTGCCAGTTGAATACGTTTGAGAGCTAAATTGAATTTAAAAATAAGACATAAAATAACTATTTTTTTATTTGAATTTATCTTCAATTCTTTAATGATGATCGCTTCGGGAAATTTTGTGCGAAGTGCCCAATTTGGCAGTTTTTTTAAAAAAAATATATTCAGCCTTTATCAAAAAACTGACCAATACAGCACATTATACATAAGACGTAAAAATATTTAATTAGATTTGATAGTTTAAGTATTGATGAATTTATGGATTTTTGTCTTTTTTCATCCACCTTTTTTATTTTCGTTTTTATTTTTTTTTTCGGTAAGAAAGAGTCCTATCAAAAACTTGTAAGTATAAAAGTTTTAGATAATTTTGTGAACAATTTAAAAAAATATTTGGATTTGTAATCTTAAGAATCTACGAAGTTATGATTTTTTTTCTAGCAAAATTCCTGGGTTTTTGGTAGAAAACCCTCGCTTTTTTTTTCTTGAGTCCATTTTTAATTTTATCAAAAATATGTCATGCATAAACTTTTGGCCAATTTTTTAGAAATATAAACTTTTTAATATAAACTTTAAATTGATTTTATATCTATTTTAATTAAGAAGTTATGGCGTTTTTACGGTTTTCGCAAAAACCCTCCCTATTTACCCCCTTTGGTCCTATTTTGGCCATTAACGAACTTGGCCGAGATTTTATAGTCCTTGATTTTTTATAGAAGTTATCGTTTATAGAAGATTATTATAGAAGTTATCGTTTCCAGAAAAAAGTGATATATATATATATAAAGAGAGAGAGAGATGGATATTTTTTTTTACTGGTGGTAGTTTTGGGGTCTAGAATTCAAGATTGGTATTGATCTGCAAAAAAATTTCAGAAAATCTAACATAGAAGCTACTGCAATAGCAATATTTTATACGAAATCTACCTAAAACGACGTAAGTTCTACTTAATTCTATTTCTAAATTTATAGCCAGATTTTAGTTAAGAATTATGAATTACAAACTTTATGATATTACATTAGACTCGGCGAAAAATGCTTAATAAGATTTAATATGGCATTATTATTAGGTTGGACATTATTATTAGTTCGGCATTATTATTATTAGGTTGTTAGAGAAATGTCATGTTTCTGCTACATTTAAGAATAAGCAATCTATTTACTAGTAATTTTTAATTTTATATATTTAAACTTATAATGTAATAGATAAAAATGTTTCAGATAAAAATGTATTAGTTTTGTGTTATTGTAATATTATAACAAATTTTTGTGCAATTTTCATTTAGCCAATGTTTAACGATAGCATCAAATGAATGATGACTTACAAGAAATATTGTGCAACAATTATTTCTTGCTTAGATTGCGTTTAAACCCACACATTTTATTTAACGAAATATAACTTACTTAATCAACTTTTTTATTGTCTTGAAATAAAAATAGATTTTCTGTGTAAAAATATATTTGTCTCATTCTGATGTCATATTCTGGTATGATTTCCTTTTACGATTCCATAATAAAATAAAATGATAACTTTTACATTTTATAGGATTTTTATGGAATAAAGCATCCAGACACAAGAATGAATAAGATATTTTCTATTATCCTACTTTCTGTTTTTTTTATTTGTTTTTTTTGCTGTTGTACCCCTAGATCATAAAACCCCGTGTAACACATTATATTTATTTATTTATTGAGAAATCAATATCCCTTTTTAATTGGTTCTATCTGAAAAAAATAGAACTTAGGGAAACAATTATGTGAAAAATTTCGCTAGCTGTGGTTATCTTCTAAATTAAAAAAAGTAATAATTTTTAGTAATAATTTTTTTTTTGCAGACTGATCAGACAGACAGTAAATGATATCCATATCAGAACTTTCGACGATTAGATATTAGAAAAAAAAATTAAGTATCACCAAAAATTAAAAAAAAAGCAAAATTGGCAACTATACCACTATGTCAGCAACATAAGTAAAGTTTCAAGATTATAATAACATTTAAATACATAATTGCTACTCAATTAAAAAGAAAACATTTCTGTCAAACCCTAAATAGAACTTTTCTAATTTGTTACATAATGTATTGAAATCTGTTAACATTATTTCCCATCTTCTGTTAATATTATTTTCCATTCGTGGACACATGAAATTGTGCTTTCTTTACCCACAGTTATCCCGCGAGTAGTCGCGACTTTTTTCACAACGCCATTAGTCGCGCTCGGTCTTTTCGCCGCTGTCCCCCCCTCATACCAAATATGTTCAATAAGAAATATTTTTCACCTAATATACGAAAATAACATTTGAATAAAGATATAAATTTGTTTTCTTAAATTATGCATTTTATTCATGAGATCTGGAGTAATTGGAAAAAGTAAAAATGAACTGACATAAGTGATTGTTACATAGACTTTTTTCGCCAATTTAAACTTTGTTTCAAAAAATGTACGTGAAAGAAAAACATAGGTGCCCTGTTACTTCACTAACGTGGTCAAGAAAGCTGCAAAGTCAGCTACATGGTAGATCTCCGTTCTATTTGTAATGTGATACAAGTTAGGAGAAAATAAGTTATACGGGCGGCGAAAAGACCAACACGCGACTACTGACGGGTTATTAATATCCTAGCTAGAAGTTGAAATTCTTACGAAGCCGCTCTATTTAACAATTATGAATAAGAGAACGTTTGATTTTATTTCATTATTTTTATTATAAAAACCAAACATCCAGATAAAGATATGTGCATGGAAGTTATGTGTTTATATATTTACATATTTTTTATATCAATGTTATTATGATTATGATTTCATTTGCAAGACGAAATTCTACTCGTCTATGTCCTTTGTCTGTCCGTACACGAAAACTGTAAAAGTCAGAGACTGTTAAAGTCATTTTGTGTGCTTACAACCAAATACTTCCTGTCACAAAGAAAATCATAAAAAATTAAAAATGTCTATCATTTTAATTAAATTATTTTTTCCAGTACCACCTGTTCATTTTTGCGATTTAAAATTTAAAAAGAAACCTTTGTTTCAATGTTTTGTGGCATCATAGCGTAGAGATAAAGCTTCACACTAGTAAACAGAAGTTTCTTAGTTCGATCCCAGTTACTGAAAGCAGAAATTGTCATATTAAGATTGATTTGAGTAAATGAAATTTGGTATTTTTTGTTAATTTAAGGGTTGATATTTAACTTTTTTATCATTGACATTGATAATATTTTTTGAAATTCAATTTTCTTTCTGTTTTAAAAATTTCTGTTTTTCTATTGCGAATTATAAGTAATACAACATTTTAAATTTCAGTTACAATTTGTTTCGTTTTAAGAAATTAAAAGATATATATTTATATCTCAGGTATTTCTTTTTTTTATTTCAAATTAAAAAGAAAAATGATTTTTGGATTTTGTTTAAGTAATTTTATTTTGATTTAAAATAAATAACTCCTTTTTAGAATTATTTTAAAATTAAATTTATTTGTGCTAGTATGTAAGTAATAATTTAATAAATATAAATTAACAATCTGAATTGATTAATTAAATGATAAGTTGGTTTGAAAGTGATATCAAACGAAACTCGTTATGTGATCTGCAATCTCATTTACCCACTTGTTTTTACTTTCACGCCACGAAACCTGACATTTCATATAGGGGAAAGTCGGATAAAACCCGGACCCTAATGTTTTTCTTTTTATTATTATGCATTATGTGAACAAAACAGTCAAAATTTGTATTAAAATGATAAATTGATTCCTTAGGAAGAAAAAAAGTATTCATTCAGTCACGAACAACAGAAATTTATATCATAACAACACTTTTTTTTAGAAATGTGCAATGTCCCAGTTTTGTCCAAACAGGTCGGATAAAACAGGGAAATGGAAAAAATAATTAAAAGCAGATTGTAATTTTGCAATGATACTATTTATTAAAGGGAAATTGACATGTTATACTTATAGAATGTGAATTTATATCAAATCTACATAAAATAAAAATTAGTTAAGCTATGATTTAAGAGTTGAAATTGTTAGGCACAAAAATCCCAAATAAAAGTTTGATATTGTTCATTTGCATTGCTACATGCTTCATGAACACACACTTGCATTGAAGGCCAACTCCCCTTAGGTTTGTATTGTTCATGAAAGCCGGTGCAAAAGATGCATGAGTTACTCCACTTTTATCTTTCTCCTCATTTGATGTCAAGGATTTTTTTCTTAGGACCTTTCTTTTTCACATCAGTTTTTCTACTTTTTTTTCTGTCATCATGGAAATTTTCACTTCAGGGTTAATTTCTTCTGGTCTTATTTTCCCATCTTTTCTTTTCCTTCTTGTTCGAATTCTAATTTTTAAGGGCTTGAAATAAGGATAGATGTTGCAATAGAAATGACTAAAAACAATCTTCTGTATAACAACGTAATTTAAATAATATTTTTTGTATAGTTTTTAAATATTTATACATCATCAAACAATTCAAAAACAAGTTCAATAACGCAAATAAATGAGTTGTTCAAAACCGGAAACTTCCCGGTTATGTCCAACAATCTGCATCCTGGTTTTGTCCGACCGCGTCATTTTGATGAAATGTTACTCTAGCGTTGTTTAAATAACACGTAGACACCAATACAAAACTTTAAAATAATGAGTAAATATTAATGTATCATACGTTATAGTTACCAATCCTAAGTTGTTTAGGATTGGTAACGTAATATTGCAGACGTCGAATGTTTTTCATTTTCACGTGAAATCTTTAAAAATTCATCACTTCAAAATGAGCTCGTTTATACGACTTCTGGTTACTGGGAGTTGGCATGACGCTCGCCTAAAAGTAATTCTAAAAATTTCGGTTGGATACCGTTGCAAATGAAGCCATAAACCCTAGTTTCCTGTTTTATCCACCTACCCGGTTTTATCCAACTTTCCCCTATACATAATATATCATGTACATATATCATGTATCCTGACATATATAAAACTTTATAAACAAATTATAAATCGGGTATTTTGACTTTTGCATAAAAGGTATTTATGTATCTTTAAAAACACTCTCATTGACAAGCTCATATTAATCCATTCTCTAAGCAACAGGTTTCGCTTTAATGTAAGAGATATTTATAATAAGATACATCTGTTGATTTAATATCTTTTGGATGTATTGAACAATGATTAAATCTTTCAAGGATTATATTCATATTTGTAATGAAGTTTTTTTTTTATATAATTTCGAAAGTATCATATTTTTTAGCAATCAAAACAAAATGAAGAAACAATAACATTACAATTTCGCCATTTTGCAAAACAATCAGTGAGTTAAAAAACTATCTTTATCAGGCACTATATAACACCCAGATTAATATATATAAATCAACTGAAAATTATAGTTTCATTTATATATTATTGAGATAATTAGCTTTACATCAACCGAAATAACATGACATTTAAGTCTATGATATATGCACATTAATATTCTTTAAAGTAAATAGTATATAGCAATAAATAAGCTTATTGTATTTAACCTTTATTTAACCTACTTATCTTTGTTATTACATTCATATGCCTAGAATTGACATTTAGTTCTATTATCAATATTTTCTATTAATATTTCCATATTTATGTATGGATCAATTGAATTTTTTTTTATCCATTTAGGTATTTTCCAGATAAATAACTTTGCATTAATCCATTTAATATGAATATTTATATTTATGCAGATAAATATTCTATAAAGTACATCCAGCTATAAATATTATATTGTATTTTTCTTTAACATACTTATCTACATTTTTGCTTTCATATCACTAGACCTGACATATAATTCTATCATCGTTATTTCCCATTTGTCAAAGTTTTCTCCACAGATAAAATTGTGGTCTGTTTACTCTCTGTAATTAATATCATAGCTAGAAGACGACATTCTTACAAAGCTGCACTATTTGACAATCACGAAGAATTTCACTTATAAATCCTTTGATTTAGTATGACTCAATATAATGAAATTAGAATTTATTGTTAATTTTTTTTATCCCCTATAGAGTTTTTTTTTTAAATTTAGTTATTCTTTTATTAAAAATAAACATACAAATAAATTTACGTGCATAAAAATGCGTCTTAATGTACTTACTTATATTTTTTAATCACTTTCATCTTTACGTTTATATTACAAGACTTGACAATCTTGACATTTAATGTTATTATTATTTCTCATTTTCAAAAGATTCTCAAAAGATAACATTATGACCTGTTTATTCATAGTAACGAGGATTACTGTACTCAGATTAAAAATTTAAATTTATTTTCTCAATAGTTTTTACCTAATTGCGTAGAATTATTTAAAAAAATAACGGTATATTTTTTTATATTCATATTACGAAAGCGCACTATTTGACAATCATGAAGAATTTCCCACATAATTCTTCTAAAATTCATTTATTAATATTTATTTTTTTAATTCATTCTCTAAAAAAATTTCTGATTTTTTATATTAATCACATTAGTTAATTATGTAGTAACCTACATCATTTACTAATGAGATTATCTTACACTAAAATCTATATATATATATTTACCAGGCATTACATACCATCCAGATTAATAAAATGGATCAATTGGAAATTATTCATACACTTATATATTATGAAGATGCAATAACTTTTTATCAGTTAAAGTAATATGGTTGTTTATATGTATGCAGATCAATTATCTGTTGATAAAATATTTAACTATAAATATATTTATTGTATTTTTCTATAACATATTTATCTATATTTTTACTTTCGTGTCACTAGACCTGACATTTAATTCTATTATCATCATTTCCCATTTTTCAAAGTTTTTCTCGACCGATAAAATTGTGGTCTGTTTACTCACTTTAATTAATATCACAGCTATAAGATGGCATTCTTACGAAGCTGCAGTATTTGACAATCACGAGAATTTCCCTTATAATTATTCTAAAATTCCTTTATTAATATTTATTTTTTTAATTCATTCTTCAAACAAATTACTAATTTTTTTAACAATAATCACATATGTAAATGACATAATAACCTATATCATTTACTAATGTGATTACATGCAATAAAAATAAAAAATTATCTGAATATTAAGAATTATCTGAATTTATCAGGCATTATATACCAACCAGATTAATAGAGATGGATCAAATGAAAATCATTCATTTGTTTAGATATTATGATAATGAGTAACTCTTTTATCATTTAAAGTAATATAGCAGTTTATATGTATGCAGATCAATTATCTGTTGATTAAATATTTAACTATAAATATGTTTATTGTATTTTTCTGTAACCTACTTATCTATATTTTTGCTTTCATATCACAAGACATGGCATTTCGTCTATTATCATTATTCCCCATTTTTCAAAGTTTTTCTGGACAGCTAAAATTGTGGTCTGTTTACTCACTGTAATTAATATCCTAGCCAGAAGATGACATTCTTACGAAGCCGCACTATTTGACAAGCATGAAGAATTTCCCCTTATAAATCCTTTGATTTAATATTACATAATATAAGGATATTACAATTTATTGTTATTTATTTATTTCCTACTGATTTTTTTTAATTTATCGATTCTATTATTAAAAATAATTATCCAAACCGATTTACATGCCCAGAAACGTTCCTTAACGTACTTATCTATATTTTTTAATCTTTACCTCTTTACATTTATTTTATTAAACTTGATATTTAATTTTATTATTATTTCCTATTACTGGATGTATATAAATATGCATATTAACACGCTGTATAGTAAATATCTAGCAATAAGTATGTTTATTGTATCTTTCTCTAGCCTACTTATCTATGTTATTACTTTCATATTACTTGAACTGATATTTAATTTTATTATCACTATTTGCCATTAATATATATGGATCAATTGAAAATTATTTATCCATTTATATATTATCTGGAACAAGTAACTTTGTTTCAATCCAATTCATATGACTAATTATATATATATATATATATATATATATATATATATATATATATAGAGAGAGAGAGAGAGAGAGAGAGAGAGATAGATAGATAGATAAATATTCTGTAAATTAAACATCCAGATATAAATTTGTTTATTTTATTTTTCTGTAACCTACTTATATATATTTTTACTTTCATATCACTAGACCTGACATTTAATTCTATTATCATTATTTTCCATTTTTCAAAGTTTTCTCGACAGATATTGTGGCCTGTTTACTCACTGTAATTGATATCCTAGCTGGAAGATGACATTCTTACGAATGCGCAATATTTTACAATCATGAAGAATTTCCCTTATAATTCTTCTAAAATTCATGTATTAATACTTTTTTTATTTAAAAATTCATTCTTAAAAAAAATTAAAATTTTTTATATTAATCACATTAGTAACCTATATAATTTAATAATGTGATTACTTGCAATAAAAATTAAAAATATATGTTTATCAGGCATTAAAAACCTTCCAGATTATTTTAGATGGATCAATTGAAAATTATTCATACATTTGTATATTATGAAGATGAGTAACATTTTATCAATTAAAGTAATATGGCTGTTTATATGTATGCAGATGATTTATCAGTTAATTAAATATTTAACTTCAAATATGTTTATTGTATTTTTCTGTAACTCACTTATCTATACTTTTACTTTCATATCACTAGACCTGACATTTAATTCTATTATCATTACTTCCCATTTTTCAAAGTTTTGCTCGACAGATAAAATTGTGGTCTGTTTACTCACTGTAATTAATATCCTAGCTAGAAGATGACATTCTTACGAAGCCGCACTATTTGACAATCATGAAGAACTTCGCTTTTAAGAAACTGAGAGAGAACAAAGAGTGGATTATTTTGGATTTCTGCCAACTAGGCTTTATAGGTAAGAATCTCCACCCCTCATAACTCTCATCCACCCCTTTTGCAGCCTGCAGCGGAGTAGATATTATTGATTAGAGAGCAAGAGAGGAATGAAGTGCCCTGCAGAGGAATTTGGATGAAACTCAGTTCATTTTAAATCACTCTTCGACGTGTAGTTTGATGGAATAATATCCTGAGTATGAAAGTCAAATGTGTATCAACATTTATTATGTAGATTTTATTCACTTACTTAGACTACGCCAATAGCATATATATTGAGTTTTAAAGAAGGCATAACATTTTTTGCTAAAAATCATAAGGTCGTATGTAATCTCTTTTTAACCCTTTTTTTCATATATATTCAAATACAGAATTAAGCATTTTATATAAAGACATTGTTGTGTGGTATTGTTTTTAGACAGTATGTGTACTGTATTAACCCTTTGTAGCTCAACATCTCCGATTTAGAAAATATTAACTCAGATGTTAGAATATATCATTTTAAACATATAAAAAATTATTAAAAAATTAGAACATAAAACTAAAGGTATTGACTAAAAGGTACTTTCTTCACATCTACAATAAACAGAAATTAAGATACTTCTCATAAATATTGTTCATTTCCTAGTACAAAATTTTGAAATATGCAGAACTTCCTCACAAAAAAATCTACTTTCAATTTCTCCAGCTTTTTTAATTTGACAAAATTTATTAAGCTATTTTTTGCAAAAACGACAGCTTCTCAAAAGATAAATAAAACTTTGGTATGAGAAATTAACTCAATATTAACATCTGTTGAGAATTCCAATGAACAATTTATGTAAACTGCTGTGTTGGGAAATTGGAATAACAGAAATAATCATGTTTTAAAGATTACAGTGTAAGTAATATTGTTTATTGGGTATGTTGAAGATCTGCAACACGGTGATACAAAGGATTAAAAATAATTATTTATGAAATATATATGGAAAAAATTACTTTAAAAACAGCCTATATAAAAAAATCATATGATAATCATAATGCAATAATTTACATTGATGCAATTACGAAATATACAATATGAATTTTTAAAAGCTAATCATCAAAAGCTAAAAGGCGACAATAGTAATAACACAGATTTTACCAGTTAAATGTATATCTTATATTAATTTTTTTGTATTTTCGATGGCCACGGTATTGAAGTATAAAGGAATTTAAATAAAATATATATATTTACTTGTTGCCATCTATGTTATTAATTTTGTCAACTTTAAGTAAAACTTCGAGATTTTTAAAAGTTCATATATGGTATTTTTTGTAATACCTTATATCATGTACTAATGGGATTACTTACTATAACCAATGTATTTCTCCACAAATTCCATGGTATACAATGTAAATTTTAAAGATAATATTAGATTTAAATTTCTTTAAAGCTTCTTTAAATATATAAGTGTAGATTTAAAAATTTTTAAATGAATCTTCGAATAGTACTTTGGTAGAATTGCTTCCTTATCGTGAAACTTAAGTGTGTATCAGCATTTATTAAACAGATTTTATTCAATTACACTTTTCCAAAAAGTAGTAGAAATTCCAAAAGTGGAGTTTTAATGTAGATAAAGAGCATTCTACTAAAATCCATAAGGTTGAAAAAAATCTATTGACTCATTTTTTCTCATACTTATTAAAATACAGAATTGGGTATTCTATATAAATAAATTGCTGTAAGATTTTGTTGCTGAGCATACATGAATCTATTACGCACTACTTTAATTGTAATCATGTGTGTAATATATAGGAGAGAAAATACTTTTAAAAATAATTTATATCATTTACCAATGTGATTACATATTATACACAATTTATTCTCAACTAATCCTTAGGTATATAAAATTTTACAAATGATACAGCAGGGTGCAAAATGATGGGAATGATACAAAAACAAGAAATCAGTTCGATTTTGCTATGAAAGCGCGTAAAAGTTTCTATTAAAATTAAATGCAAGGTATTTCAATTAATATTAAATTAATTGTTTTCAAAAACTGCATTTATTTATATTAATATGTTTAAAAATATGTATTTTTCTAAATTTGTGCACGAGGAAAATGACAAAACCATAGTAATTATTTCTGAAACCAATGAACGGAATTGGCGGATATTTTCGCATGTCATTTAAAAATGCTTTTAAAAAATTCTGAGAACATTCGTTTAGTTTGCGAAACATTTACATTGCAGGGTTAAGCAAAATGTTTTGTTGCTTCGAAAATGGAGAAACCCTAGCTTATAATAACCTCGGAATGCCACTTAGAAGAATTGCTGATGAAATTAAACATTCAAAGATTTTCAGCTTTAATTTCTTACATAATTCAGCTATTTAGGTTATTATAAAATTTACAGGGTGGCCGAAATTTCTTAGAAATGTTTGATGCCTAGTGTTTGATTTTTCTCATGGTTCCAAGTAAAATAATGACAGTAAAGGAATTTGAAAATTAGATAATGATGACAGCATCAGCATCGATCATACGAAGAACAAAAAATGTCGTGTGTTCTCAAAAACGTAAAACCTCGTTGGTATTAATGTTTAATATCTGGCAACGAAAAACATTCTATTTGCAAACAAACAATTGTAGCAGCAAAGGAATTGGTTTAAAATTACTTCTATTCCTAAAAAGTAGCATAATTTCGATATTTCGAAAGACATTTATCCATATTTGCATTACCATGAATTTATTTTCCACGCAGGTGGAGGTTCCTAAATGGTTTGGGTTGCTTTTTCTTCCGAAGATAAGCTTGGAATTACTTTTCTAAAAGGAAATACCTATATTCGCATGTTAGAGGTCTTTTGTTTAAAAGACAATAGAGTGCAAAAGTTTACGACTTTTACGAAATTTTTAACAGGATAAAACCTAAATTCACTAATTCACTCTGAAAAAAAAAAAGGGTGTTGAATGTAGATAAGAGTATTAAACTTAATCCAAACCTAAACCAAAACCGGCAATGGTCCAAACCTAAATACTATGTACGATGTTCGGTGTGTTGTATAGTGCAATATATAATTTAAAAAAATGGTTAAATCTTTCAGTATAAATCGAAAGCAAAATTAAAATCCAAAATGTGGAAGAAATAATGTATTTTCTCATCTCAACAAATTCAGAACTGTGTAAACTGTACGCTACAATGTTGATTTGAAATTTATTTATTTAAGCCTAAGTGGAGCAAGATCACCAGATCGCTAGGATCCGGTGTAGATACTATTTGTCCCACCCGGTAAGTTCCCCGGCATGCATGGATTCATTAAAGTAACTTCCAGTCCTAAAAAAAAAAAAAAAAAAAAAAAAAAAAAACACATGATATACAATCCGCTAGAGTACAAAGCTCTTTCGCGACAGAGAGCGGCGAGCTGAAAGTGGAAACTTGACTATTGATTGAAGGTAAGTCTATTGATTAAAAGAAAGTCTATTGATTGAAAAGTCAATCGGCTGAAGAAGAAAGCTTGATCTGTACAACATAACCACAGTGGTATGCGTGCCGCAGACCTGCTCCATCGCGACAAGGGGCGCTACGACTGCCAAAAGCTCGTCAAAGGCTCTAAAAATGTAAAAGAATTCGTTATAGTATATAATATTTCTATAATTATGAAAGACCTTTTTCAATCTTATAATTTTGCTTCCATCGCATATCGAGTAAAAAGGGGCCGTATTATTTTATGTGTATAACAATTACTTCAGGCTTTATCTTTAAGCTTATATTGAGTATTTAGTATGATAAATTAAACGTATGTGGCATACATTAGGATTAATATAATTATATTTTTGATTTAGGCATTTACGTGATCGTTCTTATCTTTTTGCACCCCGGTATATTAAGCTGAAATGCATGTCATGCGTCTTTTACGGAAATAGAAATTTAAGTATTTTTAAATGTCTTTTCAAATTACAGTTTGGTATAATGAGTTTTTTACAAATAAAATAAAATTAGGGTTCGCACTGTTCCTAAAATTTTTGCACTTTCATATCACAATTTTTAAACGGTAATATTTATTGCATAATTCTATTGTAAATGTTAAACAGAACTTCCATGAAGATTTTTGATTTAAAATAGTGATACCAACGTGTGAAAACATTAGGAACGGCGCGAGCCCTGTGAAATGTATAAGCAATTATTTAACTGATTGTATTGATCTTCTTGTGCTAATTTTAAAGCACGCATGTTCAGTTTTAAAGATCATACAATCTTATTGTTAAAACTTATTCATTTATTAACTTCTCTTGTTACACATTCCTATTTGGATTTAGATATTATATCATATACAGATACGATAGATTTAATATTATATACAAAAACTGTAGGTTTAAAATTATTATATAATTTACTAATATGATTAAATATCATAAACAAATCATTCAACTACTTTCTCAAATACAAAATCTTATACAAGTTCTTTGAAATTTCTATTGAACTTCTTAACGTTTATTAAGCGTCTAAACGCGCAGAGTTCCATGCTACATGGTTAAAGTTTAATATAAATAAATAAAATATTTTGTACATATTGAATAAATACAAGTATTTTTTCGAATAGAAATACTTTTATTTATATTTAGTTTAACAATTTCATTTATTTTGAAAATAAATAAAAATAACACAAAAAGAAATATACAAATGTATTTAAAATAGAATGCACTGAATAAAATTTAAGTACAAAGTTTCATTATTATTCAATACAACACCTTTTCTTTCATTTACCGCAATTTCGGGTGTATAAGCCGGGGATCAAACAATTCTTTTTGGACCCAGAAATCTTATTTAGTGATTGAAGACAAATATATGGCGATCTAACTAGTTAAATTTGCTTCTTAAAAAATTCTGGGTCGAAAAAGAATTGTTTGATCTGCGGCTTATACACCTGAAATTACGGTATTTTTTAAATATGGGTTTGTTTCTCTGAAAATTCAGTGATTTATATTTAATAATTTATATTTTTTATAAGTGCTTTTGTGCCTTTTATTTGAAGATATTAAATATATTAATCTAGCAATTAAAATGCCTCTTATCCTGAATAAGAAGTAATACTATGCATCACTATTTATTATAAAAAATTTAGTCGGTTAATTAAAATAAGTCAAAATAAAAGACAGCGTGCTTACTAAGTATCTTTACAACTGATATAGTATACTACAAACAAAAATGAACATATATATGGAAAGTAATAAGTATTAGAAGTCTATATTTAGTTATTTATTTCAAGTAACAAGCAAGCACGTATGTGCAACATTTGTTGCATATTGCGCGACACAGAAATAATCATAGATGTTTTCTTCAGATACCATTTATTTCCTCTCCTTGCTTTATAAATTATTGTACCAGACTGTAAGACATAATTGTGGTCACATCCATCAATTTGTGAATGGCCTAAGAAAACCTTAGAGACTGTTTCACTATCAGATAAATTCAGGTGTTACTGGACATTATTATCAGATGAAAGACCTCGTAAAACGAATGTTGCTTATGCAGAGCTTTATAAACTAATACAAAAAATCTACAATCTATGTACGTAATTTTGTACTGCTTTGCGGAAATATATTTTCTCATTTATGTTTATTATAAAAGCTTGAAGTTGTGAAGATAAATTTCGCACATTTTATACATTGTGCTTTAAAGATGACATAAAATTATAGTTAAAATTCATATGCTCATAAGTACTGTGTTTCTTAATTTCTACAATCTAACTAGGAATCAGACATTAGATATTATATTACACATATAAATAATTTATGTAATACAAATTGAATAAATGTGTTTTTGTGCGTAGCTTAACAATATCGATTATTTAGCAATCTAATTATTCAACTATATAGTCTAATACTCACAATTTAAAAGTATAAATAATATCATTAAAATTTTTATTGAATTCTATATCTTTCATTAAAATCATATCGCTGATTACATGCACATTCACTCTGTATTAGACGGGTAATATTTAAAGTAAATTTAATATTGACAAGTAAGTATGAAGCAAATGGATGTAATTTTCGTAAATTAAAGTTTTCGTAATTTAACATGTTTAAGTTTCCAATTAGTTTTATAAAAAGAAATATAAATGTAAATGAATATTAATTCATGAAAAGTATATATGTGCACGAAAGGTATTTAAAAACAATAAAATTCATGTTATATAATTAATAAGTTTTTAATTTCTCAGATTAAAATTATTTCTAAAATGATTTTAATACTTCTTATTTTGGACTTTTGCCACAATTGTGACGACATTAATTTTAATTAGAAACTGACAACTAATACTCAGAATATTTTACTAAATTTTGCTATTATAATAAAGGTAAAACAGGGAAGTGTTCATTTACTAAGAAATTAGTTAGTAATTTCTGCTGTAAATTAAGTCTGCCCCAAAAAGGTTAATATAAGGGCATTTTCTGCACATTGAAAATTCTCATGTACAAAAATTTAGATTTTGGTTATAGATATGGATTTTATTCTATGGATGGTGGAACAATAATCTGAGTAGAAAACTTAAAGAGGATTCGAATGTATTATGCAGAACTTATGCAGTTACTTAGACTCACAAGAAGTATATATTTTGAATTAATATGTATATCAATGTATGTATTTCACTCTAAATATTTTGCATATAAACAAATGAAAACTTAAAACTTTGAAAATATAATTTTCTATCCCAGTTTTTTCAAATAAATAATTATTTATTAGCATACTTATTGAACTCTAGCGATGTTATAAAATGCTCATTCATACTTTTCTGATGTATAAATAACAGTATGGAGTTGGATCAATTAAATCATCTAAATAGTAGTTTGTGATTACTGAGTATGATTACTTATGACCACTGAGTATGCAATTAAAATATTTATGAATAACTTTTTTATGGAAATTTTTAACGATTCCATGACAAGTTATAAAAAAGATATAATATTTTTGTTAATTTTGTATGCTTGACTGTGTTCCGTTTATTATTTTCTAAATGAATACACATAAATATTTTTAAACAATGTGATAATTTACATGAAAATTAGATAAGGAAATAATATTTTAAAAATTGGCAGATAATTTACTAAAAGTTTATTTACAACGCTTATTGTAAAGTTGTTATGTTATGCCAAACGCTACAGTAGATTTTCGAAAAATTGTAATTATAATTACAATTGAACAAATATGTTCAAATAAACATTATATCGATTTTCATACTATAGATGGCACTCCTCTCGTGTTCAGAAAATTAACGTTGGGAAACTACCCCTAGAAAAAGTCAGTGCTTCCTTTTGAAAGTTGTATAATGTAGATATTGTAACGTGCTATTTTTTCTTAATTTTTTCTTAATTATGAACACGTTTTATTGTCCGAAACTGTTGAAGTATACTGCTTAATAATTTTGCAAAATACTTACAGCTGTGTACTGTTGAAATTTCTGTTTAATTTAACATTCTGTTTAATATAGCGAGTATATAATTGTCATATGTGTATTATAGAGTAAAGAAATACTTCACAAATTTGTGGTTATAATTTACTAAGGCTATTTCCAGAAATAGAATATATTAATACTATTTTAATGAATTATTAATATTATGTGTTCATAGAATGTATCAGAATATAATAATGTAATGAAATAATAAATTATGTTAAATCGAACATAAATGAATTTTGTTTTAAAGACTACTTTTGTTTTTAAACGTTATTAAGGATAAAACTATATTTTTTATTAATCTTTTATGCATATTTATATTAAACAAAAATTTAAATATTATACACATAAACGCTTATGATAAATACATAGCATATACAATATATAGCAAATGAAAGCTTTAAAAATTTAGGACATAATTTTGTACTAAGAATACGTACTAGACACAATTTACTTAGCTATTTGCCTTAATTCTGCATATTTATGCATATATGAATATATATTAAACTTTAAGATTACATAGATTTGTTGGTAAAACGCACGGCTTTTATTAAGCTTCTAGTTTATATATGAACGCAGGATATTACATTCAATGAACTCTCATAAAATATTAATTATCGAATTCAACAAAGTAAGTGAATGGAACATTTAAAATGACAAAAATTGACTCAATTTTAATACGGATTCGTGCACTTGTTATTAGTTTAAACTATTATTACTTGTTATTACAATTATTTATGCATGTTTAATTGAAAAAAAAATAATATGTGTTAAATAAACTAATAACGAACTACTTTGAATATTGTACTTCAGGATAAATATTACACAACTGATTTTTACACAATTTGAGGGGCAGGTTCGATATTTTTCGTTCACTATTGGCAACAACATTGGCAAAAAAACGTGGTTACAAACACGAATAAAACAAAGCTCTTAACTTACAATTTAGTGTTCATTTTCCAGATACTATTTTCTATTGTTTCAGCATATGAAAAATATCTTGCAACGATATTTAAACCCCTTTGTATCACCAGAATGAATTTTCTAAACTGTTTTGGTGGCCCATTGCTACACTTGGATAGTCTGAATCAGTATTTAATATTGATAAATAAAATCGGTTTTTTTAATTGTTGTAAAAAAAACCAAAGAAATAAATGTAAAAAAAAATCATGATAAAAACAATTAAATGGGAATTATTGCTATATATATATATATATATAAACGTTTACCATGTTTGGGTATGATATTTTATTTATGGGACATGTCTTTTGATTGAGCATTATTTTATTGTTATAATTACATTCGTTTTTCTATTTTCGTAAAATAATGACAGTGCATGTGCGCACAATTATATATTCAGTTACGTCCAAGCTCTTAAAAATATTAATATCAACAAATAATAATGATAATTTGCTTTGTTTACACCGTAAGCCATTCATTTACTTCGAATAACCATTTTTACTCTTTAAATTTAAAATAATTTTTCTGACCAAATAACTTGTGTGAAAACATAAAGTAATAAAAAGCAGTTTTTATGTGTAGAGCGAGGTTGAGTAAGTCGTGTTTTCGATAGCTCGCAATGGAAGGCTAAAAGCTTAGGAGCCAGGTAAGCCAGAGCCTTATATCATGTCTCATTCTTTTCCTAAAGTGCTGCTGATCATTTTGGTATAGACCGGATTAAAATCGGTGCAGTGGTTGCCGAGATATTTTTACTTAAAGTTTTAAGCTTTTCTCTTAATCTCGTCCCCAGGCAACCAGCCATTGCAGCTACACCGATATCTTTCTGTGCTTATAATTAACAAACACTTAAGTATGATAGTATTCGGACATTTAATTACGATTACCAGTACTCTTTTGAACTTTTTAAACGATGGTCTATTTTCCCGTTTAACTTGATATTAAAGTTATGAGTGTTTTATAAAGTGTTGTCAATCCCTTCCTATGCTATCATTTAAGTTGTCAGTTTTAATGTGCAATTTTTATAAGTTATATAAACTTAAAATTACATAAAATGGTTTATGCATTGTACATGGAAGCCTCATCTATGTTTAAGAATAAGTTATTCTAAGTTTTCATCGTTTTTTACTATGTTTTGTAGTCTTTTAATTTAACTTGTTTGCGTAATGGCGGGTGCACTAAACTGAAATCATTGGTAAATCTGCTTTGTTTACATTTTTTAACAAGCTTTTAATAATTTAAATTAAAGTTAAGTCACTAAATAATTGCCTTTTACTTCTAATTTAAACATTTAACTTTGCTCCGCCGCAAACCCGAAATCAATAAATTAATTTTAAGATATAAAAATAAATTTTTGATAAAGTGTTGTTTTTGCAATCTATGTTTGAATTTACTTATGTGATCTCCATAGGAATAACATGGGGAGTAATTTTATTTTTCTTTTTTTCAAAAAATTATTAATTAAATTATAACTGCTTTTAACATCTAGTGATAGATATGTGTGTGTACATAAATGTTTGGTTTTTGCTCCGCCATACTTTTTATTGCTTTGTAAATATGTTAAGTGTATTAAATCAGTGTTTTCTTTAAGTGTTTATTTCTGTTTTTTTTTGTCTCTCAATATGACGCTTGGGTCTTGCTCTTCCCGCCCAAGTTTTGCACAAGTTGAGGAATTGGTAGCTTCTTCTCAGACGGGCTTTTGGGTCCGTTGCAGAATTAAGTGATCAGTTTTAAACATTTTTTTTTAAATGTACTTAGTTTGTAATAGTGTATAATTTAATGTTGCCATCTGCTTTCAGACTTTTTTTTTTTTTTTTTTTTTTTTTTAATATCAGTATTTTTTGTTATCAAATGTTAGGTGCTGTAGAGGTATATATTGTATGGTGTTGCCATGTGGGATGTATCTATAATTAACGAACCTATATTATACATAGACCATAAGTAGTATTCCTGCTGGTCTACAGTTCTGCGGTAAGCCATTACAGCCAGTAGTTTTCCCTTCGTCAGTTTTCCTTGTATTTATTTATTTACTTTGTCTTAAATTAGCACATAGTTATCTCTAGGTATTTATTTCTGTCTTCTAAGGGCTTAAAGGGTTGTTAGGGTCTTCGAACCACCATAATTTATTAAATTTTCATCTTTTATTGGAGAAATGGGTGCTAAGACACAAGCTTTTATGCCCTGTCTTTGAGGGGCAGTTCCTCGGTGGGGGGGGTACATGCACCCCCCCAACATACACCTTAAAATTTCGCTCATTTTCTTGTCTACCACTTCCAACTATAAAATTTAAATTAAATCTCACCCCCAGGGCTGTAGACCCACCCTATTGGTCACTCACTATTTTTAGCTCATTTCTTCACTTCTTTTCAAACTTTAAAAGCCTATAACTTTTTTTCTATGGGAGCTACAGCGTGGAGAAATATTTTAGCAGGGCTTTCTCGTCACAGATATTTTTCTGGCTGACAAATGTTTTCGGTTACTACAAGGGAACCGCCCCCGGGGGGACAGGGGGGGCAGGTTTTCAAATTTTAATGTAGCATGTCTAATGAAAGCTTCGGACTCATACATGACAAATCTACCATCAAAATCCATCTCCCACTATTCTGGGTCACGCCCCGGCCCCATAAAGGGTTAAACTCTACTTTTCTAAAATTTTCCCTAGTTACGGGCATGTCGCATATTAAACTTTTTGTCTTTAAGAGAGCATTAACATTAGCCAACTTTCATCCCCATCCTCCCCCTCCTCCCCATTTATGGCCATAATTACCACATGTGCCTGAAGATTCATCATCTCAAATACAGCAATTAAAACTTCACCTACAGGTGAGCTCAAAGGAAATCCTTCCTTGTTCCAATTACTGCACTACTCCCATAGTTTATTAATACTGTTTAGTACATGGCACACCAATACAACTTACTAACTGCTCTTATTTCTGTATTTGCTATAACAAAGAGATGAAAAAAAAAATTTAAAAATTAAACATATTTAAATTTAATTAAGAATGTATATTTCTGTGTTTTAAATAGTGGTTTTATCCAAGTTACTCCATTACATATTTCTCAAACTGATATATATGTCCATTGGTTTTGAGAATGTCAAGGGCAGGGGTTGACAACAATAAGCACAGAAACAAACTAAAATTTATTCTTCCTTAGCAGCACTATTTTTCATGCCTACTATATATTAGCTATTATAACATTACATTCTTTGTTTAGACCACTTTCATTAATATTTCCCCTCTTTATTCCAAAAATCTAATCAAAATTATCCATTCGGTTTTTTTTTTTTTTTTTTTTTTTTTTTTTTTTTTTTTAATTTGACTTATAACTTTTTATCTTAGCCATTTACGGTGGACAAGTTCACCGGTTTTTGCTATAAACTCTCTATATTCCTTTCTTTCAACGAGACATGTGAAGAGCTCTCTGACGATGCCTGGTATTTTGCATATTGAATTTTTGAAATTAGCAATTAAACGCAGCATTTAAAATATCGTTAAAAAATTATATTATATATATATATATATATATATATATATATATATAAATCCCTCTCTCTCTTGCACCTACCGTCATTGGAAGGGAAAAAAATTCTGGAAATAATCTGCAGGGATTTAACAAAAGTTCTATCTATTCCGAGAAGTATTTTGAGAAAAATAATATAAGCAACGCAAGTCAAAAAATATGGCACCAACCTTAAGAGCAAGCTCGATGCGTTCTCAAAGCATCAGCTCTTTGAACAGTCTAAACATGGATGACGCAGGAATGATCGACTTAATTGAACTTGGTAAATGTCTTCTAAATCCTCTAATAAAAAACTTCTCGCAAGATAAGGAGACTAAGAAGAAATTGATAGAGATCCTTACTATTTTCAACAAGATGACACCTATAGCGGAAGAAAACCTGTCAACTTTAAATAACCTCAAAAAGCTCAACGAAGCTCAGGAATTCAGCCATGCACACCAAGAGCGCGCTACTCTAGAACTGAAAAATACTTTGGAGTACCTAAAAAATGAAATAGAAGTGAGATTGGACAGTTTGCCTAAAGTTCAAGACCTTGAAGAAGTTATGAACAGGGCTTTGTTAGGTCGTACTGAACGAGCCGATCCTTCTGCAGAATTAGTGCAGGACCAAGCTGAGAGGGAAGGTTCACAGGTAGTCCTGAACAAACAATTCACGTCTGGTGGCCGCGTTAATAAGCCAAAAAGAACCCAGTCTCCAGGATTGGATAGGGTATACAAGCGGACAATCATCGTCAAGGGAATCAACAGGCAGAGTGGTCAGGAGGTACAATCTCTCCTAACAAAGGACAGAACTTGCACAGCAAATTCTGTCAGTAAAGTCTTAGTCAGGAAGAATCATCTTGAGATAGTATGTAAATCCATAGCAGATGCCGCCAATCTAAAGAATGAGCTGCAAAAAAACCAGACCCTAAATAGAGAAGTGAATGTAGTCTCCCAGTCAGTACCCACATATAAAATGATCTTGCTGGGAGTTCCCTATCATTATACTGATAATCAGATCAAAGAAGCCATTCTGACAAATTTTAAAGCTTATGAAGACGAGATAGTCTTCTTGGCGTCCCAACAGTCAAAGAGAAATCCAGAAACCAAAGATTGGATCTTAGTACTTCCCAGGGCCTTGGGGAAAACCATAGTCCAAGAAAATGGCCTAACGATTGGTCTCAAGTTCTGCAGGCTGAGGCCGCATACCTCGGTGCAGCGCTGCAGAAACTGCCAGGACTTCAATCATCCCACCAAATTCTGCAAAAATAGCACCTTCTGCCCAGTCTGTGCTCAAAAGCACGATCCAAAGGTATGTGAAGGCCGGCCGCAGTGCGTGAATTGCGTATATAGCAATAAGGAAAATGGCATTCATCACAACACAGGTCACAAAGCCTCTGATCACTCTTGCCCTGTTTTCAAGCTGGCTTACCAGCAGGAGAGAGATCGTCTGGATGCCATCTTCGCTCCCAAGAGAAGATCATCAATCACCAATGATCGTAACCCACAGGAGGATCCCTGGAACACGCAGCCAAAGAGCCCCTTTCAGCTACCTTTCCAGTCTTGAGGAGTGCCCTGGGAAGGACCAGGTCTCCCACTTTTCAACCATTGGCCTCTGCCACCCCAGGAGGTAGCCTTCGAGCACTTCCTACAATCCCAGAAGGCAGACCGCAGAGGTAGGAAGTATTAATTCGTAAATCTGCTTTAAAATATTCTTAATTTCCCCTTCAATTTTAGTTTATCTTTATTATTATTATTATTTGTCTCTTTATCTATGGTGATGGCTACCTCGCAGGATCCCTCATCACCCCATTCACATACTCAGACGAACAAAATATCAAAAAAAACCATTTGGTAGTATAAAATTTATTCAAGTTAATCTAAATCACTGTAAAACAGCCAATGAATCGCTAAAGGACTTTCTGATCGGTGTCAATGCGGACGTAGCTTTGCTGCAAGACGCTTATTATCAAGAAGGCAAAGTTCCGGGCATTCCGCTATCCTGGCCAGTCTTCTCATCAAAAATGGGTACGGCACACCTGGTCGTTCGGAACACTAACATAACATATTCACACCAATACACGGGAGATCACTGTGTCTTTATAACGATTACGGCAAAGGAGGGCCATCTGATTGTTGGCACGACGTATGCAGCTCCCAGGCTACACTTTGAGGAAACCCTCGAGGAGTGGGAACACCTAATAACACACAGGAGATATTTCATCTGTAGCGGGGACTTTAACGCCCAGTCACCCCTTTGGGGCTATCAGCAACAAAACTCGCGGGGGGAATCTCTCATTGAACATCTGGTAAAACACAACCTAGCGATAGCCAATATAGATAACAAAGTTCACACGTTCATCAAAACCAATAGCAAAGGCATAGTATTGGCCAAAGGATTACCGGATCATACTTTGGTAAATCCACTTGCCCATAGCAAAATCAGGAATTGGCACGTATCAGATGTTCACAGTGACTCAGATCAGAAATATATCTCTTTCGGCTTTGAAATTACACCAGAATACACAGAAAGACGCCGATTCAATACCTCTAGGGGGAATATGCGTAAATTCACAAAAGTTATTAAAACACATAAACCCCTCCTCAACCAACACTTGCAAGATGCAACAGATACAGACTCCTTAAACACCTTAACTAAAGTTCTCATCGAAACAATGCAAAAAGCAGCAAAAGCATCTTTCAGATATAAAAACACACAGAGATCAGCTACTTTCTCCTACTGGACAGCAGATCTCAGAACCAAACGTAATCAACTCACCGCAATGCGAAAGAAATTAAGAGTACTCAAAAGTGACGGAGAAGACACAGTATACTTTCGTTCTCTGGCAGAAAATTATAAAAAATTGGCAGCAAAATATAAGCGCAGTATTCTAGATGCCAAGAATGCGGCATGGCGGAAGTTTTGCAGCAACCAGACAGATCCTCATGGCACTGCTCAGAAATTTTTCAAGGGAAAGTTTTTTAAACCCGATGAGATCAGGCTTGAACTGCCCTCACATAAGTCATCCAAACAATCCAATCTTGAACATCTAACTAAAGAAATTTTCGGCCCCTCAGCATACCCCAGCACAGATAATTCAGACCTTCTCTTTAATGCTCCCCATGACCTTCCCTTCACCAAAGCAGAACTGTCTTCAGCACTGCACAGTCTAGTCGATTCTAAAGCACCGGGTCCAGACTGTATAGATTCTAGAATCTTAAAATTAACTTTCAAAATTATCCATAAGATATTTATTCGTTGGGCAAATCTTTGTTTAAATTCTAATTACTTCCCGCTCACTCTGAGGCAAGGGGAAGTAGTATACTTCCAGAAGCAAGGGAAGGACCCCTCTGAACCCACCTCCTACAGGCCAATCTGCCTCTTACCGACATTAGGAAAATTACTAGAGAAACTTTTAGTTAAGAGATTGGTTCATTTTCTGGAAACAAACAATATCCTCCATCACAGACAATATGGGTTCAGAGAAGGCAGATCTTGCGAAAAAGCTTTGAATGATATTCTGTCCTCCTGCGCCTTAAGCATAGATGCTGGAAACTACACTTCCCTGGTCTCCTTAGACATAAAGGGTGCTTTCGACAATGTAGAGTGGCGGGATATACTACTCCAGTTAATGGAAATCGGCTGTCCGGGTAACATAGCTGGAACCATCTGCTCATATTTATCAGAACGGAGAATAATTGTTAACTGGGGCTCTGGCTCATCATACCACAATCTTCAAAAGGGCTGCCCGCAGGGATCATGCTTAGGCCCTATTCTCTGGCTACTAATAGCTAATGTAATTCTTAAAGAGCTAGAAAAACACGGGTTCCTCCTATATGCCTTTGCTGATGATTTCAGCTTTGTCTTCTCGGGCCGTGTTCGTGTTGACCTTGAAAGAGAAGCAGCTCGGACTCTCCCCCTCTTCCACCAGCTGCTGACTAGCCTACACCTCCAGCTCTCCACAGGCAAATCACAAGAGCTAACATTTGCAAAACCACGCGATCTTCAACGTCCACCCACGATGAGAATCTGTGGACAATCGGTTAAACATGTACAGAAATTAACACTTCTAGGCCTCACAATAGATAAACATATGAGCTGGACGGAACACATTAAGAACTTCAGAGAGAAACTCGTAAAACTCCATAACAATTCACGCAAATTAACAGCTAAAACTTGGGGCATTAAACCCCAAATGCTCAAAGTTTGGTACCATTCAATAGTGGAACGGATCATCTTTTACTGCGTGGGTATCTGGGGAGGCAGCCTCACCAAACAGGTGAAGGATAAACTAACATCTATTCAAAGGATATTCCTGCTCCAGATGAGCAGAGGATACAAAACGATCTCCTCGGAGGCCCTTGCAGTTATAACAGGGATCCCTCCCATTACAATTACACTTGAATTTGAATATCTAAGAACCAAGATCTTGCATCTCCAACACGACACAACACAACAAGTCCATTTCCCAAACATAGAGATACAACGAAATGTCAGCAGCTGGATCCTGCATCCTGCGAGGGAGACATCGCATTTACAAGTAAACTTGGAAAAGCATTCTTACAAACCAACCAGAGATCCATCTATATACACAGATGGATCCCGAACCGAATCAGGCGTGGCATCAGCTTTCTGTGTCATGAGTGGCGGCGAGGTGACCCACCAGTGGGCCTGCAGGATTGGCGACTTTAACTCCGTATTTCAAGCGGAGCTACTTGCAATCCTGCGGGCACTTGAATGGATCTCTGGACAACCCTACCCCTTCATCAGGGTTTACAGTGATAGTTTGTCCAGCTTGCAAGCCATTTTTTCTCATCTTACTAAACACCCCATAGTCCTAAAAATCAAACAACAATTATTGATCTTAGTCAATAAAACTTCCCTTGGTCACGTCTCGGCTCACATTGGCATTGAGGGCAATGAACGGGCTGATGCTTTGGCCAAGGCAGCGACAGAAAATCCAACAATAGAAATTGAACTCACAGTGCCTTTCTCCCATGTCAAACGAGTCCTAAAAGGAAGAATCTTACCCGCTTGGCAGACTAGATGGCACGAGTCAGACAAGGGACGCCATACCTACAACCTCATCCCAAAAGTATCTAGAGAGCTTTATTTTCTTTCTCCACCCACCACAGCCTTCCTCACTGGTCATGGACCCTTTAAACAATATTTAAAGAAATTCCATTGCGCCTCTTCACAACTCTGTGAATGTGGCGAAGTGGGATCCCCAGATCATACCTACTATCACTGTACTCTGACTAAAGCTTGGCATCTCAGATATCCCCCTTCTCCCTCTAAATCCTGGCTACAAGGGGTGTTATCTCGACCAGCGTTGCTTGCCAAATTAAGAAACATTTATAACTACTTAATGTTCATTTCCATTCTAACCACATAGCGGTCTGTCTTTCTGTAGTATAGCAGCAGATCGAGAGTTCTCCATCCCACCTCACAGTTTTTTGTCAAGAAGGGATACGGGCCCCAGCGGATAGTGCACCATAATTTCATCTTTTTCTCTGCCGCTCCCTGTCGCGAGGGGGCAGTCTGTGCTCCAGCGGATGAGTTTTACCATGTAAATTATATTTGTATTTTATTGTAACTAAAAAATAATGTAACCTTTTTTTTTTAAGACCTTAATAAAGGCGACCGGGAGGGATACTATGCTCTACAGACAAGGCTTTCTTGTCTGAGCAGTCCCTCTTAGGCATTCAAAATAAAAAGCAGTTTTACTTGATAATTTTTGTTGAAGTACTACAATTTCTAAACTTCTTCAAAAACTCCTCATTTGACTATTTACATATAAACAGAATGCAAACATGTATGCATATATGTATATATATGTGTATATATTTATATTTTTAATTCAGCAAATCTCTCTTTTGTGTTATGGGTAATTTCTTTTACTATCATTAATAAATGTTTTTCAAAATTTTGAAAAGATAATAGAATTTTAAATGGTTAATAATTATAAACGTTGTCTCATTAATTTTTTTATCTATATATTTTATTTATTAATCTGAACAATAATGGAATAATTAATGATGTCTCATTCATCTTTCTGATAAATCATTTTGTTATAATTTTTCTTTCTTTACTTGTAGGTAAAATGTTTAAAGCAGTTGATTTATCAAAATTAGTAACATTTTTTGCAATTTTCCACAACGACAAACCAGTGGATTGGCTCCTTGATCACATGATACAAACTAAAGTTTGCCGGTTTGATCGAGATAGTGTAAGTAAATTCAAAAAATATATTTTTGAAAATACATGTGCTATTAAAAATAATTTTTTGTTCTCTAAATGTACCCCAAAGAATTTGCCTTTTAAACATTTTAATTTAAATTATATGTAAATACAGATTTCCATATTTTTATAAAGACTTACTCCGTGAAGGAAAAAAAACTTTTATGTACAATGCCAGGAAAAAAATCTTGACACAACCATCACGGAGGTGCTGTGGCAGCATCTGTCCGGGCCTACATGCATTCTCAGGTAGACATTGAACGAGCCCCTGCGTAAAGGATATCACAATCTCAAAGCTCGAATTTTTTTTTAAAGTTTTAAATAGAAGAGGCATGTGAGAGTTTCTATCAGGCCTAGGTTACGTGGAGTGGTGGCCCTTGCAGCCTAACATGATTTATAGTTCACCCATTATTCTTTTTTTAGTTCTGGTAGTGGTTTGAATAGAGAGATTTTTTAAAATTATTTTCTCTACAAAACGAAACTGTTCTCGCGACGCAAAAAGCTTACAATTGTTGAGAAACATATTCTGTTACTTTATAAGGACAAACTGTTACTCGTAAATCATTAGCTTTATAAGCTCCAAAGAAAACTACCTATGTTCCAAAAAAGGCAAGGCCGATTTACCACATGGCAGAATATTAAAATGAAAAATCGATTCAAAAAAGACCAAGAAATACTTCCTCCATATCTGATAACCTTTTGAAATGTGACGTACTGGTACTATCAACTATAACAGCAGCAGAAATAAAAAAAAGAATATTACTAATTTGAATACATCAGTATCCAGTAAAGACTATCTGTCAGAACCATCACATTTTTCAACGATTGTCAAGATGTTTTTTGTGGGCACTTTACTCTGAGTTATATCACGGAAATCTATCAAAAGTTCTCAAGATTACTTCCAAATTGCTAGAACAATAAATTAAATCTTTATGTGCATATATCTTAATATATGTATATTTTTAGTAAAGATTTCCATTTTTTGTTCATATTTTAAATGTTTTTCTTGTTGCATCTTATATAACACGTGAAAAATAAGCATTAGACAAAGCTTTCTTATCAAAATTGTTTTTTTTTTTTTTTGTAAAAACATCCGATTATTCAAAAAGTTTTCTTACTGTTTCCGTAGTTTATTTATTCTACTTTATTTGCCTTTTTCTCAAATAAATACAATATAACAATCATAGAACTTTTAGACTATATTTCCATTTACACAAAGAAACACTTATGGAAAAAAATAAGAAAAAAATGTGTTATTTTACTGTTTCCATTTTTTTTAAGAATTTGTGTGATAGCTATGAAATTTATGTTTAACAAATACGAATCTTAAATGATTTGAATGGAATAAAGTAATTGAAAGTATTTTTTTTTCTTTAACAAATGTTACACATTAATAAAACTGTGAAATAAGTCATCAGTTGTACCATTAAGAAGAACTTATTTTCTAACATAAACTACATTTTTTAAATATTTTTATATGTTTCCAAAGTTAATACAAGCGTTTCAGAATTTCTTTTATCATCAAAAATGAACCTGTCTGTATTCTCTAAATATTCTTATAAACGTTAGTTTTTAATCATATTTAGAGTAACATGAAATATGCTGAATTTCATGATTCTATAAATTTTATACATTATAAAAATATCTCTTAATTCATTGCAATGTTCTAATTTTGTTTGTTTTATATCAAATTTGTACAAGTAGTGACTTAGATATTCTCTAGTTGTTATGACAGTACATAAAATTGGATATTTAGAGCGAAGCTGTTTCATGCGGCACTTCCGTGCAAGTGATTTTAAACGTTTCCAAAAAGCTGTTTTGAAAACTTGCTATAACTAGTTTTTAAAATAATAAAAATCCATTTAAAATTATTCTTTCTTTAATTATATGTATGTTTGCAATTCAGGGTACAATTTCTAAAAAAAGTGCCGGAGTTCTATTTTTCTGCAATAATAACAATCATAGTATATCTCCCCTCGTCCACTCTACCCATATATTTAGATTTCATGCATTATTTATTAAAGTTAATGCATTTTTCTTCAGAATTTTCAAAATAACTCTTTGAGTATGTCTATATGCATTTTTGCAAAATAAAATATATTAAATGAATAGAGAAAACATTAAATTCGGAATATTTGGGGAAGCCAAATTAGTGAGAGATTTTCAGATTTTTTACTTTCCCAATATTTGTGTATGTATAATCACACTCCACTGCACTGTTCGACTGGAATTCGATGTGCAGTATTTATAAGCCACGAGGAGTTCTGACCAATAGTTAAATTTTCTCTAAAAATTAAGAAGCACGGGAACTGGAATTCTATGTACTTCAGTTCACACGCTAAGTGAGTCTAAAAAATCATGCATTAAGATCTTTTTGCAATCAAGAACTAAAAACAACAAATAAGTATAACACAACCATGCTTAAAATTTGCAGATACGCCTGCGGTTATTTCTAGTGTGTCTTCAGAACAACTGAGTTTACCCATGCGACCTTTAAATAGGAATATGCCTCAATTTAAACGACACACTATGTCACATGTGTCACATAACTGCTTTGGTAGTAAAGAGTGCAAAGGATTAGGAATAGCAGAAAAACTCAAAATTAATTAAAGCTTCTATTATTCCGCAGATCTAATCCACAGGACTCCGGAGAGCAGCATTTACTGTGAGCATTTACTTCGCAGCATTTTCTGTGAATCCCATTGAATATACAAATAATGAATAAAAAAAAAAATGCAGCTGAAATTAGTACTCTATCATAAATTAACATGCTACTTCAGGCGAGCAAAAAGACCGTTCGCTATTGCCGATCTTATGTAAGACATTTATAAAGATGACTAGTTGTTTTTCAATATTTTTAATAACTTTATTTTGCATTGAATAGTTCAGATTAATCTGTACAAAGGCTTTTTTTTTTTTTTTTTTTTTACTTTTTCGATTTTGACTGCTGATACTTTAAATGAGAACACTTTGATCTTTGGAACAAGATTCGAAAATAAAAACATTTCCATACACAAAAAACTGCAATTAAAATAAAAAAGATAGAACTCTATCTTTCTACTGCTCAAGCTCAGCATTTTCATGAAAAAAACATCATTTAAACGGATTTTAATTCAACCGACATATTTTTATAAATTTCTTTCATAAATTAGCGCTAGCTAACGATTCTTTCCACGTGATTAAAGTATCTTCTTAAGCATGCACTGCTTCTTTTAATATATACTTAAAGCCAGAACTGTCATCCTTATAGCATTTGAATGCTAAACCATTTCAGATGCAAAAATTTTAATTGGATCAAAATCTAAAACCGGCTGCACCTCGAATTCTTTTAAAAACCAAATATATAACTTATATAGTTTATTTACAAGAATTATCAAAAGTAATATACCGGGAGTTTTTGTTTTTAATGATGACTGAAATTTCACAAATAAGCTGTCACGGTAAGGGGAACTTTTTGATCGCAGTTGAACGAAAAAAAAAAGACTTGAAAAAGTCAAATTGACAAATAGCGTTGCATATTCAGTAAAATTAAGACATGAGATTGAGCACGACACATGCATATCAGCGATAAAAATATGAAGCATGCATACCTCGTTTTTAATCTTTCACAGATGTCATCAATGACTATGCCACTGACGCGGAAAACGGTGGACAGCACATTGAAAATCTCTTGCTTCAGCTGTGTAGCTCCGTACTAATACAAAGATGTTCGTAATCCCTTTTCTACATTCCCTTTTGAAATTTGCCTGATAACAACTATTGCATCAAGAGTCTCTCCATTTGAATGTTGTACACATGGAGATAATGTTCAAAAAATCCCATAATAAATAGAAGGAAACAAAAACGGAAGAAGCGCGTAACATTTCCCTTTCTTCACAATATTCCAAGTCCTTAATTTTATAAAAGTTTGTAATATTTATATTTTAAGTGTATCATTATTTTTTTAATACAAAAAACATATTATAAAGATTTCCTTTTTTCTCTCAAGATATTATAACCTACAATGTAATTTCTTTTTTTTTCACACAACTTTTTCGTTAAAAAACATATTTTTAGATATTCGTCTGAAAAACAGTTTTCCTTTTGTACAAAACGTATACACGTTTAGTTCCATTAAATATAGAGTCTTTACTGTCCTCAAAATTCAATATTAAAAAACTTTAATTTAAAAAAATCATCTTAAAACCAGTTTACAGAAAAATACACATCTAGTTCCAGACGTGTATTCTAATTGTGTAAATCTTTTGTATAGAAAGAAAACTGTTTTCAGACAGATATTTAAATGCAAAAATTTTTAACGAAAAATTTGAGTGTAAAAGTTACATTGTAGTTTATAATGCAGAGAGGAAAAAGAAAATATTTATGATGTGGTTTTTCGTAATGAAAAAAATAATGCCTGAAAGTAAGGTACTCTTAAAATATGACTAATATACGAGCATTACGAAAATATAGTGATTCTATTGAACATATTTTTTTTTAAAGTCTCTTATATTATTTTGGACAGGTTTCGTTATAAAATATACATTGTTCATTAAAAGTTTTGAAAATTTATAAGTACCCGAGTAGTTTATGCGTAATAATTTTGGAAACCTGGAACACTTTTCTTATTGTACCAGCAGCTTTTCGACTTTGTTCTTTTGAATGGTAATGATTAAATAAATACATAATTTTATTTTCATACAATCCGTTGAAATAACTTCTTACAACCATTGGATCAGCAAACTCTTCGTTTGAATAATGTACACAGAGGCAAGCGGAATAAACTTCGTTATATCGAATATATTTTTCGTAATATGGAGATCGATTTGCATGTTAATGGTGTTAAAATTCAAGGTTTCGAACGAAATTTCGTTAAGTAAACTTCGTTAAAGAAAAGTTCTACCTTATTCATCACATCGACATTATCCGAAATTCCGAATTAATTCCAATCTAAATGAACTAGTTTATTGATTTGACAAGCATTTTCGATGACTTCATGACTCAAATATGTAACTTGAGCGGCTTGCTTATACGAACACACAAAAGCGAATCTTATCAACTTGTTGTAGTAAAAAAGGTAATCGGTGCAGCTTTTCTATCATTCAAGTATTTTGGAAGAATATATTAATCAAGAGTACTGATTTCATACTTTGTTTATATGGATGAAAAATAAAGCTTTAACCCTTTTCATTTTAGGGGTCAATCTTACTCACCACTAGTGTTGCCAGGTGTCCATCGTAAATCGGCAGGCCAAATGTTTTGCACATCACTAATATCTTAGAGTTTTTTCGTCATCTTTTATCACAGATCATTCGCCAATTAGATTAGGTGAAGAATATTAGTTTAAAATACTGGCATGCAGAAGATATGGAGCACCCATTTAGTGGTCAGTGAGAATCATCTCTCGTTTGCAAAAGGTTAAACACACCCGGCCTAGTTTTTACTTTTTCGATTTTGCTTATATATTTTTTATATTACGATAATTTCAGAATCTCAATTTCAGAACCGGTTTACACCGGTTTCGAAAGTTAAAGTAATTTTAAAAAAATCTGAAACCAAAGCTGAAAAAGTACAAACTGGGCCGATTGCAGATCGTCCTCAGCTATCTTGTGCAAAAAAGAACATGTAAAAATATTAAAATTTGGACTAAATATTGGAAAAGAACGCCCCCATAGACGTTACATTATCATACGGGTCTTTTTCTGTGCCTAGTGTTGCACCTTAAGGATCTACTTCAATTACCTGAAATGACGTGCTCAATAATGCTAAACCAATTGAATAATTTTTTTATGAGATTTCGTTAAATTTCAGTATTTTTAAACAATTATTTTTGCATTTGTTATTTGTGATCGATCTGTAAAGGTCTTTTTTTTTACTTTTTAGATTTTGTTTACAGATATTTTTAATTAAGATACTTTCATTTTTGAAGCCAGTTTCGAAAATAAATGCATCCTCGTAAAATAATTTGCAATCAAATTCAAAAAGAAAAATAAAGGGCATATGTAGTGATCAGTCTCAGATACCCAATGAAAAAAAATCATTTAAAAATATTCAAATTCATAAAAAGAAATCTTAAAAAAATTCTTGCATATGTTTAGCTTTAGTGATCGAATTTTTTCAGATGACTGAAGCACTTAAAACAGTTTTTTAAATTGTGATATTTTTTTTCGCATTATTGAGACAATTATATTTTTCTCAATTAAGTTCAATTTCATTAACCTAATTTGCATTACTTTAAAAAATTAGCATTTCTACCAATGCATAGTAAAGATGTTCCCTAAAGTTCTATTTTCGTGAAATGAGCTTGTAAATCAAAGCAATGAGAGATTTTTTTACATAAAAATGCATAAAATAAGATATTTTTATAGGAAATATAAAAATAATATTCTATCATTTACTTACTCCATTCATGGACACTGCGTCTGAATATCCAAATGGATATAAAAGTGAAATTCCAATGGATTTCAACATTTTCCTCATCTTAAATTTTTGAACAGGATTAAACTAAAGTTAATTCTCAATTTGTTGTTTATTATTCGTATAGTTCACATTTATAAATGAGTTTTTTAATCGGAAATCCAATAATCTTGCAAGAAATCCAATAATCGCCTGGAATGTTTTATTCACAAGGCATGAAATACAGATAAATGCATACCAATATAACAGATAATCTGAATTTCAAATAAAGGAAAAACTAAATAGTTTAAAAAATTATATTTATTGAGCAGTAAAACTTGAAGTTGTTTTACATGAAAGCTGGAGAATATATTTAATTCAAAATTTGCCTTGAAAAAGAGAAATGAAAAAGTCAGGTATAAATTTAAATCTATGTTAGGATATGTGCATATTAAATTTAATATAGAATCATCGAGTAAATTTAAAAAAAAATCGTTAAAAATAATTGAATATGATTTTTTTAATAATTTTATTTCTTTTTAAATTAATTTATTAATGACGTATAATTTACCATTTTTAATTTACATGTTTTTAAATAGTTTAATTGTCTAGAAAAATAAAGGTATCTGAATTTGAATCTGAATTACAAAAAGGAAACAACTAAATAATTAAAAAATATATTTAGGAAGCAGTAAAATAAGAGCGTACCGTTTTATATAAAAACTGGAGAACATATTTAATTAAAAATGTAATTCAAAAAACAGTTTAAAAAGTTGTGTGTACACTAAATCTATGTTAGGAAATGTGCATATTAAATTAAATATAAAAATCATCGAGTAAAATTTAAAAAAAAATGTTAAAAATCGTTGAAACACTTTTTAAGAATTTTATTTCTTATTTAGTTAATTTATTAATGAAGTATGATTTACCATTTGGAATCTATCTTCTTAAACAGTATTTTTGAATAGAAAAAAAGATACGTTTATGGAGCTACTTAAAAATATTTTTGTTTGATTTACTTACTGCATCCCTGTTCACTGCGTCTGAATATCCAATTGATTATAAAAATAAAATTCCAATCCATTTTAGTATTTTGCTCATCATAATTTTTTTGAAAAGGACTAAACTAAAATTAATTCTCATTTCGACGTTGTTTAATATTCTTATAGTTCACATTTATAACTGCGTTTTTCTATCGAAAATCCGATAATCGCGCCTCGAGTGTTTTATTCGCAAGGCAAAGAACATCGATAAATACTTACCAATATAGCAGATAATCTGAATTACAAAAAAAAAAAAACTAAATAATTAAAAAAATTATATTTAGTGAGCAGTAAATCTAAAAGAGTATTGTTTCCTATGAAAGTTGGAGTATACATTTAATTGAAAATTCAATTCGAAAAGGAAATGAAAGAAGCCAGGTGTAGATAAATCAATATTACAGAGTGTGCATATTAAGTTTAATATGATATCATAGATTAAGGTAAAGAAATTAGTTAATAATTGTTGAAAACACTTTTTAATAATTTTATTTTTTATTAAAATGATTTATTAATGAAGTATATTTTACCAGTTTTAACTTATATGTTTCTAAATGGTATAATTGCATAGAAAAAAATTTCATTTACGCAAAAAAGCTTTAGATATATTTAACAGAATTGGTCATGTTTATTGAATTGTTTGTCTAAAAGCTGTAAAGTAAAATTCAAAAATAATTTTTACTGCAAAATATTATCCCGATAATAGTAACTGTCATATAAAGCGTTAATATATTAATTATAATGATGTACTGTAAATTTACTTATATGTTGTTATTTATTAATTACCCTAAATATACAAAATATATAATTCTGTTAATTTATAAATTAATGAAAGAGTCACGAAACATAATGTTTCATAACATAAAACTAACTGACAACTTATAACCTTTGTTTTTACTTTCTTCTTTCTTTAACAGAAGAAAGCATTGATTTCGTGTAAATATTCGAATTCAGGTTTTTCACGGATTTAAGCATTTTAGAGATCAAAGATTCCGGAAACATGTTTTTACGAAATTCTGTCTATGAGTCTGTAGGATAATCAGTGTGTGGCAGAAATTTTTCCAGCGCTCTACCTCAAGAACTAATGCACGAAATTTGATGAAATAGTATATTCGATTAGTTCCTGGTATGCATTATTATTAATTTTTAGTATATATTGCTCAACAGATGACGCTATTATGTTGCATTTTTACGATTTATGGAATAGCTACACATCAAGAATTAGGAAACAGATTTTCATCAACTTCAGATTCAGTAAATTCGTGATAGGAAAAAGATCTGTTCACATTTTTGTGTCATTCATCGACCAGGTGGCGCTGTTTTGATAAATGTTTCACGATTCCTACAATAGCTCTATTTGAAAAAAATTAATTTACAAATTTTTATCAAACTTTAAATTCAAGTAGAGCTTCGTAAATTATATTGCTGTTTTCATTTTGATATAAATCGCCCAACAGAAGGCACATTTATCTTGCAATTTTTCCGATATCCTCAATAGCTATACTTCAAGAATTACTGCACGGAATTTCATATTTTTAGAATCCTCATGATGAACATAGATTGTCATTTAATTTGGGCACTGTTGTAGCAAATTTCGAGGTATCAACATACAGAAGAAAGTTTTGGGATTGTTACATCCGATTAGTTTATAAATGTAAAAACGTGTATTCCTGCAGATTTTCAATTGTGGTTTTCTTTTCTTCTTATCTTAAAAATACGATCTAACAGAATATGAATATTTTATCGAATAAGAAAATGAAATTTCAATAGCATTCCAAAACTCTTAACATCTTAAATAATATCTGAATAAAATTAAACATAAGTTAGACCTCAATTCGATTTCATTACATATCCTTACAGTTAACATTTATAAAAGCATGTTTCTGACGAAAATCGAAGATTTTTACTAGAAATTCAATAATCGCCATGACTAATTCATTCATAAATATACACACAGATAATAATGTATACATGTATAACACAGAGACAAAATGTAGCAGAGAATTTGAAATATAGAAAGAATTAAATTGATAATTTTTAGAAACTATACTTAGTGTGCAAGAATAATTACATTTTGATCAAGTGCATAAGAAAATGAAATTCCAATAGTATTAAAAAATGCTTAACATACTAAATAATATCTAAATAAAATTAAACATAAGTTCCTGACATAACACCTCCTAAAACATAAGACCTCAATTCGATGTTCCCTCATATATTTACAGTTAAATCTATACATACATGTTTTTATCTAAAATCGAACAATTTTACTAGAAATTCAATAATTACCTCGAGTAATGCATTCATAAATGTTTATAACATGAAGAAATATCAATATAGTAGACAACCTGCAAGAAAAAATGGAATAAATTAATAATATTTATACATTATACTTAACTTGCAAAAATAATTAAATTTTGATCGACGCAACAGGAAAATGAACTTCCAATAGTATTCCAAAATTCTTAACATCCTAAATAATATCTAAATAAAAGTAAACATAAGTTAGGCCTCAAATCGATATTATTTCGCATCCTTACAGTTAACATTTATAAATACATGTTTCTATCGAAAATCGAACAATTTTACTAGCAATCCAATAACGGCCACGAGTAACATAAAGGTTTATAACATGGAGAAATATCAATGTTGCAGACAACCTACAAGATAAAATGGAATAAATTAATAATTTTTAGAAATTATATTTAATGTGCGAAATTAATTAAATTTTGATCCTCTTTTGCATGAAACGAAGCTTACATTGTTTCATTTGAAAACTTCTTAATGTATTTTATTTAAAATTCATTTTAAAAAACAGAGATGAAATAAGTCAAGAGTAGGCTCAAAATTCTATTGAGAATTGCGCATATTAAAGTTACAAAATTAAATAACCGAGTAATGTAAAAATTTCACCGAAAATGCGACTTTTAAAGTATTATATTTCTTACAATAGTTTTCACATTGATTTATCATTGAAATATGTGTTATTGTATCATATCTTTCTTTTCTAAATAATACATCTTTTAAAAAGAACAAAAAAAAGTTCAGAAAATATTATTATTTTAAATTCATCATATATTATTGAATAGCAGATACAATCAATACACCAAAGATGGATTGATGCGTCAAGAGACTCAAATAATGTATCTTCGTTTACTTGAGTTAATATATTAATATAAATTAATTCTTATTTATTTCATGTTCTATCTATAATCACTAAAGATAAACTGAAAATTAATTATTATTACAAAATGCGATCCTAATTTTTGTTATTAATATATTAACAATTTATATTTTCTTAATGAGGATGCATTCTAACTTTACATATAACTGTATTTTTAAATAAATAAGTATAAAATAGAAAAAAATATATTCCTATTTGTATAAAAATATATGATAGACACGAAATACAATGCTTTAGAATTTATAATATTGTTTTTATATAACATTTTATATAATAAAAAATATGTATTTCTGCAATTCTTTCAAATGTTCGTTTCCTTTCTCCTCTTTTAAAAATAATCTGGATGAAATGTCTGAATATTCTATCGAGTATGAAAATTAAATTTCTAAGAATTTCCAACGTTATCATACTAACCATTTAATTAAATATAAGTTAGACCACAATTCGATATTCTTTCATATCCTCATAGCTTACATTTAAAAATACATGTTACTATCGAAAAACAAACGATTTCAGTAGAAGTCCCATAATTGCTTCGTGTAATGCGTTCATAAATGTTTATAAAATGGAGAAATATCAATGTAGCAGACAATCTGAAACATAAAAATGAATAAATTAATATTTTTTAGAAATTAAACTTAGTTTGCAAGACTAATTAAATTTTGATCGACTTAAAATATTAAATAATATCTAAAAAAACCAAACATAAGTTAGAACATAATTTCATATTTTTTTATATTCGTACAGTTAACATTTATAAATATATCTTTCTATTGAAATTCGAACTGCCTTACTAGAAACCCAATAATCGACTCGAGCAGTGCATTCATAAATATTTATAACATGGAGAAATTTAAGTGTAGCAAATATCCTGAAATATAAAAAGGAATAAATTAATAATTTATAGAAATTATACTTAGTGTGAAAAGATAATTAAAATTTGATTCATTTTTACATAAAACAAAGTTTACATTGTTTCATTACAAAGTTTCTGAATGGATTTTATGTAAAATAGAATTTAAAAGACGGAGATGGATTAGGGTAGGTATAGGTTCAGAACTCTATTGAGGATTGCGAATACTAAAGTTGCAAAATTAAGTAACCGAGTAACGTAAGAATTTCTTTAAAAATGCAATTTTGATTTAGTTACATTGATTAAAATAATTTTCCTCATGCTTTTTATAAAGATGTGCTTTATTACATCCCAATTTTAAATTTATAAATAGTAAATCTTTTAAAAACCATAAATTCAATAAAAAAAACTCAGAAAATTATTTATTTTTTTTAATTAATCTTATATTATTGAATGACAGATGCAACCAACAGACCAATGATTGATTAATTCATTATGTAATTGATCAGATCCAAATAATGTATCTTTTCGACTACTTGTGTCAATATATTTATTTGAATTATACCTCATTTATTTCATGTTCTATCTGAAAGAACTAAAGATAGACTGAAACACATTTATTAATACAAAATGTGATCCTTATTATAGTCATTAACATATTAATAGTTTATATTTTATTAATGCGGATGCATTCTAACTTTACACGAAATATGATGCTTTATAACATTAAAATCTATAATCTTGTTTTTATTTAATGCATACTGAAAAATGTGTATTTCTGAAATTCTTTTAAATGTGTGTTTCTTTTCTTCTCTTTTAAAAATAAGCGGGATGAAATGTCCGAATATTCTATTGAATATGAAAATGAAATTTCCCGGGAATTGAAATGTTCATAACATACTAAATATTTAAATAAGATTAAACGTAAGTGAGCAGTCAATATGGATTTTCTTTTGTATTTTTAAACTATATTTGTATATTTACAAATATCTGTTTCTGTCAAAAAACAAATGATTTTGCTAGAAATCCAGTAATCACCTCGATGTGATTGTTCACAAGGCTAATAAGACGTCCAAAAGTCCTATATAGAAAACAACGCAAAATATAAAAAATAATGAATAAATGATTTTTAGAAATTATATTTAGCATGCAAGAATAATTAAATTTTTATCCGCTTTTTCATAAAACAATGTTTTCACTGCTTCATTTGAAAGCTTCTGAATGGATTTGTATTTAAAATCCATTTTAAGAGACAGAGATGGGAGACAGTAAGTATAGGTTCAAAACTTTATTAATAACTGCCCATATTAAAGTTAGAAGATGAGATAAACGAGTAAGGTAAAACATTTCTCGAAAATGCAACTTTTTAAAAATCTACATTCATTGCAATACTTTTCACTTTGATTTATCATTGAAATGTGTTTTATTATATCACAGTTTTAAGTTTTTATATAGTATTGCATTTGAAAACCTTAAAATCGTTATAAAAAATTCATACCTGAAAATTATTTTTGAATATTAGTACTATCATATTATATTACTGAATGAGAGACAGTACACCAATGATATTTTGATTCATCAAATTATTTATGAGATCCAAATAATTTATCTTCGATTACTTAAGTCAATATATTAATCAGAACTAATTCTTATTTATCCCACGTTCTATCACAAAGCACTAAGATAAACTGAAAAACAATTATTAATATAAAATATGATCCACATTTTATTCAATGAAATATTAACAATTTATATTTTTTTAATGAGGATGCATTCCATTTTTACATTATATATATATATATGTGTGAGTGTGTGTATTTATTTATTTATAAAATAAGGAACAAAGTAGAAAAGCTATTCCTATTTGTATTATACACTGTAAAAAAAAATCTGTGAAGGTACTAATCATTTTCTAGGAAACTGGGATTCCAAGAACTTTTCATGCAACGATAACAGGAAAAAATCATGTAATCGATTCTGAAACTTAAATTTTTGCTCTTGCCGTTACAGGAAAAGTTCTTGGAATCCCAGTTTCCTAGAAAAGGTTTAGTATCTTTGCAGATTTTTTTTACAGTGTAATTTATGATAGACAAAGCTCTAACTTATGTGTCTATAATCTTTTTTCCAGAAAAATATGTATTTCTCCAATTCTTACAAATGTGCGTTTCCTTTATTCCCTTTTAAAAATAAACATGATGAAAGATGTGAATATTTGATTGAATATGAGAATGAAATTTCCATGGAATTCCAACGTTCATAATAATAAATATTTAAATAATATTAAACGTAAGCTAGCTCTAAATTCGATGTTATTTGGTATCCTTAAACTATATTTGTACACTTACAAATACACATTTTTGTCAAAAATCAGGTAATTTTGCTAAAAATCCAATAATCAACTCGATGTGTCTGTTGAAAAAGATTAATAACACGGAGAAATTCCAGTGTAGCAAATAACCCAAAATATAAAAATTAATGAATAAATGATTTTTAGAAATTATATTTAGCGTGCAAGAAAAATTAAATTTTGATCCTCTTTGATTTTCGATAAACGAAATTTACATTGTAACATTTCAAAGTTTCTGAATGTACTTTGTTTATAATCTAATTCAAAAGACAGAAGCGAAAGAAAGGTGATTGTAGATTTAATAAATCTATAATAAAGTATGAATATAAAAATAAAACTTTCAACTGACATAAATACTATAATAAAAATCAAGAATAATTGAATTTTGATCCTTACTGCGTTTCAATAAACGAAAGATTACTATGTAACATTTAAATCATTCTGTTGCACATTCCTTAATTCAAAGAAAAAAAACTACAAACGAATTACAATGATTTATAAAATTAAACTCTATAATCTTGTTTTTAAATAATAGATACAGAAAAATGTGTATTTCTGTAATTCTTGCAAATCTGCGTTTTCCTTCTTCATTTTTAAAAATAAGCAAGATGATAGGTCTGAATATCCGATTGAATATGAAAAAAAAATGGAATTCCAACATTCATAACATAATAAATATTTAAATAAGATTAAAGAAAGTGAGCTCTCAATTCGATGTACTTTTGTATCCCTAAAGTATATTTGTACACTATTTGCAAATGCATGTTTCTGTCCAAAATAAGATTATTTTGCTTGCAATAAAATAATTATCTCGATGTGTATGTTCACAAAGCTTAATAACAAGGAGAAATTCCAGTTTAGCAGAGAACCCAAATTATAAAAAGTGATGAATAAATGATTTTTAGAAATTACATTTAGCGTGCAAGAATAATTAAATTTTGGTGCTCTTAGCTTTACGATTAGCGAAAGATTACACTGTAAGATTTAGAAGTTCCTGAATGTACATTATTTGTTTATAATCTAATTCGAAAGACAGACGCGAAAGAACAATAATTGTAGATTTGAAAATCTATTATAAAGTATTTGGAAAAAAATTTAAAAAAAATGAGTGATATGAATGCTATAATAAAAATCAGGATTTATTATCTTTCTATTTGCATTACTTTTTCCTACACTGTAAAAAAAATTCTGTAAGGTTACTAAGAATTTTCTAGGAAACTGGGATGCCTAGTACTTTTTATGTAACCGCAACAAAAGAAAATCACATAAAATAACAAAAGTTTCTTTAGTAACTGTGACTAAATTTTGTTTAGTAAACGTACTAACGATTTCTTAGGGAGGTTTCCAAAGAAACTTCTGTAAGTTTACTAAATATTTTTTTGTAACGTTACTAACGATCGTTTAGGGATTTCAGTAAAGAATATCGAGAAAATTTACTAATAATTACGTTGTGAACGTAGTAAAGATTTTGTAGGGAGTTTTCCAAAAAACTCTTTGTAAAATTACTACGGATTGTTCAGTAAATTTACTTATGATTTTTAAGGGAATTTCTCAAATTAGTTTTTGTAAATGAACTAAATATTGTTTAGTATACTTACTAGGGATTTCTTAGGGAGTTTTCTAAACACTTCTTGGTAAATTTACTAAGGATTACGTAGTAAACGTGCAAACAAACTTTTAGGGTGTTTCCTAAAAAATATTCTGTAAATATTCTTATGATTTTTAGTACACTTACAAGGGATTTTTTTTGTACATTTGCTGAAGAATTTTTTGTAGATTTGTGAAGGACTTTAAGTATATTTACTAATTTTCATTTGTAATGCACACTAAGTATTTTATGTACTTTATCGAATACCCTTAAAAAAGTTAAATATTTTGATAAAGTAGATAAAATACTTAGTGCGCATTCCTAAAAATAAGATTAAATGTATTATAAAGTCCTTCACAAATCCACAAAAAATTCTTAGCAAATATGCTGAAAAAAACCTTGTAACTGTATAAAAATCATTAGAAATGTAACTTTATTAAGATATAGTGAGAAAAATTACAAATAATAATTTAATATTGTATTTAAAATAGTTTTTGCATTATCACCAGAAAATTTTTTCTAACAATGCAAGAGCTATGATTTCTTAGTATTGTATCTAAAATATTTACACTTACCAAAAAATATTTCTAACTGTACAAAACTTTTGCAGTAGTATTACCAATGGTTTTTCAGCAGTATTCCAAAAAGATTTTTTTTTTTTTTTGTATAGTAATACTTATATTAGTTGAAGTTGTTGTTATAGTATTCTTTCAATATGAATTTGAATTTTAACAATTTTAAATATCCACAGTGGAGTTTTCCTTATGTATCAATATATTTCTTTAAAAAATAAGTAATATTAGCTTGACATGTGTTTCAATATAATCACAGCAATTACCATAAATATTTGTAGGTTACGCATGAGAATACTGACTGAAGCTTCATTATAGATAATTAAATAGGTACTAAACCATGCTTGATATTAAATGAGCATTGTAACAACAACAATAACTGAGCAGAGAAACTGAAGGAGATCTTACGGTTTTCAGTTAAGCTAAAAAAGGGTCAATAAAAACAGTAATGTAAAAAAAATGTATCATTAGTAAGTTTATAAAATATGCCTATGATAAAAAAAATATATATATGGTTATTATTGAGACAAATTAAATTTACAATTTGTAAAGACAATTCTATTTGTATGAGTAAGCACTGTGCATCATCTAATCCAATATACGATTTGAAAACCTGCATATTATGAGAAACACCATCGGTTTATCTTATGTAAATATGTATCTGAACTAGAAATGGAAAAAAGTAGTCTTGCGATTTTTTTTAAATGGAGTTTTGTACAATTCCAAGATTATCAGAATTTCAGTCATAAGTGTATTATGATACATATATTTTAAAGACTATACAATACGCGGTTCAAAAAACTGAAAAAAATAAAAAAAGTGACATCTGTAATATATATAATAAAATTAACGTCTTTACATGAATGCCATATATAAGAAAATGTGTTTTTTTAATATCTGTTATTCTTATTTCTGCTGAATATTCCGTATAGTTGTCACTGATCACTAGAAACTTTCTTCCTTTTATTTATTTTCTTGTCTCTTTCCTCTACTTTCTCTTCACAAATTTGTTGCACTGTCTACATTAAATACACCTGACATTATTTATATTTTATTTGCTTGAGAGTTATGTTTCAAATTGAAATAGTTAAGAGGAAAATTTAATTAGTCATAGAACCACAATTTTCAAACTCTAAACTGGCTTAAAGTTCCAGAAGAATGGATCTAACATTCATGGATTTAGTAAGACTGAACTGTTGTTGAATCAGCTCTGGAATTAGAAATTCCAATTCAAAAAGTTGCATATAAGACAGATGATATACACACCTTAACATATGTACTCAAAAATGCATATTGGATATATCAACAGTCATTATTTCACACGTTTTAATGCTTATCAGTATGTTATAATCACCAGACGTGACTAAGAAGAATTTCTAAAAACAGAAAATGTATGAAAACAAGAATTGAAACAAATAGAAAGATATAATACTTTGAAAAATATTATGAGTAGTCATTTTTATTATAAATGCAATGTACATACCTGTACAACCAATAAATATAATGTGATTAAATGACAAAATACAATGAAAATATGAATGAAGTTTATTTCTAAATAATGATTTATTATATTCTATGCAATAAAAATAATTTACATATATATTTTTAATATGACTCATATTTTACAAATATTACATAACTAGAGTTCATACAAATATCTATTAAATTCATGCTTCATCGATAGTATTTTTGGAAACATGTTTTCTCCAAATTTGAATAATCAAGCTTATATACCTATTAAGATACTATTGGAAAATGATTGATAAAATATTATGGTAAAATATTTGAAAACTTCAGTGCTGTAGAATATATTAGAAAGCCCAACTGAGGTATGGGGAGGGATTTTTCTTATAGATAATAGTTCTTTTTCCTCGTCTGACTTTATCAAACTTTCATCATCCGGGAAGTTCACACTGTTTTTAAATTGGACTTCAGTTTTCTTACGCATCTATAGAAGAAAGTTATATGTTAACATAAAAAGTAAAGAAACATTTAAAAAAATTATAATGAATATTATGTAATAAAAAAATCTATATTCATCTTCGTATTGAATAAATGAATTTTACAACTACTTCAAAATTATTTCTATTGAACCGTCAAAATTTGACGGTAAATATCTTAATGGTATCAAAGAAATAAAAGTTTATTTAAATGAATAAGTGTTGAAAAATAAAACAATAACAATTATAAATAATTTGAAAAACCATGCAATTTAATTTTAAATCAATGATTAGTAATTGTCAGTGGTACATTCATTCATGTAGTCATAGGAGTTTTCATATCTGAGGTTTTTCATTTACTGACAGAACATCAATAAATCGTAAATTGCTGTCATTACTTATTAAAATGATGACAGTAAGTTATATACTATATGTAAGTTATATAATGTACGTTTTCATGTAAAATACATTAGTAAAACCATATGAAACTGAAAAGTTCCCTTTTTTAAGGATTGACATGCTTTATGAAATAAAAATACAAATATCCGTCATAAGGTAGCACCAATAACACTAAAAACATTGAGTATGCTTTATAAATGTTAAATATATAGCACTAAAACAGTTCAACTGGTGTAAAAATGATGTCCTGAAGGTATCTACAATGTTGAAGTTGTGGATTAAAAAAATCGTCAACGGTACATGGAGCAATTTTCCTGTGCCGGCATGTCTAGATAAATGACTAATACTCAGACACAATCCATCTTCATTTCCAATAAATAATGGTAGTAAATTTGCATTGTAATACAAATGCTTAAGCTTTCAATATGTATAAAAAATACAAATTGATATATCCATCTCTTTGTGAATTTGGTACTTAAAAGTTTTCATAATTGCTAAGTGCTTCATTTGAATTGTGTGTAATTCAATTCTATCTTTATGCACTAAAAAAAATACTAACAGTTTTTAAGTCAAAGTTATTTTTAAATTAAAAAAAAATTATTAAAAACCTTTCAGATAGTATAAAATTAACTTACCATCTTTTCTTGATGAAAACTATAGTTTTTAAAAAATCAAATTTTTATTATTTACCCCCCCCCTCCCCCAGAGTTAAAATGCGGGATAACAACCAATAATTTAATTTTTCTAAAACATTAATTTGTAATATAATGAATGTTTTTAAACTTTTATTAATTAATATTAATTATAGGAATTACAAATATTGCGATCACTTTCTTTAGTTAGATGTATACTTTGTTATATACATTAATATTTGACATAATTGTAAAATCATTAAATAACCCTGATATTTAGATGTATTACAATTAGGAATTTCTTTTATCGTTAAATTGTTTACCTCTGCTAAAAATTAATAATTATTGAAAATAATTACTAAATATCACTTCTTCACCCAGGATACGCAAACTTTATGTTTTAACGGCAAAAAAATTCAGAGTTTGAATGATGACATGTTTTTTTGAGTATATGTTAAATACCGGAAGAGCTTTGTTCCCTCCCCCCTCCCCTTTTCGACAGCACTTAAAATTACCCTTTGAAATACTGTAAAACGTTTCAAACTAGTTGAATGTGGCAATACCGAAACTTTCATCTATCTATATACATGTTAATACTTTAAAATTTGCCGTCCCAATACGAAAAATATATGCCCATCTTGGGATTTCTAAGGATACGAAATGTTATGCATTATTTTTTGAGGTATGAACATCGCTAAAATCACCTAAATTTTGCAAAATTCAAGAAAACAGCGCCTCTTGGTTGGTGAGTTGGGCCGGAACCGAATATGTAACAGGACAGTATCTAACAGAATCTCAAGTTTGATGAAAATCCGATTAATAAGCATTAAGGTAGAGTTATTGCAGAAATCTGAGAAAATAGCGAAGGAACACCGCATGTTGAGCAATTTAAACAAAAAGTTAATCGGCACAAATTTACATTACGAATTAACTGAATATGAACTTTTATTATATGGAGTGCATTAGTTCTCGAGATAGAGTTTAACTTAAAATTTGTGTCTCATAACATAAAAACACACAGACAAAGTTACAGACAGACATTTTGTAAAAACATGGTTTTAGTATATCTGACTCAAAACTTAACTCCGTCGAAAACTGGAATTTACATCGAAAACTACCCATCACTAATTTAATCAGTGACTGATTGAACATAATTTCTGTATTAAACCTATATATTTAAAATATTAAACTCTGTGCATTGGTTCCTGAGATAGAGTATCTAGAAAATGCGTGTCATATACAAATAAAATCACAGATTCCCCTTTTCGAAAAAGCGGGGTCTCTGCCCCCTAAAGAGTGTAAATCTGTCTAAACGTTTTACGAATCTAATACTTTCTTCTTATAAAGATTGATAAAGTAAAAATACAAAAAATATCGTTTAAAAAATTCATTGTCCAAAGTCACTTTTTCTTTTTTATCTGCGTACTTTATTGAGGTTTCACATTACATACATATTGATTAAAAATGATGGGGGGATGAAGGAAGAGTGGAACACTGGGAGGGATGGGATATTTGCAATAATTCTTAAAATATGCTTTATTTTTAATTTATGAAATTTCCATCAGATGAAATAATCAATGTATTATACTTATTGTTATAAATATTTGGAGTTGCAAGTAATTTTGAGTTTGTCACTTAAAAAGTCCATTTCACAATAGAAAAAGTAACTAACTATTCAGATTTTTAATGTAAATTTTCCATCTCATTTTTTGTTGCTAATTTAATTGATTTTAACACTTTATAAACTCAACAATATGTTTTTTATAAATGAACAGTTAAGTAAAATCTAAAAGGCAATGTTTCTTTTGGAAACATATTTCTTTTAGTGCTACTTCAAGGGAGGAATGGGACACAATGATTCAAAAAAGATTGGGACCAGTTCTATCGTTCCCAAATTGTATCTACTCAAATAATTATATTTAATTACATACAACATCAAAAATTTGGCCAATATGGCACATTATAAATAAAAGAAAATGCCAATTGCACACAATTGAGAGCAAAAATTAATATAAAAACGAGTCAGAAAATAAGGGGTTTGTTATTTGAATACACCTTCAATTTTTCAATCATGAGAAATGCAGTTATAAATGCCCAATTTGACAGCATTTAAAATATATATGTATATTCTATCTTTATCAAAAAATTGACCAACGTGGCACATTATGCAGTTCCTATATAAGAGAGCTTATCATTTGGATGCGTTTAAAAGCAAAAAAGAATTTTAAACGAGTCAGAATATAAGCAGTTTGGATTTGAGATTCTTTTCTTCAACTCATATTTTTGTTAATTTTATTTTTACTATAAGAATTGGCCCTAAAACTCCTCAGTATAAAAAATATAGATATTACTGAGAATATGTAAAATAAATTTAATTGGATTTGATATATTAAGAATTGACGAAGTATGGATATTTCCTCCCCCCTCTTTCAGTTATCGTTTTATTTATTCTTTTTTTCAGTATAAGTTGATTCTATTAAAACTTGTAAATATAAAAGTTTTAGATAATAAACTTCTATCCAATAAATAAATAAATAAATAATTGCATGCGATATCTTGAGAATTGACGAAGCTGTGATTTTTCTCTTCTACCACCCCCCCTTTTAAATCCTTAATGGAATTTATTTGCAAAGTACAATTGAGTTCACTGATTGTGCATGATTTGAAGAAAAACTTGAAGAGATGAATAAAAAAATATTTCATGTTATATCTTGCTTTTAAAACAAAGGTTTCATCATCATTTTCTTACAGTTAATATTCCATAAAAAGAGATAAAACGTCCTCTAAAAATAAATTATATATCTAAAACACAAATTCAACAGATATTTAATTGAGCTACGCGCTTAAATCTTTCAAATTATCAAAATATAAAAGATGAACTAAGTATAAAAATCTTGGGTTGAGGGAAGTTTTCAGGAAGTTAACTGCTGTTATAATAAAGTAATAAATACAGGTGAAAAAAATATGAAGGCATTTTAAAAATTTTTATTTTATGAGTAGAAATAGGAGACAAAAATAATCACATTTTATTAATTATTGAAGGGGGAAGGGCTTATGAAATATAATCTACCTTATTAAAGTTTTACAAATACGCAAAAAATGAAAAGTAAACAAGTTAAGACTTTTTTATTGTTTATTTTTTGTTATAATAAAGTCACAAATATTTTTATTTATCATATTAATCAATTACGCTGCAGCTTGTGTGCTCATGAAGACGGATCTAGTGCTGCGATTTGCAGCTTAACCAACATATGAAGTGAAAAATGCTGAGCTGGGTATCGTCCTCGTAGCTTAAATGGTAGAGCACTTGGAGCGCTGTTCCAAGGGTTCCGGGTTCGATTCCCGGCTTGGACATTTTTCACTGAGTTGGTATTACGCTTAGTAGAAGTATGAATATTCATATATCTAAGTCACAATTAGATCAGGAAAAGGTTTTTAAAAAGCAAAGGATTTTTAAAGTTTTAAACTTTATATATTAAAGGGCCAAAAATATAAGCAATTTTTTTAGAAGAGGGGAGATTTATTAGATGACTGACTTACATTATTAAAAATTTACAAATAAGTAAAATACTAATAGGCCAGTGGTTAGCTGGTAGAATTCATTATTAGAGGGAAACAGGAAATTGGTTTAATCCCATCAGTTTATGTCTACAATTAATATATTAAATTTTCTTTCTTGTACAAGTCGAGCATTAGAAAATATATATAGATTTACAATAAAAATAAATAAAATAAAACCCACCTTTTTAATGACATAATAATATCTCAAAACATATGTCAAAAACATTGTTAAAACAAATGATGTATGGCTTAAAATTCTGAGTAAAATGAGCATCTACACTTAAATTTTTTGTTGAACATTAATGTCTAAATAAATCAGAGGTCAGAGGTATAACTCAAAATTAATTAGGAAAAAATTATATTGTTTTAAACCCTTCAGTTTAGATCTAGAATGAAAGTACTGAGTCCCTTCCCCCCCCCCCCTCGTTTGTGGTCAACGTTATAAAAAATAAGTACACATTTATAGTCGAAAAAACACTTTTTTTATTTATCTGAGCAATATCTCAAAAGAACTGATTCTATCGAAAACATTGTCAAGACAAATGTTTTATAATTTGAAATTAAAAAGAAAACGAGTATATTTTTGTCGTATTCTATTTCAAAATTTTTCCTTAATCTCTAACAGAATATTGATGCAAGAAGAGACCAAGTTATCAATCTGCCCAGCCTCCATTTGTTTTACATGCTTTAAGTTGTTGAAGCCTTCACGATGTTTATGTAACTATGCTAGGGATTTATTTTATGAATTTTGAGAATTATAATTTTGTAGTTATCGTTAAAAGATGTGCATGAATGATAGCTGTTTTAGATGTTGCAACTGATACCGCTAATCTTAAACCATAGTTTAAAGATAATTTTTTTATGTTAAGACTACATTTTTTATTATTCCGAAGACTTTACACTTTTATAAATTTAACCTGACAGAAATTATCATATAACTACTGTGAAGCAGTTTCTACCGAAAGATTAATAAGAGGCCCGATTAACTCATAGGAAAGATTTTTTGTACTAAACGTTTTGTTTAAATCTCTTATAATTAAAATTCACCGGGGGGGGGGGGAGCAGCGGTCTGTGAAATCAGTAACATTAGTTAAAGGTTAATTTAAGATGTTCGTACTAATCGAAAATCTTTTTTTTTAAACCATTTTTGTCCTTTATGTAAAATATCGAAGTTTAGAACCATGCTACTTGTTGACTTTAAATTTCTTCTAGCGAAAAGGTTTCTGCACACTCATTTGTCCCCCCCCCCCAAATTCTCGCATTTTTTTTTCAATTTCCTTAATTCTAATAGATATCCACTTAATATATACACAATAGATAACTATGTACACATATTTCAAATATCAAAAATAATGAACTGACAATGATTTTGATAAAAATAGTTTTTATAGGTATTTTTATGGTAATTAATAAAAGTTTTCTTTTCGATTATAAATCAATACACATTTTGTAACGCTACCCTAGTAAGAATCGGGAAAACTTAGTATATTCATTCTAGACCTACAAGTATTTAAACAATTTTCAACTTTCCTCTAATTCAGATTTCGCCTCCCCCCACCACCGGGCTCTAAAGAATTTTAAATAGTTTAAAATTCTATGCTTCTTTTATGAGGAGCGCATAGAATATATAGCATAGAGCGCAAAATGAAGGGATGAGGGAGCAAAAGGAAAATTTCGAGCGGTAAGAAAAATCTAATTTGGCAATTGATTGTGAAAATAAAGTAACGCATAGAGCAGATTTTATTTATTTTAAATTAAAACATTTTACAGATTTTTTTAAACTTTAAATGCTGTTAATGTGTGGGATTGACAAAATTCGGAAACGCATATTTTGAGGGTGAAATTCAGATGAAATTTTTAATGAAATGAAAGTGATGTTATCAATTGCTAATGAAATTTAGGATTGATTATTCACTATAAAGTAACAAAAAGTGTAGAAAAAAGTTTAAACACTTTAATCTTTTGTACTTTGGAGAAGGAGGCAAAAAAGCAGAAGGGAAATTTGAGAAAAATAGAAGGGAAGTTTTATTTGTTACATTAAACATTAGAAATTTCGCATTTGTAATAAATACCTACGTAAAGAATAGTTATCTGACAATAATATATGTAATTAACAGGAAATACAGAAAGATTTACTTGCTAGATCATGCTACATTATAACAAAAAATCAAATACCCTTATCTGAGTTATCGATGCTTATAATATGCACGCATTCATTAAAAGAGGTCTAAAAGCAATCTTAACAATTCTAGAAGCATTTTTAAAAAAATTAAAGAGTGTTCATAAGTGTCTCCTAGGGGCGAAGTCAGGATTGAAGAGGTTAAAACAAACTTTAACACATTAAGAATAAATATTTACTTACTTTTTAACTAGAAATCCTTCTCAATAACGAATTCAAGATGGAAGACTTTTACGCCCTTGTGGCCGCGTAAACAATGATCACGTCACTACTGAAGCCCTTTCTGATTGGCTGACAGATGAAACTAAGATATTTCATGTATTTGTGCTATGCGCTGGTAAATATAATACACTGGTTACAGATGCAATTTTAGTAAACTTGCAGATTTCTGTGGCTTTACAAAAAATAATTTTGTATGTTTGCAGATTTTTTTTTTTACAGTGTATGCAAAATATTTTATTGCAACATTTGAAAACTTCTGGTGGAATAGTGTTTAATATCTAATTCAAAAAACAAAGCTAAAGAGGATCATTGTAGGCTTAAAACTTTATTATAAATTATGAATAATAAATTCAAAATATAATTTTGCAGTGATATGAAAATTGGTGGAAAACTCGACATTTTAAAGAAATATATTATATTTCATTTCTTAAAAATTGATTTATCGTTGAAGTATGTTTTATCACTTCAAAATTTAAATCATCTAAGCAGTATATTTAACCAAAGCATTATAATCCAAACAAACAACAACAACAAAAAAAAATTAAGTATATTTTAAAATTTCATTAACCCTTTCGTGGTTATAAGCGCGTATACGCGCCCAGAATACCACTTAATTTGAATTGCGAAATGCCATACTGACACCGGAATTTTTAAATGAAAATTTTAATTTTACAAAGAACGTAAAAAAAAACATTTATATATTATGAAATAAATTTATTTTTAAATTCCGGTGTCATACAATCATTTTAGTATTTTATGAACAGAAGTGCTTTAACCATCAAAGGGTTAATATCGAAAAGTTTAGACCAATATAAAAAATCGTTGGAACTTAAAATTTCTGTAAAATATTATATTATACATATATTTTTAATTTATTTATCGTTAAAGTGTGTATTTTATTATTTGAAAACTCGAATCATCTTAACAGTATAGATAACCAAAAGATTACACCCTAAAAAAGGGATATTTTTATGTTTCATAAAAATTAGGAATAATTAAATAGCTATTCCATAAACAAAATACTGCATTGTAGCATTTGAAAGTTTTATTAAAATCTAATGCGAAAGACAAGGATGAATTAAGGCTTAAATATTTGTAATAATTTATGCATAATGAATGAAGCATAAAATTTCCGAACAATATAAAAAATCATTCGAAGCTCAAAATTTCTCTAATATATTTTATTTTATGTATTTTTATATAAATTGTCATTACTATGTTACTTTATTATTTAAAAAATTGAAAATTCTAAACAGTACATTTACTTTACTAGTACTCAGAAAAATTATATATATATATATATATATAATTATATATATAATATAATATATATATAATATAATATATATATACATATATATTGTCATTGGAATTTAAAATCTAATTTTTACATGATAAATAGAATATAAAAAGAAAAGTGACCAGGTAATCTTATGATAATGAGATCACAGTCTATGCACAAAAATTGTACATTATATTCTTATTTAAAAAAATAATGCCTTTCAAAAAATAAATTAAGAGGTATTAGCCCCGTTTCCTCTTATTATCCTTAAAGAATGAAACACCAAATTTAATCATGGAAGTTTTTTTACCAAATTTGAAGCCACCAAATTTGTAGCAAATAAAATGATTCTGCATGGTAAATCCATTTCACTAAATTAGGGGAGCATTAGACACTAAATTTTCACTTTTAAAATTAGCCAACAAACCTACAAATCTAATCAGAATGGCTCTTTATCAAAATGAACCAAGAAAAATATCTTGAAGTAAATTGGATAATTCCGTATGGAATCACATTTATCGTAATTAAGGGAGAGACATTCGTAACGACAACATAAGTGTGATATATTTTATAATTAACCAATAAACTCCAAATCTAATCAAGTAAGTGCCATATCATAATAAACTAGCCTATCAAAGGGAAGCAAATCGAATAACTCTGCGTGAAAAATGCACTTACTTAGAGTAAAGGGGGGGACTATCTCCCTCTTCTTTATACTTAACCAATGAACCTCTAAATCTAATGAAGGGAGTGTCTTAACATAATAAACTAGTGTACCAAATCGAATCGAATAATTATGCATGGAAAGCCCATTTATCTAAGTTAAGGGGGAGCTCAGGTCCCCTTTCTCTCCTGTATTCTTAACCAATGATCTCTCAAATCTAATCAGGGTAGCTCTCTGTCTGAATAAACCTTTACATAAAATTTGAAGCAAATCGAATAATTCTGCATGTAAAAGAATCATTCGTCTAAATTAAGGAGGAGAGGGATAAACACACAATAATCCCTTTATATTTATCGAGTGAACTTTCAGGCTTTAATAGACTGTAAGCTACAATATCTGCAGTATTTCTGTAGTTAATACAAATGTGAGTTTCCTTTCTTCATTTAAAAAAAAAGCAGGATGAATTTCTGAATCCACTATTAAATATTAAATTAAAACTGCAGTGGATTTTTTTTACATCCTAAATATTTGCAAAACGTTGAAGTAAATCAGCTCTCAATTCTATGTGCTTTTGTATCCTTATAGTTGACTTTTACAAATGCATGTCTCTATCGAAAATCCAATAATTTTACCGGAAATTCAATAATCGCCTCAAGTAATACAAACAGAAGACGTAGTAACATGGAAAAATGTCAACATTGCAGACAATCTTTATTGTAAAAAGGAAAGTGTAAATATTTTTTGAAGTTATATTTAACTTGCAAGAATAATTAAATTTTGATCCTCATTGTTACATTAAAATTTAATGCTGCTGCATAAATTCTAAATCACATTGTTTAATTTGAAAGCTTCTGAAAAGATTTTATTTAAAATGTAATTCTAAACACCGATAGAAAAGCCGGTGAATTTTAGTTTAAAATTTTTACATAAATTGTGCATATTAAATTTAAAATTAAATGTTCGAGTAATAAAAAAATGTATTGCCCCACATTTATTTTAAAATTTTATATTTTCCTATTTGTTTAGTTATATTATTGTTGAACTATATTTCATTATTTTAAAAACTATTTCTAGATATTTCTAAATAATTTATAAATACAAATATACTTTACACAAAAATGTTTCAAAACATTTAAAAATACCATTTTGCATTACAGTTTATAAAGAACCATTTCATATTACTGAATAATTATCACGAGCAATATAGGATTGATTGTTTGCTTCATAGAGTTAAAGCTTTCTTTCAAATTTTACATTTTTGAAAACTATGGTCCATCTATAAAATAAAATTTATTAATATTGATTTAGTATGTGATATGAAAACAAAAACAATTAAGCTAAAAATAATTATTAATTTTTTTTCGCGTTTTCCACTGAATATTAGGCATTAATCTATACCTACTTTATAAAGAGGTAAATTTAGTTTCTTTGTGGGGGGTAATCGCTGGAACTACAGAACCGTTTTCAAAATTAATGGTAGCAAAATGATGATATTCGGCCCTCCTCAAACATAAGCTATATCTTAATTTCCAAACAACTAACTCAAAGCGGATCTAAGAGCAATGTTCCTCACTCATAGTTCCCATATTTTGGGGGGGAAAGTCTAAATGCGAATCCAGAAAATGTCTTTTCAAAGACATGTTGCAATTCATTTTATGAAAATCTTGTAATATTTTCTCAACAAGGTTAACACATTGCGCTGATTTATGATTCCCTAAAAAGTTTTCAGTGATTGCAACGAACGATGTCCAGGCTTCCTTTTCTACATAATTTAAGCATGAAGTGAATGCTGGATCTTTTATCATAACGATGGACACGTTCACCAACAATGAACACGGAGATCGATTTCACCAAGATATAGCTGTTATTGAAAAATGACATCAAGGAAAATGGAACCCTGCGATGTTAGCCGACTACTGCTGGTTGGTTATTAGGGAAACCGCAACAGCAAACTACCATCGACGAACAAGAAAAAATAAAAAAGGAATATTTTTTATCCAAAATAAATTAATTTGAAATTAAAATTTGTTAAAAACGTAAAAAAATAAATATTGATATACCATAAAATTGTGACTAGATAGTTTTTTTTTTTTTTTTTTTTGACTTTTTACACCACTTCTAGCACACTGAACATGAATCACACAAAATTAATTGCGATATAAAAAAAAAAGTTATTTTTTTGTTGAATAGTGTTATGTATAGACTCGATACGTAAAACGTAAATAATGGTATAGTATAAAAACGTAAAAAAATAAATATTGATATACCATAAAATTGTGACGTGACAGAAATGTTTTATTTGACTTTCTACACTACTTCTAGCACAGAGAACATGAATCACATAAAATTATTTGCGATATAAAAAAAAAAGTTTTTTTTTTTTTTTTTGAATAGTGTTAGGTATAGACTCGATCTTATATCCATACTACTACTCCAAAGGAGATGGAGGATCAAAGAATGTTCTACATTGCATTTTTTGTAATTTTGCAGGGGCTAGCAATATGAAATATTGCATGGTAATTACTAATAACAATTACTTGAGCAAAGCTAAGGGGTTTACTAATAATCATAAATAAATATCCATCCCAAATTTAGTTAGAATATTGTTGTCATTATATAGTTTAAATTGAGTAAAATTATATTTATGTAGTCTAAAATTATTCACGATTATTAAATATTATATTTTGTGGTATTAAAATTTATAATCTTATTTTTTTATATTAAAATTTATAATCTTATATTTTGTGATATTAAAAGTTATAATCTTGTTTTTACATAATAAATTCAGTAGACTCTTGATTAACCGTGAAGTTAAAAATCTCACAGTTTTATATAAAATTTATTACGGTGCAGCTTCATGAAAATTAATAAAAAACATCACGGTTAAAAAATAATGGAAGGCAATATTATCGGATGAAGAAAAAAATTTCCCTACAGAAGACAAAGTACTGATTTGCAGAGAAAAATCTTAGAAGATTTGAAAAAGTTAAACTGTTCCAAAAATGCGGACGAAGAAACTGTGTAAAAATGGATTCAACTTCTTCCCTGATTTGTCCATACGATATACGGGCAATATGTTTTTGTCAATCCTGATTTCCTCTTATATGGTGCGGACGAATCCATATTCCAATCAGGATTTATTATTCTCACCAGCAAATTGTTATTGTAAATTTTGCCCTATTTATTCCGGGGATTTCCCCGATTCAATTAGGCAAATATTTCTCTTTTGAAAAACCGGTGATAGGTGCTAAAAAAAATCTTTAAAAGCCATGAAAAAAAGCCATTTTTTGTAAGCATTTTTCAAGAATATTAACCCGGGAAAACGCGCGCTTACTCAGGGTATGAATAGTTTTAATTTTGTCACCAATAAAATCAAATTATAACAGTCACTTTATTTAGACGGAGACAATTCTTACAAATTTTGCGATAAAATAAGTTGAAGATTACTTTAGAAGAATTAGTAGTTACAATTGTAAAAACCATATACACTCCGGCTCTTTTAGGCCCTGCGCGCGTCCTCCAGGGTTAATCAATTATGTGGTTAAAGAAGATAGTAAAGTGAAATATTGTCAATTTTAAAGTGACGACGATATTGTGACGCGTGTCGATTGTAGTTCAAAAGAAAGAATGAATATCGAAAAATGTCCTGAATGTGATGAAAGAAATCTCGTAACTTATCGAAAAATAAGTTCGATGGCGCATTTATGCTTAAGCGTTTGGTGATTACTTGGTATAAACAAATAAAAGCATAACAGCAGGAAACATGTGGTTGAGAAGTTTCCATTGTAAAATTCGTCAAAGAGTAAATGAAAAACGGAAAAAGATTTATATCATTTCATTTGTTACAAAACAGTGAGTTAAACTACAATTATATATTTATTTATTTATTTATTTATTCTTTGTGTTAATTGTAAATCCTTCTCCATTGTCTTTTTTCATATATTTAACTTATTAATATTCCATTGTATAAAAATTTTACATTTATTCTCATTTTCCTAAATATTTCATGAAACAATGCTCCAATTCGATTATACGGACAAGACATTTCCCAAACATCCCTGTTAATGGAGAGTCAGCTGTATAGAAAAATGTATTTTTCTGAAATTCTTACGATTGGACATGTTTTTATTATTATTCTCCCTTAAAAAATAACCCACAAAAGGCATGAATATTTGGTTGAATACGAAAATGAAATTACCGTGTTATTTCAATATTTATAACTTAGAAATTTGAATAAAATTAAAGTTAGCGTGAGTTACCTATCAATTCGATACTCATTTTTATTCTTAGAGTTTGCATTTATTAGATGCGTGTTCCTATCGAAAATCCATTAACTTTGCGATAAGTCCAATACTCACCTCCAGTATTGTATTCATAAGGCTTAAATAACACAGAGATATAACAATATAGCTGACAGTCTGAATAATAAAAAAGAAATGAATATCTATTTTTTTATTATACTTAGAAAAGAAATTTAATTATTACAAAAATAATTAAATTCCTATTGCATTGCTTTTTCTGTAACACAAAGATTGGATTTTTTCATTTGAAAGCTTCTGAATGGATTTTACATAAAAACTTACTCGACTTAAATTTGCCTTAATAAAGATTTCATATATGATTAAAAATCGTGCAAGGTAAAGTTAAATTAACTTTAACTTGAACATAATGAAGTAACATAAAAAATGTTGGCATACGCAGCATAAAAATCATTACATTTTATTTCTTTTTGTATGAATTTATCGTTAAACTATATCATGTTAACTGAACATTTGAACTTCCTAGATAGTATGTTTTATAAGATAAAATGCTATTAACAAATAAGCATTTAATAAAAATAAAAAAAAACAAAAATTAATTGCTTTTCTTTATAAAAATATATTTAATATTCTTGAACGATAGTCACAAACAATACATCATTGTTTGTATGCTTCATGAAGTTAGTTCTTACCTCCAAACAACATATTTTTCATTAACTAGAACAATTTATTTATCATAATTAATTCACGGTTTTTTTTATTTTCTATCTTAAGACATGAAAAAAAACATTACTAATAGCTATTTCTTCTAAAACTTTGTCACCAGCTTAATCATTAGTATACAAGGCGTTAATGTGTTTTTTATAATGGTACTTTCTAATTTTACTTACATTTTTAACTGAATATGGTAGTTACAAAATAAAATCTATATGAAATTACAATACTAAAAGTCTATAACAATATTTTTTTATTTAATAAATTTAGAAAAACTGGTATTTATGCATTTTTCTATATATATTTATACAAATGTGACTTTTCATTCATTTAATAAATAAGCTAGAGAAGAGTCTCAGTATGAAACGTAATGTCAACAAGCACTTTCAATGAAATTTGAACATACATAATAAATATTTGAAGGAGATAAAACTTAAGTTAGCTCTCAATTCGATGTTGTTCTAAAACCTTATACTTCACATTATTAAATGCGTATTTTCGTCGAAAATCCTATAACATTGCGAGAAATCCAATAATCGCCTCGAGTTTTGTATTTTCAAAACTTAATAATACCACCGAATATCAATATATAAGGCAATCTGAATTATAAAATAGAATTAAATTAATTTTTAGAAATCATATTTTACTTTCATGAATATTAAAAATTGAATCACCATAACTTTAACACATACACACACAAAAAAAGAAAGAAAAAATAATAAAAATATCATTTAATAGAAATTCTTGAGATAGGATTTTATTATTTCATAAATATAGAAAAGCTTGAATGTTTGCAATTCCTTGTGCATTACTTTTACCAATGTGACTTTTTTTTCATTAAAAAAAAATCTTGCATGGGGCATTAGTATTTCGTGGAATGAATGTAAAATTTCACTAGAATTCCAGTATCTTAAATATTTAAAGGAGATTAGTTTTCAATTTGATGCTGTTTTATGTCTTTATATTTCACATTATTAAATGCGCGTTTCCATCGAAAATCCAATAACTTTGCGAGAAATCCGATAACAGCCACGAGTATTGTATTCTCAAAGCTTCACAATACGACCAAATACCAATATACCAGACAATCTGAAGTATAAAAAATATCTAAATTAGTTTGCAAAATTCATGTTTTACGTGCATGAATAATTAATGTTGAATTTCCATAAAATTTCCTTAAAATAAAGAATATACAGTTTCATAAGAAATATTAAGAAAGGATTTTATTAAAAAAAAATTTGATGAAATAAAACAAGGAGTAACAAGTTTGTTCTACAGAATGTTAAATTAAGGTCAACAATGAAATTTCTGAAAAATATACGAAAAATCTAATAATCGGCTCGAGTGTTGTTTTCCAACGTTAAATAACACAACCAAATATCAATGTTCTCGACAAAATGAATTATAACAGAGAATCAAAATAAAGTTTTAGAAATCATGTTTTACTTGAATGAATAATTAAAATTGAAACTCCATAACTTTTTCATAATACAAAGGACATACACTTCCATACGAAATCGAAAATGGATTTTATTAAAAAACGGAATTTGATGGAAGGAAACAAAGGGAAATAATATTGTTCTACAACAGAATTAGTTAAGGTCAAAAATATATTCCTGAAAAATATACGAAAAATTCCTTGCTGAATTTTTCATCCAATTTTAATTCATGAAATTCGTCATATCTTTTTGAATTTTATCATTGTACCACATATCAATATAAGCATATGTTTGGAAAATAATGTTTAACATGCATACGTATTTAATTTTGATCTTCATTCAAAAACTCATAAAATAAGATCAGAAAGTTTGTGAACTTTTTTTTATTTAAGATGTAATTTGATAAAAAAAAACCACAAAAAAAAATACAAGAAAGGTCGTAAGTTTGTTTTAATCAAAATGTAATTTAAAGAAATAAAGAAATTCGTAATGGATAGAAATCTGTAATATTTTTTTAATGTTAATGCATTCTAAATTTACTGACATTTTTTTTTAATTATTGAGTAAGATAAAAAGAAGCAAATTTCTATGCCTGTAAGTATAAAAATTTTGTTATAGAGCGAAAAAGTCGAATCTTGTCTAACATTAAAATTGTATAGCATTTGTTTTATTTAGTAAATATAGAAAAACGTGTATTTTCGAAATTCTCTGCGTATTTCTTTTTTAAATGTAATTTATTTTTAATTTTAAAAATAGATTCGTATAGAGTTTAGTATTCGGAGGAACATGAATATGGAACTTCGACAGAATTCCGACATTCTTAATATTTAAAATACATTCTTTTATTCTAAATATATGAAAGAGATTAAATATAAGTTAGCTCTCAATCCGATGCTGTTTCACATCCTTGTAGTTCACATATTTAAACGCGTGTTTCCATCGAAAATCCAATAACGTTGCTAGAAATCCAATAATCGCCTCGAGTGTTGTATTCCTAACGCTTAATAATACGACCAAATACCAATACACTAGACAATCAGATGTATAAAAGGGAATCAAAATTAATCTTTAGAAATCATATTTTACGTGCATGATTAATTAAAATGAAATCTCCATAACTTTTCTATAAAACAAAGAACATATTGTTCTGTAATAAGTCTTCAGAATGGATTTTATTAAAAAACGGATTTGATGGAGTGAAACAAAGGGAAATGATTTCATTCTACTAAATGTTAAGTTAGTGTCAAATATGAAATTTCTGAGATATGTACGAAAAGTCCTTTGTTAAAATTTTCTACTGGTCATAATAACACAAATCATCGTCATTTTTTTCGTGATATCACATATTTTTTTAAAACATATATTTAAAATGCATACATATATAAGCTTTCATCTTCATTTAAAAATAAAGAATAAAATGTCTGAAAGTTCATGAATTTATTTTACTAGGACTTCCCTCAGAGGAACTAGTCTGAGCGATATTGCTTAAAACAATGTTTTAATAATAGTACGCTAAAAGTAAAGAAAAAAAGAAGATGCTATCTTTAATTGATTAGATACTATCACAAATCAAAATGACAAAAAATAGCAAAGTGAATGGTACAACTGCAAAATATTATATAAAAATCTCTATACGAGGTTGAAAAAATGGGAAATCAAATTATACAAAACAGCCATGCATGGGTATAAACTTCATTAAAAAATAATTGGAACTCTTTCATCCCATCGGCCATAATGTAACGGAATACTTTTGACTGTCCCTATATTCGAAATATTTATCCGATTTTATTAAAATTTGCAATGACTCAAGAAAATTCGGCAACAAATAGATATTTAAAATTTTAAACGATTCGGTAGGCTAGTTTTTGTGCTATTATATGCGGACAGACAGACGGACGGACGGATCAGACGATGAGTATAGGAACTACATATTTATATTAATTAGAACACCTAAAAAATAATTAAATTTAAAAGCGCAAGCAGAAATTGAAAACGCATTTCTAGAAATTATTGCTCAAAGACAGTATTGTAACCGATTCCTTTTGTGTTTCTCTGTAATTGGATTAAAAATGCTATGAATATCCTGTTGAAACGTAATCGTAATGAAATTCAGAGATTTATACAAGTTTCATACATTTGCAATAGCGTAATTTCATTAAAATACGCTTCAAAGGATTTCCCCCAATATATATAATTTAATGAAATTCTTTTGGGTGTCCCAGTAGATAACTATTAATCCCACATACTTCATCTACAATACCAAACATGCCTAAGAGACCTTAAATATGGTTTGCCTTGCAACCAAATCAATTTATTTAATGCCAAAAAGAAAAAGAAGCTAGCCAAAAAATTTAGAACAGGATATGGTACACTTTTTTTTATACAATTGGCGCCAAAATATCGTTATTTACATTGCATGGTAACCCGGCTGTTGCTTTTTTTATTAAAAATTGTTTATATATTTTTTCTATATTCATTTAATCTAGATTTAATCGTGTTTTTTAATTGTTACTTTCTTTTTAAAATAATAGAAATTAATTTAAAAATAATTTGCGTCAAATCCGATGCGTATATGATATCTCTGCCCTAAATTTCATGGTACATTTCCAATATTTTCACCTTGGCGTTTTTATAAATCATGGTCCAGTTTGGGCTTCAGAAATTGAGATTTCAAACCTCATGATCGTTTATGTTTATTTTTACTCAAAAATATGGCACAGATGTCATATTTATGTGTAAAAATATAATCTCACGTTAATGCGATTTTTTCTCCGCCTAATTGACGAGAAATGTTGTTTTTGAATATTGCTATAAGAATTTTACGATTTACGATTTATTGTAATATTTATATTTTTTTATTATATTTTTATTATGTTTATTATTTATAACTGTTTATTCATCGCTTCAGCTATTATTTCTTTTTCCTCTCTTTCTTTCTTTTATTTATTTATTAATTTTTTATGGTACTACTCTGTTATCTCGTCGACCGATTTCGCCAAATTATACAATCACCAAACTAATAGACAAATTATACATATTGACATAATTTTTATTTTAAATAATAAAAAAACAAACAATTAGTAGAATATTAATAAAAATACAAATAAAAAGTCAAAATAAAAATCACTTAATGATATGATGAACACGTGTATCGTATTTAATGTCATTGAATTGACATTCCCGATCATCCATTATTGGCATTTAATCTTATAATTTGGTGATAGTATTTTGGTCGACGGGATAACAGAGTAGTACCTTTTATATTACTTGATTATTCTGTCGACCGAAAAGTATCACCAAACAATAAGATAAAATGCCAATAATGAATGATCTTGAATGTCGCATTCAATCGCATTAAATACGATACATGTGTTTATGAACGTGAATGTCGCATTCAATACGATACATGTGTTTAAAACATCATCAAATGATTTTTTATCCCACTTTTTATATATATATATTTATCAATATTTCACTAATTTATTTCTTCTTCCGTTACTTAAAATAAAAAATATGTCAATATGTATAATTTGGCGAAATTGATCAACGAGCTAACCAAATAGTACCAATATTTTTAAACACGCATTTTATTTAAACACGGCAAAATTGTTTCCAATTCGCATGTGCGAAACATAAAAGATGCTAATGGCGGTTATAAAGTGCTATTATAAAGAATATCATTAATTCTCAAGTACTAAGGTACTAAGAATGAAGGCTTTTTTTTTAGAATTAACAACAGCAACGAAATTATTTTCCAGTTTGTTTCTTAAATTTAAGGATAATTTATTGTACTTAAAAATTGTTCGCGTATTTTCCTTGCTCCATGTGCTTAAATTTGGGAGTAACGAAAATATCCAGCCAGTGAAAAGTGACGCACACCAAATTCCTGTGATGTATGCAAATAAAGTATGCTTTTCTATGAGTTTTTTAAACATAATTTTAAAACTATTTGGAACTAATTTTTGAAATTAGGTGCATTCACGAGGTTACCTTCATAGGTACCTTCTGGTACAAATAGAATCAAAATCCGACAAGTATTTTTTGAGATTTACTTGACGAAAGAATTTTTTTGACTTTTAATATCGTTACGTACTCTGAGTATAAGACTTCGTTACGCTCAGACAATTAAAAATTTAAATTGCTAGAAAAACACTGAATGAGATATTAAAGAGATCGTGAATTTCTTTTATTTAAAATGTAATTTTGAAAAAAGAACGTAATTGCTAATGGATAGACGTAAACCTTTTTATCTAAAATAAATGTACATATGAAGCTGAATTTTTTTTTTTTTTTTTTTTTGAAAAAATTTCTATCTGAGAAATTTATGTACTTTTTGCAATTTCAAAAAAGTTAAAAACAATTTGTGAATTTGTTGTGTCTCACTCTGGTCTATAAGACTGTCACTCGAAAATATAACTTGTATAAATGTACTCAAATAGTGATACAATTTATATATGTCATTCAGGTTTACTATATTAAAATGTTATATATAAAAATTAAAAGAATATTGCATAGGAAAACTGATGACATTGAGCTGACAATTGCATTAATTGACAATCGCACTAATTGCATGTTACAGCCATATTTTTCAATAAATAATGCCCCTCGAAAAACAAATTAAGGGGAGTGGATTACCTCCTTCAATTCCCAGCTTTATACACAAAAAAATAAATCCGTAAAGTTTATCATGTATACGCCTTATCATAATGAACCTATATCGAAAATACAAAGCAAATCGGATAATTTTTAATTAATAGAAAACCATTTATCTTATTTAAGGAAGGAGGGGGAAATCGCTCGCCCCCCTTTTTTATACGTAAAAAAACTAAGGAGGGACGTGTCTTATCAGTATGAATTTGTATTTAAAAATTGAAGCTGATTGGTTAATTATGCATTTTTGCCTCGCAAGAAAGTCAATGACTTATATTATGTTAATACAAATAATAAATTTTTGAATCAATATTAGTTTTAATAACACGCTTCGGTATCTCATAAAACAGGAAATTTGTATGGAGAATTTCTGCGTGTTTATAAATTCATTGGAAATAAAGGCGAGACTACATACTAGACTCTTGAGAATTATAAAAAAAAATAAACTACGAACTTTGCCTTGAGTGAAAGTAAATATCATTTAAAACATTAAAAATGGGTTTCTGACTTGTTTAAACAAGTACTAAGATAATAAATATATAAATAATGAAGAGGTATTTTTTTTTTGGGATGATTTTTAAATAAACTCTCCCTTAAGCAGTTTGATACATGATATGCGGAAAAAAAGAATTTTTCTTTAAAATCTATTTGAAGTTGTTTATTATTATAAATTTAAAAGTCGTGCAGACAGGAAAAAGTTTTTTTTCACAGTTTTACAGAAAAATAGTTACGCCAAAATAAATAAATAAATAAAAATAAAAATAAATAAATAAATAAATAAATAAATAAATAAAAGGGATGTCTTAAAAAAAGCAATTCAAAACTTTTGAAAGAAATGTATAAAAGTAGAAAACCAACATTTAGAGATGCAGAAATAACGCATGAAAAGGTATCAAAAAGCCGTTTCGAATGAACTATCAAGATTCTTTGTCAGTGCATGACTCGGTGAGGTCGAGGGTTCATCGTTATGATGTCGTTACATTAACCGAATATAGATTACTACTTATTGTTTCAATTTTTTAAATGTAAATCAGATTTTCTTTTCTTTTAATATTAATTATTTAATGTACGTGTATTCAGTAATCATGTATACATTATTATTATTTTCTTTACAGTATGCCAAAAAATGTAGAGTTTTGTAAATTTTTAAAATAAACATTTTACTTTTGTTAAAAAAAATAAATAAAATAAAATAAAATAAAATAAAAAAAAGAGAAAAAACAATAATTGTTTCTAATAATACGGTGACAATGATCATACTGATCGTAGGACTGGTGACAAATGCGCTTGTTAGGTCGACTTTTATGGATTCACTATAGCTGACCTGCCCGGCGTTGCACGGTTCCGTGATATTAATATTAAAGGAACATGAAATTTGTGATTTTATCTGTAACTCGAAATATGTGAAATTACGTTGTCTGAAGTACACGGCTACTGACTTTGTGAAAAATTGATTTAAAAAACGAACAAATAATATTTAGCGGTAAAAATGTTCAAAAAGACTGCAGTGGGAAACGGGAGAGGAACTTACATGCAATTCAAGTATAGATAAGATCATGATGCATAAAAAAATCTATGATTTTGACAAAAATAACTAAAAATCGATGCTAAGCGCAAAAAAGTCAAAAAATCGTTAAACATCAAATCGAAAATTGTATTGAAATAAGCATTGAAAATCACCGCAATTGAAAAATCATAACCAGACAAAATTTAGTTCATTAGGCTGAAAGTTTTAATGAATTTTCTTTTTATCATTGTCAAAATTAGCCTCAAATATGAAGAAATACTAAAAATCTCTATAAAAAATTCGTTAAAAGTTCAAAAAATCGCTGCACAAATTCCGAGTAAACTTTATTGAAAAGAGAAAAAAAATTACTATATTCAGTGGAAAGAATGGAACCGTATTCCTTTCACTAATATGGAAAAAATCGCCTCGAAACATAAAAAGAACGTTAAAAATCGCCTAAAAATTAAATTAAAACATTCTAATAAAAAAATCCAAAATCGGGCTTCGAGGTGCAAAACTACATGTATAGGGGTACCTTCCCTCCAAATTTTGTAGCTCTACATGCAGCTGTCACTTCAGAACAGCACTGACACATACACAATTTTGTCTCTAAATTATTATAGATATCATTGGGATTCTGCAGAATGACTGTAGAAGGTTTTCAGGGTTTGCATTATGAAAGAACAAAAATTCAAATCCCCTAACTGAAGATATTCTTAACAGCAATATTGAAAAAACAGGCCGATGATTGATGGTAAATCGAGATTCCAATAATGAGATTGTTTTTAGATGGGTTTGTAATTATGCAAACACGTTGCATCTATAATCGTTGTTCAGTCCGTCCGTCTGTCTGTCCGCAAATAACAGAGGAAAAATTATCAGACTGAATTAATTGAAATTTAAAATATTTAATTCTTGAATAATTTTGTCAAGTCATTTTAAATTTTAATAAAATTTTAAAAATTTTAATAAACAGCGTTAAATTACGGCAATGTTAAAAATAGTTTCAAGTACATTTTAATGGTGTTAAATACTTAGAACTTAATATTATTGATCTGTATCTATGAAGTACATACTAAAATATACATTCGGTACAATTTGTTGCGCAAAGAATATTTGTTATTAATTTACAGAGCTGCACAAATGTATTCCATTATATAATGATATAGAGGAAATGTTATTTGATGAACGTTTTAGTAATAATAAACTATTTCACAATTTATGAAATTGATAATCATTCTTGGGATTTACTGCAAGTTACTTCCTGTATAACAGAAAGCAGAGAGTATTTACAGGGATACAAAAATATTTCGGATACTCTACTATATCCGAAGTGCTGTATACTATTACATTATGATCTAAATATTTAAAAAAAACTTCCTTATAGTATGAATTCATCTCACTTTTTACTTTTTGAAGTGCAACCTCCAACTTGTTCCTCTAACAAAAATCAAAGTTAACAATAAGGGAACATGTTTCTATATTTTCTAAATTATTCCAGTTCTTAAAGAAATTTTGACTGTTACATATTACGGGCATTCATCATATTAAATTTCTGTGTAAAATATATTTTTTAACGCTTGTAATATAGCGCCGTTTAATGATTAAAAAAAATATATTTTTTCAGAAACAAATTTCAAAAATTAAATCATATCTTTCAAGTTTGGAAACATAATGATAGTGCATTGACAAATATAAATAAAGTTACATTTCCTCAAATCCCCTTTAATAAAATAAAACAAAAAAATATGCACGTATGCAATATGAGTTTTATAAAGTTTATATAGTATATTTTACAAAATAAAATCTTCCTACATTTCTTTAAAGGACAAATCTGTAATTATAAAGATATTTTGTTTACATAAAGGACATTTGTAGAAATCTATGATACATCAAATGCATATATTAAAGAGACTAAATGTCAAAATCTAGAATTGCATTGCTGCACATTGATTTAATCATAAAATTATTAGAAGTATTACCAAACATCTCTCGTCAAATTACTCAAATAATTCATTTACTACAAATAAATTTAAAACAGTAAATATTATTTCCAGAAATATTTATGATTCAGATTCAAAGCATTAAATAAACATTTTTATATAAAAAAAACATATTTTATACATATCGAAGCGGAAGCGCTATTCATATTTTGTAACTAAATAAATTATTAATCGTGTATGTTTGAAAATATAAAAAAAAAAGCTTTCAAGCTAGCAAAACCAAAAAAAGGTTTATTATTCACAAACATAAGACACGAGCCTTTATCATGGATCTACATCATCTAAAAAAAGAAATCTATACATGACTCTTACTTAATGATCCTTTTAAACGCATAAAAAAGTCAGCGTTTAAAATTTCCCCAAAAGTGCATTAAAGAACCTTTCTAAAAACTCTGTTATTCGAAAATAAATAAATAAAAAAAACTGTAAAAACGCTCTTAACAAAAATATTTTATTTAAGATTGATATTATTTTTTATACATGTGTATCAAAAAATAAATTTTAGAGTTTAAATAAACTTTATAACCGTTTTTAACAAATACATTTCTTTCAGTGATATATGTATATCAAAAAAATTTATTTTATGTATTTCTATGTTGCATAAAATATTTTTAGTTTGAAAATTTTCCATTTTAATTCTCCCACTATTCCAGAAGGACTGTCGCAAGCAAAAGGACAATGTTTGGATCCATTACAGGCCATCTCTGTTTCAACATATAGGGACACATTCATCTTTAAAAGGAAAAGTTCAAAAGCTAACCGTAAGTCCATGCAAATACATTTATTTCCATTAAAAGGATCTATCTGCGTGCAGATAAAATTAGCATCTTGAATTTATTCTCAGAACTCCATTTACATATGTTTGCGGGTAGATTTTAAATTAAAATGCTAAGAAGTTCTCCGCAGAGAGTATGAGATTTTGAAAACTTGAGCATTCAAAACGGCTCTTCAAATGAATAAGTTTACTGAACAAAGTTTTGACAGATAATATGTAATTTTTAATATCAACAATAAATAACTTTAGATTTATAGTTCTGCTTTATATTGGAAGATGTATTAAATGTTTAATATAAATATTTAATATAGTTACAGTATAGTAAATATATTAATTTATAATATATTGTTTAAAAAATAGAGGCATATACAAAATAGTGAACGCAACTTCATATTATATTATTTTATACATATATGACGCACTTATGTACATACAGTGGCTGTCAAAAGTTTCCGGCCAGCAAACATTTTTCAGTTAATTTGTAAGTATACCCATATGAAGAGGAATCACTAAGTGATACTTATACATTTTACTGGCATAATAATTAGGAACTTGTTTATGGAATAACATGTAAATATAAATAAATTTAATTGACAAAATTAAGTACAAAAGAATAGGCATGTTCTCAAAAGTTTCCGGCCACCTTCGAAAGTTAGGAAAAAAAGGTTTTGCAATAGAAAATTACAGTGATCAACAACATTTACGATTATTATTTTATTGTATTAGTATTTTATTACCTTTAGTAATAAGTACTGCGGCGCAGCAACATGACACCCATACAATCAACGGTTAAAGATCGCCTATGGTATGTTATTTCCACATTTCTGGCAATTTTTGGAGATTTCGGCTGAGTTGGAATATGTATAGTTCCGCAAACATTTGCCAACTTCTTTCCGAATTTTTCTATTGGATTCATGTTAAGCGTTTGAGCTGGACTTTTAAAAAAACGAAAGTTTTTTGTGCGAAAACCATTGCTCATCGAGGCTTGCATACATTCTTTATGTCGTTATCATGTTAAAACAAACAGTTACGCCCATAATATTTCCATTAATAAGGCAGCAGATAATCTTGCAAAATACCCTTATACATTGCATCATTCATGTTGCCGTTTCTTTCAAGTAACGCGCCTACACTTTTTAAAGAAAATACTCCCCACAGCATAACGTGTCCTCCGTCATGCTTCATTGTAGGACAAACATAGGTCGAATCTTATCTTTTATTGTTAGGACATCGGACGCAGTGTTATCCATTATTCCCAGAAATGTTTCAAATCCGATTAATGGAAAAATAGTACTTTTGTGCAGTTTTAACTTGACCAGACATCGCATTTTTTGGAAAACGCCAGTCGGGTAAGTTGATTTTTTTAACATATGAAATATTTTTGAACACCGACTCTTCCATAAAGTTCTGTATCACGTAAGCATCTTTACGCGGTACATCTACTTATTCCAGCAATATTTTCATTACATAAATCGCAGCATATTGCAACGAATTTTTATGTGGGTCATCAGTTGTTTTTCTTCTGATAATTCTGCCGCCAAGAATAGTCATTTTCCGTGGTTTCCCGGACTTCAGAAAGTCTTGACGGCTATGGCCAACTTTATATAATTTTTAAATATCTTTTATAGTCGATTTTGCAAATCCATAACTTTGTCGCAATATGTCGAGGAGATTAGCCCTTTAGCGACAAACTAATCACTCATTTACGAACAATAATTGTTGAACGTTTTAATTTCGAATTAAAACTATGCTATTCATGTTCATGTATTCACAAACCTGATCACAAAATGCTTTACCGATAAAAAATATGTAATGGATAATGAATGGCCGGAAACTTTTGCAAACGCGAACTTCGAATTCTACTTCTTTGTATGAAGCGTCTTAGTATGCAATCATGATGATCACATTGTCAGAGGTCAAACTTTCATTACTTTTGAAGCAATTGTGCTTATTCTTTTCTGAAACCTTCTAGTAAATAAATCAAAGAAACTAACTAGCCGGAAACTTTTGACCGCCACTGTACATATATACATTATGTAAAATGTGAGTATGTTCAGTGTGCTAGTTCTCACTACGGGGATAACATCTTTACAGATAAACACAGTTAGAATTAGGTATTTTACGGTTGAAACACAGAATTGATTGGTATGAATATGATGAATGATTTTTATATTTAAATTATTTAGCAAAGAATTATTAAAACAAAGAATTATTATTAATGTAAATCAATGTACAAAAGCATAACTTCCAACTTTTGCATTTTTAAAATAAAAAAATAAAAAAATATATTGGAATTTTAGAAAAACCAAAGAAAAATTCTAGCTACGGTTTTGCATTTAATTTAATTTTAATTAATTATTAATTTATTTTTAAAAATACTCGTATAAGTTGAATAAAGATATTTCAAGGTAGGACCTATGCTTTTCAGTACGCGCGAAAGGTTTATTCAAATTATCGTATTGTTTTAAAACACCCATTACTAATCCAAACTTCTTGGTACTGTTTAAACTAACTACGTTAATGGATCTTTACTGGTTCTTTAAAGGATCATTTTTTCGGAAATATAGTAAGTTGATCTTTGGAATATTTCACATTCATATTTTAATCTCAAAAAATAAAATTGTAATTCTAATGGTTATTGAGTTACACCAGTCAATTATAACCAATATTAATATAAACTGGTTTGTTTCAAATTAAAAATATTCAAAAGTTTATTCAGAAATTTAATATATGTTTAAGATTCAATAAGCATTAACTTAGCTTAAGATATACAGAACATTCTATTTAAAAAAAAAAATAAGTCAAAGGCTACAATATTCTACACTTGTGACAGTTTTTTTAGTATACATGTTTGTTGAATCAGCAAATAAATGAAGCATCTTTCTTATTTTTCTTAAATATACAATCATTAAAATTTTTAATCTTCAGGTCCTGATCCCTTAACTCAAATGAAAAACATTAATTTAGTTTGGAATAGCTTATGAAGTCGTTATATGGAAAATAATTTACTTAGAAATCTTTAAAAGCATTTTGTCTTAATAGTATAACGGAATACACTCTGAACGTTTAAATGAACGTTTAAATGAAACTTCAAATAGCTAAACCAGTTATAAGTTTATTATGCCGTTTGGGATAATGCAAAGAGATACCGAGGGAAGCGATGGGAGTGTCCGACGTGGTAGCATGCATGCATGGGCACCCGCACATAAGAGATGCGAGGACCAGTTATTTGTGTGTTCCGTCGAATTGACGCGACAGTGCGTTTGAAGACATCATAGCCATTAAAAAATTTAGACAGTTGAAAAGCAGCGAGGTATTATCAGATTACTTTGATTACACACATCACTGCTGCTCATTCGTCGAATTTTGCAATGTAAAAGTCATGAAGTCCTCACACACGTGTGGTTGCTTTTTTTCCTATTTCATGCGTGGACTGGACACCCGCCCATACGCACAACCATACTTGACTCTGCAATCGCGTCCCTACATGTCTCATTTGAATACCCCCAGTATTATAACTTTGAATATACTAGTAAAAACATTTAAAATGTAAAGAGACTTATTTATAGTCCTTTAATCCACTTTCTACAGAACGTTACCTTAAAATATCCACAGTCAAATTTTTAAATATTACCAAAAATAATATGTAACCACAAAACAAACTTTTTATATTAAGTTTAATTTTAGAATGAAATACTTCCCATAACCGATTTTCATTCTTGTTTTCATTAAATGTTACAGACATTCTTTATCATCTTTCATCTTCCTTTAATATGTATTACTATACCATTTTTTCTTTTTGCATTAAATGTGATAATACAGACATCCTGTTATATATTACCAGATTAGTACACAATTTTTAAACATTTATTCAAAATTAATTGAACAAAATTCTTTTCTTTCGTCCTAATATTATTAGATAATTAGAAAGATAGCAATAAATATAATGCAGTAAATAATTTAATGATTTAATCTATAAAAGGGTTTTAAAAGTAAAACTTTTAATGAGCTACGAGATCATTCTCCGCTGAAAATAACAAGATTATTTTAAATGAATCTCATGAATAATTTAGTAGGTTTAGGCACACTAATTTTAAAGTAACACATTAGGGATATATAACCATTTATAAATTTATAAAAAAAATTAACTCAACAAACCATAAAATATGAACTTTTATATAAAGTATTTATGTTTTCAAAATTGAATATTTTACTAATATAATGGAAATTGAAATAAAAAAAAATTATTGAAATAAATTTGTTGCACTTATTCATGAACAATTTAGATTTGAAAAGAGCGTTAAAAGTGCATTTAATAGCAGTACAATTGTCTTAAATTTACATAAATAATTTAACAAGATTATTTAGAAATTTGTTTAATTAGTTTAATCAAACAATTCCATAATTTAACCCAACGGTATGTGATACGTGAAAATAAGTGATATATATATTACAAATTTAAATTTTTTTCGCCAAAACTACCCTTTATACTATTTTAATTTTCTTATAATAATATTCCGTACTTACTTCAAATTATTAAATTAAAATCTTGTTTCTAAATCTAATCTGTTAATCCTTATGCAGACGATATAAATTCTTAATTTGCCTTAAAAAACATTATTCCAGTATGCGTAAATTTAAAAAGATGGCTCTAAATTAAAAATATTCTTAATTAAAACTTTATTTCTTAATATTCCAAATAAAACTGATTTCTTCTATGTTTTTATCAACAGTTTTTAAGAAAGTCTTATTAAATTTACTAGCTGACCCGCCCGGCGTTGCCCGGGTCCGTTATAATAATGTTAAACGAACTTGAAATTTTTATGATTTTATCTTCAACTCAAAATATGTGTTAATACACTGTTAAGAATTTGACCCTTTTGCTGCATCGTCACTCCACCGCTTTTATAGAAAATGATTACTTCAGCCTATTTTGGAGCATTGTCATAGGTCAAAAGAGATATATTCTATAAAAGCGGGGGAGTGATGATACAGCAAAAGGGTCAAATTTTTTACAGTGTACATTATATTAAATACGTGCCCCCTAACTGTGTCAAAAATTGGTTTTTTAAAAAACTAATATTTAGCTGCAAAAATACCTAAAATGACTGCAATGGGAAACGCAGGAGGGAATATGTGTCCAACGATTTCGTGTTGATATTTATCCTTAAAATTACTGTTAAGTGACTTAACTAAATACTTTTTTCACATAGATATCCCAAGTGAAATATTTTGAATTTCAAACTAATTATATATCACTCTTAAATCTGACTATACCGTGAATGAAATCGATTCTCGATGATTCGCTAAAAGGTTAGTGTATAATATTATAAATTCAGAGCCATTTTACAAAAATAGGTGTATATTTTTTATCAAACATGCGTAATGTTCATTCTATGAACAAAATCCTAACCGTAACCTAATTGTATCGGAATCATAACTTGTCTGTAACTTAGCTGTATCTTAACAGTAACCTAACTGCAAGTTAAATATACTATAAATGTAACTTGGCCGTCACCCTATCATAACCTACCCATAATCTAACCACAACCTAACCGCAAATTAACCTTAACCTAACTGTAACTTAACCATGACCTAACTGTAACCTAACCGGAAAATAAAATAACAAAAGGGTCACCGGAACGTAATTGCAACCTAACTGTTATCTAACCGTAACCTAGTTCTAATTTAACATTAACTATAAACAAAATATTTTAACCATCTCGCGCTAAATACTTAGTTTCACTTTCCACCGCTACAGAGCGCATTATGTTTTGTAGAACATCCGAATTTTAGGTTCGGATTGGATTCATGTTCATGGAAATTATTTTGTCTTTTTCAGCTACGGTTATGATTGTGTGGAATATTTGTGTTCAGTTTAGATTCGGTTCAATTCAGATTTCGTGGGGTTTTTTTTTCCCTTCAAATGGGATTTTTAAGTTCGGGTCGGGTTGTACTTATATGGAAATTATTTTACCTAGTTCCAATGAGGTTATACTTCAATGAAATATTTTTGTTAGGTTCAGATTAAGTTTGGTTCAAATTTCGGGATTTTTTTTTCTTTTTTTTACAAATTTTTTGGTTTGGAATGGGGATTATGTCCATGGAAATTATATTGTCTTGTTCGTATCTGGTTATAGTTATTTGGACTATTTTCGTCGGATTCAGATTTGGTTCGATTCAGATTTCAGGTATTTTTTTTTTTAATTGATTTTTAAGGTTCTGGTTGGATTCATGTCCAGAAAAATTATTTTGTCTTGCTCGGATCGGGTTTTGGTTCTTTGGAATATTTTTTTCGGGTTCAGATGTGGTTCAATTCAGATTTCGGCTTTTTAATGGAATTTTTAGGTTCAGGTTGGGTTGCGCATCAACGGAAATTATTCTGCATTGTTCGAATAAGGATATGCTTCTCTGGAATATTTTTGTCAGATTCAGATTTAGTTCATTTTTTAGGTTCGGATTGGGTTCATGTTCATGGAAATTTTTTTGTCTTGTTCAGGTCCGGGTATGGTTCTGTGGAATATTTTTGTCGATTCAAATTTCAGGTATTTTTTTCAAATGGAATTTTAGGTTCCGATCGGTTTCATGGCCACGAAAATTATTTTCTCTTATTCGAATCCGGTTATGGTTCTTTCGAATATTTTGATCGGATTCAGATGTAGTTTGCATAAAACTTCAGGCTTTTTTTTCAAATGGAATTTTTTAGGTTCGAGTCAGGTTTATGTTCATGGAAGTTTTTTTGTCTTGCTCTTATCAGGTTATAGTTCTTTGGAATATTTTTATCGATTTCAGGTTTCGTTCTGGTCATTTTTTGGGTTTTTTCAGAGAAAAATTTTAGGTTCGGGTCGGGTTGCATATACACGAACATTATTTTTCTTTGATCGAATTGGGGTATGCTTCATTTGAATATTTTTGTGGGATTCAGATTTGATTCGGGTCAAATATCAAATCCATAGTTTTTTTTCAAATGGAATTTTTAGGTTCGGGTCGCGTTTATGATCATGAAATTTTTGTCTTGCTTGGATGGGAGTATAGTCTGTTTTTTTTCTGGTTAGGATCGGGTTATGTGTTAATACGCCTAAACATTATGTTTTGCTACTATTCTTTTAGTGACTATTTTTTATATATAATTTATTTTGCTATTTGATAATTTATTACTGTGTATGAATCGTCTGCCTATTCGAAAAATTGTACGTCAAAGAGCCATTTCATTTTTGTTTTAAAAACAAATTAAAGTCTTAATAAAATTTTAACTTAAATAAATGCATTCAAATTTAATCAATGATTTAAAAAAACTGCTAAAAAAGCCTCATATATACATATACATATATTAACTGCAACATAGCCAACCACAAATACATTCTAATGTACGAAGTACCAACGATCTGACGTAATAGCTATGTTCAAAAATCCTAAGTTAAACTGACATTTTGCCAGTCTATGAATTTTAAAGGTCTTTGGGAAAAAAACAGTCACTTTTGAAATGTCAAAATCTCAAATTGGTTTCTTTCATAGAGTAAAAAGAAATTAATAGAGTGGAGGTATTATCTCTGGAGATGATGCTTAAGATGTAACCCTACATTAAGTCCAATTAAGTACCAACAAAAGCACGTGCTTTGACACGCCTATCAATTGGCGAAATTTTAAAATGAAGGGCCAAAATCACAGTCAAGTGAAATCCAGCCACCCCATTGGTCGAGTGGTAAGGGTGAAAATCACGAACTTGTTTCTCCATTTGAAAAAGGTGAGGGGGAAAGTATTTTTTAAGCGATTGTTACCGTCTGTTCTTATTTAAGATAAACCATCGAAATTAACTCAATTAAGATATTTTGATGCCATTTTATAAAATGAGAGTGAAAAATTTAGATTATAAATGAAAAGAGATAAGATTTACTTCAAAACTGCCGCTACGATTTTTTCTCGGAAAAAGGAGTATGACAACATTTACCCAACTGCTAAGAGATTGTTCCCTGAAAAGGACGCGGCTCAATGACCAATGAGGTGTTTGGATTTCACCGGACTGTGATTTTGGCCCTCCATTTTAAAATTTCGCTATCAATTGAAACAGGTTTAAACCTGTATTTTTTTTTCTCTCGTTTTTAAAAAAAGAACTAATTTATCGCTTCACCGGTAAAAATTTATTAATTATTTTATCATATGTGTTTTAAATATCAATATAGAAAATTATTTTAACGTTTTGCTTGAAAATATAACATTATTTTGTTAGTACATTAAAATCGTCTGCAGTCAGAAATTTATATTTTAGATTAATATTTATTACTTAAGTTTTCATACATAATTTTAAAAGAATGTTTTCATCATTATATTTTAAATATTTATTTACATGCAATTATTAAGTCATAAACATTTTTTATCTACGTTATAAAGTATTGAAAATTACATTAATGAAGGAAACTTTTAGTTATACAATTTTTAATTCGTATTAAATGTTTTCAATATCTTATTTAATTTTAATTAATTATTTAATTTTTGCTAATTTTCCAATTTCCTTCATTTTAAAAGCGTATTTATTCTAATAAATAATAATAGAACGAAGACCATTTTAAAAATTTGCTATTTCCTCTTGAAATATGCTTCAACTGTAATTCATTTCTTTCAATTCGTCTTATAATACAAAATCTCTTCCACGTCCTTTTGTTTGCCACATTAAATTTGAGCGATAAATGGTTTCATATCGCAAACCTTTTTTGAGCTTACTTCACCTCCACTTATCTTATTCCTCCATGGGTTTCTTTAATTCTGTCTCAGCTTTCTTATTACTTCTGCGAAAATTTTTACACAACCAACCAACCGTAAACAAATGAAAGAGAAAAAAAATTGGGAAAAAGATGATTTTTTATGAGAGTGACCTCTTGATTTTAATTAATTACTCAGTTAATAATTGGAATTTTGAAATTCTGAAGCTCAGGTGCATCAGGAGAGATATTGGGCTACTCTCAAAAAAATTTTGAGCTTTGTACGTGCTGTAGATTTTGCTAGCCATCGCAGACACACACACAGACACACACACAGACAGAGCGTTTTGTTCTTTTATTAGTATAGATTCCAAAACCATACCTTTCAAAAAATATCATTTTTTTATTTTATCTATTTATTTATTTTTCCTACGTCAACCTTTGATGTGTGCATATTAATAAATTCATTTCTTTTCTTTTTCTCTTAAAATTAATCATTTATAAAAATCGTCTGCCTAAGATATTTAAAATTTTGAGTCAATTATAAATTGGTCAAATAATATTTTTTTTAAAATAAATTTATCGTCTGTGAAGAATAATCTCGTAGCTGGACAAGAATTCTGTTTACATAAAAGAATGGTGGTTTGAGGTTACAGAACGTTCCAGAACTTTCTTTTTAGTTTAAAAAGGTGGAAGTCTCGAGATGAAAAAGAAGATTTCTTGGGTTGCTTCTTCGATGAGGACAGCTCGCTGAAATAATGATGGAATTTTTGCAAAAGGAGCTTTTCCTTCCTCATTATTACGAATTTAATAAATGAATTTACAGCAGCCCATGACTAATTATTGGATCTTCTACATTTATTTATTTATTTTGTTTTTTCCCTCGCTTGCCATGACTGTGTGTTTCTTTTTAACCAGTGGAAATAATTCGAGTTCTCCTTAAATCGTCACAACTAATCGAAAAGTCGGACAGGATTTTTTATCTGTGCTGCCTTTTTAATGAATGATATTTAAAGAAAATTGCGATGGAACGAAGAAAAGCATGCTATCGCCGAAGTTCGATTGAAGGACAGCCTATATGGTATTTTCAGCTTGCTAATGAATAGTACTTGCTTCGAGTCTGATGTGGATTTCCTGACGCTTGATGTTGATCTGTGCGCACAAATTTTGATTCAGTATTCATGGTCATAGGAAAACTTTTGAAAATTAATGACTTCAAAGTGGTGAGTATGCGAAAGGTATTTGATGAGGAATTTAATGAAGAATGGATTTTATTGAAGATTTTTCGTGAACTGTAAGTTATTTTATTAAATGTTTTGATTATTATTTCTATTCTATTTATGATTGATGGAAAGTATTTATTATTTATTTATTTATTTATTTATTATTTTATTGATGAGAGTAATTTGAAGTTAATTTATTAATTTACTAATTTATTTATTATTTTATTATTTATTGTATGTTATGGATCTGATATAGTAATTTTGAAAAAATATGTAATTGATAGAAATTATTAACTTTGAAATTTATTGCGAATGATTTTACGATCAGGATTTAATAAAGAAAATAGAAGTGCTTCATTTATTCTAATGATAAGAATCAAAAAATTATGGAAGATCCTAAGTTCGTACCGTTTGACCCGAGTTCTGGAATGAACATTTTGTCGTGGTTAACTTATTTTGATACAACATGTGAAAAGGAGAAGAAAAATCTAGAATGGAAATTTAATTCTTATGCGCAATATCTGAAAGGGGAAGCGCAAAAAATTTATATCAATGACTGTTTAAATTGTACGGATTATGAACAAATTAAGAAAATTTTTATAGAAAGATTCATTGAATTAGACATCCCGAGTTTTTCTGATTTTTCAAATCTGAAATTAGATAATTTACACAATTTAGAAACTTATTTTCGTAAAAAAGTGGAAATTGGTAGGAAATTACATCTTAGTGAAAATATACTATTAAAAGGTTTAACTGATGGTTTAAAACCAGAATTCAAAAACAATATTATTATAAATCCTCCTAGTAGTACCACAGAATGGTACCGGGTTGTCAAACAATTCGTGGAAGTTTCCACCCCACTAGTTTCAAACCAAGTAATAAATCAACCATCAGCTAGACAAAATTTTCAACCTTTTCAACCAACTAGGCCCTGGATTTAGCCAGTTAGGCCCAATAATACACTTAGGAATTGGATTCCCCAAAGGCAATCTCAGTTTCAAAGACCTAGAGTTTGTCAAAATAATTATATTCAAAATTCATACCCTTCAAGACCTTGTAGGGTATGCACAAATAGGGGTGTCAGTAATGCTTTTCATTGGGAAAGAGAATGTATTTTTAGGAGTGATTTGCCATCCTCTGATACTCTTCCAAGTAGCTCACAAAATAATTCTCATAATATTTGACTATTAATTGTGTATGGATGTACAAATAATTATAATTTGCCATGTGTTGTAGATACTGGCTCAACTATTGCAATATTGCCAATTAAATTTGTTAGAAAACTTAATACTAAAATTGAGACTATACCCTCAGTTACCATTGGTCAGGCAAAAGGATTTTTACATATAAATAAAAAATGTAGTGTTCTTCTAAAAGTGGGTAAAATTAAAAAATATGTTAACTTTTTAGTATGCAATACAAATTTGGATTATGCTATTTTGGGGTTAAAAGAATGTTCTAAATTTAAATTAACCATAGAATGTAAAAATTGTATTGTAAGGCAGGGAAGGAAAATTATAACTAACAGTATATCCATATATAATGAGAGATCCCTTCATTTCAATACAGTAAATATGGACCAAGTACAACAAAAGAGGGATCAATCTAATGAATTTGTAACCTCAGAATATAAAAAAAATATGAAATTAAATACTGGTAATATTGTAGCAATAGATAATTATGATAATGAAACACTGAATGTAAGTAATCATGATATAAAGTTACAATCTACTTGTGGAAATATTATGAAAAATGAAGACTGTGTTGAATATGATCAAGCAATTAATGTGCATCCTGATTATAGAGGTTCCATGACTGTTCAAAATTTTCGCGATAATTCGGATTCAGATTTAACTGGGGAAATAAATTTAATTCAAGATGTAAATTTAAGGAAATTAGTTCATATTTATAGTGATATTTTTGCAAAGCATAAATATGATGTGGGTAGGATTAATATTGAACCACAATGCGTTATACTAAACTCAGACCTATCTATATCTTTGAGGCCCTACCGAACATCTCCTCTAGAAGAAATAGAAATAAAAAACCAAATTCAATCATTGTTAGCAGCCGGACTGATAAAGGAAAGTAATAGCCCCTATTCTGCCCCTGTTACACTAGTTATGAAAAGAGAGGAAGGTAAAAAAACGCGATTATGTATAGACTATAGAAAATTAAACGCAATAATTAAAAATGATGCAGAACCCTTGCCCCGTATCGATGGAATTTTAGATAAATTGAGTAGTGCTCAGTATTTTTCAACTTTGGATTTAGCCTCTGGCTACTGGCACATACCAATACATCCATCCGATACAGAAAAATTAGCATTTGCAACCAATTTTGGACTTTTTGAGTGGCTCGTGCTCCCTTTTGGCATAAAAACGGGCCCTCCCATATTCAATAGAACCATTCGAAGAATCCTTAATAAATATAAAATCGACTTTGCGTGCCACTATTTTGATGATATTATAATTTTCTCTTCCTCATTAGAAGAACATTTAAACCATTTAGCTCAAATTTTTGACATTTGCAAACAAGAAAACATTAAACTTAAACTTTCTAAATGTAAATTAGGCCAAAATAAAATCAATTTCTTAGGTTATGAAATCACTCATGGAACTATAACACCAGCAAATGCCAATATTGAAACCATCAAAAATTTAAAACCTCCTTCAAATGTGAAAGAGTTACAACGATTTCTAGGTTCCATTAATGTTTACCATAAATTCATAAATAAATATGCTGAAATTAGATATCCTCTGAACCGATTACTTAAAAAAGACACAATATGGGAATGGAACTCAGAGTGCCAAGTGTCTTTTGAAAAATTAAAAAAATCTTTAATTGCAAAACCCATCCTCAAAATTTATGATCCTAAATTACCTTTACATATGTTTATAGATGCCTCTCAGATAGCAGTAGGTGCCGTTCTAAAACAACCTGATAAAGAAAATTTCTTACATCCTATTGCTTATCATTCTAGAATTTTGAAGAGTTATGAGCAAAATTATTTCATAACTGAATTAGAATGTTTAGCTATTATAGATACTCTTGACAAATCCTATCATTACTTTCATGGTGTCAAGTTTACAATTCTTACGGACCACGCATCTCTAGTATGGTTAAAGAGTGTTAAAAACTTAAGAGGTAGGCTTTTTTGATGGTCGCTCAAACTTAGTATGTTAGATTATGAGATAAAATATGAAAAGGGTTCAACAAATGTCGAAGCAGACATGTTGTCACGAAATCCTGTTTGTCATTTCAATCAACATATTAGTTTATTGCTAGATAGGAAAGAAATTATAGAGATGCAAGACAAAGACAATGTTTGTGACAAAAAATATAAAAAAGAGAATGGAATTATTATAGTTCAGAAAAAGGGATTCAAAAAATTGTTGTACCAATGTCATTAAGAAAAAAATTACTCCATATTGCTCATGATAATTTTGGACATTTAGGGATTCCAAAAATGCTTAATTTAATATCTTCCAATTATTATTGGCCTAATATGACAATAGACATTATAGAATTTGTTAAATATTGCGATACCTGTCAGAAAAATAAAAAACCAAAACAGAAAAGATTCGGCTTATTACAAGCTATGCCAGCAACAGATCAACCTTTTGAATGTCTTTCTATTGATACTGTTGGTGGATTTAACTATTACAACTCAACAAAAAAATTCTTACACATAATAATAGATCATGCAACTAGATTTGTTTGGGCTTTTTCCTCCAAAAATGTTACCACTGAAACATACACTAACTGTTTAAAACAAATTTTCAATATCAAAGCACCTCAAAAAATACTTAGTGACAGGCATAAATCTTTCAGATCTCCAAGATTTAAAAAATTCCTTAGAAATCATCATGTTCAACAGCGTTTTACATCCGCACATCATCCTCAGACCAATGGAAAGGTAGAGCACGTTAATCAGACTATAGTTACCAGGCTTAAATGTAAATTTAATTCCACTTCTTCTAAAATACCTTGGACTAGATTATTAAACCAAGTCATCGAAGAATACAACAATACGCCCCATTCTATCACCAAGTTCCCACCTGCCTATTTATTTTATGGTCAATTGCCTTATGAATCTCCTTTAAAACAAAACTATTACCCATCAGTAGACAAAGCCCTCAAAATTGCGAAAGCGCGAAATCAGGAATTTCACCTTAAAAGTAAAAGGCTCTATGATCGAAATTTTGTCGAATGCCCATTAAAAATACAAGACTCTGTAATTTATGAAGAATTTAAATACCCTAACACTCGAAAATTAGAACTTACTTTCTCTGGACCATACAAAATTATAAATAAACTTTCTGATGTAACTTATGAAATAGATAAATTTAATTATGAGACAGGACAGAATTCCGTTATTGTGCATGTTTCTAAATTAAGACCCTATTTTTCACCAAAAGATTTTAAACTGTTTCATGAGCAACCCAAAAAACAAACAAAACCTCAGATACAATCACAATCACTAGATCAAACTAAAGTCAAGACAGTAGATTAAGTTTTAATTCTTATTCTTTAAATAGTTTATCACCATAATTTTCAACATTAGCAGGTATGTTCTTGGAGGCCTACAAGAATATTACTTGTTTTTGGGAATTTTTGGGGTTAAATTGGGCTCCTTATGCAGGCATAAGGTGAACACTTTGATTGTAAAAGCTTTCAAATTGATGTTGATAAATTAATTTTAAGGGTGTTTAAGTCTAACTATATTTACTCATGTATTTGACATTAGTATTATTCTATTTATTCAGCAGATATTTATGTTATAGCGGTTATAAAATCTAATGATTCTACTCAAACCTATAACATAATATGTGATTTTCAGTGATTGTGAAAACTACAGATACTAAGAGTTTTTCAGAAAAGCACACTATTTTTATTTCTATTTCTCAATTAAGAATGACACCTTTTATTCCTATTGTATTTTATTATTAAAGTTTATAAACCATGTGTAGATAAAACATTATTCTACATTTGACATTTGAAAACTTATAACCAAATTTGACAATTTTGTAAAAGAGTATCAGAGAGGAATTATTGTAAGGAAATACTGGTTGAGAGTCCATTTTCTAAATAGTTAGATTTAATTTTATTTGGATATTGGAATTATTATGATTTTTTTTATTTATACTTTCGGCTAGCAAAAAATACTTTCTTATGCTATTAGAAGATAAGAAAATTATTTAGTTGCTATGTAATTATTTTTATCCTCAACCAATATTTTCCCTATCAATAATAAACAAATAGTGATATTTTCATTTGATTATACTCTTGTTTTACTATTATTATTATTATTATGATTTCTATAATGAAGTTTAGTATTAATTATACTCTTATTAAAAAATATTAGGATATGGAGTCTTATTATACTATTACTTATTATTGTTGTTATTGTTATTATTTAAATTTTTCTATATTATTTATTATTGATATTGAGAGTGATGCTATTTATTACTGAAAAATTGATATATTACTGAAAGATGTTGGATCCAACATAACATTAAAACCAAAGATTAAACTAGGTTTGAAGATCTTTAATTAAAGAGTCTGTATTCAGAGAACATTGGAAAAGACTCTTTTATATATACTATTGAAAGACTTGTTTCATTTAAAGGACTTATTTAAAATAAACTATGCATTAAGTCATTGTAATTATTTAAACTTCCATGAGAACGAATTTTTATTGTTTTTATTATATTTTTATCTCTTGCTTATTTATATTTATAACTTATTTACTGTTATTATATGTATTATCTCCTATGCACTTACAAATGGTAAGTGATGTTGTAACATTATTGTATTTCTTTCAGGGAAATGCTGCTACCTAAATTAAATTCAGAATTATTTTCTCTTAACTATTTTATTTTAATCGCTAATATTTTTTATATTGCGTTAATTTTCTTTTCTTCCATCTCTTGGCTTCCTGAGTTTGACAGTTTTATTCCAAAATTTAACTTTTCTAAATTATTATATTTCTGTTGTCTGAACTTGTAGTTTTATTTATTTAACTATCAATTTCATACAAAGTCTTGGGGAGGGGGGATAATATTACAAATTTAAAATTTTTTCGCCAAAACTAACCTTTATACTATCTTAATTTTCTTATAATAATATTCCGTACTTACTTCAAATTATTAAATTAAAATCTTGTTTCTAAATCTAATCTGTTAATCCTTATGCAGACGATATAAATTCTTAAACTGCCTTAAAAAACATTATTCCAGTATGCGTAAATTTAAAAAGATGGCTCTAAATTAAAAATATTCTTAATTAAAACTTTATTTCTTAATATTCCAAATAAAACTGATTTCTTCTATGTTTTTATCAACCCTTTTTAAGAAAGTCTTATTAAATTTATTCCAAAACCATACCTTTCAAAAAATATCATTATTTTATTTTATCTATTTATTTATTTTTCCTATGTCAACCTTTGATGTGTGCATATTAATAAATTCATTTCTTTTCTTTTTCTCTTAAAATTAATCATTTATAAAAATCGTCTGCCTAAGATATTTAAAATTCTGAGTCAATTATAAATTGGTTAAATAATATATTTTTTTAAAATAAATTTATCGTCTGTGAAGAATAATCTCGTAGCTGGACAAGAATTCTGTTTACATAAAAGAATGATGGTTTGAGGTTACAGAACGTTCCAGAACTTTCTTTTTAGTTTAAAAAGGTGGAAGTCTCGAGATGAAAAAGAAGATTTCTTGGGTTGCTTCTTCGATGAGGACAGCTCGCTGAAATAATGATGGAATTTTTGCAAAAGGAGCTTTTCTTTCCTCATTATTACGAATTTAATAAATGAATTTACAGCAGCCCATGATTAATTATTGGATCTTCTACATTTATTTATTTATTTTGTTTTTTCCCTCGCTTGCCATGACTGTGTGTTTCTTTTTAACCAGTGGAAATAATTCGAGTTCTCCTTAAATCGTCACATATATATACATATATATATAAGACTATTAATAGTATACAATACTAACCATTTGAATTTAATAAAAAAAAATATTGAACACGTAACAGATTTGTAAAACCAAAGCAGAATCTTCAGGTCCCAAATACTTTGGAACTACAAATGAAATGTGTAGTTTCATCTTCGTATTTGCCATGAAAAAGCAAAACAATACGAATTTGGGACTACTAACACACATAAAACCGAAATTCATTAAATAAATACCAAGTAATCAACAGTGTATATGGAGAAAATAACAAAGAGTTATATCCACGTGTAGACTGCAAAGCCGCAAAAACAAAGAAAATGTGACGAGAAATAACATCCATAACAAAGATCAACAATTTGCTGAATAGTACATAAATTGAAAAGGAGAAAAATAAAATTAATAATCATACACATCATAATATTAAATTAATAAATTAATTAAAAGTAGAATTATGTAATTACAGAAAAATAAAACGATACACCCTAGTTTAACCTATTTTTATTTAAAACAATTGACTATGCTGGGCTATATTCAATATCTTGATTTAGGTGATAAAAGATTAAAAAAATAGCTTAATAATAAATGTACCCTATACATTGAGTAGTGATATAGTACTATCATTTTTTTTAAAGTGAAATGCAAATTAAAAATGTAAATGAATACAATTATTACAATATAATATATATAACTAAACAATTATCCATATATTAGTGTCAATTAAACTCCATACAAATATTGTACCAAATTAACATGTGAATTTCCCACTCTCAACTTTTTTATAATTAATCTTTGCTTTTTATTCAGACAACACCGCCGTCCCCCGTACTCTAACATCTACCCACCCAACCAACCTATTATTTACATTTTTTATCTATTTTTTACATTTTTTATTTTTTATTATTATTTTTATGTTTTAATAATTTTTTGTATTTTTTTACGCAAAATGTTAATGAATATTTAGATCATGTAATAACTACTTGTATATTAAAGAATGTATGATTTTTTTTTAGGAAAACCATTATTTATAGCATCATAAACAAGCTTTTTAATATAAGTATTAATTAAATGAGAAGAAAATAAACAATCTATTCTATATTTGATTAAAGATTATATTACGATATACAGAATGATGAAAACAAGATTTAAAATTAGTAAATGTATTAACTTTAAAATTACATTCCTTTTGTCATAAATATCTGTTATTAATTTGTTTTCTTTAATATAATTTTAAGATCTAAAAAGTTAATGGCATTATTTGAAAGCAGGTTTTTTGTAATTTCTAGATTGGATGGATCATTAACAGGGAATTGGGATATACTGGTATTATCAGTATCAATTAAAATTATATCATCTATATATCGATATAAATGTATTTTATTATTAATTATTTACGTTCATAATGATATAAATCTGATAATGTACTAGATGTACTACCACATTGTGGTATACCAACTTTTTAAATATGTATATAATGTTATCTTACGTGATAAAATTATTATAGATAATGAAATTAGTTAAAGTAAGACAATAATCAGTATCAATGTTCGTTGATGGATCCAAATCATGTTGATATTTTTTAAAAAGTTCATTTGTGATATTATGTAAATCTAATAAATCGATATTATTAACCTTCCTACTGCCGCGAAAGATATATCCGTTCACTAGGCTGCAGGTTTAACCGTAGTTGAAGCTTTATTCAAAATAATATAATTCTACAAATAAAAGCCAGTTTTAAGAAATTAAGTTAGGATTGATACATTCAAGGCTTATAAGCATATACGTAACAAAAAAAATTATACCATGAATTGAAATCCCTGTTTTATTAACATTTAAAATAAATTGCAGAGAAAAAAAAAACATTAAAATTTCGCCCTATTGCTCGGCTGTCAGGGGGTTAAAAAGATTTTTGAAGTCATAAGTAGGTATATTTTTTCTACATTTAAGATTTTTCATCATATTGACCAGTTCATAACTATTCTTTATACAATGTGTATTACCACTGGTTTTAATCATTTTATATATTCGATTAAGAATTGTTAATAGAAGTTTGTTAGCAGCATTATTATAAGTATTGCAACCAATTGTAACTGTTCTGAATTTAACAGGATTCTGATGAAATTTGGATTTAAAGACTACGTAAGGCTATTTTAAGTTAGTAGAGTTAAAGTCTAATAATTTATAAAAGCCTTTCATTATACGATTGTTTACAATTATGTTATCATTAGTTTTTTGGAATGTGTTATTAGAAGATATACTAGATTTAAGCAGTTGATGATAATAGGATTTACATATAATTGCATAATTATTTGTAGCTTTGTCAACATAAGTTATTACAAAGTTTTGTTACAATTTAGTGATTTGCTTCAAAAGATGCTTTGTATTTACATAATCTAGATGTAAAATATTATATTTTAAAGACTTAGTTATTTTATCAATGACTAAAAATTTTCAATTGATTGAAATATTCAATAGGTTTATTATATATTGCAATTTTATAAATGAATATATCTATATCATAAGTAAATTGTTTTATTATAGAATTGATGTTTAATTTGGATGGAATTCTATACTTTGTGCCCTAACCCATTAATTTTCTTAGTGTTAAATCATTTACAATATTAAGATTACCAGTGATAATATGTCCATGATCATTATTAATGTATTTTTGTAGAGAGCGGTCATTGCATTTACATGGTAAAGTACTAGCATTAGAAGTATATTTTGAGAACGAATTCTAGTTAAAAATCTTTCTTTTTAATGCTGGAAGCAAATGTGTTTGATACATTTATAATGCAATCGAAGGCTCAGGGGATAAACGATGATAAAATCGGATAGTTAAATGGAAATTTACCGCTCATTCTTTTCCGAGTATAAAAGGTTTAGCGTTTTACTGACCAATTGACTGTTTTTTTTTCGGGGAGGGGATCGACAGATAAAATGTATAAAATTTAATTTACTTTAAAATTTCACGAACATAACTTTTTATATCAAGTGCTGCCTGAGAAATATTCTTAATATTTTCCAAAAAGATTAAAAAAGAACATAATATTCAGAATCTATCGAACAGTCGAATTATTCGGTGCGACAGCATTTTAAAAATGTGGCCAGGAGAAATTTCAATATCGACGCTATCGAACTTTCCTAATCTTTAAATTGAATTTGTGAGTCTGCATATTCGTCCTTTTTTAAATAGCTCGATTTTCAGATATGTTAAATAAGGAAGTCTACTCCAGCGAATACATACATTCAAAGGTAGAGGAAAAGGCTATTATTTTAATGAATACTTGATTTCGGAAGTAAAAGTATTAAAAGGCTTGTGTTCCAATGGAATATTTTAGATTTTAACAAAACGGAATTCTTCAAGAAGAGATAACTTAAAATAGCTTTAATCTATTTAAAAAAACCAATAACTCCCATAATGTGAAACACTGTCTGACATTTTATTTACAATAAAAAGTTAAGACAACTTATTTGTTATTTTAAAAATATATGCCTTAAAAATATTCAAAAAAACTTAAATGCTTTAACTTTCAATAACATATGATAATTTAAAATTGTTTTTAATCTATTTTGAAAAAAACAGTAACTCACACAATATGAACCACTTTCTGACCTTTTACTCGCAAAAAAAATATATAAATAAGAAAACTTTTTTTTATATTTTAAAGAATTTGTGCTTTAAAAATACTTTTATATTTATTTAAAAAAAATACTTAATATCATATCATTATACCTTATTTATATCTGACCATTATATCCTCCTTTATTTTTATATTTTATACACGAGAATACCGATAAAATCAAGAAACATTATTATAACATATTATTAACGCCTGCATCGTGTTCTATTGATTTAATCAATGTTAAGTATTTTATGCTGCATGAAATGTGATTTATTTTAAAGTTTCACAAACCTATTTTTTTTTCTTAGGAAATACTGCTTCAGAAGTACTCTTAATATTTTTCAATAGGATTAAAAGAGAACATATTATTCAGGATCGATCGAACACCCGAAATATTCGGTAAGACTGCATTTCTGAAATGCGGCCAGAAGAAATTTCAGTATCGACGCCATCGAACTTAAAGTTTATTCCAAATCTTTAAATTGAATTTGTGAGGCTTCACATTCCTCTCCTATTAAATAGCTCGATTTTCAGATATATTTAAGTAAGGAAGTGTATTCGAATACGTATATTCAAAGGTAAGGAATAAAGCTATTGATTGAAGGAATGCTTGATTTCTGAAGTATGAGTATTAAAAAGCGTTGTGTTCCAAAAGAATATTTTGGACTTAAACAAAGCGGAATTCTTGAATTTTAAATAACTTAAAATTGTTTTTCAAAATGTAATCGATTCATTAACGAGTAATACTATAATATAGATGTTATTTCTTTGTGATACGCTGAAATCATTAAACTGAAGAATATTTATTGATTGGTAATTAGGATTTATAAATAATGTATTATTTAATGACATATTTGCTTAATTATTTGTTTAAAAAAAGAAAGTTAGTCATAAAGATACTGAAAGAAGTTAGTAAATTGCAAAAGTTATAATAAAACTTCCTTTATCAAAATTCGCTAGTTATTACAAAAATATTCTAATAATTGGAATATTTCACAGTCTCTCCATGTATTTAAAATATAAGCATATTTTTCGTCATCTGCCCTATTTCCCTATTAAAGTAGTTTAATAATTACTTTTTAAGTTGAAATCAGTTTTTTAGATGCATCCACTAAAGTATTGAAAAGAAAAATAATAAGTAAATTAAACTAATTGGCATGAGATTAGAAATATAAATAATTTAAATAATATGATAACGTAACATTTAAAATAGGGTTTTATTTTTTAAATGCGTATTTATATGCTTTTTAAAATGTAAGATATTTAATATCACATCATAAAGTTTTGATATTAAGGAACAAAAAAGAGTTAATCTATCACCCAGTAAATCCTATTAAAAATATAAAGAATAGCCGAAAACGTAGCAATGTTTAACATTCGATTAACATAATGCTACATTAAAATACTCCGCATCAATTGCTACTGAAAAATGTTACAATATATTTTTTTTTCAATTTCACTATAATATTTTTAAAGCTTTTTCGTCTACTTACAGATAATACTTCTTTTTGGCTTTTACAATCGATTTATAACTTTGGTAATGTGATTCTTAAATTATAAAGAAAATAAATTATATTTATTATTTTAATCGATAATGTTTTAAAACAATGAAAGATGATAGAGTTTATAGAAAGAGGCTTTATATTTAATTCATTCTTTTAGAAAATATTGGACAACAGTAGAATAACTAATATTTTAATATCCGTGATATCCAAGAGGATTTACATTAAAACATTTAAAACAACAGAAAATATTCTTTTCTCTTTGATTATATTCTCTTTTATTTAAAATTTCCATACACGAGAACACCAATAAAATCTACACTCATTATCATAGCATATTATTAACACCTGCTTCTTGTTCTATTGTTTTGTTTAAATATTTGATGCTGCATAGAATTTAATTTACTTAAAAGTTTCACGAGCATAACTTTTTTTCAGACAATGCTGCCTCAAAAATATTTTTGATATTTTCCAAAAAGATTAAAAGAGAACATATTATTCAGGATCGATCGAACAGGTCGAATTATTCGGTACGACTGCATTTTAGAAATGCGGCCAGGAGAAATTTCAATATCGACGCCATCGAACTTTAAATTAATTCCAAATCTTTAAATTGGATTTGCAAGGCTGCAGATTCGTCTTTTTTTTAAATAGCTCGAATTTCAGATATGTTTAAGTAAGGAAGTCTACTCCAGTGAATACATATATTCACTGGAGTAGACTTCCTACTAATATAAATATTATATATGTATGGAATAAAGCTATTGATTGAAGGAATCCCTGATTTTCTGAATCAAGAGTATTAAAAAGGTTTGTACTCCAAAAGAATATTTTGGATTTTAACAAAACGGAATTCTTGAAGGATAGATAACACAAAACTATTTTTAATTTTCAAAATATAACCGATTTGTTAACAAATAATACTATAATATATATATTATTTCGTTTAGATAAATTTCATTATATTGAAAATTGAATAAAGTTTATTGTTTGGTTATTAAAATTTATACATAGCATGATACATAAATATATATTTAATTGATTATATGTTTTAAAAAAGAAAATTAGTTATGTGGATATTGAAAGAAGTTAGCGAATGACAAATAGTTATAATAAAATTTCTTTAATAAAGATTTGGTAGTGATCAACAAAAGAAAATTCGAATACTTCGAAAATTTCGCAGTTTACCTCAAGATAAAATAACCTGCCACATGGCCTGTTTTTGTATTAAAGTAGTTTTATTTATTTATTTATTTATTTTTAATTGAAATCGGTTTTTTAGATGTATGCCCCAAAGAATATATTTTTTAAATAATAAGCAAATTAAAGAAACTGGCATGAAATAAAAAGTATATGAGATTTAAATTGATTGATGACGTAACATTTGAAAAATGTTTTTTCTTTTTTATAAAAATGTTTATATTTATGTGCTTTTTAAAATGCAAGATATTTAATATTACATTACAAAGATTTAATTTTAAAGAACAAAAAAGAGTTAATGTATCAACCAATAAATCTTAATAAAAATATAAAATACTAGCACAAAATTGAGAAATGTTCAGCATTCGATTGGCTTAATGTTGGACTGAATTAATACGTATCGATTGCTACGTAAATTTTTATTTTTTTTTATTTTTTTCAATTTCAGTATAATTTTTTAAAAGTTATTTCATTTATTTACAGATAATATTTATTTTTTGTCTTTAGCATTAAATTTAATGTGACTTTTGTATTATAATTCAAAAGAAAGTAAATTTATCATTTTAATGGGTAATCTTTTAAAACAATGAAACACACGATAGAGGCTTTATATTTGATCTATCCTTTTAGAAAAACTCGGACAACAGTAGAAAAACTAATATCGAAACACTCGTAAATTCCATCATGCTTTATCTAAAAATCATTTAAAACAACGGAAAATATCATTTTCATTTCGTTTATATTCTCCTTTACTTTTATATTCTACACACGAGGATACCGATAAAATCTACACGCATTATTATAACATATCATTAATCCCTGCATCATGCTCCATTAGTTTGTTTAACACTCCGTCGAACGCGCCTCAAAAGTTGCACCATTGGGCGCGTTGTATCTGACAGATGTATTTCAGCATCATATATTTTAAATGAGTTTCGTCGTCACTTTCTTCAAACTGTTCAGAATTTTCATTATCATCGATAAATAAAAATTTATGGTCAATTTCTATGTCTTTAGGGATATACAAATCCAAAAACCGTTTATTATTTATCATTTCGAAGCCGAAAGTTAAACAGGAGAGACTGAGGTATTCACGTATTCTAACCTAGTATCAGTGGGAAACTAACTACAAACGCTATCGGGGGCATGTATCTAATAAATACAAATCCTTAACAAAGCGCGAAACCGGAAATTCCTATCGACAAAAATTTGAAAGCACTGCATTCCAGAGACCGAAATGACCGGAAGAACAGTTACTGTGAAGGTCAAGGTCGTGAAACTCCCTTTTCTTTTTGAAAAGGACAAATTTCTTACGCATGTATCTCTCAGATACAGCGCGCCCGATAAAGTCTTAAATATTTTATGCTGCATAATATTAAGTTTACTTTAAACTTCCAGAACCTATCTTTTTTTCAGGAAAGTTTTCCTGGGAAATATTCTTAATATTTTCTAAAAAATTTTAAAGAGAACGCATTATTCAGAATCCACCGAACAGCCGAATTATTCGGTACGACTGCATTTTAGAAATGCGGCCAGGAGAAATTTAAATATCGACGCCATCGAACTTCAAGTTTATTCCAAATCTTAAAATTGAATTTGTAAGGTTGCAGATTCGTCTTTTTTTAAATCGCTCGATTTTCAGAAATATTTAAGTAAGGAAGTCTACTCCAGTGAATACTTATGTTTAAAGGTAGGGAATAAAGCTATTCATTGAAGGAATGCTTGATTTCTGAAGTAAGAATATTAAAAAGCCTCGTATTCCAGACAAATATTTTGGATTTTAAGAAAAAGGAATTCTTGAAGTATTGATAACTTACTTTTTTTAATTCAAAATGAAATCGATTTATTAGCAAGTAATACCCTAACATAGGTATTATTTTTTGTGATTTGCTGAAATTATTTTATTGAAAACTAAATAACGTTTATTGTTTTTTTTTTAAATTATAAATAACATACTATTTATAGATATGTATATTTAATTATTTGTTTTTCTTAAATTAATTATACAGTTTTTTAATGAAGTCAGGGAATGACAAATAGTTTTAATAAAGTTTTCTTAGTCAAAATTTGATAGTGATAAACAAAAAAAAACTAATAATTGGATTATTTCGCAGTTTATCATATAATAAAACATAAACAGTTTTTTTTTCTATAACAGTAGAATTAATAATTATTTTTTTTAATTGAAATCACTTTTTTATATGTTTACCACAAAGAATATAATTTTAAAATAAAAAGTAAATTAAAGCAACTGACATGGGATAGAAATGTATATCAGATTTAAATAAGTTGATGGTGTGACATTTGAAATAGGATTTTTCACTTATAAAAATGCATATATATATGCCTTTTAAAATTCAAGATATTTAATATCAAATTACAAAATTTAATTTTAAGGAAAAAAAGATTATATGATGTAACCAAATGAAGTATATATGATGTAAATAATATGACAACGTAACATTTTATACAGAGTTTCATTTTTTTAAATGGATATTTATATGCTTTTAAAATGTAAGTCATTTCACATCACATCATAAAGTTTTAATAGTAAGGAACAAAAAAGAGTTAATGTATCACCCAGTAATTAATATTAAAAATATAAAAAATAGCCAAAAACTGAGAAATGTTTAACATTCCATTGACATAATGTTCGACTGAAATACTACGTATAGATTGCTACTGAAATTTTTACATTTTTGTTTCAATATCACTATAATTTTTTTTAAAAGTTTTTTCACCTATTTTCAGATAATATTTGTTTTTGGCTTTTACATTCGATTTAATGTGACTTTTGTATTATTATTCAATAGAAAATATATTTTTCATTTTAATGTGTAATATTTTAAAACAATGAAACATGATAGAGGCTTTATATTCGAGCTATCTTTTTTGAAAAACTCAGACAACAGTAGAATAACTAATATGGTAACTCTCGTAAATTCCGGCATGCTTCATCTAAAAATCATTTAAAACAACGGAAAATATTATTTTCACTTTGTTTATATTCTCGTTTATTTAAGTTCTATACACGCGGATGCCGATAAAATCTACAGGCATTACTGTAACATATTATTAACACCTGTATCATGTTCCATTGGTTTGTTTAAATATGTTATGTTGCATACAATTTAATTTATTTTAAAGTTTCACGAACATAACAGGAAATTCTGCCTTTGAAATATTCTTAATATTTTCTAAAAAGAATAAAAGAGAACATATTATACAGGATTGATCGAACATCCGAATTGTTCGGTACGACTGCATTTCAGAAATACGGCAGGAGAAATTTCAATATCGACGCCATCGAACTTTGAGTTTATTCCAAATCTTTAAACTGAATTTGTAAGGCTGCAGATTCGTCTTCTTTTAAATAACTCGATTTTCAGATGTGTTTAAGTAAGGAAGTCTACTCCAGTGAATACATTTATTGAAAGGTAAGAAATAAAGCCATTGATTAAATGAATGCTTGATTTCTTATTTAAGAGTATTAAAAAGGTTGTGTTTCAATGGAATATGTTTTAATTTAACAAAACGAAATTCTTGAATTATAGATAACTAAAAATTATTTTTTAAATTCAAGATGAAATTGATTCATTTACAAGTAATACCATAACATACATTTTATTTCCTTTAGATATGCTGATATTATATTATTAACAACTGAAAAACGTTTATCTTTTTCTTATTAAAATTTATAAATAGCGTACTATTAAAGATTATTTATCTAATTATTCATTTTAAAAAAGTAAATTAGTCATGCAGATATTGAAAGAAGTTAACTAAGGCAAATAGTTATAATAACATTTCCTTTATCAAAATTCTTTTATAATAATAAAAAAAAGCTAAAATTCTTGTAAACCCATAATAGTATATATATATATATATATATATATATATATATATATATATATATATATATGTATGTATATATATATACATATATATTTTAATGGGTAATTTTTAATAACAATGAAATATAATAGTGACTTTGTATTTGATTCATGCTTTTAAGAGAATCACTTATATCGAAATGTAAAAATGTAAATTCCAGCATGCTTTATATAACAATCATAAAAACAACTGAAAATATAAGTTTATCTTTGTTTAAAATCTTCTTTATATTTATATTTTATACACGAGGATGCCGATAAAATCGACACGAATTATTACAACATATTATAAATACATGCATCATGTTCTATTGATTTGTTTACATATTTTATGCAGCATAAACTTCAATTTACTTTAAAGTTTCATGAGACTACCATTTATGCAAGAAATCGACCGTTTCTGCAGGCCTCAAAAATATTCTTAATATTTTCAAAAAAGATTAAAAGAGAACATATTATTCAGGATTGATTGAACAGCCGATTTATTTAGTACGACTGCATTTTTAAAATACATGTGAAGGCTGCAGATTCGTCTTCTTTTAAATAGCTCGATTTTCACATATGTTTTAGTAATGAAGTCTACTTTAGTGAATACTTATGTTCAAAGGTAGAGAATAAAGCTATTGATTGAAGGAATGGTTGATTTCTGAAGTAAGAATATTAAAAAGGGTTTGGCTAGAAAGAAATATCTTAGCTTTTAACAAAACGGAGTTCCTGAAGGATAGATAACATAAAACTATTTTTAAAATTCAAAATAAAATCGATTCATTAACAAGTGATAGATGTTATTTCGTTTAGATATGCTAGAACTTATTTTATTGCACATTGAATGAAGTTTATTGTTTTGTTATTAAAAATTACAAATAGCATACTGTTTAATTATATATTTTTTTAATTATTAGTTTTTGAAAAGAAAGTTAGTTATGTTGACATTGAAATAACTTAGCGAATGACAAATAATTATAATAAAATTTTCGTTGATAAAATTCGTTAATGATCAACAAAAAATATTCACAATCTATTTATTATTTAAAATGCAAGCAGCTTTTTTTATTCTATCACTGCCCTGTTTTTATCTACAGTAGTTTTAACAATAATATATTTATTTTAAATTGAAAGCAAATTTTTAAAAGTATCCCCCAAAGAATATTAAAATAATAATAATAAGTAAAATAAAGCTAATGGTGTGTGATAGGAAGTGAATACCATTGAAATAAATTGATGACGTAACGTTTGAAATAGGGTTTTCTTTTTATAAAAAAAATACATATTTATATGATTTTTAAAATGTAAGATATTTAATAACACATTATAAATTTTTAATATAAAAGAACAAAGAAGAGTTAATCTATCACCCAGTAAATTCAATTAAAAATATAAAAATACCGAAAAACTTTGCAATGTTTAACATTCGAGTCACATAATGTCACATAAATTAAAATACTACGGATGAATTGTTACTGAAAATTTCACTTTTTTTAACTATAATTTTTTTGAAAAGCGTTTTCATCTATTCACAGATAATAATTATTTTTGGCTTTTACATTCGATTTATATCTTTATAAATGTGATTTTTATATTATAATTAAAAGAAATTTTGTATATTTATTTTATTAGACAATGTTTTAATACGAGGAGACACGGTATAATTGCAAAACCGAAATTGCATTTCAAATTTCAAATTGTTGCAGTTCGCGAAATAACGTATGCGGTATCACAAACATTACGATCTCGATGTCATAAATTCTACCCAAAAATATAAACATCGTCGTTTTACTTTAAACGTGTGAAAATAACGTAAATATCTTACAAAAACGAAGCTTTAAAACATTTCAGATAAAAACTTAACATATAGTTTTATTCCAGAATAATTCTACTACTACTTTTTCATTTCTCGTGATCGTCTGCGAAAAATAAAACTATGACCATGGAGTCACTATGAGAGTGTGGACACCAAAGTAATTACAAATATTAATCGAATTCGCGACATGCGGTATGCACAGATACATTTAGCCTTTATAATATAGATAGATAGATACATTGCTTCTATATCCCAATTCTATATAGCAATTTATAGGTAGAAGCTTTATATCTCGTTCATGCTTTTAAAAAAACACAGACAACAGTAGAATAACTAATATGGAAATATTTGTAAACTCCAACATGATTTACATATATATCACTTAAAATGACGGAAAATATTATTTTCCCTTTGTTTATATTCCCTTTTATTTTTATATTATGTGCAAGAAGATGCCGATAAAATCTACACCCATTATAGTAACATATTATTAACACCTGAATCATGGTCTATTAATATGTTTAAATATTTTATGCTGCATAAAATTTAATTTAATTTAAAGATTCACGAACATAACTTTTTTTCAGGAAATTCTGCCTCAGAAATATTCTTAAAATTTTACAAAAAGATTAAAAGGGAATGTATTATTCAGGATTGATCGAACAGGCCGAATCAATCGGTACGACTGCATTTTAGAAATACGCCCAAGAGAAATTTCAATATCGACACCATCGAAATTTAAGTTTTATTTCAAATCTTTGAATTGAACTTGTAACGCTGCAGATTCGTCTTCTTTTAAGTAACTCGATTTTCAGATATTTTTAAGTAAGGAAATTTGTTCCTGTGAATACTTGTGTTGAAAAGTAGAGAATAAAGCTGTTGATTGAAGGAATGCTTGATTCTGAAGTAAGAGTCTTAAAAAGCTTTGTGCTCCAAAGGAATATTTTGTATTTTAACAAAACGAAATTCTTGAAGGTTATATAACTTATTATTATTTTTTTTTATTTAAAATGAAATCGATTTATTAGTCAGTAATACCGGAACATATACGTTATTTTTTTATGATTTGCTAACATTATTTTACTGAAAACTGAATAACGTTTGTTAGTTGCTTATTAAAATTGATAAATAACATACTATTTAAAGATATGCATATTTAAATATTTGTTTTAAAAAATAGTGATACAAAGATTGAAAATATTAGTGAATGACAAATAGTTTTAATAAAATTTTCTTTAAAAAAATTTGGTAGTGATCAACAAAAAATTCGAATAATTCGAATATTTCGCAGTTTATCATATAATAAAATTTAAACATTTTTTGTCTTCTTTTTTTTCACCTGACCTGTTTTCCTAATGAAGTAGTTTTATTTATTTATTTTTAATTGAAATAAGTTTTTTAGTTGTATACCCAAAGAATATATATTTTAAATAATAAGGAAATTAAATCAACTGGCATGAGATAAAAATTATATGAGATTTAAATAAATTGATGACGTTACATTTGAAATAGAGTTCTTTTATGAAAAAAAAATGCATATTTATATGCTTTTTAAAATGCAATACATTTAATATCACATTACATAGATGCAATTTTAAGGATGAAAAAGAATTAATTTATCATACAGTAAATTCTATTAAAAATATAATAAAATAGCGAAAAACCAAGAAATGTTTCACATTCGATTGGCATAATGTTCGACTGAATTAATACGTATCAATTGCTACTGAAATTTTTATTTATTTTCTTTTTCAGTTTCGCTAAAAAATGTTTAAAGTGTTTTCATTTATTTACAAATAATATTTAATTTTGGCTTTTACATTCAATTTAACATTCGACTTAACATTCGATTTTACATTAGACTTTTGTAATATAATTCAAAAGAAAAAATATATATTTTTTATTTTAACGGAGAATGTTTTAAAACAATGGAACGTGATAAAGGCTTTATATTTGATTCATACTTTTACTTACGATTTGATTCAAACTCGGACAACAGTAGAATAACTAATATGGTAACGCTCGTAAATTCCAACATGCTTCATCTAAAAATCATATAAAACAACGGGAAATATTATTTTCACTTTGTTTATATTCTCCTTTACTTTTATATTCTATACACGAGGATACCGATAAAATCTACACGCATTATTATATTATATTATTAACACCTGCATCATGTTCCATTGGTTTGTTTAAATATTTTATGATGCATAATATTAAATTTACTTTAAAGTTTCAGAACCTATTTTTTTAGGAAATTCTACCTCAGAAATATTCTTAATATTTTCTAAAACGATTAAAAGAGAACGTATTATTCACGATCCTTCGAACAGCGGAATTATTCGGTACGACTGCATTTTAGAAATGGGGCGAAGAGAAATTTAAATATCGACGCCATCGAGTTTATTCCAAATCACTAAATTGAATTTGTAAGGTTGCTTATTAGGGTGGATCGAAATTTTTTTTTCACTGTGTCAAAACCTACCTATGCGGAAAAGATGTTCTCTTGGATGGAGATTAAGGGAAAAATAATTAAAAAAATTAATTTTAAATTTTAATACTGCCACAATGAGGTTGAATTTCGAAAAAAAGTGAAAAAGACCTAATTTTGGCTAGAATATTTTTTATTCAAAATAATAGTTTAAAAAGTTATTCAAAACCTACCTATGCGTAAAAGATGTTATATTATATTCTGAGTATGAGAAAAATAATTTAAAAAATTAATTTCAAAATTTAAATCTACCGCAATGTGGCTCAAATTTATGTATTTGAACGTTTTTACGGTAAAAAATCAACTTTTGTTTTGTAAAATAAAATATGAATTTTAGACATTTTTAACATTTATTACAATGAGAGGATATTTAATTGATTACAAGATAAAAACTTTAGTTTCTTATTTAACAGCTTCATTAGTATTAAATCAAGAAAAATCGTCAACATTGCAATTGGCGATAATGATGTTCGGTATTTAAAATCGACATGAGATTTTGTAATTCAATTAAATTTTTATAAAACTGCTACTTATGTATAGTCCATACACAGCAGAAATACTTCCGTGACTCTTTTGATTATTAGTTTTGTAGAATGAGAGTTGCGCGAATAGATATTATTGATAGTAGATGTTATTGCCACTGAAATGATTGCTGGATTTACATATTAATTCTGAAATCATGGCGTTACTAAATCCGCCAGTTAGTGGAGGTTCGACACATTTTCCCATTTAATTAAATCTATGAAATCCGTCGCAAAAGGTCAAAAAGCTGGTAAATGGAAAATATAGATAGTTTTTATGTAATGATTAGGATTACAGCAGACCGTTTGATTTCACTCGCGCATTTTTAGAATTCATATACTGACATAAATGAAAATACAAAAAGCTTCTAACATGCTGCGAATAATCTTTCTATTTCACCAGTGAAACATTTATGCCCATCCGCGGTTCCATCCACGCTGCAAAAAGATAACATAGTGAAACTTCATTGGTGTGTAACTAGCTCAAAAAACATTGTAGTGGACGCTTGAAGATCAGTCCCATATTTCGAATAACACATCCTTTAACATCTATATTAACAGATATTACGTCACAACCGATAGCAACCAACTTTGTTACATGTATATTATTGTTAACACATGACAAAAAATGTACGTCGTGTTTTCAAATTGTTTGGTACTCTCCCGGAATTTATATATATGTGACCGATGTATTCGGAACCCAGTTCTTTTTTCAAGATCAAGTCTGCTTCTATTATGATTTTTCTTCTGTTGTTTTCTAGTGATGCAGTCAGTCTTTACACCCATAAAAGTTTAAAGAAAATGGCCATGGTCATAATCTTTTACAAATGACTAAAGAGAATGACTAAAACGATGGAGTGGTCTTTGGTTTGTTTTGTCATGCCGATTTTTTTCTGTCAGTAGCATTCGATTTATAGTTTTGAGATAATGGCCACGTCTTGAAGTGCACCAGACACGATGGCAGCACCTGCTTGGTCGGAAGTGCCCAAACTCTCCAATATTCTGATGATGTGACACTTAGCTCGGCAGCATTTTGGGTTTTCAATGATAGCTGATGATGTAGAAAAGTGAGTTTGCTCTCAATACGTCGGTTTAGTTTACACTCAACATTCGTATTCATATTCAAATCTATTGAACTGAAAAAAATAGGCAGTATTTTCGGAAAGGTCCAAAAGACTGTAATAGCTTTCAGTATCTTATTTTGTTTTACAGGAATTAAGAAGAGCGCAATATTTGTCGTTAAACAGTTTAATTTTTCTTAAAAGGCTGCTATGGTAAGTTATTGAGATTGAATCTCATTTACAGGTCACTAGTAACTTATTAGCAACTCCTTCTCACTGGCAGGAAATAAAAAGGTGTTGACCGATTTCTTTCTTCGGTTATTCTTTAAATACCAATATGTAAATTTTATAACTTTTTGTATTAGGGAGCATATTTACTGGCATATCAAAGCTAGACCCAACTAGGGTGTAATTCATATCTCTCTCTTTTTTTATTTTATTTTAACAACGCCATGGTACAGTAATATTCAAGGTACACTAAGGAACACAATACACAAGCAGACAAATTCTAACTGAAAAAACTGGAACTGCCAGTTTTTCGAAACTTTAAATTACTTGCAGGAGTATTAAATTTCGAAATTAGTTTTATTTATTTATTTATTTTTACTTAATATCCATGCAATATAATATTTCTTACGCAAGAGTAGGTTTTGATTGATATTAAAATGTTTATTTTGCGTCAAAATTAAATCTAACCAAATTTAGATCTTTTTCCGTTTTTTCAATATTTTATCGAATTTTCAACTTTTTTGTGGCAGTATTAAATTTTGAATTTATTACTTATTATTGTTTTTTACTTAACCTCCATACGATATAGCATCTTTTCCGAACTGTTGGATTAAAAAAAATATTAAAGTAACTTAGTTTTTGACAAAAATATCCTAACCAAAATTCGGTCTTTTTTCAAATTTTTTCGAAATTTCAACCCTTTTGTGGCAGTATTAAATTTTAAAATTATTTTTTTTTTATTATTTTTCCCTTAATCTCCATACAATAGAACATCTTTTCCGCATAGGTAGATTTTGATTAATGGTAATTTTTTTTTTCGCCATAGACAATCGATCCACTCTATTGCTTATTCGTCATCTTTTAAATAGTTCGATTTTCAACTCTGTTTGTAATGAAGTCTACTCCAATGAATACTTTCGTTGAAGTAATGCTTGTTTTTTTTTTAAATAAGAGAATTTGAAAGCTTTGTTACCCAAAGGAATATTTTGTATTTTAACAAGACGGAATTCTTGAAGCATAGATAATTTAATTTTCTTTTTTTTTATTTTAAAATGAAATCGATTTATTTGGAAGTAATATTCTACCATAGATATTAGTTTTTTCTAATTTGCTGACATATTTTTATTGAAAACTGAATAAAGTTTATTCGTTGGTTATTAAAAACTATAAATAATATACTATTTAAAGATATGTATATTTAATTATTTGTTTTAAATAAATTAGACATAGAGACATTGAATATAGTTAGTGAATGACAAATAATTAAAAAAAAAGTTTTCTTAGTTAAAATTTGTGATCAACAAAAAAATATATGTAATAATTGGAATATTTTGCAGTTTATCATATAATAAAATATAAACATTTTTTTCTTTACTTTTTTGTCACCTGGACTGTGTTTCTGTTAAAATAGATTTATTATATTTTTTTTAAATTGAAATCAATTTTTTGGAGGTATACCCCAAAGAATACCTTATAAAAAAAAAAGGAATTTAAAGCAATTGGCATGGGATAAAAAGTATATGAGATTTAAATAAATTGATGATGTAACACTTGAAATAGGTTTTTCTTTTTATAAAAATTAATGCGTATTTATATGCTTTTTAAAATACAAGATATTTAATATTTCATAAAATTTTAGTTTTAAAAGGAAAAAAAAGAGTTAATCCTATTAAAAATGTAAAGCATAGCCAAAAACTGAGACATGATTAACATTCGATTCACATAATGTTCGACTGAAATAAAACGTATCGATTGCTACTGAAATATATATATATATATATATATATTATTTCAGTTTCATTATAATTTTTTAAAAAGTATTTTTCATATATTTTCATTATAATTCAAAAGAATATACATAATTTATTTTAACCCGTAAGCACACGCATTGGGTATTTTTCACCCGAAACTTTCTATCATGCTCAGGATTTTAACCCTTTGGACGTTAGGCCATTTCATTTTATTCGTTTGAAAACGGTTCACATAGAAAATATTTTGTGTCACTATACATTTTCGAAGTCTGAGAATAATAATGCTTTAAACGTGTTTTTGAAAAAAGTGCTTTTCCCCCTTTGCAATGTTTGCGGGTAATCAATAATCTATTCAAGACCAGATTTGTGAGTGTCTGTGTCGGGGAAGAAACTCAACTTTTTCTTCCCCTGACAGCTTTGTCCCAACCCCTTGGACACATGTACTAACTTATCTCTGTAATCCCTTTTAGAAGAACTGGGATGTTGATTGCATACATTTTTGAAAACAGGTAAGTCGCATTGGAGTAAAGAAAAAGAAAAAAAAGAGACTCATAGAAAACATGATATTTCCGCACTGATTTTAAAAGCTATCAAGGAAATAGCTTACAAACTATTTCATAAATAACTTTCTTGATGCATATTTCTTTATATATATTAGTTACAGCTAATATAATTATTATAGTTTAATTTTTAATCGACTTAATATAGTTTTAATTTTTTACTGTAGTAAAAAGATATAATTAAACATTGCTATGCTTTTTACAAATATAAGTAAATTAACTTTAATTAGCTAAAAAACATCACTTTTAATAACCTAACCAAGCAGATTTTTTTTATTTGATATAACACGCAGTTAAATTCAGATATAACTTATTAATTTTTTTAATTGCACAAAATTATTAGGAATTATTCTTCATACAAGATACCTTATATTAAAGACTTTCTACAAAATATAATTTTAGAAGGTTAAAAAATATACATTTATTAACCCTCTCATGCATACGGGCCTCATATGAGGACAGATAATTATTGCATTATTATGCAAAAAACTTTTGAGCATCCATTTATAGAGACCCGATTTGTTGATAGATAATAGCTAGCATATAGTGCAATAATAAAATTATTGTATAATGGGTTTTCATTTATCTGAAAAAATAATTTTTAGTCAATAATGCAAAATAATAAAAAATAATTTATGCATGAGAGGGTTAAAAAGGAAAAGCAGGATTTCAAGAATATTTTATCCAAACCCAAGAATGTAGCAAAATTAATTTAAAATTTTTAAATATTGATTCAGATCTATTACAAACTTATAAGATAAAATGATTTTTTAACTTCATATTTAAATTCATATATGGTTTCACTTCTTTACTAAATCAAGCCTCTAAAGAATAGATCTTTGAACTAGATGAGGCGCTATAGATAAATTTTCTAAAGAAACTCATGCTTTAAAAAATTCTATGAAAAATAGAGAATAACAAAACAACGAAAGAAAACCTTATACTGTTTTGTCGGTAAAAATATCAGATAAAGAATGTAACAATATTAGATAATAATTAAATATGATTTTCGAATGTGTTTTTAGATTTCAAAATTTATAAACTGAAAAATGTTTGAACTAATAACCAACGAAAAATCATTAACTAATATTTTTAATTACAATTTACAACATAATATCGGATTTAGTTAAGATTACAAATGGATGTAATGTTATTCTCTTGCAGAAGTTTGGAAATCGATACTAAAATGATAAATTTACTTTTTTTAATTTTTTTATCGCAAAATATAGGAATAATTTTTTTAAATTTGATTTAAAAGAAAATTTTAAAACAAAGTTTTTTTTTTTTTTTTTTTTTTTTTTTTTTTTTTTTTTTTGCCGGGATAAAAATTATTTTTAGCGGTACCATTCTACACAAAACTTCATTAAATATAAAACTTAAGAACTTATAAACTGTGTAAAAAAACTTCGCGATACTGCAGAAAAAAAAAGAAAAATATTTACATGTATGTAGTTTCCAGGATAGTTAAAACAGCTCCTTTCATCAGGTGAAAAAACCGGCGTTGTGTTCACCGAAACAAAAAATAAAGGAATTTAAGCGAATGCAAACTCTATTTTTTCCATCTGATGGAGAAGAATATTTTAGCTGCTGTTATAATGATATTCAGGATTTTTTACTAGTCATTTCCTTTAAAGTAACAAGGTGTGATATTTTTACACAAATATTTGCTTGAAATGTTCTATAAGAAAGCTTGGATTATAGGAATACTTCGAATGTAGAATTTCTCTTATCACAATACGTTACAAATAATTACATTTATAAAAAATACCTTAATAAAGAAATTCTCAAATTTAAAATAGTTTTCAGTTAAGGATTATTTTATTCTTTACTATGAAATTTGTTTAACGTTTAAATTTACTAATATTAAATGTAATTAATCACACTAATATTTCTATTAAGTATTTAATTTTAATAAATGACAAAGGCAGAATTTATATTTCTGTATTTATAGAAAAGGAAACTCAACTGGCAGTGTTCTTTGAACTAATTTTAGCAGATTTTTTTTTAATTACTGAATTTTGCATACAGCAGCACAGACATGATTTTGTGTTGAGAAGGGGTGGGGCGATGGTGTCAAATTCGAGACATACTGAACACACTTTCTCATGCATTTCCCTGGAGTAAAATTTTAAAATTTGAATTTCATACAAAGCTTTGAAATTAAATAATTCTGATATAAAGTAAAACACACACACATACACACACACACACAAAAAAAAGTTTGAAATTGTATCTTAAATTTTAAATTTCAAGAATGGAAATTTTACAAAAAAATGAGTGATCTAAAATTTTATTTTTTTCCATCATATCAAGATAATATGTACACATGAGTGTATTAGAGGTCAGCGCGGGCTGGAATTTCCAGGCCCGGCCCGTTGTAAAACTCAAAAGTTCGGCTCGGGCCTGGCCCGGTCCATTTAAATTTTTAAATTTTAGGCCCGGTCCGGCCCGTTTTGGCCCGTTACAATTTCTACGATTTCTATGATAAAAAATTGATATTTTTATCATATAAATAAGATTCCTTTAAAGAATACTGCATATATATCTATGGAAGGATTTTACAGTATATTTTACAGGAAGTACACATTAACAACATTAATGATTACTTAGATTCTTAGGCTTTCAACATTCGAATGAAGATTCATTAAAAAATTAATAAGGCTTACAAGAAAAGAAAAAAGAAATAAATCTAAAAACGTCGTTACGTTTGAAGCTGTTTAGTAAAAGAAAATTTATAAAAATATTTCTATATAATTTTATTAAAGATTTTAAATCCAAATTCATTCTTAAATTCAAAAAGCTCCTTTCTGATACATTTACGAATTCATTTTTTTCTCAGAAATTCATAAGATTAGCAGGTATCTATATTCAGAAGTTATATAATCGAATGGCGTTATCCATTTTTTGATACAAGCATTTTAAAAATACTGCAAGCAAATAAAATACTGTCATAATTAGCATTTTGAATAGAGTTTCCGGAAGCGACAGCATGGGAAGGGAGAAAAACCTGCAACCATTTGAGAAACTATTATATCTCAACAAGGTTATACAAGTATTTTATTTACTTTAAAATGAAAAACGCTGTTCGATTCCAAATCGCTTCAATAGTTAGGCTTATCACTTTTATACTTTAACAATTTAAAATTAATTAGAAAATGTGTCAAACTTTCGCATTATTGAGAAATTAATTTAGAAACCATCAAGAGGTATATATCCAAAGATTAAGCTAACATAAGTTCTTTATCGCTGTTAATAATTTTACAAATCATGTTTTCTGCCCTACAGATTTTGAGGACAATCCAATTCAACTCAAAACAATTTTGAGTTCCGGTCCAGCCAGTCTATATGTAGAAAAGTAATGCAAGCTTGATCTCGGCTCGGCATGAGTCAGCTAAAAAAATATTAAAACGGGTTACACACAATGTAACTCTCCGATACCGATCTCTACACTCTACATTTTTATATTGATGTAGTCAAACTAGTATGGCTCGTGACGCACATTTACGCATATTCTCGTTACAACCATTTTCGTTGAAAATACCTCATATTTTATTGTTTGTGCTGAAATCTTCAGAACGGACCGGCAGGCCCCAAAATTTTTTTATCGGCCAGGTCCGTCTGGCCCGTTCAATTTTTTTGCTAGCCCGGCCCGTCTGGCCCGTTCAACCTTTTGCCGGCCCAGCCCGTTTATGTTTTTTATAGGCCCGGCCCGCGGTCCAAGTCCGGGCCCGTGCAGACCTCTAGCGTATATAATTATAAATAAATTGGACAGGGGGGGGAGAACACACACGGTTACCTGAAAAAAAAAGGTGTTATTTAAATGGAAAAAAGACAGAAAAAAAGAAGGGCGGAAAGAATAGAAATAAAAAAGGTGACCGAAAAAGAGGGGACAAGGGAAAAACAAGACACGAAAGAAAAAAAAATGCTATGCTTATACTTAATTCAGCATTATAACACAGCTACGGGAATAGAAATGTTTATTTTCAGTCAATGTCTACTAATGCGAAAACTGGAAATTGTGCAAAGAGCACGCGAGCATACGAGAATGTTATTTACATAACTACTTGATTTTTAGCTTGTGCGTGTATAAATGCACTTATTTATTTATTTTTTGTTTATTTTTTATTTATTTATATATATAATTTTAAAGAAATTAATTAAAATAATAATGAGGGGTTTTTTAAACTTAATATTTATTTGGATTGTTTGTTTATTAGCTTAAAATTGTATTTTTTAAAATAATAAAAATTTTTAAACTTCTTAAATTAAAAATTTATAATTTTCTATGTTTTGATCAGCAGCATTAGTATTTTTAATTGCTAATTGGACAAACAGACAAAAGAATGATAATAAGATTAAAGGCCTTAGTTAGAAGGGAATAATAGGGGGGAGGGGCGGCACACATTTTCTCTTTATCTCTCTCTCCGAAGCAGAAAGATAAATTAATGCATATTCATGCTCTAGATACTATGTTTCTTATTCAAGTGTTGTAATAACTTAATTTTATGCTAAGAAAAGAATAGGATGATGAAAAAATAGAGTGTATAACTAGTGCAATATTAAACATCATGTCAGTGCAATAGGATGAGCTAGTTTTGAAACGCTTATTTTAGTTACAATTTAGTATTTCTGCAAAATTGTGAAAGGGCCTAAAAACTAAGTTGGTTTTTGAACAGAATTTCATTTAGATTTTCGGAACAGAAATTGATTGGGTAACTTTGGAATTTTTTCCAGGAAAGGCTCAAAATATTGGTGATTGGGGGGGGGGGATGAGTCCTGAACAAGGCCTTTGTTGAGATAACATTTAGGAAATTAGAAAAGTTTGTTATCCCCCCTTTTTTTGACGCGCTATAAAAACAATTTATTGAAATCTTTTTTTTTTAAATTTTTAGTTATAGATTATGAAATTTCCAGATATATTATTCTAAATATTAAAATATGAAATAAAATAAACACTCCTACACTGAGAAACATTTGTGGAAACGTTACTCCGTAAAATTGTTGGCAGCATTGCTGCCTCCAATTTTATGGAGCATTTTAACCGTTAAAACCGGTGTAATATTGTCATGTTACACCAGTAATATATGTTTAAATTACACCATTGCATATGTGAAAAGAATTACTCCATGAAATTGGAGGCAGCATTTAACCCCATTTTTACACCAATTGTATGGAGTAACGTTTCCACAAATGTTTTACAGTGTATAAGATACTAGAATAATGGATAAAAGCGCACCCCCCCCCCACACACACACACATATACTCCCAAAAAAGAGAAATATCGCATTTATTTAATAATATACATAACAGAAAAGATAAAGTTTTGCTTGTGGAATTTAGAATATGTAACAGAGATAGTAAAGTTTTATCCTATTTTTTAATGACATAAAGGCCATATTTAAAAATTTATTTATTTATTTCTGACTTTGGTACAAAAAATGACGCCTAGGAACCAATTTATGAATGCCAAAAATTGAGTATTGATAAAAACGAGCATTCTCGTATGTGATTATTCAAGCGATTTTAAAGAAATATTCATCTAGGAAAATTATACAAATCAAATATTTGGTATTTCGTTACTTCTTAGTACTTAAATACAAAAAAATTCAATATTTATCAATTCCTTATCACCTTTTTCTCCCTTTTTTTTAATTTATTTAAATAGATAAATAGACCAGAAGATATTATATTCAACCATTATTTTGTTTAAATGAGTAAAATCCAGGACGAAAAAGGGCAGCTGATGGAAAATGGGCAGATGCTTTTAATAAAAACTATGAAGTCAAACATTTCTTTCCTTTTTTATGTGTAAGTAGAATATTTTTCGGAGAACTCTGTCGAAATTAATCCTTTGAAACAGGACTAAAAAGGAAAAAAAAATTGCCACCCTGAGAAAACAATCGTTTATTACTAAAGATTTAATTCATCTATCGAAAAATTAAAAAAAAAAAAAAAATCAGCAGTTATATTTGCAAATACCATGGTTTTATACCTTTAAGTTTGTCCGTAATGTGCCAGAAAATTTGATGTTGTATTGCAAGCTTTTTTTTTCCGGAGGGAGGGGGGGGGATGTTATTTTATAAACAGTCGAGAAAAAGCTATATAAAAGTTGTAATATGCTTTAACTCCAAGATCAAAGGAAAATTACTGCTTGTGGTCATTTCTTTGGAAACTTATGGAGAAAAAGTTCTAAAAATGTTTCTTACATATAGGAGTAGAAGATATTTCATACTTGCATCATTGAACATAGAAATGCCACTTGGCAATTAAACAATACCATAACACTTTATACCCCGACAGTACCATTAAAATAACTGCTTATAAATTTCATTTAATATATCGATTAGGACTAATGAAGTTTAGAATGAGTTATAGATACTTTACTTGATCTTATTTCGAAAGCATGTGGTTAAACAAAGCAGAAATATTTTGGTGATTTAATTTCTTTTTTGCTTGCATCCCTTAATTTGTTACGGTTAACTGGCTCAAGGGAGATCTTGCAGAGGAATGCATTGGAAGAATTTTTAAGAGAATCTCTTCTTTTATTATATTGTGATATATATGGTTATATATATATCATGTCTTTTGGCTTTAAAAATGCTATACAATTATGTTTGCTCTAAAATCTGAATACATTCATTTTTCGACAAATAATTTAGATCTTGAGTAATAAGCGATTGTTTTCTCATATTGAGCTTTATCAGACTATCGCGTGCAGAGATTCCATTGTAAATGACAATTCTAATAGTATTTAAAAAAGCATGCCGATATCATCAAAAAATGGTAAAAATTATTGGACTTCATTGTTTCCGAACAAGAGCACCTGGCAATTCCATTATGAAAAAAAAAAAAAAAAAAAAAAACTGAATTCAGGAATATGTCGTATATTGATTGGTCATATATTAATTAAAATATTTAAAAACATTTCTATTTAAACATTATATTTTGTTTGAAATAGTTAAAATTTTTATTTGGAATGGAATTTTATTAATTTCTTTTCTGGTTCCCTCTTTTCAAAATTAAAATATATATTAATCATTATTTCCTTCAGTATAATATCCTTTCCTGTATGCACTTAACCATTTTTCATTTCCCTGCCACCTTACTTTTCTCCCTCCGCATATTATAAACATTTTTTTTTTCGTTTAATGATTTATAAATGTTGCGTTATATGGCGAGAAACAGACTGAAATCTGTTTAACAGTTCAATTCCCAGTTTGAACCAACCTCTAATGATAATCTGTTTATATCTATATTTTTTCTAATCCCTTAAGAATCGGTATAGACAGATTTCACAATATAATTTGAAACTTCACGATGATTTAAATAAAAATTGATCAATAGTAATAAATTAAAGAAAATATTTTTTTTTTTCGTTATCAGAAAACTCGTGACATTATTTTGGGTATTATTACACAGCAAAAGTAATACAAAATGATAATAATAATAATAATAATGATAATAAAGATAATAATAATAATAATAATAATAATAATAATATCAGTTTTAAACATTTAATATTATAGTTAAATGAAAAAGATCGAAATACTTTTAAAAAAATTAAAAGAGATTAAATTATGTATCCTTCCAAATAGTAAATTAAATGAATGCAGATGTTTGAAAATATTAATATAATAAAAGTTATTTTAATATTTTGAAACATTTCATTATAATACTATTCAAAATATGGATAATCTTATGGAAAAGAATAATAAAGTAAAATAAGTAAACATTAATATTCTATGAATTTGTCAATGTTCATCTAAAGAAATTTGCACATTAGTATCATCATTTAGTTTCACATTAGTATTTATTTTCAGTATAATGGCTATTCTTATCCATTTACAGAAAATGTCATTCCCTAAGCATTTTAGCATTCGACTACAATAAGGTTCTTGACAAATAGTTTACCAAAGTACGCATATTGTGCTGTGGAAAGCAGGAGTGTTTGAAGAAACGCCTTCTTTAGCGCAGGACAGGAACAACAGGGGAAAGCACAACCGCGTACAAGCGCTTATAACCATTTCAGTGTAAGAAAAGCTAACCGTCTAAACGCGCTTATAACCATTTAGAAGCGGAATACTTTGAGCGTGTGTCGACGCCCATAACCATTTAGAAAGGGACTATTCTGGGCGCGTGTGCGCGCTTATAACCACCAAAGGGTTAAGGAATTTCTCAAGATTTGCTCATACCACTTCCGGTACCTTAGTGGGGGATCTAGCAAGAGAGGATCATGGGACCAGAAACTTGAAACACGAGATTTTTTCTGAAGTGGCTAGTGAGAATGGGTCAGTTTTATCCATCACACAAAATATATAAAATAACAAAATATACAATTTTTTATACAATATATTGATTATAATGCTATTTAAACATCATTTTTCAAGAAAAAAATTGTTAAAATTATGTACTAAAAGTGTAAGCGTTACAAAACGATAGAAAAAGAACGAATGCTGAAAAGATACACAAAATTAAAAGTAAGTTTTACTTTTTTTTTTTTTTTTTTGCTTTGAAATTTGATTTTTAAAACAAATAATATATCTTGTTACTAAAAAAAAGATTCAAATAATACTTTCGACTTTTTTTATATTATTTATAGTGTCCATATTTTACCGAGAAGTTCACTAAAAAGTTAGGGTCATATTGACTCAGTGCGTGTGGTTACGTCATAGAAATGAGTGCGTGTGCTGAGGGGTTAATGGGTAATGTTTTAAATCAATGAAACACATGATAGGGGCTTTATATTTGATTCTTGCTTTTAGAAAAACACGGACAACAGTAGAATAACTAATATCGAAACACTTGTAAATTCCAGCATGCTTTATCTAATAATTATTTAAAACAACGGAAAATATTACTTTCGCTTTGTTTATGTTCTCCTTTATTTTATATTCTATACACGCGGATACCGATAAAATCTACATAGTCTACATAGTACATTTGTAACATAGTATTAACACCTGCATCATATTTTATTGATCTGTTTAAATACTTTATATTGCATAAATTTAATTTACTTTAAAGTTTCACGAACATAAAAGGAAAAATTCTGCCTTTGACATATTCCTAATATTTTCCAAAAATATTAAAAGTGAACATATTATTCAGAATCGATCGAACATTCCGAATTGTTCGGTACGGCTACATTTCAGAAATGCGGCCAGGAGAAATTTCAATATCGACGACATAGAACTTGAAATTTATTCCAAATCTTTAAATTGAATTTGTAAGGACTCGTCTTCTTTTAAATTACTCGATTTCCAGATATGTTTAAGTAAGGAAGTCTACTCCAATAAATACATATATTCAAAGGTAGGGAATATAGCTATTAAAGGAATGCTTGATTTCTAAAGTAAGAGTATTTTAAAAAGCTTTGTGCTACAAAGGAATCTGTAGGTTTTTAACAAAACGGAATTATTTTCATAATTTAAAATGAAATATATTCTATAAAAAGTAATAAAAATAACATAGATATCATTTCTCTACGATGTACTAAAATTGTTTTAATTAAAACGGAATAACATTTAATGATTTTTTAACATATAATGTAATATAAAATTAAAAAATATATTTGTTCAATTACTTGTTTTTAAAAAGTAAATTAATCATACAGAAATTGGAAGAAGTTAGCAAATAATAGTAATTATAATAAAATTTCCTTTTTCAAAATTCGTTAGTGATCAACGACATTCCAATTCTAATAATTAAAATATTTCACAGTCTATCTATATATTTAATACAATCAGTTTCTTATCATCAGCTCTGTTTCTCTCTCTAAAATTGTTTTAACTATTATTTTTTTTAAATGAGATCCGTTTTTAGGTGTCCCGCACAATGGATATACTTTTTAGGTAAAAGGTAAATTATTTATTACACTCATGCAACTAAAAGAACGGTATATGTGGCACCTTAGTATTTTTAGTACCCGAGGGTTTGGTCACGATATATTGAGGTGTAATGCTGCATGCCATTTGGTGTGAGGAGCACAAAGTTAACACCTCCGGACTGTTTCCTTTTTTTCCGTAGTGAATTTTAATTATCTTGGCTAAATTAACAACTTCGTATTCGTTGCATAATAAACACCCTACAGCAGGCGACTCGTTGAATTACCGATTTCATATAATACTCCACCGGTAGTAAATTATCGGACTCAATTTTGGCTTTGGAGTTCTTTGATGTAGTTGTCCTTGTATCCCTCTCGTTCATTTGTTTCTCCTGGAGGGATTGTTGTCATAATGATCCGATTTCACTTTATTCCTTTCGGGACAAAAAACCGCTATATGATTTTCTTTGTAGGACCGCATGGAGTTAGGAAACTCCGATTATGGAAGATCTTGGTATTATAAAAGGGTTGTGTTTATTTTAATAAAAGAGAAAAAAATTATAGAAAAATGCGAAAGGTTATTTTGGCAATCGCTGCTACATTTTTGTTCGATTCTTGTTTTTTTTTCCATTACGGATATGACCATGATGAAAAGTATACGGATTATAATATACGATTTTAATGCCATTGATTATATGCGTAATTGATACATACGTACTATTAAAATGGCAATAACCTTAGAAATATTAATATATTTTCATTCTACTTAAAATATATCAATATGAATGTTATAAAATTTTAACATCGCACATTTGAAATAGTACAGCTTTTCAAAATTAGTTTATGTTTAAAAGTATAAAAATATAAAAATGCATTTTATTTCACGATGTTATCATTTTATAAGAAACATTTTGTGAAAATTTTATATAAAATAGGGGTTACTATAATCTCGATCAAGTTAAATTGACGTGAGTAAATACATTATACTCCATGCAAATATACTCGTCATAAAATTTCTCGAAAATAACTTTTTTCAGAAAATGCTGATTCAAAAATATGCTTAGCATTTGAAAAAAAGATTGAAAAGGACTTATTACTCAGGATCGATCTAACCGAGGAATGATTCACTTGGTTTCATTTTAAATTTGCGAGCAAGAGGAATTTCCATACTGACGCCATAGAAACTTAAGTTTATTGAAAAACCTAAATTGAATTTGCGAGCCAGCGGATACATATTCTTTTAAATAGCTTGATTTTTAGATACATTTAAGTAAGGAAGCTTAGTTTAGAGTATGCATGTATTCAAATGTATGCATCAAAGTTATTAAATAAAAAAGATGTCTTTATTTAAGGAAAAATCTTTAAATGCATGTGTTCGCAAGGAGTATAATGTTTTTTTATAAGATAAAACATATACCTAGCATAGTAAATTTTATATCCCAAAGATTTCAATATTAGAGAAATCATATAGCTTGCCGGCAAAAATAATGTTTATGGATGTGGAAAACTGTGAACACTGCAGTAGATGATGAACAGTTTTTTTTTTAAATAAATCATTCATTACTTAAAAAAAAGCAGTCCAGGGCTGTTGTAAATTAGTCTTGGACACGTAACGTCCTTTTTATTTCAAGTATCTTCTGAAATAATATAAAGTAGAGAGAGTAAATAGTAAAATATCTTATTAGGAGACCGTGATGAACGAACTGCTTATGAAGTTTATAAAATGTTGACTTTATTAAAAAAATTACGAGAGGTAGAGAAAAAAATTTCAATGGCGCAACTTTAGAGTACACTCTACTATATAATGTCACATTACTTATAAAGTAATTCTGATAGTACCTCTGTAATGATAACTCATGGATAACCTGTCAATGCCATACATGTAACACTATTTATTTCGATGTATTCACAATTTCAAAAAAAGTTATTTTTACGTATATGATGTCATTTTAATCTAAATCAAGGATACTATGCACTTCATAATTGAGATTTTTTTTACCTGTAAGATGTTTTAGATAAGGAAAACAATTCCTGCTTTTCGTCACAAAGGGTGTATTGAAATCATTCTCATATGACAGAACATAGCCATTTTACTTTAGGTAGACACTTGTTCCATAATTCTTACTTTATCGATCCTTGAGATATTCGGGTGCACCGAAAATTTTTGTCAACTTCACGACGAACCCATTACTAGCTGACGTGAAATGCTATATTTATTTCATGTACGTCTGTGTTAATCCTTTTTCTCATTGTAGTATTTTGATTATTTTAGAGACTGAATCATTTCCTCTTGCGCATATAGGTTCTAAACCTCACGCAAAGTAGGTGTTTTGATTTTCGCGTTATTTACCATTTACCGAAAGAAACACTCAACTGAAACAAAAATTTCATTAATAATTGATTAGTGCTGTCTCCAGCAATTCAATTACACTAACTGAATCAGAAATATTCCTTTTAAGATAAAAGGCTTCAAAAATGATGTTGGATTTAAACAAAATTTATATTAAGTTATTTCAAAGATAAATAACTTAAGGAATGTGTATTTAGCAAGAAAGAATTTCAGCTCCTCTACGGCATATTCATAGGTAATCTATTCGTAAAGATACAAAACTTAAAACAAATTTGTTCTGTAGTTACAGATTTCAAAAGTAATGGTCACATTCACTGTGCCAGACATATCGCCGACTTTGACGCCAAATATTGTTTTCTCATGTACTGAAATCATCTACTACTCATTACTCACCCTATTTTTTATTTAAGACAATAAATAATACTGGAATAATATTTTTCATTACAAGTTGTACTCGATCACATACTTTCAATAGTAACTTTTCTTGTACTTATGACAAATTACTTAAGAATTATTACATTAATGAAAAATTTGTTTATTTGTTCATTTTTCAACCAACTGTGAAAAGGTGAACTTTACAGAATGACTTGTTGTAAATAATTTTAATCCTAACATTGTGCAGATGTCCATCTCAGATACATACATATATATATGTACATATATATATATATATATATATATATATATATACACTATATTGCCATTGATTATGGGACACTTGCGATTTTAGACATTTTACTAGATATCTAGAAAAATACATGAGGAATCATCTCGAAACTCTTGGTGTATAAATATAATAGTATCCGTCATACATCTCAGTGAAGGTTTTTTACCGAAACGCCATAGGGGACCGTCAACAAATTAAAAAATAGTGAATATCTTTTGAATAACCGTGTCAAAACTAATGTAGCAAAAGCGCTCAAACTCTAGATTATGATTGAATGCCTTATTGTAATACACTGTGTTCATTTTTATGCAAATAGCATGCACACTCGCAGAGTAATTAAGGTTTTTATAAAAATGGTCCCAAAATTTTCCAAGTTTTTCCATTATAATTTTCAGAGTTCTTAATATAAAATAATATTTTTTTTAGAAAATATGACAAACAACATTGCACACAGTACCCTGTAATCAGAATAAAAAAATAATAAAAATTGTATGAAAAATGAGTAGGTTTACTATATAATTTTTTACTGCGCATGCGTGAAAGATATCAAAATTTCATTTGCATATTATGTTAGCTAAATGTATAGAGCAACTTTTGTAAAAGTCTCAAAATCATAGCTTGAAAATTCTGAAAGTAATCGTCTATAGAAAAAGGACAAAATCCGTTGTTTCCAAAATGAAGCAAAAAAATGAGGGATTTTATCCAAATGCAGTAGTACATCCCATATTGTGTATTCTATATTGACACTAATCAATGAATATATGGATACAACCCTTCTTAATTTTGCTTCATTTTGAGAATAACGGATTTCTTATTCAATTAACGATTATTGTCAGAATTTTCAAGTTTTGATTTTGTGACTTTCACAAAAGTTGCTCTATACATTTAGCTAACATAATATGCAAATGAAATTTTGATATCGTTGACGCATGCTCAGTAAAAAATTATTTAGTAAACCAACTCATTTTTTATACAATTTTCATTATTTTTTAATTCTGATTACAGGGTACTGTGTGCAATGTTGTTTGTCATATTTTCTGAAAAAAATAATATTTTATATTAAGAACTCTGAAAATTATAAGGAAAAAACTTGGAAAAATTTGGGACCATTTTTATAAAAACCTTAATTACTCAGTGAGTATGCATGCTATTTGCATAAAAATGAACAAGGCTTATTACAATAAGGCATTCAATTACAATCTAAAGTTTGAGCTCTTTTGCTACATTAGTTTTGACAGGGTTATTCAAAAGATATTCATTCTTTTTTAATTTGTTGACTGCCCCCTTTGGAGTTTCGGGAAAAAATCTTCACGGAGATGTATGACTTATACTATTATATTTATACACTAAGAGTTTCGATATGATTCCTCATGTATTTTTCTAGATATTTAGTAAAATGTCTAAAATCGCAAGTGTCCCATAATCAATGGCAACATAGTGTATATGTATATATATACACTGGTGGACAAAATTAAGAGATGGAAGGCATTTTCCCAAATATCTCGAAAAATACTGGATAAAAATAAATGAAAATTGGTATGGATATAACTTATAGTACGACAATAATATGTGCAAAGTAAAAATTAAAGTGCCATTCATTTGCAAGAGTTATTGGCAACAGTCCAATGTGGACTGAAATTCATGATGAAAGATGGCAATGAAAGTGAGGCTTGTATGGTGTGTGGTCGCCTCTAGTAGGGTGTATGGTCACTTCTGCTAGATAGACAGTATGCACAACGAGTATGCATGCTGTTAATAAGAGAGTTAAGGATTGCTTGTGGAAGACTCTCCCGCTCTTCCACCAGAGCAGTTTTTAACTTCGGAATGGTTCTGGGTGGGGGTTGGCATCTTGCAATAGCCCTTCCAAGAGCATCCCAAGCATGTTAAATGGGGTTAAGGTCAGGAGATTTGGCTGGTCAACCCATTCGATGAATATCGTCGCTTTCCAGATACTCCTCAACGGACGTCTACAGCGACACAACTGTCTAGGGACCTTGCTATTGCCACAGGAGCATTAGTTTCAAGGATGAATCTAGCCAGGAGGCTCGGTGAAAGAGTGTTGTATGCCAGGAAGCCCGCCATTTGCATCCCACTCACTCCTTTCCACAAAAGAGAGCTTGCACAATGGTGCAGACAGCATCAGCACTGGACACAGCTCCAATGAGCTAATGTTCTGTTCACAGATGAGTCCAAATTCAGTCTTCAATCTGATTCCCGTCGAATATTCATATGGAGGGAACCTGGGACCCGATACCATCCCAGCAACATCATGGAAAGGGACCATTATGCTGGTGGGGGACTGGTGGTTTGGGCAGGGTCATGCAAGATACCCGCACACAGCTCCATGTGTTTGACACTGGTTCCGTGAATGCCCAGAGGTACAGGCAGAAAATCATACAATCCTACGTGAGTCTTTTCAGGGGTGCTGTTGGCCCTGAATTCGCTTTTATGGACGACAATGACCGACCACATAGGGCTTGCCTGGTTGAAGAGTATCTGGAAAGCGAGGATATTCATCGAATGGATTGGCCAGCCAAATCTTCTGACCTTAACCCCATTGAACATGCTTGGGATGCTCTTGGAAGGGCTATTGCGAGACGCCAACCCCCACCCAGAACCATTCCGGAGTTAAAATCTGCTCTGGTGGAAGAGTGGGAGAGTCTTCCACAAGCAATCCTTAACTCTCTTATTAACAGCATGCACACTCGTTGTGCATACTGTCTATCTGTCAGAGGTGACCACACAACCTACTAGAGGCGACAGCACACCATACAAGCCTCACTTTCATTGCCATCTTTCATCATGAATTTCAGTCCACATTGGACTGTTGCCAATAACTCTTGCCAATGAATGGCACTTTAATTTTTGCTTTGCACATATTATTGTCATACTATGAGTTATATCCATACCAATTTTCATTTATTTTTATCCGGTATTCTTCGAGATATTTGGGGAAATGCCTTCCATCTCTTAATTTTGTCCACCAGTGTATATATACACTATATTGCCAGTGATTATGGGACACTTGCGATTTTAGACATTTTACTAAATATCTAGAAAAATACATGAAGAATCATCTCGAAACTCTTAGTGTATAAATATAATAGTATACGTCATACATCTAAGTGAAGATTTTTTACCGAAACTCCATAGGGGACCGTCAACAAATTAAATAAGAATGAATATCTTTTGAATAACCCTGTCAAAACTAATGTAGCAAAAGCGCTCAAACTCTAGATTATGATTGAATGCCTTATTGTAATACACTGTGTCCATTTTTATGCAAATAGCATGCATACTCGCAGAGTAATTAAGGTTTTTATAAAAATGGTCCCAAATTTTTCCAAGTTTTTCCCTTATAATTTTCAGAGTTCTTAATATAAAATAATATGTTTTTCAGAAAATATGACAAACAACATTGCACACAGTACCCTGTAATCAGAATTAAAAAATAATACAAATTGTATGAAAAATGAGTAGATTTACTAAATAATTTTTTACTGCGCATGCGTCAAAGTTATCAAAATTTCATTTGCATATTATGTTAGCGAAATGTATAGAGCAACTTTTGTAGTCTCAAAATTATAGCTTGAAAATTCTGAAAGTAATCGTCTATAGAAAAAGAACAAAATCCGTTGTTTCCAAAATGAAGCAAAAAAATGAGGGATTTTATACAAAAGTAGTCGTAACATCCCGTATTGTGTATTCTATATTGACACTAATCAATGAATATATGGATACAACCCCTCTTGTTTTTGCTTCATTTTGAGAATAACCGATTTTCAACTTATTCAATTGACGATTATTTTCAGAATTTTCAAGTTATGATTTTGTGACTTTCACAAAAGTTGCTCTATACATTTAGCTAACATAATATGCAAATGAAATTTTGATATCGTTGACGCATGCGCAGTAAAAAATTATTTAGTAAACCAACTCATTTTGTATACAATTTTCATTATTTTTTAATTCTGATTACAGGGTACTGTGTGCAATGTTGTTTGTCATATTTTCTGAAAAAAATATTATTTTATATTAAAAACTCTGAAAATTATAAGGAAAAACTTGGAAAAATTTGGGACCATTTTTATAAAAACCTTAAGTATTCTGCGAGTATGCATGCTATTTGCATAAAAATGAACACAATATATTACAATAAGGCATTCAATCATGATCTAGAGTTTGAGCGCTTTTGCTACATTAGTTTTGACAGGGTTATTCAAAAGATATTCATTCTTTTTTAATTTGTTGACGGTCCCCTATGGAGTTTCGGTAAAAAATCTTCACGGAGATGTATGACGTATACTATTATATTTATCCACTAAGAGTTTCGAGATGATTCCTCATGTATTTTTCTAGATATTTAGTAAAATGTCTAAAATCGCAAGTGTCCAATAATCAATGGCAATATAATGTATATATATATATATATACAGGGTGAGTCATAAATATCGAAACAATAGGCTATCTCCTTAAATATTGCCCCTAGACCCATACTTCCAATTGCAAAAATTCATAAAAAGAGGTGAAATTTTTGATAAGATAAGTTGCATCTCCATGGGGGGTCTATTTGAAAAAGTACGAAAATTAACTTTTTATACGGCCCCCGTAGGATAAAAATTCCAATTAGGGAAACTTTCCTTATCCAGTCCTGAATAATACACAAAATGTTGCATCGTCATATCTTAAAAATTCGCGGAGTTATAACCGTTTGAATAATTCATCAGGTTTTAAGGGATTAGACACAAATTGAAATGCGCGCAATTCAAAAGACAATGTTACTTTAACAGTTGTAGGAAACGCGTAAAAAATCTATCTTTTAAGTTAGAATTTTGATTTTTTTTTTCTTTTTTCTGATGGTTAGTCATATAATTTGCTAAGAAAATCACATGCTAAAATTTATCATAAAGTTTAAAAAATTTCGTAGTGTTAGTACTGGTTTCAATGTGATAGTTAAAAATCGTTATAACTCCAAACATTATTTATCGGATTTCAATTTCTTTCTAAAAAAACTAAAACTAAAAATCTAATTTTAGTTTTGTTTCGAGGTTTTTGTTTTTCAATATTTATTTTAGAGCTATTAAAAATATTTATTTAAAAAAAACTTTTAAAAAATCATATTTTCAAAAGTAAATGATTTTTCATTTTTTAAAACAAAAGAAAGGTAAAATAATTAAAAATGACATGTTTCAAGTTTGTACTTTTTTCTTTAACAATTCTTAACTTTTAATAATTTAAAGAGAAGAAGTAGTCGAAAAAAAAATTCATTATACAGAAAAACGAAATGTACTGTTTTACTGTATTGCCCCTTAGTTATTTAAAAGAATGAATTTTCTGAGATGCAGATTAAGTCCTTTTTAAAAAATTAGCTCTCTCAACTTCAAGCTTTTTATCGTCCGGTAGAGGCTGTTAAAAAATCTGTATTCTGGACTCAGGTCAGATCAGGACCGAGACGTTACTTTTTTCTGAAGATTCGCCTATCCGGATCTAATGTATTTTTCATACCGGAGGTGGCTGCTTCCTTTTTCCCAGACTTGCACTGGACGAAATTTTTAATCACGGTCTCGAACAATCCATAATTAAATCACAGAACTAATACGTACATAAAATAAGTAAAATTTGGTTTAATCAATATTTTTACGAAAACCGTATAAATTTTAAAACCGCTTTTATTTTACAAAACAATAAAAAAAAAACTTTTTTTTTTATTTTTTTTTATTTTTTTTATTTATTTATTTATTTATTTTTTTTAAAGAATAGTATATTTAAATGCTAAAAAATTAAACAAAATAAAACCAGAGAAAAAAAATCTGCCTCTGACGGAATTCTGTCTTAAACAGAAAATGTGTTGATCCATGCAAGATAAATACAATAATACCTGAGAATAAAATAAACTCCATTTAACCTTCATAGGAAATACATTTGTCTATTACGTATTTTTTCTTTCCTATGTGATTCCGTCTTAAAAGGTTTTACTGTATAACATTTTTCAAATTCTTCAACGCACGGGATATGGATTAGCGATAATAAAATATAAGTGAAACATTTACATATAAACATAGATTCATTGATAAAACAAATATATCACAGGCTTTGGAGCCTCTTTACTAATAAAAAGTATAAATATAAAAAACGAAATTCTATATTAAGTATTTTTGGTCAGAACTCCTCCACGCAAAACAATTTTTAACTATACTGAAGTAAAAAACTATGTAGAAATTCACGGCTGAGCCGGCTATGGTTTAAGCTTTGTTCCTGGCTGGTCCGGATTATGATTTTAACATTATTTCATGCCGGGCTGAACTTCTTTCCCTATGGGTCGGTCTAGGACCGGACCTAAATATTACGATTTATTCAGACTTCCAGTGCTAACGATTAACATGTTTTAGAAACAAGTTTCAATTTTAAATTAATACACTGCTTTATTATGGCCAAATAAGAGGCACGGTCTTAAACCGATATATAACAACGTTGCAATTTGCGGACGATCCCTCATTTGCTTTGAAAATTGATGAATAACACTTCGTTTACAGGCATGGTAAAGTGGTGTAAGTCACGAATTTTTGAGAATTTTAGATTTTGATATCTCTGTCAGGTTTTCAGATAGGGAGATGAAATTTTTTTTGTTCATTTTAGGAATGGATAAGGAATAATTTCCTAACTGGGAACTTTGCTCTACGGGGGCCGTATAAAAATTTAATTTTCGTATTTTTTCAACTAGACCCCCCATGGAGTTGCAACTTATATTATCAGAAATTTCAACTTTTTTTATGAGTTTTTGCAATTGGAAGTATGGGTCTAGGGGCAATATTTAAGGAGATAGCCTATTGTTTCGATATTTATGACTCACCCTGTATATATATATGTTACAAGACAAACCCGATTTTAGGCCAAACTAGATTGGTCTAGGCCAGACTAGTCTATCCTAACGCCCATCGGATAAACTAGTTTTTCCTAGGCCAAACTAGTCTATCCTAACGCCCATCGGATAAACTAGTTTTTCCTAGGCCAAACTAGTCTATCCTAACGCCCATCGGATAGACTAGTTTTTCCTAGGCCAAACTAGTCTATCCGAACGCCCATCGGATAGACTAGATTTTCCTAGGCCAAACTAGTTTGGCCGATCGGTCATTAGGATAATCTAGTTTAGCCTGATATTCATTGGGTTAAACTAGTTTATCCTAGGCCGATCTAGATGGTCCTAGGCCAGTTGAATTTGGCATGTTTTTATTGATCCCAAAGACCGCTTCGGCGCCAATCTTCTGGTTTAGCCTAGTCCAATCTAGTTTATCCTAGGCCAATTCAATCTGACGTGCTGTAATTAATGCCAACCATTGTTTGGCACGCTCACAATAAAAAGAATTATTTCAAACTCAAATTTAATTTTTCAAAAATTAATCAAGTTTAAGCTCAAATTCAAAATATTTCAAACGAATCCGCTCAGCTCAAACACATCTATTGAAATAAGCGAAGTTCATTTAAAATTCATTCTTTTATTTATTTATTTCACTTTCTTCTGTCTTTACAATAACTTTTTGATTCGTGAAAATTTTTTAATTCCGGTTTTTGACGCATTTACACGTTTTAGTGGTCCAAGATTCCAAAAAACATGTTCTTCAAATTGTGAGTCTATGACTCTGTCTGACTGTTTCTGCCATAAATTTTGAAGGAGTTGTAATTCAAGAATTAATGCACGTAATTTGATGCAGCATCCTTTTTCTTAAATATTTAATATCATGTTCTATTATGTTTCTAAAAGTTTCATATAAGGGTAATATTTAATTCGCAGATAAAACGTTAAAAAAATCTGAGATTAAAAAAAAAATTCAACCGTTCCCTTACTCTACCCCCCCCCCCCCATCTTGCATTTTAGGTGTCATGCTTTATTTAAGATTTTTCTTATTTTTAAAAGGGGTCGGTTATTTAGTTTTTAATATGAAAAATTTCGAGTGAAATGATGCGTGGAAAAACCAATGTCTGTTACGAATTAAAAATATTTTCATAAAACCAAAAGTTTTTATCCGATTGAAAAAGTAATCCGTAATTCCTTTACTTTTAACCTCTGAAACCCCCAAATTAATCAGGTAAACACCTTATCAGAAGGAACCTACATAAAAAATTTGAAACAAATCGGTAAATTTTCCGTGAAAAACCTAGTTACATGAATTAAGGGGGTTACCCCCCATTCCTCCTTTCTTTATACGTAAACAATGAACACACACAACTAATCATTGAGGTGCCTAATAAAAATGATCTTATGACTAAAATTTTAATAAAATCTGATACTTTTGCATGAAAAACTGACTTATCTAAATTAAGGAGGGGAGGGGGTGCAGATTAGCCTTTTGTTCCTCTCTCCTTATTCTTATCCAATGAACTCCTGACATTAATCAGGGAAGTTCGTTATCAGGATAAATCTATGTCCAAAATTTGAAGCAAATCGGATATTTCTATCGGGAATTACTGCATTACGTACATACATACGAACAAACGTACGTACATACGTACATACATATGTACATGGTTACATACACACTTACAGAATATGCTAGCACATTAGCTCTCAGGCTTTGATAGTCTGTAAGATAAAATCGCATCAAATTGCATCGGCCTAGGATAAATTAGATCAAAACAAGAAAGTTGGCGCCGTGGCGTTCTTTACATTCAATAAAATCACGCCAAATTGAATTGGCCTAGGATAATCTAGATCGGCCTAGGATAAACTAGTTCAAACCAATGAATAGCAGGCTAAACTAGTTTATCCTAATGACCGTTCGGTCAAACTAGTTTGGCCTAGGAAAATCTAGTCTATCCGATGGGCTTTCGGATAGACTAGTTTGGCCTAGGAAAAACTAGTCTATCCGATGGGCGTTAGGATAGACTAGTTTGGCCTAGGAAAAACTAGTTTATCCGATGGGCGTTAGGATAGACTAGTCTGGCCTAGGCCAATCTAGTTTGGCCTAAAATCGGGTTTGGCCTGTAACATATATATATATATATGACGATTTAAGGAGAAACTCGAATTATTTCCACTGGTTAAAAAAAAAACACAGTCATGGCAAGCGAGGGAAAAAACAAAATAAATAAATAAATGTAGAAGATCCAATAATTACTCATTTGCTGTTGTAAGTTCATTTATTTAATCCGTAATCATGAGAACGAGAAAAGCTCCCTTTTCAAACTATCTCTAACCGAAATATCCAAAAAAATATCCCATCATTTACTTAAACCAGCCGTACTCATCCAAGAAAGAACCAAGAATCTTTTTTCTCAACTCGAGGCTTCCTCTTTTAAATCTAAAAAGAAAATTCTAGAACCTTCTGTAACCTCAAACCATCATTCTTTTATGTAAACAGAATTCTTGTCCAGCTACGAGACTATTTTCCACAGACGATAACTTTATTTTTAAAAAAAATATTATTTAACCGATTTGTAATCGACTCATAATTTCTTAGGCAGACGATTTTTATAAATGATTAATTTTACGAGAAAAAGAAAAGAAATGAATTTATTAATATGCACACTATCAAGGTTGACGGAGGAAAAATAAATAAATAGATAAAATAAAATAATGATATTTTTTGAAAGGTATGGTTTTGGAATAAATTTAATAAGACTTTCTTAAAAAGGGTTGATAAAAACATAGAAAAATTAATTTTATTTGGAATATTAAGAAATAAGTTTAATTAAGAATATTTTTAATTTAGAGCCATCTTTTTAAGTTTACGCATACTGGAATAATGTTTTTTAAGGCAAATTAAGAATTTATATCGTCTGCATAAAGATTAACAGATTAGATTTAGAAACAAGATTTTAATTTAATAATTTGAAGTAAGTACGGAACATTATTATAAGAAAATTAAAATAGTATAAAGGTTAATTTTGGCGAAAAAATTTTAAATTTGTAATATTATCCCCCCTCCCCAAAACATTGTATAAAATTGATAGTTAAATAAAACTACAAGTTCAGACAACAGAAATATGATAATTTAGAAAAGTTAAATTTTGGAATAACTGTCAAACCCCGGAAGCCAAGAGATGGAAGAAAAGAAAATTAACGCAATATAAAAAATATTAGTGATTAAAATATGGAATTCTGAATTAAATTTAGGTAGGAGCATTTCCCTGAAAGAAATACAATACTGTTACAATATCACTTACTATTTGTAAGTGCATAGGAGATAATGCGTACAATAACAGTAAATAAGTTGTAAATATAAATAAGCAAGAGATAAAAAATATAATAAAAACAATAAAAATTCGTTCTCATGGAAGTTTAAATAATTACAATAACTTAATGCATAGTTTATTTAAATAAAGTCCTTTAAATGAAAAAAGTCTTTCAATAGTGTATATAAAAGAGTCTTTTCCAGTGTTCACTAAATACAGTCTCTTTAATTAAAGATCTTCAAACCTAGTTTAATCTTTGGTTTTAATGTTATGTTGGATCCAACATCTTTAATAATCAAATCTTTATTTATTAAATTTTTTAATTATATAAATAGTCCCAACACCAATAATAAATAATATAGAAAATTTTAAATAATAATAACAACAATAATAATATGTAGTATAATAAGACTCAAAATTTATAGCAATAATAATAATAATTCTCCATATTCTAATACTTCTCAATAAGAGCATAATTAATACTAAACTTCCTTATAGAAATCATAATGATAATAAATAATAAAACAAGAGTATAATCAAAAGAAAATATCATAGTTACTTTATTACTGATAGGGAAAATATTGGTTGAGAATAAAAATAATTGCATAGCAACTAAATAATTTTCTTATCTTCTAATAGCACAAGAAAGTATTTTTTCTAGCCGAAAGTATACAGAAAAAAAATCATAATAATTCCAAAATCCAAATAAAATTAAATCTAACTATTTAGAAAATGGACTCTCAACCAGTATTTCCTTACAATAATTCCTCTCTGATACTCTTTTACAAAATTGTCAAATTTGGTTATAAGTTTTCAAAGACCAAATGTAGAATAATGTTTTATCTACGCATGGTTTATAAACTTTGATAATAAAATACAAATAGGAATAAAAGGTGTTATTCTTAATTGAGAAATGGAAATAAAAATAGTGTGCTTTTCTGAAAAACTTTTAATATCTGTAGTTTTCACAATCACTGAAAATCACATATTATGTTATAGGTTTGAGTAGAATCATCAAATTTTATAACTATTATCACCTAATATCTGTTGAATAAGTAGTATAGTTAGACTTAAATACACTTAAAATTAATTTATCAACATCAATTTGAAAGCCTTTACAATTAAAGTTTACACCTTATGCCTGCATAAGGAGCCCAATTTAATCCCAAAAACAAGTAATATTCTTGTAGCGCTAAAAGAACATACCTGCTAATGTTGAAAATTATGGTGATAACATTTTTAAAGAATAAGAATTAAAATTTAATCTACTGTCTTGACTTTAGTTTGATCTAGTGATTGTGATTGTATCTGAGGTTTTGTTTGTTTTTTGGATTGCTCATGAAACAGTTTAAAATCTTCTGGTGAAAAATAGGGTCTTAATTTAGAAACATGCACAATAACGGAATTCTGTCCTGTCTCATAATTAAATTTATCTATTTCATAAGTTACATTAGAAAGTTTATTTATAATTTTGTATGGTCCAGAGAAAGTAGGTTCTAATTTTCGAGTGTTAGGGTATTTAAATTCTTCATAAATTACAGAGTCTTGTATTTTTAATGGGCATTCGTCAAAATTTCGATCATAGAGTCTTTTACTTTTAAGGTGAAATTCCTGAGTTCGCGCTTTCGCAATTTTGAGGGCTTTGTCTACTGGAGTTGTATACATTTTAACTGCCTCACACAAAACCATTACCCTCCATTTTAAAAATCTGAATCAAAATTATAACTATATTTAGCTGCTAACTTTAACCAGAAATTTTATCTAATAAAATAGAAATTGTAAATATCATAGTTATACCTTAAATTGGGATCAACTTTTTAATTCTAATATTTTATAAATCATAAACAGATTCAAAAATTTTAATGATAGATAATTTCTTACTTAAAATCACAAAATTTACTGAAAAATTAATTATATTTATCAGTCAAAATTCTAGCAACAGCCTTGCACAGTTCCATCTTTCTTACTGAATTTAAATAAATTATAAGAATCCGGAAATTAAAGGTCACTGTAACCAGAAATTCTAACAAATAAAAGGAAAAACATAAATGTTAACTTAATTTTCAGCTCAAATGTCTAGTTGTAGGAACATTATCATGAAAATACTGCATTCTGAGAATAGTTCTTGATAACAAACAAATATCAATAAAATTGAAAATGTACTTTTTTAAAAAATAACTTGAGCTTCTAAGTTATTTTATACTTCATTATCATTACGAACTTATCTTTAAACGTGCATAAAAATACCATAATAATCTTTAATATGCAACAGTAATTGTCTAAGAATACCATACTCTTCAATTTAATCTTTAAGAACAAAAATGTTTCAATCTCCCACACATAATAATGATAATAATAATACTCATAAATAGGTAAGTAAATAAAATTCACAGGCAGATAATCAAATAAATAAACCTGACAAACAGAGAATAATTTATTTAAATAAATACATAAAAAGTATACAAATAATAATAATCAAAACACTACGAAAAAAAGTCTCACCGAAATCCTATTGTGCTCGACTATCTCGAAAAATATTTGTCTATTCATCAATTAACAAGAAATGGTCTTGTATTTATTATTTTTTTTCTTTTTCTTCTTTTCATCACCACGAGGGCTACTTTTTCTCGACTATGAAAGAATGAATCTCAATCGTCATGGAACACACAAGCAAACTCAAAGCAAGCACTAATTCTTTCCAAGTATAGCTGTGAAGTTCTTTAGAAAGAGCATTTATTTTACTTTAATTAAGTAAGAAATTACGGCGATTTTGGCACAAGAACATTCACGAGAAGTCGATTATCGGCGATTCACAAAGCTATCATCATTTCGTTCCACAGCCGATTTCATTAGCAAGCCGAAAATTTTCTTTAAATATCCGAAAAAGGCAGCACAGATAAATTATCCTGTCGAATTTTCAATTAGTTGTGACGATTTAAGGAGAAACTCGAATTATTTCTACTATTTAAAAAAAAAACACACAGTCATGGCAAGCGAGGGAAAAAACAAAATAAATAAATAAATGTAGAAGATCCAATAATTACTCATTTGCTGTTGTAAGTTCATTTATTTAATCCGTAATCATGAGAACGGGAAAAGCTCCTTTTTCAAACTATCTCTAACCGAAATATCCAAAAAAATATTCCATCATTTACTTAAACCAGCCGTACTCATCCAAGAAAGAACCAAGAATCTTTTTTCTCAACTCGAGGCTTCCCCTTTTAAATCTAAAAAGAAAATTCTAGAACCTTCTGTAACCTCAAACCATCATTCTTTTATGTAAACAGAATTCTTGTCCAGCTACGAGACTATTTTCCACATACGATAAATTTATTTTTAAAAAAAATATTATTTAACCAATTTATAATCGACTCATAATTTCTTAGGCAGACGATTTTTATAAATGATTAATTTTAAGAGAAAAAGAAAAGAAATGAATTTATTAATATGCACACTATCAAGGTTGACGGAGGAAAAATAAATAAATAGATAAAATAAAATAATGATATTTTTTTAAAGGTATGGTTTTGGAATAAATTTAATAAGACTTTCTTAAAAAGGGTTGATAAAAACATAGAAAAATGAATTTTATTTGGAATATTAAGAAATAATGTTTAATTAAGAATATTTTTAATTTAGAGCCATCTTTTTAAGCTTACGCATACTGGAATAATGTTTTTTAAGGCAAATTAAGAATTTATATCGTCTGCATAAAGATTAACAGATTAGATTTAGAAACAAGATTTTAATTTAATAATTTGAAGTAAGTACGGAACATTATTATAAAAAAATTAAGATAGTATAAAGGTTAATTTTGGCGAAAAAATTTTAAATTTGTAATATATATATATATATATATATATATATATATATAATCGTTTGCGACATTATTCACATTGAATGGTATTGAACAGGAAGCATTTTCGAATTTAGGTTTCTAGAGCTGAAAATATCCAATTAAGAGAAAACATATGGTCTAAAATTAAGTAATATAAGTGTCTAACAGATTAGAAATATACATAAAAATTCTGGTAATGTCCTACAATATAAATATAGTTAAAAAAAAACAATCATAAGTAATCAAACTAACAATCAAAGTAATCAAACTAAAAAACGAAAAATAAATATAGTTTAAAATAGTCCTTCCGGCAGTGCCGGGAGGAAGAGGTAGCTTTCATATACTTATATATATATTTATTTATTTTAAATAAAGTTATATTAGTAGAACCTGATTATGAGCTTGGTCGAAATCTTAATTCAGGTGCACATGCACACTCATATTGAAATCGATTAATATATATATGCGATAACTCAGCCATTTTATAAGAAACACACGAAACAAAAAATGCTCTGAATCTTTGTATCAAGGTCAAATGTATAAGAGAAAAATCTTTTTCAATTTCTCACTTTCTTGTACCTAATTTTAAATTTTAAAATTTATAAAATTTTTTAAATGGTCGCCATTTTGAAATAAAACGGCGGATGGAACTGAGTATCGAACTCGATTCAGGCCTCAGTATATACTATGTACACAACAAGTTACATCCAAATCGATTCATAAATACGTGTGTTATCACGTGACAAAAATCAGATCGTTTCAAAATGTCAGCCATAAGAAAAATTCAAAGTGCTATAACTCAATCATTTTTTAAGATATAGACAAAATAAAAAGTGTTCTGGAATTGTTGTTTTAGGTTCTAACATGTAAAAGAAAAATATTTTTCAACTTTTAATTTTTTCGTATTTAATTTTAAATTTAATTTTTTTTAAATTTAAAATGGCCGTCATTTTGAAACAAAATGGCAAATGATGCTGGCCACCGAACTCGGTTGAGGCATTTGTATGTACTATGTACATACCAAGTTTCATTCAAGTCCGTTCATAAATACGCGTGTTATCATGTGACAAAGATCAGATCGTTTCAAAATGTGAGCCATAAGAAAAATTCAAAGTGCTATAACGCAATCATTTTTTAAGATATAGACAAAATAAAAAGTGTTCTGGAATCATTGTTTTAGGTTCTAACATGTAAAAGAAAAATATTTTTCAACTTTTAATTTTTTCATATTTAATTTTAAATTTAAATTTTTTTAAAATTTAAAATGGCCGTCATTTTGAAACAAATTGGCAAATGATGCTGGCCAACGAACTCGGTTGAGACATTTGTATGTAGGGGACTGGGGGTCATGATCGGTGATAATATACCAAAATTTTCCGGAAGTGCTTTCCTCCGGACGGCTGCAATAGGTAGTTTTTTACTTTTTGTAATGAAAGCTACCTAAAAACTAAAAAACACGGTTTTAAGTATATCAAACTAAAAAGTGAAAAATAATTCGTACTAAATGCTGAAAATGGAAATAGATGAAAAATACTATATTACTATAAAATCATTGTTATTATAGAAATCAATTAATAAGCAATAAATAGAATTATTGTGGAAAAAAAAGCGTTGGGTGCTTCATCTACCATGCTCCATCTATCAGTTCTTAAGAAGCACCCCACGCTTTTTTTCCACGATAATTTTATTTATTGCTTATTAATTGATTTCTATAATAACAATGATTTTATAGTAATATAGTATTTTTCATCTATTTTCGTTTTCAGCTTATAGTACGAATTGTTTTTCACTTTTTAGGTTGATATACTTAAAACCGTGTTTTTTAGTTTTTTTAAACTATATTTATTTTTCACTTTTTAGTTTGATTACTTTAAAATCGTGGTTTTTAGTTTTTTTTAAACTATATTTATATTTAATACAAAAATCAAATTAATCGGTTGGATAGTTTCAGAGTAATTGGTGAACATACATAGAAAAAAAATACATACGCGTCGAATTGATAACTTCCTGTTCCTTTTCTGAAGCCGGTTAAAAATAAAAATTGTAATACGGAATTTTTTTTTTTTTTTGTGGGGTTCGAACCCACAATCTCTTTCGAAAAACAGAGCTTCAATCCGGTGTCTTAGACCGCTCGGCCATGCTGTCTATACTCCATTCAGTGAACGTATTCAACACTCTTAATTAGCGAAAAATCACTAATTTTATTAGTTTTTGCCTAATTACTAAAAAAGTACTGAACCAATTTCGATGAAACTGAAGTGGTACCAATTCGAGAGCATCGTCTTTCATTTAACACCAAATACAAGTTAATCAGTTGCATGGTTTCGGAGTAATCGGTGAACATACATAGAATAAAGAGAGTTACAAACTCACAAACTCACAATCATACAGGTGAAGTTAATAAAAGAGTGGTAAAAATAAAATTTTTTTGTTATTATAAAACCTTTACAAATAAGTATAATTCTTCCAATATTTTCTAAAAATTGTTTTACAAATCAAACTGACATTAAATTTTTTTAACATCTTCGTAAATTTAATTCTTACTTTCTGCACTTATTATTCTTTCTAATTCTATGAAACAATGTCTCCTAAGCAGTTTCTTTATGGGATCCACTTTAAAATGCGAAAGTATTCAGAAATTCATGCAATAAACAGGCATGTAGAACCTTTTACATAATCTATTATCGAAGACGATGAATTTTTGCACAGTAATAAATTATGAATGATATTAGATAATTCAAACTCTAAGCAAATAAAATAATGCGAAATTAATTTTTTTATAACTTAAAAGAATAAATAATACCTATATTTATCAATATAATTCAATCTAAAAACAATTTAAAAACACAAACTGACACCCTATGTCCATGTTGAATCTATTTAATTTTAGCCTCAAATCACCATACAATTCGTTTATAAGAGGTTTAATGAAACACTACCTCTTTTGCATGATAATGTAATCTCCATTTTGTCTTACATATGCACAAAATACTGTCTTCCTTACATTTCTACAGAAGTTAAAATTACATCTATATTTTTGTACAATCGATCTTTCTATTAACAATTTAAACATTTCCCATGATAAATCTGTTGTTCGCAAAACATAATTTGTGAACCATTGTTTTAGATAAGGATTATTAATTATCCAATATATCAGTACATCCTTGCAGCAATGTACATGTTCTAAACTCAATAGTTTTGCTTAGTTTATTTATTGCATTCTAATATATTAATATAATCGATTACATAAAATTAATGCATACGACTATATCTCACATCCTGACTAGAACACATATTTTAAACTGCTTGATATATAATTTATGATAAACTTCCCTAACACAACTTTTCAAGAAAATACATCCTCAATATATTTAAAATTGCAAAAGAGATTCAACAACAGCATGTTATTCAGGGTCGATACAACACTTGATTCATACGCTATCTCTATATTTCACAAATGCGGCCAAGATAACTTAGAATACCGACGCCACATAACTTTTCGTTTATTCCAAATCTTTAAATTTAATTTGTAAGTCAGTAAATTCATCTTCTTTTACATGGATTAAATTTGAGAAATTGTTTTGTAAGGCATCCTAGTTTGTCAGATGAGCGTTTTCAAAGGAAGGAAATACAATGATCGATTGGGAAAACAGATGAAAGTTTTAGTTAAATACATAAATTTATATAGATATAAATGTACGCCTATGTGCGTGCTATACTTGAAGAAATTTCAATTAAATCCTTTTTGGATTTTTGAGAAGGATATCAATTAAAATCTCTGGCTTTATTTTGTGACGGAATTTCAATTTTATGAAATTTATTTAAATCAATAAAATAATATAGATTAAAGAATCTTCTCTTTGTCTTAAAGATGTTTTGATAAATAAATAAATTTTCGCTGTTGAATATTACAAAATAATAAAATATAAATATTCAAATATTAAAAAAAAGGAAAAATTGTGAAACAAAACTCGGTCAAAACTCTTACCTGCCAAAATGAAATTTATAAGTAAGTGCAAGATATAATTAATGGTCAATATATTCGATATTTCAGTGTATAACCCGCTGCACCCCCTTAGGAATATTTTGCTTAATAATGCAATAATTATCTGTCCTCATATGAGGCCCGTATGAATGTGAGGGTTAAAGACCTTTCTCTATCTGCAAGTCTATACTAATAAAATCCGTGCGCCTCTGTCTGTCTGTCTGCTTGAAGCCGATTACAGTTTGCAACGCGGGCGAGTTGGAAGTCGCGAGAGGTGTCTTTCGATTCGAAAAATTCCGGGAAAGTCATTTCGGGCATTTTCGAGACCGTGGGACCAAAATTAGAAAAGTTATGAATTAAAAACTGGTCGGGAATCGGAACGGAAAACGTCTAATTTCCCAAACAGAGCTCAAACGGAGCTCTGAGGCAGAACACTGCGCCACCTTGCGGTGAACGACCTGAACTTTTCCCCTTTGGCTAAAAGAAGAAGCAGCCGAAAACCTCTTTTTTCTCCCGGGAAAAGACTTTTTCTTTCGTTTCGGTTCTTTGAAAAAGAACTAATTGGTAAAAAATGTTAAACACGGTTTATTTTCATACTTTTTCTTTTTGGTAGCATACACGAATATTGTGTAACCTAAGATTTACGCGATTAATACTAATTTTTGTTAGTACAAATGGAAAACGAGCTGCTAAAATTATTTGTTAGTTATGTTGTTTGTGATATTAATGAAATTACTTATTTTTATTTAATAGCAGTATTTTGCAGCTTTTAATACCGAAAATTTTTTTGCGTGTTTTTTCTTAAACCATCATACAGACAGTTTTTAAAGTAGATAAAACTGATTACATATTCAGAATCTGCGTAAAAGTCTGCTTCTGATGAACCAAAAAATACGAGAAAATGTCCTATGGGCGCGCAGCGCCAACCGTGCAAAACCAAATATTTTTAACGGGACGATGGCGACCATGGCACGTAGCGCCGGTGGGTGGTAGGCCGGTGGGCGCATAGCGCCCACTGTGCGAAAACACATGTTTTTAACGGGATAATGGGCGCATAACAACCATAGCTCTTTAATTTACTTTTTTTTGTGCTTAAGGATTCGAACTCCAAGACTTGCTTATTAAATGAATTTTTTGCTTATTATATACTGCTTAATATCGAGGTTCGTTTGGAAAAAGTGGCCCAGCTAGCGGGCGTAGCTCGCTAGTATTAGATTAATGTTAAACTCTAAATTTCCTAGATATTTATATTTTCTAAATTCAAAAAGTAGACAGTCCATGTTGCAACGTTAATGCGTATAGTTTATCTCTTAAACAAAGTAATTATTATTCACTTTTTGCGAATATATTCAACTTTCTCAATTCAAAGAGTAATTATATCATTTTCATTTATCCTTTAATACATACCTACAATAAAAAAAACACGGTGACAATTGAATGTTTAATTTCTTCTACCACTATGTATTTCAGAATAGTTATCGGCTACTATTTTAAACTGTATACTATGACTATGATAGCTAGGATTTCTAGCACAAATATTTTGTTTAATTAAATATTTTGAAAATAAGTGTGAGTTACATAGAATTAATATACATATAAATTATATTTTCCTAAAAACAATTTCATATAAAAAATCCTAATGATAAAAGTTTTATTTAAAATATTTTAACGGTTTTATTTACGAAGTATTTATTTTTTTCTAGGACAAACAATTTGGAAAATCTCTTGCTCATTTCCCTCATAAGAATCCCGTTGCAGTGCTAAAAACTTCCCTTAAATCCTACGGGGATCACACGTTAAGCAGAGCGTATAAAGGAGAAACTTATTTTTGGTCACTGATGCCTTCCAAGGGAGACAACATCACGTTCCACTTTTCGCCGCCCGTGCTCGTTGAAAGGTAAGATTACTTTTATCTTTAATATTACAGTATATTTTATAGATTTATGTTTTCTCAACCAGAAGCAAATAGATAGGTCTTCTTTTGTTTTATAATGCACAGCTATTTAACATTCTAGGGGGTGAAAATTTAATCTATGACTAAATAATATTTCATGTAAACCACTGGGGCATGCATTAGGCACGATCAAAAGTCCACGAAATTTGATATTCTCAATGAAACATATCATTATTTATCTAATGTGAACAAAGGAAGAATTGTATTCGGAAGAGGCATACTAATAACAAATTCAAATGTCACGAACTCCGTATTACTTTGGGATAATTTATTATTAAGAAAAGGAATACCTCAAAAATAATAAATAAATAAATAGAAGAGGTACTTTTGAAGCACGATTTTTTACTGTCATAAATAACAGTGAAATGAATTTAAAGTTTATGTTTCATAAATAAATATGTACCTACATTATACTGCGAACATTATAAGTTTTTTATTTTTATCACAAAGATTTAATTTTGTACAGTTTCATTTTTGATATGCATTAGAAAAAAAACAAAAATCACATTACAGCAAATGTTACTTTATATCATTTTAATAAAGAAATATTTATGATCGATACAGCTAGTAATAAATAAATTTTCATTATGAAGAAAAATATTCCTTAAATCTTTTTTAAACTGTCTATTATTTCTAACTTGAATTCCCATTTGTAATCAAGATTTAATTAAATGAAAACATCCCTAAAAATGTAAATTTCATACCACGATTTAGAGCACACAATAATACCTAATATTTAGATGACTAACAAATAAAAATGTTGGAACAAATAACAACAATGGTAACAAATAAAAATTGTAAATTTTTCTCTTTACATATCAATTTCAACAGTGAAAAGTAGTCATATAATCTTTCAGTTAGAATATTTGTTACTTTATATTTATAGTATATATATTAAACGCATCTTTTATCCATCTTACTTAATTTATAAATATATTATTACATCATATCTACATACATATATTACTTCCGGAAATCATCACAATATATATATATGTATATTTCGTCTGTACTATTAATCTAAAGAAATGTACAGATTGTTGAAGAAAAAAAATTATGCAAAAGTTTACGTTAAACTAGAATTTGCTGTCATTTCTAGAGAAAAAGAAACTTCCCCAATAAAAATCTTATTAAAAGCAAACATTAATTTATAGCTCATCCAGAATTGTCGTTAAATCATTACTTTTGTATAAGCAGTTAGAAACCTTTTTGGCATATAATTTTTCTTTCGAATCTGTTTTCACTGTAATGCAGCATTTATTTGTCATGAAAACGTTTAGAATTCAATAAATTTGAAATCTATAATTATGACGCGAAAAACTACACATACGTAGACTGTTATGAATCTGCAACTCTTCTTGCACAATAACTCCTCTGCTTTTATAGAAGTTGACTATTTGGCGATATTATGAAGCATTCTCATTATTTAGAACAGAGATATTCAGTTTTAAAAGTGTTGGAATAATTGAGCGAAAAAAACTGCAACCTTTACCAGCGCAGACCTTCTGATAAAAATTACTCTCAAATTTACTTAATTTCGAAGTTTATTATTTTATTTTTTTTCCCATACCCCTTCAGTATCATACACAATATGCACTTTTTTTTTACTTCCGACAGACGTGTGTATGAGTGAATCCACATTTAACATTTACATGGGAGCTGGGACACCATTTGTCTGGTTTAGTATGTAATCTCGGACAAATGCTGCCCGAGCCTCAGGTTAAAGGTTGAGAAAATTATTTAATATTTTTTTAATTATTTCTTATCTATTATTTTTTTATTGTTGTACCAACGAATCTAAAATAATCTTTTTGATTCTAAAAGTTTTCTGTTAATTATAATCAAAATTTCTATTTTTCGGCTACTGATTGCACCGTTATACAAACCTTTTAACCAAATAATGTTTTACACTTTCCAATTTCAAATTGTTTTTCAAATGTCTGAATATTTTTGGGTTTTTTTCGACGAAATTATTACTTTCGAATTTCCTTAATCCTCTTTTATAAGCCATGCTTTGGCAGGCAGATTTACCTTGTATTCATCTTAAGTGTGCCGTAAAATGTGTCCGTCAAATATCAATCGAACTGAAATACATTTTACTGCATCATATTTATTATGTATTAAATTGACTGCCTTGTTTCATAATTTTAAGTATTGTTATTTAAACATCCTTACTTTACAACCACTTAATTTGTGAAAGTGGTCGAAATAATTTTAATGTTTTAATATATAGAGACAAAATGTCAGTTTAATTAAAGACATTTATTGTTATGCATATGTGGCTTACTAGATGGTCTGTAAATGCCGGACATTAGAAGAAGCTGAGATCTGATGATAAAACAAGAAAGGCTTGAAGTGCAGAACTAGTCAAACACAATATGCGCTATACGAATAATTTAAGTGCATTTCAGTTCATGAATATTGTTAAAATACAGTTGTTGAAAGTAGGCCATATGCTGTTTTTCTTCACGAGCCACTGTGTTAAGGAAAAGTTGCGATTAGATCGATAAAGGTAAAACATTCCTTGCCAGTTATAACAGCGTGTGTATTAGAGGAGTCATTGGCGGTTATCTTGTATGTAACATAATAGAGATACTCCACAGTGAGCAGATGACAAGGCAGCTTAATTCTAGAGCCCAACAACGTATAAAAATCCTCACTATCCAAAATCATCTTCGATCTCTGTGATACATAAATATCGTCCCATGATGATACACTTAAACCATATTGCGTTCTTATTTAAATCAAGTTGTGTCTTACTTAAATCAAGTTGCGTAAAGCATAGTATGGGCACGGGGTCATAGCCGCTGGATCTTGCAAATTTGAAAAATATATATTCTGGTCTGATGAATGAAGATTCAGGTTGATACACGCCGATAGTAAGTAACGACTTCGGCGCAAACACACGCACACATAGAATCACCTGACACCAATCCCATCAAGCACATCTGGGAAAACCTCAAAAAAGATTTTCTTATGCCGTACATTCCTCGATCATTGTACCTTAAACTGCGGTAGATAGTTCAGATGTCGTGAAATCACACATCCTCCCAACATTTTGAGTGTATTATCTAGTCCACGCCTCAACGAATTCTTCCATCATCTAGACAAACGTTTTTGTTGCTTATTGGCTGGCAATTGTGTCCAATTTAAATGCTTTTCAGTGTATTATTTAATCATACAGTAAAGAATTAATTTTTGCGGAATCAGATGTGTTCTTCCTGACAAAAAAAAACTGTGGTTGTTTCAGCTTAATAAAATATAGTGAGTATATGTTTGCTAATTAGTAAAATCGTATTTCTGTCTGAATCTTCTCTCAACGAATGGTATATATTCTGGAAGAATATTGAATTTAGAATTGACATTCTAAAATTGTGATTCCATAATAAAAATAACACAGAAATCAAAATATTAACGCATTTTAATTTAGGTGTCATGTTAAATATTACTTGTACTTGAAATCTTTTTTATTAAAATTTTGTTTGGCGAACTCTTAAATGTTGCAATTGAAATCGACTGCATGGGCAACAGTTTATATATATATATATATATATATATATTATTTTTCAAAGAGAATCAGTTCAATAAAATGTTTGCTTGGAAATTTTATTTAGATTTTTGAATATTGTTAGTTAGAGTGCGTTGTGTAATATTGAATGTTTTAATTTATTTCCTAAATTATTATATTCTTTGCGAAAAAAAATTACACTGCTAGAAATATTTAAAGTCATATTTACATTTTTATGGAATTAATCAGGCCATGATTATGGTTTGAATGAATAATGTAGGAGAGAATCTTAGCTAAAAATTAATTTAAATTAATGTCTCAAATAACTATTCTGTTTAAAAACGTATTAGATTAACTTTTTAAAAGCAAGCAGAAATGAATAATAATCTTCCATTATTATTAATGTAACAGAATGAAATAGGCAAAATTCGTCCGAATCTTCACGAATTTTTCCAGTACGAGATAATAGGATATCGAATATTATTATAAGATAACATTTTAGAAGTACCAATTTAAACATCAAACATTGCATATCACATCTCATTTAGAATCAAAGTAAAGATTTTAGGAATATGTAGAAAAAGAAGTTAATTAGAAATAGTGAAAAAAAATTTTTGTTGTGAAAATAAATATAATGAAAAACAGTTTTCTAAAGAAACCTTTAAACACTTTTTAATTTTTAGGCAGACATATTGAAAAATCAATTTGACGAAAATTTTATTCCAAGTATTCTTATCTAAATTCATTTTTGATTGAAAACTAATCAAACGTCAAGAGCAGATGTGACATAAAACACTGGTGAATAAAAAAAAAAAAAAAAAAAAAAAAAAAAAAAAAAAAATGTTGGTAAAAGATGTTTTGACAGATTTTAATATTTTACTATTAAAATAATTATCTTCTTTTCTTTATTTCTATCTTCATAAGTTATGTTCGCCATGGAAATTACTTGTGAGTTACAAGTCATACAATTGATGAAAAAAAGAAAACGTTGGGCTAAAGCATTCTTAACAAGTCTTTTTATATAAAATACATTTGATTTAACCTTTTATTAGTGAATGATGATTTATAGGTGATTAGTTTTTCTTCTAATTAAAAATTAACAACATCTGTTGCATCACTAACAAGAGAAAGTGACTTCCAAGGAAATCACTTTTAGCATCGAGACCTGATGCATTCGGTAGCCCTATATAAAAAGTTAAAATTCTATATTAAATTATGAAAATTTTACGTTAAAATCATATTTTTATATTTTTTAATACTTTATTTTTTTAATGTTCGATTCTTATTTGTTTATTTTACACCAAAACGAGTGAAGTCACTAAATATGGCGCTGCGAAGTTTTCGCTTGACTCATTTTGGTCTTAAAGTGGTTGGATAGAGTTGTTGGACACTCTGTTATAGTTGAAGTAAGTTAGTAAAAATCGCCTGCTGTATTAAAATACTTTGTATTTTAAAATTAAACCATTATTTTTATTTTGTAAATTCTCTTCTGCTCGTATCTCAATAATTTCAGTGTAAACATCGTATATTATGCTACCGTACGTGGCACAGAAATCGCGATTATTTGTTAATTCCTAAATCGCAATGCTGAATGAAATACATCTCATAGATTATTGTGTAACAGTCCTTTGGTAGGATTTATACTGAGGAAAATCGTCCTTCTTTTTCACTCTTTCGCTGCATTTATGGGACTTTAAAATTTCATTATTTTTATTTTTCTATTCTTTTTACTTAGTTATGAATTTTAAATGTTTCGGTTTAAAATTAATGAAAAAAAAGTATGTTTGAAATTAATGAAATTTAAAAAAATGCTACGAGAACAATGTTTGGCGATTTATCTCCTGCACTCGACTAGAAAAAAAAAATAAAAAGTTCTTGGATTCTCTAGCAAAAAATAGAGCAAATAAATTAGAATGTAATTAAAAGTAATTTAATACAATGCTTAGAATACATTTAAGGGAGATCAAACTGTTCGCCTCGGACGTCACGTCATATATTAAATTTTAAAAAGTACTGTTTCATTCCTTACGATATCTAAATGTTTTAAAATCTGGAATATTTATTTACTTTTCACATGAAAATCACATTAGAGGCAGAGCACGTGTATTTCTCATGATATTCAATCAATACATTTTTCTCATAACCTTGATTATCTTTCTGCATACTACATTTTATTCATTGTCATTTAAGTCGAGTTAAATAAGTCGTTTTTGCATTTTAAAATTGCATAATGTCAATAGGTATATGTTATTTAATAATCTCACAGAGAATGAAGTGTATGAAAATATATTCATTCAATTAATTTCATCAATTAAAAAAATCAGAAATAAATAAAAATAATTGCATAAAGAGCAATTTTTCTTATTTTTTTAAATCGTGTAATTTATGTATATTTATATGAAAGGTCTAAAAAGTGTACATTAATTGAAAATATAGCCAATTTCAAATTAATTATTGTTTAATATTTTTACTGATCTCTAAAAGCATAATACTCAGAATCTAAAAGTATGGAAATTTATCTGTAATTTAATAAAAAAAAGTTATGAACTTACTTTTTTTCTCTTCTTTCATGAAAGTAATAAAATATTTTCCATTTATTCTATTTTCTACAAAAATAAAATATTTCTCTCTGATGCTTTCATAAATAAATTTTAGATAAAGGATAAATGTCAAAATAAGATACAGTTAAAAGCATCTTCCTGTATCAAACCTTTTATTCTTGAAATTTGAAAAACAGTCTGATAAGATTATATCATGCTTTTTTGGAGGGGTTATAAAAAAGTTTTGAATGAAAATGGAAGCTTTCAACGTTGCGTAAAAGAAAAAAAAAAGAGGGAAAAAAAAGAAAAACTAAAATTATACATATAGTTCTGAAAAAATGAATATATTTTACGAATGAAATGAATATATATATGACATACGTGTAATATATAGGAAATTTGAAAAAATAAATAAATTTTAATTTATGAGAAAATAATTGATCAAGGCTCCCTACATATGGAAGGCTTGACCCACTGTATTGTATATTGAAATATAGGCAATATTAAACAAATATGGAATATAAAATAAGTTTAAAAATGCAATATACTTTTATTCTATAAGTTTTAAAGAGATAAAATAATTTGAAGAAAAAAATTAATTTAAAAAACCCAGGATACTTTTATTTTACAAAGTTTAACAACTAAAAAAAAATACTTTAATTTTTTAACCGATGTTATACCGGCCTCATAGATCGCTTCTTTTTTCAAATTTTATAGTTTAACATGTAACTTTCAATTTAAATACAAACACTACCGAAATCTTGCTTTATTTGGAAAATTCGTACTATCACCAGAATCGTACTATCATCATGAGTATTTGCATTTTAATTGTAACAGCCTTGTACAAATTGTTAAGTACAAAAACAATATCCTATAAGTTAATATCACCTTAAATTCACTTTTGATGGAGCAGTGTTACATACTACTTCACAGCATTTATGTGATAATTTCTGTTTCGTCAGTTATGGGTTAATTTTAATAATTTTCTTTTGTATCGCCCTGTAGTTTTACAGAATAAATTTACACTTTTTTGCAAATTTAAACATTAAAATTGCATATACCAAGATTAATAGTAAAAAGATTTCCGAAAATACTTAATTAAGGGAGCTTTCACCATGGTCAGTCCTTCCTCAGTTTGCCTGGGTCAAGCCTTCCCACATAGTCATTTTGTAATCAATAGCACATAGTTATCTTAAGCCTTATTTACTGTGTACACTTCACACCTACTATGAAAGCTCAATATCTGTACATTAATTCAAATCTATTTACTTTAATTTCCGTGTGATATTTTATCATGAAAACTCTTTAAATTATTTCTAAAAAATTCACCTTTACGTTGAAAACACATCTCATTAAATTCTTCTACACCTGTTTTAATTATCTGCATGACACGAAGATTCTTGTTTGATCACTCAATTAGCTTTAATTACCATGTAGCAATAAAAGTCTTCAATACATTTAAATATAAAAATGGACGGGGAGTCAAGCCTCCCGAATGTTTAACCATCCCTAGTCTCCCCTATTTGACTGACATTGATGTTAATTGTTTTTTTTTCAACATCGATAACATTTGCATATTAAGAGTGTTCAATTAGATATTATCATGCTCTAAGCTCATATTGAATATCTTTAAAATTTTTGAATTGCATATTTTGTTGCTTTTAATGGATATTTTTAAAACAATTCATCGTTATGTGGTATTCTCCAAATTAAACATTTAAGCAAAAAAAAAAAAAAAAAAAAAAAAAAAAAAAAAAAAATACAATTTAAAAACTTAAATAAAATATTTATTGTATGGGCTAGGAGTATTCAAATTTAGACTCTCTCCTCCACGCTCTACTCTCAACAATAAAAAAGAAACGTATGTAAAATTCCAAATTGTTTAAAAAATATAATTCTTTACTTTAAAACTGCAGTAAAGCCTTAATTTGTTTCACTCTGAAATCTATTCTCACATAAGCATGGCTAACCTTACTGACAGATAGGGCATGTCATGTTATCGCATTATCATTTCAAATTCGCCGGATTATTCGCTTACATCATCAGACGCAAAGCATATATTTAACAGACTCTTTATTTAAATATCTTTTCACTGCTTTGACAGATTTTTCTTGGGGGGAAATAACCTTTCATGCATTATTTCGGAAACAAAATAAAAATGGAAATGACAACAGTATTTCATTGGCGTTTATACATTTTCATTTTGATGTACAAAACTTTAAAAAAAGAAAAAAACAATCAAAAGCTATTTGAAATTCTCAGTTAGAAAAAGCAGTTAGATAACACTCTGTACTGTTTTTATTTTCTTCTTACTTTACAAGAAGAAAGTATTGGATTCGTGAAAAAAAAATCGAATTCCAGGTTTTGACGGATTTACGCGGTTTAGGCGTCAGACAACCCGAAAACATATTTTTATAAAATGTATGTTTGTGAATCTATGACTCTGCCCGCCTGTCTGTATGTGAAATTAAAATTTTACGTTAAATAGTTTAAATATTTTTATCAACTATTTTTAAATATAAAAAAACATGATACAAAAGAATACACAATAATAATCCATTATTAATTTCTTAGATTAAAAGTATTTTCATTTAAAATGTTAGACAGAAATGTTTTTATGTATTTTTTTTACTTAAAAGAAGTATTTTGAGATAATTTAATAGTTTGACAAATTTGTTGTAACATTATATGACATAGCATTTAATATATATTTTTTTCATTTTTCTTTAAAAAATGGACAATACCATGGAATAATGCACTTTATACATTACATAAAAGTATTTTAAAACACATGAGATTTACCTTTAATTCTATTTTCCACAAACACAAACTGTATTGCTTTCTGATGCTTTCATAAATAACTTTTATCTAAGATACTAAAAACTTAGTTTCAGCTAAAAGCATCTTGGTGTTTCAACTTTTTATTCTTGAGATTCGTACTGGGAATTCTAAAAACACTTAGTGTTGGTATACTACTTTTTTAAGATTGATATAAAGAGTTCTCTATAAAAATGAAAACTTATTGCTTTCATCAAAAGCGACACAAAACACGAACAAATATTTTAGTCTGTGACAGACGGTAATTTCGGGTGTATAAGCCGCAGATCAAACAATTATTTTTCGACCCAGAATTTTTTAAGAAACAAATATAGCTAGTTAGATCGCCGTAAATATTTGTCTTCAATCACTAAATAAGATTTCTGGGTCCAAAAAGAATTGTTTGATTCACGGCTTATACACCCAAAATTACGGTAAATGGAACATATTTTGATTGACGAATTCATATCTGTTTAACAAATATGTCATTTTTGTAAATAAAAAAGAGAAGTCATATAATGAATATTTTGTTTCTTATTGTAATTCAAAAGCAAAATCTACCGAGTTATAATATTGCCCCTTTCGGAATAAAAGTATGAGTATCGATAAACATCTTGTGTTTTTTCGAAGTTTACTCTTATAATTTTTAAAAGCACTTAGATTATATGCTTTACTTTTTCAGGTTTATATAATATATTTCTCAATCGAAATGAAAATCTTTCAATATAAGATTCATATAAAATAGTTCTGTATAATAATGAAAAGCTTTTGCTTTCCCAAAAAGTGACGTAAAAAGAAAAAAAAAAAAAAATCTTTGTGACAGAAATAGAACATATTTTAATTGACGAAATCATATCTGTGTAACAAATCTTTTATTTTTTTATATAAAAAAAGAGTTATATAATGAATATTTTGTTTCTTATAGTCATTCAAAAACAAAATCTATCGGGTTCTAATAGTGTCCCTTTCGAAATATTAATATGAGTAGCCGTAAATATCTTGTGTTTTTTCGAAGATTATTCTTAAAATTTTTAAAAACACTTAGATTCTATATTTTTTCTTTTTTCAGGTTTTTTAATGTTTTTTTTTTTATTTTTTCAATGTTTTGTTTCTTATTATTAATGAAAAACAAAATCTAAAACAAAAACGTTTTCTAATATTCCTCCTTTCGGAATATAAATATGAGTATCGGTAAACATCTTGGGTTTTTCCGAAATTTATTCTTATAATTCTAAACACACTTAGGCTGCATATATTAGGCTGCACACTTGGGCTGCCTTTTCAGGTTTATACAGCTTATTTCTCAACCGAAATGAAACATCTCGTGATTCATAAAACTAAAAGAAGAATAGAAAACAAATGTTTTTGTTATTTGACAGAAATGAAATACTTTGCACAAACGAAACCAGATCGATGTCAGGAAAATGTCATTCTTTTGGATAAAACGACACAGTCACAAAAAAGTATTGTTTGTCCTTTTTTGCAAAAAAGATAGTTTATTGAGTTCTAGGAGTCTATTCTAATAAATTTATAAAGTCCCTCTCGACTATAATACACGACAGTAAAAGTTTGGTGCATAAAACCTTTATTATCCATATTTATTCTTAAAATTTAATTAACACTTAGATTCTATATTTTATTTTTTAAGTAATATATTCAATAGTCACAAAATAACTGAAAATCTCTTGTGTATCTTGAAAAGTAAAGCGAATGCATAGCTAAGTTTTTTTCTTAACTCCTTGAGAGATGGAAAGATGTATTATATACCACCAATTTTAATTAATATTTCCACTGGAAATTTTTTATCAAATTTTAGTTTGAGAAAATTCACATAAAATAGATGTGAAACTGCTTTTTTCATAGTTTGAAAAAGAAATTCCAATGTTTCAGTGTAAATTCAACATTACAGAAAATCGATCACTTGCCTCTTAAAGAGTTAAATAACAGAAGTGCAAAGTGTATTCGTTAATGAAACTGCATATCTTCAAAAATGCTATCATTTATAAAAAATGTCATTGTCATATAATAAACCTCTTTTTTTATTGTAGAAAGATTTTATTTTAGTAGTAGCATTGAATAAATAAAAAAAAAACGTTTAATATATTTTCTTAAAATTCATGTTTGGAATTTTAACTCACTTAAATTTCATATCTTCATTTTTAAGGTTATGCAAAGAATACTAATAAAATTTCAAATCTTTTGCATGGCGAAAAATAAGATTTTGTTATGTGATTCCGTTTAAGATTTATGATTATGAGATTTTGTTATGTGATAAGATTTTGTTATGTGACAAAAATGAAACATTTTCTGATTAGTTAAATCACACATATGCAACAAAACTGTCGTTTTAAAAAAAATTTTTGTTTTCGATTTTTTTTTTTTTTTTTTTTTTTTTAAGTTCATAAATAAATGTTTAACAAAACTTGGATTCTATACCGGGCATTTTAAGGTTTATATATAAAAAAATCAAAATCTTTTCTGTTTTATAAAATGTTAAATATATATATATATATATATATAAATTTTGCTTGAAATGACAAGTTGCTTGATCAAGGAAAAGGGATCAAGGATCATGTTAAATGAAACAGCCATATATAAAAGTTTTCATTGTGGAAAAAAGAACATTGAGTTGCAGTATAAAGTACATTTTTTCAATTGAAAGATCAATTGGAACTTAGATATGCTTTTAATAATTAACTTCATTTATTATTTGACGTTTGAATAATATCTCGAATTAATTTTCCTTGTTTTCAAGGTACGGAATGCATTTCTTACGTATGACTTGTAAATGCAATTACCGAATTTAATCATGTATTCTTTGCATCTATTTCACCATTTTTTAAGATATTTGGGTTGAGAATGCAAAAAATAATTTTCTTTTAATTAATAATGCTTTTTATGAGCAAGCAATTAACAATTAAAAGTAAAATGATTATCTGTAAGACGCGCATAGTTATTCTAGGCAACTAAAATTCTTTTTAGCAATATAGTATTTACAAAAACGCTAATAATATCTTTTTAATTATCTATCAAGGATAAAAATTAAATACATTAAAAATTTATTAAAAGTAAATTTTTATGTTTTAAAAACAAAACGTTTTAACATTTCTTATGCTATGCATTTTGAAAGTGTATGCTCACGATATTGTTGTTTAAACATTATTGCGTTTCATGGCTCATGTGCTTGTTTATGCTAATAAGAAGTAAGTGTTATTTAAATCGAATTATCAGTTTACCTCATAGTTGCTGTCTCGAATCAATGCTCTACCATTGTGTCAGCGTCATGGGGTGGATTGCTTTTTTTGAAAGTACCATTTCTGAAATATGCGTATTGAAGACATGGCTCTATTGTGTCTAAGTTTGAGGTCCCTACGCGTGCCCCTACGTGCCGTAAAAAATTTTAAGGTAGACGTTGTAGTCTAAAGATTTGGTTTTAAAAGTCCAACCCGTCTCTTTTTTCGGCTTTAAATGACCCGTACGTTCGAAAATAACATGTCAAAGTACGATTATGCTGTTAGCGGAGATTGGTTAGTCGAATGTACTACTGTAATGCCTGGCGAAAGAGAATAGTAATGAAATGAACAAATATGCAGAGAAGTATACATAATACACCATTATCGATTGCAATACCATCTGCATTCAGCTATGCTGTAAGCTGAAATAAAGAAGTTGTGGAAAAATAAACAAACTTAGAAATTAAAAAATGCAAATCATTATGTTTTATTATCTCATTTAACATGATTCTTATCGAATATTACGATAATCTTGAGCGAACATTATCCGAATCTTTGTTGCTGATGTTGATTTTCCCAACTTTTATTTCTAAGGACGTGTTAAAAATAATCGTGTTAGGTAATTCCGTTTGTAGAAACAATGACATTCTCTTCTGATCATAATTACACAATTACTGAAAATCTTAACGCGGCAGAAAAAAAAATAATTGATATTGAAAAAAAATGTGAGTATAATATCTGACCTCGAATTTTAACATCCTATTTATAGCGTGATAGTTAAAAAAACAAGATAAATTAATGTGTAAATTAAATCTTAGAAAAAATAGTCTCACATTTATCACAAAAATTAGTAAAAATTACATTGGTGCTTGAAACAGGCACTCCCTCCAATCCAGTCTCTCTCTCTCCCCTCTCTCTCTCTCTCTCTCTCTCTCTCTCTCTCTCTCTCTCTCTCTCTCTCTCTCTATATATATATATATATATATGTATATATACATATATATACATATATAATTATATACAGGGTGTTTCTAAACTCATGAAACAAACTTAAAGAGTAGGTAGAGCACACAGTAACAACCATTCATTTTATAGGAATGTATGGGACCAAGTGACGCATTAAGGTAGAAACACCAGAGGAGCAATTAGGCCCCTTTTTAATTTTCAAAATCTCTCATTCATACCAGAAAATTTCTATGCTATTTTTTGTTGACATTTCATAATTACTTATTAATAAAATTCATCTTTCAAAATTTTTAATATGATACCGAATTTTTTTTAAACTGAAAACAGAAATAGAAATATGTATATATACACTGGATTGCATAATTTAGGGACGAAGGGATTTTCAAGCAATGATTTTCACACGAATATTCAACAGGAAGTAATATAATTCGAATAATTACTATCCCTACATAATAGCTAGTCCATATAACATCGCATTCAGGTCACACATGGTCACAAGAGTCACAGTCACTACGGCGAAACAAGAAATACGAAATTCCATGCGTCTCATTTATTAGTTTCAAATGACTACTATATGTGACTCCACTGTCAGGTCTCTGTGACTGCTGCTTAGTGACGAGTCACCAGGTGACTTTACAGTATCGTTTTATTGTGACTCTCATGTGACTGTCATTTGGAGGCTCAATTTCAAAGTCATTGTGAATGTTACATTATTATAAATAACGAAATAATGACACATTAAAGTCACGTGGTGACTTTCTGTCACAAGACTTTGTCAAATGGTAACAGAGACCCTACTGTGAAGTAACCACTGTGAAAAGTGGTGAAAACTCACCATGTGACTTTAATGGACAGTAGAGTCTCTGTTACCATTTGACAAAGTCTTGTGACAGAAAGTCACTACGTGAGTTTAATGTGTCATTATTTGGTGATTTATCATAATGCAATATTCACAATGACTTTGAAATTGAGCCTCCAAATGACAGTCACACAAGAGTCTTAATAAAACGACACTTTAAAGTCACCTGGTGACTCGTTACAAAGCAGCAGTCGCAGTGACCTGACAGTAAAGTGACATATAGTAGTCATTTGAGACCCATACAAGAGACGCATGGAATTTCCTATTATTTGTTTCTCCGTACTGACTATGACTCTTGTGACCATGTGTGACCTGAATGAGATGTTATATGGACTAGATGTAATGCAGGAATAGTAATTATTCGAGTTATATTACTTCCTTTTGGATATTCACTTGAAAATTATCACTTGAATATCCCTTAAAAATTGGCATTTTGGGACTCGTCCTTAAATTTTATACATGAGTGTATAGTATATATTTAAATAGAAATATAGTTTTTGGTTGATTCCACTGGCACATGACGGATGACTAATCTAAATGATTGGTCGCCGATCAATACCATGCATTCAAGTAGAAGAAATCGCCATTTTTAATTGTGCTATCGTTCGTCATGGAATACTGTACATATGCCGAAAAATTCCGACATGCATTTCATGTCTGATCGTGCAAATGGTATCGCCAGAGACGCCCTACGAATGTATCAAGAGCAGTTACCTGGCAGAAGAATGCCTGATCATAGAATGTTTCAATGGTTACACAGTGAACTTTCTGAAACAGGTTCTTTTCAAGTCACCAGACAGGAAATTGGGCGAGAAAGTGTTGTCGCAGTGCAAGCATGGAAGAAATTATTTTGAATTTTGTGAATGAGAGGCCCGAATGAAGTACAAGAGCTGTTGCACAGAATTTAGGTGCGCGTCATCCGACCGTTTGGACCGTATTAAATGAAAATTGATTTCGCCCCTTTCGTATTTCAACGTGTACAAGCTTTGAATCCGGAAGACTATCTTCTGCGGTTGAACTTTAACCAGTAGGTTTTGCAGCAACATGTATTGTAGCCAGATTTTACTGCTCATATTCTATTTACAAGTAAGGCAGTATTTACATTAGAGGATGCATTTAGTGCGCACAATTTCCATCTTTGGACAACCAATAATCTACATGCAACGCGGCCACATATGTATCAACAACGATTTTCTGTGAATTTATGAGCGGGTATTGTTAATAATTATTTGATTGCCCCATACCTACTACCAAAGAGGCTGGATGGTCGCTATTACCTTATTTTTGCAGCAGGTTTTACCAGAGCTGTTGCAAGATATTCCAATTGCCATTCGTAACCGGATGTGGTTTCAACAAGATGGAGCGTCAGCGCACTTCATTACTAATGTGCCCAGTTACCTGAATGCCACAATTGGGACACGATGGATTGGGCGTGGTGGACCAGTTCCTTGGTAACTGCGATGTCTCGATTTATCGATTCTTGATTTCTTTTTATGGAGACATCTGAAGAGTCTTGTTTATGAGACTTCAGTTGATTCAGACGAAAATCTAGTAGCTCGCATAGCCAAAGCTGTTGAACGTGTGCGGGAAATGCCTGGCATCTTTAGAAGCGTACGCCATTCGTTCCATAGACGCACGACGCTGCAAAGCATGTATCACAGCGGGTGGGCGCAATTTTGAATACTTATTGTAATATTATTGTGTGTATTATTATTAACTTGCAAACTACATTGTAAATAAACATTTTGTCTTTTTTCTTCATGGGTTTCATTTGATAAGTTTGCCCATTTTGCGCTTTTTTTAATCAAAAATTTCGATTTCATACCAAAAATTTTTAAAGAGAAATTTTATTGTTAAGTAATTATGAAATTTCAACAAAAGGATAGCATATATTTTTTCTGGTATGAATGAGAAATTTTGAAAATTCAAAAAGAGGCCTAATTGCCTCCCTGGTGTTTTTACCTTAATGTGTCTTTTGGTCCCAAACATTCGTATACAATAAATTTTTGTTACTGTGTGCTCTACTTACCCTTAATGTTTGTACTATGAGTTTAGAAACACCCTGTATATATATGAACAATTAATCTAATTTAACATGATTATGACATTAAAAGAAGATATCAATATAAACTTTATATAGTGCAAAAAATACGTTCAAGTCGATTAATTGAAAACAATAAATTGCAATAATAATAGTATCATGAAAATAAATTGTCTTAAACAAAGTAGATTTGAAGATACATATCTAACCTTCATTTTTGTAACTGTCCTATTCTTATATGCATTTACAAAGAAAAACAATATAAGACGTAGAAACCAAATAATACTTTTATTTCTCCTTTTTTATAGGTACTTCTTCAAAAGTGGTTCTTCCGATCATCCGGAAGATATTCTTGTTAATGCTTCTGTGCAAGTGCTCCCAGCTGTTACTCCCAAGATTCCTGAATTAATACCTTATCCTAATACTTCCGATCAGTTTCTTATAGTAGGAAGTTTCTCAGATACTTCGGGCATAGCTGAAGGATCAATTATTCCCACCGTTGGCCCTGTGAGAATATTAAGGATACAAATCGAAGAGGAAGTGGATCACTGGGTAGCACTAAGTGAGGTTAGTATATGAGATTTCTTATGTTTTTCCATAGTTGCAATAATATTATTGACTTGGATGATTCTTCTGACGGCAGACATGAGTATTTGTGTAATAATTTATGTGGTTTGACGTTATTTTCTTTCTAAATAGAATATATGTGAAAGAAATGTACTCAGTAGTTATAAGAGTATTTATTAATGTGTTTTTTGAAATTTCTTTCAATTGTTAAGGTGCATAATATATATTCTATTACTTCAAATGAATATTTGAATATATAATGAATATGTTACTTTGATTAACAATTTAACTGTTTTTTTACGTATAACAAATTGAAAGTATAAAATAAAGACCAGTTTTTTGCTAAAATATTCGTAGTATTCAGTTTAAACTTTTCTGTCATCATATTGTATGAAGTTCTTATAAATACTACCGTGAAATGGGGTGAATAGGAATAGTGGTGTGAATAGGAACGAAACTTCCCGCTCATACAAATAAATTCATTATAAATATATGTGATGATATTTTTAATTGCCAATTTTTTTATAAGAAGGTAATATCATTAAGAGTTGGGAAATTCAGTTTTTCCATGTTTGCGCCAGTACTGGGGTATATAAAAAACTGTAAGTGGTTCCTCAAAAACCTAATTTTTTCAACGTCTTCAAAACTTTGTATGTAACTGCAATATTTTTCGTATACTAAACCTAAGAGTAGGGAGTTTTGATTAATGATAGACCTGTAAACGATATGCTGTATTAATTTCTACTTATTTCTAAACTACATAACTACTACGGGGCGAGTCTTAACACGTTTTCTCTCATGGTTTATTTTTCTATACAGTAATAGTTTCATGTAATATCTGAAAAAATATTTATGAATATGTGTTGTAACAATATTTTGTTTGTTGTAATTACTTAAAAAATTCAAAGGTGCCAAGAAATTACTTAGTTAAACAAAAAAAAAAATCAACACTCAATCCAACAGACATGGAACACACAATGAAAGAATTCAAAACAAGCAAATTAATAAGAAAAATTGCACATAATTATTCTCTGATATCCCCAACATTACACAAACATCTCAAAATGTAAAACTATTTAAAAAGACAGAGATACAAACAGTACTAAGGGCTGCGTATGAGGGCTCACTATTAGATCCTATTAATACATGCAGCGATTGGGGATACTCAATATATTCACTTACCGAATGATTAGTAGTAAAGAATAACATTGAACAGGGCTGAATTTTTTTTAGATTCCAACTTCTGCAATTCGAATGCAATTTCTTAGGATAAATTTTATTTTTTCTTCAGTTTAGAGTTGTTTTCTAATTTTTAAAAAGGCATATCTTTACTTGTATATAAAATAAAAGCTTGGTTTCATAGTAACTACGTGTTCCACGTGTTCCTATTCCTCTCTTATCATTATTATTTATTTTTATGAACCCTATTAACGTTTGAATCAAAATAAATAAATATTATAAAAAAATTTTAATGGTGTTCCGATTCACCCCGCAGATAGGGGTGAATCGGAACACCATTAATATATATTCATGTATATATATATATATACATGAATACTAACAAATGTTACGTTTTTGCTTAAAAAGTAAAGAACAAAACAAGGCCGAAGTTTTTAGTAAAAAAATTAAAAGAATTAAAAAATCAAGTGTTGCTTTTTTTAACGTTAAAGTTCAAAAGTGTTCTGATTCGCTCCATTTTAATGCAGCACTTTTTATATTTTTCTCTCATTTTTTAACTCTATTCTAATATTCTCTTTATTTTTCACTGATATCGTTTTCGACTTTGCGTTTTACTCCGGAATTTATCCACATTTCATTTTAAAGTATTATTTGTCTTTCATTTTCGTAAAATTTTTACTTATTTTCTTTAAATTACACTGTTTTCCATTTTAATGTTGGAAAGTATAGCAGAATTTGATTTGATTTTTCTTTCTCCGACGTATTTGTTTTGTTGGTCTTGCGCTCTCAACTGTCATTAGCAGGGGTCGTACATTTCTGGGAATTTTTCAGGACAAATATCAGTATTTATTTATAGAAACATACATCTAGATTTAACGTACGGACTGACACTTTATTTTAAGAAGATATTTTCTATAAGAAAATACTAGTGCTGAAGATTTTCTTGGTCTTAAAATTTCAGGACATGTACGACCCCTGCATTAGTCACTTCCTATCTCCTGATTGAACGATCAAGTTGTTTGTTGCATCGTTTTGACTTTTTCGTTCCTTTTTCGAAATTATCTCATTTTCACCTACTATTATTTTTTTCCTAATTCTTTTCGATATTTCTTATTACCTACCCATTATACATACATATTTATTTTTTAGGTGAGGGATATACTTATTTCAGAACTGGGGATTTCGAAAAACAAATTTTTAGAAAAAGAAAATTTTCCGACCATCTGCCTGCGTGTCTGTGTGTACATAAACGTTCTATCATCCGAAGAAATTGAGATAGAAACTTAAAATTTTGTGTGTGCTTAGATTACAAACATATGAAAAAACTATTTAATACCATTAACCTCCATTATCCGGAACTATTTTTTCGGACTCTCGAAATATTCGTTCTGATGAAATGAACATGAAAATTTTCATTTTTTTAAGGGTTTATTTAAAAGACAAAAAATAACACAAATTTAGCATAAAGTATGTAGTCGGTCGAATAATTAGTTGCCGAAATATATATAATCTTATTTTCCACTATCTTCGATTTTTTATGACATTGTATTTCATTCAAATTTCTATTCAAAATATATTTTAATTGGAAATAAGACGCTTAATCAGACGGAGTAAACTTTTAGTTAATACGATTTTAATGTTAGGAGTTATAAGGATCTTTCTTTTATGCAATTTGGTATTACTTGAATATTTAAGTCTTTTACATAATTTATCGAAATCGGTCATCAGCAATTTATTAATAAAACGTCACTGTGTATATTAAAAATATTTAAATATACATTTAAATTTTGTTTTGAAATTGCAATGCATTTTATAAATAATTTACACGCGTTTTTTTTTTATATTTTATATTATGAATTTCCATGATGGGTGGGTATTACGGTGGCCCCCAACGACTAATTTTTTTATAATTGTACTTATTTATATAAACATATATATGTGTATTTATAAAGTTTGGCTCTGTGGTTTTTTTCCGCTTTACACTCTGGCTTGTTTTGATCATCCCAATACTCGGAATATCTTTGAAATTCCATATTTTACTCCTGAACTCTTCAATACAACAACAATTATTCGGTTGATCACTATAGATTGAAGATAAACAGAAGCATGATGACATCTGTAGGCACTTAAAAATTCACGCATTGGTTCATTGGTTCAAATTGCATGAAACTGTATTTAAAAAAAATTAGTGGTGTCAGAAAGCTTTAAGTGATGTATCAAGTCGCCTTCTCTTACCCTAATGTCGTTAAGTGGTCAAACCAGTTAAGTGGTTAAATAAGAGAAAATCTTCAGCGTCAGTTGCATTTATAAAAATGTCTTAATATTTTAAAATTTATGTATTATGCTTAAAATTAGATAAATATAACAAACAATTTGTTTATCGAAAAATAGGGTTTCGACGCAATCATTCAGTTAAAAAAATAAAAATAATAAATAAAAATAAATGAATAAATAAAAAATAAATAAACTACATTTTACTTTATACTCATACTAAACGTCTTTTCAAACATTAAAAATATTCAAGATATTTTACATATTTTCTCAAAAGAAAAAAAATCTTAAAAAAAGAAATATATATATATATATATACAGCGGACTCTCTTTATTCTGAACATTCATGGGACAGACCAAAAATGTTCAGAATATGGAGGTGTTCGGTATAGAGGGAGATTGTAAATTCATTACAACTACTATGTACGGTGACCGAGCCGATAGTTAATCAAATAAGGTTAGTTCTACGAGGTTTTTTATATTTCCTTTCTTTTAAGTTTAAAAAAGTAAATAAACATGATTTCCAATATCTTTAACCCTTCTTGAAAAAATTTATATACAAGTTTAATAATTCATAAAATAAAAGCTACAGAAAGTATTGATATGAAGATTTGTATTTTATAATCTTAGATATTTATTTATTATATGCAATTCAAAATATTAACATTAATATCAACTTTGAGTTAAATTAATCTTTGAATCCAAAAACTACATGACGGAAAAATCCATTTAGGTCGTATTAAAAGGTTAATGAATGTCCTATCACTGGCAAAAACTAAATCTGCTGAAATTAAATAGCAACAAAATTACAAGAAAATAGTTTCTTTAATTGCCATTTTTTCGGTACTTGATCAATCGAAGAAATCAGCCCAACATTCCAAATTCAGTCTAAAATTCATCTTTGAAATATCATGCTTAAACTGTTATTAAAAATATTTCACATAGAAATGTTATTTGAAATAAGGACGATAGGAGTGGATTATTTTAACATACCGCAATTGTCTCCAACTAATCAAACACTAAATTTTTACATTTTCCAATAAAAAATGTCATAAAATGGTTTCTGTTAGACCAGGCAGTGACAACAGGTGCTTCAACATTTAACTGAAGTTTCTATCAAACAAATTGAAGTATTCAAACAAATTGCAATTTCAAGTATATACTTACAATCTAGCAGTGACTTTTATCAAGTTTGTTGAAGCTTTTTATTCATCTGTAATAGTTTCCCCAAATTTCCATGATCAGAATTTGAATTCATATTGCAAACATGTGTTTAGTTTACAGGGAGATGGAGTAGAAATGGGGACCAAAAATAGCGTTCATAATAATGGGGTGTTCGGATTAGAAAGAGTTCAGAATACAGAGAGTTCATCTTTTGTTAAGTCTATGGAGTTTCGCCGGGACCGTCAGAATTTGTTCATAATACTGGGGTGTTCACATTAAAGAGTGTTCAGATAGAGAGAGTCCACTGTATATATTTTTTCTTATTTTTGGCCGGAAACGAAAATGTCCAATTTCTTTTTTTAATAAAATAATTAATACATACATAATTATTAATTAATTATACGTATTTTTATAACATACGTTAATATTAAGTAATTAAGCGTGCCCAAATTGGTTCTCAAAACCCAATGTAATGCGTAGTGCTCCACAACAGTTTTTCCATCCAAACTGTCATTAAAATTGACGGAGCGCATCGAGGCTTGACAGCAGAAACATAAATCTAATGACAAAAGTGAAAAATGACAATGTTTCTTTTTTTCGGAAGGGGGGGGGGAGTTAAAAACGAAAGAAATACAATATAAAATTGCTATAAAATAGTAATAATTATTAAATTGTTAAATAAATATAAATAATAATTATTAAATTATTAGTTATTTATTAATTATTAATTATAGTAGCAGCAGTCTTTTTAATTGCGCACTTTTACTGCATATTTGTTAAAATGTAGTTTTAGTTAGAAATATTAATTTTGTTATGGTTTTTTAGCCGCAAAGCTTGGTTTATCCAGAAGTATTGTAAATGCTAATAGTGTTATATTATTAAAAGATAAACCTGCCGAGCTTTTCTCATCTAAACGCTTCCATATTATCAATATTTTTTATCTCTTTTTTTTTTCAAATTTATGCTAAAAGCACAATTTTTACCCAACGTCCTAGGACCGGTGTCTGCCCTAGTTTTCAAATAAATTAAAATGTAATTAATTTCTCAAAGACACATAAAGATTTTTTTAACTATACGAAGTTCATTTAATTAAAAAATATTTTACTTTTAGATATAACAACCTCGATTTATCTTTAGTAATGATTTTTTTCGAAGATCATCTGTTATAGTAGAACTTTCTAAAACACTTCTGCGGTTTAAAATTAAAATGTTCTGTTAACATTAACTCTGTGGATTTTAAAGAGTGCATTATATTGAATAATATATGCATTGCTTACTTTATAATTTGTACTGACGTCATAATTCAGCCACAACTGTTAATATTAAACATTAAACTTTATAACAATAATAGTTTCATTTTAGCCTATACAGATCAAACCGAATATTTCCTCTGTAAGAAACAAGGTTTTGAGAATAAAAATAGTTTCTGTCTAGTTTCGGTCGGACCAAATTTTCAGCAGCATTTTCGCCGAAAACAGTTTTGAGTCGTAAAAGAAAAGGGAACCAAATTCTTGGTGATTCTCTAGTATTATGCGATACATCTCCTTAATTATCAATTGTTTTATTTTAATTATTATCAGGACGCGATAAAGCAAAATTAATTACAAAAACAATATTTATAATTATGATTTTTGGATAAAAATGTAATCAAAAACATATATATGGAAGTGATCAAATTGAAAATTCATTACACGCCTGTTTGTAAAAATCTGGTATTTTGATATAACTATACAAATTTTCTTGAAACTGAATACACGTAATAACTTCGATATAAGCACTCTAAAAAGCAGCGAGAATGTTATTTCTTAAATGATGGTATTTCAAAAATGTAAATTTACAATAGATTTTTTCTTCAAATTTTTCAGATTATCCTGGAAGCAGCTCCCCTTCATTCCCTAATGGCATCCGTTTACAATATGAGCTATATTTTTGCATCATCTGATAACACATCTGATAATACATCCAAATTAAATTAATCATAAAAAAAATGAATTGTGCATCGCAATGTTTTTTAACCGTCTCGTAAAAGCAAGACCCAAGAAAGGGCAGGAAAACAAGTTATGAATTCTCGCTGAGAAAGGTAATACTACTAATTTTTGTTCTGTTTAAAATATATTTTTTAAGTGTCTGTGTCTATTTCATTTGTTTTTATCATATGTGTAAATATGGCACTCTAAAGTGAAAAAAATGTGTTTTTACATTACATATATTTTTTATGTATATTAGAATCTAATTTTATTTGATAAATTATGATTGTTTTGACTACGTTTGATTACATTTGACCTTTATGGGACTACATGTAGTGATACTTTTGTACTCCGGATCATCGGAGAGTGCATACAATCTTTACACTATCTAAAACTGAGTACTAAAGTTTGAGCGTGGACCTACATTTTAGCTTACTCAGTTCACAAAATTTTGCACGAGAATGGAAGTGATGACACCCGACATTTTCAGGGATCATTTTTGCTGTTGTGATGGAGTTTTAAATGAAAAAAAATAAATTGTGCATCGCAGCGTTTTATAACCTTCTCATAAAAGCAGATATTGCAGAGTTAGTGTAGTTAAACGGTTCCCAAACTATGGATCGTGGAAATAGTCGAGGTTTGTCACAAAAATATATTTTATTTTCCATCTGTTAAAGAAAAACATAACATTTTCACCAGCAAATAGTATTTCATAAAAAATTTCTTAATTTCCATATGAAGAAGTATACGAGCAGAATATCTAGAAACACCACAATGAGCTTTGAATTATTTGATGGAGTTCAGCATACAATATTTGCGTGAACATGCTTTTTGTACTTGACTCTTTTTGAAAAATGGTATAGAAAAAAAACTGCGTGCTGAAAGTGAATTAAGGTTGAAATTAACAAATTTAAACCTTGATATAGATGCTTTCATCGATAAACACCAGTATCAGAAATCGCACTGATTATAAATTTATGTCTTGATAGAAATTAAATGTAATTTAATTAACTTTCCCGTTTGTGTGTTGTGTTGATTGTTCCAGTTATACACATGGAATTATGAATTGTTGTTTTCGTTCATACTTCGTGCGAAAGTTTGCCCTTTTCATAGGATAGCCAATAGCTTATAGAGGTCATAGAACAGTTTCCATATTGATATGCACCATTACATTGAGTGGGTCGTGAAATTTTTTTTTATTTAAAGGTGGGTCGCGTAACAATAAAGTTTCGGAACTACTGGTGTAGCCTTTTGACAATATCGAGAGCAGGGAGTTTGTGGTATATTTTTAAAGACAAAAAACAAATCATGGTATAGCTTGAGGATCATAATCTATGTTGTTCATTGAGTAATAGCGCAATTACTATGCAACATGAGCATGAGGTTAGAGTGTCATATTTCACATGATTAGCATATTAATCAGGTTTTATTGATAAATCTTTCAATGGGCTGTAAATAAGGCATGAAGTAAAATTGAATTCACTAAAAAGCCAAATAATAATGGTATACGTTAAATTTGATGCATGATGATTTAAAAGTATACAAGTAAGTATAACTGAGGAAATAAAATTCGGTATTGGTGCCGGTGAATTCTACATTTCATGCAGGCTTGGCATTGCATTCAAAATATGTAAAACAGTTCAAGCATTAAAAAAAGTTTATGAAACACTTGCCGACATTTCGAGTTTAGTTTAATAAAACTGTATACCATTTACAAGGAAAAAACAAATATCTAAGTTAAATAATTATAACTCACATATAATATATGAAAACTGTTAAAAATATTCGACCTTCTTGTAAAGCCCTTTATGGTATTCTGTAGATTGGTCTTTTCATTTGTATATTATTTAATTTCCCACTACATCTAACAAAAAATTTCTGAAAACGTGCATGTATGGTCACAAATTAATACCACTAGTAGCTTAAATGTAGGTTAATCATTGTGCTTGTAATACAATCAAAAACATGTAAACATAAATACAGAATCGACTAATATAAAGTAAAATCTATACTCGTCTTAATTGCCAAATTGGCCTTAAACAGCAGAAAGAGGCATTCAACTTTAAATGATGCCTTCTTTTTACGTGTGTTTAAACTGTAAGCTTAGGTGTGTCGTTTATAAATAGAAATTGTACTCTTATATTTTCCAGAAAAACACTTAATTTTGACATTATGTTGAATTTTACATAAGCTTTATCTTAGTGTACCAAATTGTAATTTGTTTGGCGATGCAGTTGAGAAATTGTCACGATTTAAAATTTTTAGCTTTTAATGTTAAAATTCTTATTTTTCTATCTAGCAAAATTCATGGCAATGCCGGTAGATATTTAAGCATAGCTGAAAAAATACTTTGAAAAATGTCATATAATCTTGGTTTTTACATTTCTTTAATTTTTAGAAAGAGATTCCTTTTAAAAATCATAAGTTGCAATTAATTTTGTTTTGCATTTCTTGTAAATACGTATGTTTTTAAATGAATTTAAACATTTAGTAAGTATATTGAAATGACCTTCGTTTGACTCTTCTAATAAGCGGAATAAGAATAAAAGAAATACAAAACTGAATGAAAATAAAGAATAGTATATGTTTAAATTTACAGCATACTCATTTCTGTCAAATATTGACTCCTAGGGTTTCGACCATTTCGGACAAGAGAAACATTTCGGTTATTGATTGAACCAGTCGTGCAATTCGCCCTGTACCGCCGCATCTAAGAAAAATGTTTCTTCCTTTAGAAATATTTTAACAGCCCAAAGAATATCAATATCCACAATCAAAGTACCGGTAACAATTTGGTGCTACTAAATTGGAAGCGTCAAATCCGTCGTTTTCTCACAGCCGCTGCGAAACTTTCGCGGCCAATCCCTAACAGTTATTTATTGATAATCACTTTGCAACATACACAACAACTATTCTCCTATGAATCCCAACAGGTTTGCATCCTTCTGTCTATGAAAACTGTATTACTACACGTTTGTCGCTTTTGGATGGTGTTGTAATCAATCAAGACATTTTTAATCTTCTTCCACCTTCAAACAATGAAAGCAGAATATCATTTTGGAACGCAATGCATGCTGGGATACGTATGACGTTACTTGCTCATGCGCATTTTCCATCTAAAGAAACAACTCGTCAATTTGCACTCTTTGAGCGGGTTCCATTTGAAAACGTTTTATAATTTTTCAAATAAAAACTACATATATACAGGGTGGTTAGTTATTAACGTCAGGTGTTCAGAGACTTTAGCGAGTAAAGTTTTGGGCGAAACATAACCAAATTTGATCAGCATACATAATAGACCATGGGATTTCAAATTCTTAAAAAAAAATAAAGAAAGAAAATAAAAAGTTTAAAAAATCGCCACTAGGGGCAATTTTAGCTAAAATTCGATTAAAATGCATTTAATTTGCATAAAATCAGCAATTTTGGCGCACCAAAAGTGTATTTGTGTAAATGTTGAAAGATTAAATGGCAAAAAATACAGTAAGTACATTGCAGATAAATTTTATACTGCTGGAATACTGCCCGAGTGCTGACGGTACCTGCACATTTTTCATCTCTTGTTCGACAATAGCAGTTACAACTGCGTCAACTTGTTATTGACTAGCCACTTTGCGTCCTACGCCTTGTTGCCACATAGTTTCAAATCGATGAATCATCTTTTGTAAATTTGTTATGCTCATCGGTTCTTTTGGCAAATTCTCTAATCGGTGATATTCAAGAAAAACATCATTGCAATTCTCGTTCTGCTGATAACACAGCTTGACTAGCAAAGTATAGTGAGAGTTGATAATGATGAGATCTCTCCCAACCTTTCCTTTTATACTCATTATTGCTATACACAACTGATTTTATGCAAATTAATGCATTTTAGTCGGTAAACAACGCAAAAATTGCCCCTAGTGGCGATTTTTAAAACTTTTTATTTAATTTTTTTAAGAATTCGAGATCCCATATTCTACTATGTATGCTGATCAAATTTGGTTATGTTTTGACCAAAACTTTACTCGCTAGAGGGCTCTAAACACTTGACGTTAATAACTAACCACCCTGTATATATACGTATATATTAAATTTCCATATAAAGAAAAGAACAAGCCTATCCCAATTTTGTGCAGATTCTCTTATGTAGTATTTTCAGATTTGTTAAGAAGTGATATAATATTTGATATTCAGCTTTGATGACTAGAACCCCTAAAGAGGTCCACGGAAAATTTTTGAGTTCTGTATCCTAAGTCAATTGTATCAAATTAATCAAACATGATGTAAAAAGAAGGAGTTAATATGCTGTAAGAAGACGATCCTGCTGAGCTTTTGCACAGTAAAAAAAAAAAAACACATGTTTCTTAATTTGCTAAAATGTACTGTCATCACAAGCAAAAATATACAATAAACTCTTTCGAGTAACCCAAAATTCCGAAATGTGTTTCTTTATCTTTAAAAATATACAAAAAAATATGTTTGGCACTCGGGGACTGCCGCGGTAAAGCTATTGCATAGCATTTTTTATCAACTTATGCAATTATAATTATTGATATATTTTTTATTTATGCAGTTTTTTTGTCTTTGATATTAATTAAAGTTTTTTTCTTTTTCTTTGATATTAATTCAAGTTACATTTTTTAAGCGTCATGACCGATAAGAAAACATTTTTTTTTCTTTTATTGAATAAATGAGAAGTTAATATCGTTTAAAATATTTTTATTATCGTACAATACATGTAGGTTAATCAGGAATTTTTATCATTGAAGCAATAGGTTTACGGTAAGTGAAATAAGAAACATAATTTTGAGACTTGATATCCTCTAAATATCTGATAAATACTGCGTCAATATCTGCCGAAGTATACCGAAGGATACCGTGCCCAAGTCTGCCGAACTGAAACTTCGTTAGCCGGAGTGTTAGGTTTTTTTCTAGTTACGGAATTTCTAGATTCAGTCGCCGCGCTCAAAGCTCGCGATAAAAGCTGTGCAATGCTTAATAAATTACCAAACAAAATTTGGAAGCGCTACGAAAATTAGATCGCGAGTTATAAGCATTTTTAATTTTTCGACCCTCACCGTGGCGGGTGTCCTGTAACCAAAAGTAACACTGTCTCATAATAAATTACCAAAAAAAATTTGGCGGCGCTACGAAAATTAGATCGCGAGTTATATGCAAATGACTTTAGCCGGAGTGTTAGGTTTTTTCTCGTTATGGATGTGTTAGGTTTTTTTCTCATTACGGAATTTCTAGATTCGGTCACCGCGCTCAAAGCCCGCGATAAAAGCTATGTTATAGCTTAAAAATATGATTTTAAAATTTAAAGAGAGAGTTAATATAAATAAATATTTACGAGCTGTCCGAATATTTCTGGAAACATTTTCAAGTATATTTTATAGTGCATTAACCAGTTCTCTCTGCCTAAAATATTGTTTTTTCACATGCCATTAAGTATCGAATAAATATTATCAAGTTCAAAAAACGTATTTAACTGACAAACATTCAGAAATAACAGAATTAATATTAGCATAAAAATTAACATTAATTTGTTAAAGTTGCATGCACAATTTCAAATATACATATACTATATACTATTATATATTATATAAATATACTATAGTAAAATTTTCATAGATTAAGATTTATCTGCCCTTTTTTACAGAGTGTATGTAACATACATAAGAAAAATAAATATTTTCCAATAGGATGGCTTTTTCCCTTTTTTCCGTACCATTTCGTAAATTAAATTATTATGGTGTTACCGTTTGTTAGAGAGCTATCATTTTCTGAGGTAATCATTCGAGATACTATCTATTTATCTAAGCAAATATTTATATATATTGGTACATCACTTTAAATAATTTTCTTAAAGTAAATTGTAATTTTTTTTTATTAAATTTTGAGTATACAGTTTATTGAATGACTGTTATAGTAAAAATGAATTTCGGCACTCCATCGTAACATTAATTGTATTCTTTTATTTAGAGAGATGGCATTGGTATTCGTTGCAAAATATCCACGTTGCTGATGAATGGAATAAACAGTGAAGACAACTCAGGGACGTCCAAAGTAAGTTTTTATGAATAAGAATAGAGTTTTATTCCGCAAAAATATAATATTTTAAATTTTCAAATTCCAAAAGAGGAAGTTGTTAGCCATACTATGCAATTCAATAATGTGAATATTTTGAAATCAGAAAATCATGATTGTAGCATATACAGTCGAACTCGATTTAACGAATGCTTTCGGACCATAAACATTAATCATTAAATCGTGGTTATTCGTAATATCGAGGTCCAAAATGAAAAAAAAGACTGTGTTTACCTTATGGATTAGCTGTAATAAGACATTACACAAAAAAATCCATAATTAGAAATTGTAATGTTTATTGTACTTCAGGTCCTTTTTGGTTCTTTGTAGGTGCTATCACAAAAATGTGGTAATCACTTCCTTGGTAGCTTTTCAATGACATACTCTTAAAGCAAATGTGCAGTAATTTCAAGAAAATTTCCGACGAAGTTTCCGCGAGAATCTGAAAGAAATTTCCGTGGAAATTTTGTCGTGATAAAAACCAGTTTGTGGTTTGACAAGTGGTTTTGACAAGTCTGTGGCTGCGCCCTCTCCCATCAAAAATTACTCCGTACAAACATTTATTCTGTTACAAACAAGATGGATACATCATTTGAAAAGCAAACAAATATTTTTGTAACTAAAATGAAAACCAACAAAATACTATTGCAAAAATTCTTTAATTCGGGGTTTATTATTCGTTAAATAACAGTTTTTAGCTTCATTTTTGTTCAAGGAAAAGGAAAATTCGTTAAAGCACAAAATTTGTGAAACAGGGATTCGTTAAATCGGGGTCCGACTGTTTTAATACTTCAATAGAGAAATATCGAAAAAGTAAGGTGACGTTGTGGTAAAACGACTTAAATCTAATAACAATACTCTAATTACCAAAAATATAATAACAGATTGTGAAAAAACCCAGAATATAGAAATTTTACTAAACGTATTATCTATAATAATGTCCAAGCATTCGTAATGAATCCAAATAATAAATCTATACTAATAAAATATCAAATCATTTTGTTTGTCTGTGTGTGACTGTGTGTGTGTCTGCGTTGAATAGCAAAGATTGCGGCACGTACGAGATTCAATTTATTTGTGAAGATTATCCAAGGTCTCTCTTAATGTACCTGACCATCCAAAGACCCTTCTAATATTTAGTTAAGAAATTAATTAAAATTCCTTAATTAGGAGAAAGGAAAAGTACTCATAATTCATTTAGTGTATAGATTTTTATCAAACCGCAGACTATTTTTTTTGAAAGCTCAAAGAAAAGGAGAACGGTTAATGTAAATAGAGGGTTGTAATAGCGATTAATGTACTGGGCTTTCCTTTTTATAAAGGACTGTATTTCAATTTCTTTTGGGGCTAAAAACTCAAAAATTAGATAACTATAATGGTCATTCCATGTCAAATGAGCAAAAATGTAAAAAAAGCCGTGGCTGCATAGAATCCGATTTTAATAAAATTTGAGATACGTGTTCATTTCACATTGAAATGTATGTGTGCACAATATTTTGACGAAAAATAAATTATTTTATCAATTTTGGACATTTAAAAAACTTGTGATATAGAATAGCTTGTGGATAATCGTCGAAAGTTTCAAGTTTCAAGTTCTATATTTTGAAAACTATTTAACAAAAATGAAGTTTTTTTCTAATATTGAAATCTCTGGATATCAATCTTTATATTTATTGAGTAACAATAATTTGGTAATATCATAATTAATCATAAATTGGTTGTAAATATTGAAATTTTGTAATTTTTTTTAAAATTTTGAAATGTTATAAAAATCAAAGGATTTAAAAAACATCTCTGAAATTGTTGCAATATGTAGTACTATGTATGAAGATCGAATTCTCAAAGTTTCAAACATGTTATTTATTTCCTTCATCTTCAAAAAAACTTAGAAACTTTAAAAAATGTAACAAAATCATAATTATTCCTCTTATGTTACCTCAAAAAATAATTAAAGGACAACTCCTACAACAACAATATTACACGTACATAAGAATCAATAAGTCCATGACACACTAAAAAAGTTTCAATACTGCCTTTTTAATTTCTAACATAACAAAAATGGGTTAAAAAAACTAATATTTGAGACATTCTAAAGACAATCTTTCTTTGAAAACACGCGCTTTTTTGCAAATTTCTTGTTAAAATAGACGTGTGCTGCCATCTATGTTTATTACTTGAATTTAAGATTAAAAACAAGTTATTTTAAGAAGAGAATCGTTTTTCTTCTATACAAATTAAAAATATGCTTGAGGCAAAAATAAACTGAAAGCAAGAATAAAACTCCGTATACTTAAAATGTACACTTTTACCTGTAATATCAAAGAGTTTAAAACTTTTAAAAGCTTTTATTCGTCTCGAAAAAAGTGAAAAAAATGTTGACTTTTTAATCAGCAGTTTTTACTATTTGTTTTTTTTCTCATAAAGGAATGAAAAAGGCAATAATGAAATTATAGATGTATTAAATATATTCAATTAGCTATAATGGCAAAAAAATTTGAATTTGGAAAAGTGTCCTTCATTTTAAAACATATAACTGAAATATTTTATTTTTTCCATGATTTTATTTATTACTTATATATTTTTAAATTATAAAATAAAAATACAATTACTAAATTATGCTAATCTGTTACTTATAGTTCATTCTTAAGTGTAAATAATTTTTATTACAATCTTTCCATTTCTTAGGCAAATAATCAAACTTGAAATTTCAAGCATGTATACAAGACCTCGATTTCGTCTCAACTTTAATGTAATTTTTTATACTGAAATAAACTAGTCTGAACTCTACTACTTTGCGTTTCCTCGTAAATGATTGTGATCTACTTATATGATGATTTTCAATAAAATCTGTGACATGTTAGCCACATCTGATTTGCTCATTTGGTGTGGAATGACCCATATGCAGAAAAAAAACCTATTTCAGAAATTCTAAAAAATATTTTCATACTCGTGTAAATAGTTTAAAAATCCGTAAAAATCCATTCATAAAATCTCCTTTTATTTCCATTCAAAGATTTTCTTAAAATCATTCTGAACGAGAGGATTCCCTAGTGGGAGAAAAGAGATCGGAGTGAGGATTCGAACCATGCATGTCTTGTCTGAAGGTACAACTGTGAAAGGTTTGGACATTTACACCATGAAATTATACATATAAACATAAAAAAAGAAAATAACATGATTACTAAATATTTGTACATAATATTGCAAAATTTAAAAATTATGCAAACATAAAAAAAATTTATGAAATTAATGCTTCGATCTGACCTAACTAAAACATCTACCTAAAAATATCTTTGCTAGGTAGATTTTGGCAATGCATGTTTTCCTGTTCATTATTGGATGAAGCAATAGCTGATTGGTTATGTAAGGAACTTTAGCATTTCAGTTTGGAATCAGTATGAAATTTTTTTCCTAATGAAGATCTGAGACGAATATCGAAACGTTGAACTTCTTAACTTTAATGTTTGTCTAGTTTAAGCTCACAGGCTATCAAAACCTGTGGCCTTATGTGCCCGCCCACTCTGCATGTATGTACATTTGTTCATGCGTAACACGATAAGTCATGATAAAATATTCCATCCACTTTAATTTTGTATATAGGTATATTCTGAAAAGGCGCTTCCCTGATTAGTTTTTGGAGTTCGTTCGATATGTATAAGAGGGGAAACGGGGAACTCATGCCCCTCTCCTTACCTGATATAAATGGGTTTTTCAAGTAGAATTATCAATTTTCGTTCAAAATTTAGATATAGGATTGTTCTGATGAGGCGCCTCCGTGATTGATATTAGATTTTCGTTGGATAAATATAAACAGGGGAAAGGAGGGCTAATGCCCCTCCCCATGATTTACATGAATGAGTTTTTCATTCAGAACTATCAGGTTTAGTTCAAATTTCAGACATAGGATCATTCTGATAAGGGCACCGCCATCATTAGCTTTGGGAGTTCATTGGATAAATATAAAGAGAGGAAGGAGGCTAATACCTCTTAAATTATATAAATGGGTTTTTATTAAGAATTTTCCGATTTGCTCTGAATTTTGGATATAGACTTTTTATACGATAAAGCATGTCCCTGATTAGTTTATGCGATTCCATGATCAAGTATAAAAAGGAGAAATGAGGAGAGCTGTTTCCCTTCCTTAATTTGTTTTTTCAACGGAATTAAGCCTAGAAAATATAAGGCTGTAATGTACAACTATGCGTAGCCTGCGAACTCAATGCCATCAGTTTAACTAAGCAATGCTCTCTTTATTAAATTTTGCAAAATTCTGTATATCATTTAGTAACCATGTTACTTTTAATGTCAAGTCTATTTTCAAGTCTATTCATATTTTTATCAGAGATCTAATCATCTAACTGTGCTGGAATAAAGCAAAAGTGAATGGATTTAGCAACATTGAAATTAATTTTCTTAATTACTCTTCACATATTCAGAAAAAGTAGAAAAATAATACCCAATTGATCGAAATCATATTAAAAAGTTAAAATATAGAATTTATAAATTTGGTAGTTCTAACTTTAAGTTATGGTTGTGTTTTTCACTTATTCATATTATTTATAATTGCTGTTCACTTTTACAGGAAGAAAATATATGCCAATGCAAATGTGAGGAAAGATTTACATTTTATACTACAAAAAATAGGTAATTCTTCTTTTATAAACTTAAATAAAATAAATATTTCCTTTTAATTTAAAATGTAGGAATTCTATTGAAAATAATAATATATCTTTATAGATTTCATTCCTAAACAATATGGAATGCTGTGGAAATAAGTGTAAATTATATATTTTTTCTGACGTCATAGATTCTTATAAGTATATTGAATGTGATTCATATATATCGAAACAATAAGCTATTTTTTAAAAATTGTCCTTTGATTCATACTTCCATTTGCACATTTTCACAAAAAGGTTCAAAATATGTTTACATAAGTTGCAGTTCCGCTCTCATTTTTAAATGATTGTCTCTCATTGACCAAATCCGTGTAAAAATAGATAAAATTTGGATCAGTCCAAAAATTTTTACAAAAAAGACATACATTGTAAAATCGCCGATCTTTTCTAACAAAACTTTAAAACCAGTTTTTTTAAAAATAAGAATAGATTGAAAAGCAAGAAAAAAATATAGTAAAACCAATGAAAGTGAACCTGCCTCAGATGGAATCCTGCTTTACACGGAAACTTTGTTGATCCATGCAAAATGAATTTAGTAATACCTGCGGAAAAAATAGATTACATTTGCACCTTATAAGAAAGAAATTTGTCTACGCCGCTTTTTTTCCAATATGATTTCGTTTTTTTAGATATTTTACTGAATAGAATTTTTCAAAGATCCCAATACTTTGAATACAGATTAACAATATTAAAGGATAAGTGAAACATTTACATATAAATATGGATACATTAAATAAAACTAATATATCACACTCTTTGGCGCCTCTATAAAAAGTACTTTTTATTAGCTTCTACATATAAACCGATTTTTTAACCATATCGATGTAAAATACTATGTAGAAACTCAGTCAGGCCGGACTGATCTATGATTTTAAATTTTTTCCATGTTGGGCAGAACTTTTTTTCCATGCATGGGTTCGAGACAGAAACTAGATATTTTGACTTGTGCATATCATCAACATATTTTGAAAGTAGGTTATCTATTCACTGCTATTTTAGTTTAAAGGGAATGAACCGCCTTAAATTGACATTTAATTACGTAAAATTTGTGGATGATCTCTACCTTGCATTCAAAATGAATCAAAATCTCGTCGCTCAAAGGCATGGATAAATGGTGTAAGTCACTAACTTTGGATTTTAGTATCTGTGTGTATTTTGAAGACATTGGGGTGACTTTTTTTGTTCTTGTTGTTTGCCTGTTTCAGGTATTAATAAGGAGAAGTTTCCTATTTGGGAATATTGCTCTACGGGAGGCCGCACAAAAATTTATTTTCTAAAATAGAGTCCCCATTGCAACTTAAATACTATTTTTTATGAAACTTGCTGATTTTAAGTACGTGTTTATAAGCAATATTTAAGGAAATAGTCTATTGTTTCAATATTTATGAATAACACTGCATATAAAGTCTTAAGTTTCAAAATTTGCCTTACAAAAATTTTAAAAATCGAAGTTTCCGTATCAATTTTTTCTATTGGAGAACTTGTATATACAATACAACATTCTGTAGTAATAATAAAAAGTTTTGTTGTGTACTTCTTGCATTGTAAAATCTTCGTCTACAATGAGAATCAATGGACGGAGTCATAGAGTTCGCGTTTTCCCAAAATTTGTTTTTTCCGCTAAAGGCAGGTTTGAAACTCACGTCTTTATATATTTTCCCCCCATTTTTATCTTTCTTTACCTGAAAATATTTCATGTATAACATTTAAAATATTAAGGTCAATTAATGCCGGTATAGAAATAATTTTATTTTAAATAAATGTTAACGAATCAGTTAATTAATCATTTATTATAAATTATGCAATTTTTAATGACGTTAATTAAAATACATAAATTACACTTTTATATTTTACATAACGTATTTCTATAAAAGTATTTGCTTTAAATTTTGTATAATTAATTACTTTATAATTAATGCGAAGTATTATGGTAGAGAAGTTTGTAGTAGACATTAAAGATGAAATGAGTGCAAAATGAGGCCAAACTAACTCAAACACGATTTTATGATAAACTACTTTTTCGGGTTAGAATTCAAAATGAAAAAGAAAAAAAAAATGGTATTCGCACCCAAAATTTAAAAGAAAAGTTGACAAACAAGTAAATATGTATATAAGCTTCCTAAAAGCTTAAAATTCTCTTTTGAAGGGAATAGAATTGCCATGATTGACATAAAATGAAAACTATTCTGCCTGATTCTTAACCTATTACTCCATTTTAACATAAAGAATCCGTTGGGTGTTTTTTGTCTATCCTCATTTTCTATTGATGTTTTTTTAGGATTTTGTTCATCTGATCAAACCCTATTAGTCCCTGCCCTCTGTCTGCCTGTCCGTCTATCTGTCACAGAGTTTATTCACAAAAAATGCATAAGTCAGAATTTTCAAATTTTGTGTATTTACAGCTGAATACCTCTTGTTACCGAACAAAGAAAAATAACATTGAAAAAAACTATTTTAAAAAAATTAAGTATTATCAGTTCATTTTTATTGTTTTTTTTTCTTCAAATTGTTGCACACAATTTTAATTAGATATAAAAATGATTATGTATGTAACATAAATTAATCAATGAAATAAATCACGTGAAAAACACGCTTATTTGTTTTTATTTCATCATATTACATCATATTTATATCATATTTTCACACGAGAAGTAAAATAATTTTTTATTTAAAAAATTCCTATTAGTTTAAATTACTGGCAATCTCTGGAAACAAGTTTGTATCCCTTAAATTTATGGTAAGATTTGCAATATTTTATTATTATTCATAATTTTGGTTGCTTGCGTATCTTCACTAAATCTGCAAATTCTGATAGAGAAAACGGCAAATCTTTGCGTTCAAAGCAACTTTTAGGGTTAGAATTCAGCATTCTTCTCTGGTGGATAATTTCCAGGGAGCGCATTACTAAATATAATGTGCTATCTTTTATGCAGAAATGATTAATTTTTTATTATCAATTTCCAAATGATAATTATCGATTATATTATTGATAAAGTGCTTTGAAGGTGATATTAAATGAAACCTCCTGTGCAATCTTCAATCACATTTACGCACTTGTTTTTTAAATTGCAGAAAAATAGAATTTATATCTTTTTCCGATTGATGTACAATGACAGTCCAAAATAATAAGAAATGTGGCTTTTCCAATTTATTGCCATCGGTTAGCAGTAATAACAAATCTGCTGTTTTAAAGTATTTTTCATGGATTTAAAAATTAATCAACCTTTCCGAAAGAGGTATTTGGAACTGATATTTACACGCCTGCTGATTTTTTAAATGGTTATATATATTTCTCCAATTGATTTTTAAATGTTATTAACATATTTCTACTCTTTGCTTAAGATATAATTACTTAAAAGTGTATGGTTAAAATGGAATATAGTTTCTCAGGCTCTAAAAAAGAGCCCGAACTCATCTATAGAAGCGGTGATAGTAGTACTTGTTAATGCAATACTTCGATTTGAAAAGCTTGTATTTCAGTGTGCTTTAATTAGAATACCTAATGAACAATAGGATTACTCACAAAAAGATAATACTTAATACAATAAACTTCTTAAACACACTAATTCTATTTTTAAAAAATACATATTAAACAGACATCTAATACAGTTTCACGTTCAGTATTTTAATGTTCTTTAATTTTTTTAATCTTAAAAAGTTAAGATTCAATTTAATGATTTATTTTATAATAATAAGAAATAGTAGCTTTTCAGCAATTATTTTCGCGGTATTGATACTGGAAATTTAATTTTTGGGTGCTACGTGTTTAATCCGACTAAAAAACTACTGTTAAATAATATGATTAAATGCTATTAATGTATGATTTTAAATATCACATTCAATGACATTAAACACGATACACATGTTTAAAACGTCATCGAGTGATTTTTAACTACACCCTCTTTTTTTGTACTTTTATCAATGTTTTACTAATTTATTTGTTCTTTCGTTATTTAATGTAAAAATTACGTCAACATATATAATTTTGATATTGGGTTAGCCAATTTTTATAATTTGACGAAATCGGTCGACGGGATAATCAAGTACTACAATTTTTTTTTAATTTTTTCTGTCAAACGTCATGTACAATGTGTCCTCTAATGTCCGTTGTCATCCCAACTATTTTTGAGCGGCAAGAGCTATAGTCATAAAAGTGATGTCTAGCTATTGTAAAGTAGCCATACACTACAGAATGAAACCTCCTACAGTGCCACCTGGGGGAGAACCGTGTAGTTAGATTTTTTATTTCGAAAATAGAAAGTGATAGGAGACAAAAGTGATATATAGAGTTGTAATGAAGAATACAGTGGTTAAAGCACGCATTTGTTATTTCGTGGATTCCATCACTGTGACGTGACAAAATGATCTTAAAAAAATGACAGAAAGTTACAACACACATATCTTTATTTGAAATGTTCAAAGTTATCACCGCCACCTTCAATGCCTATTTGGATGCACATTTGTCCAAAAGTTAATCATTTAGCTTTTTAGTCAAGTATGGTGACGTCACAAATTAGGAAATTACAAAAAAAAAAAAAAAAATGCTTATTTTAACAGTTCTCTTTTTTGTATTAATGCCTATAAGGTGTTGTTTCCTATTAAATCGATGATCCTCTACAACTTTGTATATCACATTTACCCTATCTCTTTCTATTTTCAAGATAAGAATGCGAATTCTGCAGAACTCCACAAAGTGCCTTTGTACGTGGTTTCATTCACTGCGCGTAGCAAAAGCAACTTCTATATAACTAGATCCAACTTTTATGACTATCGCTATTGCAGTTCATAATTTGTTGGGGTGAAAACGAACTTACTAGCGGGCACACTGTATATAAATATAACTACACAAGAAGATTTAAATTGTATATAAACTGATTCAGATTAAAAAAAGCTGTCCTGTCATATTATTACTTTTACTGAATGTATACTTCAGATTTTATAATATTAAAATTTTAATAGCATTATTTAAATTATAACATTATAAATTTAAATATAGTTTAATAAACTTAAATATATTTTAATAAATTGATATAAAGAAACAATTTTCCACAATAATACAAATAAAATTTCCTTTTTTTTTTTTACAAACTACCAGATTTTTCTTAGAGAGATTTTTGAGGAGAATAAACAAAAATGAATACTTTTATTTTCTAAATGTAAAAGATATATCATCATGTATAACATTATAAATAGTATATAATTTTCTTTTTATGTAATAAAATGTGATTTTTATTTCTGGATTTGTTCTTTCAGTTATCTCTCCTATTTATGTAAACCCTGAAGTGTCACTGTCGTGTCTCAGAAAGAAGAAAGTACTTACCGACCACACTATCCATCTTCAAAAATTTCCCTACTATTAATGTTAACTGATGTTAAAAGAGAAAATGTATCCAATTTTCCTCCAACGAAGGAAATTTTGCTCAATAAATACACCTGTATTCAACCTATATAACCATTAAATAAAATTAATACAATCGATGTATGATGTTGTTTATTTGAGTTACACAATAATATTTTTGTTACACTTTTTAGTCGATGTTGCGATTAGTATAAAATACCTCATCACAATAATAAAAATGTATCAATATATTCAATTTCAAAATCAAAATTTAATATATACGTATTATTAATATTATATACGTAATATTTAATATATACTATATGTATGAAGCAAAACTGAGATAAGATGAAAATATGATAATAAATCCTGTGCCAAACTATTATATTATATGTTATTAAAATAATAATAAGGGTACAAAGATGTTTTCGTACCAATCGATTTTTCTTCTTAATAGCAAGTAAAGTAATGACCATTTTATTGAAATTAAAATTGCAGATTTTTCTAAATATACGTTGCACTTCTAAATGAATTTCTTTTTAATATCGGGATTTTAACGTTTGGTAGTATTTATTACACAAAACTTAAAATTATAATTAATACATAAAATGAAAAAGAAACCCAAAAAGTTTTACCTACAAGCTTACAAGTACTCAATTAGAGCAACTTTCGTCACACGGCATACATCAAATCGATAGCTCAATTCTTCCAAAACATTGATTAGCAAAGAAGTTCTGTTTAGATGTTCACCCGATCTTTCGCCATGTTATTACTACCTGTTGAGATTCATAAAAGATCGTGTGTATATGTTCCAGTACCAGCTGACCAATGCAACAGTTTCAACAATGACCCCACAAACACTAACGAACGATTGAGAAGAAGTGAGCTATGGACTATGTATGATGCGTGACAAATGATGCTCACACCGAAAACTTGTTAGCTTGTTGGTAAAACTGTTTGAGTTGCTCTTTCACTTTCTGTATTGCTTATAATTTTAAGTTTTATGTAATAAATACTGCTTAGCGATAAATCCCGGTATTTAATTAAAAAAACATCATTTATTTTCAATGTACATTCTTATTAATTCAGCATTCGAAAGCAAAAAAATCAACTTAAATGCAAAACTGACTTCTAGTCAAATCTTTCTTTTGTTTAAAATATTAGAATATCTAAACGAAGAGTATCAAATTAAAAGTTGATATTTGTTTTTATAGCGAATATATAAATAAAATTAATGAAATTAAACTATGTACAAATTGTTTAAAGAGAATATTAACATTGGGTTTTCTAATTATATGTACAAATTTTCCTTATTTTCCATTTCAAATCCTTTTGTTATTTCTCTTATGACAGAAACGTTTTCTTTGTTTTGAGGGTTTCATATAAATATTAATAGGAAATGTATTGCATTAATTAAAATAAGAAAAAAAATTCAAACATAAATTCATTCCTTAGTTTACAATGACGCTTAAACAGTGCGGCAGTTTGAAATTTTCATGATAATAGAAATGCTACACACAATGATATGGCTTATTTAATTAAAAACGATTTATTTGTAAAATATTAATTATTTGAATAAAAAAATACAGGCATTATTAAAAATTGTCTTTTTTGAAAATAGTACCCTTATTTGTTGCAAATTAAAATATTATCAAAATATTAATACTAATTATTTTCATTTAAAATTTTCAGATCCAGTCAACAATTTAAATTGTAAAGATTATATTTAAAAAAAATAGAAACAAACAGTGGAGGTTTAATATTGTAACATTTACCTTAAATATAATTATTAGACTTCAGCTTTTTTCGTTTTCTACTAAATAGAATTTGTTTGATAAGTACTGTAAAAGAAACATGCATGCAGAATTATTCATAAAGAGTATATAATTATTATACAAGGTGTCTCCATTCAACGATGCCCAGTCTAATATAAGGTATTTATTCCGAACCGACAGAAACAAACATTTTTCAAATGGTTAAAAAAAACAGTATGTTTCCAAAATCGGTACTCGGTGTAGCCGCAACACGGAAACTATGTGTGTCCTAAGTGCATCTGTAGAAGACAATCACGAGGGAGACGCCGACAAAGTGGAATCCGACACATATTTCATAGGGGATATACCCGGAGACACAACGCAGGTCATTAAAAAAAGATATGTGTTGTGCTTTCACGAAATCTTGAGCATTCCTTGGAACACGTGAGGAGCCACTATTCTTTTGAAAGATAGTCCGATGAATGTCTTGAAAAAATAGGTACAACTTTGGGCTCCAGCAGTTTATTGATGCACCTGTTGGTGTTCATACTATTCATAATTCGCTGCAATATTCCATGACATTCGATCCTACCCTAGAATGTAGCCCCGTTTTTTAGTTCACTATGAAACTCAATAATGAACTGCAAAAGTTGGTGTTCACCATCATAGCGTCTAACACTAATGCGGCCATCATGGAATCACAAAATGTATCGGGATGTCTTGGAAAAACGCTTGTTGCCCATCTGTCGGCCCAGGTGTCGATGGTTTTACCAAAGAGGGATCCCTTATAAAGTAGTTCTTGGAGACATCCCACGTGTAGCAGATGTCGAGTAATTGACGAAACAAACGATGATACAGTTGTAGTAGTTGATTAATGAGCTGTTAACTATCTAAATAATGCTGTACGGTCCTTCAGGGCAACGCAGGAGAGTCGTCTATTATTGGACATCTACTTTCGCGGTCCACTTCAAGATTTCAGAATTCTACGAATCTCGTCGGTACATTGCTTCGAAACTTGCATTACTAAGCTGCTGTTATGCAACACACGAACTGTTATTGCGTGATAGGAATATCATCCATTACGACCGTCAATATTTCTCTGACTCATTCAAACTCTGTTGGTATTTAAAATGCACTTTATTATTGTTGTATTGTTGGTATTTAAAACACTTTCGTTGAAAAGGCATAATTAAAAGAGTGAGTCTAAAATAGGAATTTTTCTATAATCCAACCGTAATAATGCGAGAAAGCTGTCTTTTGTAATAAAATGGAAATTCATGAAATATTAAACCAATCAGCAATTATCTTTTACCCCCGCAAGGGGGTCAAAATTTTAAAAAAATCACAAAAATAGGATTTTTGTAATTTTTTGTTTAAATTATGCAGTTATACAAATTTTAATTTCTAAAAGAACATAATGACTACAGGAACACATTAGAAATGTCCGGAAAAAGATTCATTCATGTAAAATCAAATTTTTTACTGCCGCAAAAAAAAAAAAAAAAAAAAAAAAAAAAAAAAAAAAAAAAGGAATGGCAAAATCTTAAAACATTCATTTTTCTAATCTTTGTAATAATTATAATAGAATTAATTACATCTATTTCATATCTACTATCATATTGTTATAAAAATCTAGTAATTTTGATAACGATTTGTAATAGACCAGAAAAAATAAAATCATTTATTTCCCTTGAAATTTTGTTCCACTACATGTCAGCAAGAGAAAGAGGTTCATGCACTGCAAATCACAAACACAATATAAAATTACTGAAGTATTTCATTAGCTAAAATACATAAATGTTAAGCGGTTAAATAAAGCTAAAATGGACATGTATTTAATGTAAATAAATTTTATTATTTGACATACTTTTCAATAAAGCTAATAATTCCTTGAGATGCCAAAATGGATATAATGTAATCCTTCCTCTGTTCCGGTGTACAACCTTTAGAAACATCTTCAACTGCCATAATTTTTATCATTTTTTCACTGATTCAGTGTGACAATGGAGCTTATAAGAAAAGATAACTTTAACTGAACTTTCCAAACTCATAAGAACAGTGAAATCGTCAGTTGATATGGCATTTCCTTTAGTTCAGAGTATTTCCTGTTAATTAAATCGGTACAATTTTTAATTTCTGGAACAATAATCTGTCAGAAGGCACTATTTGAGTAGATACAATTTCTTCTCTTCATGGGTACAATCCAAATGTTCATGCGCTAGCACTTCAATGAGTATATCGTATTTGCGAAATAGGCATTTCGCAAAATTATAGGTAGTATAGAAAAGATAGAGATGTAAATATATAATTATTGTAATGAATATTGGAATATATATATTTTTTATCCAATAAAAGATGACATTTTATGGACTATTCAAATTTATTAGAGACACAAATATTTAAAATAAAAACACTTGAAATACAATACTTGAAAGACATGTCTTCATTACAAATAGAAAACGAAATGGTAATTCAGTAAACAAATGTAATATTTCATCGTGAAACAATCATGGGCAGCTAGGCCTTCTCGACCATGTGATCAAGTATTTTTTTAAATGCTTGTAGACGATGTATAAAAAATTTTACAAAAATCACCAATATTTCATCACAAAGATAAACGTGAAACAATCATGGGCAGCTAGGCCTTCTCGACCATGTGATCAAATACTTTTTAAATGCTTGTAACCGATGTATCAAAAAATTCACACAAATCACAAATATTTTATCACACAGATAAACGTGAAACAATCATGGGCAGATAGGCCTTCTCGACCATGTGATCGAATACTTTTTGGGAAATTACACTTTCTTTAAGGAAATTTCACAAACACATGAAACCGAAGAAAACACACAGACGGTTAGTCAGCACAACTTGATCTTCTTAGGAAATTATATCGTTAGAACAAGATAGATGCAAAAAGATCAACACTTAGAGAACTATAACTCACTAAAAATATAAATTATCACTAGCCCACGCTGCAAAAAAGGCTTTTTTCCACCTAAACTGTAGCGCGGCTTTTTCGCGCCACCTCGTAGCTTGCCGCTCTTTTTCCACTGATGCCAAAAAACGTTGAGAAGAACTGAGGGAGAAAAAGGTTTTCTTCAGTGACTGCTTCTTTTTTCTCCCTTCGCACACTGGAGCGGAATACAAGTGTTTTGCGTATTGCGTACTGGCTGTGGGAGAAATAAAGACTTGTTTATTTTTGTACTGCGTTTTCTCTGCCGATTGATTTCGTGAGTTTTCGAAACTTGCTTAAATATGTAGAGACTTTTTCTCTACAGGTAGTACAACCTCTGGTAGATGATTTGACAAATAACGAAAGTTATTAACAATATATTTCCAAATTCTGGGCACCATAAAATTACGGTGGATTTATTTTAGTTGTGAAGCAATTGTTGCAGTACATTTTCAGTGCTTCTGTTCTACTAAGGGAAATTCAGGGAATTAGCTTAACTATTCCAACGCACGGTCTCAAAATTCAATTAGGAACTGTAATCCTCCAGGCTTGAGATGTTGTTCCAGGGCTATGGAAAGAAAAATTAACTGAACACTTGTCTGAAAACAACTTGAAGTTTTCCAACTTCTGCTCAGTTATAAATAGTCATTACCATCGGCTAGGAGATCAGATATAATCTACATAAACTCTGTAAATGGTAATTATTCACCAAACAAAAGGGGTGTGCAATATCGGGACAATATGACTGAAAACCTTTCATCTGTTTATCAAAATCCCGAAACAAAAATTCTCAGCATAAATATATTGAAATGAGATAAAGAAAGCCATTGAAGTGGTTTTAACTTGTTTTAAGGCGTTTGTATAGTACAATCTTTCCTTTCTGGGTTACAGATAGTCCCATGATATGCGATTGGAATTATTTTGGTAATTAATATTGCATTTCCTTTTTCAAAAACTGTACAATGTCATTGCATATAGATATTGCCTTAACAAATGATAATGAAAAGTAACCGAATTAAAGGAAACCTAGTTCAACCATGGTTGAACCATGTTTCAATTTACATTCTGATACCCTGCTTCTTTTTTGAATTCGTGACGATTACATGCCGCCCCCAAACTTTTTAATCTGGCCGAGAGTTTTATTTTTAGAGTCTATGAATTATGTATTAAACATGTTACAAAAAGTATATTAAAAATTATTTACCAATATTATACAAACATATACAAATTTTACCCGTTTGACGAATCAGTTTTTTTTTACGTTAAATATTTTTAATATGTATGCTATGCATTTTCTCGATCAATTAATATTTAAGTTATAAAACAGGTGAAAAAAGCAAATTCAACTGAAAAGGAAATTAAAGCGTGAACGCTCCAATTTTTAAAATCACTGCCTTCCGCATGATTAAAATTGTCCGCTTTAAGTGTGTTTAAAATTATACTTCACGAAAATTTCATTTACAACATTTGATACGTTCACATGTGCAAGCATACATTATAAACATAAATGCAAAGTATATTTAGATATTAAAAGTCAAATATATATTTCTATTCCCCATGCGCAACTTTCTGTAACTTTTTATTATTACTATAGTGGAATTTACATTTGTTCCAAGAATTTTCTATTGTTTTACAATTATGCGAATTCTCCGATTCCAGTAAGATTAATACAGAAAATTATTTCACATTAAATATTGTATATTATTTTATCTTTGACCGAAATATAAATATTAATAAAGATATTAGATTTCAATATATTTAGGATATACATGTTAATAGTCATGAAAATCAAATTTACGTAATTTAGATTTTTTTTTTAGAAATTTTATTACAGAGTAGCATCATTAAAATACTAAGCGATTGTGAATTTTTATGTGTGAACAAAGATGAAGATTAGAAAATTTACCATTGACAGAACGTTTTTTATTAATGTTATTCATTTCTATGTATAATGGATTAACTTCTATTTTTTAAAGAAATACAAATATTGTTACGAGATGCGTTTTAATCATAGTTAAAGTATTTTGAAAAAGAACTTTAGTCCTTAATGAATTCGGTACACTTATGGAGATATTTTTCTAATTTATTTTCTGGGGTGACAGTTAATCGATTAATACCTCTAAATAATATAAATCTCTATATATGTTATATGCATAAAAATATTTATATTTAAAATTTGGTACCAAACATAAGGCGCATAATTACCAAAAGTAATTCGTTTGACGAGTCATTTTTAATATATGTTAACCATCTTTAATATCTTTTATTATATATTTTCTCATTTAATTAATAATTTAAGTTATAAAACAGGAAAAAAATACAAATTAAACTGAAAGAGATATTAAAGCATGAACTCTCCAATTCTTAAAACTACAGCTTTCTGCATGATTAAAATTATCCGCGTTAAGCTTCTTTAAATTTCTACTACATGAAAATTTCATTTACAATATTTGATAAGTGCTCAAATACAATCATACACAGTAAACATAAATGCAAATTATATTTAATCATTTAAACTCAAATAGATATTTCTATACCCCCTGCGCATCTTTCCGTAACTTTTCATTATTACAAAAGTGGAATTTTCATTTGTCCCAAGTGTTTTCTATTGCTTCATAAATATACAAATTCTCCGATTCCAGTATAATCGTTACAGGAATAATTTTTCACATTAGGTATTGTATTAGGTATCGTACATTATTTTTTTATCTTTGAGTGAGATATAAATGTTAATAATGTATGAGATTTGAATGTATTTAGGATATACATGTTAAAATTATGAAAACAAACTTATGTAATTTTTATATGTCTTTTAAAAATTTCATAACTGAAGTATCACCATCTGGGTACGAATAGGCAGTAACTTTTTATATGCGAACAAAGATATAGAATAGAAAATTTACCATCGTCAAAAATTTTTTTTATTAATATTAATCATTTCTTGTTAGGTAAAATGGATTAATTTCTAATTTTTAGAGCAATATAAAAAAAAAAAAAAAAAGAGATGCGTTCTCAATATTCTTAAAGTATTTTGAAAAGTAATTTTTGTCTGTAATGGATCTTAATACACTTTTGGGGAAAGTTATCAAATTTATTTTCTGATTTAACATGTAATGAAAATTTTTATATGCGTTATGCGCAGAAAAATATGTTTGCATTTAAAATTTAGACACCAAGGGTAGGGCCTATAAATGCTATAAATCACCTGTTTGTCGAATAATTTTTAATATATTTTAACAACGATTAATATGTATGTTACATATTTTATCGTTAGATTAATAATTCAAGTTCTAAAACAGAAAAAAATGCAAATTCAATTGAATATCAAACTAAAGCATAAAAGCTTCAATTCCTAAAATTTACTGTCTTCTGTATAATTAAAATTACCCGTGTTAAGCTTATTTACATTTCTAATTTTTTAGGATTTCATTCTCAATATTTGATAAATATTCAAATACAAGCATGCAATCTAAACAAAAATACGAAATACATTGAAATATTTAAACTCAAATAGATATTTCTATTTTGCTATGCGTTCCGTAACTTTTCATTATTGCTATAGCGGAATTTACATTTGTCTAAAGAGTTTTCCATTGCATTATAATTATACGAATTCTCCGATTCCAGTAAATCTGTTACAGGAATATTATTTAAAATTAAGTATTGTGCATTATTTTTATCTTTGGGCGGTAAATAAATATTAATAAGGTATGAGATTTTAATATATTTAGGATATACATGTTAAGAATCGTGAAAATCAAACATACGCAATTTCAATTTATGTTTTAAAAATTGTATTACAGAAATTTTTCATTAACGTATGAAGCCATAGTTAGTTTTTATGTGCAAACAAAGAAAAATATTTAAAAAAAATAGCCCCGTCAATTTTTTATTAACGTTATTCCTTTCTTGTTATGTACAATATATTTATTTTTATTTTTAGAGCAACATAAATTATCTTATAAAATGCGTTTACAAAGTTTTAAAGAATTTTGAAAATTATTTTTTTCCTTAATGTTTTAATACACTTTTGGTTAAAGTTTCATAAACTATTTTCTGATGTAACAAACAATCGGTAAACATATCTTAGTAATATAAATTTCTTAATATGTTATGTGCAGAAAAATGTTTTTATTTAATGTTTGATACCAAAGATGAGACTCATCATTGCTATAAATTAACCGTTTGACGAATATTTTTTTATTAAAAATCTTTAATATGCAATTATATATTTTCCCGTTTAATTAATAATTTAAGTTATAAAGCAGGAACAAATTGCAACTTGATCTGATAGTCAAGTTAAAGAGTAAACGCTCTAATTTTTAAAATCATAGTCTTCTCCATGATTAAAATTTTCTGCGTTAAATTTATTTAAGTTTCTACTTGATGAAAATATCATTTTCAATATTTGATGCTAGCTCACCTACAAACATACAATATAGACATAAATAGAAAGTAAATTTGAGTATTTAAATTCAAATATGTAATTCCATTCTCCCATGGGTATCTTTACACAACTTTTCATTATTATGATAGTGGAATTCACAGTTGTCCCAAGAGTGTTCCTTTGCATTGTAATTACACAAAATCTCCGGGACCTGTAAGATTGTTACAGGAATATAATTTTATATTGGGTATTGTACATTATTTTTATCTTTGGACGATATGGTAAATGTTAATAAAATATGAGATTCCGATATATTTAGGATATAGGTATACATATTAAGAAACATGAACAGAACATACATAATTTACATTTATCTTTTAGAAATTTTATTACAGAGTACCGTCATTAAAGAACGAACCGATAGTAAATTTTTATATATGAACAAAGATAAAGATTAGAAAATTTATCATCGTCAGAAAATGTTTTATTAATGTTAGTTATTTCTTGTTACGTACAATGAATTAATTTATATTTTTTAGGGCAACATAAATTTTCTTATAAAATGCGTTCTTAAAGTTGTTAAAGAATTTTAAAAATTATTTTTTCATCAATGGATTTAATATACTTTTGGGGAAAGTTTTTTAATTTACTTTTTGATGTAACATTTAATCGATAAATATATCCAAGTAACATAAATTTCTTTTTAAATTATATGCAGAAAATGTTTATGTTTAAAGTTTTGATACCAAATATAGGACCCATAGTTGCTATAAATTACCCGTTTGAGGAATCATTTTTTAAACCATTTTTAATATGCATGTTATATATTTTCTCGATCAATTAATAATTTAAGTTATAAAACAGGAAGAAAATGCAACTTGAACAGAAAAACTAATTAAAGCATGAACGCTTCAAATCATTAAATTACTGCCTCTGCATGATTAAAACTAGGACTTCCCTCAGAGGGATTAGTCTGAGCGATATTGCTGAGAATGCACATTTAATAACTTGCGATATGTAAAGAAAATGAGATGTTATCTTTAATTGGTCATTCATTGTGATAAAATATGATGAAAATAAGCATATTGAATCATAGAACTGCAAAATCTTATATACAGGGTGTCCGAAAAGTCTGGAAACGGCCGAATAATTCAAGAAATACATATGAGATTGAAAAACGTAAATATACGTGTTAAATATTTTTAAATAAGCTACTCAGTGATACCAAATTTGACCTTCGTAACCGACCCCCTGGGAATCAGAGGGGGTCCAACTTTGAAATCTTAAATTATAACCCCCATTTTTTATTGCAGATTCGGATTCTACGGAGAAAAATACGTAACTTTTGTATTTGATGTTTATTTCAATTCTTCGTTTATCACGGTGTATTCGAGCATATTAAATCGATACATATTTCGGCTTTTCCAACGGGATATTCCATAATCGAAACTGATTGGGCAGAATTTTTTATGTCAAATTCCCCGTCTTTTGCAGAAATAGCGTTTCCTGAAAATCACCCGTGGCGATTATTTCAATAGTGCTACACTGTTAAAAATCTGACCCATTTGCTGCAGCGTCACTTCACAGCTATTATAGAATATCTCTTTTGTGACCAATGAGAGTGCTCCATAACATAGTAAAGTAATCGTTTTCTATATAATAGTGGTGGAGTGACGATGCAGCAAAAGTGTCAATTTTTTACAGTGTACTTTACTGTGTTATGGAACATTCTCATTGGTCATGAAACAGTATTCTATAAAAGCTGTGGAGTGACGCTACAGCAAATGGGTCAAAGTTTTAACTGTGTGTAGTACTATCGAAATAATCGGCATGGGTGATTTTCAGGAAACGCTATTCTTGCAAAAGACGAGGAATTTGATGTCATAAATTCCCCCCCAATTAGTTTCGATTAGGGAAAATCCCGTTGGAAAAGCCTAAAAATGTATCGATTTAATATGCTCGAATACACCGTGATAAACGAGGATTCGAAATAAACATCAAATACAAAAGTTGTGTATTTTTCGTATTTTTCGATTTTTCGAATCCGAATCTGCAATAAAAAATGGGGGTTATAATTTAAGATTTCAAAGTTGGACCCCCTCTGACCCCCAGGGGGGTCGGTTACGAAGGTCAAATTTGGTATCACTGAGTAGCTTATTTAAAAATATTTAACACATATATTTACGTTTTTCAATCTCATATGTATTTCTCGAGTTATTCGACCGTTTCCAGACTTTTCGGACACCCTGTATAAAGTTGCATATACTATTTTTATAAAAGAAAAGCAAACCATTCATGGATATAAAATTGGAAATATGCAAAATGTTAAAAGTAATACAGAAAATAAAACACCAAATTTTCCTATATTGGAAATATAACTTTTTGAAATGATGTCATGACCATAAACAGAAGCTTCGCACCGATTTGAGAAACTATAAATGATATAAACTATTATGTTTGAAGAGAATGGAGTGTATTTTATATGGTGTGAAACCCTGTCCGAATAGTTTATAATGTTGAATATCTGTTTTCCACGGATGCAATGAGGTTGTCGATAAAAGTTAAGGAATATCCTTTTTTAAAAATTTGTCCTAAACGAGCACTTACATCTTATAAGTTACGGTGATGTCAAAGTTATAGTTTCTGACCCCAACAGTATCCTAGAAATTGCAATATTCTCAATAAATTGGGTTTAAAACTTTTTCTAGAAAAAAAAATTAATTTGTGAAATTAAATTGTCGAATGTTTTAGAAATCGTTCATAACGACAATATTATATCTTAAAAGTTGCCACAAAAAAAAAAAAAAAAAAAAAAAAAAAAAAAAAAAAAGATTTTAAATATTTAGTTATATTAACATCAAAGAATTCTCAATTTTAGAACTTTTTTTGCTCGTGCATTGGTGGTGATTATTGTTCCTACGCAAAGTATAGTATATTTTGCAGCAAAGATGGTTACTAAAATTTTTTGCCCACATTATTTTTTAAATCGGCTATGTACTCCCAATGATAACGAAACACACACAAAAGTTAATGCTTTATAGCATAAGAAATACAGAATCAAAAGCTATTTATCTCCTATTATATTCACATAAATTATCTAATTAGTGCTAGCAGATGCATTTTTAAATATACATAAATCAATATAATGCTTCATTTTTCTTTTATTAGTTTTTCTCAGTATTCATTTTTCATTTATTTGTATTATTCAGTAAAAAACTCACTCTCTTAATCCCGAATTACGTCAAACTTTTTATAAAAGCGCCTAAGTCCATATAACAGTGAAGTATTGTGAAGAGTATTAAATACAAGGTAGTAAGACACTTAGCCAAACGCAGGTAATAAATCGCCAAATATTGTCCTTTTCGCCCTCTCTCGAAATGCATTTTTTTTTTCGTATATTTAAAAAACACGATTTTGAATCATCTTATTTAAAATTCAAATAAATAAATGAGAGGAAACAATAATAGCATAAGTCAAAACATTCATAAGTCAACATCAAGGAATTGTATTGTAGTTACACATGTGGAAAAAAGCTGCTTTTGGCCAAAAAACGTTGTCTTCACTAAATTTGAAACCGATTAAAAAAAGTATCGTGATTAATTAAAATGTTATAGACAGAGCTGCCAAGTCTCCGGCATTTTGGGCACCGGTATTTTAATACAGAAAATGTTTTATTAAATTGGAACATTCTGCGGATTTAAAAAATAACTTTTCCTATAAGAAAATTCTCCTATGCAACAAGCGAGGGTTTGGCATCTCTGTATAGGAATATTTCGAAATATACTTTTTAACCTTAAAAAAAGCAACGGCCATTTTTCGGGTACAAAAAGTATTGCTAATTGTTCCATTTTGCATACAAGGTACCGATTTTAATATTGATACATCTATGGTGATAAATTTCCAATAATTTTTCAAATCCCATTTATTTCATTAAAAATATAAATCTTTGATTCATTTAGTTTAAAATAAATGGTTTTTAACTAATTTCATAATACTTTTGAAATACCACTTTTCATTGGCCTTTTTTTTTAAAGCATTTAGAAAATGGTTGCTGTTTTTAGTAAAATATAGACTTTGGTTTGTCCGCATTTTATTTTATTATTATTATTATTTATAAATGGTGGAGAAGTATTCATACTTAATCCGTAACGTACATAATATATAACTCTGTTATTACATAAGTCACCTTTTTATTATCATAAAAATTGTTTTTACTGATTTTTATTAACTCAATAGGAAAAATTTTGTGCTTTGAGCAATAGATGTCCGCATTTTATTTATTTATTTACTTTAACAAAATTCTTCGTATTTAGAAGAATTTTTATTTAAATAGGAAATCAAAATGTCGCTATTAATAAAGAAGAAAGTTACAAATAAAAGTTACAAAACGAGTAGACGCATACTATCAAATATTGAAAAACGACGAATCCAAAAAAGACGTCGTATGAAAAAAAACAAAACTGCAAATATTGATTTTTTTTTCTTTTGTGCAGTTTTGGCTTCGAAAGGTGCGCTGTGTTGCAAAAAGATATAAGCGACTATGAAAACACACTTGGTAAACTTTCATGCTCCGTTTTACAAATAAATATGGCACATATATGCCCTATACACACACCGAGGTACCTAATTGGTGCCTAAATAGCGTTCAGTTGCCTAACATGCTGGTTATCATATAAATGTTATAATAGATTGTTTGTTCTAAAAATATTATCATTTATTGATTGCTATTTCTTTTTTTTTAATAACAGAAAATGTTTTGTTTATTCCTTTTTTTTTTTTTTTTCATTTTGAAATAAACAAGTAACGTGTTATAATAGCATGCTATATGTATCTGGTAATCAAAACGATGTTTTTGCCTAGTTGGCATAAAAAATCTCGCCGAACCCGGTGCTTATATCTCTAGTATATTATCTCAAGTATTTTATTTATGTATACTATAATTGTTTTTACATACCACTTACTTCTTCTTGTATATAGAAATAGGTAAGTGGCTCCTTTATGCGGTATAAATTGTATAAATCTTTAAAAAATAACCCTCGTTGCCTCTTTTTGGATCGAATTAAAAAAAATCAATGTCTAATTCCAATATTGCTCCCAGGTGTGCATACATATTCCCAATTTCAAAGTTGTATGCCAACAGGAAATGGATGAAAAATGGGAAAAGATGTCACATATGTACCAGGGTACATAATTGGCGTCAAAATGGCATTATTTTACCTGAGATGGTAACCCGGCTTTATTTATTTATTATTTGTTTATTTACTCATAAAATATTTATTTACTTTCATTTCCTTTTTTTAATTATATAAAATATTTCTTTTTATAGTTATTAATTATTATTATTATTTTATTTACTATAAGTTCTTTTTGAAAATAGAAAATAATTTAAAAATGTGTATATAAGCGTTATTTGAAAACGGAGTTTTCGCAAATGGGCTTCGAAAAAAATTGCGCCAAATCTGATGCGCTTGTGGTATACGTGCCGAAAAATTAATGACCAAAATTGACTTCCACACACAAATAAAATATAAGTTAGAAGAAAACATGCAATAAAAATAAATATAAAGTGAAAATGATGTCCTAAAGGAAACTTTTTATTTAAAAACGTTATTGGTTCTAATTTTCACATGCGAAATATATAAAATATTCTTTTAGCGATCAAAAAATGCTAAGAGATTATCACAAAATCTCAAAATCAAAGTTTTTACGACATTTTTTACTTTCTTCTATCTTTACAAGAAGAAAGTATTGGATTCATGAAAATTTTCGACTTCCGGTTTTCAACGGATTTATACGTTTTAGAAGGTCCTGAACACGTTTTGACTATTTTTAGAAAATGTCTGTCTGTGAGTCTGTCCGTCTGTCTGTCTGTCTGTCTGTCTGTCTGTCTGTGTGTCTGTCTGTCTGTATGTGACAAAAAATTTGTGGGCGCTCTATCTCAAGAACTAATGCTCAAAATTTAATAAAATTTTATATTCAGTTAGACCTTGATATGAATTAGTGCCTATTGATTTTTAGTGAAAATTGGCCTGCAGGTGGCGCTGCTATACTACGTTCTTCATGATTTTCAAGATTCCTATATCTCAAGAACTAATGCACAAAATTTCACCAAATTTCAGATTCTGTGACCCCTTGATATACATAGACGCTGATTAAGCTTTGGTGTAAATTGGCCAGCAGGTGGCGCTGCTATGTCACGTTTTTCATGATTTCCATGATAGCTATATCTCAAGAACTAATGCACAGAATTTCACCAAACTTCAGATTCCGCGATACCTTAAGATACATAGCCGCTGATAAGGGTTTGGTGTGAACTGCCCTATAGGTGGCGCTGCTGTGCTACATTTTGCACAAGTTTTGCGATAGCTATATCTCAAGAACTAATGCAGAGAACTTCATCAAATTTTAGATTCTGTTACACTAGAATATATAACATAATCAGACGCTGATTACATTTTGGTATTAACCTTGCAACAGGTTGTGCAGCTATGCTGCATTTTGTACGATTTTTCCGATAGCTATATCTCAAGAACCAACGCACAAAATTTCATCAAACTTCAGATTTTGTTACAAAATGACATATAACATAATTACACGATGATTACGTTTTGTTATAAATCCTTCAACTGATGGTGCTTCAGTGCTATATTTTACACGGTTTTTTTTAAACTAGCTATATCTCAAGAACTAATGCACAGAATTTCATCAAACTTCGGATTCGTTTTAACCATAACATAATTAGACGCTTTTTTACGTTTTGGCATAAATTGTCTAAGATATGGTGTTGCTGTGCTACGTTTTGCAAATTTTTTGTTATAACTATATCTCAAGAACTAATGGACGAAATTCCATCAAATTTCAGATTCTGTTAGGTCTTGACATAAATAAATGCTTATTAGGTTTTAGTATAAATTACCCAACATGAGGCACTACTAAGCTCATTTTCTCAGAATATTAATTAAATTTTGTGTTTTAGGCTTTTCGGATACCAGAATCTCATTAGGCTAGGTCAAATGTTCAAGGAAATTCGATAGTAAATAACTTTGGGGTCACCACGTTTTTTTTTTTTTTTTTTTTTTTTTTTTTTTTTTTTTTTTTTTTTAATATTAAAATGTACTTATGAGATAGGAGAAAGTTTTGGGATTGACACATCCAACTAGTTTTTAATATAAAAAAATAACAGTTTTATTTTCCTGTATGATTAAATTTTAAAACGTTTTATTGCATTCAATATTTCTGAGTGCGTAAATGATTGCTATTTACTCCATGTACTGATTCGGTTATCTACGAAAATATCCAGCCGGTGGAAATCACGCGCCCAAATTTCTGTGACGTATGCAAATAAATTGTGCTTTTTTATCAGTTTTTTAAATATAACTTTTAAACTATTTGGAATTAATTTTTAAAAGTAGGTGCATTCACCAGATTACCTTCATAGGTACCTTCTGGTACAAATAGAATCGAAATCCGACAAGTACTTTTTGAGATTTGCTTGACGAAAGAATTTTTTTGACTCTTAATATCGTTACGTACTCTGAGTATAAGACTTCGCTACGCTCAGACAATTATTCGCTTTAAGCTTCTTTAAATTTATTTTTCATGAAAATGTCCTTTACAATATTTAATACACGATCAAATACAAGCCTACAATATAAACATAAATACAAAGTATGTTTGAATATTTAAACTCAAATATATATTTCGATTCTCCCATGCGTATCTTTTCGCAACTTTCCAGTATTATTGTAGTGGAATTTACATATGCCCCAAGAGCATTATTATTATAAGAATTCTCCAAATCCATAAACCTTGTTACTTTGCCACATTATGTATTGTAAATTATTTTTATCTTTGGGTGGGAAATAATTGTTAATAAGTTATTAGATTTCAATATATTTAGGATATACTTGTTAAGAATCCTCAAAATCAAACTTATGGATTTAAATTTATCTTTTAGAATTTTATTACAGACTATCGTCATTAAAATATTAATCGATAGTAACTTTTTATGTGTGAACAAAGACAAAGATTAGAAAATTTACCATCTTCAGAAAATGTTTTATTAATGTTATTCATTTTTGATATGTACAATTGTACAATGGATTAATTTTTAATTTTTAGAGGAATATAAATATTGTTATGAGTTGCGTTTTCAACATACATAAAACATTTTGAGAATTAATTGTTATCCTTAATGGATTTAACACATTTTGCAGAAAATTTTCGAATAGACTTTTCGATGTAATATTTAGTTTGTAAACAATAATATTTGAATATAAATTTCTATATGTATAATGTGCAGATTTTTTTTTTTACATTTAAACTCTTGATACCAAAATAGCTGCTATAATATACCTGTTTCACGAATTATTTTTAAAACCATCGTTAATATGGATGTTATATGTTTTCTCGCTTTATAAATAATTAAAATTATAGAACAGGAAGAAAATGCAAGTTCAAATAAAAAACAAATTAAAGCGTAAACGCTTTTTCTTAAAACTACAATCTTCTTCATGATTAAAATTATTAGCTTTAAGCTTCTTTAAATTTCTACTTCATGAAAGTTTTATTTGCAATATTTGACACATACGCAAATACAAGCATACAATATAAATATAAATACAATTTTTTTAATTAATTATATTAATTGTTACTTTTTTATTAATTAAACTAATTATATATAACTGTTGATAATTGTTATTGCAATACAAATATTAAAAATAAATAAATAAATCGTTATTATCTGATGTAAAATTAATCAGAACAAATTAAATTAATTAAATTAATTATTACTTTACAAAATAAATTAATTATTAGAATTATTAAATTTCTAATTCATGAAAATTTCATTTACAATATTTGATATGTGCTCAAATACATTCATACAATATTAACATGAATAAAAAATATATTTATGTATAAATATATTAATTAAATTAATTATTAATTCTTATTCTAATATATATATATATATAATTGTTATTTTCTTATGTAACAATTAATCTTTAAATATCTCTAAGTAATATAATTCTCTACATAAGTTATGTGCAAAACAATACGTTTATATTTAAAATCTTAACACCAAAGGTATGGACCGTAGTTGCTATAAAATACCTGTATGACGAATCATTTTTCATATTCGTCGAATTCTCCAAAGGCTATTAATAAATCTTTATCTACCCATGTTGAGCCTGCCTATGTTGAAAGCTATTCCCAAGCAAAGCAAATTCGATATGGCCAAATATCATCAAACCCGGAAGAAACCAGTGGAATCTTGTTATATTCCTAGATATGAAAAAAAAATAACTTGGATGGCTCTGACTGTCCTGCTTTTAATTGGTATAACATGCAGAAAGTGGAGGAAATTTTCTCCAAAAGACAGCAAGATGGGAGCTTATTAATAGTATTAAGAAGCTTCAACTACAGTGGTAAACTTTACGTGGCTCTTCCCTCAGACTGCATTCAGGCTACCATTTACGAAGGATTTCTAGAATTCAATTCATTGCCAACTGTAGCGGGTGGCTAAGTAGGTATTGGTGGGTTAAGCAGGGTTTTCCAGCAGGAAAATGTTTCCATAACCTTTGCAAAATACTCCTAAGAATGTTTTTTTGGTTATTGGGGACATGCTATGAAATGACTTGCCCCGCATCTTCATCTGAATCCCCATGAAAATGTGTGGAGTATCCTCAACTGAACTTTAAATGCCAACGACAGATTGTTCAAATCTATGGCAGAACTGAAGACCGACATCACTGAAGCCAGAAATAATATTGATGCTTTTGTCTTCAGCGTTTGGTAAATGGTATGTATGCTACATCGTATATTCAAAATCATACGTAAGCATGGCGGATATAATTGCCATTAACATTACAGTGCGTGTAAAAATCTATAAGGACAGCCAAAAATATTATTTTTTTATGAATTTCAAAACAAATAAAACTTTTTTTCTTATAATATGTATCATCAAGCTGAAAAGCTAATAAATAAATCAACAAAATGTGAATATTTTATTATGAAAATAAAGTATTTGTACAAAAAATACTATTTTCGCCTGTGTTAAGAATTTAGGTACACCAAAAGAAATTTAATATAGTGACAAAAAAAATTTAAAGTATTGTGCACTCCCGTATGAGTATAATGATTGCAAATATTCCATCATTTCTTGACATCATTAATTTTTGACCCAGTTGGGGATAATTTTTGTACTATTCATCTTCAATTGTAAATCTTAGTTCCGATTATGAAGAAAAAATGCTTTCCATTTTTATAAAATCACCTTACTAAATATCCCCGTAACTTATCGATAGGTTTCAAATGAGGTTTTATGAGCGGTTATTGCAAAGCTTCAATATTTTTCTTAAAGAACTATAGTTTTTTTCTCACAACTTCTGTTGGTAGGCGCATTATTTCACTGGTACATCCGTTTATTTCTTGCCAGACGTATTGCAACAAATGAAAGACATTCAGAAAGAGTTTGTGTATGTGTCTTTGAATTTTATTTTCCTGAAAGAATGTACAACTGACATTATGTTGTTAAATGCAAAGTAACCCCATGTTCAACATATCCGCCATCGAGTCTATGCTTTAATGAAATCTCTTTTTCTTTTCTTAAATCATCCCAATATTATTTCCAGTCATCAGGACATTTTAAACTTTATTTCTTTTCAACGGAGAAAATTAATTAAATTGATTTAAGAAAAGAAAAAAAGATTTTAATTCAAACTCACGTATACAAACTATTTTGACCATCTTCTATTTGTTACAGCACTTCTGACACGATAAAACGGATTATAACAGCCAGATAATGCGCCTCTTTTTACAAGTCGTGTGATAAAACTTTAGCTCTAAAAGAAAAATATTGAAGTTGTGCAATGGGCGGTAAGAAATCCTGAATTTCATTCTATCGACAGCTTATAGGATATTCTAGAAGACGAGTTTATACATATGAAAGGCATTTTCTACGGCATCAGGACTCAGAACTACAATTAAAGATGAATTGTGCAAAAACAAAAACGAACTGTGCTAAAAATCAATAATGTCAAGGAATAATGCGATTTTTGCAATCTTTAAACGCATAGGTTGGGTGCATAATACATTAAATATTTGTTTCTTTGGTCACTATATTGCATTTATTTTGCTGTTTATTTTTTTTTCTGTTTATTTTGTTTTACACAGGCAAAAATTGTGCTTTTTATACAATTACTTTATTTTTATTATAAAATATTCACGGTCGAATTTTGATGACTTTTTTATTAGCTTTTCAGCTTGATGATACATATTATAAGGGAAAAAAGTTTCATTTGTTTTGAAATTTATAAAATAAGTAATAATAATTTTTTTGCTGTCCTTATAGCTTTTATACGCGCTGTAGGTGGCCTTATATCGGCGGAGCACTTTACTCCCCCTCTTGTTTTATACTCTTTTTTATTCCTGCTCAAGTAATGAGAATGAGTTTTTCTTTGTAAATATACATTTATATATAGTATTTCTTAATATATTTTTTTCTTTCTCGTGATTTCGTGTCCGATTTTGGTACAAAACCATGGCGGCTTTATTTGTGTGGGACACGCTGCATATGTACAGAGTGTCCAGCAAGTAACACCCTGATTTCAAAATTAAATTTCTCAAAAACAAAGATCGATAGTAATATGCGGTAAACGGTTTTTTCATTAGGTAAGGTATAAAAATAATTTCAAGAAGTGAATATTTTGAAAAAATTGCGTTTTGATTGGATAGAATGTTTTTAATTGACATTTTTCTTGTTTTAGATTGCCTGCAGAGAATTAATTTTTCAGCCTTTCAGTGCAATATTATAAAGATTTTACGAAGTAGATTTTTAGAATTTCGAAATTTCATAAATTTAATTAAAAAAAAACTAAGAAATATGGCATTTTAAGCCGAAAAACACATTCTCTGGCAGCAATCTAAAGCAAGAAAAATGTCAAATCAAATGCATTCTTTGCAATCAGAACACAATCTTTTTAAAATATTTACCGTTCGAAACTTTTGTATAAGATTTTTACAGTTTACCTGATAAGCAATCCGTTTACTGCATAATTCTATTAATCTTTGTTTTTGAGAAATTCAATTTTGAAATCAGGGTGTTATTTGCAGGACATCTTGTATGTATATGCATTAAGTGATATTTCCTGCTGTAACAATTAATTGACAAACATCCCTAAGTAATATAAATCTTTATAAATGTTCAATGCAGAAATAAAATGTTTGTATTTTAAATTTTAAAACCAAAGACAGGGCCTATAAGTTGCTATAATTTACTCGTTTAGCTAATCATTTTTAGTACATGTTAACCATCTTATATCTATGTCGTATATTTTCACGTTCAATTAATAATTTAAATTATAAAACTGGATGAAAATGCAAATTCAACTGAAAATGAAATTAAAGGGCGAACGCACCAATTCTTAAAAGCACTGCTTTCTGCATGATTAAAATTATCCGCGTTAAGCTCCTTTAAATTTCTACTTCATGAAATTTTCATTTACAGTATTTGATACATGCTCAAATGCAAGCATACAATCTGAACATTAATACAAAGTATATTGAAACATTTGCAATCGAATAGATGTTTCTACTTCCCTCATACGTGTCTTTCCGTAACTTTTCATTATTACTATCGCGGAGTTTATTTTTGTCCCAAGAGTTTTCTATTGCATTATAATTATACGAATTCTCCGATTCCAGTAAGTCTATTACAGGAATATTATTTTACATAAGGTATTGTACATTAATTTTATCCATGTTCGAGATATAAATATTAATAAGGTATGCAATTTCAATATATATAGGATATTCATGCTAAGAGTAATAAAAATCAATCTTTTGTGATTTATATTTATCTTCAAGAAATTTTATTACAGAGTAGCATCATTAAAATACGAATCCAAACGGTTTTCCATCAAAAATAATAATATATCGGGATACATTTGAGTTTGCTGTTTGCGTACTTTAAATGCTGCACATAACACTTTGAATAGTAACAATCTTCAATGCACCTAAATAATACATATAAATTTCAATTTGCTTAAAGTATTGAAACACAAAAAAAGTACAACGCAAGTTATTTCTCCCTTACACTTTACATGTAAAGGTACATTTTACATGTAAAGGTATTTTGAGTGAGCTTGTAAATGATTTATGAATGGTACATACTTTATTTACAATAAGGAACATGCCATGCTTATTCAACAAAATTATTATCAATTAAAAGATAATCAGAGTTTCTTTACGCTTTAGTGTTAATTAGGACAGACAGAATGCCAGACTAACTGATTTCGTAAACACGTTCAACTATGTTTGAAAATATAAAAAAGGGTCGTTCACGTTTACAACAACATGCTTTTGAAAATACAAGCCTTGCATATTTGGTTTTTTTTAGCTTATAATAATTACTTTTTGCGTATTTTCCGCGTTCAATCCGAAATTTTTTTATCTTTAATGATTTTTAAATTATTTCGTCAGGAAGTTTCAAATGTAAAAATTCAGAAAATAGGGAAAATTTTCTATAAAAAATGAAAGAATTGTTTTTGATTTTTAACTTGTGGTACTTCTTTTTTATGTAATTTTTTTAGTGCTAAAGCAAAAAAGTAATTTTATTTTTAACCATCATGTCAGAATTTTCAGAAGATCATAAATTTCAAATTTAAAAAATAGCGAAAATCTGATAAATGGCGAAAATCTGGAACTATAAAATAACAGTAAAAATTTTCATTTAACATATTTTAATTAATTCAATAATTATTAATTTTTTTAATTATGCTGAGGGCTTTTGTAGCCACATACCTCAGCTAGCTAACAAGTTTGGGGAAGGGTTTAATTATTAACTTTAAAATTTACGTTTTGCGAAAACTCGTAACCTGATGGTAAAACACAAATGTCATTTTCGAGATCAAAGGTACAAATTACATAAAAATCAATCATGAAGAATGAAAAAAGAAAACATTTACACGCATTTGATAGTACCATACTTTCGGTATTTTTTTTTTTTTACCTTTTTATCTTTTAGATTTACAATTTATAAAAACACCTTACTTGATATAAAAACAGAAAAAATACAATCATGCGCCAAGCATAGATTATAAAGTACTTTCCATCACATTCAGAGTAATGCAACGAAACCGCGACGTTTAAGGGGACAGGGGACCTTTAAAATATTTGTTTTTATTTTTTTTAAATTGCACTTTAAATATTATTCAAGGGTACATTATATGCATTATACCATATATTTATTACAGAAAAATCTTTTTTGAAAAAAATAGGAAATTTTTTGTAATATTTTAGATTTAGCGAGAACTTTTCAAAATGTTCCATGCGCATTATTTTTCTCTGAAAGCGTTGAAATTTTTATAGTTATTTATTATAATATATTTCATAAAATTGTGCATGTTTTTTTTAAAATAAATATTATTGTAAAAGTTAAAGTTAGTTAATTGTAAAATACAGGTTCAAAAATGCTCAAAATTTCACAAAAATTTAGAACATATTTTTTTTCTTACCTTTATAATCAGATATATAAAATTTAATGCATAGTTTTATTTATACATATAAACCAAATTTGTATAATTAATATTGGAGCTTTTCATTGATATGGTATGCGCATGGGGCATTTTGAAAAGTTCTAGTTAAATCTAAAATATTACAAAAATTTCCCTATTTTTCTCAAAAAAATATTTTTTTGTTTACATTTTTGTGATAATTATAGCGTATATTACATATAATGTACCCTTGAATAATATTTAAAATGAAATTTTAAAAATATAAAAAAATGTTTTTAAAGGTCCTTTGTCCCCTTAAAATGTAAAAATATTACGTTTCATTTCCCCGTATGGAAATGTATAGCGTATTTTAAAGCCGAATTTTAGCTGTTCCCATCTACAATTTGAAAATTATCCGAGCTTTTTTGCAGCCTGTATATAGTATAGAGATTTATATCTATTAGCAACATGCATTCAAAAATGTTGTTCATTTAAGAGATACATATATTTCATTTGAAAATTCCTCAGCAATTTCCTCTGATAAGGAGAATGGTATCCAAATGCTTTTGTGCATCACTTTATATCAGGTATAGAACTTATTTATAAAGAGTAGTCTGCGAAAAGCTTATTAAAATTTAAAAGTACATACCGAATTTTAAAATATACACTCCAGAAATTATTATGCAAAGACAGTACTGCAACTGATTTCATTTATCTGTCCCAGTAAATTGATAAAAAATGCTGCGAATGCCCTGTTTTATCATAATCGAAGTGAAATTCAGTGATTTATTTAAGTTTGAATATATCTGAAATTGCGTCTTGTCATTGAAATATTCTCCAAACCATTTCCCACATATACCATAATATAATCAAATTCTTTTGAGTTTCTCTGTAAGTAAACCATTAATCCTAAATACTTCATATACAATACCCAAATATGCTTTGGTGACCTTAAAAAAGCTTTATCAATAGCATGAAAATCGGAGTACATTCAAGGGGGTATATTTACAGAGTGTATTTACGTAGATAGATAGACAAATAAACCGAAAGCACGATAAGCACTTCTCAACTTTGTTGCAAAGTGCTAAAAATCAATGTAATTTTATGGTTCAACACTACAAAATACATAAGAATAAATTACCAAAAGTTAAAATACATGACACACCCCAAATTTAGCTGGTTTGAACCAAATATAATTAATAAGTAACATGATTTTTTTTTCTATGAATATAAATTAGGTTCTGGGAGTTTTATGTAGATCACCAAATCAAAAATTACAGAGCAATCCTCCAAACTCATTTTCAGAGTTTGGAGTGCTTACTTTGTGTAGTATATAAATTTGTAGTATGCCCCATGTGCTTTCAAAATATTGAGAAAGATTTTGGAAGTAATCGCCAGGCAGTTTATAGTTTAATATATACTGCACAATAAATTCATAGTAGTAAGTACGCAACCCAGTGACGTAATTACACCGATTGGTTATTTTTAGTCTTTCTATTATATCTGAACTTTTATTTTACGCATGAGAGTAATTGTTAAAAATAAAAAAGGACAAAGAGAAATTCGTATTTGTTATACGCGCTGCTAATAATTTTGAATATGTCAATTTACAGGGCTCTAGAGTTTGTATCTTTAAAAATGAACAAGCTACATGCCATTAATTCATATTATTTTATACTTTTGTTTGCATGACGTTATTACCCAACTATGTGGGTATTAACGCCACATAGCATTAGCCAAGGAAACACGTTAGTACACTTTATGAATACATATCTGCTAAAATATTCACAGCTCTTATATACACAGTTAATTAGTTTCTGTATCAGATTCCACATTTGTTTGAAAGAAAAATATTAAAACTAAGCAGTGAAAATTACTAAAACCTTAACATAGTGTTATTACCCAAGGATCATTATATATATTATATAAAATTCAAGTTTAATTCTAATAGAGTAAAATATCACCTGAGTAGAACTCGAACTAGTTGAATCCCAATGGTTCTTGCTAAGTATAAGCTTCTGCTCAGTTACTCGGAACACATCTCACTAAAGCAATTCCCCTTTATTTAATGATAATTATGAACCGGGTAGCTCTTAGTGACCGAGCTGGTTCATAATTTAAAATGGAAATAAATCCGCAAAAATGTGTCAAATAAAAAAAAAAAAAAAAAAAAAAAAAAAAAAAAAAAAAATGCAGTCTGCACACCAGGAATTTCTAACATATAAAATGATTTAAAAATGTTTAAATACCTATGTTTAGTTTTGATTCAATAAAACTTTTTTAATGGACTGATTTTAACCAAATTTAACAAAAAATGTCTCGTGAATTAATTATTTGATTTAGAAACTGCCTACATTAGCGTATCGATCAAACATTTATAAATTTGTGCGCAGTAATTTTCTTGATATTAGAGAAGAAATACCCTAGGTAAAAAAAAAATGCATTGCCAGTAGTGATGACAGCGTAAGTTACATTTTTAGGTAGGTTTCGTATAAAAGACTACCTATTGCAATCGACCTTACTATGTTGCAATTTCTGAAAACAATTTCCAGATCTACGCCAATCATGATTTCTAGACCACAAAACTACCATCAGTAAAAAAGTTTATCTATCTATCTATCTATTTATCTATCTATATATATATATATACAGGGTGATTCCAAAATTTTTTTACAATAAAAGAGGGGTGATAGTACACATCAAGACAAACAATTTTAAATAGGAGACCAAGGGTCCAAAATGTTTTCCAAAGGAGATAGCCGCCATTAAAATTTAGGGACCAAAATTTCAAATAAACGTAAAAAATGGAAAAATCGTTCGATTGATTTGCGGTTTTCACTAAAATTAATCTTTATGTTGGCATTTCTTGAAATTAAATTATAAAGATAAATTTCAAAAAATGCCGATAGAGGGCGCTTTAAACTTTGGAGTAAAGAGCAACTATTTTTTGTCGGTATTTTATGCATCTCATTAAATGTTTTCGTAAGCTTAGACTCAAACTTAAATTTTTCGCTCAAAATCTGAGGGCGCTTTAGACTTTGGAGTAACGAACAACAATTTTTTACCGTTATTTTTTGCATCTCATTAAATATTTTCGGAAGCTTAGACTTTAACTTAAATTTGGAGCTCAAAATGTGAATAGTAGGGAGTAGTTAAGTAGCACAAATTGAAATGTGTTTAAGGGGGGAGGGGTGTTCAAATTTAAAATAATTATAGAAATGGAAAAATTTGTCGATTCGTTTGCGGTTTAAAATAAAACTATTCTTTAATTCAGTATCTTCTTGAAAATAAATTTTAAAGATAAATTAAAAAAAACTTCCATTAGAGGGCGCCTTAAACTTCAGAATAACCAATAATTAATTTTAGCCATTATTTTTTTGTTCTAATTAAATGCTTCCAAAAACTTATTAAATGTTTTCGAAAGCTTAGATTTAAACTTAAATTTTGAGCTCAAAATCTCAATAATTAGGAGTAATTAAGTAGCACAAATTGAAGTGTCTACGGGAGTTGAAATTTAACTCTCCCCCTCCACGAACACAATTCAATTTTTTGCTACTTAAACACTCCCAGCGATTCAGAATTTGAGCCTAAAATTTAAGTTTATGCATTTGAAAGCCTTTAATGAGATTAAAAAATAAGTTAAAAATAGTTGTACGCTACTCCAAAGTGTAAGGCGCTCTCCATCGGCCTTTTGTGAAATTTATCTTTAAAATTTATTTTCAAGAAAATACTCATTTAAAAACTAGTTTTAGCGAAAACCGCAAACGAATCGATCAATTTTTACGTTTTTTATAATCATTTGAAATTTGAACCCTCTGAACACAGTTCAGTGCGCTACTTAACCACTCCCAACTATTTAGATTTTGAGCTCAAAAATTTAAGTTCAAGTCTAAGCTTACGAAAGCATTTAATAAGATGCAAAAAAATAACGCCAAAAAAGAGTTGTTCGTTACTCCAAAGTCTAAAGCGCCCTCTATTGGCATTTTTTGAAAACTATCTTTATAATTTATTTTTAAGAAAATACCGACATAAAGAATAGTTTTAGTGAAAACTGCAAATCAATGAACCAATTTTTCCGTTTTTATAATCATTTGAAGTTTGAACCCTCTAAACACAGTTCAGTTTGTGCTACTTAACCACTCCCACTTTCACATTTTGAGCTCAAAATTTAAGTTTGAGTCTAAGCTTACGAAAACATTTAATGAGATGCAAAAAATACCGCCAAAAAACTCTTGTTCGTTACTCCAAAGTCTAAAGCGCCCTCTATCGGCATTTTTGAAGTTTATCTTTATTATTTAATTTGAAGAAAATGCCGACATAAAGAATAATTTTAGTGAAAACCGCAAATCAATCGAACGATTTTTCCGTTTTTTTATGTTTATTTGAAATTTTGGTCCCCAAACTTTAATGGCTTCTATCTTCTTTGGAAAACGTTTTGGACCCTTGGTCTCCTATTTATTATTTTTGTCTTTATGTGTACTATCACCCCTCTTTTATTGTAAAAAAAATTTAGAATCACTCTGTATATATATATATATATATATATATATATATATATATATATATATATATATGTCTGAACTTGTAGTTTTTTTTTAACTATCAATTTCATACAAAGTCTTGGGGAGGGGGGATAATATTACAAATTTAAAATTTTTTCGCCAAAACTAACCTTTATACTATCTTAATTTTCTTATAATAATATTTCGTACTTACTTCAAATTATTAAATTAAAATCTTGTTTCTAAATCTAATCTGTTAATCCTTATGCAGACGATATAAATTCTTAATTTGCCTTAAAAAACATTAATCCAGTATGCGTAAATTTAAAAAGATGGCTCTAAATTAAAAATATTCTTAATTAAAACTTTATTTCTTAATATTCCAAATAAAACTGATTTCTTCTATGTTTTTATCAACCCTTTTTAAGAAAGTCTTATTAAATTTATTCCAAACCCATACCTTTTAAAAAATATCATTGTTTTATTTTATCTATTTATTTATTTTTCCGCCGTCAACGATAATTTGCATATTAATAAATTCATTTCTTTTCTTTTTCTCTTAAAATTAATCATGTATAAAAATCGTCTGCCTAAGATATTTAAAATTCTGAGTCAATTATAAATTGGTTAAATAATATTTTTTTTAAAAAATAAATTTATCGTCTGTTTAAAATAATCTCGTAGCTGGACAAGAATTCTGTTTACATAAAAAGAATGATGGTTTGAGGTTACCGAATGTTCCAGAACTTTCTTTCCAGTTTAAAAGGGGGAAGTCTCGAGATGAAAGGGGGATTCTTCTGAAGATTTCTTGGGTTGCTTCTTCGATGAGGACAGCTCGCTGAAATAATGATGGATGAATAATGAAATAATTATCCTCCCTCCCCAAGACTTTGTATGAAATTGATAGTTAAAAAAAAACTACAAGTTCAGACAACAGAAATATAATAAAATTTAGAAAAGTTAAATTTTGGAATAAAACTGTCAAACTCAGGAAGCCAAGAGATGGAAGAAACGAAAATTAACGCAATATAAAAAATATTAGCGATTAAAATAAAATAGTTAAGAGAAAATAATTCTGAATTAAATTTAGGTAGGAGCATTTCCCTGAAAGAAATACAATAATGTTACAACATCACTTACCATTTGTAAGTGCATAGGAGATAATACATATAATAACAGTAAATAAGTTATGAATATTATTAAGCAAGAGATAAAAATATAATAAAAACAATAAAAATTCGTTCTCATGGAAGTTTAAATAATTACAATGACTTAATTAATAGTAATTTCAGTTGTAGAAATTAAATTTGTTAGTATAGTCCTTTTAGTAAACATAGTTTTTAAAGGCTTCAATAAACGTTCTTCTCAAACTTATTTGACTACATAGTCATTCAAATCAAAAGTCTCTAATAGTTTTAAAAATGCAATTCTTCAATGTAGTTCACTAGTAATTGTATATAAAAGAGTCTTTTCCAATGTTCACTAATACAGTCTCTTTAATTAAAGATCTTCAAACCTAGTTTAATCTTTGGTTTTAATGTTATATTGGATCCAACATCTTTCAGTAATATATCAATTTTTCAATAATAAATAGCATCACTCTCAATATCAATAATAAATAATATAGAAAAATTTAAATAATAACAATGTCAACAATAATAAGTAATAGTATAATAAGACTCCATATCCTAATATTTTTCAATAAGAGTATAATTAATACTAAATTTCATTATAGAAATTATAATAATAATAATAATAGTAAAACAAGAGTATAATCAAAAGAAAATATCACTATTTGTTTATTATTGATAGGGAAAATATTGGTGGAGGATAAAAATAATTACATAGCAACTAAATAATTTTCTTATCTTCTAATAGCATAAGAAAGTATTTTTTGCTAGCCGAAAGCATAAATAAAAAAAATCATAATAATTCCAAAATCCAAATAAAATTAAATCTAACTATTTAGAAAATGGACTCTCAACCAGTATTTCCTTACAATAATTCCTCTCTGATACTCTTTTACAAAATTGTCAAATTTGGTTATAAGTTTTCAATGCCAAATGTAGAATAATGTTTTATCCACACATGGTTTATAAACTTTAATAATAAAATACAATAGGAATAAAAGTTGTCATTCTTAATTGAGAAATGGAAATAAAAATAGTGTGCTTTTTTGAAAAACTTTTAATATCTAGTTTTCACAATCACTGAAAATCACATATTATGTTATAGGTTTGAGTAGAGTCATTAGATTTTATAACTATTATCATATAATATCTGCTGAATAAATAGAGTAATACTAATGTCAAATAAATGAGTAAATATCGTTAGACTTAAACACCCTTAAAATTAATTTATCAACATCAATTTGAAAGCTTTTACAATCAAAGTGTTCACCTTATGCCTGCATAAGGTGCCCAATTTAACCCCAAAAACTCCCCAAAACAAGTAATATTCTTGTAGGCCTCCAAGAACATACCTGCTGATGTTGAAAATTATGGTGATTGTATCTGAGGTTTTGTTTGTTTTTTGGGTTGCTCATGAAACAGTTTAAAATCTTCGGGTGAAAAATAGGGTCTTAATTTAGAAACATGCACAATAACGGAATTCTGTCCTGTCTCATAATTAAATTTATCTATTTCATAAGTTACATCAGAAAGTTTATTTATAATTTTATATGGTCCAGAGAAAGTAGGTTCTAATTTTCGAGTGTTAGGGTATTTAAATTCTTCATAAATTACAGAGTCTTGTATTTTTAATGGGCATTCTACAAAATGTCGATCATAGAGTCTTTTACTTTTAAGGTGAAATTCCTGAGTTCGCGCTTTCGCAATTTTGAGGGCTTTGTCTACTGATGGGTAATAGTTTTGTTTTAAAGGAGATTCATAAGGCAATTGACCATAAAATAAATAGGCAGGTGGGAACTTGGTGATAGAATGGGGCGTATTGTTGTATTCTTCGATGACTTGGTTTAATAATCTAGTCCAAGGTATTTTAGAAGAAGTGGAATTAACTTTACATTTAAGCCTGGTAACTATAGTCTGATTAACTCGCTCTACTTTTCCATTGGTCTGAGGATGATGTGCGGATGTAAAACGCTGTTGAACATGATGATTTCTAAGGAATTTCTTAAATCTTGGAGATCTGAAAGATTTATGTCTGTCACTAAGTATTTTTTGAGGTGCTTTGATATTGAAAATTTGTTTTAAACAGTTAGTGTATGTTTCAGTGGTAACATTTTTGGAGGGAAAAGCCCAAACAAATCTAGTTGCATGATCTATTATTATGTGTAAGAATTTTTTTGTTGAGTTGTAATAGTTAAATCCACCAACAGTATCAATAGAAAGACATTCAAAAGGTTGATCTGTTGCTGGCATAGCTTGTAATAAGCCGAATCTTTTCTGTTTTGGTTTTTTATTTTTCTGACAGGTATCGCAATGTTTAACAAATTCTGTAATGTCTATTGTCATATTAGGCCAATAATAGTTGGGAGATATAAAATTAAGCATTTTTTGAATCCCTAAATGTCCAAAATTATCATGCGCAATATGGAGTAATTTTCTTCTTAATGACATTGGTACAACAATTTTTTTGAATCCCTTTTTCTGAACTATAATAATTCCATTCTCTTTTTTTATATTTTTTGTCACAAACATTGTCTTTGTCTTGCATCTCTATAATTTCTTTCCTATCTAGCAATAAACTAATATGTTGATTAAAATGACAAATAGGATTTCGTGACAACATGTCTGCTTCGACATTTGTTGAACCCTTTTCATATTTTATCTCATAATCAAACATACTAAGTTTGAGCGACCATCTAAAAAGCCTACCTCTTAAATTTTTAACACTCTTTAACCATACTAGAGATGCGTGGTCCGTATGAATTGTAAACTTGACACCATGAAAGTAATGATAGAATTTGTCAAGAGTATCTATAATAGCTAAACATTCTAATTCAGTTATGAAATAATTTTGTTCATAACTCTTCAAAATTCTAGAATGATAAGCAATAGGATGTAAGAAATTATCTTTATCAGGTTGTTTTAGAACGGCACCTACTGCTATCTGAGAGGCATCTACAAACATATGTAAAGGTAATTTAGGATCATAAATTTTGAGGATGGGTTTAGCAATTAAAGAATTTTTTAATTTTTCAAAAGACTCCTGGCACTCTGAGTTCCATTCCCATATTGTGTCTTTTTTAAGTAATCGATTTAGAGGATATCTAATTTCAGCATATTTATTTATGAATTTATGGTAAACATTAATGGAACCTAGAAATCGTTGTAACTCTTTCACATTGGAAGGAGGTTTTAAATTTTTGATGGTTTCAATATTGGCATTTGCTAATGTTATTGTTCCATTAGTAATTTCATAACCTAAGAAATTGATTTTATTTTGGCCTAATTTACATTTAGAAAGTTTAAGTTTAATGTTTTCTTGTTTGCAAATGTTAAAAATTTGAGCTAAATGGTTTAAATGTTCTTCTAAAGAGGAAGAGAAAATTATAATATCATCAAAATAGTGGCACGCAAAGTCGATTTTATATTTATTAAGGATTCTTCGAATGGTTCTGTTGAATATGGGAGGGCCCGTTTTTATGCCAAAAGGGAGCACGAGCCACTCAAAAAGTCCAAAATTGGTTGCAAATGCTAATTTTTCTGTATCGGATGGATGTATTGGTATGTGCCAGTAGCCAGAGGCTAAATCCAAAGTTGAAAAATACTGAGCACTACTCAATTTATCTAAAATTCCATCGATACGGGGCAAGGGTTCTGCATCATTTTTAATTATTGCGTTTAATTTTCTATAGTCTATACATAATCGCGTTTTTTTACCTTCCTCTCTTTTCATAACTAGTGTAACAGGGGCAGAATAGGGGCTATTACTTTCCTTTATCAGTCCGGCGGCTAACAATGATTGAATTTGGTTTTTTATTTCTATTTCTTCTAGAGGAGATGTTCGGTAGGGCCTCAGAGATATGGGTAGGTCTGAGTTTAGTATAACGCGTTGTGGTTCAATATTAATCCTACCCACATCATATTTATGCTTTGCAAAAATATCACTATAAATATGAACTAATTCCCTTAAATTTACATCTTGAATTAAATTTATTTCCCCAGTTAAATCTGAATCCGAATTATCGCGAAAATTTTGAAGAGTCATGGAACCTCTATAATCAGGATGCACATTAATTTCGTGATCATATTCAACACAGTCTTCATTTTTCATAATATTTCCACAGGTAGATTGTAACTCTATATCATGATTATTTACATTCAGTGTTTCATTATCATAATTATCTATATCTACAGTATTACCAGTATTTAATTTCATATCTTTTTTATATTCAGAGGTTACAAATTCATTAGATTGATCCCTGTTTTGTTGTACTTGGTCCATATTTACTGTATTGAAATGAAGGGATCTCTCATTATGTATGGATATACTGTTAGTTATAATTTTCCTTCCCTGCCTTACAATACAAGTTTTACATTCTATGGTTAATTTAAATTTAGAACATTCTTTTAAACCCAAAATAGCGTAATCCAAATTTGTATTGCATACTAAAAAGTTAACATATTTTTTAATTTTACCCACTTTTAGAAGAACACTACATTTTTTATTTATATGTAAAAATCCTTTTGCCTGACCAATGGTAACTGAGGGTATAGTCTCAATTTTAGCATTAAGTTTTTTAACAAATTTAAGTGGCAATAATGCAATAGTTGAACCAGTATCTACAACACATGGTAAATTATAATTATTTGTACATCCATACACAATTAATTGACAAACATTATGAGAATTATTTTGTGAGATATTTGGAAGAGTATCAGAGGATGGCAACTCATTCCTAAAAATACATTCTCTTTCCCAATGAAAAGCATTACTCACACCCCTATTTGTGCATATCCTACAAGGTCTTGAAGGGTATGAATTTTGAATATAATTATTTTGACAAACTCTAGGTCTTTGAAACTGAGATTGCCTTTGGGGAATCCAATTCCTAGGTGTAGTATTCGGCCTAACTGGCTGAATCCAGGGCCTAGTTGGTTGAAAAGGTTGAAAATTTTGTCTAGCTGATGGTTGATTTATTACTTGGTTTGAAACTAGTGGGGTGGAAACTTCCACGAATTGTTTGACAACCCGGTACCATTCTGTGGTACTACTAGGAGGATTTATAATAATAATGTTTTTGAATTCTGGTTTTAAACCATCAGTTAAACCTTGTAATAGTATATTTTCACTAAGATGTAATTTCCTACCAATTTCCACTTTCTTACGAAAATAAGTTTCTAAATTGTCTAAATTATCTAATTTCAGATTTGAAAAATCAGAAAAACTCGGGAAGTCTAATTCAATGAGCCTTTCTATCAAAATTTTCTTAATTTGTTCATAATCCGTACAATTTAAACAGTCATTGATATAAATTTTTTGCGCTTCACCTTTCAAATATTGCGCAATAGAATTAAATTTCCATTCTAGATTTTTCTGTTCCCTATCACATGTTTTATCAAAATAAGTTAACCACGACAAAATGTTCATTCCAGAACTCGGGTCAAACGGTACGAACTTAGGATCTTCCATAATTTTTTTATTCTTACTCATTAGAATAAATGAAGCACTTCTATTTTCTTTATTAAATCCTGATCATAAAATCATTCGCAATAAATTTCAAAGTTAATAATTTCTATCAATTACATATTTTTTCAAAATTACTATATTTAGATGCTAATTTTAACCAGAAATTTTATCTAATAAAACAGAAATTGTAAATATCATAGATATACCTTAAATTGGGATCAACTTTTAATTCTATTATTTTATAGATCATAAACATATTCAAAAATTTTAATTATAGGTAATTCCTTACTTAAAATCACAAAATTTACAAAAAAATTAATCATATTTATCAGTCAAAATTCTAGCAACAGCCTTGCACAGTTCCATAGTCTTACTGAATTTAAATAAATTATAAGAATCCGGGAACCAAAGCTCACTGTAACCAGAAATTCTAACAAATAAAATGAAAAACATAAATGTTAACTTAATTTTCAGCTCAAATGTCTAGTTGTAGGAACATTATCATGAAAATACTGCATTCTGAGAATAGTTCTTGATAACAAACAAATATCAATAAAATAGAAAATGTACTTTTTAAAAGTAAACTTGAGCTACTAAGTTTTTTATATAATTCCTTATTATTACAAAATTGCCTTTAATCGTGCATAAAAATGTCATAATAGTCTTAATAAGTAACAGTAAATATCTTAAGAACATCATACTCCTCAATTAAATCCTTAAGAATAAAATATTTCAATCTACAACACATAATAATGATAATAATAATGCTCATAAATTGGTAAGTAAGTAAGATTCACAGATAAATAATCAAATAAATAAATAAATTAGTAAATTAATAAATTAACTTCAAATTACTCTCATCAATAAAATAATAAATAAATAAATAAATAATAATAAATACTTTCCATCAATCATAAATAGAATTGAAATAATAATCAAAACATTTAATAAAATAAACTTACAGTTCAAGAACAATCTTCAATAAAATCCAATCTTCATTAAATTCCTCATCGAATACCTTTCACATACTCACCACTTTGAAATCATTAACTTTCAAAAATTTGTTATTATGACCATGATTATCTTGAGTCATCAGTTACACATAAACAGCAAAAAGGTGGAATATCAGGCCTCAGGAATTCACGAGATATTTAGAAGAAATCTTTCAAACCACTCGGACAGAAAGCTGTTTAACATTAAAATCTCCTCTGTTACATTCACTCGAGGAATCAAAAGATAATGGCAATTCTTGCTTAATAACACTTTCAACCATGGCGAGAAAAATTTTCGGCGATTCATATTTTTGTCATCACTTCGTTTCAGTAGATTCATTAGATTCATTTACATAGCATTTTACTTCTTCAGTAGATTCATTTCAAAATCCGAAACAGGCACTAGCACAGGCATTACCTATCCTGTGCGACTTATCGATTAGTTGTGACGATTTCAGGAGAACTCGAATTATTTCCACTGGTTAAACAGAAACACGCAGTCATGGCAAGCGAGGGAAAAAACAAAAATAATAAATAAATGTAGAAGATCCAATAATTAGTCATGGGCTGCTGTAAATTCATTTATTAAATTCGTGATAATGAGGAAGGAAAAGCTCCTTGTTGCAAAAATTCCATCATTATTTCAGCGAGCTGTCCTCATCGAAGAAGCAACCCAAGAAATCTTCAGAAGAATCCCCCTTTCATCTCGAGACTTCCCCCTTTTAAACTGAAAAGAAAGTTCTGGAACATTCGGTAACCTCAAACCATCATTCTTTTTATGTAAACAGAATTCTTGTCCAGCTACGAGATTATTTTAAACAGACGATAAATTTATTTAAAAAAAATATTATTTAACCAATTTATAATTGACTCAGAATTTTAAATATCTTAGGCAGACGATTTTTATACATGATTAATTTTAAGAGAAAAAGAAAAGAAATGAATTTATTAATATGCAAATTATCGTTGACGGCGGAAAAATAAATAAATAGATAAAATAAAATAATGATATTTTTTAAAAGGTATGGGTTTGGAATAAATTTAATAAGACTTTCTTAAAAAGGGTTGATAAAAACATAGAAGAAATCAGTTTTATTTGGAATATTAAGAAATAAAGTTTTAATTAAGAATATTTTTAATTTAGAGCCATCTTTTTAAATTTACGCATACTGGATTAATGTTTTTTAAGGCAAATTAAGAATTTATATCGTCTGCATAAGGATTAACAGATTAGATTTAGAAACAAGATTTTAATTTAATAATTTGAAGTAAGTACGAAATATTATTATAAGAAAATTAAGATAGTATAAAGGTTAGTTTTGGCGAAAAAATTTTAAATTTGTAATATATATATATATATATATATATATATCATTTTCTTCTGTACACGATAACTTCTATAATTCTGCTCTAGTTTCCTCCAAACTGATACATAAAATAAAGGGGTATAAAATCTCGGTCAAGTTCCTTAATGGGCAAAGTTGGACCAAGGAAGAAATAGGGATTGTTTTTGTGAAAACCAAAAAAAAAAGTACTAAATTCTTAGTTAAAATAGATATTGAATCAGTTTTCAGTTTATATTACATCTAAAAAAAGGGTTAAAAGTTTATGCATGACAGAATTTTGATAAAGTTGAAAATGATCTTTAGAGGTGGAAAAAACAGGGTTTTTGGAAAAAAAATCATAACTTCGTCAATTCTCAAGATATCAAATCTAACTAAATTTTTAATAAATGTTCTCAAAATTATCTAAAACTTTTGTACTTACAAGTTTTGATAGAAGCTATTTATCACCGACAAAAAAAATCAAAACGAAAACAAAAAAGATTTGAAAAAAGACAAAAATCCACAACTTAGCCATTTATTAAACTATCAAATGTAATTAAATTTATTTTAAATCTTCTCAATTTAAATCTTCTCATCTTCTGAAATCTTCTCAAAGTCTAAAATTTTTATACTGACAAGTTTTTTATAGGATCAATTCTGTTAGGCCAGTTAGACCAGTTCTGTTAGGTTTGTTATAGGCCAAGCCCACAGGGATTTTTTAGAATAGAGAGACATACAGTATGTCCGGACAGATGTCCTGGAAAATAATATTTTTGTGTAACTCTCAAAAAAGGTTTGTAGGTTCTCTCTGTAATTTTGAATTTGCTGATTTACTTAAAACTTCTAGAACTCAATTTATACATATAGAAAAATTTCATATGTTACATCTTAATCTGCTTTTTGTACTAACCGTTTAAATTTGAAGTAAGTCACGATAGTTAGTTTTTGATAAATGCTTCTTGTGTATTTTGTAGAACTTAATCTGAAAATTACATCTATTTTTAGCACTTTCCAACAAAGTTGAAAAGTGCTTATCCTTTATTCAGTTTGTATGTCTGTCTGTCCACGCTCGAAATCCCGTAAATATACTCCAATTTTTATGCAATCGATTGCACATTGATATGACAAGCCAAGATTAACAGATGTAAGTCCTGGCCTGGAACATTTTCGTAATATTAGAAAAAAAACACAACTATCCCAATACACTTTGAAAATTATTTATTTTCTTGAAATTCACCTTCTCTTCATTTTAAGTAAAATATTTATTTCATACTTTTGGGCTGCAGAAACATTCATATTCCTATTCTATATAGACTAATTCCTGTGTTATATATTCAGTGTTAAGAATTCTGAGTAAATTTATTAATTTTAATCATTTTTTAAAAAAGCATCTATTTCAATCAATGTGTTAATATAAATCTCAAACTACGAAAATCTTATTCAGCAAATATATATACTTGGGTACATAATTCTCTATCTAAATCTCATGAGAAAATTTAACATGCAAAGAACAATGCAGGTTTTGAAATATTGATAGTAGAATACATCTTATTTCCGCACTGAACATGTTTATTCGAATAACAACTGTACTGTTAAGAGATGCATTGTATATTTGCATATTAGAATTATGAAACATCCATTGTACAAAGAAACTTGCATGTTCTTCTATGTTGCACAGCAGAGTTAAAATATGATTATATCTGATCGTGTCTCAAATCAACTAAATAAATTTATCAAAGCGAAAGGCAATGCAAGCGTTTGTGAAATATGCTAATCTAAGAGATACGGAAGATAAATGCAAAACAATTCATCTAAATCTTATTTCCAAACTAACTTCTGTTTACACTTATAATATAAAAGCATTGTGATAGTTTGAATTTTCCCTTTCGTTCGAAGATATTTTAAATATATAATTAAATAAATAAATTCATATGCATAATCTTTGACGAAAAATTTATGTTACAAGTTTATAGAAGAGTATTAAAGAAAATTCTAAATAACGATGGCATTTTATAGTGTTACACATTAATAATTATACAAAAACATTATTAAAGTACACATAATTTGAATTCGAAATAATAGTGGAAAACCAAAAATCAATACAAGTATTTAAAAAATAAAAGAACAAAATTTGTAAGAGACGGGAAAAGGGAGAAATGCAAAAACATAACAAACTAAAACCTGAAAAATAAAGCACAATAATGTATAGATAGATTGATATAAAGGTATGTTTGTCTCTGTGTGTGTATAATAAGTTGTACTAAAAAAATGCAAAAGAGGATTTTCAATTCTTAACCACAGAAAAGTTCAAGAGACTAAAAATTGCATAATAAAGGAATGAAATTGGTTTATATCTTCTAGTCGCGAATGCGCTGTATATTTTTCCCGAAATGTTGAAAATTCATATTATTACATTTTTTTTAATTAGCCTTTTTATGAATTAATAGCTAAATTTATTATGTATTATAATAACAAAACATAATAATGCTGAAATATTATTTAAATCCATTAACATCTAGTGGTCGCGCATGGGCTCTAAAGTTGAAAATAAATATTGACAAGCTGAGTAACATGAAGGGGTACTTCTTGATTATCCCTTCAACCAATCCCGCCAAATTATACAAATCGCCAAAATCCACATACATGCTGAAATTGCATACTTCTACCAAGAGCTGTCGCTTTACGTACTTACGTACATATATGTATACGTACGTAAAGAAAAAGTACGAAAAGAAAGGTAAACATCCCCTACTAACTGTTTAAAAGAACTATTATAAAAAATGTTACTGGTACCGGTCGATGGGAAATAAAGTCTACTTTTAAATGATGCATATAAAATTTCTTAGGGGACCATCTACATGCTGCAACAAATATATATTTTTTCTTTTTTCTTTTTTCTTTAGCAATGTGCAATTTTGACAAAATATTTCAAATCTCCGGTTCAAAATATGGCTCGATACGAAATTTTAAGTCATATCAGTTATAAGTTTTTGAATTATAAACATAGAAAATGTAGTTCTTCAGATGTTAAATTACATTTTATATATTTGTATTAATATCTCTTGAAATTATAATTACAGTAATGAGCTATTTTCTAAGTAGCAATAAAACTGAAGTACCCAAATATAATTACGTTGAATTCGCAATTTTTATAATTTTATGATATGACATTCAATTATGAAATTAATATTTTTAAAAAATTATGACTCGCAATCTTCAATTTTTTTGAAGGATTTAGATTTATAATGTAACTTTTTATGGGAATATTTTTATTTTATTTTCTTTCAAGTAGTTTCCAACTATGTTTAAAGTACGGCAAAAGAATGTTTTAAAGGGGCCGTTTAGGAAGTGAGTAGATGTTTTGAAAGAGGTTCTCTCGGTCAATAATCGTGTACTGAAACTCGATTTGGATACCCCTCCTATAATATGCTCGTTTTAAAATAGTTAATTTCTCAAAAACTTATCGCACAAATTCCATTAATTCTTCTTTTTTTTTGACTAATTGAAGGATGTAGAGTTCATTTATGCTGTCTGAATTTGGTACTGCTATTGAAATAAAAATGAAATTTTTACTCTGTAGATGGCCTCCTAAATAATTTTATATGTATCATTTGAAAATGAATTAAATTTCCAAATGTTTCGTAGTATTAACTTTCTTTTACGATATTTTTGCAGCATTAGTAGGAGGCACTTACTTTTTTTTTACAATTGTTCATACATATAAAAACGATGTGCACATTAGCGATCAGGCTTTGACAGTGTGTCAGCTAAAAAAATATCTAGAGAATTTTATGCTAAAAATTTCAGAACAGAACATAGCAAAATCCTTCTGAAACAAGTTCATGGTCTACAAAAGAGGAATGTCAAAAAATTTGCCCATACTTAATTTAATTTTTTTGAATAGAGAGGGAGGTGGAATCTTCAAATTAATTATTGTTTATATATATATACCGGGTGTCCCAAAAATGACTGATTGATTTTAAAATTCAATAATTTCCAAACGGTGACAGCTATTTAAAAGATTTTTTCAGGAGGGTTATGTATAATGTCAGGAGTTTTTTCACTGTAATTTTTTATTTTAGTTCAAAATTCAAACAATAGATGGCGCTGACGGCGACTGAAGGCCAGGTGATTAGTGCCGAGTGAAGCGTTGACCTGGCCTTCAATCCCCGTCAGCGCCACCTATTGTTTGAAATTCGAACTAACATAAAAAATACGGTAAAAAACTCCTGACATTACACATAACCCTCCTGCATTTTTTTTTTAAATAGCTGTCACCGTTTGCAAGTTATTGAATTTTAAAAATCCATGAGTCATTTTTGGGACACCCGGTATATATATATATATATATATGTATATAAGAAATACATAATAATGTTTTAAACAAACTTTTGTGATAAATTTTGAAAATTTCCAAGATTAAAGTTAAAGTTGAAACATAATTTGCTATGCTGTAAAAATTTTATTTTCTTTCAGTAAATAATATAACATCTGAAAAATTTGTGTGTATGTTTATGTAATTTTTTATCTAAAACGATTGAAGATAATTTACATTAAAAAAACAAGTTGGAAATTGCACGTGAGCGTAGCAAATGAGGTGCGTCCGTACGATAACGAAGTTTTAAAAATATTGAGATCTTTCTGATATAGTAGAGAGTACTCCGGATACAGTATAGTAGTCGAAATCTTTACGTTTCTGTAAATATGCAGGAAGTAATTTTTATTACACCTGAGAAACGTATATTTTATTCATAAAATGTGAAATAATTGAATATAATTAAAACATGTTCCAAACAATGTTTCCCGGTATAGCATTATGTAGTGGAATACTTTTGTGTGGCCCTGTAGTTTAATAATAAAAATTCTTTGCATCACAGATTGTATACAGAATGCATATTTTAGTACATATTTCATAGATTCATGGCAATTCTATTATATTCGAATGAGTGTAACATCATTAAAATGCATTTGAAACTTTTTCCCCATTGACCGTAATGTAATGGAATAATTTGACTGTCCCTGTAAAAGATCTATGCATCCGACTTTCATAACATTTGAAATGACTCGACAAAATTACGTAATAATTATATCTTTAAATTTCAAACGATTAAAATGCATTTGAATTTTTTTCCCCATTGATCGTAATGTAACGGAATCCTTTTGATTGTCCCTGTAATTGATCTATGCGTCCGATTTTCATAACATTTGAAATGACTTGACAAAATTACGCAATAAGTATATGCTTTAAATTTCAAACGATTAAAATGCATTTGAAACTTTTTTCCCTATTGACCGTAATGTAAAGGAATCCTTTTAATTATCCCTGTAATTGATCTATCCATCCGATTTTCATAAAATTTGAAATGACTCGACAAAATTATGTTATAATTATGTATTTTAAATTTCAAACGATTCGGTTGCGTAGTTTTTGCGTTGTTATATGCGGACAGACGGACGGACTGAGCGACAACAATAGGTGCTACGTATTTACATAATTACGACACACCTAAAAAGAAAGAGACTTCGAAATACTGAGAACAAAATGCCTTTTAGATCACCGTTGAACAATTTTATTTGTAATACAATTGCAATTTCAAATATTTATTTAATTTTTGTGTAGTACCATATTACAATAAAATATTTTCTAAACATGCACATTTAAATCCATTATTAAAATTTTATGCTATACAACAAATTTGATGTATTATTTTGTCTATTCATCTCTGTAATTAGCTAAATACGAAATGTATCGAGCAGAAGACAATGCTTAGAATTGCAATATAATAAACTAAGAATAGGAAATAAGTATTTGAAACAATTATTTAAAAAAATTCATAAAATATGTTATGAATAAGGTTTTAAATGAATTCGCAACAAAAGTTTGGGACAATTCTTTTATTTATTTTATTTTATTTTACGTATTTATTTATTTCGTGGAAAAGAGATAATTTATGAAAAAGAAAGAATTTCAAAAGAAATCAAATTTTTGATAACTTAAAATTTTTGTTAAGGGTATTTACATTTGTATTGAAAAATAAATATTCTATGTAAAGAATGAGAACAAGTGAATCAGTCATTGATTTATTAAACACGTAAACATGTAAATACGGAATGTAGCTATAATAATACTTTTTTTATCAGAATTTTCAGATTTCTTTTATCAGAAAACTTAATTGTTTTATCGAATATTATTCCATACAAATGCACTAGTTATTATGGAAAATTTTCTTAAATAGAAAAAACGATAAAACAAATGCGTTGGATTCCACTTTAAGTAATGGTCGTGTTTTGACTAACCGGTCATTACGAAGATTAATCGGATTTATGGCTTATCTTTTAACATGTTTGTTATTCTGCATTTTACTATTTCACAGTTGAATATTTACATATATTTGTTCCAATATTTTAAGACTTTCTTTTGCTAAACTCACTCAAGCACATTGTTAAACCACGAAGTAAAATATTTGAAAACAGTTAAACCATCTCATTGTTGCAAATGCTGCATCATCAACGATTTTTTAACAGATCAACATTTTAACAGTATATGGGAAGCAAATTGTTTTCATAAAACACTGGGAAAAACAATGGAAAAATCATGCGTCAAGCATAGATTATGACGTACTTTCGAAAACATTCCGAATAATGTAACAAAATTCCCACGTCCGTCTGTCCGTCTGTCTCAGCCATTTTACACATTAACTATGAAACGTAAAAAGCTAAAATTGGGGTAAGTAATAAAGACAAATGACCTACATGTTTATAGATTATTAAACATTTACAAATATATTTAGGAGAAGGTTAGAGGGGCAAATTAAGTTATTTAAAGTTTTTTCTTTTCTTTCTTTCTTTTTTTTAGTATATCGTGTGCGGTATTTTGTGTAAGCTTTCGTTAGGCTAAACTCAAAAATTTATTTACTTTAATTTTCGGTGTTAAATTTTTAGAGATATCTTTGAAAGTATAGTGCAAAAATGTGTCTCCCCACCCATCAAATTCCGAATAAATTAGGTATAATTATGAAAAAAATAGAGCATATAGATTTTACTCTAAACCTTGCAAGAAAACAATAGCGATTACTTTAGATTATATAGTTTTTGAGAAAAAAGTCCATTTTTTGTGACACACACATTTTATTTGTGGACATCGAGCAAAAGTGTTGAGGAACGTTGAGGACCTATCTTATCAGAACTATTAAAGGTCTGTTGATAATCATTTTGGAAAAAGTTCGTGGGTAATTAACCCAGATATTAACTTTTACAGACAGGAACAGTTTGGACATAAATAATGACGGGGGCAGCATATCTTCATATCATCGTCTTTCAAGCCTAGATAACTACTTTTAATAATATATTTGTGCAATGCAATAACTATTAGCAGTTTAAAAGCAATGAGCTCCATACTGTTACAAACGTACTAATTTAATTCGAATTAATCTTACAAATTCGTACTCGTAAGAAATAAAAAAATACATCGTTGTTAGTACAAGGATTTTTTTGAAATATATTTTATAGAAACCATTGGATATAGGGACCTTTACGTTATAAAATTTCTTGTACTAAAATGTCAATTTTTTTAGTTATGCATTCAAACCTTCGTAAATACAATGGGGTTCGCGACTAGTTTGCCTTGAGTGAGTCTCTCATTACGACTCTTGTGTATTTAAAAGTTAATGAAAAACCTATCTTGAAAAAACACCTCACGGACCTAAGCGGATTTGGAAATTTGCGAGAGTATTTCTCCACAAGCTCCTTTACCACAATGCAAAGATTAAACATTGAGCAAGAGTTTTGTGCTAGTAACATGGGAGAAAGAAAATGATGTGATTAAGCTGAATTTGTTTTTATGAAGTACCAAATGAAGTTTAAATATATTAATCTTTTATCCTCAATACCGAGTTAAATTACTCATAAATAGATAAGGATAAAATAAAAAAAGAAATAGTTACATGAAATAACAATATTAGATATTATTTAGGTATCATATCTTTTTGAACTTTTATGGTATACCCATTCATACTTTTCTAGTATATACAGTTATAACCAACCCTACTTTCCGTAGTTTTTTTAAAAAGTCTTATTATTATTTCAGCAACGATTTTCATTTAAGAATATAGATAATACTTTCGCGTTGAGAACACTTTGTTTAACTTTTAATCTTTAATCACGGTTATACAAACAGACATTTTTCTGTTCCTGGATCGCGAAAATGTGGCAATTAAATATGGTAAACATTACAATAAAAAGTAAATTGTGTGAATAATGTGTCTTCGAATTTTAAATAAAACGTGTGCCGGTCGCTCGTTCCCAACGGTTTAATAATATATAGGTTTATTGTATGGAACCCTCTGAGCGTGAGTAATGCTCGCACTTGACTGTTTATTTGAATAAAAGTGCACATTTTCCTTAGTTCATTTTCACCAGTGAAAAAAAAAAATTTTAAATTCGAATCTATTTTTATTATTATTACGCAATTCAGAAAAAAAGGTATTCTGGAAATGGGCGGATAGTTGAATGACATTACTGCAGTTTTTGTTGGAAATGGATATATGCATTTTCATTCATTAAAATTAAATGAAAAATGAACACACAAATGTGATATATTTTGCATGGTTGCGTTTTTTAATTAAAAAGTGTGATTCTGTGTTTAATATTAATCGCAAAAAAATATTAACACTCTATGTAACGCATTAGAAAACGTAACTGTAATGTATATCCGCTATATACAAACTAAACAGGGAATAAAACATAAAAACCTCTACTTTAGTATCAGTTGACGTTTTAATAAAATAGTTTGTCAGACATTAATGAAACAAATGCAAAATTGCTCCTTATTTTTCATTTTTTTTTTCTGAATAATTCTCTTGAAAATTAAATATTTGTATTATGGCATACAGTATAAACATTTAAATGAATTTATTACATCTTCGTAATGCACTTCTAGTGAAATTATTTCCTTATGTATTTGAAAGATTAGTTTTAGCTTCTCAGAATGACGTATTCTGGACTTAAAAATGTATGGTGTCAATCTGAAATTTTATTCGAATATACAATTATTATCACTATACAGTTTATCTTTGGTACAATTGAAAGAACTAATTGTATTAGGAAGTGAAAACAAAAGGATTTATTTAATGATTAACCATGACGGTTAGTTGAAAAATGTGGCCAAATATGCTTTTAACAAAGATAGTAATTTTATCCCATTCTCTTAAACCTATTTGTATTTCAAGTTTTGCGCAATTAATTCCAAAAATTGCAATTTGGTTTAGGGGCATATAATTAAACAATCATATACATCTTCAGAAATATTACTGTAGGGTTCAATAAAAAAAATTTTTTTTCTCTTATCTGCCAAACAGTTATTATTGTTGCTGTATTGATAATCCTCTGTTATCTATATTAACAAAAGCTCGGTGAAATTTTATTTTCATCTTATTTGCAACAATTACTTCTCACTTCCAAAAGCAATTATTTTAACGCTGTCTTGGCGCAATCGTTACGAGAGGATCCTCTTTCTTTAATTACAGATTTTATCACTTTAATTCCATTCTTTAATGATCCGAGCATATTTGCACTAATTTGTGTCTTCCTAAAATTTTTCTTCTTAAATTTTTTTCTCTTCAAGAGATAAAAATTTTCTACTTTATCCTAAAATCGAAAAGCTTTCTCACAAATTTGAAAATAGTTTTCTGAATATCAAATTTAATTAAAACATATTTTATTCTATTTTTTTTTTATTTATTTATTTTTTTTTTTTTTTTTACATTTGTGCATATTGATTTCAGCATCTACATTTTGTAATTTTTAAAATATATTTTTTATCAAAATGGATTTTCTAGTATAAATTCGAATTTAACATATTTCTCAAATCCGTTTTGTGAATTTCATTGCGTTAAATATAGCTTATTTGTGTAAAAATTTACTGTTTTTGTAATCATATTATGTCTGTTTTTTTTCTGTTTTTTTTGTAACTATCATTATATATATATACACACATTCATGCATATATATATATTTACAAAAATATTCCTAAATCTTTGTAGTATTACATTTTTGAAAATGCAAGTTATTTGTGAAAATTATTTTAGCAAGGGTACTAGTGCTCTTAAAGTAAAAGTGATTAAATCAAAGTGTCTTTATTTTAGAGTAAAATATAAAACTTCATATCAGTATTTGAAGATTTCTTTTTCAAATTAACGGATATTTCGTCGGCATATTAATCTAAAATTTTCAAAATTTAGAAGATATTTTTAAAAAGATGTTTTTTTACTTCGCTTTCTATTAAGTTTTATAAATAAATAAATTAAATTTTGAAATTTATTCGAAATGTGTGATACACAAAAGTATTTGACTGAATGAATTATCTTTAATTTCTTTTAAAAATAATCAGAAGTTCAAAGAAAATTCGAATAATTATACGATAATCTGGATTTTATAGAATTATATTTTAAAGTGTAGTACGCCAAAATCTTTAACTAAAGGATATGATTTTTAGTAAAATGAAAAGAAACAATTTAAACAATCAATTTTAAATGCATATAAAGTTATGCAGATTTAAATTGTTTGCGTATTATTTTCTTCTATACAATTCTGAAATAAAATCATCATAATTGTATTGCATTTTTAAAATTATACTGAAAAAAAAAATGGGTATTTTTTCAATATATATATACTACCTGATTTTAATCAACAATTCTAAAAGTTAAGTTTGTGAAATATGACGCATTAACAAATCTTCTGTTTTTGTCAATGCTCTAAGATTGTGCACAAAGAAAACAGGCATAGAAATAGACTGAATATTGAGTTAGACTTATGGTTACAGCTTTCAAGAATGAACCAGATATTACACGTCTAAGAGCAAAAAAAGGCAACAATATTCTTCTCAAAACCAACCGTACTATATACAATTTAATAGTCTCAAAATATATTATGTAATTGTTTTAATTGCAATCTGTTTGTTACTTTATAATAATGCTAAATAAAAACACAATGAATAATTAAAAGCAAGAAGCAGAAATTCAGCTTATTAGAATTTAATGTTCCCTAGATGAGAAAAAAAAATATTACGAGGATGAGGGAAACCGTCGAATTTCAATGAAAGAAAATGCTTAAGAATGAGCTGTTTCATTTATTTATAAAAAACAAAGAAATGTAGTTAAAAAATGCATTTATTACTAATAAGTATAACTGTAAAAAAATACAAATTTATCTTAAAATGTTTTTATTTAACGATACTTTATATTTTTGAAAAAACATGTTCTAATTAGTGTTTAATTTCAGTTATATTATTTTCAAATGCAAAGCATTTCACCAGTGAAGAGTTTCAAAACCACTGGAGGGAAAATAATACAGCACATAATTATAAGGTTTAAACTAAACACTTTCATTTTACATTAAGCCCCACCAGTGGCCGAGAAGTTCTGACCCCTCAACTAGTAGACGGTAGGTCCTTGGTTCGAACTTAATCGCCGCCGTCGGCCTAACCCTTCGGAGTTTTCTGTGGTTTTTTTCCGAACCTTGGAATTCCTTGTGTAAATACGGGTTAGGTTCCCTGCGAAAGACACCCACGGAGGGCACCCAACTCCTTTCGGGCCCATATCACACGTGTTGATAATCGGTCGTCATAAAATAAAACAAACCAATCATTTTGCATAAAACAGTGTCATTTGCATTCTCTGAAGAATGACGCATTTACGATGCAGTCTTAAACTACTGAAAAGCATTCATATGACGCCACTGTTGCTGAATAATACTCAAACCCAGCAAAAAGTTGGATCAGGCATTCGACAAAACGTGATTTCGTAATTATTCATATGTTTTCAGTTGATTGTAATATTAATTATGGATATTAATATTACGAGGTGGAACCCGTCGAAATTCGACGATCTTTAAGAAAGAACTGTTTCATTGATTTATAATAAATTTACAAAATTAGTTACAATAAAAAATGCATCTTACATTGCTATGTCCTCTTAAACAAATTATATTTAACCTAAAATTAACTAAATACTGTTTCCATAAAACTCACTCTTAAAAATTATTAAAACTAAACTTTAATCGTAATGTAAGCAGATAAATATAATAAAGATCTATTATTATAACAAAGTTATCAATTAAGGCTCTTATTGTTTGGTATTGAAAAAGAGCAGTATTTATTCCACTTTGACACAATCATAGAATTTTTCTTTGTGAAATTTAAACTCTATATCATTTTCACCATCTCAAAATTTACATATGCACTTTTCATACCTGTATTAATTTTTTTATGGTATTCTAATTTGATCGTTTTAAAATCCTTTAAATTCAAAATGTGAAGTCTTGATTGCTATTAGCTGGAATCAGATACTAAACTGTTTATATTCTTTTAAGTGTAAATGAAAATTATGAATTTTGAAAGTGTGAATGAAGATTAAAATTCCCCTGGTTTTATAGCAGACGATATTTTAAAGATAGCAAATATTTTTAATTTCAAAATTTTTAACCGACTTCAAAGAGGAGGTTATGATTTTGGCCTGTATGTGTTTGTTGTTCACCCATAACTTCCGTAAATGTGAACCGATTCTGATAATTCTTTTTTTTGTTTGAAAGTGTAAGATGCCAGTGTGATTCTATTTCAATTTCATCAGATTCTGTTGATTATAACTTTTTAAAGAATAGAAACATTAAAATTCAAATCATTTTGAAGCTGTCGTCCAATTAGAAGCGTTCATTTTTTATGCTGTTACTCTTACGCAGATACACCTTTAAAAATTTGACCCCTTTGATGCAGCCTCACTCTACAGCTGTTATAGAATATCTCGTTTATGATCAATAAGAATGCTTTATAACGCAGTAAAGTAACTGTTTTCTATAAAAGCGGTGGAGTGGTGTTGCAGCAAATGGGTCAAATTTTTAACACTATATTGCGAAATTTTGAATGGACCGGATTCAGATAGATTTTGAGCTTTTGCGAATTGAGATTGACCAATAAGAAAATTTACTTACTTCAAGCAGTGACAATTTCGCAAAAAATACAGGCTTCTAATTGATCAATCTGGTTTCGTTAATAGGGCAAAATCCACTGGATTGCGGCCAAGTTCTCTTTCGCTGTTAACAAAATCAGATTGGCCAATTAAAAGCCTGCATTTTTGCGAACTTTTCACTGAGTACTTCAAATAGTGAAAAGTTTGCAAAAATGCAGGTTTCCGATTGGCCAATCTCGTATCGCTAAATAGTGGAAAAATATGTATTTATGGATCGTAGTCACTGTTGCAAAGATACGAGTTTTTTTTCAAAGAGCGAAATCCTAACAGTATCAATTCTCGTATACACCGAAATGGAAGGTCTTCATCGATGCTTACCGACATTAAAAATTGATGTCAAAAAGCTGAAAATCTACCTTTAAAGTATCTTTATATGTCAGAGCACAAGTGACTGTGTAAGAAATTAAAATACATTGCTATGTGTATCGATACTGTCTTGAGATTCAGGTTCAGTTATCGGAATGCTTTCAGATTTTCTTCCGACAAAATTCCTGGATATCAAAGTGGTAATATAAGGGGATATTTGAAGACGAATTTAGACAAAAGAAAATGGGGAAACATTTTGAAGAGCCTGCCATTAAAATGAAACTAGTTACACTGTAAAAAATATGACTATTTTGCTGCATCGTCACTCCACCGCTTTTATAGAAAACGACAAGTTCAAGCTATCATGGAGCATTCTCATTGGCCAAAAAGAGTGCTATTCTATAATAGTGGGGTATTGACGATGCAGGAAAATAGTCATATTTTTGGAAATAGTGTATCATGGAACATTCTCATTCGTCAAAAGAGAGGTATTCTATTAAAGCGGGGGAGTGACGATGCAGCAAAAGGGTAAAATTTCTTACAGTGTAAATTCTTCACTCGGGGCTTCCGTCGCCGAATGGTCAAGATACCACGCCGCTAATCACTTGCGAGCATACACTGTAAAAATTTGACCCTTTCGCTGCATCGCCACTCCCCCGCTTTAATAGAATACCTCTCTTTTGACCCACGAGAATGCTCCATAATACACTGTTAAAAATTTGACCCATTTGCTGCAGCATCAATCCACAGCATTTATAGAACATGTCTTTTATGACCAATGATAATGCTTCATAACACAATAAAGTAATCGTTTTATTTAAAAGTGGTGGAATTACGCTACAGCAAATAGGTAAATTTTTTTACCGTATAGGATGAAATCATCCTTTTCTATAGAAGCGGTGGAGTGACGATGCAACAAAAGGGTAAAATTTTTAACAGTGTAGGAGGTTATGGGTTCGAATCCCGCGGTTCCTTTGCCCACACTCTTTGTATTGAGCTTCCGGAAATATTTCCTTCGTGGTATAAAAATTTCCTTGCGCTATTTCGTCCCTGCACTGTTAAATATTTGACCCATTTGCTGCAGCATCACTCCACAGCTTTTATAGAATATCTTTTATGACTAATGAGAATCCTCCATAACACTGTAAAGTAACTGTTTTCTAATAAAAGCGGTGGAATGACTGTGCAGCAAATGGGTCAATTTATTAACAGTGTGTATATTGATGATAAATTATAAACAAGCTTTCATGTCAAGCACACAAATCAGCTGTATGTGTGTGTATTGTTCTTGCACTCGTGCCCCACCAGTGACCGAGAGGTTCTGACCTCTCAACTGGTAGACGGCAGGTGCTGGGTTCGAACCCAATCGCGGTTGTCTGCCTAACCTTTCGGAGTTTTCGTGGTTTTCTTCGAACCTTGCGTAAATACGGTTTAGGTCCCCCTTAGAAAGACCCCCCACGAAGGACACCCCCCCTGGACCTATATCCCTAGTGTAGATAATCGGCCGTCAAAAATATCCAAAAAATATACCATCTTGCACTAGTACACTGTAAAAAATTTTAACCCTTTTGCTGCATTGTCACTCCACCGCTTTTATAGAAAATGATTACTTCACTGTATTATGGAGCATTCTCATGGGTCAAAAGCGAGATATTCTATAAAAGCGGGGGAGTGACGATGCAGCAAAAGGGTTAAATTTTTTACAGTGTATAATCGTACTCGTTCAGGTGACTATCGCCAAGTTTTGGAATAGAAAATTCCTACATTTTATTTAGTTTGGAAAAACGTATCAGTCGATATCCATTTTTGAGGTCCGTAAAAGTCGATCTGAACCTTAAAGTTTGATGAATGCGGTAACTTTTCGAAGAGCGAGATCTTATCCAAACAAGTTACCACATCCGAAAAACCTAATGATCTACAATGATACTAACCGACATTGTAAGTTGTTTCAAATAGTTGAAAATGAAATAGGAAATACATCAGCAAATTGAATACTTCAAAACCCAGCAAAGTACATCAATTAGTCCATGTTTTGCAAAAAGACATCATATGTCAGTAGACATAATTGAGTATTACAGTATGAATAACTAAAAAGTAGGAAATAAAATCAGCTTTAAAAAAAAATATATCAACCGACTTCAAAAAAGCGCTTAAAAGAATTAAATAATTCTTTAAAATTCTCTAATGACAAAATGTTATCCAAAAGTCAGACATTGGATATCAGGTATCTGTATAAAAACGGTTAAATTTAATATATATAATTTAATATCCACCAAACATAAATTTTAGGGAGAATATTTTTTACAAGAGATGAATTTACATATTTATGATTTAATTTATGAATATATACATATAAAAAGTAAAGAATTACTTTTTGAAGTTGGTGCCAAACTATCTTCAATATAATAAGAATTGTGGATATACTGTGTCTAGTATCATAATTAAAATGGTGATAATCTTTATCGAATGTGATAGTTTGGCACCAACTTCAAAAAGTAATTCTTTACTTTTTATATGTATATATTCATAAATTAAATCATAAATATGTAAATTCATCTCTTGTAAAAAATATTGTCTCTAAAACTTATGTTTGGTGGATATTAAATTATATATATTAAATTTAACCGTTTTTATACAGATACCTGATATCCAATGTCTGATTTTTGGATAACATTTTGTCATTAGAGAATTTTAAAGAATTATTTAATTCTTTTAAGCGCTTTTTTTTTTTTAAGTCGGTTGATATTTTTTTTTTTAAAAAAAAGCTGATTTTATTCACTTTTTAATCTCCGGCTTTTTTCCCTTTACTTTTATTAGAAATAATGTTCTTCTGTGTTGCCACGTTTATAAAAATTGTGTTAAAAACTAAACTACAAAAAAATTAATATCTCAAAAACAAATTAAGATACATTTTTCAGAAAAATTACATTTAAAAGAACATTTTTGCCCTATACGATGGTATAAAATTGAAAATATGGGAAGTTTAGATGTTTAAAAATTTTCAGTAGCAAAAATTAGAAAATTGAAATTTCATTTCAAAGTGTTGCCATTCACAAAATGACGTATGCGTTACGCACAGATACGTTTGGCCTTTATAATATAGATATATAGTTTATAATAGTTTCAGGATTTTTCATAGATCATTAATTTATATTTTATCAAAATAGCACATACACTGTAAAAAAAAAAATCTGTAAAGTTACTAAAAGTTTTCTAAAAATCTCGGATTCCTTGAACTTTTTTGAACAGCAAAAATTTATGTTGAACAGCATTCCTTGAACATCAAAAATATATGTCGAACAACATTCCTTGAACATCAAAAAATTATGTAACATTTACAGGTTTGCACTGAAAATAGAAAAAATCTGTAAGGTTACTAAGAATTTTTTAGGAAACTGGGATTCCAAGAATTGTTCATTTAGCTGCACCTCAGGTTACAGATAAAATTTTAGTATGATAACTTTAATTTTAGTAGAATCATTTGAAAAGTTACAGATTTCTGTAAATTCACAAAAATTAGTTTTGTAGATTTACATCTTTTCTTGTACAGTGTACAGATAAAATATTACTAACCATACAGATTTCGGCAGCTTTACATAAGTAGGATTACAGATTTTTTAGCGCATATTAGCACATGTAAGCACTCTAATATTTTGTAAAAATTTTTGTTCTATGAGTGTGTAATTTTAATCATATTATTTTCAAATCCAAAGAATTTCACCTGTGAAGAATTTCAAAGCCGCTGAAATAAAAATGATGCAAAAGATATTTCACTTATGAGATTTAATATACAGTGTTTCATTTAACATAAAACAACGTCATTTGTGTACTCTGGAGAAATGCAGATTTACGATGCAGTCTTAAACTATAGAAAAGCATGTTTATGACGTCAATATAGCGGAATAATTCAAAAAGGCAGTAAAAAATTCTGTCGTAAATTCAACAAAAAAGGCCTATGTAATTAAATAGACATCTAATTAATAAGCACATGTTTTATACACAAGTTTTATTTTATTCTATCTTAACAAGGAGAAAGTATTGTATCCGTGGAATTTTTCAAATTCCAGTTTTCGACAGATTTATACGTTTCAGGTGTCAGTGATTAAAGAAAACATCAGCAATTCCAAAATAATTTAAAAATTACAATATGTCTGTCTGTATGTAAATTATATGATGTGGGCGCTCTATCTCCAGAACTAATGCACGGAATTTAATAAAAATTTATATTCAGATTCCTGATATAATTTGATTCTGATTTTTGCTTAGTATAAATTGCTCAACAGGGGGGGGGGGCTGATATGTTGTCTTTATACGATTTCCGCAACAATTCTATCTCAATAGCTACTGCACGGATTTTTACCAAACTTCGTATTCCATTAGTCCTTGATATTAATGGATTTTTATGTAAATAGCCCAACAAGGGGTGCTGCTATGCTGCCTTTTTTACGATTTTCGCAACAGCTCTATCTCAAGAACTAGTGCACGGTTTTTTTTCCAAAACTTCAGATTCAGTTAATCCTTGATATGAAGTGATTACGTTTATGTTTTGGTGTCAATAGCCCAATACGTAGCTGCTATGCTGAATTTTTCTAGATTCTCTCAATCAGTCTATCTCAAGAACTAATGCACGTGTTTTTATCAATTTTTAGATTCAGGTTTACCTTAATACAATTTATTACTGACTATGGTTTGGTGTAAATCGCACAACAAAAGGCTCTTTATTCTAAATTTTCGCAGTTTTCGCTATAGTCCTACTTCAAAAACGAATGCACAAAATTTCCTTCAATTACAATTCTCACGATGGACAAAGATTCACATTTAATTTTGACACCGTTATAACCAGTTTTGAAGTTTTAACATGCGTGAGATAGAAGAAAGTTTTGAGATTACCACATTTGCCTAGTTTTAATTGTTATGAGAGAATGGAAACAAAAAAGTTACAATTATTTACTATTTCTCTTTTACTAATTTGGTTGCAGCATTACAGTAATGGCATTAAAAATTACATAAAAACTAATATTTAAAATGGAGTTTTCAAACAAATTGCTGTTAGAAGTATTTTTTACCTGTGCGAAATATTAAAAAATTGAAAAAATTCCATGCTTAGAAGTTTAAAATTTGCAGTAGGGAAGATACATCTGCTTCGTTTTACGGCTGGTTATACAATGTAACGTTATATTTTAGCGACAGCATTTTAATTACTCAGCACATCGGGTGTGGAGACATAGCGAGTTGTGAGGAATAAAATAAAGGTAGATATAAATACTTATTTAATACTGCTTCTAAAATAAACTAGAGATAAATACTTATTTCTTTTATTATATAAAAAAATATATTAATATTTGAAGAACATTGTTTATATTCCTTGAAATGCATATAACATGAAAGAAATTCATGATATCGCAAATTTTATACATAGCTGCTCTAAATAAAGATGTTGACACTATAATTATCAGCAATGACATTGAAAAAGAGGTGCTGTTTGTATTTTATCATCTTCATTTTTATAAAACTTCACTAAAATTTCCGGTTTTTCTAGTGTTAAAACACTTATTAAAAGATACTAATGAAACATATTAAATTAAATCTTCTTAAATTTGAGTGTTCTACAAAAAAGTCCAATATATTAATTTTAGCATCACTCCTATATTTTTTAGAATCAGTAAAATCTATAGTAAATTAAAACAAAATATTAAAATTATTAAAATTGATTTCGGTATGTTATTTCATATAAGCAGGATATTACACCTTAATATAAAACTAACATAAAATTGTTTTTTTATTATATTTATTTTGACATTGAAACGAATTGATTTTTGTAAATTGCAAATAATATGACACACATTTGGATTATTACAAGTAAATGGTTTTGTGTTAAAAATAGATTTTTATTAAAAATTAAGTTGGCAGCCTCAAATGTAACTGATGACCAGTCTCTGTATTCTCTTCAATTCTAGATACTATCTATATTACAAATACCCCAATTTCTTTGAATTTTAAAATGTAATGAATGTAATGAAAATTTCGAAATAACAATTATTTCGTATACAATAGTTTCAAAATTTTTCATTACGCTAACCACATAACTATTAACTACAAACATTTTTATTACTATAAATTTATATAAGCAAGATGAAATTTTAATTTAATGTAAAACATAAATAAATAATTTTTACCCTATTTATTTTGTCATAAAAAACAATTGTTTCTTGTAAATTGCAAATAATATTACATATATATGGATTATTACATATATATTGCTTTGTATAAAAAATACTATAGAAATTTAAAATTAACTTGTCAGCCGAAAATGTAACGGTTGGTCAGTCTTTATATCCTATATAATGCTAGATACCATCTATATTACAAATTCTGTAAATTGCTTTCAATTTTAAAATTGAATGAATGTAATGAAAGTTTTGAAATAGCACTGATTTTGTACACATTTGTTTACATTCAGAAAAGCAATCTTAGATTTTCTTTGTTAAATGAGTTTTTTAATATATTATTTTGATATTCTATAACGAAAAAGAACAAAAATAGTTTTTTTTTTGTATAAACACATATCATATTTACCATTTAAAATATTTTCAGGGGAAACATTTCTGAGAATTTAAGAAAATTTCTTCGTGGGTCATACACTGTAAAAAATATGACTATTTTGCTGCATCACCACTCCTCCGCTTATATAGAATATCACTCTTTTGTCCAATGAGAATGCTCCATGATAGCTTGAAGTAGTCGTTTTCTATAAAAGCGGTGGAGTGACGATGCAGCAAAATAGTCATATTTTTTACAGTGTAACTTTCAATATTCTTTATTACGCCGTGCACATAACTGTTAACTACAAACCTTTTTGTTATTTTTTTTTTCAAAACCCTAACCATTGCGTAGTTTAATCATCGAAACTCAAAAATATCCTGCTCATTATACTTTTATTTTAGTTTTTAATTACCCAATCCCTATTTGGAATTTTTAATTTCATCCTAAGTACAGCGCTCACATTTTACAAACTACACGATTTTCGTACAATTATAATAGAGTGGCTTTACCAGGAATTGTAGTCATATTGCATTAAGAGCCCTTATTTTAAAATTCAGACAAAAAAGTGATGTTTTGATAGTTGTATTTTTTAATTGCCTTGATATTTTTTTATGTTGAAGTAAATCATATTTAGTGATTAATCTGAAATTTTGAAGCCCTGAAAAAATTTCTCTTTTATAGAAAATATCAAAGTTTACGTTTGTGAATGCCATTTTTGTGAAAAATAAAATCCCAATATGTTTGGAGTGGTATATCTCTGGGAAACAACAACATCCCAAAATTCTTTTGGCATAAACTTATAATATAACACTACCTGCTTATTAAAATTTATTTGATTCCATGGGGCATTGTTATTTTACATTGTTATGTTGCCACAAAGTACAGTCAAAATGACGTTTTTGTTCCTTTTCCGCTTTTAATATCTTATTTAAGCTATAATACCCCAAAGTTTTTCTTATAGAATATGAAAGTGCACTACTAGGACAAGCTAAGTAATATAGTACTGCAAGGAGATATTGTTGCTGTCAGTAGCTATAACCTGTTAAATATTCAAAATTTTCCAAAATCTGCAACATTTAAAGTGGTTTATTTAAAAAGAAAAGCGCCACAGTTGAACGAAAAAAAATATGTCACGCAATAGTTGAATATATGTACAAAAACATGGAAAAGAAAAAAAAAGTGGGCCTCGTGATATTTTTTAGTAAAAAAAAAATGACAAAATTTATAAGAAAAGCAATGTCTATCAATACATGTTGAACGATAAAGATAGATAATTGTATATATGAGTTAAATTACTTTCAGTCGGCTCCCGTTAGTTCGAACTCGTCCGGACCACAAGAAATGTTCGAATTATCAAAAGTTCGAATAGGGGAAAGAATGAGAGGAAAAAATGTATAAAGGAGTGCCATTACAAATAAACTAATATTATTGTATTTTTTTAATTATTCCTGTTTTTATCATTATAGTATGGCTTAATATTAAGTTAAAAAATATAAACACATAAACTAATCAAGAGATTATGAACAAGCATAATGGAAAAAGGGGTGGAGGTGATGGACTGACAGGGCACTAAGAAAGAGGATACCAAATGCATGGGATGTAAACTAGTTCCGAAAAATTCTGACAAAAATGAAATAAAATTATTTTAAGAATCTGAAGTTAGTGAGAAAGTAAAAGAAAATGAAAAATCGGTATTCTAATTAGTTCGAATCAAACGAATTAAAAAAAAATGAGTTCGAATAAATAGAAATTTTCATGCATTGTTTGTTCTGCAGTTATTCTGCCATTGAAAATTTTGAGACTTTATCTTTTATTAGAATTAAGCGAAAATTCGATTTATCTGATTTCGAATTAACGAGAGCCGGCTGTATTTGCTAAACGTTATTTATTCCTGATATATGATATTTTAGTTTAATAATTTCACATTGTAAATACGATTTAAATTGTAAAATAATGATTGGTGTGAACAAAATACAATTTCAATTATTAAAGCAAATAAACAAGGGGCAACAGATTTACTTCATGAATACAAATTTAACCTTGAAAAATCTTTATTTTTTATTGGAACATGAGTTTAATTTACAATATGTTTCATTACAAATAAATAAAAATATACACACGTATATTTGAATAAATGTAATTACATACTTCTTTACTCCCATTTGTTTTTTGTGCAACTTTTCATTAATACTAATACAGGAAAATTAACGCGAAAATTACCTTTTACAGAAGAGTTCACTAATTACACTATAATTTTGCTAATTTTCGTTATGCAGTAAGTTTGTTAAAGAAATAATATTTTCACATGAGATAGAACATGCTATCTACAAGACTGGCGGTGATACAACAATTAATATAATACGTGTTTTCAGACAGGCGGTGATATAACTATTAATATGATGCATGTTTTCATTATATTTAGAACATTCGCGTTCCAAATTTTCCAAATTCGTTCTAAATGTTGTAACACAACCTTTGCGCATTTCTCTTAACATTTAATTTATCGTTAGATGCTTAATTATAGTATAGTTTTCGAGAGAGATTCATTTCTATGTTTTTTAATTTCGAAACTTTGTTTGTCTAATTGATTTTTAAAATAAAGGTTGGTTGTAGTTGGTTGTATTTGTGACAGCAAAATTATCAGCACGAAGGATGTAAGCCATAAGCATGGAGGGGCCCGCCTAAGGGAACCTAACGCACATTTAAGCAAGGAAAAAAACACTGAAAACTCCGAACGATTAGACCAACGGCCACAATTGGGATCGAACCTAGCACCTGTTGTCTACCAATTTCGAGACTAGAACTTCTCAGACACTGTTGGGGATTTAAATAAAAATAACTGATGATAGCGCCCATTCTAGCTAGGCATTACTTTCTCCTCGAAATTTATTTTTGTTTGTTATATGGTATTTAAAAGGAGATATTGCAAATTAATCATCTTAATCGTAAATTTCAATGTCATCGAAATAATATGATTTTATAAAATAATTCATATAAGCCACCATTTCATTTATTGCCTTTTGCATAATTGCAATTACTAGGCTTAAGATGTTTTCCGTATAATCCTTCATGCCAATTTAATTTACAAAGCGTTTGATATGGATCGAAATACAAAAGGTTTTTAGGCATAGTCAAGTACTGAAACGCAATTATATATTTCTATTCCATCATGCGTATCTTTACACATGTTTTCATTAATAATATTAGAAAAATATTAACGAAAGGTATTCAAAGATTCTTCCATTTGCATTATGAAATTAAGAATATTTCATTTTTAATGAATTTGTGCATGAATTTGCTCGCATAAAATTGAATAAATTAGATGTAACTCTAAGGGATAGAAAATTACTACGATTTCATTGGTGTAAAATGGATGTAAATGTATATTCTGTTTATGCGATGGATTTGTAAAAGATAAAGATAACTAAAGTTAGCGCCACTTCTAATTACATATTACTATCTCCTCAAAAATTAATCTTGTTTGTTATATGATATTTATAATTCGAAATTGCAAATTAATCATATAAATCACAAATTTCGATGTTATCGAAATATAATTTTATGAAATATTTCAAATAAATCACAACTTCATTCATTATCTTTTGCATAATTTCAATTAATAGCCTTAAGATGTTTTCTGTATAATCTTTCATGCAAATTTAATTTACAATAGGTTCGATATAGATCGAAATACAAACGGTCTTATGGCATATTCAATTAAAACAAACGCAATTACATATTTCTATTCCCCCATGCATATCTTTGCACATCTTTTCATTATTAATATAAGAGAACTATTAACGAAAATTGTTCAAAGATTTTTCTATTTGCATTATAAAATTAAGAATTTTCCATTCTTAATAATTTATTTAAAAATTCCTTCACATAAAGTAGAATAAATTATGTGTAATTCTGGTTGTGATAGAAATTTTTTCACACCATTCAAGCTATGTTTATTTGAAGGATTTTTAAAATAAAGGTAACTCAAGTTAGCGCCGATTCAAGCTACATATTACTGCCTCCTCAAAGTGTAATCTTGTTTGTTATATGATATTTAGAAATTGATATTACGAATTAATCATTTAAATCGTAAATTTCAATGTCTTCGAAAGAATATAATTTTACAAAATAATTTAATTAAACTACAACTTGATTTATTGCATTTTGCATAGATGCATTTACTCGCTTTAAGTTGTTTTCTGAATCATTCTTCATGCAAATTTAATTTACCATATGTTTGATATAGATCAAAATACAAACAGTCTTTTGGCATACTCAAGTATTTAAACGCAATTACATATTTCTATTCCTTCATGCGTATCTTTGCACATCATTATTTGCAATTCTTTCTTTGAAATTTCTTTGAAAATTTCTTTAAAATTTCTTTAAAATTTCGATGTCATCGAAAGAACATAATTTTAAGAAATAATGCAAATAAACTTCATTTATTGCCTTTTGTACAATTGCAATTACTAGCCTTGACATGTTTTAAATAATACTTCATTAAAACTTAATTTACAATCGGTTTGATATAGTACGAAATAAAAACGGTCTTGTGGGATATTGAAGTACTTAAACGCAATTACATATTTCTATTCCCCATACGTATCTATGAAATTCTTTCTTTGCAATTTCGTTGGCAATGAAATAATATAATTTTACGAAATAATTCAAATAAGCCAGAAATTGTTTATTACCTTTTGCATAATTGCAATTACCAGCTTAAAGATGTTTTCCGTATAATCCTGCATGCAAATTTAATTTACAATAGTTTTTATATTGATCGAAATACCAACTGTCTTGTGGCATATTCAAGTATTCAAACACAATTACATATTTATTTTCACCAATGCGTATCTTTGTACATCTTCTCATTAATAATATAAGACAATTATTAACGAAAATTATTTAAAGTTTTTTGTATTTGTGTTATAAAATTAAGAATTTTTCAATCTTAATGATTTTGTATAAGAATTCCTTCGCATAAAATAGAACAAATTATACGTAACTCTCGTAGTTACAGAAAATTATTACGATTTCATTGTGTTTAAAACATTGTGTTATGTAAATGTTTTTTTTTTTTTTGGTTATCTGATGGATTTTTAAAATAAAGATAACTAAAGTTAGCTCCCATCCTAACTACACGTTACTGCCTCCTCAATTTTTTTTTTATGATATTTAAAATCAGATATTGAAAATTAATCATTTAAATCGTAAATTTTGATGTTCCTGAAAATTGATTATGATTTCACGAAATAATTCAAGTAAATCATAATTGACTTTATTGCCTTATGCATAATTGCAACTACTTGCCGTAAGATGTTTTCCGTATAATCCTTCATTCGAATTTAATTTATAATTGGTTTGGTACAGAACAAAATACAAACGGTCTTGTAGCATATTCAAACATTTAAACGCAATTACATTTTTCCCCATGCGTATCTTTGCACATCTTTTCATTAATAATATTAGACAAATATTAACGAAAATTGTTCAAAAAATTTTCTATTTGAATTATAAAATTAAGAATTTTCCAATCTTAATGAATTTCTTTAAGAATTTCTTTACATAAATAAAATGAATTATGTGTAACTGTGGCAGTAATAGAAAATTGTTACGATTTCGTTGTGTTTGAAATGCACATGTTACCATTGTTTATAATTGATTTCTAAGATAAACATTAATTTATCTTTTCAGATTTTACAAAAATTTCTCTTTTATTTTAACGCAATCAAACTGATTAGTGAAGCTATCATACGGATTGAATATTTCCATCTGAGCTAAAAATGCCCATCCGGAAATCGAACCGTGATCCTTGGCTTTCAGGCAATGTTCTGCTATTTAAGCTAATGCTATTTAAGCCATGTCGGCGACAACCAACATGCATACTTTGCTCAGATTACCTCACGGGTAATAACATCCGGCCTGCCATTTAGATGACTGAACAGAATAAACGATAGATGAATAAACTACATATAACGATGGATACGTAATTGAACTATTATTTTAACACAACCAAATTGATTAGTAAAACTGTCACATGAATTGAATATTTCCAACTCAGCGAAAAATTACCAACAAGGTTATCTGCGTCAAACATGGTCTCCTGTTTGTTGGCCCAGCTAGCTTTAACGCTAGAGTATTAGGGCCCTAAAACGAGGTTCTAAGTCAATTCTTGGGCTCGGTATTTTTCCGCTCAGTTGAAATTATTCAATTCGTATGATAGTCTTACTAATCAGTTTTATTGTGTTAAATAAATAATATATATATATATATATATATATATGTATGTATCCATAGTTTATTTGGAGAACATTGTTCGAATCTAATATTTTGATTTGGATTTTTGAAGTCTGAAAAATACTAAATTGTATTCTTATTAAAGTATATGTTACAACAAATCTTATACATACTCTCTCTCTCTCTTTTTTTTAATTGGTGAATTAAATAATTTGAGTTACTTAAGATCTATATACTAATCTCAAGACCTTTACAAGTCTGATAAATGTCAATAATGTTATAATTCAGTTACTGTAACCAGATATTCCACTAAAGAATGATGCAAGATACTTGTCAAAAGACACTCATTCAATTTATATCATTGAATAAAATTTTATTCTTCAGTTTTTTAAAACTATACAATCAGCTGTTAAATCCAAGTTTTATGTATCAGTAAAATGTCACTGTAAAAGAAATGATAATTTTCAACCTTCACACAGGGATACAAGGACAGATGCTGTCCGAGTCCTATTGTGAAGGTTGAATAAAACTCTATTAAAATCACTTCACACGAATAACTGAATTTTAAATCTTGAAATTGTAAAATTTATTTACATTTGGGGTATTGTACGTACATGTACTTCACTATACCACCAGCAGCATATCCCACTGCACTCCAGAATGAATATTTTTAAATCAAAAGTAAAAAAGCTGCATGAAATTTATTAATGGAATAAATAACATTACATACATAGTATTTAAAAACATTAAGCTTTAAATTGATGTTATGATATTGATATTTACATTATAATTTATTGCTTAAATCCAAAAAAGTAATGCTCGCTTGATTTTTCAAACAATGGTGGTAAAAACAAATTGGTTACAACTGCCCTACATAATGAAATGCGATAGTGATTATTTTCTACACTTTTGTCATACAGGTTAACTAAATGATGATGTAATTTTTGAGTATTTTAATCACGGGAGAATATCTATTGCAACACTGTGCCCCCTACAATAAGAAAAAGGGATAGTCTATAAAAGCTGAGGGCTTGGGGTAATCAAAAAATATTTTCTAAAAAATAATCATGGTTTGGAGAAGAATAGTTTCTGTGTCGCTCATGGAAATAACTGCTAATGTAAGTTTGTAAGAATATCCACCTATTCTGTAGAAATTTAATGGGTTGTTATTTGACCGTTTAAACCTGTATAAATTCAGTGTAAAAAATTAAGACTAATAAACGCAAAAGATCCCGTTGTATAAGCAATTATATTTCACATTTTTAACAAATAATTTTAAATAAATAAATAAAAAATATCTTTATATGTTAAAACAAACTGTTACATTTGTTTTTCAAAATATGTTATATTTTACAATTCTGTTTTATAAGATTTTGTAAAACTGAGAATTTTTTTCTCGATTACATCAATTAAAAGGAGTTAAATGAAAGGTTTTTGCTGTTACTAAAGTTACAATTTACTATAGAGTAGCTTGAATGGAGATTACGTGTTGTGCAAGATGGCGTCTCACATAGTTTTCCTATGCCCAGACAATGTAGAAAAACGCCGGTATATTGTGAGTTAGAGGGTTCCATACTAATACTTCAATTTCCGTTTGCCTTCTTTAAAAAAGTGGTTCTTTTTTCATTTTATTTCGTCTTAACACTTCTTGTAAATGTCGAAATTCTTTAACGTGACATCTTTACTTGTCAATATAAATCTTAGTTTAAACACCAGAGTAATAAATCTGATGTTTTTAGAGAAAACTTATACCTGATATTTTTGTAAAGCATAAATGATTGACGGTCCCCGCTTCTTGCCGCCATTTGTGGGTCGGCATCTTAAGCATTACTTTTGGAAGAGTGAGCAATATTTGTCGTAGGTAATATACCGGTTGTTTTCCTTTTTATTAAGATGCCCATTATTTTCCATTGCGGTCAAATGCCTGGCTCTTTCTTTATTGTATAAATTACTCTTGGGTATTAATTAACTATCACCTATTATAATTCTAATCACCTAATCAGGGAATCAATCGTAAATAAAAAACATTATAGTTTAAATTTTAAATTTTTTAAATGGTTAATATGACATAAAGTAATATTAAAATCTAATGCGAACATAATTTAAAAGATTTCTATGTGTGCCTTTAAAATAAACTTGGCTTTATAAATAATTGTTTAATAATTATTAATTCTAATCGGTATTAAAAAAGTTTTGTTAAAAGCAATTATAAGTAATTTCATTAAGTGTAAATATCATTAGTATGTAGTAAAGATTGGATAACTACACTGTAATAAAAAAGGGTCATCTACTAAAAAAATTTATTTTCTCTCAGTGATCCTTGCAATTGCTAAAAAAATTTTTGCAATCTTACTCAGTTACAAGAAAATCTGTAAGAATTACAACAAAAAAATCTAGCAACGAATAGAGTTAATAGTTTTATATTTTTAATAGCTATTACTAAAACTCACACGGAGTGGCCGTGATAGCCTAATGGTCATAGCACCAAACTCCACGCTGAAAGATCCCGGGGTCGATGCTTGACACCACCAAAGACGCACCGAGTGTATGCAGTGTAAGTACGCGTTAAATAAAGAAGTTATGAAAATCCTGTCGTAGCAGTTACCTTGAGTAATGATCTCATGACTTTCTCTTTCTTTCAGAAGCATATCAAAATAGAGCAGGTGGAAATGTTTGATGCTGCCATCCATTGAGGCTTTGCCGAAAATTTTCCGCTGCAGAAGTCTGTATCCTTACCCACTTGATGCAGTTCAAAGGAAGCTGCGTCCCTTCGGGCACATGTCAACAACAAAACTCGTTTGGTGGATCTCGTAGTTTTTTATACGAATCTCGTAGTTTTTTATACGAAAAATTTATTTATACAGTTTACAAAATAAATGTTTGTTTTACTTGCTAAAATTGCGTTTGGAATAGTTACTAAGAATCTGTGTGTAATGGTTACTAAAAATAATTTTTGAGCTGTTACTAAAATTTGCTTGGTGGCTTATACTAAAAATTTTTAAATTAGTTGTACAAAAAATTCTTTTGATCAGTTTACAAAAGAAATGTTTGTTTCACTTGCAAAAAAAAGTTACTATTTGAACTGTGAGTATTGGTTACTAAAAAAATTCTGTGGAATATAAATTTACTAAGGTTTCTGCCCCCTACAAGATATGCTTGCCAACATTTACCCAGACATCGCGAACTCTAAAAACATACAAATTTTACCTGCTTTGAAAATATAATGGAAATTTAAACTGTAATTAATGGACCAGTAGTGATCTCTTGTACTCAGATTTCCAGTAATTTTCCTTTGGCTTTTAAAAATTAAAGGCCTAAAAAAAGTCTTGACAGCTAACGGCTATTTTCATAATTGATTAAATAAGATCACTAGGAAGAGAATTGATAAATAAAGCCAAGGTATTCTGGTTTAAATACTGGCGAGGAATTTTCTACTGTATTTGGAAAAACACAATTATCCTAATCCAACCTTTAAGTTTATTTACCTACTTGAAAACTTGAATTCTCTTTTAATTAAGCTCTTCATTTTAGCATTGATAAGTCAAATGGTTCTTCTAGCTGGCTATTCTTTATGAACTAATTCATATTCCCGAAATTCGGTATTAAGGTTTGTGCGTAAATTAAATAATTTTAACGCATTGTTTATTTATTTCTTTATTTATTTTTGGCTATTTTAATCAAATCGTTATTCTAAATCTCAATCTGAGAAAATTTTATTCAACAAATATATATTTATTTCCGTACATAATTCTCTGTCTAAATCCTTTGAAAATTTTCGCATACAAAGAACAATAAAGGGATTTGAAATATTGATAGCAGAATACATCTTATTTCCAAGCTGAACATGTTTATTCGAAGAGCAATTGTACTGTTAGGAGATGCATTGTGTATTTACATATTATAATTATGAACCATTCATTGTACAATGGAACTTACATGTACTTCTATGTTGCACAGCAAATTTAAAATATGATTGCAATTGATCGTGTCTGAAACCAGCTACATAAATTTATCAAATTGGAAGACAATGCATACGTTTGTGAGATATGCTAATCTAAGAAATACAACAGACAATTGCAAAATAATTCATTTCAATCTTATTACCAAAATATCTTCAGTTTTCTGTTTTATATAAAATATGATAACAATTTGCATTTACTATTTCTCACGAAAATGAATTACACACACACATATATATATATATAAATCATTAATCCTATTACAATATATGAACCATTGAATTTAATAACTTATAGCACATTGAACATGGATGTAAAAAATAAATTAATTGCTACAACATTAAAAATCTAATATTATCCTTAAATAGTACATTAAATCCCAATATATGTATGATTAGACGATATGTTGTTACTATTAATGGAAAATCCTATAAAGTGATATCAGAAAACTACATAGTAGAATGTATATATGAATATATATATATATATATATATATATATATACCGAGTGTCCCAAAAATGACTGATGGATTTTAAAATTGAATAACTTGCAATTCGAACTAAAATAAAAAAAATTACGAGAAAAAACTCCTAACATCTATAATAATAAAGAGAGAAGGATGTTTGTCTGTCAGCGCTGTTCTGAAGAAACTGCTGCACGTAGAGTTACAAAATTTGGAGGGAAGGTGCTTTTTTACATGTAGTTTTGCACCTCGAAGCCCGATTTTCGATTTTTTGATTAGATCTTGTTTAATAATTTTTTATGCGATTTTTAGCGTTATTTTTGCGGTTTTATGCCATTAGTGAAAAGAATACGGTTTTATTCTTTTAACCCAAAATAGCAATTTTTTTTCTCTTTTCAACAAAGTTTATTAGAGTTGTACAGCAATTTTTGAATTCTTAATGAATTTTTAATGCGATTTTTAATGTTTTTTCTTGATTTGCGGCTATTTTTTGAGATTGATAAAAAGAAAATAGTTTTAAACTTTTTGCCTAATGCCCTAAATTTTGTGTTTGTTACGATTTTTAGATTTTAACGATTTTTAATGCGATTTTCAATGCAATTTTTAACTTTTTTTTAAAGATTTTTGTGTTTAGCATCTATTATTTTCATAGTTGTTCTATCAAAAACTTGAGCTGTTGAGAATGCAATAAGTAGTATTTGTTTGTGAAATCTACCTAAAATGTCAAAAATTTAGGTAACACTATTTTCGAATAGCAATTTCATAAACTATCTTAAATTCTTGCTTAAGACCGCTACCCCTTCGAGTTATATATCACCTGATAGGTTATTTAATAGAGTATGGTTTTGATAAAGTTTTTGAAGAATAAAGTGCTCTACCTGGTGGTAGAGAATGGAACTAATAGAACGCTATTTTTTAAAATCTATAATAATAAAGAAACAAGTTTGTGTGTGTCAGCGCTGTTCTGAAGAGTCTGCTGTACGTAGAGTTACAAAATGTGGATGGAAGGTACTTTTATACATGTAGTTTTGCACCTCGAAGCCCGATTTTCAATTTTTTGATTAGATTTTTTTGATAATTTTTTAGGCGATTTTTAGCGTTCTTTTTGCAGTTTTATCCCATTAGTGAAAGAAATACGGTTTCATTCTTTTAACCCAATATAGCAATTTTTTCTCTCTTCAGTAAAGTTTATTCGGAATTTGTACAGCGATTTTTGAATTTTTAACGAATTTTTAATGAGATTTTTAGTGTTTTTTCTCATATTCCTTTTTTTTTTTTTTGAGATTGATAAAAAGAAAACCGTTTCAAACTTTTAGCCCTAAATTTTGTGTTTGTTACGAATTTTAGATTTTAACGATTTTTAATGCGATTTTCAACGTGATTTTTAACGCTTTTTTAAGATTTTTTGCGTTTAGCATCTATTTTTTTCATAGTTGTTCTATCAAAATCTTGAGCTGTTGAGAATGCAATAAGTAGTATTTTTTGCGAAATTTACCAAAAATGTCAAAAATTTAGTTACCACTATTTTCGAATAGCAATGTCATAAAATATCTTAAATTCTTGCTTAAGACCTTTACCCCCTCGAGTAATATATCACCTGATAGGTTGTTTAATAGAGTATCGTTTTGATAAAGTTTTTGAAGAATAGAGTGCGCTAGCTGGTGGTGAAAAATGGAACTAACAGAACGCGATTTTGTTAAAATTTGGAAATATAACAATGTGATTTATTTTAAATTTTAAAATGGTTTATAATAGATGATAAAAAATGTAAACAAAGAATGGTGTGACACATTTCAGGGTGCGTGAAAGGAGAGGCGCGAACAAAATTAAGAAATGTAATAAGGAGATCTGTTTTACACTTTAAGGTAGTTTATAACGCATGTTAAAAATTTTAAAGTACTGGTGATGCTCTGGAAAGACCATTGCACGAAGTTATGTATGAAGTTTTACACTTTGAAGGCAGATTTTCAGTTTTTTTTAATTTCATAATTTTTCATAATATTAATAAATTTATGATTATATGATGTATTTTATTATGATATTATAATTCATAAATGTTTCACAATTTCATAATTTTTTAAATTATTCATATGCGAATTTCAGTGGGTTTCGAGGCGATTTTTCCACATTAGCGAAAAGGAAAGCGGTTTCATTCTTTCGACCTAAATTAGTGAATTTTGTTCTCTTTTCAATATAATTTATTTGGATTTCGTGCAACGATGTTTGGATTTTTAGTGAATTATTTAATGTAAATTTTGCCGCTATTATTCGACATTAGTAAAAGGAATTTTGCTTAAAATTTTCAGGCTGATGTATTAAATTTTAGCTGTAAAGATTTATAAATTTCAGCTAAATTTAATGCGATTTTTCGAGATTTTTTGCGTTTGATGTCGGATTTTTGTCATTCATGAGATATTTCCAATTACAACGTTTTACCCTATTAGAGTAAATTTTGACCCCTGTGATTTTTTTTAATATTAGCGATTTTTAATGCACTTTTCAATGCAATTTTTAGAAATTTTTCGAGTTTTATGGTGATTTTTTGATATTCGGAAGTAAAAATTGATTTCAAATTTTTAATCTAATATAATTTTAGAGATTTTTAACGCGATTTTTCAAGAATTGTTGTGTTCCGTGTAGATTTTTTATTATCTATAAAGGATTTCCTTTTACTACGTGATTATCCTGTCGACCAATTTCGCCAAATTATATCAATCGTGAAACAAGCCAAATTATGCAAATAGATGTAATTTTTATGTTAAATAATGAAAGAAGAGATAATTTAGAAAAACATTAATGCAAATACATATAAAAGTAAGAAGTAAAAACTACTTGATGACGTAACAAACATATTTAACATGTTTAATGTCAAGTGAATATGGAATTTACGATCCGCCATTATTGTAGTTTAATCTTATGGTTTGATCCAGAGAGTTTCTTGGTCAACCTGATAATCAAATAGTTCAGATTTCCGATTAGAATGTTTTATCCGTTTGATGAAATTCTGATTACTGCGATTTAAAAAATAACTAGCGATATTTAGTGCATTTTTCAATGCGTTTTTAATGAACTTTTTAACGCGATTTTGTACTATTTTTTTCGATCCCCACCACAGTGGTGTTTTAACAATTAAAAAATTATTTTGGTTTCAAACTTTTAGCCTAATATAGTAAATTTCACCATTTACGTTTTTTAATTTTGTCGATTTTCAATGTGATTTTTGATATATTTTGTGTTCTGCGTCGATTTTTTTGTAATTCATGTAAAAAAGAATGGTTGCTACGTTTTACACGATTAGATTATTTTTTTTTTCACGGGATGTATTTACATTTAGCGATTTTTAATGAATTTTTCAATAGTTTTGTATTGATTTTTTGAATCTCACAGCTATTTTTTGAAATTTCGAAAAGGAAATTAATTTCAAACATTTACACTTCATTTACGAATTTTGAAATTTAGTGATTTTTTAATGCAATTTTTAGCAATGTTTTCCTTATTTCTCACGCTTTGCGACGATTTTTTCATTTGTATTTAAGAAATAATTCAGATTACACTATTTTACTCTATTAATGTAAATGTTGTCCCCCGCTATTTTTAAATTTGAAACGGTTTGTAATGAATTTTTTAATACAATTTTTATATGTTTGCGAGTCTACGGAGATTTTTTCACAATTGGAAAAGAAATTTTTAAATAATTTGTAGCTTAATGTAGTAAATTTTGACATCAATGATTCAGATTTTTTATGTATTTTCATAAAATGTTTAGCAAGTTTTGTGTCGATATTTTTTAACTAATGAAAGAGTTCAGATTTCAATGTTTTGTCCCATTATGGTAAATTATGTCCGCAGGAATGTAATATAAATGTTTATCTTACTATGGCAAATTTTGTCCGGATTTTTGAATTTTACTGATTTTTAATCTGTTTTATAGTGATTTTTCAAGTTCTGTGACAGTTGTTGACATCGGTAAAAGAATTTCGGTTTCTAACTTTTAGCATAAATAGTACAATTTGTTCTCCTCGCTTTTATGAATTTTGCCAATTTCTAATGCGATATTCAATGTAATTTTTAGTTAGTTTGGAGGATTTTATGTGTTCCGTGTTGACTTTTCCTTGTTCATGAACGATTTCCGATTACAATATTTTCGACTGAATATTAAATTTTTACAGCCATGACTTTTAAATATTCAGCGATTTTTAATATAGTTTTCGATACGATTTTTAGCCTTTTTTTAAGTTCCTTGGCGATTTTCTGCTATTCATAAACCAATTTTGATATCAAACATTTTTTTTATGTAGTTATGTTTAGAATGCAATATTTTATCTCTTAATATGATTTTGGCGTTCCATGCCTACATTTTGTAATTTATGAATGATTTCGATCATAACCCCCCCCCCCCCCCGGCCCTGCCTTAATGTTAATTTTTTAAGCATTGACTTCCAAATATTTAGCTATTTTTAATGCAATTTTCAATGTAATTTTTAGCCATTCTTCAAGTTCCGTGGCGATTTTGTTACATCCGGAAATCGATTTCGATTTCAAACTTTTTGGTTAATATGGTTAATTTCTTGATTACAATATTTTATATTATAACAGTGAATTTTTACCCTAGGGATTTTTTAATGGTTTACGACTTTCATTACAACTTTCAGTGCAGTTTTGGGGCTTTCTCAGTCTTTTTTTTTCTTTTTTTTTAACATTTTTCAAAGGAATTCGATTTTAAATTTCTAGACTAATAAGTGTTTGGTTTCAAACTTTTGTCCTTTACGGTAATTGTTTTGCTCTCTTATTTGGATCTACAGCAATTTTTAATGCAGTATGCTTTTTTTTTTTTTTTTTTTTTTTGAGTTTACGGCGATTTTTTTCAGATACGGCAAACTAATTCGGTTTTTAATTTCTTCGCTAATATGATAAATTTTCTCCTGAACGATTAAAGATTTTTATTGCGATTTTTTAGCAGTTTTTTTCGTATTTCAATGCTTTTTACATTATCAAATTAATTAGATTCAAAACATTTATCCAAGTAGGGTAAATTTTGAGTTCCGTGATTTTTGAAAATTTTGCCATTTTTAAAGCGATGTTTACGTTTCTTCGCGAACCGCTTCGATTTTTTAGAGGTTCAATATTTGGCCGAATTTATTAAATTCTGATCTCTTTTCTTCAAAGTTTACTATTCGAATTTTGAAACACAATTTTTGAATTTTGTTTTATATTTTTATGAGATTTTTAAAGTTTTTTGCGATTTGTAAGATTTCTCCACATTAGTAAAAATAATCCAACTTCAATTTTCTAGCCCATCTCTTTTCAACGAAGTTTAGACGAAATTCGTGCAGCATTTTTTAAATTTTTCGAGGTTTTTATTATGATTTTTAAAGTTTATTCGCAATTCATGCTATGTTTTGATGAACCCGGGCAACGCCGGGCAGAACAGCTAGTTATACATAAACCTCCTGCAAAAAATTTTTAAATAGCTGGCAGTGTTTGCAAGTTATTGAATTTTAAAACCCATCAGTCATTTTTGGGACACCCGGTTTATATAGCTTTGCTCATTAGTTTTGCAGATTTTATTTTTATTTATTTTTATTATTTTTTTTTACAGTAACAGATAAAATTTTAGTTAACACATAGATTTCGTTACCTTAAGACATGTAGCTTTACAAACTTTTTTTTGCAGTTTAGTAGCAAAAAAAGCAGTGCTATCCCTTATACCAGGTCTGTCCAACCTTTCAGTAAGCGGGGGCGCATTTCAGCTCTTGGCACTCAGTGAAGGGCGCCATTTTTCACTTGACTGAAAATATGCAGCATTATTATCGCACAATATTAGTATAAACACACGTCTTAACGTAATGCAAAGGTGTCTTACAGTGGTAGACAAAAAGTCCCTACTGTTCTGGGGTTACATGCATTAACTTTCAACTTTAACATTTTTCTACGAGAAGTCTATCCTTAATTTTAAAAAATCAAGAAGGAAAAATTAAGCTCATTTATTCCTCTTATAAAACAGCCAAATAAGTCTGTGTGACAATAGCAAAAAATAATAAAATGAACATTTATGAACTTGTGTTATCAAAGAGGCAGAAAAAAGTGAGAAATATTTATTTTTATGTTACTTCTTAAGTATTAAAAAGGGCAATTTCCAAATTTAACCATCGTAATTAAACTTTCTTTATAAACAATAATTACAAATTATGAAAATATGCATGATTAAGTCTGTTTCTGGTTTTTAAACCTTTCAAAGTCGGTGGTTCATTTTGGGACGACTTTATTTTAATCCCTAAATACCACATTGGCTAAAAAATATTGGAATGAAAATTTCCCTTGTATTAAGTGAACAAAAGCTTTCCTTACTTTAAAATAAAATAATTTTTAAATTCTAGTATCATTTCTTCATTGCAACCTTTTAGAAATAGAAATACTTTGCTCCTGAAAGGGTTATTGCATTTTCGCAGATTTTGAAAATATATCAGATGCAAATGTCAATTATTTTAAAGAAAGAATTTTTTATAGTTGATTTTTACTATTAAAAAGAATATCATCGAAAGGGCGCCAATAAAATCTGAAAAGGACGCCATGGCGCGCGCGGGCGCCACGTTTGACAGCCCTGCCTTATACAATCGTATTATGCAGATTTTCAGGATTTTAAAGCGCATATTAAATTTATTTTTATGAAGGATGACTTTTTTTACAATGTTATAAATTAAATTTAGAATGAGAAATTTAAAATGAATAATATAATGAATAAAAATTATATCTTATTTTAAGAAAAATATTTTCCATGGTCACCGAAATGTAGATACGAAGAAAAGAGTTGCACCAGATCTCAAAGTGTAGAAATGTATGATTCAATTAAACATACAGTGAAACGACCATTTAATGAACACTCTTTATTACACTTACCCATTTCCTTATGAAGAACATTCGTTAAAAAGAATGAAAGAACAATTCACGCATAAAAATATTGTTAATAGAACACCTATACATAGAATGAAAAATACACATAAATTTTCAAAAATACACATATTAGATAAATGTGTTTCATGCAATGTAGATTAGGGTGGATCGAAAAAAAAAATTTCACAGTGTCAAAACCTACCTATGCGCAAAAGATGTTCTCTTGGATGGAGATTAAGAAAAAAATAATTAAAAAAAATAATTTTAAATTTTACTACTGCCGCAATGAGGTTAAATTTCGAAAAAAAATAAAATAAAAAAAGACCTAGTTTGTGCTAGATGATTTTTGATTCAAAATAATAGTTTAAAAATTTATCCAAAACCTTCCTATGCATAAAAGATGCTATATTATATGCTGAGTATGATAAAAATAATTTTAAAAATTAATTTCAAAATTTAAATCTGCCACAATGTGGCTCAAATTTATGTATTTAAACGTTTCTACGGTAAAAAAATATTTTTTTTTTTTTTTTTGTAAAATAAAATAAGATTTTTAGAATTTTTAACATTTATTGCAATGAGGGGATATTTAATTGATTACAAGATAAAAACTTTAGTTTCTTATTTAACTGCTTCATTTGTATTAAATCAAAAAAAATCATCAACATTGCAATTGGCGATAATAACGTTCGGTATTGAAAATCGACATGAGATTTTGTAATTCAATTCGATTTTTATAAAACCGTCTCTTATGTATGGTCCATACACAGCAGCAATACTTCCTTGACTCTTTTGATTATTAGTTTTGTAGAATGAGCGTTGCGTGAATAGATATTATTGCCCCTGGAATGATTACTGGATTTACCTATTGCTTCTGAAATCATGTCGTTACTAAATCCGTCAGTTAGTGGAGGTTCGACACATTTTCCTATTTAATTAAATCTATGTAATCCGTCGCAAAGGGTCAAAAGCTGGTAAATGGAAAATATATATATTTTTTAATGTAATGATTAGGGTTACAGCAGACAGTTTGATTTCACTCGCGCGCTTTTAGAATTCATATACTGACATAAATAAAAATAGAAAAAGCTAACATGCTGAAAATAATCTTTCTATTTCACCAGTGAAACATTTGTGCCCAGCCGCGGTTCCATCCACGCTGCAAAAAGATGACATAGTGGAACCTCATTAGTGTGTAAGTAGCACAAAAACCATTGTAGTGGACGCTTGAAGATCAGTTCCATATTTCGAATAACACATCCTTTAACATCTACGTTAAGAGATATTCCGTCACAACCGATCGTAACAAACTTTGTTACATGTATATTATTGTTAACACATGACAAAAAAAAATGTACGTTGTGTTTTCAAAGTGTTTGGTTCTCTCCCAGAATTTACATATTTGTAGCCAATGTATTCGGATCCAAGTTCTTTTTTCAAGCTCAAGTCTGCTTCTATTATGATTTTTCTTGTGTTGTTTTCTAATTATGTAGTCTGTCTTTACACCCATCAAAGTTTAAAGAAGATGGCCATGATCATAATCTTTTACAAATGACTAAAGAGAATGACTAAAATGATGGAGTGGTCTTTGGTTTGTTTTATCATGCCGATTTTTTTCTATCAATAGCATTCGATTCATAGTTTTGTGAGATAATTCCCACATCTTGAAGTGCACCAGACACGAGGGCAGCATCTGCTTGGTGGTAAGTGTCCAAACTGTCCAATATTCTAGCTGATGCCAATCTTCGTCACTACAAGTGATGTGACACTAGCTCGGCAGCATTTTGGCTTTTCAATGATAGATGATGATGCAGAAAAGGGAGTTTGGTCTCAATAAGTCGGTTTAATTTACACTCAATATTTATATTCATATTCAAATCTACTGAAGTGAAAAAAATAGGCAGTATTTTCGGAAATGGTCCAAAAGACTGTAGTAGCTTTCAATATCTTATTTTGTTTTACAAGAATTAAGAAGAGCGCAATATTTGTCGTTAAACAGTTTATTTTTTCTTAAAATGCTGCTGTGTTAAATTATTGAGATTGAATCTCATTTACAAGTCACTTGTAACTTATTAGCAACTCTTTCTCACTGGCAGGAAATAAATAGATGTTGACCGACTCCTTTCTTCGGTTATTTTTTAAATACCAATATATACATTTTATAACTTTTCGTAATAGGGAGCATATTTACTGGCATATCAAAGCCAGACCCAAATAAGGTGTAATTCATATCTCTCTGTCTCTCTCTTTTTGTTTTTATTTTTTTAACAACGCCATGGTACAGTAACATTCAACGTACACTAAGCTACACAATACACAAGCAATTACACAACTGCGAGTTTTTTAAAACATTAAATCACTTGCAGCAGTATTAAATGTCGAAATTAGTTTATTTATTTATTTATTTTTTACTTAATATCCATGCAATATAATATTTCTTACTCAAAGGTAGGTTTTGATTGGTATTAAAATGACTATTTTGCGTCAAAAATAAATCTAACCAAAATTAGATCTTTTTCCATTTTTTTAATATTTTATCGAATTTTCAACTTTTTTTTTGCAGTATTAAATTTCGAATTTATTATTTATTATTTTTTTTACTTAACCTCTATACTATATAACATCTTTTCCGCATTGTTGGATTTTAAAAAATATTTAAAGAATTAGTTTTTGACAAAAATAACTTAACCAAATTCGGTCTTTTTAAAAATATTTTCGAAAATTCAAACCTTTTGTGGCAGCATTAAATTTAAAATTTTTTTTTATTATTATTTTTACCTTAATCTCCATACAATAGAACATCTTTTCCGCTTAGGTAGATTTTGATGAATGGTAATTTTTTTTTCGCCATAGACAATCGATCCACCCTAATGTAGATATGTGAGAATTAATTAGAATAGTCTAAAAATGGCATAATAAAGGGAATTAAACAAAAACTGAAAAGTAGCGTACTTTCTCTTTTTTTTTTCTTTGTATACCAAATTCTTTACTTAAAAAAATCTATAATATTACTTTCTTAGATTTCTCTTATATATAAAAAAAACTCTGTTCATAAATCTTTCTGCACTTTTATAAGTATACGAACAATATTTCTGTAATATTTTCATGAAGCTATAATCCCCTTCTTTAATGTAACATAAATTTTCAGCAATTCTTTTTATTTCATTTCCACAATATCCATTGAAATAAAATCATTCATCCATTGCAACACTAACCTCTCGTATGAAAGCTGTGCACACATGAAAATGAAATAATTTTGTTATATATAATATATTTGTCGTAATATAGGGTAATAGGTTTGAAAAAGAAATCTGTATTTTATTATTTTCACGGCTAGTATGGGTAGTACGTTCATGATGCGTTTACAGGTGGAACTATCTTTGTGCATGTTCAGTTCACTGACAAAATTAAAATTAAAATTTTAAGATTTAAAAAAAATACTAAAAGAAATCCAGTAAAATATCCTGAAAATTCAGAAATATAACGTCAATAGATTGGGATGCTTTTATGTTGCTCTGTAAAAGCATCTAAATGATAAGGGATTTTTCACAAATTGTCCTTTTATTTAACCGAGTTTTAGGATTAAATAATTTTATCAAGATTAATGAGAAGATTTGAAACAAATGCTTCAATTTCGATAATTCTTTTTATCATGCATTCGGTTCCTCCTAGTTATCCAAGATAAACTAAAACATCAATAAAAAATAAAAATGAAAATTTAAAATTTGTTTCAAATCGCTGCATTGATTTGTTTAAAATCGAAACATTCAGCTGCTTTTAGCGAAAACTAAAAATCGGCTTATGCCTATCGCAAACAATCTTTACCTTATGAATCGTGCCTACCTGAAAACGAATTTAATTCACAACGTTTTCATTTCAGATAAGTACAAATGTAGCATGGAGAAACATCCAAGCGTAATATATTAGAAGATTTAAAGGAAATTACACATTTCTATAATAACACGTCTTTTTGTGATTTTCTTAGTAATAATACGACAAATAAATAAGTCAAAATTACCACAGTCGAAATGTTATCTAATTGGGCTATAATTTTTTGAATGGAGTAAGCTTATTAAAGAACATAATTTTTCAATGAAACAGAATATATATATATATATATATATATTACAAATTTAATTTTTTTTCGCCAAAATTAACCTTTATACTATATTAATTTCCTTTTAACAATATTTCGTGCTTAGTTCAACTTATTAAATTAAAATCCTCTTACCAGATCTAATCTATTAATCTTTATGAAAACGATATAAATTCTTAATTCGTCTTAAAAAACATTATTTCCAATGTTTGTAAATAAAAAAAAATGGCTCCAAATTAAAAATATTCTTAATTAAACTTTATTTCTTTATATTCCAAATAAAACGCATTTTTCCCCTGTTTTTATCAACCCTTTTTAAGAAAGTCTTATTAAATTTATTCCAAAACCATACCTTTCAAAAAATATCATTCTTTTCATTTATTTATTTATTTTTCCCCTTCAACGTTTGATATTGTGTGTATCAATAAATTCATTTTTTTTTTAATATCGTCTGCAAGATATCGAAGTCAGTGTTCGATTATAAATCAGTTAAGTAATAATTTTTTAATTAAAAATTATGTCTGAATGAATTAATCTCGACGAATTCTGTTTACATGTGAAAATCACGGTTGGACATTAGAGAAAGTTCTAGAAGCCTTTATTATTGACTTGAGTGAAGAGGCTAGAGATGGATGGAATCTTTTATTCGATGTTTTCGAGTAAGAACAGTTTAAATGCTAGACGAATGTTTTTTTACGGAATATTGCTTCGGAAGGAAAAGAGCATCTTCCCTCGGCATATGATTGCATTTAATAAATATTTTGGAGCAGCAATTGTGGAATTTAATGAGGTTTCTACGTTTATTATTTTACTTAATTTTTATCTCGCCTCGACTCCTGCGACATAACATGGGGAAACCTGCAAATACTATTAATGGCTTCTATCTTAAAATGTCACATATATATATATATCGTACATTTAAAATTTTCTCGTTAGTATTTTTTCAAATTCACTTTAAATTGTTAAAGTAAACTATTTTAAATCTCTCCTAATTTTTAATTTCTTTTTAGTTTTATAATAAAATATAATTTTCGAACGGAAAAATATGTTTTGTAGGTTTGAAAAAAGTTTTATATGGTCAATTTTTAAACTAACACACAAGGTTAATGTCCATATTATTTACATATTACTCATTTCAGAAAATTTTGTCTAGCTTACTATATGATATTTAAAATTAGATATTTTAACTAATGATTTAAACCGTAATTTGGAATTTATTCAAAAGATCTACAATTTCAAGAAATAATAGCAATTACAAAACAAGTTAATTTATAACTTTTTTGCATAATCGGAGTTATTAGTCTTAATATATTTTTGTAATATGTAATACAAATTTCATGTAAATATACTGGATTATTACATAAATGCAAAGCATGTTTTGATATATTTGAGTATTCAGATGTAATTACACATTTCTCTTCACCCTTGAGAAGTTTTGTGCAAAGGGGATCATCATCGTTAGGAATTATCGTCAATAACAAATGGCAAATATCAATGAAAATAAGTTGAAAATTGCACGTGAATCTTAGACAATAATTTGCGTTCGTACGATAACGAAGTTTTAAAAATATCAGTCCCATATATCACATTTATAAAATTGTAAGTAGTTAATTACAATTAAAATGCGCACCAAACATTGTTCTCTCTATACCATTATGTAATGGAATACTTTTGTGTGGCCTTCTAAAATAATAACATATGTTCTTTGCATCCCATATTACGCAAAATGTATACTATAACATGTACTTAATAGATGCATATAAATTTTATTATGTTCGAATGAGTGTAACACCATAAAAATACATTTGAAACATTTTTCCCCATTAATCGTAATGTAACGCAATATTTTTGATTGTCCCTGTAATCCATCTATGCATCCGATTTTCATAAATTTAAAAAGACTCAATAAAATTGTGCAATAATTTTGTATTTTAAATTTCAAACAATTCGGTAGAGTAGTTTTTGCGTTGTTATATGCGGACGGACTGAACGACAACTATAGATGCTACGTATTTACATAATTACGAACGCACATAAAAATGAAATATTTTTTGAATTGCATTGTAAAATTATGTATTTGCCAGAATTAGAGCATTTGTTTAAGAAACATTTATTCCATAAAAATGGTTTAATTACGAGTAATTCTATGGTGATTGAAAATTTCTAAGAAATTTATTTCATCGTGTTTAAAAAAATATATGTCAGCTTCCTTCAAAATCGAATTTGAATAAAATACAGTTACCTTTGTGAAATTTTATAAAAGTTACTCTATTTCCCGCATCGTATATAAATAAAGAAATGTTTTTGAACATAAATATATTTTTGTATGCGTTATAAATATGAAAATGCATGTTTCCGAATATCCATTTGACAAGTAAAATAACAGTGTACGCAAAGGGAGAGCTTCGGGAATAAAATTTCTTTCGCAAAATTTTGTCAAAGCATACACATTTTTTCTGCAATTCTCAAAATAGAAATAGTTTTCTAAAGGTAATACATCTGTTTTTAGACACATGTTTTAGAATGCATTAAAGTGTGGATCAGAAACATTAAAAACTATATACTTTGAAAAAAAAAATCCGTTAAATTTACAGCAAAAACTGCAGTAAAATTATAGGTAATAAAAATATTACACCTAATTTTACTGCAATTTTTACGGCAAAACTTCTGGCTACATTGCTGCCAGCAGCGTTGGCCATACATTTATTTATTTTTTTTTAAGTGCACATAATGTCAGAGGCACATCTGTAATAAAGTGCATAATTTTAAAACGTAGACAAACATAAATATATAAAATTTACTGCTCGAAATCTCGCATTCTACAAACATTATTTTCTTGGGATTTATAATGTACCAAAATACAGTTTTTTTCAGTGCCTGGCAAACATAAAATTTCCGATAGAGATCCATACTTTACCGTAAGTAACATCATGCGCAACTTTTCAATAATTATCTTAAAACATATTAGAAAAATGTTTATCTAGATCTTTGGGGGTTTTAATTTGAAGCTAACTTTCGATATCTACATACCCAAATCTGTTTGGGTATGTAGATATCGACATCAGGGACACCAAGATCTGTGACTTATAATAAATTGAATGAATTAAATTAAATGAATCTGACTTATCATATAATATCTTATATTATAAAGTTTTAGAATAAAATTACGAAAGCTGCATATATTATTATGATACTTATGTTGATAGATATCATTATTTTTATTGCGTATTTCCTGTAATTGTGGAGGCCTCTTTAAATATTTAACCAAATTTCTGTCATAATATTCTCTTTTGTTCAATTTTGGTTATTGCAATCGGCATAGCTAAATTTCTGTGAAATACAAAGTTAAGAAACTTTGCACAGTCCTAAAGAAACGCATTTTGCTTGTCATTGACGCCCCGGGGTCACAGCTCCGTCAGTCAAAGAATTGCATGCAATAAAAATCTTGTATTAGGTACCATTTCTTTTTTAATTGTGGCTACCTTTTACATGCAAATGATAAGAGGTGTTGTATACATTTTCAATACTGTAAGAACATTTTTTTTAATTAAATGATAAGGTTTTTAAACTTTATTACTGTGCCTTGAATCAAATCTTATTGGAAAAGTGGAGGAAACTTTAAAAAGCTTCAGATGAGTTGTAAGATTTTATCTATCATTAAAAAAATCTTATGTAATAAAGAAATATACCAAATAAAACAACTTGTACCAGATAAACTATATAGAAATAAAATATTTGAAACAAGCAAATTCAATGGAGAGAGAAAAAAAACAAATATGACTTATTCAATCTCATTAAATTTTGCGTACATGACATACAATATCTCAATCGAGTTTGTTAGCAAACTTCATCAGCGAAAAAATGTTTCTGAATCCTTGTGTCAAGAAAAACACTTCTTTTACTTTCTATAGTTTTCATTCCTCTTTTTGGGTTTAAATTACTTTTTAACGACGATTTTTTAAAAGAAGATAGCCAATGAACACGGTCGAAGACTTGGTATGTTCTGTAAGTATTTTGTGTCCCTGTAAAATCGATAAACCAATATAAGAGACCAAGATTACGACAAAAAATAGATTATTCCAATGTGTCAGCCACCCTAGAAATTCCTATATGTTTACTTTGTCGACAAAGACAAAGTAAATAAAACAAAAGAATACTTGTATGAAATTCAAATAGTACTTGTATGAAAAAATGATTAACAATTTGAACTTTATATACATGTATATATATTTTCTAATTTTCTAATTATTTTTTAAATAGCCGTCATTTTGAAATAATACGGCAGATAAAGCCAAACGAAATCCATCGTTACTTTTGTATACCCTGTATGCATGCTTAGCCATATTAAAATCGGTTCATAAGTACGAATGTTTTGTGGTTCAAGATCTGTGAAAACTTTTCGTCATGGTTTTCATTAGGATGACTTCTATTGCTTGATATATATATATATATATATATATATATATATATATATATATATATATATATATATATATATATATATATATATATATAACATTAATAGTAAACAATATTAACCATTTGAAATTAACCATTGAATTTAATAACTTATATCACACTGAATATTAAAGCAAAAAAGAATAAAATGAATACAAATGGAATTTGTAGAACCAAAGCAGAATCATCAGGTCCCAAATAATTTGGAACTACAAATGGAGTGTGTGGTTTCATCTTTGTATTTGCCATGAGAAAGCAAAACAATACGAATTTCGAACTACCAACACACATGAATCCAAAATTAATTAAAGAAATACCAAGTAATCTATAGTGGATATGGAGAAAGTAAAACAGTGATGAACTATAAAGTAGAATGAATCCCAAATGCACGACCATAATCCTGATACCGCACGTAGTATATTAAAGCTTGAAATATTCATATATCATACGACAGAAAAATGGAGATAATATAATAATAAAAACAAAAAATGATTTATCGTACACATCATAATATTAAATTAATAATTAATTAAAAGCAGAATAATGTAATAAAAGAAAAACTAAACTATACACCATAGTGTACCCTATTATTATTTAAATCGATAACATTTTTTGACTATGCTAGGCTGAACTCAATATCTTAATTAAGGAAGATTAAAGATTAAAAACTAGCCTATTAAGAAATGTACCCTATACATTTAGTAGTGATATAGTATTCTCATTTATTAAAAGTGAAGTGCAATTTAATAATGTAAATGATTAACATTATTAATATAATAGATATAACTAAACAATAATCCATACATTGGTGTTATTTAAACTCCATAGAAATTTTGTACCAAATTTTCAAATAAATTTCCCACTCTAATTTTTTTTTATTAAATTAACATTTGCATATTATCCAGAAAATGCCGCCCTCCCGCGTGTTCTAACATCTACCTACCCAACCAACCTATTATATACATTTTTTTATATATTTTTTACATTTATAATTTTTTATTCTTATTTTTTATGTTTTAATAATTTTTTTTTGTACTTTTTTTTACGCAAAGTGTTAATTAGTTATTAGATCATGTGCTTACTAATTGTATAGAATATATGAATTTTTTAGGAAAACCATTAATTATAGCATCATAAACAAGCTTTTTAATATTTGTATTAATTAAATGAGAAGAATATAAACATTTTATTCTATATAAATGATTAAGGATTATATTACGATATGCAGAATTATGAAGACAGGATTTGAAATTAGTAAATGTATTAACTTTAAAATTAAATTCATTCCGTTTGCCACATGTATCAGTTATTAATTTGTTTTCTTTTAATATAATTTTAAGATCTAAAAGTGAATGGTACTATTAAAAACCAAGTTTTTTGTAAATTCTAGATTGGATGGATAATCAACGGGTAATTGAGATATACTGGTATTATCAGTATCAATTAAAATTATATCATCTATATACCGATATAAATGTATTTTATTATTAAAATAGTTACGTTCATAATGATACAAGTATGGTCTGATAATATACTAGATGTACTACCACCTTGTGGTATACCAACTTTATGAATATATATAATGTTATCTTGCATGATAAAATTATTATATATAATTATATACATATATATGTAATCCACAATTGGTTTCCTAAATGGCTGCAATAGATTTTTCATTTCGTGCTGGAAGCTACCTATATGATAGTTAGAGTTTTGGAAATCATATGGAATTTTCATCAAAAGTTTAAAAATTTCTCGAATAATTAAAATATCACTTCTGCATATTTGTTTAAAGGAAGCGTCAATTTAACTGCATAATCGAAGTGAAAAAATTACATCATTAAATGTATCTATATGAAAATAGCCATATTTATAAAATTGGATTTATTTAAGTGAATGTTTCACAAATATACTTAAAACTGAAAAATTCTTGCTAAGACAAGGTATGAATGATTCCCTGTTTAAATCTGATTAGCCAAATTTGCATAGAGATAGTAGTGCAATGTTGAGTCAAAATTATCAAACGAATCCTTAATTCTGCATTGAACATGTTTATTTGAAGTTTAATTTTAATGTTAAGAGATTTATTTAAGCGTTATGTATTTTCATATTATATAATTCAAACACGTATCTTATACATAAACTTACATGCACTTCCATGTTACGCATCAAATTTGAAATATGATTATATCTGTTGATGTCTGTAAGCAGTTAAACAAATTTATCAGAGCAGAAGACAATACTTGCACTTGAACGATATGCTAATCTAAGAAATACATGACTTCATGCAAAATATTTTATATAATTTATGTTGCCGAAAAAGCGTTTGCGTAATGTTTATAAACACAATTATTTCAGTAAAACGTATTATAATAACAATTTTGTTTAATATTATTAATTACAATTTATGTAAAATTCAGAATTATATTTTCAATTAAACGAGATTTTTAATTATAATACAGTAAAACCTATGAAAACTTAACACAAGGAAATCGTGTTTTTATTTTAATGACCTTAAAATAAAAACTTTTTAAAATCAAAACATCCCATAATGCATCAACGTAGATGACAATATATCTAAATTGCAAAATGTGTTGAAAATTATGCATCGGCATGCACTTTAAACAAATGTCCGCTTTTTTATAAAATCTTGACAGCTATAAATACCCGACTTCAAAACTCAGTGTTTAATCTGTTATTTTTTTAATTCAAAAGCATCATTATTTAAAATTGTACCATTTGTCAGTTCAACATTTTGTATGCTTTCTCTCTAACAGCACCTGTTCGTGTTTCATTTTAATTAAGCTTAGTATTGACCAGGAGCACTAAATACCAGAACGTTGTTAAATATATCTGTAGTATACAAATATAATAGAAAATAAAACATAGCAACCGTTTTTCCAAAGTCACATGAATCTTAAAATGTTTGATAGAAAGTAACGCATAGTCTTATAGATTATTTTTCACCTGAATATGTTTCTTGAAATCGAAATATCTGTATTACATTAGATATTATATTTCAAATGTAATTACTATGTCATTTGAATGGTATTATGTTTAAAACTTTTAATTATGTTTATGAAAAATTCGTATTATCTTCTCTCAATATCGTCAATACCGAAATTTAAATTATAGCGCTGGATTCTGAACCTTTATTAACGTATAAAAATATTCTTCCGCATTTTCCATTTGTGGCAATATGAAAAAAAATCACGAAAAATACAGATTTATATAAGATAAACTATGGAATGTGGCTTGAAAATGGTTTACCGATTGGTCAGATAATTTGTCTTTACTTTATATAACTTTATATTTCTTCTAAAACATATGAATATCAATCTTCCTGTAAATAAGTCAAAAATTTCATTCTTTTCGAAAAAAATTTCTGCTTATAATTGTTTATTTTGGAAGATATGTCAATTAAAATAAAAGATCTGTTTATGATTGTGTGGTGGTTACTCGATAACCCCCCCATATGTTCAGTTTAATTCATTTTTATTAGCCATTTTATTTCTTATTACCTCCTTTTTATTAATGTTCTCAATTTAAATTTTATTTCGATTTCGTTTCTTTTCTTTTCGTCGCCTGTAATGTTTTCTTTCTTACTTAGCTTTCGAATGTTACAAGCCGGTAAAATCCTGTTCGAAGTCATTCCTTCCGGTTTGGAGATCCTTCGAGAACATTCTGGCTTGTTCTATGGGTGGAACTTCCGTTTATTCGGACACTCCCCTTAGCCTATCAAATTAGTTTCCGCAGGTGACGTATTTTAAGCCATTGAGTGCATGGCCACCTGCTTTGGCCTCCCTTCCTTACGTGTTTATCAATTCTGTTTTTATTAAATTCATATTTCTCCATACTTTGCATCGTAACTTGGCTTATTTTGTCACCCCCCCTTCTTTCGCTCGCTGCCAAATTGGCGTATTTTGGGATTCCTGTAACCTTTTCTCTTTTTCCCCTGGGCTCTCGGCCACCTGCGTCAGTTGCGCTGCTAGACTCCTGCCGTAATGGATGCGGTCGGATGATTGGAAGTTTTGGGTGGAATTTCCGGGGCATGTGTGCGCCCCTCGAGACCGTTGTATACGGGCACCATTTCATGCTGCTATGATCACGCCATGGTTTCAGGAAAGGTTGATTTTTTAGGGCTGCGAGGAGCAAAGCCCCTTCAAAGGCATCCCGAAATTATTGTGTTTTGTGCCTTCCTTTTTTTCGGATTACACAAGTTAAATAAGGTCACACCATGGATCTTCTGTTCGTTACTCTCGTGTTAGCAATCATAACTAAAGAAGAATGTCGTCATGTGTCTTCTAAATATTTATCTTATTTTTCTTCATCTCATCGTTAATAATTTTCTTCAACTACTTTTTGTGCTCAAATTTCTTCAATAATTCCTTTTATGTGATCTCCGTCCTCTGAAAAAGAAGCAGAGGTGAAGATTTTCTTTCGTGAGTTGAAGAATGTTCTTTCAAGAAGTGATCATACATTTTACATAAAGTATTGACTTTATAATTCTTTCGTCATTTTAATTTGCTATTTGGCCCATCTTCATATAAATAAATTTGAATATTCACGGGGCGTTCCCATGGAAAATATTGGTGCATATCTATATAAAATTCTCGTCTGATAATATATATATATATTTAAAAGATACATATATTTAAGTGATGTTTCTTTTTTGAAGAAAATAATGTTATTTTCCTTTTGTGTGTTATGAGAAATTTTTCAAGTTCATACTGTCAAGATATATCAAAAAAAAAAATGTGTTATGATGAAGAATGTTGGTTTTGTTTGGAATATATCAATTTAAAAAAATATCTTCATTTGTAAAGTTTTTACTATAAAACAAATGTTTAATTTCTATGAGAAACAAAAATGTTTCTATAAAGAAGATAATCGATTTTTCATGAAAGAAATACAAGTATTTCATAAATAAATAAATATTAATCTTCAACCAATTTGTGTATTGATTCCTGTGCATGTGTCTGGATTTACTACTCATCATCTGCCAAGGACTTCACAGGTAACTTTACCATTTCTTCAAATTTATATTTTATAATTTTGTATTTAGTTTATCATCTTCAAGGTTAAAAGAATATTTTTATTATTTTAAGTGAAGTAAGGATGGTCACTTTTGGGTCGTTTGCCGGCCTTCATTCTCCGCGATGTGCTGTCACTTTCACGATCACTTTGGCCTAATTGTGGGTAGAAGCAAATAAAAAGTGTTTTCTCCTCCCATCTCTTCTCCTCACCCACTAAAGTAAACACAACAGTTCTTATTTTCTTTGGTGCACTGACCAAAGCGTGTCCAACATTCCATGACCATCCGTTTTTTTCCTTTGCTACCATCGTATTTTCCTTATATATATATATATGTTGTCGTCATTATCTTCAGTTATATCTTCATTATCAAATTATTTTTTCATGCAATGATTAATATTTTATAATTATATGTTATTGAGAGTGGTGCAGTAATTAAATGCAATATATATATTGATTCTATACTGAAATAATATTTTTGTTTTCTGGAGCAGTGCATCATATATATAACATAATTTATCCATATATTTTTCTTGCCTTGGTATAATTTGCAACTAATATATATACATTATTTAACGGAGGTGCTAGTAAAAATTATTGTTCATGCTAAGATAAATTATTTTTCTTGTCATACATCTAATAATATATGTTTTGAGCCATATTATATATATTTTTTTACATAAAATTTTTGGGTCTTATATTCTTCATATCATACTAATATGTTAGTACTATACGTTTTCTTCCTTTTTTTTTAACATATAAAAATGGTTTATGACGTATATGAAGGTCATCAATATTTTAAATAACGGGTCAATTTATATATATATTATTCATCACAAGACCAACCAATAACCAAATTTATCATGTCATATATTGAGCTCTTAGATTAATTTTTGTTTCTCTCTTCATCATGCCACCCAAGGCAAAATTAAATATTGCAATCCAACCCTTCGACGGTAACCCTCAGACTGTAGAATTCTTCTTCGATCAATTATCTGACATACAAGAACTAAATAACTTTACAGACAAGGAACTTTTTGTTCTCTTTAAATCAAAACTTGAAGGCACTGCCTTACTCTTCTTTCTTGAAACTCAGTCTCAGTTCAAGAACTCTAACTTTAATGAGATTCGAAAAGCATTTATAGACTATTTCTTACCCACAAAAAAGTCTGTTTCTCTCAAATCCTTACAGAACTTAAGTTTAGATTCAAATGAATCGGTTAAAAATTTTGCTTTTCGGTTGGATAAACAACTTCGACTTGCTTACCCAAAATTGGATCTTTCTGCTCTCAATTCATTAAAGTTCACTCATTTTCTTGAGGCTTTGCCTAAACAAATCAAACGCAAAATTTTAGAAGAAAATATTACATCTTTCGAGTTAGCTCTTGAACGAGCAAATTTTCTTCAAGACATTTATGACTCTCCCCCTAAAAAATCTTATGAGAATTTTAATCAAGCCTATTGTTTGGATTCTGAAAAAGTCCATGATAATTCTATTGCTTCTAATAATGTTCTTCATAAAACCCCTATAAAGCATACGAAGGATAAAGTTTATCACAATTCTCAAGCCAACTACTCTCCTTTACAAACTCAAAAGGACAATTCTCATGCTTCTCGTAATTTTCAAAGAAAAGCTAGAACATTTTCGCCTTCTCCTCCGAGACAAGAGGCTACAAATAAACGTAACAATAATTTTCGTCATCGTAATTTTTACCGGAAACGTCCTTATCAACCCACCTTTGACAAATTTTCTCACAAAAAAAATTCTACATCCTTTTATCACAGACGAGATGTTGTACAGTGTGCGTTCTGTGGGAAATTCAATCATCGTATGGATACATGTTACAAATTTAAAAATATTATTAGTAATTCTAATCAAAACTCTTCAACTCAAATTTCGTCTCACCCTCACAGAAGGAAAAGCCACACCTCTTCTTCTGAAAATAACAACAATGTTTATCATTTAAACAGATAAGGGAGACTGGTTCTACTGACCGCCTTCTCTCCCGTAATTCTCATTCAGGGTCAGTACACTTTTACAACAACAAACATCAACAATTTGACAAACGCTCTTCAATTACTTTAGTGTCATCCACAGCTGTCCAAACTTCTCCTATGACATCTAAATTTAACAAATCTTCCTGTTCACATAATTCTTTGACATCTAAACAAAATCTTGAAATTGATGATGATGTACAAGAAAGACATGTCATCTGCAGCTCATTTAATAATTCATATGTTCTTCCATGCATACTCATAAACATTCAACATAATGAAATTTCAACGTTAATTGATACGGGATCAAGTTTGTCTCTCTTGGATGAAGAATGCTTTAATAGCATTAAATCCAGGCTTCATTACAAATTTTTATCCAGGAATGTATCGGTGTCTACCATAAATTCTAAGGTTTTCTTCAAAGGATGCATAGAAATAGCATTTAAAATTGATAAATTTTTTTTTCATCATGTTTTTTACCTTACAAAGATACAAAATGTTCATTTTCAAGCCATACTTGGATTTGAGTTTATCAACAAACATTCTATTACCATATCACCCAGTTTTAAGTCTATCCTAATTAAGGAAAAACACATTCCTTTTCAAAGTTATAATGAATCTCCTACTTGCTATTTTATGAATTCTGAATATAATTATGTGAATTCAAGTGTACCATATTCTTTAGATGTACACAAGATGCCTTGTTATGAAGATTCTATGTTAAATAATCTAAGTAATGGTATTTATTCTGATAATATATGTGCAAATTATGATGACACAAATTTACAATTAGTCAACAATTATACAACCTATCCTTATAATTATAATATTCAAAATAATGGTTTGTTTACAAATAATATGGCTCATTCTGCTATGAATTTTCATAATCCTTATATTGATGGTAATTTTACTTATTATTTTCCAACTGATTATGGTAATGTGGTAAACTATGTATCTAATGATAATAATATTCCTGGCAAGAATTTCTCATCTCAGAATACTAATGATGGTAGCTATGTTGGTCAAAAGCAAACTCATTTAAATTATGGTAATAAAGTCTTGGTGAATTCCAACATGGTACAATTACTTAATAGAGAATTAATACCTCCTGATTCGTTTGTTTATTTACATGTTAAGTATCTCAATCCTCCTTCTGAATATTTTGTTTTCAAACCCAATTTAAAAAATAAAGGTCTTGTGTTACATCAATCATTGCACTCAAAATCTTCAATTCAAAATGATTTATTTTTGGTTGTATGTCAGAATATATCAAAGCTGGATATTCATTTAAATAAAAATTCAATTATTGGCGAATGTATCAATGTAGATGAGAAAGATATTGAGGAATACTCTTTTGATTTGGATTTTGAGAACGATTATTGTAATTTAATTTTACCATCTGAAGAGATTAAGAGAAAACGTATTCAAGAATTATCTCCAAATGACTTTGATTTAAAACATTTACCTCCTCATGAAAGGGACACTTTGACCAAATTATTATGTAGTAAAGCTTTAGCTTTTTCAAAATCTCTTGACACTTTAGGTCATACGGACCTGGTCAATCCTCAATTTACAATGCTAAATTCTCATCCAGTAAAAACCTTACCTTTTCCCGTGCCACAAGCACTCGAGCAAGAAGCGCTTGACCAGATTAATCAAATGTTGAACGCTGGCATTATTGAGAGATCAAATTCATCTTGGGCCTGTCCCATGCTTCTTGTTAAAAAGAAGAGAACTGATATGTCTAAGCCTCAAAAGTATCGTTTGGCTCTGGATTTAAGATTGTTAAACTCCATAATAATTCCATCTTCATATCCTCTTCCTAGAATTCAAAATCTATTGGTACAGTTGTCAAAATTTAAATATTATACCACTCTTGACTTACCCTCTGCATATTGGCAGATTGCTGTACCTAAAGATATGCAAGATAAACTTAGTTTTACTACTCCATGGGGAATTTTTACCTATTTACGTTTAGTATTTGGCCTGAAGACGGCCGCCAGCACTTTCCAACAATTAATCGACTCTGTTATTCAATTATCTCAAATTGATTCCTGTTATGCATATCAAGACGATATTGTAGTGGGTGCTAATTCATTTGAAGAAATGTCCATGAAGCTCACAAAGCTATTAGACACTCTCATTGCTAATAACATTACTCTGTCTCCTGAAAAATGTGCATTTATGCAAACAAGTATTAACTTCTTGGGTTTCCAACTCACAGATCATAAAATTCTTCCTATTACAAGTAACATTTTAAAAATCACTTCTTTTCCAACGCCTAAAACCAAGAGGCAAACAAAGAGTTTTATCGGTTTGTGTTCATTTTATAGATCAATTATACCTAATTTTTCTAAATTGATTACTCCTCTCATTGAAGTCACCAAACCTAAAAATAAGTTTTCTTGGAAAACTGAGCAGGAAAATGCATTTAAAAAATTACAAGACATTTTCTTCCATAAACCTATGCTCAATCTCCCAAACTGGAATGAAACGTTCTATGTTAATACAGATGCCTCAAAAACAGCAATATCAGCTGTTCTTATGCAGAAATTTGATGGTGAACTAAAACCTATCTCCTATTATTCCAAAACTCTATCTCAATCAGAAAGACACTACCCTGCCATCAAACTCGAACTTTATGCCATTTACAAAGGCATAACTGCTTTCAAATACTATATTTTTGGTCGACCCTTTATTCTATTGTCTGATGCAAAGCCACTTAATAATTATAAAAAAGCTACATCACCTGCTGATATTACTACTCGTTGGATGTTAGAACTGTCAGAATACTCGTACACATTCCAACATGTTCCAGGCAAAGAAAATGTCTTAGCAGATTTTCTAAGTAGAACTCCTCACATTCCTACTGAAGATCTCAATAATAATCCAGATCTTATTTCTTCACAAGAACCTTTACCTATTGTTGATAATCAAAAAGATTTACATAATGACATTCCTCACTTTCCATGTGGTTTAGTTGACAAAATACACCACACATGTCATCTTCAGAGTGATTCTTCACCTCCTAATAATGATAATAACCAAGATCCATTATTAGAAATTCTTGATCACACCATCTTCTCTGAACAACAATAGGACACAAAAATCAAACAAATTTATGAAGATCTTAAAAATAATAAGAAATCTAAAAGTTTAAATGGCTACTATATTAATCCAAGTAATGAGTTACTTTGCTATAATGGTCATTTCTCTTCAGAAGATATCGAGCTACACAAAGCTGTTTTACCTGTGTCACTTAGAGCAAAAGCCTTAAGAATTGCTCATATTACTCATACTGGAATTCATAAAACCATTGTTAATTTAAAGAAAAGATTTACCTGGAAAACCCTTGTTTCAGATACCATTAATTATGTCAACTCTTGTGAAATCTGTTTAGTAAATAAGAATCATAAAAAAACACTGCTCCATACTTACCTGCACCACTCCCAACAGCTCCCAATCAAAAAGTCTCTATGGATTTACTCGGCCCATTGAGAAATCGTCAATATGTGTTGACCATGATAGACCATTTTTCTCGTCATTTAGAATTATATGCCTTGAATAATATCAGCGCTGAGTCTGTTACAAAAGCTTTATTACATTACATTTCCACTCATGGAAAACCTGAATTAACGCTCACTGATCATGGCTCTCAATTTACTAGTGACATGTTTTCTTTCTTTAATAAAAAGCTTGGCATTAAATTAGAACACAGTTCTGTAGCCCATCCCCAGGCCAACGGATTAAGTGAACGAGTCAATTCTCAAATAAAGTCGTCTGTGAATACAATGGCTTCACAAGGATGTGATATACCAACTGCTCTAAAAATTCACCAATCCATATATAATGCTACACCTCATCCAGCCACAAAATTCACTCCAAATCTTCTTCATTTTGGAAGAGAAATAAACGACATTTATTCCAATTATAAAACTCAAGTTTCATGGAAAATTCTCAATACTGCATACGAAATTCATAAATTGATGGATGTTATTGAAAAAATATACTATCAAGCTTACAAGAATAACGAATCGTCTAGACAAAAGGTGTACCAAAAATCCAGAGAAAAATTAAAGTTTTCCAACATCAATGTTAATGACATTGTTTACGTAAAATTTCCCAATGTGTTTAACAAAAAAATACAAGGCCCATATGTGGTGAAGAAAATAATTTCTCCTGTGCTCATTCAAATTCAAGATTCCAATAATAGTCATGCTTCCCCTATGTTGATTCACACTAATCGAATCTTGAAGCTTCAAAAGAGAAATGAAGCACTGCAACATCCTTCAGTTTCTTCTAAAAATGTATCACATGATCATGCTCCTGTTGATAATGCATCTTCTACTCCTGTGAGACAACACTCTCCTACCCAAGTTTCAAATCATGATGCTGCATGTAACACATCTCCTCAAATTCTTTCTTCTTCTAAGTCACAACAAACATCTTCTTGTTCCAGTAAATCGGTTTTGTCACAAGCTCCTCCTGATAGCACTCATACTGGGATTAAAAACAAGTCTACTCAATATAAAAATTATGATCTTCGCCCTCGCAATCATAAACTGTATAAGAAATAAACTAACCTTCTTTTTCCTTTTTCAGGATGACTATTGCTTTGTAGTATAACCAGTCGATGCTAGCCAGACTGATATTTCAGTAAGAAGAATCTCTATGTAATTTTTTTTTCTTTTCTCCAAGCTGCAGGCAGCTGTTATTATTTTTTTTCTTCATTATTTAAGTCTTCTTCTCCCTGATACAATTCAACAGTCATCCTCTTGATGTATGTATGGTTTTCAATAGTTTTATTATTTAATGCATTTATCTCTAACTCATAATTATTACAATAGATAAATAATCTCATGTATGCCATACTTTTAAATCTTATAAAGTCTTTAATTACAATAGTTGGTGCTGAAATTGAGAAAGAATTTGTCCTTTTTATATTCTCGTTATAATATTATGTCATTATTTAAAGTGATTTTTGACAAATGTTTCATTCTAATAAGAAAGGTGAAATTGTAATTGATATAAGGTAAACATAAAGATGAGTACTCATCAAATTATTTTCCCTATTGTGTCTTCTCTTTACAATGCATGCATGCTTTAACATTTAACCTCTATTGATAAAAAAAAAGAAAAGAAAGTGCATGATAAACTTATATATACTAATATTTCTTCTCTTCTTGGTGAAATATAGAAAGTGAATGACTCACCATAAGTAGTATATAATATTTTTTTGTATACTTTTGAGTGTTTATACTTTGGATCCAAAGATGTTGAATGAGTCATTATATATATTTATAAAAAGCAAATACTTGATATATGACAAATGCAAAAGTGATCACTTACTTAATTTTTTTTTTTAAAGTGTTTGAAAATTACAAGTAAATATGTTCTAGATATCTTCTATATAGAAATTTTGACATAATTGATTTTTGTTTGTAGGTTGCCATATTCATATAAATTTCTTCCTTTTTCAGAATATTAAACATCTTATGTTTTATGTTTATTTTGAATGAAGTATAATATTAAAGGTATTTATGCAATTATTGTCAATCTATTTTGAAAAGTGTTCAAGAATATTCCTTTATGAGAGTGTAAAGATTCTCTCTGTGAAAATTGTTATATTCATTTTGAAGATTTTTTTATTGAAATATAACATTATACTTTTGCTACCAATCTAACATATGCCATTCTTTTGCAACTTATTATTTTATTTTCTGTGAAAATGTGTTATTGAATAATGCTAAGGATATTCATTTAAGATGTATTGAAAGTTTAAAAGGCTATGTGGTGATATAAGTAAATTTTTTTATGAGAGCCTAACTAATCTCTCTGCACCATTTATATAGATATATTTTTTTTGTTGTTCAATTGTCAACTTACAAATTCATTCAATTTATCATGTGTTATTTGAAACCATATATTTTATATATAGTTATTGTATGATTCATATACAGTTACAATATGTTTCATTTTGTTGACAACTAAGAATATTAATATACATATTATTGTATAATCCAATATTTTGACATATGCTAAAGCATTCTAGTGCATTTTGCACAGCCTAACAAGAGACTCGTCAAACTTAAGGACTGTTGTTTTGCACATAGAGATAGACTTTAAATTTTTTTTTATATATGATAGATACTTATGGAAGAAAATTTTGTATACCTTCCATGTTAACATATAAGGATTACTATTATAACAATAAGTATTTTTTTTATTATTTGAACAGCATGTAAAACAGTTATTTATATTCCTATAACTATTTCTGATACATTTATTTTGTATAATTATTTAGTATATTTGTACATATGTCAGAAAATATTGTCTCGATGAAAAATTGTTCATTTTTTTTTGTCATCTCACCAATATTTTCTTTTGGGGGACCCTGGGTAATATGTGGTGGTTACTCGATAACCCCCCCCATATGTTCAGTTTAATTCATTTTTATTAGCCATTTTATTTCTTATTACCTCCTTTTTATTAATGTTCTCAATTTAAATTTTATTTCGATTTCGTTTCTTTTCTTTTCGTCGCCTGTAATGTTTTCTTTCTTACTTAGCTTTCGAATGTTACAAGCCAGTAAAATCCTGTTCGAAGTCATTCCTTCCGGTTTGGAGATCCTTCGAGAACATTCTGGCTTGTTCTATGGGTGGAACTTCCGTTTATTCGGACACTCCCCTTAGCCTATCAAATTAGTTTCCGCAGGTGACGTATTTTAAGCCATTGAGTGCATGGCCACCTGCTTTGGCCTCCCTTCCTTACGTGTTTATCAATTCTGTTTTTATTAAATTCATATTTCTCCATACTTTGCATCGTAACTTGGCTTATTTTGTCACCCCCCCCTTCTTTCGCTAGCTGCCAAATTGGCGTATTTTGGGATTCCTGTAACCTTTTCTCTTTTTCCCCTGGGCTCTCGGCCACCTGCGTCAGTTGCGCTGCTAGACTCCTGCCGTAATGGATGCGGTCGGATGATTGGAAGTTTTGGGTGGAATTTCCGGGGCATGTGTGCGCCCCTCGAGACCGTTGTATACGGGCACCATTTCATGCTGCTATGATCACGCCATGGTTTCAGGAAAGGTTGATTTTTTAGGGCTGCGAGGAGCAAAGCCCCTTCAAAGGCATCCCGAAATTATTGTGTTTTGTGCCTTCCTTTTTTTCGGATTACACAAGTTAAATAAGGTCACACCATGGATCTTCTGTTCGTTACTCTCGTGTTAGCAATCATAACTAAAGAAGAATGTCGTCATGTGTCTTCTAAATATTTATCTTATTTTTCTTCATCTCATCGTTAATAATTTTCTTCAACTACTTTTTGTGCTCAAATTTCTTCAATAATTCCTTTTATGTGATCTCCGTCCTCTGAAAAACAAGCAGAGGTGAAGATTTTCTTTCGTGAGTTGAAGAATGTTCTTTCAAGAAGTGATCATACATTTTACATAAAGTATTGACTTTATAATTCTTTCGTCATTTTAATTTGCTATTTGGCCCATCTTCATATAAATAAATTTGAATATTCACGGGGCGTTCCCATGGAAAATATTGGTGCATATCTATATAAAATTCTCGTCTGATAATATATATATATATTTAAAAGATACATATATTTAAGTGATGTTTCTTTTTTGAAGAAAATAATGTTATTTTCCTTTTGTGTGTTATGAGAAATTTTTCAAGTTCATACTGTCAAGATATATCAAAAAAAAATGTGTTATGATGAAGAATGTTGGTTTTGTTTGGAATATATCAATTTAAAAAAATATCTTCATTTGTAAAGTTTTTACTATAAAACAAATGTTTAATTTCTATGAGAAACAAAAATGTTTCTATAAAGAAGATAATCGATTTTTCATGAAAGAAATACAAGTATTTCATAAATAAATAAATATTAATCTTCAACCAATTTGTGTATTGATTCCTGTGCATGTGTCTGGATTTACTACTCATCATCTGCCAAGGACTTCACAGGTAACTTTACCATTTCTTCAAATTTATATTTTATAATTTTGTATTTAGTTTATCATCTTCAAGGTTAAAAGAATATTTTTATTATTTTAAGTGAAGTAAGGATGGTCACTTTTGGGTCGTTTGCCGGCCTTCATTCTCCGCGATGTGCTGTCACTTTCACGATCACTTTGGCCTAATTGTGGGTAGAAGCAAATAAAAAGTGTTTTCTCCTCCCATCTCTTCTCCTCACCCACTAAAGTAAACACAACAGATTGTTCTGTACATTCTTTTTAACATTGGTCAATTACTGGTGTTTTCATCAGTTACAGGTACATTAACCATTTTCTTATATCCATAATATATTATTAAATCTCAAAAAAAATCTTCCTAAAATTATTAATGAAGAATTTATAAATGTAAACATTTGTTTTAAAGTGAAATTAAATATTTGAAATTAAAAATTGACTGTTATATTATTATTAATGATTTTTTACTTGAAATGAAAGTAAATTAAATTATATAAAAAAATAGCTTAAAACTGATACAACTCATTGTTATGCACAATTGCGCAGCAAATGAATAAGTAAATAAATAAATAATTTACCAGTACATATTTTTTATTCAAATAAACTCGTAAAAATATGAAAATAACCACTAGGAAGAAATATTTCTTCATTAAATGTATGTAAAAAATGAATTAAAAGTTAAGTGTCGACTTAATTATAGTTTGCTCTTTGTAAATCGATTTCCGTAAATATTTTCTTGGCTATAATGCATCTCCTTCCCAATATATTTTTAAAAATATTTAGATTATGAAATTAAGACATTGAATCAAGTATAATGTAATTTTTTAATACGATTAGAAATATTTTGAGGATGTAGATTTAAATAAGCAATGTTGCGGATCAACATATGCTCGATCTTTTACAATGCCTCAAAGAGAAAAACACCTATGGTTAATGACCCTAATTATTAGCCCAGCAGTAACTTTCTACGCTTAGGGGTCGCCATGGGGCACTGCAGGTGAATATATAAAAATGCATAAGATAGCATGCTGAAGGTCGAGAGTATTATAGTACTGTAAAGTTTGTAATATCTAAGGATATATATTAAATGGTTCCTACCTTACATAACATCTTCTTAGAGGGGATTTCGTTTCTTCTTCAGGAAGCACCTATTTAAATCCACTACGATATTTCTGGAAAAAATTTATAGAGTGTATCACCATTAATTATGTGCTGAAAAACATATGAAGATTTCCGGATTCACAGATTATTTTCTGTTAATTAACACAAATAGATGGAACAGACGTAGATAACATTACATAAAACAGCTATGAACTTAACATAAAAAAGAGGTTTTAGAAGGTTTTACTTTAAAGTTTTAAAAAGAAAGTTTTTTGTTTTCGGAGCTTCAATTTTGCTTCCGAACATGGTCTTTATCAAAAAGTCAGCAACGTCCGAAAAATTGTTCTAAAAAAAGAAAATAGTTCCGCAGTAAATCTGTAGCATCACATCGAATGTTGCCTAGAGAAATTATTTCCTTCCCTTTAAAATATTTTTGTAGTGCTGCCATCTGGCGAACAGTTTGTAAACAATCTGTCCTATACAAAAAGTCTTTTACCCCAATACATACAGTTTTCGCTTGTATTGCTCTGTATTGCTGACCTTGGAACAACACTCGACATCGTTTATAGTTAATAATGTTTAATTTTATAAATGGGACAATCATTTATTGGCCCTCTGTATTATGAGCTCTTATCTAAATTTTTTCTCTTGGCAATGGAATTATGTACAAAAGATGTAACAAAATGAAGCTTTCATTGTAAATCTATAGATAACCTAGCTCGCTTTATAGTACCAATGTATCACCTTCTGGATGAGATCACTTGAATTCCCTTAAATAATAGTTTGGAGCACCAAGATTTTTATTAGATGTTCTGTATGCTGAAGGATTACTATACTATACATATTTTATATTACAGAAGACTAATTAAAATTCTGACATGTTCAAGTTGACACTTATCTGTTAAAGGAATTATCAAAAACAACATTGGATCACATTTTTTAAATAAAATTTCTAAAATAATCTATTTCACATGTGTCCTTTATTTTCAATTAACATATTCAATAAAAAAATATATCGCAACCGATAGTAATTTTAATGGAAACAACGTCTAAAAGTGCTAAACATGTTAATTGAAAATTCCACCTTATCTATATCTTTTCCTGCCTAGTAGAATTGGTTTATGCTCAGATTATTGTAGTGGTTTTAAGTTTACTTGAAATATAATTCTGTTTAAAATATTTTATACATTATCTAGTTAAAAGCTATTTACTCCTAAAAGTAAAAAATAATTTAAAAAAAAGATTGGGATTTTAGATTTTGTGATTTTTTTTTTTCGATAAATAGCATGTTTAAACTATAAGAGATTAGATCAACTTTGACGTTCAAAACTAATTTATAAAGTTTCTGCTCCTTAGCCATTCTTCTTTATTAAATCGTAATATGCAAATTTCGTTGCTCGGCTAGGTTTAAAAAGTGACAGTTTAAATTTATCGGCAATCATCAAATCTTGAAAATGTATTCTGTTTGTTAGTGCTGGGATGCTTACTAAATTATATCGAAAAATAATGGTGAAAATACACTGCAAAAAGCTAAGAAAATTTCTGATATCATACTTATTTTTTTTTAATTTTCTACAAAAACTACAAGTCCGTTGATTTATGTTTCTTTTAGAATCTTTTATGTACTCAGAGAGAGGTTTCGTCTTGCGACATTTGTTCGATGGTATCCGAAAACCATCTATAAGAATCATTTATATATTATTTTATTAATCATTTATATTAGTATAATTATTTATATTATTTATATCATTATATTTATCATATTATTTATTTATCATTTAACTGGAGTTTAAAAGCTCCAGTTAGGAAACTCAAATTTACTTTTTTAGGGATATTAATATTTCGAAAATATATATAAATGATAATATATGAAATAGTTTCATGAATGGAAGAGAATTTCCTTGGAGTAAATCAGAAAATTAAATAAGAATATCGATAAAAATAATTAATTTTAAAAATAAAATACTTAATGTTGCAAACAACACTGTAAAACTGTGTTACGTTACTCCATAAAATTGGTGGCAACTACGATTTCCACCATATGGAGTAATTTTTCACTTATATAATGGTGTAATTTAATCATATATAACTGGGGTAACTTTGCAATGTTACACCGGTTATATCGGTTAAAGTACTCCACAATATTCGAGGCAGCAAGGTTGCCACCAATTTCATGGAGTAACGTTACACAAATGTTTTACAGTGAATCAATATTAAATTCAGAATACTTAATAATGAATGCTCAATTCTCAGATACTGTTTTCAATTGAATATTTCAATCATAACATGTTTATATTCAGAGATTTTCTGCTAAGCGGTGTGAAGAAATATTTTTTATCGACATTACATAAACAATGTAAATAATAAATCTCAATATATCGGGAATTCAAGTTATTAATATGTTGTGTTATTGTGACTCAATTGTTTTTCAAAGACGTCTATTGGTAAATTGCGAAAATACTTGTATTATGTAATAATACTATAAAAATGTAATAAATCTAGCCTGTGGCAAATCACCTTAATATCTATAATAAAAATGTCTTTTTAAATCAGGTAATAAAAACCTATTCAGTAGACAAATAGCTTCAAAAATGTAATTCCGGATTTATATAAATCTATGTGTAACAAATTTTTTTATTGTGACATTTTAATGAAAATAAAATATTTTTGAAATACTGAATTTATTAGCAACCGATCATTTTAATAAAATAAAATTATAAAACATGTAATAACATACAATTTCACAGACAATATAAAATACATAAATAAATATCATGAACCAACACAGTTTTCTGTGTAAGTTTTTTATAATTACAATGCCGTTAATTGTGTTTTATTTCCATTGCGACGCAATATTAAAATATAAAAGTTTATAGAACATCATACAATTTCTCAGAATAATTAAATATTCAAGTGAAATTAAACATATACATACTTTTGTGAATAATTCTATTAGGAACATTACCAATTAGTATATTTAAGATATGAAAGTTAGTAAAAATTACATCTTTATCCAGATCTTTCTGGATTGGCATATTAATTTTCTATAATTTGTCATCTGAGAAACTTTTTTAAACAAATATTTTATTTCCTGTGAAGTTGAACCGATTACTTTATAAACATAGAAGGGTTTTAAAATTTTTTATTAAATATGTTTTCATTAGTAGCAAAACATTTATAGTACATTTTTTCATATTTGTCTTGAATGTTCTAATCATTTTCTCATGAGATTTTCTGAAGGATTGACTTATTGTACTATACTGCATTAAAAAACAGAGAAAAATGATAACAAATAGCTTTTATAGTGTATTGTGAAATCTAAACTTTGTGTACGTTGAAAACTGCGATATACACAAATAGAAACACTTATGCTAAAAAATAAATAATTATCAATTCTCAACCAATTTTATTAATATGTGATATTTTCAGTTTAATAATTTTTCATTCAAACAACAGTAGTAAATTTGGATTATTTCGAAGAAAATGCAAATTCAATAAAGAATGCAAATAAAACAGATTATCCAAATATATGCATTTAGCATAATCTTTAACCTTAAGCATTTTTAATTTTATGATAGAACTGCAATTTAATTTACAATATATTTCATATCTAAATAAATTATAAATATGCATGGATAAACATACATACATATATTTGAATATTTGAATGTAATTATATATTTATATTCTCTCACTTGCATTTTTGTGCAACTTTTTATATTTGTAGACAAAAATGTAAATTGATAATTACTCTTAAGAGATACTCTTAAAAAATACTACTAAGAATTTTCTAATTATGTGATAATATTTTTTGAATGCAGCAACTTTATGAAAGAAATACTATCTCATATTAGATTATTTCATTGAAGTGTTATAAATAATAATATGATATGTGTTTTCATTATATTTGTATTATTCGCTTTGCGATTATCTCAAATTCATTTGGAACGGATTGAATAAAGTTTTATACAGTTTTTATCCAGTTAAATTGATTTTAACAGATTCATTAAAACAAAATTTTGAAAGGAAACGGGACACTATATGTTGTGGGTTTGAAAGTTCTCTTATAATAGTAGATGTTTAAAATAAAGTTACACTAAGATAGTGCTCATACTTGCTACAAATTACATACCTTTCAAAATTTATTCTTGCTTATTATACAAGATTTAAAATTAAATATCTCATTTAATAAACATTTTCAATCGTAAAATTGCATTTCCTCGAGGAAACTAATTATTCAAGATATAATGCAAACAAACCATGAATACGTCATTTATTACTTTTCAATAGTACCAATTTCAAGCTTTAAGCTGTTTTCAGATTTTCTCATTACTAAGATTTTAATTTGCAATATGCTTTATATCTGCCGAAATAGAAAGAGATTTATGGCTGTATTTAACAATTGAAACATACTTATATATTTCTATTCCCTCATGTGTTCCTCATAGAGAGATAATAGCGGAAATTAAAATTAGCATTTTTCCAAAAATTTTCCAATTCCACTAAAAATTTTTTAATTTTCCAATCACAGTTAGTTTGTTAAAACACATTTACTTTCCATAAAGTAGAATAAATTAATTAGAACATTGAAAGTGATATAAATATCAGTATAATATGGGTTTTCATTGTATTTAAAATATACATGAAAGCATTTCTATAAAATTAATTTATGTGATTTACTTTTAATTTTGCAAAATCTTCGTGTAGTTTCTGTATTATGTGCAGCATTCTTTAATGAGGATATTTTAAGTAAATGCATTATTATGTGGATTCTAAATATAACCATGCATGTTTGTTTTCTGTTCAGAGTAATAAATAGCAGAAGTGGTGTAAACAATAACAAGGTTTATTTGGTTTTAAAATTACATTGTTCAGATTATGCTAATGTATATGTATACATTCTGTTTACCAATACAATAAATATCTTTAGCCAGAGTTGTGTAAAAATGCAAATATATTTCACACATGGTTGACAAACTATCCAGTTACATTTATAATGCAGAAAATATTTTAAAAAATATAATCGTTTTTAATGTGTAACATTTGCCTTTATATAATTTAACATTATGCGAAGTTTTTTCTTAATTTAGCAATTAGTATAAACTGCAATACAAATATTCTCGCGGTAATCAAAAAATTCAATTTCTGCTTTACATTTCTACTGTCTCATAAGGGAGATCATGAACATCGTATCGTAAATTATGATGAAAAAATATTTAAAAATGTTTGAGTTTCTGCTTGAATTTCCTAAATTGACGACAGTTTTAGATATATTTACACCAATAGCATATTTATCTCACGCCTGTTTTTTTTTTCCAAGACGCAAAAATCTGTGAAAATCACAGTTTTATTTATTTGATTCAAAATAAACTCTCACCATTTTAGAATCCCATATAAAAAAGTATATCCATGACTCTCCAGAAAGTGTATCATTTAAACAAAAATATTTTTCAACTTCTAAACATACATTTTCCTGCTTTCCATTTTTATACCAAACTTTTGCTTATTAGAAGTAATCATGAACAATGCTCTTATTTAATTTTAATTATTTTGCCAATAAATTTTATATACATATAACTTTATTCACCAAAGTGTGCTGTAGAAACAAAAAGTGCCACTGAAATGATTTTTTTAAAATAGTTTCAGTGGTAATTTTTTCAGGATTTTTTTTTTGTTTGGTTTCGCACAGAGTAAGCCTCTTAAAATAGGCTAACTTGTATTTTTAAGTTATTTTACCTACTAGAACTTCAAGTAGGTAAAAGTTTCCAATAACCATACATGATTTTTAAAAACAAAGTCAGCCTTCTTGTTTCTCCATTAACTCGGAAGGACACGCGCAGGACCTAAAAGACCCGGAGTGCGTATGGTTTTTGCAATTGCAACCACTAATTTTTTAAAAGTAATCTTCAACTCATTTTATCGCAAAATTTCTAAGAATTGTCTCTGTCTAAATAAAGCGACTGTTTTAATTTGATTTTATTGGTGACAAAGTTGAAACCATTCATAACCTGGGTAATCGGGCGTTCTCCCGGGTTAAAATCTCAGAACTTCATGATAGCGATAAGTTAAAAAAATGGATGACTTGCATCATGATAAAACAAATGTGGTGCAAGTACTGCCAACTATCAGGCGAAATGCCATTTTATGTTTGGGTGAGAATTTATTGTGTGACAGAGCTAATTGATTGACTAAAACAAAGTCATGACATAAAACATATATATATGTTTAAATATTTAGTTATTAAGAAGTTATTAAAGAATATTAACAGCCACACTGGGTGTGTGACATGCGACGGAGGTAAAAACTCAAATACTGAAAAAAAAAAAAAAAAAAAAAAAAAAAAAAAAAAAAAAAAAAACTGACAAATGAAAAAAATATTATAAACAAATTGGGTACTGATATTAATGGACATATTTTTTTATTGCAATTAAAAATTATAGTTAAATTAATTATTCTTTATACTACCTCTGAGAAAAAAGTTTGGTGAAAGAGTTCAGAGCGACTTATCTAGCAACAATGGGGAAACAAAACGCTTCACCTGCATAGAGCAATTGTTGTCCATCTTCTCCCACCATTGTTCACTTAAGCGTCGTTTATGTTCTGTGTAAGACATGATTTACTAAGTGCTTGTTCAGTGTGTTGGTTCTGACCTGAGAACAGGAAAATGAACAAACAAAAGATTAGTTTAAAATTTGGTTTTAAACTTTGCAAGACACCGAAAGAAATTCATGAGTGGTGGTGCAAATTGAACATCCACCATATTCGTCAGATCTCAATCCTCCAGACTTCTTCCTATTTTCACCATTTAAAGTCTCTTTGAAAGCAATTTGACCATATTGCTGTCATCCAACGAAACGTGAGCAAGTTTTTGACCTTCATCCCAAAAGAAGACTTCCCCCAAATTTTCCAGGATATGTATAAAAGATCTCAGTAGTGCACAGTTATCGGATATGACTATTTCGAAGGATGGTATGGTAACTTTCGTTAATATTTCCTCTACAATAATGTTACAGGACTATTCACTGAACTTTATTATCAGAGATAGCATTTTTAACTGTAAAATGTAACATGTTAAACTAAAAAAATGTACCCATATACGTTTGATCTTTTATCTGCCATATTCCTCTCTCTATACAGGGTGTATCTAAACTACTGGGCAAAACTTTAAGGGGTGATATTACACATAAATACAAATAACATTAAATGGAATAATTAAGGGTCCCAAACCGAAGGAGATAGGCGCCATCAAAGTTTAGGGTCGAAAATTTGAAATGATTATAAAAAACGGAAAAAGCGGTCGATTCGTTTGCTTTTTTCACGAAAACTATTCTTTATGTCAGTATTGTCTTGAAAATAAATTATAAAGATAAATTTCAAAAAATGACGATAGAGGGCGCTTTAGACTTTGAAGTAACGAACAACTATTTTTTACAGTTATTTTTTACATCTCATAAAATTTTTTTAGAAGTTTAGACATAAACTTAAATTTTGAACTCAAAATCTTTGGTTAAGTAGAGAACTGTGTACTGTAAACTGAAGTAAACTGAACTGTGTTCATTGGGAGTGGGTAGGTTTAAATTTCAAAAGATTATAAAAAACAGAATAATTGGTCAATTGATTTGCGGTTTTCACTAAAACTATTCTTTATGTCAGCTTTGTCTTGATAACAAATTATAAACATAAATAAAAAAAAAGTCTATAGAGGGCACTTTAGATTTTTGAGTAAGGTACAACTATTTTTTACCGTTATTTTTTGCATATCATTTTTTTTTTTTTTTTTTTTTTTTTTTTTTTTTTTTAAAGCTTAGACATAAAGTTAAATTTTGTGCTGAAAATCTGAATCGCGGGTGGGAAGGTTCAAATTCCAAATGATTACACAAAACGGAAAAAATGGTCGATTTGTTTGCGGTTTTTTATAAAACCATTCTTAATGTCAGTATTTCCTTGAAAATAAATTTTAAAGATAAATTTCAAAAAAATCCGTTAGAGTGTGCTTTAAACATTAGAGTAACCAACAACAATTTTTAACTATAATTTTTTGTATCTAATTAAATGCTTGACTTAAATTTTGAGCTCAAATTTTGAATCGTTGGGAGGGGGTTAAAAAGCGCAAACTGAACTGTGTTCAGGAGTTCAAATGTTACCCTGCCCGCCCTACGAACACAGTTCAATTTTTTCTTCTTAATTACTCACAAAGATTCAGATTTTGAGCTCAAAATTTAAGTCTAAGCTTTTAAAACATTTATTTAGATTAAAAAAATAACGATTAAAAATAGTTGTTAGTTACTTTACTGTTTAAAGCGCCCTGTAAAGAAATTTTTTCGAACTTATATTTAAAATTTATTTTCAAGGAGATACTGACATAAAGTATGGTTTTAGAGAAAACCGCAAACGAATCGACCATTTTTTCAGTTTTTTATAATCACTAGTACACGGAACCCGGGGTTTCCGGGTCACAGAATAAAGGTGAAAACTTTTTTAAATTGAAAAGTCTAATAAATTTTTCTTACGTAATATGCCTTTTAAACTGCCAACTAATTCCAAACAGCAATTTTATATGAAACATAATAATTATGTAATCATAAAAAGCTTTGAAAATTATCGGTACTTCCATATTAGACGCAAGATAGAAATTATTAGTCAAAGTTATTACCCAAAGAATAAAATTGAATTCTTTCAGTTTTTAAAACCAACTAAGAAAATATGACACACAGGTATTCTTTAAAATACATTTTTGTAAAGTTAATTGATGTATCTTTTGTAAAGTAAGTTTGCAACGAACTAAAAGTCCATTAAATTGATAGATAAAAACGAAATAAAACCAACAACATTCACGGGGTTTTATAGCCGACGATATTTTACATAACAGGTTTTTAATTATTACTATTTTTTTCAGTTGCTATGAAAAAATGGCAACAAATTATACAGTGATCTGTTATTTTCCATGGAGAAAAGAGATAGATGGAGGAGCAGTACGCGATTAAAACGGTTTGATGGGCGTTATTCTTCCAATTTAAATCTCTTATTCGGCCCAAACAAAACAATTATGCCGAACAAAGACCGAATTCTTCAAAATCATTTTTTCTCTAAATGAAAAATTTCTTTCAGAAGTTATTTTAGCATTCTAAAATAGCATTTCACTGTATTATGAATTAAAACTGTATTGCTATTCCTTTTTTGCGAAAGCACACGATTGTGCTTGATGCAATGCCGCGAATGTTAGGGTTACATTTTTGGCCTCACCTTAAGCCACCAAACTGCATTTCTATTCATTTTTTACTCTATGGCTATTTTTTCTTCATTTTCCACATAAATGAAATACCCAAGTTGCCACCATTAGAGAAATTAAACTAAGAACTACAAAAAAATTAATATCTCAAAAACAAATTGAGATACAGTTTTCTAACAAACTGCATTTAAAAGTGCATTTTTTTCTGTATAAGATGGTATAAAGGTTGAAAACCTGCTATGTCTAGAAGTTAAAAAATTTTCAATAGCAAAAATCGTAAAACCGAAATTTCATCGGAAAGTATTGCCATTCAAAACATGACGTATGCGTTACGCACAGATACCATTGGCCTTTATTATATAGATTTGAAATTTGAACCTCCCCACCCCCATTGAACACAGTTCAGTTTGTGCTACTTAACTACTCTCTACGATTCAGATTTTCAGCTCATAATTTAAGTTTATGTCCAAGCTCCTAAAAAAATTTAATGAGATGCAAAAAATAACCGTAAAAAATAGTTGTACGTTACTCCAAAGTCTAAAGCGCCCTCTATCGGCATTTTTTTAAATTTATCTGTATAATTTATTTCTAAGACAATTCTGACATAAAGAATAATTTTAGTGAAAACCGCAAATCAATTGACCCATTTTTCTGTTTTTTATAATTATTTGAAATTTGAACCTACCAACTCCCATTGAACACAGTTCAGTTTGCGCTACTTAGCCACAGATTTTGAGCTCAAAATTTAAGTTTATGCCTAAACTTCTAAAACAATTTAATGAGATGCAAAAAATAACGGTAAAAAATAATTGATCGTTAATCCAAAGTCAAAAGCGCCCTCTATCGGCATTTTTTAAAATTTATCTTTATAATTTATTTTCAAGACAATACTGACATAAAGAATAGTTTTCGTGAAAACCGCAAACGAATCAACTAGTTTTTCCGTTTTTAATAATCATTTCAAATTTTGGCCTATCTCCTTCGGAAGACGTTTGGGACCCTTAGTTTCCTATTTAATATTATTTGTCTTGATGTGTACTATCATCCCTTACACTTTTGCCCAGTAGTTTAGATACACACTGTATATTGTACACTTCCTGTTTTTCTAAAATAGTGTTGCCAGATATCTGAGACAGGACACCAAAGCAGGACTAATTTCTCATTGATTTACTAATTTACAGGATATTACAGAAAATTAACAGGACATAAACATTACATTACTAATTTCCCATTGTTTAATTTAACATCATTAATTGGAGATATTTCTGCTAATACATGATACGAAGAACATGTAGAGACAGGATTTAAGCGGTACAACTGACAACACTAATTTGCACCATTTCTAGTATTTAACATATTTATTTTCGAATAACCTTTCCCTAGATTTGCCTTAATTCATATGTCTAAATTTTTAATAAGTATAAAGTTATGAAATATTGTACAATCATTTAAAAGGAAAATGTATTATCTTATGCTATTGTTGCAGATAAAAACAGTTGATTTATAATGACTTATTAATATCGCCATATTAACGCTTATTATACAAAACTATAAAAAATCAAACATACAGAAATAAAAAATTAATCATGCAACTGACATTTTTTATCCAAGTACTATTGATATAAAATACATATTGCAGCTTGTTTTATATTTTAAGTTGTGTTTAAGTAATTTTCATGAATATTTATTCACATAACTATGTGGGCTAATTGTCTAAGTAGTATATAAGGAACACTCAAATACTTGCAATGCTAAACTGCAAGTCATTAGCCAATTTATGTTAGTATATATACAATTAGAATTCTTTAAAGTTAAATAATTTGATTAAAAACTTGCTTAATAAAACTTTGTATTTCAAATTTTAAGACAAATAATTTAGATTTTTTACGCTATCACGTGAGAATTGCACATATTTTTATATGGAATAGATCTTGAATTTAGCAACAATAAATTTTCTAATAATTAGTGCACTAGCATAATTCCAATCTTGTCTCGACCTATATTAATAACATTCTCTTTTTTTTATTATTATTAAACGATTAAATTGATTGTGAATGCGTGAGTAAGAAATGTAGAATTACCCCCTAAGAAGTCAAACCGGCCACGTTGGGAAACACTAGTTTAAGCTTTACTTTTCCACATGTTTTATGTTATTGGTGGTTGCCACTGTCTAGTGGAATAAGCGTGTAAGTATACAGGGTGAGTCATAAATATCGAAACAATAGACTATCTCCTTAAATATTAGCCCTAGACCCATACTTCCGATTGCAAAAATTCATTAAACAAAGTGAAATTTTTGATAAGATAAGTTGCGGCTCCATGGGGAGTCCATTTAAAAAAATACGAAAATTAACTTTCTATACGACCACCGTAGGATAAAAATTTCAATTAGGAAAACTTTTCTTATCCATTCCTTAATAATAGACAAAAAGTTGCATCTTCGTATCTTCAAAACTCGTAGAGTTATAGCCGTTTGAATAATTCGTCAGTTTTTAAGGGATTAGACACAAATTGAAATGCGCGAAATTCAAAAGACAATATTACTTTAACAGTTCACGGAAACGTGTAAAAAATCTACCTTTTGAGTTAGAATTTTGATTTTTTTTCTTTTTTGTGATGGTTAGCCATATAATTTGGATTCTGAAATTTCTCATAAAATTTATCTAAATTTCATATAATTAGTACTGGTTTAAATGAGATAATTAAAAATCGTTATAACTCCAAACATTATTTATCGGATTTCAATTTATTTTCATTTAATTAAAAATGAAAATCTAATTTTAGTTTTGTTTTCGGGTTTTTGTATTGCAATATTAATTTTAGAACTATTAAAAATATTTATTAAAAAATAATTTAACTTTTAAAAAATAATATTCTCAAAAGTAAATAATTTTTCAAATTTTTTTTAAACAAAACAAATTTTAAATAATTAAAAATGACATGTTTCAAGTTTGTACTTTTTTCTTGAACAATTTCTTAACTTATAATAATTTAAAGACAAGAAATAGTCGGGAAAAAATTCATTATGCAGAAAAACGAAATACTGTGAAAAACGAAGTGGTACTGTTTTACAGCCCATCAATTATTTAAAAAAATGCTTTTCTAAGATGCAGATTAAGTCTTTTTTAAATTTAGCTTCCACAACTTCAAGCTTTTTATTGTCCTGGAGAAGCTGTTAAAAATCTGTATTCTAGGCCCAAGTCGGATCAGAACCGAGACGTTACTTTTTTCTGATGATTCGCCTATATTAATATAAAAAACGAAATGCTATAATAAGTATTTTTGGTCAGAACTCCTCCACACAAAACAATTTTTAGCTACACTGAAGTAAAAAACTATGCAAGAATTCACGGCTGAGTCGGTTTATGATTTAAACTTTTCTCCAGGATGGTCCGGATTATTATTTTTCCATGCTGGGCAGAACTTTTTTCTCTATGGGTCGGTTTGAGACCGGACCAAGATATTTCGATCCATGCAGACCTCCAGTACTAACGATAAACTTATTTTGAAAATAAGTTTTGATTTAAATCAATACGCTACTTTATTAAGTCCAAATAAGTGGCAGAGTCTTAAATCGACATATGTGAACGGATAATTTGTGGACGATCCCTCATTTGCTTTGAAACTTAATCAAAAACTCTTTGTTTACAGGCATGGTAAAGTGGTGTAAGGCACGAATTTTGTATTTTAATAATTTTTTTTTGTTCAGTTTAGGAATGGATAACGAATAATAAACTAATTGGGAATTTTGCTCTACGGGTCCGTATAAAAATTTAATTTTTGTATTTTTTCAAATATACCCCTCATGGAGTTGCAACTTATCTTATCAGAAATTTCACCTTTTTTATCAAATTTTGAAATTGGAAGTATGGGTCTAGAGAAAATATTTAAGGAGATAGCCTATTGTTTCGATATTTATGACTCACCCTGTATAAGTGTACAAGCAAAAATACATATTTCAATACCTCCATCAATAAATTTATCAGCAACTTTTAATCAACAATTTATGAGTAAAAAATAAAAGTAACACTCTATCGCGAGTATTTCAATACATTTTCATCTGCACACAAATTTTCGGAATTTTTGCAATGTAAATTATTTCATAATAAAATGCTATTTCAGATAAGCTGGAATACATTACATTGAAAGTTAAAATTAGATGTTAATTCTAATACAAGATTCTTTAAGTAGTAACAAGGTGGAACCCGTCGAATTTCGACGAAAGTAAATGTTTAAGAAGGAACAGTTTCATTGATTTATAATAAACCTACAAAATTAGCTACCGTAAAAAATGCATCTTATAATGGTCTGGTCAGTCTAACTCTCAAACAAATATTATTTAAAGATAAAATTAAGGAAAAAAGTACTATAAAACTCACTTGTCCAAATTATTAAAATTAAACTTTAATCGCATATGTAAAAATTTAATAATAAAGCAAAATATTTTAAAGATCAGTTATTAAAATGAAATTATCAATTAAATGTGTAGGAAAAAAAGTTAGTTCAACTTGACACGATCTTAGAATTTCATGTGAAATCTAATCCAGTCATAATTTTCATTTTCTCAAAATTTATATGCGCATATTTTAATTTTTATCAATTTTAAGAGAAAATGGTGTATTTTTGTTGCCATCACACTAAAACTATAAAAAATTATTATGTCAAGAATAAATTGAGATGCAGCTTTCAAACAAATTGCATTTAAAAGTATATGTTTTTCTATATACAATGGTGTAAAAATTAAAAATATGCGATGTTTAGAAGTATAAAATTTGCAATACCGAAAATTGCAAAACCGAATCGCATGTGACAGTGTTGCCATTCTCAAAATGACGTATGCGTTACGCACAGATACGTTTGGCCTTTATAATATAGATTATGACGGTTGTAGTTTGTGATTTTTTCAATTTAATGCGTATGATAACGATTTAAAATGTATTTTTTCGTTTATATATAAAGGTAATTTAATTTTTGTGTAGTCATAAAAAGAACAAAGTTTTGTAAACCAGTACAAATTTGATCGTCTTATGATAGTAACATTACACATAAATCGCATCTTGCACGCTACTGATAAGTAAAATAATAAGATATTTATATTTTCATCATTATTTTTAACAATTACTTTGACCACAGTTTTCTGAATTCTATAGATCTTTTTAGTTACAATTTTTTTTCAATGTTTAAAATAGTACACTATTTGTCATATCTAATTTTTTAAGTAGTTTCTAAAATAAATTTAATATCATATTTTGTGAATGCGGTTTCTAAACTCAACTTTATGAAAAATTACCTTCATTTTTTTAAATCGTAGAAACTCTGTCATTAAATAAGATGAAATTTACTCGTCGGAAAAAAGTGATGCCCAAAATTAGAATCTATGAGAATCCTTGGTTATAAATCAGCATTATTCTTTAGATAACCATATAGTATAATGAGTGTTTAAATCATAAAATTGTTCGATTTTCAAAAAGTATATGGAATTTTCTAACTTCCACCAAAACATTATCCTAGAATTAAAGTTTAAATCCGACATAGTTAAATAGATGAAGACCCAATTTAGCTCGCAAATCGTAGGAATATAAGATTCAAAATACATTAGTAGTTTATATCAATGAATGATTTATGAAATTCAAGTTCTTTTAATCTATGTTTAACAAAAAATATGAAACTTCAATTTTCTTGTTCAGTGAAATTTATATAGATATCAATAATACAATATTTAAATTCCGATAAGCAAAATTTACATACAGTTAACAATATAATATTTTGTATAATACGTATCAAAAACATCGTTGTTCAGACACTGAATATGTTTATTTGAAATTCCGTTATAATGCTAAAAGACTTCATTAAACATTTTGAATTTCCATGTAATATAAATTTCATTTATCGTACGCGCAAACTTACATGCACTTACATGTTACGCTGCAAAGTTGAAATATGATTATGCATATTCATGTCTGAAAACTGTTAAATAAGTTTATAAGAGTGGAAAACAATACTAGCGATTTGTTACATTATAATCTAAGAAATACGTGACATAATGCGAAACAATTCATGCAAATTATGTCACCAGAAATATCTTATACACAGAAACATGATAAACTTGGATATTTTAATAACATATGCACATAACATTTTAAGCATGCTTTTTCATAGAATTATTGATTGATATTAACTGTAATTTCATTATGTAAAATTCATTATTATATTGTATAAACAAACAATTATGAAATATAATATGATTATACACGTATAAAGCATACTTGACTATAATGAATGTCTTTTCACGATACCAATGATCAAAATATCATATTAGCACGCATATTTAGACAAAAAAAATCTAAAATAGCAAAAGTCATGAACGTTGTGCGTCAAATTTCGTTTTGAACATCATTTATTAGCCTCCGATGCTATTTATTTCAGACAAGCTAAGAATGTCGTGTCATCAGCCCTGAATTTTCTACTCAACCGATTTTGATAATTATTTTTTTAAATGAAAGCTATTTAATAGTAGTTGTGCCCATTTTAGCTATTTTTTTAATTTATTTCCATTTTTATATTTTATTTTTAGTTTTAAATGCTTTTTACTAGATTTCTTCAAAATGGTGGCAACTCAGTTTAGCTTTTCTCTCGATAATAAAAATTTATTTTCCAAAATGATTGCGTGTTATTATGCACTAATTGAGGTAAAAAATATATTTACTGAGAAATAATATTAATAATGTAAATAAAATAACAGAAAATAATTTATGATAAAAATTTATGTCTAAAGCAAAATAAGAAAAATTTCAAATAAGGAAAATGATGTCATTCAGCAACCAGATAAATGGGAATTACAATATTATTACGGATGCCTTTTTCATATTACTAATAACAGTAACTTTTAAAAAACATTTGAAGAGAAAATGACGTCACTATTTAAAACATCGCATTTTTATTCATAACGATATTACATTTTAATATTTCTTTTCATTATGGATACTGAGATTGATATTTTACTTTCGGATGACTTCAGTTAGTGAAAATAATATCACAGTAAAAATTAAATTAGTTTTTTTTTAATAAAACTATTTTTCTGTGAGTGCATATAAAATAAAATTTCTGGATTTCACCGGCACTCAGATTACAATTTTAACTGAAGATGTGCGAATATTTGCATGCAAAATTGTAACGGGCAAACTTGACATTAAGTTTGAAAATATATTTATAATATATTGATTCAATAATGTAATTACTTTTGCTTTTTTTAAACCAAATCGATCGGGTCTTTTGAATATTTCATTCGCCGAATTCGACGGAATTCCACTCCTTTTATTGTTAAAATGCATTTCCTTTTTCTCCGAGTCTACAAAAAAGCGTTTAAACTAAAGAAAAAATCCGTTTTTGATGAATCTAGTCAATGAAGAAGTAGCACGTCAAATTGTATCTCTTTTTTATTCCGCAATTCCAATGTCTCAGAGAGAAATTGCTAATCAATTGGGTATTTCAAGCCGTTCTGTTTGCTATTATATTGATAAACACAAGAAAAATGAAGTTAGTTCATTGCATTCTAAAGGGGGTCGCACTTCTAAAAGACCTCTATCGATTTTTTTTTCTTAATCGGAGGCGAAACTGAATTCTGAAATGGCAGAATCTATATTCAACTTTTTTTAGCGTTTCGTTCATATGATGAAACTCTATTGTCTCTGTCCTCTGTCTGTCACAAAGTTCGTACACAAAAACTATATGAGTCAGAGAGTTCAAATTCTGTGTGCTTACAGCTGAATACCTCTTTTCACACAACAAATCATAAAATTTTGAAAAAGACTATTATTTTAATTAAAATATATTTTAAATATTCTCAGTTCAGTTTTTTTCCTTCTAATTGTTGCATGCAGGTTTAAATAGATATAAAAATAATTATGTATGTAATATAAATTAATGGATTAAATAAATCACGTGAAGGACGAGCTTATTTGTTTTATTTCATCCTATTGCATCATCTTTATCATCTATTTTGACACGCGAAGTTAAATCCTTTTTTCATTTATTAAATCCCTATTCATTTAAATTACTAGCCGCCTCTGCTGACCAGTTTGGTCTCTCTTAAATTTATGCTAAGCTTTGCAATTTTTTACTTTTATTCATAATTTTATTTACTTGCGTAACTTCACTAAATCTCCAGATTCTGATAGAAAAATCAACAAATGTATGCGATCAAGACAGCATTTAGTGGATAAATTCAGCATTCTGTTCTGGTTGGCGCGATTGGCTAAGAAATCCGAAATAGCATTCAGTTCGTAGGGTCACATTTAAAAAAAAAAACCCTCCAGAGTTTTAAATGCGGTTTTTGACACAGTCCTGCAATAAGTATTATTAAATAAATATAAAAATTTGAAATAGGATAGTGGATATTTTCCAGGAGGCGTATTCCAAAATATAACGGTGCTGTTATTTTTACAAGATTGATTAATTTTTTAGTTACAATTTTCGTTTGTTAATTTAATGATAAAGTGTTTTGAAGGAGATATTAAACGAAACCCTTTGTGCGATTTACGATCACATTTATTCACTTGTTTATTTATTTTTTTTTTCATTTGCCATTTATTTCAAGGAATAAGTGATTTTAAAATATATCATTTTAACTGTTCATTGTTCCACGTTTTACAAATTTATTATTTAATTTGTCATTTATCTAATATTTTACTTATTATCTGTCCAACATTATCAATTTTTGTCGATCAACTTAAAAAAAGATTGCGTTTCAACAGGAGCATTATACATGAGAACATGATTGGAACCTTGCAGGGTCAGAGTCACTGAAAGACCAGAGGTTACTTAAACCCGAGTTAAAATTTAAAACGGTTTAACCAAAAACAATTATCTATTGATTTGATTATAGATAAAATATCAGTTTAATATGTCTTTAAAAATTCATTTTAATCAAGAGTTCTTTCCCCTTTTACCATAGGTTGAAAGCCCCACACGAGGAAATTGTATGTGACTATACAAGTCACTAGATATTTTGAATTTTGTAATAAAACGTTTGGAGAAAAACTGTTGAATATGCTCCAGATTTCTATTCTTTAACCTTACATATTTTGATCCACTGCGGTTATAACATTTCATGTGAAATGTCATTTATTCGATTAGATAAAATGTATAAATATAAAAAAAAATAAAAATTTTGTGTATTTCTTTGTCTATCAAAAATGTCAAAATTATGCCTATTAAAACTATAATTTGTTCATTTAATAAAACTATTCATAATTATACTTAAAATTAAGCTGCTAAAATTTGTGTAAATAAACATTTCTACTTAATACGAGAGTAGTCGCATCTTTTTTTGGAATGATATTAATCATGCTCGGGATTTTTGCCGCCGTTTCCCCCATACAGAAACTTTAAAATAAGAAACATTTTTTTCTTAATATTGGAAGCTTACATTCTAATGAAGTTATAAATTTGCAATTTATTTCAATTATACATTTTATTGGGGAGAATTGAAATATTGGAAAAAAATCTAACTGGCATTTAGGATTGTTTCGTAGACTTTTCCACCAATTTCAACTTTACTTGGAAAAACCGAGATATTTTTTACTCCATTATGGTGGTGAAGAAGCATTTAAATTCAGCTATGTACAAGTTTTCAATTGTATTTCTAATGTGTATGAGTTAGAAGAGAGTAATTTATATGAGCGACAAAATGACCTATACGCAACTATACTCGTGTTAATATTTAGTATATTAGAAAATCATTATCATAAATTTTCGTAAGATAGCAAAAGTACAGTCTTAAGATGACCCATTTCCAAGAGTTTATACAAAAGTCTACAAGAGTGCAACATATTTTCTAATAGTGTCTCTTATAGAAATTTTATAGAACACTAGTATTGAAAAAAATGAAGTTTACTAGAAGTATTGTGATTGAAAAAAAAGGATTGATAGGAATAATATATAATTTTCTATATAAATGTCTCCATTAAATATACAAAATAAATACGCTGATTTATTATTTGTATGAGAAATTGCAATACTTGGCTTATAATAATCGTATTATATTTTATATTGCAATACTTTTATTTCGATGTATTTCGGTATGTTAGATTTTCAAAGATTACAAAAGAGAAATAAACACTCACATGCACGCACACACACACATACGCATACACACACACACACACACACATATATATATATATATATATGTATATATATATATGCATATCAAATACGTATTATGCGTATGTATACGTATGCAAAGAAATGATAATTAATTTACGCCCAATTATGTGCGATTTTTTGTCTCAACGACGATAAATTAAATCTTGATCTAATTCTAACAATTACATGCGTACTGGTAAGAGTAGTAAACAAATAGTATGTTTTCGACAAACTTGCTAAGTGATTTTCCACGCTCGTAAATCATTCTTATACCTTAATAAATCTTTAACGAAACCTACGATACAAAAGGCTCTCGTAAGTTTTGACAAAAAAATAGTTGCGCTGTTTTTTCTGTCGAAACCCTCTTGAAATTAATGTATCATAGTTTCACATTTTCGAAATGAAAATTTCATTTTAGTTTATATTTAGTTTTAGTATTATATTGACTTAATCTTTTTAATTAGACTATTAGGCAGCTTGATAGTTAATTGCTTCGGCTTGCTGCAAACTTTTTGATTTTTCTTTTCACATATCATTTTTCTGTAAATATTGCTTTATGCTTTTCGTACACAAAACAGGTGAAAACAATAATGGATTGGAAGCTTATTAAATAAAACTGCACCAAATAACTATAAAAAGGGTTTCCGATAGACAAGACCTTATTTTTTTAATTACAGATGCACTGAATATTTTTTTTAAAAAATACATTATCTCGTGTACCACAGATAACAGTGTTGAAGTCAAATATTAGGTTATTTAAAAAAATGATTATCTGGCTCTTGCAATAACATCTGAATGATTAGGTAATCATCTTCGAATTTTAAAATTTATTTTCGGTTTATAAATGTAAAATGAATTCTTTTTTATGTTTTAAAACTGGAAGCAGGTTTTTCGTTTCGGTCCCACTGTTTCAGTTCCGAGACATTTTGGTTCTGAAACATATCAGTCCTTAGACATTTCGGTCCCAAGTCATTTCGGTCCCTAGCATTTTCGGTCCTTAGCACTTTCGATCCTCAGCCATTTCAGTCCCGAGACATTATCGTCTCTAGCCATTTCGGTCCTTTCTCCAGCAAGCTAATATTTTGTGCACGTACAATATGTGATATAATTTTACAGGGAACATAGTGGAGTTTTCTAACTGACGGCCATAATATTTTAGGGGGACGATACAATTAAAATGTTTTTAAAAGGCTTGAATAATGTTGAACGTATAACGTTTGGTAGGCCCACAACAATTACTATCCGAATCATAAAGTGACGAGCAAAGAAATAGCAAGGGACAGAAATGACTAAGAACCAAAATGACTAAGGACCGAAATATCTCCGGATCGAAATGTCTCGGAACCGCAATGCCGTGTACCCTTTAAAACTTACTCATATATATTAAAATATAAATTGGTATCAGTCATGGGAAATTAAAAAAAAATTATAAGAACACTCGAAAACAGGCATTTATAGGCTTTTTAGAGTTTAAAAACAAATAAATGCACAAATAACTTAATTAACAGAGACATTTTGCGCTTAATTTCTCTAATTTTTGACACGCAAGAAAGTTATTCTGGCGCATAAACAACTTATAAATAATAATACATATGTATGTCTTAAATTGAAAAAAAAGTTTTTTTAAAAAACATACATTTATTTAATCAACAAATGATTACATAAATAAATTCCAAATAAGCGCTTTGTAGCTTTAGTTTGCGACAATACCACTAAACGTGTACATGTAACAATTTAACATTTATAACAGCATGTCCTCAGTACTTTAAAGAATGGTTTAATGAAATTTATATAATACTCCATATAAAAAAAAGTCTGATGCACTAACTACAGTTGGAATGTATCTAACAATTAAAAATGTGTATCAAATTTGGCATAGGGCACATGGAGATGGAATGGAGAAGTGTTTTATTTATAAAACGCAAGTTTTTACGTAATTTAATATAACACGCTATATTATATTCAGTCCATACTGCAAAAATTTAGGAATCCAATTTCAGATAAGTGCAAGGATATTTTTGTAAACAAACTAACGTATTGATACAGTGTCTAAAAGTGTGGTAGATTCAAAAATGTTCACCATCACTATTCTACTACGTTCATATTAGTAACATATTATTTAATTAACATTTAAATGACGTTATTAAACGTTAATTCAATCAATCACATTACATGTCATTGAAGTTTTGCCGTACAATTTTTTGTTACAGACCCGTTCTATTAAATATTTGTTTCATTAGAGGAATTAATGCGCAACAAACGTCTGATATCAAATCAAATAAATATTGTAATGATTTCAATCTTTACCTTGGTTCCGATGTGTAAGGTAGCAAAGATGAATTCGCATTTTCATGAGACTCATCTCTTTATTACAACACATGACATTAACAGCTATATAAAACTTGACACCTAAAGACTTTACACACATAAAAATCAAACAAATAAAAAACATTAAAATCATCACTAAAATCAGACACTGAAAAGAAAAGTCACTATCCCGTTCCTCCCCCCTCTCTGCTCTTCGTTTCCATCAGTTGATTGAACCACATCAGCGCCGTCTGGCAAACACAGGCGAAACAGTTCGAATTCAGAGCAGAAAATTAAGATCGCTTCTTGCGAAATCATGATTGGGAGTTAGGTGCCACAGTCAGTTACTTGGGGTCGTCACAGACTCCTCCCCCCTCCAAATTTTGGACATGTCCAAACAAAGTCCTAGATAAAGGAGTCATAATGCGAAAAGTTTCAAAGAACACTAAAAAGTCCTTTTACATTCATAGCGTCCACGACTACTTGCAAATTTGCCACAGGCACATCTCCCGAAACCCATTACAGCATTGTGCCGCCCTGACCAAACTGTTTTAATTCCATTACATTTCTACAAATTTTGAATACGCGGCAATATAGCATTCCGCAATACCAGTCACAATATAAGTTCATTGTTCATTTACATAACACTAATTTTCTGTAAAATAAAAATACCAGATTTTTCTTATTCAAACTAAGTATTATAACCAATGTAATTTCCCATAAATACTATTACAATTAACAGAAAATCTTCCTATTTTTTTTTTTCATTAAACTTAACATTATACAATAATAAATTTTAAACAATACACATCTTTCTGTTTTTAAACTGAACTAAAATATACTTTTTTTCACAATTATAAAGCTGAAAAACAATACATATTAATCAAATTATGGACTACCAGATCAAAATTAACACAAGTATTTTTCCATGTTATTACGCAACAATAAATAACATTAAACATACATTTTCTGGAAACAACTATGGTCATTAATAAAACTGCACAAAATCTACAAAACTTAATAGCTACTAATAGAAGGATGGGTGCCGTGATAAAGTGTCGGCGTTGTTGGAATTTTTTTTTTCTTCTTGTGATTTTTCATCATTCGATTTCTTCCTGGCTTACATTCCACTGTTCTCTCCCTCTTCTCGCCAAACCTCTTGAAACACTTTCTGTTATCAAAACCATGGCTACATTTTCCATAAACTCTCTGCTTGAACAGAACATAAACAACCCCGGTTCCTCTTTCGGGCAATTCTTCAGTTTCTTTACATCTTTCAATTAACCAATCAAGTTCAAGATCAATTTCATCTTTCTCAGTAAATGCCCTCCTAACTAAATCAACTGCAATAGAGTTTTGTTTCATATCCGTACTCTCTCTCCTCTCCTTCGTACTTTTAGTTTCATTATCAGTTATAAACTGAAAATTTTCGCATAAATTCTCAACATTAAGATGATCTTCCTCTTGAACCTCATCTACAGTCTTCAAATTGTCCTTAGTTTTCAAATTACTTGAAATAAGAGAGCCAGTTTCATTATCTCTACAGCATTCATCAATATCAACCTGAACAAGTTCAAGATTACCTTCAAACGTACTTGCACTACTAACTTCAGATAAATCTCTCAAATTTCTATCTTGTGATAAAAGAAAACACTCTTCATCCTGTTCAGTAACTTTCACATCATTTAAACAGTTCAGTTTTAAGTTCAACTTATCATCAACTCCACTTCCATCCCTTATCAATTTTATCTCTTCTGTCTTCGTACCTTGAAGTTCAGAAAGTTCGAACACTTCGATTACGTCTATAATATTCACGATTTCCTTTACAAGAGAATTACTTAATTTCTTAGTCGATGACACATTTGCCGTTACTTCACAGTCCAAAGGCCTCGTATAGCTACATAAGTTTTCATCAGTATTACTCTGTACTCCCTCTTTTACTCGATCAACATCATCAATACTTAATATTGTTTTTCTCTTCTATGGAACCTCTTTAAACAAACACACAAGGTCCAACAAAATTTCCTCGATATGACACTTTTCCTCTACTACTTTATCAATCTCAACAATATTTGATGTATCCATTCCTTTCTCCGGAACCTTTAGTATTAACTTTCTTTCATCCGTCCTTTTCCTCTCGAAAGCTTTCTCACGACTTAATCTCTCATCATCACAGTCTCAAGCATATACCTTACAAATTCTTCTTCATACCAAACGCTCTTCGTAATTAATTTATACAAGTCAATGATTTTCATATTGTCATTAACTTCTTCTCCCAATTCCATAGCAACAATTCTCAAATCAACCCTTTTCCCTCTTCCAAGAAAAGCCATTTTCAATTTCAAATTCACCGATGGGTGAGCCAGACACTTTGTAAGAGAAACGGTCACCCAACCAATTATGCCTTTAATTCAATTTAATTTCAATTTCAATAATCAATTTCAATTTAAATCAATGCACTATCAACCTATTTATTCAAAACTCTAAATAAATATTTTTCACAATAACTTTAAAACATGTATATAAATACTATTTTTATACACTTTATACAAGTAAATATCATTAAAAAATTTTTAATAAGAAAAAAGCCAATTTAAAACATCTATATACCATTACTTTCAGTTCAACAGAAATACACCAATTTGATAAACTTTTAAGATAATTTTCCCTTTCTGAAAACTCGCAATTTTGACTAAACCAGCTTGGTTTTAAACACGATATGTTTCGATGCGAAATGTAATAAACTGAAATCAGTTTGACTTCATATATTCAATAAACCAGTTTGGCTTTAAACACGATAGGTTTCAATACGACATGTAAGAAATTTGAAATCAGTTTGACTTCATTTATTCAATAAACCAGCTTGGTTTTAAACACTATCTCGCAATACAAAATATACTAAACTTGAAATCAGTTTGACTTCACCTAATCAATAAACCAGCTTGGTTTTAAAAGAACATTTCTCGATGCGAAACACATCATACCTGAAGTCAGTTTGACTTCATTAAATCAATAAACCAGTTTAGTTTTAAAATATATTTTTCAATGCAAAACACACTAAACCAACATGGTTTTAAACATTCTTTTTCATGTTTACACATTTTATGATAATCAAAAGTATAAAATACGAATCTGGATATTGCGGCTGCCATATCATTTAAAACAAACCACTCAAGCAAGAATTCAATTTAATCAAATGAACATCACCAATATTTTATACTTAAAATAATAAGGCACGCTGTAATGAATTCAAAAACATACCTGTGAACACACATCTATTCCTGCCACAAACTCCAAGTCCAGATCTCGGTGGAACCTCCAAATAACTAAGACTGTAATGATTTCAATCTTTACCTTGGTTCCGATGTGTAAGGTAGCAAAGATGAATTCGCATTTTCATGAGACTCATCTCTTTATTACAACACATGACATTAACAGCTATATAAAACTTGACACCTTAAGACTTTACACACATAAAAATCAAACAAATAAAAAACATTAAAATCATCACTAAAGACAATGAAGACTAATTCAGACACTGAAAAGAAAAGTCACTATCCCGTTCCTCCCCCCCCTCTCTGCTCTTCGTTTCCATCAGTTGATTGAACCACATCAGCGCCGTCTGGCAAACACAGGCGAAACAGTTCGAATTCAGAGCAGAAAATTAAGATCGCTTCTTGCGAAATCATGATTGGGAGTTAGGTGCCACAGTCAGTTACTTGGGGTCGTCACAATATGCTTATTGAGATTTATTTTATTAAATAAGTTTTTTTAACTGTATTTTGTAAGGAAATATTTTTTCATGTGAGGAAAACGAGATTTGTTAATTAAAAAAATTAATATTTAAATAAGATAAATAAATAAATAATAGATGCAGAAAAAGTAAAAGCAAAATAAAAAAGAAAGAAAGAAAATATAAAGGCTTCTACACACTAGAATCTACCTATTTTAGCATTCGTCTTACTCCAAAAAGACTATTTTACATTTTAAAATTTATCATAGACAAGTAAAGCCTAATTACGTTGTGCGAAAGCAAATATTTCATTAAAGTTTGCTTGAATCTTTTGAAAAGTGTATTTTAAAAAGTTAGAATAAAATATTCATGTTGCAGAAGATAGCTATTAAAATACTTTGAAAGAAGGAATATTATTAATGTTTTATATTTATATTCCTAATGGATGCATATGGAACATCTCCACAAGTAAAAGAAGTAGTTTTTTTCGAAATATTTCATGATATTTTATTAAATATCATGTGTTTTACTTAAAAATTGAAATAGGAATGCTATTTTTCATTTTTTTACTGGAAGTATGTTTATTATAGTCCAAATATAAATCAAAATAATTTAAAATCATGATTAAATTAGTTTTCTATTACTAGTTAATTTTTTACATATTTTTTAACATTATGCTTGTTTGGCACACTTTTCTAAAAAAAATTTTGAATGCATCACTTTAGAGTATGTTGTGGTGTCAGAAAATATACTATTTGAGAATAATAAAAATCAATTTTTATTTTAGCATAAAAAATAAGTTATTTTTTTTTTTACAAAAGCACTTTGAAAATTCTATATAATATATATCTTTTAATGTCCAATATTTTTAAAGAAGTAGTTACTTACACAATTTTGGAAAGTTTCAACTGCGTACCTAAATTAGAATTTCAGAAGAAGGTTCTACCAAAGCATTAATAAAAGTAAGAAAAATCATGCGTTAAGGAAAGATACTGAAACACTTTCCAACACTTCCTGAAATCTTTAATAAATCTTCGTTCTCCAGGGAAATAAGGTATTACTGTCCATAGCAAAATGTTTATTCCAAAACTTTTGAACAGCCCTGTATCTGATCTGTCGTTTGATTTACATAACAGAAAATGGGGAAATTTATTTTAGCAAGAAAAAGTCTAATGGTTGACAATTTTCTTTCAGAAATTTATACTAATAAATGGAAACATACTTGAATACTTTTGTTCAGCCCTGTAGCTTAAATATTATCTTTATTACACGAAAGTATTTTGCTAAAATTTAGTTCAAACAAAAATACTACTACTTAAATCATATTTCTAGAATTTATCATCCATAAGCGATCCTGTATCCAGTTCTTTGTGTGACCCTGTATAACATTTTATCAATATTAAACAAACATTTTTCAGTATATTCAATTCAGTTCAACGTAAAAATGCATAACTCATTTAAAAACAACCTTTTAGTCAATTACGCTCATATACAGTATCCTTTCCGGGCTGTTTTGTGTAACCCTGTATATCAACAATAGAATTTATTCACACCATATATATATACATAGATTTAGGGGAACTTAAAAGCACACATAATAATTAAAATGCGTTTAACCATCCAACAGCCATCATCCATATTGTACAACAGTTGGGTAGAATATACTATTTCAAAACTTTTTTGTGTCCCTGTAAATGCTGCGCATTTCGTATCATGCATGAAATAATTCATATTAAGCCTCAGCGATGTATATAAATTTGATTATACATGACGTCGATAACCATAATTTAAAAATGTCGAAAACAATTTCGTCCTTTGTTATAATGTAAAGAAATGTTTTTGAATGGCCCTGTAAATGAATAATAACTATTCTTTTCACGGCATATTTTGAAGAATTCATATTTTAGTGCATTTCGCTAATGTATATAAATTTGAAAATGATTGACCGGGTGTAACATCTTTAAGATTAATTTTAAACGATTTTTCCTCATAGGCGGTAATGAACGGAAAATTTTGTCAGTCCGTGTAAATAAACTTATCATGGTAGAAACTTTATTTACAATATGGTTTATGGTAAGATAAACATTAATAATATCCACAAATTCCAGGGCAATCCAATTATATTTATGAGAGTTAGAGTGCGGCCAGTCGGACAGACAGCCAGACGGACAGTCAAACCGAAAGTATACATACTTTACAACTTTATTGGAAAATGTTAAAAACGAAAAAGATACATATTCTTACATGCGTATATACATACCCTTAGTGCATAAAATATATTATTTTAAAATCTTCCAGCACTATAATCTTTTTGGTCCGTAATTATTTAGCAATCATGACCTTTCAGCTCTATTTTTTATGCCGAAAATTAAAGAATAAAAAATAGGAACCATTTTATGTTTAAGTGCATTTAAATAAGACATTCAATTTTCTTTATTTTACTACGCCTTTATTTTTATGTAAGAGTCATCCAGTCGATTTTGTTGACGTTTTTAGCTCACAGGCTATCATAGCTTGAGAGCTTATGTGCCCGTCCGTTCTGTATGTACGTGCGTTCGTGCGTAACGCGATAACTCGTGATAAAAATATCCGGTCCACTTGAAATTTTGTATGTAGGTATATCCTGACAAGGCGCTTCCCTGATTAATTTTGGAGTTCATTCGATATGTATAAGAGGGGGAACGGGGGGCTCATGCCCCTCCCCTTAGTTGATATAAATGGGATTTTCATGCAGAATTAAGTTTTCGTTCCAAATTTAGATTAGGATCATTCTGATGAGGCGATTCCGTGACTGTTATTAGGTGTTCATTGAATAAGTATAAATAGGGGGAACAGGGGTTCTAATGCCCCCCCCCCTTAATTTATATAAATGGGTTTTTCAAGCAGAATTTTCAGATTTCGTTCAAATCTGAATAGTTTTGGAAGTTTAATGGTTAAGTATAAAAGAGGGGGATAACTCCTTTTAAATTATATAAATGCTAAATGGGTTTTATTAAGAATTATATCATTTGCTCTGAATTTTGGATATAGATTTTTTATATGATAAAGCATGTCTTTGATAGTATAGGAGGTTCAATGATTAAGTATAAAAAAAGAGGAAAGGGGTGAGCTGTTTCCCCTTCTTAATTTTTTTTCGAACGGAATTAACCCTTGAAAATATAAGGCTTTAATGTATAATTAGTATTTGTAGCCTGTGAGCTCAATGTCATCAGTTTAACTGGGCAGTATTCTTTATTATTTTCTGAACTGCACGATTTGCGTACAATTCTCCTTTCAAAGGTACATATAGCATATTTTTATTCTTAGTTATCTATATTTCAAATTTACTATGATTATGAAATTTAACTTAAAAAATATATACCATTATGCGATTATTATTTTTTTTTTTTGGTTTTATAAAGTAAATAATAAAAAAAAATTCAATTTGAATAAATTACGCATTTTCTTTCAAATAACTCGGATCACTCTGCAATAAATTATTTAAACTCATGAAGATATTTTATGTGCATATTATAACTAATAATATATGCTTTTAAAAAATATTTTTAATTACTACCACTTACACTAATATGCCATATATAAATACTTCTAAAAGTGACAAGTTAATATATATATATATATTTAATTAAAAGGTAAATTTAGAATCAGGGATATGTCAAACATGTGAAAAGTTTTATTCTTCTTATGATTTTATGGTTAATTACAAACATAATTTGATTTTCATTCTATCGAATCATATGAATCCACACTAATTTAGTGTCGCTTTTAACGTCAATTCTTATTGAATATTTCAATATTTAAGAATAATTTCCCCAACATACATGTAACGATTAACTACTTTTAAATTTTAAAGTTTTTAAAATCTAATTTAATCAAAATCTAGTTTAATCAATATTTTAATAACCTGTTTTTTCACTTTTTTTTCATTTTTTGAAAGATTATAATCTCATTTATGAAATCTGACTTTATAAAAACAATAATTGAGCATGCAGAATCGTGAAACAAGTAGGAGTTAAACATTCAGATTTTGTATTCAGTTCTTAATGTATGTAATCAAAATATATATAAATCCAAATCATCAGTCTGAATCCAAAAACAAATGTTAACCAAATTTTGGAATAAATATTATGTTTCAAAACATGTTCTTTTCTGTTAAAAATTCGATAGTTTGGAAATTATGAAAGTAAAAATGTTATCACACGCATTATCATGTCACAGGCAGTATCAGATACTTCCTCATGTATCCATTTATCTAGAACAATGTTTCCCAACATTTTCTTCAACGAAACCCTTTTTTAAACTTTACATTTTCGAACATTACCACTTCACATACGGGTCATTCCAGGCGAAATGAGCAAATTAGCTGTGGCTGCCATGTCACAGATTTGAATGAAAATTGGCATATGAGTACAACATGTTTATTTATGAAGAAATGCAAAATAAGAGATTACAGGACAGATTGTTTAAGCATGTAAATTCACTTTAAAAGTTGATACAAAATCAAGTTCTTGTTTACATGCTTTAAATTTCAATCTGTATTATTCGCGTTAGGAATGAAAAAAACTATATCATAAATTATTTTCAGATAAGAATGGATACTAAGTAAGAGATTAACGTAATTTAGGATTTGAATTTTTATTCCTTACTGAGAAAAAATATAAAGAAGGAAAATTTTAAAGAAGAAAATTCAATATTTCTTTTGCTCATAAAAATTTTAGGACAGGCGTTATTACTTCAAAACTATTTGACATTTTAGATAAAAGTATATATTTTGAACACAAGAAGTTTCTAATATGCCTTTTTTATTCCTTAATGTGAAAAAAAAATAAATTATGAAAAAAAGGACGTAAAAAGGCATTATTTCTATTGTTTTTTTAGTCATGAAGGAAATCTCTTATATCATTTCAAATTATTTGATATCAAAGATAAAAGTGTCTATTTTAAATATTCAAATGCTACTTCTCGCCTTTTCTGCTTTTCTTTTTTTCTTTCAGACTAATAATAAAAGCAATGAGAATTGAAGGATTAATTATCTAGTATTGTTAAAATCCAATAGATGGCAGCACTATTTTTTAATTGAAATCGTACAATATTTTTAAAAAAGCGCGCTAATTCAAAGGAAAATTTGTGTGAAAATACCTTTTTGAAATCCTTTTTTATTCCTTAATATGAAAAAAAATAAATTATGAAAAAAAGGACGTAAAAAGGCATTATTTCTATTGTTTTTTTAGTCATGAAGGAAATCTCTTATATCATTTCAAATTATTTGATATCAAAGATAAAAGTGTCTATTTTAAATATTCAAATGCTACTTCTCGCCTTTTCTGCTTTTCTTTTCTCTTTTCTTTTTTTATTTCAGACTAATAATAAAAGCAATGAGAATTGAAGGATTAATTATCTAGTATTGTTAAAATCCAATAGATGGCAACACTATTTTTTAATTGAAATCGTACAATATTTTTAAAAAAGCGCGCTAATTCAAAGGAAAATTTGTGTGAAAATACCTTTTTGAAATCATTTTTTTTTTCAATGTTAGGAATCAAAAGGCACTATTAAAATTTTTCGAGCATATTATGGGCTTATTAATCTTTATGTCTGCGCAATATTGTTAAGGACGGACCTGTCCCTTAATTATTTTTCGAGCATAAATAAGAGGAAAAAATACGATTTTGTAATTTTTGAAGATGAAGGAAGTTTTTTTGAAGATGAAGGAATTAAATGATAATTATCAAACTTGGGGAATTCAATCTTCATATATAATACTGTATCATGGACCAATTTCTCACTTGTTTTATCATTTTTAAAAATTTTTATAATGTTTCGAATTTTATCAAAATTCGCAAATTTTCAATTTTAACAACCCATTTAAAATTAATTACGTTGTTACCAGATTGCTATTGCTAAATAAATAAAAAGATAATTATTCAGAGGTTATAAAATTGCAAGCAAAATCCATTTATGTTAAGTATTTTTCAAGATACGGAGATTTAAACTTGCAACATTGGACGATTGCACACATGTCGTTCTACATCACAAGTTTTTTAAAAGTCCAAAACTGCTAAAATAATTTAATTTTTGTCAAGATATTTTGCAGAGCTCTATTTGAATATGAATAAAATCCGTGTATGAAATTTTATTAAAATCGGTTACCATAGGGCCACGGCTTTTTTTTAAATTTTTGCTCATTTGACGTGGAATGACCCATACTCAACTTCTCCCGAAATACAATCAATTACATAACAGAAACATTTTTTTAATCTTGTTATCACAACCATGTAGCAAACAGATACAAATTAAATTGTCATTGCTAATATTTTTGTGACTTTACTAACAATTTCCGCCACTCCCGCTATTATCGATATTATATATACACACACACAACAGCCCCGCCACGTACTTTCAAGGGCAAGCATCTTTAGTATAGGAACCGCTGATCTCGAAGAAAACAATTAAAAATGCACCCCATGACTGTTTAACTTTCGTAAATGCATCAATGACGATTATAACGTATTACAAATATCACATCGTACCAATTATTTTTTCCTATCCGAGCGCTCTAAAAATCTTTGTTCACAATTTTCCAGTGTAAACTGCTTTATAAATTTTTAACAATGATTCTACAATAAATGCTCAATGTACTACTTATATGTGTGTATCCTTTTCTATCTTCGAAACTTCGGTGTTTTGACTCTACATACATCACGAAAGAATGTATAGAACCAAACTAAATCCATTAGTACTTTTGTTTCATGTCAAAAGATAGTACTTCTTGGAATTTAACGTAAAAAGTAAAGTTACGAGTATAGACAAGTTGATTGATTTTTTTTTCTTTCGAAGCCACAAAGTAAAGAATTTTGTGCTTTAAGATATTTAGGATATCTGATTGTATAAACTATTCATATTTCTTTCGACAAAATTCGGTAAAGTCAAATCCTCACATAAAACAATAACGTAATTTGTGAATAAGGATTCACGAGAAAACAGATTTTTATCTAGATTTTGGTTGCATATAATACAGGGACAACTCGAAACATTTTTGTGTACTGATGTTTTTATCGAAAAATACGTTTTCAATTTTGATTCATCATTTTTCAGCTTATTAAACGGAAAATTTCTATCACCGAATTCTTGGCATGTTGAAGCATGTTTCATAATCTAGGCTTTAAACATGATATTTATTGTAAAGAAATAAATAAATAAATATTAACAAAATTGTGTGCCTCTCCTTATACTTAAAAAAAAATCAAAGACTGTTATACAGATTTAAGACGAAGATTTGTGTTTTAATTACAATGAGTGTTATTCCCTTTATTTGATACAGAAAAATTCTTTTTCTTTTAATTACTCTTTTGCTTTAGAATGCTTCGTTCTACTTTCTAAAGAAAACTAGAGAAAAACTCTTTACCATTGATCAGTTATGCCTAATTATCTTAGACTAAGGCCAAAATATTATTTGAGTCTGCTTTTGATCATTTGAAAGAAAGAAAAAAAAGATATCGAAAAAAATAAATTCTGTGTTTGGAATTGTTTAAGGAGATGGAATGTTATCAAAATTTCATTATTATAATCTAAATTTATAAACAATTTGATATTCTTTCATTTCAAGCTCTCGGAGAATAACTAATAAGTTTCTTTTTACAAGTCAATTTTAATAGGATGATTTTTTACTTAGTTATAAAATTATTTTTGACAAAATTTTTTTGAATTTTAATTAAATATCTTTACAACTTAACGTTTTTTCCAGATAACTATCTTTATTTATTTTTTTAATTTATATGTTATAAAATATTTTTTATTAAAAATCAAAATACAGGGTGGTCATAATATTTTTCCGATATATGGAGCTCTAGCGGCCATTCCGTTCAACCGATCGAGGCGAAATTTCAGATATAGCTATTCAGATGTATCAGCTCGAGATTCTGTAAACGGCAACAAAATAACGCTCACGGTTACGGTTAGATTTACAGAAACTCGAATTATTCCAATGGCAACACCCATTTTTTATCATCGCAAATCTCAGCGCATGCGAAAACCCTAAAGCCGGTTGGAAATGTATGGTTATTGCAATAAATAGACGTTTTATGCTTGCAGAAAATCAGCCCTACGAACGGCCCCAAAAACACGACGAAGGCGCACGAAGAAAATTTGAATATAACAGAGACAAAATACCAATCACGAAACATCGTTTGCCAGATAATCAGCGTAGAAAACGGATAAAAAAGTTGGGTAGGAATGTTAGTTCTTCAGTCGAAGCTCGCAGATGCCAGCAAAATGATTTTGTTCATGGTGAGTTAGCAAAACTGTTATCAAAATGAGATCAATGCTGCGAAAACTTGGCCCGTTTACCGTCGTAACCATTGCCAAATACGTGGCCTATGCAATACAAGCTCTTTGTGATTTAGTAATGAAATTGGAAAAAATTCTCTGTACCTGTGATAGTCCGTGATCCGGACGATCAACTGTTCTTGAGGATACTGTTATGGAAGTGCATCACATAGTGACCAGAGGACGCATGCAAACTACAAAAGGTGCATCTCGTGTATTTGATATACCAAGATCAATGGTCTTAAAATTACTGCGATCTGTAATCCGCATGTTTCCTTACTGGTACCAGCGCGTGGAAGTGAGAGACCATCAACAACATATAGACTTTGTTAATGAATTTTTTATATATAATGGTATGGTGGAGATATCCAATATGGTGGAGATAACGATCTGCCTCTTCGCATATTATGAACGAACGAGGCATATTTCACCTTAACTGGTAACGTCAATGGCCTCCGCGATCCCTCGACCTCACTCCTATTGGTTTCCGGTTCTGGGGATACCTAAAATCTTGAGTGTACGTGTGCAATCCACAAACTTTGCCGGATTTAAAAGATTCTATCAATCGTGTGATAGCAAACAACCCTCATGCGATGTAACGTTCGGCTGTATTGTCCACAATCGATCCATGCAATGTGTAATTGCCTGTGATGGCACCAATGTGGAACATGTGTATTCAAAATAAAAATTTTCTTTTTTTCCGATCTGCGTTATAATCAGAGATTAGTGTACTGACTCTGTGTCATATGCAAATTTACTCCTTGCTCCACAATCGTGTTTTTTTATGGGGGGGGGGGGGATTCGGAGAAAAGTTTTTTGTGCATGCATAACGTGTCCATTTCTTGTGATACACGTACGGTTCCAACGCTGTTTAGGGTTTTCGCATGCGCTGAACATTTTGCGATGAAAAAAAAATGGTGTTGCCATTGAAAATATTCGAGTTTCTGTAAGTATAACCGTAACCGTGAGCGCCATTTTGTTGCCGTTCACAGAATCTCGAGCTCATGCCTCTGAATAGCTATATCTGAAATTTCACCTCGATCGGTTGAACGGACTGGCCGCTAGAGCTCCATATACCGGCAAAGTTTTTTTCTATGAGTACCCTGTATATTACCTCGCTAGATAATAAATTTCTAGTTTAAAAAACTAGGCATAAAAAGTATAAATGTGTACTTTTTTTTACTTCATATAGTTTTTAAAAAAATGATATTTGTTTGTTTCAATCTCAAAATTTTCTACAAAGTATTTTTTTTTTAAATTTCTTTAAAAAATAGATACATGACGAAACAAATTATGATAATTAAAAGCAAAATGTCTGTTTTTGAGCTTTCGAAGATCACATCTTAAAAATTTACAAAAAAAAATCTAACATTTTACTTAACATACTATCTAGCATAAAATTCATCTGGCATATATTTAGCGTTTTTAATTTTTTATTCACACGAAATGTTATCAATGTTTCATAATTATTTTTATAAATGCAATTTCGTCGGCGCCCCCCACCTAAGTCCCGAATAACCCTGGTCCCTTGCACGAAGCGCTGTCACCGATAGACGACCACGGATAGCGCCAAAATCTTTTACTTACGACCCGAATACCTTGGACTGTAAATAGAAAAGGAAAATAAAGAAAAATTGAAATCGTACAAATTTAAAAGAAAAAGTAGACAAATTTAAGATACTGAAATATGGTTAGTGTGTGGGCGGGGTTTTGAAATTAACGATTTTTCCTTGCTTCTTGAAGCTTTTAAACACAGGCGTTGGGATACATAAAATGTATTATTATTTTTGGATGTATTAGATACATATTTCTGCTTTCTCCGATAATTATCATGTACCGTTACAATTCCTAAAAAACTAAGCATTTATTTGTGAAACCTTTCTGTAATACCTTGTATACCTGCGAAAAAAATGAATGAATTAAATGCACTATGCGTTTGAAAAAGTGCAACATCGAAAGATCTTAATAAAAATTTTGCATTAAAGTTTTTTAAGTTAAAATGCCTAAAAATACGTATATACAGTAAGACATTTGAAATCTTTTGTCATTTAATTTCAAATTTTCTTCAATTTAATTTTCCCAATTTCCGCAAAAGGTACTTAAGAAACCAGACCTGATGTTGAACTATGTATATTTTAAAGGTAAATACTTTTCAGAGGACGATTTTAATCATTCGTAGATCTTTCTAACAAACTAATAAATAAATAAATTCTGCCACAATACACAAATAAGAAAAATTATCGTTTCCGATCTTTTGAGCGGATGAAATATTACGAAAGTTTCGATATTTTACTGCTAATGGGAGAGAGCATTCCTTTTTATTTCCTTTCAAACTTTTAAAGACAGAGTCATTCAGTCCCTTCTTAAAGTTTTTTTTGTGATAGAATAGATTTTTTTGGAAACAATATATTTTTTTTTCAGATGGATATAAAAAATTTTAATATTCTAACAGTTAAATTTCAAAATTTCGAAGTAAAATATTATATAAGTTTTTTATACTTTGAATATTTAGGACAGACAAATCGTGATTTTGAATAATCCTTAATTGTGTATGTTTATATATATTCTAAACATTATTTTGATCATATACTGTAATAAATAAATAAATAAATAAATAAATAAATAAATAAAAATCTGTAAAGGTACTAAACTTTTTCTAGGAAACTGGGATTCCTAGAATTTTTACATAACATGAAAAACGACAACATGACAATAACATGAAAAATTCTTGTAATAGAATCGATTACACGAATTTTTGCCGTTAATGTTACATGAAAAGTTATAGTAGTAGCAGTTCCCTAGATATTTTCGATATAATAATAATATGAATAATTCGATATAAAATAAACAAATAATGATTAAAAAAAATATATCACAATGTAAGTTTAACGCTTCCAATCCTTTGGAAGGATGAAATATTGCGAAAGTTTCAATATTTTATTGCTATGGGTGAGAGCATTCCGATTTATTTCCTTTGAAACTTATAAGAATAGAGTCTTTCAATCCCTTCTTAAATATTATTTAATAGAATAGTTCATTTTGAAAACAATATATATCTATATTTAAGGCGGATATAAAAAAAATTCAATATGTAGCAGTTGAAATCTGAAATTTCGAAGAGAAATATTATAGAAGCTTTTCATATTGTGAATATTTAAACAGATAAAACATGATTCCGAATAATTTTTAATTCTAATATTACAAATCCAAATACACATACATTTTAAAAATATTCTTTTTATTATTCTACTATAATTAAACAACACACACAAAAAAAAATTCAATCATTATTTGACTTTAATGATAATTTTTTTAATCTTTGAACTCAACTTTTGGATCAGTTTACTGTTTCGGATACTTCGAGTCGATTAAATATTATAAAAATCGATATATTTTATTGCTCATGATAAAAATATTTGATTTTAATTTTTTGGAGCATTTTTTGCTGATTGAGTCCCTTATCATAGATTATTTTTGATACAATAGGTTGCTTTGCAAATAATACTCTTAAAGTCGAATTTATAAATGTTCTCAAATTTTCTATAATTTATTAAATTTTAAAACGTTTTCGAAATGAAAGATTTTTCATATATATTTTATGCTGTGAATAGTTAAAAGAAGATTCCTGATACATGTTTCTGATCATGAACATACACTATATTGCCATTGATTATGGGACACTTGCGATTTTAAACATTTTACTAAATATCTAGAAAATTACATGAGGAATCATCTCGAAACTCTTAGAGTATAAATATAATAGTATAAGTCATACATCTCCGTGAAGATTTTTTCCCAAAACTCCAAAGGGGACCGTCAACAAATTAAAAAAGAATGAATATCTTTTGAATAACCCTGTCAAAACTAATGTAGCAAAAGCGCTCAAACTCTAGATTGTGATTGAATGCCTTATTGTTATAAGCCTTGTTCATTTTTATGCAAATAGCATGCATACTCGCAGAGTAATTAAGGTTTTTATAAAAATGATCCCAAATTTTTCCAAGTTTTTTCCTTATAATTTTCCGAGTTCTTAATATGAAATATTATTTTTTTCAGAAAATATGACAAACAACATTGCACACAGTACCCTGTAATCAGAATTAAAAAATAATGAAAATTATATAAAAAATGAGTTGGTTTACTAAATAATTTTTTACTGCGCATGCGTCAACGATATCAAAATTTCATTTGCATATTATGTTAGCTAAATGTATAGAGCAACTTTTGTGAAAGTCACAAAATCATAACTTGAAAATTCTGACATAATCGTCAATTGAATAAGTCGAAAATCCGTTATTCTCAAAATGAAGCAAAAACAAGAGGGGTTGTATCCATATATTCATTGATTAGTGTCAATATAGAATACACAATATGGGATGTACTACTGCATTTGGATAAAATCCCTCATTTTTTTGCTTCATTTTGGAAACAACGGATTTGGTCCTTTTTCTATAGACGATTACTTTCAGAATTTTCAAGCTATGATTTTGAGACTTTTACAAAAGTTGCTCTATACATTTAGCTAACATAATATGCAAATGAAATTTTGATATCTTTGACGCATGCGCAGTAAAAAATTATATAGTAAACCTACTCATTTTTCATGCAATTTTTAATATTTTTTAATTCTGATTACAGGGTACTGTGTGCAATGTTGTTTGTCATATTTTCTGAAAAAAATATTATTTTATATTAAGAACTCTGAAAATTATAACGGAAAAACTTGGAAAAATTCGGGACCATTTTTTTAAAAACCTTAATTACTCTGTGAGTATGCATGCTATTTCCATAAAAAGGAACACAGTGTATTACAATAAGGCATTCAATCATAATCTAGAGTTTGAGCGCTTTTGCTACATTAGTTTTGACAGGGTTATTCAAAAGATATTCATTCTTTTTTAATTTGTTGACGGTCCCCTATGGCGTTTCGGTAGAAAATCTTCACGGAGATGTATGACTATACTATTATGTTTATACACTAAGAGTTTTGAGATGATTCCTTATGTATTTTTCTATATATTTAGTAAAATGTCGAAAATCGCAAGTGTCCCATAATCAATGACAATATAGTGTATTTGTTGTATTTAAAGCCTAAAAAAATTAAAAAAGATTTAGATCATTCGAAGAAGGATTTCGAATAAACTAATACAATTCTATCTGAATATAAATTTATTATTTCGGACCCTTTGATGAAATTATTCCATTTTAATTCCTTTGGGATGTTTAAGGTCACTCAGTCTCTTGTTAAAGATTACTTTGGATGAAATAGTTAGCTTTTAAGATAACATTACTTAAGTTTTGTATAATAATATTATTTATTATTTTAAAACGATTAAAAAAATTATTTTGGAAAATTCGGATGTTGTGAAAAATTAAGATATGAAATTTTATCTTGAACCGTGTTTAATTAAAATTTTAGAAGGTTAAAGAGATTTCAAAATAGTCTTTAGATGATTCAAAAATACTTTCCAACAAATTATAAAAGATGAACTATTGTATCAAATGTTAAATTCATTGTTTCGAAACATATGAGCCCATGAAGTGTTTATGTTATGAAAATTGAGATATCTTACACTCTAAAAATAAAAGTGTAAATTAGATTAATTTACATATATATGTGTGTAAATTCCTAAAATTACACACCTGACATGAAAATTACCCACTTTTTGCAAAGTTTTACCTGTTGTTATGTGTATTTTAGCTTATAATACTAAGTATGTATTTTGTTATCACTTGAAAGACACAAACAAATATGTAAATGCTGAAAAATGCCTGAATTTACTCATATTGGTATGTTATTGTAATTTACACATAATGCTATATACACAGGTAAGTGTGTAAATTTCTAAACTCACCCACTTGGCAAAAAAAATACACTTTTCTTATGAAAAATACTTATTTTAATGTGTGTTTAGTTTATGGCATTAAGTTTGTAAGTTGTTATCAGTTCATAAACTCAGAAAAATGTGTAAATGGAGATAACACCTGAAATTACACTAATTAATGTGTTACAAAAATTATAAATGCGTGAATTTTAAAATAAACGTTATGAAATGGATGGGAGGTTTAAATATTATTCAGAGCTACACTTTTTATTTCATTAACCCCATTCCATAAATAACATGATTTCATTGCATTGCTTAACAGCATTTTTAAATAATAGACCAATATATTTATTTATTTTTATAAGATACTCTGACCACCTCTCTCACTTTCCCCGTTTCAGCAGCATATGAACATTTAAAAGAAGCTAAAAAAATTAATCTCGACAAATGTAACAAAATTTCGTTACATGTAACGTAAAATTTTATTCATTTAATTAGTTATTTTCGTTTTCCGAATTACCTTCTGAAATTTGTACATCAAATATAAGAATGTTTGATTTTATAATTCTAGAATTTGGTTAAATCGTAATTTCTTTCAGCCATCTCGCTGACCGTTGTTTTTTTCACAATTTTACTTGTAATTTTCAGTAATAGTGTTAGACTTCATTCTTAAAGTGAAATTAGAAAGACTTCATAAAGAGGCATTACAACAGATATATAATTCCACTTTACGCTTATTCATAAATTTAAATTATATTTTTTGTACTGTTGGTAATTTTCTGGTGCCCTTCCCCCCCCCCCCCCACTTAAATTAAAGGACAGTAGTTTATCCTTCAGTAGAATCTAAAAACTATTTTGAATTCATTTAATATGTAACATAAAATATAATTCATGTAATTAAGATAATTCTAAATTCGTATCCTAAGTTATTTTTACATTTAGCATATCGAATATAAGTATGCTTGATTTTACCCTAAATTATTAAATCCAAATTATAAAGTCTCATAGCTTGTAACCATTTACCCATTTCAAAGTTTAACTTGTAATTTTAGTTTAACTTTAGTTCGCTGTACAATTTATGGTTCTATTCATGAACTACGCAAATCTAGCATCAAAAACTAAAATCATCTTGGCTTCATCAGGTTTAAGTTGAAAACTAATGGTGGGTCCAGTAACTTGACCTTGATCACGCCGAGATCGAAAATGAAACTTCTCAACCAAACACGTATAGAAAGCAAATCACGTACAGTGTGGTGGCAAACTGAATGCAAGCAATCGCGTTGAGAAAAATATAGAAGTTATTCTCCTATAAAATATAATGTACGTAATCTCATACGTTCGTATTACCCCCGATTCCTTTTATCTGATTTGTTTATATTTACGTATAAATGTAATATTCTATATGTTGCATTGTTTTTTTACATACAAGAATTTTTTTCAAGAGTAATTTACTTGCCTTAAAAAATGTCACCATTACCTAACTCCTGAAATTTACTCCTTAATATAACAACTGTTGTATCTAAAGTTATTTATTTCTTGAAAAAGTTCCATCTTAAAAAGAATTTATGAATGTATTTTAACAGTAGCAAAATAAACGTTAACATCATTTTGTGTGTGGGGGGGGGTTAAATTTCGGGTCGGTTGTGTGAAAGATATTATAGTTTATTTATAAACTATTATACAAATGTATATTATATCTATAAATTATATATTCGATTTATAAGCTAAACAGTTTATCTGAGTTTTATTTTTTTATTGAAATTTCTTTGTAAGTTTTTTATTATGAAACTTATAATGTTAACTAAGTTTATCATCGATTAAAACTATAGCGTTGTTTTTGAATTTCTATGTTACATTTTCCAATTTTGAGAAATTTGAAATATTTATTTATCTTAATTACATTTAATTTTCAGCTAGGTTTTAATTTAAAAATATTACATCAGAAGAACTATGTTCCACTAAAATAATCATAGTAAAAACATATAATTTTTGCTTGTTAATTATAGATTCAATAAAAATACACAGAAGTAAATTGCAAAAGGGCACAAATAAGTTGATTTAAAATAACCTTAGACCAAAAATTCTGAAGAAAATTTTTATTAAAGTAATGGCTTTCTCTTCAAATAAACATTTTCCTATTGCAATTTTGCCTATTATTATAGAATTAATATGACCTAAAACGTATGATTTTATCTATATAAAAAATTATAGCACTTGTGTCATAATGAATATTCAAAATGAAACTTATTAGTTCCCCCCCCCCCCCCCACTACATAAATATTCCCCGACGGGTGAGTTTTATACACTTAAGACACAAATGTAATTGTCAAATAAATTCTACGAGCATTAATTTCGAAAATTTATAAGCGTCAATTGATATTGGATATAATCACACTATTTCTTATTTTTTACTATAGTTGATAAATAAAATACTAATTAGTTTGATATCTAAAATTTTAATTAGAATATCTGAAATTTTCATTTATGAAAATACGAGTCATTTCATTAATGTTAAAATATATTTGTATTTTTTTTAAAGACACTAATTTCTAAATATAACCTTAAATGCAAAAGATGTTATTTTAATGATTCAACAGCCTTTTTGATAGTCTTGATAATTTTTTAAGGTAAATTTTTTGTAATGATGAATATTTATAAAAAAAAAACAATTCAACATATAATATAAGTGATTCATGTCATATATAAACAAATCAGCTATAATTTTTGCAGGTAATATATGTATGTGTGTGAAATGAAGATTAAATATATTTTTCTATTGTTTATAGCATTTTAAATTTTACTTTTATAACTGTATTTAACACAGTATCTTGAGTATAATTGACTTTGTATTTTGAGTGTGAAAAATAAAAAGTGAAAAATTTAGTCTGAACACTGAAAATAAAAACTACGAAGATTGCAAATTTACCAATTATCAATATTCCATCTGACTAGTCTAAAATCTATCCTAAATTATTTTTTATTTTAATTTTTAATTGCATGTACTAAATAATATCTAACTGAAGGGAAAATAAAATTAAGAAGCAAGGAAGAATATAGATAATAAAACAGCAGTTTTTATGTGTATATTTAGAGGAGAGTGGGGAGGAATGGGACACTTTTCACAAAAATAATAAAATCAGCTTTATTTGACATAAATACAAAAATTTTGATTTATAGAATACAAAATGAAACACTTTCTAATGTCCTTGAACAATATAGAAACATAATTTGAAGAATCAATTTTATAATTAAAGAAATTGTAAATTTCAAAATGTGTCCCATACTTTCCCATTAACAGAGATGTAATATTTGTACTACGACGACTGATGAGGAATATCGAAAACTAATGTCTTAAATGGCAGTATGCTGAATTTTAGAACCTTAGCTGCTGTAATAACATAGTTTTAGAGGGAGGGGTGAAGTTCTAAAAACCTATTTAGAGGGAGTTTTCAAGAAGGGGGGTGAGTGTGATAGGCTGATTTAGAGCTTATGCGGCTACATTTGTGACAGTGGATGAGAAGTGGGTACGTCACTATGATCCCGAGTCCAAACAACAGTAATTTTATCTCATCCACTGTCACAAATCTAGCCCCATAAGCTAAAAATCAGGCTTTCAACTACACCTCCCCCCATTTCACTCCTCCATCCAAAACTATATAAATAATGCAGCTACGGTTCTCAAACTAAGCATAAAATCAACTAAGACATTAGACTTCGATATTATGCATCACCCATTGCAGTACAGATATTATATATACACTAGACATAACAGTTATTGAACCCCCATTGAATATGCGAATTTTACATATTACGCAAAGAACTGTGTAAATTACAATAACACAATAATGCGTGTTTTTTGCATAATACGCATTTATCCGTGTGATCATTGAAGATTACACAGATAAATGAGTAAGAATATTACGCAGATATGTATGTATACTTGAGCATTTTACACATTAATGTGGGTATTTCATGAGTGATCACTATAACTTTTACACACTTAGTGTTATCATCAAATTACACACTGAAATGTGTATTTTGAAATTTACACATTAGGCGTGTATTTTGTCAATTTACACACAAATTCACTCATATAAACAAATCGTTTTTGAATCATCGATTTACACATTTTTGTGTGTAAATTTACACTTTTATTTTTTAGAATGTAACGCTAATAGGAAAAAAATTCTATTTAATTATTTTGAATGTTAAGTTCATTCAACCTCTTATAAATGATTGTTTTTAATGAAATTTTAAAGTGTTCCTTAACATACTATATTTTATTAAATTAACAAAAAAAATTCTAAATTAAAAATTTTCGATACATTTCATGCTGTGAATAGTTAAAAAAACGAATACTGATTCATGTTTAAGATATTGTAAGATAATGATCATGTTTAATTATAATATTTGAAAGCTAAATATTTTTCAAAAGATGCTTTTCATCATTTGAAAAATGCTTCCTAATAAATTAATAAAAAAACCACTCTCATAAAATAAGATAAATTTAATATTTTGGAATCATTTATTGGATGATATGTTGTGGAAATTCAGATATTTTACTACAAATAATAAAAAATATTCGACTGCATTGTTTTGGTACTTTTTTGGTCCGCCATCCCTTATTAGAGATTACTTTTGAAGCAATATGTTGCTTTTAAAATATTACTCTGAAAGTTGAACTTTAAAAAGTTACCTAACATTTTATACTTCATTAAATTTTAATATGATTTCGAAGTGAAAGATTTTCGAGGAATTTCATGCTGTAAATAGTAGCAAGAAGAATTCTGATGCATGTTTATAACCATGACCATGTTTAATTATAATATTTGAAAGCTAAATATTTTACAATAGATAATTTTGATTATTTGGAGAATGCTTTCGTTTAAATTTATATATAAAAAACTATTCTAGCTGAATATAAAGGTATTATTTCGGACTCTTTAATGAAACTATTCGATTTTCATTCTTTTTGAAATTTAAAGTTACGCAGTGCCTTGTTAAAGATTATTTGGATGAAACAGATTTTAAGATAATATTACTTAAGGTGATTATAATAATAATCTATGTCTAACAATACGTTATTGACTTTTAAAATGATTTAAAAATAAACGACTTTCGAATAATTTTCAATATTGTGAATAGTTAATAAAAGAAATTATATCTTTAACCATGTTTAATTCAATATTAGAAAGCTAAATACAGGGTGTTTCTAAATTCATGGTCCAAACTTTAAGGGGTGATAGTACACATCAAGACAAACAATATTTAAATAGGAAACCAAGGATCCCAATGTCTTCCGAAGGAGATAGGCGCCATTAAAGTTTAGGGTCCAAAGATTCAAATGATTATGAAAAACAGAAAAATTGGTCGATTCGTTTGCGGTTTTCACTAAAATTATTCTTTATGTCAGTATTGTCGTGAAAATAAATTATAAAGATAAATTTCAAAAAATGACGATAGAGGGCGCTTTAGACTTTGGAGTAACGTACAACTATATTTTACCGTTATTTTTCGCATCTCATAAAATTTTCATAGAAGCTTAGACATAAACTTAAATTTTGAGATGAAAATCTGAATCGTTGGGAGTGGTTAAGTAGAGCAAACTGAACTGTGTTCAATGGGGGTGGGGAGGTTCAAATTTCAAATTATTTTTAAAAAAAACGGAAAAAATGGTTGATTTGTCTGCCGTTTTCGCTAAAACTATTCTTTATGTCAATATTTCCTTGAAAATAAATTTTAAAGATTAATTTAAAAAAATACCGATAGAGGGCGCCTTAAACTTTAGAGTAACCAACAACTATTTTTAAGCGTTATTTTTTGTATCTAATTTAATGCTTTCAAATGCTTAGATTTAAATTTTGAGCTCAAATTCTAAATCGATGGAGGGGTTAAGAAGCGGAAACTGAACAGTGTTCAGGAGTTAAAATGTTACGCTCCCCACCCCTCGAACACATTTCAAATTTCCGCACTTAATTACTCAAAACGTTGCAGATTTTGAGCTCAAAATTTAAGTTTGAACTTTTACAAGCATTTAATTAGATACAAAATATAACGGTGAAAAATAGTTGTTGGTTACTCTAAAGTTTAAGGCGCCCTCTATCGGTATTTTTTGAAATTAATCTTTAAAATTTATTTTCAAGGAAATATTGACATAAAGAATAGTTTTAGCGAAAACGGCTGACGAATCGACCAATTTTTCCGTTTTTTAAAATAATTTGAAATTTGAACCTCCCCACCCCCATTGAACACAGCTCAGTTTGCTCTACTTAAACACTCCCAACCATTCAGATTTTCATCTCAAAATTTAAGTTTATGTCTAAGCTTCTAAGAAAATTTTATGAGATGCGAAAAATAACGGTAAAATATAGTTGTACGTTACTCCAAAGTCTAAGGCGCCCTCTATCGGCATTTTTTGAAATTTATAATTCATTTTCAATAAAATACCGACATAAAGAATAGTTTTAGTGAAAATCGCAAATCAATCGACCAATTTTTCCGTTTTTTATAATCATTTGAATTTAAAACCCTCTGAACACAGTTAAGTTTGTGCTACTTAACTGCTTCCAACTATTCAGATTTTGAGCTCAAAATTTAAGTTTAAGTCTAAGCTTACGAAACCTTTAGTGAGATGCAAAAAGTAACGGTAAAAAATAGTTGTTCGTAAAAAATAAGTAAAAAATAGTTGTAGAAATAGTGTAGTCGGTAAAAAATAGTTGTTCGTTACTCTAAAGTCTAAAGCGCCCTCTATCGTCATTTTTTTCAATTTATCTTTATAATTTATTTTCAAGACAATACTGACATAAAGAATAATTTTAGTGAAAACCGCAAACGAATCGACCAATTTTTCTGTTTTTCATAATCATTTGAATTTTTGGACCCTAAACTTTAATGGCGCCTATCTCCTTCGGAAGACTTTGGGACCCTTGGTTTCCTATTTAAATATTGTTTGTCTTGATGTGTACTATCACCCCTTAAAGTTTGGACCATGAATTTAGAAACACCTTGTATATTTCGAATAAGGCTTTTCATCATTCGAAAATAATTTCGGACAAACTATAAAATAATAAATATTGTATGAGAAGTTAAATGCATTGTTTCGAAACATCAAGTCCCATGAAATATTATGAAAATTAAGGTATCTTTCTGATCGGGAAAAAATATTCTTTTTGTTTTATTTGGAATATTATAGTCATTCAATCCCTTATCACTAATTGCTTTTTATTGAATTTTAAAAAGTTCCCTAACTTACTATACTTTATGAAATTTTAAAATGATTCCGAAATGAAAAAATTTCGATATATTTCGTGCTGTAAATGGATAAAAAAAATTCTAATCCATGTTTATGTCATCTAATCCATGTTTAATTATACTATTTGAAAGCTAAATATTTATTAAAATATATTTTTCGTCATTCAAAGAATGCTTTCTAATTAGCTAATAAAAAATACTATTTTATCAGAAGATAAACTTAATAAATCAGACCCTTTGATCGAATAAAATACTATGAAAATTGAGATATTTTACAGCAAACAACAGAAAATATTTTATTTTATTTGCTTTTATTTTTTAAGTCACTCAGTTCCTTGTTAAAGATTATTTTGGATGAAAGAGTTTGCTTTTACCATAATATTACTTTAGCTAAATATAATAATAACCCCTATCTAATAAGCTTTTATTTATTTTTTTAATGATTTCAAAATAGAAAGTTCTGGAAATTTTTAATAGTATGAATAGTTAAGAATCAAATTCTTTTTTTGATTTATTCCTTATCCAGGTTTAATTGAATTAATAAAACGCGAAACATTTTTCAAAATAGGCTTTTCATCATTTGAAAATATTTCCTAACATACTGAAAAAAAACACTATGAGCCAGAAATGAAATGCATTGTTTTAAAACCTTTCAGCTCATGCACTATTTTGAAAATTAAGATACATTACGGTTAATAGTAGAAAATATTCGTTTTATTTCATTTGTAATTTAGGTCATCCAGTTAATTTTCATTGATAGTTTTTGATGGAATAGTTCACTTTGAAGGGTATACTTTATAAGGTAAATATAAAAATGTTAACTATATTACAAACTGGTATTACATTTTAGCCATTTATTGTAGTACATGCCATATCTGTCACAAATTTAAAGCATTATAATTTGCATTAAGCACCATGAATATGGCTAACATGCTATCTGACCTTGACAAGAACAATCCAAAGAATGGAACAACACTAATTTTATCTATGTCAGATGACTGCATCTGACAAAAAATTAGAATTTGTTCTTCGAAGAAAAAATGATCAAATTATTAAGGTAAGATTCGATGTCACTGTATTTGTTGAGTACTAGAAAATATTAATATAAAAAAATCGCAGAGTGTTAACCAGATAATTAATTATTTTAAGCTCACTCAGTTGAAAATATAGCAATAAAGTATTTCAAAATCCTAACTGTGTACATATGACACACATTAAAACGTCAAATTTTAGCTAAAAGATATTTATTTATTTTTATTATTTTTTTCGAAATATTAGACCGATAAATAGATTTCAATATTTATATATATTTTTTAAGAATAGACAAAGAACGTACAGTAATAACCCAAGAGCCGACAGCACATATGCTTCACGTATCGAGCACAAGAAAAAAAACACTTTATTTAATGGAAAAGTAGAAATAGGAGAATCTAATGATTCATGTTTTCCGGAAGTAGAGGGGTGTATGAGTCAAAACTTAATTCCCCAAATGGTTGTCTCGTAGTTTTACCATTATGTTTTCCTGTTTTTATTTTCCTTCTTTTCATACCTTTCATTCCAGGACAAACACAATGATAGACCTATGAATCAACCACTGGTAGTATTAATTTTTGGCTTATTCAACATCTCTCTTAAGGTAGACATGGATCTTGAGATCCCCCTCTTACTACCCTTTCATAAAATAAAGGGGTTTTTTTCTTGTGCATATTATCTTAGGCTTTTGTGCTTTCGACTCTCGGCCTAAAAAGAGATTTATTTATTTATTTTACTATTTTTCTGATTATTCGGCTGATATTAAAATTTTATTTTTTTTCAAAATAATAAATACAAAATGTAGTAAAGGATTAAGATGATTTCAGTAACATGTGTTTATAATGAGAATTGATTAGAAATAAATCTTCATTACTAATTCAAATGTTTTAGATCCAAACATTTAAATACTTAGAAACATATGTGTTTCTAATTAATCAAAGCTTATTTCCTAAAAAAAATAAATAACATTATTCTTTCAGAAGATAAACCTATTAATTTGGATATTATGAGCGTATAAAATACTATGATTTTAGCGCTAATTAAAGAAAAGATTCAGTTTTATTTCCTTTGGGACTTTAAAAACAAGGTATTTAACTATCTTATCAAAGTTTTTACTATGGAAAATTTCGCTTTGAAGATATTACATTTTTAAATCAATAAAAAAGTTTCTCTACATAAAAATCTTATATCATTAGTTATAATTATTTCGAAATAAATTATTTTTTCTTGAAATTTTCTTTCTACAAATAGTTAAAAAGCAAAATCTCATCTTTTTTCATGTCTAATTATAATATTTTAAAGAGACATATTTTTTAAAATATGTTATTCAGCATTCGAAGAATACACGAAAAACAAATAAAATACATTATTCTATAAGAAGGTAAATTCTTCGGATCTCTCTGCGGATGAAATCGAAAAAAAGTTTTATGATTTTACTGCTATTAGAAAAGAGGACTCCATTTTATTCTCTTTGGATCATTTACAAACAGAGTCATTCAGTCCCTTTCTTAAAAATTGTTTTTGATGAAATAGTGTTTCGATATGGAATATCATATGTTTTTCTTAATTTATACGCTTTTTTTCTAAATTTCTATTAAAACGAATATTCAATTACTTATCTATTTTAATCTAAATTTCATTTCGTTTCCCATTATAATTTTCTTCCAAAAGAAAAGAAATATAAAATATGTTTTTAGCTCTAAAATGTGTCTCAAATAAATATAATTCATTTAGATGATTATTCACCCTCGCTAGATATAAACAAGAAAGAAAAAAATCATGCGTCAATCATAGATTATGAAGCACATTCAAATAATGCAACAAAACTGCACCGTTTAAAAATTAAAATATTGCATTTCATTTCAACATGTGGAAATGTACAACGCATTTCAAAACCGCCTATCAGCTGTCTTATTCTACAAACGGAAAATTATCTGAATATATGACATACGAATATTTTTGTGCAACCCTGTGTATGAGGTATAAAACTTACATATAAAGAGTAATATGCAAAACCCTGATTGAGTTCAAACGCCAATACCGAATTTTAAAACGTACTATCAAGCAATTGTTAGGTAAAGACAGTAAAGTAAATGATTTTTTTTTGTGTGTCCGTATAACGTAATAAAATGTGCTATGAATGATCTTTTTTAACTTAATCGTGGTGGAATTCAGTAATTTATATCAATTTGAAACAGTGAAATGTCATTTAAATTCTCTCCAAAGGATTTTTCCCCATATACCATAATGTAATCATACTTTTTAAAGAGTCACTCTAAATGAACCCTTAATTGTGCATACTTCATGTACAACACCAAATCCGTTTTGATGACGCTAAATACGCTTTATTTATTGCATGGAAATCCCACTGTATTTACGGGAGTTAGAGAGTGGACAGACGAACAAACAGACTAACTGAATGTATAAAAACATTTCAACTTTGTATATCAGCGCTAAAAAGTATAAAGATCGATATTGCTTTGGGTGAGAAGAAATAACTTTTTGTTCTGTTTAAATTTTTGAGTTTAGATTCTTTGATATATCATGAAATTTTGCAGTTCATGCGCACTATTTCGTCTTTCATACAATGTTCCCAAAACTTTGCTCTTAATGTACGATTTGGGGTTCCAATTATTTTTGGCTTAGTTTTTAGTATTACTTTTCTAGTTACTTGCCAAGAAATTTAAATTCTCATAATTTTCATGTGTTTACAATATGTTTTCACCATTTGTATGATGCCAATGTGTGAATTACAGAATGATTTTTTTTAATTGCTGGCTCTCATTTCACAAACCTAATCATATTAGAAAAACGTTTCTTTAAAAAAATCTATCAGGTACAATCCCGCTCTATTCTTGTATGAAATAATTTTATTTTATTTCTACTCCAAATAAACAAATATCTTTAAAAAGCATTTATTTTTATAACTTATCACAGCCTACAGCTATATTTAATTTCCAGCGAATGCACTCAAAAAGAACCTGATAATGAATATAGATTTACAAAAATTGTAAGGTACTGAACTATATTATAAGCGTAAGTTGAAAGAAATTTTTTTTGTGTTTTTGAAACATTTTCTTTCACTAATTATATTTTCTTAAACAGAAAAGCAATTTTTAGATTCAATACTTTGAAAATTTTCCGACTGTAGTATGTGCAGTATTTCTCTGAATAATGGAACATTTTAATGTACTTGCAATACCAATAATAAAATAATTTGAATTTAAATTGTGTTCAATTGATACCATATATTGTTTGAATGACTTACAACTTTAAATACCAGTTTTCGTATTTAAATGAAGTAAATGCATTCACAAACACTATCAAAATACTTCATCAAAGAATATTCATTAGGTCAAATGCATCTTTGTTTTTTAATAACATTTTTAGTTGCGTTCGTAATTATGTAAATGCATAATTCCTATAGTCGTCGTTCAGGCCGTCCATCTTCCCGGATATAACAATGTAAAAGCTATCCAGCCGAGTCGTTTGAAATTTAAAATTTATAATTATTATAAAATTTTGTCTTGTCATTTAAAATTTTATGAAAATTGGATGTATATTTCAATTACAAATTCAATCATTACGCTAAATGGTATAGAATAGTTTCTAAGGCATAATGATATTACACATTTTTGAGCATAATGAAATTGATATGGATCTGTGAAATAGGTAATAAAATATACATTCTTCACAATCTGTTGTGCAAATAACATTTTTTATTAATTTACAGGGCTACACAAAAGTATTTCTATTACATAATGATAAAATGGGAAACATTGTTTGCGGTGCATGTTGATTATATTAAACTATTTAACATTTTATGACAATTGATATACGTTGCTGAAGTTTACTACAAGCTAATTCCTGTATAATAGAAAGTGTATAGAATTTACAAAGAAATAAAAGATTCTTGTGACATGATTAAATTAGCAGCACTTAGGACATAAATTTTTCTCTGTATCCTCTTTAGTTTTCATTATGATAGTAATTCTATCTCGTGCATATGATAAAAAATAAACTTGCTTCGGATGTAGTTCTAGCGTTTAAAAGAATCAACCGGAATAATAACGACAATGGATGGCATTATTATCCCGGTATACTCCTTGCAGAATATTTATTTTCCACTAGAAACTATCTTGCAAATATATTCAAAATCTTCCACAACATTTTGAAAAAACAAGAAATACACTACAAAATCATTTTCAATACAGAATTTCTCGCCACTACATTGCGAAAGTACATGAAATGCATTACAATTTTATCTAATAAACAATGTTGGTTGGTTGGGGGCTGAATTTTAGTGGCACAAGGTCCCTCTAGGAATATGCTACGTCAAGATTAGGTCGTCAAAAGAAAAGAAAAAAAGATAGACATGACATGATTTTCTGCTTTTCTCCTTGCCTTTTAGCTCTGAAGAAGCCTGGCTTGAGAATTTCTTTCTTTCTTTCTGTAAATATGTTTTTTTTTTTTTTTTTTTTTTTTTTTTGCTCAGATGATGGTCACAAAAGTTCTAATTTTGTTATTAATTAAATTTTCCAGTAGCGGCAGACAAGATATCACTGATCTTTTTCTTTAAAGTGCTAGAAGGTAGTGTAGTAGGTAAACTACTTGGGAGGAAATGGGCATCAGTCTGGGTGTCTATATGCATCACGGATCTAATAAAAATTTTCATTTCTCTGAAAATTGAATTCTCCGATAAATTCTCTGAAGCCTTCAGATATATCTCAACTTTTAGATCATGCGATGATTATTACACATTTCTACCAGCGATAAATTCTACAAATAAACAAATTTGCTTTTAGCGGTTGTTTATGATTCAGATATACTGCACTTTTATATACTCTTCTTACATACATGATATACACTTCGATATAATGCGCGTTTATTATACCTCGTTTCCAGGGATATAACCAAATAAATCAGATAAAACAAAGACCAACAGAAAAATTTAAACAAGAAAATACGAGAAATTTATTTGTGTTAGTTCCTAAAATGTTAAATTAAGCACAAATTGAACGTTATATCCAGCCCATTTTCTGTTACAAAATTTAAAAACTAGTTGGATGTGCAAATCGCAAAACTTTCTTCTATCTCATACGTACTTTTTAATATTTTTTTAAAAAATAGCTACTCATTTTAATGTTTTAATAATTTTAATTCAATACCATACGAACTTTGGTTTTCATCTTAAATTTCTGCTTCAATCAATTAATCGGAGTAAAAACAAATTTCCGTCTCTACACGAGCCGGTGAACAATAGAATGACAGGCACATTTTTTTTTTTAATTCAGGGAGGACCTATTTGCCTTACCAAAAAATAATTATATACAAAAATTTTAGTTCAGTTCTAGGACTAACTTCATACACTCTTATGTGGTGCAATATTGAAAATGGCATGAAATTGGCTATTGCAGCGCCCCCTTCCGGTGAATTTTTTCAGATTCAGGGAGGACTAACTAGCCATAGCTATACACTTACACAAAAAATTTGGTTCAATTCGTTGTATAAATTCATATACTTTTGGTCGGTACAATATTGAAAATGGCACAAAAATCGCGATTGCAGCGCCCCCTTTCGGCGAATTTTTTTCAAATTCAGGGAGGATCAATTAGCCATAGTCATACATTTACACAAAAAATTTGGTTTAATTCCATGGTTAACTTCATATACTTTTTTGATGGTAGAATGGCGACATACACACAGACACCCGGACAGACAGACCCCTAGTAGCAAACCAATATTGGTCCAACGTTGCGCCAATATTTCATTTAATGGAAATATTGCTAATAAAACGCCAATATTGCTCCAATATTGGGATGTTTACATTTTGCCCTTATTTAGCCAATATTTGCATCCAATATTATGCCAATATTGGCATTACATTGGAAATATTTCCAATGAATTTCCAATATTGTACAAATGTTGGCGTTACATTTGAAATATTTCCAATGAAACCCCAATATTTAACTAATATTGGCGTTATATTGGCAATATTTCCAATGAAACCCCAATATTGGCATAATGTTGGCAGCTAATATTGGCTAAATAAGGGCAAAATGTAAACAACCCAATATTGGAGCAATATTTCATGCCGATATTGTGCCAATGTGCCAATATTGCTCCAAGATGTAGCCAATATTGGTCCAATATTGTTTGGCTGCTGGGGACAATTTGAAAAAACATGTTTATTGGAATCTCTGACCCCTGAAACGTGTAAATCCGTCGAAAAAATTTCGGTTACAATACTTTCTTCTAATGAAAATAGAAGAAAGTAATAACAAATATAAAATAACATCCATAACAATTTTTAAAGCAAGAAAGCATGGCATTAAAGCAAATATATATAATAAGGAATATATAGACAAGGAACAACAAACAAAATTTTATTTTATTACATTGGGATTTGGCAACCTGAATCATCAGCAGATGTTAATATAAATATCTGTGACGTCATCTGATGCATCAGTAAACAGTGCAGCTTCATTGCTGATATTCTGAAATTGTCGTGTAAAACAGATTTTGTATAAAAAAAATAGGATACTACCACATGACAATAAAAATAACACATTTTAAAAACGGAGTAAGGAGTAAATATAGCAATCCTGTCCCATACAACATGATTTTCAAAATGTAGCAAGCTACATTAAAACCTGCTATAGAAAGTAGTCGCACTTCTATCGTGCCTAATTGTGATTTAACTAATGTAATTATTTACTGCTGCTCACATTTTAGGAATTTACAGGAATAATCATTTATGAATTTCAAACTAAGAGAAAAAATCTAATACTGTGTTAAAACAAACAAAAAATAGTTAAAAATACTGTATACTAAAATTGTACATTAAAAAAATTAATTTAGAAAGTTAGAATATTATCTCATTTTTATTTATAAATAGACATATGTTTGATGAAATAGAGATTAATTATAGATTATCATGATGTCATTTTGTATCATTTATTAAAATATTAGTAGCATTTCCTTATTATGCTTAATTTATCATTACCTGAGGAAAAGAAATGAAAATGTATATGGTCATTCCATTTGTGTTCCATATTTGTTTACAATAAAAAGAAATTTAATAATGCTTTAAGTATATTAAATAATATAACTCGGTTGGATAAATTATTTTTTATATTATTATAAATTTCATCATCGTAGTTTTTTCTTTAATTATTTCAGCATATTGCATAATTTTTTCTGTTTGCTGTTTTTTTTAATTTTGTTGTTTGTTGAAAAAAATTTCTTTATTAAAAAATGAAAACTCCATTATTTAAAAATCGAATAGTATTTTTTTTCTTGAAAATGAAAATTGTTTTCTTAATATCAGCTTTAATTTAATTGAATATTTTCTCTTATTCTTCCAAAATGTTGCATAACATATATAATTACTTTGTATATTAAATTAATCCTAAAAAATCTTTTTAATCATATTATTCTGAACAGTAATAGAATGTGAAGTTTATATCTATTTTGAGGTGATAAAAACTATTGTAAACGCTACATACTTTTTTATAGCTTATTTTATATTTTTGTATTATTTAAGAAAAGGAATAGAAACAACTATTATCACTTCTAATTTTTATAATGTGAACATATTAGTACATTGATTAACGAACAATTAAAATGAAAGGACTTTTGGTCTTTTATCACCAAAATTTGAATTGGATTTCTTGAAGATTATGGATTTTAAAGATTATGGTGCTAGAAAGTTATTAAATGTCACGTTTAATTAGACGGAATCATTATTTATGCATCTCAAACTGTTATAAATATACACATGTTCAGTGAAATAATAATTATTTAATGGAATATATCATTTTGCATCATCTATGAAATGTTTTGTAACATTTCCTTTTTACGCTTAATTTTTCATTATGCATGGAAATAAAATCTACATGAATAATGCATACGGCCATTCTAAATTATTATTTTTTCTCCACATTAAAAAAATATGATAATCTTTCTGGTATAAAACAATCGGAATTTTTTTTTAATACTATTTCATATTTTAGCATCGTATTTTCTTTCTTTGATTATTTCAGTGTATTACATAATTTTATCTCTTTCCTGTTTTCTTTTCTTTTGTTGTTTCTTGAAAAAAAAAATCTCTCTCAAGAAATAAAAGCACCATTGTTTTTAAAATTAATTTTCCCCCCTAGAAAACGAAAATTGTTTTCTTAGTATCAGTTTTTTTTATAATGAATATTTTCTCTTATTCTTCCAAAATATTTCTTAACAAATATAATTACTTTGTATATTAAATTTATCTTAAAGTGCCTTTTTTAATCATATTATTCTGAAAAGTAATATAATGCAAAGTTTATATCTGATTAGAATTGATAACAAAAGATTGCAAAAGCTACACAGTTGTTTATAATTTGTTTAATATTTTTGTATTATTTAATAAATGAAATAAAATAAAATATTCTTACATTTAATTTTTATAAAGTGAACGTTTTAACATATTGATTTACGAAGTACTAAAATATAAAGGTTATTTGGGCTTTTTTTTTAAACTTAGAATCGGTTTTCCGGAAAATTATGGACCTAAAAGATTATGGTGGTAGAAAGTCATTCAATAGGACTTTTAGTTAGCCAGAATAATGATTTATGCATTTCAAACTGGTAAAAAAGGCGGTAAATGTAGTACTATATTTAAAAGAAAACACAAAAAATAGTAATAAATTGTTTAATTACATTCTACATAGACACTTTAATTTAGAAACTTAAAATATAACCTTATTTTTATTTATAAATAGATATACAGAGTGTTTATAATGTCCCGGACTCATTTGATTTTTAATAACTCATAAAATAATAAAGATAGATTAAAATTAATAACATAAATAGTTAGATAGACTCAAAAAGTTTCATGAGCCTTGTCAATGAACTTCCACGTGTGCCCTCTTTGTCGCACGGAGAATATCGAAGTGGCAGTCAATTTCACGCCAGGTAGCAGCAAGCACCTTCATCCAAAAGCAGCATCTTGCGGTGGAAAAAGAATTTAGCCTATGTGGATGCCAACATGCTTGCCGCTGTAGACTGCGACTAGTAAATAATATACTCCGGCTTACTATGACTTTAGGATTTTTAAGGTGTCTTATAACTTTAAAATTCGTCGAAAAAACATTGAAAATTTTAACTAGCGTATTTTCATAAATTTTTTATGTATAAATATGAAATCTGAACTATTGATAGATATGTTCTGCTTTTTAACATAATACAACTAGAATCTGACTTATCTTTTGCAGAAATTGTGTATTAGTGAAATAAAAATAGTTTTTCTTTTAACTGTGCGCATGATATTTTTCATATACATTTTTGTTATGAAATTTGTTACATGTAATAAGCAAATTTTTATTTTCAAAATGACCTACTCTTAGATGAAAATTATTTCATTATTTATGTAAAATATATACACACACACGTATTTGTAAAAAAATTTTAAATTTTACACCTTTTTAATGATTAAAAATAGTCATAACTAAAAATATTATCACTGTAAATCATTTTCATACACATAATATCTCATTATGTTCACCAAACTTCGTAACTATTTATACATACGTTGATAAGATACTGTGCGCGCAATGACCTACAGAATAAAAAAAAAATATTTTTTTTAATTTTAACAATACACTGATTCTGTAATAGTCTAATCAAATTCTAATAATATCATATTATAAAGAACAATTTATTTAATCAATGGTCAAATTTTCATGTCTGTACTTATAAATGTTTTCACGATAGACTAATTCAATTTTTTCGGTAAATTTCGTCGTTTGTTTACAAGGTACAAGACCTCTTGAAAGAATTTTTTTGCGTCACAGATTAATCAAATTAATAGATTTTAATCACCATTTTTATTTTCTTCCATTTTAACACGAAGAAAGTATTACATTCGGGAAAAATTTTACATTCGGTTATCGACAATTATACACATGTTCTAAGGTCTATATTTGACTATTTTTAGAACATGTTTGTTTGAAAAAACTGCCTGTGTGTTACATAAATTTTGTGGCCGTATTATTACATGGCCTAATTCATATGATTTAATAAAACTTCAGATTCAGTCAACGCCTGGTGTAAACTATTACTGATTATTTTTTAATGTAAGTCGCCCAACAGGTGGTACTATTTAATCATTATTCATGATTTTCACTATAGCTCAAAAAATAATGGACAGATGTTCATCAAGAGACAATAAACAGATTTTGATCAAAATTCAGATACAATTATATCTTGATGTCATTCCGTGCGGATTACTTTTTTGGCATAAACTGCTTAACAAATCGTATAACTGCACTGTTAAAAACCTTGTCCTACGATGAACAAAAATTTGGTACTCAATAGCTTCCACTATAAGATGGTTAAATATTGAGCCTACATTTGGAGCTCCTATTGAATCATTTTTACAATAGTTGGAACGAGATTGAAAAAGGAAGGTCCAAATATTGGTACAAGATTTCACCATCTTAAGGTGGCAGCTACTGATTACAAGATAATTGATTATTAATTAAAAAGATTAAAAAGATTATTGATTTCAATTGCAATTGAAGAAATTTTATTAAAGTTTAAAATGAGAGCATAAAATTATTTTAATATTACTAAAAAATAACTTAATAATTTATAAGCATATTTTTTAATAAGCATATTTTTAAAATTTCGTTATAGTACGTTCATTTAATTGCTTGCAATATACATTTCAAAAACTAATATTTAAAAATGCAGTTCTGCCGTTAAATCATTGCTACTGGAATATTTTATACAAATTTTATACAAAATCTAACTCTTTAAAGATCATGCGAGCCATGCACACTTTGCATAAATAGTCAAGGAATTAAATTCTATAGCTATTCTCTAAACGTTAACTGCACAACGCTACAATTACAACTCATGTTACACAGTACTAAATCACAAAATGAATCTTAATGTATTACAGTTTCGCTCTCACAGAATATTTTGTGCTATTTATGCTAAAGAATAGTTTGATTTGTTTAATTCTACTACTTATATAGTAGGGTGGGCCGAAAAAACTTTTTTTCGAATTTCGATGATAGCGGGAGCGGAAAAGTGGCCACTGGTGGCGCTCAGTTCATACAAAAAATTTTAGATCTTTTGGACAATTCCTTAAAGACAATTTCAAGTGGCTTGAAGTTTTTCAAAAATGCTGACTTTTCAACTTTTTTAGCAAAAAATTTTAAAATTTTAAATTAAATTTTTGTTGTTGTATTTAGTTGAAAATATATATTTAATGTGCCAGATGTATAAATAATCTCTAATTATCCATTAGTTTAGTGCTATGTTCTTTAAAAATGTACTACTTTTAGCTTGTTTTGCGTTTGGTACCAACGAGAAAAAATCCAGAACTCATTACGAGAAAGTAGCAGCAATCCGAGTTTTACACGCCCTCCTACCCACAGAATGTTAGATTCAAAATGCATACTTTTTTACGGTAGAAAGTTCTTAGAAATCAACTTTAGTATCTTGTTCCGTGCTTGCAGTTTTGCATCTCTTTCTTCACTCCCGCATACCGTTGATGCAGCTTTTGTCACGATTTTAAGGACTTTTTCCATAGCCTGAGAGAAACTTGGAAAGCAGACTAATGATTCATCCAACATGGATCTTGAAATTACACTTTCTCCAATTTCTTTTAGTAATAAGGTTTTTGTTATAGGAAGTTCGCTGATTTCGGCGGCGACCCAGTCGATACACCCATAGAGTTCCATTGCTTTAATGCTCAGCTTTATAACTTGAAATTCTCGCACTTTGTTGGTTTTAACCTTTTTAAAATTGCGGCATATTTTGTTCTTTCCCATGCCGTTCTTCTAATACACTGGTGTAAGAAATTAAGAGAATTTTCATATTTGATCAACGATCTCCAGAACTACAGAACAGGTTTTAATAAAATTTGGTGTAAACATAGATTGATATAATACAAACAAAATAAACATTCAACAGATATAATAGAAACACATGTTCGTGCGTAAAACTCATGGGAGTCTGAAGGTCTGAAACAATGGTGGCAGAATACACAAAAAATGGGTTAATAGGAGGCATGGTCCCTTCTTATAGCTATATAGGGCTCGCACCGTGATGTTACACTGGAAATAAGGCAGTTTATCAGTGCCTGTGGCAACTGGTCCCACTCATTCAGCAACGCTGTTTTCAGTTCCTGGTTTGTTCTTGCAGGGGGGTTGCGAGTTGCAACTGCCCTCCCCAGATCGTCCCAGACATGCTCTATATTGTTGAGGTCTAGAAACATGGCTGGCCAATCCATCTGGCGAATATCTTCGCTTTCGAGAACTTTGTCTACCAGAAGATTTTTATGTTGCCTTGTGTTATCGCCTTGTAAGATGCACTCGGACGCACTGCACCAAGGGAAAAGCATACACAGGTCTCCAAGACCTTACAGTAGTCACAGAGAACCTCTGTCAAAGACGAGGGAGTTCTGCGAACGTCCAATTTGATGCCTGCTCTTACCATTACATCATCACCGCCATATTTGTTGTTTTCGCGGACAATGGACTATAGGTGGCGCGGCCCTGACTCTCTCCACAAGAAAGTACCGCGAGATTCAGAATTAGGCTAAAACGGGAGACGTTGGTAAGTAAAACGGTCCGCATTTCTCCCTGCTCCAATGAATATGCTGCCTGCACCATGTTAATCGGGCTCTCCTGTTCATAGGCGTGAGCGCGACGCCAACAGCTGGTCTTCCCTCGCCAATATAGTCTTTTGGAAACAGTTACTCTTGTTACATAGGTTCCTGTGGTTACATACAGGTCCCGAGCAAACTGAGAAGCTGTAGTACCTCTGTTACACCTCGCTAAAATGGAAAAATGACGTTCTTCTCCGGACGTCCCTGCTCTTGGACGACCATGCCCAGACTTTCTCTCGATGTACCCAGTATCCTGAAACAGTTTCCATACGTTACACATGACTTTGGGTTTCAAATTAAACTCTGTATATTTGAACTTGCGATTGATCTGCTTCTAGCCTCCTCGCATTTACCTACCTCATTCCATCATCTAAACTTTGGTGGTTATCCATTTTTACTTTTCGGATGTGAATTTAACCAATTGCTGCAAGATATCACCGAGAAATTTGCCGAGGTGTCCTAGCAAACGCAATTCGTCTTACACTCCACACACTTACAAAGCCTGTTTTTTTGCTAGCACCACGTAGATACACGTAGACGCTTAGGTATTTTCCATACAAGATTTGCATTTTTATCTAGAGGCAGTAGTTTTTCCCTCCAGTTCAGTTTTTTTTCATGCAATTCGATAAAATCTGCAAATTTTCTTAATTTATTTTATCAGTACATGTTGTCTATCATCGGTTGTTATTGCTATCAGAAAAGTTTCGGGATGACCATAGTGTCCATTTGTTTAGATGAATAAATTCACTGCTTCCTTTAGGTTATCTGGTAAAAACTTGAAAGTTTAGCTATCTGCAACATATGTGTAGATCGTTCCGCGCAACCTGGCTTTTTGCTTACAGAAAACCACACAGGCGCATAAACTCGTATCATTTGCTGAGAAAGATATATTTTAACGCTTTATCAGGAATTGAACTACTAACGTACAACCGTAAAATTCTACAAGCAGTTGTGATCAATCTCGAATTCACAGTTGGTCTTGGTTTTCTATTCTCGAGGACATACTGCTGCAAAAATATTAAATAAGTACTTTTGATCGGTATTCCGGTCTTTAGTATTTTCCATTTATGATGTCCATAAAACATCAATAGGCTCGAAGAAAGTGACACGTGGATTTTCACACCCCCTTAGTTTAGCACCGATTGGACCAGCAAAGATTTTATGTCTTGTGGTTCCACCATCAAGTTTAGAGAGTAGATGTCGGGGTCAGAGTTCGTGCGTATGGAGTATACATATCAAAATGTTGCAACGCTCTTCCTAGTTTTTTTTCCAAGACAGGTAATGACACCAATGCCTGTATTAACAGTGGTGCCATCACATCCGAGTCAGTTCAGAAAAGTCTAACTTGCACTGACTTAGAAAAATATATAATGGTTTTGCTATTTCTTTTCCATGACCAGAAGAATGTGTCAAATGACCGAGTATTTCGAATCAGGTTCAGACAATACGATGATGTTCCCTTTTTTATCGACGGTGTCGCTTGTTCCTTTTTTTTCTATGAAGATAGTTTTATTCTTTCTATCAGCAAAAAGTATGCTTTTAATTTTCCTTCCTACAAGAACTTCTTCGCCTGTATCTTCTTTCCAAGTTTCTGTTTTTCTTTTCTGACTTTTTTTTTATCGATGACGAGATTTCTATCCTCTGCTGTCACAACTCCTGCATGTTTAAGCAACTAGTAATGGCGCATGATATCAGCGTAAGATGACAATTGCAATATTTTCAATATGTACGATGCCCCAAAAGGGCTACTTTTCATGCTATCACCTGTGATTGCATTGCCATAGCCTTTCGTACTAGCCATTTCTAAGCTCGTTGTAATAAAACGCACAAAACTGTAATGGCACGTTAAACGATCCAAATAGTACTGTATCAGTTAGGAAAAGGTTTCACATTCGCACTTAGCAAATTTCGCAGAGAACGGAGCATAGAAAATTAATAAGAATTCTTAATCGGATTTCCGCCTCTCTTCTATTTCGTCCTTCACTTCTCTCAACATTGCAATGAGTCACTGAGCTAGTTTAGAGTCTGTTTCACGCCCTACTCACCTCCCAGACTTGTTTTTGAAGTTTACTGCTATCCGTTGCCTAAATATATGACCTTCGACTCATAGAAAAATTAAAGACAACCAAGGGACATAAATAAGAGAGAAACTAATGAAAGATTCAGACAAATACAACTTTGCCTGTTATACGCGAAAAAGCTACAAAAATCGGCTAATTAAAAGTACACATTAGAAATTAAATAATGCATTATCAGAACTTATTTAAACATTATGTACATTAAATATACCTTTTAAAGTAAATGCAATCAAAGTAAATTTAATTTAATATTTAATTTTTTTTTTGTTAAAAAAGTTCAAAAATCAGCATTTTTGCAAAACATCAAGCCATTTATGGCAAGGTAAGATAATGTCCAAAAAATCTCAATCTGTTGTGTGAACTGAGTTGCACCAGTGGCCACTTTTCCGCACCCACCATCATCGAAAATCGAAAAAAAAGTTATTTTTGGCTCACTCTACTATATAGTATAGAATTCCGGAACAAAAGTCATTTTAATTCTGAATGCATATACATAGTTTAGGTAATGTTTCAAAAATTCATCTTTTTTTAAAAAATCCATTAAGAATTATGATTTTATGTTACTGCAATGATCGGTACATCGAGTGTTCCTTAACTCCTTGCTGAGTATTCAAAGTAAAATCTGTGTGTAAAAGAAATATGAGAATTTCTGAAAACCTTTGTGACCTAGTGTAACCGCTATAATTTTTCTGCAATGTTTAAATTTATTTCTACTATCGCTATTTTTTTCATATTTTTAGTTTTTAGTAGTTTCGGAAATGTAAAGAATGGGTAGTATTTTTACGATAGTTTGCATACGAAATGTAACGAGATATATAATATATTGATATATATATGCAAGTAGATTCATAGATCTATTCAAGACATTTAATAGTCAATTAAAAGGTACATTTCCACTAAATATATTTGCGAATGATTAATAATCTACAAACACGTTCGTCAGTAATCTATTGTTATTGCCAAATTTGAGCTTTCCTAGTTTAAGAAAAAAAGACTGCAACAGACGGACAGGCAGACTCAGGAGAGATCTTATAATGGTTCCATTTTTTAATTTTTAGTACGGAACCCTAAAATTGCAAAAACATTAAAGGGTTTTTTGTGTTTTCAAGAAGAACGTTCATGTAATTGCTTGAACACAAATATACATTACAAAAATCGAATACTTAACAAGAAAGAAAAAATCATGCGTTAACCCCTTAACGCGCAGTGTTGCCGGGTCGGCAACACCTAAAGTTCCCCCTGTTTAGAGACACAAAAACTACTCTAATGGCTACTTTAAATCTTTCTTATGAGTTCTAGATGGCAGCACCACAGAGATCAAACTCTACTGTTTTTAAATAATAGGTAAAATGTTTTACTGTAATACGCGCTTCACAGCAATGCTCTTCTCACTGCACTTATCAATGATTTACTTGTGGGAGGTTACCACTTCGGCAACAGCTGTATAATTAAAATGGTTAGTGCAATCTTCACAAAACAATACAGGTGTACTCCTCTAGGCCTAAATAGATTGCCTAATTTTTTTTCTTTAAATTCCAAATTTAAAGAGTAGTGCGCCGGAAAGGGTTAAGCATAGATTATGAAACAATTTCTAACACATCCAGAATAATGTAACAAATTGTAACATAACTGCGCATTTAAAAAAAGTAAAATATTATGTCTCATTTCACCAAATGGTATATAATTCAAAACCGAATTTCAGCTTTTCCCATCCACAATCAAAAAATTATTTAATTTTTTTAGCAGCCCTGTATATGATGTAAAGATTTGTATCTATTAACAACATGTATTGTAAAATTTAGTTCATTTAAGAGATACATATATTTCAGAAAATTCTAATTCAGCAATTTCCTCTAATAAGGAGAATAGTATGCGAATACTTTTTGTACAATTATGTATATGAGGCATATAATTTATTTAGAAAGGGTAACATGCTAAAAACTAATGAAATTTGAAAGTTCATAAAAAATTATCAAATGTATTCTCCAGCAATTACTAAGCAAACCGAATATGTAATCGATTCTTTTGCGGGTCCTTTAAATTAAATAAATTGGTATTAATGTTTGGTTTTAACGTAATTGTTATGAAATTCAGTGGTTTATATCAGTTTCCAACAATTTTAAATAACGTAAAATCATTAAAATACACTCCAGACGATTTTTCACCTGATACCGTAATGTAATAAAATTCTTTTGAATGGCTCTGTAAATGAACCATTGGTCATAAATATTTCATATGCAATTCCAAATATGCTTTGGTGATCTTAAATAAGCTTTATTGACTGCATGGAAATTTGAGTATATTTAAGACAGTTAGAGTGTGGACAGGCGGGCATACAGCCCGAATGTTTAAACACTTTTCAACTTTATTCTAAAGTGCTAAAAAAGCATTTCGGCCCTTTAATCATTACTACTGGAATAATTTAATCAAATATTAACACAAACTACAACTCTTTAATGATCATATGAGGCATGCACATTTTGCATGAACAGTCAAGGAATTAAATTCTGTAATCATTCTCTAAAAGCTAACTGCACAACGCTTCAATTACAACTCATGTCACACAATGTCAATTCCCAAAATGAACCTTAATGCACTACAGTCTCGCTATCGCTGAATACTTTGTGATATTTACGCTATAGTTCAATTTGTTCAATTTGTTTAACTTTACTAACTGTACATTAGGGTGGATCGAAAATTTTTTTTCAAAGTGTCAAAACCTACCTATGCGGAAAGATGTTCTCTTGGATGGAGATTAAAGGAAAAATAATTAAAAAAATTAATTTTGAATTTTACTATTGCCACAATGAGGTTGAATTTCGAAAAAAAGTGAAAAAAGACTTTATTTTGTCTAAATGATTTTTTATTCAAAATAATAGTTTAAAAAATTATCCAAACCTACCTATGCCTAAAAGATGTGATATAATATGCTCAGTATGAGAAAAATAATTTCAAAAATTAATTTCAAAATTTAAAGCTGCCGCAATGTGACTCAAATTTATGTATCTAAATGTTTTTACAATAAAAAAATCTTTTTTTTTTTTTTTTTTTTTTTTTTTTTTTTTTTTTTTTTTTTTTGTAAAATAAAATATGAATTTTAGAATATTTAACATTTATTGCACTGATGGGGATATTTAATTAATTACAAGATAAAAACTTTAGTTTTTTATATAACAGCTTCATTAGTATTAAATCAAGAAAAATCGTCAACATTGCAATTGGCGATAATGACGTTCGGTATTGAAAATCGACATGAGATTTTGTAATTCAATTCGATTTTTATAAAACCGTCTCTTTTGTATGGTCCATACACAGCAGAAATACTTCCGTGACTCTTTTGATTATTTGTTTTATAAAATGAGCGTTGCGTAAATAGATATTATTGATAGTAGATGTTATTGCCACTGAAATGATTGCTGAATTTATCTATTGTTTCTGAAATCATGTCGTTACTAAATCCGTCAGTTAGTGGAGGTTCGACACATTTTTCTATTTAATTAAATCTATGTAATCCGTCGCAAAAGGTCAAAAAACTGATAAATGGAAAATATAGATATTTTTTAATGTAATGATTAGGATTACAGCAGACCGTTTGATTTCACTCACGAGCTTTTAGAATTCATATACTGACATAAAAGAAAATAAAAAAAGCCTCTAACATGCTGCGAATAATCTTTCTATTTGACCAGTGAAACATTTGTGCCCAGCCACGGTTCCATCCACGCTACAAAAAGATGACATAGTGGAACCTCATTGGTGTGTAACTAGCACAAAAACCATTGTAGTGGACGCTTAAAGATCAGTTCCATATTTCGAATAACACATCCTTTAACATCTATGTTAACAGATATTCCGTCACAACCGATCGCAACCAACTTTGTTACATGTATATTATTGTTCACACATGACAAAAAAAATGTACGTCGTGTTTTCAAATTGTTTGATACTCTCCCAGAATTTACATATATGTGACCGATGTATTCGGAACCAAGTTCTTTTTTCAAGCTCAAGTCTGCTTCTATTATGATTTTTCTTCTGTTGTTTTCTAGTGATGTAGTCTGTCTTTACACCCATCAAAGGTTAAAGAAAATGGTCATGATCATAATCGTTTACAAATGACTAAACAGAATGATAAAACGATGGAGTGGTCTTTGGTTTGTTTTGTCATGCCGATTTTTTTTCTGTCAATGGCATTCGATTCATAGTTTTGTGAGATAATGTCCACATCTTGAAGTGCACCAGACACGATGGCAGCACCTGCTTGGTCGGAAATGCCCAAACTGTCCAATATTCTGGCTGATACCAATCTTCGTCTCTACAGGTGATGTGACACCTAGCTCGGCAGCATTTTAGCTTTTCACTGATAGCTGATGATGCAGAAAAGTGAGTTTGCTCTCAATACGTCGGTTTAGTTCACACTCAATATTCATATTCAAATATATTGAACTGAAAAAAATAGGCAGTATTTTCGGAAATGGTCCAAAAGACTGTAGTGGCTTTCAATATCTGATTATGTTTTACAATAATTAAGAAGAACACAATATTTGTCGTTAAACAGTTTAATTTTTCTTAAAATGCTTCTGTGGTAAATTATTGAGATTCAATCTCATTTACAGGTCACTTGTAACTTATTAGCAACTCCTTCTCACTGGCAGGAAACAAATAGATGTTGACCGGTTCCTTTCTTCGGTTATTTTTTAAATACCAATATATAAATTTTATAACTTTTTGCAATAGGGAGCATATTTACTGGTATATCAAAGCCAGACCCAAATAGTGTGTAATTCACATATCTCTCTCTCTCTCTCTCTTTATTTATTTTTTTTAACAACGCCATGGTACGGTAATATTTAAGTTACACTAAGCTACACAATACACAAGCAGACAAATCCTAACTGAAAAAACTGGAACTGCCAGTTTTTCGAAACTTTAAATCACTTGCAGCAGTATTAAATTTCAAAATTAGTTTTTTTTTTACTTAATATCCATGCAATATAATATTTCTTACTCAAAGGTAGGTTTTGATTGATATTAAAATGAATATTCTGTGTCAAAAATAAATCTAACCAAAATTAGATCTTTTTCCATTTTTTAAATATTTTATCGAATATTCAACTTTTTGTGGCAGTATTATATTTTGAATTTATTACTTATTATTGTTTTTTACTTAACCTTCATACGATATAGCATCTTTTCTGCATTGTTGGATTTTAAAAATTATTAAAATGATTAGTTTTTGACAAAAATAACCTAACCAAAATTCGGTCTTTTTAAAAAAAAATTTCGAAAATTCAACCCTTTTGTGGCAGCATTAAATTTTAAAATTATTTTTTTTATTATTTTTCCCTTAATCTCCATACAATAGAACATCTTTTCCGCATAGGTAGATTTTGATGAATGGTAATTTTTTTTTCGCCATAGACAATCGATCCACCCTACTGTACATTGAACAATTCCGGTACAAAAGTAATTTCAATTCTGAATGTGTACACATAGTTCAGGTAATATCTAAAAGATTTTGTAAAAATAAATTATTCAGTAATCAATTTATTATTAATAAGGTACCCTGGGGTAATAACGCCACGTTAAGGTTCTAGCAATTTTCACTGCTCAGTTTTAGTTTGTATTTTTCAAACAAATATATGATTTGATACAGCAACTCATTGACTATCTATATAAAAAAATAATTTAACAGATACGAATGCATAAAATGTAATGGCGTGATTTCTTGACCAATGCTATTTGGCGTTATTACCCACCTATATGGGTAATAACGCCATGCAAACAAAACTATGAAATAAGTTGGAATAATTGCTTGTAGATTGCACAATTCTAAAAATACAAACTCTCAGCTCTAGAAATTGACAAATTTCATCCTAAGCTATTGAAAATGGTCATTTTTTTGTGAAAGTGTAAGAAAAATAAAGGTGTGGTGTGGGGAGGGGGGGATGATTCAAAAGAATATCAGACCGTGAGCTTCTTTTTGCTTAAAAAACCGCTTAAATAGAATTATTAGAAACATTGCACAGTTTTAACTGTGTTTATTTGAATCAGTATTTAGGATGTAGCTCTGCCACTGTAGGGAATCAACCGGGGTAAAATTTGCAAAGATTGGCGTTATTACCCCGTTATAGTTAATGCGGTGTACATTTTAAATTACAAATTATCTCGAGAAGATATCTAAAATCTTCAACAACATTTTGAAAGGCCATGAAATGTACTACAAATTTATGTAATTAACAAAGTATTTCCGGATAAAAAAAATAGTCTTCACATCACAAAACGTATATCGCAAATTTTAGATCAAGCGTTAATTTTAGCTGCTTGTAAAAACAATAAGACCTAAAAATGAAACAAATTAACTTGAAGCTGTTTTTTGCGATTTATATGACTCAAAACCCTTCTGCGCAGAACACATGGGTGTCATTTACCAAATTATTTCATAATTATGCAAAATATTAGCACTTGGCGTTATTACCCCTTCTGGCGTTATTACCCCAGGGTACCTTATATATTTTTTTAATGAGAGAAGGATTACGTATTACAAATAATATTTTATTGTTTCTAAAACTTCATAAAAATTCTTTTAAAATGATTTAACTAACGATTTGAAAATCTATAAGTTGAAAATGTTCTCAGAATACAGAAAAAATACTTTTACCAGTAAAACTATCATTTATTGAAAATTTGTTAGTTAGACAGATCTTGTTAAAAGAAATGTATGATCATCTGAATATTAGGATAAATACTGTCCACTTTCATTGCTATGCATATTGCACCATTTGAAAACACATTGGATGTATACTAACAGACTGTACTAATTGGATAATTAATGTATTACTAATACATAGTTTGAATAGGTTAATATGCATATGGCATTGATTTCATGTTAACATATTAATGGTGAAGTGAACATGCTTTCCTTACAGATAATGAGCGATATTTTATTATTATTATTACTATTATTTCATTAGTACTGACTAATTAATAATTAATAATTAACAAATTGATAATTAACAAATAATTAACTAATCAATGATTATATCTTTTATTTTCCTTTTTTTCTTTTACTTTTTTTAGTTTAAATCTCAATTTTTTTCATTTACTTAGAAATTTGTTTCATTGAACATTTTATTACGTGCAAAACGAAAATAAAATGATGGAAAAGATGATGAAATTGAGTGGTGCAATTTTGTTTTTCGTATTTCCATCACATATAATTTTTTAGGATTCACACAGAGTCTGGTCCTAAAAAATGAGAGTATGTTTAAATCTAATTTTGTTTTACAAAAAATAGTGTATTGTTCTTCAAAGCAAAAACATTTTTTTTATAAAATGAGGCTACAAGTGTATTTCTAGCTTCAGCTGTATTCCTTTTCTAAAGGGAAAATAATATTTTTTGCTAATAATCACGTTTTTTTTAAAAAACTTTGTCATCAATGAGGCACGGGCTAACATAACTAAAATGAGCCAATCTCATTTCCAAGTCAATTGGACACTTTTTGGGGGGTCCCCTGTAAAAAAATTAAAATTGTTTTCTTCTTCTTATCACCCTAAAGGCCATATTAGATTCATATTCATATTTTTTTTTTGTTTTTATAATTATTATTTATTTGATAACCAGATATTATTATTTGATATTATTTTTTGATGATTATTATTTGATATTATTTATTTATCTAATTGGATTTGAATCTAATTTGATTTATTAGAATTACCAATTTTCTACTTTGTATATCTACTAATACAATCAATGAGCTTCTCCTTTTGGTTGAATCCTGTTTCGGGCCGTCGATGCAATTTTGGGACCATGAAGGTATTTTATTTTTTGAGAACGTAACAGGCTTTATTTAGATGAAGGCTTCCTCTGGTTTGAGATTGAAACGAAGTTATGTCACTTTCCGCAGTCCGAAGCGCAGCTTCAAAAGAGATAAGTATCAATACTTTCAACCCAAATGCAATTTCTGACGAAGCTTTTGTTCTTGGATCTGCTTCTGAAACCTAGCTCCAAAGAATAATGGTGCAAAAAGTGAGAAAATCCAAGAAACATCTTCTGAGAAACAGGTTCGTCATACTCCTCCTCTATATACAATTGTCTGTTCTTCAGACTGTAGCTGTAATTGTTCATTTTTTGAAGATAATCAGAGAAATGGTGCCTGTGTTCAAGGCTCATAATTCAAGAATTGCAGCCATCACCACAGAAAAAGCGTAAAACAATGCGTTTCGTAAAATCTGCAATGAACTACCATGTTCTCATATTTTTTTAAATGCCAATTTCCGAAAGTTTAGTAAAGTTATACTGAAGATATTCAAACATCCAAACATCGGTTAAACAAATAAAAAGGCTAGTCTGCTAGAAATAGTGAAAAATTGAGTTTGACAAAAAAAAGTGATAAAGACAGTTGGTTTGGTAGTATCTTGAACAAGGAGAAAGTTGTAGATATGAGATTATGTGTTGCGAATCTTAGTTATATGAATGAAGAATGCGGCAGATTCACCAAGAAAAATATGGAAGTTTTACTTGTTATACATGTAAAGTTAAAAAAAATAAAAACATGTTTACTGTGGAAAGGCCGTGTTACCGCCTATCTTTTGGCTCAGTATCATAAGTGATATATTTTTATCCTCTAACGCTGATTTCTTTTACGCACAAATATGCTTGCGCATTATAATTGTTGAATGTTTATTTTCCTTGCATTATTTCAATAACTATAGATTACTAATTTCATTCAAATCTGTCGCGTAGTTCTTGAGATAATCGACGAAATCTGAAAATACGTTTAATTTTGAGTATGAGTGTATTTTTTGTACTTAAACAAGCATAAATATCCAATTAATGTCAAAATATGTTGTCCGCTTGATAAAGTTAAAGCAAATAAGAATTTTAAACCACTAGTGGTTTTGATATTTTAAAAAATATTTCTATTAAATAAATATAATTTGAAAGCATGTGTCCTTATGCTTACATTACTTCTTCAAAGAAAAATGAAATTATCGTAAAATGAATATTTTGAATTTCGATGGCCGGATATTAGACTTATAGAATATAAAAATTATTTAATACCTCTGTATAATAATATAAAAATAGTTTTTTTTGGGTGGGGATGGATTGCAGTCAAACTGAGATAATCTCTAATTCAGACATTTGCTGTACTACTACAGCATGAGTCTTTTTTTTACTATTATTCTCAAAATTCTTATAGGAAAATGTTTTAGTCTTGGTTGATAATTGCATATATCGTGGACTTATCTAAAACTTCAAATATCTGCTCTGTTTTATGAATTTATTCAATTAATTTTTTTGTTGTTCTTTATTTTATTAGACGAGCATCTATTTAAATAAAAATCAAAATATAAAATAAATTATGTGTAATTCAGTTCAATTATTTAAAATTAAATTAGTTAATACATTTGAAGTAAAATAATAATTAATAAACTTTGCTTCAAAATTTCAAAATATTATTATAAATGCCTGATGATGATACCTTCTCAATAAATTAAAATTCATTTTCAACATTTATTTTACATTTTAAAACTATATAATAATGAAATATTCAAAATACAAGTTGACAAAAGAATTCCATTTACTAATTTTCTGAAGTCATTCTTGAAATAATATATATATATATAGTATATATATATATATTAATTTTATACTTTTTTAGCAACATAGATTCATTCTAGATTATTCCTTAAGTAATATCTCCTAAAATGAATAGTTTGATTTCTTAAATATAATTCCAAAAACTTTTAACTATTCTTCAAAGCATCTTTTAACTTTTAACTAATTAAATATCCGTCTCTTATTAACAGACTGTTTTAAAAGTAATCTTAAATTTTAAAAAAATGTACAAGGAGTTTTATCTCTTTACAGTTAACGAAACCATTTTTCTATTCATATTCTAAGAAAATTTCAAAATAAATCTCATTTCGACATTTTTTAAAACAAAACTCAGAATTAAAAAAAAATATCTTATTACATTTCAAATTCATTAAAATTCAATGAATTTTTCAGGACGACTACATTCTAGATTTTAATATAAGAAGAAGTGTTTTAATTTAAACTTCAATAACGAAGATCAATTTTAAAAAATAACTATTAAAAACCTATGTTAGATTTCAAATCCTCTGTGGAGTAGTACAAAAACATTCTTTCTTATTGTTCGAAAATATATTAATTCATATTTGTTGACTATTTTCAATGATTTCTTTTCTAAAAAATTGTTTTGAATCTAAACTTTGAATAACTAAAAAAATGAGTTAAAATACACACTAAAAAACATCATGTTTTGTAATTTTTATCTACCAGAGCATTATACAATAAAATAATAAACAATTTATAATTCACTTAATGAAATACATTCGAAATAAATGTTCATATTTAGTTTTTAAAAAGATTTCTTACGAGTATAATTTTTATACAAATGGTATATATGTTGAATTTAAGCACTAAACTTCATTGTTATTTTTATATCTTGATAGTATTCTTGTGATTTTATTGCGAAAAACAGCAACAGTTATTCGTAAAATGAAATCTACGCAAAAAATATACATTGATTAAATAAAATCAAACGTATGTAATTCTAAGGAAATATCAAAATTATTTCTATTTTTCCACCCATGAACTTTCATATAAAAATACTTTTTTTTAGTAACTTATTTATTTTTTATATCTAAGTTACTTTCGTTAATAAATAAATAATTTACTTATAAGCTTATTATTCCAAATGGGGACGAAAAATATTTAAATCTACATAGCATCTGTAAGATTTTAACTGAAGAGCTAGTCACAACATTTTGAAGATATCCGGTTTTCCAACATTATTTAACTCATGTCATATGATAAACAAGTACTAAAACCAAAAGATTTAATACCATTTATATAAAAATCATTTTCCCATTGAGATATTATGAAGAAGGAATCATACATTGATGTAATTTTGCAACCAATGCTACTATCTAAATTGGGATCAACTGAAAATTTCTGATGTAAGCATAAAATAGTAAACATGACTCTACAGTAAAAAAAAAAAAATAAAAAAAAAAAAAAAAAAAAAAAAAAAAAAAATAAAATAAATAAATAAAAAAATGCAGTGAAACTTTCATTTAACGAAATCTCATCATTACACCTAAACTTTTTCGTTATGAAAAAAATTTCATAAATAGAAATCGAATAAGTTATAAAATTTGTTTAATAAATCACACGTAAATTAAAAAATGCATATAACACGGAAACAATGAGAAAATAAACGTTAATTAGATATTTTTTCAAAGGTAATACACTATAAAAGCAAAGGTGACCGGCGACATGTGATTTTTGATGCTTTCTTAAATATCCAAAAATATATATGGGAAAATATCCTGAAACTCCAGGTTTGTAAGTAGAATAGTACAGGTCATGTATTTCAGAGAAATTTTTTTCCCGAAATCCAATAGCGAACCGTCAACAAATTAAAAACGAAGGAACCTCTTTGGATAACCTTGACAAAATTCATGTAGCAAAATCATTGAATCTGTTTATTATGATTAAGTGGATTTATTGTAATAAACGTCGTTTTTTTTATGTCGATAGCATGTATACTCGTAGAAGAATTAAGGTTTTCATAAAAACAGTTCCAAATTTTGTTAAGTTTTTTGCAAACAATTCGCAACATTTTCAATATAAAGATATATTCTTTTCGGAAAACAATAAAATGTGTTCAATTGTATGAAAGTACTATGTATATTCTTAGAGAAGTTAAGGATTTCATAAATCAGCCACGAATTTTGCCAAGTTTTTGGTTATAAACTGCTGAATTCTTATACATAAAAATGTTTATTTTTCAAAAAATATGACAAAAAACAATGTACATAATACTCTGTAATCAGAATTAAAAAATCATGAAAAATTCATTTTATTAAATGCAATTAAAAATTTTAATGCTCATAATGTGTTCGCTAATATATTCGCTAAATGTCTAAAGCAATTTGTGAAAATCTCAAAAACATAGCTTGAAATTTATGAAAGTTATTATCGATAGAATAACTTCAAAATCCGTTGCTTTCAAAAGGCAACAAAACAATTGGGGCTGTATCCATATAGAGTAGTACGTGCAATATTGTATATGCTATATTGGTACAAATTTATCGATATATATAGACAGCCTCTAATCTTTCTGCTACAAATTTAGAACAACAGATTTTCAACGTTTTCTGTCGACGATAATTTACGGAATTTTCAAGGTATGGTTTTGAGACTTTGGCTAAAGTTGCTCTATAGATTTATTTAACACAATATGCAAATAATATTTTGATTGCTGTCACGTATACGCACTGAAACATGGTTTAGTAAACCTACTCATTTTTCATATATTATTATTCCATTTTTATTACAGAACATTGTGTACAATGTTGTTTTTCATATTTTCAAAAAATAATACATTTTTTCATCTTAAGATCTTTTCAAATTAAAAGAAACACTTGGCGAAATTCGGGACTGTTTTTATAAAAACTTTTATTTTGTAAGACAATACATGCTATCCTCATAAAAATAAACGCAGTTCATTGCAATTTGCCACTTAATCAGAATCTACAGTTTGGAAGCTTTTGCTAGATTAGTTTTGAAAGGATTATGCAGAAAAATGTCAGTGTTTTTAAATTTTTTGACGTCTACTATGGGGGTTACAGTGAAAGAAATCTTCGCAAAAATATATGACCTACACTGTTCTGTTTACAAGATTGAAATTTCAGGATATTTTTTTTATTTTTCTATAAATGTTTAACAAAGCATCTAAATTCGCAAGAGAACGGCCACCTTTGGCCTTATAATACATATGCTACCATTAATTTGATCCGTTTAATCAAATTATCGGTATTTTTTGCGTTTAATCAGATTACAAGAAACATTATTATTAGTATTAACATTACGATAACATTACTATCATTATTTACTATAATTATTGATAGTAAGCGTCTATTAATACTAATCAAAAAACAAATCCCTCTGTCTCTGTGTGTGTATGTTTCTACAATGTCTGGCAAAATCTACGGCACGTTATGAATCTCAATTTTTTATGAAGTTAGTCCACTGTCTCTCCTGAAATTCAGAATTTTTATTTGTTGATTAGTTTCCGAGATATTAATCACAAAGCACTACTCACTCTCATCAAAATGTCCATTCTTTGAAACACAGGGAACGAAATATGTTTGTGTGCTTGCACATGTGCACAAACACATTTACGCTTTAAAGCGAAGGGCCTTTTTTCGAGATTATTTCTATTTTTGAGTCATTTTGTTTAAATCCGAATTAGCCAAACCGCTCAGCACAGTTAAACGTGAAAGCCATATTTCAAACAATCGTACTTTAAGATATTAAATGCTATAGCCATTTCGAAAATGAAACCTTGAAGTAATCTTTAAAAAAAGTTTTAAAAAATTAAAAAAGTCTTTTCTTCAAAAAACATTTCTCCCCTTATGTCAGCGCCTCTCAATGAAGCATTTTTAGAGATATACACAAAATAGAAACATGCTTTTAAAACTGAAACGTTCTTTTAATCGATGATGTAATCGGTTTTAAAAAATATGTATTTTAACTTTTTCAAATACACTTGCAAAAGGAAATCACTTTCTGTCTCACAGAGAAGGATAATTTTTCGACGCTAAAAGTATCTAAACGTACAAATTTCAACACAATCTTGTCGAAACATCTCAATAGACCAGATTTACACCCCCTACAAAATTTTAGAAACGTTCGGATGGGTAGAAATATTTTTTACAAAATAAAATATGCGAAAAAGTTAAACAAATCAATAAAAATTAGATAGCTTCCGCGCAGTTTTACCCCTCAAGGGAGCAATTTTATAGTTAACGACAAATCAAAAATATATTATTAAAACTAAAACCTTTTATAATCTATAGTGCAATCAGGTTTTAAAAATATCAGATTTAACCTTTTCAAATACACCTGCAAACCTTCGCGACTCATGGAGACTGTATTTTTTCTACGGTAAAAGCAACTAAATGTTCATATTTTAAAACAGTTTTTTCCAAATATTTCAATAAATGAGATTTAGATCACTTATAAAACTTTTGAAACGTCAGGATGGAAAGAAATTTTTTTTATAAAATAAAATTTGGAAAATATCTACGAAATCAGTGAAACCCCGAATGTTCCTTAGCGATGTAGTTTGCTTTGGTACTCATAGACTCCAAAAATCAAACTAAATAAATACATGAAAATATACAAAAGAGTATAATCTTTCAATTCAATATCTTTTCGCGGTTTTTCCATTTTAAAATATAAATTATCTCAAAATGGACTTAAAAAAATAAAATCATACAAGTTTGAGTTCCATTTAATTGTCACTTGGAAAAAAGATAACACATATGAAATTTGAATAGTATCACGGTTGCCGGACAGGTCAGCTAGTTATTAATAGTAAACAAAAGATATCCAAATAAACCGGATTTAATATGATGATTTTATGAGAATTTATCTAATTAATCGACTATTATTAATATTTTCCTTACAAGGATTATAAATATAATAAACTTCAACTCTGTTAGCTTGAGATTTTTAATTAGTATGCTTTTTATCTAAATATTTAATCGTAAAATAATGCATTTTAAAAAGCTGTATAATTTATATTTTGAATATTTCAGTGTTTAAAATTTTTACCTAATTCATTCAATAAAAAACTCTCTAATCTTTGGCGTCTTGTAAATAGAATACTTCTTTTGATTGAATTTTACTACCTCTTAAAAATTATTTTTGTTATTCTGTCAAACTGTTATGGTAGTACATATTTTTGTACAGTCATATCTGTAAATAAACTTTATTTATCAAATTGTCCGAACTTAATGGGTAATTATTAATAACAGTTGGTAAATTTTAATTATAAGCAACATGTATCAAATTTACCAAAGACGCGATTATTATTCATAATAACCGGTTGTTATAAATAATTACCGATTTTATGTAATTTACCGTAACATATGCACATATAAACCTCTACGTTATGTTAATAGAGGTATGTATTTGTATATAGATATATGTATTGATATACATACATAACTATACATAAATAAATGTATAGTTATGTATGAAATAAATTATTTATACACATATAAATAAATATATATTTTCATACACGCACACACACACACATATATATATATATCGTTCAAAAGTTTTAATCTGGGACAATAAAGGTATTTGAGAGAAATCAACTGCATTGACAAATTTAAAACTTTTGAAGTCTTTTTGTTGATGTTGTTGTTGTTTGCGAGCTTACATCAAAAAAGATTTGTTTCCTTTAAATCTCTTTCCTTTTTAGATACAACTTCCTGTGCTTTAAAAAGTTTCTCAAGTATAACAATGCAGTACGCCATGCTTTTACACAATTGTAGTTACTTTTTCTTTAAAGTAAATACTTCACGTATATTCTAGAGTAAAACCAAATAATTTGACATCAAATTTAAACGAATCTATTTGTAAAGACGAAATATTTACAAAATAGTTAAACTACACTTTAAAAAGTTTTTCAGAATAGGAAAGCTGATTTCTTATTTATTTGTAATTGTTATATTTTATTTATTCATATTCAAGAAATAACCATTGAATTAAGCACAAAGTAACTTATTTTAGATTTCTCTATTAACGTTACTGGGTATTTTTTTTATTTCACACAAATACACATGTATATAAATATATATATATTTATATATGTACTTCATATATTTTATAAATGCCTGTTATTAAAATAATTATTAAATGTACTGCAAATTCTAAATATAACTTTATGGACAATAATCAATTATTAGGAAAGAAAATTTCATTTTTTATGCATTCTTTGAAGAAAATAAAAATAATTTATATATGTTACAGGCCAAACCCGATTTTAGGCCAAACTAGATTGGCCTAGTCCAAACTAGTCTATCCTAACGCCCATCGGATAAACTAGTTTTTCCTAGGCCAAACTGGTCCATCCTAACGCCCATCGGATAAACTAGTTTTTCCTAGGCCAAACTAGTCTATCCGAACGCTCATCGGATAAACTAGTTTTTCCTAGGCCAAACTAGTCTATCCGAACGCCCATCGGATAAACTAGATTTTCCTAGGCCAAACTAGTTTGGCCGAACGGTCATTAGGATGAACTAGTTTAGCCTGCTATTTAGTGGTTTGAACTAGTTTATCCTAGGCCGAACTAGATTGTCCTAGGCCGAACTAGATTGTCCTATGCCAATTCAATTTTGCGTGATTTTAGTGAATTTAAAGACCGCCACGGCGCCAACTTTCTTATTTTGATCTAATTTAGCCTAGGCCGATGCAATTCGACGCGATTTTAGCTCACAGACTATCAAAGCCTGAGAGCTAATGTGCTCGCAGATTCTGTGTGTGTGTGTGTATGTAACCATGTACGTACATACTTATGTACGTACGTATGTAGAATTAATATAACGGACTAATGTGTAACTAATATAACGCGAGCACTCTGGTGTTGGAATTTGGACGCGATTTATTTCAAGCCAGCCGGCTTCGCCCGCTATCGGGCCCCTTCTTTTATATAAAATCTTGAAACGGACGTATGTTGAAGCGAACGAACTTCGAAGTGAAAAAAATATGATGATAAATATTTAAGAAAAAGGATTTTTCATCGAAATACCACTATTTTCTAATGGTAATTTTTGTAAAAATGTTATATTCTTGCTGGAACTTTTTGAAGCTTTATGATAGTTTTTCGCATATGATATAATAAAAAAAAAAAAAAAGAGTTACATTTCGGCGTGATAGAGGATGTGGTTGCGAACAAAATCAGGAAACATAATGGAAATTCTATGTTTTAAAGCACCGCGACCTCAAGTAACACATCTACTAATATGTTGTTTAACGGAGTTTCATTCAAATACAGTTTTGTTAATAATAGAGTACGCTCCCTGGTGTTGGAATGAGGAACTAATATAACGTGGCTTAGTTAAAACTTGCTGGCTTCGCCCGCTATCGGACTGGCGTGGGCAGCGGGGATATGGTTCGAATTTCGTTCGCTTCGAGGTTCTTTCGAAAAGAAGGGTTACATTCGGTGGTGCGTGCTCAGCATGCTTGCTACGATTTAAATTTTGTTCGCTTCGAAGTTCATTCGAAAAGGAAGAGCGCATTCGGCAGTACGCGTGCAGCACACTTGCGGCACACCTGCTATACGCTGCCGCAGTCTGTGGGGACGCGGCTGAAGAACTAATGCACAAAATTTAATAAAAAATTATATTCAGGTAGTCTCTGATCTAAATTGATGCTGATTAGTTTTTGGTGTAAATCGTTCATCAGGTGGAGTACTGTTTGGCATTTTTTACGATTTACGCAGCAGCTTTATCTTAATAGCTAATACAATCAAATTTCCATCGAACTTTAGATACAGTTCGTCCATGACATGAGTTGGTGTTGCTTTTATTTTGAAGTAAATCACTCAACAGGGCAATGATATGCTGCATTTTTCACAATTTTCACAATAGCTGTATTTCAAGAACTAATAGACGGAATTTAATAAAAATTTATATTCAGATAGTCCCTGATATAAATCGATACTGATTACTTTTTCATGTAAATAGTTCTACAGATGGCGCTTCTAAAGTGCGTTTTTACTGATTTGCATTAACACTATTTCAATAAATAATTTACGGATTTTCATCAAACTTCCGAATCAGTAAATCCGTGATATGAACTAAATCTTTTTGCGTATTCGTGTTAATTGCTCAATAGGTGGCGCTGTTGTGCTCAATTTTCCCGATTCCTGAAATAGTTTTGTTGCAAGAATTAATGCACGAATTTTCATCAAACTTTAGATCAGTAAGTCCCTGATATAAATTAGTATTCTGTAGTTAAATTTCTTGAAAGGTAGCGTCGCTATACGGTATTATTAGTGATTATTGCAATAGCTCTATCTCAGGATCTAATGCATGGATTTTCATGAAACTCCAGATTCTGTAGTCCTTGATATAAAAAAGTACAAAAGTACTTTTTAGTTTTTGGAGTAAATCGTGCAACAGGTGGCGCTGCTATGTGGCACTATTCATGATTATCGCAATATCTCAAGAAGAAATGCACGGATTTTCATCAAATTTCAAATTCAGTTAGTCCCTGATATAAATTAATATTCTTTTGTTTTTAGAGTAAATGGATCAATAGGTAGCGCTTCTATCCAGTTTTTTTATGACTTCTGCGATAATTCAAATATCTGAAATAGTACTAATACAAAAATTTTCATCAAATTTCAGCTTGAATTAGAATTTGAAAGATGTTGTTACGGATTTTTCAAAAAGTTCCGGCAAGAATTTAACATTTTTACAAAAATTTCTATTAGAAAATAGTGGTATTTCGATGCGGAATCCTTTTTCTTAAGTATTTATCATCATGTTTCTTTCTTTTCGATTCAACATTCTTAAGTACCTAAATCGCGTTGTATTAGTTCCAAATTCCAACACCAGGGTGCTCACATTAGTTCCACATTCCATCCCCAGGGAGCGCAGCTTATTACTAACAAAACTGTATCTTAATAAAACTCCGTTAAAGAATCTATCAGTAGATATGTTACTCGATGTCGCGGTGCTTCAAAACAAGAATTTGAGATTTTTGAAAAAATCACTATTCTTCAATAGTGGCATTAAATGCGAAATATATTTTTATAAATTTATATCATATGTCATAAACTATCTTACAGTTTCAAATAGATCAACCTAGAATTTCCGTTATATTTCCTGATTTTGTTTGCCCCCCCCCCTCTTTCCCTTTCGTAATGGGACTTTTTATACAATTTTTTATCACATGTTATAAACTATCACAAAGTTTCAACAATTCCAACAAGAATTTAACATTTTTACAAAAATTACTAATAGAAAATAGTGGTATTTGACGCGGCATCTTTTTTCTTAAATATTTAACATCATGTTATATTATGTTTCAAAAAGTTTCACAAAATTGGTAATATTTAATTAGCCGCTAAAACTTAAAAAAACGCTGAGCTTTTTAAAAAAAATCTAGCGTCCCCTTACTCTACCTCCCCGCCGTATCCTAAATTTCAAGTGTCATGCTTTATTTAAGCTTTTTCTTATTTTTAAAAGGATTCGGATATTTAATTTTTTAATATGAACAATTTCGCGTGAAGTGATGTGTGTGAAAACCAATATCTGTTACGAATTAAAAATCTTTTCATAAAACCAAAAGTTTCTATCCGATTGAAAAAATAATCCGCTCTATCTTTATATTTAAACTCAGAACCCCCAAAATTAATCAGGTAAACGCCTTATCAGAAGAAACCTACATCCAAAATTTGAAACAAATCGGTAAATTATCCCTGAAAAATCTATTTATATAAATTAAGAGTGTTACCACCCATTCCTCCTTTCTTTATATGTAAACAATGAACACCCACAATTAATCATGGATGTACCTTATCAAACTGATATTGTACCTAAATTTTTAATACTTTTGCATGAAAACTGACTTAACGAAATTAAGGAGTGGGGGGGGGGGTGCGGTTTAGCCTTTTGTTCCCCTTCCCTTATTCTTATCCAATGAACCCCTGAAACTAATCACAAAAGTTCGTTATCAGGATAAATCTATGTCCAAATTTTGAAGCAAATTGGATATTTCTGTCAGGAGTTATCGCATTACGTACATACGTACGTACATGCGTACATACATACGTACATGGTTACATACAAACACACAGAATCTGCGAGCACATTAGCTCTCATACTTTGATAGTCTGTGAGCTAAAATCGCGTCAAACTGCATTGGCCTAGGCTAAATTAGATCAAAACTAGAAAGTTGGCACCGTGGCGGTCTTTAGATTAAAAAAAATCACGCCAAATTGAATTGGCCTAGGACAATCTAGTTCGGCCTAGGATAAACTAATTCAAACCAATGAATAGCAGGCTAAACTAGTTCATCCTAATGACCGTTCGGCCAAACTAGTTTGGCCTAGGAAAATCTAGTTTATCCGATGGGCGTTCGGATAGACTAGTTTGGCCTAGGAAAAACTAGTTTATCCGATGGGCATTCGGATAGACTAGTTTGGCCTAGGAAAAACTAGTTTATCCGATGGGCGTTAGGATAGACTAGTTTGGCCTAGGAAAAACTAGTTTATCCGATGGGCGTTAGGATAGACTAGTTTGGACTAGGCCAATCTAGTTTGGCCTAAAATCGGGTTTGGCCTGTAACATATATATCAAAAAGTAGAATGTCCAAGTATTATCCATGTATGTTGTTGTGTGTACTTTTCTGTTGTGATGTTCCCGCTTGTAAAATATAAATTATTGTAACAAAACACACCCTGAAGTCTTTTTTATAAAGGTCAAAATCACAAACTAAGGACTACTATTATTTTATTTATAACTTAGATACGTTTTGCGAACAGAAAACAAAACTCATTTGATTATTTTAATTCACTTTGATTATTTTAAAACCCAATTAATTCAACGAGTGTTAAAATAAAATAAAAATAGTCTTGTTCGATTATGCAAAAATAAATAAATTTCTGGTTCTTCTATTAATCGAACATGCACTTCTGATGTTAAATTTCGATGACCAGATATTTGTTTAAAGGTATGATCTTTAAGCCGACAAAGTAAAAACTCTTAAGAGGTGTCCATTCAAATGCCCTTAAATGATTTCCCTATCGATCTTTCCTTTTTTTCTCCAGTTCCCTTCTCATTTTGTTTTTTTTATTATCAAATATATAAGTTTTTTTTCTCAGGTGAAACCAAATCAAAATTAGCCAGTATTGTTTTAGTAATTTTGGCCATTGTTGTACTTGAGGTATAAGTTAAATAGTAAAAGTTAATTTTATTGCGTGCGTACGATATTATTAAAAGCAATTCAAATTTATAGATTTGTTCTGATCTATATTGCGTGTGTGTTCATTTCATATAAAATATGCTTAATTAAAATAAATATGAATAATATTAACATCAATACCGATTTTGAAAAGAAATTTTCATAGTACAATTTCTTAGAAAATCCAATATATTTTTCATTTTACTCCAATTTTCGACGTCAGATGGATGCGGTTAAATATTGAAGGAAATTGATGAAATTTTAGTAGGTTTTTACTGACTCATTATGTAACATTCTCACTGCATGCTAATAAAAAATTTTGAAGAATTTTCAAAATATATTTTTTTACAAAAAACGCTTTTTCTCTTTTTTCTGTCTTTACATGTTAGAGGGGCACGTTTAAATATTAAGCTATACTAATGAAACTTTTTGTGAGTTCAAACTGAACCAGCACAAAACTTTTGGCGCACTATTTAAAAATCAAATAGAACAAAATAAATTTATTCCAACTTAATGTCCATCCAGTTTACATTGTGAAAACGCATAACTACAATCCGGTTTTCAAATAAACACGTGTGATTCCGTAACTGTAACTGCCGAATATCTTGTCAAAAGTTCTGTGTCCTGTGCATTTGTTCAAAAGTTCTTCTAATGCATTTCATGTTATTCCTTTTAAACCAATGGCATTTTGCTGATTATTTTTATACGTAGAAATGACAGCATGTGATACTTAGATTCACAGAAATAGCTATTAAATGATGGGTTTAGATTGCTTTACGCTTTCTCAGCTATGTGATGTAGTTTTCTTTGATCTCGTAGCTTTTGCTACAGAATATTGCTGTCCGATGGTAATCAAGCTAACGCCTAAATATTTTTAATCATGTACATTATTTTTCTTTAAATGCATGTATAATGTACCACAAAGAGGTTAACATAAATGAGAAAACAATCCAAGCTAATAATAGTATTACATTTTTCTACTGCCATTTATTTTTTATCTTTAAATTCACATCGCCTGGTATTTTGAAAATTTTTTACTACTTTTATGTTTGACAGAAAGTACTAACTCATAATTTTATTAAATAAATGAATTATTTTGATCTGCTTCTGTTTTTAAGAGATGGCAGCAAGAAAAAAAATAAAGTTCCCTTTTAAATTATCTTTTCAGGATTTTAAAATTATTATCTCAGCGTATAATCATACGCTATTAATATCAAACTATTAAATAACACATGAGATTTTTTTTTATCTTACATGTTTTAATTTTATATTAATGTTTTTTTCTAAGCTGGAGTTTAAAAGATTTTTTTATTCCAACAGTCACCGAAGCACCGAGCCACAGCAAGCATTAATAATTTACATTATTGTTTATTTTCGGTGAGTTGTTTGATTCTTAATTAACTCCATTTTTTTAAAACTATTAAATACATTTTAACAATAAATATATACATATAGTATGTATATATACGGGGTGATTTAAAATAATGTGGACACAATGATATGACAAATCAAGCATACAACAAGGATAAAAAATCACATAGGAACATTAGGGTCGCAAACTATTTATTGAGTCACAAATACAGGGTGTTTCATTCTAGCTACACTTGGTTTGAAAGTAATTATTTCAAGGAAAATATAAATATTGTAATGAAAATGCAATGATATGTACCTTATTTTGCGTGAAATGTGATAACGTTACGAAAAATCTGTAAAAACAAATTGCTAAAGCAATTGATGATACCGTATAAGTTGATTATCAGAGTCCAAAATGTGAGGTGCCGAGAACATAATGCTGGTGCGCATAATGCAAATTTCTAACAATTTTGGTTTTATCACATTTAAAACAAAAGTGAGAATATCTCTTAAATGTTTTATTATAATATACTTCTGTTTACTGAAATTTATTACCGTCAACCCAAATTCAGTTAGGGTGAAACATTCTGTATTTGCGACTCAATAAGTGATTTGCGGCCCTATGTTCCTGTGTGATTTTTTATCCTTGTTGTATGCCTGATTTGTCATATCAATTTGTCCACATTTTTTAATCACCCTGTATATATATATATATATGTGTATGTGTGTGTGTGTGCGTCATTGTTACATGCAGCGGAAAAACACAGAGTATCTAAAACCTAATTTAGTAAGTTATAAATAAATTTTAAAACCATGTTGCATTAGTGAAAAAATAAAAATTGTAATAAATATTAAATCTTATTTTACGCTCTTTTTAATTTTAAAACAAATTATTGACATTGTCACAAAATACTACTAATAAAATAGTTTGATTATGTATTGATAGATAATTATTTTTAGATATGTATGTTGAATAAAAAACCTTTTAATGTATAAAATTGTGATTATAACAGTAAACATAAAATAATTTTTAAATTAAATAATTTAATCTGTTATAGATCAATTAAATCTTGATTTGTTACGGTAAACAAATAGAACTTCAGTTTTCGCTTTTGAAAATAGTTTTCTACAGTTAAATTTCGTTAAAGAATTCAAACAATTACAGTAATGAATTCAATTTAAGAACTTGAGAAACTAAAAATTTCTTTGCGATAGAAAATGTAATTTTCTAATCAAAATGTTGTAGAAATTGTAATATAATGAAAATGAAAACTTCCTTTTAACCTTTTCTAGAATACGTTTTTTATTTAGTTGTTTAGTTTGTTATAATTATGCACTGTTATGCTTTCGTTTATACATTATCTTCACGTTTTATATTAGTTTTTAAATACTTGGGATAATGTAAGTCTACAGATTAAATGTAAAATACATTCCATTTCACTGTAAAAAATGATTAAAATAAACTTTATCTTAAAAAAAAAACATAAACGTATTTGTCTGTAGTTACAATTTTAATTAAATAAAAAATTACGATAGACACGTCTGAGTCATTCGCTTGATCATTTGTCCTGAGAAACGTGCGGAACGAAAAGATACGATATTTAGTGAAAAAAAATTTAATTAAAAATATTTTGCAAGGGAAACGCGATGTTTCAAAAGCGGGAGTATCGCCCTTATGTTCTAGGCCTTTGTGCTATTGATCCTGAATACACTTTCATGCAAAGTATCTGGGAAGCACCACCTATATGGAATACATGTCGTGTCACTCTTCACAGATCAGTCTGGGCTTCGGACTTCGCACTGCCCAGAGCATGCCACGAAGCCTTCTTCACAAACGAGTAACTAAAAGCCAAAATCGACAGACCTCATCTCTCAACACTTAAGTATTCAAACTGTTCCTTCGCTTAGTTTCCTACCTGATCATCTCGCCGACCCACATAAATTGAATGCCTACAAAGTCGTTGCGCACACGAGCCAGATGCCAAGTATCCCCGAGGAAGGTTGCTTAATAAATGAACCTTTAAATCAATTTCTCTGATAAAGAAATACATTTGGGGTTCAACTAGAAAGAGAAGCCAGGCACACTGAAGGACAAGGAAATACCTTCCTAACTGCATAGTGATAGCTTCGTTCATTAGATTCTCAGGATTTTTTTCACCTACGCTCCTGAATAGAACCGACATTCGGGCGGCACTTAGGACACATGCTGCGTACCGACGTAAGAGCATAGACTAGATGTCCATACTGCAGCGCGAAAGGTCCGGGAAGTCCCATCCTGACGGCACAGACGCAGCCTCATTTAAGTTGTTTCATGCAATCCTCCCCCCGAACCAGATGAAAATATTAGTTCACGTGGGGGTTCCGAAAGATCAGACTAGATTAGCGACCGCAGGAAATCACGGAAATTTCCACTTCGATAGGATAGACCCCGCCTCGAAAATAGGTTGAGCTTCCAAAACTTCGCGCACCCCGCAGAACTCCCCGCCTTTCAGCCGAAGAACTGAACGAGACCAGACAACTCCCCCGTCTCCCAGAAATGTAGCTAACATTCCCCGTGATTCCAGACCACGAGTGTCCCTTCCCCATGCAATTGTGACTACTACTAGAGAACGAAGAAGCCTCTTGCAACAGTGGAGGACAAAGAAACTCCCTCCACAAACGTCCGAAGTGACTCTTGGCTTGAAAATTAGTAAATTGAAATTATTTAGAAACACAGCAAGATTTCAATCACTGGACACAAAAATCTCCAGTAGCACACAGATGCAGAAGAACTGAATCGGGCTCAGATTTCATTTGTTACTGAATTAGTAGATGAGCGTCCAGCCCGATTCTTTGCGGGAGAGATCCTGCAATACAGCACAAAATTAATTAAATATTAGAAAATATCAATTTCTCATGTAAACTTTGTGTTCAGACGGCAAATCTGGTCAATTCAACAGCTTTAGATGTTATTGGTTACTGATTTTTAAATACTTTTTGAAATACTCTTTTCTAAGATACATTTTTCTGAACTCTTTCAAGGGAGGTTAGGAAGCATCTGCCGGGCTTAGAATGTATTTTTGGATAGATGCTGACCAAGTCTCTATGAACAGTTAACGTGCTTAGTACAGTTATTCGAATATGAATATTTAAAAAAAATCTGGTTTCACTTCATGATTTACTATTTTCGAGTCATTTTCATGGTCAAAAAGTTACCAAATTTAAATACGTCTATAGTTAAAAACAAAAGAAACATTAATGCGGAAGAATACTCCGATAAACATTTTAAACGTCCCAGATTGTTGCAACTGCTTTCTGCTTAAGAAAATTATATGTATTATGTAGCTGTGAAAAAACAAAAACATAAATAAAGTTTAAAATTACAATTAAATGGATAAAATAGATAAATAGAAACAACAGTACTTTCAAAATAATACACTCACTTCTAAAAGGTAACCACGAAGATTTAACACTAGAACCGCGGAGCGGGTCAATTTGACCCAAATCGATATTTAATTTCTCGCCGTGCGAAAAGTATTCATCGAAAAAACGATTCCTTTTCTGACTTTTAATATTTTAAGGTAAGCAACAACTTTTTGTATTTAATAGCGAATAGCATAAATAATTTTTGAGTTATAATCATGTATACCTAGAACCGCGAAGCGGGTCAATTTGACCCGTAATAAGTTTTTACACATAAATGACAAAATAGAGATGCATTTTTTCAGAAATAATGATAAATAATATCTGTCGCACTTGTAATAACGTTAAGGTGCCACTCACGCGCCAGCGCGTGATGTGGGGTAACGTCCAATAGCCAGTCACGGGCTGGCGCGGGAAAATCTGTCACTGATTCTTTGCTATGAAAAGTAAACCGGCTTCTGGGAAAAACCCACTTCTACAGTGCGGCATTAACTATAATCACATCTTCACGTAAGCGGCAGCGAACGTGTTAATAGGCAGAATCGGAAGGGGGAGAATGTGAAAATTTTCAATCAAGATTTTATATTCTTGATGTGAAGAGTGGGTGATTGCAGAAAAAAAATTACAACAAATATTTAGAAGTAGCATTGAATTTACTTTTATAAAGCATTTATTAAAAGTTAAAATAAGATTTCGATGTTTTTATATTATCGCCAAAGAAGCTTTGGAATGTTAGCAACTATTATCTGAAAATTACTGAGAATGCAAATTATTGAGGATGATAATCTGCCTATAAAAGAAGAAAAATAAATTCTGGTGATGAAAATGAAAGTGACGATGATTCTGCTTATACTATTAATATTGTTGTACTTTTTCATTGGAGTATAAATGAAAATTTATCAGTATTGAACGAAAGTTTGTGATATTTATCAGAAAAAAATCGGATATAAAAAACAGAATTAAGAATTTGAACAAAGTTGACAAAATTTAAATTTTATACTCATGAAAATTTGAAAAATAAATAAACAATAACTTGCACATTCACACCTGCAAGACTAACTATTTAAAAGGGCCTAACATAAGCGTAGACGAGCACTTATTTCTTTCAAAATCTGCTAGTAGGTTTATTCATTATATGTATATCAAAACCAGATAAATTGCAAATAACACAGAAACTGTAAATCGTCCAAGACGAGAAATACAAAATGTCAAAATCGAAATTGCATACGACGAAATTGCATATCTCATTTACACATCAGCATAAATATTTACCAAGGAGAAAAGTGTAAAATTGTTTTGTTGCTTTGCAGTCTACATCTAACTGTTGAAATTTTAAATAATTCTAAAAAATACTTAAGGCACGTTTTTACAACAATGCAATTAAATTCAATGTAACTGTATGATTACCCCGATGACAGGAAGTCTACTTATGTCAAGGTTATTTCTTACAGGAAGCCAATGAATGCAATTTATAATATTTTGTATTTTGCTGTTATCAATGCTTGGATTTTACGCAAACCTGTAACATCAAGATCTATTAGTATACATCAATTTCTTCAAAACTTAGTTGAGGACGTACAAAAATAGTTTGTTACTTCTTGCGAACTTCTCCCCTCTACATACCCCCACCCCCCCCAAAAAATAATAAATAAAATAAATAAATAAATCATTTGCGTAAGAAGAAAAACTAAAAATTGTGAAAAACACAAACTAAGCATAAAAGGGTTTGTTATCATAACTAAAAATAATGAAAATTAAATTAAATATAATTGTTCAAAATATAATGTACCCACACGTTTTTGATAAACGTGCGAAATCTTTAACCATGTTTTTCAAGCAATGCATACAATAAATTGGATAAGATAAATCAGTAAGTAACTTGTATTTTTTATATTTATAAAAATTGTTCTTAGATTTTATATCTAAACTCATTTAAATGGAATAGTCTATTTTTAATATTTACTAAGTCCAAGTTTATTCATGATAAAAATATATGTTCAATATTTATTCAATATATTTTCATCATACTGAATGAAATGTAATCTTGAATAATAGCATTTTCTGAAATGTAGGATATTTCTGCTGACTTTGTGTAAAATACAATGTAAATATTAAAGAATATTGATTATTGTAATAAAATATAATCTTTTAACTAATCAAATTAAGTATTTGGGCATATTTATAAATGCTTTTCCACCCCGGGTCAAATTGACCCGCTCCGCGGTTCTAGGTATACCGAAAGTCCCGCGGTTCTAGTGTTAAAATGTAAAAAAATCAACAAATACTGTATTGATTGACACAAATTTCGGCAGGAAAGTAGCATATATATTTATGCATAAATTATCTTATAATAACGCATATCTGTAAAGCGCTCACAACATCTAGTAATAAACTGTTCGCAGACAAAAGAGTATCTTATAGTTCAATCTGCAAAATTCTACAATTACTTTATAAAAATGGATATTAGCTTATATACAACTACAAAATTGTCCTAAACTTTTGGTGGTTGAAGTTGGAAAATTTATCATTAGGATAAATAAAAACAATTTATTTAAGGAGATTTCAATTCATCATTATTCATTAAAACGACAGGTGCTTTGTTCCTTATAGTAACACATATCAGTAAAGCAACATCTGATAATTAACAGTGCTCAGACAAAAAACTGTCATATAGTGCAATATCCAAAAATTCATAATTACTTTATCAAATAAATATTTAGTCCAGGCATTTGGTGCTCAAAAAAGACAAATGCATGCAAGTTTTGGTGGTTTTGATATTTGGTTTCTTTATGTTTTTTGGGTGGCTGAACATGAATCTGGAATTATCCAACAAAATTTATTCCAGAAAACACGTTTTTTTTGGGGGGGGGGCAAAAAACGTGCAAAAAACATGACTTGTTTTTGTTTTTTCTAAAATACTTCAAAGTTATGCATTTTACGTAAAAGTCCTCGGTACATAAATTAAAGAGGACAAAGTTTTCAACATTTTACGTAATAAAAGTTTTTTTTCTCTCATCAATAATTTTTCCGTGACATTGCCGCAAAAATGTGTGTGAAAAACAAATAATTCTGAAAAACGCTAATTGCGGCAATGTAACGTCGATGAAACGTGAAAAACAACTATTCTACGCAAATTTTGACCACTTAATAATGTTAAATATAGTATTGTTGACTACATTTTATAAATCTGTTGCTCATTGTTTCCTTCATAACTAAAAAATAAATAACAGGAAAGGAAATTCATGCGTTAAACATGCAAACTACAGAAATCACATTCTCGGACATTATCATTCATACGCATCCATGTATCCAATTTTTGCGTGGCCCTCTATTTCATTTTATCTATATTCTGCAAATATTTTTTAGTAAATTGAATGTAATTCAGGATAAAAATGCATAACTTATTTAAAAACTTCCTTTAAGTAATTTACTTTCATATTCAGTAGCGTTTGCGAGCTCTTTTGGATTGCCCTGTTAATAGGCAGAATCGGAAGGGGGAGAATGTGAAAATTTTCAATCAAGATTTTATATTCTTGATGTGAAGAGTGGGTGATTGCAGAAAAAAAATTACAACAAATATTTAGAAGTAGCATTGAATTTACTTTTATAAAGCATTTATTAAAAGTTAAAATAAGATTTCGATGTTTTTATATTATCGCCAAAGAAGCTTTGGAATGTTAGCAACTATTATCTGAAAATTACTGAGAATGCAAATTATTGAGGATGATAATCTGCCTATAAAAGAAGAAAAATAAATTCTGGTGATGAAAATGAAAGTGACGATGATTCTGCTTATACTATTAATATTGTTGTACTTTTTCATTGGAGTATAAATGAAAATTTATCAGTATTGAACGAAAGTTTGTGATATTTATCAGAAAAAAATCGGATATAAAAAACAGAATTAAGAATTTGAACAAAGTTGACAAAATTTAAATTTTATACTCATGAAAATTTGAAAAATAAATAAACAATAACTTGCACATTCACACCTGCAAGACTAACTATTTAAAAGGGCCTAACATAAGCGTAGACGAGCACTTATTTCTTTCAAAATCTGCTAGTAGGTTTATTCATTATATGTATATCAAAACCAGATAAATTGCAAATAACACAGAAACTGTAAATCGTCCAAGACGAGAAATACAAAATGTCAAAATCGAAATTGCATACGACGAAATTGCATAGCTCATTTACACATCAGCATAAATATTTACCAAGGAGAAAAGTGTAAAATTGTTTTGTTGCTTTGCAGTCTACATCTAACTGTTGAAATTTTAAATAATTCTAAAAAATACTTAAGGCACGTTTTTACAACAATGCAATTAAATTCAATGTAACTGTATGATTACCCCGATGACAGGAAGTCTACTTATGTCAAGGTTATTTCTTACAGGAAGCCAATGAATGCAATTTATAATATTTTGTATTTTGCTGTTATCAATGCTTGGATTTTACGCAAACCTGTAACATCAAGATCTATTAGTATACATCAATTTCTTCAAAACTTAGTTGAGGACGTACAAAAATAGTTTGTTACTTCTTGCGAACTTCTCCCCTCTACATACCCCCACCCCCCCAAAAAAATAATAAATAAAATAAATAAATAAATCATTTGCGTAAGAAGAAAAACTAAAAATTGTGAAAAACACAAACTAAGCATAAAAGGGTTTGTTATCATAACTAAAAATAATGAAAATTAAATTAAATATAATTGTTCAAAATATAATGTACCCACACGTTTTTGATAAACGTGCGAAATCTTTAACCATGTTTTTCAAGCAATGCATACAATAAATTGGATAAGATAAATCAGTAAGTAACTTGTATTTTTTATATTTATAAAAATTGTTCTTAGATTTTATATCTAAACTCATTTAAATGGAATAGTCTATTTTTAATATTTACTAAGTCCAAGTTTATTCATGATAAAAATATATGTTCAATATTTATTCAATATATTTTCATCATACTGAATGAAATGTAATCTTGAATAATAGCATTTTCTGAAATGTAGGATATTTCTGCTGACTTTGTGTAAAATACAATGTAAATATTAAAGAATATTGATTATTGTAATAAAATATAATCTTTTAACTAATCAAATTAAGTATTTGGGCATATTTATAAATGCTTTTCCACCCCGGGTCAAATTGACCCGCTCCGCGGTTCTAGGTATACCGAAAGTCCCGCGGTTCTAGTGTTAAAATGTAAAAAAATCAACAAATACTGTATTGATTGACACAAATTTCGGCAGGAAAGTAGCATATATATTTATGCATAAATTATCTTATAATAACGCATATCTGTAAAGCGCTCACAACATCTAGTAATAAACTGTTCGCAGACAAAAGAGTATCTTATAGTTCAATCTGCAAAATTCTACAATTACTTTATAAAAATGGATATTAGCTTATATACAACTACAAAATTGTCCTAAACTTTTGGTGGTTGAAGTTGGAAAATTTATCATTAGGATAAATAAAAACAATTTATTTAAGGAGATTTCAATTCATCATTATTCATTAAAACGACAGGTGCTTTGTTCCTTATAGTAACACATATCAGTAAAGCAACATCTGATAATTAACAGTGCTCAGACAAAAAACTGTCATATAGTGCAATATCCAAAAATTCATAATTACTTTATCAAATAAATATTTAGTCCAGGCATTTGGTGCTCAAAAAAGACAAATGCATGCAAGTTTTGGTGGTTTTGATATTTGGTTTCTTTATGTTTTTTGGGTGGCTGAACATGAATCTGGAATTATCCAACAAAATTTATTCCAGAAAACACGTTTTTTTTTGGGGGGGGGGGCAAAAAACGTGCAAAAAACATGACTTGTTTTTGTTTTTTCTAAAATACTTCAAAGTTATGCATTTTACGTAAAAGTCCTCGGTACATAAATTAAAGAGGACAAAGTTTTCAACATTTTACGTAATAAAAGTTTTTTTTCTCTCATCAATAATTTTTCCGTGACATTGCCGCAAAAATGTGTGTGAAAAACAAATAATTCTGAAAAACGCTAATTGCGGCAATGTAACGTCGATGAAACGTGAAAAACAACTATTCTACGCAAATTTTGACCACTTAATAATGTTAAATATAGTATTGTTGACTACATTTTATAAATCTGTTGCTCATTGTTTCCTTCATAACTAAAAAATAAATAACAGGAAAGGAAATTCATGCGTTAAACATGCAAACTACAGAAATCACATTCTCGGACATTATCATTCATACGCATCCATGTATCCAATTTTTGCGTGGCCCTCTATTTCATTTTATCTATATTCTGCAAATATTTTTTAGTAAATTGAATGTAATTCAGGATAAAAATGCATAACTTATTTAAAAACTTCCTTTAAGTAATTTACTTTCATATTCAGTAGCGTTTGCGAGCTCTTTTGGATTGCCCTGTGTATCAACTACTGCTTTTATCAATTATTGCTACCAAATAATATACATAGATTTAGTAAAATTAAAATAAATTAAATTGCATTTCATTCATCTATCAGGTGATACTTGATACATATACAGTACTTCAAAAGGATATACTATTTGAAATCTTTTGTGTGTCCTTGTAAATGCTGTGTACTTCATATTATGCATGACTGTATCGCGTAATTTATTTAAGACTCAGTGACATACATCAAATTTTATTATATATGAAATATTTTAATGTAATTAAAATATGTCGCACACAATTCCCCCTTTACTATTATGAAATGAAATTCTTTTGTGTAGTCCTGTGATTCATTCATTTTCACCACATAATTTGCAGATTGCAAATTTTAATACACCTCGTAAATGCATATAAATTTTAATACGTTTTACAGTGCAACATCTTTAAATTTCATTTGAAACGACTTTTTCCCTTAGGTCGCAATGTAACAGTAAACGTATTACTGTCCCTGTACAAATAAACTAATCATCTTAAAGACTTCATTTGAAATAGGATTCGTGCTGGGGTAAACGTCAATAACGTCCAAAAATTTTAGATCAATCCGAGTGTACTTACAGGAATTAGAACGTGGATAGACGAACAGACAAACCGAATGCATAAGCATTTTTCAACTTTGTTGAAAAGAGCTAAAAATGAGTATATCTGTGATCAAAATATTCATTTGCGATTATAAACAATAATAATAATAATAAAGCATTTCTTAACTTGACTAAAACGGACTTTATTTGATAAAAGGGGACACAGGCTCTAGTTCTTAAAGTTCTTAATGTTCAAAAGTGGGTGGGTGTGAAAATCACTAAATTCTGGAAAACAGGAATTACCGCACTGTACATAGATTTAACATGAAAACTGACTATTTTACGGAAAGATTAACTATAAATAATACTGAAGATTATATGATTGACTACATTTTACAATGAAATTACTAACAATATATGCGACAAATCATTATGAATCATTGTTTAATAATAAATAATTATGTACATTACTAAGTACGTTTATCTATTTAAAATAAAAAAAAAACTTTTTTTCAGCTTTTTTTTTACTTGAGGCTCCGTACTTTTCACCAACATCTGCAAAATATAAAAAATAGACGTATGGGATTAGTAGGTGCTTTTATTACTATCAATTTTATAAGATATATGTTTTTTAATAGTAAATATTTGAAACTTTGCGGCATGCTATCTCCCCTTCTATTGAATCCACTGATTCATTGGGTTATTGTAATAGCAAATGAAGATTTTGATTACAGATATGCTCATTTTTATCTATTTTTTAGTTATGAAGGGAACTAGAACATAAAGGTGTAAGGTAAACTACAGGACAGAACAAAAGTATTCTATTACTAGAAGATAGCCCGTCAAAATGACGTGTTTCCATTTTTAAAATGATGATAAAACATTACAACTTTGGTCAATCATAGCCACTTTAGGCTTAAACAAGTTTGAAAAATACAAAGATTGAACATGAGGGAAAAATAAAAAAAATCAATAAAAATCTGCATTTAAAACTATAACAAAACTATCTGGTGGATGGGGAAGGATTGTAATGAACAAATGGTAAATGCATAAATTTTAAAAGAATAAAGTAAGGTAAAATATCAATTATAAAAGAATACATTGTGAAACTACAGCCAAAAATATTTTAAAATACTGAGAGAAAATAATAAAAATATCCAAAATGTATAAAAAATTTTCCCATTTTGGCCATTTCCAGACGAATATGAGAGGGTAGCCAAATTATTAATTGAATGGGTAAAATAATGGCATAGAATATGCAGCTAATGAATTTCACTCACAAAATTACAGTGATTATTAAAAAAAAAACATGCAAATTAACATGCATTAAAAATGCAAAATATGCACTAATAATGCTATTTTAAAACATTTGTGAATTAATCATACCATTAGCTAATACTTAAAAGAAAATACTTTATAAGATCGAAATTATTTATTTATTTGAGCACCATACATCTGACTTGTGTGCTCGACATGAAAGCCTGCTTATAAGTCATCGTCGATATACAAGGACGAGACAGCACAAGGAAATTTACATCACAAGAAAAATACAACCAGGAGCTCCACACAAAGTGTGCGTGCAATCCCCTCAGGGGGGATCGCACCCACAACCTCCAGCGTAGCAGAGCAGCGTCATAACCACTCGGCCACGGAAGCCCCTAAAATCAATTTAGGGGCCAACCAATTTTTAACAGTGTACTGCTAAAAATTTGACCCATTTACTGTAGCGTCACTCCACAGCTTTCATAGAATGTCTCTTTTATGACCAATGAGAATGCTCCATAACAGAGCAAAGTAATCGTTTTCTATAAAAGCGGTGGAGTGATGCTGCAGCAAATGAGTCAATTTTTTAACAAAATGAATAATGTATTTGAAGTAGGGAAAAGATTTCAAAGCACAGTAAAATGTAGTGACGTCATTTACAGCTCAAACTGTAAATCTGACAAATGAGAACGCTCCATTACGACTCTGGAACGTTTGCATTGGACAAAAATTTGATAGCCTTTAAAATCAGATATAACATTTCACAATGGAATTTGTCATTGGTCACAATAAGTGTTTTTTCTCGTGGATGGGTTGACCCCGGAATCGTTATACACGGAGAGATTTTATATATATATAATGTTTCCATTTATTAGTATACATTGCTGAAAGACAAAGTTCAACCTGCTAGGCATTTTTTTGCGAAACTAAATTTTTCCATTATATAGTATATACATTAAATACAGGGCTTTTCAAAAGTATTGGAATACATATTTGGATATTTACAATAACCGTATATCTCTAAATAACGGTGTTTTCTTAAAGATTTCAGGAAGTGTTGGAAAGTGTTTCATAGTCCATGCTTAACGCATGATTTTTCTTACTTATTTCAACAATAAAAAGGACATTTAAGGCTCCGTTTCTACAGTATAATATGCAACATACATTTAAAAAATAATATTCAGAAGTTTTTGAAGAACCGTGGGCGTCAAACTCAAAACTGCATTTTCAAAAAAGAAAAAAAGTGTTGGAAAGAGCTTTATAATTTATGCTTAATGAATTATTTTAGTTTTCTGTTATTTATTTTTGAGTTATAAACAGAACAATTAGCATCAGATTTATAAAATACACTCAATAATATTATATTTATTATTATTAAGTGGTCAAAATTTGGGTAGAACGGTTGCTTTTCACGTTTCATCGACGTTACATCAGTGCCGTAATTATCGTTTTTCAGAATTTTTTGCTTTTCACGCATATTTTTAAGGTCACGGCTAAACTAATAATTAGAGAAAAATAACTTTTGCTACATAAAATGTAGGAAATTTCGTCCTCTTTAGTTTATGTAATGAGGACTTTTATGTAAAATGTATAATTTTGAAGTTATTTTGAAGTAAAATCACGTTTTTTGCCTAAAAAACGTGTTTTCGGGGATAAATTCTGTTGGATAATTCCAGATTCGTGTTTAGCGACCCCAAAAACATAAAGATACGAAATATAAAAACTACACCAAAAATTCTTTTATTTTCGGCCAAATTCCTGGACTAATTAATTTATAAAAAACTACAATATAGTCCGAAAACTTCTGGTAGTTGAAGCTGAAAAATTTTAGCATTGGGATGAATAAGGACAATTTTACAGATTTCAGTTCATCATTATACATTAAAACGACAGGTGCTTTGTTTCTTATAGCAATGCATATCAGTAAACTACTAACATCTGATACTAAACAGTTCCCAGGCAAAAAGCTACCTTATAGTTCAATGTGCAAAATTCCATAATTACTTTATCAAATAAATATTACCTTATATTCAACTACAAAATAGTTCAAAAACTTTTGGTGGTTGAAGTTGGAAAATTTTAGTATTAGGATGAATAACAACAGTTTATTTACGGAGATTTCAATTCATCATAATTCATTAAAACGACAGATGCTTTGTTTCTTATAGTAACACATATCAGTAAAGCGCTGACAACATCGGATATTAAACAGTTCGCAGACAAAGGACTATCTTATCACAGTAAAAAAAATCTCTAAAGTTACAAAAAGATTTCTAGGAAACTCGGATTCTTAAAACTTTTTATGTAACGTCAACAGCAAAAATTCATGTAACAGGTACAGATTTACACTGAAAATAAAAAAATCTGTAACATTACTAAGATTTTTTTAAATTAGTCTGTAAGTAAAGTCTGTTCGTCTTAAATCTGTAAGATTACTAAGATTTTTTTTAGGAAACTGGAATTCTAAAAAGTTTTATGTAACTGCAACCCAGGTTACAGGTAAAATGTTAGTGATATATCTGTAATTTTAGTAGATTTCTTTGTAAGTTACATATTTCTGTATCTTTACAAACATTAGTTTTGTACATTTACTTTTTTTTACAGTGTACAGATAAATTATTAGTAAGCATACCGATTTCGGCAACTTTAAGTCTGCAGGACTACAGATTATTTTTTTTCTTTTTTTTACAGTGTCGTTCAATGTTCAAAATTCCACTATTACTTTATTAAACTAATATTAATTATATACAACTACAAAAATGTCCTAAGGCATTTGGTAGATGAAGTTGGAAAATATTCTGATTAGAATGGTTAAGACCATTTTTTGAGATTTCAATTGATCAATATTCACTAGAATGACAGATGTTCCTTTCCTTATAGTAACGCATATCATGAAAGCGCTAACAACATCTCATATTAAACAATTCGCAGATAAATGACTATCTTATAGTTCAATGCTCATAATTCCATAATTGCTCTGTCAATCGAATATTAGTTTATATACACAAAATAGTTCTGATACTTTCGGTAGATGATATATTCATATTAAAAAGAATGTGAACATTTTTTTAAACTCAAATTTCAATTGATCAATATTTATTAAAATGACAGATTTTTTTTTCCCTTATAGTAACGCATATCTGCAAAGCGTTAACAAAATCTGATATTAAACAGTCCACAGACAATTATTATCATATAGTTCAATGCGCAAAATTCCGTAATTACTCTATCAAACAAATATTAGCTTATATGCAACTACAAAATAGTCATAAAACGTTTGGTAGATGAAGTATGAAAATTTTCGTATTAGGATGAATAAGAACCATTTTTTTAACTGAGATTTCAATAGATCAATATTCATAAATATGACAGATATCTTTTTTCCTTATAGTATCGCATATCATGAAAGCGCTAACAACATCTCATATTAAACAATTCGCAGATAAATGACTATCTTATAGTTCAATGCTCATAATTCCATAATTGCTCTGTCAATCGAATATTAGTTTATATACACAAAATAGTCCTGATACTTTTGGTAGATGATATATTCATATTAAAAAGAATGTAAACATTTTTTAAACTCAAATTTCAATTGATCAATATTTATTAAAATGACAGATATTTTTTTTCCTTATAGTAACGCATATCTGCAAAACGTTAACAAAATCTGATATTAAACAGTCCTCAGACAGTTATTATTATATAGTTCAATGCGCAAGATTCCGCAATTACTCTATCAAAAAAATATTAGCTTATATGCAACTACAAAATAGTCATAAAACGTTTGGTAGATGAAGTACGAAAATTTTCGTATTAGGATGAATAAGAACCATTTTTTTAACTGAGATTTCAATAGATCAATATTCTTTAAAATGACAGATATCTTTTTCCTTATAGTATCGCATATCAGTAAAGAACTAACAACATCTAAAATTAAACAGTCCACAGATAATGATTATCGTATAGTTCAATGCACAAAATTCAGTAATAACTCTATTAAACAAGTATTAGCTTATATACAACTACAAAATAATTCTAAAACTTTTGGTAGATGAAGATGAAATTTTCGTATTAGGAAGAATAAGAACCATTTTAAGCTATTGCATAGCTTTTATCGCGGGCTTTGAGCGCGGCGACCGAATTCAAAAATTCCGTAACGAGAAATATCCTAACACATCCGTAACGAAAAAACCTAACACTCGGCTAACGTCGTTTCACTTCGGCAGACTTCGGCATGGTATCCTTCGGTAGACTTCGGCAGACATTGACGCGGTATTTTTCAGATATTTAGAGGATATCAAGTGTCAAACTTATATTTCTTATTTCAGTTATTATAAATCTATAGTTTCAATAATAAAAATTCCTGATAGAATGTGTATAGAAAAGAATCGTCTTAAGATAAAACAAGGTAGGATAATGTAGCTTTTGATGACTGGAGACCCGCCCAATGGTGAGGATCGAAAAATTTAAAATGCATATAACTCACGATCTAATTTTCGTAGCGCTACCAAGTTTTGTTTGGTAATTTATTATGAGACAGTGTTAATTTTCGGTGACAGGAGACCCCTATGGTGACGGTCGAAAAAGTTAAAATGCTTATAACTCGCGGTCTAATTTTCGTAGCGCGGCCAAATTTTGTTTGGTAATTTATTATGAAAGAGTGTTAATTTTTGGTGAAAGGAGACCCCCCACGGTGAATGTCGAAAAATTTAAAATGCTTATAACTCGCGATCTAATTTTCGTAGTGCGGTCAAATTTTGTTTGGTAATTTATTATGAGACAGTGTTAATTTTTAGTGACAGGAGATCCCCCATGGGGGGGGGGGGTCGAAAATTTTAAAATACTTATAACTCGCGATCTAATTTTCGTAGTGCGGCCAAATTTTGTTTGGTAATTTACTATGAGACAGTGTTACTTTTGGTGACAGGAAACCCCCCCCCCCCGGTGAGGGTCGAAAAATTTAAAATGCTTATAACTCGTGATATAATTTTCGTAGCGCGGACAAATTTTGTTTGGTAATTTATTATGGGACAGTGTTACTTTTGGTGACAGGAGATCCCCCATGGTGAGAGTCGAAAAATTTAAAATGCTTATAACTCGCGATCTAATTTTCGTAGTGCGGCCAAATTTTGTTTGGTAATTTATTATGACACAGTGTTACTCTTGGTGACATGAGACCCCCCCCCCCCCACGGTGAGGGTCGAAAAATTTAAAATGCTTATAACTCGAGATCTAATTTTCATAGCGCGGCCAAATTTTGTTTGGTAATTTATTATGAGAGAGTGTTAATTTTTTGTGATAGGAGGCCCCCCCCCCATGGTGAGAGTCGAAAAATTTAAAATTCTTATTACTCGCGATTTAATTTTCGTAGCGCGGCCAAATTTCGTTTGGTAATTTATTATGAGACAGTGTTGATTTTTGGTGACAGGAGACCCCCACGGTGAGGTTCGGAAAATTTAAAATTCTTATAACTCGCGATTTAATTTTCGTAGCGCGGCCAAATTTTGTTTGGTAATTTATTAAGGTATTGCATAGCTTTTATCGCGGGCTTTGAGTGCGGCGAAAGAATCTAAAAATTCCGTAACGAGAAAAAAAAACCTAACACTCCTGTTAACGTCGCTTCAGTTTGGTAGACTTCGGCACGGTATCCTTCGGTAGACTTCGGCAGACATTGACGCGGTATTTTTCAGATATTTTGAGAATATCAAGTCTTAAACTTATGTTTTTTATTTCAGCTACCATAAACGTATAGTTTCAATGATAAAAATTCCTGATTAACCTACATGTATTGTAAGATATTAAAAATATTTTAAACGATATTAACTTCTCATTTGTTCAATACAAGAAGAAAAAATTGTTATCGGTCATCACGCTCAAAAAGTTTAACTTGAATTAATATCAAAGACAAAGAAAAACTGCATAAATAAAAAATGAATAAATAATTATATTTGCATAAATTGATAAAAAATGCTATGCAATAGCTTTACCGCGGCAGTCCCCGAGTGTCACACGTATTTTTTTTAATGAGATTTCAATTAATCAATATTTATAAAAATGACATATATCTTTTTTCCTTATAGTATTGCATATCCGTAAATAACTAACAACATCTGATATTAAACAGTTCACAGTCAATGATTATCATATAGTTCAAAGCACAAAATTTTGTAATTACTCTATCAAACAAATAACAGCTTATATACAACTACAAAAATGTCATAAAATGTTTGGTAGATGAAGATGAAAATTTTCGTATTAGGAAGAATAAGAACCATTTTTTTTTAATGAGATTTCAATTGATCAATATTCATAAAAATGACAGATATATTTTTTTCCTTATAGTAACGCATATCTGTAAATAACTAACAACATCTGATATTAAACAGTCCACAGACAATGATTATCATTATTGTTCAAAGTGCAAAATTCTGTAATTACTCTATCAAACAAATATTAGCTTATAAACAACTACAAAATAGTCCTAAAACTTTTGGTAGATGAAATATGAAAAGTTTCTTATTTGGATGAATAAGAACCATTTTTTTTACTGAGATTTCAATCGATATATATTCATTAGAATGACAGATGCTCTTTTCCATATAATAACCCATGTGAGCAAAGCGCTAACAACATCTGAATTTAAACAGTTCACAGACAGTGACTATCATATAGTTCAAAGAGCAAATTCTGTAATTGCTCTAACAAACAAATATTAGCTTTTATACAACTACAAAATAGTCCTAAAACTTTTGGTAGATAAAGTATGAAAATTTTCGTATTAGGATGAATGAAAATCATTTTTTTACTGAGATTTTAATTGATCAATATTCATTAGAATGACAGATTCTCTTTTCTTTATAATAACTCTTATCAGCAAAGCGCTCACAACATCTGATATTAAACAGTCCACTGACTCTAACAATGACTATCAATGACTTCAATGACTAATGAATGAAATGAGTCCAATGACTATCATGTAGTTCAATACGCAATATTTATTAAAATGACTGATGCTGTTTTCCTTCCCTTAGCAAAAAATGGCATAAGATTTTTTATGGAAACACATGGTTTTATGTGGAAAATCATAAAACATTTACGTCATTATATGTAAACATATTGTATTCATATGGTAAACATTCATCGCTCTATGGTATTGCAGAGTAATGTGTATGATAAAGTTATACGATAATGATATATACCATACATTATATGGTATCCAGAGAAATGTACATGGTAAAGATATAAGATAATGATATACACCATACATGATATGGTATTCCATAGCAAGGTGTATGATAAAACAATAGGGAAATGAAATTCACCTTACATTCAATGGTGTTCCATAGCATGATGTAACGTAAAATCATACATATTTGTTCGTACTATAAATTGTATGGTATTTCAAAGCATGGTATATGGTAAAATCTTAATACCCTTTGAATGTTTATAATATATTAAATTTTGTGTAATTATAATATAAAACTACTTAGTTCTTATTTCTCCTATCTTTATGCATGTCTTATGGACTTATAAAATAGAATCATAGCAGCGCCACTGGATAGATGGTTTAAACCAAAAGCTATTTAGCAAGAACTTATGTTAACTTATAACCAGTCTGATGAAAATCCCTTAATCTCAAATTAATGTAAAATAAAATAACAGATTATTATTTTATTCTTATACAATTTATAGATATGAGTGTGTAAATGCGTTAAAAATATATATAAATATATACAGGGTGTCCCAAAATGTTGTTTACAAACTTAACATACTGGTCAGTCATATCATGATGAACAATATTAAATAGGAAACTAAGGGTCCCAAACGTCTTCCAAAGGAGATATGCGCCATTAAAGTTTAGGGTCCAAAAATTCAAATGATTATAAAAAGCAGAAAAATAGGTCGATTCGTTTGCGGTTTTCACTAAAACTATTCATTATGTCAGTATTTTCTTGAAAAAAAAATTATAAAGATAAATTTTTAAAAATGTCGATAGAGGGCGCTTTAGACTTTGAAGTAACGATAAACTAGTTTTTACCATTATTTTTTGCATCTCATTAAATTTTTTTAGAAGCTTAGACATAAACTTAAATTTTGAGCTCAAAATCTAAATTTTTGGAAGTGGTTAAGTAGCGCAAACTGAATTGCGGGGGGAGGTTCAAATTTCAAATGATTATAAAAAAAGGAAAAAATGGTCAATTGATTTGCGATTTTCACTAAAATTATTCTTTATGTCAGTATTATCTTAAAAATAATTTATAAAGATAAAATTCAAAAAATGCCGATAGAGGGCGCTTTAGACTTTGAAGTAACGTACAACTATTTTTTTCTGTTGTTTCTTGAATCTCATAAAATTTTTTTAGAAGCTTAGACATAAACTTAAATTTTGAGATAAAAATCTGAATCGTTGGGAGTGGTTAAGTAGCGCAAACTGAACTGTGTTCAATGGGGGTGGGGAGGTTCAAATTTCAAATGATTATCAAAAACCGAAAAATTGGTCGGTTTTCGCTAAAACTATTCTTTATATCAATATTTTCTTGAAAATAAATTTTACAGATATCTTTCAAAAAATTCCGTTAGAGGATGCCTTAAACTTTATAGTAACCAACAACTATTTCTAACCGTTTTTTTTTTTTTTTTTTTTTTTTTTTTTTTTTTTTGTATCTAATAAAATGCTTGTAAAAGTTCAAACTTAAATTTTGAGCTCAAAATCTGCATCGTTGTGAGTAATTAAGCGGCAAAAAATTGATCTGCGTTCGAGGGGTGGGGAAGGTAAAATTTCAACTCCTGAACACAGTTCAGTTTGCGCTTCATAACCCCTCCTATCGATTTAGATTTTGAGTACAAAATTTAAGTCTAAACTTTTGCAAGCATTTAATTAGATTAAAAAAAAGAAAAAAAAACCGGTTAAAAATAATTGTTGATTATTCTAAAGTTTAAGACGCCCTCTAACGGATTTTTTAAAATTCATCTTTAAAATTTATTTTCAAGGGAATATTGACATAAAGAATAATTTTAGCGAAAACCGACCAATTTTTCCGTTTTTTATAATCATTTGAAATTTGAACCTCCCCACCCCCATTGAACACAGTTCAGTTTGCGCTACTTTACCACTCCCAACGATTCAGATTTTGATCTCAAAATTTAAGTTTATGTCTAAACTTCTAAAAAAAAGTTTATGAGATGCAAAGAATAACGGAAAAAAAATAGGTATACGTTACTCTAAAGTCTAAAGCGCCCTCTATCGGCATTTTTTGAATTTTATCTTTATAAATTATTTTCAAGATAATACTTACATAAAGAATAATTTTAGTGAAAATCGCAAATCAATTGACCAATTTTTCCGTTTTTTATAATCATTTGAAATTTGAACCTTCCCCCGCAATTCAGTTTGCGCTACTTAACCACTTCCAACGATTTAGATTTTGAGCTCAAAATTTAGGTTTATGTCTAAGCTTCTAAAGAAAGTTTAATGAGATGCAAAAAATAATGGTAAAAACTAGTTTATCGTTACTCTAAAGTCTAAAGCGCCCTTTATCGACATTTTTAAAAATTTATCTTTATAATTTATTTTCAAGAAAATACTGACGTAAAGAATAGTTTTAGTGAAAACCGCAAACGAATCGACCAATTTTTCTGTTTTTTATAATCATTTGAATTTTTGGACCCTAAACTTTAATGGCGCATATCTCCTTTGGAAGACGTTTGGGACCCTTAGTTTCCTATTTAATATTGTTCATCATGATATGACAGACCAGCATGTTAAGTTTGTAAACGACCTCTTGGGACACCCTGTATATCTTGTGAGAAATTAAATGATTGAATAAAAATGTATATTTGACATATTTCCTATAAAATTCAAACAACGATTAAAGGAGTTCGGGACACATATAAAAAATACTGCATTAAAAATTTCTCTGATTTTTTTATGCTTATATAAAGACATTTAAATCATCTTTTTATCATAATTAGAAAAGGAAATATGTTTTTTGCTTCGTTTTAAGCATCTAGCTTTCAAGCATTGATTGTCATGGATAAGACTTCTTGTATGCGCTTTATTTCATGATGGGTTTTCACAATTTCTCACACTTAAATTTTTATAGAACCGTTAAACATAAATGCTTTAAAATTAGAAAATGCCTTTTTTTAATTGCTTTACTTTAATTTTGATTCAGAAAATTTCAAAAAAAAATTTACTTTTGAAAATATTATTTTTTTTCAAACTTTTACTTTAAATATTCTTTTTATTTTTTTTAATTAATATTTTTTAAAATGCTGAACCAAAATTAAAACGTAGGTGTTTCTGTTTATTTAATTGCTAAAAAACTAAAGTTCTACAATTATTACTTTGAGTTACAATAATTTTTAATTACCCGCCATTTTTTTTAAATAAATTTAAAATAAAAAAAATAGAGAAGCTTTATCATGTGATTTTGTTTAAAAATGTTATGTTTAAACATCACCAAAAAAATTTCAAAATTTTAATTCAATAAAAGATTTTTTAAATATGTCCCGGACCCTCTCAAATTAAACAAATTGTCAAAAATAGACTATATTTATTTAAAGAAAATTTTTTTGAACTTATTTTAAAAAGGACCTACAAATATTTGAATCATCAAATGAATTTTTGAAATAGCTTTGAAAAATATTATCAACAAGATATTAATATGCATATATTAATATAATATATATTATACAATATATTATAATATATTAATTAAATATTAACTTTATAAACTTAACAGTACAGAAAAAAAACTGTTCATAAATTAATTCACGTTATTTTGTAATTTTATTTTCATTTTATATGCAACAACAAGAATTTTTATTTTATTTAAAAGTTAATAATTATTAAAAAGATTAAAAATTATTTTATGATCTAGAAACGTTAATAATTATTGAAAAGGTTAAAAATCATTTTACAATGTATAAAAAGATTAAAAAATCTATAAATCTTTTCAGTATTAAAATTTAAAAGAAAGATTCAAAATTTCCGTAAAAATTATCTAAAAAATAGTAATATATATATATATATATATATATATATATATATATATATATATTACTACAAAATTAAAAAAAATGCTCGTAAGCAATGAATTAATATAATACATTAATATAATCATTAAAAATACATTATATACTAAGTTATCAAATGATGTCTTATTGTAATTAAATATTTCTTATCGACTTTCTATTTTTTAAAAATTAATTTTAATAAATAGAAAATAGTTTTTTCTTTAATTATTTGGATTTTATAACTAAATAATATTTGTTAAAATATTTATTCAATTCATTAAAATAATAAATTAACTTATAAATACATGTCTATAAAACGATTTATTAAAACCCCCCTTCAAAACTGCTTTCTTTTATCAACCTTTAACTTAAAACGGCAAATAATGATGATTTACCGAAACGCTTTATTCATATAACGTTTTATAACCACAGCTCATCATCTCCGTATGGCCGAACGGTTAAGGCAGTCGTCTCTCACTCCTGCCTTCCCCAGATGGAATCCCAGTTCTTCACAACGATGAACTGCATTAGTTAGCTTGGTTCGCCGTATCCCTAAAAGATGGCGCCACCAAAGTTGATATCGTTATTGTTTTTTAATATATAGTACCATAAAGAATTACCATACACTTTACGTTTGAATGGTTTTTTCATAAGAATTACCATACACTTAACGTTTAATATGGTTTTCCATAGAATCACTTTTACCATAGACAAAAATCCATATAATTGCACTTTTGGGGGTTTTTTTTTTATGGTAATTCTATGCCCTTTTTTGCTAAGGGTTATCATTGACTTAAGAAAAGGCACAACGTAGTTGTCACATCACATCCTCTAACCATTTTATACTCACTTATTATGTTTAACTTAATTTTTTCGAAGTGTTTATATATACTTTAATTCATGTTTTTGATAAACCTATGCAATATATTGCTATATATATATATACAAGATCTTCACACACGTTAGATATGTGTAACACTTTAAGCTCTCCGAAAATTTGATAATTTCTGATAAAAAATCCATTAAGTCTTAATATACTTTGATTTCTATAAAGAAATTTTGAGTTTTAGAGTAGAAATGTACTATATAAGATCATATGTGGTAAATAATTTAAAGAAAAATAATTAATTTTTAAAAATCTTTTCTCATAAACGGAAAATTTCTAAAATTTTTAATTGTTTTTTAAATAAAATTTTTTAGTTGCAAAATAAAAACAGTCTACCATAAGCCTTGAACATAATCCAATTAAAATTGATTCCGAATTTTATCAAAATTTGTCGGATAGTTTCGGAGGAAACGGGTCTTAAAATGCGTATATTTCCCATAGGTATGCACCAATATGGTACACTGTAAAAAAAAATCTGTAAAGGTACTAAACATTTTTGTTGTTACCGTTACAGGAAAAGTTCTTGGAATATCAGTTTCCTAGATAATGTGTAGTACCTTTACAGATTTTTTTTACAGTGTATTCCCTTATTTCTGGTACAATCCCCGGATTATCCTCAGGTCATTCATTTACGCAAACCAACTAAAAGCTACGGGATCAAGTTTTTAAAAAGTCCTCATGTTGGCACATGTTGGTGTTATCAAAGCACAATGATGATTCACTGCAAAAAAAATCTGTAAAGGTACTAAACATTTTCTAGGAAACTGGGATTCCAAGAACTTTCATGTAATGGTAACAGGAAAAATCCATGTAACCGATTCTGAAACTTGAATTTTTGCTGTTACTGTTACATGAAAAGTTCTTGGAATCCCAGTTTCCTAGAAAATGTTTAGTACCTTTGCAGATTTTCTTTACAGTGTTAGAGCATTTAGCGGATTGCGGACATTGGCAGGAGAAACTTTACTAGAGAAATATTACTACGCGCACATATCATTTATGCAAAACCTACAATGTAAAAAAGGAATTAATTAATTTCTAAATGTTTAAATAAACGAATTCTGCTATTGTTTCAAATTTTACTTAAATTTCTTATATACTCTTTAATAAAGATTTATACTTTTTTTTACATGCATAAGATTTTTAAAAATGTATTATTAACCACACTCAAAATAAAAGCATGTACATTCTTCTTTCAGTACAACAACATATTTTTAATTTAATTAATTTCCAAGTAAGCAATATATTTACTTTTATTATATATAGGAAATAACACAATAATGATAACTTCTTTTAATAAGAATCAGATAAGGAGAGCCTTTTTTGCGTAATTAGTAATAAGTTGATTACGTAAGTGCTTCTGGGAAACATAATGCAATGAGCAAACAACTGATTTGTTTACAAGATATGCGTAACATAGCATTTTTATTCTTATAACAATGTTGTTAAAAATAATAGGACGGCGTTGATTATGTAAAAGGATCCCAAACAATACATTTATAAAAGAAATTTTTATTGTAACGTGCTGAGTGCTATCCAAAATAAAAATTCTTTTTGATATAATTTTATGGGTGGAATAATTTGAATTTCGTTAAAGAAATAACGAAAAAATTAACCCATTTATTGATACTGGATAAAATACTTGATAACATTGAAATATCAGAAACAATATTTTTTTAAGTTTATATTTTATCAATTTTAAATTAGTACTAGTTAAAATTTTAATTGCTTATTTTAAATATTGTTATTCAAGGAAATTTATTCAACATGGAATTTTATAATACAATGGTTGATATAAATTATTTTTTAGTGCTTTATTTAAAAAATATATACACATAAAATATAGCGTTTGCATTTTTAGGTACATAACACATGTTATTCTACTATACAAAATATATTTTTATGTAAACTGAACAAGGCGTCTTTGCATGAATGGGCCGAAAATTATATAAACTGTCAGAAAAATTCGTCAATATACACTAAGTTATCCTCATTTTTTCACAAATAATTTCCGTACTTTCAGAAAACGTATTTGATCTGTGAATTCATTCCGAGCGTCGAAAAATGAAGGAGAGATTCTGTTTATTTCTAGCACGCATGCGTATTCGGTCTGTGAATTCATTCCGAGCGTCGAAAAATGAGGGAGAGATTCTGTTTATTTCTAGCACGCATGTGTATTGGGTCTGTTAGTAATAAATTCGAATTTATTTTTAAAATGAAAAACAAAATAAACAAATTATAACGTCTAATTTAGTTTTAAAAAGACAAAAATGTTTTCGAATTTAAAAATAAATAACAATTACTTTCTTTATTCATTCAAAAGTTCTCACAATTTGTTATCCAAAGTTGGATAAGTTGAATAAAGTTGAATATACTAAATTATTTATATAATAAATATTCGCATTTAAAATATACATTAAGTGAACACATTTAAAAGATATTTTAATTAAAAAATAAAATGAAAAAAATTATATTATTCAAAAAAAAATCTTATCGAATAAAAATATAATACCCAAACTTTTTCTTTAGCAATCTACGCAATATATTTAAAATTTACATTTTTATAGTATATTAATACTAAACGTAAAAAAAAACCCAGCCACAGTTTCATGTAAGATGAAATCTTTCCGAAAATAAATAAAAATTAAAAGCTTTGTAACGAAATAGACCAATCATACCCATATGAAATGAATGGTTCTACTTTAAAGCACTTCATCGACGTACAACGGTAGCGTCGAGGTAGCGCGTTCGTCTGCCAATGGTGGGATCGTCGGTTCGATCCTCAGCCGTGTCGGATTGATATTTTCAAGATTTTTTTTCAAATGACGGATATTTTACCTCTTTTGACGGAGAAAAAAAATAAACGAATAATCGTCAATTTACAGACAATTACTGGCAGCAGTGCTGCCAGTACTTTTTCTGTAAAAAGACGGAAGTTTTTTTGAGAGTGTATAGACTGAATAATGGAAATTTCTATTTATTAATAACGTCATAGTTTATGGTGAAGAAAATTTCATTTTTCATTATTTTGTCAAATGTCGGTTCATGTGTTTAAGAAATAGATTATCAAAATTTTTTTAAAACCTCTAAAACAGTAAATTAATTTACTGTTGTAAATAAACTGTTCTTAACTACTTCTCTGATTTCCTCCGTACGTAATATGGGCAACATGTTTTTTTTAATCATGATGCCCGTACGTCTAACGGGCACGAGATTTAAATTTATGATTTATTATTCTAACCAGTAGAATTTTATTGTAAATTTTGTATATTTTATCAGAGCATTTGTCTGATTCAATTAGGCGAAAATGTCTGTTTTGAAAGATCGGTGATAACAGGTTAAAATTTCTGTGAAAAAAAAGCAGGCATTATTTCAAAGTTTTTTTTCCAAAATATTGATCAGTTAAGTTGTAAAAATCTATTCATAGCTTACAAATTGTGGTAGCTTTTTCTTCTTTGTCACTAAAAGTTAGCCCAGTGTTATTGGTTATTAGTGAATTATGTCTTCCCCATTTTGGCTCTAGAACGAAAGTTTCAGTCAATTTATATTATTTGGAATCATAGATATCGAAGAATAAAACTCTAAGATTGAAAATGCAATTACATTTCTGAGATATTAATAAAAAGGGAAAGAATGGAGGTCCGCATATGTGGATCCAAGGAACGAGGAGGTTAAACATGGGTTAACACCTATTGAACAGGAAGATTTGGTTAACTCTAAATGAAGGTTTCATCAAATGAAACAAAATAAATGCATTTTATTATAACAAACTGTGTTTAAGGCGCAACACTAGGCACAGAAAAAGACCCGGATGATAGTGTAAAATCTATGTGGCGTTCTTTTCAAATATCTAGCCCAAATTTTAATATTTTTACATTTTTTTTTTTTTGCACAAGAGAGCTGAGGTCGACCCACAACCGGCCTAGTTTTTATTTTTTCAGTTTTGGTTTTTTAGATTTTTTTTTAAATTACTTTAACTTTCAAAACCGGTTTAAATCGGTTTTGAAATAGAAACTACCGTAAAAAATCAGAAAAAATAAAAATATATTATCAAAAATATATTATCAAATGTATTATATCAAATATAAATTATATTATCAAAAATATATTATCAAAATCGAAAAAGTAAAAACTAGGCCGGTTGCGGATCGTCCTCAGCTATCTTATGCAAAAAAAATCATGTAAAAATATTAAAATTTGAGCGAGTTATTTGAAAAGAACGCTCCTATAGATTTTACATTATCATCCGGGTCTTTTCTGTGCCTAGTGTGGGGCCTTAATTTAAATAAAATTGCCTCTGTATGGAACTGTAAACTTATACCAGTAATATACGTTTAAATTAACTCATTATATAAGCGAAAAAAATATTCCATAAAATTCGAGGCAGCAGTTGCCACCAATTTTACGGAATAACGATACTTATTTATTTTTGACAGTGGGTTTATATCTTATTTCTTTTACGAAAGAAATATTTCGGTAAAAGCGTAGTATTTTAATTTGGTTTTCTTATCACATAATGTTAAAATCTCTTAAAATTTTACAATTTCAAAATCCTTTTATGGCGTATGCATTACTTTCTCAAATAAATAAATAAGTAAATAAATATATTTATATATTAATCATCAAAGGAAGAAACAATGCTATATATATATATATATATATATATATATATATATAATAACTTTGTTTCTTTGTTTTCTTTGTTTGACTTATGTAGTATTTTTCCTTAAAAAAAGATTGTAACCGAAATTCTGTAACAGGATACAACATAGTATTTTTATGTATTACATTTTTTAGAGCATTGGAATTTGTTTTAGACGGGAAATAAAATATGAAGGAAATCGCCATTTGAAGTAAGTTAGAAAAAAGAAATTCCTCAAAAGTTTCAAGTTTAAGAATTAAACGGATTTTCCAGAAATGATTTTACTTTTTAAAATTGAAAAGTTTAGTTGTTTCAAAACCAATCGAATGATTTATTTTCTCATTCAGCTATAATTTATTTGAAAATTTACTAAACATAACAATAAAATAAGTTAAGAGTAAGTTAATTCGTCGTACATAAAACACGTTTATGTAGCTTTATTACTGAAAAAAATACATGGCGCTTAAAAGTAATTCATATATAACATAGCGATGTCCGCACTTTGAATCGAAATACGAAACGTTTAAGTAATAATACCCGATACGTAATTATGAAACAATTGTTGAGTATTTATATTATTTTTATGTAATATACATCGAATAGCATTTGTCATGAAATGATTCAGAGATATTTAATTATATATCACGTAACTGAATATACTTACTTTATGGGTATATAAACAGGGTATTTCCAAACTCATCGTATAAACTTTAAGAGTAGATAAAGCACACAGTAACAATCATTTATTGTATAGAAATGTATGGGACTAAGTGAAGCAATAAGGTAAAAATACTGAAGATATATATTTAAAAAAAATCAAAAGGGAATTCACGGGGAGTGCTTGGGTTAAGTAAACTCACTGGTTAATTTAAGGTTAGTACAAAGATTATCCAAACTGATGGCAGCTTGTGGCGGGAGTGATAATTAGTGTAATACTAGCTTAGCCACTCTAGCCACAAGCTCAGCCATTCCCCCACCTATCAACAGCCAAAAAGTCAACTATCTAATCCTCACCTCCATAAAAGCCAAATAGACAGCAGTTACAACTTAAAAAGCTTAACGTTAACAGGTTTCTCAGTTAAGCAGTACAGTAAACAATAGTATTGTTACTAACCGATTTACCTTCCAGGATTCCCTCCCCTTGGACCTGGCTCCCGAAATTTTCAAGTTGACCTATTCGAAGCAGAGACTTAAAGGACCCTGTGCGGTCTGAAGAGATTCGGGAGCACCAATCATGTCCACTGCCCCAGAACCGTACAGATTGACCTCATAGGACGCAGAGACTCGAGGGACTCTGCCCGGTCCGACATCGTTCTGGTACCCCCTCCCTAGTGGACTAACGCCTCTCAGGCTTTCAAGTTGACCTCATTAACGCAGGGGCCAACGGGACCCTGTGCGATCCGATGAGCAATGGGAAGCAACCTACCAGCCCACCTACCCCGAACCGCACACGTTGACCTCATCGATGCAGAGACTCAAGGGACTCAAGTTCTGTGCGGTTCGAAACATGTTCGGGTCTTTTTTTCTCTTGTTTTTTTCTAGTGACAGTACGCCTCTTTATTAGGTGCATTTGGACTCTGTCCGCACGAGCTACGAAACCCGCTCCAATGAAACAGCCCATGAAACATTTTTTTCTTTTTTTACGGTAGAAAAGCGGGATCTCGTCACCTCCAGCAGCGATTCGACTGCCTTGCATTTCGGCCCGAAAATTCTCCCTTCTCTGGCACTACTTAGCATTTCGGCCATTTTAGTTTTGGTTATTTATTTTTCTAAATCTCCCTCAAAATTGTTTCCCCTGTTGTCTGCTAAGGACATGCCACCGTCTCGGCTCAAAAATTTTTGCTCCAGCCCCATTTCACTTGGCAAGGCAAGTGGAAGTGATGTGCGGCGCCAAACTCAGTACTTTCAAAAAGGCAATAAACTACTAAGTCCAGCAACCGTTAGCCACAATCAGCCGACCTCGGCACTTGTCTGCGTCGATCGCCCCCACTCTGTCAGCTAAAATTTCATCATGTACGCTAATGACACCTGGTGCATGTAAAATCCGTCGTGGGTGCAAAGTCCTCCAAGTTACCTATGAATTATACCTCTGGAGGTGCCTTGCCAGGTGAAGGTTTCGTCATCTGATCAAGGCTCTAAATTACGAGACCATCTTGCGGTTGCCATGTGCAGTACATCATTTATTGCCGCTTCGCGGCAATTAGGCGGTCGTCCGCCCCGATAAGAGGTATCTAACCCGTTAAGCTGAGATTATTAACTCGGCAGGTAGTAGAGATGAGTTCGGGCTCGTTTTTCGGGTCCCGGGCCCGCCCGAGCCCGACTATTTTAAGTCCGAGCCCGCCCGACGCCCGAGCCCGAAAAATTTTTTGTCATCAGAGCCCGAGCCCGAGCCCGATACCAAAAATATACAAAATAAAATTGTATTGTATTTAAAAATTGTTTCAAAAGTAATATCTCATTTTTAAAAACTTCTTACATAGATATGATTTTTTTAATGAAAATTTAAATTTATTCTTATCAAAATTCGTATAAAATAAAAATATACTCCATATGTAAAATATTTTTTCTCATATTCTTTCCTCCTTTAACAAGCAAATTTCATGGAAACGTTTTTGTTTAATGAATAAATGCATGAAATTTGTAGAAATTACTATTTGCAAGCTAGCGAATCGAACAACGTTTTTCAAGTTTCTGTAAAAAGTGTACATATTTCATTATAATTGATTCTTTTCTCATAACAATCTTCCAGGATTGACAGATACCTGAAAATCAACGTAAATTAAAAAAAGTGACATTGTTTTTTTTAAGGTCCTATGTTTTTTACAGAAAAAGAGGAAACACTGATCGATTGCTTTCTGTTGGAATAATATGGTAATAAAATTTACTTACGGAGAAAAGTGATTTCGAGAAGGAACAGCGTCCTCAGCATTAGCAGAATTCATACTCATGATGACAAATGCATATAATAATCACTAAAGTTATTTTCATAAGAAAAATGACTATATTTCATGCACAATCGAGTATTAAATAAATTTGAAAACCTCCAGCTAATACTTGTCTACTAAAAACAGAAGAAAATATTATCTTCGATTATCTTCGTGTTAGTAACTAAATAATAAATAAATAAACGATCCCATTAAAAATTATGTTCAGCAAACGAAAAGCCAACAAAGATTAAATTTATTGTTGTGCTTGTTATGATTGGCGCCATATGAATAGATCGTTGGAGGAAGTTCCGCAGACATAAATCTGTAACTATCACAAATTTTCATATGAAACTGCAATGAAATACTAAAATAAATAAACAAGCATTCAGTTCTCCCGTCATTTTGATAAAAAAGAAATAAAATGACTTGAAAAGGAATAAGTAAGCAATTTTAAGTGGAAAAAGTTATTTCAATCTTTTCTACACATGATTTAAGTAAAATTTTCCGGCTTTAGAAAAAATGAGCCCGGGCCCGCCCGAGCCCGAAGTCTAAAATAAAAATAGAGCCCGAGCCCGTGTTGGGCCCGGGCTCGGGCTCGGGCTTTCGGGCTCGGGCTGAGCCCGTCTCATCTCTAGCAGGTAGGGGCCTGGTCATCGGTTAGAAAGAAAGAAAGGTAAAAATACTGAGGAGCAACTAGGTCCCTTTTTTAAATTTCGAAATTTCTCATTCATGCCAGAAAATTTTTATGCTATTTTTTTATTTACATTTCATAGTTTTTTAACAATAAAATTCTTCTTTGAAATTTTTTGGTTAAAATTTTTATTTACAATATAGTTTACAAGTAAATAATAATGCAAACAATCGTATTACAATAAATGTTCATAATTACGCCCACCAACTGTGATACATGCTTCGGAGCGTCCGTGGATCGATTAGTTTACACTTCTAAAGATGTCACGCATTTCTGCACACGTGCAGCAGCTTCGGATATGACATACTAGATTTTCGTCTGAGTCAACTGAGTCAGTCTCATAAACAAGACTCTTCAGGTGTACCCATTCCATCGCGTCTCATATGTGACATTCAGGTAACTGCGCACATTGGTGGTGAAATGCATGGGCGTTCCATCATGTTGAGACCACATCCTCTACAAATGGCGATCGGAACATCTTGTAGCACTTCTCATAAAACCTGTTCAAAAAAAATAAGGTAACAGCAGTTTCTTTGGTAGTAGGTATGGGCCAATCAAACAACTATTAACAATACCCGCCCACAAATTCACAGAAAATCGTTATTGACAAACATGTGACCATTATTGGTGATTGGATTATTGGTTGTCCAAAGATAGAAATTGTGCGCATTAAATACAACCTCGCGTGTAAATACTGCCTGATCTGTATATAGCATATGAACAGTAAAGTCTGGTTGCAATACATTTGCTTTAAAACTCACTGGCGAAAATTCAATAGCAGAAGAGAGTCTTCCGGATTCAAAATTTGTACGGAAGGGATGGAATCGATTTTCTTTTAACACTCTCAAAACGATTGGGTGACTCACGTCTAAATTCTGTACAACACTTCTTCTTCTTGATTTCGGCCTTTCGCTCACAAAATTCAAAATAATTTCTTCCAGGCTTGCACAGCGTAATGCCATTTCTCGCCCAGTTTCCTGTCTAGTGACGTGCAAAGAACCTGTTTCAGAAAGCTGACGGTGTAAGCGCTGAAATATTCCATGATCAGGCATTATTCTGCGAGGAAAATGCTCCTGATACATTCGTTGGCAGCTCTGATGTTACTATTTGCATGCCCACACATGAAATGCATATGGGCTTTTTCGGCATATGTAAAGTCTTCCATGACGAACGATAGAATAATTAAAAATAGCGATTTCATCTACTTGAATGCAATGTAATGAATGGCAAAACTAGTCACTTACTCCAGTGTCCAGAATCCAGGCAACTAGTCACTTACTCGCAACTCGTCACTCACTCTACCGCCAGTGAAATCAACCAAAATCTCCATTTCTATTTTTTTTTTTTTTATATAAATTCTATTTCTTTTTCTATCTTCAATTAAAAAAATTTCAATTTCACGCCGATAATTTCGAAAAAAGAATGTTTTTATTGAGTAACTATAAAATGTCAAGAAAAAGAAAGCAGCGTTGAGAATCCCACCTTCGTCGGCTATCCCCACCTACGACTCGAACATTAAGACTCACTTGCGCGACAGCGATGTCGCTAATAAGCGACCACGAATAGCATCAAAATTCTTTGCTTACGACCCAAACGACTTAGAATCTAAATAGAAAAGAAAAAAAATGAGAAAAATTAAAGAAATTAAAGACACTAAATGTTAGTAAATGGGTGGGGCAATAACACTAGTGATCGCCTATGGATAGATCTCGAACATATTTTTCTAACTAAAGAAAACATGGATCAGCAAAAATTATACTTTTTTTCATAAATTCATACAATAAGACCTCATTTTATCAAGCGACAAAAAAAAAAAAAAAAAAAAAAAAAAAAAAGACTAATGGAGAGAGGAGAAAAAAAGTTTTATTTTTGAAAGGTTCCACTTACTTGACTTTATTCGCTGTCAATCATAAAAAAAAATCATATGTTAAATAAAACTATATGTATTTTGCCTTTTTAATCTCTGAAAGTAATATTTTTATTAACCAAAATTAAATTCTATAGGTTGATATCATCAGAAACGTTTAGCATCATTAATTTTGTGCAATATAATGTAATCAGTTTTTCTAAATGCAGAATAATTCTGATAGATTTTAAATATTAAAAGCTAAAGGAATATTATTATCATTTAAAAATACTATTTCATGTAATTTTTTTTAGAATGAAGGTAAGAAATTTGGTAAGAAATTTGTTCAAACAACTGTCTGTTATATGAAATTTCTTCTGAGTAAAAGGTAAAAAAAAATGTGCATGTTTTCGTCTAAAATAATAATCAAATTAAATCATGCTTTATTTTTAACATATTAAATGATCTTGAACTTTTCCAAAGTCATTCAATATCACTTCCTAAAACACAGATCCTCCGTAGGGGGAACTTCAAGGAGGGCTTGTGAAGCTCCCCAGGATGCTAAAAAGCGGACATTTTCTGTTCCTGTGGACGTTCTGATGAGAATTTTCTGCATCCTCAGGGATGGCTCGGGGATGATGGTGTTTTACTGTAAATCTTCCTGGGGTTATCGTGGAGAAGCTAATGTGCTAGATAGGTTATAATTATAAAGTAACCTTCTTATTGTGTAGCTTTCTCTGAAAGACATTTTACAATTGCAAACAACAACAACAAAATTTGTCCCCACCAAGGGGTAATTTGACATTTTAGAGGAATAATTTCAAATTTTTAACTCATCCAATCATTATCAAATTTTTGAAAATGTGATCTTTTAGACTAAAAAATAAAATATACTCGCACAATTTAAAAAGTAATATTAAAAAATAGGAGCTTTTTTTAGGATTTAAAGGAAAAATATCCCAAACAAAACGTTAAATTAAGTTCAAAATCAGAATAATTTAAATGGAACAATGTAATCTTGTTGATGGATGACCTGGTTGCGTGGCAACTTTACATCCAGTCTTTAAGTAAGTCGTGTTGCTTGAGCGTTACCAAGACATTAAAAGATTTCTTTTTGTTTATGCGGCTAGCAACACAGAAATAAAAAGAATCTATTAAGAAAAAAATTACAAAAAAATTTAATTAAGGAATAAAAAACATGTTTTGCACATGTAGTATATCAAAATAATCAAATGAACTATCTTAATAAACATTTAAAATAAGTTTTATAATTTTTTCTATTTAGTGCTTTTTTTTACAATTTTTCCCAACTTTTTCGATTGTTATAATGAGATTTGCTTTTTTCCGCTCTAAAAACCTTTTGTTGTAGGAAACATTTGCAAGGAAAATACTTAACGAAATATATGAATTTTTCAGTCTTGAAGATATTTAAAAGATAATGGTATAATATAAACGTGTTACTAACGGCTTCATAAAATTTATAAACCTTTCAAATTGAAATGTGTAACTATTTATGGATCTTTAGTCCACGCCTTACTTTTTAGTAAATAAATACAAAGCATGTAAAATTTGAGTTATACAACCAGATAAATCATGGTAGTTTTTGAATAATGAACGGGAAAGAAAGAAAATACAAAAGTCTTTTGAAAGGGGATAATGACAAAGTTGCTGAAGTTCAAAATCTTATTTTTTTTTTTTTTTTTTTTTTTTTTTCGTAGGTTATCCGTAGAAAGAAAAATTTCACCAGTTTTTAAGTTATTAAAAATTATGGAATGCGTCAGTGTTATCAATTTTAATCCTAAATGTGAGAATCTCTTCAAGCGTTTTGTGAAGATAAGAATGAGGACTGCATAGCACTTTTGTTAAATATTAAAGTAAGTTGGAAAGGCAACAAAAGGATTCTTCTGGAACTTCAGGGTTATAAAGATTATGTTAGACCTCATATTTATCAATATTCATTTGATAAGCAGGGCAATTAGGGGCAGACAAAAAATCAAAGAATAATAGAAATATTTGGTATCACCCTGTACTTGAAAATGCACGAAACGATTTATCGTTGGAGAATACAAATATGTGGATACTATACAACAGGTATACTGATTTTTTGTAAGACTGGTATGTATATTCATGGAAAAAGAGCAATTTTTTTAATTAAAAAATTCAGGTATGTTTTTTGATTATATCATGTAGAGTTTCTGAAAAAAATTAACGCAAAATTCAGAAAAATTAGCATAATGTAGTAGAAAAAATATGGCACAGTTGGAATATATATATGTTAAATATTTTATGAAATAAGAGTAGTTGTATCAAATAATTTTTATCTGCGCATGCGCGAACGAAAAAAAAGATTTTTTACACCATTTAATAGCTAATTCTATGGTGTAACTCATAAAAAAATCCAATCAAATATCGTGAAAATTGAAAAAGATATCATTATCATAGTAAGCTGATTTTACATTGTTCTCTAAAAACAGCTGAATGATAAGGGATTCTCCACAAATTGACATTTTTTATTAACTGATATTTAGAAAAAAATAGTCTTTAATGACTATAAATATTTAATACAATAATACTGCTAATGAGTATCTTGACACCTGTGATAGAAAAGAAAAAGAGCTTTTATTCTTATTCAGGGCCAAAACTAAGAGAGGGTGGGAAAAAGGCGTGTGCCCCGGGCACCAGGGAGAAATGATGTCAAGTATAGATTTGTTTAGCGATTTTTTTTTCATGTCTATGTTTAGCATGATATTGTTAAAATATTCCTATCTGGCGTATGCCAAAACATAGAAGAATCTAAAGATAATGGTATAAAGATCCTGTATAAAGCAGATTTTTTTTTCGATTCGGTTTCGCGATTTTAAGGTATCAATTTTTAACAAAGCAGATTACGTTGTTCAGTATTACATATTTTAAGTTTTAAATTAAGTCGTCTATTAATAAATTAGAGAAATTATCTTTGTAAATATACTTGGGGAGTTCGCCAAAATCCACCTTTGCCTCAAAAAAAAAAAAAAAAAAAAAAAAAAAAAAAAAAATGATGACACTTTTTTTGCCTTGGCTCCCGGGGCACATGCCTTTCTTCCCCATTGTCTTAGTTTTGGGCGTGAATGTGAATAAAAGCTCGTTTTCTTTTCTATCACAGGTGTCAAGATACTTATTAGCAGCATTATTGTATTAAATATTTATATTCATTAAAGACTATTTTTTCCTCAAAGTCAGTTAATAAAAAATGTCCATTTGTGGAGAATCCCTTATCATTCAGCTGTTTTCAGAGAGCAAAGTAAAAATAGCTTACTATGATAATGATATCTTTTTGAATTTTTATGCTATTTGATTGCATTTTTTTCATGAGTTACACCACAGAATTAGCTATTAAATGATGTAAAAAAAAACTTTTTTTGTCGTTCTCTCATGCGCAAATAAAAATTATTTCATACAACTACTCATATTTCATAAAATATTTAATATATCTATATTCCAATTATGCTATATGTTTTCTACTACATTTTGCTAATTTGTCTGAAATTTGCGTTAAATTTGGTCAAAAACCCCGCATAATATAAACAAAAAACACACCAGATTTTTTTTTAATTTTTCAAAAAAAAACGCTCTTTCTCCATGAATATACATGCTGTTCTTACAAAAATCAGAGTACATGTTGTATAGTATCCACATATTTGTATTCTGCAATAATAAATCGTTTCATGCATTTTCATGTACAGGGTGATCCCAAATATTTCAATTATTCTTTGATTTTTTTGTCGGCCTCCTAATTACCTTGCTTATCAATTGGATGTTAATAAATATGAGGTCAAACATTATCTTTATAATTCTGAAATTCCAGAAGAATCCGACAAGTATATTTTTTAAATATTTGAAAAAATCTCAAAAATTGAAAGTGTCCAAATACTTATTGGTAGATAGTGTATAAATTTACACACAAATTCAAGAATAACGAAGCTTTTGAATATCAAAAGATTTCTTCTCTTAATGACATTATCAGAAATAAATTGCCTAAAATAAGTTCCGTTTGTTTAGTTCCATTATAAATAATATTACATAAATTACAATAAAAAAGGAAAAGAAACAAAAGTAAATTTTTACTGGGAAATAGAATGAAAGAAGAGTCAATTTGTACATTTCAAAAAACTGTAAATAAAGTACTTGAGGAAATGAAAAATGGAAAACTTCAAAAGTATTCTTCTTTGTCTTATGGAAATGAACTGTAACCTTTAAAATACTTTATTACCCGTTGCCTATTTATATTTGCAAATATTTTCCTTATTTGTTTCACTTATAAGATTAAAAAGTATAAATGCATTCATTTTAAAAATATATTTACTTCTACATTAATCATTCAAAAAAAAAAAAAAAAAAAAAAAAAAAAAAAAAAAAACCTGTAACAAAATGCATTGTATTAGATTAATAATAATAAAAAATAAGATAAATAATATAACGAAATTCGGAAACAATGCTTTATAATTGGATGAGATGATACTTTAACCCCCTGACTGCCCAGCCAAAAGGTAATATTGTAGTGTTGTTTTCTCTGTAATTTATTAAAAATATTTAAAAAAAGGTGTTTTTTTCTACTTGATATAAAATATGTTATTAGTATCGGTGTTTAATCTTTGATAGCATCAATCCTAATTTAATTTTTTAGAACTGCGTTTCATTTGTGGAATTATACTTAAATATTGCTTATGTTGTAGTGAAACCTGCAGCTTAGTGTGTGAAAAAATCAGCCGGCGGCATTCAGGAGGTTAAAGGTTTGTTAGAACAGAAATGAAAACTTTTGATTTGATAACTGAACAATGATATTTTTTAATTATTTTATTTCAGAAGTATAAGCCTAAAGAACTACAACAATTATCTTTAGTCATTGCTCTTAAAATATTCTAAAAGTAAACTGCTTTTAAAACACGTTTAATTGTTCTTAAAAGACTTTGAAGTATTTTTTATAAGCAAAATATTGATTGTGATTTTGAGTAAAAATTGGTAGCATGGTGTTGTCTAAATTTACGATAAAAATACGCAAAATATAATAAATACTGTCTAAAAATACGATTAAAAGATGTTATTGTGTATTAATTTACTTTGATACATTCGAAAATGATTTTTTTATCGTTTAAGACACATTGAAATAATACATTATTTTGTTATAAAAACATAATAATAATTAACAGTATATACAAATATACAAGCAACACAATAAATCTAATTGGAGTTCAAAGATTAGCCAAAACCAGGAACGATCTTGGGATCGCAGGATAATAGGCTATTGCTCTAACCTCTTTTCCACTCTGGCTGATAAGTAGATCTGCAATACCTCTCTAACAAACCATGTTGATGAAAATCATCTGCCATCTATCAGATATCAAAGGATGACGGTATAACGACAAATATATTTTACTATTCTATCGATTAATATTAAGTATCAATATTTTTTTCTTAATTCATCTGATAGAGTAAAACAAAAGAAAAAAATTAATTGTAAAAATATTTGTAACAGAAATAACAAACTAGATGAAAGAAGAAAGATGATAAAAAAATTTTATTAATCAATAACAATTAGATTAATTACAATAATTACTATTTATAATAATTAATAATTTAATAAATGAAAGAATTGAATAAAATCAAAAATTATACATAAAAAATATATAAAATTTTAATAATTTTTGTAAATGGGAAAAAAAACTATAATAATAATGACAACAATAATTATTATTACGGTTTGTATTTGTATTTTACAGTTTTGGATAATTTTATGAATAATCAAACCTCTATTAAAAATATATATTGCAAAACAATTTTTTTAGATTAAAAAAGATGTAACAGAAGTTATCCATAATTAGAAATTTTAAAACCGACTGCTAGCTCTGAGAATTTAAACGCATCTTATAGCAGTAGATAAATATTTTTACATAAAAAATTTAAAATCTGAAAACTTAAATCAAAACTTTTAAGTTTTATCAAATCTTTTTTTCTCGTTATAGACATAGATTGTGCAAAATGAAATAATTTCAGTTTTGTTAATTGCAGAAATGATAAAAAATAATTTAGAAAACAATTTTCAAATTGAATTATTGGGTTAATTGTAATAGTATGGATAAACGAAAGAAAAAAGTTACGATAAAATATGTCAACCTTCACAATATTATTTACGGATACTGTCTTTTGTTATAACATATTCATATTTATCTTTTTAATAATGTAAAATTTCAGAGAAGGCATATTTATTAAAAAAAATTCCTTCAAGTACATCACTATATATATAAAGCCTAAGATTTTTTCCACTAGTTACACAATTAAAAATTATTATCGTGCGCAATTGAAATTATGTCTTGATATATCTTAACTATTAACATAATCTAAATTACTTTTAATTCTCCTTTCATAACAATATAGCATTTTATATATTCTTGGGAATTGTCAAAACTTAACTATAGCCAATCTCATTTACTCTGAATATTACAGTGTAAAAGTACATTATCTCAACATCTAAAGTAAAGCAAAAATCTATAATGGCGTCTAATGTATATTGATTTTTCTTTCAATTAAGCAATGTAAGCATAAGTACTGCTATCAAGGAAACATTTTTTTTTTACTTTTGAAGAATAAAAATACAAAAACAAAGTATTTCCTTTATTCTAATTAACAAAAATAAATTTTGCCTTTATGTTTTTTTAAATACAGAAACAAAATATTAACTATTTTTCAAGTCACACAAGAGATCCAGGAAAAAAATTAAAGAAAAAATTTAAATATTTAAAGTATTTGTAATAGAAATGACAAACTAGTTGGAAGATGATAAAAAAATAATGATTTTTTTTAAATCGAACGTAAGTATCAAAAAATCCCTTTCGGCATGGCCTATAGGCGGAGGTAGATTTCGAAAAGTTTTCATCTCAAAAAAAAAAAAAAAAAAAAAAAAAAAAAAAAAATTAAATGAGTAGAGATAAACCCAGTTTAACTACTTTATTCAACCGCTTTTAAAAAATTTTTAATTTCATTTTTCTGTAAGAACTGGTTTTATCGAAATCCTCTTAAATGAAATTCTACTCAAATGCCCATTTTGGCAACATATTTTGAATTATATTTTTACTTTATTAAAAAAAATTGACCAATATGCTCATTATATAGTTCCTAAATAACAAAAAACTGTTAATTAAATTCGTTTGACAGCAAAATTGAATTTAAAAATCTATACATATAATAAAACAGTAGGACCCGGTGTGTCTGTACATTGAAGATAATTGACAAAAATGGAGTCAGGGCGATAAAAGAAAACCAATGAAACACAAAAAAATTTTTTTTGAATTTTTTGTCTGTCTGTCTGTTTGTCTGTCTGTTTGTTCGAGGTTATCTTCGTAACTACTGAATGGATTTTTATGCGGTTTTCACTAATGAAGAATGCACACTCCCGGGCAGTGTATAGGCTTTGTTTCATCAAAATCGGACAACAGACAAAAAAGTAACAAAAAGAAACAAAAGAAACTATTAGGTGCGCTGCTCACGTTTTTTAGTACATAACGTTTTTTAGTACATATAAAATCCAATAGATGTCACTGTGCGATTTTAAAACGCGCTATCGTTATGTTTTCGCCAGTCTACTTAAGTATGAGAAAGTTTCAAGCTGGCTGTCGTTCCATGTGGTTTAGTCGGTAGAACGTCAGTGCGCCATACTGATGGCCCGGGTTCGATTCCCAGCATGGAATTTTTTTTCACTATGTTGGCATTAACGCCTATAAGCAATTAAAAGAATTTGAAATATTGTATTCAAGGCGAATTTTCTCTCTGGGAAAATTTCCTTGCATTAATATGTCAGTGTAATTTTTTTTTCGATTTAATTTTTTTTTTTCGAAACTTTGTTTTTCTTAAAAAATTACAGTAAATATTTGATATTTCCCAACGTTTTTTGAATGATCGACTTGCTTTTTTTTTTTTTAATGTATGTCTGAACCTTATCTAACTACTTCTTCAAGATTTCTTTAGATAAACCGACCAGCGTAGCGGGCGAAGGCCGCTAGTGACTAATAAAATAACCAATTTATTATTTTAATGCATCCACAATTCTTTAATCAAGATTGCTTTGAGAAATTTTGTACGAAGTGCCCACTTTGACAGATTTTTTTAAATATATATTTAGCCTTTATCAAAAATCTGACCAACACGGCACATTACACAGTTCCTAAATAACGAAAAACTGTCAATTGAATGCGTTTGAGAGCAAAATTGAATTTAAAAATGAGTCATAAAATAAAAAAATTGTTATTTGAATACAACCTCAATTCTTTTATCATGATCGCTTTGGGAAATTTTTTTGCGAAGTGCTTACTTTGACAGCTTTTAAAAATATGTATATCACCCTTTATCAAAAAATCAAAGAATACGCACATTATATAGTTCCTAAGTAACAAAAAACTGTCATTTGAATGCGTTTCAGAGCAAAATTGGATTTAAAAATGAGTCATAAAATAAACAATTTGTTATTTGAATACCCACAGTTCATTATCATGGTCGCTTTGGGAAATTTTGTGCGAAGTGCCCATTTTGGCAGCCTTTTTTTTTAAATATATTCTGCCTTTATCAAAAAACTGGCCACTCCGTCACATAATATAGTTCCTAAGTAAGAGAACCTGTAAATTGGATGCGTTTGAGAACAAAAAAAGATTTAAAAATGACTCGGTAAAAACGCAATTTTTTTAATTTCCTCAAATTTCAATCATGATAATTTCGTGAAATTCTGTTCAAAATACCCTGGCAGCCTTTTAAAAAATATATTCTGCCTTTATCAAAAAACTGGCCAATACGTCGCATTATATAGTTCCTAAATAATAGGACCTGTAAATTGGATGGGTTTGAGAACAAAAATGAATTTAAAAATGACTCAGAAAAAACGCAATTTGTTATACTTAATCAATTTTTAATGACGATAATTTCGGGAAATCTGTTCAAAATACCTTTTTTGGCAGCCTTTTTAAAAATATATTCTGCCTTTATCAAAAAATTGGCCAAAACGTCGCATTATAGAGTTCCTAAATAAGAGGATCTGTCATTTGGATGCGTTTAAAATCAAAAATGAATTTTTAAATGAGTCAGAATATAAGCAGTTTGGATTTAAGGTTTTTACTCCAACTCCTATTTTTGTTTAATTTATTTTTGCTATAAGAATGGGTTCTATGAAAAACTTGTCAATATAAAAGGTGTAGATCTTATTGTGAAGATGTAAAATAAATTTAATTAGATTTGATTGCTTAAGAATTGAGTAAGTTATGGTTTTTTTTTCTTTTTCCTCCCCCCTTTTTCTTTTCGTTTTTAATTTTTTTCCTCGGTAAAAATTGGTCCTATCAAAAACTTGTAAATACAAAAGTTTTAGATAATATTGAGTACATTTATATAAAATTTAGTTGGATTTAATATCTTGAGAATTGACGAAGTTATGAATTTTTTTCTCCCAAAAACCATGTTTTTTTCGCCCCTTGAGCCCATTTTTAACTTTATCAAAAATCTGTCATGCATAAACTTTTTGCCCATTTCTTAGAAGTAATATAAACTTTAAACTGATTCGATATCTATTTTAATTAAGAAGTTATCGCGTTTTTTCTGTTTTCACAAAAACCCTCCCTATTTCCACCCCCTTGGTCCGATTTTGCCCATTAACGAACTCGACCGAGATTTTAGGCTCCTTGATTTTATGTAAAAGTTTGAAGAAGATCTGAGCATAATTATGGAAGTTATCGTGTCTAGAAGAAAGTGATATACACCGATAGATAGATAGATAGATAGATAGATAGATAGATAGATATATATATATATAAACTTTTTTACTGATGGTGGTTTTGGGGTCTAGGAGTCATGATTCGTGTAGATCCGCAAAAATTTTTCAGAAATTCCAACATGGGAGACAATGCAATAGGTAGTATTTCATACGAAATCTACCTAATATTTCATACGAAATCTACCTAATTGAATATATTGCATAACAATGGCACTTTAAAATTCAATGATATTGTCTGTTAATATAACAGAGGAATTACTAAAATCTTTATAAAATTTAACATTTTTTTAAATATATGGTATATTTATTTCCAAAAAAAGGATTTTTATTTATATCTCTATGAAGTATATGAAAGAAGTTTTCTGAAATGTTTTTCCTTGGTTATAAAATAAACAATGTATTTCCGTACACAATAAAAAATATGCTCTAAAATATTTAAGTATTAATATAATCTCGAATATTTTAACTGGTCTTTTCGTAAAGAAATAATTTTTTAAAAAGTAAAGTTTTTTAGAGATATCAAAGAACTATTTCTACAGACACTGGTTATATTAACATAAGTTAATGTAAACGTAAATTTAATATTTTTTCAAGTAATATACCGTCACGATAAAAATGTAACTACCCCTTATAAACTGTGTAAAAAATGCCATAGAAGAAAGTTGCTAGGACCAAATTAAGAAAATAAAGTGTGCTTTTAAATAATCTAAATAAATTTGGTTTAGAAGGAGCCATCTACATATTAAAACGAACCTAAAGTTATATTTGTAAATAGCAGTATCCACCTCTGTTAGCACAAGTGAACTCTAAGCCCCTCGATTAGCTTGAGAATAAATTTTCATGCATTCCGTACGGTAAATTTCAGAGAAATTAACTATTTTAAAACGAGTACATTTTACGCACTGAATCAAAATTGTAGTTTCATGATGGATTGTTGACCAAGAGAGACTCTGACTTGATCAAAGCATCCTAGAAGACATTGAAGACTGATAGAATACAGAATTGCAAAAGGAGTTTCAAAATATCTAGTCAGTCCTATGGTAGACAGCTCTTTAACCCGTTATCTACCGCATTATGAATTCATGAAAATTATACATTCTAAAATATTTTACGCAAATTGCTTAAACTAACTTAATCATTTAATAAATATTTAAAGGATTTTAGAAGGATCGAAGGATATAGACGGATTAATTAAATTTGAATTTATAGAGATTTTGTGCAATATTTATGACCCCTTTCAAATCTTTTATTTTTAATTACTTTCCTAGTAGTTTTTAGAATTATAAAATGTACAAATATGATGTGCTTACAATGTAAATTTAGAAATATTCCCGCATTGAAAAATCCCCATCCCCCACCCTCAGCGCCAAGAAAGCTGAAAAGATACAAAGGCAAAAGCAATCATCCTTTAATTTTTTTGTTGTTTTGTGTAACCAATAATGCTTTTGAAAAAAAATAAAGTAAATTATCTCTAACTCATTCTAAACAGTATTACAACTAACTGACGTATTAAAAGAATTTTATAATAAGTTATTTTAATCGTACTTATAAGTACCCGCGGTAGATAAAAGGTTAAAACATAATTTTACCGTTTTGTAAACATAATTTGAAAACTACTTCGAAGACAAAATTAAAATTTTGATATCTATAAAGTAGGAATTAACAAATATAAATCCATCAAAAAATTGTAGGTTGAAATTCGTAATTTTTTCGAATATTAATCTCATAGTTAATAATTCATATCATAAAAATATAAAAATTTCAAATTCAAACTATTTATATTATTTGCTTTAAAATTATTGCTGCATAAAAATTTGCACATTAGATGTATAATTTCATAGGATGTTAATAAAAATAAGAAGATGCAAATTAACATTAGAAGCACTAAATGTGGAATGTTTATAATTCGAAAACGTAGCATCAAAACATATCAAATGGCTTGAAATTTGGTCTCAAAGCATCGTTTGAACCGATAATTTGAAATATTTTGTGAAAATTGGTTATTGCAATTAAAAAAATGAAGTTTAGTTTGTTTTAACATGTAGATGGTCCCTTAAGCAAATGTTACAAATATCATTTTAAATTACATTTAATATAAAATCGTTCGGTACCAGTATCATTCTTCTATGATAATTTGTTGAGGAGATAGTAGGGGGAGTTTACTTTTTTTCTCATGACTTTACAAAAATACAATATCATTTCGAATGAACTTATTTTGTTTAAAATAATCAATGTAAAAAATTGATCATAAGGGATTATCTATTTTTTTAAATAATAAAAATACTTTCGAAAAATATTTCTTTTTATCGAATTAGCAGTAAATATAATTTTCTTTTATATTTCATATAGAAATGAATTATTTAAAAAATTAATTTTATTACATTTATTACTGTTAATTATTAATTAATATCGTTGACTGTGTAACATTACTGATAAATAATGCAATTTTTCTAGCAATATTGCCAGATTATTAAAGAGCTACACAATAAAAATACATTTTTATATTTTAAAATAAAAAATCGATTTCTTCTTCAACTCTTGTGGTATCTAGAAGGAGACTGCGACTATTGTATTGTGAGAAAAAGTAATAGTTAATAGATCTAGTGCAATTACTTATACAAACGAAAACTTTAAAATGATTTTTCTCCATGTTTCATATTTTTACAACATTGCTTTTTCAAAAAAGTTTTTTTTTTTTTTTTTTTTTTTTTTTTTTTGCTATTTTAGATAGAAGTCTCATTTTTTTTACTTATTCCATGGTATATTTAATATTTTTGTGCATAAGTTTAACATTTAACTTGCTAGTTTTTTTAAATGTTTAAATTCAGAGTTTGTTAAATTTTCTTCATTTTTATATACAAAACCGAAAAAAAAATCAAATTAAAAGTAAAATTCTACGCATCTAAAAATCTAAGTTCAGTTTAATATAGTGCCTAAAGAGCGTGGGAATTAATCGAAACCAAAATATTCATATTTAAAAAAATTAGTAAAAATTTTGAAAAATTTATTTTTTTATTTAAATTTTAGTAAAATAGGCTGTTTATTTTATTTTCTTTAAAAGTATTTTGAATTTTTAGTATTGAGTACTGATCTACCTACCATACATACTAAATATTATTCAAAATTTAAGAGATGGTTTAAAGGTATTGTGACCCCTTAAAAAGAACCAATAACTATTTTTATCTAAATGGATTATCTTAAAAATGATATAACATTGCAGTCTGAAAAGAAATATAATCTTTTGATTAAGTAAGTATTTTTGACGCCTCAGTTTTTAAACAAAAATTGGAAATTTGGTAAATGACGGAGTACAAAGGAGTATTCTTAGATATTTTTCGATCGTCGCTTCTGAGTAACTGTATTTAATGTACTATTTATGACCCTGGTCCGTATTCTTGAAACAGGTATATTATCCGAATATCTGACATATAAACAAGATAATAGTACTTCTTTTATTTTCCTTTTTTTACCACTTGTTGAAAAATATTTTATTTGGAGACAAGAGTATAACACACAATAAGAATTTAAATAGTTAGAAGTTATTAAGAAGTTAAATATGTATCTTACACTATTTTTTTATTTTAAAATAGTAGTTATATAATAACAATTTTTATATTCATTTTTAAAGTAAACTCCTGAAAATTAATTGTCCCGTTAAAAGTCTTCCTTTTGGCTCTGTGAATTACATCTTCAAAGAGAATAAAATTGTATCTTTTATCCAATTAGCAATAAAATCATAAAACTTTAACGATATCTCATCCTCTTAAAAGATACGATTCAATAAATTTATTTTCTATGATAGTAATATATTTTAATTGTCTGTTCGAAATGATTCATCAAACTTTCAAAAGCTTATTTTTTAAATTATTTGCCTTCAAAGTAGTATAATTGGTTGTAAAAAAGTTCTGAGCTTGTTTCTTAAATATTTTTAAGGAAATAAGTAGAGATATTTAATTGGAATTTTGAAATAAATAAAAGATAACTTGCATTTTTTCTGTATCAATTAAAAATATTCTATGCATTTAATTAAATATTTTTGGTTTAGATGCACATAAAACACTCTCTAAATACATGTATTAGGAAATTCGCAATTTCTTTGGCTCATCTTAATGGAATCTTCGTTCTCAATGCAATAAATTTCGAAATCACAACGCAATACAAAATCAACGCAATCACAATACATGTATTAGGAAATTCGCAATTTCTTTGGCTCATCTTAATGGATTCTTCGTTCTCAATGCAATAAATTTCGAAATCACAACGCAATACAAAATCAACGCAATCACAATACATGTATTAGGAAATTCGCAATTTCTTTGGCTCATCTTAATGGAATCTTCGTTCTCAATGCAATAAATTTCGAAATCACAACGCAATACAAAATCAACGCAATCACAATACATGTATTAGGAAATTCGCAATTTCTTTGGCTCATCTTAATGGATTCTTCGTTCTCAATGCAATAAATTTCGAAATCACAACGCAAAAATACCAAATTGACACCACTTGGCATGCAAAACATTTAAAAACGGCAAAAACAAATATTAGTGGACACCACCGAAAATTCGGCTGCCTCCAGTAAGAATTAACTATCAGTTAAAGTCGTTAAGTTGCTGCCAATAGATAAAAACGAACTTGCGCGCTCATAAAAGTTGTTAAGCGATTGAAGAACAGTAAGGCATAATCAGTGAGTAAATATACTGACACATAATTATTATCTGAAGCTAAGCAAGTGAAACTTATTATAATGACTGAGTATGATCAGCAATTATTAATAATAACAGGTTAATTTGAGAAATTATTAGAAATTAAACATATCAACCGGTTTTTTTATATTTTTGTCAATTTATAATATTAATTATTAATAATCACGGATTAATCAAACTAACCGTAACATACATATATATAATATATATTGTAGTAATGTGAAGTGTAAAGCGTTAATTTGTTGACATACTCAATCAAAAACGGAATGCTGAAATCATACGATCTTTGACTTAATTCTTTGATGACATTTAATTTTACGATCAGTTCTAATTAACTCACTCAGAAATACTTGGATTAACAATAACATCATTTGATAAATACTAGAGTGTTAATTAAATTAATCACGTACGTCATAGGTGAACTATGCTATCCAAACTTAAATTTAAAAGTTCGTTTATCGTGACTTTATGGCACTGCGAATCAGCACGTTTGTTTGCTCTATATTTAAATTTTCAGAGCTAAATATTGGATTACATTCTTCTTTATACAGAAAATATTAATTACAATACAATCGTTCATGTTCGATATTCCATGCACGTAATAGTCCACAAAGTACTCGATATATTTTTTTCGAAAAAGTCTTTGTTGCTGCGCATGTCAGTGTCCTTTATTTTTTCTCTGACTTTCACCCAAAGTGTCTATGATTGGATTTAATTAATGCTTTGTGGATTAATGCTTTGTAATTCCGAAATAATTAAATTAGACTCGACACTAGACTCTTCAATTGTAAGTAAAAGTTTGCTAGTAAATCTGTTTGCGTTGTTGTTTTTGTTTTTGTAACACACCTTGCAGAATATATCCACTGATAGGATAATCTATTTTTTGATGAAACTTGCTTTTCATTTCTAAGCTTCTCTTTTTACGACTTTACGTGCTATTACTTTTTCTTTGAAATTTCTGCTTGCTGCAGATGTTTCACATCTTGTTTCCTTTTTAGAGCTATTTTCGCAATCCTCTGCAACAGTTTTTTTTTCCTTGCTTAGATTTTTATGCTTAAAAATACTAATTTCTTGAGAAACTATCTTTAAGCTGGTATTATTTTCTTTCTTTATGGCTTTTTCTTCTATTTGGAACTCTCCTGTCTAGCACTGACTATTTATCTATTAATTTCTTTTTTCTTATTCGGGACTATTGGGGGACAAAAAGTCTCAGTGTTTTCGTCTGAGGTATCCACCTTCGGACCACCGTTGTACTTGTTTATTGATGATTTCCTGATCGACTCAAGGAAAATCTCTTAAATGTTTGCTAATAAGTTTTTAATCGAACAATAGTATTTTTTATTTTTATTTTAGTATCTTTTCTTTTATTTAATTTGTACGATTTCACTATAGTCAGGTTGGCGAGTGGTCAGGGGAAAACACAGTCAAGAAAAGTGTTAAACGCCAGTATTTTGTTAAAGAAAAATTTCCCTTCCCTAATCCCTTTAAAATATTTAAAGTATTTTCTATAAGAAAATAGTGATAGTTTCTTCTTTTTTTGAGTGTGTTTTTCCTTGACCACTCGCCACCCTGATAGTTTGTTTTATCCTTTTAGTAGTTTTCATAATAAAGTTAAATCTACTTCGGTGTTTAAGCAATGACATAAATAAGAAAAAAAATAATTTTAGAATTCGATCTCTTAATGAAATGCATGCTGATAATAATACTTTATCATGAAAAATGATAATTAAAATTTTAAATTTTCGTTAATTAAAAAAATTATTAAAAAATAAATTAAAAGCTTCAATATTTATTTTCTTTATTCGGAAATCTTTATTTTACCCATATGTAATACTTAATAATTTTTTTTTACAATTTGTAAACAAAATATACATTATTAGGGATAGGAATACTGAGATTCATGAACTTTCACAAAAATAAATGTGTACATGAATCCGAAACTTAGGACCTTTTGAGAGTGTGAACACACAAATTTGTTCTTTAAGGCAAAACAATAGTCTGAATTTGCTGTTCTATGCTCTTCACACATAAGATAACCTTGGATGCAGGTACTGATGGACCTGACCACTTCGGTATGTACAGACAGCTCTTGAATATTTTCTGGAAGTGGATGTTTTGACACCCTAAGCTTGATCTCCGAGACCTAAACGGCCGTCCTCCCGGGTGAAACTTTTACTCCTTTTCTTTTACGTATTAACTAGACAAAATATCTTTAGAAACAATACAATATATCTTTACCTTAATCGTAAAACTTTTTTTTATCATTTGAAAAGTTTTTATTTTAAAAAAACATCTAAAAGATCAGTTGATCAAAATAACGATTAAAAAAACAATTTTCTTCATTTAATTAAAATTGTTGACCACGTAATGTTTATTTTCTGCTTTTTTCCTAATATTCACATTTACATTTACAATTTTAATTTTTTTAAAGTCATTTCAACAATAATCACTTCTAAAAGTCAGAATTCATAAAAAAGTAACTATGCGATAATTTTTTTCATAAAAATTGGTGCTTCTCGTTGAAATATGAGGGTGATTCACAAAGTAACGACCGTTTGGCTGCTGGTTGCTTCTGTATTTGCTAGGGAATGGTACTCGTTGGTTGTTGGATTTCCGGCATCGCATTGTATGACACTCGAAACTTCTCGGAAACTTCTGTTGAATATTCCGAATTTCGAAATTTTCTTTTTGAAAATTTCGGAACTTCTTTCATTGCGTTCTCGGAAATTCTTCGCCTGGTCTGTGTTGTTGTGATGTTCGTATATTTCCGTGTAATCGTGTGTAAGGTATGAGACAACGAGGAGACATTCAGATATTGGGACACCTGGTTTAGTATTTTTTTACTATACACACACACACACACACACACACACATATATATATATATTTTGAAAATCAGGTCTGTGTTGGGTGCACTTTTAAATTTGAAAACGATCAAAGACTGGACATCGTGTTATTTGGTAAGTCATGGGGGCAGAAAAGACACGCAAAATCGGTAATCCTCACTATTTAAATGCTGTAATACAAATTATTTCAGCCATGTTGCGACACTACAAGAATGTGATGTGTTAAAAAAGATGTGGGGATCAGGTCATTAGATAATCGCGACGATTGGGGTTCGTTTTTACTCACCACAAAACTGAGAATCGCGCTTGAGTCAGATTTTTGATCCTTTGAAGAGTGCCCAAAAATTAATGAGGAGTATTTAAAAGTAATAAGGTGTATTGCTGAAAAGTAAAGTTATTAGAGGGAAACTGCATTTAAGCATCAGGATTAAAGTTAGAAGACTATTAGATGGAAATTTTGAATTATAATTTTAAATTTAAGTTTTTAAAAATAGTTTAGTTCATTCTTTCATATATATATACATACATATATATATATATATATATATATATATATATATATAAGTAAAATAAATATTTAAAAAATTTACGTCTTTTCGAGGAAAAGTTATATTACTTCTTCCTATACTTACTCTCAACATTTTGGCATCTGCCATTTCAGTGTTGTTCAAGGATTTTTGAATTCGCATTTTATAATGGGCTATAGCCACTCCTGTTCTAAGCTAATTGTACATGAAGTATTTAACTCAGCTAACTTCCTTCACATAGCGCACAAAATTAGTTGTAAACAACATATTCTGAAACAATTTTATTAATAAAAGAACGCGAAGTGTGTAAAAAAATGATAGGCAACTCATGAAGGCCGCATAATCCAGCGATGATTAATGACAAAATTAGACACCCCGAGTGATAGTTATGCAACCTGGACAAGTTCAACATTGATTTTCCTACATTTAAGTTTTTATGCTGAGTGACAGTTTGTCTTAATCAATCAATTTTGTCAACAAAGCTTCGCTGCAGTAAAATTCGTAGATTATGATTTGAATACTGCTGTAAACAACTGAATTAATACTGCACTGACGGCAGCATAGGGATTGTAAAACTCTTCCAGATTGAACAGCTCTTGCAATGAAAATTCCTGAAACTAGTGTATGATTATACGGCGAAGAAAAATTAGCTCCAATTATGTAAATTAATAATATCTTTAAAAAATTATTGTTTTTAAAGATTTCGCAGCCAAACAATCGTTATCTTATGCATCATCCTCGTAGAATCATTTATTAAATATAATTTTACGTACAATTGCTTTAAATATATATTGTATATAAGTCATAATGTGTGTTATATTGATGCATGTATGTAATATCATTCCAGCAGCATTTCTATTCCTAGAAAAAAATATACATTTTGTAGAAATTAATATACAAACAACATTGATGTTTTTTGATGCGAATTGCTATGATATGATTCCCGAATGCTTAAAACTTACCATATATATTTTGTTTCACATATTTTAATTACTCATGATTTTTTTTCTTGTTACATAGCGATTTCTTAAGGAAATATGAAATAATATAATAATTGCAAATAGTTTACATTTGAAAGAAAAAGAGAATTTCTGTTTCAGATTTCTATAAAACTCTTTAATATCAAATCTAATAATTGTATAGCGAGTTACAATGATTTCCTTGTTTATTAAAATGGAATAAAAACTATGAATAAAAGGTTTTGAAAAGCATCTTGCAATAATAGCTTCGAATTTTAAAAGCATAATATTAAAATAGGAAAACATTCGTTTGTAACTTACAAAATTAACGTCTTTCACATAATTACAAGGTCACTTTTGACATAATGATTTGTTTTATTCTGAAAGCTTAAAATAAATGGAAATGGTTCTCAAGATATTCATACAATCATAAAATTTCGAAAGCAATTTTTCCATTCACCAAATTTCAATTTCTAAATTTATTTTTTGTTATATTCTTTTTCGCAAAAGCAGATTTTGAACTTTATATTTAGGTGTACATGGTAATGTCATATTTCTAAAATTTTTATTTTTCTAATATTTTTATTTTTCTTAATAATTTTCTTAATGTTATTTTAATTGGATTGTGTAATTTCTAAAGCAAGCTCTTTTTTTCTATATTAAATAAATCATATGTAATCACTTTAATCGCAAAATCGTGTTGAACATCTTATCTGTACATCTTAAAATAGTAATTGTTTAGCTCTTTTCGACGGTGTGATCCCACATAGGAAGATCACCTAATTTTAAATAACCTGGTTAGGAATGCTTGTGACACTTGATGCCTCGTTCCGTTACCTTGATACCTCGTCAGTTCAGAAAAGTCTAACTTGTGGTGACTTGGAAGATAGTATAATGATTTTGCTATTTGTTTTCCGTGACCGGAACAAGGTATCAAGTGACCCGAGTATTCCTAACCGGGTTCAAACAACACGGTGATGTGTTCTTCGCCTTTCCTTCGACAGTGCCGCTTGTTCTTTTTTTCCTCTGAATATACTTTTATCCTTTCAACCATAAAAAAATATGCTTTTAATTTTCCTTCTTTCAATAACTTATTTTGCCTGTATCTTCTTTCCAAGTTTCTATTTCTCTCTTCTGACTTTGTTTTTATCGATGACGAGATTCTTATCCTCTGCTGAAACAACTTTTACATGGTGAAGCAACCAGTATTAGTGGCGCATGATTATCAGCATAAGTTGGCAATTGCAATTCTTTCAATATGCATGATGCCCCCACAGAGTTACTTTTCACGCAATCTCGTGTCTTTGCATTGTAATGGCTCTTTATACTAGCCATTTCTAAGCTCGTTGTAATAAAACCCACAAAACACTATAATGGCACATTAAACGACCCAAAAAGCACTGCATATCACCACAAAAGGGTTTCACGTAAACACTGAACAAACGTCGCAGGTAACTGAGCAAGGATAAATAATAAGAATCCTTTATCGCATTTTGGCTCTCAACTATTTCGTCCTTCATTCCCTGAGTATTACGACGAAACATTGCGCGCGCTTAGAGTCCTGCTTCACCACTTTCTCACTTTCCAGATTTGTTTTTGAAGTATACTGCTGTCTTTTCCCCATATATATGGCGTTTGATACATAGAAAATATATAAAGAAGACCAAGGGACATAAATTATACAGAAACTAACGATCGATTCAAACAAATACAACTTTTGCCTATTATACGCGAAAAAGCTATAAAAATAGCCTAAGTTATAATACACATAGATATTAAATAATGCATGATCAGATCTTATTTAAACATTTGGTACATTAAATAAGCTTTTTCAAGTAAATACAACCAAAATAAATTTAATTTAACATTTTTTTATTTTTTTTGAAAAAAGTTCAAAAATGAACATTTTTGCAAAAATTCAAACCGTTTGCATCAGGGTAAGGAAATGTCCAAAAATCCTCAAATTTTTTGTAGGAACTTAGTGCCACCAATGGCCATTTTTCCGCACCCGCCATAATCGAAAATAGAAAAAAAGTTTTTTCGGCCCACCCTACTAATTGTGCTCCTGAACCATTGATTTTATATAGCAAACACCAAACGTAACATAGCTTTAAAGTGAGGAAATATATGCATTTATTTATTTATTGCCTATATAGGGCAGAGTCACCAAACCTCAAAGATTCGATGTAGGCTATCTATATCCCACCTGGAGTGCTCTGCGACACGCGGGAATTCGTTAATATTTAGCAATAATAATAAAAATAAAAATGTATGTACAAAACAAGCTTCGCTCACCTCTTAACAGGCTCCCACCTCGCGACAATGGGCGGACCAGAAAAGCAAGGGATGATTAGTGTAAGAATTTTGGTAAGAACAATAGGTTAATGGGTAGTAAAGTGGTTTTATGCAGCATCTAGGCCAATGAGGTGAGATTAGCTAGTTCCTTTTGGAAATTAAGAATCCTATTTATTTTGCCTATAAGAAGGGGTCTTTATAAAATATTAGATAGCAAGTGTTTGAGAAGAATGGAGGGTCGTTTATTATGCCAGGCTTGGGTAAGAGTGGAGTGATAGTAGCTATATAATTTTTGTAAATTTTTTATAGAAATTTACACACGCCTTGAATTTAGCATTGGATTGATAATTTTAATTGTTTAAAAGGCGTACAGTCAACAGAGTGTAGATGTTTCCAAGCCCAAATTCGGACCAGGTTTACTGAATGTGCTCATCTATGTTTTACCACGAAAGTATTTAGTTAATGGAAAACCTAGCACTTATCACACTTCACAGATAAGAATGAGAAGTAAAGTGAGGATAATAATCATACAAATAATCATACTTTGAAAAATAACATTTTTCCTTTACACTGTTTAACATTTATTTATTTGTTTTATTCATTAATTTGATATGTGAATTCATTTATAAATCGTCTTGTTCAAAATATAATTAATTAATTTGGAAATAATCTGTTGGAGCTTGCATGCTCTGTAATCATTTTTTCCGGGTTTAGTCTTGAATCGAGTGTATTATTCTACAAAAGAATGACTTAGTAAAAAAAAATGTTTAAAATGCTTTTTTTGGATCAAACTGTATAAGTAAACAAAATTAGTAAATCTTTCAAAATTAAATTAAAAAGAAAGAAGTAAGTTATATATATATATATATATATATATATATATATATATATATATATATATATATATATATATATATATATATATATATATATATATATATATATATATATATATATATATATATATATATATATATATATATATATATATATATATACCGGGTGATCCAAAAGTTTCGGGAGTTTTGAAATGTTAATAATTTGGAAACTATGTACAATACAAAGGTTCGGTTTTGAGATATATGCTCAGAAACACGTGGGATTTTGTTTAGCATGATTTTTTTTACATGTATATAGTTACAATTTTTAGCAACAGGTGGCGCTGCTGTACAACACTGGATGTAACTATAAAATATGCTCTATAGACACATGAGTGTGAGTTCATTGCGAAACATCTTTTATAGGCTATTAATGACATTTCGTTTTAAGGGTGGTTTATGTTCAATCACTTTTTTAAAGTGGTTGAAATTGCATTGAAAGGGAATTTTGATACAAAATTTGATGAGGAACTGCCATGTTTAGACATGCTTTCTTTGCATGTCGAGCTGTGTTCTTATCGTACAATACGGAAGTAAAAATAGAAAAAGATTCGATGGCCATTAGAAATGTGAAATGCCATGGTAAGAAAGGTTTGAGAAAAAGGCTAATTGAAAGATCGTAATAGAAGCAGGAGATCCCAAATGTCTGTTGCAATCGTAAATGAGGTAGAATGCGATGCCAATACTCGGTGGAAATCACCAGCTCATAATGAATCAGTACACTTGTAATATCACGATAAATTTGAAATTTCATCTGGAATTTCTTTCTCTTTTGAGGATACTGTGCACGTTGTTTTGCGTCGGCTCACAGCGGTACTTATAAGCTATGGGCGTCATAATGAAAATTTGTAACTCTTGGACACTAATTATTTCTTTTTAGCGAACTATATCATACCATAAAAATAATACTGTCAATTTCAGCGCCACCTGTTGGCAAAAAGTGTAACTAACATAATTTGTTTGTTTCATCAAAAATACAAATCCCATAAGTTTCTAAGCATTTCTGTGAAAACCGCATACTTCTATTGTTTATAGTTTGTTAATTATTAGCATTTGAAAACTCCCGGAACTTCTGGATCACCCGGTATATATATGCATACACACCTTAGAAAATAATTTAACTCAAGCACATAGTAGTCTGGAAACATAATGATTAAAATTGACTGAATACGTAGGTGTTTTAAAAATTTAAATAAATTCGAATGCTTTCTCGAATTAACAGTAAAATCGTAGAACAATGATAACATTTGTTATCTTTTCAACGAATCATAAACATTACTTACAGAATTTTTCTATGTCTTTTTAAAGTTTATATTTTTCAGAATATTAAGCGTTTGAGACAAATTATTTTCCAAGATATGTATATGTATATTCTATTCCATTTTGTTTGTTTTCAAAATTTAACTACTCTATACTTTTTAAACCCTTTCTATATACAAATTGACTTTTTGGCTTTTAATCTTTAAGAGTTTTGTATTTTTATTATTATTCATTACAATTTGATCCAAAAATTACGAATTTTTTACACTTCCTTTTTTTTCGCTTTCATTTAAGTGATGGTAAAATTATCTTGTGGAAGGAAAACGTTTCTTTTTCATCTGCTTCTGTTTTTTTTTTTTTTTTTTTTTTTTTTTTTTTTTTTTTTTTTTTTTTTTTTTTTAGCTATCATTGTTAAATTAACATTTTGCTCTTAACTGATATATTTTAGCATAGCATGTATATAAGAAACCCCGATTGGTTGAACGTATTTCTGACACATCATTGTATTTATTTATTTTTTTTCTGAAGGAGATGTTTAATTTACAAAAACAGAGTTAGCAAATTATTTACCGTTGAAAAAAAAAAGAATTGCTTGCCAACAATATCTTAAAAAGTCTTGTTTTAAAACCTTCGTAAAACTTATAAGTACATATTTAGAAATAAAAACTTTTTCGCTTATACTTGAGAGTGAAGAATTTTACCCAAGAAAAACTTTTCAGCAGTGTATTAATATAAATTAGACGGTATTTCACAAAGAATAAAAAAATCGAATGAATTTCTCTAATTAACGATGCAATAATAAAATTTTGATTATATTTATCCTATTTTTAAACTATTCCAACTATTATCCTCCTCTAAAATAACACATTTTTATCTTTTTAAGATGCATTTTTGCAATGATTAAAAGAAAACTTTAAGAAAATGTTTGCTTTCAACTAATTTAATTAGGTTTCACTTATCAATGATAAATTTTTATTAGTAGAAGTATTTCTCATGAAAATAAGCCGAATTCTTTAAAAGAAAGTTTGTTGTTTGATAAATGATACAGTAAAAATTTTTTCCTGTGTCAAATAAAAATTAATTTACGTTTGATATAAAATTATATTTTGTCAAAACTAACCATTATTCTTGGCATAGAACAGAGAAAAAACGTTTGATAAAAGTATTTTTAAGTAAAAGAAAAATAAGTGCTCAATCTTATTTTTAAAAGTATATTTGTACAATAATCCAATTAAGGATTTTCTAAAAAAGAAACATTAAAATAGAATATTTTTTTCGAATCCTATCTTATATCAAAGTGTATTTTTGTACAATAATCTCATTAAAGAGTTTTTTAAAAGAAATATTACGATTGAATATTTTTTGCCTCCTAAGAACGCGAAACGCAAATATAATTTTTTTCTGAAAACAAATATGAAAGAAATTGTCTGTTTAGCTTGTAACAAATAAAAAGTTTTAGACTTGAAATAATACTATTCTTAATTTTTTCTGCTAAATTCGTCCGGTGGCGGGTATGATTTTTTTTCCGTTTGGTCAAGTATCAGAAATGGTGTAGGGACCTCCACCATGTACGCAGAACGCCGCGCTACGTGAATTTCGGCCGTCGTGTAGAGCTACCTGAAAACATTAATACAGACAAACGTTTCATTCCCTCTCTTGTGAAATTCCCACCCTGCGCTGGTGCCAACAATGAGCATTTGCCATTTTGAATGCGGCTATTTAGCGTAGAACGTGTGCACATACAGTTAAGTTAAAAGTTAAGTTATTTATTCTTTACAGTAGGTACATTTTATTTTCAAATTAACGATTTACAAGTTACAAATACTAGTTATACTTTGGTCACCAATTTCTTTTACTTTAAGGTTCAATTAAAATATGTTACCTAACTCAAAATAAAGGGAAGTTATTATAATCCTTCTTCTCCCATATAGAATATGTAAAAGTGTCAAAATCACGAAATTGTGTTGCATCTCTCTAATTTTCAATCGCTTCTACTTTTCTTAAAACCTATGATTAAAAGGTGTGAGTCGGTGAAATAATAAAAAAAAATTTAATGAATAAAGCTTTGAAAGCTTATTTTTAGAGTTTCGTCCATCTGGCGAAATCCTATTCTTCTCTATACTCTGTCTGTCACAGAGTGCGTACACAAGAAATATGCAAGTCAGAGGATTCAAATTTTGTATACATACAGCTGAATACTTTTTGTCACACAACAAAGCACAAAATTTTGAAAAAGCCTATTATTTTAATTAAAATACATTTTTAATATCACCAATTCATTTTTTTAATTGTTGCACTCAATTTTAAATAGATATAAAAATTATTATGTCCGTAGAAAAATTATTAAATATAATAAATCACATGGAAAATGCGCAAAAACGGAAATTTTCAATTGTTAATTTAATGAGTAAGTGTTTTGAAGGAGATATTAAACATATCACTCTGCGCGATCTGTGATCACAATTACGCACTTGTTTTACTTTATTAATATATCAAAATAATCTCATTTCATTATCAACTAGAGATCCATTCCAAGAGAAACGGACAAAATGCCCCTCATGTGAAGCTTACTTAAATACATATAATTATTAACTTATAAGTTGTTAATATATAAAGTGTAGCATTCGATCATAATAGGTGTGCAATCGGTTAAACAGACATATAAATTCACAAGTCTAATATACCACACTACTAGGCCTCACAATAGATAAAAATAAGAACTGGGTGGACCACATTAACATGAGAGAGAAACTTGTAAAACTCCATAACAAGTAACACAAATAACAGCTAAAACTTAGGACATTGAACCCCCAAAACTCAAAATTTGGTACTACTCAATAATGTAATGGATTATTCTTTACTGCGCACATACGGGTATTTGACCGATCTGGGCGGCCAAAAGTCAAATTTTCAAAGTACTAAAACCGTTAAACGAATGACAACCTAAGTTAGAGGACGATTTTGTGAACAACAAACAACCATTCAATCTTTCCCTGGCCAACGCATCTCCTTAAGACTTTAGTCGGAATTCAATCATCCAAGTTGTTGTTTGTGTCAGTGCTTGGCGTTCGTATACAGACGTTACCTTTGAAGTGAAATATATATTATTTTACGTTTATTTTGAAAGTGCTTGTGATGTATCCTGATACAGCAGGTAATAATGCAAAAGTTTAATAATTTTTTTTTATTGTTTTATCGTTAAAAAGTTTAATTGATGCACTTTTAAGATACCCTCATTTTAGAGTAAGATTATTTCTAAAATAATTAATTTAATAGAGTTTTTGTTGTATTGCCCAGCCATATCCTGTTATAATTTTTAACTAAATCAAAAGTTTAAAGTTTTGAGTAATGCAAAATTAAAGAAACTGCCGCGGAAAAGCGCGGATGTGTATTTTCTGGTACCTGGAATATTTTTTACGAAATATTAAAAAAAATTGACTACCGCATATAACATTCTAAAAGAAAATTATTTTATTGTAGGTTCTCTAGATACCTCGAGAGTAAGAGTTCTGACCCGTAGATGTTTGTTTAATCGAATGCAGAGTTTTGATTTGTCAAATTTTGAAGATAAATTAAATTTCTTAAAAGATCAGCTGATATCGAATGAAGATTACACAAACGATCAAATTGAGAGATTAAAACGCAATTTTTCACGATTTAAATCACAAATTAAAAAGAGATGGATAAAAACACATAAGAAAGAAGTCATATTTATCAAAAACAATCAATCTTGGCTAGAAGGAACGTTTGATATACCTGTCATAGTACAACCTCGGCCTGGACGATCATCTAAATTATTTATAGAATCAAGTGAGAGAACTAAGAGGAGAAAAACAGAAGAAGTACGATCTTCTCTAGAAAAGGAAGCCATAATTCATGCAACTCAGTTTGAGTTGCAGAAATCTGGAAAACGAGATGCTTCTGAAATACTTAAAGAAATCATAAGTAGTCCGAAACGTGCAACAAAATATAAAAAGGTGTTTTCTAAATCATAGATCGAAAAAACTGACTCTTTCACGCCAACTCAAGCATTATCCATGTTCGTAGAAGCCGACTTAACTCGTCCACAATACGAAATAGTGAGGAATACCAACAAAAAATTCTTTCCTTGTTATTCCTTGCTGCAAAAAACGAAACAAGAATGCTATCCGCTCCAAGAGTCATGCCGAGTAACAAGTACTTATGCCGAAACCGACTTACAGTCTTTGGTTGACCATACAGTTAAGCGTTTATCCATGTTCCTGGAAGAGGTTTTAACAACCGTGAAAGAGCAAGAACGAGAGAGTTTAAAATTAATTTCAAAATAGGGATGTGATGGTTCACAACAAGCACAATTTAAACAGAACTTTGTAAATGATGCCGACACTGATGCGAACATATTCCAAAGTAGTTTCGTCCCTTTACGATTAGTTTCTGGTAGTAAAAACGAAAAGCTATTATGGGAAAACCCAACACCTTTATCCCATCGATTTTGCCGTCCTATAAGATTTCGTTTTGTAAAAGAAAATACTGACGTTACGGAGGAAGAAATTAACTTTATAAAAAATTCTGCGATGTCACTAAACGCCACAGTGGTTAATTTAAATGGGAGCAGGTTTTCAGTCAGTCATGTCTTCATCATGACAATGGTAGATGGCAAGGTCTGCAACGCTGCGACTGGCACAAAATCCACAAGTCAATGCTACATATGCGGTGCAACTTCTAAGGACTTTAACAAAAATTAGCTCGAATTAGACTTTTGAAAGCATTTTTCATTTAGCTTATAAATTGCCAGTAAAGAAATAGAGAGAGCTGAAAACTGAAGCTGAGAAAAAATTTGAGATGGAAACAAAACTCGAAATTCAGAAAAGGTTTCGCGAAGAAACAGGTTTACTGGTAGACATGCCAAAGGCAAATATTGGCAACACCAATGACGATAATACAAGTAGGAGGTTTTTGAAGATTCCAAATTGGCTTCTGACATAACAGGTATTAGTTATGATTTAATATATCGCTTAAAAGTTATACTCGAGGCAATTTCAAGCGGACATATAACTGATCCAGAAAAATACGAGAAATATGCATTAGACACTGCTCGCTTATATGTAGATTTGTATCACTGGCATCCAATGTCTCTAATTCATGATTCAACTATCATTAAAAATGCATTATTGCCCATTGGGATGCTTTGGAGACTGCAGAAACGCGCAATAAGCATGGTAAGCTATACCGCCAAACCTTCGCGCGAAAATTCTCGACGGAAAGCTGCAACAAAGATATTTTGAATCGGCTACTTTTAACATCAGACCCTTTTATAAGTAGCATGAGAAAAGTCATTGGTAGAAAAATGAATTCCTTTTTGCCAGAAACAATTGCTCTTTTTTTACCCGCGAAGCCCAATGTTAGTGATGATTCTTCAGAGAGTGACGAAAATGAATATTAGAATTAAAAAATGAAATTATTTTAATAAATCGTCTTTATAAATTTAATAAATGTATTTTTTCTTTCAATCGTACCATTTAAAATCGATATATACAATAAAATAATTTTGGCCGCCTAGATAACGCAAATACCCGTATGTGCTGCGTGGGTATTGGGGGAAGCAATCTCACCAAACATGTGAAGGATAAACTAACATCTATTGAAACAATCCTTACCATTACAATCGCACTTGAATTTGAATATTATTTGGTTGTCGGCTAAATGTCTGCGACCGAGATCCAACTGCATACACAGATGGATCCCTAATGAAAACATGCATGTCATCAGCGTTCTTTTCCGTGAGAGGCGGTAAAATTTTAAGGTCATATATTAAGGAGTTCAGTATAGAGAGAGCTCAAAGTAGGAGTGTCTTACTTATGGTCACCTTGTATACATTTTTAACTAAGCGGTTTTTTCTTTCTCCAATACAATAAATTATTTGAAAAATTATTAACATATACATATACATATGCATGCATATATATATATATATATATATATATATATATATATATAATGCATTTTTTCTCTGAATATGTGAAACTTAAAATAGAGAAATGAATGCTGAATCACTTGAATAGTATAATAACAGAAAAAAAACCTATCTTCATAAAAAAGTACATATTTATAAAAACTTAAAAGCTAACCACATTCTTAAGCTATAAATAGTTTTAAAAAATAATTTCTTTCGTTCATTGAAATGGTTGTTTGTTCATATAAAAAATAATTTTACAGGAAAAAAGTTTTTTTTCTTTGCTTCAGAAATATATAACATTTATGATAAAACATAATTTCTTTTCCATAAATAAATTATATCATGTTTGCTCATGTAAAATGAAATTTGGAAAAAATATATAAAACAAACTTGACTTAGAAAAAAAACTCTCTTATTTGTCAGTTCCTGTAGATTAACATTGGTGTTTTGTACATTTTTTAGCATATATTTATTTAATTTTTTTTTGCAATTACATACTTGATACACATTGGGTTTTGTCTGTTTTTACATTAGTTAGTTAAGTAAAACATCGTAATAAACATTTAAATTGCTATTATAATATGTTTGACACTTTAGAATCTTAAGTAAATATTCTTGATAAAAAGCCATAAAAAATGGTAAAATTTAAAACTTTTTTTTTAATCGTTTTATATTTTTGCACGAGCAATTAATGAAAAATTTTTATTTTTACGTTTAAGTTTTATTACGCTTTTAATGTAACATTTTAATCATATACTAATGAATCAAAATATACATGTATTATTTCCTCTGATATTATTCCTCATTTGTCGTGAGAAATGATTTTAGTAAATGGTCAGTGTTCAAAATACTTATGTATACTTATGACTAACTTGTAAAAGGTCCTTTGATACATATAAAAGCTTCCATAAATTATGAAATACTAACGTGATCTAAAGTTGTTTTAGTTCCATTAGTTCTTGTCCATCTATTAGTTCTTGAAATATCGCTATTGCTTAAATTGTAAAAAAGCCCGAATAGCGGCACCATCTTTTAGGCGATTTACACTAAAATGCAATCAACACCATTTTATATCAGTACTAGTGGAATCTAAATTTTTATGAAAATTCGTATGTTATGTCTTGTGATATAGCTATTGAGGAAATCGTGAAAAAGGCAGTATAGCAACGCCAGTTGTTGAGCGATCTACACCAAAAACTAATCAGCTCCAGTTTACACCAGGGTCTAACTGAATTTAAACTTTTGTGAAATCTCGTGCATTATTCTTGAGATCGAGCACAGAGGGACAGACTCAGAGACAGAGATTTTCTAAAAATATGTTTGTGAGATTCTCTGACCCCTAAATCGTATAAATTTGTCGAAATCGAAAATTTAAAATAATCATGAATCGCTTTATTTTTTGTTGCAAAGATAGAAGAAGCTAATACATTGCGAGAGCATTTGCATGAATTAGAAAAGTACTAGCTTTTTATTTTTAAATTTGATAAATTTGTTGTATTTTTTGTCTAGTTAATTTATCGAATATTGGATTATTCGTTTAAAAAATAAATGTATGTCGCATTTTCATGAAACGACAGACTTCAAGGGGATGAGTTTTAATTACGATTTATTTAAAACATAACAAAATCTTTTCGCAAGTCTTTACATCATGAGTTCTGGAGACCAAGTGCGTAGATGTATAGAAATTTCTCATCTCACGAGGGGGGTTAATAGTTAAAAAGGCCATGTGTTTTACTTAAATTAATACGATAAACTTAGATTTCTTGTTGCCCTGTAAAACCCGTGATTATTAGTCATGGGGCCCGTATCCATATTGAGGGACGATTTATTAAAAAAGTAATAAATAGGTCTGATTTTTTGTATTTTCTTACAATTTCCCCCCCTTCCAGACAAGTCTCCGGGGATGGGCCGGCTTCCATCCATGATACTCACCTGAAAAGGGTAAACAATTTTTACATTAAGTGAGCTAATGGGAGATGAGTTATTTCTTTCGTATACTTAACAAATAATAGTATAACAATAATAAAAAATGTACAAATATCATATCTAAAAACAACACTGTTATAAAATATACCACTATACGTCATTGAACATGATAAAAACAATTGTATTAATAAATGCAAAACACTCAGTAAATATTATACATAGACTAAGATAATCAAAATAAGAAATATGTTGTAGATGGATTCTGAAAAGTCCAATGTTATTTACATTTTCAAATTTGTATGGAACTGTCCTGACATAGTTCAAGAAATAGTACTTTTACACATAACACAATGTTCACAATAATGCAAAAATAATTTAAATTTCAAATATTCATAATAAATCAAAAAGGTAATTAAAATTCCAAATATTCATAATAATGCAAACCGAGATCTGATATAATATAATATCAGTTCATATGATACCAACTATTTCAGTTTGTTGGTGTAAGTAGTTTAAATTGATTACTAGGAAAAAAGTATCTTAGTCTTGAAGCGTGTATTACTTCATAATCCTTTTTTGTAAGTCAGTTAGGCTTATTTATTTTGAAACTTACATTGGATAATTTTTCCATAATTTGATATGGACCAGAAAAAGGCGGACTTAACTTCCGAGTATTCGGATAGTGAAATTCTTCCACTATGACAAGGTCACCAGGTTTAAAAGGCGCTTCCACAAACTTTAAATCATACCTGACTTTATTTTTCAAGTGATGTTCACTTGTTCTTTGGAAAGCCTCTTTTCTGGCTTCCTCTACAGGGGGATAATAATTTTCATTGCCTAATACTGATGGATAAGGTAATTGGCCGAACATTAAGTATGCAAGAGGGTACTTGGTTACTGAATAAGGTGTGTTATTGTACTCATTAATTACTTCCTGCAGAATTTTGGGCCATGGGACGTTTGAAGGGGTAGAATTTACTTTAAGTCTTAGTCGGGTGCAAATTGACTGATTCACACGCTCATTTTTCCCATTACACTGTGGTCTATGAGAAGAAGTAAGTAATTTTTTTACATTCTGTTTATGTACCCATTTACGAAGTTTAGACGCTGTAAACGCAGGATTTCTATCCGTTAAAATTTTCTTGGGAAGTTGAATATTAAAAATCTGTTTAAGAATATTAATGTAGACTTCAGTTGTAACATTTTTAGATTCAAAACCCCAAACATAACGAGTAGCGTGATCAATAGCTATGTGCATATACCTTTTAGATGAATTATAATAGTTAAAACATCCTACTGAATCTAATGAAATTATATCGAAAGGTAATTCTGCAGGTGGTAATGCCTCCAGAAGACCAAATTTTGGTTGGTGTGATTTTTTGTTCAGTTGGCAGACCTCACAATGCTTGACAAATTGTGTAATATCGTGGGTCATGCTGCTCCAATAGTATTGTGGGGAAATTAAATTTAACATTTTTTGGATTCCGGGATGGCCAAATTCTGTATGGGTATTTATTAGTAATTTCTCTCTCAAGGAGAATGGTACTACAATTTTTTGAAAACCCTTTTTGCGAATTATTACAATGTCATTAACTTTTTGAAATTTAGGCCCTGTTATATTATCTAATTGTTGGTGTTCTTTAATTTCATCTGACGTTAATAAATGACTATGGGGATTTACAGAAAAAGTGGGATTTCTTGAAAGCATGTCTGCTTCAAAATTGGTGGATCCTTTGTTATATTTTACAGTATAATCATACATACTTAATTTTAATGACCATCTGAATAACCTACCTGTTAAATGCTTCACCTTCTTAAGCCATACTAAGGAGGCATGGTCAGTATGTATTGTAAAAGGTTTTCCGTGAAGGTAATAATGGAATTTGTCAAGGGCATCGATTATTGCTAGACATTCCAGTTCTGTGATAGCGTAAATTTGCTCGTAGGGCCTTAATTGTCTCGAGTGGAACGCAATGGGATGCAAGTTCCCTTTTTCATCCATTTGTTTTAAGACAGCACCTACGGCTTCCTTTGAGGCATCAGTATAGACATGGCATGGGAGGTTAGGATTGAATAATTTTAAAATAGGCCTAGAAATTAATGCGTTTTTAAGCAATTCAAATGATTGTTGACAGACATCTGACCATTCCCAAGGAGCATCTTTCTTTAACAATTTATTTAGAGGGGCTCTAATTTTAGCGTACTTGTCTATGAATTTGTGGTATACGTTTACAGAACCAAGGAACCTTTGCAATTCTTAAACGTTTTTTGGAGGGATTAATTTTTTAATAGTTTCGGTGTTAGCATTGTCTGGTTTTATTTGTCTGTTACTAATTTCATAACCGAGGAAGTCAATTTGAGATTTAGCAAAGTTACATTTGGAAAATTTTAATTTTAAATTTTCTTGACGGCAAATGTTAAATATAGTTTTAAGGTGATCCATATGCTCGGCATAGGAATCGGAATAAACTATAAAATCATCAAAATAATTGGTAGCAAAATTAACTTTATGTTTATCTAGGATTCTTCGAAGAGCTCTTGCAAATTGAGCTGGGGCATTTTTATAGCCAAAAGGAAGAACCAACCACTCATAAAGACCTTGATTGGTTGAAAAGGCCAACTTCTCTGTGTCTGAAGGATGAAGTGGTATATGCCAGTAGCCAGAGGCTATATCTAGCGTGGAAAAATATTTGGCATTGACAAGTCTGTCCAAAAGCCAATCTATACGGGGCAATGGTTCCGAGTCAGTCTTACAAATGGCATTGATTTTTCTGTAATCAATACAGAGACGCGTTTTACCCTCTCCTTTTTTAAATGCCAGAGTGAAGGGAGAGGAATAAGGACTGCAGGACTCTTTAATAAGTTTAGCTTCCAGTAATTCTTGTATTTGTTTTTGAATTTCTTCATTGTCCCTAGGAGATGCACGGTAAGGTCGAAGCGAGATAGGAAGTTCCGAGGCGAGAGTTACCCGCTGAGGTTCCCATCTGACTCTACCTACATCATATCTATTGCGCGCAAAAATATCCTTGAAGTCGCTTAGAAGCCCTTCCAACTGTGAGTTCTCTTCAGTAGTGCAGTGACTAAAACTTTTGTCATCATAATCCGAGAGAATTTGAGTATCAAGATAACATTGTCCTTGTTGCGACAAAATTTCTTGATTTGATTTGGAAGGAGAACGAAGCGGCTTCTTGCAATTCATATCACTCGTTAAAGTTAATGTATGATTGAATGAGTTTCCCTGAGAAAATATTTTGATCATGCTTTAGAATGACTCCATCCTGAGTCAGAATATTCGAGTAAAAGTACATCGATATATGGAATTTTTGTAATTCTGGAGTTCCCAGTATCGCATATGGCAAGAATGACCTAACTAGGTATAAGGTGCTATTTTGCCTGATATTTCCTATTTTGAGGGGTACGTGAAGTTTTTCAGAAATCTGAACTTGTCCTTGGGTTTGATTAACATTAAGAGGATGACAGCTTTGAATAGACGTCATATCCAAAGCTGCAACTAACTTTTCCGGAATAAGGGAAAGGGTACTTCCGCTATCCAATAAAAATGGTATTTGAACCTCATGACAAGTTTCTGAATACGTATGATTATCGTAATTCCCATATCTGAGGTACCCCGGGACTATAAACCGTCATAAAGCATTATGGGGTATTCCTTGATCAGGGGAATACTCATAGATATTTTGTGATTGAAACTGATTACTATGGGTTGCCAAATCGGGATTCATTGTTCTCCCTGCATTGCCCTGAACATCATATTTATGGAGTAAAGTATGATGTCTTCGATGGCATTTTTTACAGTTCATCTTGGAGGGACATTTATTTGAAAAGTGGCTTCTCGCAGACAATTGATACATAGTTTGTTTAGTTGGACAGTTCTCCAACGGTTATCTATGGACATATTCGTTAATTTTCTGCAGGCATGGGTGGCATGCGACTCGAGGCAAACCCCGCATTTAGTATTTTCTTGACTTTTAGGGAATTTATATCTATCGGAAGAATTTCGGGAATAATTTACATTTCTTACCTCTATTTTAGTTGGATTCTCCAACGCTAGCATACTTTTGGCATGAGTCTCTAAAAATTTTAAAAATTCCGTGAGACTAGGCATATCATTATGAGTAAGAGGGAGCTCCCATCGTTCTTTTAGATTATCACTTAGTTTTTGAATTATAGTATAAATTATCATGTTATCCACCAAAGCATTTTGAGTCAAATTCAAAGACTCTAGAATTCGAAGTGACTCATTACAAGTATCTATTATGTCAAAAATAGTTTTAGAGGAAGAGGGGCAATTTTTCATGTTTTTTAAATTGTATAACTTACTTATTTGTGCTATGGCTAAATCCCTAGTTTTATCATAGCGAGCGCAGAGAGTGTCCCATGCATTTTTATAATTGGCTTCCGAGAGAGGAAATCCAGAAATTAATTTATGAGCAGGACCCTTACACTAGCCAATAGATATTGCAATTTTAAGACGCCCCCCAACTCCAAATTTTGATCTATAGTTGTAAGAAAAATCTCTTTAAAAGAAAGCCATTGATCAGCTTCTCCGTGAAAAGGTTTTAATTCAAATTTTGGAAGATTAACAGTTTTTACACAAACATTACCTGTAGTTTTATTTAGACTTTCTGAACCACCCTCGTGAATGTTTAAACTATTAGTTAACTTATTACGTGATGTATTTATTGCTATGGCTAAATTATCCAATTTAAGTGCAATCTCATTATATTCATCAATTATAGGATCAGTTTCCGATGCATCGCTCTGAAGAATGGCATTTTCATGGAGTTTATTTAATTCGCTTTCAATATCCTGAACCTGTTTACCATATAAATCGAACTCTTCAAGAGTTACAGTTTCATTATCAATTTTGGGATTTATAATATTTTTTATGCGAGTGATTTTTCCCTTAAGAACAGTTTTTTTGTTTTTTAATAGCTTCCATTTTAAATTAATTTTATGACAACTTCCTAAAAATCTAAATATAAACAAATTCTAAATGACCTTCAAAAAATAATAATAATATCAACATAATACAAGCATCTGCATAGAATTGTGAAATGAAATAAATAAAAAGAATTAATTATATAAAATAATTAGACGTAAATATGGATATCCATTTTTTCTTTCAATTTAAAATATAATTACACTTAAAACCATGGTTTGTTGAAATAATAAAACTAAACACAATATCACTACAAATAGTACTTACCTTTAATTACTTATATTAATAAACATCATAAAAACATTAAGAATAATAATATCATATATAAATAACAACCCCAGGGTATACACATACACTCAACCAAAATAAAAAAAAGCAATTTTAGTGTGCGCACATGAAAAACTATGCGTTTTCTTTCTTTTCTTTTCGATAAATAATGAAGCAATTACAGGAACACTATTTGAAGATTATTGATGAATCACTAAAAAGCGAACACAACTGTTGAAGTCGAAAAGATTTACGCGTTTCATGATGACTCGATGACTGCATTCACACTTTGTTGTAAATAAAACGCAAAGTACCGGACATTTTTGATGAAAAAATTACTCTCATTATCACCATAGAAGAATAAACACAGGTTGCACCACACACTTCGATGAAAACAGACGAACACAAAACCTCTTTTAAGAACGCACAAAAACAAAATAAATCACAAGTTCGGAGAGACCGGCCGAAGTAATTCATGGCACGACAGAAGGCAGGAGGGGGGACGAACGGCGATAGTTGAAGTCCCGCTCAAGAAGAAATCCAGTGTCCAGGATGCGGCAAAGCCCGACCGAGTGGAAAATAGCATCTAAGTATTCCAATGGGGCAACGGCGATAGTTCCGCTCAAGAAGAAATCCAGTGTCCAGGACAAAGATCTTAGGATGCGGCAAAGCCCGACCGAATGGTAGAAAATAGCATTTAAGTATTCCAATATGGAATACGTTTACTGGATGATAACTTATGACGAGACATTAGCTCCTTTTCAGGGCCTCTTTCGATGTTTCGAGTCAGAATGACCACTGTCTTTGCTTTCCTTTGTGGGTCCGGTATTTTTAATGATGTTCATATTTCGTAGATTATTTTCCCGCACTAGGTATCATACTGCCGACTATGAAATACTGTCGCATTTTCATGAAACGACAGACTTCAAGGGGATGAGTTTTAATTACGATTTATTTAAAACATAACAAAATCTTTTCGCAAGTCTTTACATCATGAGTTCTGGAGACCAAGTGCGTAGATGTATAGAAATTTCTCATCTCACGAGGGGGGTTAATAGTTAAAAAGGCCATGTGTTTTACTTAAATTAATACGATAAACTTAGATTTCTTGTTGCCCTGTAAAACCCGTGATTATTAGTCATGGGGCCCGTATCCATATTGAGGGACGATTTATTAAAAAAGTAATAAATAGGTCTGATTTTTTGTATTTTCTTACAATTTCCCCCCCTTCCAGACAAGTCTCCGGGGATGGGCCGGCTTCCATCCATGATACTCACCTGAAAAGGGTAAACAATTTTTACATTAAGTGAGCTAATGGGAGATGAGTTATTTCTTTCGTATACTTAACAAATAATAGTATAACAATAATAAAAAATGTACAAATATCATATCTAAAAACAACACTGTTATAAAATATACCACTATACGTCATTGAACATGATAAAAACAATTGTATTAATAAATGCAAAACACTCAGTAAATATTATACATAGACTAAGATAATCAAAATAAGAAATATGTTGTAGATGGATTCTGAAAAGTCCAATGTTATTTACATTTTCAAATTTGTATGGAACTGTCCTGACATAGTTCAAGAAATAGTACTTTTACACAAAACACAATGTTCACAATAATGCAAAAATAATTTAAATTTCAAATATTCATAATAAATCAAAAAGGTAATTAAAATTCCAAATATTCATAATAATGCAAACCGAGATCTGATATAATATAATATCAGTTCATATGATACCAACTATTTCAGTTTGTTGGTGTAAGTAGTTTAAATTGATTACTAGGAAAAAAGTATCTTAGTTTGGAAGCGTGTATTACTTCATAATCCTTTTTTGTAAGTCAGTTAGGCTTATTTATTTTGAAACTTACATTGGATAATTTTTCCATAATTTGATATGGACCAGAAAAAGGCGGACTTAACTTCCGAGTATTCGGATAGTGAAATTCTTCCACTATGACAAGGTCACCAGGTTTAAAAGGCGCTTCCACAAACTTTAAATCATACCTGACTTTATTTTTCAAGTGATGTTCACTTGTTCTTTGGAAAGCCTCTTTTCTGGCTTCCTCTACAGGGGGATAATAATTTTCATTGCCTAATACTGATGGATAAGGTAATTGGCCGAACATTAAGTATGCAAGAGGGTACTTGGTTACTGAATAAGGTGTGTTATTGTACTCATTAATTACTTCCTGCAGAATTTTGGGCCATGGGACGTTTGAAGGGGTAGAATTTACTTTAAGTCTTAGTCGGGTGCAAATTGACTGATTCACACGCTCATTTTTCCCATTACACTGTGGTCTATGAGAAGAAGTAAGTAATTTTTTTACATTCTGTTTATGTACCCATTTACGAAGTTTAGACGCTGTAAACGCAGGATTTCTATCCGTTAAAATTTTCTTGGGAAGTTGAATATTAAAAATCTGTTTAAGAATATTAATGTAGACTTCAGTTGTAACATTTTTAGATTCAAAACCCCAAACATAACGAGTAGCGTGATCAATAGCTATGTGCATATACCTTTTAGATGAATTATAATAGTTAAAACATCCTACTGAATCTAATGAAATTATATCGAAAGGTAATTCTGCAGGTGGTAATGCCTCCAGAAGACCAAATTTTGGTTGGTGTGTTTTTTGTTCAGTTGGCAGACCTCACAATGCTTGACAAATTGTGTAATATCGTGGGTCATGCTGCTCCAATAGTATTGTGGGGAAATTAAATTTAACATTTTTTGGATTCCGGGATGGCCAAATTCTGTATGGGTATTTATTAGTAATTTCTCTCTCAAGGAGAATGGTACTACAATTTTTTGAAAACCCTTTTTGCGAATTATTACAATGTCATTAACTTTTTGAAATTTAGGCCCTGTTATATTATCTAATTGTTGGTGTTCTTTAATTTCATCTGACGTTAATAAATGACTATGGGGATTTACAGAAAAAGTGGGATTTCTTGAAAGCATGTCTGCTTCAAAATTGGTGGATCCTTTGTTATATTTTACAGTATAATCATACATACTTAATTTTAATGACCATCTGAATAACCTACCTGTTAAATGCTTCACCTTCTTAAGCCATACTAAGGAGGCATGGTCAGTATGTATTGTAAAAGGTTTTCCGTGAAGGTAATAATGGAATTTGTCAAGGGCATCGATTATTGCTAGACATTCCAGTTCTGTGATAGCGTAAATTTGCTCGTAGGGCCTTAATTGTCTCGAGTGGAACGCAATGGGATGCAAGTTCCCTTTTTCATCCATTTGTTTTAAGACAGCACCTACGGCTTCCTTTGAGGCATCAGTATAGACATGGCATGGGAGGTTAGGATTGAATAATTTTAAAATAGGCCTAGAAATTAATGCGTTTTTAAGCAATTCAAATGATTGTTGACAGACATCTGACCATTCCCAAGGAGCATCTTTCTTTAACAATTTATTTAGAGGGGCTCTAATTTTAGCGTACTTGTCTATGAATTTGTGGTATACGTTTACAGAACCAAGGAACCTTTGCAATTCTTAAACGTTTTTTGGAGGGATTAATTTTTTAATAGTTTCGGTGTTAGCATTGTCTGGTTTTATTTGTCTGTTACTAATTTCATAACCGAGGAAGTCAATTTGAGATTTAGCAAAGTTACATTTGGAAAATTTTAATTTTAAATTTTCTTGACGGCAAATGTTAAATATAGTTTTAAGGTGATCCATATGCTCGGCATAGGAATCGGAATAAACTATAAAATCATCAAAATAATTGGTAGCAAAATTAACTTTATGTTTATCTAGGATTCTTCGAAGAGCTCTTGCAAATTGAGCTGGGGCATTTTTATAGCCAAAAGGAAGAACCAACCACTCATAAAGACCTTGATTGGTTGAAAAGGCCAACTTCTCTGTGTCTGAAGGATGAAGTGGTATATGCCAGTAGCCAGAGGCTATATCTAGCGTGGAAAAATATTTGGCATTGACAAGTCTGTCCAAAAGCCAATCTATACGGGGCAATGGTTCCGAGTCAGTCTTACAAATGGCATTGATTTTTCTGTAATCAATACAGAGACGCGTTTTACCCTCTCCTTTTTTAAATGCCAGAGTGAAGGGAGAGGAATAAGGACTGCAGGACTCTTTAATAAGTTTAGCTTCCAGTAATTCTTGTATTTGTTTTTGAATTTCTTCATTGTCCCTAGGAGATGCACGGTAAGGTCGAAGCGAGATAGGAAGTTCCGAGGTGAGAGTTACCCGCTGAGGTTCCCATCTGACTCTACCTACATCATATCTATTGCGCGCAAAAATATCCTTGAAGTCGCTTAGAAGCCCTTCCAACTGTGAGTTCTCTTCAGTAGTGCAGTGACTAAAACTTTTGTCATCATAATCCGAGAGAATTTGAGTATCAAGATAACATTGTCCTTGTTGCGACAAAATTTCTTGATTTGATTTGGAAGGAGAACGAAGCGGCTTCTTGCAATTCATATCACTCGTTAAAGTTAATGTATGATTGAATGAGTTTCCCTGAGAAAATATTTTGATCATGCTTTAGAATGACTCCATCCTGAGTCAGAATATTCGAGTAAAAGTACATCGATATATGGAATTTTTGTAATTCTGGAGTTCCCAGTATCGCATATGGCAAGAATGACCTAACTAGGTATAAGGTGCTATTTTGCCTGATATTTCCTATTTTGAGGGGTACGTGAAGTTTTTCAGAAATCTGAACTTGTCCTTGGGTTTGATTAACATTAAGAGGATGACAGCTTTGAATAGACGTCATATCCAAAGCTGCAACTAACTTTTCCGGAATAAGGGAAAGGGTACTTCCGCTATCCAATAAAAATGGTATTTGAACCTCATGACAAGTTTCTGAATACGTATGATTATCGTAATTCCCATATCTGAGGTACCCCGGGACTATAAACCGTCATAAAGCATTATGGGGTATTCCTTGATCAGGGGAATACTCATAGATATTTTGTGATTGAAACTGATTACTATGGGTTGCCAAATCGGGATTCATTGTTCTCCCTGCATTGCCCTGAACATCATATTTATGGAGTAAAGTATGATGTCTTCGATGGCATTTTTTACAGTTCATCTTGGATGGACATTTATTTGAAAAGTGGCTTCTCGCAGACAATTGATACATAGTTTGTTTAGTTGGACAGTTCTCCAACGGTTATCTATGGACATATTCGTTAATTTTCTGCAGGCATGGGTGGCATGCGACTCGAGGCAAACCCCGCATTTAGTATTTTCTTGACTTTTAGGGAATTTATATCTATCGGAAGAATTTCGGGAATAATTTACATTTCTTACCTCTATTTTAGTTGGATTCTCCAACGCTAGCATACTTTTGGCATGAGTCTCTAAAAATTTTAAAAATTCCGTGAGACTAGGCATATCATTATGAGTAAGAGGGAGCTCCCATCGTTCTTTTAGATTATCACTTAGTTTTTGAATTATAGTATAAATTATCATGTTATCCACCAAAGCATTTTGAGTCAAATTCAAAGACTCTAGAATTCGAAGTGACTCATTACAAGTATCTATTATGTCAAAAATAGTTTTAGAGGAAGAGGGGCAATTTTTCATGTTTTTTAAATTGTATAACTTACTTATTTGTGCTATGGCTAAATCCCTAGTTTTATCATAGCGAGCGCAGAGAGTGTCCCATGCATTTTTATAATTGGCTTCCGAGAGAGGAAATCCAGAAATTAATTTATGAGCAGGACCCTTACACTAGCCAATAGATATTGCAATTTTAAGACGCCCCCCAACTCCAAATTTTGATCTATAGTTGTAAGAAAAATCTCTTTAAAAGAAAGCCATTGATCAGCTTCTCCGTGAAAAGGTTTTAATTCAAATTTTGGAAGATTAACAGTTTTTACACAAACATTACCTGTAGTTTTATTTAGACTTTCTGAACCACCCTCGTGAATGTTTAAACTATTAGTTAACTTATTACGTGATGTATTTATTGCTATGGCTAAATTATCCAATTTAAGTGCAATCTCATTATATTCATCAATTATAGGATCAGTTTCCGATGCATCGCTCTGAAGAATGGCATTTTCATGGAGTTTATTTAATTCGCTTTCAATATCCTGAACCTGTTTACCATATAAATCGAACTCTTCAAGAGTTTCAGTTTCATTATCAATTTTGGGATTTATAATATTTTTTATGCGAGTGATTTTTCCCTTAAGAACAGTTTTTTTGTTTTTTAATAGCTTCCATTTTAAATTAATTTTATGACAACTTCCTAAAAATCTAAATATAAACAAATTCTAAATGACCTTCAAAAAATAATAATAATATCAACATAATACAAGCATCTGCATAGAATTGTGAAATGAAATAAATAAAAAGAATTAATTATATAAAATAATTAGACGTAAATATGGATATCCATTTTTTCTTTCAATTTAAAATATAATTACACTTAAAACCATGGTTTGTTGAAATAATAAAACTAAACACAATATCACTACAAATAGTACTTACCTTTAATTACTTATATTAATAAACATCATAAAAACATTAAGAATAATAATATCATATATAAATAACAACCCCAGGGTATACACATACACTCAACCAAAATAAAAAAAAAGCAATTTTAGTGTGCGCACATGAAAAACTATGCGTTTTCTTTCTTTTCTTTTCGATAAATAATGAAGCAATTACAGGAACACTATTTGAAGATTATTGATGAATCACTAAAAAGCGAACACAACTGTTGAAGTCGAAAAGATTTACGCGTTTCATGATGACTCGATGACTGCATTCACACTTTGTTGTAAATAAAACGCAAAGTACCCGACATTTTTGATGAAAAAATTACTCTCATTATCACCATAGAAGAATAAACACAGGTTGCACCACACACTTCGATGAAAACAGACGAACACAAAACCTCTTTTAAGAACGCACAAAAACAAAATAAATCACAAGTTCGGAGAGACCGGCCGAAGTAATTCATGGCACGACAGAAGGCAGGAGGGGGGACGAACGGCGATAGTTGAAGTCCCGCTCAAGAAGAAATCCAGTGTCCAGGATGCGGCAAAGCCCGACCGAGTGGAAAATAGCATCTAAGTATTCCAATGGGGCAACGGCGATAGTTCCGCTCAAGAAGAAATCCAGTGTCCAGGACAAAGATCTTAGGATGCGGCAAAGCCCGACCGAATGGTAGAAAATAGCATTTAAGTATTCCAATATGGAATACGTTTACTGGATGATAACTCATGACGAGACATTAGCTCCTTTTCAGGGCCTCTTTCGATGTTTCGAGTCAGAATGACCACTGTCTTTGCTTTCCTTTGTGGGTCCGGTATTTTTAATGATGTTCATATTTCGTAGATTATTTTCCCGCACTAGGTATCATACTGCCGACTATGAAATACTGTCGCATTTTCATGAAACGACAGACTTCAAGGGGATGAGTTTTAATTACGATTTATTTAAAACATAACAAAATCTTTTCGCAAGTCTTTACATCATGAGTTCTGGAGACCAAGTGCGTAGATGTATAGAAATTTCTCATCTCCCGAGGGGGGTTACCAGTTAAAAAGGCCATGTGTTTTACTTAAATTAATACGATAAACTTAGGTTTCTTGTTGCCCTGTAAAACCCGTGATTATTAGTCATGGGGCCCGTATCCACATTGAGGGACGATTTATTAAAAAAGTAATAAATAGGTCTGATTTTTTGTATTTTCTTACATGTATAAATTATCGAATATTGGGTTATTTGTTTAAAAAATAAATGTATATTTATTATTAACAGAATAAATACGGATGCGTTTAAGTAATGAACGCAATCTCTCCAACATTTTAAAAGTTTGTTAAAACATTTTAAAACTTTAGTTAGTTACATTTAAAATTTTTAACATTTTAAAACTTTAAAATACAGAAATTTGTTCAAAAATGAGGATATTTAGTATTCTGTTGGCAAGCTTTTCTGACAGTGTACGCTTTGAGTCACTGAATGAGTCACACGCCATGAATCAATAAAATGTTATTAAAACAAAACGAGTTTACTTTCCCACAATCACATAAAAATCATCCAAATCGGTATATTTAGTAAATTTCTATTGTGTATTGAGTAAAAAAAGATTTTATTGGTAATAGTTACATTAAGAAGATCAAGAGAACTAACACTACTGGTGCAAAAAAACATAAAATAGAAACGTGTTATAAATTATAAAATTATTCCACACTGATTCTTTAAGAATGAGGTAATTTGTTTTGTGTTTTCTAATACGCGATTTTCTTAGTTTTAACATACATCAGATTTTTATCGTCGAAAATGACGTCATATTTACGAAATTACTTCTCCTGTTAAAAAAAATGCCGACGTTATAGTTTATCTTTTATTGAAAATATTTTTAAATAATGGAATAGCGCATTTTACATTTTTAATAAAAAAACATAAATTTTCTGCACATCATTACTTATATTTTAATGGGAAAATATAACGAGTAGTTGCAGTCTGTATTTACAGCCTAAATGCTTTATTTTTATTTATTTATTTTTGGTATAAGGAAAAAAAATAATGTGTAACTTTTCTAATGTCATATTTGTATAAAAATTTGTCATATTTGTATTGAAATTCAATTATTACATGCAGTATACGGAATCCGTTTTACGGAAACCCGTCCATTAATTCTGGAGATATATTATTGTAGAAAGTGTGAATAATTCAGGCATAGAAGCGCCGCTTGTTGAGCTTTATACACCAAAAACTAATCAGATCTAATTTCTATCAAAGTCTAACAGAATGTACAATTTTGTGGAATTCCGTGCATTAGTTCTTAAGATAGAGCACCCACAAAACTTTGGTCACATTTACAGACAGACAGACAAACTCACAGACTCACCGACAGACATTTTGTAAAAGATGTTTTTCGGGATCTTTGATCTCTAAAATGTGTAAAGCCATCGAAAACCAAAATTCGAAAATTTTCATGAATCCAATTTTTTTTTTTTTTTTTTTTCTGTAAAGATAAAATAAAGTAAAAATTTTATCTAGTTTTTCATACGTTAACATATTACAGATAAACCATTTATTTAAGATTCAAAAATTGATAATATTTCTCTTCTTTTATTTACTTATAAATTTTTAATATACCTATAAACGGAAAAAATATATTTTAATTGCACACGTATTTAAGTGAAAAAATGTACATTAAAATTCCCTGAAGACAGAGAGCCATAAAACAATACTTTGATACAGAATTAACTAACAGAGCAATTAGCATTCATTTTTATACCATCCGTTAAAGGAAAAACTTTAGCATAATTAAGTTGATTACATAAGGTCTTTTATGTAAAAAGCTTAATGCAGCAAGCAATCAACTGATTAGTTGCCGGAGATACTTAAGAACTAATCGATATTGTATTAATGATGCATACATCTCAATATAAAGGAGGTTATGTTTGCAGGAGAATATTAAATGGGCAGTCTTATTGAATTATGAAAGAAGCTGAAAACATATTTAAGATTTAAAAAAAAAACATTATTTATGTCAACGTTACAGTGGAAATAAGTATGCTTTGTTTAGAATTAAAAAATCTCTCTAGGATAAATAAATTGGAATTTAATACAATACATAAAAAGTTAATATAATATTTCAAATAATAACAAACACTTCAATCTGGTATGACTAAGATTTTATAGTATGTGTATAAATCTCATAATTCAGACTTAATACAAAATAAATGCACATTCAGACACAATACCGTTCCTTAAACAAGGTTCGCATAAATATCATACTTATAATACAATTCGGAAATTCACGATACATAATCGTATAGTTCAAATATTAAATTAAGTAAGTTGAATTTTAATAACTCGGAAGAAAAATAAATAAATACGTATGTGTCAAATTTTTCTTTTGTGTTTCTTATTATTATATTATTAAATATGTTAAAAATCTTGATTAAAAAGGCTTCTGAATGCCTTTCATATTGCCGTAATTTGTATAGGGAGCATGCATTTATTATGTCTAAATTATCTGCTATTGGTATATTTTTTAATTCTACTTTTCTTATTAGGTGCTCTTATTTTTAACTATTATTTCAATGTACGTATATGAAGACATTAATTGAATTGTTAATGGCAAACTTATGACAAATAGAAAAAAATACAATTAAGGGTGTATTCGAAAAAACGCTTTTCTACCTTCAAGAGCTCGAAATTTTCTGGTACAGTTTCAGACACATCTTTAAAAGTAATAACATGAAACTTGCTGAGGGGATTTTTGAAAAGGCGTACAAGATGCCGTGTGATGTCATTTTGCGCTCAATTCATTAGAATTTGATTTATAAACAATTATCTTCTCAGTATGACTCTTTTTCTCGTTCCCAGATATCCCGCTTCGGAAAAATCGGTACAAAATACCGTTTCTGATTGCTTTTTTTGCAATATATTCTGCATTTATCATAGAATCGACAATCACGGCACCTTGAGTAATTTCTAAATAAAACAATTTGCCAGTTTCATGTATTTGAGAGAAAAATGAATTAAAAAATAAATCGGAAAATAAGCAGTTTGAATCGAAATACACTATTAAAACTTTTTTTATTTAATTCTGGATAAATGTTTTTAATGTCACATATTTATTCTATGTACTTTTCCAAAAGAAATACAAGATATATAAGCACACACCTACACACACGTACACACACACATATATATATATACTAATTCTAATTAATGCTATTCGAGAAATATTCCGTAAATCAAATTTGAATTTTAATCATATCAAAGAAAATTTTCACACTTATTTTAGCAACTAGCTTACTTGACCGGCATTGCCTGTCGCCTCAATTTTTCCAAACGTACCGCTAATACTCAAAATTTAACTAAATAAAATACTCAATTTATATTAAAATTTTCAAAAAGGGAATCTCTCAGATTAGTTCCACTCAGAAGCACTAATCGTGGTAGGTAGTGTTCTCCAAACAAAATTCATTCAATGATCATTTCGATGTAGTTTACTTTATGTTTTTGCCTTTGCAGGTATTATTTTTCTGACTAACACGATGTTTATGACTCGGACAAGCGTAAGTTGAAACATTCAGAACATATTAATAAGGATCAAATTTTTACTTCGTCAATTTAAACTTTTGTGGTCGCTTTAATCGAAGTTATAATAAAGGAATAAAAGTAATTTGAGATGGTCTACACTGTTAAAAATTTTGTAGTATTCTGTCCAGCCATTTGACCGTTTTTATCAGAAACGGTTACATAACCTCCATTTTTTAAGTTACTGTCACCATATTAATGTCCATTTTACGGTCTGTATATAATTAAATTGTGGTTATATAACTGGTTTATTTAAACGGTCAAATGTCTGCACAGAATGCTGCAGAATTTTAACAGTGTGAGATGGCTCAAGGTCTATCACACATACAAAGATGTAAACTTTTAGGATACTCGAAGGCTCACCTGGTGCACATAGGACTCAGAAATTTCAATTTCTAATAATGATTTGAGTAATCAATTAAAATCACCAATTAAAAGCATTACTAATTCAACTAAAGCATAGATTTCAGACCGCAAAGAAAATTCTATCTCAAACTTCTTGCAGGAGTGAAATATAGACTGAAGGTTTTGAAAAACAAACCGTACTTTAAAAACTTTGTACGTAAGAGTGGAATTTTAGGCACACGAGCAAAAAATATTCTTTTTCACAATTGTTTAATAATTTTGAAACGCCCCATTAGAAATCTAAATATCAATTAAAAATCACTTTTAATTAATGGATTTAATTTAATTCTCTTTCGCGAAAACAAATATCACATTTGCTGCCCATCAGTTTTGTTTTAAAGCATTATTAACACATGACTAAAGATAGAAACGAAGTTTAAGGTATTTAACAATCTTAAGAAGAATTTAATGTAGAAATTTCAAAATTGAGATAAACATAAAGATATTCGTTCATAAATTTTAAAACGATGCAAAAATCAGTTAACGTGATTCAGAGTATCAAAATAAAAGGCATTTAGTGTAATGAATTAATTCATATTTGCAAGGCTTTGTTAGATCAGCAGTGAAAAACAGGTGTTCTCATTGTGAATAGTGTATAAAAAATTCAGCGTAAATTTTTAAGGTGCATTCTGTTTTTATAATATTTGCAATACGTTAATATGATCGATGTTCATAGGATAGATACTAACAGGCTTAGCTAGCTTAGCTGGCTTTGAGCACCCTATACCCAATTTCCATATCCCAGCAACAATTTTCGTATTCGAACGCAACTTATTCCAAACATTAGAATTGACTGAAATTTGAGCCCGATACCCATAAAATAAAGTTATTAAATAGCACTTACCACTGTTTTCTAATCAAAATTTGAGATATTTTCTTATTTCATTTCAAATTATCGCGGATTCTACGGGTACTATGATGACATGGTTAAGCTCCATCGACTTGACATGGATAGCCATATATGTTTTACTTCCAATTTTTTACCGCTTGAGGCGCTTCTCTATATTGGATTCTCAGGGACCGATAACGACTGGATTTGATTCATTCAACATCATACCAAAACTAAACACATTTTCGTTTCACTTTTGCCTCCAAATGGGGCTTTCCCTTTTCAAGCATTATGGGGAATAATACGACAATGTTTGGATCACTCATCCTGACATCTATAGCCTTACATACTTTAATTTCACATTTTACCGCGCAGCTAGCGGGTGCCACGGTGGTAGAAAGTAGAGGTATAGGAATTAGAGATAAGTTTGAGCTCGTTTTTCGGAACCCGAGCTCAATGATTTTGAATCCGAATCCGTCCCAGCACGATACCAAAAATATATATACATTAAACAACCGCGACGTTCAAAAATTGTTTTAAATGTTATGTCTCGTTTCTAAAAATTTCTTACATAACAACTACTTTAAAAAAAAAATTAAATTCAATCTCATCAACAGAGCAGTTTAGTATTAAATAAAAATACACTTCATACTTAAAAGGATTTCCATATTTTTTGTCCTTTAGCGAGAAAATTTGATAGATACATAAAATAAGTGTGATAAATAAATATATGAAATTTGAAGAAATTTCTATTTGTATGCTGGAGAATCGAACAACATTTTCAATTCCCTTTAAAATATATACATCTTTAAATATAATCAATACATTTCTCTTAACAATTCCCCGTAATTGACCTGAACCTGAAAATCAACGCAAATTAAAACGTTGATAGAGTTATCTTAAAGTTTCGACGCTTTTATAGAAAAATAAGAAACACTGTTCGATTGTTTTCTGTTGGAATAACATGGAAAATATATTTACTTACGAAGGGAAATCCTCAGCATAAGTAGAGTTCATGATGAGAAACAAAAAATTCAATCACTATGCTATTTTTATTTGAAGAACGATTATGATTAGCACAATTAAATAATTTGCAAATCTGAAGCTTTTGGTCTACATGAAAAAGTAAAGAAATCATTCTCTGAATTTTATATAACTAATTAACTAACTAAATAAACGACTGAATAAAAAAATATCCTCTGTTACAAACGAAAATCCAACCAGAAGCTAATTTATTGTTTGTGCTTGTTTTGATTGGCGCCATATCAATAATAGATCATTATCGTAAATACAGTAGATATAAATCTCCAATCATCAGAATACTGCTTTTGAAACAGCAATCAACTATTAACCCAGAAAAACACGATTTCCGTTACCCTTTCATTTTGACAAAATAACTCTGAAATGGTATGAAAAACAACTACTCTTAAAAGGAAAAAAGTTCTTTCAATCTTTTAAACACTCGAATAAATAATTTTCTGGTTTCAGAAAGAATGAGCCCGAGCCTTCTCGGGCCTGAAGAATAAAATGAGAATAGAGCCCGAGCTCGCATCAGGCCCGAGCTCGGGATCGGGCTTTCGGGCTCGGACTGAGCCCGCCTCATTTCTAATAGGAATTCCAGCACGTGCACAGTAGACTTCATACATAGGGCCGGGAGCAGATGGGAGAATTGTTGGAACGTGGACGTTTCCCATAGAAAGCGGAATAGTTGAATTAGAATCCGTCCCCTGACGGTGGAAAGATCAAGCAACAAATTTTGCAGCGCGTGGGCAAACTCTTGTTTTATAAAGTTGCCGATAACAAGAACAATATCCAGAGGTTCATTTAGAGGATAAAGATTTTCTGACTTTTCTCAAACCGCACTGGATTTCGATTTGAAAAATGGTTACTCCTCATGAACATTACGTAGTTGTACGAAACGTATTTTCCCACCCAAACTCGTGATTTCTTGTGGCATTTATTTTGAATTATTATTCTCGCGCTAAATATCATCTTGTTGTTTTTGTGTGTTTTAAAACGATTTTATACAGTCAGCCAGTGCATATTTCAGGCAAAATCGAGTTAAAGATATACATCAAAAGAATTTGAGGTATTTAATAATATTAACACAAGACCGAGAATAGTCGGGAATGTCTGGTAATTAAATGATATTATGGAAACAAGGACAAAGTTGCTTCATAAAAATGGTAAAATATTTAATAACATATGTAAAACAGTATTTAAGTTCATTTGAATAATTTGATTAATTTTTATAGCTATACATATTTTTTGAGAGTGTCACGCGAAAATTTAATGACAAAATATTTTTTATAGCATTAAAATTTGTATTAAAAATTTCTAAAAACATATGAAAATAAATGTTTTTGTACTCAAATTACAGTTTTCAATATCTGAAAATAAAATTCATAAACATTTTAATGAATTCTAATAAAAATAAATATGAGGATTAATATTAACCATCATTGAAAATAAATATATTTATTAAATAAGACAAAGATGGTAAATAAGGTAAAAAAGTATTATTTAGTAAATAAATCAATAAGCTAAAAGATTTCTTTGCTGAAAAGCTTTCTTCACAGCTAAAAGTTTAGAATAAATGCAGATTAAAATAACTTATTTACCAAAAAACCATTACCTAATTGAAATTTTTCTCTTCATGAGAAAATGCAATCTCGTAATTACCAACGAGTATTTTAAGTAAATACGTATGCAGTCGATATTTTTAATTATAGATATTTTATGACTCGAAATTATGTTTCATTACGTATTCATGTTAAATGATCCGCGTGTCTTTAAATTTGACGTAAATATTGAAACCTTTATTTTCGTTAATGGTAAAGTAAAAACTATTAGAAAATGAGATAACATTGTATTTACTATTTGCAAAGATTGTTTCACTTGTAAAATTGAAATTCATCTTTTAAATAATAACGAAAGTTTCCATTTCATATTATTTGTATTAAGAAGTATATCCGTTTTCAGAAGAAATTTTGTTTTATAATTGTTATAATGTTTGTTATAAGATTTTGCTGTATAATTGTTGTGATATTTTGTTTTCTAATTGTTTCTTCGTTTTATATCACAATCGCTGCAGCATTTTCATATTGTTGGTATATGTTGGTTTCATAATTTATATTTATATTAACCCTGTTCAGTCCGAATATTTTTCCATTTTGAGAACAAAATTAGTTTTTTTAGCTCACAGGCTTTCATAGCCTGAGAGCTTATGTGCCCATCCGTTCTGTATGTACGTTCGCACGTTCGTGCGTAACGCGATAACTCATGATAAAAATATCGGATCCACTTGAAATTTTGTATATAGGTATATCCTGATAAGGCGCTTCCCTGATTAGTTTTTGAAGTTCATTCGATATGTATAAGAGAGGGAACGGGGGGCTCATGCCCCTCCCCATTAATTGATATAAACGGCATTTTCATGCAGAATTAACAGTTTTCGTTCAAAATTCAGACATAGGATCACTCTGATGAGGCGATTCCGTGACCGTTATTAGGTGTTCATTGAATAAGTATCAACAGGGGGAACGGGGGATTCATGCCCCTCCCCTTAATTGATATAAACGGAATTTTCATGCAGAATAACAGTTTTCGTTCAAAATTTATATATAGGATCATTCTGATGAGGCGATACCGTGGCTGTTATTAGGTGTTCATTGAATAAGTATAAACATGGGGTACAGGGGGCTCATGCCCCTCCCCTTAATTGATATAAACGTTATTTTCGTGCACAATTAAGAGTTTTCGTTCAAAATTTAGATATAGGACCATTTTGATGAGGCGAGTCCGTGCCTGTTATTAGGTGTTTATTGAACAAGTATAAACAGGGCGAACGGGGGTTCTAATGCCCCTCCCTTTAACTTGTATAAATGGATTTTACAAGCAGAATTGTCAGATTTCGTTCAAATTTCTGAATAGTTTTGGAAGTTTAATGGTTAAGTATAAAAGAGGGGAATATTTCCTCTTAAATAATATAAATGCTAAATTGGTTTTTAGTAAGAATTATCCGATTTGCTCTGATTTTTGGATATAGATTTTTTATATGATAAAGCATGTCCTTGATAGTTTAGGAGGTTCAATGATTAAGTATAAAAGAGGAGAAAGGGGTGAGTTGTTTCTCTTTCTTATTTTTTTTCCGAACGGAATTAACGAAAATACAAGGCTGAAATGTACAATTAGTATGCGTAGCCTGTAAGCTCAATGCCATCAGTTTAACTGGGCAATATTCTTTTTATTTTTAAATAACTTTAATTATAGGTATCCGAACCGAACTTCTAAAGTTTAAAAATATCTCGTTGCCTGAAATATAACCAATATGCTTATTTTGTACACTATTCAATTGAATAGCAATAGGCTAAGGAAAAGTGTTTGAAAACGTTTGGAAAATGAAGTATTACAACAGGATTTAATGTGGTATTCAAACTTTCTATTTTTTTTTTCTTGTGTTATATCACATATGATTGGTTTAGAAAAGTAACTTATATTTTATATTTAACTAATAAAATATGTGTATAAAATAAAGGAATCGCCATGTTGCAAAGCTAATTAAGTAAAATTTTATTATTATTATTATTATTATTACTATTATTATTATTATTATGAAAACATAAATGAAGTCATAATAATAATTATTATTATTGTTATGAAAACAATAATGTAGTCATAATAAGAAAGGCATAGACATTTACTATCTATCACTTTTATGTGTCGAAAGTAAATAAGTAATTGTTAAGACGAAATAATACTACAGAAAAAACATGTACTTTTAATAGTACACCATTTTACAGTTATCTGTGAATTTACAAAAATGCTCAGAATAATTAAAAAATAGATTAATTTTTAAATAAAATAAAAAAATTTCTATTTATTTTCTCTTTCAAAAGTTGCTCTTGATAATATTAACCACTACCGATGTATTTTATCAAAATCAATGGTGGAAGAATGCAAGTTGGATATTGTCTGGTAAATAATCTATTCAAAGATTTTTTACAAACAGGGTGCTTCAAAAGAAAATTTGACAAACTTTGGAGGGATAATAATCATGATAATTGACAATATTTGTCGTAAAAATCATAATCCTTTTATTCCGTGATATTTCATCTAATCAAAATTACTTTGATGAGAATCTAGCTAAAATACCTACATTACTATTACAGTATTTGTGAATGAAAATTCGGTATCAGCTTGTAGTTATACACTCAGTGGTTTTTCATCAATGCAATGTCACTCGACAACTGTAATTTGAAAAAAAAAAATCAGACTTTCCTGACAATGATATTCATGTAATGCATCTATTTAAGAATGCAAATAATAATAAAAATATATATAAGAAAACCCAAAAACAAATTAGTGGCCATTTCGTATTTATTTTTTCATAACTGCAACAAATACAAAAATATGTAAGTCTAATAAATATTGTAAATTTTCTACTGCAAAATGTTAAATTAGGAATAATTATTATTCAGTGAGACGATGTATACACTGAACCAGCTGTCACATTGATACATAACTTTTTTTCCTAGATGCCACAGACACATGAGCAAGTCATTTTATGCAATATTTGTATGTATTTTCGGTCGACAAAATAGTAAATATATTATAATAGTAAATAGAATCATAATAGTAAATATCTTTATTTTATAGTGGTTAAAGTTACATAAATGTATACTTTAAGACTCATTAACTGCATTATTGCATATATTTACTTAAATAAACATAGCTGTATTTAATAATAGTGAATTCGAAAAACGACAAAAAATTTTTAAAGCAATGAACCTAGTGAAACAGATCTTGCACCGAATTTGTTACAACATTTAATTTGTAACGAAAATGCGCACTGAGATACACGGTCGTGATACACAGTGACATAACACTACACAGTAGATGTACAGTGATACATCTACTGGATAGTTATCATGTTAAAAAGGAAAATTCAGTTCTGTCTCTTTGTTTGTGTCTCTGTTTGTGTCTCTATTTGTGTATATGTGAATATGAGATAGCTAATTGTACCTATTAAACATACTCGACTGAAATTTTGCATGAAGGTAGTCCAATGTCTGCCATTGTGTACCTGAGCGTCAGAATTGTTATACTTTGAAAATCTTGAAATATTAATTAATTAGAATTCATAAACTTAAAGTGTAAAAAGATGTATGATTCATAAAATCATATGCGCTGTCTCACTTTGTACCACTTATTGTACACAGTTAGACAATTTCCGATTCACCGTTATCATGCTTCTTTGCTTTTATGAATATCTTTTTAAAACCATTATTACATCAATGTGCAGCGTATTTTTTTTTATTTAAAATGTCGCGAATTTTTTTCAAAAGAATAAAAATAGTCACTATCTGTTAAGAAATAACATTTTTCGACTCACAGTGCACTACCCTCGCGTATACAAAATTACCTTTGTAAAAAAATCTATTTTTAGGTATCGCCAATTTTTTCTTTAGTCGATATATTTTTGGAAGTTCATTTCCGCAATACCCATACAAACCTTCTCGAATAATAAACTTTTGTGTAAAAAATTAACTGAGAAATGCATTCTTGTGAGAATTCAATGAACAATTTGTATTAAATGCTATTATGGGAGATAGACGATATGAATGCACTATATAGCCAATGATGACTGATCACTGGCACTTTTAGACGTTTTGAGAGATTTTTAAAAGAATAAATGAAGAAATTATGCTGAATTTCCAGGTGTGTAAATAGAAAAGTATAGGTCATATATTTACACAAAGATTTTTTTTTCAATATGTGGTAGGGGACATGTCGGAATTCTCATCTATGTCCAGAAAACTTTGAAGAATAATCTTTTACTTTCAAGATTGGATTCCCCTTTAAGTCCACTAAACTTTGAAGAATAATCCTTTACTTTAATATGCTGTCACCACCGATATAATTACATGATATCGGACACACATGGAAGGTATGATGTGAAAAAGACTAATTCTTTTAATTAAACTTAACGAATAATTTATTTACACAATATTTGCAAAAAATAAAACAATTACAAATAATAGACATTCAATTTGTTAATTTTTGTGCTGCTATATACGAATAGACTGACAGACGGATCAGACGATGAATGTAGATTATACGTATTTATATATTTATGAATGTACCTAAAAATAAAATTGCAAATACTTATTTATTAATTGCCTTTTGTTTAAAAATATATAATTTATAATAACCGATGAATTGTTTAAAAAATACTGAATATGATAGCAATCTTTTATAATGAATATTCAAAATCGAATATTTTTATATGAAGAGATTTAAATAAATTTTTTAACGCTGTTGTGAAATAGGAATTGAACATAAGGAGCACGTAACAGCAAATTTAATATTTTATTGCATAACAATAATAAATTACATAAATAAATATTAATTATTCCATTAAATAAAATATTACCAAATAATATGATAATAGCAATATTTGTTTAAAATATAAACGTCATAATAATTGAATGCATTTTTTCAATAGCGAATGTGACTAACATTATTTATAATAAGCCATTCTTCCTGAAATAGATTTGGTGAATCCGAATGAAAAAAAATGTCACAGAAATTTCTAACTGTAATAAAATAGACCACTTTCGGCAGTGAAAATAATGTGGAAATCAAAGAAACGTACTTGGTTTATATAAATCATTTAAAAATATTTACAAAATATAATGACAAACAATTGGAGTTGAGAACAATAATCAGTGCAGATTTCACCTTGTTTACTAATTTAAAAATTTAAAAATACATGTAACTGTATATAAATTACTTAAAAGGTGCGTAATCAAACATATAAAAATGTAAAAATACGTAATTACTTAAAAGTACTGTAAATGTATTTTTAAGGGGTTTTTTTTGTTTTATTATGCACCTTTTAAGTAATTTGAATACAGTTACATATATTTTTACTTTTTAAATGAATGATAAACAATTACAGAACTGTTTGCTTTGTTCATGAGATATACTCTATTAAGTCACAGGCTATCATAGCCTGTGAGCTTATGTGCCCGCCCGTTCTGTATGTATGTTCGTTCGTGCGTAACGCGATAACTCATGATAAAAATGTCCGATCCACTTGAAATTTTGCATATAGGTATATCCTGACAAGGCGCTTTCCTGATTAGTTTTTGGAGTTCATTCGGTATGTATAATAGGGGGAACGGGGGATCTAATGCCCCTCCCCTTAATTTATATAAATGGGTTTTTCATGCAGAATTAAGTTTTCGTTTAAAATTCCGATATAGGATCATTCTGATGAGGCGATTCCGTGCCTGTTATTAGGTGTTTATTGAACAAGTATAAACAGGGGGAACGGGGGTTCTAATGCCCCTCCCTTTAACTTGTATAAATGGATTTTACAAGCAGAATTGTCAGATTTCGTTCAAATCTCTGAATAGTTTTGGAAGTTTAATGGTTAAGTATAAAAGAGGGGAATATTTCCTCTTAAATTATATAAATGCTAAATGTGTTTTTATTAAGAATTATCCGATTTGCTCTGAATTTTGGATATAGAATTTTTGTATGATAAAGCATGTCCTTGATAGTTTAGGAGGGTCAATGATTAAGTATAAAAAAGGAGAAAGGAGAGAGCTGTTTCCCCTTCTTAATTTTTTTTCGAACGGAATTTACCCTTGAAAATATAAGTCTGTAATGTACAATTAGTATGCGTAGCCTGTGAGCTCAATGCCATCAGTTTAACTGGGCAATATTCTTTTTATTATAAACTGTGTTCTCGTTCCATACTTTGGAAATTGACTGCAATCGTTTATAATACGTATTTCACAATTAAATGCAATCGTTAATGAAATAAATTGAAGAAAAGTATATGTTTTTATAAATTTATTTTCTTCGTCAAACATAGAAATTAAATGCATATAAAATTATATTTAATTGCAAGTATTATTATTATTATTATTATTATTATTATTATTATTATTATTATTATTATTATTATTATTATTATTGTTATTATTATTATTATTATTATTAATATTATTTTCTTATTCATTCAGCAGATGCATATGACATAAGTAGGACAAAAATGTGAGAGATGGCTGGGCAATGTCCAATTTGATTTCTTTCGGCGCGCGCAATGAAGGAAAGTTATACTTTTCTGAGAAAAGTCTGACACCGTCGAAATACAAAGAATTGCCGTCTTGAAAGTCAGGGGTGACAGGAAATAAAGTAACTTTGGTTAGATAAAAATTCGAAATGAAATTAAGAATATAATTACAAGTCTTACAATGAGAGGTGATTTTTTCCTAAATAATTAAGATTGTAATAGATTATGTATGTGTTCCTTACTCAGACTTAATTAAAAAACATTATATTATTTTTATGTTTTTGCGTGAGTTTTATTCCGGTATATTATAGAATAATTGATGACAAATTAAACATGAAATCTTTTATTAAATACAGTCTCTATAACTAATATGTCTACATTTTTTTTCAATTGTAGCTCTAATAATATTAATTATTCATCACAGATTTCTAAAATGTAACACAGTTACTAAAATATGAAACGGAGAAATATTGCAAAATAAACTCATTAAATATAAAAGTTTAATAAATTGGAAAATAAAATTCATTTAATATTAAATTTCAAAATGATATTTCTAGCGATTAGTGAAACTATAATTATATAAATGACTACAGCATATCGAAGTGAAATATTCCAAGACTCCACAGTTCTAATATTAAAAAAACTGGTTCAATCGATGTTTCACAAACAAGTCCTTAAAAATAATATTTCTATAGTTTTTTAAGTTTTAATTCTAACAATATTAATTATTTATCTGCATAGATTTTTAATATAAAAAAAATTATTAATGTAGCAAGAACAGAAATATTGCAAAATCAACTCATTAATATAGTTATATTTAGAAAAAGTTTTCCATTGCACTGACAAGTAGGATAAAGAAGATTTCGTTCACATAACACTAAAATTGATCCAGTTATGAAATTTTAAAATTGAATGATACAACTTTCCTGCATGTGAACACAAATGAGTTCGGTCTGCTTTGAGGCGTTGAATGCCGAGTACTTAAAGTATTCGAAGGACTTATTTAATTTGTGTCCTCGCTTTGAAAAAAAGTTGCAAATTCACTAAAATAATTGTATTTTATTTTATATTGTAGCATTTGACACTTCTTTTCAGGTTTTCTTTTTTAAAAAATTGTTATTTTTAACTTCACGATCTTATGTGTGTTTTTTTCAGTTCAATATTTGTACCGAATTTTAAACTCGCTTTGAAACATCTGAACGAAATAAAATTTTACATATACTTGTAAATCTGATGACAATTTAGTATTATTAGGATTTTCGGTGGTTACCATTAATGCCGATTTTACAGCATAAGACAAATTGTTTCGGATAGATTAGCGTCAAGAAGTTTAAGAGAAAGTTTTAGATTAGACAACACAAGACTGCGATGTTGTATTTTTTAACTATTATGTATTTTTTAATCACTCAATCCGAAAATTACTTAAATTTTTAACCATCATATCAGGAATTTTCTTAATGCTATGATGTCAAAGTTAGTTATTATTAAATAAAGCAGATGGCCTTGTTTTTTAACTTTTAATAAGTGACGTTTTGCATAAGGTGTTTCAAAAATGAACGATATTTTTGAAAAATCAATAAAAACTAAATGCGCAGCGATAGAAATACACCTTTTGTTGCTAAATGTTTGGGACAACAGTAAACTTTCAGGCAGACAAACTTTCAAAATTAGTTACAATTTTCAACAACAGATGGCGGTGATGTTAGAAAAAATCTAAAGTACGACATTTTCCACATATTCACCATGCGCAAAAATAATATGGCTTAGTCTCTGAACAAAATTACAAGAAAGCTTTGTAAGCGTGTCAGGCGGGATGGCTTTACATGCAGAAGAGATGTATTGCTTCAGTTATTCAATTGTTTCTGGAATGTGGCGGTACATCTTGTCTTTCAAGTCAAAAATCCTCTGATCTAAGGAGTAAACCATTTTTTCACAATAAACTTGCAATCTGTGAACAGCACGTGCTTACAGATTGCCAATACAGTCGTCAAAAATACGACTTACAGAATGGCGAATTCAAAAACTGCGTTTTCTTCTACATCTTTCAAATCGCCTGCAGCGCCATCTGTTGTTGAAAATTGTAACTAATTTTGAAAGCTTGTCTGTCTGAAAATTTACTGTTGTCCCAAGCATATTGCAACAAACGGTGTATTTCTATCGCTGCTCGTTTAATATTTATTAATTTTCCAAATACAACGGTCATTTCTGAAACACCCTTTGTATTTTGTAATAAACATGAAGTGATCTTTCCTTTTAACCATCACATTATAGTTTCTTTGCAAATAGTAAATGTCAAATTAAAATGTAACGAAAATATTATAGGGGAAGATGGGGATACTTGAGCCATTTTTTGAATTTTAATTTTTTAAAAATTTTATAATTTCTTAGAATAAAATAAAATATTGAAAATGAAAATTTGATATTTTTTCTTCAACTGAAAACCACTTTCAATTAATTTTGAACTATTTTTCTATGTATAATAAGTGTTTATTTTTTGTTTTACGTCGTGGCTCAAGTATCCCCATGGGGGGGGGATACTTGAGCCATGGTGAAGGGATACTTGAGCCACGACGGAAAAATACCTACAAAAGTAATTTTTTTTGCTTTATTTTTGCACAAACATTTTACAGAATGATAAAGTATGAAACATAAAGTCCTTCAAAACCAATTGAGAAAACAAAGCTAGTAATAAGATCATTTTTTGTCGTTAGAACTGGCTGTCGAAGGATAATTTCAACTTGACTTATAACGACGGTAGAAGCCTCCTCAGTTCAGAGCCATTTGAATTTGGAATCTGCAATTCATCGGGCAAATTTCATTTTCAAAATATTAAGCACTTATCCAACAAATATTTTTACAGTTTTCTTTCTGGCATATTTTATTAGTAACCAACCATCAATAGAAGATTTTCTTTTCACATCATCACCATCATACAGAATTTTCCTTTGATGATACTGTCGAACTCATGCTTTTAATTTAGTAGCTGTCGGAATTTAAGCCAGATGCATCATTCTACTATTTCAAACACTTTTTTGATTTCACAGGAAAAGATTTTGTCTTCCTCTTTGGCTCCATGCAGGTAAGTTTGAACTGGGATTTTTGTTGCTTTTCTTGTTTTTTGTGCGCTTTTTTTACCAATTTTTCTTCAATTTTCTTAGTTAAATAAAAAAAAAGTTACAGCAACAGAGGTTACAATTTCAATATAAAATATTAATCTTAATATGTTATATTAAAAAATAAATAATTTAATATGTTGGACTTAACTAATTAAAGTATTAGAGATTATAGCCTGTAAAACAGTTTTAAAAAGTTATTTTAATTTAATAAAAGTTAAATTAAAAACTATGTTTACATTTATCTAGACAGGCTATTTTGTTAGTCAAAATGAAAAATAAAATGGATATTTTCATTTAAAAAATATACATTTTGAAACATATTTAAGTCGTTATTTTTTTAAGAAAAAAAAATAAAATGAAAAATTATTCTCCCTTTTATCCAGAAAAAAATCTATTAGTGAATATAAGGATGGAATTTTATTTTTTGTTTGTTTCACCCATGTTTAATTTCTAGTAGGGGTGGCTGAGACATGGCTCAAGCATCCCCACTCTCACTGGCTCAAGTATCCCCACTACCACTATTTTTGTTTCCTAGAGTTTTACTAAATAAAGCATGCAGCTATTAGAACTATTTTAGATTCAAAATACAATTAAAATTATGCTTATTAAATTTATGTATATAGTTGCAACTTTAAACAAAACTTTAATTACAAAAAAACAAAAAAACCATGCACCCAAATATTTACTTCAGATAGGGAAAAGACAACTATTAATCACTATACTTTCAAAATGGTACCAAGATGTGTGATTTCTTTTTTACTTGTTCAGAACTATAAATATGTTACCATATCGGCAGTTTTAGAAAGAAAAATTAGCCAACTGTAGAGATAATAGGGGTGGCTCAAGTATCCCCTATGCTCAAGTATCCCCACTCTCCCCTACTATGAATCAGATGTAAAACTTTTTAAATTTAATTTAATTCATTAATTTCTTAAATATTTTGTTTTTTACTGGGATTCTTACATGTAAACAACTGGGGGGTCTGGTGAGGTGAGCGAAGAGGTTCAATTTTACTTTTTAACTTTAAAATTTACAATTTGCAAAATATCGCCAAATGTTGGTAAAAAATGAAATTCAATTTTGGATTCAGTGGTACAAAATACGTAAGGACATATTATCAAAAGCTAAAAAACGTGACCTATCTCATCTTTTGCAGGTTACTTTAAATTAAAAACATTTTAAAATATGTATCATTTTGTAAAGAATTGAGGCTGTAATTTTTCATCCTTTTATTTAACAAAAATTCTTTTTTTTCCTTTGTATGTTGTTACAAATTATATAATTTGCATTAATATTTCAAAATGATTAAATATATCAAATTTATATTGTAATTTTAATTTTATTTTCAACCATTATTTTAAAGTTTCTGCGAAATCATAATCCTTCAAATTTGTGAATGACCCATGTTTTGCAGCAAAAAATATGCTCCAAACTTAAGCATCTATTACACAATTAATGTTAATTGTAGAACAACAATCTTTTTTTGTCTTACTTGTCGGTGTAACAGGAAAATTTTACTAAACATAACTTATACGATCTGGGGACAGTATAAAAATTTAAATTTCGTATTTAAACAAATGGTTTTATTGACCAAAACTGTTTTACAATATTTATTTACCTCATTTAAAACATTTTTGTAATTGGAACTATTTGCCTATGACTAACGATTGAGGAATTAGCCATTGGCAGCCGTTGAGAGTGGACACCCTGTATAAAATAAAAATAAAAAATCAATAAAAGACATATTCAGACATTAGTTTTAGCTTTTGATGTTAATGTTAATGTTATCAAATGATCACACAAACAAAGATTTATTTAATTTCATGCTGTTTATGATATTTATGTCAATACTGTGACATATTTTAAGAATTCATTTCATTATAATGCATAAATTGCGAAAACTGTGAAAGGAATCTGGAAAGTTTCCAATCAGATTTCTTTTGATAAGTGTAAGAAAAGGAAGGAAAAGTATTTGAAGAAAACTTCTTAAACTTTCGTTTTGCAAGGAACTGTCATCTGTGAAACGAGTTAAAACAGGAGAGAAAATATAACCTTTCATTGTATAAAGGAAGAAATAATGATTTCAAATTGCGAAATAAAATGTAGTAAAATGAAATATGTTCCACTGTTACAGTTAAATATAAGTTTTATAAATATTTGGTGAAACATACATAGAAGATTTATATTGTAAACGGTTTCAGATAATAAGGTATCCTAGGGTATTAACGCCACGTTAAATTTCTATCAGCTTTCATGGCTTAGTTTTAGACTGGATACAGCAACCTATTGACTATCAGTATTAAAAATAATTTAACAGTTATCTATTCATAAAATGTAATGGCATAATTTCTTGACCAATGCAATTTTGCGGTATTACTCACCTATGTGGGAAATAAGCGCATCATCTTTTTAAAAATCAAATTTTTTATGAATCAAAAGATTGCGGATCAATTTTTTAAAAAAAATAGGTATTATTACATAGCGTTTAGAGATAGGGTTCAATGCTCTAATCGCATGTAACTTGAAAATCTCTAAATGATGTATTAAAAATGACAGCGTTCCAAACAATCTAAGTATAAAAATCATTTTGTGGTTTTAGAGAAAAAAGAGAATTAAAAAAGAGAGTTAAAAAAATCATCAACTTTTAAAAGAGATTTAAAAAAATCATCAACTTTTAAAAGAGAGTTAAAAAAATCATCGACATAAAAATTAATATCGAATGTCGTAATTAAGTTACAGTGTAGAAATTTATATACCTGAAATTAGCGAAAAAATCTACATCTGAATGCATAAAAATGTAAAATGTAAATCGTAATTTTAACGCTTTCTTTTTTTTAGCACTTTCCAACAAAGTTGAAAAGTGCTTATGCATTCGGTTTGTCTGGCCGTCTGTCCGTCTGTCCGTCTGTCCGTCTGGCCGTCTGGCCGTCTGTCCGTCTGTCCGTCTGGCCGTCTGTCCGCGCTCTAACTCCCGTAAATATACTCGGATTGCTATGAAATTTTTATACGTTATTGAGGTTTACCCTAGCACGAACCCTATTGAAAATAAAGTATCTACCATGATTAGTTTATCTACAGGGCGAATCAAAAGTTTCCCATGACATTACGGCCTATGGGGAAAAATCGTTAATATACTCGGATTGCCATGAAATTTTATGACGTTATTGACGTTTACCCTAGCACAAGTCCTATTGAAAATGAAGTTTCTAACCTGATTAGTTTTTCTACAGGGCGAATCAAAAGTTTCCCATTACATTACGGCCTATGGGGAAAAATCGTTAATATACTCAGATTGCCATGGAATTTTAGGACGTTATTGAGATTTACCCTAGCACGAACCCTACTAAAAATGAAGTATCTACCATGATTAGTTTATCTACAGAGAGAATCAAATGTTTCCCATTACATTACAGCCTATGCAGAAAAATCGTTAATATATTCGGATTGCCATGAAATTTTAGGACGTTATTGACGTTTACCTTAGCACAAACCCTATTGAAAATGAAGTTTCTATTATGATTAGTTTATCTACAGAGCGAATCAAAATTTTTCCATTACAATACGGCCCATGGGGAAAAATCGTTAATATAGTCGGTTTGCCATGAAATTTTAGGACGTTATTGACGTTTACCTTAGCAAAAGTCCTACCGAAAATGAAGTTTCTACCATGATTAGTTTATCTACAGGGCGAATCAAAAGTTTCCTATTACATTACGGCCTATGGGGAAAAATCGTTTCAAAGGAACTTTAAAGATGTTATACCCTGTCAAACATATTAAAACATGCATTCTATAAAATATAAGGTGAAAATGTAGCTATTATTAATTTACAAGGAAACACAAAAGAATTCCATTAGATAATGGTAAAAGGAGGAATTGTGTGTGACATATTTTAAATATATTAAGCTTTTTCCTGTATAATAAAATTGATATGTGTCACTGAAGCTTAATATAAATTATACGTTACTGTCTAGCATAATATGAAATACATAGCATTTACAGGGCCATACAAAAGATTTCAAATAGTATATTCTTTCCGAAGTACCGTATATGTGTCCGATGATGGCTGATGTAGGGTGAAATGTATTTTAATTATGATATTCGCGTTTATATTTCGCTAAATATATGCACATTATATGGTGTGTATAAATGTTATAGTTGATATACAGGGCTACAAAAAAGAGCTCACCAACGTTACTGAATATGAGCGTAAATTATTTAAACGTTGTTCTTAAATAAGCTATGCATTTTTACTCTGAGCTGCATTCAATTTACTGAGAAGTGTTTGAAGAATATAAATAAAGAGATATACTGGGCCACGCAAAGAATTCGGTACATGAACGCCTATGAATGATGATTTATGAGAATGTGATTTCAGTTGTTTTAAAAGTGTTTTAGTTTACAATAAATTTTAGCCTAATGCTGACGTGTAATAAAGATACAATGTAAACTACAGGGCTGAACAAAAGTATCAATGTACGTTTCCATCTAATAGTATGAATTGCTGAAAAAGAAATTTCAAGCTACTGGGTATTTTCTTGCTAAGCTAAATTTTCCCATTATATGAACTGGCATATGAAATACAGGGCTGTTTTAATGTACTGGAATACATATTTGGGTATATTTGGCTGTACACTATTATTTCCCTAAATAACAAAGTTTTGTTAAAGATTTCATTAAGTGTTGGAAAGTGCTTCATAATCTATGCTTAACGCATGATTTTTCTTACTTGTTATCATTCGAAAATGCTCATTAATGAAAGGTGTCACTTGTGTTCATTGAATATCTGCGTCCGTCCGGCAGAAATACAAGACATAGATTTCAAACCTTCTTTTCAGGGAAATCAGAGATTTTTTATAAATTGATTTTTGCTGGATTTTTTCACTTCCTGAAACTGAAGTGCTGTAATTTTTAGGATTTTTGAATGGGAAATTGTTTAGATCTAGCTGTACAATTTCCCGATTTTTAGACTCAATAGAATTTAAAATACAGTCTTTTATATTAAAAAAAATCACAGTGTATTTATTCCCATATCAGCACTGTATTTACATTAACCCCTTTATATTTTTCTCTGTTTTGAAAGAAACGATTTGCGGTTAGATAAAAATCTATGCTTTTAATGAATTGTAAATACTTTCCCATTTTTCTAACTTAGCGATTTCTCAACTAATTATTGGGATTTCAAAATTATGAGACAGAGATACATAAGTGAGGCTTTAGTCTATATTTTACACAAAAAAGAGCCTTGTAATTTCCATAGTTTTCACTAGTCATCTGACACACTCACGCACACAAAGAAAGAAAGGGACAGAGCGAAGCGATTTATTATATTTTATTAGTACATATATTTGTATTACCATTCTCGTCGTTATAACAAAGAACATAAAACACAGATTTCTTGGAGTTGTACAAATTTTAAATCATAATTTTTAAAAGGACAGTCTTCATAAATACTTCTAATGAAAAGATTGTAAATGATAGTTTACATTTACTCAGACATTATTGCTTTTATAAATAAAAAAAATTATAAAAAATCAACAATAAAGATATTTAGATATTAGTTCTAACTTTTGCTGTGATCGTTAACAAATAATCATCCAAACAAAGATTTATTTAATCTCCTACTTTCTGCGATATTTATGTCAATACTTTGACATATTTTATGAATTCACTTTGACATAAATTGGTAAAACTGTGAAAGAAATCTGGAAAGTTTCCAATTAGATTTCTTTTGATAAGTGCAAGAAAAGGAAGGAAAAGTATTTGAAGAAACTTCTTAAACTTTCGTTTTTCAAGGAATTGTCATCTATGAAATGAGTTAGAACAGAAGGGAAAATATAACCTTTCATTGTATAAAGCGAGAATTAATGATTTCAAATTGCGAAATAAAATGTTGGAATATGAAATCTGTTCAGTTAAATATAAGTTTTATAAATATTATGTATATTTGTTTTATATTATAGTTTTATATATATTTGATGAAATATATATAAAATATTTATATTGTAAGCGATTTCAGATCGTATTTTTGACGCACATTCTGAGATTGATGAATGTATGAACATGAAATTTGTCCTACAGTTACAGTTGAAAATAAGTTTTTCAAATGCTTGATGAAATATCTATAAAAGATTTATATTGTAAGCGGTTTCTGATAATATATATTTTGTTGTATATTCAGAGATTGATGAATGTATTAATATGATATTTGTCCTACAGCTACAGTTGAAAATAAGTTTTAGATATATTTGATGAAATATCTATAAAAGATTTATATTGTAAGCAGTTTCTGATGATATTTTTAACATTTACTCTGAGATTGATGGATGTATGAATATGAAATCTGTCCCAAAACTACAGTTGAAGATAAGTTTTATATGTATTTGATGAAATATATACAAAATATTTATATTGTAAGCGGTTTCATATAATATGATTTGGCGAATATTATGAGAATGATGAATGCATGAATATAAAATCTGTTCCACAGCTACAGTTGAGAATAAATTATGTATATATATACACACACACACACACACACACACACACATATATATATATATATATATAAGATTTATAGTATAAACGTTTTTTGATGCTATGTTTGGACGTATATTATGAGATTGATGTATGTATGAATATGACATCTATTCCATCTACAATTGAAAATATTTTTTATGTATGTTTGATGAAATATATTCAAAATATTTATATTATTAGCGGTTTCAGATAATAGGTTTTGATGTATATTTTGAAATTGATGAATTTATGAATATCAGATCTGTTCCACAATTACAGAGAAAAATAAGTTTTATATATATTTGATGAATTTTATATATAAGATTTATATTGTAAGAGCTTTCAGGTAATGTGTTTTTGCGTATATTCTGAGTATGATGAATGCATGAATATGAAACCTGTCCGACATCTATAGTTGAAAATAAGTTTTAGATGTAAAAAATCTGTATCATATGGTATTGAAAGAAAAAAAACCAATATATTATATGGTTATATTTACCACAGAAAAAAATCTATTAACTATTATATTTCCTAAAGCAAGGATCATTGAATTGTTATATGAATGTTGTGACATTATTTGAATGTGGTTTATTAACAACCCTTTGTTATTATTTACTACTGCAATTGAGTATGGGTTTTGAAATATTAACCAAAAATCAGACAATATAGTAATTTATTTTTATTTAAAAAGTGCAAAATGGTAAGTTGATTTACAGTCTATCCACATTATAACAAATTTCAAGGGAACAAAGCTTTTGTTCACTATACCTGCTGGTTCGCTGTAATCAAACCGTTAAAAAATGTTAGAATTGGCAAAATGTGTACATTTTTAGCTGATACCTGCAGATTCATTAATGATATATTGAAAAAAAATTTAAAATGTATTAAATATGGCCATAATGAATTAAATTCCCTAAAATCAGTTACAATAAACTGGCACAATAGTAAATAAATTAAATAAAAATGAAGACAAAGAGAAATACTGTACAGCGTCGGTTATCCGAACAAGTCGAGATCGACCATAGTTCGGATAAAGCAAAAGCTAAGATAAATGCGCAGATAATTTAAGAAAAGATTGCGACTACACTAAAACCTTTTTATTTTATCCAGGCGTAGGATTCTCCAACACTGGTTATTTTCCTCGTATTTAAAAATCGTTTTATTATTATTATTATTATTACTATATTTGTTATTTGTTGTTGTTTGTTTCCTATTTTATCATTTAAATTTCCCTTTTTTATCATCTTCTAAATTCCAGAAATTATAATTTAAAGAAAAAAGGTTTTGATTTTTGCTTTCTTCAGAGAAGTTCTTATTTTTAATGCCGCCATATCACGAATTCTTCCTGAATATGTTTTTTAAATACGTTAGCTTTAATTACATTACTAAACAACTGTGATAGAAGTGATGGAAAATGACTGACTATTGGGCGTTTTCACACCTGCAGAATGGCTATCTTAAAAGAGAAAGAATGTAGTTCTTCCTACTCTTTAATAAAAAGACGTATTTCTAGTTTGCACAATTTTTTATTAGCCAGCATTCATTTTCTTATAAAATTAGAGTAGAAATCTTGTCTTTACAATTTCGGAAATGCTTGAAAAAAAGAAAAAAACATGGTCGTCTAAAAAAATAAATAAATAAAAGGTTTGTTATAAGCAATTCTTAAAATTTCGGAGGTTTGCTATAAGAGGATAAATTAGTTTTAAACATAACAGGAAAACGTCGGGGCTAAAATGTTCGTTCGGTACATCAGTAAGTTCATTACATACTGGGTTCACTATAACGTGTTTCGACTGTATTTTAAATATAATAATTAATTTTCAAATCCATGGAAATGCTGATGAATATTGGAAGGTTTGGCTCCTTATTTCTTTTAATATATATATATTATGAATGATTAATGACTGGGTATTTCGTAATATAATCTAACTTGAGTACAAGTGTTCAAAAGTGTGCAATTCAATAAAAAATAAAGAAAAATGAAAAAAAAGAACAAAAAGAAAAATAAACTGCCAAGCACAGTATTATCTCCGAACTGGAGTTTCTTGAAAAAGTAACTATTTATCTTTAGCGTAAAGTTACTGCCAATGATAAATCTAATTCCACAATGCTCTGTTCAACTTCGAAAACCCTTTTCACCAGTACCATAAAATTCATTTTTTTAATTAGCATTAAACTTATATACATACACACACATATATATATATAATATATATACATATATTCATTTTACAGTTCTCTCATATATATATGTGTGTTTTAATTTTATTACAATTTATTTTCAATTTTCTTTAATTTTCTTATGTAATTCTTTTTCTCTCTTTTTTTTCCAATTAGCTTCCATATTCCCCTTATACACTGTGTTTTTTCTTTTCTTTAGACTTTTCTATAATTTGGCTGCTGTCTTCTACTTTTCTATTGATTGTCTCTAAATTCTTCCGTTTCTCTTTATTATTCATTTCAGTCGTGTTGTTGTCTTTATAGTAGAAAAACGTCTTCTTCGCCCCTGACGAAGAATGACTCATATCTTTTGAAAGGCTTAGAGCATTTAAGATTTTTTAATGATGTTTTAAGATTTTTTTTTCTGTTCATATGCAATTACACCTGATTCAACTTATATTCTTTGGAAATCTTATATAAATAACCTATTTTTTTTTCTATTTCCGTTACGGCTATGGATCACAGCGCGCATGATTTCATAAAAACTGTTAAAAATAAAATGGCTGAAATCTTCGTAGTGCGTTAATATTATGCGTTAGCATGAAACGAACTAAAATCTTAGAATTAATTGAAATATTAAAAATTTCATAAAAAATTTGATGCAAAAAATTTCTAATTTTTTATTTATTTATTTCATTAATTATAAATATTATAAATGGCGATGAATAAAATATTTTAGTTCATTATGTTAAAAGGGACTTTAGATTCAAATATATTTAAAGTTAACAAATTAAAAAAACACGAGATGATTAGAACGCTGTGTTGCATAGTAATTATGAAGAGAAATGATAAAAGCAACAGCAGGTTACTAAAACCGAGATTTCTAATTTTTTCCACCAATCTGTTTTGTATATTGTGAGAAAAAAGTATACTATACTAAGTAATAAAGAAAAATTCGTTGAATTTGCTCTATTATTTTATTTGTGAAAAGTAATAGAAATTGAATCAGTCTTCTAGCTTTTTTGATCGGCTTATGGGTAACTGTCTCCTTAAATAAAACCACGCCAAAGCTGTAGAAAAAGGAAAAAAATCCGTTAAATTTGCGCCAAAATCTACTGACAGCAATGTTGCCCGCAGTTGTTTCCGTAAAAATTACAATAAAATTAAATGTAATAAAAATTTTACATGTAATTTTACTGCGATTTTTGCGGCAAAAACTGCTGGCAACGTTGCTGCCAGCAGTTTTTGTAGTAAATTTATCGGATTTCGTTTACAGCGTAAAAGGGAAAATGGCAATGATAGTTACAAAAGGAAATTGTAAACACCAAAATACAATTCAAAAATAATCATTTAAATTGCTGCCACATGTCATTGGAAGCAAGCATTTCAAAGACAATTGTCTTTTACGTCAATATGTAATAGATCATTCTTCAGATTCTCCAGAAAAGTTTTTAGTAGGTAATAATATTAGTATTATATCTTGTATCATGCAAGACATCATTAAAGATCGGCTATTACTAACAAAAATCTCCAGAGAATAATGATAATTTTAGATCAAAGAAAGCTTTGTATATTTGGAGTATTATGCGCTTCCTAGAAACCTATTCCTCTTGTGAATGATGGCATTAACGAATAGGTGTAAAGAACAATAGTCATTTTATTTGATATTTTCCATTTTCAGTTCTGCCAAACATTTATTTTTTTTGTTTTTTACAAATTAAAGTGTTTTTAGTCTATATAAAGCCATTCGCACTTTTTTATTCAATTAACACGTAGTCGGTCCATACTAGCGCTAAATTGTAAACATATGTGTGCATATTAAAAAACAATTATTGAAAAAAGCATTTTCAATAAAATGTTTTAACATTCATTCTTTTTAAGTACTTATATAAAGTGTATAGTGCTAGCAAACCCAACAACTTTACTTGCGTACACTGACCCAAATTGAGTTGTAAGGTTTCTGGGTATAGTAATGTTCTTAAATGGTACAGTACTATTCCGGAAATAGTAAAATAGTGCTTCGAAAGTAGTTAATCGAAAAAGGTTCAAAACAGAGCAGATCATTAATAATATTAAATCAATAAAATTTTATTCGATAGTTGTATTTGCTGTGTAAGATGCTTTGATTGTTTTAACGTTATTAAGGATCTGCCGTTTTTTTTTAAACCATTTTGGGCTGCAAAGTAAATTTTCCAATTTGGAACACAGATGTATCCAAAAATGTTACTACGTAATTTACATCTTTTGTTTTTACTGTATAATAGCTGAAATATGCCTAATGATATGTGTGATACCTATTATTTTTTACCCTCAATATCTTGCGAAGCATCCAATCGACATGGACATCTGACGATAAGTCGAAGAACTACTAAACTTTAGCATACGATCTACTCTTCGGTTCGGTGTTTCGGATTTAATAATCAGGCGAATATTGAACGAGTTACAGTTGGTTGATGAAACGTGTGCTTATCTTTGATGCTGAGTTCTACACCGGTTTGAGTAAATTTATGAACATATTTGCACAGATTATATATGAATATATTTTTCAGCTTTAAATAAATTAGATACATATTTGGAAATTCCTTTATCGCAAAATTATTCATGTTAATATTGCAAAGTCTACTTCTTGAATTACAACAGGCTGGACCTGTCATAGATATTTATACTTTGACAGAAGTAGTAACGCGGTGTTACCTATATATGAAGTAGTTTCTAAAACGCATTCTATAAAATCATGAACTCATTTACGGCCATAGTTGCATAAACTAATTCATGATTTTATAGAATGCGTAACTGAAACAGTTCAAACTTTTCATGTCATGAAAAAAAAATCTGTAACACATACATTTTTGCACTGTAATTTAAAGAAGCTGTAATATTACTATGTATTTTTCAGGAAAGACTAGAAATTTTTGGGAGACTAGAAATTTGTATGTAACTGCAGCCTTGATTACAGATAAAATTATAGAAAGTTTCTTCTATTTTTAATAGATTATTTTTAAAAACTACAGATTTATATAGCTTTTCTCAAGCTAGTTTTGTAGATGTACATATTTTTTTAAAATATTTTTTCCTTTTCTTTTCTTTACTTTTTTTGTACAATGTTTAAATAAAATTTTAGTAAGCACGCAGATATCTGTAACTTTACATCTGAAGAACTACATTTTTCTTTTACAATGTAGAAAAATGTTTAAGCAAATATAAAAATATAAAAATGCTAAAAACTTTATGTTACATTCACATAATATTAATTTTGAAAAATCCCTCTCCTTTTACATAAAATAAATTATTTAAAATATGAAAGCTAATAAAAAAGACGATTCGTAAAAAGTACAAATATAAGGAATAATATTATTGATATTTACTCAACTTTGCTTCAAGTGATATGCCAGCCATTTGAAAAAAATAGACAACTAAACTAATTTATGATCGTTATATTTTACGGAACATAAAATGTCATTACTGTTAGATTTCTGCATTTCACATGCATTATCTCATGAATGAATACCTGCCTTATATAATTAGAGCCGTGAAATTATTATCACCTGAGATCAAAGAAAGCTTCATAAATTAGGAATATGCTCTGCTTCCCAAAATCTTATTAATCTTTTTAACAACATCAATAATTAATGACTTAAAAGTTCAGAGTGTAGTATGTATAATACACGCTTTGCAACTGCATTTATGGCAAGGAATTTGTGTGTACCTCAACAATATTAGCGGATTAGTTATTGTGAGAAATTTTATAAACGTATCACTGGATGTTTGTGATTTTCAAGATATAGATATATATGCGTCAGATTTTAAGGAGGTAATTTCAGAAAAGTTAAAAGATTATTTGCTGAAATATTGTTGTTCACAGAAATGAGTAAAATTCAAACTGTATTAAGTTTCATATCACTGCATTTATATATTTTATTAATCTTCTTAACAACATCATTAATTAATGACTTTAAAGTTCAGAGTGTAGTATAGGGGAAAATGGGGATACTTGAGCCATTTTTTGAATTTTAATTTTTTTTAATTTTTTATAATTTCTTAGAATAAAATAAAGTATTGAAAATGAAAATTTGATATTTTTTCTTCGACTGAAAACCACTTTCAATTCATTTTGAACTATTTTTCTATGTATAATAAATGTTTATTTTTTGTTTTACATCGTGGCTCAAGTGTCCCCATGGAGGGGATACTTGAGCCATTGTGAAGGGATACTTGAGCCACTACGGAAAAATACATACAAAAGTAATTTTTTTCGCTTTATTTTTGCACAAATATTTTACAGAATGATAAATTATGAAACATAAAGTCCTTCAAAACCAATTGAGAAAACAAAGCTAGTAATATGATCATTTTTTGTCGTTAGAACTGGTTGTCGAAGGATAATTTCAACTTGAGTTATAATGACGGTAGAAACATCCTCAGTTCAGAGCCATTTAAATTTAGAATCTGCAATTCTTCGGGCAAATTTCATTTTCAAAATATTAAGCACTTATTCAACAAATATTTTTACAGTTTTCTTTCTGGCATATTTTATTAGTAACCAACCATCAATAGAAGGTTTTCTTTTCACATCATCACCATCATTGACAGAATTTTCCTCTAATGATATTGTCGAACTCATGCTTTTAATTTAGTAGCTGTCGGAATTTAAGCCAGATGTATCATTCTACTATTTCAAACACTTTTTTGATTTCACAGGAAAAGATTTTGTCTTCCTCTTTGGCTCCATGCAGGTAAGTTTGAACTGGGATTTTTGTTGCTTTTCTTGCGCTCTTCTTACCAATTTTTCTTCAATTTTCTTAGTTAAAAAAATGTTACAGCAACAGAGGTTACGATTTCAATATAAAATATTAATCTTAATATGTTATATTAAAAAATAAATATTTTAATATGTTGGATCCAACTAATTAAAGTAGTAGAGATTATAGCCTGTAAACAGTTTTAAAAAGTTATTTTAATTTAATAAAAGTTAAATTGAAAAGTAAGTTTACATTTATCTAGACAGGCTATTTTATTAGTCAAAATGAAAAATAAAATGGATATTTTCATTTAAAAAATATACATTTTTAAACATTTTTAGGTCGTTATTTTTTTAAGAAAAAATAAATAAAATGAAAAATTATTCTCCCTTTTATCCAGAAAAAAATCTATTAGTGAATATAAGGATGGAATTTTATTTTTTGTTTGTTTCACCCATGTTTAATTTCTAGTGGGGATGGTTGAGACATGGCTCAAGTGTCCCCACTCTCACTGGCTCAAGTATCCCCACTACCACTATTTTTGTTTCCCAGAGTTTTACTAAATAAAGCATGCAGCTATTAGAACTATTTCAGATTCAAAATACAATTGAAATTATGCTTATTAAATTTATGTATATACTTGCAACTTTAAACAAAACTTTGATTACAAAAAAACAAAAAAATCATGCACCCAAATATTTACTTCTGATAGGGAAAAGACAACTATTAATCACTATACTTTCAAAATGGTACCAAGATGTGTGATTTCTGTTTTACATGTACAGAACTATAAATATGTTACCATATTGGCAGTTTTAGAAAGAAAAATTAACCAACTGTAGAGATAATAGGGGTGGCTCAAGTATCCCCTATGCTCAAGTATCCCCACTCTCCCCTATATAATATATACTTCGCAACTGCCATTATGGCAAGGAATTTATGTGTACCTCAACAATATTAGCGGATTAGTTATTGTCAGAAATTTTATAAACATTTCACTGGATGTTTGTGATTTCCAAGATATAGATATATATACGTCAGACTTTAAGGAGGTGATTTCAAAAAACTTAAAAGATTAATTTAGAAACAACAATTCTCTCTAATAGAATTATTAAAAGTATATTTAATGCCCGTATGTCAAGTGCTAATTTTTAAAGTTATTTTTTCCAACACAAAAACTACAAGCATAGACAAATTTTCTTATTTATACTCCCTATAGAAAATGTAGAGTTTCCTTCATATAAAAGGCATACATAATTAGTTGTATTAGGTGTTTGAAAAAAAAAACTGGTTTTAAAATTTAATTTTTATTTATTATCTGAAATTGAATTTTTAATCGACTTTTAAATATTGAACTTTTTGGGGATTATGATGGCACTATCGTAAAACTATGAAATTATTTATGTATGTCTTTTATATGAAGGAAACTGGACATTTTATATAGGGAGAATAAATAAGAAAATTTGTCTATATTTGCAGTTTTTGTGTTGGAAAACAACTAATGCCTGGGAAGAAGGTATATTTAAAAATTAGAAAATTAAAAGTTTATTTGCAGAAAGATTGTTTACAGAAATGAGTAAAATTAAAACTGTATTGAGTTTCATATCACTGCATTGATATATTTTTTTATTACATGTATTTTTCTGAAGACTCTTTTTTTTTTTTACTATACACATTAATAAAAATCAAATATTTGATTGTTTATTTCTATTACGAGTTTAGAAATAATTTTCATTATGATTTGAAATTTAAAAAGTTGACTTTAAACTGTAGTAAGTAACTTAAAACATTTTAGCGAGAACCACCAAATGAGTTTTGTTGTTGACGTGTGCCCGAAGGGCAGGAGCTTCTTTTGAACTGCATGCAGTGGGTAAAAAGAGAGACTTCTGCAGCGGAAGATTTTTGGCAAAGCCTCAATTGATGGCAGCATCAAATACTGCTACCTGCTCAATTTTGATATGCTTCTGAAGGGGAGGGATAGTCCGGAGATCATTACCCATGGTAACTGCTACGACAGGACTTCCATTACCCTGTTCATTTAACGAAAACTTACACTGTAAATATTCGATGCGTCTTTGGTGGTGTCGAACATCGAACCCCGGACCTTTCAGCCTGGAGTTAGGTGCTATGACAAGTAGGCTATCAGGGCCACACCATGGTCATTTCAGTAATAGCTATTAAAAATATAAAACTATTAACTGTATTCGTTACTAGCTTTTTTCTAGTAATTCTTACCGATTTTCTTGTAACTGAGTAAGATTACAAAAAAAATTTTAGTATTTGCAAGGATCACTGAGAGAAACTAAAATTTTTTTAGTAGATCGACGCTTTTTTACAGTGTATTTTTTACAAGACTAAAACAATCAATTATTTTTTACCTCACAGCACTTTTTTAGAATCAAAACTGTTGACACACGGTTTAAAATTTGCAAGATAATTAATTTACAGAATCTGATGTTTTTAAAATTGTGCTGAAAAAAGAATAGAAAAAGAGCTGCCTCTAACAAACCTGTATATGTATCTATCTATATCTATTTAACTACCAATACACATATACTGATTTTCTTACTGATACACTTTAATAAAACTTTGAGCAGTTTATCATCGTCTACTTTTTAATACTTCATTTACAAATATACATTTTTTCTAGGTAGAAGAGAAGAAATTAATAAAATATTTTTCCTGTATAACAAAAAACTTTATATTAAATAACATTTTAAAGGCATACTTATTATTTAAACGTTTTCCTCATCTTTTATTTGCAAAAACAACAAGTATTATTTCGAATCTGATATCTCCAACAGTGAATTATATACGCTTATGACAGGGGGAATATTAATGGAGAAATAATACGTTACTCCTCACTCTGGGATGAAATGATTTTATAATCACTGAATGATTTTAATAATAATTTTGTATTTTCATAAAGATAATAAAACAGACTAAAAAAAATTAACATAACAGATATAAAGAAAAATTAATAAAAAAGTTTATTTTAGTTTAATGAAAAAATGTTATCAAATGACAAACCTCTCTCCTAGTGATTGACACTCCCCCATTGCACTTCCCCCTTAAGGTAATACGTTATGTATGTACAGCTCCATTACCTTTTTCTGTAAAAATATTATGGTAGGCAAATATTGTCATTTCGTTTTTCTATTCTTGTTATTATTACGGGAGAATGATGCACGGTACACAAAAATAACACAATGATTAGAAATACGAAAAAAAACCTATAGCGCAATGGTACATGTGGAAATAAGGTACCCTGGGGTAATAACGCCGGACGGGGTAATAACGCCAAGTGCTTATATTTTGCATAATTATGAAATAATCAGGTAAATGACACCCATGTGCTCTGCGCAAAAGGGTTTTGAGTCACATAAATCGCAAAAAACAGCTTCAAGTTAATTTGTTTCATTTTTAGGTCTTATTGTTTTTACAAACAAATAAAATTAACGCTTGATCTAAAATTTGCGACATACGTTTTGTGATGTGAAGACAATCTTTTTATCCGGAAATGCTTTGTTAATTACATAAATTTGTAGTGCATTTCATGTACTTTTAAAATGCTGTTGAAGATTTTGGATATCTTCTCGAGATATTTTGTAATTTAAAATGTACTGCGCAATAACTATATCGGGGTAATAACGCCAATCCTTGACATTAATATTCCGGTTGATTCCCTACAGTGGCCGAGCTACATCATAAATACTGATTCAAATAAACACAGTTAAAACTGTGCAATGTTTCTCATATTTCTATTTAAGCGGTCCTTTTTAAGCAAAAAGAAGCTCACGGTCTGATATTCTTTTGCCTCATCCCCCCCCTCCCACACCACACCTTTATTTTTCTTACACTTTCACAAAAAAATTGAACATTTTCAATAGCTTAGAACGCAATTTGTCAATTTCTAAGTTTGTAGAGTTTGTATTTTTAGAATTTGGCTATCTACATGCAATTATTTCATCTTATTTCATAGTTTTGTTTGCATGGCGTTATTACCCATATAGGTGGGTAATAACGCCAAATAGCATTGGTCAAGAAAAAACGCTATTACCCCAGGGTACCTTATTCTCTTTTTTTTGTCACACTGAGCATCCAGGTAGAGAGGAAATGTCATAAATAGACCCACGCATAGATAGCAAAATATATTTACAAATACAAATAGGAAGTTAGGAATATTTTAACATGTCGCTAGCATGAATTTTTACAATTGAAAAAATGCACCTCGATTGTAACGAATTTTTTTTCTATTAAAAGTATACCCTTTATGCTCTATTCTGTATTTTTTTGGTTGGTGCAAATATACCCGTTTAAAACATTTTAAAAGTTATTTTACACATTTATTACAATTATTACACATTTTAAAAATTAAAACAAAAATATGGTTTCGTTTAAAATATTTTAGTTTATTTTGGTATGTTAAAATTTCGATTAAAAATATGAAAAAATATATATAATACAAACTAGTATACTCTTCAATAATTGGCATTCGTTTTATTTTTTTAACTTCTGTACCATTTGAGAAGAATGTATTTGAAAAATAGTAGCACCGGCACAAACTTTTCCGATTATCTCAAGGACAGTTGGAGTTCAGGAGCTAAAGACACTCTATGTTGAATATACATGGTGAGATTTTTTACCAAACATAGTATTTCAAACATCCGCCATTTGAGCCAATTCCCTTTGCTTATTCGGCTAGACCCTTTTTGCCCTCCTTAGCACTGAAGATGGTAAGCTACATTCGACCGAAACGTCTATGCTTATAGTTTAACCACTCCACCGTCTGTCCCGAGATAAGTCGGGGGTAAATGCTCTGTTTTCCGATACCTGTCGCTAGTTGGTACTTTTAATACTGATAGTTTTACATTTTTATTGTATTGCTCTAAATTACAACTAAATAATTATGCAGTTATTATTATTATTTTAAATGTACTGCTAAAAAATATTGAAATGCAGCGAATTCACCATTTGATCCACATTTACAAAAATAAATGCAAATGTTCAATAGGTAAACTGTTTTTTTTTCAGCTAAATATTAAAAAAATAATTTCAGTAATGTGCTGTTTGATGCAGAAAAAAAATTAAATTATTTTTAATCGCCAAAAGCCCTTTATGTCAAAATATTTTTTTTAAATTATTCCATTTAAACTTTTTTACTGTCCGTGGATTGAGATGTGTTTAAAAATAAACTTTTTACATGCTAAGAAAGAAATGAGCAATGTATTTTTAAAAGCCCAAATTAACAGAAATATAATATTTGAATTATGTTTCCATGCGTTTCGGGTACTGAAAGAATAATATAAAGAATTACAGCAACTATTTTGAAAATGATTTTTTCAAAGACTAAAATTCAAGGGAAAAAAAAAAAAAAGAAAAAAAAAACACGATTTTTTATAATCAGTTGGTTTAACATTGGATTGTTCACTTTTTTGTGATTGACACATATTTCGCAGATAATCAGACTTCGTACTTGTTTTTTTTCTTTGAAAGACGACCTTTCATACCACGTGTTTCTCTGAATTCGGTTTTATCCATATCTAATAACATAAGCATAGCTGCCAACTTTTACGCATTTTTGCCACCACTAAAATTGTATCGAGATTTTCGATTGATTTAGCCATAAGATTCCGACGATTAAATAAGACAATATTTACTACAAAATTTTTGTGGTAGGAAAAATGCGTAAACTTTCACACAAAAAACAAATTGACAGCTATAACATAAGTTTACTCATTTTTTTCTACTTTTTTTTATTAACGGCGACATTTGGATTTTTTATTCAAATAAAAATCTTTCTAAATGTAAAGAATTTCGTAAAAAAATAAAATGTGGACATCCATGTCCAAGAAAAATGTCTGCATGTTTCACACTGAATTAAAAAAGGCATTCTATCAGGTAGGGAAGTTTATCTCTTTATTTAAAGGTATTTTTATCTTTGTTAAAACTTGTAATTCACAAAACACACTTTATAAATTATTTTGCAATTTTATTAAAAATATTAAACAAGATTTTTTTAAAACTTATAATAATTTAGAAAAGGAAATATCAGCTACTCGTAGTTAGTGGGAATTTTTATAGATCACTTTCTTTCAGTTAGTAGAATGTTCTTCCACTGTCAAAAGGTCTCAACCCCAGCACGACCAGAAGTATTTTGTGTAAAAATTAAATAGTATAGCAGTTCGAATTAATTCAAAAATTTCAAACTTATTCGCAACTCACTGAAGATTAATTGATTAATTAATCTTGGAAATTAAATTAAATTATTATCATTAAAAAGAAATGTTCAGGATCTGGTGCATTTTTAACAATGTTAATTTTCAGAGACTATTCTAAATTTAAGGATAACTACTCTGTTATTTGACAGAATCTCTGTAAATTTACTTAAGACATAAGATAATGAAATACCCGCAGGGTTTGTATAATTTAGCAGAAATTAACAGAGCCGTTTACAAATATATATCCTAGAGCTACAGAAATGCTCTTGGTTTCCTTAAACCCAATAAGAAAATGTGTATGTAGCTAACTATCAATTTATGATTATCTTAATTATAACAAATCTGGAGAAAAATGCGTGTCCCCAAACTAGGCAAGATAAACAATAATGTTAACTTTAAATTATAATGAAATTGAAACATTCAAATCCATTATTAAGAAGGATAAACGAAACAATGCCTCTATGAAATTACAAAATCTATCAAAACAGAACTAGAAAATTTCAAAGGAAAAAAAGCATGTAAATTCTCAATATTTATGACCGATAATTTGATTTAATTGATGATTTTAATATGCAAAAGGTGAAAAGTGGAAAGTGCGGTACTGCCTTGATATTGATATTATATTAGTTTGTGTATGGAATTCTGTATGGACACTGTTTGGGATATTGCGGATTTAGCTATTTTATGCATGCTAGTGCATCTGTGATTTATTTTACAGTCTCACCTCGTTACCACACACACGCTTAATACGAATTACATTTAGAAAGAACTGTTTCCGATTGAAAGACCAGTTGTATGTAACGTATTTATGTTCATATAATACGAACACAAATTTCCCTAAAGTAATCTCATTAACGAGGTTCAACTGTATATTTTTTACTGAATTAGCAGTGTTTTATTTTAGTACTCTTACAAGAAGCAACATTTTTTTTTTTTTTTTTTTTTTTTAGCCATGATTACTTAAAGAACATTCATATCTATTTCTGGATATTGAATGACTAAAGCCTTTAAATATTTCATTTTTACCACCTGTATAAACACGCTAAATATAACAATTTTCATAAAACATGTGAAAATTTCTAGCAATTTAACAATTTTTTCGGACGCCTAAATATAAATGATTCGATATTTTACTTTTGAATAAATTTATTTTAATCACATAATTAAAACAGTAATTACACGCATATTAATATTTGGAAAAAATGCTTCCCACTGTTAAAATATGCAGCGAATATTTGAAAGTAAATAAATTAGCTAAACAATTAGTTTATGCCGATCTAAGAGTTTACAAAGAATTCAAATTAAAAAACAGATATTACGAAAGACCATTACCTAAATGAAATTTTCCTAATCACAGGAAAGTAAGTGCATTAGCGTAATTAATTATTAAGCTAAATGCGTACCACAAAAACGAAGTCAATTTTTTTAATTATTAGACATTTAACAAGTAGAAAATATAAGTATGTTTGAGAAGTATAAAATTTATCCTCTGATTGTTCAGTTTGCAGAGCATTGGTGCACAGAACTGATTCCCCAGGTTCGAGCCCGGACTGGATACATTTTCACTCTGTTAGTTCAACGCCTTGTCAGCAATGTGAATTGAAATTTTGAATTAAAAATTCATACTTACTATCTCTCGGGCGTAATTAGCCGTTTAAAAATGTAACATAAATGTAATTATCGATGCTGGATTAATTAATCATGTTTGCCACAAGATTGTGGTTCATATAGTTATTACATATTGTTCTGCAGTTGAAACTAACATAAGACGGATAAGTGTCAGGTTCGGTATATACTAATACCTCAGTTGGCAGAGCGTTGGTGCTCTGAACCAATAACCACGTGGTGGCATGGATAAGTTTTCACTGTGTTTTTTTTCTACGCTTTGTTAACAATGTGAAAAAAATTCCCGAATTAAAAAATCAGTTTGGTCAAATGATCTTTATGAATTAAGAATAAAAAAAGAGATCTAAATTTCCACAAAGTCTTTATAAAATCTGACTTTTCTTTTTTAAACGTAGATGTGTATTCGTTTTCTTTTTCTCGTGCAAGTTTGTTGATTTATAGGCTTCTCAGTAAAATTTAAGCGTTTAATAATTTGAACAACGTTATTAAGGCCCTGGTAACCTAGAGTTCATACTTACTTGCTTCTGATAGCTCCGCCCTGGCATTATGATAAAACTTTTGCTGCACTTAAGGCTCCACACCAGGTACAAAAAATACCCGCATGGTAATGTAAAATCTATATGGGAGCGTTCTTTTCAAATATCTCGCTCAACTTTTAATATTTTTACATGATTTTTTGCACAAGATAGCTGAGGACGATCCACATCCGGCCTACTTTTTACTTTTTCGATTTTGCTTATATATTTTTTACATTACGATAGTTTCAATTTCAGAACCTGTTTGAACCGGTTTAAAATGTTAAAGGTTTTTTTTTAAACAAGTCTAAAACCGAAACTGAAAAAGTAAAACCTAGGCCGGTTGTGGATCGTCCTCAGCTATTTTGTGCAAAAAAAATCATGTAAAAATATTAAAATTTGGGCGAAATTTTTGAAAAGAATGCCCCCATAGACTTTACATTATCATCCGGGTCTTTTTCTGTGCCTAATGTATCGCCTTAATGCTTCGCAAGTGCAGAAGAAGAAACGGGTGCACAAAATGTAGCTTTACCTTTTTTTTATCACCAACATGGGGAAAGTCGCAGGGGACTCATTAAAACCTGAGAGATTTGTCTTGAAAGTGTTTCGATATGAAGCTCCTCCAATTATTTTAGTCAACTACCTGAAATAAAGTTAAAAAAATTTCTTATTAACATGTAAACATAACTTATGTTTAGCGGCGTGAGGCAACATAGAGTACATTTCATTTTTAGAGCATTTTATTAAAAGTATTTTGCATTACACATAAAACGTTTATTATTAGGAAGCTAACGAAAGAAATGATGAAGATGTGTGAAATGTGTTTTAATTATTATTTAACCCGTTAAGGACAAGCGGGATCTCAGAAAGGTCTCGGGTTCGATGCCTGGCGTCACCAAAGATCCATTGAGACTACTCGTAAAATAAAGTAGCTCTGATAGTCCTGTAATCGATTTCAACAGTTGCTATGTTTATAGATCTCTGGAGAAATGTACCCCTCCTCTTCAGAAAAATAACGAAATTAAAGAAGTGGCGTTGTTTGGTACTATCATCTATCGGCAGCTTTGCCAAAAATCTTCTTCCGCAGATGTATGATTTCCAGCCCTCTGAGTGCAGTCTAAATGGAAGCTCCAGCGACACATCTTGCCCGTCGGCCACACATCTACAACAACAACTTTTTCACAGACATGAAGTCTAGACGAATTAGAATAGACCAAGAATTGATTGTTAGATATAGGGATGTATATATATTTCAAGCACATAGTAGTTAAATTCTGAGAATGACTATGTCGATATCAAACTTATATTTTACAACATAAAATCAAAAAATGATTTTGATATGCATATATTTTAAGCACCTTCTAAAAGAAACTATCTATATGCTTTTTTTTCAATACGGATTCGATCTTTGTTTTTAATTACTCTTATAAAGTACAGATAATTAGCACGAAATAATTTCAATTAAAATTAAATTTAAACACGATTATTAGACTGGCGAATGAAATTGTATTTTGATACACAATTTCAACATTATAAATTAAAGTAGTATTTTTAGCTATTGCAAAAACTTAACATGTAAAAAAAATTGAAATATGAAATATATGTAAAAAAAAAAAAGGCACGCATCGTTTGTGATAATTTAAAATGAAAAAAGAATCTGATAATGTAAACGTATATACCTATCAAAACGCAATAAATAAACTAGGACTTCCCTCAGAGGGATTAGTCTGAGCGATATTGCTGAGAATACACATTTAATAACTTGCGATAAGTAAAGAAAATGAGATGCTACCTTTAATTGGTCATTCATTGTGATAAAATATGATGAAAATAAGCATATTGAATTATAGAATTACAAAATCTTATATATAAAGTTGCATATACTATTTTTATAAAAGAGAAGCAAACCATGCATGGATATAAAATTGGAAATATGCAAGATGTTAAAAGTAATACAGAAAATAAAACACCAAATTTTCCTATATTGGAAATATAACTGTTTGAAATGATGTCATGAGCATAAACAGAAGCTTCGCACCGATTTGAGAAACTATAAATAACATAAACTGTTATGTTTGAAGAGAATGGAGTGTATTTTATATGGTGTGAAATCCGTCCGAATAGTTTATAATGTTGAATATCTGTTTTCCACGGATGCAATGAGGTTGTCGATAAGAGTTAAAAAATCCTTTTTTAAAAATTTGTCCTAAACGAGCACTTACATCTTATAAGTTACTGTGATGCCAAAGTTATAGTTTCTGACCCCAACAGTATCCTAGAAATTGCAATATTCTCATTAAATTGGGTTTAAAACTTTTTCTAGAAAAAAAAAAAAATGTTTAATTTGTGAAATTAAATTGTCGAATGTTTTAGAAATCGTTCATAACGAGAATATTATATCTTAAAAGTTGCCACCAAAAAAAAAAAAAAAAAAAAAAAAAAAAAAAAGATTTTAATTTTTAGTCATATCAACATCAAAGAATTCTCAATTTTAGAACTTTTTTTGCTCGTGCATTGATGGTGATTATTGTTCCTACGCAAAATATAGTATATTTTGCAGCAAAGATGGCTACCAACATTTTTTGCCCACATTATTTTTTAAATCGGCTAGGTACTCCCAATGATAACGAAAAACACACAAACGTTAATGCTTTATAGAATAGAAATACAGAATCAAAAGCTATTTATCTCCTATTATGTACACATAAATTATCTAATTAGTGCTAGCAGATGCACTTCGAAATATATATAGATCAATATAATGCCTCATTTTTCTTTTATTAGTATTTCTTAGTATTAATTTTCCATTTATTTGTATTATTCAGTAAAAAACTCACTTTCTTAAGCCCGAATTACGTCAAACTTTTTATAAAAGCGCCTAAGTCTATATAACAGCAAAGTATTGTGAAGAGTATTAAATACAAGGTAGTAAGACACTTAGCCAAACGCAGGTAATAAATCGCCAAATATTGTTCTTTTCGCCCTCTCTCGAAATGCATTTTTTCCATACATTTAAAAAACGCGATTTTGAGTCATCATATTTAAAATTCAAATAAATAAATAAGAGGAAGCAATAATAGCATAAGTCAAAACATTTTATTTCAGCATCAAGGAATTGTATCGTAGTTACACATGTGCAAAAAAGCTGCTTTTGGCCAAAAAACGTTGTTTTCACTAAATTTGAATCCGATTAAAAAAAAAGTACCGTGATTAATTAAAATGTTATAGGCAGAGCTGCCAAGTCTCCGGCATTTTGGATACCGGTATTTTAATACAGAAAATGTTTTTTTTAAAATTGGAACATTCTGCGGATTTAAAAAATAACTTTTCCTATAAGAAAATTCTGCTATGTACTAAGCGGGGACTTGGCATCTCTGTATAGGAATATTTCGTAATCTACTTTTTAACCTTAAAAAAAAGCAACGACCATTTTTCAGGTACAAAAAGTATTGCTAATTGTTCCATTTTGCATACAAAGTACTGATTGTAATATTGATACATCTATGGTGATAAATTTCCAATAATTTTTCAAATCCCATTTATTTCATTAAAAATATAAATCTTTTATTCATTTAGTTTAAAATAAATGGTTTTTAACTAATTTCATAATACTTTTGAAATATCACTTTTCATTGGCCATTTTTTTAAAACATTTAGAAAATGGTTGTTGTTTTCAGACAAATATAGACTTTGGTCTGTCCGCATTTTATTTTATTATTATTATTATTTATAAATGGTGGTGAAATATTAATACTTAATCCATAACGTACATAATATATGACTCTGTTGTTACACAAGTCACCTTTTTACTATCATAAAAATTATGTTTTTACTGACTTTTATTAACTCAATAGGAAAAATTTTGTGCTTTGAGCAATAGATGTCCGCATTTCATTTATTTATTTATTTTAACAAAATTCTTTGTATTTAGAATTTTTTTTATTTTAATAGGAAATCCAAATGTCGCTGTTAATAAAGAAGAAAGTTGCAAAAAAAAAAAAAAAAAAAAAGTTATAAAACGAGTAGACGCATACTATCAAATATGGAAAAACGACGAATCCAAAAAAAGACGTCGTATGAAATATCATCTTTTAAAGCAAAAAAACGAGGTCTGATTATCGAGCCTACTGATTACGAAATGTGCATTATATATAAAAAAAAAAAAAAAAAAAAAAAAAAAAATTACTGCAAATATTGATTTTTTTTTCTTTTGTGCAGTTTTGGCTTCGAAAGGTGCGCTATGTTGCAAAAAGATATAAGCGACTATGAAAACACACTTGGTAAACGTTCATGCTCAGTTTTACAAATAAATATGGCACATATATGCCCTATACACACCGAGGTACCTAATTGGTGCCAAAATGGCGTTCAGTTGCCTAACATGCTGGTTATCATATAAATGTTATAATAAATTGTTTGTTTTAAAAATATTATCATTTATTGATTGTAATTTCTTTTTTTTAATAACAGAATAGGTTTCGTTTATTCCTTTTTTTTTCATTTTGAAATAAATAAATAACGCGTTATTATAGCATGCTATATATATCTGGTAATCAAAACGATGTTTTCGCCTAATTGGCATAAAAAATCTCGCCAAGCCCGGTGCTTATCTCTAGTATATTATCTCAAGTATTTTATTTATGTATACTATAATTGTTATGACTTACGACTTACTTCTTCTTGTATATAAAAATAGGTAAGTGGCTCCTTTATGCAGTATAAATTGTATAAATCTTTAAAAAATAGCCCCCGTTGCCCCTTTTTGGATCGAATTAAAAAAAAAATCCTATCAAAAACATGAATGTGAAAAAATGCCAAGTTCGTTAAAGGTTTCGCTAATAAAAGAAGTGAGATCTAACTGCAAACCAAGTTCTTTTGAAGGTTCTTAAATTTTAACTCCTGTCATGCATAATATTCTTCAATTGCTTAAAATGATTTGGTATGTTACTTGTTATTCAATAGAGCGACTTGGCAAGTTTTCTCTTATTCAAATTTCTCTATTTAATTGATCAGAACTTAAAATTGATCACTTAATTAATTTATCAATACTTTAACTTCAATGTACTTATTAGAACACTCGATTGACTAGATCTTAGCCAATCAGATTCTAGATTAAATTGTACTCTGACTGAAACATTAAAGTTGGTGGCTGAAAACTTGCCAAGTCGCTCTATTGAATAACAAGTAACATACCAAATCATTTTAAGCAATTGAAGAATATTATGCATGACAGGAGCTAAAATTTAAGAACCTTCGAAAGAACTTGGTTTGCAGTTAGATCTCACTTCTTTTATTAGCAAAACCTTTAACGAACTTGGCATTCTTTCACATTCATGTTTTTGATAGGATATCATTTTTTGTCAAATCACTTCTTTTATTAGCGAAACCTTTAACGAACTTGGCATTTTTTCACATTCATGTTTTTGATAGGATATCATTATTTTTTGTCAAATCACTTCATCTATTAGCGAAACATTTGACAAACTTAGCATTTTTTCACATTCATGTTTTTGACAGGATATCATTTTTTTTTTTTTTTTTTTTTTTTTTTTTTGTCAAATAAATAGGTATTTGTTTCTTTTTTGAAATAAATAGGCTTAATATTAAATTAGGTTTATTTAATATTAAATAATCTTAGAGCTTTTTCTTGCGCTTATTCATTGTTTTTTTTTCAATCAAATTTAAAATTTTTAACATTAGAACTGCTTATGTTCCTTTAAATTCCACTAATAAGGATGATTCTTTTATGTGATTGGGAACTACTTGATTATCTCGTCGACCAAAAAAGATTGTCGCCAACTAAACGATATATCGCGAAATTGACGCCAAAAGTGATGCTAATTTGGCGCTATTTCTGGTATTTCGCCAAATTCCCATAGACTCCCAATTGTAATCTGGCAATTTATCCAATACTTTTGTTAAAGCAAGGACTGTCCCCATCATTTTAACATCTTTTTTTTTTAAATCGGTTCGCTAACTTCCCAATATTGCTTAAATATTGCTATTTAGAAAGTTTTTAGAACGCTTTTCTTGCATTTTTAATCTTCTAAATTTTGCATTTGTTAACAAATGTTCTTAGTGATCATTTATATCTTATAAGTAAAGAACATGGCAAATTTGATTTTTCTAGGCCCTTAACATATACAGACATCGCATTTTTAGAAATTTTTTTACTCTTTTAACACTTTTGGATTAGTGGCATCGACATAAGATATAGCCTATATTGGAGCAAGGACTGTCACCATCATTTTGGTATCATTACTTTTAAGATCGGTTTGTTGTTTGCTGAGATTGCTTAAAATCCCAATTTAAAACATTTTTAAAACGCTTTTTGCGAATTTTCACCCTTTTTATACTGTATTTTTTAGCAAATGCCCTTAGAGATCATTTATATTTTATAAATAATTAACATGCCAAACTTTATGTTTCTAGGTCCTTCAGTATTACAAAAGTTGCATTTTTAGAATGTTTTTTGCTTCTTCACCCTCTTATGATTAATGGTATACTCATAAAATATAGCCTATGTTTGAACCGGGGCAAATACCATCATTTTGGTACCATTGATTTTGAAATCGGTTCATAGTTTCGCAAATTAGCTTTGATACTCGCAAAAAGTGACGCCAACTTGGCACTATTTTTAATATTTCGCGAAATTCCCATAAACTCTAAAATGCCAAACTTTATAATTCCAGTCCCTTAACATACAGACAAAGCATTTTTAGAACGTTTTTTGCTCTTTTACCCACTTTGGGTTACTGGCACCGACATAAGATTAGCCTTTGTTGGAGCAAGGACTGTCATCATCATTTTGATATCATTACTTTTAAGATCGGTTTGTTGTTTACTGAGATTGCTTAAAATCGCTATTTAGAACGTTTTCAGAATGCTCTTCGCGGATTTCCACCCCTTTTCAATTTGGTATTTTTTAGCAAATGTCATTAGTGAACATTTATATCTTATAAATAATTAGCGTGCTAAATTTTGTACTTCTAGGCTCTTCAGTAAAACAAAAAATCACATTTTTATAATGTTTTTTACTTCTGAAGCCCCTTTTGGTTAGTGGAACAGACATAAAATATAGTCTATGTTTGAACCGGGGCGAATACCATCATTTTGGTACCATTACTTTTGAAATCGGTTTGGTAGTTTCAGAGATTAGCCTCGATACTCGCCAAAAGTAACGCCAACTTGGCACTATTTCTGGTATTTTGTGAAATTCTCATAAACCTTCCATTGTAATCCAATATTTATCGCCTAACCAACCATTAATATTTAATTAATGGTGATTTCTGATTTTTTCTTATTTATAGATCCAATAACTTACCTCCACATCAAATTTAAACTTCCTAAGTCACCTGGAAGTAGTCAAAACATTTCTATGAGTGAGTCAGTGAGTCAGTGGTAAAAACAGTGATTTTCAGACGTCAATTTCTCGTGAACGGTAAAAGATTTTTAAAAAAAATTATAGGATTCGGAAATTAGAAGATGGTCTTACACGACACGAAAAATTGCAATTGTGTAGGCCAAATAGAATTTAAGTTATTGAGGGGTCAAAAGTGTCCCGAAATGGTTTGGGTAATATAACCCACTGCCGGTGTGTCGCCTTTTACTTTGTGAACTTGGCTGACACACTGCCGTGTGTCTAGATCAATCTCCAATTCCAGTATTGCTCCCAGGTATGCATGCATATTCCAAATTTCAAAGTTGTATCCCAACAGGAAATGGATGAAAAGTGGGAAAAGATGTCACATATGCACCAGGGTACATAATTGACGTCAAAATGGTATTATTTTACCTGAGATGGTAATCCGGCTTTATTTATTTATTATTTGTTTATTTACTCACACAATGTTTATTTACTTTCATTTCCTTTTTTTAATTATATAAAATGTTTCTTTTTATAGTTATTAATTATTTTTATTATTTTATTTACTGAAAGTTCTTTTTGAAAATAAAAAATAATTTAAAAATGTGTATGTAAGCGTTATTTGAAAACGGAGTTTTCGCCAAATGGGCTTTGAAAAAATTGCGCCAAATCTGATGCGCTTGTGGTATCCGTGCCGACAAACAAAATATAAGTTAAAAGAAAACATGCAATAAAAATAAATATAAAGGGAAAATGATGTCATAAAAGAAACTTTTTATTTAAAAACGTAATTGTTTCTAATTTTCACACGCGAAATATATAAAACATTCTTTTAGCGATCAAAAAATGCTATTAAGAGATTATCACAAAATCTCAAATTAAATTTTAAAATGTTTTAATGCATTCAATATTTCTGAGTGCGTAAATGATTACTATTTACTCTATGTGCTGATTCGGTTATCTACGAAAATATCCAGCCTGTAAAAATCACGCACACCAAATTTCTGTAACGTATGCAAATTAAATTGTGCTTTTTAATCAGTTTTTTAATATAACTTTTAAACTATTTGGAATTAATTTTTAAAAGTAGGTGCATTCACCAGTTTACCTTTATAGGTACCTTCTGGTACAAACAGAATCGAAATCCGACAAGTACTTTTTGAGATTTGCTTGACGAAAGAATTTTTTTGAATTTTAATATCGTTACGTATCTCTGAGTATAAAGACTTCGCTTCGCTCAGACAATGAATAATCTTATTTTTATTAAACATCTAGAAATTGCTATTTTTCATATATAAGGTGTGCTTTCTAGACATTTTTAAATAACTTTATTATAGATGCTGGCTAAAATTTTTCCGCTTTCAAAAAACATTTTGGGCATAATAATTAGACTTATATTATCGCAGAATTTGTATCATTAATTTATGTGAGAAATAGTTGTTCTCAAAAATAAGGTACGAATTCTATTAATGTCAAATATATATATAAATATTTATATATATATATATAATTTATCATTCAAACTACAACTAAAATATTTTTCTTTTAAACTGGTAAGATTCCTCAAAAAAAAAATCGAGATACGTCGGTTTAGTTTTTTAATTAGAGCGGAAGATTTCAGTCATCACAAAATAAATCTAAGTAAAGATATATTTAACTTAATACATTTTTTACTTTTATTTCATTACTTTAGCATATTTTAATATTCCATTCTTTGAATGTATCTTAAGAAAAGGGAAAAACGGTGAAAGAAATCTGGAAAGTCTCCAATCAGATTTCTTTTCATAACTCTCAAAAGACAATAAAAAAGTATTTTTCAAAAAACTTCCTTAATTGTCGTCTAGATAAGCAAATGTCATCTTTGAAAGAAACTTGCAACAAAACAATAATGGTGATTTTTACATGAAATAAAACATTTTTTATTAACGCAAATAAAGTATCCATATCGTTAAAAATAAAACTTTTGAGTAGTATGCTCTTATCTAAATAATGCCGTTAGTAGAATGCTTTTTAGAAATTGTGTAATTTAGAAAAATGAAATTTATACCAGAAAATATACGTCATAAATTTCTACTTGTTTAATAACAAAATTTCTTTTTAGCACTTTCCAACAAAGTTTCCAATAAAGTGCTTAATGCATTCGGTTTGCCTGTCTGTCCGCGCTCTAACTCACGTAAATATACTCGGATTTCCACGAAATTTTAGGACGCTATTGACTTTTAACCTAGCACGAATTCTATTGAAAATGAATTTTCTACCATGATTATTTTATCTACAGGGAGAATCAAGAGTTTCCCATTACATTTCGGCCTACGGGGAAAAATCGTTTCAAAGGAATTTTAAAGATATTATACCCTGTCAAACATATTACAATTTATATGCTTTTACGAGGTGTATCAAAATATACATTCTATAAAATATAAGGTGAAAATGTAGCCATTATTCATTTACAGGGCCGCACAAAAGAATTCCATTAGATAATGGTAAATGGGGGAATTATGTGGGGCATATTTAAAATATATTAAACTGTTTCACACGTATAATAAAATTGATGTATGTTAATGAGGCTTAGTATGAATTATATGATACTGCCTTTCCTAATATAAAGTCTATAGTATTTACAGGGACACACAAAACATTTCAAATAGTATATTTTTTCCGAAGTACTGTATATGTATCCGATGATAGCTGATGCATGTATAAATGCAGTTTAATTATGATATGCGCGTATAAGTTTCACTAAATTTTATGCATATTATATTGTGTGTTTAAATGCTATAGTTAATATACAGGGCTACCCAAAAGAGCTCGCCAACGTTGCTGAATATGAGCATATATTACTAGAAGGTGATTCTTAAATAAATTATGTATTTTTACGCTGAACTGTATTAAATTTACTAAGAAGAATATAAATAAAATGATGTACAGGGCCACGCAAAGAATTGGGTACATGGAGAAGATGAATGATAATTTATGAGAAAGTGATTTCTTTTGCTTTAAGAGTGTTTTAGTTTAAAATAAATTTTAGTTTAACACTGATGTGTAATAAAGGTATTAGGCAAACTACAAAACTGTTTCCAAGTATGTCAAGTATGTCAAGTTGTCAAGTATGTTTCCATCTATTAGTATAAATTGCTGAAAGATAAATTTCAAGCTACTAGGCATTTTTTGCTAAACTAAATTTTCTCATTATATAGTATGTATATTAGCTGACAGATCAAATACAGAGCTGTTCGATAGTACTGGAATAGATATTTGGCTTTATATCCTTATTTACCTAAATAACGAACTTTTGTTAAAGATTTCATGAAGCGTTGGAAAGTGCTTCATAATCTAGGCTTAACGCATCATTTTTCTTACTTGTTTAAAATAAAGCAAAAAGTCTATTTTTTTTATTTTTGATGTCAATACCGAATATGTGAATAAAACGCCCCCTTCAATTCGGAACACTTTGGAACACTTAAAGTTGAATTCGATGATAGCATTAATGCTATCATGAGCATTAGAGGGTTAAATCTACTCTGTTAAAAAACGGACAATTTTAAGAATATTGTACTGGCAATCGATACGCGAATACAAGTTACTGTTTTTTTTTTTTTTTTTTTAATTCCGTTTTTCGGGATTTAAAGAAAATTTTCGGTAATTTCGGTAAATTCATTACAAATATATTACTTATTTATATATCGTACATAAATATAAAAATCAGCCTTTAATTACTTATAGCAAATCTATTATCAGAAAAATTTAATCAGTAAGTCTATTATCAGAACACATATTATTCTGGATTCTATTATTATGGTTTACACTACTTATAACAACAATGCAGGCTTTGATAAAAGTGTGTCTCGAATTCATAAATGTGCAGAGTCAACTTATTTTTAATTTATTTTTTCTCTTGAAGTTGCATAATACTAAGAAATTAAAAACAGTGTGTAATGATTATTTCAGATTATAAATCTATGCCTAACATTTTTATTCAGACATATATACTTTATCTTAAAAAAATAATGCCCAATATTTTTTTTTGAGATTATATAAGGTAAAAATTTCTGCTACTAAATCGTAGAAGAATTTTGGGCTGATTGTAATTTACAATCATTTTCTTGTAAACATTGCATAAATTATAATATTTGTCTTAAAATGAAATCGATAATTCTGATGTCACACAAAATAATAGACCTAAAAATTGACGAGCTACACTGTTCAAAATTTTGCTTTAGTTTGGACCAAATTTTGATTCTCATTAGCTGCCACCATAACATGGTAATATCTCGTTCCAACATTTGGAGCACCCTATTTCAACCTTGTTCCAACTGTTGTAATTATGCTTCTATAGGAACTCCAAATAATGGTTCAAGGATTCATCATATTATAGTGGCAACTATTCACCATCAATATTGTTTCAAAATAGGACGAGATTTTTAACAATGTACCTCCTGATAAAGTCACAACTGTCTTTTTTTACAAAGACTTAATAATGTTTAGAATGCCAGTTTTTAACAATTTTTAAATGCCAAATGCCAATAATACAATTATTATACGACTAATTCGAACAGTACCATTTCTAACGGAAAAATATCCAGGAAATGGGGCGCTCGCATTGTTGCCAATGCCACCGAAGCTAGCACAAGGAAGAAAATACAGGTTTGTGATTGGTTGAATAATTTAAAGAACATTTTGTTTTGGTTCATTTTTGCGTTTACATCTATTTAATAATCACTTTTAGAAAATAGATGATGGATTTTGATTAATTTCCTTCTAATTTTACATATTTATTAACAGATAAAATAAAAGATTTTCTGGAATTTAGTATTAAAGAAATTAATGATGATGTTTCTCAATTTTTCTGTATTACTTAAAATAATAATAATAATAATGTAATTGGAATTTCTTCTTAATTATATTATCCTGATACAACAATTTATTTACAAACAATAATCAGATTTCCTTTTAACGGCGTCAGTTATGCGATATATACAAACCCAATTTTTCTATATTACTTTAAAAAAATTCTTATAATTATTCTTATTATCTATTTTTTTTTTTTTTTTTTTTTTTTTTTTTTTTTTTTTAACGCGATATACCCATACATACCCCTAATACGTACATCCACATTCAGAATAATTATTTACAAACAACAATTGCACTTTAAATTATTCAACCAATAAGAAGCTCATATTTACTTCCCTATACTAGCTTCGGTGGAATCGGAAAAAATGCGGGGCGCTCACAATCTTTTTTCAATGTAAAACAACAATGAAAATTTTGAATTTCATGTAACTATCTACATAAGATTTTCTTTATTAAAAAGAAGAAGTTAATTACATGAGATAAATTGTGAGAATGTATTTATTGAACATTTATTTAAATTAACTCTCTGCATACCTTTTGAATGAAATGAATGAAATTATGAATTTTCTTTAAAAAAAAATCTTACAATTAGTTCTCATAGAAAATTCAAGTTCTGATATATTCAAAGAATTGTTAACACCATTTTGCAAACTCTTGATATTTTAATTTCATTACCCGCATTTTTATTCCTTCATTTTATTGTTGGAATAAATAAAATATACCAAAAAGACTGAAAAAAGTAAAAATAAATAATAAAAGCCCATAAAATATGTGAATGTAGTTTAAAATAAGCTAGATTCTTAACTCTATAATTATACGACCTCTTTCTGTAATACTATTCACTTTAGTCATTTTTTTTTCATAAAAACCAACGAACTAAATTATATTCCATTACATACTGACACATACTACTGATACTCTCAGATGGCCTTTATCGGTTAATATTAAGACAATTATGTCTCATGCATCAACACAAGATCTTATTAGTGAACAACTGTCGTTAATATTAAGCTTCAAGATTTATTATCACCCCAAATCAAAGAAAGCTTAGTAATCCTGGAATTATGTGAACCGCAAAATCTTAATAATCTTCTAAATGACATCAAGTATGATTTTCGGTAATATTTAGATGTAAGTATACATAAAATATAGTAATACGCATAATAAGATAATCTCTCTGTTCTAAAAAAAGAAACTAACGCTTTCACCGCCGCTGACAATGATTTTTTTTTGACCGGAGGAGTTAATTTATTAAATTAAGACAGCTGTTTTATAGAAAAATATGAAAATTAGTGCTATTACAGGGAAATGTTTGATAAATGCGCTGATGCAGTCAGTTTTTAAATCGAATAAATATTTTAAGAGATAATTAATGCTAAACTTGGTGAAATTCATTGCATTAAAGAAGTTTTAAAGGAACAAAAATTATATACAGGAGTTTAATCATTTTTAGATCATTTTATACATTTGAAGTTCCCGGTATATACACAGCATTAATGTTTTTAAAATGGCCCGTATTTTGAGGATTAATTTCATTTTAATTCAAATTTTCAGCATTTCGATAGTTATTTTTTTATATATTTTAGAAACGAAAATTATATTAAATAGTTGCAACTACGAAGGAGAGTCATAAAATATTTTTCCCTTGTCGAGCGTAGTCAGAATTGTGTATGAAAGTCTAAAATAGAATTAGACATTAAAATAAGATACATCTTTAATTTTCCACATAATTATCAAAGGCATTGAGATATTTGTCATACCGCTTGATAAGGTGGTCTCGACCCGACCCCTTGAGTGGGGAAGGTGATTGAGAGCCCGGTCTCGAGGATCAGTTCTCGTCGTAGACGATGCTCGTCACCTCCAAGTGAGTAATCGTCACCTCCAAGTGAGACCAGATTGGAAGTGAACGGTCTGGCCCAGTGGTAACGGATAGCGATTGTCTGGAGCTGCGCTGCACGCTGCGTAGTCACGTGGTCCCCGGTTCTCTAGAGAAGTAACTAAGGGACGATATTAGCCCAATCCCAGTGGCGGGCCTTGGGAATTTGACAGCGAATCTCACGTGAGGTGGTGGTCGACCACTGACCATAGACATCGGATGGCGGCGGGGACGGATAGGTGCGTCCGTGTACCCTATGGGTTTGGGAACTGGGACTCGAGTCGAAATCCTCCGTTGCGAGAATCATAAAGGCCTGACAAGGCCTAAAGACGGCCATGGAGTCTCTGTGTGTTTATACCGCTTAATAAGCTTCGCAAAGTCCTCCAAGAAAAACTCAGGGCTTTGCATACGGAAGAAGCGTTTAACGTCTTGTCCGTATGTAAAGCCTTGATGTTTTCTTAGAAGGCTTTTTGCAGTTTATCAAGCGGTATCACAAATATCTCAACATACTTGGTACGTATATTGACAGGTAGATTGATAGTTATATCTCTTGTACAATCTAGCGTTTCCATTTATTAGTGTATTTAAGATCAATAAGTAATTGAATAAATAAACTATTAAAATATATAAAAAGATATATACTAGAAAGATATATACAAAAAGATATATACTAAAAGATATATAGTATTCATAAGTATTTTTTATTATATTTTAAATAATTATTAAAACGAAATCATTATTTCTATTACTAGAAACAATGCAATAATTTTAGATCAATAAATAAACAAATAAATAAACAAATAAATAAATATAAATATAATATAATATAAATATAATATAATATAATATAATATAATATATAATATAAATAAATACACACGTGTATTATACATACATACATATATATATATATATATATATATATATATATATATATATATATATATATATATATATATATATTACACGTGTGTATTTATTTATTTGTTTATTTATTTATACTAAGCGCAAAGGACAACGGAGAATTTAATTCATTCCTAATGCCTTCATAAATTTATGATATTCTGACGAGAGATTTTTATCTGTTAATGTTTCACGAATTAACATCTCGTGCAATGCATAATATCATTATTCACCAGTTTTGTTAATAACAAGAGTCATAAAATTATAATCGCCTTAGATTTAAGTGAGCGTTATAAATCTAGAGCATTTGGTGCTTCGCAAACTCTGATTTATCAATATCATCAAGTTAATCAATGTTGACGACATCAATAATGAATGTCTGCGAAATTTATAAAAGTTTCTGCGTATACTACATCTGCTTTAATGAAAAGCAGTTATTACAAATAAAAGGAACAATAAATTATTGCATATTAATGTGTCATTTCAAAAATATTTCAAAAATTTGTGTTTTTGAAGTTGAACAGGAAAAACAACTTTTAATTTGACAGTTATTTAAACAATACTACTAATAATAATTATTTGGATAGCCTTCATTTTTTTAATGTACACGAAAAAAAAAATATATTAACTGTAAAATCGCATGTATATAAAAATCCACACACAGTTTTTTGTGGTAAATTTAAATAATTTTGGAAAAAAATTAAAACTAAAATAATCATATTTATAAAAATATTAAGGATTTTTAAAAAGTTAACTTAACAAAAAAATAATTTTAGTAAAATAGGCTGTTCTACAGTATGTTCTATATTTTCAGTATTAATTTTATTTAATTTCTATACTAATAAAATCCGTGCGCCTCTGTCTGCTTGAAGCCGATTAAACTTCGCAACGCGGGCGAGTTGGAAGTCGCGAGAGGTGTCTTTCGATTGGAAAAATTCCGGGGATGTCATTTCGGGCATTTTCGAGACCGTGGGACCAAAATTAAAAAAGTTATGAATTAAAAACGCCTTGGGAATCGGAACGAAAAATGTCTCAAATCCCAAACGGCGCTCAAACGGAGCTCTGAGGCAGAACACTGCTCCACCTTGCGTGAAGAACCTGAACTTTTCCCCTTTGGCTAAAAGAAGAAGCAGTCGAAAACCTCTTTTTCTCCCTTTTTTGCGCGTTTTTTCTTAAACCATCATGCAGACAGTTTTTAAAGTAGAAAAAAACTGATTACATATTCAGAATCTGCGTAAAAATCTGCTTCTGATGAACTAAAAAATACGAAAAAATGTCTTATGGGCGCTTAGTGCCCACCGTGCAAAACCAAATATTTGTAACGGGACTATGGGCGCGAAGCGACCATAGTTCCGATCCACAATCTTTTTTTTTTCAAGTGCACGTGGCCCACCATGCGAAATCACATATTTTTAACGGAACCATGGCTCTTTAATTTACTTTTTTTTGTGCTTGAGGATTCGAACACCAAGACTTTCTTATTAAATGAATTTTTTTGCTTATTATATACTGCTTAATACCGAGGTTCGTTTGGAAAAAGTGGCCCAGCTAGCGGGCGTAGCTCGCTAGTTAACTATTAATTACTGTGCAACCACATATGTTAGAGTATTACTTAAAATTGGAAAGATGGCTTCTAAAGTTCTCTGTTCCCTTAACATATCAGAAAGAAAGCAACAAATTATGTACATATTTTTTATTGTTTAGTAATAGATAGTATAAAAATATCGATATTGTTGAAAATTCCAGATGTTTATATATTTTTACAGTATAACATTTCCATTTATTAGAGTACTTTAGATCAATAAATAAATGAATAAATAAATTATTATTATAAACATAAAGATATACACTCGTACGTAATTATAAATACTTTTTATTGTATCTATATTATAAAGGTCAAACGTATCTGTGCGCAACGCATGCGTCATTTTGCGAACATAGTTGCAAACATTGTCTAAATATAGCATATTTCCGATTTTTACACTGTTGTACAGAGCAAAAAATGTACTTTAAATGCAATTTGATTGAAAGCTGTATCTCAATTTGTTCTTGAGTTATTATTTTTTTAAATAGTTTTTAGTACCAATTTCCTAATTGTGGCAACAGAATCAAACGATTTTTACTTAAAATTGGGGAAAAAATAGAAATTAAAATGCGTATACTTTGAAAAAAAATATATTATATGTTGTAAAATTCCGTGAGTTCGGTTTTATTCATCAGTTAATCATTCATAACTTCAAGTTTTGAGTTAAAATTATTTAAAAATGATCAAATTAAAATACCATTTTTTTAAACATGGTGAATACGGATATGAGAAGTACGTGTTAAATTTTGAGAGGATGAATATTATGACGGATTTTAATTTCGCGTGAAATTCTATGATCGTTTCAATTTTATAAATTACTTTTCATTAGCATTTATACCAAACATAAGAGACTCAATTGATAAATTCATCATAATAGCTGATCTTTATTATATATTACTGATTTTTTATACTATTAAAGTTTAATTTTAAAAAAATGGACAATTGAATTTTATAGTATTTTGTTAAACTTAGCTTAAAATAATATTTGTTTCAGAGTTAAACTGATCAATATAAGATGTATTTTTTACTGCAAGTAATTTTTTAGGTTTATTATAAATCAATGAAACAGTTCCTTCTTAAACATTTTCTTTCGTCGAATTTCGACGGGTTTCACCTCGTTTTATATAATTGTAAAAACTGGATCATTATTTCTATTATCGAAAACATTCCAATAATTTAAGAACAATATATATATACATATATGAATAATGTATGCGAATATTTATTTATTTGTTCAAAATTCCAGATGTTTACATCATTTTACAATGTAACATTTCAATTTACTCGAGCATTATAGATCAATAAATAATTGAATAAATAAACTATTAATACATACATAAAGATATACACTCGTACGGAACTATAAATACTTTTTATTGTATTTTATATAATTGTAAAAACTGGATCGTTATTTCTAGTATCGGAAACATTTCAATACTTTAAGAACAAATATATATATATATATATATATGTATAATGTATGTGTATATTTATTTATTTATTTATTTATGCTCAGCTCAAACGAACAACGAAGAATTTAATTCATCATAAATAGCTTCATAAACTTTTCACATTCTGCCGAAAAATTGTTATTTGTTAATATTACAAGAATTAACATCTCAAGCAATACACAAGATCATTATTCAACAGTTTTGCTAATAACAAGGATCTTAAAATTATAATCGCCTTAGATTTAAGATAGCTTAATAAATCTATAGTATTTGCTGCTTCATAATCTCTGATTATTCAATATCATCCAGTCGAGAGTTATTGAGGACATCAATATTGAATGTTTGCGAAGTTTATAAGAGTTACTATGTATACTCATCTGCTGCAATGAAAAGCATTTATTGTAAATAAAAGGAACCATAAATGATTGTATGACAATCCAATATTTTAAAAATACTTCTCGTAAATGTGTGTTTTTGATTTTGAAGAGAATATAAACTTTTAAGTTGATAGTTATTTTTTTTAATATTTAAGATGGGGGGGTTTGTTGAATTTCCTTCATTTTTTTTAATATACACGACAGAAAAAATGTAGAATTGTGTACATCTGAATATTCAAGCATGTAATATATGTATATTATAAAGGCCAAACGTATCTGTGCGTAACGCATACGTCATTTTGCGAAGGGCAACACTTCCCCCTGCAGTTTTCGCTATTGCAAATTTAACAGTTCTAAACATCTCACATTTTAAATTTTTACACCGTCGTATAGAGAAAAAATTGTACTTTTAAATGCAATTAGTTTGAAAGTTGTATCTCAGTTTATTTTTGAGACATTATTTTTTAAAAATAGTTTTAGTATCAATTTTGTAATTGTGGCATCAGAATCGCTCCATTTTCTCTTAAAATTGGAAAAAATAAATAAATAAATAAATAAAATTAAATCTGCAACGTTTCCCATGCAATTTTGATTTTTCAATATTCGGTACTGCAAATTTTACACTTTTAAACATCGTACATTTAAAATTTTTACACCGCCATATATAGAAAAAATTTACTTTTAAATGCAATTTGTTTCAAAACTGTATCTCAATTTATTTTTGCGATATTAATTTCTTTTATAATTTTTAGTATCAATTTTGTAATTGTGACAACAGAATCACTTCATTTTTTTTTCATAAAATTGAAATAAAAAAATTAAAATTAAAATGCGCATACTATTTCAAAAATGTTGTTTGTTATAAAAACTAGTGAATTTCTGTTTTATTTCGTTTAATAATTTGGATTATTGAGTTGTATAGTATTTTGTTAATTTTAGCTTAAATTAATATTTGTTTGAGAGTAAGCCTGACTAATATAAGATGTATTTTTTACTGTAACTAATTTTGTAGATATATTATAATTCAATGAAACAATTATTTCTTAAAGGTTTTCTTTTGTTGAATTTCGACGGGTTTCACCTCGTTCTAATAAATTTGGAAAAAAAAAATCGAAGTAAAAATATTCATGTTTATAAAAGTAGTAAATATTTTTAAAAAGTTAACTTTAAAAAAATTAGCAAAATAGGCTGTTCTACAATATTTTTTCTTTATTAATTTTATTTCATTTTTAGTATTAGGTATTATGCGACCACATATATTACAGTATTACTCAAAATTGAAAAGGTGGTTTCAAACATACTCTGTCTCTTTATACTCATTTAAAAATAGCAACAAATTACTTACACAGTTTTAATTGTTTAGTAATAGATAAGATTAAAATATCAATATTATTGAAAATTCCAGATATTCATATTTTTTTTACAATGTAACATTTTTATTTGCTAGCGCATCTTACATCAATAAATTATTGAACAAATAAACTATTAAAACATACATAAAGATATACACTCATGCATAAGTATAAAGAGTTTTTATTGTATTTTATTTAATTATAGAAATTGGATTGTCATTTCTATTACTGAAAACATTCGAATAATTTTAGAAAAATACATACAGGGTGATCCAAATGTCAGACGAACTTTAAAAACGAATAATTCGAAAATGAATCAAGATACAAAGATACGGTTTGCACCAAACGGATGGGAAACAACCCGGGTTTTGTGGGACACCGCAAAAAATAATTATATACGCGACCAACAGATGGCGCAGTCGGATTTCTGAATTTCAAGCACGACAGGCACTCCAAACAGTCACCTTTATGAAAGATGGAGCACCACTTCATATTGCTTTGTCTGTGTATCCACCTGCTACGCTGAATATTTAGTGAGGATTGCATTATCAGTCGCTATTTTAATCACACATTGCATCCAAGATCTCCCGATCTGACATTCATTGATTTTTGCCTGTGGGTCAAAATTATTGAAGTCAAAAGTATACCGCCATCAACGGGGCAACACTAGCAGCTCTGAAAGTTGCCATCCGCCAAAATCTTTCTGACATAATGCAAGAAATGCTACTCAATGTTGTGAGCGGTTAGATGCCTTTTCTCACAGCTGTACTTCTGAATGATGGACAGCACATTGAACACTTACTGCAGTACTAATTAACTGTAATTAAGCTGATTTATAAGTTGTTAAATTTTTTTTTCATTTATAAATCATCTTTTTGTGCTATAAATCACTATATTGCCATCTGTTGATCGCCAACAGAACTATTTTTTTCGTTGCCACACAAAATCCGGTTGCTTTCACGTCCGTTTGGTGCAAACTGTATCATTGTATCATGATTCGTTTTCGAATTATTCAACTTTAAAGTTCGTCCTGACTTTTGGATCACCCAGTATGTATATGTATAATATATATGTAAATTTACTTATTCATATATTTATTTATTTATTCTTACGTTGCGCAAACCGACATTGCATAATTGAATTCATCCCAAATAATTTCATGAATTATTTACAATCTGCATTGGGATAGATTAAGAGCAATATATATTACACCTATATAAGGAAAGGGCATGTTTACAAACAAACACTTCTGTCAACCAATCTACCGCTACATTTTTTGTCATAGCGATCATTCTAGGAATCATCTTGACGACGTAGCCCAATCATATCATACTTACTTATACATTGGCAAATTTAGACCATTCAAATTCCCGGAACTCATCCGTACAGTGTCAGTCGTGAAAGAACAGACAGGTTTTTTCTACCTTATCCACAGTAATTCGTCCACAGTGACGTCCGCTGCCCTTTCCTTATATGTATAATGCATGTCTATATTTATTTATTTATACTCAGCGCAAGCGTACAACGGAGAATTAAATTCATCCCAAATACCTTCATACATTATTGACATTTTGCTGAGAGATTTTTATCTGTTAATATTAGAAAAATTAACATTTTGTGCAATACACAATATCATTATTCAACAGTTTTGTTAATAACAAGAGTCATAAAATTACAATCGCCTTAGATTTAAGTGAGCGTAATAAATCTGAAGTATTTGGTGCTTTACAAACTCTGAAAATTTTCAAATACATTATACGCATAAAAAAAAGCAGCAAATTGTGTACATAGTTGTAATTGTTTAGTAATAGATAAATTAAAATTTCAATATTATTGAAAATTCCATATGTTTATATTCTTGCACAATCTAACATTTTCATTTAGTAGTGTATTTTAGATCAATAAATAATTGAATAAATAAACTACTAAGACATACAAAAAGATATACACTCATACGTAATTATAAATACTTTCTATTATATTTTATATAATTATAAAACTGATTTATTATTTCTATTATTAGAAACGTTGCAATACTTTATGAGCAATTTATACATATATATGTATATATATATAATACATGTGTATATTTATTTGTTTGTTTATTTATTTATACTCAGCGCAAAGGACAAGAGGGGATTTAATTCATTCCTAATGCCTTCATAAATTTGTGATATTCTGACAAGAGATTTTTATCTGTTAATGTTACACGAATTAATATTGCATGCAATGCATAATATCATTATTCACTAGTTTTGTTAATAACAAGAGTCATAAAATTATAATCGCCTTAGATTTAAGAGAGCTTATTAAATCTAAAGTATTTAGTGATTCACAAATTCTGATTAATCAATATCATACAGTCGACCATTGTTGACGACATGAGTAATGAATGTCTGCCAAATTTATAAGGTTATTATGTATACTACACTCGCTTTAATGAAAAGCTGTTATTTCAAACAAAAGTAACAATAAATGTTTGTATAATTATGTGTCATATCAAATTATTTCTCGTAAATTTGTGTTTTTAAATACGGAGAGGAAAATTCATATGAAATAGAAGTAATACGTATATAAGCCGAATACAGTAATAACTATTTTTTAAACTTTCAAATTTATTGAATTAAATTCCTATTATATGCAATATTTGAAAAAAAATCAATTTTAATAAAACAATTAAATAATTTTATAAATAGCATCTATCCAAGGTTTTCTGTAAATGTAGCCACATTGCTTTGTCTGCAGTGAAATGCCGAATGTACCGCGCACACGAAATGCATCCTGAACAACGTGGAATGAGGTTCTAAAATGAAGTAGAATAGATTTAAACAAAATACATTAATTTAAACAAGCTGTTCTTTTTTTAATCATTTGCAAAAAGTTTTATTTTTTCAGTCAAGAATTGACTTTGTGGAGACAGTATTTTTTTTTTTTTTTTTTTGCTCTTTTTTTTACCTTGATCCATTAGCTTTTCTTATTTTACCTTCCGGGATTTTAGCTTTTCATCTCTTATTGTGACACTCAAGCTGAAGCCATGTTCGAAAAACCCGATCCACGTCTCGAATAGCCGAGTCTCTAGTGAAAAAAAATGGTGGTGGAAAAATCAAAAAATAAAACCGGACAAATTTCAAAGTATATTTAATTAAATTAAAGACACCAAATATATGTTAATAGTCCATCACTTTTTCTAAATTTTAATAGAATTCATGCAGATTTTTACTTTATTTTTCTTGTTTTTCACACGAGCTCAGGAAATAGTTTTTTTTGTGTGTGTGTAAAGCAAATTGTTAAACTAATTTGTGCCGCTCGTTTTGCCAAGAGTACAATTCCCATTAGTGGTTTATATACTATGTGTCGGGGATGTGGGGACCTGATCCCAGGCTCCTCAAGAAATTGTCCGTACTGCTGCATGCCATTAGTTGACTATTTGCATTTTATAAATTCGAATCTGATTCCATTAAATTTAAATCAGGTTAACTTTCGAAGTTTTAATCTGAATCTAACATGTCAAACTAGTTAGAACTTCATTTTCAAAATGATTGTTATAATTTGTTGCATTACAATTTTATTTATTTATTTATTTATAAAAAAGAAGCTAAAATCAAGCTTCATAAATATAATGATTTTCCACATTCTTTCAAAAACTTATCAAATTAATAGAAGAGTAGGAAAAAAATCAATGGATTATCAGGCATTATACATTAAAATGACAATGATAAAAATAAATTGCGCGAATTTTTATTCGCATTGTTAACAAATTTAAGTAAAGCGATTTTATTAAAGCAGTTATGTGGCGGATTTATTGCAATATGAGGCTCCTTTTCATTCAACGACGTAGTGTCACTTGCATATTCTTTCAGGAAAATTTAATTCGAAGACACATATACAAATTATTTATGACTATCTGATTTGTTGCAACACTTTTGACAAGAAAAAAATCGGGTATAAATGCTAGATAATGCGTCTATCTACACATAACGTGAGAGAATACTGTAGTTCTATAAGAAAAATATTGAAGCTTTCCATTGGCCGTTCATAAATCCTGATTTAAAACTTATTGCTAATATATTTGGAGATCTAGTAAGATGAACTTATAAAAATGGAAGGATTTTTCCTTTAGAATCGGAACTCAGATCTACAGTTGATCATTAATAGTACAAAAACAATCCCGACTACGCGAAAAATTAACGATGTCGAGGAATGATGGAATATTTTCAATCATTAAACTCATAAGTGAGTCCATAATACATTAAATGTTTGTTTCTTTGGTTACTATGTACATTTTTTTGGTGTCCTTAAAGTTTTTACACAAGCAAAAACAATTTTTTTTTCTACAATTACTTAATTTTCATAATAAAATACTCACAGTTGAATTTTGTTCACTTTTTACAAGCTTTTCAACTGGATAATACATATAATATGAAAAAAGTTTCATCTACTTTTAGATTTATCAAAAAATAAATAAATAAATAAATAAATACATTTCTTTTCTATCCTTATAAATTTCGCACGCACTTTATATACATGGTTTGTACGGATACCGTTATTTTCTAGGTGATATACCACTATTTCTTTATAGAAAATAAATAAAGTTCAAAAGCGTGGAATTTCATCTTATTTAAACGTATATTTTCTATAAGAAAATATTCGTACGGAAGAATTTCCTGGTCATGAAATTCCAGGACCCGTACGAACTTATATATATATATATAGATATAGATAGATAGATAGATAGATAGATATAAGATGTTTCAAAAATGACCGGTATATTTCAAAAATCAATAAAAATTAAAAGGGCAGCAATAGAAATATACCGTTTGTTGCAATATGCTTGGGACAACAGTAAATTTTCAGGCAGACAAGCTTTCAAAATTAGTTACAAAGTTACAATTTTCAACAACAGATGACGCTGCAGTCTGTAAAAATCTAAAGTACGATATTTTCGACATATGGAGCGAGCGCAGACGTAATATGACGCAGTCTCTAAACGAAATTACTAGAAACCTTTCTAAACGTGTCAGGCGCTTCAGTTGTACAATCGTTTGTGGATTGTGGCAGTACGCCTGGTCTTTCAAGTCAAAAATCCTCTGTTGTAAGGAATAAATTATTTTTCACAGCAAACTTGCAATCTGTGAACAGCACATGCTTACAACAGAAAGACGAATTACAGAATGGCGAACTCACAGATTGCGTTTTATTCAATATCTTTTAAATCGTCTGTAGCGCCATCTGTTGTTGCAAATTCTAACAAATTTCGAAAGTCTGTCTGCCTAAAAATTTACTGTTGCCCCAAGCATATTTCAACAAACGGTATATTTCTATTGCTGCTCGTTTAATTTTTTTTTTTTTTTTTGATTTTTCAATTATACTGGTTTTTTTTTAAACACCCTGTATATATGCACTAAATTTCAAAAACTATACTTTAAACGCTTTGTGGACAACTTAAAGACACACTTGAAAAATACACATGGAATTTCATTAATATAAATCAACTTGTTTAACTGAATATATTTTTTAAACTAAAATTTGTACCGTTGAATAAATGGGGAATAAAACACAAATTTAATAAAAATATTTTTTATTATTCGTTAAAATAAGCATGATTTGCACATAACAGGAATTTCCATCGAATTTTAATAGTTTTTCTTTTATTATTATTTAATAAACTTTCGCATAATTTTTTAATTTATATCATAAGAACAAACAATTTTAAAGCAATTTTGATGATACTTGACAAAACACATAAAATACATTTTAGTGCTACTACAAACAGATAAGAACTACAGTTGCAAACTCGCATTATCCAGACAATTAAATGTTGGACACCTTCGATTGCGTTTGTTGTTTTTAAATGTGAACTGCGATTTTACAATGTCCGAAATACACGAGAGTTTTAGTCTTTTTGAAAATTGTAGTATTTTTGGATGCAGGTTCACCAAAAGAATAGATTGATAGAGAAAGTTTTTTTTTTTTTGGATAAGGCGAATTTGAAATCTATGACCACGAATATGTATATTATGCATTTAATGATGCATATCTTCTTGCATGAAAAAAGTATAATTGCGCATGCGTTAAAAAAAAAAAATTCAGAATTTATGACTCAATTAGCTTAAGAAAGATATCTATAATATAGTGAGTCCAATCTCAATTACATTGTAAAATCCATCAATATGATAAGGGATATTATTATGGGAAATCATTTTTATTATCCAGCTTATAACAAAGTACTTAGTATTTAACATCTGTCAATTTGTGTCTTTGGATGTTTCGATATTACTGATACTGTTTTTGTTGGAATGTGTTCTTTCTCATGGTTTTCCGAAATAGAGCTTGATGGATGCTTAATGCCATTAAGGGATTTCTCAGGAGTCTTACTTTTTACCCCGTGGTGCAATTTAGCAAAATGACAAATTAATTTTTTTTTCTCTGATCCTTCAAAACATAAATGCTTAATTTTTTTTAATATCGACAACTTAATATCTCTTCAACTGAAATTATTTTATTGTATTATTTATTGAAATTTTATTTTACTTTTTATGTTTAATTTTAATAAAGAAAATTAAAATTGTTTTTTGACTTGCATCCACTGAACGCGCGATTATTGAAAAACTATTGGTTCAAGAACCCCTCGAAAATATTGATAATGATATAAAACTAATTTATTATGAACGTATACTTAATTTGAAGGAAAACAAATACTTAAAATTAGCGAATGTACACTAAAAAATGTATTTTTTAGAAGTTTATAATTTAAATTTAAATTTCAAATAAATAAATAAATAAATAAATTGATTATAAATGAAGTATAATTTAAAACTACATTTGTTTTCCGCCATTATCAATATTTTGGGGGGCTCTGGAATCAATACTTTTCCAACAGTTGCGCCCGTAGTGGATACTAGGCAAAAAACAATTTTGATTTTTTGATCAAAAATAAATGCAAATAAAATAAAGTAAAATTTCAATATAGAATATTAAAAATATATTTTCAATAAAACAAATATTAAATACTATAAATTAAAAATTTCATGTATTTATGTCTCAAAAAGTCTAAAAAAAAAAAAACTTAAATGTGTCATGTTATTAAATTTCGCCGCTAGGTAAAACTAGTCATTAGAGGCCACCGTAATACTTACCCATCATACATATGCATAATATAAAATATAAAAATAAAACATGTATAACCTATTTATAAAATGCATTGCAATTCCAAAATAAAATTTTAAAGCATATTTAAATAGTTTTAATATACATAGTAATGATTTATTAATGAATTGGTGATGAGCCAATTTCGACAAATTAGTATATATAACACCAAAATACTCTAGTAATACCGGATTGCGTAAAAGAAACATCCTTATAACTCCAAAAATAATAATCATATTAATTATCAATTTATTGCGTCGGATGAAGAGTCTCATTTGCAATTAAAATATATCTTTGAATTCAAATTTTAATTAAATACAGGGTCATGAAAAATCAAAGAATGTGAAAAACAGGGTTACACGTATCTCAGTAACTAATAATCCGATCGATTTCGTTCTTTATGCAACATTTGTGTTATTTTTTGCCTTTTCCATCCACTCCTTTAAATAAAAAATTTCGAAATTTTTTATATACATTTCATCAGAATTAATTTTTTGAGAGTCCGAAAAAAACAGTTCCGGATAATCGAGGTTACTGATATTAAATAGGCTTCATCCCATTCTTACATACTAAGTACATACAAAATTTCAAGTCTCTATCTCAATTTGTTCGGGAGATAGAGCGGTTATAGACAGAGAGACAGACACACAGACGGACGGACGGCAATTTTTTTTTTTTTTTAAATATGTTTTTCGGAATCTCCAGTATCTGAAACGTGTAAATCCGTCAAAAAATTTTTTTCGATTTTCAAAACGATTGCAAGACTTACCCTATACTGCGTATGATGGGTAAGTAAAAATGGACTCCCGAGACACTTCAGAGGAGAGTTTCTTTATTATTATTAGTTTTACTTTTAATTTTAGCAATTTCTTTTTATTATTAATATTTAAGAAAATTTCAGGACACTGCTTATTCCAGAGAAAGAAATTTAAGAGTTAACTGCTGCTTTTACTGTCGATTTTAAAAACCTGTTACTTACAAAATAAGTAAAACTCAGGAAAATCCAACTTCTCGACAATTAATGGAATAAACGAAACGATGCATTGTAAACAATATTTTATGTTTATTTCCCTGCTTTGCTGTCTGTACTTAAATAGCAGTAAGTGAAGCAAACGAATCGCGTAAGTACCGTAAATGATATACTAATGTGAAACTTTAAAACTCATTCTTTTTAAGATTTGAATTAATGGAAGCTTATTCTTCACATGAAATAAATTTATTCACAGGCGGCATTTTGTATGGAAAAACGACGATGGCTCTATACGTGAGTTAATACTAAGGGATTTATCCGTAGTAGTGAATAGATATAAATTAAACAATTCGGAAATTGTTTGTGAAGTGTAGCAATTGAGGTCCGTTCATAAAATTACAAAGTTTTAAATATTCAGATCTTGGTGTAATAGTATACAGTATTTCGAATGCGATATAGTAGCCGAAATCTTGTGTGCGTCTCTGTAAGTACTGTCTCCTTTCTATCATATAGGAAGTAACTTTTAATAAACCTCAGAAAAATATAAAAATTTCATAAAATATAAAATAGTTTTATAGAATTAAAATATAACTTAAACAATCCCCCCACCCCTATGTCATTAAGGAATGCAATACTTTTGTGAGGACCTATAAATTAACATAAAAATTTCTTTGCACTATAGATTGTACGGAATGAATAATTTACCATATATTTCATAGATTCATATCAATTTTATTATCTCGAAAAAGTGCGAGATCATTAAAATGCACCTGAAACTATTTTTTCCTATTGATCGTAATGTTGCGGAATACTTTTGATTATCCCTGTTATTAAGCTATACATCTGATTTTCATAAAACTTGAAATGACTCGACAACAATAATACATTTTAAATTTTAAATAATTTGGTTGGGTAGATTTTGCTCTATTATATGCGCACAGATGGACGGACTGAACGACGACTAAAGATGTTATGTATTTATATAATTAGGAACGTACCAAAACTACGCATATTTTCGAAAGTAGTTGAAAAATGTTGCTTTAATTCCGTTTGTTCGTCTACCCGTTCTAATTTTCGCGCAAACATACTCAAATTGCCATTTAGTTTTATTTTCTTGAGAATTACATGACAAGTACGGTATTGTAAATAAAGAGTGTACACTGTTAAAAGTGAAGGTGACAAACCGGTGCCATTTGGTACCCGGATGTGAAAAGGCACTAGGGTCCATTGGAACCCGGGGCATTTGGAACCCTAGGGTGCCATAGGGGCTTGGATATGTGGCTGCAGTGCCGACAGGTCTCTTACTGGGTGATTGGACCTAAATAAGGTGCCATGCACTTCGTATTGGCAGCAATGTGGCACCTCATCGGGTGACTGGAACCATGCGCATGCGCTGTGACGTGTGTCTTTCTGTTTTCTGTGACGGCAAGTAAAATCTATGGCTATGAGTGAATGAAGGTGAGCTGGATGGCTGAGCGGTTAGAACGCTGAGCTTGTAATCAGACGTTGAGAGTTCGAATCCTTCGACGGCCAAAAGCGGTTTGTATATTTTTTAATGTTTTATTATTGGACACTCTGGATTAAGGGTGCCATCTTTTCACCCTAATTAAAGGTGCCATTGTGGCTTCTTTAGGGATGTCACCAGAGAGACAAGCCTTTCACGCCTAAAAGGAGCAATGTGTCACCATTAGTTTTAACAATGTAGAACTCATAAAGTAAATTTACTGTGATACTCAAACATTTTCATTTCCATTAGTCAATGGTGGTGGTGGTGGGGGGGGTCGTTTTTAGTCTATTTTAATGGTGTAGCATTAATTCAAACATAAACAGATTTGTGCAAACATAAAGCGATTTGCAATATGGGTGAAATAGAAATTGTTATATTTAGACTTTACACTTTTTATAGTGCAATTTAAAAGATTTTCGTTATATTAAGTTATGGAAAAAACGTTTGCTGGTGCATTTAATGACGTTACACGGTAACAAACAAGGGAATCTGCCATGCATTTCTCCCTTGTACTAACATCTATTTTTTGTAGAATATTCAAAGAGTAAATAATTTTTTATTATAATGGTTTTGAAAAAAAAAAATCTGCGTATTATAAATATATCTAGAAAAAAAAACTTACAATAACTTTAAAAAAATCTAGAAAACAAAACTTCTGCGTATTTTAAATATGTTTTAAAAAAACTTCTGCGTATTGTAAAAAATCATACTATTTTGAACATGGTGGAATCATATGCATTACTGAATGTCACTACAATAGGTTCGCTTCAAAATATCGTGCGCACATTTTATGCCTTTCATTTAGAGGAACACATACAAATTTTGGATAAATGTTGGAATTATGATTTATTAAGGATTATAGATAGAAGTACATTTTCAGTTATAATATGTGTGAGTTTAATTCAAATTGTAACTGTAAGTCATATGCGTGATTTCTAGAGATTACATATTGCTACAAATATATTACATATCATAATTGGAATTATATTGAAATTGCTTAAAAGTATTTTTTTGTCATTATTTTTTGTGTGTTATGAGTTTAGCATTTTCAAGATTAACTATGTTCATATTTAGTATATTAAGCTATGTTCGAAGAACACAAATACAATCTTTTGCAGTACAAAGAACTGGATATATGGTATTGCAAAAGTAAATTTTGTATTTCAGCAACTTTAACAATGTTTTTGTCTGGGTGAAATTTTCTCTCGATATATGACACGTATGAATAATTTCATTAAGGGTGTCATAAACACATTTAAAAAATGTTTATTTATTGCGTTTAAAGTTTTATTTATTTATTTATTTATTTGTGATGGTTAAGTATAGTATTTGCAAATAAAATCATGTGAGAAAACTTATTAAAAAATTTAAATTTCTTAAAAAAGGGGACTAATTTAAAATCCTTATAACTCAAAAATCTATTTAAAGATTTATTTTCATTTAAAAACAGAAATATATAAAGTTTAGTTTTGATCCAGCAGTTTTAAAACTATTGGTTTCAATAAAATTCAGAAATATTTAAATTAAAATTTAGAAAATTAATAATGTAATAAAAAAATTATATTTTTAAAAGTTAATATAAAAGTATATACATATTTAATTTGCCGAAACAAAATTAAAGTGAAACATTTAAAAAAGGTCACGTTTCAAGTTCATATCATTTATATTTAACGATTCTCGACTAATAAGTCGAGTAATAATAGAAGATTTTTAACAGTTTTAATAGAAGAAATGGTGAAAAAAAATCATCATGAAGGAAAAAAGAATTCTCACAATTTCATTTCCATAACAACAATTGATTGAAAGATACATTTAAAAAAAAACCAAAACGAAAAAATAGTATTTAGTGTTGCATTTAAGCCAGAAACATGATTTAAACGTCATTTTTATTAGAAAAACAAAAACAAAGAAATTTCCAATGTATTTGTTTTTTAAGTTTTGATTGGATTTTTTGATAAGATTTTTTTGTCCCTGAGCATTTTAAGAGAATGAGTAATTTTAGAAATATTTCAATGGCAAAATAACGGATATAAATCGCTTATACCCCCCCCCCCCAAGAAAAAAAGCCCCAAAAACCAGAAACGTGTACTTAGATATATATTACATGTGATATTTCCCATTTTCACACATTAATTCAAATTTATAACGGTACGTTACCATAGATTTCCTAATTAATAATATCATTTCCTGGAGAGACTTATAATAAAAAAAGTTATTGGTTTTTGAACAGAATGGGCTATCAAACATTCCAAAATTGAAACATTTCGTTAATAAATAGAAGTTTAGAAAAAATAAATAAATTATTTTACAGCATATTAAAGAGCATGTTTTAAAAATATTCTGGGAGAAGAATTCGCCAAAGGTCAACAGTAAATTATCAAGATTAAATAATAAAATGTAATCCTAAATTATAATTAATATGTTGTTGAGATTATAGATGCTGATAATAAACTATTAATTCCTTGAAATGCCTTTAGCGTATAATATTCAGAGCATTATAGTTTCTCCAATGCAAGATTTCATTATCGAAAGGATGTCGTTAATAATAAGAGCCACAAAATTATTATCGCTTTAGATTATAAAAGGCTTCCTATACGTAAAAGTCTTCGGTGATTCGAGAAATTTTACTAATCTTCACAACGTCATTAATCAGGAATGAATGTAAATTTCAGAAACTGGAATGTTTAATACAATACATAATTTATATCTTATGTATAAAATTGTGCGATAATAGGAGTAACGGATTACTTACTGTAAAACCCCGATAATTCGGATTAATTGGGACTAGACCCAATCCGGATTATTGAAATTCCGGATTATTCGGAGAATTAGAAAAAAATGAAATGAAATAAAACATTCTTACAGAAAATCATGTTTTTGTTAAACTCATTGAATATTTATAGAAAATAAAAATGTTTACTTTGTTTAATTCTTTCGAAAAGATTCCAGAAAAAGTTTTATTATTATTATTATTATTCAGAATACGACGATGAAACAAGTTAATGTTATGGAAATTAGACAATCGCTTCTCAAACTTGAATAAAAGAATGACCAAACCGATCCGGATTATACGGAGATCATGATTAACGGGGTCCGAATTAGCGGGGTTCTACTGCATTGTGAATAACTTTATTTCTTGTTTGACTTCGATTTCTTTGTATTCAATGTGCTCTAAAAGTCTAAATTCTCCAAACATGCGTTTTTTAACTACGTTCGTAATTATATAAATACTAAAACCTAGACTGGTTTAAAAAATTTAAGAACAACAAAAGTAGCGATTACTCAAAATGTAACAAATATATTTTAGTAAAACATAGCCTTAATATACAACAAATAGTAACGTATAAAATAACATTAAAAGAAATTACCAGACGAATTGTGGTATTTTAGAACTTAACGCACATATAAAATGTTTCTAAAAATGTAAAGAAAATAAATTTAGTATAGGAAAAGTACTTTTAATATGGAATATGATCAATCCTATAACTGATACAACAGATAAAGCAATGCGTAATGCTATCAATTATGTGATCAATAAATTCGCTGGCAAATACGAGACGTTGCTCAAGTAAAACGGTTGTAGACAAAGCAAGAGTCTGAGAGGGAGATTAAGAGCAGCGACAGATATTCCTAGAACATACTAAATATGCTTAATGGGATTCAAGTCCACACTGTAAAACATTTCTGATAACGTTACTCCATAAAATTGGTGGCAGCTACGATTTACACTTCATTGAATAATTTTTCACTTACATAATGGTGTAATAAAAACATGCATTACTGGTATAACATTGCAATGTTACATCAATTATATCGATTAAAATACTCCACCAAACTGGAAGCAGCAAGGCTGCCACCAGTTTTATGGAGTAACGTAACACAAATGTTTTACAGTTCAGTTTTCCAGCCTGCCATTTCATGGACTGAATTGTTTAATGCTGAAGTTAATCTTCTGCAATGAGAGCTCTGTGTGGTCTAGTGTTACCGTCAGGTAACATTAAATCGTTACTCATTGTATCGGCATAAAAGTGCTCATAAGCATCAAGAATATCATCTCAGTGGAAGGGAGTCATCACAGTTTCATGTAGAAAGACATGGAGGTTTGTACGTCCCCCGAAGAAATATCATCACAAACACAGACATTGCTTCCTTTATTCGAATGTTTGATGGATGATAGTGTGTTCCCTGTTCTCTCCAAATCAAACAATGCCTACTATCACTTTGAAGGTTCATCCGGAAAGAGAATACGCTCTCATTGATCAATCGTACAGTGGACATGTTGAAGTGCCCTATTTAAACATTTCCTCCGTTGGTATGAAATGAGCGATATTTCAATATCTGGTCACATCGCATAAATACCTTCTTCATGAAGTCTTCTATGCAGTAGATGTTAATACCCAGGGTTCCAGGGGAATTCCAGTGGCGGCAGAGAGGCTCGAAGATGAGAGAGGAGGTTACTTCTCTAGTTCTTTGTACATATAACTGCAAATATCGGTCATCGGTGATTCTCGTAAATTTGTCTGTCCTTGGCTGAACCAGTCGTTTTAAATTGTTTCCAAGACTATTCTTTTCCAAAGAAAAAACAGACGGACTCAGATTTGTCCATTTTGCCACCTTTGTCTTTATAATACTCAGAAGGTGAGAAAACTAAGGGGTAAAAAAATCTTAGTGCTGAGAAAGTTCCAGGGGCCCTGTACCAGGGCCTTCGACACCCTAGATTGCCCAAGAGTATAAAAAAGAATGTAGAAACTGAGAATATCTAAACGGAAAAAGGATCCGAAAAGTGAAGACCGGGTGAAAAAGAAGCAATTCAGTAAAAATTTATTTGCTGAAAATTTTTGAGGGTCCCTGTATAGAGCCCAAAGGGTCAGGGATGGACTAAATGGAGAAAGGTCTCTCAAAACGAAGTAGATTGAATAAAAAGGGGGCAAGTTATGTAAAGGTTAGTGTAATAAATTAAATGGGCCCAGGGACACCGGCCTTTAAAAGAATTAACAATCTAAACACATAGGTATATCAGGACTTGTCTTGGACAATCAGCAACTAAATTTTTGACTTCCACGTACAGTACATTTCGCTAGTCATCGCATATAGATAGAAAGACAGACACACGCACACACACACATGCAGAGATAGCATGATTCTTTATTTTGTCAGTATAAATAGATAATTTATTTTATTTAAATTATTCGTCATCTAACTAAATATATTATGTAGTTTCATTTTATGCATCTCTTTAAATCACAAATTAAATAAAAATAATACATTTCATTTATTCTTTTTTCCCTCAGAAATATGTATGTAAAACGTCTGCATGTTTCAAGTAAAAAAAAAAAAAAAAAAAAAAAAAAAAAAAGAAAAAAAGAAAAAAAAACTTTCCGTTATCTCAAGTTGCTCTTTCTTGTTTCTTTTGAAGAACATTTTACTTCAAAAGCAATTTCAAATCTGACAAAATTAACGTTTTTGCAATTAATGTCAAAAGCTAAGAATTGCAGTGTGAACAAACGCTTCTGATTATTTCAGTGCTTTCTGCATTTAAGTAGCAATATTAAGAGCTAACGAGTTTCACAAGTAGCATAAATGTCATATTAAGTATGACGTTTTATGATTTATTTTTTGAAAGACGTGGATTATAAAAGCTTTAAATGCGAAGATTGCGACAAGTTTATTTTGAAATAAGATAAATTACCACAGCGTTATTTTTAATGGCAAGATTTATGCATGGAATTCATATTATTAGTTAATTAATTAATTATTTATAATAATATTTTAGTTCATCAATTTATGGCTGTAGTTTTATATATGTGGTAATGTATACAGTGTGATTTATAAAGTTCGAAACAATATGTTACTTCGTTAAATATTGCTTCTAGATATAATTCTACTTCCAAAGTTTCATAAAAAAGGGTGCAAAGTTCTACGAGATAAGTTGCAATCTACAATGAAATGGGGGGGAGGGACTAATTTAGAAAATACCTAAGTGTTTATATGGGTCCCGTAGGGAAAAATTGTCCATTTAGAAAAATCTTCTTTATTCATTCCTGAATTAAGCACAGAGATATGCCCGTTTAATTAATTCATCACCTTTCAAGAGATTACACACAAAACGAAATACGTATAAGTGAATGATACTTTAAGAGTTCCAGGAAACGTGTCAAGAAATATATATTTATTGAGTTAGAATTTTTATTATTTTTTTCTTTATTTGTGATGGTTAACGATATTCTGCATACAAAATCACATCCAAAAAAATCTCTCACAAAGTTTAAAAAAATATTTAAAAAAATTATTTTTTATAACTCGAAACAACATTTGTCGAATTTAAAACTTTTTTTTCATTTAATTTAAGAGAAAAGTATTTTAATTTTATTTGGGGATTTTTTAAAATATTAATTACAAAAGTATTAAAAATATACATGTAAAAATGATGTAACTTAAGACGAAAAGTCAAATTTTGAAAAGTAAAGATATTTTTTAATTTACCGAAAGAAAATTAATATGAAATAATCATTAAAGAAAATTAAGATGCGTTCCAAGTTTTCAACTTTTTTCTTTAACAATTTTTGATTTAAAGTGTTTAAGGAAAGAGCAATCAAAAAAGGTGCTAAACACCAGGATTTCGTTAAAGAGAACTTCACCTTCATTAATCCTTTTAAATTATTTCAAGTATTTTTTGTAAGAAAACACTGTTGTTTTCCTCTTTTTTTGACTGTGTTTTTTCTGTGACCACTCGTCACCCTGAGTAGGCACATCACACCTATTGGCATTATTCTACTATTACTCGGCCAATGACTCTAATTTTTGCTAATAATGATTAAAAATTTTACAAAATAATATATTATTTCTCATAGTTTTTACTCGGAGATCCAATAGTCATTTCATAAACTTGGAAAGTTCTCAGGGCATATCAAGTCGAACAAAATTGTAACTGAGCATGTGCTCAAAATCCACTTATTAAATCACAAATACCATGTGTTTTGCCGTAACAACACTTGGATTGGCGGTATAAATTTTGAAATAAATAAAAAATATTGCAGTGGAAATGTAAGGTTATGTACTGTGTTTTGCAAAAAGTGTGATAATAACATTAAATTTTAAAAGTTGAAGCAAATTCTCCATATTATTCAGTACTTAAATCATTGAAAGGCCAAAATATTCCACATTTATTTATTGTGTTGGTTTTATTTTTTTATTTCTCGTGTGCTCCCAAAATAATACATCCACTTATTTTTTTTTAATTTTTTTTATGAACCTTTAATTCATAATGCCATGCAATTTAAGAATTCTGCATATTTAATGCTTGAAAGCATTAATACTATTCTCCTTTTATTTATTGTAAGTTTTTTTACTATCAGGATAGTTTTTATCCTTAATTCAATAATAAGTTGATGGCGGAAAGAGCTTAAATGTAATTAACGTTTCTCGAATTAATGCGTTTGAATCTTCTCGATTTGGATTTCTGTTTTAAAAACCCGTATGTTTTTACAAATCATATATTTGTCTAAAATAAATACTTTCAATATTTGAAATTATTTTAATAAATATTTAGAGTTTTCCCCTAAAATAAGAAATTTTATCTTATTTATTTGAAAACAAAATTGTTGTTAATAAAAACTTTTTTTTATAAAAATCGATCATTTATTCATTATTAAAACAGCAAAAATTATAAGTATAAGCAAGACACTAATTCCTAAAACAATATTTGGTGCTGGGTTTCAATATCATTTCATACTGACAGGCATTTGATACCCTCTAGGAATTACTTAAAAGCAACATCAGTCTATACGATCGCCCACATATTTAATGATCCGGTCCGTAAATTATGCAGCGCAATAACTCATGCGTGAAGATTAAGAAGAATTATTCTTCGAAAATTAATGATGCAACTTGAAGAATTGTCAAAAAACATAATATTTAATTTATTAAAAATTCTTTTGGGAAAGACGGTGCATAATATAAAGCTTTCATACCAGTAAATTGGATTATATTGATAGTAATATGATTTAAAAGCAGCATGTCATAAGATAATAGACCAGGAAATTGCTACCGATTTATTTTAGTCGAATTTTGAAGGTTCATAAATTGTCATGACATACATGATTTATATTTTATTCATTCTATCGCTCTAGAGAAAAAAGTTTTTTTTTCTTTTTTTACATTTTTGAAAAGACTAAAAGAAAAACTATAAATTTGATTTTCTATAAATATTTTTCAAATTTACGTAAGAATATGTATTTGTTATTTTTTACAAATTAAATAAATAACGAAATATTTATTTATGCATAGATGTCTATATAAAAAAATCTATAGTCCACCATTCAAAACTAGAAGTATTAATAATATTATATCAGACATGTTGTAGGACTTTATTTAAGCAGCCTTTTACAAAAACACTGACAATATTTATTAGCATTTCGTGTCATTCTGAGCCTGACAACACCACCTGTTGGAAGTGTGTCTGTATGAAATATTATCCAGTTTTGAGCATATTGCTGTAAGACTGATGCTTTGAGAGAGGTCAAGTAGAAGAAAAATAACCCGAGTTATATTTTCTATGAATATTTCATAATTTTGTATGCAAAATATTCTCAGCAAATGTACCTTTAATTTGTATTTTAACAGCACCCTTATACTAATGAAGGGCAGAAACTAAATCACCACATATTGGTTCCATTAACATTAATATCTACCCAAAATAAGAAAATTCGTCTTATTTATTTAAAAATAAACCTTTTTTTAAAAAATCTTTAAAATATTTTCGACAAAAATCAGACATTTTTTTAAACATTAAGAGAGATAAAATTAAAACAATCACCGGGACACTAACTCATAAAACAACATTAGGCGCGTGATTTCAATATCATTTCATACTACGTAAGAAAGATATTCTCTAGGAATTATTAAAAAACAACATCACTACGTGATCGCCCACACATTCAATGATCCGGTCTGTAAATTATACAGCGTAATAACTCATGCGTGAAGATTAAGAAGAATTATTCTTCCAAGATTAATGATCTAATCTTGAAGAATTGTCAAAAGACATAATATTTAATTTATTGAAAATTCCTTTGGGAAAAGGCTATGCATAATATAATGCTTTTATGCCAGTAAATTGGATTATATTGACTGTAATATGATTTAAAAGGACAGTGTCATAAGATAATAGGCCAGGAAATTGCTAACAATTTATAATAGTTAAATTTTGAAGGATGATAAATTGTCCTGACTCCCATGATTTGTATTTTATTTATTTTATCGCTCTAAAACAGTTTTTTTTTCACATTTTTGTGAGAAAAGAAAACTATAAATTTGATTTTTTTATACTTACGTAAATATGTATACTTTACGTAAATATGTATATTTATTATTTCTTATAAATTAAAATGAATGACGAAATTTGTATTTATACATAGATGTGTATATTAAAAAATAATCAATAATTTACAATTCAAAATTAGTAGCAATAATAAGGTATTAGAGCTTTTGCATGAGTGTATTTCTGCAGCCTTTTACAAAAGCGCTAAAAATATTTATTTGCATTTTGTGTCGCTTTGAGCCAGATCATAGCACCTGTTGGGTGTGTGGTTGTACAAAGTATTATCCAGTTTTGAACATGATACATTAAGGGAGTTCATTTAGAATAAAAATATCCTAAGTTGTATTGTCTATAAATTTCTGATAATTTTGTATGCAATGTGTTCTCAAGAAATCAACTTTTAATTTATATTTTCCAGCACTCTAATGCTAACTGGGGGCAAGGAGCAAATCGCCAAATATTGGTTCCATCGACATTCATATGTATTCAAAATAAAAAAGTTCATCTAATTTATTTAAAAACAAAATTGTTGTTAAAAATATTTAAAATTTTTCCACAAAAATCAGACTTTTTTCGTTATTAAGGCAGGAAAAATGAAAGGTATCACCATTACACAAACTCACAAAACATTATTAAGCCTGTGATTTCAATACCATTTCACACTACGTAATAATGACATACATTTAATACTCTCTCGGAAGTATTTAAAAACAACATCAGGTTATATGATCGCCCACTTATTCAATGATCCGGTCTGTAAATTATATGACTTAATAACTCATGCGTGAAGATTAAGAAGAATTATTCTTCCAAGATTAATGATGCAACTTGAAGAAGTGTCAAGAAACATAATATTTAATTTATTGAAACTTCTTTTGGTAAAAGGCTATGCATAGTATAAGGCTTTTATTCCAGTAAATTGTATTGACTGTAATATGATTTAAAAGCTGCGTGTCATAAGATAATTGGCCAGGAAATTGCTAACAATTTATTTTAGTCAAATTTTGAAGGTTCATAACTTGTCCTGACTCCCATGATTTATATATTTTTTTCATTTTACCGCTCTAGATAAAAAAGTTTTTATTATTATTATTATTATTATTATTATTATTATTATTATTATTATTATTATTTACATTTTCGAAAGACGAAAAGAAAAACTATAAATTTGATTTTTTTTATATATCTTTCAAATTTATGTAAAAATATATATTTGCTATTAATTACAAATTAAAATAAATGACGAAATCTTTATTTATACTTAGACGTCTATATTAAATATAATCAATAAATTACAATTCAAAATTAGTAGTAATAATAAGGTATTAGACCTTTTGTCTGAATGTATTTCAGCAGTCTGTTACAAAAGCGCTAAAAATATTTATTTGCATTCTGGGTCGCTTTGAGCCAAATCACAGCACCTGTTGGGCGTGTGGTTGTACAAAGTATTATCCAGTTTTTAGCATGATGCTTTGAGGGAGGTCATTTAGAAGAAAAACAACTCAAGTTGTGTTATCTATGATTATTTGATAATTTTCTATGCAAAATGTTCTCAACAAATCAACTTTTAATTTAGATTTTCCAGCACTCTTATGCTAATTCGGAACAAGGATTATATCTCCAAATATTGGTACCATGCAAATTCATATGTATGCAAAGTAAAAAAGTTCTTATTTATTTAACAACAAAATTGTTAAAAAATATTTAAAATGTTTTCGACAAAAATCAGACTTTTCTTCATTATTAAGGCAGACAAAATAAAAGGTATCATCATTACACAAATTCACAAAATATTATTATACGTGAGATTTCAATACAATTTCGTCCTACGTAATAATGACAGGCAATTATACTCTCTAGAAATTATTTAAGACAGGCATCAGGCTATATGATCGCCCACTTATTCAATGATCCGGTCTGTAAATTATATAGTGTAATAACTCATGCATGAAAATTAAGAAGAAATAATTTTTCAAGATAAATGATGCAACTTGAAGAAGTGTCAAGAAACATAATATTTAATTTATTGAAAATTCTTTTGGGAAATGGCTATGCATAATATAATGCTTTTATTCCAATAAATTGGATAATGTTGACTATAATATGATTTAAAAAGCAGATTGTCTTACGATAATAGGCCAGGAAGTAGATGACAATTTAATTTAGTCGAATTTTGAAGGTTGATAAATTGTTCTGAGTTCCATGATTTATATTTTATTCATTTAATCACTCTAAAAAAAATTTTTTTTTCACTTTTTTGAAAGAGGTAAAAAAAACTATATAATTGATTTTTTAAATACTTTTTTCAGATTTGCGTAAATATGTATATTTGTTATTTCTTACAAGTTAAAATGAATGACAAAATCGTTATTTATACATAGACCTCTATATTAAAAAGTACTGATTAATTTACAATTCAAAATTTATAGTAATAATAAGTATTAGTCTTTTATTTTAGTGTACTTGATCAGCCTGTTACAAAAGAGCTAAAAATATTTATTTGCATTTTGTGTCGCTTTGAGCGAGATCACAGCACCTGTTAGGTGTATGGTTGTACAAAGTATTATCCAGGTTTGAGCATAATGCTTTGAGGGAGGTCAGTTAGAAGAAAAACATCTCAAGTTGTGTTTTTTTTTAATAAATAATTGATAATTTTGTATGCAAAATGTTTTCAACAAATCAACATTTAACTTACATTTTCCAGCACTCTTATTCTAATTGGAGACACGAAGTAAATCGCCAAATATTGGTTCTAAATTCATATGTATGCAAAATAAGAAAGTTCGTCTAATTTATTTGAAAACAAAATTTTCGTTAAAAAATATTTAAAATGTTTTCGACAAAAATCAGACTTTTTTTCATCATTAAGGCAGGAAATATCAAAGGTATCACCATTACACAAACTCACCAAATATTATTTTGCGTGTGATTTCAATACCATTCCATACTACGTAACAATGACAGGCATTTATACTCTCTAGAAATTATTTAAGATCAGATCAGGCTATATGATCGCCCACATACTTAATGATCCGTTCTATAAGTTATAGAGCATAATAAGTCATGCTTAGAAATTATGAAGAATTATTCTTCCAAGATTAATGAAGCAGCTTAAAGAATTGTTAAGAAACATAATACCGTATTTACTCGTGTATAAGACGCACTCTTTTTCCAAAAAAAATAGGGCAAAACTCTTAGGTGCGCCTTTTACACGGAATATTTTTTTACTGTTGGATGCAGTTGAACGATATACTTATGGAACAAGAACTTATTCAAAGAAGATATTAAAACTCGGAAAATGTTACTTAATTGAAGTATTACTGCAGATTTATTTCATTCCTTGCAGTTTTTTATACAACAGAGCTAATGACATTATGTAAACTCTAATTACCAATTCTCTTTACCGTCACTCATTCCTATTTCCTGTCATTCTATTACAACCTGAAGTCTAAAAATGCATTTTCGTCTTGTTTTCAGGTCTGGTTTGTTTAAACTTTTTTTTACTGAAATTCATTTGGTCATTCTTCATTAGCGTATCAAATTTATGGTGCGCCTTATATACGAGATTATAAGAAATCCCCATTTTTACTGGTAAAGTAGGGGTGCGCCTTATACACGCGTGCGCCCTATACAAGAGTAAATACGGTATTTAATTTATTGAAATTTTTTTGGATAAAGGGAGGACATAATATATGCTTTTATTCCAATAAATTGGATTATATTGAGAGTAATATAATTTAAAAGCAGCGTGTCATAAAATAATAGGTCGGGAAATTACTAACAATTTATTTTAATGAAATCTTGAAGGTTGATAAATTGTTCTGACTCCCATGATTTATATTTTTTCTCAATTTTTCGCCTTATAAAAAAAGGAGTTTTTTACAAGTTTGAAAGTCGAAAAGAAAACTTTAAAAATGAGTTGTCAATATTTCATTCAAATTAAAGAAAAAAATAATGAATATTTTTCATTTACAAATTAAAATGAATTAAGAAATTGTTTCTTATGCATAGCCGTAAATATGAAATTAATAATATATAATTCATGATTCAAAACAGAACAAAAGTAACATTAGTAATAAAACCATTTCTAACAATTTGTTTGAGTGTATTTAAACAACTTGTTATAAGAACACTAAGAATATTTATTTGCATTTCGTGTCGTTCTGAGCCAGATGACCACACCTAGGGGTATATGGTTAGATAAAGACTATCCAATTTTTTTTCAGTATTTGAAATTATTTCGATAAATATTTAAAATTTTTATTGAAAATAAGAAAAATTATCTTATATTTTTAAATCAAATTGTTGTTAGAAAATATTTAAAATATTTTCTACAAAAATCGGACATTTTGTTCATTATTAAGGTAGTAAAAATAAAAATTATCACCAAGACACTATAATATAAAAGAGTATCATGCCCTTGGTTTCAACACAATTTCATACTACGCAAGAATAACAGGCATTTGATACTCTCAAAGGATTATTTGAAAAACAACATCAGACTACATGATCGCCCACATATTTAATGATCCGGTCTGTAAATTATATAGCCTAATAACTCATGCGTGAAGATTAAGAAGAATTATTCTTCCAAGATTAATGATGCAACTTGAAGAAGTGTCAAGAAACATAATATTTAATTTATTGAAATTTCTTTTGGTAAAAGGCTATGCATAATATAAAGCTTTTATTCCAGTAAATTGGATTATATTGACTTTAATATGATTTAAAAGCGGGCATGTCATAAGATAATAGTCGAGGAAATTGCTAACAATCTATTTTAGTCAAATTTTGAAGGTTGATAAATTGCCCTGACTCCCATGCTTTATACTTTATTCAGTGTATCACAGTAAAAAAGTTTTTTTTAACTTTTTGGAAAGACGAAAATAAAATTATAAATTTCATTTTTTTATATTTCTTTCAAATTTATGTAAAAATATATATTTGTTGGTATGCATGACGAAATCTGTATTTATATATAGCGTCTATATTCTCAAAAGAAAATCTATAATTCATGATTTAAAACTAGAAGTAATAATAACAATATATCAATCATTTTGATTGGGTGTATTTAAGCAACCTTTTACAAAAACACTAAAAATAATTAATTGCACTTCGTGTCGTTTTACACAAGACAACAACACCTGTTGTGTGTGCGGTTGGATAAAGTATTATCTAGTTTTGTGCAAATTGCTGTAAGACTAAGGCTTTGAGAGAAGTCATTTAAAAGCGAAATAAACCTAATTACTATATCTATAAACCTTTGATAATTTTCTATGTATAATATTTTCAGCAAATCAACTTTTAATTTATATTTTCCAGCACTCTTATGTTTAATAAAATACTTCTGTAAATTAACTACAACAGCAAAAATTTATGTAACAGGTATGGCTGCATGAAGTTTTGCCGATATCTTTATATAAATAGTCCCTACGGCATTGCCGGGAGGAAGAGGTAGCTTTCATATACTTATTTATTTATTTATTTTAATTTAAGTTATATTATTCAAATATATGAAGCTCAAATTAGTGGAACCCGATTTTATAAGATTGAATACTAGTTTTTGTCAAAACTGAACATTAATAGGAATTTTTAAAAATTGGACATTTTTTATTCAACCTTGTTTTATTTTAAGTGATTTAGAGGGTCGTCAAATTCCACGATATCATGAAGTGCATGCCATTTTCAAGCAACATGATTGATAAAACAAATCAATGAGCTTGGTCTAAATCTTTATTCATGTGCATATGTAAATTCACATAGAAGTCGATTAATATATACGAGGGCTGTCGCGGGCAAATTGATTTAAAAAAAAGTCAACCACATTAGAAATTCAAACTGCCATATCTCAAGGCGTTTTTTAAAGTAATGACAAAGCAAAAAATATTCCGGAAATCATTATTAAGATAAATACTTCAGAAAGAATCTTTTTTCAATTTCCAATTTTTTGTTTGTACATCATTATATATTAAAAAGATTTTTGACGAACTTAAATGGCTGCCATTTTGAAACAAGATGTCGCATGAAGTTGGTTAGTGAACTCGGTCAAGACATTGGTATGTACTATGTACACACGGAGTTATATCCAAATCAGTTTATAGATATGTGTATTATCGCATGACAAATTTCAAACCGTTTCAAAATGTCAACCACACTGGAAATTGAAAGTGCTATAACTCAGCCATTTTTCAAGATAAAGATGACACAAAAATGCTCTGGAATCTTTGTATCAAGGTCAAACAGACAAAAGAAAAATCTTTTTTTAATTTCTTATTTTTTTGCACCTAATTTTAAAATTTATTTTTTTTTAATTTAAAATTCCGCCATGTTGAAACAAGATAGCGGATAGAATTGGCCAACGACTCGGTTGAGAAATCGGCTACATACATATATATATATGTATATATATATATATATATATATATATATATATATAATACTATATACAGGGTGTATCTAAACTATTGGGCAAAACTTTAATGAGTGATAGTACACATCAAGTCAAACAATATTAAATAGGAGACCAAGGGTCCCAAACGTTTTCCAAAGGAGATATCCGCCATTAAAGTTTAGGGACCAAAATTTCAAATACACATAAAAAAAACAGAAAAATCGGTCGATTTATTTGAGGATTTTACTAAAATTATTCTTTATGTCGGCATTTTCTTGAAATTAAATTATAAAGATAAATTTGAAAAAATGCCGATAGAGGGCTCTTAAGACTTTGGAGTAACGAATAACTAAATTTTGTCGTTATTTTTTACTTCATTATTATATTTTTCTGTAAGATTAGACTCAAACTTAAATTTTCAGCTCAATATCTGAAAAGTTGGGAGTGGTAGCACAAATTGAACTGTGTTCAGAGGGTTCAAGTTTCAAATAATTATAAAAAACGGAAAAATTGGTTCATTGATTTGCGATGTTCATTAAAACTATTCATTATGTTGGTATTTTCTTAAAAATAAATTATAAAGGTAAATTTCAAAAAATGTCGATTGAAGGCACTTTAGACTTTGGAGTAACGAACAACTTTTTTTGCCGTTATTTTTTGCATTTCATTAAACGCTTTCGGAAGCTTAGACTTAAACTTAAATTTTGAGCTCAAAATCTGAGTAGTAGGGAGTGGTTAAATAGCACAAACAGAACTGTGTTTAAGGGGGGGGGGGTATGTTAAAATTTAAAGTATTTAAAGAAAATCGAAAAATTAGTCGATTCGTTTGCGGTTTAAAATAAAACTATTCTTTAAGTCAGTAACTTCTTAAAAATAAATTTTAAAGATAAATTTCAAAACAATTCCGTTAGAGGGTGCATTAAACATTAGAGTAACCAGCAATTAATTTTAAGCATTATTTTTTTGTTCTAATTAAATGGTTACAAAAGTTTATTAAATGTTTTAGGAAGCTTAGATTTAAACCTAAATTTTGCTCTCAAATTCTGAATCGTTAGGAGGTGTTAAGAAGCGCAAACTGAAGTGTTTTCAGGAGTGGAAATTTAACCCTGCCCCTCCTCCAACACAATTAAATTTTTTGCTACTTAAACACTCCCAACGATTCAGAATTTAAGCCCAAAATGTAAGTCTATGCAATTGAAAGCATTTATTGAGATTAAAAAAATATGAATTAAAAATAGTTGTACGCCACTCCAAAGTCTAAGGCGACCTCTATCCGGATTTTGTGAAATTTATCTTTAAAATTTATTTTCAAGAAAATGCTGATTTAAAAATTACTTTAACCGAAAACCGCAAACGAAATGACCAATTTTTCCATTTTTTATAATCATTTGAAATTTGAACGGTCTGGACACAGTTCAGTTTGTCTACTTAACCACTCCCAACTATTCAGATTTTCAGCTCAAAATTTATGTTTATGTCTAAGCTTACGAAAGCATTTAATAAGATGCAAAAAATAACGCCAAAAAAAGAGTTGTTCGTTACTCCAAAGCCTAAAGCGCCCTCTATCGGCATTTGTTGAAATTTATCTTTATAATTTATTTCCGCGTAAATACCCAAATAAAGAATAGTTTTAGTGAAAATCGCAAATCGATCGACCAATTTTTCCGTTTTTTATAATCATTTGAAATTTGATCCCTCTGAACACAGCTCAGTTTGTGCTACTTTACACTCCCAACTTTTCAGATTTTGAGCACAAAATTTAAGTTTGAATCTAAGTTTACCAAAACATTTAATGAGATGCCAAAAATACCGGCAAAAAATTGTTGTTCGTTACTCCAAAGTCTAAAGCGCCCTCTATCAGCATAGTTTGAAATTTATCTTTATAATTTAATTTCAAGAAAATACTGACATATAGAAAAAATTTAGTGAAAACTGCAAATTAATCGACTGATGTTTCCATTTTTTATGTTTATTTAAAATTTTGGTGCCTAAACTTTAATGGCGGCTATCTCCTTTGGAAAACGTTTGGGACCCCTGGTCTTCTATTTAATATTGTTTGTCTTGATGTTTACTATCACCCCTCTTTTATTATAAATAAAAATATTAGAATCACCCTGCATATATATATGTGTGTATATGTATATATATACTCAGAAAAATGGCTTTTTTTTATATTTGTCATAATATTTTGAATTCCTTTTTTGACTTGCCCTTACCAGCTTTGTTTAACAGTTTTGATTTTCTTGACTGGACTTATATGTCTTAAATCTGCAAACATTTTTAAATATTTTAAATTGCTTTGTCTTTTTTTCATTATTTTAAACTTGTAAACTTATTTACAATTCATTTCATTTAATGTCAACTTTTTCAGAAATTATTACTATTTTTTTTTTGTTAAGCTTTCACTTTCATAAAATCCTGTTAAGTAATTTTTATAATACCACTAGAGTTAGACAATATCTTCTAAAGGCTCATTCATTATATGACATTCAGAATTCACTGGTCGTAAAGTTGAAAACAATCTTGAAGCCACTCAAAGTGATACATTGTTAAGCACTGTTCTATCAAGTTAGTATTTCAGGCTTTTCTGAGGGGGTAGGAGATAGATGCTTGTCATATAATGTTTTTTTTTTTTTTTTTTTTTTTTTTTTTTGAAAGAGTATTTACTATTTGTAATAAAATAGTCTAAGCGGGAAAAATATTCACGATAATTGAAAATCCTTCTAGCTTTTAAAAAATAATTAATTAAATTAGACATATTTTGGTCTTGTCAAACCAAGTCAAACCTAGTTCATTTTGTTCGTATGACTTTTTACTATCGATATACATAAAAATTGTTCAATTCCACAATCATGGGACTTTTGATGTAATCGAACCCGGGAGTAAAATTACTATGGTTTTAATTTTAACAAGCAAAAGTAAAAAGCTGCTATTGTCGAATTTTTAAAAGTATACTTGAGAAAATATCATCTTACTATGATAAAATCACCTATTTTGCTTTGAGATTTACAATGAACACAAGAAATATCTTGTGATTATCTCAGCATTAGTGAAACATTAGTTATATTCCTCAATAATTATAACGTGTAGAAGAATCTGTAGTCACTTGCTACACCAATAACACTAATCAATAAAAAATAAAAATAAACATGAATGATGCTACAGAGAAACTTCGATCCTAGCTACGTCTTTTAGTTGATAATAGAAAAAAACTTTGTCTTTTAATATACACGTTTTTACTTCTAATATTTTGCTTCGTATTGAGTATTTTTTATTTCGGAAAATTTATTTTAAAAGATGAAATATACTACCTTTTTTAAAGTGATTCGACTGCTATTTCAAGAGTCGTTTAGGTTTTTTTGATATGTGGCTAAGAATACTAAAAAATTGTATCCATTAAGGAACAAAAATTATTTCATGTTTTTAACTTCTTTAAGCTGTTAAATTATTTGACACAATTACATTTACAAATTAGGTAAGTGAAAGACATTAAATAAACGTGTCTTCAATTTAGGAAAGTTCTCTGTTTCATTTTTGTACTTCAGTAAATATTTTTGAATATGCAAAACATATATAAATGAAAAGTACTGTAATTGTGTGAACATTTTCAATTATACAATGGTATGAAAGAAAATACGAAATTATTTTAATTCCTACATATTTTGATTAAATTTGTTTAAAGTTGTATATTTCATAACATATTTTCAAAACATACTTCCAATAACATAACATCTTAAATTTTCGAAAAAAAATTAAAAGCTAGGATTTTTAAAAATAATATTTGGAGATACGGTGGGCCATGCCTTATTGATTTTAGATTTTAAAAACAAGTTACACTGTTTAAAATATAGAAAAATTCATTTTCTTCCCCATATGTACATTTATATATTGTCTAGATTTCTCTTTCAGCTAATAATATCATCTGATGAAATCTGAAGTAATATATATATATATATATATATATATATATATATATATATATATATTATTGGACAGATTAAATCACATGATTTCTAAATACAGATCAGAATGACACCTCTGTCATAAATTAAGTAAAACTATTATAAATCAGTATGAGTATAATTAATTAAAACAAATTATGCTATTTATTCATTTGCAACTAATATACGGAAATCACTTTAATTGTTAATTGATACAGTATATAATTTCTGTAATATCTCGTTATAAAGCGAACAGAAATTTATCCTCGAATTATAATAACGCTGGCAAAGATCGTCCCATAACACACTTTTTTATAAAAGAAATAAAATTAGTCTGAATATAGCATATAATATTAAAGTAAAAGCTTAATAGGTATTATATTCTTTTATGACAATTTGATAGCGTATTGCTTCTTAAAGATTTCTTATTTTTATTCAAAATAACAATAATCACAATCAAAATATCATTTTATCTATCATCAAATAGATAAAATGATAATAAGAAATGTAGTATTAGGTAATATGATAGCACCCATATATTTAATGATCCGGTCTGTAAATTATATGGCATTACAACTCATGTGCGAAAAAGTAGAGAACGTTCTTTCTTAAGATTAATAGCGCTACCCAAAGAAAGTGTCTAGAAACATGATATTTAATTTATTGAAAAATCTTTTGCGATAAAGCTTTGGATAACATAAATCATTTATTTCAGTATATTGCGTATCATGAAACGGTAACATGATTTAAAAAGTATAGATCTTAATATGGCACAAAGCTAAAAATGTTTTGTTTTACTGAATTGTTTATAAACTTGTACTGGTTGATCCTACTACAAAAAATAATAATTTTGATTTAACATCTATATTTATATACATTTTTTATTTCCTTTAATATAAAAAATATTTCGTATACAATAGAAAAGGCATACTATATGTAACATCCTTTCGAATTATGTTTTTTATGTAATCAGAAGAAAATATTTATTATTTTATGTACTAATTTTTTTTTTTTTTTTTTTTTTTTTTTTTTTAACAAAATTTAATTATTGTTAAAGTTTAAATATTATCAAAACAGTGGAATCACTTAGATTTCTGACATCGGTTTTCTCCCTATTCGAGCATTTATATTGGAATAATAACTGATTAATTTAAACTTCAGTTACGTTCTACACCTTTTATTCACACGAGAGTTTATTTATTTCCTTGTTTTATTTATTTATTTTTTTTTGAAGCAATAAAGTATAAAAAGAACGTTCACACAAGCACGTCGTATTGAACCCAATCTAGGGGCTAAAAGCTTATTTATATACATCTCCTTATTTTCAAGGGTTGCCATAACAATTGGGTAATACTAACATACATCACAACGAAGTATAACATTATATTTATATTTATATATATAAATATATGTATATGTATATATATAAATATATGTATATGTATATATATAGATATATGTATATGTATATATATATACATATATATATAATGAATGCTTCATAAAACACTATCATATCACGAAGTTTTCGTTTAAGATAATATATTTCCTGACTATTGCTGTTGTAAAATATCGCATTTGGTATTTAAGTTTTTAAAACAGGTGAAATAAAATGTGTAATTTTATGTCAAATTTCGAATGTTCCGCGATCCATGAAAACTTTCGTCGTCCTTCACCAGTTTGTCGGGACCCAAAGTTTGGGAACCGCTGTTCTAAAATATCATTAGCATCTATTTAAAACATCGTGAAACTATTGAAAAATTCAGTAAATAATTAATTTTGAGTTCATATGAATTCAACTGAATATTTTTAACGCGAAGTGCTGAAATATTGAGCGATCCGAAAATGACAATAGTTAGTATGGACTATGATAGGAATTTCCGCACATCTCGAAGACATATGTAAACGGTCTGAAAAATTCTGCCATTTTCCAATCCAAAACCGTTCCCTACAAGATATATGATAAAAAAACCTATGAAGAGTATGGCGTAAATTTGTAAAAGCATGAATTTTTAAACTTAAAATCGTAATTAATTCATTTTACAAATTTCCTACAAATACTGAATAATTTACAGGTAAAAACGGTTTCTTCTATCTATTATTAAGCATAAACATATCATTGCTCAAAATTTAGCAATAATGTATATTGGGAACTTCTGCAAAACTAAAATCATAAAACTGCCAGAATAAAATCGTGAAAATACATATAAGATTGTAGTCATTGTTGACAAGATTATGTCTAAATTATAAAGCAAAATATTTGTGTGAGAAAGTAATTCGTCTATTTGCTGGTCGTCAAATAACAACAACAAAAATATCCTTTAAATGTAATTTGTTTGAAACCTATATCTCAATTATTACAGGGTTTTTCAAATAATTTAAGGTTACATTTTTAAGTGTATCTCTAATGCATGCTAACCATTTACAAGTTAACCCGTTGCAGTTCAACCAAAAAAATAATAATAATCATTCGTTTTCAATCAATACACCATAAAGAAATTAAAAGTTCATAAAAAATAAATAAAACAAAATAAATAAATCACAAATGTAACAAGCGTGTAAACGGTTTACACTTTTCAACCAATGAAATAATACGAATAAAATAGGCTGCTGTAAGAAGTGTGTTTTTCACCATTTGTTTCACCAACTCCCGGGGAATCAGCTAATATGATATTATTGGCTTTATGGAATGTCAAAAATTTATTTGAGTGCATATTTGACATTTTTCATATAAAAATATTTTAGTGTTCTTAATGGATTATTCAAGGTAACATAATGCATATTACAACTCTGACAGAATTTTTAATAAAATAAAATCATTGTTTACATCCATTTTCTATTTTTTGGAACAAGATCGATAAAAAAATTATGCATTAAGAAATAATTGCTGAAGAAATGAAAATTTTTTTACTTAGTTTCTGAATGAATGCTTCACAATAGCACATACAATTCTTGGTTGACTAAGCACAAATACATTATATGGACGTTAATGACAGGGTACCTTCATCTTTAGATATTTTTTTCAAATATTTAAAAATATGCTTATAAGATTCCTCTGAACCTTCAAGAATATAAAGACTATGTTTAACTTCATATTTATCAACGTCCATTTTATAAGGAGGACAATTAATAAGCCGAAAAAAATCAAATAATAATATTAATATCTGGGATCATCCTGTACATTAAAATGCTCGAAATGATCTATCGCTTCTGAATACAAATATGTGGATTTTGTACAACATGTTCAATGATTTTTATAAGAACAGATTCAAAATTTTGCATGTGATCCCAATGATTATTTTTTTTCGGTCGGCTGACTGTCCTACTTATCAAAGGGTGATTGATGAATATGAGATCAATCATATTATCAAACACAGAGCAACATTTACAGAGATATTGAATACACACGTTTAATTCAACATCTTCCTCATATAAACATTAACTTAGATTCAATTTATGCTTCACTTTTTGGTCACTTCCCTCTTAATAGTCTTATTGATCTTTTTTCTCAACACCAACGCTGTTTTTTATGGCGACCACAATGTCAAAAGAGAATTTTGGAATTGCCATGTCAACTCACAGCGTCCTGCTCTTTCACAAAATCTGTCCTATCTTATTTCCTCTGCTGTAGACTGTTCTTCTTACTACAATCTGGTATATTTTAATATTGATAATATTAACTCGATTTTACCTTTTCCCTCCGTGGCTATATATTGGAAAAAAATTATCAGTTACGTTAATAATCATCACATAATCTTTCCTGAAATTAATAGCAAAACTGATATCGATGCAAATGTTGAAAATCAAAACTCTCACGTCATTAACGCCCAAACTTTTACAACTTTTAACACTTTTGAAAATAACAACTACTTTACCCCTCCTCTTTATGTCTATAACTTCATTAAGCAGCGTAACCGACACAGGCGATTCTTTTAAAACTCAAGAGATACCTCTGTAAACCCCTTATTAATAACGTTTATAATAAAATTTAAAATAGCCTGTATAAATAAAAAATAATAACTGAAATAACTTTCTAAAATTTCTTACTATTTAGGGTACTTATATTTGGCTTATAAAATCCACCCCCTAACACCTTATAACTCTACTATACAGATCAAGATTAAGCTCATATACTTGCAAACTCTTCGAAAATCAACTCTCTTCTAATCCAATTCTCGCTAGCCAAACGCATCTTGATGAGGTCAGCGAGACTTTACACAGATTCCTGATCACTCCCTCAAATGATCTCACTGTTATTCAACCTATTTTTATCCATAACATAATCAAAAATCTTACAAAACCTAAGGTCAATGGATATGATAATGTTACTATTACTACTCTCAAAAATCTTCTACATAAATGCATTATTTATATTACTGATCTTATTAACTCCATTGTTAAATTTAATTGTTTCCTTAAACTGTGTAAATCTTAAAATCATTCCACTTATCCTTAAACTCTGTACTTACCCACTAGCTACAGACCCGATTCACCTTAACCCACAATCCTTAAATTTGTGGAACGCGTCATACTAACCCAGTTATAGGATTTGTTTTTTAGCATATACACATTTTTATCCCTGAACAATTTAACTTTCTCCCAAAATGTTTCATCTACTAATTTATTTATTTATTATTATATGTTATTGGTCTGATATAGTAATTTAAAAAAATTTATATAATTGATGGAAATTATTAACTTTGAAACTATTTGCGAATGATTTTACGATCAGGATTTAATAAAGAAAATAGGAGTGCTTCATTTATTCTAATGAGTAAGAATAAAAAAATATGAAATTAAATATTGGTAATAATGTAGCAATAGATAATTACGATAATGAAACACTGAATGCAAGTAATCATGATATAGAGTTACAATCTACTTGTGGAAATATTATGAAAAATGACGACTGTTTTGAATATAATCACGAAATTAATGTGCAACTTGATTATAGAAGTTTCATGACTCTTCAAAATTTTCGCGATAATTCGGATTCAGATTTAACTGGGGAAATAAATTTAATTCAAGATGAAAATTTAAGGGAATTAGTTCACATTTATAGTGATATTTTTGCAAAGCATAAATATGATGTGGGTAAGATAAATATTGAACCTCAACGCGTTATACTAAAATCTGACCTACCTATATCTTTGAGGCCCTACCGAACATCTCCCCTAGAAGAAAAAGAAATGTATTTATTGTTATGCACACATATCGAATGTTGAGGGGGGGGGGGAATAAATAAATATAAAAATAAAATTAATGATATTTTTTAAAGGTATGTTTTTGGAATAAATTTAATAAGACTTTCTCAAAAAGGGTTGATAGAAACATAGAAAAAATGAGTTTTATTTGGAATATTAAGAAATAAAGTTTAATTAAGAATATTTTTAATTTAGAGCTATCTTTTTAAATTTGTGCATACTGGAATAAATGTTTTTTAAGGGGAATTAAGAATTTATATCGTTTCCATAAAGATTAACAGATTAGATCTAGAATCAAGATTTTAATTTAATAAGTTGGAATAAGTTCTGAATATTGTTACAAGGAAATCAATATAGTATAAAGGTTAATTTTGGCGAAAAAAAAATTATTTTTTGTAATATATATATATATATGTATGTGTGTGTGTGTGTATATATATATTGTCCTGATTAGTGTATTTTTATTAATGTGGCTATTGCCACTTTCTTTACAATTTTTCCTGTCATTGTTTGGTGAGAGTGATTTTTAAACAAATACTAACTTTTATTTATTTATCCTTTTTTCCTTTTTTGTAGTAGTTTGAATAAATACGCTAAATCATTCCTCTATTCCAATTCTTTAATTTAATAGGCTTCGTTTAAAACTTAATCCTTGCTTTACATTTTTCCATTAAGTTTAAATTTATAATTTTTCTCTAATATTTTTTTATACGAAGTTGTTTAAACTACATTTAAACTTTTCTTTAGTAATTGATAATAACGTTATATATCTCATTTACAGACTGGGAGTTAATTTGAAGTCACCTAGCTAAATCCGTTGGTGTATTCTGATATTTGTACAAAATTTTATTACATCATACGTACATGCTTGTGTCACGTGTTGGCAAAAAAGCAGATCATATAAACTATTATAATAAATAAAATAAAATAAAATAAAATATTTAAAATTGATATTAGGCTAGTTTCGAATTCAGACAGAATAAGATTTCTAAATTATATTTATATTATAGCAGTCTTAGTATAATCGGTGCATATCTTGGACATCACATTATCGTACATCCATTCCTCCCTTTGACCACAATCTTCCAGAGACGCTACAATGTTTTGGGATTTTGTGTGTAAAGATCTTGTTTTAAAATTCCAAATGCACAGTGTTCCATACGTGATATGCGGAAACATTTGATGCATATAATGGATGTAATGCGTATAAATGGAAAATCCAATATTCTGGTTTCTGTTTATTTCTAAAGTCTATTTATAGTCTGTCTATTTATAATTCTTCATATTCTGATGCCAAACCTTATATTGGTGGAACTTAACCGAATAAAGATTATTCAAGTAAAATGATCTAACGTCTTTTTTAAAAACATCGGAAGTGAAAAAAAAAAGAGAGAGAGAGAGAGAATGCGAAGAAATACAGATGTTACTTACTAGATGGTAAAGTATGCATAAGAAACATAAGAACACGCGTACCGAAAAGCAGAAGGGAGTATAAGAGTGGTCGAAACATTTCAAAGTAATAAAACTATTATTTAATACTGAGCGACTGATATCATATAAAAACAAGTAAAACTTATTATTTAGAAATAAGAGGGCAAGAAGCACCATAGTAAAATTAAATTTCAATATGTATTCATTGCTACAAAAAAAAGACTCTTTTTACACATTTAAATATTTTGATAACTTTTAAAAATAAGTAAATAAATAAACGATTACAAGGATTTTATTTAACCAAATAGCCGAATAAATAAATTCCTTCGTAATGTAATCTCGAAAATTATTATTCTTAAATTATAGTATTTATTTAAACAATTTATTTTTTAATCTTATTTTAATAAATTAGGAAAGCCCAAAAAGTAATATGGATTAAAATATGTCATAATTAATAAAAGATAAACAAAAAAATTCATTGTTAACAATGGTAGAAAATAGCGGAATCCCGATAACATAAAAATATAAAAAAGTTTTCACATATACTACAGATTTTTTTAATCAACAATGGAAGAAAGCAGCGGAATCCCGATAACATCAAAATATAAAAAAAATTCACATATACTACAGATTTTTTGAATCAACAAATACTTCTCATTTTACTGTTTGGAAGCGAAATTATCCTTAATTCCGCAATTTAATCCCTGCAAAACAATTTTAAATGTAATCAAAATATCAGTATTGCCAGACAGCTAAAATGATATTTATAATCAATGCAGCATCTTGTAATATGATATGCCACAGATATTTAATGACCCGGTCTCTAAATTATATGGCATTACAGCTCATGTGTGAAAAATTTGTGAAAGTTCTTTCTTAAGATTAATGATTCGATTCAAAGAAGGTGTCAAGAAACATGATATTTAATTTATTGAAAAATCTTTTTGGACGATGCTTTGGATAACATAAATCATTTATTTCAATAAATTGCGTATCATGAAACTGTAATGTGATTTTAAAAGATTGCGTCAAAAGCTTAACATGTCAATAAATCGGAGAATTTTCTTAAAAGATTTTTTTAAATAACAAATTGCATCGTTTTACTTTGGTCCGAGTTTTTTTTTTTTTTTTTTTTTTTTTTCAATAATTAATATTCCATTTCAATTTTTATCTTGTGTAACCTTAAGATAACCTATATTTCTTTATAATAGTGGTTGGTGGGTTGTATTTGTGATGATCAGTTACCAGCACGAGGGATATAGGACCAAAGAGGGGGGAGGGTTGCCCTCCGTGGAGGTCTTTATAAAGTCTTTTTCTTTTCCTGAGTAACGCTTACATAATATACCTAATGGCATATTTTTAATAATAATTGTCGCTATTATTGCATTATTTATGACTTTATTTATGACTTTATTTTGCATTATTTATGACTCGTATATTTTTGATTTTACACCATCGAATATAAGACATTTTTAATTGATTAGCAATTTCTTTTATTTATTCAATTTAATCAATTTAGTGATTTTTTATAGTTTTAAAAATATTTTTTTTCTACCGTGATGATTTAAAATTTAAGACAGTTATGTGCCGCTTAATTAGAATATTTAATGCTTCTGCACCTATGAATATCCATAAACTGTTTCATTTTAATATTCCATAGAGAAATTTAAATTACATAAACATATAAATAATAATATTAAATAAAAGATAAATTTTACCTAACTACGCAACTAATCAATTAAAATTTCGTGAAAATAAAAACTGAAATCTTGGACGATTTCTTCCTCTGTAAGCTCTTGGTTTACTGGTAAATAGAAAATATCCCTTTGAGATAAATAAACAAATTTATTTTAATAAATATTTGATGCATTATGTGATTATCACATTACTAGCTAAGCCTAAATCCAACAGAGTGAAAAATGTCCAAGCCGGGGATCGATCCCGGAGTCCTTAGAATAGTGTTCCAAGTGCTCTACCATTTAAGCTACGAGTGCGATGCCCAGCTGGGTAAGTTTTGTGGAATTCTGGGCATGGGTTGTCGATATAGAGTACCCACAAATTTTTTTTTTTTACATACAGTTTAACAGACTGACTGACAGTTATTTTGTAAAAGCATGTTTTGGGGTTCTTTGACCCCTAAAACGAGTAAATTCGACGAAAACCGGTTTTGGAAAATTTTTTACGAATCTAATACTTTTTTCTTGTCATGATAGAAAAAAGAAAAAAGAAACATCTAAACAAATTCCACAAAGGGGAAAAATGTTTTACAATTACTGCATTTTTTTATTCTATTTATATTTATTATTGTTTAACGAAACATACTTTTTTAATAAAAAGCAAATGATTACGAAAGAGTGCATTTATGTTTAAAATATTATAATTATTATTAAGAAAATTGAGTAAAATATTATTTTTCAAACGCGTGAAAAATAATACCTAATTTATCTTTTCTGTTAAAATTAGACATATCGTCACCTAAGAATAATAAGATTCCATCTGTGTTTTTGAAAAAATTGGCTTACGTTATAGAAAGGTTCTATTTGTATCTATGAAGGCATTTTAGCATCATAATGATGTTATATATAACTTACATATGGTATAACAATTATGTTGTGACATTATTTTAATTTAGAAATGGCTTCATAGATAAAAATAGAACCTTTCTATAACGGTAAGTCAATTTTTTCAAAAACACAGATAGATCCTTATTATTCTCAGGTGACGATATTACATTGTTGCTTCCAATTACATTTTTGGCATGAATTTAAAAAGAAATATATTACAGTTTGATGATACGAAGCTTATTGAAATAAATGGGTTATATTGTCTAAAATATCTTCCCAAAAGGTTTTTCAACAATATAAGTATCATATATCTTGTCACTTTCTTTGGATCGCTCCATTTGTCATATACAATTTTTCTAAATCTTCACGCATTATTGACAAATCCTTATAATTTGCAGAGTAGATCAGTAAATACCCGGATAATATTAAATAACCGGATCGGGAATATATTGCTATTAAACAAACTTTCGTTCTTTTTACATCAACAATTTTCTAGCAATTTATTATAATACAATGAAAATTTGTTAAGCACTTATTATCCCTGTAACACAAAAACATTAAACGCGAATGAATTAACCGTTTACATTCCGAATTAATATCTCAATGTAATTATAATTTTGTTTTTTCCTATATTACAGCTTCAAATGTTTTAATTTATGCATACAATTTAAGAAAATATCAAAAACAAATATTTCTGCAGTGTTTTGGCTGTTTTCATTTCAGTGTTTGCATTTTGGAACATGATTAGTGATTGACAACCTATCCAAATATAACAAATTGTTTTCAACTATACACTATTGTACATTATTTTTAAGTATTTTCTCAAATTCCAAAAATATTTAGATTCCTAGCGGTCAAACGTAAGTAATATAGAAAAAACGATAAGAGCAAATAATATATTTTTATTCAAATTAATGAATTTACATTTTCCTTATACCTGTGATAAATGCTTAAACATATTTTTTTTTCAAAAGTTCAAATCAACCTTAAATTTCATAGGAAAAATAAGGAAATCGTTATTATATTGGAAAATATAAGTTTTGTATTACAAATAATGCTATGTTCCCATTTGGGAACATTGGCGTTTAAACGGTTAAGAGATATACTAGCAGGGGAGACCGAGCTTAGCTCGGTCAAAATTAACTTTGTGTTCAACTCGATATAGTATTTTCACTGTATCATTAACTCTGTATTATTACTGTAAAACATGTTTATAATAGTATTATTTAGAAAAACAATCAATAAGAAAACTATGTTTTTATGCGCATGTTTATAACGAAGGGACATCGATCTAAATCACTTTTTTAGCTCGACTCTGATTGGTTTAACCATGCATCTCGAATCCTCTTAAGAATGTATAAAAAAATTCTTTACATTCTGAATGACAGTATTTTTTGCTTGATATAGAAAAATTTGGAGGAATTCTTTCATTTGGATCCAAATACGTGTTTTGGTTTTCGTAATTTTTATAGTCGATTTTTTGGCCATATGTAGCCAATATTTCGTCAAATATCACCAAGTTATTGCCTATTGCCATATTCTCGTGACCCTGACCCGTATTACCCAAAATGAGCCACTAATCAAATTTGATCAAGCATGTGACATACCTCAATCGTCTTCAGGTAATCAAAAACAGTAGAATATAAAATTGAATCAAAACCGTTTAAGCCATTTTTTAGGTAAAATTAGCTTGGCAGCATTCAGCAATGAAGCGAAATGACCCACTAATATAATTTTGTTTAACATGCGACTCAGGCCAATAGTCTTCTCGTGACAAAAAACGTTTTGTTTCAAAATTTAGGTAAAATTGATTGAGTCGTTGTTATATATAATTAGAATGACCCTAGCTCATTAAGACCCAAAATGACCCACTAATCGAATTTTCGCGAGCATGTGTCCAAGACAAATGGTTTTCTCTTGCTCAGAAACAATGTAATACAAAGTATAGTCAAAATGGTGAGTACCATTTTCTATATAAAATTAGCATGACCCATCATGACCAACAAATGACCCTTATAATCGAAATCTCTCGAACGTTGGGCCTAGCTCATTAGTTTTAGCATGCCGAAAAACATTAGATACAAAATTTAGATAAAATCGATTCAGCCGTTTCTTAGATATAGTTAGTTTGACCCTGACCCCTTATGATCCAAAATGACCCATTGATCAAATTTTCTTAAAAATCTGTCATAACCCAATGATTTTCTTGTGCCCGAAAACGATAAAATACAAAATTTAGTCAAATTTGCGCGAGACATTGTCTAGATAAAATTAGAATAACCCAAAAGTGACCCACTGCTCGAAATTTCTCGAACATGTGACATAGCCCAGTGATTTTCTCGTGCCAAAAATATGCTGTATACAAAATTTCGTTAAAATCGATCCACACCCGTTCTTTAGATATAGCTTGACCATGACCCATCATGACCCACAAATGACCCTTATAATCGAAAGCTCTCTAATATGTGACTTAGTCCATTAGTTTTCTCGTTTCTAAAAATTGTTACATACAGAATTTCGTTAAAATTGATCCTGCCGTTCTTTAATTATATATAGCTTGACCCAGACCCTTTATGATCCAAAATGACCCATTAATCGAAATTTTTCGAACATGTAACCTAGTCCAATGATTTTATCGTGCCAAAAAAATGTCGCATACAAAGTTTCGTTAAAATCGATCCACCTGTTCTTTAGATATAGCTTGACCATGACCCATCATGACCCACAAATGACCCTCATAGTCAAAATCTCTCAAACATGTGATTTAGCCCATTAGTTTTCTCATGTCAAAAAACTGTTACATACAAAATTTCGTTATAATCCATCACGCCGTTCTTTAAATATAAATAGCTCGACCCAGACTCTTAATGACCCAAAATGACCCATTAATCGAAATTATTCGAACGTGTAACCTAGTCCAATGATTTTATAGTCCCAAAAAATGTTGCATACAAAATTTCGTTAAAATCGATCCACCTGTTCTTTAGATATAGCTTGACCATGACCCATTATGACCCATCATGATCCACAAATGACCCACATAGTCGAAATCTCTCAAACATGTGATTTAGCCCATTAGTTTTCTCATGTCAAAAAACTGTTACATACAAAATTTCGTTATAATCGATCACGCCGTTCTTTAAATATAAATAGTTTGACCCAGACCCTTAATGACCCAATATGACCCATTAAAATTTTTTCTCGAACATGTAACCTAGGCCAATGTTTTTCTCATGCCCGAAATCCATAGAATGCAATTTTTAGTCAAAATTGCGTCAGAAGATCTCTAGATAAAAATAGCATGACCCACAATGACCCCAAAAATGACCCACTAACCGAATTTTCTCGAACATGTTACCTAACCCAATTCTCTTCTTGTAATCCAAAGCGATACAATATAAAATTTGGTGAAAATCGTTAGAGCCGTTTTTTAGATAAAAATGGCTTGACCCATAATGACCCCATAATGACCCACTAATCGAACTTTTTCGAACATGTGACCCCGCCCAATAGTTTTCTCGTGCCAAAAAACGATTGGATACAAAATTGCCTTAAAATCCATCCAGCCGTTCTCTAGATATAAATAGCTTGATCCTGACCCATTGTGACCCAAAATGACCCAGTAATCGAATTTTCCCGAACATGGGACCTAGCCCAATGGTCTTCTCGTGCCCGAAAATGGTAAAATCCAAATTTTTGCGAAAATCGTTAGAGCCGTTTTTGAGATAAAATTTACCCCCCCCCCCCACACACACACACAATTTTTGCTCGCATTATAGTATAAGATAAGTACTATTATGTCTTCTTCGATCTCTTTAATGTAAATGTAATGGATTCCAATAATTATTGTATTTAAATTTTTAATCGCTATTTAAAATTTAGTACTTCTGTTTTGTTAAAGAGAGATTCGTTGAACTCGTTATAAGTTATTGTGCAGAAAATCCGGCAGATTTAGTATGATAAATTATCAAAATCAAAACAGTCTGTGAATGGGAATAAGAAGAACACACTTATAATTTTTTTCTTATAAATAATAATCATGAAACACTTTTTTACAGTGCACGTTACATTTACAAAAAAATACAGGGCCCGTACAAAAGAAAACTGCCTTCTTAAACAAAACGCTGTTGAAGAAATTAAGTTAAAACTGGTGCAAAGTAATTGAAATGTAAAATTCTCTTAAGACTATACTAAAATGATAAAATATACTAAAATGCGCTAGGTTTTTCGAATGAATTGAGTCTTTCTTTGTCAGGCGCTAAGAAGACGTACTTCTTTGCATCTGAAGAAGAAAGACTCAGTTTTTTTCGAAACACCTACCCATTTGAATGTACTTTATGGTGTTTTAAGAAGTTTTTATCATTTCGAAAAAAGCTGTTGATTTTTCTTTTAATGAGGAATATTATAATGATGAAAAACAAAATAAGGAGTATATTTAAATATTGCTTAAATAACATTAGCAATATTTTGAAGAAATATCATAAAAATGTATACAATGAAAATATAAGTTAAAAATAACATAATATAATGTTAAATTAAATGACAAATGATAACTTTTGCAACTCTTTACAAAATGATGCATATTTTAATAGTCCTTCTGGCAGTGCCGGGAGGAAGAGGTAGCTTTCATATACTTATATATTTATTTATTTATTTTAAATTAAGTTATATTATTCAAAAATACTAAGCTCAAATTAGCAGAACCTGATTATGAGCTTGGTCGAAATCTTAATTCATGTGCACATGCACACTTATATTGATATCGATTAATATATATATACGATAACTCAGCCATTTTTTATGATACAGACGAAACAAAAAATGGAATCTTTGTATCAAGGTCAAATGCATAAAAGAAAAATCTTTTTTCAATTTCTCACTTTCCTGTACCTAATTTTAAATTTTAAAATTTATAAAAAAAATTAAATGACCGCTATTTTGAAATAAGATGGCGGATGGAACAGAGTATCGAACTCGATTCAGGCCTCAGTATATACTATGCACACACCAAGGTACATCCAAATCGATTCATAAATACGCGTGTTATCACGTGACAAAAATCAGATCGTTTCAAAATGTCAGCCATAAAAAAAATTCAAAGTGCTATAACTCAATCATTTTTTAAGATATAGACAAAATAAAAAGTGTTCAAGAATCGTTGTTTTAGGTTCTAACACGTAAAAGAAAAATATTTTTCACCTTTTAGTTTTTTCGAATTTAATTTTAAATTATTTTTTTTAATTTAAAATGGCCGCCATTTTGAAACAAAATAGCGGATGATGCTGGCCAACGAACTCAGTTGAGACATTTGTATGTACTATGTACATACTAAGTTTCATTCAAGTCCGTTCCTAAATACGCGTGTTATCACGTGACAAAAATCAGATCGTTTCAAAATGTCAGCCATAAAAAAAATTCAAAGTGCTATAACTCAATCATTTTTTAAGATATAGACAAAATAAAAAGTGTTCAAGAATCGTTGTTTTAGGTTCTAACACGTAAAAGAAAAATATTTTTCACCTTTTAGTTTTTTCGAATTTAATTTTAAATTATTTTTTTTAATTTAAAATGGCCGCCATTTTGAAACAAAATAGCGGATGATGCTGGCCAACGAACTCAGTTGAGACATTTGTATGTACTATGTACATACTAAGTTTCATTCAAGTCCGTTCCTAAATACGCGTATTATCACGTGACAAAAATCAGATCGTTTCAAATTGTCAGCCATAAGAAAAATTCAATGTGCTATAACTCAATCATTTTTTAAGATATAGACAAAATAAAAAGTGTTCTGGAATCGTTGTTTTAAGTTCTAACACGTAAAAGAAAAATATTTTTCAACTTTTAATTTTTTCGCATTGAACTTTAAATTTTAAATTATTTAAAAAATTTAAAATGGCCGCCATTTTGAAACAACATGGCGGATGATGCTGGCCAACAAACTCGGTTGAGATATTTGTATGTACTATGTACATACTAAATTTCATTCAAATCGGTTCATAAATACGTTAGTTATCGCATGACAAAAATCATATATATATATACATACACACACATATATATATATATATATATATATATATATATATATATATATATATATGTGTGTGTGTGTGTGTCAACATTTGAGCGGAGGGTGGTTTTGGGGTCTGGGGGTCTGGGGTTCATGATCGGTGAAAATATACCAAACTTTTCCGGAAGTGCTTTCCTTTGGACGGCTGCAATAGGTAGCTTTTTACTTTTTGTAATGAAAGCTACCTAAAATTCAATTAGACTAAGTAATCTAAAACATAACTAATAAAATTATCAATATTCAAATATTAATAATTGATACGTCATATTCAAATTTGCTCGAAACTCCCTTCGAAAGCAAAACAGGAATATATTTGAGAAGAAAACCTTGTAATAAACACACTGTATAAAATCCCTGCCATATTCGCTGAACTCATCTGTGTACGAATGTAGGAAATTGGCATAATTAATACAGTTTAAAAGTACATAACTTAGTTAATTTTAGTTTTATATGAATGGGAATGTTAGTATAAGAGGATTTTTTTACTAAATATCATTTACATGAAAAAGGGACCGTATAAAAATTTAAATTTTGTAGCTAAGAAATGTTTTTATTCGTGAAAACGACTTTTAAAATAAATTTTTACCTCATTAACCCCTTATCTGATTATTTTATTTCGATTCAATAAATTGAAAATAACAGACTCACACCACTATTATTTAAATAAAATATTCGTAACATTTAGTTTAAACATTACTGCCTTTAAATGGCGTGAAATTATTTACAAAAAATAGTGGTGTCCAAAAGTTTAAATGATGATATAAGCAAATTCGTCTTGCCCGAACGGTGTACGGACAATTCAATTAAGAGGTTAAAACATTTTTGCAATTCGAAATGTATATCTATGAGTGGAGGTGTAAAATTTGGTTATAGAATATCACCGAGAAATGCAACTTTATATGCTGGGAATTTCTGTGAAGCTCATGTTCACTCCGTTTTGCTGTTCATACTTCCGGCGTGCATATGAATTAAGAAGGTTGGTAAATCAGCACATAATTCATCAATGGGAAATTCTTCACTCTGAATTATATACAAATGATTTTTTTAATATCTAAACTGATAAATTCAAAATTCAAATGACATTTATTGACATTTGCACACTCAAACAATATCTTGTAATCCATTCCATTAGTGGAACCCTGTTAGAACAAACAAACCTTAAGGAGATTTTTTAATTTGAAATATAAACAAATTTTGAAACATTAATTGAAAAATTGTAACGAAAATCGACATTGTGTTTAACATTGCGCACTGTATTGTGAATAAAGCTATTACTGAAAAACAACCTACGAATTTTCTGTAATTATTGGCTGATGGTTTGAAAAGATAAAAAATGGCAATTACGGGTTGAAGAATGCGAGAAATACGACAGATTGCATATGCACTTGCGCACAAAGTACAATCTACATTTCTGCATAAATGACAAAAAATCAGTCTAAAATGGTTTCAAACTGAGAAATTTTACTGAAGTTTCATAGCAGATCAGGAAATCTGTAATTAATAATCTACATTAGGCTCAAAACGTTAAGTTAAAACATGTTTTTTGAAGCTCGCGATAACAATAATAATAAAAACGACAATAATAATAAACTTCATAGTTTATATGATTGATAATAATGAATTTAATAAAAACGTTTGCGAAAATGACAGTTATCACTTTTATTTTATCGGAAAAACAATCAAGTTTTCATACTTAAGTTTGCATACTTTATTGACGACATCCAATCGAAAACCTTAGCAATGCCTAGAAGTCTTCCTCCGATTCGTTAAATTAGCTGTCGGTCGGAAAGAAGGGAAGTGAGTTCATAGGTTGATTCCGTGATACATCTCAATATGGACCTGATGATTCTGTATTTAGAGGACACATCTCATTCCCATCACAAGTTACACCCGTAAAAAGGTTGTTTTTAGCTCTTTAAGGTCCGAAGTAAGAGACACAATACTATATCACAGCTCGCTCTTGTAGACTGCGAGAGAAGAATGTCTCGCTTAATAACGCTATCAAGACATCTTCACGATTCAAGTTTCTATGCAAGGTGATCGGTTATGTATGTCCTGATCAAAGATGATGGAGAAGGGCCCGCTTCGGCTTTAGAGAAAACGTTTCCTGCAGCAATGGGCTTCTGTGCTCTTCGCAGACGAGTCCAGATTCACACTGGAGAAATATTTAGAGTGTCTGCTTCTCTAGAGGGAAGAACGCACACAATTCCTTCAATCCAATTCAGTGGCGTAGCTAGGATGGGTGACACCCGGGGAGGATATAAAGGGTGTCACCCCCATCCAATTCGTCATATTTTTTTCAATCATAACTCTACTTTATTACAACAAATGACCATACCATTCCTTATTTACTTTTTGTCCTCCCTTATTAAAAAAAAAAAAAAAAAAAAAAAAACAGCAGCGACTCTTTACTTAATCCATAGTCTGCATAAGTCAGTATCGTGTCTACATGTAGAAGAAAATTCTTTCTTTTAAAGTTTGTTTTTAAATTAAAGTTTGCTATTTTCGTTTACAGTTTGCTTTTAAAGTTTTCTACTCGTTGGATTGGTTGCTTTTTGTTCCTTGGTTCAAATGCTATTTAGATACACTATTCTCTATAAAATTTCACATTTTTTAATAAAAGAAAATTAACTCTGTTGCATTGTGCTCTAGAAATTTCATTTTATATCAGACTTTTTTCCCAAAATCTTATAAGAATAAATATATTTATTTGAAAATAAAGACTGGATGTCACCCCTTTGAGGGTGACACTCGGGGCGGACCGTCCCCTCCGCCCCCCCGCTTGCTACGCCACTGATCCAATTCTTTAAAACACTCAGATATAGAGGCGGAGTAATCGGGGTTTAGATTGGGATCTCAACAGTGGTCACAGTATCTGTATGCAGTGGTCTGCATGTATACAATGGTAGAAATCTAACTGATGTAAAATATCGGAATGAGATCATTGATACATTTGTTTGCCCATATGCCAATTCATTTAGAAATGAAAGTTGATATTTTAATTCCTTCTCCAATGTACGATTTTGCCGAATTGTGTTTATTGAGGATTTTATAGAGGATTACGGTTTGGAGCGCCTGGAATGGCCAGTCAGCTTTTTATTTTAACCCGATAGCGAACATTTTCGACTATCTTGTCAATCAAGAATATGCTTTAAGTACTCCTTCGTGATCATTAGTTGAGCTGAAACGCGGCTTACTCCGTCTGTGGTCCGCGCTTCCCATATCGGTGTCCGACAACAGAATTGACAACATGCAAATTCGATGTGCCAATTAATTCAAGTCAAGGGTGGACCATTCCTTACTGGAAACTATTTTTATACCGTTTCTATGAAATTTTAGCACATAATACTTCGATGTACTTTTCTCTCCTAAAATGGACTTTTTGAGCAAAAAAACCTTTTCTTTTCTTTTTTTTTTTTTTTTTTTTTTTTTAAATCATTTTTGCGCTAAACTTATACTAATTTCTATTTTGTATTCAGCAAATAAATGTTTAGTACACATTTCCTTGAAATTTAGTGTTTCTACATTCGTTCATTTGCAAATTTGATGCAAAAAAACCAGTTGTATCATAACTTTTGGAGGCCAATGCTTTACTTTTTTTCCCTTGCGTATGTGTATTTATGTTTTATAGAAATACAATGCATTAGTTAATTAAAAAGAAAAATAACACTTTTTGTTAGCATTTTACGACAAAATTAATCTGGGAAAATGAGTCCAGGTATAGCTCATTTGAGTTGTGTTTTTTTTTCTCTCAAATATTTAATAAGGCTCTAAATTTAAGTAAAGCAGCAACAGCAAAAAAGATGTAAAAAAATCGAAACAATTGCAAAAATAAATTCAAAATTTATAAAATTGGCCATATATTTTTTCTAAATTTATATACAGGTTGTCCACTCACACTTTTAAAAATGGATAATTCCGTAATACTTCCTTTCTTTCTAACAAATGACCAGGCCACTACCTTCCGAGTTACCTCAGCTTAACGGGTTAGACACCTGGTATCGGGGCGGTTGCCGCCTAATCGGCACTTAGCAGGAATAAACCCGATATCTTCGCTGCGCACGTCATCACAAGTGCAATTTTTCCTTCTTGTTGAGCATACTTTGTTTTGCCAGTTACTTAACGTTATTTCCTGTTTGTTGTATTACAAATGGCTACTCAAGTTGGTCTCGTAATTTTGAACCTTGATAAATTGAAAAGACCTTCACCGGGCAAGGCACCTGCACAGGTATAATTCACAAGTAACTTGGAACTCTTTACACCCACAACAAATTTTACATGCACCAGGCGCCATTAGCGTCCTTGGTCCAATTTTAGCTGGCAGAGTGGGGATCCACTAAGACAAGTACCTGGGTCGGCTATTTAGTGTTTTGTTGGTAATTTTTGTGGTTTATTGCTCATTGTGTTAACTGTATGTTTTGCTACCGAAAACCTAGTGCTTATCATAACAGACAAAATGGAGTTGGATGTTTTTGAGCCTAAACGATGGTATTGAACTAAGCTGAGAGGGGAGGCAATTTTGAGTGAATTGATAAGATAAGAGAAAGCCCGAAAAGATAAGTTGTACCGCAGAAGGTGAAATTTTGCGCAGAAAAGGAAGGCAAACGAGAGCGTTGCTGAGGGAGATACGATCCCACCTTTCTACCGTACCCCAACGAGAAAAATTGGCTCCACGGTTTCTCCCATTAGAACGGGTTCGGTACTCGTGTGGAAATGGTCCTTTTGCAACTAATAAAGAAGCGAGCTGTCAAAAATAAATAACTAAATAAATAATAAACAGTAAGCTTTGTCATAGACATGTAGTTCAAATTAGAAAAATTATTTAGATGAAATGATATAAAGAAATATTTTAAAAGTAATTTGTGTCAAAAAATATTTCTTTAAAACATGCCATATTTAAATTTTTGTATGTTCCCCAATCCTATAAGTTGTTTTAAGTAAAATTTTATGTTACACTGAAAAGTAAGATAAAAAAAAATCCGTTACTTTACGAACGAAAGTAATCGTCTTATAGCTGTTTACAGTTGGGGTATATTTTTCGAAGCAGAATAGAAATATTCAAAATATTAGAAAAAATATAATTTCGTCAGAAATATTAAAAAAATAGTTGAAAGTAAAATTAAAATTGCAATGGTATGTATGAATTTTTGAATAATTCTAAAATGTTACTGTAAAATAATTAATTTTAGTAAACTTATAAGGGAAAAAACAGATTTTTTATTAAATAAAATAATGAAACAGCCTCGAATCTTCACAAAAATTACACGTTTTAAAGTTTTATTAGATTACATTAACCTTCAAACCATGATTAGGTCAAATTTTAGCTTTTGATAATTGATACTTATGTATTTTGCACCAGTGAATTAAAAATTGACCTACTTTTTTATCATCATGAAAAAATGTATTGAAATTCATAAATTTTAAAGTTAAAAAACTAGCGAAGATTTGATACTATAAAAATAGATAAGATTGTTGTGTTTTAGGTAGATTTCGTATGAAATACTACCTATTGCATTCTCTTCCATCTTGGAATTTCTGAAAACTTTTTGCAGATCTACACCGATCATGACTCCTAGACCCCAAAACTACCATCAGTAAAAAAGTTTATATATATATAGGGTGTTTCTAAATTCATGGCACAAACTTTAAGGGGTGATAGTACACATAAAGACAAACAATATTAAATAGGAAACTAAGGGTCTTAAAGGTCTTCCGAAGGACATAGGCGCCATTAAAGTTTAGGGTCCAAAAATTCAAATGATTATAAAAAACAGAAAAGTTGGTCGATTCGTTTGCGGTTTTCACTAAAACTATTCTTTATGTCAGTATTGTCTTAAAAATAATTTATAAAAATAAATTTCAAAAAATGCCGATAGAGGGCGCTTTAGACTTTCGGGTAACGAACAACTATTTTTTACCGTTATTTTTTGCATCTCATTAAATTTTTTTAGAAGCTTAGAAATAAACTTAAATTTTGAGATGAAAATCTGAATCGTTGGGAGTGGTTAAGCAGCGCAAACTGAACTGTGGGGGTAGGTTCAAATTTCAAATGATTATAAAAAACGGAAAAATTGGTCAATTGATTTGCGATTTTCACTAAAATTATTCTTTGTGTCAGTATTATCGTGAAAATAAATTATAAAGATAAAATTCAAAAAATGCCGGTAGAGGGAGTTTTAGACTTTGGAGTAACGTACAACTATTTTTGCCGTTATTTTTTGCATCTCATAAAAGATTTTAGAAGCTTAGACATTAACGTAAATTTTGAGAGGAAAATCTGAATCATTGGGAGTGGTTAAGTAGTGCAAACTGAACTGTGTTCAATGAGGGTGGGGAGGTTCAAATTTCAAATGAGTATAAAAAACGGAAAAATTGGTCGATTCGTTTACCGTTTTCGCTAATACTATTCTTTATGTCAATATTTCCTTTAAAATAAATTTTAAAGATTAATTTCAAAAAATACCGTTAGAGGGCGCCTTAAACTTTAGAGTAACCAACAACTATTTTTAACCGATATTTTTGTATCTAATTAAATGCTTGAAAAAGCTTAGATTTAAATTTTGAGCTCAAATTCTAAATTGATGGTAGATGTTAAGAAGCGCAAACTGAATTATGTTCAGGATTTAAAATGTTACCCTCCCCATCCCTCGAACACATTTCAATTTTCCGCTACATAATTACTCACAACGATGCAGATTTTGAGCTCAAAATTTAAGTTTGAACTTTTACAAGCATTTAATTAGATACAAAAAATAACGGTTAAAAATAGTTGTTGGTTACTCTAAAGTTTAAGGCGCCCTCTAACGGTATTTTTTGAAATTAATCTTTAAAATTTATTTTTAAGACAATATTGACATGAAGAATAGTTTTAGCGAAAACGGCAAACGAATCGACCAATTTTTCCGTTTTTTATAATCATTTGAAATTTGGACCTCCCCACCCCCATTGAACACAGTTCAGTTTGCGCTACTTAACCACTCCCAACGATTCAGATTTTTATCTCAAAATTTAAATTCATGTCTAAGCTTCTAAAAAATTTTATGAGATACAAAAAATACTGGTAAAAAATAGTAGACGTTACTCCAAAGTCTAAAGCGCCCTCTATCGGCATTTTTTGAATTTTATCTTTATCATTCATTTTCAAGATAATACTGACATAAAGAATAGTTATAGCGAAAATGGCAAACGAATTGACCAATTTTTCTGTTTTTTATAATCATTTGGAATTTGAACCTTCCCCCACAGTCTAGTTAGGGCTGGTTAACCACTCCCAATGACTTAGATTTTGAGCTCAAAACTTAAGTTTATGTCTAAGCTTCTAAAAAAATTAATGAGATGCAAAAAATAACGGTAAAAAATAGTTGCTCGTTACCCGAAAGTCTAAAGCGCCCTCTATCAGCATTTTTGAAATTTATTTTTATAAATTATTTTTGAGACAATACTGACATAAAGAATAGTTTTAGTGAAAACCGCAAACAAATCGACCAACTTTTCTGTTTTTTATAATCATTTGAATTTTTGGACCCTAAACTTCAATGGCGCCTGTCTCCTTCGGAAGACCTTTAAGACCCTTAGTTTCCTATTTAATATTGTTCGTCTTGATGTGTACTAGCACCCTTTAAAGTTTGTACCATGAATTTAGAAACGCCCGGTATATACAGGGTGTTTCGCTACCAGACCGACAAACTTTGAGGGATGATAGTACACATGAAGACAAACATTATTAAATGGGAATCCATGGGGCGCAAACGTCTTCTGTAGGAGCTAGGGGCCATTAAAGTTTAGGGTCCAAAACTTCAAACGATGATAGAACAGGGGAAAAAGGGTTGATTCGTTTGCGGTTTCCACTAAAATCATTCTTTATTTTACGATTTCTTTAGGAAAAAATTTTAAAGGTTACTTTCAAAAATTATCGATAGAGGACGCCTTAGACTTTAGAGTAACGAACAACTACTTTTTACCGTTATTTTCTGCATGGGATTGAAATTTTTCTAAAGTTTAAAATTTAACTGAAATTTTAAGCTCAAAATCGGAAACATTCGGATCGGGTAACTAGCGAAAATTTAACTGTGAACAAAGGGGGATATTTTAAACGCTCATAAACATTGCACAAACGCATCGATTTTATTGTGGTTTGCGTGAAAGTCATTTCCTTGGTAATTATTTTATTCAAAATGACGTACAGCTTTGGTGTCCTCATTTTTTGATAGAGGGCGCTTCCGACACATCTCCGATATTTCAATGGCATTACTCCTGGGTGTTTTACTACCAGACCAACTTACTTTCCGGAAGTGTTAGGGACACAAAGATGACTCGGAATCACATGGGAATGTAATGTTGGAAATGCCTTTTTTGCGAGTTAAGGTTAAAGGAAGGACAGAAGATAGCAACAGAAACAGCTGAGAAAGAGCAACACGTTAATGTGAGAGAAAACACTTTATTTAAAGGTTTTACCACAAAAGGTATTCGAAATTACGACCAGATGTAGTCCGGCAAGTTTAACAGCGACTGTAGATGGCGCTGCGATTTCCTTGCCGTAGATGGCGCTAAACGGTAATACGTTTGAACAGCGATCACTTTGAAGTGATCATTCGCGAACCGGTTCCAAAGATAGCAGAATGAAGTATTTGAAAGATAAAGAACCCGATGGGGCTCCTCCACATTGTACCAATGACGTTTGCCGACACTTAAAAGTAACATCTGGGCAACGCTGGATAGGTCGTGGTATCCTGCCGGATCGTCGGACCTATCATGTATCGACTTCTTCTGCTGGGATCAAATGAAAAGTTGGGTGTATGAGACTCCCGTAACATCAGTAAAAGACCTCGCATCTGGTATTTCTGTAGCTTGCAGAAAGCTATCAGAGATGCCAGGAATCTTTCAAAGCGTGAGGAATTCCATGCGACGCCGCTGTCAAGGATGCCGAACTACTTCTGGTCGTAATTTCGAACATTTAATGTTGTAAAACATTTAAATAAACTGCTTTCTGTCACATTAACGTGCTGCTCTTTCTCTGCTATTTCTGTTGCCTTTTTTTCTCTGCTTCCTTTAACCGTAACTCGCAAAAAAGTCATTTTCAACGTTACATTCCTATGTAATTCCGAATCGTCTTTCCACCCCTAACACTTCCTGGAAGTATGTTGGTCTGGTAGTAAAACACCCTGGAGTAATGCTATTGAAAGGCCGGATATGTGTATATATATATATAGCACCCTCTATCAAAAAATCAGGACACCAAAGCTGTACGTCGTTTTGAATAAAATAATTACCATGGGAATGATCTAGACGCAAACCTCAATAAAATCCATGCGTTTGTCCAATGTTTATAAGCTTTTAAAATATCCCCCTTTGTTCACAGTTAAATTTTCGCTAATTACCCGATCCGAATGTTTCCGATTTTGAACTTAAAATTTAAGTTAAATTCTAAACTTTAGAATAATTTCAATCACATGCAGAAAATAACGGTAAAAAGTAGTTGTTCGTTACTCTAAAGTCTAAAGCGCCCTCTATCGATAATTTTTGAAAGTATCCTTTAATTTTTTTTTTCTAAAGAAACCGTAATATAAAGAATAATTTTAGTGAAAACCGCAAACGAATTGACCCTTTTTTCCGTTTTCTATCATCGTTTGAAGTTTTGGACCCTAAACTTTAATGGCCCCTAGCTCCTACAGAAGACGTTTGCGCCCCATGGTTTCCCATTTAACCCGCGAGTAGTCGCGACTTTTTCCACAACGTCATTAGTCGCGCTCAGTCTTTTCGCCGCTGGCCCCCTGCATACCAAATATGTAAAATAAGAAATATTTTTCACCTAATATATGAAGATAACATTTCAATGAATATATAAATTTGCAGTTTTCTTAAATTATGCATTTTATTCATGCGATATGGAGTAATTCGAAAAAGTAAAAATGAACTGACATTAGTGATTGTTACGTAGACTTTTTCACCAATTTCAACTTTGTTTCTAAAAATGTACCTGAAAGAAAAACAGAGGTGTCCTGTTACTTCACTAAGGTGTTCGAGAAACCTTCAAAGTCAGCTACATGGTAGATCTCCGTTGTATTTGTAATCTGATACAAGTTACGAGCAGATAAGTTATACGGGCGGCGAAAAGACCGACACGCGACTACTGACGGGTTAATAATGTTTGTCTTCATGTGTACTATCATCCCTTAAAGTTTTTCGGTCTGGTAGCGAAACACCCTGTATATATACATACATATATATATATATACATATATATATCGGTGTATATCACTTTCTTCTGGACACGAGAAACTTTTACATAAAATCAAGGGGCATAAATTATCGGTCGAGTTCGTTAATGGGCAAAGTCGGAGCAAGGGGTGGAAAAAGGGAGGGTTATTGTGAAAATCGAAAAAACGTCATAACCTCTTAATTAAAATAGATATCGAATCCGTTTAAAGTTTATATTACTTTTTAAAAATAGTCCAAAAGTTTATGCATGACAGATTTTTGATAAATTTAGAAATGGGCTTAAGGGGCGAAAAAAACAGGGTTTTTGGGAAAAAAAAATTCATAACTTCGTCAATTCTCAAGATATTAAATCCAACTAAATTTTTTATAAATGTTCTCAAAATTATCTAAAACTTTTGTGCTTACAAGTTTTTGATAGAACCAACTTTTACCGATTAATAAATTAAAAACGTAAAGAAAAAAGGGGGAGGGTGAAAAAGAAAAAAAAAATCCATAACTCACTATATTTTTAAGGTATTAAATTTAATTAAAATTAGATTACATCTTCTCAATAATATCTACAACTTTTATATTGACAAGTTTTTCATAGGACTAATTCGTATAGCAAAAATAAATTAAACAAAAATATTAGTTCTCAAATCCAAACTGCTTATATTCTGACTCATTTTTAAATTAATTTTTTATTTTAAACGCATCCAAATAGTAGATCCTCTTATTTGGAAACGGTATAAATTTATGCATTGGTCAGTTTTTTGATAAAGACAGAATATATTTTAAAAAAAGTTGCCAAAAAGGGTATTTTGAACAGAATTTCCCGAAGTCATCATGATTGAAAATTTGAGGAAGTATTCAAATAACAAATTACTTTTTTTTCTGACTCATTTTTAAATCCATTTTCACTCTCAAATGCATCCAATTTACAGATCCTCTTGTTTAGGAGCTATATAATGTGACGCATTCGCCAGTTTTTTGATAAAAATAGAATATATTTTTACAAATGTTGTCAAAGTGGGCATATCGCACAAAATTTTCCGAAGCGATCATGATTAAAGAATGAAGGATGTATTCAAATAACAAATCGGTTACTTTATGACTCATTTTTAAATTCAATTTTACTCTCAAATGCATTCAATTTGTAGTTTTTTTTTTACACTGTAAAATGTGCTGTTTTGGCCGATTTTTTCATAAATTCAGAATATATTACAAAATATGTTTTCAAAAAGGGCATTTGAGCTGAATTTCGCTTAAGACGATTCTGATAAAACAAGTTCTTGCAGAAAAATGAAATTAAAAATTTTTTCATAAGTGGCTAAATGAAGTTATTAAACTAGGTTTATCTCTAATCATACTTTTTTGTTGTTATTGTTGTTGAAATGAGCAGTCTTCGAAATCTACCTCCGCCTATAGGCCAAGCCGACAGGGATTTTTAATTTTGATAATTGATTTTTATGCATTTTTTACGACTGAATCCAAAAAGGACGTTTGCTTTTAATCAGTACGTTAAGATTTTTCGCAAATTGCAAATTTCAAACTTAATAATGAATCTCCTCTGTCACCTCATTGCGGCATTCAGCTGTTTAGGTGTAAGATTCCCAGTATAAGCAAAAAATTGAATAAATTATAGAATTTATTAAAATTTAATTCAATTTAAATGTCTTATATCTATTTTTTAGTATCAGATTTTCGCTCTATTTTAACTTTTGCTTTTATGATATAAAAAACTTTCTAACGTGAAGTTTCAAAATGAAGGTAATTTTTAGTTAAATGCTAAAAAGTATACAAAAATCAGATATAAAAAGTTGCCATATTCTTTATTTTAAAGTATCCGATTTTTAACTTTGGTAATTTATATTACCAATAATTTATTATTTTGAAAAATCCTGAGATGACGAATTCAGTGTTAAAAAACCCCCATAAAAGTTAAAACACACAACCATCGCGGTCTCGTGTTACCTAATATATAACTTTATCTTAAATTTCTTATCAACAATCAACCCCCTTTTTTTGTTATGCTGAAAAATAAGTATAAATGGTAATCACCGAAAATCATAAGATTGTGATCGGATTTACGTTAGTATGTAAAATTTAAGTTTTTAAAAATTCAACTAAAAATTTTTAACTGCAAAAACATACGTACAATCGTTGAAGTTAAATAAAAACGTAGAAAAATAACATAACTTTTAATAAAAGATATTATGAAAAGAGTCAGTCTCAAATCATTTCAAAATAAAACATGCGTTAAAATACAGTTATTTTAGCCAATCTAAAACTGAATAAAAGTTAATTGAAGCGTAAAATGAGTACCTTTTTTTTTCAAACCGAAAATACACATGAAATAAGTTCCTCAATTACTTTAAGCATTTGGCCTATGACCCTTCAAAGCATTCCGAATTCAGTTGTGTTTACATTCAGAAACGTTGGTAAGTCATGTATTTTTAAAGTTTCATAACCCGGTCAGTTTTAGTGTTACATGAACGAAGCTTTCTATGTCTTACTTGTCAGTGTAATTTTGTTAAAATTAGTTATAAGTATGGTAGATAGTATAAAAATTTAAATTTCACATTTTTTAAAGAAATATTTTTATTGACACAAATCGCTTTTAAAATATTTGTTTACCTCATTTAAAATGATTTTATAGTTGGGACCATACGTCTATGACTAACGGTTTAAAAATTAGTCATTGACCACCTTTGAAAGTAAACACTTTAAATAAAAAAGTTTGTTTTTTATGTATGATAAAAAAATCTGTAAATCCATTTTAAATTTCAAACGTGATCGTGACAGATGCAGTTTAAGATCAGCGTTTCTGAGTATTTTAACACTAAAACCGCCGGGTATTTTACTCACGTTTTACAAAATTTGTTTCTCACCATAATTTTCATTCCAAACTATTTAACTTATTTAATTAGTCTGTTTTTGCGCTGCATACATTTAACATATCTTATGAAGAAAATTCTGGTTCGAATCAACTATTATCAATCTGGCAGGGGTCATTTTGACTCCTAATGGGGATTCTAGTGTTAGTCTTCTGCTGTTATCAAAAAGATACTTTTACGTATCTTATGATTGTAATTTTAGAAATTACGCTATGGAACAAACCGTACGATAACCTTACAGCTTAAAACAGATTTTCTTATTATAAAAATGCCTCTCTCAGTCATTTCAAACTTTCTGACCTACTTAACCCATAGAGGAGAAGCGACTCGTATACATGCCGCATAGGTGCTCAGAAACTTTGATTATTCCCACTAAAATGTTACTGTAAATTTCACTTTAATTAAGCTGAATATTTTCCCGATTATATTATTGTGTTGTTCGGAAAGTCCTTTCTGTTTGGGAAAATCAATTCGTACCGGAAAATTCTTTTATTTAATTATTATATATTGTTTCCGATATCTGATAGTTAGATATTAATGGACAAAATTTTCCGGTCCAAATTCATTTTCCCAAACGGAAAGGACTTTCCGAACAACCCAACAGATAAAAAATTCTCTTTTCTAAAACCGTTGATAAGAGATTTAAATTTCCGTAAATCTCTCTCCTCCCGAAGGAACAAGAGTTTTCACAAACTAATTTTAAAAAGCAAAAATTTTTATATTTTGTGTACCAAGAGATATTAAAAAATATTTAAACATTATTTTCTAAGTTTATAATTACCGTAACAGCAAAATAATCGCAACACTTAATAAAGAAATATATTAATCCCTGGCGAATGATTATGAAATAGACATTAGCGTCTCATTTCTATATGTTTCCCTATGGAAGAAGAAAGTTGGTAAAGTTAAATTTTTAATTTGGTTAATACAGAAGTGGAACTATCTGTTGACATAATTGATTATATTTGCACGATTCCATTTAAAAAAAGGAAAAATAAAACTAGCTTAGAAAGTTTAAGATTATATCGGGAATATTATCTGCGAATGTTTTAGAGATTTAATAGAAATTTCAACATAAAATTTAGAAATTACTATATAAGAATTTATTATGTAAGAACTTATTAAAATATTTTATAAAATTAAATTTTTAAAGTCATATTAAACAAAATGGTTTATATAAAAAATAATTTATACTTTTATTTGATTTTTTATATTTTTAAATCACTGCATATTAATCTTAAATCCTTAATTATTATTCTTAATAAAATATTTTATTGCAAACAAACTTTTAGGGATAGGAAATATGCATATTATTACTTCATTTCTGAAAAAACATTTGTAATAAATTACATAATCAACATCGAAGCAAAAGCATTTTACGTTCTTATTTCTGTCAAAAGTGGTTTGAAATCATTTTTAATACAAAGCTTTCGACTCTATCGCTAAGAAGCTACGCAATTCTTCAGTTGTCAATGATTTTTTTCTTAATAATAAATAATTAAAATATTTTTATAACTTAACTGAATTTTTAAAAATAGAAACTTTGTATCTTTTTATTCATACCATTCCTTCCAACTTAAATTAGCAATTTATGAATAATTATTTAAAGGCTCAATGATTTAACAATAATTATTATGTAATTTTAAAATGTAACGATTTTTTAAGAAACTTTATATTTCTTATTTTATTTAATTATTTTACAATTTAAATAAATAATAAAAAATTGCTATATTTTCTCTCTCTTTCTCTCTCTCTCTCTCTCTCTCTCTATATATATATATATATATATATATATACAGTCGAGTCTTTCTACAACGAAACTCCATACATCGAATTTCTCTATATAAAGAATTTTTAGTAGGAACTGTCACCTTGTTTCATGATTACATAAAAAACAGTCTCTATATAGCGAAATATCTATCTCCATATAACGAATTTTTTCAGAAAACGTTGTTTATTCATTCAATTTTAAAAAAGCTTCGAAATCACAAAAAATCAATTTTCCATCAGTTATTCCTGACTTACCGTTCAAAGCACAGTTTTTTAATATCTCTTCTCTACTTTGAATCTCCTTGTTCTTTAAATCCAACAAATTAAACCCCTTTCAATGCCAAACGCTTTCCAACACCCTTCACGGAACAGTGTCAAGTGCATTATTACACACTAGCTGACCCGCCCGGCTTTGCCCGGGTCCGTAATAATAATGTTACACGAACTTGAAATTTCAATGACTTTATCTTTAGCTCGAAATATGTGTAAATACACTGTTAAAAGTTTGACCCTTTTGCTACATCGTCACTCCACCGCTTTTATAGAAAATGATTACTTCAGCCTATTTTGGAGCATTCTCATATGTCAAAAGAGAGATATTCTATAAAAGCGGGGGAGTGATGATGCAGCAAAAGGGTCAAATTTTTTACAGTGTAAATTATATTAAATACGTGCCCCTTGACTGTGTCAAAAATCGGTTTAAAAAACTAATATTTAGCTGGAAAAATACCCAAAAAGACTGCAATGGGAAACGCAGGAGGGAATATGTGTCCAACGATTGTGTGACTTTCGTGTTAAAGTGTTGATATTTATCATTAAATGTACTGTTAAGTGATTTAACTAAATACTTTTTTCACATAGATATCCCAAGTGAAATATTTTGAATTTCAAACTAATTATATCACTCTTAAATCCGACTATACCGTGAATGAAATCGATAGTCGATGATTAGCTAGAAGGTTAGTATATAGTATTATAATTTCTGAGCCATTTTACAAAAGTAGGTGTATATTTTATAGCAAATATGCGTAATGTTCATTCTGTGAACAAAATCCTAACCTTAACCTAATTGTATTGTAATCATAACTTGTCTGTAACCAAGCTGTATCTTAACAGTAACCTAACTGTAACCTAACTGTAACCTAATATACCATAAATGTAATCTGGTCGTCACCTTATCATAACCTACCCATAATCTAATCATAACCTAACCGTAACTTAACCTTAACGTAACTGTACCTTAACCTATGACCTAACTGTAACCTAACCGGAAATTAAATATAACATAAGGCTCACCGGAACGTAATTGCAACCTAACTGTTACCTAACCGTAGCCAAGTTCTAATTTAACACTAACTAAAAACGAAATATCTTAACCATCACGCGCTACAAAGTACTTAGTTTCACTTTCCACCGCTGCCCCACCAGTGGCCGCGAGGTTCTGACCTCCAAACTGGTAGACGGTAGGTGCTGGGTTCGAACCCAATCGTGACCGTCGGCCTAACCGTTCGAAGTTTTCCGTGGTTTTCTTCGAACCTTGCGTAAATAACGGGTTAGGTTCCCTTAGAAAGACCCCCCACGGAGGGCAACCTACCCCATAGGGCCTATATCCCATAGCGTAGATAATCGGCAGACAAAAATACACCATTACACCATACACACTTTCCACCGCTACGGAGCGCATTATGTTTTGTAGAACATCCGAATTTTAGGTTCGCAATGGATTCATGTCCAAGGAAATTATTTTGTCTTCTTTGGATACGGTTATGGTTGTTTGGAATATTTTTGTTCAATTTAGATTCGGTTTAATTCAGATTTCGTGGGGTTTTTTTTCCTTCAAATGGGATTATTAGGTTCGGGTCGGATTGTACTTCAATGGAAATTATTTTACCTTGTTCCAATGAGGTTATACTTCACTGAAATATTTTTGTCAGGTTCAGATTAGGTTTGGTTCAAATTTCGGGATTTTTTTTACAATTTTTTTGGTTCAGATTGCGTTCATGTCCATGGAAATTATATTGTCTTTTTCGTATCTGGTTATAGTTATTTGGAAAATTTTCGTCGGATTCAGATTCGGTTCTATTCAGATTTCAGATATTTTTTCAAATTGATTTTTAAGATTCTGGTCAGGTTCATGTCCAGGGAAATTATTTTGCCTTGCTCGGATCCGGTTTTAGGTCTTTGGAATATTTTCTTCAGGTTCAGATGTCGTTCAATTCAGATTTCGTTTTTTTAATGGAATTTTTAGGTTCAGGTTGGGTTGCGCATCAACGGAAATTATTCTGTATTGTTCAAATAAAGATATGCTTCTCTGGAATATTTTTGTCAGATTCAGGTTTAGTTCAGTTTTTTAGGTTCGGATTGGGTTCATGTTCATGGAAATTTTTTGTCTTGTTCGGATTCGGGTATGGTTCTGTGGAATATTTTTGTCAGGTTCATATTTGGTTCGATTCAAATTTCAGGTTTTTTTCAAATGGAATTTTAGGTTCGGATCGGGCTCATGTCCATGGAAATTATTTTCTCTTATTCGAATCCGGTTATGGTTCTTTCGAATATTTTGATCGGATTCAGATGTAGTTTGCATAAAATTTCAGGTTTTTTTTTCAAATGGAATTTTTTAGGTTCGAGTCAGGTTTATGTTCACGGAAAGTATTTTGTCTTGCTCTTATCGGGTTATAGTTCTTTGGAATATTTTTATCGATTTCATGTTTCGTTCTGGTCATTTTTCGGGTTTTTTCAAAGAAAATTTTTAGTTTCGGGTCGGGTTGCATATACACGAACATTATTTTTCCTTAATCGGATTGGGGTATGCTTCATTTGAATATTTTTGTGGGATTCAGATTTGATTCGGGTCAGATTTCAAATCCATATTTTTTTTTTTTTTTTTTTTTTTCCAAACGGAATTTTTAAGTTCGGGTCGGGTTTGAGCTCATGGAATTTTTGTCTTGCTTGCATCTCTTTTTTTCTGGTTGGGATCGGGTTATGTATTAATACGCCTAAAACATTATGTTTTGTTACTATTCTTTTAGTGACTATTTTTGATATATAATTTACTTTGCTATTTGATAATTTATTATTGTATATGAAACGTCTGCCGATTCGAACAATTTTACGTCAAACAGCCATTTCAATTTTATTTTAAAAACAAATTAAAATCATAATAAAATTTTAACTTAAATAAAATGCATTGAAATTTAATCAGTGACTTAAAAAAACTGCTAAAAAAGCTTCGTATATACCTATATAATATATTTACTGCAACACGTGCTTTGACACGCCTATCAACTGAAACAGGTTTAAATCCGTACTTTTTTTGGTTTTGTTTTTTAAAAAGAACTAATATATCACTTCACCAGTAAAAATTTATTAATTATTTTATCATATGTGTTTTAAATATCAATATAGAAAATTATTTAAACTTTTTGCTTGAAACTATTCGCGTTTGTAATGACCGAAAGATGGCGTTGTAATAGACCTGATAATCGTTTGTTTACGTTTGTTTGTTTACGTTCCATGCTGTAGCACTGTAGCATAGAACCAGTTTAAAGAGCTAGTTAAAGTGCAGTTTTTTATCTTTTTTATTTAATTATGGGAGATAAATTACAAATATCGACAATTTTAGAATTTGTAGATGCTGGAAAATCTAGTAATTGCTTTAGAGAAGCTGAAGCAATTATTGATGCAAAGAGAATAATAATGTGCGGCATTAAAGAATGTAAAGGAGATGAAATAGAGATTGTAGGCTCGTGTTTACAAACAAGCCAAACAAAAGCAAATCCCCATTTCATTTCAGGTTTGCTAGTTAAGGAGAACAAAAAATTGAAAATAAAAAAAAATTTCTTGCTCTTGCAAAGCTGGGTCAAGCGAATCATGCAAGCATTGTGTTGCGGTCATGTTATTTTGCCATGAGTAAGTCAAATGTACTTTTTTATATTATAGATCTAAACTTTGTGTATAAAATTTTGATTTTTGATAATTTTAATACAAAGAACCCAACGTTGCATTCGTTATAGAACTGTTTATTTATTTATTAAAAACTGTTTTTTTATTTATCGGCCTTTTAAACACTGATTTCAGCGGAAGATGCTCATGGTATCAGTTCTATTTCTTTTAGTTCGACTTTGTCCTCGAGAGGGCGTCTATTTCATTTCAAACGCGAATAACATTCTTTTGTTAATATCTTAAAATCGTCTGCAGTCAGAAATCTATATTTTAGAATAATATTTATTACTTAAGTTTTCATACATGATTTTAAAAGAATGTTTTCATCATTATACTTTAAATATTTATTTACATGCAATTATTAAGTCAAACATTTTTCATCTACGTTATAAAGTATTTAAAATTACATTAATGAAGGAAACTTTTAGTTATACAATTTTTAGTTCGTATCAAATGTTTTCAATATCTTATTTAATTTTAATTTGATATTTAATTATTGCAAATTTTCCAATTTCCTTCATTTTAAAAGCGGACATTTACTTTAATAAATATTAATAGAACAAAGACCATTTTAAAAATTCGCTATTTCTTCTTAAAATATGCTTCAATTGTAATTCGTTTCTTTCAATTCGTCTTATAATACAAAATCCCTTCCACGTCCTTTTGTTTGGCACATTAAAATTTGAGCGATATATGGTTTCATATTGCAAACCTTTTTTGAGGCTTACTTCACCTCCACTTATCTCATTCCTCCATGGGTTTCTTTAATTCTGTCTCACCTTTCTTAAAACTTTTACACAACCAACCAACCGTAAACAAACGAAAGAGAAAAAAAATGGGAAAAAGATGATTTTTTATGAGAGTGACCTCTCGATTTTAATTAATTACTCAGTTAATAATTGGAATTTCGAAATTTTGAAGCTCAGGTGCATCAGGAGAGATTTGGGGCTACTCTCAAAAAAATTTTGAACTTTGTACACGCTGTAGATTTTGCTAGCCATCGCAGACACACACACACAGACACAGCGTTTTGTTCTTTTATTAATATAGATACTAGAGCAGGATAATGGGGCAGTTGAAGTCATTGTTGATTTCAGAGGATGATCCGGAGGGATATTCACCCAGGAGTAATGATATGCTCACCGGAAGAATTGAGATGTTTTATATTCAACGGTAAAAAAATACAATTCTCCTCATTCACCTGGAGAAAAGTATCTGAGTTTTAACACTGACTGAAGTTTAAGTGAATGAGATCGAAGATCATTGAAAAGGTTAAATTACAAAAAAAATCTCTTTTATTCAAACACAATTCAAATTGCTCGTGATATTGGTGGCCAGAAAGTCCCGAGATCCACTGGCATATCACGTGACTGGATGCGTACCATAAAAAAGTGGGAATGAAGAAAGCGCAAGCACGCTAGCGGCCTAATTAAGGAAGTCACAAGTGCAGACCGCCGTCACCATATAGAACACGTTTTCATTTATCCAATTTACTGCGTCTACAAAAAATGCCTAATAGGAAGTGCATAATTCTTTTTGATAAAGTGAAGATTTTGACAGAAATCGATAACGGATTGAAAACAAAATGTGGGATTCCGACAAACATTCTGTCAACAATCATAAAAAATAAAGAGTCAATCACCAAGCAGAATTCTAATCTCGGTTCAACACGAAAAAGAAAGAGTGTAACGGTTGGGTGCTCGTGCTGGGAGTTAAATGCAGACATACTCAGGAATTAACCCGTCAGTAGTCGCGTGTCGGTCTTTTCGCCGCCCGTATAACTTATCTTCTCCTAACTTCTATCAGATTACAAATGCAACGGAGATCTACCATGTAGCTGACTTTGAAGGTTTCTCGAACACCTTAGTGAAGTAACAGGACACCTCTGTTTTTCTTTCAGGTACATTTTTAGAAACAAAGTTAAAATTGGCGAAAAAGTCTACGTGACAACCACTAATGTCAGTTCATTTTTACTTTTTCTAATTATTCCATATCTCATGAATAAAATGCATAATTTAAGAAAACTGCAAATTTATCTTCATATATTAGGTGAAAAATATTTCTTATTTTACATATTTGGTATGCGGGATGCCAGCGGCGAAAAGACCGCGCGCGACTAATGACGTTGTGGAAAAAGTCGCGACTACTCGCGGGTTAAGATAAAAAACACAGTTTGTTAAAAACTATAAGGGCTCAAGGACAGTGGAGCAGTTCTTAATTTTCACAACTGAGAATACTACTAAAAGATTAAACTCATACTCACAGATCCGGAACTAGCTCAATCGGGGCAACTCTGCTTACTTCTCAGCTATCCTGCGGCTAAAATGCTAGATAAAATCTAATTAGACAGCCCGTGGCTGTATGTATCTCTTTATTTAACTTGATATAATCAACACAATTACTATTAAACCCTTACCACTGGCCAACTTTTCTAGTTGAATTTCTCAAACTCCTTATCAATTCACTGGAGGCTCGATGCTACTTGTTACTAATCCCTCTGGATCAATCAACGCCGCTAGACACACTCTGCTAAACACCAGCGGGAAATCGCCGCTAGAAACACACTTCGCTGACTAATATCACTGGACACACTCTCTGCTGGCTACTGCCAGAGACTCTCTGCTGGCTATCGCCAGGGACACTCCTGGCTGGCTAATGTTGCCAGAGACACTCCACACACACTCAAACTTCACACTCACACTCACACTCCAATTAGTATAAGAGATAGAAACGCGTGTCAAGGACGTCTTGACCGCAAAACACGTGCACGCCTGACTCGCGGCGCGTGTACAAAATAACCCAAATTACTATCTATACCTTCTGAAAATTAAACACACTTTAACATACATTTTATAACACATGAAGAGTATAACAATATAATAACATTTTAACAACTAACATAACAATTTAACAATTGATCCAGAATGTTTTAAAAGCAGTTAAGACCAAAATTTCACACATACATAAAACTAACAATTTTGCAAAAAAATTTTGAACAATTAAGCGCTAATCGTGAATCCGTCAAAAAATTCCAAAAATGGCCAAAAATACAAAACAGTCTATCTGCTTTTTATTCCTTCACATTGCTAGCACATATATGCACTCTAATAGAAATTTAATAAAGAACATTATCACCCAATCATAGAGATGATTCGCTGCTAGCCGGCTTCATACTACAGGATGGCTTTCTCCTCTTGTCCCAAAAACCTTGCACGAAGGATCTTTCGTCATCAGAACTATACGGTGACGCCACAGTTGACTGTCGTGCCTGCAGCCTGGTCCTGAATGGATGCCGTGGGATACTTGTAGTTTCCACTCGACGACTCCGCTCTGATCTGTTCGCTGGGGTCACTCCATGGCGAGATTCACACTGCTGATGCCGGTACTCTGAATGTTGTCTCCTCTTTCTAGACGCACCCGAAGTTACTGAAGATCCTAGGCCACGTTTTTTTCTGGATCTATGCTGTCTCTTATTGGGCAAAAAATCAGATTTTAAAGTTCTTTTAACAGTTTGACGAGTGTCCATATGAAGTTTTTTTCGAGGATTAATTACTGAAGATGTTGAACTATTTGCTAACTTGTGTTTTTGAGGTTACTGTCTAATAAGTGGAGGAACGGGACAGTTTATAATCTTTTGCCTTTTATGGCACCCTGAGTCCGATGTATTTGACACTGCTCTTTTATTTTTATTATCATACTTTGCTATCGGTTTGATAGACTTTCTACTTTCAATAACAGTTTTTGGAGCTGTTTGACCAAATTCTCTTTTTGCATACTGATGAAAAGAATTAGATGAAGAAGTGCTGGACTCGGGACACTCATTGGATCGGGAATATTGGGAAATACCGCCCTACACATGACAACCTTCACTACCATTTTCTCTAAGCTTATAAACTCTAACCTGATCCAGATTAACCATCATTCTTTCCCCATTGACATTAACAATCAAATTATTATTCCGAACTTCCAAAACCTCAAACGGACCTACAAACTTTGGACCAAACTTAGCTACTCTCTTTTGACGACTTGAACTTAACCAATGCTTTTCTATTAACACAAAATCTCCAATTTCCACTTCTAACTCCCTACTACGCATATGATAATACTGAGCTTTCTTTTCTTGCGCTTTTCCCATTTGAACTTTAGCCTCCTTAACCAACCTCTCAATATCCTGGCACATAAACTGACTTTCCGCATCCGACACCATGACTAGCCTTTGAATTGGAGTAATGACTTTTCTACCCAAAAACAATTCAGCCGGCGTTTTCCCCGTCGACTCGTGAACTGCTGTACGAAGTGCGTACGCAAAATGCTGAAGAAACTTGTCCCAATTTGCATGATGAGAACAACCATAAGAAGAAATCATTTGAATTAATGTACGATTTACACGTTCAGCCATATTACACTGAGGACGATACGGAACAGTAAAAGAATGATCGATCACCACCTTCTCACACAGAGCCTTAAATATATCAGAAATAAAACAAGGGCCATGATCGCTAACTACCCTAATTGGTGCACCATATTTAGAAATATAATTATCGAAAAATGCATCGGCAACTGCAGGTGCAGAAGTCTTCCTGAGGGTGACTAACTCTACCCATTTACTAAAATAATCAACTATAACTTGTACAAATCTATATCTTTCAGGATTAGACAATGGATAAGGACCGATTAAATCTACACCTACACATTCGTTAGGAAAATTTACTTTAATAGGAAATAATTTGCGAGCTGGACTTACATTTTTATAATTATAACGTTGGCATGTGCTACAGCTGGAGACATAAGCGCGCACTGCTTCCCGCATTTTAGGGAAGTAGCAGGATTCACAAATTCGAGCATAAGTTTTCCTGATTCCTAAGTGACCTGCTAATGGATTATCATGAAATTCTTTCAAGATGTCCTTACGAAGACTAGCCGGAATAAAAACTTTTAATTCACCACGTGAATTTACAATTTTAGAATAAAAAAGAAGACCATCGATAATCTTAAAAGATTGGGACCATTTCTCAAACATAGGCACATCTGCACTCGGGACATCATCAGGATTTTCCAAATAACGATACAAACTACCAAACTCTTCATCTTGTTTCTGCTCCCTTATTAACTGCTCTCGTGACCTTAACACCAACGAAGACAATGCACAACACTTAATTTCTTCCGTGACCTCTGAACCATCATGCGGGTTTCGAGACAAAGCGTCCGCTACCGCATTTTCCTTGCCAGCTATATGTTCTATAATCACATTATACTCTGCCAACTTCAAACACCATCTGACCATACGAGACGACAAAGCCTTTCCGTTAGTTAACTTTGTCAAAGCTGAATGATCCGTACTGACCTTAACAGGTATATTAGTGAAAAAACAACGAAATTTATTCAAAGCCCAAATTACTGCAAGAACCTCCCTTTCCGTAATCGAATAATTCCTTTCCGCTGTATTTAAAATTCTCGATGCAAACGCTATATGTCGACCTTTCTGTGCTAACATAGCTCCAACCCCCACTGCACTCGCATCGCAATACACTTCAAACTGAGACGAATAATCGGGGTGAGCCAAAACAGGAGGGGAAACTACTGCCTCTTTTAATAATTCAAACGACCTCTGAGCCGCTGATGACCATACAAACTTCACCCTTTTCCTTTTTAAATTATACAATGGTTCACATAACTCTGAAAAACGTGGAATGAACTTGGCGAACCAAGCCACCATCCCTAAATATGTCGCCACTTCCTTACTATTTTTGGGGGAATTCATTGACGTAATTGCCTCAATTTTCTCATTATCTATATTAATACCTTCATGCGTAATTTTAACTCCTAAATACTTTATCTCTTTTCTCAAAAATTTACATTTTTCCAACTTAAATGTTAACCCAGCATCTCTTAACAACGTAAACACTTCCCTCATTAATCTCAAATGCTCTTCAAAAGTAGCTGCCATTATAATTATATCGTCCAGGTAGACCAGGACACCCTTACCAAGCAAAGGTTTAAGGATATTATTCATGGCCTTTCGGAACGTTGCCAGTGCCCCCGATAATCCAAAACTCATTCTCTTAAAAGCGAAACAACCGTCCCGAGTAATAAACGCAGTTTTAGGTATGTCCTCAGGCTTCATTGCAATCTGAAAATAACCTGACGTAAGATCTAACGTTGACATATAATTCGTACTCGTTATATTAGCCAAAATGTCATCAATTACTGGAATAGGATACTGAGGGTATTGCGTTATCGCATTTAACTTTCTATAATCTACTGCAAATCTATATGCCTCTGGATTATCTAAACTTTTCCCATTATTTTTACAACATAACACTACTGGCGATGCAAAAGGAGACTCAATTGGCATTATAATATCGTCCGCTAGCATTTTCTGAATATGATAATCAATTATACCTTGTTTAACCTTGTCATAGCGATATGGTTTACTAGCTACAGGTGCTTTCAAACCAGTATCAATCTCATTCCACGCAACATGCGTTAAACCCGGTTTATCAGAAAAAACCTCTCCAAACTCATTCAAAAACTTATTAAATTCCTCCTTCTCGATTTCACTTAACCCCGACTCTCCCAAACCAACTGACACTGAAACAGGCTCTTTCTTACTCACATTCTCATCATTATTCACGATCAACGACTTTTTAAAGAAATCCAAAATAATTCCTCTATCCTTCATATAATCCACACCAACTATACAATGCACTGTTAATCCATCTAACACACAAACCTCCCAACACGTCTTAACCGAACGAATTTCAAATTCCAACTCTACTGAACCTTTATTATCACAAGCTACTCCCTGTGCCGACTGAACCACCAGACTTGACATCTTCAACTTCTTATACGAAAAATATTTCTGATAACATTTATAAGAAATGAACGACTTATCTGCCCCTGTATCGAAGACACTCTTAACGACAATACCATCCAACACAATTAACACTTCAGGTAACTCAACCGGATTAATAGTAACTTTATTCAAATTCACAGAAGGCTTTTCCGATTTAACCTGTGACGGCATACCTTCCAAAATACAGTCACCTACCAGTTTAACTGACCCGACCTCTTAACACATCTCCTTTGCATTGATCTACCTTCAAAATTCTCATCCGAAGTTAATCCCCTTACTTGCGAAGAAACATTCTTGTCCCGTACTCTTCCTCTCCGATCATAACCACTATTTTGTCTATTTCCATACATATATCTATCACCACTTCTAAAATTATTAGCACCACCACAATTCCTATTACCATTACCGTATTATTCCACATATTACGACCAAATCCATCATTTCTATTAAGCAAATTATTATCCGGAAATCGCTGTCCCCCTCTCGAATTCATTACCCCCTCATTTCTCAAATTACTATCCGTGACAGGTCTCTGTCGAGGGCTATGCGAATCCCATTGATCCGAGCTATGCCGAGTCTCACACTTCGATAATATTTGGTGCATTTCTGAAAAATTCTTCGGTGCTCTAATCTCAATATAGTCCTGTATATTCGGATTAAAAAGAGAAGAACAATGTCCAACAATTCCTCAAATGTGATGTCTAAATCCAATTTATTTTTCAGTTCAAGCTTACGTAGGTAAAACTTTGATGCTGATTCATAAATATTCTGCTTATTGCAATAGAATTCTTTTCTTAAAATACTTTTATCTTTAACGGGAGGAAATGCCTTCTTTAACTCAATCACAGTCTGCTCAAATCTTTTAGCTTCATCATTAATCAAAAATTTTTCTATATTCTCTAACCACAAAAGTGTTTTGCCCTTCAATGAGCACTTAAGCACTACGTATCTATTTTTCTCAGGTATTATTGAACAAAATATAATCATCTAGTTTGACTAAAAATTCATTAATGTCACCTTCACCGGTAAAATAAACACGTGGCACAATCTCACAATGTCCGACATTTCGTTGGGCACCATTTGTAACGGTTGGGTGCTCGTGCTGGGAGTTAAATGCAGACATACTCAGGAATTAAGATAAAAAACACAGTTCATTAAAAACTATAAGGGCTCAAGGACAGTGGAGCAGTTCTTAATTTTCACAACTGAGAATACTACTAAAAGATTAAACTCATACTCAAAGCTCCGGAACTAGCTCAATCGGGGCAACTCTGCTTACTTCTCAGCTATCCTGCGGCTAAACTGCTAGATAAAATCTAATTAGACAGCCCGTGGCTGTATGTATCTCTTTATTTAACTTGAGATAATCAACACAATTACTGTTAAACCCTTACCACTGGCCAACTTCTCTAGTTGAATTTCTCAAACTCCTTTCTTTCTTTCTAACCGATGACTAGGCCCCCTACCTGCCGAGTTAATAATCTCAGCTTAACGGGTTATATGCCTGGTATCGGTCGCGGCAATAAATGATGTACTGCACATGGCAACCGCAAGATGGTCTCGTAATTTAGAGCCTTGATCAGATGACGAGACCTTCACCTGGAAAGGCACCTCCAGAGGTATAATTCATAGGTAACTTGGAGGACTTTGCACCCACGAAAGATTTTACATGCACCATGTGACATTAGCGTACATGATGGAATTTTAGCTGGCAGAGTGAGGGCGATCGATTCAGACAAGTGGCGAGGTCGGCTGATTGTGGCTAACAGTTGCTGGACTGACTAGTTTATTGCCTTTGTGAAAGTACTGAGTTTGGCACCGCACATCACTCCCACTCGCCGTGCTAGGTGAAATGGGGCTGGTGCTAAAATTTTTTGAGCTGAAACGGTGGCATGTCCTTAGCAGACAACAGGGGGGACAATTTTGAGGGAGATTTAGAAAAATAAATAACCAAAACTAAAATGGCCGAAATGCTAAGTAGTGCCAGAGAAGTGAGAATTTTCGGGCCGAAATGCAAGGCAGTCGAATTGCTGCTGGAGGTGACGAGATCCCGCCTTTCTACCCTAAAAAAAGAAAAAAATGCTTCATGGGCTGTCCCATTGGAGCGGGTTCGGTAGCTCGTGCGGACAGAGTCCAAATGCACCTAATAAAGAGGCGTACTGTCACTAGAAAAAAAACAAGGGAAAAAAAGACCCGAACACGTTTCGGACCGCACAGAACTTGAGTCCCTTGAGTCTTTGCGTCGATGAGGTCAACGTGTGCGGTTCGGGTTAGGTGGGCTGGTAGGTTGCTTCCCATTGCTCATTGGACCGCACAGGGTCCCTTGGGCCCCTGCGTTAATGAGGTGAACTTGAAAGCCTGAAAGGCGTTAGTCCACTAGGGAGGGGGTACCAGAACGGTGTCGGACCGAGCAGAGTCCCTCGAGTCTCTGCGTCTATGAGGTCAACCTGTACGGTTCTGGTGCAGTGGACATGATTGGTGCTCCCGAATCTCTTCGTACCGCACAGGGTCCCTTAAGTCCCTGTGTCGAATAGGTCAACTTGAAAATTTCGGGACCCAGGTCCAAGGGGAGGGAATCCTGGAAGGTAAATGGGTTAGTAACAATACTATTGTTTACTGCACTGCTTACCTGAGAAACCTGTTAACGTTAAGCTTTTTAAGTTGTAACTGCTGTCTATTTGGCTTTTATGGAGGTGAGGATTAGATAGTTGACTTTTTGGCTGTTGATAGGTGGGGGAATGGCTGAGCTTGTGGCTAGAGTGGCTAAGCTAGTATTACACTAAGTATCACTCCTGCCACACGCTGCCATCAGTTTGGATAATCTTTGTACTAACCTTAAATTAACCAGTGAGTTTACTTAACCCAAGCACTCCCCGTGAATTCCCTTTTGATTTTTTTTAATATATATCTTATGTTGATTAGATCTGGACGGACAAGCAGTTAGGCGGGGGCGGATGAAGCTTTTTGATTTGTCATAATGTGCAGCTTGCAGATCCGAGATGTCATTAGACGTGCTTGCAATGGTATTATTGCGGGGCTGCTGTTTCGGGCCGTGGATACTGCTGTTACTGCACGACTACCGCTTACTGCTGAGATCATAAGATATATCATTATTTTAACATTTTATGATTTTTTTTTGTTGACCGTATGTTTTTAGACCTAGGCCATTTTTCCTTTAATAACATATAGGACGGACAAGCAGTGCCGGAGGCGGGTGAAGCTTTTTACTATGTCATGGTGTGTGACTTGCAGATCCGTGATGTCTTGCGACGTGCATGCAGGAAGTTCCTGCGGGGCACCTGTTTCGGGCCTTGGATACTGCTGATATCGCACGACTACCGCACACTGCTGGGACATAAGACAAAATACACTATTTTATATATTTTTTTGGCGATAAGAATCCTAGGCCATTTTTTTTACATTTAATAACATATAACATAAAAATGCGTTCGGGTACATGAAGGATTAGTGGCTGTAGTAGAGGATTGAGTTTTTTTATTTTTGTAAGTGTGGTCATTTGTCTATGTGTTCTGATGTATGAGTGACGTGATGTTGTCGCAGTTGTCTTGGAGCCACCTTATTATGATTTTTGCCTTTCTCTGTACGTGTTTGTTTTTTGCTAATTGTTTATGTCATAATTTTTCGTTTTCTGTTGTTATGTTTGCTAGGTGATCTGCTTGTGTGAGTGGGCAGTGTAGCAGGTAGTGTTTGGGCGTACCTTCCGAACCGCATTCACAGTCCGGTGTGTGCGCCTTCTTGAATCTGTGGAGGTATTCTGGGAATGCTCCATGAGTTGTGAGAGTAGCTAGTCGCTGACTAATCTATTTTTGTCAACTTTTGGAAAGTACTGGTAAGTTTCCCTGCCTGTGTCCCCATAGTCCCATTCGAACTGCCACTGTTCAGTTGTTAAGTCTTTTAGTGTTCTTTTTAGTTTTGAAATAGGTTTTTTAGGTAGTATGCACGTTCATTGTTCTGGTTCAGTGCTGCGTGTTTGGCTAACATATCGGCCTCTTCGTTTCCTTGGATGCCGACATGCGCCTTGACCCAGCTGATTTTAAAATTGTTTCTTGAATCTCTGATTAGGTTGTGTATTTTGTTGACTGTGTTACTGGTGTTGAATGGTTTGCTTAATGAATCTATTTGCTGATTGTCAGTCCGACCTAATGCTATATGGCTCACACAATGAATTGCTCCATTCCACTGCTTTATGTATAGCCAGTAGTTCGGCTTGGATGACGCTGTTAAAACTTCTTAGAGGCACTGACCAAGTCTTTATTTTTTTATTATTTTTGAAAGCTACTAACGCCAAGCCTGTAGCACCTGATTCCAATTTTGAGCCGTCTGTATATATGCATGTGTCTTTTGGGTTGTGACCTATACGTGGTTCAATTGTTTCTGCCGGGTGGTTTTGCCATATGTTTACTTTCTGAGTGTATTCTCTGTGAAAGATGATTTTGTTGTGTATTGTTGCATTCTTCCTTAATCTTGAGACTGTGCCGTATGCCGCTTTATAGTTTACTTTAAGGTGAATTGGAATCAGGCCAGCAAGTACCAATAGGGCTGAGTTTGAGGCCGTTCTATAGGCTCTGACGATGGCCAGTGCGAGGTGTCTTTGGCAGCTCGAGAGGATTTCTTTATACCTCTTCGTAAGGCTGTGCCCCCAAATCGGGGCCGCGTAGGTTAGCGTCTTCTCAACTACTGTGTTGTACCAAATTTTCAATATGTTAGGTTTAAGACCCCATCCTTTAGCTGTCATGTATGCTAGGTTTTTGAAGTTTTTTCTAACCTTGTCGGCTTGTGTTTGACAGTGTGGTTCCCAGTTTAGGTTTTTATGGAGTATGACCCCTAGGTATTTAATTTGTTCCTTGACATGTAGTTCCTGACCATTTAATGCTATTCCCTCTATGCTGTTTGGGTTTGCTGTTGGAAGGTTCCATGAGTGGCCCCTGTTTAGATATAGTAATTCAGTTTTTTCTTTGTATAATGTTAAGTTGTTTTCCTCTATCCAGTCGTTAAATTCTTTTAATATTCTGTTTGCTAGTTTTTTTAGTTTGTCAAACTCCTTATCAATTCACTGGAGGCTCGGTGCTACTTGATACTACTCTCTCTGGATTAATCAATGCCGCTAGACACACTCTGCTAAACACTAGCGGGAAATCGCCGCTAGAAACACACTTCGCTGACTAATATCACTGGACACACTCTCTGCTGGCTACTGCCAGAGACACTCTGCTGGCTATCGCCAGAGACACTCCTGGCTGGCTAATGTTGCTAGAGACACTCCACACACACTCAAACTCCAAGCTTTTATATGCTGCAAACTGAGATACTTCAAATTTACATATTATTACTAACCGCGAGCCGAACTGCAGAATCCGAAAGAGACACACACACTCTAAAAAGTTAAAGTAAAAGAGAGGATAGATGTCGCTTTTACGCTTACACATGTTAAATTATTGACGTCACGATCTCAGAAATACTATAGTGCCTTTATGACAAAGGTCACTCCCTCACAAGAGGACGTACCAATACGAGACGAAACGATGTTTAAGTGGGTTAAAAAGATAAGGGAGCGAAATTTACCACTTTCGGGTCTAATGGTTTTAGAAAAGGCTATAGAATATGCTTCCTCTCTTGCGACTCTGGTTTCTAAGCCAGCATTTGTGGCTAGAAAAAATCAAGAAGAAACATGGAATCATCAAGAAGAAACCCCAAATTTATCTGCGGTGAAAGTGCGGATGCTCCGGTGATAGCATAGGAGAAATGGTGAATTAAGGTATCAGAAATTCTAAAAGAATTTGCTCCAGAGAAAATTTTCATTGCTGACGAAACTGGTCTATTTTAAAAGACAAACATGACTCTGGCGTTAAAAGAAATTAAATGTTTTGGTGGGAAATAAAGGATTACTATTCTGCTGTGTAGTAACTTACAGGGAAAAAATTAAAGGTGCTAGTCATTGGGAAAAGTAAACCTGTTGAGTGTTTTGACGGCATGAAGTTCTTAGAAGTGGACTATGATTTTAATAAAAAGTCCCGGGTGACTAAGGAAATTTTTGACAAATGGTTTAAAGCACCCGACAAGCCAATCAAAAAAAAGTTAAGAAATTGCTTTGCTTATTGATAATTGTCCAAGTCACTCACAAAACTTTAGAGGCAAAAAAACAAAATGTTCAAGTTTTTTCCTTACCACCCATTTGCACATCAAAACTGCAGCCCATGGACTTGGGAATAATAAAAAATCGAAAGCTGCATTATAGGAAAAAGAAATCTTAAAGAACTGATTGTAGCTATTCAACAAAAAATGACTCAAGAAAAGACATCATTAGCCTTGGAAAATGTATTGCGGCACTTCATTAGCCTTAAAATTTGTATTGGTTAATAAATGTATTGTATGAGTTTCAAGCTTTATAAAGCTCGGACATTTGATAAAACTGAAAAAAAATTACAATTGCTTCAAAAAAGCCGCATTATCTATATTGGAGGATTATGTGAATTCTGAGGACGAAGAAGACATGACTTGAGCAGACTTAAAAGAGAAATGGAAATTATATAAGGAACGCAGAAATGACAAATATCTGATTTTTTAAGAAGTGAATGATAACTCACTAGTGCACAGTATCCTACTGATAGTGATATTTTAAGCAGAATTATGACCAATAATGATGAAAGTGACAAAAACATGGAAACAAAAACCAGCAACAAGAGAAAAACATTACGCAATGAAATGGTGAGTTCTTTTGACCTTATTAGAAGAGGACTTTAAATGGAGGAAAATGTTCCCGATACAATTTTTCATTCCTTTCTAAAATGTAAATATATTTACTAGAATGTAACAATTTTGAAATCAAAGCAGCAAAAAATTACAGAAATATTCGTTTAAAATTAATGTAAGTTTTCCTTACGTGATTTTTATTAAGCATTCAAATAAATGTTTCTTTTCTTTTTGAAACTGTTTAAATAATGAAGAAATAGAATATTAGGCTAATATTTGCAGTTAAACACTACAATTTCTTAATTAAACACATCGAAACTAACATTTGTTCAGAATTTGCACATTAAATAGGAGTTTTAACGTGATTCTCTATTCAACGAATTTCTCTATATAACGAATTTTTATTGGAACAATGGATTTCGTTATATAGAGGCTCTACTGTATATAGATATAAATCTTTCTCTACCGATCGCCCTACTTCAATGTACCAAATTGAAGACAAACAAAGAAAACAGAGCAACCAGTATTACCATGATAATGGTAATACTGGTCAAGGACCAGATCTGTGCATCCCCCCCCCCCTAATTAAAAAAGTGGTCTTTCCCATTTTTTATTATTCCATAGGGAACTATCTAGAAATAAGACGCTAGAGAATTGGATAATAGAAAACAGATAGTATAATCTAATAACCCACGGATCACTGGATGTTTTTTCCGTTTTTGCCAATAATCTATTTAACCATCACATTCGAAACTTACAGCTAAAAATGTTAAGTCTGCTTTGCATTAAACCAAACAAACTTTGTTGCGATTATTTTATTATTGTATGAGAATAGCTGCAAACAAATCTAAGGTATGGTTAGCATACCGAAATCTTTTATTTTCAATTATTCTTTCCTTATCTAAAGCTAACACGACGAGTTAAATATATATATATATATATATATATATATATTTAGAATCGCCGTTCACGTTTGTTTAAAAACCAATTTAATGTTCAAACTTTGATTTTATTGAAAGTGTAGAAAACATTTTCAGTATGGTTCTTAGTATACAAAGAAAAAGTCCCTTGCTGGTAAAAATTACACCACCTTCGATAATTTAGTAATTAATTAAAAAATATACTCCCTATGCCCCAAATTATTTGCTACGTTTGGATCACAAATTTTGTCCCAAATTAATTGCTACATTAAAATTAGATGGAGTCATAAATAACTTCCCGATGCGAAATATTGCAGGTAATCCTAAAACTACATTATTTGCGAGAAATTACATAAATATCAATTAAAATTGTTCTATTTGAGATTAAAATTATCATAACTTGGTATTTTCATTTTCATTTTTACTTACCACAAATGTAAAACCTATTTTTTGAAGAAAAAATACGAAGCAAATTTATGTGATCGCTCGCTCTAAGCCACGCCCCATTAAAAATCTCTGCAACCAATATACCAGAAATACCATTTTATAACTGAGGAATTCACATAGAAGATAGTTCTATGCAATTACTGGTAAAAGAATTCTATTCAATATTGGGCGTGACTTAATAGCTGTGCGAACGTTGGACTTTTTTAAATTAATTGTACGGAATTAAAGAGGGAATGCTTAGTAAGGAAGTGTTGTTGACTATAGCATAGCACTCTGAAATATCTGAAAAATTCTCTAACAAAATTATAAAACCATCACTCTCAATAATCAGTACAAAATTATCCAAATATAGCAGCTAATTCGGGACAGAGGGAGTTTAATTCTGTATAAAAAAACACACACACACACACATATATATATATATATATATATATATATACATGTGGTTAACCCCTTCGCGACGGGAAGCATTTGCGAAATTTTTAATGTTTTGTCACCAAGTTCTTTTAGAAAATTGCGTTTTTAATTCGAGAAAATGATCCGACTACATGTGTTAAATTTTACAATAAAATTTTGAAGGTGAAGATAAACAAAGATTCTTAAGCTTTTTTGCGTCACGTATATGCGTCGCTCGTTTCCAAGGGGTTAAATCCTAAAATTATCAAAATCAAAAGGCTGCTGTTAGAGTGAAATCTTTGGAAAATTCTTTGGGTAAACTGAGTTTTAACCCACTTCTTGGTGGCGTTTTTTTGGACGCGCGATGACTGCGCCATGTCTTGCTTTCTTTTCCGTTTAGGTGCTGCTCTTCTTGGCAACCCTCGCTCCTCGGCTTGCGCATGCTCCGTTCGTTCTTTCTTTTCTAGTTTCCTTATTGGACGAGAGAGGAGAAACATTTAAAAGTTTGAATTCTCGCGCCTTGAAATTAATAAAATAACTTGTGTCTCATTACAGACCTATTGGATTTCGAAGAGTGTAACATCGAGTGAATAAATTTTTTGGGGGCAATATACGAGTGATTTTTTTTTATTAGAAACCTTTGTTTTGTATTTAAAAGGAGGTATTTTCTACATTTCTATTGTTTTTTGAATGCAAAGACCGTGCTTTGTATTTAGAAGTAAGTGTTTTAGGCCTTTCTTTAGTACTTTAGATATTTTGAATCTTAATGTTGTTTAGTTTCATATTATATATAAAAGAAAAACATTATTTGACTTCAAAGATTAGTATATTTCTTTAGAAAATCTATTATTGATTTCTATTTTTATTGAAAAAAAGACTGGTTTTGTTTTTAAAAGAAGGTATGTCTTTTGCGTAGTGTCTCCTAGACTTAAATCCCGCTCCGGGAGACAAAACGCAAAAGCGCGCCAATGTGGCGATATTTTGGAAGCGCGCCAATAAGGAAGTTAAAACTCAGTCGCGCCAATTCTTTAGGTACAAAAAAAGTTGATGGTGCCGATTTTAGCAATGATTTTTTTATTTATTTATTCTTCAACACAGTTTTCTTCAAGGACTACACATCTGTTTAAACAAAACTATTATTTTGGATTTAAAAAATAGTAAATAATGTTAGACGTATCAACTTTTTAACTTTATCGTGAAATCATTAATAAAGGTTTTATTTCACTATCATAAATTAACATAAATAGCCCGAAAAATGTCGCTGTAATAAAAAAGCCGATAGTATACTTATAGACATTGCAACATCTTATTATTTGATATCACTCAGAGATTTAATGATCCAGTCTATAAATTATGTGACTTTACCAGTCGTGGGGAACGATTTCGAAAAAACTTTTTCGTAAGATAAATTGCGCAAACTAAAGAATGTATCAAGAAACATGATATTTAATTTATTAAAAAATCATTTATGGAGACGTTTTATTCGAATGAAATTGTTTAGGAACTGAAGAAACTTAAAGGTGTCTGCTGGAGAAAAGAAAAAAGAACTATTTATTTTTTCTTCAACGCAGTTTTCTTCAAGGACTAAACAATTGTTCCAACAAAACTATTACTTTGATATGTAAGCATCTCGGATATACAGTCCAGTCTCTATATAACGAAATCCACCGCTCCAGTAAAAAATTCGTTACATAGAGAAATGCGATATATAGAGAATGAGAGAAAAATTTATTTAATGTGTGAAATTTGAACAAATGTTATTTTTGATCTTTTGAATTAATAATTTGAAATGTTTAAAAGTAAATATTAACCTAACATTTTATTTCTTAATTATTTAAGCTGTTTCAAAAAAGAGAACAGACATTTATTTGAAAGCTTAATGAAAATCAAATAAGGAAGACTTTCATTAATTCCAGACAAAGAAATCTGTGATTTTTTGTTGTTTTGATTTTAAAATTGTTACGCTTTAAAAAAAATGCTCAAATTTTAGCAAGGAATGAAAAATTGTAGTTAGCATTTCCCTCCATTTGAAAGCCTCTCTTATGTGTCTCTCATTCATTCCTCTCTTACATATGTATCAATCCAATTGACTCTGTTTTGAGAAGGTGTGGAAAAGTGTGCTAGAGATGGGATGAATTCGTTGGATTTAAAGAACAAGGAGAGAAGTAATATAAAAAACTCAACACTGACGATAAATCAAAAATAAGTGTTGGAAAATTGATTCCATATGATTTCGAGGCCTTTTAAAACTGAGTAAATTAAGACCAATTTATGAAAAAATTCGTTATATGGAGATCGATATTTTGCTATATAGAGACTGTTTTTAATGCAATCATGCGAAAAGGGAACCTTTCCTACTACAAATTCGTTATAGAGAGAAATTCGATGTATGGAGTTTCGTTCTAGAGAGACTCGACTGTATATGCTATTAACAGTAGTGACTTTATATTGGTGGGGCATCCCCCCCCCTTTTATACATTCATTTCTTTCCGACCAAGTGGAATTGGTAGTGAGTTGTCCCTTGTAAATATGCATTTCTATATCAACTTTCTTAATATATTTATTTCGTTCTCATAGATTTCTTTAGTTTCCAATTACAGTACAAAATCACGGTGGCTTTATTTCGGTGAGACACACTGTATGCGGCAAATATAGTGGTTGCTCGTCTTCAAGGGATTATTGCTCAAATTGCAATATTTCTGGGACATTTTCTCCTAGAGTTAATGATGCGATTTAAAGAATAAGACCACAGAAATGTGATTTTAATTGGCGGAAAATATTTCGTGAAAAATGGTTATATCACATTTTTATTTTTGTTCATTACATTTATTACATTTATATTATTATTACTAATGGTCATATTTTTTACAATAAAATGTGAATTATAAATGCATAAGGAAGAAAAAATAGCTTGATAAACGCCTAATTAGAGTTTTAAATGATTTACCTTATATTTTATATTCGAAGAGTTACTTTCCCGATTATTATCGGTATTTATTTATTATTATCCGCTTTTAAATTTTAATATTCCTTTTTAAATATGTAATTACCATTACACTTTCGGAACACCGTATTCTTATTTTATGTACCATATTTTAATATACGTCTGATAAGTTGGAATCAGATGGATTAGTAAGCTGGATGTATCGTTTTGAAATTTAAGCCATCAATTACGCGGTAAAATTGTTTAATTAGATTGCTGCAGTGCTTATCACAATTTCCCGGTGATTTTACCCTGAAATTTTCGCAAAAATGGATTGAAGACATAATCCGCTATACGTTTTTAAACAAAATTCATGCAGTTTTTGTTATGGTGTTTACAACTAACTTGTTTCTTTAAAAAATGTCTAACAGTCTAAGTATTTTTATTTAAATAAATAATATGTGTTCTTTAACACTAGAACGCCCGCATGGAGTCGATTCGACTCCAATCATGTAACTAAATTTCAGTTCGAACCTGAAAAATTTTCCTGGAATAATTTTTATTTCATCTACGCAAATTTACATTAAATAAATCAATTAAATAATTTTGAATAAAAATTATGGTGAGAAATATTATTTTCAAACTTGAGTAGAATTTCCGGGCGTTCTAGTGTTAAAATATTTTAGTAAAAAAAAAATAAAAAAAAAATGTTTATTTTTTTAATGCCAAAGCGGAAAAAAAGTTCCTTTTTATTTACAAATAGCATGTTTTCTGACAACATAACAAATTCTAAACACATGTATAAGGTACGTATGCGTTCAAAATTTCCAAAAATCCTTCTTGAATTTTCAGAACACGCGAAAATAAAGTGGAAGATATAAAGTGAAAAGAGTATGAAGTACAAAGATTTTATTCGAAAAAGCCTCAAAAATATTTTGCAACGTGCATTAAATATTGTTCGAGGGAAATATATTGTTTTAAATATTATTTTTGTATCAAGAGCTGTAATTATTAATACGTGTGTTTTATTTGAAGTACTTTAGACATTAAATAAAACTGAAACGAAATACTTTACATATTAACCATTCAGCTACACTTATAATGAAAGAACAAAAACAACAGCATACGTTCCTCATTCATTAGAGAGTAAATAGATGAAAGGAAATTTAGTTTTATAAATTTCGTTTTATTTTACTTAACATTAGTTTTAATTTGTGAAACCATTTACTTGAAGTAAATGTTTATACCAAAATAATTTGTTTTTTGTGTAGTAGTAATATGATCCAATTGATCGTCCTGCAGCCTTTAAAATATACAAAAACTTAAAAATGTAATAAGTTGTATGAGATAAGTACTATAAAACATAAATAATGAAATATACGTAATTTATATGTTTTTTTCAATACAATGCATTCAAATCTGTTTTATCTTTGTGAATTCAGTAGTTTAATTTTGGGGTCAAAATGCCGGTTTCTTGTGTCCGTTCCAGTAGGTGAGATTTTCCGCCATTTTAGTGTTAAAACTATGGGAATAGTTCTGACCCTTTTTTTTCAAGTAATATTCCATTAGCTGAACACCTTAATAAAAAACTTTCAATTATTAGGTAGATACACTAATTAACCATTTAAATCTTCATGGAATAAAAATGTTAATCTTGATTTTTTAATTTAGAGTGGAAGAATGTTATTTATATGTTTAAACAAGTTGGAAATTGCACGTGAAGCGTAGCAAATGAGGTGTGTTCGTACTAACGAAGTTTTTAAAATATTCCGATCTTGCTGTTATAGTAGACAGTACTTCAGATATAATATAGTGGTCGAAATCTTGTTTGTGTTCTGTAAATATACAAGAAGAAACTTTTATTACACCTCAGCAACGTATATCATATTCATAAAATGTGAAATAGTTTAATATAATTACCACACGCGCCAATCAATGTTTTCCCCTATAACATTATGTAGTAGAATACTTTTGTGTGACCCTGTAATTTAATAATAAATATTCTTTGCATCACTGATTATACAGAATGCATATATATATGTACTTCATAGGCTCATGTATTCTATTATATCTAAATGAGTGTAACACATTTAAAATACATTTAAAACATTTTTCCCCATTGACCTTAATGAAACGGAATACTTTTGATTGTCCCTGTAATTGATCTATGCATCCGATTTTCATAAAATTTTAAATGACTCGACAAAATTATGTAATAGCTATATATTTTAAATTTCAAACGATTAAAATGCATTTGAAACATTTTTTCCCATTGACCGTTATGTTACGAAGTCTCTTAATAACGAAGATTGTCTCTGTAATTGATCTATGCATCGGATTTTCATAAAATTTTAAATGGCTCGACACAATTATGTAATAAGTATATATTTTAAATTTCAAACGATTCGGTCAGGTAGTTTTTGCGTTGTTATATGCGGACAGACAGACAGACGGACAGACAGATGGGCAGACGGGCGGACTGAACGACAACTATAGGTGTTATATATAGGTGTTTACATAGTTATGAACGCATAAAGATTTATTTTATTTACTATAATTATTTTTCTTATAATATTATTGGCTTCTGGGGTATAATTTTATTTTATAATTTAACATGTTCCTTGGTTTGTTAAGAAAAAAAAATGAATTTTGGTGCAACATAATAAAAATTTCTTAAAGAATATCATCGTTAAAAGCACCTAGTATTTTAAATTTTACTCCTTTTGGATTCGATTTTTTTTTCTTTATGATACTTACTTTTACGGTAATAGCATTAATAGAAATTATCCTAAATGATTAACTAGAGTTTAACGAATGTTTCATCCTCTGAAATATAACGAATGTTATTGTTTTTTGTGCTATTTAATTCATATTTACGTGACAATATGCTAAAGAAGAGCTTTTAGAAATGTTTAGAAAATAGTATATTACAACAAGATTTAACTGAATTACAATATTCTAATACTTTTAGCGCTTTATTGCACATGATTACTTCACAAAAATAACATTTATTTTAAATTGAAAGAATGAAATATGTGTTTAAAATAAAAGAGTCGCAAAAAGTGCAAAGAGAATTAAGCAAATATTTTTTATTATTGTTATTATTATATGCCTAAACGTTTTGAAGTTATATAGTAAATGCATTACCTCATACTAACATTTCTACACGTAAACAGTAACAAAAGTATTTTTTTAAACACAACTACACTCAATTATATTAAAAGATTACTAGTACATCAGACCCCAAAGAGTTAAGCATACCGGTTTTATAAACATATAGCTTACAGTCCTCAGACTACTAAAGACTTTAAGTTATGTGTCACCGAAAACGGTATGCTTGAAGCTTAATATAATTGGTGCTTTTAACGGTCATATATTTACATTTCAATAAAAAATATTTATTTTTAAATATATAAAAATATTATAGCTAAAAATATCTGTAATATTGAAAAGATAAGCAATATTGAAATTAAAATTAAAATTAACTGTATTAAATTTCCCTAAAATCTTTTTAATGTTCAGTTAAAATAGATTGTAATTTTCTTCAATGTTAACTTTAACAAAAAAAAGCAAAAGTATAATGTATCCTGTTTTACTTAATTTTACTTTTTTAGTTCCGGTAATCTTTTTTAAAGACAATTTAATTCTTCTCGAAAAGTAATTTTAGCTACTTTGACATAGTTCTTTAACCATTGTTACAAGCTTTTAAAATTTAAAGAAAAGTAAATGTGTTTCTAAAAAATTCTATTTATTTTGTAATGAAAACATTCTTTTGGTATCTAATTCCGCTCATATTCCAGAGCAGTTTCGTCACTAAGATTCTTATTTGTCTTTCTTATAAAATCTGAAGTAATTGTAGGAAAAAAGTGATTTTTCTCTGTTACATTCTAATACGAAGTTAAGTTTATTTAGAATATCTTAATAATTTTAAAAAGAGCCATATAAAAGATAAAAAAGCATAATGTTAATTACTTATGCAAATATGCTAGAAGCAAAAATTAAGACAGTCAAAACGTGTTTCTATCAATTATTATTTTTATTTTTATTTAGCACATTTATGATTTGGTTTCAGAGCTTAATTATATAGTTAAACATGTTCATAATGCTATTTTTCAAATGAATTAAAACTAAAATATTACCAAAATTAACACTAATAGTTTTAAGACGTGTTAAATTAGGTAGGGGAATATTTTAATATTTTACCATTATAATTATAAATGTCTAAGAAAACTTCTGTCACATTGTATATGTCTTTGTCCATAAAATATATAAATTGGAATTCGAAATATGAATTATCAATTAAGAAAACTAGGAAGGTCCTGCTCCTTACTTGCTACGGTCGTCAACCGCCCTTTAGACACTATATTCTGTAAAAACACGATAACTTGGTCGGCTTTTAAAAGATTGCGAAGCATTGATCTACATATATATATTATATGTTTATTTACTTGAGTGACGATATATTTGTAGACATGTTTCCATTCCCTTTGATTAGAGAATTTCAAGGTCTAATCAGCTGCTGTTAACCATCTACTGGCTATTTACACGTTTGACTAAACATGATGAATTAAACGGTAAATACACAGAGTGTTTGCCTCCAGATACTTCTTGAACAATAGTAAAGGAAAAAAAAATTAATGAGACATTTTATAGGTATCGTTTAAATCTGATGAAATTTTCACAGTATTTTCCTTTCTCTTTTTAATATTCCCGTGAAAATACTTTTGTTGTTTGAAAAGATATATTATTTGTGTCGTCTTTGAGTTAACAACGATAGTTAAAAACATCACATCAAAATATGAAGTATATATATATATATATATATATATATATATATATATATATATATATATATGTTAATTTTAAATGTTTCGTAATATTACTTAGCCATTTTAAATATGACGTAAAATCTTTTACTTGTTGCTCTTAATGCACATTCGTGATTTTTTTTTATTTAAATGCTTTTTTTTTCACTTTTTGATATTCAAGTCAAGATTATTTTATTTCTAGAATGTAAATATAAATATATTATATTCGCTGCCTGAGAATTACTAACCATATTGTAAAAGATCATTTAGAAATGTCTCACGAAAATGAATTTTTTAAATTTAAATTATTTGCATTGTTATTGTTTGGCTATTTAAAATATGGTTTAATTTTTTCCATATTTACTTCGGTTAATGCAATTTAATTAATTAATTATTTTAATATTTTCTTTTTCCTTTCTTTTTCAGATGTAAATATTGTTTCATGTGACGCATTTTTCAATATTTGCCACTTTTAACTTGCAATTATTTAATTCTCATTTGAAAGTTTTTTTACTGTTTGTAATAGTAGAGTGTAACTTCCTTTTTTTCTATTTAAGAGATCTATTATTCTTTGATTATTTGGCGACAATTTAAAATGAAAAACTTTTCGAAAATATGTAAAAAAAAAAGGTCTCCAATATTGCTAAAAATTTAAATTCAAAATTTAATGGAATAAAAATGGAAATAAATCCTCAAAAAATGACTCAACTAAAAAGTTGTCGGCAATCCGGAAACTACTAATGTATAAATTGTTCTAAAATTTTTCAAATTACTATGTATATTTTTTGCTCCAATCAATTTTTAAAGGAACAATTTCGATCAACTTTAACATAAAGTATTTCTTTAAATAATTATTTGATTTAAAAACTGTACTCTAAGTGTATTTATCAAGCATTTCTCAAAATTATCATCAATTTTCATATTTTTGTGTGCAGTAATTTTCTTAATATTAGCGAAAAAATACTCTGTGTCACAAAAAATTCATTATCAGGGGCGATGATTGCGTTCGCTACTTTTTTTAGTATAAGGAGAAAATTTATAGTTAATTTAGTTCCATTCATGTTATGGAAATTGCAAGGTATAGTTCTATATCATTTTGTAATTTTCCTCCAAAAATACTATTGCTCTACACTGCAATATTTTATTCAGCAGCCTATTCAATGTATTCATAATTTTACTTTGGTTCTGGATTACCTTTTGCTTAATATATTGGTATTTTTTCAAATATACATTTTTAATTTATTTCGATTTTACAAAGTTAAAATTTCTTTATTTTTTACATTTTTTTTTAATTATTCAAGAATTTTTTTTAATGAAATATATAAAATTTTGAATATTTTGATCTATTATATTTTGAAACATTTCAATGCCAAAACCGATAAAATTTAAAGACAAGTTAAATAATATGTAACCTATTAAACATGCTATAAAATATTTTAACTTTCCTTTTCATAGAAATTTAAATGCTTGATTTCAAATATTTCAAATTTTCAAAATAATATCTTATATGATATGCATTAAAATCGTGGAAAAATAACACAGAAAACACAAAACAAAATGAAAGTGTTTTACATAATTATATTATTTATGTTCCGTGTGTGATTTTTTTTATTCTTAAAATTTTAGCACAGTATGTCTATAAATGAATATCCAAACTATAAATCTTAATAGTATTAACTGTAAGCGTTGTAGACAGTTATTTTAAGGTAAGAAATGATGAGTGACACAAACAGTTTTGATAAGTCATATGTAAATACTGATTTTTTATTTATTAGTTTGCACTATCACATAGGAAAAATTGAGCGTATTGACTCTTGAGCGTATAACGTTGATGCTGAGCAGAATATTAAAAAGCCATTTTAAATGTTCATTTAAAATGGGCATCATTAAATGAACATTTTAGAGGCACCTATTTTTTTTACTCTGGGGTTTCATAAAATATTGTATGTGTGACTTGTTACCCGATGTGTGGGAAAAATTGGACATGCAGTTGGTTGTATGCCGTATAAGTAAATGAACACATATTAAACATTTGTGAAAAAAACTAGGTTAATTACCTTCAATTTGATATATAATTTATTCTAAAGAGTTCACATTTTTTTCTGTTTTTTTTCTGTTTTATTTTATTTATTTATTCAATGTATGTATATATGTATATATGTATAAAGGACACGTTAACATAAGGGACAGAACACATACATTTAATTCAAACAGCAATGAAGGTATATCACTTACCTTGAAAAGGGATCAAACTAGGAAACTGTCCTCTCACAACACGCCATGTAATACCGTTACGCCATGGTAAGACAAAATACGGTGTCAAATATCTTTACTGATTTTTGATACATATTTAAAGCAAAGGCGAGATGTCATACTTGGGATATAGTTTTGTAGAGATAATAATTTTCTATTCAGTATACATCTCATAATGTTTGATTCGTAAATAAATAAAATGTTATTTTAAAATCATAATGAAAAATAAACCAACGTTCATTTTTAATTATCTCAAACTGAAAATGAATTGAATTTTATTTATTTATTTTAATATCGTAAAAATATCTTAGCTTTTATTTATTAAAAGAAAGAAAGAAAGAAAATAATTATTATACCGAGTTCTAATAACTATTATAAAAGGCGCCATGACATTTATCAGTTTAAAAGCCAGTTTATCATCAAAACCTTTAAAAAAAAATTCGGAAATGAATGGAATAAATTCAACATAGAACCACATTTAGTCAATATATTGGAGTTTCTTTGAAAATGATATTTTTTTCAGACAAGTATTACCACAACTAATTACACCGCTTTCCAAACAGAACAACTATTCCTAAATATCATTTGCGGAAGTTGTACAGTTATCAAATGAGTACAGAAAAATTCCGTAAAAAATGATGGAAAACTCTCTGAATCTATACGGATGTGTGATCAAAATAAGTAAATACGTTGATATCTCTGTTTTTTCCATCAAATATAAGCTGTTTTATTTATTTTTGTATATCTTTTTTAAATTCTTTACTTCTATTCACTTGAATGTTTTTGCTTTAGAACAGAGCTAAAATAGGAAGCACGCACGTTTCGTGATTCATAGAATAATTTTTATTTCCATCTGAATTTTCAAAATTCCTTAAAGTAAAAATTGCCAAAAAATTAGATATTTTTCATAAATATTGAACTGAAACGTCTTGTTAATTAATATTTTAAGGAATTGTAGATCATTCATGTAATAAATCCTTTCAACTTGTTCTTGTGTGAATTATGATTATTGTTAATTAAATTAATACGTAAATTATACTTTTAGATCTATATTTGGGATCTTAAAACACCAGATTTTAAAGCATCAATTTAAGAAAACGGTGTATTTTGGGGATCTACGGTGTGCTTTTTGTGGCAAAGCATTGGGTGTGTATTTGTAGTGTTATTTTAGATCCAAATTTAAAGAAGATAAAGATATAGATCGGCCGAATATAAAAGTGAGAATTTAATGCAACTAGTAAACAAGGGTTTGGGGTAGTACACGAATCTATAGTCATATGTTAATTAATATTGTCTATAATTAGCAATCAATATACCACCTCAGAATCTTCAGAACAATAAGTATCTCTTCATGGTTCAAAATAATCAGAAAATAAACAGCACTAATTCGTAACACGCACGTATTTCGCAAATCATAAATTTCGTAACACTGATTGAAAACAATCAAGGACTTTTCCAAATGTCTCCACGGGACCTTTTATATGATAATGTTGTTGGTCTATGGAACTAATCAAACAAATTTTTACCTTTTAACAGTTATAGAATTAGTTACTGTTAAAGAAAATTTATATGTTATGCGTCTGTAAAGCACTCAGCTCATCTCCTTTATTATTGTTACCTATACTTTTTTCATTATCTAAATTATTTTTTGTTACCAACCTTTATTTTATTATAAGATAATTGTTCTGTATTTTTTTAATAGACATTGATGGGTGAGGCTAGTTGGGCTTAAACCAATTGGTAGGCATCCCGAACTTGGCTGAATCTGAATCTGCATCTGTTTATAATCCATAAAATTCTTGAATATATTTATTTAAAACACTTTAAATAAAATGTAACTAACTAAATCATTTTGTATTTTTCCTGAACTTAGTTTTAAATGATTAAAAGAAAAAAAATATTTTTTTTCATCTTTCTAATTAACAAGATAAACAGTAAAACATTAGTATATTTAACATTAAAACTGTTTTAACAATTTTGTATTTTAAAGCAGTGTTAAAATATTTGACAAACATCCTTTTTCATTATAAGGAAAACTACATTACCATATCTTTCAAATTTTGCAGTATTTACAGTATAAAGATCATTATTTCCATATTCCAAAACATCTGAGGTAATGCTGAAAGTAATCATTTCTTTACATTTCTTTGGAATATAAAGATTGCTTAATGCTGTTTCGCGTTAATAGTTTCAAACATATAAAGGATAATACAGCAGGATGTCCATTATTTTAATGGAAGTTCATTCAACAAAAATATCTTTCAAAAAATGTTTTAGAAATTTTCTTCATACTCATTAAATAAATTATGCTGTCTTATGCAAAGATTATCTTTTGTAAAAGACTTATAATGGTAATAATTAATCATTAAGAATGTTATCAACTGTACCGTTGAAATTTTGAAAAAAATAAATACGTATTAAACTTGTGAAAAAGAGAATATACATATTTAGATGAGTATAGTGATCACAATTATGTTTTAGTTTTTAGAATACATGCAGGTATGAAAATGAAATTTTATAAGTACTATTATTCTACTATTTAAGCATAGTTATTATACTGAAATTTAAATAATGGTACATGGAAAATCATTGTATTGATATTTACAGAATTGACGCATTATAATGCAATTTGCTGTTAATTAGATTTTGTGAAGTTTCTGTCTTTTTTGTGAAATTTACTTAAACATGTTTCCTTGGGAAAGGATATATAGTTAAATACAGCATTTTAAACATAAAACATTCAAAATTGTTTTTTCTCAGGGATGTTTTCCTCTCAAATTCTGCATATTTGTTTCAGAAAAATATTTAAGTAACATTTTAATTGATCTGAACGGCGGTTTTTTATACAAATTCAAATGAATGCTTTGTAAGTAAAATCGCAAGTTGTGGTGAAAGAAAAATAAGTTTTATTTCCTTAAACAAAGTTTTTTCATTGTATTTTACCCTAAATTGTGTCAAACGTGTGAAACATAATGCAACATAGGTTCCATTTTTTAAATGAATATGCAATCTGATAGAAATGGTGTTTTCACAAAACATGTCTCTAAAATTGCATTCATATTTATAATTTTACTATACGCATTAAGAATAAAAAAAATAAGTTACTATTTTTTTCTCATTTCAACTAGGAGACTTTGCCTAGGACGAGCTAAACTGTCCAACTTTCTTTCAGTTACAGCAGATTCAAAAACGTGCCAATTTCATCGGCTTCAAAAATATTATGGGAAATTGAATTATAAATAAAAAACCAGTTGTGATATTCTTAATAACGGGTTTCCATTCATTTCCCTTTGATTGGGGAATCTTAACATAGAATCAGTTTCTGTTTAGGAGATCCAATGGCTGTTTCCGTCTTTGATTAAATAAGAACAGCTAAACATTTGCAAATAATCTATATAGTGAATTAAATAAACAGAAACATTGTGTTACAGTATTTATGAAGAATGCTATACAAAATCAGTTTTACACAACTACCGATTAAATGTATCATTTTAAATCTGACGTAATTATCTCTAAACTTATCTTTCTTTTTTTAAATATTCACGTAAAAATATTTTTCTTGTTAGAAAGGAAATAATTTTTGCGTTCAAACGAATTGTTTAAAAGACCTTCTCAAAATAGGAAAGAAATGTCTCGAGTAAATAAATTTTATTATAAAATTTCTTTAGCAATATTATTGTTGGTCATTTTAAATGTGACGTAATTTCTCCTATTTGCTGCTTTCAAAACTTAATGATTTTATTATTTAAAATTTTTCTTTTTCTTTTAAAATTCATGTGAAAATGCTTTTGTTTCAAAAAATAAAATATATTTATTTGCAATGCTTTAGAGTTTGCAAATATAGTTTAAAAAGTTATACAGACATGTAAAATAAATGTATCGTGTACATTTGTTTTTAAATGTAAACTATTTTGCAATATATATATTTATATATCATATGATTTTATATATCATATTTATATATCATATGCAATGTATATATTTATATATCATATCAATTTATATATCATAAGATTTAACTTTTTTTCCATTTACGGCTTTTAACGCATATTAATGTATTTATTATTTTAATATTTTCCTTCTATTTTAAAAATCACGTTTAAATATAGTTTTTATGACATGATTTACAATATTTTTTTTTCATTTTAAAGCGCAATTATTTAATTCTAATTTGCATGTTTATTTTTTTTTCTTTGGATAACAGTCACGTTATTTACTTTAATTATTTTTTAAAGAAATATTATTCGTTGCACTGTTTCTTCAAATTAACAACAGCTCAAAATAATATACTTTTCTAAAATTTGTAAAAGAGTATTTTTTATAATGTTGAACATTTGAATTTAAAATGGAAATAAAATATCAAAGAATTAGTCAAATCAAACAAATAATTGCAGTACATACAGCGGGAACTTTTAATGTGTAAAGTTATCTAAAAATTATTTAATCCATATGTATAGTTTTTGTTATTATAAAACTTTATTAATGGAACGATTCTGATCAATTTTAACATTCAATATCTCCTAAAATAATTTTTCGATTTACAAACTGCCTATATCGGCGTGTTTATGAAGCGTTTATTTATAATACTACTTTTTTCATATTTTTGTCTACAGTAGTTTTCTTAATATTAACGAAGTAAGGCCTAACGATATCCTGTTTATTCATTTATTTCTACACGTGTTTCGTCAGAAGGATTTGTAAATATCGTTGTTCTATGCGCATAAAACGGGCTTAATGGAGTTTTCCCTTAATAGTTTTAAAGAATAAATGGACATTCTATGTATAATGCCCATTATTTAAATGAATGTGGCAGCTGGTGGATGGGAAATGCTCTCAAAACTTGCTTTAAGAAACATTTGAAATTTATTTAATGATCTCTGTTTTGACAAAATGGAGTAATTTTATTTAGCAGTTAAAACTGCAATAAGTGTTTCTTATTTTTTGCACTGAACTTTTTTATAAAGCAAAGAAATTATTGATTTAAAATACATATAATTTTAAATGTTCAGGAAGATTTAAAAGAAATGCATACAAACGAGCTTAAAATGAACAAAGAAACAATTATTTAGAAATTTATTTCAGTTAGCTGCTGATAGCTGATTTTTTTCGAATCGAATTAAGTTACTAAATTAAATTTAAATATACCGTTATTTAATTATGCATCCTCCAATATATATGTATTGGAGGATGTATAGATCTTTTGGATGTAAGTGTATTTTTTGAGAGAAATAAATTAGTTACAAAGATATTTAATAAATGAAATACTTTTAGTTTCCGAACTTTAAAGTTAAGTTAAATGCACCAGTAGTGGGCCACTTAAGGACATTTGTCTAATTATTATTAAAGTATCAGTGAATTTTTTTAAAAAATATATTTTTTAACCTAGTCCTTACCTTTATATATAAGAATAAACGTTCACATGTTTTAAATATATTCTCTAGAAAAATGAAAAAAAAAGATGTTACCTTCCTTTATGCTCCAGTAGTGGGCCATAGTAACTTTCTAATGCTCCAGAACCCCCCCCCCCCCTAGAAGTGGGCCATTCCATTCTTGAGTTTAATACATATTGCACAGAATTTATAATTTTTTTTTTTTACATTTATACACTTAAATATACACAATAATGAAATCATATTTAGAAGTTTTGATGATTACGTAAAATAATTTTAGCTTCTCTTTAGTTTTTTTTTTTTTCTTATAGTCTGTAAAAACACCATTCCAGGTCAAAAACTATGAGAATACTGAAGTTGTCCATTTGCCTGATAACAGATAAGGGTTCCAGCCAATCAGCAATTAGTTTGTTATATGACAGGGATGACTAGAAAACTTGTTTTTGAACTTTGAAAACTGGTGGCCCACTATTGGTATATGGCGCACTACTGGTACACTTACCCTAATGTATTTCGATTCATGTGTTCACATTTCAGTAAAAAAAAAACTTCTTCACAAATGGTGTGATTCGTATCGATAGGCTGAGTTCAAGGATCGGAGATGTGTTTGATGATATAGTGGAGTGGTGTAGACTGGGTTCTGGACAGGGTTACCCTTGGAACTTTATGAAAAGTATTATGAATGATTTTGTTAAAGATAGTTGTTATCGAAATGAACTGAAATCATTACTGAATGAAGTTGACAGCTTCGGCAAGTTTCATGGTTTAGATAGCTAGTCATTTTTGGGGTATCGCTTGTCGATTTGATTGCTTTAGTTTTCTGTGTGATTTGCTTTTAGTTAATTTCATTTTCGATTGTGACCGGTAATGGGGGATTTTGAATGCTTAAAATCTGATTTAACCAAACCGTGTATGTCATCAGCCATGCCGACCATCTACTTGTTTGATTTTCTATTTTGTTTCATGGTTCAGATATTTATGAGTTATTGTTTTGATGGATTAGTTTTATAGTTTATGTATTAGTTTTCATTTTTGTTTAACGGTTTAGATGTTTGTGAGTTATTGTTTTTAAGATTAGTTTTATAGTTTATGTATTAATTTTTTTCAGTTAAATAGAAATGGCGTGCGATTTGAGTAAATACATTAGTTTTAATTACAGAGTTCGCATACTCCTTATATTTTGTAAGGACTCTGGCACCACTATTAATGATAAGAAAATGTATATACAATTTTTAAAATACCGAATTCGCAATTACCTCCTCGATTCGCAATTTTCGCAATATTTTTTTTCAGTGAAATACATTGAAAATAATGTAAAAATTTAGTGGCAGACCTGTGCGAACCCGGAATTATGTATATATGTATAATATTTTTTTTTTAAATTTAATATTTACCTGTTCCCTTTTCTTTTTATAATATTCAATGTATTATTTATATTCCATGCATTTAATCTATGGTTTGATGTAAAATTCATATAATGTGTTTTTTAATTTAGTTTTCTTTAATTATCAACAAACTCAACTGGCGGATAACCAGAGAGGAATTCATATTATGTATTTTTTGAATTAGTTTTTTTCTTAATTATCAACAAACTCCTCTTACGGATAACTAGGGGAAAATTTAAAGTTGTTCAAATGCCGATTAATTTACATCCAAAAAATTAATTTATTAAAACTTATTTCTACTGCATTATTTATAATAGCTACGCAACTATCAGCACCTGATATGAAGTTATCAAAAAAAAAAAAAAAAATTCTTCTCATTTCCGAATAAACAGACTAAGTTGTTTATTTACGCACAAACTAGAATTTGTAAATAACGATCAAATGCAAAGAAAAAAACTTATTCGACAACAGAATATCTTCAAAATAAAGTAGCTAAAAACTTTTAAATTTTTAACCAATCGTATTGTGGATAAAACAATAATATTTTTTTTTTTTTTTTTTTTTTTATCATTTATATAAATTTGACGCAACAGAAAGATTGTAACGAAAGCAATTGTCAAAGATTGCTAAGGGCTATTTACCAAATAATACATGAATTATTATTTTGTTTAAAAAAATAAAAATACTTAAGGGGTCTTGTAACTCGTTTAAAAAAGAACAGAAAGAAAGAGAGCTTGAATTTGTGTACACCCATTATTTTTTTATGCGCAAACATGAAATTTTAGTTCTTAATTAAACAGATTATGCTTTTTTAATAACTAGCGTTTTGCAGAATATGTGTATTGTTAAATTTAACAACTCTTGTTTTTTTAGTCAGTAAGTCATTGCGCATATGATATCTTGAGAACGTAAATATGAATTGTTATAAAATTAGGTGCAGCTACAGAGCAGATATGTGTGTTTAAAATTATTTAGTGTGGTGATTTGTTTAGTTAAGACTATTTTTATTGGATAAAAAATGTCTTTTATTATATTTTAAACAATTTTTTTCATAGTTAAGGAAATAATTCTGATCTATGAGTAGGTAATTTGAAAAAATACGTATGTGTTTATTATACAGGGTGAGTCATAAATATCGAAACAATAGGCTATATCCTTAAATATTGCTCCTAGACCCATACTTCCAATTGCAAAAATTCATAAAAAAAGATGAAGTTTCAGATAAGTTAAGTTGCAACTCCATGGGGGTTCTATTTGAAAAAATACGAAAATTAAATTTTTATACGGCCCCCGTAGGGCAAAATTCCCAATTAGGAAATTATTCCTTATCCATTCCTAAAATGAACAAAAAAAATTTCATCTAAATATCTAAAAATCTGACAGAGATATTAAAATCTGAAATTCTACAAAAAAAGTGACTTACTCCACTTTACCATGCCTGTAAGCAAATTTTTTTTCGCTAATTTCCAAAGCAAGTAAGAGGTCATCCATATACTGTCTATTATTAAATATCGATTTAAGACAGTGCCTCTCATTTGGACATAACAAAGCAGTGTATTGAATTAAATCTAAACTTTTTTCAAAATATGTTGATAGTCTGCACTGGAGGTCTGCATGGATCGAAATATTTTGATCCGGTCCCAAACTGACCCATAGGGAAAAAAGTTCGGCCCGGCCTGAAAAAACGTTAAAATCATAACCCGGACCGGTCTGGAAAATTGTTTAAATCATAGCCCGGTTCAGCCGCAAATTTCTACATAGTTTTTTTACTTCGGTGTGGGAAAAATTTTTTGTATGGAAGAGTTCTCACCAAAAATTTCTTTTATAGCTTTTAGTTTTTTAAATTTATACTTTTTATTATTAAAAAAGCGCAAAAGGCTGTAATATTTATATTTTATCAATGAATCTCTATTTATATATAAATGTTTCATTTATATTTTAATATCGTTAATCTCCAACGTATCCCATGCGTTGGAGACTTTGAAAAATGTTATAAAGCAAAACCTTTTAAGACGGAATCATATAATAAAGAATAAATACGTTATAGAAGGATGCCCTCCCTAGAGTATTAGATAATTAGATTAGAATTGTAATTAGAGTTTAGTTTTTTCCTCGGGTATCATTCTATTTATTTTGCATGGACCAACATATTTTCCGTTTAAAACAGAATTCCGTCTTAGGCAGACTTTTTTTCACTGGTTTTATTGTATTTAATTTTTCAGCCTTTGAATATATTATTCTTTAAAAAAAATGAATTTTATTTATTTATTTTGTAAAATAAAGATTTAAAAAGCTGTGTGTTTTTTGAAAAAATTTCGATTGAGCCGAATTTTATTTATTTTAAGCACGTATTAAGCCAGTCAGAGACAGTGATTTTTATACGCGTTTTGTCGAGACCGTGATCTAAAATTTCGTGCAATGTACACCTAGGAAGACTATTGCAGTCCCCTCCTTTATGAAAAATACGTTAGGTCCGGCCTGGCATGTTTTCAGAAAAAAGGAATCTCTCGGTCCTGGCCTGGCCTGGGCCCAGAATACAGATTTTTTAATAGCTTCTCCAGGACGATAAGAAGCCTGAATTTGTGAGAACTAAATTTATAAAAAAGATTTAATCTGCATCTTAGAAAAAGCATTCTTTAAAATAAATTACAGATATTTAAACAGTACACTTCGTTTTTCTGCATAATGAATCCCCCACCTCCATTATTTGTCTTTAAATTATTAAATGGTAAGCATTTTTAAAGAAAAAAGAACTTGAAAAACATAATTCTTAATTTTTTTATATTAGTTTTCTTTCGGCAAATTTGAAAAAAATAGTTACTTTTGAAAATATGACTTTTTTAAAAGTTTCATTATTTTTTCAATAAATATTTTTAATATTTTAAAAATTAATATTAAAAAACAAAAACCCTGGAAGAAAGCTAAAATCAGATTTTCATTTTTAATTAAATGGAAAGAAACTGAAATCCGATAAATAATGTTACGAGTTATTATGATTTTTAATTATCCCATTTTTAATTAAACTAGTACTAACCACATGACATTTTTATAAATTGTATGAGAAATTTTAGAATGTGATTTTCTTAACAAACTATAAGGCTAACCATCATAAAAAAGATTCGAACTCAAAAAATAGACTTTTGAGCGTTTCCTAGAACTGTTAAAATAACATTGTTTTTTGAATTGCGCAGATTTCAATTTGTGTCTAATCCCTTAAAACCTAATGATTTTTTTAAATGGCTATAACTTAGCGAGGTTTAAAGATATGAAGATGCAACGTTTTGTGTCTTATTCAGGACTGAATAAGGAAAATTTTTCTAATTGGAATTTTTAGCATACGGGGGCCGTATAAAAATTTAATTTTCGTATTTTTTCAACTAGACGAACCATGAAGTCGCAATTTATCTTATCAAAAACTTCACCTTTTTTATGAATTTTTGCAATTGGAAGTATGGGTCTGAGGGCAATATTTAAGGAGATAGCCTATTGTTTCGATATTTATGACTCACCCTGTATACGTGAAGTTTCATAAAATTGCATATATAACTTCTCAAGATATTATACTCGTAATGACTTAAAAAGTGAAATAAAGAGATGTTTTAATTTCAACGATACACAAATTCACTAAAAGATTTGTCAATATCAAGTAGTTTAATAATGAAAAGAATAATTTGTTTAATTAAAAGCTAAAATTCCTGCTTATACATAAAAAAGCTTAACGAAGACACACTAGTTTAAACTTTCATTGATTTTGTTGATTTTCATCGAGTTTAAAAGGTACAAGACTCCTTAACTTAATATCAAATATTTATTGATATTCATTTAAAAAGTTATTATTGTAAAATAATTTTAAATTATAAATATTAAATATAGAAATATATAAAAAATTCTACGTGGTTTTAAACATGAGAACACATAAACATAAATTATTTTATGTTTCTCAAAAACAACTGCATATTAACAAAAAATAAATATGTCTATTTCTATTATTTAAATTTCGTTATTTTTTTAATTTGATTATTTGAATGTATTCGTCTAAATTTTACCATTGGAAAAATACATCTAATCTATTTCTGGCATTATGCAAAGAATAAATAAATTATTTATTAAATTTGTAAAATTGAGCTTCAAAAAGCTACAAACAGAAGTGAGAGAAAAGCTACGTTGGAAGATAAATACAGTGGATAAATGCTTTTTCCACCTTAATTACTTTTCTACTCTATAAATGTGATGGAGTGTTTTTTCTGTTTTCGTATTCAAGGCAAAATTGGCAATGGTGATGTGTGATCTTTTTTTTTAACTACACATGCATTTACTTTTTTCTTTTTACGAGACCGTTTACGGCTTTTTGTAGAATAAAATTATTATATGAAGCACATAGCAATTTTTACAATGAATTTTTTTTTTAAATACTTCGAACTAAAACGCTTTTTTCTGTTATGACTTTTACATATTTATTGTTGAAACATATTGAAAATAAGAGGATAAAAAATGGATAAATAGGAAATATTTACTGCGATAGTAAAATTTATGTAGAACCATTCCTCATTTTTTTTTTCATTTTTATTATATTTTATGTCATATTATGGTATTAATTTATCTTGTTAATTTTGTTGCTAGATTAGAATATTTCGATGTATTAATCTAAAATTTACGATTGGAAAAATATATCTGATTTATTTTTGGCTTTACGTAAAAAAAAAAAAAATAATAATAATAATAATAACTGTTACATTTGTAAAATTGAGCTTCATAGAATTACGAATAGCACTCAGGGGGAAAGCTATGTTGAAGATAAATGTGTTAAACCTTAATTATGTTTCTACTCCATAGATGTGAAGTGTTATCTATGTTTTTGTATTCAAGGAGAAATTAAAAATGGTAATGTGTGATATTTTTTTCAAATTACAAATGCTTTTAACTTTTCATTCTATGATACCATTTACGTCTTTTTTGTAAAATAAAATTATCATATGAAGCACAAAGCAATTTTAATTGATTACTTTTGAAATGTTTAAAATTGAAATGCATACATTCTTTTTGTTATAACTTTTACATATTTAATGTTAGAAACAGATTGGAGATAAAATGTTATAAAATAATTATATAGGAAATATTTACTGCGATTTTAAAAGTTATATAGAACAATTATTCATTTGTTATTTTATTTTAATTTTACATGATTCTATAGAGTTAATTTATATTATAAACTGAATAACGCTCTTAAATTAAAAGCAAGATTTCGAAATCAGAAATAATTTTTATATTAAGATTCTTTGTGTATATAGCGAAATTTTTAAAAATACACCATCTAGCGATTTTAAAGCTATTCATCTAGCCCAATCTTTAAACACTGATTAAAAATATGTAAGTTTTATTAAAAGAAAACAATCAGCAAGTTTTTTATTTATTTATTTATTTTTGAGTACATATTAATATTAATTCGTACCATTTTAAGAAATTTGACGCATTAGAAAGATTATGGAGAAAGTGATTCTTAAAGATTATAAACGCATAGTTTCCAAATTAGTACATAAATTATTATTTCGTTTACATTTAAAAAATAATAATATGAACTGTTCATTTCATGTACATTTAAAATGATTATATTGTAAAATAATTTAATATTACAAACATTAAATTTAGAAATAAATTCTATTTTGTACTTGTTTTTCAACAAACAAGTATATAAACTTAAATAATTTTACATTTATCAAAAACAATTTCATATTAACAAAAGTTAACATTGTCCACTTCTATTACTAAAATTTCATTATTCTTTTCCATTAGAATATTTCGATGTATTAGTCTAGATTTTACATTTTGAATAATATATTTAATCAATTTCTGGCTTTACGCGTAGAAAATAAATTAATTAACTATTAGATTTGTAAAATTGAGCTTCAAAAAACTACGTCAGAGTAAACGAAGTCAGAGTAAAGCTATGTAGGAAGATAAATATAGTGGATGAATAGTTTCCACTTTAATTACCTTCCTACTTCATAAATGTGGCGAAGTGTTATCTCTGTTTTTGTATTCAAGGAGAAATTGGAAATGGTAATGTGTGACTTTTTTTTTTTTTTTTTTTTTTTTTTTTTAACTACGAATGCTTTTATGAGACCGTTTACGGCTTTTTGTAGAATAAAATTACTATATGAAGCACAAAGCAATTTTTACGATGAAATTTATTACTTTTAAAATACATCAAACTAAAACGTTTTTTGTTATGATTTTTACATATTTAATATTAGAAATATATTCAAAATAAAACCGTACTATAAAATAGATAAATAGGAAATATTTACTGCGATAGTAAAAGTTACGTATAACCATTCCTCATTTTTAATTTAGTTTATTTGTATTTTTTTTTTTTTTTTTTTTTTTTTTTTTTTTTTTTTTTTTTTTTATCCAACATATTGTTATTACTTTATCTTGTTAATTTTGATGCTACGTTAGAATATTTCAATGTATTAGTCTAAAATTTACCACTGGAAAAATAAATCAAATCTATTTCTGGCTTTTCGTAAAGAAAAAATAAATTAACTGTTATGTTTGTAAAACTGAGCTTCATAAAATTACAAATAAAAGTGAGAGGAAAGCGACGTTGGAAGATAAATAAAGATAAAGGAAGATAAATAAAGTGGATAAATGTGTTACACCTTAATTACATTTCTACTTCATAAATGTAGTGAAGTATTATTTGTGTTTTTGCATTAGAGGATAAATTGGCAATGGCAAAAGGTCATATTTTATTTAAACAACAAATGCTTTTAACTTTCCATTCTATGATATCATTTTCGGCTTTTTGTAGAATAAAATTATTATATGAAGACCAAAGCAATTTTTATTTATTACTTTTGGAATATTTAAAATTGAAATGCATACATTCTTTTTGGTATAACTTTTACATATTTAATGCTAGAAACATATTAGAAATAAAATGTTATAAAATAATTATATAGAAAATATATACTGCGATTGTAAAAGTTATATAGAACAATTATTCATTTCTTATTTTATTTTAACTGTATTATATTTTATCTGATTTTATGGTGTTAATTTATATTATAAATTGAATGAAGCTCTGAAATTAAAAACAAGTTTTTCCAAATTACAAATGATTTTTACAGTAGAATTCTTTGGTATGTCGTGAAATTTTTAAAAATACAAAATCGAGAGGTTTTAAAGCTATGCATCTATCACAATCTTTAAACACTAATTGATAATATGTAAGTTTTATTACAAAAAAACAAAAAAACACAAAAAAAAAACAATCCGCAAGTTATTTATTTATTTATTTATTTTGAGGATATATCAAACTTAATTCGTATCATTTTATGAAATTCGACGCATTAGAAAGATTGTAAAGAAAGTGATTCTTAAGTATTATAAACGCATAGTTTCCAAATCAGTACATAAATTATTGTTTCGTTTATATAAAAAAAATAATAATATGAAATGTTCATTTCATATACATTTAAAATGCTTATATTGTAAAATAATTTAAAATTATAAACGTTAAATATAAAAATAAATGATATTTTGTACTTGTTTTTAAACAAGCAAAAATATAAACTTAAATAATTTTACTTTTGTCAAAAACATTTTCATATTAACAAAAGTTAACAATGTCTACTTCTATTATTTAAATTTCATTATTCTTTTCTGTTAGAATATTTCAATGTATTAATCTAAATTTTACCTTTTGAATAATATATTTAATAAATTTTTGGCTTTACGCGTAGAAAAAAATAAATTAACTGTTAGATTTGTAAAATTGAGCTTCATAAAACTACACAAATAGAAGTCAGAATAAAGCTACGTTCAAAGATAAATGTAGTGGATGATTACTTTCCATCTTAATTACTTTTCTATTCAATAAATGTGATGATATGTTATCTCTGTTTTTGTAATGAAAGAGAAATTAAAAATGGTAATGTTTTTTTTTTTTTTTTTTTTTTTTTTTTTTTTTTTTTTTTTTAACTACAAATGCTTTTGCCTTTTTCTTTTTATGGGACCGTTTACGGCTTTTTGTAGACTAACATTATTATATGAAGTACAAAGCAATTTTTAGGATGAAATTCATTACTTTTAAAATGCTTAAAACTGAAATACGTTTATTTTAGTTTTTATTTATTTATTTACTTTTCTTATGACTTTTACATATTTAATGTTAGAAACATATTGGAAATAAAATGGCATAAAATAGATAAATAGGAAATATTTAATGCGGTAGTAAAAGTTATGTAGGCCCATTCCTTATTTTTTTTTATCTTATTTTATATGTATTATATTTTATCGACTATTATGGTATTAAGTTATCTTGTTAATTTTGTTGCTAGATTAGAATATTTCGATGTATTAGTCTAAAATTTACGATTGGAAAAATACATGTGATCTATTTTTGACTTTACGTAAAGAAAAAACATAACTATTAGAATTGTAAAATTGAGCTTAATAGAATTACAAATAGAAGTCCTTGGAAGATAAATATAGTGGCTGAATGCTTTTCACCTTAATTACTTTTCTACTCCATAAATGTGTTGAAATGTTATCTCTGCATTTGTATTCAAGGAGAAATTGGCAATTGTAATGCGCTTTTTTTTATTACAAATGCTTTTATCTTTTTCCTTTCATGATACTATTTACAGCTTTTATTACAATAAAAGCATTACATAAAGCACAAAGCATTTTTTCAATAACATTTTTTACTTTTAAAATGGTTAAAATTGAAATACATATTTTCTTTTTGTTAAGACTTTTAGATATTTAATAATAGAAACATATAGGAAATAAGTCATTATGAAACAGATAAATATTAAATCTTTTCTGCGATAGTAAATGTTATATAAAACCATTCCTCATTTTATTTTATTTTAATTGTCTATTATTATATTTTATCTAACATTATGGTGTTAATTTATATTCTTAATTTTGCTGCTAATTACATATGCTTTTAATAGTACACTGATTTCTTTGTGTTTATAAACCTTGTAAATTTTTAGGCATTGTTATGATTTAAAATAGCAGCAACCCAGGTAAAAAAATCAGCAAAAAACCTTTAAAAAAAAGTTCAGGTAAATTACCGGTATTTGGAACTAAGGTTTTTTGAAGGTAAAAAACCTGCAATTTCCCTGAAAGTAAAAAATTCAGGTATTTTGCAGGTATTTGGAACTAAGGTTTCTTGAAGGTAAAAAACCCGCATTTTCCCTGAAAAAGCAATATTCAGGTATTTTACAGGTATTTGGAACTAAGGTTTCTTGAAGGTAAAAAACCTGCAATTTTCCTGTATATGTGTGAAAACAAAGATTTAAATTTCACATTTCTCAATTGTACTCAAAATAAACAATAACCCCTCCTCCCCCCAATTTAGAAGTCGTAGGTATAGGAACCCAGCGGAAAAGAATAAATATTATGTTAATTAATGAGATATTTAGAAATTAGTGTTTTACGGCTGGATGGATAGTACGGTGAGTGCGGCTTAATCATGCCGACCACCGGAAAAAACAAAAATGCCGTACTAAAAAAAATTTTAAATTTTAAAGAAAATTAATTAAAGTCGTTAATTTTATGTAATAATTAGTCAATTTCCCAGTTTTTATCTAAAAATTAGAAAAAAAATATTTTTGCGAAAAAATGAAAAAAAAAAGTCGAAAATTATTCTAAGTTTAGAAATTAAAACATTAAAAATAGAGAAAATAGTTAAAGTTTTTTATATAAATGCATATAATTACAATATATGAATATAATTACAATATATATTTACGGGGTACATTTGAGGCCAGTGTATTGTCTTGAAGTTTTTTAATCTTGAGATTTTTTCAAAGTCCAGAAATTCCACGAGGTCGCTACGGGGTCTGAATTGCTGCCGACAGGAGTGAACGAGACGCTATTTTGTGGATATATATCTTAATTCTTATCCCCCATTAGGCTGAACTTAGCGTTACTTAGCTCGAATTCGAACATGTGGTTCTAGATTAATTAGGAAGAAATAATAATAAAACTTTAATTAATGCGAGAATTTTTATGAGAAAATTTTTATAAACTAATCTTGATTGAAAATTAGACTATGGAGATGATTTTTACATGATTTGAGAATTTTTAATTAAGAGTTTAAGCAATCAAATTCTTAGAATTGTGGAACTTACTATCTGTAAACGCCGATAGAATTAACTGGCAAAGGGATATGATAATTAATTACTTATAATTTAATTAATAATTGTCCTAAAAACATGCAACTTACCTCAAAATGTAGCTGAGATATTAACGCATCTAAATCAACAGAATGTTCCTGTCCCGCGGGCCGTGGGTCGCGCCTATTCTTGTATTTTGAGGAGCATTTCTGGGACACGTCCTCACGTAACAAAACGAAGGCTCGAACTAAGAAATTGTAAATATTCACTAAGTCATTAAGTCACTAAAGGCAAATAGAAGGCTATAATTTTCTTCAAAATACCTGAAGTACACTTATCAAAAATTAGCTAAGTCACTGAAGGTAAATTGAAGGCTGTACTTTCCTTCAAAATACCTGAAGTATACTTATCAAAAATAAACTAAATCACTAACGGTAAATTCAAAGCCATTAACTTGCTGATAAAAGCCTCTATACAACCTTTAAAAATCTGTGCATTTTGTTCAGTTTTCAATTTCCTTCAAAATACCTGAAGTGACCTTCAAAATACCCGATTAGTAATTTGGAGGTCAGATAAATGCCTGCATAAAATCTTTTTATTAACAGTAAATTCCCTCAAATATACCTGCGCTTTTAATTTGCCTTCAAAATCCCTGTAGAAACCTCAAAATCCCTGTAAAATCTTATTTTTTTTAAAGGTTTTTTGCTGATTTTTTTACCTGGTAAATATAACCATACATTAAAAAAATCCTCATAAATATCTTGCTCGAAAAATAATTCTTTTATTATCTTCTAGTCGGTCTATAGGTTGGTCAGTCGGTCTATACCTACAACTTGGTTTACAAGTACAGACATTTTGTCTCTTTTGTACATGTCTTTCGATGGAATATTATTTTGTTTTAAAAATTACTTTTCCTAATTTAAATGTAGTAATGTTAACGTAAGCCTATGCATTTACTATATGACTTCATTTATCTTTTTATTTAGCAATAGTGTTGGTATTTTGGAATAATGATAATGATTTCCTTAATTCTTTTTGCGCCGTTTGCGATTTTTTTATATTTTAAACATATATTTTGCTTTTTAAATTTGTAATAAAAGTTACTTTCCTGAAATAACCATTGTAATATAGTGCAAAAAAGTATTAGAAAGTTGTAACGTAAGTTAAACCTAATACCATATTTTTAAATATATGTAAAAATGTTTCCATAGCTTATTGCCATAAGAATATTAACTGGAGAGTAGACAAAACACCAATATTCGTTTTTTTCAGACAATGAAATATTCGTTAAATACTTTTAATCTATTTGGATAGCTAGTTTTAATGTAATTAGTGTAAAAATAATTTTTTCTTAAAAATTGAAAAAAGAATCGAATCGAAAAAAATTACAATAAATTTGACGATTATACACTATTTCTTCTAATATAATAAAAACAAAAATAAAGTAAAATTTACTGTGCCTTTTTTAATTTTACTCATATTCTTTAGCAAGAATTTAACTTTTCTTGAAGAATAATTTTAGTTGCTTAAACATAGCTCTTCAAACATTTTCACAAGCTTTTAAACTTTAAAGCAAAGTTAATGTCTTTCTAGAAAACTCTATTTACATTGTATTAAAAACATTCTTTCAGAATCTTTTTCTTTCTATTTTCTAGAGTAGTTTCGTTACTAAGATCCTTTTTTGACTTTTTTTTTTAAAATGCAACTTAAGTAATTCTAAAAAAAGTAATTTTTCTGCGTTATTTTCTTATTCAAAGTAAGCTTTACATAGATTATTTTAATAATTTGAAGATATTTTTGTTACAGATAAAATAGAAAAAAAAGTTCATTACTTACGCAAATATTCTGTAATGCAAAAAAGAAAGATCGTACCATATTTTTCAAATTATTTTTAATTTTTATAATGGCGCTTTTATGGTGTGATTTTAAAGTTTGTCTGTATAGTTAAATATGTTCATAATGTTATTGTTTTATTAAATAATAGTAAACAGGGGAAATTTTACATATTTCACCATTTTAATTATATATAAATACTTCTAAATGTTTTTTGTTCGGTTGCATACGACTCCGTCCATAAAATAAAAAACAATTAAGATGTTGCTTAAATTATCAATAAAAACAATATTGTAAATGTAGATCTATACAAATTGTAGAAACTGCAAAAAATAATACTAAATCACTTTTTTCCGTTTATATATATGTATACATATTAATAAAAATGTTATCGTGTAGTAGTTTATTTCGTAGACTATTCATTGTATTTCAGAACGCCTAATTTTACTTTTTGTTTATTTTTTGCATAAATTTGTCGTACTTTTAAAAATATAATTTATTTCTGAATTCTGAAAGAAAAAAAAAATAGTAAATTTTATTAAGTTTGTCTTTTATTATTTATGTTCCCGACTAAACTCAATTTTAGCCCAATCTAGTTTATCTTCACACCATCAGATAAACTCGTTTTTCCTTAACGAATCTAGTTTATCCTAACGTTCATCACATAAGCTAGTTTTCCTTAGGCCAAACTAGCCTATCATAACATCCTATTTTGTCCCAGGCCAATCTAGTTTGGACTACGATTCGGTTTGGTTGGTAACATAGATAGCCTTTGAAAGTATAAATATTCTAGCATATTTTTCCATATTTTATTACAGAAAAAATGAAAATTTTTTTAGTTTGCATTCTTTCAAAAATATTTTTCGTTTAAACATTTTTTTAAATTTTTCTGTACCACACATTAAAAAAATGTTTACAGCAAAATCGCAAATTCTAAACAGAAGTTATATAATACGTTATCCCAAAAAGGGATTTAACTTTATCTTTCATAGAAGTTTGAATACGTAAATTTAAATATTTCGAATCTAGTAAAATATTTAAGAAAAATGCATTGAAATTATAAAAAAAGAACGTAGTAAAAAGAGGCAGAACAGTAGAAGAAGAATGTTAATTTTTTAATCGAAAGTTATATTTATATGTGAATTCTGTTATGTGCCATGATGTTTTATTCTAAACGTTCATCAATCCATTTCAGGTTATGAGGCCATATACTGCACGTAATCCCAACTACAGTAGAATTTGGTGTGGTTTGGTTTATGCCGGCCAATTATCTTTGCTTGGGATATAGGTTCTAAAGGGTAGGATGCCCTCCGTGGGGGTCTTTCTAAGGGAACTTAACCCGTATTTACGCAAGGTTCAAAGAAAACCACGGAAAACTCCGAACGGTTTGGCCGACGGTCGCGATTGGGTTCGAACCCAGCACCTACCGTCTACCAGTTTCGAGGTCAGAACCTCACGGCCACTGGTGGGGCTCCAGTAGAATTCGGATTAACCAGCTTCGATTAATAATGTTTTCTCTTAACCGAGCCGATAACAAAGTTTTTTTTTCTTTTTTGTGAACAAGGTTTGGAAAGACCGAGATAATTTAAAAACATCAATGCAATTCCTTGCCCGTGAAGGACACAAATAGTTTTACTTCAATGGATTCCAAAAATTATGAAACATCGTTTCATGATGACTTTGCACCACATGTTAAGCAATATTTAGCACAGTTAAATGTCCCACCGAAAGCAGTTCTGCTGATTGACAAGGCTCCTTGCCATTTAGAAAAAGAAATCCGCACTTCAGGAGAAAAAGAGCAATTTATCTTTTCACATAAAGAAGTATCGTTGATGCAGACAATGGATCGAGTTGTGATTGAAGCAATGAAGAGACATTACTAAAAGAACTCAGTATAGTTATAGTTACTTTGAATAATTTAGTATAGTTTAAAAAATTCTATTTTATTTTTTAAATTAACTATTACTAATTCACTTCCTCTTTTAGATTTGCTTAGCTGTGAAACATAACTTTATATATGTTTATTACTTAACCATCATACTTAGTATAGGGTAAATATTGCAATCGTTTTGAAATTTGGATTTTTTTTTCTTTTGACGGTATTGCACGTTTCAGATATTGGAGATTCCGAAAAACATATTTTTAGAAAACAAATTACCGTCCGTCTGTATGTCTGTCTGTCAGTCTGTCGGTGTGTCTGTAAACGCTGTATTTCACGAACAAATTGAGATAGAGACGTGAAACTTCGTGTGTGTTTAATATCCAACAATATGAAGAAAACTATTTAATATCAGTAACCTCGATTTTCCGGAACTATTGTTTCGGTCTCTCGAAAAATTCGTTCTGATGAAAGGTATATAAAAATTTTCGCTTTTTTTTAATTTTAAAAAAATGGACGTAAAGAGCAATAAATTAACACAAATTTTGCATAAAGAACGAAGTCAATCAGATTATTAGTTGCCGAGATATTTGTAATCCTGTTTTCCACATTCTTCGATTTTTCACGACCATGTATTTCATTCAAATTTTAATTCGAAGATATATTTTAATTGGAAATAAAACGCTTAATACGACGCAGTAAACTGTTAGACAACATGATTATTATTTTTGGAATTATAAGGATGTTTCTTTTACGCAATTCAGTACTACTTGGATAGTTTGGCATTTTATATAATTTGTCGAAATTGGTTCATCAGCAATTCATTAATAGACCATTACTATGTATATTAACCATATTTAAATATAGGTTTAAATCTTATTTTGGATTTGCAATGCATTGTATAAATACTTTTCAAATGTTTTATTTTCATATGTTATATTTTGCACATCCTTGAAGGGTAAGTATTACGATGGACCCAACAACTAGTTTTTATTATTTAAAAAGCTTTCGATTGTTTTTTATTGTGTTTAATTCATGGGCACGGCGAGTTTTTTATGTAGATTTCGTAAGAAACACTACCTATTGCAATCGCACCAGTTTATCTATCTATCTATCTATCTATCTATTTATATATATACATATATATATATATATATCTCACTTTTTTATGGACACGATACCTTCTATAATTCTCCACCAATCTCCACCAAACTCGTACATAAAATCAATGGGGATAAAATCTCGGCTAAATTCGTTAATGGGCAAAATTGGACCAAGGGGGTCGAAATAGGGGGAGAATATACAGAAAAAAGCCCATAACTTCTTAATGAAAATAGATATCGAATCAGTTTAAAGTTTATATTACTTCTAAATAACGGGCCAAAAGTTTATGCATGACAGATTTTTGATAAAGTTAAAAATGGGCTCAAGGGGCGAAAAAAATAGGGTTTTTGCGAGAAAAAAAATCCTAACATTGTCAATTCTCAAGATATCCAATCCATCTAAATTTTTTATAAATATTCTTAAAATTATCTAAAACTTTTGTATTTGCAAGTTTTTGATAGGACTAACTCTTACCGGTAAAAAAATTAAAAACGAAAATAAAAAGGGCTTTCGAAAAAGAAACAAATCCATAACTTTGTCAATTCTTAAACTATCAAATCCAATTAAATTTATTTTACATCTTCTCAATAATATCTACAAGACAAGTTTTTCATAGGATCAATTCTTATAGCAAAAATAAATTAAACAAAAATTGGAGTTGGAGAAAAAAGCTTCTGATCCAAACTGCTTACTTTCTGAATCGTTTTATAAATTCATTTTTTATTTTAAACGCATCCAAATGGCACATCCTCTTATTTAGGAACTATATTATGTGAAACATTGGCCATATTTTTTATAAAGACAGAATATATTTCAAAAAAGGCTGCCAAAAAGGGTATTTTGAACAGAATTTCCCGAAGTGACAGTGATAGGAAATTTGAAGAAGTATTCAAATAACAAATTGCGTTTTCTTGACTCATTTTTAAATCCATTTTTACTCTCAAACGCATCCAATTTACAAGTCCCCTTATTTTGGAACTGTATAATGTGACGCGTTGGTCAATTTTTTGATAAAGACAGAATATATTTCAAAAAAGACTGCCAAAAAGGGTATTTTGAACAGAATTTCGAGAAGTTGTGATTGAAAATTTAGGGAAGCAAATAACAAATTGCTTTTTTTCTGACTCATTTTTTAAATTCAGTTTTTCTCTGAAACGCAACCAATTGACAGGTTGTCTTATATAGGAGCTGTATAATGCCCCGTATTGGTCAGTTTTTTTATACAGGCTAAATATATTTTTAAAAACGCTGTCGAATTGGGCACTTTGCGCAAAATTTCCCGAAGCTATCATGATTAAGAATTGAGGTTATATTCAAAATTGGTTATTTTATAACTCATTTTTAAATTCAATTTTGCTCTCAAACGTATTTAATTGATAGTCTTTTGTTATTTAGGAACTATATAATGTGCCGTATCAGTTGATTTTTTTTAATAAAGTCAGAATTATTTCAAAATAGGTTGTCAAAACGGGCATTTGATCCGAATTTAGCTTAAGATGATTCTGATAAAACCAGTCCTTACAGAAAAATGAAATAAATATTTTTCAAAAGAGGACAAATAAAGTTGTTAAACTGGGTTTATCTGTAATCAAATTTATTTTTTTGTTGTTGAAATGAGCACTCTTCGAAATCTACCTCCGCCTATAGGCCAAGCCGACAGGGATTTTTCTTTTTTTTTATACAATTACCATTAAACGAGGTTCTCGATATCCAAGATACTAGCGGTTCCAATTAGTTTTGATGATCGAAGTTGTACTATACTTTTTCTTCACTGAGTTGTTTTATTCGTATATGATAATATCTGTAATTTACTGGCATTTGGTAAAAAAATTAAAATGGTTCATGAACTTAACTTAAGTAAAATTTTTACAAGAATGCAAAAAATAAAGTATTTTCTAATTTACATATAATTAAAAAAAAATAATAATTTCTATTTAGACAGTAACACATCCATCGTTAATGTACACAATTCCTCAAAGTCATCAAACTTAGGTACACATATGGGGAATCTCTATTATTTTTCTTATGAAAACTAAAGTGTTTTGTTTTAGTTTGCTGTTTTACTAAGCTTCCATTTAGCGGAATGTTTATATCTTGGAACAGCGGAAGCAAAAGCAGCATTATTGCTTATTTTTTCATATTATAAATTTTATTATCATCTGTGTTAGAGAAATACATTAAAGGCAGCGTGGGTAACAAAGTAAGAAAGTTTCATAATTATTGGACTAAAAAAATAACATAAGAAAGTTTCTTTTTTCTGATTTAAGTAGAATAATTTTAAAAGTTAATTTCAGTTTAGACAGTAGCACATGAATTGTTCACGTACCAATTCATCAGTGTCCATCTAAAAGTCAAAATTTTATCAAACTTAGGTTACAGTTGTGGAAAAAAAGTAAACACTCCCTACCTATTCTGCAAAAAAATATCGTAGCAAAAAGTACAGGTACCAAACGATTCTAAATAAAGTCTAGAGTTTAAATAATGTTTATAAAATTTGCTTAGGAGCCATATACATATTAAAACTAATCCACCAATTTAGGATTTTTTTCAATAGCCGTACCCAATTTTGATAATATAAATTAACTCTGCACTTTTCAATTAGCCTAAAAACAAATTTTCATGGAATTCGTACGAAACGTTTTCGAGAATTTAATTATTTTAAAACGAGCATATTTTAGGGGCTGTATCCAAATTAAAGTTCGGTACTTGATTGCTTATCCAGAGAGCCTCTTTCTTGATCAGGGCATTGTAGGTACCACTTAAGTAGTCATTCAGTTCTGCTAAATACCAGGATAACATGAGATGTTTCAAAATATCTAGTCACATCTATCGTAGATGGTCACTTAATCGACCATTTTGTCATTTTTAGAACTTTCCAACAAAGTTTAAATAATGTATATAAAATTTGCTTAGGAGCCATATACATATTAAAACTAATCCAACAATTTAGGATTTTTTTCAATAGCCGTACCCATTTTTAGAACTTTCCAACAAAGTTGAAAAGTGCTTATTCTTTCGGTTTGTCTGGCCGTCTGATAGTCTGGCGGTATAGTCGTCTGGCCGTTTGGTCGCGCTCTAACTCTCATAAATATGTTGCCATGAAACTGTTAGACATTATTAACATTTGCCCTAGAACGAACCCTATTGAAAATGAAGTGTCTACCATGATTGGTTTATTTACAGGGACAGTCAAAAGTTTTCTGTTACATTACAGCCTATGGGAAAAAATCATTTCGAATGGATTTTAAAGATGTTACACGTGATTAAACATTTTTAAATTTACATGCATCAATGAATTTCACTAAAATATGTATTCTGTAAAATACGCAGCGAAAAGAGTAGTTATTATTCATTCACAGGATCACACAAATAGATTATATTACATAATAATAAAGGGGGAAATTGCTTACGACATATTTTAATTATGATAAACGGTTTCATGTATAATTAAATTGATATACATTGCTGAGGCTTAATATGAAATTTTACGCATAATAAGAAGTGCACAGTATTTACAGGGACACACAAAGTATTTCAAATAGAATATTCTATCTGAAGTACTGTATATTATGGATGATGTCTGTTGGAATGATGTAATTCATTTTCAAATATGAATATGCAAATCAATTATAATTATATTGTATAATCAATTTCAAATATGCTCTTTTAAGTTTCACTAAGTGTATGTACATTATATGGTGTTTATAAATGCTAAAAGTTATACTATTTAGATATACAAAGCTGCACAAATAAGCTCGTAAAGGTTACTGAATCTAAACGTAATTTACTTAAAGGTGGTGTTTAAATAAGTGAGGCATTACGTTGAACTGCATACAATGTAATAGGAATTATTTTTAGAATATAAATAAAATGATATACAGAATCACAGAAAGATCATAATACAGAGTCGTCTATGGAAGGTAATTTCTGGAAACGTGATTTAAGCAGTTTAAAGAGAAATTTTCTATAAACTAATTTTTTGCAAAATATTTTCATCAGATAAAGGTACTAGGTAAACTACAGGGCTGAACAAAATTATTCGAGTATGTATCCATCTATTAGTATAAACTGCTGAAAGAAAATTTTCAACCAGATAGGCATATTCTTTCAAGTGTAAATTTACTCATTTTATAGTTTATATATCAATCGACAGACCAAATACATGGCTGTTCAAAAATATTTAAAAACATATTTGGCTATAAATCGTAACACCTTATTTTCTTGGATAATGAAGTTTTGTTAATGATTCCAGGAAGTGTTGGAAATTGTTTCATAATCTTTGCTTAAGACATGATTTTTCTTACTTGTTTAAGTATAATTTCTATGCTACTTGAAAGAAAAATCTTAAAGTTTGGAATTATATAAGGCAGGACTTAATAAATCTAAATCCCTCCGTAAATTGTTGTTTGCAATTTAGAAAATCTTTCAAATATTACTTTCATAACTCGTGATTCATATCATAAATATAAAAAAATGTATTTTCAACACATTTATGTTTGGTAATTTTAGTATTATTGCTACATAAAAAACTACCACATTAGTAGAATAATTTCAGGAGATATTTATATAAATATGAAAATGTAATTTAACATTAGAATTGAATAGAAATTTTGAATATTTATAATTAAAAGAGATATCCTTCCAATGACTTGAAATTTGGTGTCTAGGCATATTTTGAACTGAAGTTTTGAAATATTTTGCTGAAAGTGGGTATTTCTATTGAAATAAACTGAAGCTTTGATTCGTTTTAAAATTTAGATGGTCCGCTACGCAAATTTTATATACATCGTTTAAAAGTAGACTTTACTTCCAATCGTTCGAAATAAGATTCTACGATAATTTGTTGAGAAATTAGTAAGGGTTTTATTTAAACTTCTTTTCCGTGACCGCATATATACGTGGATTTCTGTTTTTTCCACGATTAAAAACTAAACTGTTTTATTTTCGTTTTCATTTTTCCTGTACTTCCATTTAGCAGAACGTTTTATTTTTATTTATTTATTTATTTATTTTGAACAAAAAGCAGCACTAATGCTTATTTTTTCATAAACTAAATTTTACTTTAATATGAATTTATAAAATGTCACAAAAACAAAGTGGCCAAAAATAGTTATTAAACATTATTCAGAAAGTAGAAACGTAGAATAATTACTCAGAAATTGCATTGAGTTCAAAATTATTAAACCGAAACCCTTAAATATAACACATTGAGAATTTTTAGATCATTCACTTGTTAAAATCCACTAATCTTGTTTTTAAGGGAATTTAAGTTAGTGATAATTAAACTGATACTTTAAAGGCGTAGTAAACAATTAATGTCTCTATATGAGCATACTTAGAAAATTCTGTAAAACTTAGAGAATGTTTTTCTCTTGTGGATATACATACTTAAAAAAACATTTCGGCGAACGTTTGTAAAAAAATAGTGTGCATTTCGTTATTTTGTTTATTTGGCGATTCATCATAGGTTAGCGACAAAATAAAGTTTCAAAAGATATTTTTTTATTTCAAATATTTTTAAGACAAAAATGTTTCATGTTGAACTTGAAGTAACTTTTAATTTTGTCAGTTTATATTTGTTTCGCTGTAGTTTTGTCATATGTATGTATATTCATAAGGAAAATTAGCTGTGGAATTTTCTGAATAAAAAAAAATTAAAATAATTAAATTTGTTTCAATCTCAAAATTCAATCTAATTACGCAGTGTCGATTCAACTTTGTTGCTATGGAAACAAAAACGCCACCGATATTGAAATTTATTACAGCAATATTCTTCATCTGCTGATATTTTGGAATACACTTAAATGTATGGAAAAAAATATATATGAAATTATTTTTACATTGATAAAATTAAATGACTGCAGCAACAAGAAATATAAATACATAATACAAAAAATATATGTGTTAAATCTTTCGTTAATATTATCTATACGCATTCTAAAAATTTATTATTAAACAATTTTCATTTGAATTTAAATCGTTTGCTTTTGGCGACGAAAAGCACAGTTCGCCAAATTGCTGACACTATATTCTTCTCGAGCCAAATATTCGAAAGTATTTTATTTTTTTACAAACTTTTTTGCAGATTCTAAAGTTGACTGATCTTTTATTACATACATAGGTAGTTTCATTAATATATATTTTTTCAAAGCATTCTGAATATGCCCAGTTAGTAGACCTTCCTTATGAGCCTAAACTATCAGTTTCCTAAAGAATAAATTTCAGAAAAGGGTTTCTTTCTGTCATTTATTGTACCATTTTACGTTTGCTGAAGCAATGTCTTAGCATTGTTATTTTAATTTCAGTTCTCAAAAAGATAAAGATACCGATCCACTGAATAAAGAAGTTAGAATTTTATGGAACTAGTAAAAATATTTTTCGGGTTGTATTCGACCCGGTATCCATAATTTGATTAATTTTGTCTATTAAAAAATTATTTAATATTTTTATTAAAACATGACATAAAAATTACACTTCAAAAATTAACAATTGAGATGCGCCTGTACTATAACAAAGTTTTAAAACTATTCAGATCTTGGTGTAATACTATATAGTACTTCGGATGTTGTATTATATCCGAAATCTTTGGCGTGTCCCTGTAATCACTATCTGGTTTTTATAATACAGGAAGTAAGTTGTAGTAAACCACATAAACGTATATCAGTTTGATAAAATGTGAAATAGTTTAATAAAATTAAAACACGCCACAAACACTGTTCCCCCTATACCATTAAGTACTGGAATACCTTTGTGAGGCCCTCTAAATTAATAATAAATATTTATCCCCACATATTGCACAGAAAGTAGATTTGGTATGTACGTCATAGATACATATAAATTTTATTATGTTTGAAAGAGTGCAACACCATTAATACGAATTTGAAGCTAATTTTTCCCATTGGCCATAATGTAACGGAATAATTTTGATTATCCCTGCAATTAAACTATACATCCGATTTTCGTAAAAGTTGAAATGGCTCGACAGAATTATGCAACAATTATAAATTTTTAATTTCAAATGATCCGGTTGGTTAGTTTTGGTATTGTTATACGCAGATACGGAAAATGGCGATTGGACAGAACGACTGTAAGTGCTACGTGCCTATATAATTACAGACGTACTTAAAAAAATATAACAGAAAATATTTCTAAAAAAAACTGTTTATTATTTATTTGTTTTATTTCTAGGTAACAGATTAATTAAATTAATTATATTGAATCAAACTTTAATCTATTTTTAATGTTTTGCATTTCAAAGCAAACTTAAAATATTTCAGGAAAAATTCATTTTCATTATAATGAAAACAACATTATGACATCTAATAGCTTTCAAATTCTGCAGTATTTTCAATATAAAGATCATTATTTGCATCTCTTAAAACATCTGATGTAATGGGGAAAGTAATCATTTCTTTACTTTTCTTTGGAACACAAAGATTGCTTAATGCAGTTTTCCCTTAATAGTATCAAACATATAAAGGATAATAGTACGATGTCCCATTATTTAAATGAATCTTCATCTAACAAAAATATATTCCAAACAATGGTTTTGAATTTTTCTCTTACATTTAAGTATTTTGTGCTGTGCTATACAAAAGATTATTTTTTGTAATATTTTATTATTAAAAAAATTATTGATCGTAACGTTGAAATTTCAAAAAAAAATAAATATGTACTAAACTTGTCAATAAAATATATATAAATATTTAGCTAAAAGAAGCGGTCACTGTTATGTTTCATACTTTTATGCAGTTTTAAATTATAATAATATCATAATATTTCATGCATAATGTTGTTTTAGAACTTACGCATTGTTTAATTTAAGGGCTGTTCTAACTTTAATCATGTTAAACTAAAAATAATATATAACAACAACATGATTTTTTTTTTTTTACGAATGACGAAATAAGTACAGTTTGCTATTTTTTACATGCTATTAAGCTTCTATTTTCTTTCTAAACCAATTTAAAGCTGTTTGTAGGAAAAAATTAACTAATTAAATATGTTATTCTAAAATTTAAACATATAAAAATGCTTTTAGAACAATAAGAAAATCTAATATGATTTTTTTTCTTTTTGAATTCCATGTACTTTATATATATAAAAAAAGTAATAACATTCAAGTTTGTTCGAACCGCAGTTTTGTTATACAAATTCTGATACGTGCTATCTAAAAAGAATGTAAGTTGTGTTGAAAGAAAAAAAAATCTTTATATCCTGACAAAACATTTGCTTAGTACATTTTACTGAAAATTGTTTAAATGTGCAAATGATAATGTTGCATAAGGTCCATTAGTTAAATGAATGTGCCATATGTTACAAATAATGTTTTCTAAACACATGTTTCTAGAATTATCTAAAATTATCATATTCAGCTTTTTAACTTATATGTTTGAAAATGGTTTAAATTACGAACTTTTTTTATTAATAAGAAATATTTTATTATAGTACGCAAATATTTTCAAATTTAATACGGAATAAATTCAGCGAGGAAAATTTAATATCATACTGCATACAGTGTGTCCCATAATGTTCTTTATCATCTAATAATTTCTGAACGGGAAGAGATTTAGTCATAAAATTAGGATCTAGATATTGTATTGATGTCTTGCGCTACTGAATATGAACACCCACTTCTACGTCATCTGCTAAAAACAGTGGAGTTATCATTCCTACATGGAAAAAAAGATAAAGGGGAAAAAGGGATTTAAAAATTTTGCAGAGCATTATCGATTAAATACAAAAAAATACCTTAAGGCCATAAATGCAAAGAATAGTGCAGTTAAAACGCGCATTTGTTTTTTCATGATTTCCTGTACTGGGTAGTTCCATGCGAACTTGTTTGTCTGTTACACAGTTGAAAATCGCTATGCTTGTGGCCACCGTTTTTTCTGAGAAGCTCGCTTTGCCTTATTCAAGTGATGAGATTTGTCCGCTTAAATAAATCACATTTTTCTGCTCTAAAATACTGATAGCCAAAAATTATAGTATGACAAACAGTCGTAACAGACAAACAAATTCGCGTGGAATTAGCCTACTGTGATGTCACCAAACTTGAAAGGGAAACTTTCGCACAAATTTGCGTCCGAATGTGCATTGTAGTTGACGATTAAAATTCTGAAAATTACAAATAAAGGCGCATTTTTACAATTAGTTTTTTTTCTTTAAAATATAATCGAAAAAGCTATCGTAATTTACATTGAATAAAATTTTTTATCGGGTTTACACCAGAAAACGAAAGACTTTATACGCAAGACGCCAGGTAAAGGTAGTTAAAATTCTAACAAAACGAATTTCCATCAATTATGCATCAGATCTTACACCGTAACATAGTGCATTGTTGCAAGCTATATGCTTATTAGCAATTATTTGAATTGATTCTCTTATAATGGCTTTCTGGTAATTACTTTTACGCTGCGATTCAACATATAAAAGTAGATTTTAATAAATCGAAAATTAACTATCATTATTTTACTTTGAACATTTTTTATCGAATTTACACAAGAAAATGAAAGACTTTAGAAGCCATATGCCAGATAAAAGTAGTTAAAACTCTAACAGAACGAATTTTCATAAATTATACATCAGATCTTTGCATATTTTAAGTATACCATATGATAGAGCATCGTTGCAAGCTATACGTTTTTAGCAATTATTTCTATTGATTCTCTTGTAATGGCTTCCTGGTAATTTATTGTAGGCTGAAACCCAACATAAAAAGTAGATTTTAAAAAATCGAAAATCAACTATCGTTATTTTACTTGGATTTATTTTCTGTTTTACACTAGAAAATAAAATACTTCCACAAATTTTTCAATAGAAGCTTATCGAGCGCCTCTGCATTAACATGGAATTAAAGAAATTAGTCTCTAAGTATACAATGCAGTGAAAAACATAGATGTTTCTGCACCTTAAAAAACTTTAAAAAATGTTCTTCCTAATTATTCAAAAATTTAAAAACCTCTATTGTTTTTCTAGAAAGCTCAAACAAAGAAAAATAATTGAAATTTAATACAATTTTTTTATCATTTTTGAAATAAAACGGATTTATTTTACGGTTCATTTTCCTGCCCTCAAAAAATTATTCAAATCAAAATAAAATAAAATAAAATGTAAATATAAATAAATAAATAAATAAATAAATGGATATTTTCGAAGCAGTTTTAAAGTGTATTGTTCTTTTTCTAATCATAAAATATCTGTTTTTTATGCTATCATTTCTCATATATCAGCTTTTCAGCAAACCTATGTTGCTGACTATAATGTGAATGTTAATGATGTTAAATCATGATGTCTGTTGATTATAAAATAGTTCACTTAACTTATAGCATGATAATAATATATTACGTTTTGTTAAAACGGATTAGTGAACTGCAAAAACTACTCGGAAACATTTCGTTTCTTTCCGTTTGTAAAGCGAGTACCAAAAATCAGTGAATCAAAATTAAAAATAAAAGAAATAAAAGAAATATGCTTTAAATCTTGGAAATTATTTGATTTCTGCACTAACTTAAAGCTAAACTGTGCTTCTGAGAATCATTAATATAAAAGAGTATGGTTCATTGTAATTTCGATATCCATTTGAAACCTTTTCTACACAATTGTCTAGGTGACCCTAAAGAAAAAAAAATATATTATTTTTATTCGATTTAAAGTCATTCGATTTAAAGTATCGATTTAAAGTCAAGCTTGCACACACGAATTGCTTGAAATCGCTATTGTCATAATCCGAAAATGGGTATTTTTGTAATTTTTTTTTCATCAAATATGATTCTATTAATCACAGTAATCCATTCTAACATTTTATTTCTACAGAAACCCTTTCGGTCTTAAAGGGGTATATTGTGCTAGAATAGGATTTTTTATGAGTATTTCGTGTTTAAAAAGTAAAAACGGAAATATTATACCATATTTTTCCGTGGCTGTCTGTATTCCTAGCCATTTTCCTAATAGACTTTGGAGCGTGGGAAGTTCAAATTGGTGTAGGTAATAATAACCTACATATTTATAGATTATTAAACATTAAGAAAATAATTTAGAAAAGTATAGAAGGGTTAACTGTTTTTCTTAAAAAAGAAAAGGAATCGTTTATTTGTATATCATGTGGAGTATCAGGTGACAGTTTTCATAACTCTGAACTCAAAATTGCATTTATTTTGATTTTAGGTATTATATTTTCAGAGCTATCGTCGAAAATATAGTGCAAAAATTTATATATGACTCCCACCCCATCTATTTCAGAAGTGCCTTATACTAAAATTAGAAAAAAAATAGAAATATTATCCTTATAATATTATATTAGGTTTATTGCTATAAGAAAATTTATAGAAATAAACCTAAATCACCTTTTTTTTTCTTTTTTTTTTTTTTTTTTGAGAATTTGCATTTTGTAGTTAGAACCAAATTCCAAATTCCGATTTGCGAGCATTCGAAAAGTTGCGCTGCAGGTACCTATAGTAGCAGAAATTTATAAGCATTTTTGATATTGATTTTTGAAAGAAAAAATCGTTGGTAATTGGCCGCGATATTAACCCTTAAAAGCACGGGTGGTTTGGACATGTATAATGGATAGAGCGCTGTAAACTATACATCATTTGCTTTTGATGTCTAGGTAACAACTTTTAATTACATAATTGTGTAATGCAATGCCTAGTAACAACATGAAATAAATGAACATCAAATTGTTAAAAATGGATTACTTTAAATAGAATAAATAACATAAATACTACAGGATTCTTGTTAGTTTAAATTGAGTGGCTCTCAATATGCATCCTGAATCTTACAAAAGCTTATTTTAAAAAGAAGATAAGAATATAAAAGTTGGTACTTTTGAAGAATACAAATAAATAAATGTTTTATTTATTTTTTCGATTGAAACGGAGGAAATTTATCTATTGACTTGATAAAGTTGGATTATTAAATATGAACAAAAATCGCGTTTTTTCTAAAATTTGTCCATTATTCTAGTAAATGTCCTCATCTTAGGTTTCTTTCATGCTGTCAAATATTTTTCCATTTTTTATGATTGATCGTTTTCTTTCAAAATAAAGTCACTCTTCTCTCATTATTATAGACAGACGTACTGCAACATACACAAATCTTTACGTATTTGTTTCAGGTAATGATTCAACATTTAAACAAGAGAATAATTTTGGTAAAGGGTTATTACATTTTGTGATTTTTTATTCTCGCAAATAGTGTTTTTAAAGTTATGTGATTTTATGTTACATAAAATATTAAAGCTAAATCTGATTTTTGAATGAAGCGGTGCGGCATTTTAGTGTTAACCTTATATTGGGTCTCCACTCTCCATACTACCCAATAATCTTAAACCGTTAATTATAGATGTATAATTCCAGTTTTAGAAATGTTTTACATGAGGGAAAGAAGTATTTTAAGAACTATTTTGGCCAATTAAAACATTTTTTTAAATATGAAATAAAATTCTTCATACGATTCACATTCCTATATGTTACTTTAGAAAAAATGTATTATTTCAGTACTAAATAATACAAAAAAAGTCCCATCATTCTAAGCTTAAAATTGATAGAGTAATGGCTTTTTAACAATTGAAAGCTCTTTTTAACACTTTCTACTAAAGTTCAAAGTGATCATGATTTCGGTTCGTCTGTCTTCATTTTTTTTTCAATAGCAATACCTAATTTTAACAAGATATTTCATATCTTCAATTCAAACTATGTCTAGATACAAAATTTCAAATTATTTGAATGATACGATTTTGAATGGTAGGCATTCAATTTAGTTCTTATAATGTTAAATTACATTTTCATATTTTTTATTAATATTTCCTGGAATAAGATTTCTAATATGCTAATGTTTTATTCAGCAATGATAGTAAATTACCTAAACATAAATGCATTGAACTTGCAATTTTTATAATTTTGTGACATTAATTATAATTTTTATATTTTTATTAGAAAATTTATGAATTGAAACCGACGTTTTTTATAGATTTAGATTTACAACTCCTGCTTTGTTCAAAATTTCACTTTTTTTCTAATTAGTTTTCAAATTATGCTTAAAAAACGGCAAAATTATGATTTAAAGCACCGTGTACTATAGAAGGACTAGATATTTTGAAACTTCTTATTCTTTCATATTTTCAATGATTGCTTCAGTGATGTTTTGATCAGAAAGGAAGCCTCCGTCAACAATTGAATACCGAACTTCAAAATTTGATACAGCCCCTAAAATATGCTTATAAAATAAAAACTTTCTGAGAAATTTATCGTATGAATTGCATGAAATTTGATAGAATTTTGAATTGCAATTTGAATTGCAATTAAAGTTTGTTTTAAGACTGAAGAGTGCAGAGTTCATTTATGCTGTCAAAATTGGGAACAGCTATTGAAAAAAAAACCTATGTTGGGTTTAGTTTATGTAGATGATTCCTAAGCAATTTTATACACATTATTTAAACTTTAGACTTTATGTTCGCAAAATTGAATACTGCCATTAAAAAAAAGTTTGGTTTTGTTTATAATACGTAGATTGCCACCTAAGCAAATTTTTTTATGAAGAATTTAAATGTAGATTTTATTTCCAATCATTTGGTATCAATTGCTTTCTTCTACGATACTTTTTTGCAGAATTAGTAGATGGTGTTTACGTTTTCCTCCACGGCTGAACATAAAATTTTAATATAGTTATACAGTTTCTTTAATTGTAGTTGCAATTTTAGTACAGAGCCTGTTTAAAATATCACACAATATAATACATTCCAATATTATTGCGTTTTTTAATACTACATTCAAGATGAAAACAGACTTTTTAAATTAAAATGCATAGTTTTTACAAATGAATATATTTAATGCATTTAAAAATGGTAACATAACTATTAGTTTTTAAGTTTAAATACTCTCTTAAAATGTAAGCCAAAAAAAAAAAAAAAAAAAAAAAAACTCAAGTTGAGCCGAAATTCGCTCATCTTACGTTTTGAAAGGCAGCTTCTCATAAAGAGTTGAAACAACTCAAGTGAATAAGTTGTTTTTAAACAATTTAAATCAAGATGAGTTATTTAAATAAGCAATTTAAATAAAAATGGGAAAAGCATTTGAAAAAAAACTCATTCACGATCCAATAAATTACAGTTATTTCCCGAGAAGCCAAATCCACTCTTTTGTTTTAAGAGTGTATATAGTCGATTAACATCAAAGAAAAAAAATCTTTGCTTTATTAGGGGCATTTCTTGTATACTTTTTATCATTATTCCATTTACTATATTTTTGCCATATCTTTTAATGTTGCTAAATATTTTCTTAATTATGATAAATCATTCTTTGATTTCACAGTGAGTTCACCAATCAATCACATGTATACAGCAAAGTAACAGGAAACATATAGAAATCTTTTGTGTGTTTGCTATTCTATGTGATATCAATCATTCGAATAATATGGTGTTTTTTTAGCATTGTTATAATTTTTCATGTCTATAAATTATTTGGAAAATCTTTTCCCGAGAATGTCAAACTGACAATAATAATTTGAAATATTAAAAAAATGTGTAAATTTGATTTGATACAAAGACAGGATTTGGGATTTAAAGTACCGCAAAATACGCGAAAGTCTTTAGCAGTCAGGAAATTCTAATTATTTTAATAGGGATATATAATTGGAAATTTTCAAAAAAGAATTTTTAAAATGAGAAAGTGGGGGAGAGTTTATTTTAGGACAGTAATTAAATTTTATGAAATTTCACAGGATTTTTACAATTTTCAAAATAAAATCATATATTTTTTTTTTGTTTTAAATGTACCTTTCATGGTAATCATTAATCAAAATAAGAAATTAATGAAACAGAATTAATTTAATTAATTAAATTATATATCAAAAAAATATAGTAAACATAAATTATAAAATTTAAACTCAATATACGAGGGGTAGTCGGAAAATAAGTTTCCCCGGGCGTCTGTGTATAGAAGTGTGTATGAATGTCAAACAATGAAACATGAAATATACGACACAACTTTATTTATGAACATAAGTATTAAGCAGGCAGAGACAAACTCTTGCATGGGTGTAACTCCCATTAGAATTTAGACTCTTGTGTGGATGTAATTCCTGTTGGAATTTTGATTCTTGCGTGGACATAATTCCTGTTGGAATTTTGACTCTGACGTGGGACAGCACTCTAATTTGGAGTGTGACATTTTCGTGGTGGAACGTCTAGTGAAGTTTGTCTCTATCGTGGTTATTTTACTTTATTTGGAGCTTGTATCTTATTGCTAACTGCAATTTTCACTAGTTTATGTCTTTTATAGCTTTGATTGGATTGTACATGATTTTATTATATCTGTGCATTGTATACAGGGGAGGCCATGTAATGCCGGAGGCGGCTAAAGCTTTTTACTGTGTCATATTGCACAACTTTTTGAACCGTTGTTGACATGCGTCGTGTTGCAATTCATTTGTTGCGCGGCTCCTGCTGCGGACCAAGGTTACAGCTGATGATGTGCGACTTCCGGACAACACTGGTAGACTTAGAACAGAAACAGGTTTTTTTATTGGGGGGGGGGGGCATTAGGGAATTTTTAGGCTACATTTATATATATATATATATATATATATTAGATTGGTTTTTTTTTGTTTTTTTTAACACATCACAGTGGAAGAACAAGTAGTGTCGGAGGCGGTTGAAACTTCTTACTATGTCATATTGCACAACTTGCTGTACCGTTGGTGACATTCTTTGTGCTTGCAATTCATATGTTGCGGGACTCCTATTACAGGGCATGGTTACAGATGGTGTTGCGCGACTACCGCACTCTGCTATAAGACATAAGACAAACATAGATAGTTTTTAATTTTTTTATTTTGTGATAGGAGTAAATCTTTGCCTCTTTATTCCCCTTAAAAAAGCATATAACACATAACATTTTACCTACAACATTTAACATATAGTGTTATGTTCCTGCTGGGTTAACAAAGTGAGAGGGTTTTCTATTTTATGTGTTTGTTTGCTTTAATGATGTGATACTGTCGCAGATTTCTTAGAGGCACCTGATTACTGTTTTTTCTTTATTTTGCACGTGTTTGTTTTTACCTAATATCCCATGCCAGAGTTCATTATTATTTGCTGATATGTTTACCAGGTGATACTATTGGGTGAGTGGACAGTGGAGTAGTTAATATTTAGGCGTACCCTCCGAACAGCATTCAAAGTCCCGAGTGTCCGTTTTGTTGAATTTGTGAAAATACCCCATGTGCTGTGCAGAGTTGTGAGAGTAAGAAGTCACTTACGAGTCTGTTTTCACATACTGTTTGAAAATCCTGATATGTTTCCCAGCCTGTATCCCCGTAATCCCACTTGAACTGCCATTGCTTCATTGTTAGCTCTTTAAGTGTCCGTTTCAATTTTGAGATTGCCCTTTTTCATATAGTATTTGTTTTTATTATTTGTGTTTTGCGGTGCGATTTTGGCTAACTCGTCTGCATCCTCGTTTCCTTGAATGCCCACATGCGCCTTGACCCAGCTGATTTTAAACTTATTGTTGGATTTTTGAATTAATTTTTGTCTTTTGTCTACTGTTTTATTGACATTAAATGGCTTTTTTAGTGATTCTATGACTGATCTGCAGTCCGAACGTATGCTGTATGGCGTTGGGTTGCCTCATTCCGCTGCTTTTTGTATTGCCAGTAGTTCACTCTAGAAAATGTTGTTGCATTCTGTTAGGGGCACTAACCATCTTATTATTTTTTGGTTATATATAATTCAAAGGCCGAACCTGTAATAAAAAGTGTGCAATTCTTATCAGCACATTAGGATACGACGATCTCTAGATTTTTTCAGTAGATTTATCAGGTTTTATGAACATAAAATATTTAAATATTTCTTATATTTTAAAAGAAAAACATCATATATGAATTGCTAAATAATTAAATTCAATTAAATTAATAATCATATTATACAACAGTTAAAAAAGGTTTCCATTCTAAAAACTGTTTTTATTGTTTTTCATAACGATGAATTTTATTCTTTTTGACGGGAAATGTTAGATCATCAAAAAAAAAAAAAAATCCCTTGAACCAGTATAAGTTTTATCATCATTCCAGACAACTTCATTATCCCAAATTACTTTTGTACTGTCAAATTTTTTCAATTATTATGATTGATCATTGTATTTCATAATAAAGTCACCATTCAATCATAATTAAAGAGAAACGTAAAGGGAAACATATAGAAAACTTTATGTGCTTTATTCGATTATACATAAATCATTCAAACAAAAGGTTTCCCTCATGATGTTTTATCTTTTTTCAAGAGAATGACTTTTTATTTCATTCGAATATTAGAATGTTTTTTACGTTGCTAAATGTTCATTGTATGTATAAATATTAGAAATTTAATTTTTCCTCCAAAATTAACCTTATACTATATTAATTTCCTTTTAAGAATATTCCATATTTATTACGGTTTATTAAATTAAAAATACTATTATTAGATCTAATCTATTAATCTTTATAGAAACAATATAAATTTTTAATTGATTTTATTTTAGTTGAATAATAATCTTTTTAATAAAACTATCATCTCAAGAAAACATTCATTCCGTCCTCTTATGTCGGCACCCGATGCTAGTTTCTATTTACATGAGGGGGATCGTGCTCTGAGATTATCGAATATTCTAGAAACTTTTTTTTTCTACATAATGTAGAAAGCCCGGATAAAACACTACTTTTTTTACGGTGCCATGAAAGGATTTTGAAGATGGATTGTAAATCAATCAGGAAAAATAAAATCATTAAAACAGGGAAATTTAACTAAAACGTGTGGAATTTGTCGCAAGCATTGAACGGTGAAATGCAGTTGCTGATTTGAACCCCCCCCCCCCCCTCCCAAATAAAAATAATAATAATAATAATAATAATAATGCAATAAATAAACTATTTTAAAATTCCTTTCTTCAATGAGACCTACTCCATACAAAACCTTCTGAGCACGCGCGTGCACATCTGATCAAACCTCAAGACATAAAATGAGTAATTCGCCTATAGATGGTGGCATGGATGGATTTAAAGATAGATTGTAAATCAGCCAGGGAAATTAAAATCATGAAAACCTGAAAAAGTTACAAATTCGTGCGCAATTTGAGGCAAGCATTCAAACATGAAATGCATTCGTTAAATAACATATTTACCGCTTGCTCTAATTGGCTGGCTGCTAGCACCCACACATGACCAAAATTTCAGACACCTGTTACAATCTAGGCGTTATTCGCGGTCAGGCAGGCACGCATACAGACATCTCTTACTTTATATATATCGATTAAATCATGAAATATCTCAGTCAGAAATGGTGAAGCCGACTGTCGGCTAAAATATTTTGTATTAAGAAATTATTAAACAGACCATTGAAAAGAAACTTTTATTATAAGAAAAGAGGAATTATTCAGTAAAAGATTCATGTCCGCTCCGAAAGGAATAGGATTGATTATTGATTTATCTATACTAATAAAAGAACAAAACGCTCTGGATGTGTCTGTGTGTGTGTCCGTGTGTCTGCGATTGTTAGTGAAACCTACGGCACGCACGAAGCTCCAAGTTTTTTTAAAAGTAGCTTAAAGTCTGTCCTGGCGCATCTACTCTTCAGAATTTCAAAATTCTAATTATTAATTGAGGAATTAATTAAAATCGAGAACTCACTCTCATGAAAAAATCATTTTTTTCGGCTTTTAATCCCTTCGCTTGGTTATGGTTGGTTGGTTATATAAAACTTTCGACGCAATAATTAAAATTTCAGGGACAGAATAAAAAAAAACCAATTTAAAAATAACTGTTATTTTTTTTTCAAAAACCTTTGAAATTCATAAAACGGCAAACATCTAGTTTAACTGAGGATTTTGATCACAGCTATTGTACGTCAGAATGTTTGCACATCGTAATTAGAATGTATGTGGTTAGCTATATTGATGTAAAAAAAAATAAACAAAGCTTTTCGAGACGTTATTTTTTTAATCATTGATTAAATTTAAAAGTTTTCTCTTTAATTTAAAATTTTATAATGGCTTTAATTTAAACGAAAATAAAACGGCTTTATGCATACATTTGTTCGAATCGGCAGGCGATTAGTACACCATAGTAAATTAACAAATAGCAAAGCAAATTATACATAAGAAATAGTCACTAAAAGAATAGTAGCAAAACTGGTTACAATCGTAATGTTCAGCCTTATTAACACACAACCCGATCCAAACGAGAAAAAAATACAAATCATAATCTGATCTGAACAAGACAAAAATTCTCTGATAAACCCGAACCGAATCAAAAAATATTATTCGAATAAAACTATGGATTTGACACCTAATCCGAACCAAATTTGTATTCCACAAAAATGTTCAAATAAAGCACAACCCGATCCAAACAAGGAAAAGTAATTTTCTTGGAAATGTAGCCTGATCTAAACCTAAATATTTTCTTAAAAAAAAAAAACGAAATCTGAAACCGATAAATAATATTCCAATGAAATGTAACCCGATCCGAGAAAGACAAAATAATTTCCGTGGACATAAACTAGATTTGAACCTAAAAAATTAAATTTGAAAAAACCTGAAATTTGATTCAAACCTCATCTGAATCCGACCAAAGTATTCGAAAGAACTATAACCGGAATCGAGTAAAACAAAATAATTTCCGTAAACATGAACCCAATGCAAACCAAGAAATACCTGGCATTTCAATAGATCCAAACCTGAACATAACAAAAATATTTTAAAAAACCATTACGAAGTCTGAACAAGGCAAAAAAATTATATGGATATAAACCTAATCCGAACCTAAAAAATTTTTTTAAAAAATCCCGAAATCTCAACTGCACCAAACTGAACCTGAGAAATATATTTCAATGATGCATATACTTATACGAACACGACAGATCAATTTCCGTAGACACGCAATCCGAACCGAACATAAAAATTCCATTTCATGAAAAACCCGAAATCTTAACTGAACCGAATCTGAACACGACAAAAGTATTCCAAGAACCATAACCGGATCCGAACAAGGCAAAATAATTCCCTTGGAAGCACAACCCGACCCGAACTTAAGAATTTCATTTGAAAAAAATAATTGAAATCTGAATTGAACCAAATCTGAACTCGATAAAAATATTCTAAAGAACATTAACAGGATCCGGACAAAGCAAAATAATTTCCGTGGAAGTACAACCCGACCCGAACCTTAAAAAAATGTTTGAGAAATCCTGAAATATGACCATCTGAAACGGGCATGAAAAAATCTGAAACGGACAAAAATATGCCAAAAACAATAACCAGATCCGATATCGATTGAGAGATATTTCCGTGGACATGAACCCGAACCGAACCTAAATATTACATTTGAAAAAACCCCGAAATATGACCCGATCGAAACCTGACACCGATAAAAAATGATTCAAAGAACCACAAATCGATCCTTATAATCATCAGAAATTTCTGATTAAAAAAGATTTATAACATAAAAAGAATCACCATATCACCATAATCACCATTAATTGCCTGTGATGACACCCATGTGGAAAATGTGTAATCAAAATAAAAGCTTTAGTTTCTCCGATCTATATTGTAATCAGAGATTAGTGTACTGACTCTGTGTCATATGCAAATTTCCTCCTTGCACCCCAATCGATTTTTTTTTTTTTATGGAGAGGGGGGAGGATTCGCAGAACATTTTTTTTTTTTGTGCGTGCATAACAAGTCCATTTCTTGCGATACACGTACGGTTCCAACGCCCTTTATGGTTTTCGTATACGTTGAGTATTTTGCGATGAAAAAAAAATGAGTGTTGCCATTGGAAATTTTTGAGTTTCTGTAACTATAACCGTAACCGTGAGCGACATTTTGTTGTCGTTCACAGAATCTCGAGTTCATACCTCTGAATAGCTATATCTGAAATTTCATTTCGATCGGTTGAGTGGACTGGCCGCTAGAGCTCCGTATATCGGTAAAGTTTTTTTGTGACCACCCTGTATTTCACATGAGATTTCTACGAGAAAAAAGTAATTAGTTACGTGACTAAGCAGCTTTTTTCGGATAAATATCAACACTTTAACACGAAAATCACGCAATCGTTGCACACATATTCCCTCCCGCGTTTATCATTGCAGTCATTTTGAGAATTTTTACGAATAAATAAAAGTTTTTTGTTTTAATTAATTTCACACACAGCCAGTGCCATGTATTTCAGACAACGTATTTCCACATAATTCAAGTTAAAGATAAAATCATACAAATTTCAAATTTGTTTAACATTATTTTACGGATCCGGCCAACGCCGGACGGGTCAGCTAGTAACATTTATTTTAACAGATCATTTGAATCATCGATTTCGGTTTAGGTATGATACCTGCCGAGTAGGCACTCTTTCAATATTTTGAATAGGCAATATAGTTTGGTATTTATATTTATATATTTTTTGTACTAGATTAGTAAGTCATTGTTTCTACCTCTTTTCTCAACATTAGGGTGAAGGGTTTTTTTTTTTTTTCATTTTTTAAGAAGCCTGTAAAATGTGTATTTAAAAAAATTATTTCTTATCTTAAGAAAAAAAAAAAACAAGAGAAATGATATGGATACTGAGAGCGAGTTTTCAAAACACAAATTTTGGAAATATTTTCTTAACTTTTAATCCATTGGGGAGGAACAACCTGTATAAGTGATAATCAATTCCATCCATATTATCCATAAAGTGCTCAGAATCTTTTATTATTCCCACACTCAACTTTTAATGTAAACCTTGCCTTATTTAATCCAAGCAATATCCCGATTCAACTACACAAAAATTTCTGCCTTTAAAAAACGGTGAAAAAGATTAAAAATTCTGTAAACGACACTCGCCCAGAAGTGATTAACAAAAAGAACGGTTATTGGTAACATAAAAAAGCGCGGCAAGCTGTATGCGCCAAAGTATTTTGACACCTAAAATGCAATAAATTATAAATTATTTTTAATTATATAATTGCTAAATGTCTCAGTCATTACTAATATAAAAAAATTTAAAATATAATTAGTAATATGTATATATATTCATTTAAAATTAATGCAATACGGTCATTTTATTGTAGCATAAAAATGCTGGCCAAATTCATGCGCCAATTCTATTTAAAGTCTAAATATCCACTTTTGATAATATACTTCATTAGTTGAAATTTCTATGTACAGTGTAAGATTAATACACAAGAAATAAAACGATATATTAAAATAAAAATTGAAATTAATTAGATTAATGCAAGGGCGACGTATTCCGCATGCGAGTTTTGGATTATCAAAAATAAAATAAAGTAAAATAAAATTTACTTGGTATCGTAACATTAAAAAATAATTGGACACTGTAGCGTCATAATCAAGAAGGTAAAAAAAGCACAGATGTTAATCATGTAATTATTTCCCTAGTTTTCACTTTATGACTGCTTTCATTTTCCTGAATTTGAAGTCAATGTTATATATTAGGAGATACAAGATTTACTTTCGTCAAGTGTGGCTTTGATATTCGCAATAGTTTAATTGTTATTCTATTTATTTAATCTTTTAATGTACACTTTTTTGAAATTCGTATTTATCTGACTGAATAAATAAACTTTGAAATTCAGAAATCGTAAACAGTAAATCCTTCTAATATATTAAAAGAAAAACATAAAAAGTTAAAGTTATTTCTTCAGAAATTTGGTTGCTTATAAGAGAATACTGATAACATACATTTTTAATAAAGCTAGAGACTTTATAATTTTATCATAATTCCAACCTATTTTATTAATGCAGTTTTCATATAAAATTCCAAGAGTCATTCTTAATTATTACACACTAATACATGTTGAAGGCATCATTGAATCATACTTATAGAAAACAACTATCTTCTTGTATGATTTATTTATTTTAATGATTTATTAGTTGCACAGCTAGCATTTTCCCTACACATTTATATTTTCCATTATTGTACCATTATTTGATACTATTTTACAGCATTTACACTTAAAATTAAAATTCTCACAGAATATTGTATAAATTAGATTTAAAAGAAGAAAAATGTTTGAGAATCAAAATATTTTAGTTTTGAGGAGGGAATATTAATTAGTTTTCTAATCTTTATTTGAATAGAGAAAATTAAAAAGAAAACGAAAAACAATTATTTGCTGTAGTATATCGTATTAGAGAAAATTTTTTGATTAAGCTGCAAGTATCGCCTTTTTACAAATAAAAAAGAACGCGATGAAAAAGAAACCGGCTCCATTTACTTTTATGCTTTTATTCCATTTATTGTCATTAACCTATTTTTCTTTTATACTCAGAAATATTTCCTGAGTTATGATTAATCGTTATATTTCATAATGAAGTCAAAGTTCAAACAAAATTTTCACAAAAGGTAAAGCAGACAGAAATATATTTGTTTCATTGAGTGAATCAATAGTCATTAAAGATGGAAGTTAGTTTTATCCGTTTTTATTAGGTTTTATGTTATTATTATTAGACTCTAGAAACATTAGTACATCAATTAAAGTATGGAATATCTGTGATAATTGTTCAAACTGCATTTTAAACAAAAACTGCATTTTCATGTCAAAATATTGATATAAAAGTTATGTGATCAGCCAATTGTGATAGAGCAATATTCTTAAAATCAACTTATAATTCCACGTAACGCCGCACGCCTAGTGTGTAAGCTAGCTTTTATTATTATTATTATTATTATTAAAAGAGAATTGTCAGTAAAGTTTTTTAATCTTCTAAATAAAACGTAATGACTTTTTTTTAATGCAATTATGTACTTTCCCCAATTCTACTTTCCAAAGAAAACGCAACTAAAAAGCAAAGTTTAGCATAATTTTCCATGTACAAGATGAGATAATTTCAATTAATGGAACGCTTAATATCATGATATATGTTTCATCATTGTTAATTACTTTACATGACACTTTTTTTTACAAAGAAAAGAGTTATTGTTTTCAGACTTTTTATGCTATTTTTATTGAGATTCTTTATGCATATTTTACTTTTTTGCGCAAAAATATCATTTTGTTTGTGCATTAGGGCATACATGTAATTGCGTGCACCAAACTAGGCAATCAAATTTCTCAAGTACACAAGCAACTGAAATATTTGTGTATACAAACTAATGAAATAGCATTAAATTCTTTGGAATCTACACCGTCATTTAGTATTTAAAAAAATATTTTTGACAATATTTTGGTCAATTAAATAAGCATGTTATGGTGGGATCTATTTTTCTCTTGTGAGTTATAAAACAGTAGTTAATCAATGAAAATTATACTTTTAGTTACAGCAAAAACGTGATTATTTCTCTTTTCCTAATTAAGGAAATAAACACTTATTAGAGTAGAGGGGTTCACCTTTGAACAATTTTTCAGAAAATCAATATATTTCTTACTTGAATTATATTTATTGATTTTTAAATATTACACTAGCAAAAGCCGTGCTTTGTTTGGATTCGCGAAGCATTATTTCATAAAATAAATATTTGAATGTAACAAAATTTTTTATATTATTTTTGCATCTTTATTAAGCAAAAACGTTAGCTCATGTTTTGGCACATTTAAATTTTAGAAATGTAAATTCAGCCAATTAACTAAGGATTTCTTCGAAATTTTTTATTTATGATATAAGGCTATTTTAAATAATGGAATGGGGTAATAAAGTAAAAAATTCCATAATGTCTTGTGGGAAATTAATAACTTGCCCACTGTATCCAAGTTGACCACCTTTAATCTGATAAACAGTAATAATTTGATTCAATTAAATTATTCTTCAATCAATTAAAATATTCTTAAATTATTCTTCAATCTCAATTATTCTTCAATCTTTCGATTCGGATACCAAACTTAAGAAACTTAACAAAATATTCACTTTAAATACCAAATATAAGAATTAATTTTACTTGTTTACGATTCTTTTGCTGCCAGTTTACCAAAGTGAATACCTTAATAAATAAATCATAATGTAATTCTTTTAAAATCCGTAAGTATAAACTGCGTGAATAATTTTGGCAGAATAATGAAAATATATTTTATTTAATATATTAATCATGATTCTATCTGTAATTACTTACCCCATGGTTCATTTTCTTTCTTAAAATAAAAAGATACGGGTTCAATTTTTTATTTGCAAACAATTTTGGCGGAATAATGAAAATTTATTTAATTTAATTAATTAATCATGATTCTACCTATAATTACTAACCCCATGGTTTATTTTCCTTCTGAAAATAAAAAGATACGCGTTCAATTTTTTATTTGCAAAAATGCGTCTATAATAGAAAAACATGTAGAATAAATTAATTATTAAAATATTTTTTTAAGGGTTATTCTGTAAAAAAATAACATTGTGCAAATCTACAAATCATAATTTATTCTTATGTTTGATTTCAAATCAAAATACTGAATAGTTTTTTTATAAAGTGTACGACAAAGTGTAACTTGAGTGGCCTAGTAGAGGATTCGCTTCGCTCATCCTAATAATAAAAACAAAGCATTTCTTCATCCTATGAACAACAAATTAAACATTTTCCAAAGAAATAAGTTGTGAGGATTTAAAAAGTTAAAAATTTTTTGTTCAAACCTGCCCCATGTAGGGGTACCTTTGAACAAGCAAGGGCCACCTTTGAACAAATGAATAAAATATGAAAAATATTGAGAGTTTTTTTTATAAAAGTTGCATATGTTACAGAAATATAAAGTAATATGAATAAAACTAAATAAATACATTTTGTTGAAATTACTAATTTTTATGTTATTTAACCAAACATAAATCCATCAAAGTAGGTGTCAAAACTCATTGTTGATAAAACACAAAGTGTCCCTCCAGTTGTGTTTGGTTTTGAATAAAAAATTACAATATCCTTGAAATACACCAATGTGATATTTGATGATTCTGGAAAATTAAAATTTTTCTTTCGCAAATTGTTTTTTAAGAGACCTAATATAACTCCGTTTTATCTGTTAAGGAAACCTTAAATAATGTTTAGAAACGTATTAAATCATGAATCATTATTTTGTAACCAGGATTTGCAATTATCAAATAAATGAATTTAGATTTGAAACTTCCCATCACTGATACATACAGAGGTTGGAACCTATGTGTGTAGTAAGAGGAATTGTTAGCAGTATAAGTCTATGTTCTTTGACATTCTTAATTAACCTTTTTTCACATAAAAAAATTAAGAAATAATAATATTTAGATACATTAACAACTCTTTACTGCATAGTTTTAAGTGTTAGCTTTAAATTATTTCAATTATTATTTATCACCAGTTTTTTCGGTGTTTTTTCGCTGTTCAATGGTGCCTCAACTTATTTGTTCAGTGGTGCCCCATCACATGGAGTTCAACATTACAACAGTTTACTCAATTCGGCTAATGAATTTGAATAAAACAAAACTTATAAACTTAAGCTAAAATCTTTGTTTAAACATTGAACAATAAATTAAAATTTTATGGATAGAAGTTTGTAAACAAAAATCTTACAACTTTATTTTCTTAAGTTTAGATTTAAAAGGGAGAAAAATACATATCTTGTTTAGACAGTACTGTTCATACAAAATGATACAGCTTTGTATAATTATTTCCTTTAAGCAGCAGTAATGTATTGCCACATGCATTTTTAAAAATAATTTATTTGAAGGAATATATTTAGAGTGTTCAAAGGTGCCCCCAGTTCAAAGGTGTCTCCCTCTCCCCTATTCGACGAAAATAGTCTTCAATTCAAAAATAAATATAAAATAAAATATACCATCTCCAAACATATGAATCCAATACGTATGGGGTTTGTTGGTCCCATATACGATAAATAAAAGTGATTAAGAGGTGTTAAAATATTTACATTCAAAAAAGAGCAAAATGTTTTTTTTTTTTTTTTTTTTTTTTCGAAACCCATAACTTTTTTTGTCTATTCGTTTGTCGACATAGAGTAGATATCTGCATAGCCTGGGCTAATCAAATCTCTTCAAACATAAACCTGATTCTAGCTATAATTCAGTCGAGTTCATGTAATTATTTATCAGTTAATGTTGAGGTTTCGGCGAAATCCCATAAACTATCTATGGTTCGTATCAAATTTCAGTTTGGATTCTTTTGTATAGATTTCGGTTTTGCACGATTTTAAAAAAAAAATGTACTGAATATTTTTGAATGTATATATGTATACTTGAGAGTTCATTTTTGTACAGAAAAATATCTACTTAGTATTATAGAAATATTTTAAACAACTTTTCCTTAATTGTATTAATATGAATATTCATTTTCTAACTCGTCATATTCTGAAAGGTCTAGAATTAAAAAGTGTAGTTCCGAGTTTTTGTAACCGCTTTTACCTGGAGATTGAATCGAATACAAACGGACATGTGTAGGTCTAGACTTATGTTCTAGTATACTCCTAAGATTGTTTTATTCCTGCATTATAATTAGTTAGAAACTGTTTAAACTCATACTTATTGATTAAATTTCTAGTTTTCCATTCGTTAAATTGTTACATGTTCGTATACGGAATATTGATTTATAAAATTTAATTCGAATATCCGTTAGAGTTCCATTTATTGGAATTTCATTTTTTGTATTTTCGTCATTTTTTTTCACTCTAAATTTTCTTTAGATAAAAACATACGATATATATATACATATATAGATAGAATAAAAACTTGTGTATTTTTTCTCATTAATTCTAGCCCAAAAAAATGAATAAAAAAACAGACAAAAAAAACTCGAATAAGTAGTACTTATTTTATATTATGTGATGCCAAAGAAAATTTTCCAATTACTCTAATAATATTTCAGTATCAAAACTAGAATAAAAAGTGCACGACATTATTCCTCATTATAACATTACAAAATGCTTAGTACATTGTTCAGTTTAATGACATTATTTCTCATTCCTTTCATACTGCCAAAATATTTTCTCATTTATAACTATCAATGGTTTTATTTTATTCTGGAGCCACCATTCAATCATAATTAAGGAAACACTTAATGGGAAACACATCTAAACTTTTATGAGTTTTATAGGCTTATACATCAATCATTTAAATAAAAGGCAATTTTATAACGAGTTGAATTATTAATTTTCAAGATCATACAATTTTTTTTCAATAAATTCTTGGAAACGTCAGATTCCCAATTAAAAGATGAAATATTATAGTAAATTTAATAATTCATGTTTGAACTGCAAACAGTATTTATCGATAAAAATATCTTATTATGTGCATAAAACATTTTTAAGCAGTTATTTAAATCGGTAAGAATATAAAAGATAATTTAGCGACGTTTTAAACAATACCCATAAAATGAGAAAACAAAATTTATAATAAAGCTCTAAATTTTATATTTATTTATATTCAATTTGAAGATAAATATATTTGTTTGTCACAGTTTTTGAACCCATAGAAAGTTGAAATAGAATTGATCATTGGCCATTGATACTTTGCATACAACTAATAAACAGCAAATTTAACACCACAATTTAACTTTTCTCGATTTGGCTATTGATGCGAGTAATTTTGTTTGTGATTTTATTGGCACAGAGATAGTGATAAGAAGACAACAGAGAATTACTTATATAATTTTTTTCTCTGTGATTTTGTAACTACACATAATTAAGAGCTGAAATAAAGCACTTGCAATTTTTGATTCTGATTATTCATTTACTCGCCAAATGATGCATTTTGTCGCAATGGGGAGGGGCAGCCAGAAGCATGATTTTAACAAAATACATATATGCAGGATGTATCTAAACTACTGGGTAAAACTTTAAAGGGTGATAATACACATCAAGACAAACAATATTAAATGGAAAAATAAGGGTACCAAAAGGAGAAGGTTTTCTTCAGAAGGAGATAGGCGCCAGGATCCAAAATTTGAAATGATTATAAAAAACTGAAAAATTGGTCGATTCGTTTACGGTTTTCACGAAAACTATTCTTTATGTAAGTATTGTCTTGAAAATAAATTATAAAGATAAATTTCAAAAAATGCCGACAGAGGGCGCTTTAGACTTTGTAGTAACGAACAATTATTTTTTACCGTTTTTTTTTTTTTTTGCATCCCATTAATTTTTTTAGAAGTTTAGACATAAACTTAAATTTTGAGCTCAAAATCTGTGGTTAAGTAACGCAAACTGAACTGTGTTCAGTAGGAGTGGGTAGGTTCAAATTTCAAATGATTATAAAAAGCAGAATAATTGGTCAATTTATTTGCGGTTTTCACTAAAACTATTCTTTATGTACGTATTTCTTTGAAAATAAATTTTAAAGATAATTTTCAAAAAATTCCGTTAGATAGCGCCTTAAACTTTAGAGTAACCAACAATTTTTAACTGATATTTTTTGTAGCTAATGAAATGCTTGCAAAAGCCTAGACTTGAGCTCAAATTCTGAATTGTTGGGAAGGGTTAAGAAGCGCAAACTGAACTGTATTCAGGAGTTGAAATGTTACCCTGACGACCCTACGAACAGAGTTCAATTTTTTACTACTTAATTACTCACAACGATTCAGATTTTGCGCTCAGAATTTAAGTTTATGCTTTTAAACATTTATTTAGATTAAAAAAAAAAAATACAACGGTTAAAAATAGTTGTTGATTACTCTAAAGTTTAAGGCACCCTGTAACGGAATTTTTTAAAATTTATCTTAAAAATTTATTTTCAAGGAAATACTGACATAAAGAATGGTTTTAGAGAAAACCGCAAACGAATCGGTCAACCTTTCCGTTTTTTATAATCATTTGTAATTTGAACCTCTCCACCCCCATTGAACACAGTTTAGTTTGCGCTACTTTACCACTCTCAACGATTCAGATTTTCAGCTCAAAATTTAAGTTTATGTCTAAGATTCTAAAAAAAATTAATGAGATGCAAAAAATGACGGTAAAAAATAGCTGTACGTTAGACGTTATTCCAAAGTCTAAAGCGCCCTCTATCGACATTTTTTGAAATTTATCTGTATAATTTATTTTCAAGACAATACTGACATAAAGAAAAATTTTAGGAAAAACGCGAATCAATTGATCAATTTTTCTGTTTTTATATATATATATATATATATATATATATATATATATATATAATCATTTGAAATTTTAACCTAACCACACCCATTGGAAACAGCTCAGTTTGCGCTACTTAACCACAGATTTTGAGCTCAAAATTTAAGTTTATGTCTAAACTTCTAAAAAAAAAAAAAAAAAAAATTATGAGATGCAAAAAATAACGGAAAAAAAAATAGTTGTTCGTTACTCCAAAGTCTAAAGCGCCCTCTATTGGCATTTTCTGAAATTTATCTTTATGATTTATTTTAAAGACAATACTGACATAAAGAATAGTTTCCGTGAAAACCGCAAACGAATCGAATAATTTTTCCGTTTTTTATAAACATTTCAAATTTTTAACCCTAAAATTTGTGGGCGGCTATCTCCTTCGGAAGACGTTTGGAACCCTTAGTTTCTCATTTAATATTATTTGCCTTAATGTGTATTATCACCCCTTAAAGTTTTGCCCAGTAGTTTAGCCCTGTATATATTCAATTTTATGTTTTCAGTGCAAATACTTAATAACCAATCTAAGAGATTTTACTTTTTTTATATTAGCATGAAGACTACACAAATGAGCATAAATGGATAATTTTTAATGCTTTAGTTTTATAGTTTGGAAGTAACAGTGCCTGCAAACTCAAAATTTACTAATCGAAGAAAACGCGTTTTTTCTTCGGATCTTCATCTATACTCACGATGTATAAAATATTATAACACATGAAATGATGCAGATTTTTAATAGCTTTTTTCATATTTTATTTTTAATTTTTTAATTTTTTTAAACGAATTTTTAATAAATCAGAATTCGAAAATTACTGTTTCAAAGTTTAAAGCTCCTGTGCCCTTTTAAGAAGCATGTTTTTTTCTTTGTATTTAATTTCAAATTGTAGAATATTACATATTATGAAAATTGAGATTAATAAATTTTAATGAACAGTTTCTATTACTTGAGTAAGTTTGAAATTTCAGTTTTGATCTATTGAAAATTTTTCAAGTAAAAGGTTTGTTTGCAATGATATTGTTTCTTTATAATTCTTGAGTTAGCGTTAATAAATAAATTCCTCGAGAAAGTTTGAATGAGATGAACCAATTAAGAAAATCTTGTAGATCACGATCTATTTTTAATTTTATTGTTTTTTTTTTTTTTTTTTTTTTTTTTTTTTTTTTTTTTACAATAAAGCGCGTGGTTGTGGTTTACATCTCACTGTCGCACATCGTTTGTACTGGACAGTGAGAAGATTTGTATTTTCATTTTTATTATGATTGTGGTTCTTATCAGATTGAAACTGAAACATGTGAATGTTATTTGATTTTATCAGTTTTTGTAACCATTCTCTCATGTAATATCAACTGTTTATTAAAATGTTTAGGTGAAGTTCTTAAAATCTTGTCATTAAAAACTCCAATAGAGTTAATAAACTTTTTGTTATAAGATTAATACAACAAGGAAAAATCTTTTATCAAGCACAGGCTATGAAACATGCAGTTAAATTAATCATAAAAATTGATTTAAGAAAAGCGGGGCAAATTATTGATTCTTAAAACAACGTTCGTTTTCAAAAATAAAATATTTAATTAAGAATATGGAAATAAATCGCAGTAGTTTAATTGTTTTCGTTAAATAATTCAGTGTTTATTGATGTCTCGTAATGAAATGCTTTTAATTCTAAACAAACATATTATTAATATTTTCATAGAAATTGAGTTCCTACGTTATTGAAATGATTATATTAAAATTCAAATTCTCTAGCTTGTTATTTAGAAAAGCGTCATGAATCTAAAATCTCATTAAACTGTCTCTTTCAGGAAATCTGCATCAGCGACTGTGAGACAGATATAATCTGGATGCATAAATATGTATGTCATATTTTATGAATTCGTCGATGATTTCAAAGTTGTATTATCTGTTTTAAATAGAATGGAATAATGCTATCGTAAAATAACTATTTTGATTGTTAAAACCAATGAAGAAATATTTAAATTTTCCGTGATACACACTTGCTAAGCTTCAGTTTTTAAAATGATTTTATATAAATGTTTCATACGAAGAATACTAACTATTGGGTCGTTGGAAAAGTCGTGTCCGTTTGGAAAAATTATTTTGTACCGAAAAATGTATGATGTATGGTTTATAAGGGAAATTGTTATACGTAAAAATTTAAAAGAAAATAAAAAGCTAAAGATATAAAATATCAAGTCGGCGTAAGAAAAATTTAACGCAAGAGTTTAACTGTCTTCTTCAGTTACACAAAATAACATTAAAAATATTGCTGTTAAATATTTTATCATAATTTTGAATAAATGAGGCATTTTTCTATAATTTTAAATTTTATTTTATTAGTTTTAATTTCACCAGATTTTTATTGATAAAAGGTAAAATTTTGTCACAACATCCAATATATTACTAAAAGTATAACGAAAATAATATGACCTCATCTTAATTATAAAAAAGTGGAAAAAATTCTGGATTTTAAAAACGAATCTCGCTTTAAAAAATATTTATTAAAAAATAAAAATGGCATGAAAAACAAATCGCATTAATGTAATTGTTTACATTAAACATTCTTCATTAATTCAGTGATTATTGTTCATCACGTAATGAAATACTTTTAATTCTAAGCAAACACATTATTAATATTTTCATCGAAATTGAACTTCTACGTAATTGAAATAATTTATATTAAAATTCAAAATTTTATTTAGAAAAGCGCCATGAATCTTAAATCTCATTAAACTTCATTAACTTCACCCTAATTATAAAAAAGCGGAAAAAATCTGGATTTTAAAAATAACTCTCGCTTAAAAAAAATATTCTTAAAAAACAAAACTGATATGAAAAATAAATTTTATTAATGTGATTGTTTACATTAAACACCCATCATTAATTCAGAGATTATTCTTCATAATTTAATGAAATGCTTTTAATTCTAAACAAACATATTATTAATATTTTCATCGAAATTGGGTTCCTACGTTATTGAAATGATTATATTAAAATTTAAATTCTCCAGGTTGTTATTTAGAAAAGCGTCATGAATCTAAAATCTCATTAAACTGTCTCTTTCAGGAAATCTGCATCAGCGACTCTGAGACATATATAATCTGGATGAATAAATATGTGTATCATATTTTATGAATTCATCGATGATTTCAAAGTTGTTTTACCTGTTTTAAATGGAATGAAATAATGTCATCGTAAAATAAATATTTTGATTGTTAAAACCGATGAAAAAATATTTAAATTTTTCATAATATAAAGTGCTAAATTTCAGTTTTTATAACCATATAATATCAATATTTTGTACAAAAAATATTAATTGCATTGTTATTATTCCTCATTTCATCCATCTGTGGGTGGTGTACTTAAAAAAGAACACTTAATTTTTATTTGATCGGCAACCAGAATATTTAATGAAAATTTTCTTTCTATAATGAACTTGAAAATGATCAAGTTCGTATTTTTTAATGAATTCGCTTATAAATTTTGGTATAAGTTAATTATTTTAAAGAAACATACTTCGCGCCGGAAAAGGGTTAAATGATCTATAAGTACTATGGGAATTCGTTATACATAAAAATTTAAAAGAAAAGAATAAATTAGAGAGATTAAATGTCAAAACAGTGTTAAAAAAAAAAAAAAAGAATTTTCTACTTTTTTTTCTTCAAAAAAAAGTTTCAGAAAATCCTTTAAATCCTTAGGAAGTCCTTATAAATAAATTATAAGGACATATCAGTTTAGCTGAATGATGAGTGCTAACAAGGAAGGTCTCCATATGGGCATACCCCGAGAAATCTGAAAAAATTACAGAATGTTTTTCTCGTGTAGATATATACGTTTATAAAAAAATTTCGGCGGAACCTCCATTCTGTATCCGTAAACAATAATGGGAATTTCGTTATTTGGCGATTTAACACCGGTTGGCGAAGGAATGTAATTTCAAAAAATACTTTATGTCAAATACACTTCAAGAAAAAAAAATTGCATGTTCAACTTGTTTTGATAAATTTAATTTAAATAAATTTAGTTTTATAAGTTTTAATTTGTTTTAAGTATAATTTTGTCATATCGATATTTATATGTATTTATTCAAATTTAATCATCAAAATTTGAGATTTAAAACGAAATCCATAATTTAAATTAATTAAATTTGTTTCCTGCTCAAAATCCAATTGAGAATTGTCGATTAGATTTTGTTGCTATGGAAACATGTGGCTTTTATTTTTGAATACGCTTAAATTTATGAAGATAATTTTTCTCAATATAATTTTTTTATCTATGAAAACGTTTTTTCCAGTGATTAATTAATTCAATTACTACTTCAACATGTAATGTATATATGCAATATAATGTGTATATATATATGTATATAATATATTAAAGTCTCTCATTGTTTAAATTCTCATGTTTAAATTCTTTAAATACGATTTACACGCATTCTAAATATCCAACAGTTTTGAATTCCAGAATAATCGTTTGCTTTTGGTGAGGAAAAGAGCTGCTCGCCAAATCGAGTGACTCATTCGTCTTTTCACGCCAAATATTCGAAACTATTTTATTTTTTTACGTAATTTCTAATGTGATTCCGCCGCTGATTTTGACTGATCCTTTATTACATACATAAGTACTTTAATTAGTATTTTTTTCATAAAATTCTGAGTATGCCCAGTATGGAGACCTTCCTTGAAAGTCCCATAACTACTGTGGGCGGTCTGTCAGACCGCTGCATATTTTCCCGCATTCATTTCCTCCCCTCAAAATAGATAATGATTCTCACCCTTTCTTCTACCTTCCTGAAACGGACTCCCAAGGTCACATTCCGCTTGTCATTTAGCTAGCTACTTTTTTTTTTTTTTACTCTTTTCTTGGGGGAGCGGTCTGACATACTGCTCACAGTAGTTGTGAAACTGTTTTTGTTCGAGAAGGATGTTTTTATTTTGCGGATAATTTTATGCTTTTTTATGATATTATGGAAAAAATGGAATGTAATTTTTCGAGAAAACGTCCTGTGTTCCTCACACAAAATGAAATTGAGGAGCTTGTAAAAAATTGGTCAGATATAGAAAAACATGTAGAAGATGCCCCCCAAGTAAAAAAAGGAAAACAATCTATCAGTGCATTGATTGTAAAGATCCAATCTGCCTTCAATGTACGAAAATGTTATGCAATGGCTGTAACTCGACACTTTCTGCTGTGTAGTAAGGTACTGTTTTTTTTTTATTCCTATAATGATGTATAAATTCTCATGTATTTAGCTCCATATAAAAACAATATGTAGGTATGTAAACTTTGCGTTTTCTATTTCTATGACGATATATTTTTTTGGAATATAATCTAATTTTTATTTTTAACTATATTTTTATTAGATATTCATACATTTTTCACAAAGAAAGTACATTTTTATACAACAGTTAATAGATGAGTTTAAAATTACATATTTCTTTTCTTCGATTTTCACAATGATTCGCTTCCCCTTACTATTCTCATATAACAGGATACCTGTCTTCAGTCTTCAAAAATCAACTTAAAATTTCGAAAGATGATTTATAAATCAATTAAGTAGATATGTATTGATAAGCGAACAATTTTTTACCACTTAGTTGATATTTTATTCATATTTCGATTTAGCGGTCTGAGAGACCGCTCACAGCAATTATGGGATAATTTTTCTCACAGTAGTTAAGGGAAAAGCACTTTCCTGCAATTTAAAATTATTTTAAATAACGGACTTTAAAAACTATTTTAATGTACCAATGAAAACTGATGTTATGTAATATTTTTAGTCAGCCCATCCCAAAGTATCATTTAACATCAGTTTTCACTGATAACTTAAAGGAGTTCTTAAATTCAGTTAGAATTCTAAATAATTTCAAACTGCAGGAAAAAGCGGTTCTTGACAAGATTTAATACTCATCATATAGCTAAATTGGTAAGTGCTATATTCTTTATTGATACAGAATTTTCTTCGGTCATTTACAAGTTTTGACAGCATAAAATAAATTATTTTTCCACTTTTTCTCCCAATTTAGGTGCAAGCCCATCAGAAAAAATCTGACATTAAAGAGATATGAATCGACCTAAAAATAGTCTTGATCTTAATCCAATGCAAAATTTTTGGCTTGTAATGAGTGTCAAAATTTTTAAAAAGGAACAGAATACCAATATTAGACTAAAGGAAAACATTACCAGGATTTTGCAACTTGAAATCGGACACGATTACATCAAGAAGTTGATTTTTCCCATATCGGACCCCTGGAAGACTATCACCACCACTCGAGGAAATTCTAAAAATAATTAAAATGATCTTTTTTATGTATGACTGCATCAACATTTATGTAACACGACTAAGTTTTGTGAAATTTAAAATTATCTACTGAATTTATGGTTAAATACTTTCGTCCAAGTTTTGATAAGTCCTTTCAAAAGTTATTTAGCATTATCATGCATTTAAAAAAACTTATTGTTTTGGTAAATTAATACTAACAAGTATATTTTAAAGTAATAACATCATCTTTACATATAACATAAACATAAAACATGATATTTGAACACTTTTCCGTTTCTTCACAGGTGATGCAATTTTTTTGTCCACCATTGAAAAAAAGTTACATGTATATGCGTAGGCTGTCTGTTACAGAACGGGAAATGTTTTAAACAAATGTGCTAATAGAAGTTTTAATGAAAGTGAGGTTTTACCATATCGAAACTGTTGCATTCAAATGCCAATTTTCTTTTCTGTTATGCATGAAAACATGATAAATTTCAACTCTCATTAAACAATTTTCCTACAAAATTGCTACATTATCCTTTGAGAGAACGCAATAATCTTGACGCTTAAGCATGTATTTAACTATTTATAAATTCATCAACTATTTAAAAGGGTTTTTTTTATCATTTAAAAGGGATCCGAGACACACACAAAAAAAAAAAAAACCCTTCAAATTTTCTAAAACAATTTTTTTGCTCTAAAAAGTTATCTGTTCTTTTCTACTTAAAATGATGTTTAAATAATATTTTTATTTTAATTTGAAAAGGAAATATTATTATTATTATTATTATTTGTTTCAGTTACTTTTCAAAATTTAGGTCTTAAACACTGGTTATCATGGTAACGATTTCTCGTGAAAATGGGCTTTTCTTCAGGATTAACTATTCACTCTGAGACTATTTCTTGCATTTATGTTGTTATAACTCAATAACAGTTAGAGATAAATGGTCAAAACTTGGATATGTGTTTTTAAATTGTCATTCAGCAAATATGAAAAAAAAAATTACTTTTGAAAATATGATTTTTTTAAGTTACACAACATTATTCAAGGTTATTACTTTAAATATTTTAATTTAATTTAAATTATATTTTTAAAAAGGCTGAATAGGAATTAAACCTTAAATATTTCTGTTTATTTTAATGAACAAAAAAATAAATTGTACAAATGATATTTAGGTTTATAACATTTTTAAATTGCCCCATTTTTTTAATACATTTTAATTTTTAATTTTTTTAAAAATTTCTGAGAGTTCTCATCATGTGATTTTGTTTTGAAATAACATGTTTAAAGATCACAAAAAAATCAAAAATTTAACTCGATTAAAAAAAAAATTAAATGTGACCCGGACTTTTTTAAACAAAATAAAATTAGCTAACTAAACACAAATACAACATTTTTAAATATGAATAATCTACAGAAAAAAAAAAAAAAAAAAAAAAACTAACCATACCGCGATTGAAGAGACTAGTGGATTGAAACTCTTTAAACATGAAACAGATTAAACCTCAAAGTTCTGTTTGCCTGTTTCATGGCTGTTCTACGAGACTGCTGTTATTTACATAAAAACCAGATAGCAGATTTATATAGAAAAAAGATCGTAATAGTTTATATATTTTTTAATCAAATAATGCTTCATTAATTTAGCAACAGTGTGCATCCTGCAATGTAATTCTTATAATTCAAGGGATTCATTCTTAATAATATTTTCAACGAAATTAATTTCCTCCGTTATTAGAATGGTTACATTAATATTCAAATTCTACTTCTTATTTAGAAAAGCAATCGTGCATCTAAAATCTCATTAAACTGTCTCTTTCAGGAAAGAGGCTTCAACAATTTTGAGAAAGATATTATGTGTATAAATATGCATGGAATAAATCATGAATTTGCACAAGATTTCAAAATAGTTTTAGCTATTTGAAATACAATGGAAAGATCCTATTTTAAAATAAATATTTTTATTGTTGTAGGCGATGAAGAAATAGAGACGTGAGTTACAAAAGTCACCTTATAGTCTTGTCAATCTAAAATTCTCCATGAAATGTTTTGGTTTATTGCTAATATTTTTTCATAGCTTCATTTTTTTACTTCTTTTAAACATCTTCATTCGTCGAATTTTTCGAGTTCTGAGTCGTATTGAATTAAAATGGCATCGAAATAAAAGAATTTTTTGTCACTTGCTTTTCGACCTATTGTAGAATAAAATTGTTTTTATTTTTATATTAGTTTCCAATTTCTATTATACATATGCACCTTAAATGTATCTTAGTACGTTTTATTTGCACTTTATGCGAATTATAATTATTTACTGAAGATATATTTAATCTAGAATTTTCACACTGGTTTATTGATATTGTTTTGTTTGTAAAACCCAAAATTCTTATAGCATTATAAGTTAAATGCACCAGTAGTGGGCCACTTCAGGACATTTATCTAATTAGTATTAAAGTATTAGTGAATTTAAAATATATATATGTGTGTTTTAGCCTAGTCCTTACCTTTATGTATCAGAATAAACATTCAAATTTTTAAAATATATTTTCTAGAAAAAATGAAAAATAAAAAATGTTACCTTTCTCTATGCTCCAGTAGTGGGCCAAGTAAATTTCTGATGCTCCAGTAGGGGCCCGTTAGAACTGGCCCTCTCCATTCTTGAGTTTAAGGCATACTGTACAGAAGTTATAATTTTTTTTACAATTCTGCACTTAAATATACACAATAATGAAACCATATTTAGATGTTTTGATGATTACGTAAAATAATTTTAGCTTCTATTTAGTTTTTTCCTATAGTCTGTAAAAACACCCTTCCAGTTCAAAGACTGTGAGAATAATGAAGTTGTCCCTTTCCCTGATAACAGATAAGGGTTCCAGCCAATCACCAATTAGTTTGTTATCTTACAGGGGTGACTAGAAAACTTGTTTTTCAACTTTGAAAACTGGTGGCCCACTATTGGTACACTTACCCTAATATGTATCTGTTAGAATGACAAATAAATATTGTATAAACTCATTATTATTGATGTTGTTATCAGTATTTATATTTTCGACTCCTGAAAATTTATGGATACTAAAATCTTTTGTTGTTTTCAACCAGAAATTTTTTTCATTTTAATTTAAAATGCATATAAAGATTTATTTTACTTTCTGTAAATATGTTTTCTGAATCTTGTATCGCGCGTTTTAAACGTATTTCAAATCTTTTTCTGCTAAGAAAATTTTCACAATTTTAGGCAAGTATATTATAAATATTTTCAACAAAAGTGAATTATTGTGCTACTGAAATAGCTACATTTCAAATTCCAATTTCTTTGTTGTGATTCTAGCACGTATCATCACTCGAAAATCTCATTAAATTGTTTCCTTCAAAATGCTCGCATCCAAATTTGTGAGTAAGATGTAATCCGCACAAATAAGTATTTAATATGTTATGTATTTCTTGATGATTTTAACGTTATTTTATCAGTTTTAAATATATTATGTAATGCATTATATATCGATATTTTTTGTTAAAATATTTGAGAGTTTATTATTACTTCAGTTACAGAAATATCTGTTTCTTTTTAAAAATTTTATAAAACAGTTTTGGGAAACAAAACTCAGAGGAACATATAAATAATGATTAATTTATATAGTAATGTACGTTGTAGTCTGTTTGTGCGTTCACAATTATTCATGTAAACATGAAACGCGAAAATGCCCAAAAACTACATGTAGAGTTTTCAACGTGAAGAACAAAAAATTAACTTGTGAACAGTTTTCATATACACAGTACGATGGAGGACACCGTTCTTAGCCAAAAGTCACGTCACATAGATACTGTGATGATATTGGTGATAAACTATTGCACATTTACAAAATATACTAACACAGAGAGAGAAATTTTTCAACATTTCTGCGATGCAGTTTAACCCTTTGAGCTCTGGTGGGCAAATTTCTTAAAAATTCCAAATGTCACATTGGCACCAGTATTTTGCAAAGAGAAAAATCGGTTTAATATATACATGAAAAGATGCATTAAAACTTTTTCAAATAAATCTGGTCGAATTTTTTGGTGTCGTTGTGACATTTCGGAATTAAAATTAAGTGGTAGAAAATTCCACCATCAGAGCTCAAAGGCTTAAATGTTGCACAATGTTAAGCTATGCCTATAGTAAATATCCATACGTTCAATTTTATGGCGAACATTTGTGATCGATTTACATACTAAGGCAAAATTTTCTCTCATTTTTTTTTACTGAAAACTTAAAAATATTAATATAAAAAAGTTGTGAATTTTTAAATAAATAACATTAATTAATTAAGATAATTTAGTTTCAAGAAATAGCAATACAATATTTAAGAACCCTAAATGTGTAGAAATGGGTGCATGTCATAAACTATCAAATTTTTGCAGAAATTTGAAATTTAATTTTCTTATTGCTATGTTTCCCATAAAGACTTATGTAGATTCCATATACCTATTTTCATAAAATAGAAACGAAAATTATACAGCGAAGGGTTAAATAGTAAATTCTACATCTTTGGTATTTTGCTTACACTTTTTATCATTTACCTTTATATAAAACTTGTTTAGTCTTATAAAATAATAACAAAATCAAAAACCTTTCTAAATCTATTGAATTATTAATGGAGATATAGCACTCTTCTTCTAATTAAAAAATAACTCATTTTAAATACGTAATCCAACAAATGGAAAAATCACATAAAGCTAATATTTCCTCACGGAAAGTTAGGTGATTTGCATGAACAATTTTCTGTAATAATGCATTGAAGGAAATAACTAACCTTATACGAAATGCTATCGATGGATTTTTATAGGCGGCACAAAGCACTACAACATGATTATCGCATTAGATGAAAGGTTATTTGGAATATTTACGGTACACAATTTTCTATAACAGCTAATTAATTTTGGAAGAACGAAATTAGCAAAGCAACCGCTAAGATTCGAATTTCGTGTGTGAAAGTACATGTAACATTTATAATTAAAATACCCAATGCCGCTTATTGTGAAAGCAGTTATTATTATTAATTCTTTGTTTCAGTTAGTTAAAAACTTTATAACGTGGAACAGAAAATATAGATTAAAAAATATTTTAACATTTTAATTCTTAGATCCGAAACATGCCCAATATTTTAGGAACTAGAATAAATAGTGTGGAATCGGCGATCCCATTAATACTTTAAAAAACTGCCAACATTATACAGCTTTTAAACGTTCAACGATGCTAAAATCAAAAAGTCGACTTTAGTGACGTCTACAGGATATTTTCTGAAACAGCAAAACCATTGCTATGCTAGACAATGTTATAATAATAGACTTATGAATAAAAATAGAGGAATCATATAGTGTATTGTCTAGCCGTTGTAAGTTTAAATTTATTATAATAAAACTTCATTTAGTTTAACTACACAAGTACGTCAATAGTATTATGCTTTGTTTTGATTATACCCATCTTAGTAATTTCTCTTTACAAATTCTTTTTAAAAATTTTATAAAGGATTTAAAATGTGATGCTAATGAATTTCTATTACTTAATTTCTCCTTTTATTTAAATTATAATTAATAGCAACTTATGACTCTCTTGTGGAATTTAACATGTACGGCTTGCATGTTATTCAAGCCGATATTAAAGAAACGTAATTTAAACTTTTTAAAATACTGGTGGAATTAAGATGTGGCACACAGAAAATCAACACCTAAGATCCACTAGTGATAAATTATGTTTTTTGTATACTGTAGAGTAGAAAATTTAATACTACATTACAATATAACGCTAATACAGTAGGTTACAAAATTGTAAGACCACAACATATTTTGCTATTTAGTTAATTAAAGATATATTTCAATCAAAATAAAGAACATTTAACATTAGTACATTAAGTTTTTAGTAAATTGCAGCAATTTACACAAATGAAATTAATTCGGAAAAAATAAAATATCAATTTAACAAAAAATTGTAAAAAAGAACTATTACAAAATTATAAGACCACCTATGGGAAAGGCAATTTTCTGAAATTTTTAGTAAGATGTTGGTCCACCATTTCTCCGAATAACTTCAAGCACACGATTTGGCAAAGAGTTAATTAACTTTTTAAGGAACGATTCGGAAATATTGTCTCATTTCTCCATAATGGCCATTTCTAATTCATATGTTGAATGATATTGCTTATTATTTTCACACAACTGGTGAGACAGATAACCCCACAAGTTTTCTATGGGGTTTAGGTCAAGGTTTCGACTTGGCCAAGGTAAAACATCAATCTTTTCTCTTTTAAGTCACTCTTTTGTTGATTTCAATGAATGACTGGGATCATTATCTTGTTGAAACTTCCATTTTGCAAATACTAAAGGTGGTCCGGATGGTATCAAACTTCGAAACAGTATCCGTTGGTAACTGTCAAGGTTCATTTTCCCTTCAACTCTTTGGAGATCGCATTTTCCTGCATACGAAAATGCGCTCCACACCATAACGGAACCGCCTCCCATCTGCCTACTGTAGAACTAGCGAGATTTTTGCCTTAAATCCTGCCAGTAGTAATTATTGCCGTCTGGATCATCAAGATTGAAATTTTTCTCGTCTGAAAATAATATATTTCTCCATTCAGAGTTCCAGGACATGGCATTCTTTGCGCACTTAAGAGGAGCTTCTTTAAGAGGAGTTTTTTAGTAGTAGTGGTTTACTGTTTAATTTGCAATAAATAACACCAGAATTAGATTTCAAACTTCGGCCACACGGTTACATGTGATACTTTTTAGTTATCAGTTGTGCTATTTTACGAGTTAACCAATATTTTTTCGTTGTCAGTTTGATAATTTGCCTATTATCACGATCTGATAACTTTTTTTTACGACCAGATCGTTTATGCGTACCATGCAATTCTTTTTTATTTAAAACATTATGAATCGCAGATTTAGAATGACTAAGAATCTTACTTATTTCACGTCCAGACTTACCTTTTCCTTTCTAGAACCATACTCTTCTCTCTTCGATTTCAGTCAGCTTACTCCGACGAGGCATTTTACTAATAAATTCAAAGAATCAGACACAATTCATATTTTTTTGCAGTTAATTCTTCTCTTTAATTTTTACAGAGTGTTTAGGTTACAATTAAACTCAGAGTTCAAAAGAAAATCATCTGTTTTATTAATAGTATGAGAGTGGTTTTATGTTTATGAAACAGCGGAATTGTGTAAAATTGTTTAGCATTAAACAAAAAATAATACTGTTTTTTCTCGAGCTAAAAAACATTCTACAGTCATTTCTTTTCATACAACTACGTTTAAATTCAAACTACTATTTTCTTTGTTGAAAAAAGACGGAATTTTGGGTGGTCTTATAATTTTGTAACAGACTGTATATGTTTATAAAAAAATAAAGTAAAGAAACCCAGAAAACACAGAACTATCGGTAAACAATTGGTCCCCAGCCGCTTTGCCTTTACTGACGATATCGGCACCATATCTTCACGCCTTATCGGTACCGTATCTTTTTCGAAATGCCGGGCGACTGCCGCCCGACTGTTAGGCACACAGCCGGTCCGCTATCACATCTGTAGCTTAAACTGAAAAAAAAACAGTGCTGCTGTCGCACTCTATGATTCATCTTAAAACTATATTTGTTAAAAATCCACAAAAATGTACTTCAGCATAGGATGACGTTGAGTTCGACCTCAGATTCCCAAGCACAGAACGTGAGTGCTTTGACCACTCATTAGATTAATTTTAAACACTATTATTCAATCGGTAAATCAATTATAACAGAAGTAATTTATTCCATTTTTCAATATTGGGTGAAAAAAGTCCGAAACGATCACTTTTATCAGGTCTGATACTCTGGATCAGTTCTACAGAATAAATCGAAGAATACAGAATAATTTCGTAAGCAGCGATTTTCTGCAGTTCCATATACTGACCTACGATTTATTCTGTAGAACTGATCCAGAGTATCAGACCAGATAAAAGTGATCGTTGAGGTTAATTGGGCGAAATAGTCCTCCAGTGTTCGTGTCCGACATAGCGCAGTTGGTAGAGCATTGGCGGCTTCAGCCAATATGTCCCTGGTTCGAATCCTGGCCCGGACTTTTTTCACCCAATATTGAAAAATGGAATAAATTACTTACGTTATAATTGACCACTCAGCCTATTTGAGGGTAATTTTGTGGGGTAATAAGAGGAAAACATTTCGTTAAGGGATGCGTTTGTCGTAGAATGTAAATAGTTGATGGAGAAGTTGCAACTTTGATGTATTTTATATTATTTTTTATTTCTGTATTATTAATAAATATAGTACTATTTATTTATTTGTGCATTATTAATTAATGTAGTATTTTTTTATTTGTGTATTATTCATTAATGTAGTATTATTTATTTATTTATTATTAATTTATTCATTTTGTAATTGTCTTATGCTGAAATAAACTAAACTTAATATTAATTTAACATTAAAATGATTGATATAATTATCATACCGAATTAATTAAAGCAATCAAAATTAATTTTCTTACACATTTAAGAATTATGTATTTAATAAAATGAATTATTTTTAGAGATTTTGCATCAGTTAATATTCTTTTGTATTAGTTATCTTAATCTTTTGTATTAGTTAATATTAGTAACTACATGCATTGCATTACTTTATAAATCATATATTTTTAACATGGAAAAACTTATTTTCGTAAATAGTAAATTGGTAATTTATAAATTTTAATTAGATTAAGAAACCATTTTATGTCATTGGTTATTTATCAATATTTTTAATTTAAAAATAGGAAAAAAATATTAAATTATATCAATATTTTCTTCTTTAGGTGGATAATTTTTATAATGGAGATATTTTTGAATATTTCTGTAAATTTAAGAATACTTTATTTAATAAAATCGGTGAATTTAGAAACTTTTTCGTTGATACAACTTTTGTTTTAGGAATTATAATGTAATTAAACGTGTTAGATTAAAAATATATATATTTGTAACAAACAAACAAAAAAAAGAAAAAGAGAGAAAAAGAAAATACAATTGTAATTAATCACTTTTTATTTAAAAAATATATTTTATGTCATTTGATGACTTACTGTAGAATATATTTTTAGAGAATATGTACCAATATTATTTATTTTTGTTTGGTAATTTTTTTAAAGAGGGAGGGAGGTTCAGAATCTTGCATTTAAATTTTAAGGCTAAAAATCTGGGTAGAATTCTTAAATTTTTATAGCTTGTAAAATAATTTTAAAACTTTTTTCATAATTTTATTTGAACAAAATTAAAATAAAACTATTTCTTTTAAAATGAATATATAATAAGAAAATAAGTTGCATTAACTTATGAAGTATTTTTTATAATTAACAATATTTTTTATGATAAAGATTATAATGAATAATATTTTTTATGATAAAGATTATAATGAATAATAATTTTAAGGAGCGATCAAAATAAGTTTTTTTTTTTTTTTTTTTTTTTTTTTTTGCTGAATAAAATAATTGTAAGTTATTTTTTAAAGGAATTGAAATAAATATGTAAATAAATATTAGCTATTTTTGAAAATTTTTCTATTAATTCCTGTGAGAATTTTATATGAAATACATGAATTTTAGATATCTTGTCAAATTAACTGAAACAAAATGAAGAAAAAGAAAAAAATAAATGTCGGAAAAAGAGTAAAAATTCTTAATTCGGCCTAATGTTGGCAAGCCTGATTGGGCCACTATCAGATATCACGTATCGGTCCTGCGTCATTTGCCGGTATAAGTCGCTTGCTGATATAAAATCATAAAAGGACCGTTTACGATAACCAGCAGCTTTAAAAGCAGATTCTTATGTTTCAGCTGCCGACACATTACCGAAACCCCTGTATCCATGCCGACAAATAACCGTCACTGCCAGTTGTGGTCCGATCGTGTGCCGAAAGATATGTGTTTGCTGGGAATTGTAGTAATTGCAATAAAGCAAATATAACCAGGAAAAAATACCAAAACACTTATATTTATTAATATAAATTTTTAAAAAAGTAAACCCAAATACTTTTCAAAAAGTACAAACGAGATTTCATCAATGAAAACTCCATAAATAGCCTTGAAATTTCATGTTATTCCTAGAAGACACTAATACGGCGACGACTGGTCTCTGAGAACCGGATGCTATAAAAAGATATCACAATAATCCTGCATTTCAATAAAAAAAGATGAGTGTGATCGCAGAACGCACAGGGGTTTTCATTTATTACCTCCTTGAAAACATTTTATTATCAAATCAACAAACAAATTTCTCAAAAGAAAATTAATCATCCCTGGAATATATGGTAGCACAATTATATTTAAAAATGTTCCTGCTGGAAATTATCTTTTATCTTATTTCAATTTTTTATACTTATCTAATGATATTTATAACAGGACTTCTTGAAAAATCGGTAAAGTTCTCTCACGTGACATAATTTTTTATGGCTTTTGGCAGGACCGTCTTGAAACAAATTTCTTCTTACGAGCCTGATTCAAGAAGAGATGACGTCACGCAAGAGATCTGAGTGTCAAACGAAACATATAGAATTGCTTTGTTGTATGTGTGCACCAAAAACAAGGCTATAAATTTCCGTTTTATGACTTTTTTACAAACAATTTGTGGCTTATTTTAGATCTGTTTGAATATACAATCACTATTAACACACAAAATTTCTTAAACAAGACTGTTTTTTTTTTTTTTTTAACTTGATTTTAAAACTAAACTTACCCTTTGATTCTTGGTTTTTATCAAAAATTTTATATTTATCTTTTTAAGACTTTCAATACTTTAAGACTTGAAATATACATTTGTGGCAGACAAAGTCACGCTTAAAAATTACACAAATTTAGCAACAAAATAAATAAATAAATAAAAGAAATTATACAAGATTGAGATTTGTGATATTTTTCATAGTGTTTAACTTGGAATACAAATTTATGACAGAAGAAATCCCACAGTAAAAGTACGCAATTTTAGCATCAAATAATTTAAGTTTCTTTTCAAAATAAAAATGCTTTAATTTTAAATTGTAAATATCAAGATTATTATTGCGTAAACTCATAAATAAAATATTAATTTTTTCAAACAATTAAAATAAAAATCCCTTTTCTCAATTAAAATTTCAAATTTCATAATGCATAATTAACTGAAAATACAGATTTTTTAATAGATATTACAACTAAAAGAGCATTTTTTACTAGTAATATATACTTTGATAAAGTTTACAATAAATATAGCATTTAATATTCTCTCATAGAAAATAGTATCACTTTTGTTAATACAGATAATTTATTATTATTATAAGTGAATTTCGTAGTATCATTTTAAACTTTTCTATAGTTATTTAGTAAGGTATTTTTAAGTCCTGACAAATAAAATTTAATTAGAAATAAAAGTTGGTTTCCACATTTGTATTTATCTATCAAATGAAGACCGAAATATTTTTTTTTCCAATAATGAATTGCATACTAATATTTTTTCGGCTCGGGAAATTTTAGGAAAGTACTTTCATAATTATAATTGATGAGTTTTTGAAAATTTTAAAATAACACTTACAATTATTTTTCATGGGATATTAATTAATTTCTATCACTCAGCATAAAGTATTTACACATTTCACTCGTGCATTCTAATTTTAAAATTTTCGTCTTCGACTAATACGTTAAAGCACTCGCAACATTTTATTTTACATGAAACTTCATATTTAATGTAACTAGTTATAAAAGCCAATACAGACATGATGTCATTTTTATCTTAATATCTCCACTATTGTTAAACACACCGCAAAAGAAATCCAATATGTTTAATTATTCAGTTTCATCAACAGTTGCATTAAAAAATTGAATTGTTCATTTTGCTGTTAGTATAAGATAGTTATACTTAAAAACAGGGGTGCAAAAATCTAGGCACCAGAAGGTAGTCTTTCACCACTAAAATTTTAAAGTTTTTTCGCTGAAAATTTAATAGCATTCTAGCAGGAATTTTACACGAAATATTAGACAAAGAAAAACGAAATAAATTTTGTGGTGAGAAACTGCCTGCTGGCGCCTAGATTTTTGCACCCCTGCTTAAAAATATTAATTTTTTTTCTGCTTCCATAACTTTCATATAATAAATGAATTTTTCCACTCATTTAAAGGATTTAAAGGATACTATAAATTTCCTATACTCATCTGGTGATATTGTCCAAGGCTGGCATATAAACTATCGATCTGATTATACATATATATATATCTATATTTAAAGATATACATTACATAATTTTTATTTCTTCCATCCCTATGCATAAAAACTCAGTACCATTTATGTATTAAAATTGTTTTCGATTTATGCAAACTAAATTGTAAACAGAAATTCTACACCCAATATAGGACAAAAAAGGGTTTTCATGTTACTGTTATCTATAAGATGACTCTAAATGTTTATATCCCTGCTTCAAAATAAAACTTTACAATTCACGTCACGTGTAACACCAAGTGGGAATGTCATAGATTTATTTAATTCATTTTAAATAATAAGGTTAAAGGAAATACTCATTGGCTTAGATTAATCCTTTATCCACAAATTAATATTTTTAAAATACTCATAAAAAACCGCATAACAGAATATGTAATAGATTAAAATTATGTAAAAATATACACACAATATTAATGGTGATTGGTTCAGCCCGAGAATAAGTAAAATTTTTTTGAAGGTGAACTGGTCAGTGAGATGAAAAAAGTCATTCTCCTACTTTGGATCTTGGATCAGGCCCGTAAGAGAAGAAAGGTGTTTCGTGACGGTTCCGCTTTTGGCCTGTTGGTAATTAGGCAGTCTCATAACCCCCTCTTAAATCATTTTTAAAACACCAAAGACTTTTTTTTGCTTATTATTTCCTATACAATTTTCCAAATATTATAAAAAAATATATATATATCAAATATCAGTTTACTAGCATTTTCTTACCAGTTTTCACACGGTAAGCAGGTACTAATTTGTGACAAATTGAAGTTAAAGATACAAAATCATCCAAATTTAAACTTAATTTAAAATTACTATTACGGGTCTAGGAAACGGTCGGGCAGGTGTGCTATTTTCATGATAATTTTTGTTTGTTCCTTTTCCATTTGAATATTAATTTTCTTTTTAAAATATCATTAATATTTTGTTCTAAAATTACTCTGAATGAAATCATTTGAATTTTTTTGCTATAAAATAATTGGTGAAATTTTATAAAATGGGTAATTAATTTCGAAAAAAAAATATACATTAAATGAGAAACTGCAATGAAATCTTAAAGAAATGTATTGTTTGCTAAAAATGTATTTTGCTTACAGAATAATTTAGTTGCAAGGTAGTTGAAATACATGTTTAGACAAAATAAAATGGATGTACAGGATGATTATATTTAAAATTACGATTTCAAAAATCGATAATTTTAAAACTAATGGTTAGAATGTTTTTAAATTTTTGAAGAACAATCGTGGGGAAACGGAATTTTGTTTAACGAAGGAAAAAATATTTACAAAATGTCCCAAAAAATGGCGCTGTCAGGGGAATATCAGAAGAAAACAAAAAATGTTTTCATTAAACACGGGAATGTGTTTAACGAAAAGAAAAGAAATAATACAAAACATTTTTACGACAGGGTTTATTGTAAATTTATTAGCGGAAAGTCAAGATTGCATGTTTATAGCGACAACATGAAGGAGCGGTAACTTGCATGAATATTGTACCATCCACACACTGAAAAGCCGGAAAAAACATGATTAAGCTTCATACCGCTTGCCAGTAAATGGTGTAGGTAACGGGACCAGCAGGTGTGATCTCCTCCAAGAAAAACGGACCGACGATAAATTCGGAAATTATTTCACTGCATACAGTGACCTTTCAGACTGTAGAGGTGATGGCTGTAGCTTGGCCGGATTTTCGGTCGCCCATATACTGCAATTTTGTGTATTTACAGAACCTTGCAAAATAAAGTAGGCTTCGTCAAACGACAGAATGTTCCATGTCCATCTGTTGTTCACTTCTATCCGGGCAATAAATTGTAGTGCAAAAGATTGACGTACCAGATTAGCAGATAACAACTCCTGCACATGAGTTATCTTGTAAGGATAAAAGCTCAAGATGTTCCGTAGGACTTTACGCGCCGTGCTGTTTGGCATATCCAGCATTCGGCCAATTCTCCGAGCACTGCTAATTTCAGGATCACTGTCAGTCTGTTTTTGTAATAACCACATCTTCCACTGCCGCAACGAAAACTGGATTTCTTCCTGTACTTCGTATAATTTCAAATGAACCAGTTACTGCGAATTCAGCAATCATTTCCGAAACTTCCTAATAGTTGAAGGCGTATAGTCACTGTTCTTAAAAAAGACTCAAAAGCTGAGCATGACCCTTCAAAATTAGTCATGATGCAGCATTTAGACAAAAAGTTGGTACTCTGCATATTTATGACATCTATATCTATAGTGCGCATGTAAAAAATATTAGGGATTACTAAATAATTTTCACAAAAAATATTTTTCTCTAAATTTTTGGGTATATTTTCAGATTTATTTTTAAAGTATTAGAAGAAGTGTGTCTTCATTTTTTGCTGAATTAATTAGAACTTGATTTATAAACAATTATTTCTTCAGTTTTACAATTTTCTTCGTTCCCTACTGTCCCACTTTGGGAAATATGGTTCAAATCGCTAATTCTGACAGCGGTTTTTGCGATATAGTCTTTCTTTATGACAAAAATCACAAGCACCCAACATTGCATAGTTTCCAAGTCAGAAAAACTGCCAATATGATGCGTTTCAGAACAATCTCACCAACCATCAGCTAAACTTTCTATTTGTTTTTAATTACAATACAAAAGTCAAAGTCCTGAATTCATTGCGTATTTCGGAAATTCTGATATTTACGAACTTTAGGTCATCAAAAATATTGCCCCGATAACCACAAACATAAATTTCATTATTTAAAAAGGCAATGTATGACATTCATATATTAAAAAAAGCGTATAACAACCAGGGTTCAAGCATGTCCTGAAATTTCGGTACCAGTTTTTTTCCTATAGAAATTTCTCCTTCATCTCTTCAGACCTGCGGTACACAAATGTGACCTCCATTCTTTTCCTCATAAAAGCTTAACTGTTCGATTTTTTTTGTCTTTTTACTTTACTTCTATACAGCTGAATGTTTTTTGCTTTAAAACAAAAGCAATAAATGTCAGCACTGATGAATATTATCTCATAAAATAAATATTATTTTCATGTGAGTTACGAAAATAACTTCAAGACATTATGACCAAAAGAGAAATATTCATGATTATTTAACTTAAATGCTGTACAATAAACATTTTTGATGTTTTTCTGATCATTTACTTGTTTAAACACCTTAACTTCGTTATTGCGTTATATATAATTTATAATTTATATTACTGATTATTTATAATTTATTAATAATTATTAATTTATTATTTATAATTTATATTACAGATAGTTAAACTGATGTTTTAGGGAATAATACTGAATTAATACTTTTATATGTATATTTGTAAATGTGAATTACCAGTTAAATACTGGTTTCATAAAAATGACTCTTTCTGTCATCTATGGTGTTCTTTCGATTATGCAAAAGCAATAAGTATATATTTGTAGAGTTATATTATGCTCAGGTCTGAAGAGGTTATGGTAAAATTTTGCGCCTTTTAACTAGATTTATTTAAAAAAAATACTGATATTTGACCTGAAAAACCCTTAAGAATCCTGAATCCTAAATTACACAATCATATCATTAAATGAATCGTAACAAAATGAAAAACAAAACATAAATTTATTTAAGGGAACATGTAATTAAAGGACAAATTTTAAATTAATTATTGAACAGTTAAATTAATGTGCGTTGCGCTGCTTTATTAACTGAGGTTTATCAATAAGAAAATTTTCTTTTATTCTTTACATAGGCGTGAGTTAAGCTTTAGAAAAACCTACTTTGTTCTAGATCTTTTGTTTTTTTGTTCGTTTTTTTTTTTTTGGACAATTTTGCTGACTCTGTAAAGTCCAAACTTTGGAGAATTCAAAACTGACTTATAAACATTTAGACTTTTTTATTCAAACAATTTATACGTTATTATCAAATGTAATAAATTAAAGATAATCAAAAATGAAAACTGTAGAGAGGGCCACTCCTATATCTTAAAAATCTTGCTATATTCATATCTGCTCGGAAAACATTGTAAATTTTAAATTGGAAAATATGAAATAAAAAAATATGTAATATTGAACTGTTTAATAAAACATTGTAAAAAATTTATTCATTAAATTAATCAAAGACGCGGAAAAATACTCATCTTATACAATACACATTTTTACATTTTTTCTCCATACTTAATGCTAACAAAAGATTGATCCATGTGAATGTAGCCCAACAGATAAAAGAGTAAACAAAATAGCAATTAGTTTTTGTAGCGCTTTTATAGAGAGGTATGTGTTGTATATAAATAGTTTGTAGCAGAAATGTACGAAATATACAAAAATGAAAATGTAATTGATTTTACTATGGATTAAGATGCCATTTGTAGTGTGCCATTAGTAATGAAAATGATTAAACATATAATTTATGTTTGTCAATATTTTTGCTATAAAAAATAAAGAAAAAATCCTAAAAAAATAACAAAAATTTACTTTTTGAGACCTTATGCATCATCAAATTTTATGTGACAAAAATAAATTTTACTTTTTTTTCGTTCTTCAGTTTGTTAATATAAATCCATAAACTGAAATTAAAATTAAAACAAGCGCAAAAGTTGGCACCAAATGAATATTCAAACTATTTATCACCGTTAGTGCGAAAGTAATCATTTTTTAAATACAGCATCTCAAAATTACATAGTTTCGAGTACTATTTTATTAAACAATGAATATATAAAATGTAAAAAAACCAAACAAATAATTACAACAAGTTGAATGTAGATTCTGTCATTGCAGAATTTAGTTTCGCTTCCGATTAACAGAAAAAAAAATCGATAGAGGTTTTTTAGTAGGGCGACCCCGTTTAGAATGCAAAGAACTTACTTCATTTTTCTTGTGTTTATCAATATAATAGCAAACAGAACGGCGTGAACTACCCAATTGATTAGTAATTTCTCTCTGAGACATTGGAATTGCGGAATAATAAAGAGATACAATTTGACGTGCTACTTCTTCATTGACTAGATCCATCAAAAACGGATTTTTTCTTTAGTTTAAACGCTTTTTTATAGCCTCTGAGAAAAAGGAAATGCATTTTAACAATAAAATTTTGTGAATGTTTCGTTTTAACGGCGAGACTACGAAACTAGTCGTTAAGGGCCACCGTAATACTTACCCATCATGGATATGCATTATATAATATGTGAAAACTATTTATAAAATGCATTGCAATTCCAAAACAAAATTTAAACGTATATTTCAATATTCTTAATATGCATAGTAATGCTCCATTAATGAATTGCTGATGAACCCATTTCGACAAATTATATAAAATACCAAACTACACAAGTAGTACCGGATTGCGTAAAAGAAACATCCTTATAACTCCAAAAACAATAATCATATTAACTAACAGTTTACTGCGGCAGATTAAGCGTCTTATTTTCAATTAAAACATATCTTTGAATTGAAATTCGAAGAAAATACAGGGTCATGAAAAATCGAAGAATATGGAAAACAGGATTACAAATATCTCGGCAACTATTGATTCGACCGACTTCGTTCTTGATGCAAAATTTGTGTTATTTTATTGCCTTTTACGTCCATTCCTTAAAATAAAAAAAATCGAAAATTTTTATATACTTTTCATCAGAACGAATTTTTCGAGAGTCCGAAAAAAATAGTTCCGGATAATCGAGGTTACTGATATAAAATAGGCTTCGTCCTACTCTTACTTACTAAGTACATACAAAAATTAAGATTTTAAGACTCTATCTCTATTTGTTCGTGAAATAGAGCGTTTACAAACAGACAGACGGACGGCAATTTTTTTTTTCTAAAAATATGTTTTTCGAAACTTCCAGTTTCTGAAACGTGTAAATCCGTCAAAATTTTTTCTCGAGAGTCCGAAAAAAATAGTTCCGGATAATCGAAGTTACTGATATTAAATAGGCTTCGTCCTATTCTTATTTACTAAGTACATACAAAATTTTAAATCTCTATCTCCATTTGTTCGTGAGTAGAACGTTTACAAACAGACAGACGGACGGCAAATTTTTTTTTTCAAAAAATATGTTTTTCGGAATCTCCGGTATCTGAAACGTGTAAATCCGTCAAAAATTTTTTTTGTCGATTTTCAAAACAATTGCAAGTCTTACCCTATACTACGTATGATAGGTAAGTAAAAGTAAGCCACAATTTTTGACACGTCACTTTTTAGCTTGTCTGAAAGAAATAGCATCGGAGGCTAAAAGTACATAAATAAACCCTGGGGTTAGAACACAGCAACTTTCCGTTATACAGTGCTGAATTCAGTAGATGACCCGTGAAGGGGGGGGGGCATACACACACATACCGGAAACTTTGAAATTTTATGTTTTCAACGGCGAAAAATAGAAAATTTTCCCCACGAGTTTTATAATGTAACCTCCTTTCCCGCAAATAAAAGCGTCTGAATTCAACAGTACATAATTGTCTGTATTTTTTCTGGTTGGAAATATATGTATTTTTTTTCATTTAAAACAAGATTCTGTAATTGACAAATTTAAATTTGGTATTATATAGATATTTTAAAATATAAGAATAAGCAATACTGTGCTTAACTGAACAAGTATTTTTTCTGTAATTTACGGAAGAAAAAGCGCATTAAATCACTGAATACAATTTCCTTATTTTAACGGATAATACGGATAGTGTATAATTCTTATAAAAGTAAGAAAAAGAATGAAAAAGTTTAAAAACTGAAAAAAGTACTGCTGAACATGTAGATTGATTAATCATGGACGCCATCGGTCATTTGAAGTGTCTTAAATTCAAATATATAAACGTGTCTTAAAAATTAAAACATTTTAACCTTTAACTGGTGTTAGCCTTCTCATAGACCGCTGAGGTTTTCAAGTTTTACAGTTTAACTCTCAATTTTTTGTATATTATAGATACTGGTCAAATTTTGTTTCGTTTGGAGTCCTCTTACTATCTCTACTGAGTTTTGAATAGCTGTATTTTATTTACAGTAGTCCTGTAATATTAATATAAAGTTTAATACAAAAATAGTTTTCTGAGAGTTAATTTAACATTTTATTCATCTTTAGATTAAACGGTCTGCAGGTCCACTTTGAATTCGGTAACAGTCCGCCGAAACGTGACGCTGTAAATACGATTTTATTTCGATTGTTCATTGTTCTATTATACATTTGCTGTGCATGCTTTGACACTCAATTCGCTTGCAACTGATAACGAAGAGAATTATTAATTTTATTAAATATTGTGGTTAAGATTAATACGTTTTTATTCCGATTTAAAAAATGAATATAAAACTTAGCATTAAAATCAAAGATGGTGTATTACTGAAGTAGTAACAACGAAGTATGACCACATAAATCATCATTTTGAAGTATTTACATGTATGAAAAAGAAGAAAGATCTGGGATTGGAACATGTGACTAATTTAAAATTGCTGTTCTAAATCTCCGGATTTCTGCATAACATGATTACACACAGTATACATATATCCTAAATAACAGTAGTATTACTGTTTTTTTTTTTTTTTTTTTTTTTTTTCAAATTGTATGTTTATATTGCTTCACAAATGAAATATGTCTCACTAATACACAAATTTCTGAAAATAAATAAATTAATATTTTTTTTATTTTATTGTTATTTTAAAAGTAACATAATAATCTACTTTGCAATGAAAGGAGATTTATTAATATTTAAAAATTTAAGTTCCTGGAAATATAAAAACATATTTCGTAAACTTCAATTATCTCCGAAGTGTCTTTTTATTTTGTTTAAATAATTAATTTTGATTTTTGCTTTTATTTGACGTCTTTGGGATTTATGAAATGAAATAATTACAACACTTTAGGGTATAATTATATATACATGTATTATCTCTATAAAATAAATACTGCTTAAAATGGATGATAAATTAGCTAAAAAATTGATATTTCTCCATTTGCAATTTAAACATTCAATAAATTAAATGAACTTTCATAAATTTTAATGTTGGCACAAATGCAATTAATCATCCTAAATTATATTTCTTTTAATAATTCAAGTGAATTTTTACGCAATAATGATTGCCAAGTTGAATGAAAACATTTAAATCCACGTTTGCCTTCATTAGAAAATTGAAATTAAGATTTAAAATTTGTCATTTAATTAATTTGATTCTACATAAATTAGACTTTATTTATTAAAATAGGATTAAAAAAATAAACGTAAATACACATTTTATAAATGAATTATTACCTTATACAATTTTGAAAGTTTTTAATTTATTAATAGATATACTATCACAACATATTACACAGGGCGACGACTCCACAATCATCATATCATTAAATTAACTTATGATAATCCAGGATTAGATAAATATGGATTAGAACATAAATGTGCAACTGGCCTGCCAGTATTTATCTCTGAGAAAACCACTTCATACACAATATTATTGGTTGATTAGTAGGTGTGGTTTGCTGTAACCAAAGGCATAAATGCACGGAGGACTGGAAGCAGGATAAAACAATAGTATATATGCCAGTTAACAACTATAATCGGATTTACATGTTTTTTCATCAATATATGTATTGGTAGAAACGTTCCTTTATAATAAGCGAATAGAAATTTCACTAATCCTGGAATGTATGTCAATTCAAAGAATGGCATCTGCGCCTCTCAGTTATTCTAAATTAATTGTGAAATCGTGCTCGATTACAAATAGAAAGCACCACATGGTCATTTAATAAGACCTATTGTAAGATATATTGTAAGACATAATGGTGCTAACCGAAAGAAAAAAAAAATAGTTAATCAAAAGTCGTCATCATTTTTCCCTATCAAATGTATAAAGATACTCACGGAAAACTAACTATTGTTCATAACTTTAAACATTTAAATAATCAATATTTTTGAGAAAAACTTTTTAAATAATGTCAAGTTTTTTCAACAAAATTTTTAATCTTTTGTCACTGTTTTTATTTCAGAATTTTTTGCATAATTGATTCAGAAAAATGCTCGGAATAAATAATACGAAATTTATAATAAAATTTTACTTGTAAGAATAATACATTATGAATGGAGAATGGATGCACGTAAGTGGTACGGACAAATCATGATTCGCAAAAACATGTTGCCCGTGCGACGTACGGGCTAAACAAGGATGTGGTTAATTAAAATAAAGTTTTAAAAAAATTGAAATAGTATGAAAAATGCATTGATTTTGTGGATACCGTTAGAATGGAACAGCATGCCGGCAGCATATTTCAGATGTGTATATTGCTGGGACGATTACTGTTTCTAAACCAATAGGAGACCGTTATTATAACGGTCAAGTACACGCCCACACAGTTTGATTGACAGGAACTCGTGGACAATTGATCGTGGTGTTTATTATTTATTTGTACTCGGATTGTTTGAATTTGTACTCGGTAATTAAAAATTAAAGGTACGAAAGATTTTTTTTTTTTTCAAAATGACTGAATTTTATTTACTTCAATTAGAAATTATACTTCCTCTGATCCTGAAATAAATAAATAAATAAATAAATAAAAATTAAAGTAAGAATTTTGCTTATACGGATATTTTCGCAGAATACTTTTTTTCCCATTTGTTTAATATATATATAAATCATTTTGGAACGATATTTAGAATATTAAAAGGGTTTGAAATATTTTTTTTAAATGTCTTATTTATTAATAAAAGACAGCCTCCAATAATTTAAAAAAAAATCACCAACGGACTCGAACCCATATCCTCCGGTTTCAAGCTCGACGCTCTAACCATTCAGCCAGTCAGCTCACTTTCATCCGCAACGGATTATCGTTATAATTAGCACCGTCAATTGTCCACGAGTTCCTGTCAATCAAACTGTGTGGGCGTGTACTTGACCGTGATAATGACACTCTCCTATTGGTTTAGAAACAGTAATCGTCCCAGCAATATACACATCTGAAATATGCATGCCGCATAGTGAAATAAGTACAGTCAATAAAATATGTGAAATTCAAGTGAAAACATATAAACATTAATTTCCGCTTTCTTCAGCTGTATTTGGATAAGGATGGTTGGCATTTATAAAATTGCTTGTGATATTTTTAAATTCTGCCAAAGAAGGTTCATTGAGAACTAAATTTTATTAATATATCCTCACAATTCTTAGGTGCGTTCGTAATTATACAAATATGTAGTACCCATATTCGACGCTCAGTCAGTCCGTCCGTTAGTATGACCTCATATAACAAATCAAAACAACCAATCGATTTGTTTAAGATTAAAAATATATAATTGTTGCACAGTTTTGTTGAGTATTTCCAAACTGTATGAAAATCAGATGCATAGTTCAATTACAGAGGGAATTCAAAATATTTATTTCTATTACGACCAATGGTAAAAATAGATACAAGCGCATTTTACAGATGTTATACTTTTTCGAACATAATGAAATTGATATGCATCTGTCAAATGTGTAATAAAATATACACTCTGCACAATATCTGGTACAAATAATATTTTATTAGTTTACAGGTCCACACAAAATTATTTCTTACTTGGGATAGGAGAAACCATTTTTTGGATAGGTTTTAATTTTATTAAACAATTATTCATTTTATGACGTTCATACATATTGCTGAGAATTACAACGCTTTACTTCCTGAATAAGAGAAAGCAGACCGTATTTACATGGACACACAAAAGATTTCTGATACCTAAACTGTAACCGAAGTACTGTATACTATTACACCAAGATCTAAATTGTTTCAAACTTAATTATAGTAAGAATGGACCCCATTTGCTACATTTGACTTGAAATTTCATTTGTTTTAATGTCACAAAGAAAAATCCAATGTTTGATTTGAAAAAAGTTATGTTACTTTTGTGTTTAATTAACTACAAGTTTTGTATAAAGAATTTAGCCGTTGTAGTAAGTTTCAATACCTGTAACAGTTTGTTCAATCTTTGTTTTACTCCCTCTTTATTTATTTGACTAATATGAATTCATACATCTGATTGCTAGCTCATTAAAAAAAAATTCTAGGAGATAATCGCAAGTGTTTGTTCCGAATCTTGTCACGAGGATTAAGAACAATGCAGGAACTATATTCCCAAATCCAATGGTTCAGAAATATGGACTCATTTCTGTTTCTGAGGAAATGAAATAGAAAGGGGAATAACGTATAAAATTCATATAAAGCTATAAATGAAAGGAAATTTTCTTATAATTAATCATGACAGCATTTTTCGAGATAATGTTATAAAGAAAATGTTTTCCTTTTATTAGACAGATGAAGTGGCCGAATATATAAAAAATTAAGTATCGAAAACATAGGTTCTGTTTTTCAACAGACAACTTAAAAAGTTAATGAAGATTAAAGTTGCTGAACTGATTACTGAGAAGATGACACATTTAAGAAATGAAAAATGTCAGTATAAAAAAAAATGTATAAAAAATTCAAGGGACGAACAATGTACTGTAATTAAATTGAATGTAGTAACAGGAAATGCTATAATATTATGATAATAAATAGTAAAATTGTCTCAAAACGAATTTCGGATTAAAATTGTAATTTATTTTCGTTTTGTGCACAAAAGTTTTGAATGTCCCTGTACAGGGCTGGAAAGAGGCAGATTCTTAACTGGAATGCAGAAAATCGTAAATAAGTTAGTGGACAAAGTGCCCTAAAACGACAAAAAAGATCACAAGTTATGAAAGTTTTGAAGATAACAACTTAACCTCAAAATATACAAATGAATACTCAAAAGGTGTTGCAAAAATTGATGTTATTTATTTATTATTATAACTTAGATCTTTCAAATCCCCTCGTATCCATTTTCAAAGGAGTATAAAAAAAGATAATTGATTAGAAATAGAAAACGTAAAAAATAAAACAAAAACAAAAACAAAAACAGTTTTCGTGTATAATCAAAATCACAAAGAATTCATCGAAACACCAAGTATATTGCACCAGAGTGCTGGAATATTATAAGAATTAACAATGACAAACAGTCATTACAAACAGTATCATTGTTAAAATAATTTGGAGGGATTCACGGATAATTGAAGAGTAATGGTTTGATGTTAAAAAGAATATTTTAGCTTTGTTGAAATTTATCAAAATATTTTCTTTTTGTTGCATTCTAGATAAGGCTGTACTTGGCTTGTTGTATTGTATATCCGAAAAATTCTCTTTTAGTCTTACTTTTAATTTTCGAGTAGTCTGACCAATATAGAATAAACTTTTTTGATATTATGTTGTAAATGGAATCATATAAACACCTCCTTTTTCATAATCTAATATTAAATCTATTTTGTTATGAATATTTTAATTTTGTAGGAGGTTTAGCTAATAATTTAATATTATATTTTAGCAAAGCATGTATCTCAGTCTTAAAAGTGTGTCTGATTAAAGTAAAATTCATAATACGTTGTATATTCTGATTATTTCACCACAATGCTAAATTTATTATCAATTACTACTATTGCACATGCTGTTTTCAAAACATAACGATACAGAACTAAATGTTTAGAAAATTTAATGTCGAACATATATAGCATATATTCGTTAGGTACTCTATAAAACAAACTTATTTGAAACTTGTTATACAATACCTGCGATTGTTTGAAACTAATCGCAGGTATTGTAATTATATTGCTGAAAAAATAACAATATAAATTAACGGCTAGTATATAAGTTTTTAACCACGGGCAGAAATCTTATTTTTTATGTATCAAAAACCATTCTGTTGTCAAAACAAGTCTCCATAATTACGAATTACTAATATTACTAAATTCACAGCTTTATATACAAAAACATTAAACTATTCCGCAAAACGTCTCTGAGGTAATTAATTTGTCTTCATTGGTTTCGTACAAAATCATTAGATCACGACAAAAAAAAGGAATATAATAAAAGAAAATATAATTAGAAATTCATATATCATTAACTAAAAAGTGTCAATTGAAGATAAATTATCTGAAATTTTCCTGTTTTTAAATGTTGTTGCAAATCAAATATTAAAGAAGCTTGTTCGATTAAAAGCTTAATTTAACGTTTATTCAAATGAAATTAATCATTTTTAATTATATTCCTCCTTATGTTACAACTTTTCATTTGATGCATAATCTCCATAAAATAAATGCAAATATTTAACGGGTTAGATTTATTGTAATAAAATCCAATAGAGCTTTTAAAATCAAAAATTTGCAATTTAATAAATTAAAAGGATGATTTACCTTTCAAAAGGTATGTATAAAAGAGTATAAGACGAAATGTAAGTTTATTTTTTTCTTACATATTTTAAATAGAATTTTACGTAGTAAATAAATATATAGAAAATAATGTTTGCCATGAAGTGGTAACAAATGTATTACAATGTATTGAATTAATTGAATAAATACGGCCATATTCTGCAAAGTTAATGTGCTTTACTTGTTCATTACAGTGGATCGAAAAAAAAAAAATTTTATAGTATCAAAACCTACCTATGCAAAAAAGATGTTCTCTTGGATAAAAATTAAGGGAAAAATAATTAAAAAAATTAATTTTAAATTTTACTACTGCGACAATGAAGTTGAATTTCGAAAAAAGTGAAAAAAGACCTAATTTTGGGTAGATGATTTTTGATTCAAAATAATAGTTTAAAAAATTATCCAAAACCTACCTATGCGTAAAAGATGTTATATTATATGCTGAGTATAAGAAAAATAAATTAAAAAAATTATTTTCAAAATTTAAAGCTGCCGCTATGTGGCTCAAATTTATGTATTTGAACGTTTTAACGGTAAAAAATCTTTTTTTTTTTTTTTTTTTTTTTTGTAAAATAAAATATGAATTTTAGAATTTTTAACATTTATTGCAATGAGGTGATATTTGATTGATTACAAGATTGAAAAACTTTAGTTTCTCATTTAACAGTTTCATTAGTATTAAATCAAGAAAAATCGTCAGCATTGCAATTGGCGATGATGACGTTCGGTATTGAAAATCGACATGAGATTTTGTAATTCAATTTGATTTTTATAAAACCGTCTCTTATATACTATGGTCCATACACAGCAAAATTCTTCCGTGACTATTTTGATTATTAGTTTTGTAAAATGAGCGTTGCGTGAATAGATTATTATTGGTAGTAGAGGTTATTGCCACTGGAATGATTGCTGGATTTACCTATTGTTTCTGAAATCATGTTGTTACCATATTCGTCAGTTAGTAGAAGTTCGATACATTTTCCTATTTAATTAAATCTATGTAAGTCGCAAAAGGTCAAAAAGCTGATAAATGGAAAATATAGATATTTTTTAATGTAATGATTAGGATTACAGCAGACCGTTTGATTTCACTCGCGCTCTTTTAGAATTCATATACTGACATAAATGAAAATACAAAAAGCTTCTAACATGCTGCGAATAATCTTTCTATTTCATCAGTGAAACATTTGTGCCCAGCCGCGGTTCCATCCATGCTGCAAAAAGATGACATAGTGGAACCTCATTGGTGTGTAACTAGCACAAAAAACGTTGTAGTGGACGCTTGAAGATCAGTTCCATATTTCGAGTAACACATCCTTTAACATCTTTGTTAACAGATATTCCGTCACAACCGATCCGAACCAACTTTGTTACATGTATATTATCGTTAACACATGACAAAAATATGTACGTCGTGTTTTCAAACTGTTTGGTATTCTCTCAGAATACATATATACAGGGTGATTCATAAAAGATGGACAGAACTTTAAGGGGTTATAGTACACTTAAAGACAAATAATATTAAATAGGAGACTAAGGGTCCCAGACGTATTCCCAAGGAGATAGGGGGCATTAAAGTTTAGGGTCCGAAATTTCAAATGATTATAAAGAATGGAAAAATTGGTCGATTCGTTTGCAGTTTTTGCAAAAAATTTTCTTTATGCCAGTATTTTCTTGAAATAAAATTTTAAAGTTCAATTTCAAAAAATGCCGATAGGGGGCGCTTTAGACTTTGGAGTAACAAACAACTATTTTTTAACGTTACTTTTTGTACTTCTTTAAATGATTTCGAAAGCTTAGACTTAAACTTAAATTTTGATCTAAAAATCTGAGTCCTAACGAGTAGTTAAGTAGCGTAAACTGAAATTTGAAATTTGAAACCCTTCTCCCCCCAGAACAAAAATCAGTTATTCCCGATCTTTGTGTCGTAGATTATGCTCTAACTACTGCCGCGTTTTGCTAAAATTATTCTTTATGTCAGTATTTTCTTGAAAATAAATTTTAAAGAAAATTTTCAAAAAATTCCGATAGAGGGCGCTTTAGACTTTGGAGTAACGAACAACTATTTTATACCGTTATTTTTCGTGTCTCATTAAATGCTTTCTAAAGCTTAGACTTAAATTTTCAGCCCAAAATCTGAATCGTTAGACGTGGTTAAGTTTCTGGGGATAGGGGTTTGAAATTTCTACTCCTGAGCACAGTTCAGTTTACCATGTCCACACATTGTGTGCTGTGATACGAGGTAAAAAGACACAGATTAGAATTATGTTACCAAAGCATATTTATTAACATGTAATTACAAAAAATGTTCAAAATTGTGACCACCAGAGGTTATGCACGCAGAACAACGGCGAAGAATGGAACGGAGAACATTCGCGAAAACATCAGGCTTTTCGAGCACTTCCCCTACAGCGGCGGAATGTCTGGCGACCAGTTCCTCGGGGGATTCAATGGGTGTCTCATACATAAGAGCCTTCAATTGTCCCCAAAAAAAGAAATCGAGGGGTGAAAGATCTGGCGAGCGAGCAGGCCAAGCAACAGGACCACCTCGACCAATCCATCTGTTCGGAAATGTGATGTCCAGATAGTTGCGGACGTCTCGTACGTAATGGGCTGGCGCTCCATCGTGCTGGAACCACATGACCCGCCGGATGCGTGGAGGAACAACGTTTAACAGGTCTGGCAGCACATGTTGCAGAAATGTGAGGTATGTTTTACCGTTGAGGCGTTCAGGAAGAAGGTACGGTCCGATTAGGTGGTCTCCGAGGATTCCTGCCCAAATATTGATGGAAAAGCATCTCTGATGAGCATGTGGATACGTAGCATGTGGATTGTCATCCGCCCATACATGTGAATTGTGTGTGTTAAATGTACCTTCACGTGTGAAGGTACATTCATCGGTGAAAAGCACAGTTCGTCCAAAATGTGGATTTAGCGCGTTCTGCTGCAGATACCAGCGGGCGAATTCAATACGATTTGGATAATCCCCTGGAGACAGTTTCTGGACTCGTTGCACATGAAACGGGAGCAAATGTTCATCCTTCAGTACCCTCCAAGTCATGAACTCTGAGGTATCCACCTGCCTAGCCACTGTACGTGTACTTGTACTTGGCTGCGCCGCTACTACATCCAGAATGGCTTCTGCAACAACTACTGATTCGTCCTTTTTTGCACGACCTGCATTCGACCGGGAAGCGAGAAATGATCCCTCTCACACAACTGTCTGTACAAGCGCTCGAAAGTTTTGCGGTTAGGCAACCGCCTGTTGGGAAATCGCTCTCCGTACATTCGTTGTGCCTCTGCACCATTTCCATCTGCCGCTCCGTAAATTAAATGCATCTCAGCCTTTTCCTTATTCGTGAAGGGCACCATTTTCCGATTCATTACTACAGCGACTTACACTTGACTCACCGTTCAGTGGTTTTTATGCCTGAATCGTGTCGAAATTTTGCATACGTGTTCTTCTTCTTCCCCATTTGACATTTGCATACTTTCTGTCGCCTTCTTCACCCAGTGACTAGCGTCAGGAATGGAGCTTTAACGTTTGCATGAGCGACGTTTCCAACTCTGCCAGTGCCTTTATGAGTGAATTCCGACTATGCAGTCCTTGACGAAAGTTGTATTTTTGCCTCGTATCACAGTACAGAATCGTTGGGCATGGTTAAGTAGTGCAAACTGAACTATGTTCAGAAGTTGAAATTTGAACCCCCTCCCCTCGCTACTGAACCACGCTCAGCGATTCAGATTTTGAGCTGAAAATTTAAGTTTAAGTCTAAGCTTTAGAAAGCATTTAATGAGACACAAAAAATAACGGTATAAAATAGTTGTTCGTTACTCCAAAGTCTAAAGCGCCCTCTATCGGAATTTTTTGAAAATTTTCTTTAAAATTTATTTTTAAGAAAATACTGACATAAAGAATAATTTTAGCAAAACGCGGCAGTAGTTAGAGCCTAATCTACGACACAAAGATCGGGAATAACTGATTTTTGTTCTGGGGGGAGAAGGGTTTCAAATTTCAAATTTCAGTTTACGCTACTTAACTACTCGTTAGGACTCAGATTTTTAGATCAAAATTTAAGTTTAAGTCTAAGCTTTCGAAATCATTTAAAGAAATATAAAAAATAATGTTAAAAAATAGTTGTTTTTTACTCCAAAGTCTAAAGCGCCCCCTATCGGCATTTTTTGAAATTGAACTTTCAAATTTTATTTCAAGAAAATACTGGCATAAAGAAAATTTTTTGCAAAAACCGCAAACGAATCGACCAATTTTTCCATTCTTTATAATCATTTGAAATTTCGGACCCTAAACTTTAATGCCCCCTATCTCCTTGGGAATACGTCTGGGACCCTTAGTCTCCTATATAATATTATTTGTCTTTAAGTGTACTATAACCCCTTAAAGTTCTGCCCATCTTTTATGAATCACCCTGTATGTGGCCAATGTATTTAGAACCAAGTTCTTTTTTCAAGCTCAAGTCTGCTTCTATTATGATTTTTCTTCTGTTGTTTTCTAGTGATGTAGTTTGTTTTTACACCCATCAAAGTTTAAAGAAAAGGGCCATGATCATAATCTTCTACAAATGACTAAAGAGAATGACTAAAACGATGGAGTGGTCTTTGATTTGTTTTGTTATGCCGATTTTTTTCTGTCAATAGCATTCGATTCATAGTTTTGTGAGATAATGCCCACATATAATGCCCACAACTTGAAGTGCACCAGACACGATGGCAGCACCTGCTTGGTCGGAAATGCCCAAACTGTCCAATATTCTGGCTCATGCCAATCTTCGTCACTACAGTGATGTGACACCTAGCTCGGCAGCATTTTGGCTTGTCAATGATAGCTGATGATGCAGAAAAGTGAGTTTGCTCTCAATACCTCGGTTTTGTTTACACTCAATATTCAAATTCATATTCAAATCTATTGAACTGAAAAAAATAGGCAGTACTTTCGAAAATGGTCCAAAAGACTGTAGTAGCTTTCAATATCTTATTTTGTTTTACAAGAATTAAGAAGAGCGCAATATTTGTCGTGAAACAGTTTAATTTTTCTTAAAATGTTGGTGTGGTAAATTATTGCAATTGAATCTCATTTACAGTTCACTTGTAACTTATTAGCAACTCCTTCTCACTGGCAGGAAATAAATAGATGTTGACCGATTCCTTTCTTAGGTTATTTTTTAAATACCAATATATAAGTTTTATAACTTTTTGTAATAGGGAGCATATTTACTGGCAAATCAAAGCCAGACCCAAATAGGGTGTAATTCATATCTCTCTGTCTCTCTCTCTCTTTTTATTTTTATTTATTTTTTTAACAACGCCATGGTACAGTAATATTCAAGGTACACTAAGCTACACAATACACAAGCAGACAAATCCTAACTGAAAAAAATGGAACTGCCAGTTTTTCAAAACTTTAAATCACTTGTAGCAGTATTAAATTTCGAAATTAGTTTATATATTTATTTTTATCTTTTTACGTAAACCCATGTAATTATAATATTTCTTACGCAAAGGTAGGTTTTGATTGATATTAAAATGATTATTTTGCGTCAAAAATAAATCTAACCAAAATTAGATCTTTTTCCATTTTTTCAAAATTTTATCGAATTTTCAACTTTTTTGTGGCAGTATTAAATTTTGAATTTATTACTTATTATTGTTTTTTACTTAACCTTCATAGGATATAACATCTTTCCGCATTGTTGGATTTTAAAAATTATTAAAATAATTAGTTTTTGACAAAAATAACCTAACCAAAATTCGGACTTTTTTCAAATTTTTTCGAAAGTTCAACCGTTTTGTGGCAGCATTAATTATTTTTCCGTTAATCTCCATACATTAGAACATCTTTTCTGCTTAGGTAGATTTTGATGAATCGTATTTTTTTCACGCCATAGACAATCGATCCACCCTATTGTTCATGTGTATGTTTACAAATTCTACTATCGTAAAAAAATAAATAAATATAAAAAGCAGTAAGAGTTGCTTTTATCAAAATCTTGTAAATAGAAAAGTTTTTAATAATATTAAGAAAATTTATGATAAATCTCGTTGCATTTTTATAAATCGCGATCTCTTCAAAAATTCTGTTCAAAAAGCCAACTTTTTTTTTTTTATTTATATATTTATTTATTTATTTCGCGATAAGAGCTTCTAACGAAAATTTGTCAATGCAAAACATTTTAATAATATTAAGAAAATTTATAATAAACTTAATAGGATTTTTATGAATCACCATCGCTTCGAAAAATTCTGTTCAAAAGGAACAGTTTTATTTATTTTATTTTTTATATTTATTTATTTGATTATTTATTTTGCAGTAAGAGTTTGTCACGGCTTCCCTATAAACCTGGTGGTCGCGCGCGCCTCCATGGTGCATTCTACTGTACTTTAGGTTTACCATTTTGGCAACATATGAGAATCGTCAGTTATTGGTTTTATCGGCGATCATAGCGTGCGTTCGATGGATCCACATTCTTTCCTTAAAATGTAAATATAATGTGTAAATAATTTTGTATATAAAGACTTTTAAGTAATATTGGTCGTAGTTATTGAACCAGCTACCAAATGAATATTTAAAAATACTCGAACCATACGACAATTCGTTCCATGGTCCGTCGAGCCGGGGGGACTTTCATTTTCAATTCGACGTTCGTATTAAACCTCCTTGTTTTATTTCAATTGAAATGGCTTCATTAATTAGCTTGAATAGGACCAAAGGCTCTTTAAAAGCCCAGTTAACTAGACTAGAAAGTGCTATAAATGAAAACACCGAAGAATTGTCCAAAATTCAAATTGAAATGAATATCAAGACTTTACAAAAACTGTCTACGAATATTGATGTTTTACGGACAGACTATTATACAACAGCTCCTGAGAATCATGATTTGACTGAAATAGACTCTTCATTAATCGAGATGGAAGAACGATTAGAACAACTAGAGGTAAGTTTTAATCAATTATTATCAATTATTATATTTAATCAATTATTAAAAAAGTAACTAAAAATTCGGAGTTAAATATAAGGAATTGTAAAATTAAATTACCTGAAATGCTTCTTCCGTTATTTAATGGAAAGTACGAAGATTGGAATATGTTCAAAATAGAAGTCAATAATATAGTAACGAATAATGAAGAACTGATTGAAGTTAAAAATTAAAAGTTAAATATTTTATGTATTTGTGTTTAAAATATAGCTGCATTCATTAATGACTTTATTCCGTAAAATTACCTATTTTTTATATTTTTAAAAAATGTACAAAAGTATTTTCTCTTTGTTTGTTTGCTTCTTGTATTTTTTGAATGACAAAATAACAGAACGAATTTAACCGATCCGAAAACAAGTAAAAATTTTATTACATAATAAAAAACGGAAGTACTAGCTTCACTTTTTATAGAGCAATCTTAAAAATAATAAAAATCACCAACCTTTAATCAGAAAAATTTAAATATATCGTTACTTGAAAGATAAATTATAATTATTCATTATTTTAAAAAATGAAATAAGATTAAACAATTAATAAATGTTCTTAATTATCAATGCGGGATACATTTTACATTATAAGTAATTTAAATTAACATTTGTTTAAGCATGGATTGAATATCTCTAGAGAGTTAGATATGCTTTCTTTTTAAATAAATATAATTAAATACAATTTATCGTAATTGTGCAAAAAGTAAATATAATGTTAATAATCTGCATTTGCATTAAATTACCTTCAAAGATATTTTAATATCTACTTATACTATTTTTCTATAAAATAACAAACATTAAAATGTAAATATTCTCATAATATTAATTTCCAAGATTTATTTAATTCTTCATTTTAACATTTTCAAACCCTGCGCCTTTTTTATACATTTTTTTAAATTTTGTTTATGGATTTATATTAAAAAACTGATGACTAAGAAAAATCGAACTGTGAAAAACATTATTTTTATGTAATTTAATATTTTTTAATATTTAATATTTAATTTTATATTATTATTTATGCCTAACTTTGTGTAAGGCGTAAATTTTCATATTGCAATATGTCACACTTTTATAACTTCCTCAATCACTGACTTCTTAATGAGTCATGGGTGTTTTGGCCCATACTTACATAAGTTTACTCAAATTTCGTTATGGTTGTTTTTAAGTTAAAATTATTCTACTCTCTTATCAAAATAGAAAAAAAAATTAATTGTTTTTTATTCGTTCTTGTGTTGTTCTTCCTAATATTCTTGAAGACTTTACTAAACCTGTACATCCCCTAAAAACTCGCTTGGATATACTTCAAAAAGGCTGCCAGAGATGACGACTTTTTAATTTTATCTTGCACAAAAATTCACAAAAAGTCAACAAAAATTTCTCATATATGCTTTGATAACATCTGCAAGAGAAATAATTAACAAAATTTAATTTATTAAAATAAGGGTGCGTACAGAATATAAAAATTATTGCTTGTTGCAGCCCTGTACTTCGCACTCCTTTTAAATCGGGGGTTTTCAACATAAATTAGTATATAATAGCTATCGTAAAATCGCGATGCTCCGCAACTTGCACGATGCAATTATGTCTTTTATTATTTCAAAAGTGAACACTATTCACTCGATGGAAAAACGTAATGTAGCCTTTACAATAGAATGGAAAAAAACTTTTTTAATTTTCGATGATGGATAATGCGGAAAAATTGCCTGTAATGACATAAAGTTCACAAATAGAATTGAAATTTTTTGGGCAGTTGTTTCATTTGCCGAACTTTTGGTAGAATTGTCCGTCATCCAAATATTTCTGAACGCATCGAAAAACAGAAGGAAGAGCAAAGAACCTAAGAAATGTCAAAAGAGAAAAATCGATAAAAAAAAACAATACTGACAATTTTTTATCATTTATAAAACAAAATGCTTCAGTTTAATTCAAAATACACAAAACTTATAATAAATAATTAGATCTTATTTAAACAATTCGAGCGCTATACAGGACATTTCATGTAAATTCATCCAGAAATGCTGGTCCCAATGGTGTCTCTTATTAGAAGGTTTCACTTATTTTCAAAGATAATTCGTATATTCAGGTTCATTCCTATATTTAAATTTTTGATTGGGAACATTTTAAAATTTCATTAATAATTTGATTTTTTAACCATTTTGGAAAATAGTTTTTGCTTCCTGTCTAAAATAGACTTCGAGATGTCCGCAGTTTATACGTTCATATTTTAATTTTTGATTGGGTCAGGAATATTATTGTTTAATACATGGAGAACATAATACAAGACTCTTTTATTACGTAAGCCATGTTTTGATCCTCAGAAAAATTGCGTTTATACTGATTTTTATTAACACAATGGGAAACGTTCAAACATTTTACTTTGGGCAATTTGTGTTTGGGAAATTGAAGAATTTTTATACGCCTTTTAAATAAAAAAATACCAATCAAACTGATTACAAAATGTGCGACGATCACAAAAAAGGAGACAATCTAATGTTTAACAAATTAATTGTAAATGTCTTAAATTTTGGTGTTTGAAAATCTCATTTTCCAAATGGTTGTTGTAATTGTTAATTTATTTTCATTATTATTTTTTGTTTATATTCAATTTATTTTTAGTCTATACCATTACATTCTACCATAAGAAAGCAAAAAAACTCACAGCGAAAAAAAATTTATATTTCCCCCTTAAAATGTAAAGTTACTCCGCTGTGGGGAGCACATTCCTCGTTCAGAACCGCTGTTTTAATCCTAGTGACAACACACGAGCAATCACTTAGAATTAGAAAAGAATTATGTCTTAATGAATCGGTATAATCTCTCCCGCTATTGACAACCTCTTTTGATCTTGCTCGCACACAGCATTGAGACTTTGTGAATTTTAAAACCCTATAAATGGAAGTTTGAAAATAGATGAACAAATGAAAAAAAATCTGTTAAAATCATTTTTTTCATTTTGCAACAGCATAACTTGCATAGCATGATGTGATTTTCAAAGCCACTTATCAAACATACTTTTTATTTTAATTTTCAAGAAAAGTATTTTAAAACATAAATAAATTAATAATGAACATAAACTGATGAAAAAAGTTGCAAACATGAAAACATGCAAATTTTGTTTTGAAAAAAAATGCGACATTATATCTGCATTTTTGGAAGGAAAAAAGTTGGCGTCTTTACAAAAGTAGAATTTTCCAGCAACCCTAGCCAAATGTCATAGCTCCAAAATAAGGTAAGCAAAAATATAGTTACGTCATATTTGGCGACTTAACTCATTTTTGGAGCGAAATAAAGAAATGAAAATCCAATAATAAAAATATTAAAGTAAAAAAATATATAAAATATGGTTTTAACAGAAAACTTTATCAATTACCTTATATTTATTTAATGGTCTTCAAAATGCACTGGGTCTCAATACTAGGTGCAAGCAACGCAAAATGAGGTTCCCTTGTAAGATATAAATGAAAAACAATTTATAAGTTAAAAAACAATGAACTTTTATCAAGCGTCATCTTCCCTGCCCAGTGTCGCATGGAAGGTACACTGTGAAGATAAATAATCTAGTTCGGGGGGGGGGGGGGGAAGAGGAAAGCAATGTGTCCCAACGTCTCTGGTAAAAATTCGAATATTTCAGTAAGATATTCGGAAACGCTCCTGATTACTTCGTTCAGATATTAAAATAAGTTTCCGAATATTTCGATCCGATATTCGGGAACGTTTCTTTATTTTTGATAAAATATTTGAAAGCATTTTTCCTTTTTTTTCGGAATATAAGTACATATTTCGGATATGTTTGTGTACATTTCGTAATTGTTTCAGTGGATTTAGAAAACCTTTGTGAATATGTCATAGATTTTTTAGTTAAAAAAATACGCTTTAAAATTAATTAATACTACTCGATTGAATTCTACTAGTAAATAGAATTTCAAGGCAGGCAATACTACTTGTCATCATCTGTCAGAAATCCAAATGTCTGGAAACACATTATTCGATTTGACATGTTTGATAAACTTTTTTTGTTTCTTTGTAACAACTTTTTATGTTTTTTAAGAATAAAGAAGAATCCCGTTCTTCCATCTTTTCTAAAATTTAACAAAATAAAAAAATGAACTAATAAACAATGTGTTTCAAGCTGTGGTACAGGAAAAGGAGGATTCCTTGTCTCATGATGATGAAGATGGATCACTATAAAGAGACACTGGACAGATGGATCACTTAAAAAGAAATATGCTTAAAATCTCTTTCTTTAGTTATTTTGTGACAAAATAATCACGTCATTTCACAAAGTAAATTGTTTAATTTATGTCCATTATTTCACATTTTTAATTTCTTGAACTAATAGGCGCTGTAGTTTTAGTTTATCATTTTAATAGTGCATATCTGTTATTATATTTAAATATTTCTAAGACAAGTTTTAAAGACCATCAGAATCGTATATATTCGAGTTGAGATTTTTGCTTTTTTACTCTTTCGTATTTTACTACAGAAAATATCATTTCATTTAATCGCAATATTTTTGAGATTTAGCCGAGCAAGAATCTTATCCACAATAAATATTTATAACTTTTATGCACATATTGCCTATGCTTTTACGTGTATTGTCTAAAAAAATATTTGTTTGGACATTTTAATTATATATTTGAAATTGTTATTGGATTTTTTTAAGCACAAATTCATTTTGTAATATACGAGTACTTTTACATAAATGCATTACTCGATTACAAATGGCAAATTTATACTAATTATGATTAATTAGCCTTTTTATTGCCCTAATAAGCTTCAGATGATATTATTTAAATGCTTCGTATATTTATATATTTTTGAATAGCGGCAAGTGTAGTGAAATAGTACTATGATTTCTTGTATACTTTTTCCTTAGATCTATCTAAAGGGTATATATGACTTGATTGTTCAAATTTACCGGGGATTTAGAATACAACATAAGAAGATCAATTTTTTCTGTTGTACGATGGATCACGCAAACAAATAAATACTGTTGTAGTGGGAGCTGTATATCCATAACATCTAAACAAAGATATCTTACAAGGTGACCAGCCCGTCATTTATCGAGGAAGTGTTTTTGCGGAAGAAATATGCATAAATTATATTTTTAATGAATAATCATATGTGCATCTAAGATATGGTGAAGCAGCAGAAAGCGTTCTAAGAGTTGTTACTCCTACTATTGCAAACATCAGCATCAAATGTTTCTGATTGTTCATCGAAAAGTGAAAAGAAATGCAAGCATACCTCGTTTCTTATCCGCAGACAATTAAATACTTGGGGACGAGCAACTCGTATAAGTGCCGTAATTTTTTTTAGAAGATTTGTTTTTTCCCACCAGTAAAATTTTGCAGCAACAATTTTTTATTTAATCGGAGCAATTTCTTACAAGGTAGAAATTTTTGTTTTTAGAAACCGGTGTATAAATATTAAATATTTCGTAAAAGTCTCCTGTCGCTAAGAGATAAAGCGCAAAACACCAAACCTGCGAACTTTGTTGCTCTGCGACATACAGTGAGATATCTTCCTCTATTAGAGCTGTCCTTGTAGATCCTGTCTTGACAGTTGTTGGTAACCGATCAAACTTCACTAGTTTTGCTTGAATTAGTGTCAACATTTTATGATACGGTTTGCACCAGTTGAGTTGTATCGTGCATAATTTCGAAGCTGCCCGACCGACGTTGCCAGCTTATGCTTAGATATGAAAAAAATTTCATATTTAAGTATTTGACCATAGCAATCAGATTCCAGTTGAATTTGGAGATATCCCACTTGTAAAGAACCGGCAAAAACGACTTTTTTTTCTTTGGAAAACTTCAAACATGGAATTGACTTTATATACAGCCAACATTCACTTGTGTGCCTAATCTAGGGCTTAAGGCGCAACACAAGTCACATAAAAAGACTCGGATGATAATGTCAAGTCTATGGGAACGTTCTTTTCAAATATCTCGCTGAAATTTCAATATTTTTACAGGGTTTTTTTGCACAGGATAGCTGAGGATGATCCATAACCAGCCTAGTTTTTACTTTTTCAATTTTAGTTTCAGATTTTTTTAAAAACATTACTTTAAATTTCAAAACCGGTTTAAATCGGTTCTGAAATTGGAACTTATCAAAATATAATATATATATAAGATAAATCAAAAAGTAAAATTTAGGGCGGTTGTAGATAGTCCTCAGCTATCCTATGCAAAAAAATCATTTAAAAATATAAAAAAAATGAGCGAGATATTTGAAAAGAACGCTCCCATAGACTTTACATTATCATTCCGGTCTTTTTTAGGTGACAATTGTGGGGCCTTAACAGAAAAAAGCGCACAAGTGAGAAAGACTCCTAAGCAAAAATATCTATTCAAATTCCAAAACTCAGCATGAATAACGATGAGAGCAGGAATCTTAAAGTTTCCAATGATTACATATTTATATTTACAATTCTTTGGTAATTACTGTAAATAAAACATGTAAATGAAACAGAAAGTGTAACATACCTAATAGCAATTTTTTTCAAAATAATCCATGAAAGATGTTTACTTTCGTTTTTACCGATGAATTTCAAAAACAGATGTTACAAGTTCAGACAGAAAGAAAAAAAAACAACAGGAAAAAAGATGTTCAGTAGGTGGATTAAATTATAAATAGTTCTAAATAGAGTCTAAAGCCAACGCTTTCGTGTGGTTCGGAAGAACCTTTGCATAATCATCTTCATTATCGTCACCTCCATCTCTATCAGCATCACCATTTCATTACAGATGTCGCCAATATCTCTTAATTCTGTTTTTAGTAAATTATCATCAATGTCAATAAATTAATTAAAACAAACAAGTCCATTAGATACAATTTTCTATCCATTATCAATGAGATCTATGTCACAATCACCTTCATTACCTTTAGTTTGGTCACAATATTCATATTCATATGCATATAAAAATTCAGTTTTTCTAAGTCAATTGCTTCTCATATAATTGCTGATACTTTTCCATGCAGCACATATACCATGTTAAAACCACCAAGAATTAAAATTACTACCCCGGCTGTTATCGACTAGATATCGACCAACAAATGTTTTCCTGAATTGCACGTTCATGCAATCGATAACGCAAAAATTTAAAGGCTCTATCTTACTCATGCAGTTCGCAGGAACAGAACACTACTTTATATGATCAAAATTTCACAAAGGGGAATTTGTCTTTTTTTCTTTTTTTCATTCTCTTGTGAAACTTATGAAAAAATTCTAAAAAGAATATCTGACTTATACAGCCTGCACGATTGATATAGTAATTATATGAAAGCCGCTGTATGTTTTAAGAAACACGTTCTTTTAATGTACAAATGATTAAAGGTGTATTTTTTCCAGATCCATCTGCATTACAGCATTACAAAACAGTTATTCTTTATTTACATCATCTTGAAAAACAAGTCATTTTCATAACAATGAAAAATGTCCTTGGGTTTTTATTCTTTCATTAAACCATGGAAATATGTGCGTGTACATGGCATATGTGTATCTTTAAAAGAAGGTTACAGCATTTGTTTTTGATGCCATTAAAAATAAAGTAACGTTTTACTTATTTACTTCAGACATTTTCTTAATTTGTTTAATTATCTGACAAAATATTGTGTCAATCGAATAAAATTCAGGTAAAATTGCTCATTCGAAACGTGTTAAAGATGTTATGTCAACTCTACAATGTTGTTGTACCTTATTTAACACTGACACCTTTTCCAGATAGAATACAAATTTCTAAGCCTTGCCAGATCCTGAATTTCTCCACCCATACCTGTGATGTAGCAAAAATTTCAATTTTTAAAGTTCCTGACAGATGAAGAGATTTAACTTTGAGCCTTTGTAGCTCAGTGTTAACCGGGATATTAGAGGCATGACTTCTTTAAACCACTGTAACAAACATTTTCTTATTCTTGAAACTTTCCTCCTTCCATACGGCTTATCTTTGAGGATTCAATTTCGAATTCTAGTTTAGCAGCTAGAATTGCTTCCACCCCTTTAAAGAAACCTTTTAATGTTGACTCGGGATTTTGAAAATGATCATCTAATTCTTTTCTTAGTAGTTGATGGGTTTTCTTCATTTTTTTATATCATTCCGTTTGAAAGCACATTTTCTTTCGTTTTATTATTATTATTATTATTATTATTATTATTGAGCGTTCAATCTTGCATGCTGTACAAGGTAAAGTTCCGTAAAACATGGAAACGTCTTTCTATGTATTTTTTTTTAGATTCCATATTTAAAAAGCAATTCGTAAATCTGTGAAGTTTTTCAGTTATCTGTAATTATAACAAATTATATATTATTATTTACTTTTTCAAACATTTATATGCATTTCTTTATATTGTTTGACTCATAAGCATTTAGTTATGTTTAACTTTTAAAGAAAAATTTAATATCTTCAGATACTTGTTACTGGTAAATTTTCAAATATATTATAACAACATTTTGATTGATTAAAAGAAAGTCTGAAATTTTAAACATTCAGAAATTAATTCTAATAAACGTATTATTTATTTGGAAAAATACATAAATCAACTTATGTTATTATACCTCACACTGAAAATCTTGTATAACATCTGCGTGAATAGTGCGTTTTATGTCATTTCTAACTTCACTACTATTTACCTTATTAAGTTGCTACTGTCATATTTTTGGTGTGACAGAAAAATAATTCAAATCAAGCACATTATAATTGCGTCATACTTATGACATAAATTATGTGGAACATTTATTGTAAGATTTTGATAAATTTTCAGGAATTTAATCACAACCATGTATTGTAGAATAAACCTCTTTCTGAAGTCTGATGTTTATAATTAATTTATGCATATAAAATGCATTTACATATATTTGTCTTAATATCTTTAGAATATATTTGTATGTTACTAATTTGTAATTTAAAAATAATCATATCCAAGATTTCATTAAATTTGTTTCAAATGCTAGGTACAATGTCTTTTGGCTAACATTGTATCATATATTTAGTTATTTGTCTATCTGTCTATTATAATATGTAGGAAATTAATGCATACTTGCGGGATGTGATATTTTAAATATTTTTGTTTTATTATAAAATATTAATTTATAAAGATTGAATAAATGTGACATAAATACTCAAACTTACTAAACTTCCATGAAATATGTTCTATAAAAAGCAAATTGTAACAATGCTATCACAATTCTTTTAAAAATATTTAAAATTTTATTTAAAAAATACATTTAATACAATTACGTGCAATATTTTCATTAGGAAAGGCATTGTAAACAAAAAAAATATATCTCTTACGTACCACAATTGATAGAATATATTTCATTTCCAAATTTCATTCTGAACTTTCTTCATAAAATTTTAAACCTTCAAGAATATATCATCGAAAGACCGGATTTTTCGAAGCTGAAATTAATCTTTTTTTTTTTTTTTTAATTCAGAACTTCTAACAAAAGTACTACTAATATTTTGTATTTTGCCTTTATTGATATTTCAATTCATACGAAAGTTTTATTTATGAAAAAAAGAGAAAATTAAATATAAAAACAACTTAATTTAAATGATATTTCCTATGTTTAAAATATAATAAACACTTACGGAATGTCTTCGCGTACAATGTTCGAAATATTTATTTTAATTTTATTCAGATTTCGGAAATGCAGTCTGATTTTTCCAAATCAAATATTAATGTTTACAGTGAAATTTATCAAAGTTTTTGATTTCGTACATTTTAATTGGTAAACAATCATTGTCTTTCAATCTCTCATGAGTTGGAATTGGGTTCGTTCCCGTACGAAACTTGTTTGCAGGATTTGATTTGATATATTGGTACAACATGTATAGCAAACGTTCTGTTAGTTTTTAAATTAGCTTTTTCGACAAAATCGACTTTTTGAAAAATTGCAGACATTGTAATTGTAATACCAAAAATATTTTTATAAATTGGCAACTGGTAAACAAAGACTGAAGAATTGAAAAATTGAGAGAATTGTTAAAAAATTCATTTTGTATAACCGAAAAATGTGCGCTATATTTTAAAATAAATTATATATAAAGATAAAAATGCACTTTAACAATTAAAATGTATATATACGAATCTTAAATCTTATCAAATTCGAAAATAGATGCTTTTAAACGTCAAAGTATTCCACAAAACTTCTGAGATCTAATAATTTTTTCGTCATTGCTTTCGTACTAAATGATTAAATCTTTACAAATAAAAGAAGAAGAAAATTTGAGAATATAATTCAACATTTATGTATTATTTTTTAAAATTAAATATTGAAAATGGATGATAAATTATTTGTAAATTTAATGTTTTAAAATGCTGCTGCAAATAAAATATTGAATAAGCTTGTTCAATTAAAAGTTTAATTAAACGTTTGTTCTAAAGCAATTAATCATTTTTAATAACATTCCTCCTTATGTTCCAAAACTTTTCATTTGATGCGTAATCTGCATAAAATAAATGGAAATATTTAACCTCACAGTTAGATTTATTTGGAAAAATTAAAAACTGCATTTAAAATCCGCATTTGTTATTCAATAAGTTAAAAATATGATTTTTTATTTCAAAATGTGTGTATATAAATAATGAAAAGACTTAACATAAGAGTTTTAGATTATTGCATATATTTCAAACATCCATTTTACAAATAGAATTTTACTTGTTAAATGAATACGAAAAATAAATCTTTAACAAAAAATGTTAATGAATGCATTATAATGTATTCAATAAGTATCATAAGTAGTAATTTATTGCGAAAGCATTAATGCAACAAAATTGATGCTTCAATTATTCATATATATATGTATATTTCCTAATTTTTTAAACGTTTTTTTCATAAACTTACTTGCATAAATTGTCATTCGTGAATTTCTTTTAACGAATGTCAAAACAAATTTTTTGCTAGTAATGTATAAGGGAAAAAAATTATGTAACTCAAAAGGCTAGCAATTTAATCCGAAAGAATAAAGTTAAAGAAATTAAAGTCATACCAAATTAACATTGAGAAGAATAATAAATATGTTCCAGTATTGTTCTTGTTTTCAAAGTTACATCCCATCTTCATCCCATATTAGATTTGATTACAAAAACTAAAAAGCTGCTTATTGCAGCCGCCCGGAGAAAAGCACATTCGGAAAATTTTGCTATATTTTCACCGATCACGACCCCCAGTTCCCAAAACCACCCACCGTTCAAATGTTGACACACATACACACACACATATATATATATGTCACGATGTAACTATTGTATTTATGAACCAATTTGAATGAAACTGTGTGTATACATACAGCATACTATTGTCTCAACTGAGTACGTTGGCCATCATTATCCGCCATCTTGTTTCAAAATGGCAGTCATTTAAATAAAAAAAATAAATACAATGCCGGCCATCTAAATTTTCCAGAAAAATTTAAACTTTAAAATTAGGTACAAAATTATTGAAATATAATATATTTTTCTTTTAAGTGTTTGACCTTAATATAAAGATTTCAGAGCATTTTTTTGTTTTGGCTATATCTTTAAATATACCGATATCTCATCCGAGTTCGTTGGTCAGTTTCATCCGCCATCTTATCACAAACTGCACTGTAAAAAAAAAATTCAAGAGGTTACTAAAATTTTTTTAGTAAATTTGTATTCCATAGAATGTTTTAGTAACCATTACAAACTTTTTTTTTGCAAGTGAAACAAGCATTTCTTTTGTAAACTGAACAAAAGAATATTTTGTATAACTAACTTAAAATTTTTTAGTATGAGCTACCAAGCAAATTTTAGTAATAGCTCCAAAATTATTTTTAATAACAATTAAGTGCGTCCGAAGGGCAGGAGCTTCCTTCGAGCTGCATCCAGACTTCTGAAGTGATAAATTTTCGGCAAAAACGCAATAGATGGCAGCACCAAACATTGCGACTAGCTCCAACAGGAAATTCATAGCCACTTTATTATAGAATACTTACACTACATACATTCGGGGCGTACTTGGCGCTGTCCAGTATTGAACCCGGGACCTTTTAGCCTGGAGTCCGTTACTATAACCACTATGCCATCGAGGCCACGGCAAGTGAGTTTTAGTAATAGCTATTAAAAATATAAAACTATTATCTCTATTCGTTGCTAACTTTTTTCTAGTAATTCTTACAGATTTTCTAGTAACCGACTAAGATTACTAAACATTTTTTAGTAATTACAAGGATTACTAAAGTTTTTTTAGTTGATCGACCCTTTTTTTTTACAGTGTGGCGTCCGTTTGATTTTTTTTTAAATTTTGAATTAAGTACAAAAAATTTGAAATTTAAAAATATTTTTCTTCTATGTGTTTGATTTTGATACAAAGATTTCAGAGCATTTTTTGTTTTGTTTATAGCTTAAAAATGCATGAATTATAACACATTGAATTTCTAGCGTGACTGATATTTCGAAACGATGTTATTTTTGTCACGTGATAACAAGTGTATTAATGAACCAATTTGCATATAACTTGGTATGTACATAAAAGAAACCAATGTCTTGACCGAGTTCTTAGATCAACTTTTTCCACCATCTTGTCTCAAAATGGCGGCCATTTTAAATTGCCAAAGAACTTTTAAATTTATAATAATGTACAAAAAATGTTTCTGAAGTGTTTTATCTTAGTACAAGAATTACGGAGCATTTTTTGTTTTGTCTTTATCTTAAAAAATGGCTTATATATAACAGTTTGAATTTATAAAGTGGGATGACATTTTGTAAAATCTATTTGCTTGCGAAAGCAGTAGCATATACCAACCGATTTAAATGTGAGTGACTATGTGTGCAAGACTAACTGTCATCTCGATCTACCTCATTGGTTAATTTCACCGTTAATGTTGTTCTAAAGTGACATTTCATTATATCGAATAGAAATCTCTTTCAATAAAACAAGCTTGTTAGTTTTTATTTTTATTTTCTGGAAATTCCCGTTCATATCCAGTATTGACAAAAATAAGCATAGAATCTTCTACTACAGTGTTACATTAAGTTGAGTTTTGAAAGGTTGAATAATATTAACTTAATATTTAACTTAATATTTTAACTTAATTTAACTTAATATTTTTTAGGAAAAGTAAGGAATGTAATAGCTACTTCTTCCTCTCGATACTGGCCGGAAGGCCCACTTTTTGGATGTTGGTTCCTCCGCGATGATGAGTTTTGTCGATAAAGTAATATTAGGTTAGGTTTCTCAGAGAAACAGAAATGAAATTAAGAAAATATATAGCATAAATGGAATTTTCTGTAATTTTTAGTATTAATGTAATGCAGTACGTAATCATTTATAATATAAAAAAATCGGTAGTAGAAAAACTGATCTACTTTTTATAATAAACAATCCAAAATTTTTTTGATAAAGTTAATATTAAGTTAGGTTTAATTCTGAATTAGAAAAGTAAATAAAGGAAATAAATAGCATAAGTTGAATTTTGTGTATTTTTTAGTGTTAATGTAATGCAGTAATCATTAATAATATAAAAAATAAAAATGCTGAAAAATAACTGAATGTAAAATAATAATAAATGCTTAAATTATTAATAACTGATTGCTGCTACGTACTACTTTTTTATCTCTTTAATTATTTTCAGATTTCTTGCTGCAAGAAATTGCGAAAAGTTACTTTTCATGTTTTAGTAAAACTTTTTTTTATATATACCGCAATCCTGCAATTTTTTCTTGCATTTTAAATCACACAAAATTATTCTTTTAGGAAACCCAGCTAAAAATGGACTCCAGTGAAACTGCAAAGAAAATGCAGTTGCGAAACTGTGGTGATTTGGCACAAATCACTGCAGTTTTTTCGAAGTCAAGAACTACAAAATCACTACAGTAAATGTGTAGTTCATAACTACACATTTTCTGCAGTGAATTTGAAGTTAAATGCCCCTCCCACCCAAAAATATTGGCTCTGCTGGCGCCATCTATTGACCATACTGGTAAGCTTGCTTTTTAACATTTCAAAGGCAGATTTCGACTGTGGAAACAGTTGTACTCGAACTGACGATCCCTGGTACAGGAGAGACACGCTTTGACCACTTGCCCGTTGAGACTTGTGTGGTTAGTGTTGTGCGAGGTATAAAGGAGAGACATTACAATTAACGGTTATTTAATGCAAAAGCTGAATGGCAGGCAGAAAAATTGGATGTTTTAAAGTGCTTTTATTTTATTATTTATTTATTTATTGTAATTCGTTTATATGGGCGTGTATTTTAAAAACAATTTAATAGTAAATGAATTAAACAAATACTTTAGCGAATTAGCTAAAGCAAATGAATTGGTTTTTCTTCTGAATTTAAAAATCAGTAAATATTTAGTAATAAAATAATTTTATTTTTAGGCTAATTGCGAAAATAATAATTTTTCTATTATGAATTATAATATAATTACATCCGTTGTGTTAATTTTATAAAATATATATTTTTGACATGGAAGTACTTACTTTAATAAATTATGGGTCGGTAATAAATATTTTTTACTTAGAATAAAAATTCATTTTATGTCGTTTAATGATAAGGTAAAACATATTTTTTATTATGTGTTAGAATAATAATTTTTTATTGATAAACATTTTTTTTTTTTTTTTTTTTTTTTTTTTTTGTAGTGAGTTTTTTAAATATGAATATTTCTGAATCTTTCTTGCAAATTAAAAAAAAATAAACGAATTTTTGAGGTTTTTCTGAAAATATATTTTTTTTAGGAATTATAATGTAATTAAATGTGTTAATTTAAGAAATATATATTTGTAAAAAGGATAAATTAATTTTATAAAAATAAAATATAATATTGTGTTAGAATAATAATTTGTTATTTATAAACATTTTTTAATTTAAAAATTAAATAAAAATAATATATTTTTTTGGTAGTGAGTTTTTTAAATGGGGAATATTTCTGAATCTTTCTTGCAAAAAAATAAATAAATAAATAAATAAATAAATAAATAAACAAATTTTAGAAGTTTTTCTGATAATATGATTTTTTAGGAATTATAATGAAATTAAATGTGTTAATTTAAGAAATATATATTTGTAAAAAGGAAAAATTAATTTTATAAAATAAGAAGTTCATAATTAATAACTTTGAATCAGAATAAGGACTCATTTTATGTCGTTTTTATTTTTTAATGTAGCATATGTTTTTAATGATTATGTAGATATATTTGATTGTTAACTTATCTACATTTTTACCTAAAAATAAAATAGAAACATTAATTTAATTTTGGTCGTTTTTTTTTCTTTGGTAAATATTTTTTTTACAAAGGGAAATTTCAGATTTTTTTTTAAATATTAATATAAAAAATGATTAGATTTTTCAATATATTTATGACTTGTAAAATAATTTTAAACACTTTTAATAATTTAATATTTGCATGAAATAAGAAACTTTGATGTGCTTTTAAAATGAATACATAATTATAAAATACGCTTCAATTAACTGATGAAGTATGTTTTTTCTTTCTACGATTCATTAAGTTTAGATCGAATAATAATTTTAAAGAGCGATTAAAAAAATTATTTGATGATTCAAATATTTGTATGTCGATTTCAAAATGAAGTAATAGTAAATTAATTGCAAGTAATTTTCAGTTATGAAGATGGAGATGTATGGTGGCAGGAAGCAGAGGAGCTCGTTGGATTTTAAAATTTAATTAAATAAAATTTCCTCTTCTTTTTTTTCCAAAAGCCTAATGTAAATTTTTCGAGTAACTTAGAAAGAAAGAAAAAGAAATTTTCAATTAAGGAGGGGGTTGTAGACTCATTGCCCTTCCCTGGATTTTGAAATTTAATTAGCAATTTTTCCTCCAATTTACAAAAGCATAATAAAATTTATTCTTTTAGTGTGATTTAAATAAAGAAAAGAAGAATTTTCCGTGAGGGGTGGGGGAATAGATGAGCCATTTTCCCTCACTCGATTTTGAAATATAAATAATTTTTCTCTCCGATTTTTGTAAAAATACTAAAATTCAATTTTTTTCTTTAGCTTAAAATATAAGAACTAAGAATTTTCTGTTAGGGGGAGGAAGGTAGAAGAAAGTATTTGCCCCTTCCTAAATTAAAAAAAATATATATATACATTAACAAAATTTTTCTTTTCTGATATTTTCAAAAGCATAGTAAAATGTATAATTTTCAAGAAATTTACAATAAAAAGTAAGAAGAAATTTCGCATTAAGGGGCTGGTGAGTGAAAGGCCCATTGTCCCTCATAACTTTTGAAACTTAATATATTTTTTCTCTGATTTTGATGAACCTCGCAAAATTTATTCGTTTAGAATAACTTAAAATAAAGGAACTAAGAAATTTCCGTTGTATGCAGGGGGCACGGGTAGGTACTACCCCTCACTGATTTCGAAATGTAATTTAATGAAATTAATTTTTTTTTCTTAGCTTAAAATATTAAAGGAACTAAGAATTTTAAGTTAGGGGGAAGGAAGCATAGATAGGGACGCCCATGTCTGAATTAAAAAAAAAAGAAATGGATTTTAATGTATTAAAAGTTGTAATTTCCATGTAACAAAACAAAGTAGGAACTAGTAAGTTTTTTACTACGGAAGTGGTTCGATGGGATGAGAAATCCCTAGTTCGATTTTGAAGCATATTTGAAATTATTTTTCTCCGATTAAATTCTGTGAATTTATCGGACGATAACTACAGTTATACGAGAGATGCATCGAAAATGTACTTCTAAATTAATGGTTGGATAATAACTTCAAATTCACTGCAGTGATTCTACGGTTATAAAGTCTTATATATTTTTTAATTTTTTATTATAAAATGACTTTATAAAAACTACAGTGTTTTCAAAGTTAATAGCGCACAGAATGTTTAAAAAAAATACTGCAAAATCACCTTTAATTAACTACAAAATAACTGAAGTGATTTTATAGTTGAGATTGCACTACAGAAAGACTAGAGAAATTTTAGAAAAACCTCAAAAACACTTCACTTCTACAAAAAAACTGCAGTTCATTTTTAGCTGGGAATAAATGTAGCAATAGTTTGTATTTCATAAAAATACATCATTTCGACTTGACTGGAGTAAAGTATTATAGTTTTTAAAGCAATCACTGTATGGGCAATAATAATAAAAATTAATTTCTCAAGATAAACATTTTCGTCTCAGAATAAAGCATTATTAGAAAATGATGTCAAAGTTAGCAACGATTTGTTTTATTATTATCTTTTTCCTAAATTGATTTCTTGATATTGAAACGACTAGTTTAAAATAGATGTTTTAACTTTAGAAACATTCCAATACCATTACGTCATTTTAACAAATGCTTAGTTAAAGTTTTTACATATATATAATGAAAAAGGTGAATTTTCTTCTTTGATTGAATTCAATTTTAAGAATAGAAAAAATATAGTAAGACAATCTGAATTTTTATTGGCTTATAAAACAAAGTACTGAGGTTATTATTATTTTTTAGTTATTGAGCAGTTCTTTAGAAGTGTTTCAACAGAAAAAAAAAAACTGACTGAATTATAAAATTTAAAAGGACATATTTTTATAAAGTTAAATTATCGAAGTTTGTAAAAAAAAAGCATAAATAATAGTCTCATGATTTTTTTAATTGACAGCGACTATTTCCATGTTCGAAAACGTATGTACAGTAAATCTCATGAATATTGGTCAAAAATTAAAGAAACATACATAGAGAGAACAGCTTATATATATATATATATATATATATATATATATATATATATATATATCAGGGTTCAGGACGTGCATTTGTGAATACTTCCACTTTGTAGTTCGTAACTGATTTATTTTCTCCATATCCACTGTGGGTTACTTGGTACTTTTTTAATGAATTCTGGTTTTACGTGTGTTGGTAACCCCAAATTCCTATTATTTTGCTTTTTCAAGAATAATACGAAGATGAAACCACACACATCAATTGTAGTTCCAACGTATTTGGGGTTTGACAATTTTGCTTTGGTTCTACAAATTTCTATTATATTCATTTTATTTATTTATTAAAATTTTTCCTCATGTTCAATATGTTTTTTTTTTCCGTTTCAATTCAAATGGTTAATATTATTTACTATAAATGGTCTTATATATATAAATGTATAAATTTAGTTTGATGTTATAAGTGGTTTTTGTATACAATTTTATGTATGAACATAGTTAGCAAAATATTTTTTATATGTATGTATGTGAAGTTTTTGTAATGTTTTATGTTTTAATTTTATTGAAAATATGATAAAAAATTTGCAAAGAAATGTATCATTAACTTAAATACGCTATCATTTTCTAAGATAAAAATTCTTATATATTTATATTTTGTAACTATGTTGATGTTATAAGTGGTTTTTGTATGCAATTTTATGTATGCACATAGTTAACAAAACTTTTTTTATCTGTATGTATTCAAAGATTTTGTAATGTTTTCTGTTTTAATTTTAATTAAAACATTATAAAAATTTTGCAAAGAAATGTGTCATTGATTTAAATACGCTAACATTTTCTAAGATAAAAGTTCTTATTTAAAAAAACTATTTTGTCTTTTTCTCTTATCAAAAGTCGGAAAAGACTTGTAATTGTTTTGTTAGATACTGTTTTACACTCAGAATAATTTATCTAGGAATTAACGACGAGTAGTATTCAAATTCCGTAAATTAAAACTAAAACGAAATGCATTAACTTGGAAAAAAGTATTTTATTTATACAGAAGATATTTTAAAAAGAAAATTTTTATGGCTCGGATTGATTTTATGCTTGAAAATAAATTTTATGTGATAATCTTTAGAACCATCACAGGGATTCTTTTTATATCAGCATACTTTATATTTTGACGTTTATGGCATTTTAATTTTAATTTACAAACTTTAGAGACGTACTTTCTATTTTAGTACATGGAAATAAATTTTTACGTCAGTTTTATTGCTGAAGAAAATAATATAAACTTGATCAATAAAAAGTATGCTGCAGTTATGCGTCTGAAAATAAGGAATATATTAATGTATTAAATTATTAAATAGAGGGAGGCATCTTTTGGAGTTGTTGTGAAACTTCCTATAATGACCTTGCGAGCAATAGAGGGAGTGTATCAATATACCCTATGTATCAATGTGCCCTAGATCCCCTTGCATATGTTTTAAAATATTGGAAGGGAAAAGGGCATTACCAACTGTATTTAGGTTTTGTATGTGTAAGGGATTATAAATGATTACTTTATTAAACAACGTGAATTTGTTCAAAGGTTTATTTAAAATTTTAAATGTGAAAATCTTCAATTTTTCGTGCAATGAGATAAACATGTTGTTATCAATGGTGTCTCATTGTTGGATCTTCGAATTAATAAGTGCTTTACTTTCAAACATACAAGTTTTTGTTGCACTTTACTTGACTAAATTAGAAGTATTTATTATTTAATTAAAAAACGTTTCATTTAAAAAGAAGCGATTAAAACAAAGTAAATTTTTGTTTTCATGAGAATAGTGGCACGAAAATACAATCAAGACTACGTCTTGCACAATACATATATAAATATTGGAAGGAAAATAGAGCATTACCGACTGTATTGAATTTTGTCTTTGTAAAGTATTATAAATTATTCCTTTATTAGAAAATAAATCGTAAATTTGTCCAAAGATTTATTGCAAATTTTGAATGTGAAACCCTAATTCTTTTAAGTTATGAGATCTCAACATGTTCTCATCAATGGTGTCTCGTGCTTGGATCTTCGGATTAATATATTCTTTACTTTCAAACTTACAAGTTTTCTTAAACTTTACTTAATTAGATTAGAAGTATTTGTTATTATTTTTTCTTCAAACAAAGATTTATTTTAAAATTATATTTAAAAAACGTAAATTTTTGTTTTAATGAGCTTAAATTCACGAAAATTCAACCAAGATTATGATTCGCATAATAAATATGTTTTAAAATATAGGAAGAAAACAAACTACTGACTGTATTGATATTTTGATGGTGTAATGAATTGTAAATTATTCCTTCATCAGAAAATAAATCGTAAATTCATTTACAGGTTTATTTAAAATTTTGGAAATGGAAACCTACAATTTTCCATGTCATGAGATGGAACATGTTCGTACCAATGGTGTCTCGTGATTGAATCTGGATTAAAGCATACGTTGTTTTCAGATTTATATGTTTTTTTTTTTTTTACAACTGTACTTGATTAGATGAGACGTTTTTTATCATAAAAAAGATTTGTTTTATAAATAACATTTAAAACAAAAGAATTTTTGTTTCAGCAGCGTAGTGCCACGAAAAATCAATCCAGACTATGTTTCGCTCAGAACATATATTTAAAAATATTGGAAGGAGAATGAAACATTATACACTGTCTTGACATTTTGTCGGTATAAAGAAATATAAACGATTCCGTAAACAGAAAATAAATCGTAAATTCGCTCAAAGATTTATTAAAAATTTTGTGGTGTAAACCTACAATTTTTCACGTTATGACATGGGACATGTTCGTATAATTCTCGTCTTATGTTTTGTTTCTTTGGGTTAATACCCACTTTGCATTCAAACTTACAAGTTTTTGTTTCCACTGTAATTGATTACGTTAGTAGTTTTCTTTAAAAATAAAAATAAAAGATTTATTTTAAAAACAGCGTTTATAGCTAAACACATTTTTGTTTCCACGAGCGTAATGACGCTAAAATGTAATGAAGACTAGATTTCGCACGTCACATTTGTTTTCAAATATTGGAAGGAGAATCATTTATTTACAAAACTTCACAGCTACAGAGTCTTCGAAACTCACAAATATTACCAGATTTTCAGATATAACTGTGCAAATCCAACATACGAGTACAGATATATGTCACAGAGACTCATTCCACAACGTCTCAACATAAATATAAATTCAAAACAGCCTAGATAAATCACAATATTCGAGCAAACCTGCTTAAATAATTGTCTAGTAGCTCACTCAATGACTGACTGACAAATAATAATAACAACGGCGTTGCATCGCTCTCCTATGTATAGGCTCGGGGCATGCACTGGAAATTTTTACATGTTTCTAGAATAAAATATGCTTTTAAAAAATATTAACTGTCTTTAAAAAAAAAGTATCACGTTTGGCGACAACTTGGTGCTAATGCATATGAATGCATAGTTTTAATATGTTTATGATTTGAAAACGTGTTTAACAATGAATGATAATTTGCCATTAATCATTATTATTTTCTTTAATCAAATCCATATTTTTTTATTAAAAAAATTCTAATCATCAGAATTTAATGGAATTAAAATGGAACCACATGTATATCTTATACTTTCAAACAAAAAAAGAATTATGAAAATCGGTTCATATTTAAAGAATTTATGCGTGAACAAGAAATACATACAGGTCGAATTCATAACCCACTCCTTTGACGTCGGTATTGGCAATTGTCAGTCAAGATTTCACACTTTGTAGAAAAAAAATCTCGTATCGGTGTAAGAGTGATAGCCTGAAATTTTATTTATTTATTGTACACACGCATCTGACTTGCGTGCTCGACATAAAAGCCTGCGATTGCCTGAAAAAAGAACGCTTCTAATTGGATGACTGCTTCAAAAACAATTGGAATTTTAATGGTTTTATTTTTAAAAAGTTCTAATCGCAAGAAATTAATAAAATTGAAATGGGACAAAGTGGGCATCTTAAACTTTCAAACAAAAAAGAATTATCAAAATCGGTTCATATTACGGATGTTATGAGTGAACAAGAAATACATACAGGTAGATATCATAATCTTCTCCTTGAAGTCGGTTAAAAAAGAGCGTTACCGACTGTATTTAGGTTTTGTTGTTGTAAAAAAATATAAATGATTCCTCCATTAGAAGATAAAGGCGCAGTAAGGAATGTTGGATGTCCGACGGGCTTATCCCTAAGGACAGTACAGAAATGTTTTGCTTTAATGGGCTACAGCAGCAGAAGACCCTCTCGTGTGCCATTACGAATAGCACGACTTTACCATAAGTGACGCTCGTGGTATCTTAACCTTATCAGTTGGACCGTAGACGTCTGGAAAAAATGTGGCTTGGTCAGATGAATTACGAATTCATTCGGTAAGAGCTAGTGGAAGGGTACGAGTCTGGTGCAGACCCCATAAAGCTCTGGACCCAAGTTGTCAACAAGGCACTGTGCAAGCTGTTAGTGGCGCTATAATAGTGTGGATTGTGTTTACATGGAATGGACTGGGGCCGATGGTCAATCCCAACCATTTGTTAACTAGAAATGATTACGTTAAGCTACTAGGAAACCTCTCGCGACTATTCAAGGACTTCATGTACCCAAACAACGATGTTATTTTTAAGACTGATAATGCACCATGTCTCCGGACAGTAACTGTTCGTGATTTGTTTGATGAACATTCTGGACAATTCCAGCGGATGATTTGGCCACCACGATCGCCCGTTATGAATACCATCGAACATTTATGAGATATAATCGAGAGATCAGTTCGTACACAAAATCCTCCACCGGCAACAGTTTCGAAATTACGGACGGCTATGGATGCTGAATGTCTTAATATTTCTTCAGAGGACTTCCAACGACTCGTGGAGTCCATGCTACGTTGTGTTGTTGCACTTCCCCGGATAAACGGAGAACCCACATGCTATTAGCAAGGTATCTCATGACTTTTGTCACCTTAGTGAAAACACTTTTTGTATCATTAAAGTTTGACGAGTAGCTGAGCAAGAAATTTCATGCATATCCATGCATATATTTGTCTGATAAAATAAATGTTTAATAGTGATTTTAAGTAAAAAATAGGCATATATTTCTAGACATTGTGATCTTTTTAAAAATCAGTTTTGATTCATACGTTTTAAATTCTGAATTATTTTATAAAATAAGATTAAATGTGTCACAGTTTACTGTGATACAAATGTTGTAAGCGATTACTTAACGTTCATTTACATTTTTTTTAATAAAACACAACCCTATCTAAACCCCTTTTTCGTATCCTTTAAGCTAAGGGAGATAGAAGAGTGAAAGAAGAGTGGTGGATATTCTAGGTAATAAGATTTTTAATAGTGATTTTAAATGAAAAATAGACAAGTACTTCTAGACATGATGATATTTTTTTTAGAAAGTTTTACATTTCGAGTATTTTTAGGAAATTTGTTTAAATATGTCATATTAATATTTTTAATGCCAAATTGATTTTCGTATTAAATAAAAATCAAGTTTATATTTTTTCATATATGTATATTTATAATATTTCATTCATTAATGATTATAGTCCGCTGTTCTATTTCACCTTTTTAAAGCAAATGTATAAAATCATTTTTTTGTTTATTTAATTTAATTTTTTTTTATTTACTTATTTCCATTGTCAAGATAAAAAATGAATTAATGCTGTCCAAATACAAAAAATATGATATTACAAAACAATAATAACAGTCCATACAAAACAGTCCTTAATTACAATAATTAAAACGTACCTTCAATCAAAAGATAATTCCTTTTTACTCTTTATTTTTAAAATGAAATGGCATTTTACTATTATAAAATGTTGTTAATTATCCTTGCGGTATTCATTTTTCATTAAAACTAATTTAAATTAACATTTGTTTTCGCATGAAGTTGATATCTCTAGAGAGGTAGATAATGCTTTGATATTAAATGAATATAATTAAATCTAATTTAGCGTAATTGTGCAAAAGGCAAATTAAACTTTTAATAACTTACAATCTGCACTTACGTTTTTTAACCATTTGGAAAATTGTTATTTCTTTCGGTCTAGAGATATCTCAACCAAATCTGAATCTTTATGATGTTTGGTTTTTATTTGTTTTCTGATTCTTCTGTTACCACAATGACAAAATAGGTATTAAAAATGCAAAAAAAAATAAATCTCAAAAACAAATTTAGATGCAGCTTTCAAAGAAATTGCATTTTAAAGTTCATTCTTTTCTCGATACAACGGAGTAACAATTGAAAATGTGCGATGTTTAAAAGTTTCAAAATTTGTAATACCGAAAATTGTAATACTGAAATTTCATTTAAAATTTCTTTGCGATTGATCCAGGAATATTAATATTTAATCAATGGCGTGTGTAAAATATGTACTTTTATTACGTAAATCAAGTTTTGATCATCATAAAAATGATGTAAATTATTATTAATATTTTCAGTATAGAATTTATTTATGTCTAAAATTTCAGTCTTTTTAAATACATTTTCAAAATGATTATTGCAATTTGTTAAATTTCATATTTATTTATTTATTTATTTGTAATGTTTTTAAAAATATTTTCAAATAATCACATTACATTTTTTTTCTTCATTATAAAGAAGAATACATTGTAATGATTTTTTTAAAGCTTCAGTTTTAGACAGATTTACACATTTTAGGGATCGGTTATCCCGAAAAATATTTTTACAAAAATATTTATCAGTCCGTGTGTTTATGCGTGTGTATGTTCTCTTTCTATTCTTGTAAAGTAAATAAAGTTATACGTATACTTGAATCAAAATTGCAATGTGTGTTTTTCGCTATGCTTGTGCTATGTGAATTTGGGAATATTCCGCCGAAAAGGAGCCCTATAATAGCGAAATTTGAGCCATTTTTATTATAGTATCATCGAAAGTGCAGGATTTTATTTTGTATAATTATATTTATATTATTTCGTATTATTTTTGCTTCAGTTAATTCACTTATATTATTTATCTTTAAAGCAGAAAATTAAATTTGAATATATTCTTAATATTTTTTTATTATGAACTACAGGGTACTAAAGAATAAATGATTTTTAATTAATTTCTGTATGAACTAGATAAAAAACTACAGGTCTTCAATAGTAAATAACTGGACGAATCTCATAATTAATAATAGGTTAAATAATCCATTAATATAATAAAAAAAAATTTGGTTAATTTTGATCACGATTGATTTTTAATTAAAATCTCTTTTTTTAAAAAATAAACAAATACATGACCTATTTAACGTCATTCATGTTTCTCTTATCCTAATTTTCCTGGAGAACGTTAATAATTCCAATAAAATATTAGTTATTTACAAATATTTTTCAAAGGCAAATAAAGATCAAATTATACATCATTTTACATCACAGGTTACCTCATTTCACGGTCAACTCACACTGAGTAGAACTTTATAAATCTTAAAACAACGTAAAAAAAAATTTCTTCATACAAAGAGAAATCATGAAATATTTGATCAAGAAAGCATTACATCAATATATTCAAATATTAGATTTATATAAAGCTAAAAATGGTAACTTTATTTAAAAAATATAATCAAAAGAGAAAATGTTATTCTGAAATACAAAGTTACGTATATAGCATAATAAATTTTGTCTAACAAGGAGAAGGCCAACCTTGATAATAACAGGTTTTGACTATTTTAACATATGTTTTGGGGTAGAGACCCCTTAGCCTCAAATTCAAAGGATTTTATGCAATGCTCCTTGGAAAGACAGGGTATGCTTGATCGTGGTTCATTCCGTATAGTGTTAGACCGTTATCTAGTAAAACCGGGTTCACTATCGAGATGAGCAAAATCTGTTTTTCACATTTTTTGTTCCATAAATATATTTGTTATTACTATTTAATCATATCAATGTCAATTAAAATTTATAACATTTTATATCAATTCTAATTTTAATCAATTTACTTTTTTTGTATCTAAATAGTTCTGTGAAGCATATTAAATGGGTCTAAAATGGCTAAAATGATATTGGCGCGAAAGCTACACCAAATGAGCTACGATAAATAATGCCTTTTTCATTTCAAAATAAGTATTTAAGATAATTCATAATATTAGACGTCTGAAATCTCACGAAATATGAATCCTTGTATAAAATTCATTAAATATGAGACTAAGGTGTCTCTTCTGTACAGCATATATTAAATTAATCAAAATCTGTGATTATCATGGTTGGTTCTCTGCTTGTAAGGTGAACTGTGTGTAAGACGAAATTTTGCCGGCTAACCTTCTGCTTTGTAACATTAATACCTTCATCTACAACCATCTTGATGGGGCAAAGCCATTTTGGTCATACTTGCACAAGTTTAAAAGTGTTCGAACCGTTATCCATGTCGTTATCCATGTCGTTATCCATGAGAGTAGTGCACTTTTAACTAAACCATGCAACTCCTTAAAAACTCTCGGACATATTAACAAACCTCTTTTAACAAACGCATTAAGTTCCATGGTAATTGACAGTGTAAAATATGATATAAAAACTGAAAAGCATATATTGTTTTAATTAATTGTTCTCAAAGCATAACTCTGCAATAAAAAAGTTAGGTATTTTTTTATCATTTTTCAGCAATTACTTAAAAATACAAATTTTTAAGTTTTTGTACCACATTTTAGACTGTCAGCCACCAGTGACTGATGCAATCTAAACGGAATATTCAGTGTCAGTCAACGGTGAGTGATGTGCAACTCAATGTATTACCCTAGTCACACTAGTAACAACCCTTGCAATTAGACATATAATAAACATAAAAAATATATGCGTGTCCTAATGGATCTGTCTAATCTCAGCTACTGTCAAGCTGCGGATAAAATACCTTGTTATAAGCAATTGATTTTCATCAAGTATCATCTTCATTGTCCAGCGTAGCCTGAAAAAGGTACGTTGCTTGGAGAATTCTTGAGTACGCTACTTAATTATGGGAACTTTTACAACAATATGTCTCTTTCAAAACCTTGCCCTCTGTCGCTGTTTCGTGTAAGTCGAAATTCGGCTATTTTTATTTTCTTAAGCACTTTAATATGAATACAGGGAAGAGCACTTATGCTGCAGAAATGTGGTTTCTTAGTGAGAACACTACCTCAAACGCATTCAATTTGTGTAAAGAGAAAATATTTTCATCTCGCGCAGAACGATTTCAAATACTGTAAACTCTATTTAAGATAGACTGTATACCATGAATAAAAAATTCGTTTCGGAACTATTCTGCCTCATACAGTGGTTACGACATCGGATGAAAATAAAAAAAAATAATTTGTTTTTATAGGTCTAGTTTTACGACAAAAAGTTAGTAGAAATAAAATTCATCGGGCAATGCTTCATGATTTTTGCTGTCAGAATTCTCAATATATAAGCACATTGTTCTTTTTTACATTAACGACGTTACGTGTTTGATGAGAATCTTTTGTCAATAGTTTCAAATTTACGAAACAAATAAAAATCCGTTCTTCAATATAACATGTACAAAGTAAGCTTTTCACTTAAAAGGACTATTATATATCTGAAGTTTCTTTTCTAAAACTTGACAAATAAAAAAAAGCCAGCTATTAAATAATGTGTTTCTAGCTGTCATATACCGAAAAGATAATTCCTTGTCTTATGATGATTATGATGGATCACCCTCGTGATATTTTAAAAACTGTTTGTTAACGTAGTTTGTGACATAATACTCATGTCATTTTACAATGTCAGTCTGTTTATGTCAATTAACTTTTTTAAGGTTGATTTTCAATCTCGGGAAATAAAGACGTTCTGTAGTTTTAGTTTATGGTCTGAATAGTACATATGTATATTTTGTTTAATTTCCTACGTCAAAATTTAGGGAATATCAAAATCGTATATATGTATATTTAATATACCATACATATATTGAATTTACTTTCTTGATTATTGAAAAATAAAATTACATTTTTTGGCATTCTATCTATTTGACACTGATTTTGAAAACTTATGGATTTTGTTTTGTAATATACGAGTATTTATAAATATATTATCCGATGACATGGGGCAGATTGATACTAATTATTCATAATTATCATTTTTTACGAGTTGAGAAGTTTCTGAATTAATAGAGTACTTCGTATACTTAGATATTTTTGAATAACCAAAAATAACGGTGAAATTTTACTTAAGATTTCGTCTTAAGATTTCGGATGTGTCAGGACACAAATTTGGCGGGCTGTTAGAAAATCGCGAAAGTGCATATATGCTTGCTGCAAACTAGTGAAAGAATCTGCATCCCTTATTATAAAGGTATTTCTGATAAAATTTCTTGCATTTTAAAATGATTCAATGTTCGTATTTCTTTTAAACCAATTGATAAAGTTAGTTCTTTCTTTAATAAGCATAAATTTCAATACGATAAGTCTAAATTACCCGGTGTTGTATATATCATTCCCTGTAGAGATTGTGATAGTGTAAACATTGGTGAAGCAGGCAGATCTTTAGAAATTCGCCTCCGGGCATATACCAGTGTTCTAAAAAACGGTAATTTAAATTCAAATATTATGCAACATTGTGTTGAAACGAAACACATCACACAGTTTGCGAAGGCCAGTATCTTAAAATCCGGTTGTAGCAGTTATCACGGGAGATTACTCATTGAAAGTTGGTTCACTTGCTTATGATCGCCAAATCTGAATAAGGCTGGTGTTGTCCCGATATTATATTTTTTTCTAAAAAATAATAACTAACTCAAAATGTCGTGATTTATTCCAGTGTTTGTTTTGCAATAAATTATTACTTCCACTGACGAGGCCTTGCGTGTAGCATGGCGAAACGTTTACTTTTTTATTTTAAATGTTTTTTAGTGCTTTAATTTTGTTGTATATAAATTTTCTTTATTATTTAAAAAATGTATTCAAGTCTGTCTTAATTTATATTATTCAATCTTTTATTAATTCACATATATCATTAAGGAACCCTCTAAACCGATGAAATAAACAATCTCTAGTTTTCTACACAGTTGCAAACGATACAACTAGAAATTATTTCGATCCCAAATGTTACAATTAAGAACAAAAATAAAAAAGGATAACATTATAGAAAAATTAAAAGTGAACAGAAGCGTGGGTTTTAACAACATTTTTACTTTGCATTAATAATATATAACCATTGTATTGTATTTATTTTTCAACATAAAGCGAATATTAATAATTAAATCTGTTACAAATGATTTGATTTTTATTTAAGAAACACAGTCAAGTAATTACATAGCTCCTATCGCAATATTAAATACATTAAAAATGATGTATTAATGTCTACTGTAGTTATATGAGCTTAATTTTCGGTATTTTACGTCTCATTATCATGTAAATGATGAAATTTAATATACATAAATATTTAATATTTTGCTTCAAACCGAGGATACTATTTAAAATATATTTTACTAACAATGAAATTTTCTAATTGAAACCGATTGGTTTAATTTGTTATGGTATTTTGGTATGACTAGAACATTTATGGTGGGAGAAAAGATAAATAAATGATATTTTTAATGAGAAAATTTTACTTTTAATTTTCAATGCGTTTGTAAATTTTAAAAAATATAGCACATTGTCTCTAACTCCGTTAAGCATTAGTTAAGTTGAGACAAATAAATTTTTATTTCAGAATCGTACGGAAGGAATTATATAATTCTTATATTAGTTTTAAATCAATTTTATGTGCCGAAGTTTACTATAATAAGAGGTACTTAAGGTTATGCAGTTATGATAATGCTCTTATACACATGCACAATTAATATTTTGCTTCGTACCTATACAATCATTTAATTTTTTATTAATGTTAAAACTGTACACTTTTTTTTGCTATGGATTATCTATGCCAAATCATCTTTTAGAGAAAGAAATGGGTAATTAAATAATATTTTAATCCAATCACATTAATTTTTATTTACAATACATATATAATCCATAAATGATACCACATTTTCACATTCTATAACATTTATCCTACTGCAGTGGATTTAGAACTACATATCAGCTTTTTGGTTTAAACACCTGTTATATATTGATGACATATGAAAAAAAAATTCATGAAATATAACAGACCAATAGCAAATCATATTTAAATTATATTTATCATTGATTAATAATAAGAAACCAACCGTACTTATACTCTGCTTAAAGGACAAAGCTTACCATAACATTTTATAAAAAGAATTTTTTATAACAACAGCTTTTTGTATGCGTTCTTAATTATCTAAAAACGTTGACCCTATAGTCATCGTTCAGTTCGATTCTTTGTCTGCCCTTCTGTCTGTCCGTCCGCATGTAGCAGTGCAATAACTACCCAACTGAATCTTTTAAAATATAAAATATATAATTTTGCCAAGTCCTTTCAAATTTCATGAAAATTGGATCTATAGTTGAATTACAAGGACAATCGAAATTATTTCGTTACATTACGGTTTACGGCGAAAAATAATTTCATATGCATTTTAATGATGTTATACATTTTCGAGCAAAATGAAGTTGATGTGCATATATGAAGTATAATATAAAACGCATTCTGTATATTGTTTTAGAATCATTTAATTATAATAAATTATTTCGCATTTTATGAACTTGATATACGCTGCTGACAATTACTGCAATTTTTTTTCCTGTATAATAGAAAGCAAGTATATTTATAGAGGCACACAAAAGATTTCGTATACTATGCTGTATCCGAAGTACCGTATACTTTTACACCAATACCTCAATATATTTAAAATTTTGTTATAGCACGAACGCACCTCATTTGTGACGATTGACTTGCAGTTTCCAACTTGTTTCTATAAAAGAACCAAACGGAGATAAACGATAAAAAATGAAAAAGATCTACGAATTTTTAAATTGTTTTTGACACAGTAAATTCTTATTTCGTCAAAACAAATTCCTTGGTATAAATAACTGCATTTAATAGAATATAATTGGTGAAAATTAGGTAAGTAAATAATAAGTATTTATGTGGTAAAATTTAGGACGGGTCTTTGTGGACCTTTGAAATCACAATTTTCAACATGCATAAATTTCAGGTAATGTACAACATATTCATACGTAAATGGTTAAGCATTATTGAAATTTATAATGACAGTAACTAACACGTGTAATTTTGCATATCGATTTCCAGACTGATACAGTTTAGGGAAATGATGTATGATTGATCTAATGTCGTTTTACAATATTTAGTCTTAATTATAAAAGTATAATTTTTTAAATATTATAATAATTTATGAAAAAAAATGTTCGTATGATAAAATTTTTCAGAATGATATAAAGTGTCATTTTGAAGAACAATTTTAATAATATATGTACACACATCAAAACGCCGAAATATAGTTCTTATAAATGAAGAAAATATATACATTTTGTTTTTATTATAAATTAAACAATATGATTTTAAATGTTAATTTATGCATTCAATATATTTTATCTACATAGTAAAAGCAATTTTAATATAATGTTTACGTAAAAACTGTGAAAGCGGATATTAAAAAAATATATATTCCTTTCTTAAAAATATTAATATTGCAATTATTAAAAATTCTTTTTAGATATCGAAATATAATTAACTGAATTTAAAGTATAATTCATTTTTAGAGTAACCAAAAGCATAAGTTAAACAAGGAAAAAAAATAAAAGTAATTTATTTTGCAAAATTTTGGCCATTGATTTAAATATATTAATATGAAATGTTGCATTGTTGATTGCATAGTAACTAAATGGATTTGGTAATACTTTATATAATTTATTCAAATCATAATGATTTCCACCTTGGTTTAATATTATTGGATTTAATTACGTACAGTAACAATTTTCTAAAAATCTAATTTTCCTTAAAGGTAGCTGAAAATGTTTTTACCAATTATTTTCCCTTTCAGGTGCAGTATTTTTTAAAAGATTTTTTTTTTCATTGGACAAGATACCTACAAACTCATTTTTACATTTTAATTTTAAGTTCCATTTTAAATACTATACTAGTCGCACTATATGCATTATGACATATATGTATCACTGAAGAAAAAAAAGAATGTATTTCATAAAAACATGAAGATAAAAAAAATGAAATGCGCGCATTTCATATTATTTAAACATTCCAAAATCTTTAATGCGAGTAATTTTATATATGCAAATCCAACTGCGCATAGTTTTTTTTTCTGCTGTGTGTGTGGTCAGAAGGACACGGAAATCAATGCCTATTTCCACTGTGATTTCACGAAAATTAATGCGATCAGCTTTACCACCAGAATGCATAATGTACTTACACGAATCCTAAAGAAAACAAACCAAACAAACCTAAACAAAAAACACGTTTTTAGAATTTCAATTCTAACTGCGTAGCCTGGACATGCAACAGTTTCTATTGCTCATTGTGTGTGGTACTTTTGTCGCTCATTCATCTGCCCAGTGTCATTAGTTGATCTGCCCGGCGGAATAATTTCTAGTTTATAATTTGCTTTTTATGTATGATTTTCCTGTCTGTTCCTATGTTATCTTACCTACCCTTTGTCGAGTTAGGTTCTTTTGCACATGGCAGGTGGCCCTGATACGGTTTTTATAATTATACTGCCCAGTGTCGCGATTCTGGCATAATCCTTTTTTTTTCTTTTTTTTTTAAGATTTTAATAAAGGTCACCGCGAGAGACATGATACTCCACAGACTTGGTTTCCTTGTCTGAGCGGTCAATCTTAGGCAAACAAAATAAGTAAAATTAGAAAAGTTAAATGTGGTATCTTGCAGAAATACTATATAAAAAAGCTAAAAATTTCACAAATTTGAAAAAAATATATATATTGGTTTTCTTACATTTTTTTCAAATATATAAAATTCAATGCACAGTTGTATGAGTATGGTAGAAATTAACTAGTATAAAAAATATAAAAAAAATTAATTGATATATAATACGCATGGGCCTTTTTCACAGGTCAAGTTTTTCATAAAACTTAAAAGGCCCCACCAGTGGCTGAGAGGTTCGGACCTCCCAACTGGTAGACGGCAGGTGCTGGGTTCGAACCCAATCGCGGCCTTCGGCCTAACCGTTCGGGGTTTTTCGTGGGTTTTTTCGAACCTTGCGTAAATACGGGTTAGGTTCCCTTAGAAAGACCCCCGCGAAGGGGGTCTTTCCCAGGTCCCCCCCCCCCAGGTCCTATATCCCTAGTGTAGATGATCGGACGACAAAAACAAACAAAACCAAACCAATCATAAAACTTAAAATTCTCAGGAAAAATGCTTATTAGTAATTTTTAGACATTATTTTTCGTGACACATATACGCCATAATGCATATTACATTCATTTAAATAGTAAATCACCTTTTTAAAATTTAAAATTTTTAAAATCTACAAAATGTATCTATGTGAATGTGAGGAAATATTATCTTTTTTATATATTTATATTATTTTCCTATTATATTAAGAGTAATCATGCATAAAAATGAGATCATCGCACATTTAAATATAATCTCCTTTCTATTAAATATTTTGAAAAAATTATGGAACAATGTAATCTTTTACATGATATAACAATGAAAACTGTCACCTTTCTGGTGTTTTGAGTAAGATGGATTTTCTTAAAACTTTAAAAGACGCTTTGAAAAGTTACTAGCCAGCATATTTTTTGACATAAATATTATATCATTTTCCATGTTAAGCCATGTTATTTTAATCTACTAATCAATAATTTCATGGATGTTTATTTCTAAAGCTAAACTACTTGCTATATTTTTATTTCATGAAATTTTTAATATGCCTACATACAAAATATCATGTTGAACCTGCTTTAAGATTAATTTTATATTCCTTAGCCAAACATTTTCAATGTCATGATATATTTTTTATCTAACAATGTATTTTTAAATATTCAAATTTCATACGCTTATTATATAATATGCTTTTTTGAAAAGAATACATATATGTATATATATATATATATATTGTTATTATTATTTTAAAACTTTTATTAAACCACATGCTTATTGTTCATAACAATTTTAATTACAAATCAGAACATTTGTTTCCTGTTCCTTTTTAGTTATATTTAAATGTTTTTTATTATATGTATTTAGTTTTATTACTTATATAATCTTTTTGTTTTGTAGTTATCTCTAATGTTTTAGTTTCTCTAATAAAAATAATTCAAACGGAAATATTTTTGGATGGCATACGCATTGCGTAATAGAACAACCTGCCTCCTTTTAAATTGCATTATCTTTTGAAACTAGCATTTAATAACTAATTTGAAACTAGTTTCGAATTATTTAACATTTTAAAATGTTTAAATTTTAACGTTATCTTTAAACCTGCCAATAATTTCAAGTATCTTTTCTCTAAATCTCCAGCTCCCAATCTCGTAAATAGGAAATTTTTATTGTTCATTGCAATAGCTGTAATTTATCTTATTACATGATACAACATATTGCAATAAGATCTTATTACATGATATACATGAATCTCTTCTACATCTGTCAAAAAAAAAAAAAAAAAAAAATTTCGAGATCCGCTTAAAGTATTACTAATATTATGTAAATAAGATAGAACCCGTCGAACTTCGAACAAAAGAAAATATGTAAGAAACTGTTTTATTGATTTATAATAAGAAGCCGATAAAATTACAATGAAAAATGCACATTATGTAGTTATGTCTAACTTTCAAACAAATGATACTTACAACTACAGTTAACAATTTTTTTATATAAAAGTCAGTTTTAGAAATCATTAAAATTAAACTGTAATCGTAATGTAAGCAGTTAAATATAATAAAAATGGATTGTTATGAGAAAGTTATCAATTAAGGTTCTTATGCTTTATATTCCAAAATAAAAAATCAACAACATTTATTCCACTTTGACTCAATCAGGTAATTTTTTCCCGTGAAATCTAAACCCGATATTATTTTCACTATCTCAAAATTTAGATATGCAACTCTCATATCCGTATTCGCCTTTTTTATGGTATTTTAATTTAATTATTTTAAAATTATCTAAATTTAAAATTTGAAGTCTCGATTGCTGTTACCTGGAAACAGATACTAAATTGGTTATATTCTTTTAAGTGTAAATGAAAATTTATGAAACAATCTGCATGCAATAAATACGATAGTTAATATTCTTGTGACGTTTCATACTGTAAAATAATGATTTTCATAGTGTCGAGCTCGAATTATTGCAAATAGCTCCTTTATTTGCTTGTATAACTCGGTGAAGTGAATTGTTTCAATCAAGAATCATCAAGTTATGTAACATAATCCGCTATTTTAATTTGAACAAAAACTTCCGACCGCACTATGCAGACTGTATGTCACGGCTCTTATATAAAAACACTCTAAATTTCTGTGATGGACCAAACAATACTCCAAACACATTGTCAAGCTCGTGGGTGTCAAATGGTAACACCATTTCACCCCTGGGCGCCAAATGCAACTGGTTTGTCACCTTTATTTTTAACAGTGTAGAAATATTACCTATCATGGGATATAATTAAATTAATTATGTATCATTGGATTTAATAGAATAAAGCAAACATTTATAAAAATATTTTAAAAATTTGATTCTATATTCATAAAATTTGAAATAACTTGATAAAATTCTTCAACGATTACATTCATTAAATTTCAAACCATGAGACTGGGTAGTTTTTGCGCTGTTATATGTGTACAGATGGATAGACAGACAGATTAAACGACTTTATGTATTTACTTATAAGTCCTTCGTATTTATATAATCACGAAAGCATATAAAAAGAGAGGCAACCCTGAACTGAACTTTTTGCATGAAGGGACATCAAGAGCGCGTCAGTTACTAAAGTAGTTCTTCTTTACTTTGTGAAGTAGTTCATTACAAATTGATTACATATAATATATGTCGATAAATAAACACTCAGTTTGTTTAGTGAAAAAAAAAATTGAATTTAACTTTCTACAAATGGATATAAGTTGAATTCATAATACAATGTAAGGAGCAGTGTAAATATAACTTTATAAACTTTTTGGTAATTTTGAACCTTTTTTCCCTGTTGATATAATACGTTATTGTCCTTTAAACCCTCTTCCACCCGGAAATGATATAATTATCAAAGTGTAATTTTTCTCTTTAGAATTCATTTTCTTTTGATTGTAATGATATACAAAACAGTTCCATTTATTTTTCGCATGGTTTTTAGATTCAAATAAAGAGAATTTAATAAAATATCGCTTGGTATCAAATGACACTTAAAAGAAATAGTTACTAATTAAAGTTATTTTTATAGCATTTAGTTGCATACTGCATTCAACAATCTTGTTGCACTTGCGCTGAAAGGTTGTATGGTGGAAAATAGATAAAAATTATGTAGATATTGGTGGGGAGAAGATAAAAAAAAGTGGACAACATTCTTTTTCTTTTTCTTTTTGTATTTTATTTATTAGTAAATACACGCTTCATTTGAAATACACTTCACATATGGTTTCTCAAATCGTGATTATATACGCATGCACAGATATATGAAGAAGAACAAGAATGTCAAACGTTGGGATATTCCAGATTTTATAATTAATTAATTTTATAATAATTCAGTGGTTTTAATAATGACTTTATATTTTAATAAAAATAGATAATCTACTAAAAAAAAGGTAGCATATTATTTTAAAACAAAGATCATGCTACAAGGAAAAAGAGAAAATTTTGATTAGATAAAAAATGATATTGATATCAAAAGACGAATTCCCTTCCCCCAAGATATCTTACTGTATCATGTGCTAGACACATCCACCCCGCTAAATTAATAACGTTAGATTTGCACAGCCCATTAAAAATAAAAACGCATCGTAAACTAAATATATATTAAATATTAAATATAAATTAAAAAATAGTTTTTAAATGCTACTTAAATGAAAATCAAGTTTAAATTATAATTTAAACTTGACTCACACTCCCCCTAAAATTATAATATTATATTTGCATAGCCCCTTAAAAATAAAATCGCACAGTAAAGTAAATTTATACTAAATATTACATACAATTTCAAAAATAGTTTTGAAATGCATTTAAAATGAAAATCAAGTTTAAATTACAATTTTAGAGATTTAAACTGCTTTTATCTACTTTGAAAAGTCATACATGGATTGATTTTTCTTATTAATCTGAATATTATACCGTAATTTTTGAATATTTAATTTGTGGAAATTTCGCAAAGTTTCATTTAAGTATATTTTAGGTAATTTATTTTTCATGAGGATTTAATTCACTGAGAATTTAATTAATAAAATATACAGATAACGATACAATTTAAAAAATAAAATCCCTTTCGGCATGGCCTATAGGCGGAGGTAGATTTCGAAAAGTTTTCATCTCAAAAAAAAAAAAAAAAAAAAAAAAAAATGCCTATTTCTACTTAAATGCCCATTTTGGCAATATATTTTGAATTATATTCTTACTTTATTTAAAAAATTGACCAATATGCTCATTATATAGTTCCTAAATAACAAAAAACTGTTAATTAAATTCGTTTGACAGCAAAATTGAATTTAAAAATGAGTCATAAAATAACCAATTTATTATTTTAATACATCCACAATTCTTTAATCAAGATCGCTTTGAGAAATTTTGTGCGACGTGCCCACTTTGACAGATTTTTTTAAATATATATTTAGCCTTTATCAAAAATCTGACCAATACGGCACATTACACAGTTCCTAAATAACAAATAACTGTCAATTGAATGCGTTTGAGAGCAAAATTGAATTTAAAAATGAGTCATAAAATAAACAATTTGTTATTTGAATACAACCTCAATTCTTTTATCATGATCGCTTTGGGAAATTTTTTTGCGAAGTGCTTACTTTGACAGCTTTTAAAATATATATATTCACCCTTTATCAAAAAATCGAAGAATACGCACATTATATAGTTCCTAAGTAACAAAAAACTGTCAATTGAATGCGCGTCAGAGCAAAATTGGTTTTAAAAATGAGTCATAAAATAACCAATTTGTTATTTGAATACCCACAGTTCATTAATCATCTCGCTTTGGGAAATTTTTTGCGAAGTGCCCATTTTGGCAGCCTTTTTTGAAATATATTCTGCCTTTATCAAAAAACTGGCCACTCCGTCACATTATATAGTTCCTAAATAAGAGAACCTGTAAATTGGATGCGTTTGAGAACAAAAAAAGATTTAAAAATGATTCGGTAAAAACGCAATTTCTTAAATTTCCTCAAATTTTAATCACGATAACTTCGTGAAATTCTGTTCAAAATACCCTTTTTGGCAGCCTTTTAAAAAATATATTCTGCCTTTATCAAAAAACTGGCCAATACGTCAAGTTATATGGTTCCTAAATAATAGGACCTGTAAATTGGATGGGTTTGAGAACAAAAATTAATTTAAAAATGACTCATGAAAAACGCAATTTGTTATACTTAATGAATTTTTTAATGATGAAAACTTCGGGAAATCTGTTCAAAATACCTCTTTTGGCAGCCTTTTTAAAAATATATTCTGCCTTTATCAAAAAATTGGCCAATAAGTCGCATTATATAGTTGCTAAATAAGAGGATCTGTCATTTGGATGCGTTTAAAATCAAAAATGAATTTTAAAATGAGTCAGAATATAAGCAGTTTGGATTTAAGGTTTTTTCTCCAACTCCTATTTTTGTTTAATTTATTTTTGCTATAAGAATTGGTTCTATGAAAAACTCGTCAATATAAAAGTTGTAGATATTATTCTGAAGATGTAAAATAAATTTAATTAGATTTAATTGCTTAAGAATTGAGTAAGTTATGGGTTTTTTTCTTTTTCCTCCCCCCTTTTTCTTTTCGTTTTTAATTTTTTTCATCGGTAAAAATTGGTCCTATCAAAAACTTGTAAATACAAAAGTTTTAGATAATATTGAGTACATTTATATAAAATTTAGTTGGATTTGATATCTTGAGAATTGACGAAGTTATGATTTTTTTTTCTCCCAAAAACCATGTTTTTTTCGCCCCTTGAGCCCATTTTTAACTTTATCAAAAATCTGTCACGCATAAACTTTTTCCCCATCTTTTAGAAGTAATATAAACTTTAAACCGATTCGATATCTATTTTAATTAAAAAGTTATCGCATTTTTTCTGTTTTCACAAAAACCCTCCTAACTTTGACCCCCTTGGTCCGATTTTGCCCATTAACGAACTTAACCGAGATTTTATGCCCCTTGATTTTATGTAAAAGTTTGATGAAGATCTGAGCATAATTATGGAAGTTATCGTGTCTAGAAGAAAGTGATATACACCGATAGATAGATAGATAGATAGATAGATAGATAGATAGATAGATAGATAGATATATAAACTTTTTTACTGATGGTAGTTTTGGGGTCTAGGAGTCATGATTCGTGTAGATCCGCAAAAATTTTTCAGAAATTCCAACATGGGAGACAATGCAATAGGTAGTATTTCATACGAAATCTACCTAATACCTTTAGATAATTCAGTAAAGTACATATTTACTGAAATCCTTTAAGATAATTTCTTCCTTGAAAACACTTTATAATTATTATAATATAATACAATACTTGAAGATGCTCAAAAATATAATTTGAAGTGGAAAAAAAGTAATTTAAAATTATCAGCACATTTGGGTATTTGAGATAATAATAAATGGCAATGAATATAGGACTTTATTTTGTAATTTCGTGATGCTTTAGATACTATAAATGCTAACAAAATGGTAAATATTCTAGATGAAAATTTCACATTTATATATATATATATATATTTATTTATTTATTTAAATATAATATAAACTTTAATTTTAATTTTGGATCTTTTTAATACAAATTTACTACTGTGCATTAATATAAAATTAATGAGTTTTAAAGATTCAATTTCAAAACACTTCTTTTCAAATTATTCTTACTTCCGTTCAAGAAGCATGGTTAAAGGGTTTTTTTTTAATTATATTTGATGTAGAACCTTCTGTCATCAACTTATAAAAAAGGGGACTTTATTCAAATCATTGCCAAACACAGACTATTATTAATTAAAATTTATGTGATCCTGGTAATTATTCGACTTTTTTATATTATGCATTTTCATCTTTATTTTGGCATGGATATTGAATTTGATAATTTGAAAAACCTTTATTAAAATATTATATAAAACTTATTTTTTAAATGTTTACAAAAAGCGTTTTTTCATGTCTGCATCTTTTACTAGCGTCTATCAAATCAGATTTTGAAAACTTTTAGATGAAAAATCAGTTATAGCCCATTTTCGTTTGTTTTTTATACTTCTGCATTGATTAATAACTTAATGATTGTTTTGTTTTTAATAGAAAATTTCATCTCTTTCAACAGCTAAAGTCGTTCTTACACACATATATACAATCAACTCTCGTTAATTCGAAATCGGATAAGTCGAATCTTCGCTTAATTCGAACTAGACATGAAGTCCCGAAATTTTCAGTAGCAGAATAACATTAAAAACTTTCATTTATTCAAACTCGTTTTTTTTTTCTTTCTAATCTTAGTTTAATTTGAACTAACGCGACTTCCGATATTTCATTCTGCCTTATTTTCTTACGGACTTCAGATCTTTGAAATGATTTTCTTTCTTTCATTTTTGCCAAAAAAATTTTATTAGTATATACAGTGTCTCACAAAAGTGATGGGACACTTGTGCTTTATAAAAAGAAACTGCAATAAAATAAATAAACAAACATGTGCAAAATTTTTTTGGGTGTGTTTCATATTTAAAGTTAGTAACAATTATTAGATAACATACATTTTGTCAAAATATTAAAATATTAATTTAGTAAAAATACAATTGTTCAGAACGGAGCAAAAAATGGCTCACATAAGTGATGGGACACTTACTTTTCCATCAACTATTTATCCAAAAATTTTACTTTTTAAAAGGTTTTAATATTTTGTTGGATTTCCTTTTACTTTTAAAACATGATTTAATCTTTTTGGGATAGATTCGACTAATTTTTTTGTGATTTTTGGAGTGATTTTACCCCATTCTTCTTGAAGCACCGATTTTAGTTGTTATTTTGAAGAAATGGTGTGTTTGCGAATTCTTGATTCCAATTCTTGCCAAATATTCTCTATGGGATTTAAGTCTGGAGATTGTGGTGGTGTTTTTATTATTTCAGGACAGTTATATAGCAGCCAGAGTCTAACGTTCAGAGCAGTGTGCTGGGGTCATTGTCCTGGTAGAATTTAAAATCGTTATGAAGGTTCAATTTTCGTGCTGAAGATTTCAAATTTTGCTTTAAAATATCAATATACTTGTACTGATCCATTATACTGAAATAAAAACAAGATTACCAGCTCCAGCGGACGACATACACCCCCATACCATAACTCCTCCTCCACCATGTTTTACTGTTGGTACCAAGTTCTGCTTGCGAAATTCTTCCCTGGGTTTTCTCCACACCAAGATTCTACCGTCAGAACCAAATATATTAAATTTACTCTCATCAGCAATTATAACTTTATTCCAGCAATCAGAATTCTTATTTATGTTGGATTTTGCGAAAGCTAGTCTGAGTTTTCTATTCTTTTCACTTACGAAGAATTTTTTCCTGGCTACTCTACCGTGATATCCAGCAGATCGAATTACCCTTCTAATAGTCTCAGGATTAACAATTATTCCATATAATGCTTGTAAATCAGCAGAAACTTTTGAAGCACTATTTCTTGGATTTTTTTTAATATTTCGAACGATAATTCGCTTTATTCCATTGGATAGCTTTGATGGTCGGCCAGGTCTTCTTTTATTCTGAATCATATGATTCTTTTTATATCGTTTAATGATATTGAAAACTGTTGAACGACTCAAGTTAACTGTTTCAGCAGTTTTTCTAATAGATTTTCCACGTTCAATATGCAAATTAATAACTAATTTTCGAATTTCAGGCGAAGTTTCTTTTCGTTTAGCATTCATGGCTACACAGAGCTAAAATACACAAAAATTCCGAAACAAACTGGAGAGAAATACCGCAGACGATTTTATAAATTATTGCCAATTGCATTTAAGTAAAAATAAAACCCCAAAAAATATTTCTATTGCTTATTTCAGACGATTTTTGTTGCATATATAATGGTGTCCCATCACTTATGTGAGCTATTTTTAGCTCCGTTCTAAACATTTGTATTTTTATATTTTGACAAAACGTATGTTATGTAATAATCTTTACTAAATTTAAGTATGAAACACACCCACAAAAAAATGTGTACATGTTTTTTTAATTTATTTGATTAGTTTCCTTTTGTAAAGCACAAGTGTCCCATCACTTATGTGAGACACTGTATATAATCCCATACATTTGAAATCCGTTTTCTTAGTGCCCCATCTGTTCATTAATGACACCTCTATTCTTTCTTCCATTGCGTAGTTTCTAATCGCTAAATTGTATAATCATATCTTTTAATTTAATGTTAAGTCGTATTCTAATCGTAACATTCTAAATAAATTAAAAAACACTATAACATTAATTCTTTTGTTCTGATACACCTTTAAACATGTTTTCTTCTCATATATTTCCTAATTCGAATGCTCGATAATTCGAAAATTTCTTGTGATCTGACGAGTTCGAATTAACCAAAGTCGAGTGTATATAAAAAACACTTAAGCTAAATGCTATTACTGAATGCTGTTGATTTTTGAAACATTTTGATAGTACAGAATATATTCTAACTCTCATTTAAAAGAAAAATTCAGCTTATTAATTTTGTTCAAGATTGAAAACAAGAATAGTCACATACATCTGGTTTTTTCCTTCAGTATATAGCTCATCATAAATATAAATGAAATGTTCCGTGGCGTCCTTACTTCTAACACAAATTATTATTTACATTAATTCGGCGTTTAAGACGCAAATAAACGTTTTATTTTATTATATTATAAATTTAGCCTGCCTTTCTGAAACACTGCCTTACATTTTAAGATTTTATGTTATTTAAATTTCAGGAATTTCAGCCTGTTGGTTGAAGAACAAGAATATTAAATGTTACTTTATACACTTCTATATATCAATTGATATGCAAACGGAGCTAGGGCTAAAGATAAATTTAATAGCTAGCGCATAAAAAGTTAAGTTTATAAAACTAAGAAAAACTGCGTATGATATATAATCTTTTTTATTTAAAAAAATTCTTTTACTATTCAATAATAAAGATTCCCTATCACAAAGAATCCAAGTTTTTCAATTCGTTTTTAAAATAACACAATTAATTTAAGTATACAGGGTGTACAAAAAATAATTATCCATTTCAATGAAAGCATTCATCTATTATTTCTTTCACAGGTGTTTGAGGAAATGCTCTCCTTAGAAGAAAAAATAGCCATCGTTTATTGGAAACTGGAAGATAAGACATACGAGCAGTTATATCAGCTGCTCCAAAATAGTCACCAACAAGTCAAATATCAGGCTACTTGTGAACAACTTTAGATCAACTGGTAGCGTGGCGGATGCAAAACGTCCTGGATGACCACCAACATCTGATGATACTACTGACAAGTTGAAAGGAACTTATGTTCACAAGTAGCCTGATATTGAACCTTGTTGGTGACTGTTTTCTGAATTTTCGATGATACAACTGACGCACCTCTTAATATGTTTCATCACCCAATTTCCAGGAAACGATAGATATTTATTCTTCAACAGAGATAACTTTTTAAAAAACCTGTAAAAGAAATCAATAGATCAGTGTCTTCATAGAAATGGATCGTTATTTTTGGAAACTGGGTGATAAAAGCTATGAAGAGCTACGTCAACTGTACCATCGAAAATAGTCACCAACAAGTCAAATGCCAGGCTACTTGTGAACAAATTTAAATCACCCAGTAGCGTGGCGGATGAAAAACGTCCTGGACGACCACCAACATCTGATGATACTGACAAGTTGAAAGGAACTTATGTTCACAAGTAGCCTGATATTGCTCCTTGTTGGTGGCTGTTTTCTGAATTTTCGACGGTACAACTGACGAAACTCTTCATATGTTTTATCACATAGTTTCCTGGAAAGGATGGCTGTTTTTTTTCAAAGGAGAGAATTTCTTCAAAAATCTGTAAAAGAAATCAATAGATCAGTGTTTCAATAGAAATGTATCGTTATTTTTGGAAACTCGGTAATAAAACATATGAACTGTTACGTCAACTGTACCATCGAAAATAGTCACCAATAAGTCAAAAACCAGGCTACGTGTGAACAAATTTAGACCAAGAGGTAGTGTGGCAGAGGAAAAAAGTTCTGGATGACCACCAACATCTAACGATACTGTCAAGTTGAAAAGAACCCACGTTCACAAGTAGTCATATACTGGCCTTTGTTTGCGGCTGTTTTCCAAATTTTTGATGATGCAACTAACGCACATCTTCATATGTTTTATCACCCAGTTTCCAGTAAACGATGGCTATTTTTTCTTCAAAGAAAAGCAGTTCTTCAATAACTTGTAAAAGAAATCAATAGATGAATGTTTTCAAAGAAATGAATCTTTATTTTTGGAAATAATAGCTACGTTTGAGACATTTTCCAGTTATAAGCAAAATATTAAAATCCTTTAATTTATTATAACATGATAAAAAACAGAATTTCTTTAAATTTTACCAGCAACAGGTACATCTTATTTTTTTGTATGCATGAAATATTCTTCGATTAAAAAAAAAAAAAAAAAACAAGAATAATCAATTGATCGAATTCGTTTACATTACCATTATCAGTATCTTCGTCTCCACGGGTAATTTATTTTAATATTTGCTTTTTCCTATCTTTCCAAGAAGTAAGCATTGGATTAATGAAAGTTTATTCGATCCTCAATTTTCACTTAATTATTCGTTTTAAGCCAGAACACTAACTTACTGTTTCTTGAAAATATCTCTCTTTGTGCCTATCTGTCTGTCTGTAGGGAAAAATGTGGGTGCTCTATATCAAGAACTAATGCACAGAATTTATTAAAACATTAGATTCCGTTAGACCTGGATACAAATTGGTGTCCATTAATTCGGGTTTAAATCATCTTTTAATTGACGGTGCTATGCTACATTTTATCATTTTTCCGTATCTTACGAAAAAATGCTTGAATTTTCAGCAAGCTTCAGATTCAGTAAGACGATGACATAAGTTTTTGTGATTGCATTCTAGTCTGAATCTCTCAATAAGTGACGCTACCAAGCAGCATTTTGCACAATTTTCACAATAGATCTATCTCCGGAACAAATGCACTGATTTTCTACTTCACATTGAGTATTATGTTGACATAAGTTGTTGTCAAATAGATTATTGAATAAATCACCCAACATAGTGACTCAGCCAAGCTTCATTTTATAGGATTTAAACAATTTTAGCTATAGTCACAGCTCAAGAAATAATGCACTGACTATCACCAAACTTCACATTCTTTTAAACCTTGGTATCGATTGGGCTGATTAGATTTTTGTGAAAATCATATTACAATTGGTGCTACAATGCTGTATTCTTAATTATTTTTGCGATAGCTATACTTCAAAAACTTATGAACTTAATTTAATCAAACTTCATATCCTGTAGGGGTTTCGTACACATAAAATGTTCTTATCAGGCTTGGCTGTATACTGCCCAACAGGTCTAGCTAAAAGGCCTCACGCGAAAATCAATTGATAGATTTGAAAAATGTGATGTTTTTATCTAATATTTTAGCACATGTAATTTAAGGAACTTAATACTTTACAAACACAATGATAAGAGCTAGATTATCATTTAATTTTGGCGAAAGTTATGGCAAATTTTTAAGCATTAGCGTATAGGAGATTGATAAAACTTTATTATAGATGCATATGACTAGTTAATTAATGTCTACTTTTAAATATACCATGATCAGGATAAACTTCTATTTAATTTTGGGACTGAGATAGCGAAGTTTTATTAGATAGGAGAAAAAAATTAAATAAATACTACTAGTTCATTCTTGTCTTCTTTTTCTTCGTAGAAAAAGTAATTTTGTGTTTTTTCCCCTTATACTCGAAAAAAATCAACTTTAAGTAAAAGGTAATTTAAATTAAATTTTTTTATTTATTTTACTTCAGGAAAAATGCTCATGGTTTGTTTTGAGGGCAAAATTTTCATTCTTTATTTACAGAAATATCGGTTTGGCTGTATTTGATATGCTACGTGACATCAGCTGGGCCTTTCTTGATTACATACTTTCTTGTTACATTATACAATTATATATAATCCAGTCACTCAATGTTATGTTGTTAGACAATATAGATTGTTTTGTTTTAAAATAACTGTTTATTTTCTATTTTTCAGAAACTGTTTGCAAATAGACAAAAAAAATATTTTAAGGGAAAAAAAAGAATTAGTAATTTCCTTATTCCCTTCAGAACACCCTCGGATTTTAAATTGGTCAACATCTCATTAAAGGTTCCGAAAACATTTAAAATATTATTTTTGATCAAAATATCGATTTTGCATTTTAGAAATAATATTAAAATTGAATCTTACATCTTTTGAAATCTGCGTAAATCTTGTCTATGTCTAAAATAAAATCAGAGTTGAATTGTGATTTAAAGTTATTTTTAGCTTTTTCTCAAAGTGAAGTTTTTCAGATTTTTACTGTACGCAAAAGATCTAAAACCAAAAATTATATATGAAATGCCACAAAATTTCCTGTACTTCTTTTTACAAGTGTCTTTTGAGGGAATAGATAACACTCACGATAATATATTACATAGTTTTACATTGGCATAAATGACAAACTTATGTCAAAATTTGCGAATTTTTTCATTACATTAGTATTTTATCTGTCATATCATCTCGGATTCAGATTCGATTATAATGCTTGTACTGTAAATTGCTAGCAAATTTATTCTGTTTATTATCAAATTTACAAAATGTCAATATATATATATATATATATATATATTTGAATTATCACGTTTTGAGAAAATGTCATTTTTTGATATATTTTTTTTCTCTTAAAAATTTAGTTCTGGGTAATACCTAAAATTTATATATATATATTTTTTTCACAGTTTTAACTTAAATGTCATTATAAAAAATAGATAACAAGAGAAAACTAAAAAAAATATCAAAAATCACTTTCGAAGGTGTGCGTGTCTATTAACCCAACCTTATATGACAAGACAATTTCAAATGAGGATATCAATTGGACATTCAAAATTATTATAATTTATTATTATAGAACAATAGTTTATAGAATCATAGTATTGCTTAGTATATGGCGTATTATAATTTATAATACACTTTTCAGTATTGGAAGTAAAATATGTGTAGTTTCTTGATACGATGAAAGAAATGTATACAAATGAATGACTGAAACTACTTCCTATTTATTTCGAAAAAAAAAAAAATGACAACTAACGTACTAATCGCAATTCGTGTCACAATTTCCCAGTATGATTAAACTTTTTTCATTTGGTCTTCCAGATATATAACAGAAATCCCCTTTTTTTTTTCCTTAGGTTTTTTTTTTTATGAAAAAATCCTTCTGCATGTTTTATAGGAAAAATTTACTACCTCCTATTCGTATTGCGTACTATACACGTGTCAAAGGATGCAAATTTGATAACTGAGAGATTAGATTTAAGATCGGGAATTGAATAACTGTCACTGAAATTGAGATTACATCATTATCCTGTGTCGATTATAGACATATATATTAAGACAAATATACTTAAGAAAATAAATAGTTCACACCAGAAACATTATTTAGGATATTGTTAAATTTAAATAATGTTTAGTAAGAATAGTAACCTTTTTCGGATTTTTTTTTAAATGTGTTCTTGAAATGAAGCATTTCATAAGAAAGCTTCAAATGAACAATGGAGTGAAAATTCGCTGATGGATTGCTATATTTGGTATGATCCGTGTTATTAGATTATCTGTAAAACTTGACACAAAATGTGAACTGCATAATCAAATATTATACCGGTATATATACAATAAACCCAATGGATGTAAAACTTTAGTCTGAGAAAGGAATCGAATAAGGGCCATAGCGTACTAGACTGATGATCTAAACACTGAGCCACTGGACAATACCTGGGTCAGTAATATTTCACTAAATAAATAACTTGATGAAAATGATCAGCCTTAGATGGCAGAACAAGTATAAAAATATTTTACTATTCCATTTATCTACAATGTATTTGAAAATAAATAGTTCACACCAGAAACATTATTCAGGATATTGTTAAATTTAAATAATGTTTAGTAAGAATAGTAACCTTTTTCGGATTTTTTTTAAATGTGTTCTTGAAATGAAGCATTTCATAAGAAAGCTTCAAGTGAACAATGGAGTGAAAATTCGCTGATGGATTGCTATATTTGGTATGATCCGTGTTATTAGATTATCTGTAAAACTTGACACAAAATGTGAACTGTATAATCAAATATTATACCGGTATATATACAATAAACCCAATGGATGTAAAACTTTAGCCTGAGAAAGGAATCGAATAAGGGCCATAGCGTACTAGACTGATGATCTAACCACTGAGCCACTGGACAATACCTGGGTCAGTAATATTTCACTAAATAACTAACTTGATGAAAATGATCAGCCTTAGATGACAGAACAAGTATAAAAATATTTTACTATTCCATTTATCTACAATGTATTTCACACATATCGGCTACACCGGTCGATAGTTAGAGCAAGTTCAGTATTTCGATCAGAAGCCTAGAAAGTTGTGGTCCGGAGTTCAATTCATGACTCTAGCTAAGGAAAACTAATGCATGGATTTCATAAAACTTCAAATTCAGTAATAATCTATCCTAAGTTGTTGCTGACTAGATTTTGGTTTAAACAACATAACTGGTGGCGCTGCTATGGTGCATTTTTCAGGAGGTATTAATATGCATGGGACAGAAGTAAGTTCTGAGATTGACACACCTGAGACTAGTTTTTCTTATTATCTACTTAGGCATAATGTTGCATTTATTTCTAAATAAATAATAGGTGCAGGATGAATTAGAAATTTCTTTTCATAGTACATATACAGCCATTTATTATACAAATACCACATCTGAAAGCAAAACATAATTTAAATATCTAATTTAATTGGTAGAGCTTTCCTACAATAAATGGTTCCAGAGATAATATCTGTAACAACTATTTTAAATAACATTTTAAAAGCCGTGCAAATAAACACATATGTTCTTAAAAAAATTTTTTTTGGAAAATAACATACAAAAATAAGAAAATGGTGCAAATAGATAAAAGAATACAGCGAAAAATAACAGGCAATCGATAAAAATTAAATTTACAGAGGAAAAAGATTAGAAGGTACCGTATTTTTATGAACTTGTTTGGTTTATTTTTTCATTTATTATTAGTTATCGATACAGGAAATCTTACAACGATATATGTGTTTAAAGTTTTTTTTTTTTTTTGGTAAATATCATTAGCAAAATGACTTACTTTATCTAATACGATTTTTTTCAACCAAATCTGGTACAGAATATTTATTGTTAGAATATGATAATGACGTTAAGCTTTTTTCGCTATTTCTTCAAAATCTGTTGTTGAATTAGCTGGAGTTGGCTTTTAATTAATTAATAAGTTAATTCAATATGATAAATTGTGTTATGCAAGAAGGCTAATTAAATAAAAAGTTAAATATCCTCGAAGTCTATATTTGTTTATTAAGATTCATTATTTGCGTTTTATCTGAACTTCAGTATTTTAATAATGGCTCACTGAACTATGGTTATATTATGAAAATAAGAAAATATTTTAAAGCTTAATTATTTACCGGCAACTATTTAAATATTTTTCCCAATAACTCGGGATGCATTTAAATTTTTAAGTACTAAAGAATAAATTTTGCAAAGTAATTAAAAGAAATGCAAATTAAAACTTAGTTTAATTTCAGGGGTTATAATTAAACTCAATATACAAATAATAATAAAGATTTTTAAGCATTGCTTTCGCTTCGAATAGCCTATAAGTACAGGCAGTAGAGTATTGAGGAGTCTACATTACACATTTTTACTAAATGTAAATCCACGAAAGTGGAATAAAGTTGTTTTATGTACATAAATTGGTTACAACCAAATTTTCCGAAACAGATAAAAAATAAACTGTTTAAATTTATTTAATATCCAGAATTTTTTAATGAATAATTAGCATTTGTAACTAATAGTAGCATATTATATATGACACTTGGTTTTTATTCTCAATCGCAACAATGAACGTCAGAATTTTACAATAAAATCTTGCTTTTATAATGTGCATTATAAAAAGTTTTTTTTATTGTAAATTTGCTAATAAATTTGTTGATACGTATATTCTCCCGGTATTTAATGATTTCAACATATTAACAGAAGGCGTATATTTGATTAGCTTTTGTGTTTATGATGGCCAATTATCAACACGATAGATATAGGTCCTAAATAAAGGCCGACATATAGGCCCTACCTGGGAGTCTTTCTAAACTAACCCCTATTTACGCATGGAAAACCAAAGTTCAAAGAAAACTACGGAACACTTGAAACAATTAGGCCGACGGGCGCAACTGGGTTCCAACACATATATTTTAGTAGAAATGGCTAAAAGTGATACCAATGTTCAGTTGTCAGAAATGTAACAAGGTATATGGAAAATGCAATTTTGGAGATACTGATGATATTCAGAAACTGCACTCGTAATACATATTTATGTACCAACTTCAGCTACAATGAATAGTTAGTGGCTCTCTGAATATCTAAATTATAAATATAGATGATTGAACTATGGAAATAGGGAGAACAACTAACCTAAATAGATGGAATGATCTAGAATATCTATCCTCTTGTTTTATTGGTGATATGGAAATGATATGGGATCGTTTTAGTAGTGAAAAATTACCATTTATTTCGGGAATGGTTTCATAAACTAGAATTATAGTTACTAAACCTAACCTCTTGTATTCGTATCTATTTGCAAGATATTTTTTAATACATTTGACAATGAGAATACATTAAAAGGCTCTTGAATTCCTGTTGCAGAGTCTACAACGCTCTAGTAAAGGGAAATTTTTTTTATCAGGAGACATAAAATTTTTTTCCTACAGCCACAATTTAGATTTTTGATGCCAGAACAATATTTATTTCTCAATGTGCTAATCAGATGAGCAAGAATTGTCTGAAACTAGGAGATTGACATTGGACTAACAAAGACTGTCCGTAAGAATTATTAAATATTTAATATATATATATATATATATATATATATATATATATATATATATATATATATATATATATATATATATATATATATATATATATATATATATATATATATATATATATATTACAAATTTAAAATTTTTTCGCCAAAACTAACCTTTATACTATCTTAATTTTCTTATAATAATATTCCGTACTTACTTCAAATTATTAAATTAAAATCTTGTTTCTAAATCTAATCTGTTAATCCTTATGCAGACGATATAAATTCTTAATTTGCCTTAAAAAACATTATTCCAGTATGCGTAAATTTAAAAAGATGGCTCTAAATTAAAAATATTCTTAATTAAAACTTTATTTCTTAATATTCCAAATAAAACTGATTTCTTCTATGTTTTTATCAACCCTTTTTAAGAAAGTCTTATTAAATTTATTCCAAAACCATACCTTTCAAAAAATATCATTATTTTATTTTATCTATTTATTTATTTTTCCTACGTCAACCTTTGATGTGTGCATATTAATAAATTCATTTCTTTTCTTTTTCTCTTAAAATTAATCATTTATAAAAATCGTCTGCCTAAGATATTTAAAATTCTCAGTCAATTATAAATTGGTTAAATAATATTTTTTTTAAATAAATTTATCGTTTGTGGAAAATAATCTCGTAGCTGGACAAGAATTCTGTTTACATAAAAGAATGATGGTTTGAGGTTACAGAATGTTCCAGAACTTTCTTTTTAGTTTAAAAAGGTGGAAGTCTCGAGATGAAAAAGAAGATTTCTTGGGTTGCTTCTTCGATGAGGACAGCTCGCGGAAATAATGATGGAATTTTTGCAAAAGGAGCTTTTCCTTCGTCATTATTACGAATTTACTAAATGAATTTACAGCAGCCCATGACTAATTATTGGATCTTCTACATTTATTTATTTATTTTGTTTTTTCCCTCGCTTGCCCTGACTGTGTGTTTCTTTTTAACCAGTGGAAATAATTCGAGTTCTCCTTAAATCGTCACATATATATATGTGTGTGTGATAATAATTTTTTTTTTGCCATTTTCTCGTTTCGATTTCGTTCTAAATTCTTCTAAGAACATTCTTTCATTATTATATTCCGAAATCTACTAATATTTAATTATCGGCAAAAGTCCCTTTTCTTTTTTTCTTTAATTCAGCGTAAATTATTATTTATTTCCCTAAACAGAAATGAAAAGTATTACTTAAATGGCAATATTTTATTTCAAAATATTAAAATCATTCCATTAATCCATTTCCCATTTTTAGAATAAAAAACATTTATCAAAAGCTTTAATTTTGTTATATTTATTTTTTATTAAATTATCGTCTGCTGGCAGGTCCAAATCAGTCCGCATGTGGGCTGTTTACCCCTGCGTACTATGCTGTGGGATAAAGAGAACCAGAAAAAGCTCCACCTATAATCCAATGGAAATGGTAGAAGTGTTATACAACTACCTTCGAATGAACATTATTGGGTTTTTAATTACGTGCGTCAGTAGGGAGGCCGGGTGAATTTCTCTAAGAATTTTCAGAGCGTCAGTTTTCACTGAGAGTGATCAGAATTGACTGACCTTCAAAATGTTAAGCATGTACGTTGCTTATTCTCGTAATTTTAAAACGTGTTGCCGTAGCGGTGGTATTTTAGCGAAAATGGCTTTGCACAAAACATCTTTTTAATTCTTTTGTGATTTTCTGTGGCATTGGCTTGAAGGGTAGGGAAGTCTAGTTGTGATGATGGAGTAACATTGAAATTGAACGATAATAAAACATGATGCTCCCTGATTTTTCGTAGAATTTTAATTATTTGAAGTGACAACACCATCCATCGATTTCCATCTGCCAAATAACTTCGGCTGCAAATCTATTTGATATATATATATATATATATATATATATATATATATATGTATGTATGTATGTGTATATATATACTATCTAGCGAAAGATGACCGGCCACTGCGATTTTAGACATTTTATTAAATATATCAGAAAAATACATGCGGAATTAGCCTGAAACTCTGTGTAAGCATAATAGCATAGGTCATACATTTCCGTGAAGATTTTTCCCCGAAACTCTGTAGGAGATCGTCAACAAATCGAAATGAACGAATATCTTTTGGATAACCCTGTCAAAATTAATGTAGCAAAAGCGCTCAAACTGTAAATTATGATTAAGTGGCTTATTGTAATATACTGTGTTTATTTTTGTGTTGATACCATGTATACTCGTAGAGAAATTAAGGTTTTTATAAAAACATTTTTAGTTGTCTATATATTAAACTTTTGTTACTCCAATGAAACTCAGGCTACAAGTGTAACAGTAATGTGATTTCTTATATTAAAAAGCAATGTGTTTTTTTTTATGAATTAGACATACTTAAAATTAGTAGAGCACAAAAGTATTTTATTGATTACTTTAATTTTTTATCTTAATTATACTTTATAATAAAATATTTGGAAGTATTTATGAAAAATTGTTTTAATGGTCACAAAGGCAACATTGGTAGTTCTCACCTCAAAACTTGAAATCTAGCAACGACTGAACTATAAGCATTACCACAGAGCAGTTACACGTGCAATACTACATTTATGACGGTTATGCTAATTTAAAAAATGTACTAATTTTAACCCTTTCTGGTCTAGTGTACAACAATTGCAAAAGTCTTTTCATTGAATATAAATTTGTTTTAACAATCACTTTTGTTACTTTCGACATATAGAATTGATAGTATATTATATATAGATAGATAGTCTACGCCTTCCTTAATATGACTTCATTTATAGAATATAACACATCACTTTAATATATCAAATTATTTTTAATTGCTATAAGTGATTTATTAAAATAAAGTAATATGGCAAATAATACCTTATTAGTGTTACTTTTATCATTTATTGTTTTTTGAAAAAGTTGCCATCAGAGCAACGAAACATATAAAACTAAAAAGGTATTGTTTGCCATATTATGTTATTTTAATAAATCACTTATAGCAATTAAAAATAATTTGACTTCATTTATGTTTTAACATTTATTAATAAAAATAATAATAAAAGTTAACTTAGTTTTCTTCTTAACGTAAACGATTCCTTTATTTTACACATATTTTTCACAGTTTATAGTTAAAATATATTTTACTTTTTCTGAATGAATCCTGTATAATAAAACACAAAAAAACATTAGAAAGTTGTAATATCTGTTAAAAACCTGTTTTAATGGGAATTTTTTCAAATATCTCCAAAACCTGTTCCTTAGAGTTGTATTATATAATTATGAAATTAATTGTAGACAAGATGAGTACATTTAAGTCGTTTCATTTCAAACAATTAGATAATCTTTAAACACCACTGTGTCTATTTAGATAGCTACGATTAACATTATTAAAGTGAAAATAATTCGGATCTGATAGGGTTAAACATATTTAAGTTTTGTAATATTGGAATATTTTAACACTCACAGATAAAAATGCTTATTAACTTTCTGAATTAAATTAAATTTGCATATTTCATCTGATTTATGAGTCTAAATAAAGTGTCATAGATGTCATTTTTTCGAATTCTGTTCAAAACAATAAAAATAGTCTGAAATATTTTTCTTATACATAACTTTCAGTTTTTTAACTAATTAAAATTTTAAATAAAATGAAGATAAGAAAATGCTTTCTCAAATGCTTTAAGATCTTTAAAATTATAATGCTTACAAATTAAAACGCCTTAAAATTAAATGCTTTGCTAAGTTTTTGCGGTAACATGGCAAAATAAAATTAGAATCAAATATATTTACACATAATATATATAATTATATATTTATATATAATAATATAATTATATATTTATATATAATTATATTCAATTACTTTTTAAATTTGTATCATTTTATAACTGAAAAACTTTCCAAAACTCCATTTAGCTAATGAGCCGAAAACTCTCGTTCACTTTGTATTAAACACTTAGCTATTATGTTTTTATTTGACTTCATTGTGCGGAAATAATTTTATGCATAGTAAATGAGGTTTTTTTTGGGAAACTCTAATAAAAAATAAGCCTTCTACAAGCATGATGCTATTATAAAATAGTTTCTTTTAAAATAATGTACGTGTATAGAGGAATAAAAGTTTACATATTTTTTCAAAATTTTAACTCTTTATAAAACGAAAGAAAATAAAAGTGACAAAAAGTTAATATTTATCTTTTAAAATTTCAAATAATAATTTATATTTCATTCATTTTCTAAGCACTAATTTTCCTTTTAACTTTTATGTCACTATAGCTAAAAACTATCCACAAATGCATAAAGAATATTAATATAAATAATATAAAATATAAAATATTTGTTTGAAATTTCGTTAATTTTATGTACATTAGTGTACATTGTAACAATTGACATTTAAATTTCAAGTGTTGAAATTTTCGAGCAGATGTTTACGCTTTCTCTTTTTAATAAGATTTTTTTTCTGTTTTTTAATTGCATCACTATATAACTTTCCTAAATCGCATGAATCTAATGGGTATAAAACCTCAAGATAAAATCCTTTAGATTATGACACTTCGTCCCCAAATTTAACATTTTGGTGTTTTTTTAATATGCAAAGTAGAATTATGAATCATACTACTGAGCACTACAGTGATTTTGAACCATACTTCCTCCTACGCAGTACAAAAATTCTGCAGTAATTTTACTGCAACAGAGATTCCAGGAAATAATGCTAAAAAATGGGCTTTGCTGATAGATTAAAGGAAGTTGCCTTTAGATAAACGGATTTTGCCAGTAAAATAGAAAAAATTACCAAAATTGGCCGTTTCTCTGGAAACAGTGTCATTTTCCATAAATTTACTGGGATAATTTACGGTAACGTACGGTAATTTACATTCTTTTATACAGTGTATAATAGAATTCTGTTATATATCACACTTGTAGTTAATCTTTCAGTGATGAATTAATATTTTCCAAAATTTATCAATGTATTTCCTTTCATGCTTCCCCCTTCTTCAGAATGTAAAATTATAAAATGAAAGTGTATTAGAAATGTTTCTTGCTTCATGCCTCACTTCTCCCATTCCACTTCAGCAAAAACAACATTATTCCTAAAGAGATCTTTATCAGGCCTGGTTTCTTCACCAGGAATAATTGTATGGTACTCATAAACTAAATTCTTAATCATTCAAGGACAGGTAGTCTAAACTTTTCATTTGGGTTTTTTTGTATGAAACAACTAAAATTATCCTCTTACTGAAACAAAAAATAATTTATGTGACACTTTTTGCATCTGGCAACTATCTCAGGAAATGTAATGCTTACGTTCAATTTTAACAGGATAAGACTTTTATCAGCTCAAATACTTTGAGCAATCTTTTTATTTTTTAATTTGTTTTTATCCATTTTTCGTGGGTCTGCGTATTTAGTCATTATAACGTTTCATTTTTTTCACAATACACTCTTGTTCAAAAGTTTATTTAAATGGGAGTCTTATTTATGACCAACCATTGTAGCCACTTTGATGTATTCTTCGATTTCTCTCTACTGTAATTTAGTCTATTTATTCCTTTTTATCGCCAAGTTGAATATGTTTGTTACACAGCCGCCAATTTGACTATCTCTCATGAAGGCTGTATACGTAAATTTTGTATTGTTTGTATTACTATTCTTATGCGAGCGCTAGAGCGCTTTCAGCTTTTTATCACATTTCAGTTCACCAAGATTAATCTTTATTATGATGAAATGGGATCAATCGGTCTTTCCCACTATTTGAAATTCCTTTTACTTCTTTATAGGACAAAGACCCATGGCAGAAACCCAGCGACATTGTAGCAGAAAACGTACACTTCCTTGGAGAAAGCTTTCATCTTCGAACCGCTAAACCTAAATGAGAGAGTTACTATTAATTTTAAATTGTTACTTTCATTTTAAATTAAAAATCTAAGCCTTACCGGTCTATAATGTCACGTTCCTCTTAACATCGAAACTTACACGAATTTTATTCTATTGGTACCACTTTTATTATGGAACAATTTTACTTATTTACATTTTTTAAACTATATTTTACAAAATTAGTACTTTTTACTGCAGTTTAACTTTTCTTTCCCTATGGTTCCACATGTTGCAAGACTATTCAGAGTTAATTCCAGGAGCAAAGTTGACTGCAACTAGGCATCCCATTAAACGAAACACAATCTGTTCGCAATCTATTTTACAAAATTAATTGGTGTTTATTTTTAAAGATTTATTAAGCGTAAGGGACAAAAAGAGAGAGAGAGAGAGAAATAATAGGATATATCTATTTCATTATTGCACTGTAAATGAGGCTTCGGAATAAAAAAACACGAACCAGAACGCAGTTTCTTTTCTTTTTTGACTAATAATATAGGCAACTAGGTAAACTATAGAAAATCTTACTTCTAACTTTACTAAAACAACTAACAAAATGTATACAAGAGCTTTTATAAAAATTATATTAACGAGCCCAATATACTGGGGAATAAATAAAATACATTTACATGGTTGAAAATGTACAATAGTTTCGCTTCTCCGAAACAATATGACTGTAAACAAATCGCATGTTCTATGCAGCTATATCCAATTTCCTGGCTGAGCCTGGATCATAACAGAAATATTAAAGTTTTTTAATAATTATAACAATATGTTTTAATTGTTATCCAAAGCGGAATGATATTTATAATCATTTTACGATCCAGAACAATATTTGCAATAATTCACGAACCGGTATATTTCGAGCAATGCTGTAAATATGCAGGGTTCGTACGAGTCCTTGAATTTTATGACCAAGAAATTTTTCGGTACCACTATTCTCTTACAGAAATTCCTATTTAAACAAGACGAAAACTCGCGTTTTTGAACTACATTTATTTTTTCACTAAAGAAATGCTGGTATTTCACCTTGAAAATAACGGTACCCGTACGGGCCATGATATGCTAAATAATTCTTCCAATGCTGATTCATTAATAATATAATTTTGACTTTTTTTTACGTGCAGTATAAAAAATACTTAAGACCACGATGTATTAAAAATCTGTATAATACGTGGGCGATGATAAATTATTTCTTCAGTATCTTTTTTCTAATTGTGTTATATATACACTTACATAAATTTCTACAGCTAAAATATATAACCTTGCAGAAAATGCTTGGTGTTAATTTAGGTTGTATTAGAAAGTTTTAAAAAATTCTTCCACAGGAGTACTTGGTACACCTTTCTTTTTCCTGTAAAGATAACTGCAATACACATAACTACGTAGCACCTCTCCCCCCCTTCATTCCTAATAGTGAACAAAATTAACTTGGAAACATTAAATAGATATCATTAATATAAGACACCAATTTTGGAAGGATAAAAACTCAAAATAAATAGTTAGTTAGTGACTATTAGGTTTTTTCTTTATCATTCATTTTATTTAATCTTACAAATGTGACGAGACCAAATTTTTTAAATCATTTTCAAAATGTACTATACAATGTAAATTTATTTATTTGCTTAAGATTTATAAATGTATTTATCTCTTTCCTATTGCTTATTGAAGTACAGTTAGGATTAAATATGATTTAAATTTTCTTCTAATATTTAATTTGCAATGTAATTAGTGTATTTTCTCTTTTATGCAGGTATTGTAATCAGCAAGTTATCACTGAATAACTTGGCAAACCATTTAGCAAGTTAAGTTAAAATCTTTAAAAAGTATCTTTTAGATCATGCTGGAGATACGTTAATTATATGCAATGAACACATATAAACTTATCTATTGTATCATGCTAAACCAAAAGAAAGGGGAAAAATGGATGCTGATTATTTTGCAATTATCTGATATTTCAAAATTGTATCTCTTTGCTGTGATGTTATAAAATCTAATTATCATAATATATAATTATGTTTTAATGTTATTCTTCGCAATTCTCTTTTATCCTTCGGCTAATCAGCAGTTTGTTTTATATAACTTTTGTATTTTTATAATTAAATTTAATTTAAGCAATACATTCAGCTAAGAATCTCGCATAATATATTTCAGATTGTGCACACTTTGGAATTATTAAATTATTACATAAAAAGTTTAGATAAGCATGACTTTTTTTACACTTATTTTATAAATTTTTACATGTACATTTTTAGATTCACTTCGTATATTTTGCTTCAAATTTTATATTTTCAAAATTATTTAAAAAAATAAATATTTCATGTACTTTAGAGGATAACAAATATAATTATCATGCTTTTGTGCACATATTGTTTAATTTGCCGCAATCAGTAGATAATGTACGCTTAAAAAATAAAACGAAAATTATTTAAGGAAATTAAGCTATTTACTCAACATAAATTTGAATTTCCGTCTTTAGATGTGAAACGTAGAAAGTTAAAAAGAACACTTTTTAGTTGAGCACTAATTAACATCCGTACTGAAAGTTATCTGATTACTAGATAAATAAAAATATGTAAAAGTAACACAATGATCAATTAAGAATTTTTAATGCATTATACTATAACAGAGAATTTTAAAACAAACTAAAAATGCGGATTATACGTTAATTAGGATTGATTCTTTCAAAACTTTGTTTTTTCTGTTACTTAAGATCATAAAATTTCCATTAAAAGAATTATATTTTAAAGTTTTAAAATACATATAATGTATTAATTTCTTCATTAGCAAATTTTCTATTCATTTTTATTTCTATATCATCAAATAACTTTGCTAAATCATACACAGTTAATCAAATAAAAAAATCCAGTAAATGTTTTAACTTTAGCTAGAGGTTCATTAAATTATATATGTTGAACATCAGAGAACCTCATACATATTATACACTTTCAATCCAAAAGAATCGATATAACTAGTTTGTTTTTGCTTCATTTTATAAATCTGTATTTAAAACATGTTAAAATAGAACTTCGATGAAAATGGTTCTCTAAATGCAATACAATAAAAAGGTTTTGGAATTTAAATAAAAGTTTAAATATTGTTCATGCTTTAAATCTGAATGTGTAAACATTATCCCAATAACCGAAAACATAAGCTTTACAAACATATAGTACAGCACACATTTTGGATTTTTAATGGTTTGAGGATTTCGCCAAATCCAAACATTTTAATTTTAAATTAACAAAAAAGTAAGCATTATTTAATAAATCCTATGTATTCGAAGTTTGTATTCAAAAATTTATCGCAGTTCTTAACTAAATCCATGAGATTATAGGTATGTAACTTACAGGATACAGGACAGTTTGGATTTCCAATGGTTTGTGTATTTCCTCCAATCCAAGTATACTATTTTTTATTCGACTAAAAGCAAGTATACTTTTATAAAGCCTATGTATTTGAAATTTTTATTCGAATCTTTATTACAGTTCTTAACCGAATCCACCAGTTTACAGGAAGTAATTTACAGGATACCACAAAGTTTGGATCTCCAATGGTTTATTGCTGTACCCCCAATCCAAGCATTTTAGTTTTTATTCTACTAAAAGCAAGCATAATTTAATAAAGACTACTACACATTTGATATTTACTTTTTACTAAAATTTTTATTGCTGTTCTTAAATGAATCCACGATATTACATGTAAGTAAATTACCGGATACCACACAGTTTGGATCTTGAATGGCTTGTAAATTTCCTTCAATCCAAGCAGTTTAGTTTTTATTCAATAAAAAGAAGCATCGCTTGATGAAGCCTTTGCATTTGAAGTATAGTTTTTATTCAAATTTTTATTGCAGTTTTAAACTGAACCATGAAATTACATGTAAGTAACATAAAGGATACAATTTGGATCTCCAATGGTTTGTGAATCTCCCCCAATCCAAGCAGTTTATTTCTCATTCAACAAAAAGCAAGCATCAGTTGATGAAGCCTGTGCATTTGAAGTTCAGTTTTTATTTGCATTTTTATTGCAGTTCTTAAATTAATCCATGAGATTTACTTACAGCATCTTTTACATAAGGCTAGGAAATAATGCTCTTTTTAAGGATTCTGACGAAACTATACTCGTATTACTCCTCTATCTGTTAATATATGTTGATCCATGCAAAATATATAAAATAGTACCTGAGAAAAAAATTAACTCTTAACTACACCTCCTAGAGAGGGCAATTACGTAAAAATTTGTGGCTGAACCGGGCTATGATTTAAAATATTTTCGAGACCGGTCCGGGTTATGATGTAAACATTTCTAGTTGAAAAATGTTATTTTACTATCGATAAATAAATAAGTTTGTGTACTTTTAAAAGAAGTTCAAAAATACTCTAAAAAAGAAAGCAGATTATTATTAAAAGTAATGATATTCATATATATTTTTAATAACTATCTTTTATTCTCTATCTAATTAATATATAGAGAGGTGCAAAAATGTTGCATTTCTTTAAGTTTCTCTTTACAATGGTACAAAGATTCTGTATGGGACTCATATCTGGACATTTTTAGACACTAAAAGTGTTTTTATATTTTTTTCATCCAAAACTTTGCTCACAAATCAAGCTTTATAGCATGGAACTCCATCATGCATGAATATGAAATCTCCATTTTTAAACCAACTTCTTAATTGTACAATTAATCTTTCTTCAAGCTCTTTCATATACTGATAATAATACATCATGCCTTCTACAATGTATAAACATCCACTAACCTGAGAAAGCATCACAATCCAAACCATTACTTTAGTTGGATTGTGCTATGCAATTTGTTGAGAATTCTACAAAGGTATTTCTCCTGACATATTGACTTCTTTCTTCTATTATCGTAAACATTTATACATCAGAAAAACATTCGTAACCAAATAGTAATTTTTACGTTTTCGTTTGATTTCAAAACCTAGTTTTTAAGCAATGTTTTTTTTTTTTATTTAAATTGTTATAACACCAGAATCGTCAAAGGTAGACGCTTCAAACTTGGAAATTGTCTTTTTTTAATTGTTTTACTTCAATTTTAGTTAAGCAAATGTGAGAAAAAATGCTTTTGAATGGATGACTTTTTTTAATAAAAGTTACAACATTTTTTATTTTTTTTTACTTTAAATATTTTAATTTTTATTAAAATTATAAAAAATGCTGAATCTAAATTAAAATTAAGATATTTCTGTTTATTCAAATGCAAAGAATTGAAATTCTTCAAATAATATTTTGAGTTATAAAGATGTTAAATTATTCCACCTTCTTAAAAAATATATTTATTTTTTCTTAAGTTAGGAAAAGTTTTATCATGTAATTTTATTTACAAATAATATGTCTAACCATCAGAAAAAATTCAAAATTTTAACTTAATAAATAGAAATTACTTTAAAATCTGTCCAGGACCTTCTTAAATGGTAAAGTACTGTTATGCTGAAGTTTGTTTAAATGCATTGCATAAATTACTTTGTAGACTGACACTTTTTATATTAAACAAAAACATGTGTAAAACATTTTCTGTTCTTTGTTTAAAAAAAAATATTTTGCTATATTCATAAACGTGCTCATTATGTTTTGAAAAACAATTTAAAGGGAAAAAGAAGAAATAGAATTTTATAACAGAATTTGAATGCCAATTTTATCTACAGTAGTGGAAAATATGAACTTCGAAAGAAAAATAAACGTAATTGCCTAAATTAAGCTTCAGCACGTACCAGACATTCGTGCACTGTGATTTAATAGTGAGGCATTTTGTTTCAAAAAACCAATTTTAAAAATGTTAATAAGATCACAAAGTATATTAAATCCATTGGTACATAGAAGTGTATATAATTCATTTTTTATTAGTATTCATTTACATATACAACTGTTAATGTTATCATGTCGACTTAAAATATTAATTGAAAGTTAGTGTTAAAGAAAGTTTAAAATATGTAACATGACATACTTTTATTTTTATATCCTCTCCAAATCAACAGCAAAATAAGTTGGAGTACCATTGCATCTCACTGTGGAGATGCCGATACTTCAAATATGCGATTTTGTATTGTTCCTGAACTGTAATTGTTAGATCACCTGTTATTCGCTATTCACGACAGTCGATCATAACATTGACGTCATAGTGTTGGACATACAATCAGTACGTTTCAGCCAGTGGCGTATTAAGTAAATTTTTCACTTTCAAGAAAGGCAGTTCTCGTTACACAGAAATTCTCTATCTTGTTTTTATAGATGAACAAACGAAATGGAGGATTTTCGCCTTGCCATAGCTTTCTTAGTTTTACGATGGAGTTTTTCCGGCATTCTTTTCCGTTAAATTCTGCTCTACTTTAAATTTGTTTCATTTTAAGCACAGTCATTCTTGCTGTCTTTCATCTGTAAATACCATAATGTTTTCGTCAGAAATAAAGGAGTTAATGGAATCTTCTGTACTTTAATTAAAGTATTCTGCACTACCTCATGCTATTTCTTAGACTTTCATACGCCTCTTCTGTATGATAATAAAGTTTAGTTGGTCGAACATATAGCTGCTATAATATTGTATGATTTCTCGGAAGCATAGTTTGCTATCCCCTTCGAATTTTTGAAATTTTGTTTTGGTTAAATGACGACATCAGAAGGTAAGGGCTACAAGTGACAAAAATTTGATTTGGAGTAAATTTAGTTTAAAGATAATTGATGATAAATTTGAACATCTATAAGAATTGACTGAATTCAAATAGGAAATTGGTGCTCCTTTCATTATGATCATTTAACTATTATTTCAATGATTATTAAAATAGTAGAGTACAGTTTACTTTAAATGTATAATTAATCAATATTGATTATTGTTCGGTAAAAGTGGTTAATCTCTAGAACGTAGCACATATTTAGAAAATAACTTTTATTTCTTTACATCAAAAGAAAAAAGCTTATTTTCCTGTTGTTTGTGCACATAGTTCGTTTTTTTTTTTTTTTTTTTTGTCACTTTTAGACCTATTGGCTTCTGGGATCCTCAAAAGAAAAGCAGACCAAGCATATATAAAATATATTTACCTGTATAAATATACGTGGAAGGCATCCTTTAGACCAATGGACAGAAAATGGCATCATAAAATAACCTTTTTTTGTTTGTTTGATACTTATTTTCTTAAAACTCTTTAGTGACATTTTCTATAAAAAAAATTTTTATATTAAAAACATGAACATTTTATTGTAGTTTAATGAAAGAAAATAGGTTTTTATCATACTCTGAATTTTTTAAATTATATATTTATAAAATATACGTGGAAGGCATCTTTGAAACCAATAGACAGAAAATGGCATCATAACTTTTTTTCGTTTGTTTGATACTTATTTTCTTAAAACTCTTTAATGAAATTTTGTATTAAAAATTATTTTTATATTAAAAACATCAACATTTTATTCTAATTTAATGAAAGAAAATATTTTTTTTTCATTCTATTGTGATATTGTTGATTGTTTTTACATTTCTATTGATATCCATAATAGTAGAAAATAGACATTTCAAAAAATAAAGAAACCAAAATGAAAGAAAAAAACCGTTCAATTAAGCGGTATCACACAACATAAATTTGGATATTAGAATTAACCTATGAACCATTAACTACTTAAAAACTAATTAAATAGAAGAAGATAGGAAAAACTGAAATAATTAAATAAATCTCAGTACGTAAAAGTTACAAGTATGTTGCTTTAGTACATTACTGTTTATATAACTTTTATAAATAAATTTGCTTGAAAGAAGATTCTTATCATTAGTGGACAACCAGTCTTTGTGATTAACCAGGGAATCGATTTCACATAATTATACAAGCATGCATAATAATATTTTAAATAACGAAAGAACATACAAATTGGTAAAACATTTATAAAAATAGAAATAAAAAGTTTAATTAAAAACCCCTTTCCGACGACGTAACAAACACGTAAATAATATTTACGTAATTTCAAGGGAATGCGACATTTACGATCATCAATATTGGCATTTAATCTTATTATAGTTATTTGGTCGACGGAGTAATCAAGTAGTACCAAATATAATTCGGCACAGAGGTCATATACGCATAACATTTGTACGATTTTTGTCTGATGGCAAATCGCTGAAAATTTCTTTTTGAAATAACATGTATATTTTTAATGTGTTTCTATTTTTTATAAAGGAAATAATAATAAATATAATATTAGTTATTAATCATAGAACAAAACTATGTTTAGCCTGTAAAAAAAAAAGGAAAATAAACAGTTTATTAAAAAATAGACAACAACTGTCGGTTACCATATGAGGTATAAAATCGACCTTTTTTTGCAGTCGAGCAAATGTGGTGAGTTAATGACGTCTGTGCCTATAATCCTTCCATTAATTTAAAATTCACGATAATTACTTATTACTTAATGAAAAAATAAATAAATAAATAAATAATTTTATAAGCCATGACATTTAATTCAAACTTCAAAGAATTATTTTAATTCACTATGCGAAAAATTTAGAATGTTAAATGGTAAGTTTAAAAATTGTAACCTTTGCTGAAGACCGCGGGAACTATATCGAAACGTTTATCACTAAAAAAATCTCATAAACAATAATAAAAAAAAATAAAAACAGAACAGGATATAGAACACTTCCCATGTTTTGTGCTTTATAAATGTATATTAAAGTACAGTTTTAAAAGCGATTGATCTTAGACAATTTTAAATAAAAATTGCGAATAACAATAATGACTCCGATCTACGTAAATGATACATGGATGCAAAATTGACTGACGATGAGTTATAAAATTTGATCTCTTAATATTACATGAGTTGGGATTATTTATCATGGCTATGCCTATTTACACTTCGTTTTGCCAAGAAAAAATTTTGAAATTTTCGAAATAATTTTTCCTGGGAAAATCCATTGTAGGGGAACATGCTATAAGAATTATTACATCCATAAATTAGTATTTTTCTCCCACATTTAATAATTAATCTTTTTTTTTGTGTTTACTTTCTAGGAAAGAAATATTGGGTTGTTAATATGATTTTCACTGAAGTAATCTAAAATATACCTATACTTCAATGTAACTCATCTCTGAAACATTATTTTTTTCAAACGATTTGTACAATCAAAGCGTAACTTATACGTAATTTTATTCGAAAAAATAATTTTGATTTAAAATGGCTGCTTGGCATAGGAAAAGCAAAGTGTCACACTTCTGATTACAACCAAAATCATTGCGTAAAAATAATAATTTGTACAATATATCCTAAATTATCACCTGCACCTGCTAACCTGAAAGTACGAAACTGGCCGCATGACATTTAAAAATTGAGCGGGTAGCCTTGAACTATTGGTGACAGTCACATAATTTAGATTTTTTAGCTCAGAAGCTATCATAACCTGAGAGCTTATGTGCCCGCCCGTTCTGTATGTATGTATGTTCGTGCATAACGCGATAATCCATGATAAAATATCCGATCCATTTGAAATTTTGTATATGGGTATATTCTGATAAGGCGCTTCCCTGATCAGTTTTTGAAGTATAAGAAGGGGAATGGGGTGGCTAATGCCCCTCTCCGTAATTGATATAAAAAAATTTTCATGCAAAATTATCAGTTTTCGTTCAAAATTTAGATATAGGATTATTCTGATGAGGTGCCTCCGTGAATGGTATTAGACGTTCATTGTATAAGTATAAACAGGACGAACGGGGTTTCTAATGCATCTCCCCTTAATTTATATAAATGGGATTTTCATGCAGAATTATCAGATTTCGTTCAAATCTCTGAATAGTTTTGGAAGTTTAGTGGTTAAGTATTAATGAGGGGGATAACTCTTCTTAAATTATATAAATGGGTTTTTATTAAGAATTTTCCCATTTGCTCTGAATTTTGAATATAGATTTTTTATTTGATCAAGTTGGTCTTATTAATTTTGGGGGTTCAATGATTAATTATAAAAAGAGGAAGTGGGGGAGCTGTTTACCCTCCTTAATATGTTTTTCGAACGGAATTAATCCTTGAAAATATAAGGCTGTAATTTACAATTAGTATGCGTAGTCTGTGAGCTCAATGCATTTAGTTTAACTGGGCAATATTCTTTTTGTTATTATTTAGATGATTATCGTTTTATATTTGTCACATTAAATACATACAATTTTTCGAAATTAATATTTTAGAAAAACATGATAAGTTGATAAAGACATATACATATATATGTAATAAAATAAAAAAAATTGTGCCATTTTGTTCTCTCTTAACTTCAATTCTAAAATTTGTGGAACATATTTCAATCTTAGTTTCGTAATGTATTAACTTGTAACAGCTAAAATTCTTAAATATATATAGGACAGTTGCACCATAAAATTTAACTAATAATAACACTTTGCTCAGTGGTGCACAAAATAGGAATTTTAATATACATTAGTACATATTAAAATAAAATAAAATAAAATAAAACTTTCGACGTTTCGAAAGAATACTGCCCTTGCTCGCTTCTTCTTGGCGAACAAGGGTTGCCATATTAATTTTGAGGAAGCGAAAATCATAGTTCCATGCAATAACCCAGTTCAAGGTAAAATAATAGAATCCATCGAAATCATAGCACTTGAAAATAAACCATGTAATGATAATTTATCCTACAATATACCAAAAATATGGCTAACATCATAAAACCTTAAAATTTTTATTTCCTTGCAATAGTTTAGTTTTTACTCACGTGTAATTGGCAACATTTTTAAAATTTTAATTCATTTAGGTTTTTAATTTAGTAGAAATATCTCTCGAACAAGGTGCAAACGTAGTCCTTCCATTTCATATTTTCCTGAAGACGCCCGCAGAAGACGGCGCGAAACGTCGAAAGTTTTATTTTATTTTATTTTATTTTAATATGTACTAATGTATATTAAAATTCCTGTTTTGTGCACCACTGAGCAATGTGTTATTATTAGCTAAAATTCTTTTTCTTGTTTTATTTATTAATAAATTATTGCTTGCAACTCAAAAAAGGCGGGAAGTATTTCGTAACCTTTTTACTTTCTGGAATATTCCCGGGATTTTAATTTTATTTTTTATTTAACATCGCGTGATCGGTGTTATTGCGCGTTGTTAAAGGGCTTGTTATTTGCGAGGTAAAAAATAGATCCTGCCCGAGGACACGCCTCCTTAGACCAATCAGAGCTGATCATCTTTTTTACGTTTAGACTCGAGTTAATTCTAATTGGATTTTTAAATTGATTGACGCTGAGTAGGAGGGAGCTAGTTTTGTCGTGAAAATGTTCTTTTTTCATTTGGTTTTTTAGGAGGTTAGAATGCATATTTCCTTTAAACTGTTCGAAAGCCATGTCATTTTTTCCGAGAATGTAGAACGCCGGAATGTTGCAGCTTAGTGAGCGAAGGCCGTGGTGATAGATGTGTGGAACGGTGATCTGTAGAATAACTTAAGTTCGTGCTCTAAATAATAAAGAACTAAAACTGATTTTCTTGCATTGTTATTGGAGAAACATCTACGAGAACAAATCCATGGATTATCCACTCACCAGAACGACCGCTCTGCTCATCCCGCTATTGATTCTTAGTGAATAGTAGTATTTTACAGCCAACATGGTATTCTACTAGAGCTTATACACTATTATAGAACATCGTCGTCGTATCATGACATTGATTAGCCGGCAGGATGAAAAATGAACCGGGCGTACGACTTTTGAGAAAAGAAAATTAACGTGGCTTAACAACTACCAACTGCTTTATGTCTCAGAATTACTTCACCGCGCTGATTGTGCATGCGCCATTTCGCCGAGCTCGAAACTAATTGCTGGAACTTCTGCCTTTTTCTTTATTTTCATCTTAAACAATACCGAGTTTGGCTAAGAGATGTACAACAGGAATTTTCATCAGATAAAGAAAATTGAAGGCGAACCTTCTCTCGCATACGTATGGGTGACCTTTTTATTGTGAAATATGCATCGCATTCAAACGAGAAAACGTTCAGCTGTAACATATGCTAGAAAAAAATTTTTCTTATAAAAGTAACTTGAAACAACATCTTCATGTGTATACAATGATAAAACTTTCAGCTGAGAAAAGGGATCGTCTTATAAAGTTTTGTTTGTGATATTGTTTGACATCGATAGGTGGGAAATCCATCGTTTGTGAAAAATGTCTCCAGCATTTTAGATCCATCGTTTCTGAAATATGTCTCCAGTATTTTTTATATATAATTAACCTCTACGAAACTATCAGATGATTATCAAGGTAAAGAACATCTGAGCAGTGAATCATTTTAATAAAGAAATTTCTTCATTGATGTAGTTCAAAGACCGCGAATACTAACTGAATACCACATTTTTTTTCTTTCTTTTTTCCTTCCAAATAAATTCTAGGTTCCGTTATTTTTTTTTTAGAGAACAAGATTGTAAGTTATCATTTATTATTTATCTTATTTTGTTATTGTTTACGAAATTTTAATAATAATTTCTTTATTTAAATTCTTGATTTTTTTATTTTTAATACAGATATTTAAAAATAAATTTGTTCTTAATTTATATTAATTGAAATTTTCTGCGGATAGAAAATTTACTTATGTTTAAAAATGTTCAGACTACTAAAGAGAGAAAATTAATTTTCCTCTTAAAATTATTTGTTGTGTATTTCCCATGTATTGAAACCGTGATATTTATTTATTATTTACTTTTTTATTCTTTATTTATTACTTTCACATGAATTCAAACATAGAATTGATTTATTTATTATTTATTATTCATTATTTATTATTTTTATTGTTATTTATTGAAGTATTTGAAGTATAGTAATTGAATTACAATAATTGAAGTGTAGCATTTAAATATTTTCCGTATAAATTATCCCTCTTTCATGTTATTAAGATTCGGATTAGTAAAGGAAGAAAAAATGTCAGAAAATAAACTTGATATTGTACCTTTTGACTTCGAGTCAGGTATGGATATTTTTAAGTGGTTTAAACACTTTGATAATGAGTGTTTTGGAGAAAAAAAGCTAAAAGCTTATATAAATGATTGTTTGGATTGTGCTACTTATGAGGAAATGGTTGAGATTTTAACAGAAAAATTTATTCAGATTAGAGTTCCAAAATTTTCTGAGTTTACCTCCTTAAAGTTAAATAATCTAAGTGATTTGGATTCTTTTTTTAGAAAGAAAGTTGAGATTGGAAGACAACTTCAGCTTGGGGAAAATTTAATTATCCAGGGATTAACTGATGGACTTAAGGCGGATTATCAAAATTGTTTAATGGTAAACCCTCCTTCTAATACTCGTGAATGATTTCGCATTGCTAAACATATAGCAGCGATTCCAACTCACAACCCTAATAACAACAACAGAAATTTTCCACAAACTAGACTTATGCACAATCCCAATCCTCAGCCCAGACATTGGACTCGACCCACTCCAAACAACCCAACCCAAAATTTTAATCCTAGAATTTCCACTCCTAGAATGCCTATGACTCATTATCAAAATAACTACCTAAGTCGTTCGTGCAGAATATGTTTAAACAGAGGGATAGAAAATGCTAATCATTGAGAGAGGAGTTGTATATTTAACAAAAATTCCTTGCAATCTCAAATTCCTGCCCATATACAACCTCCTACTAATACTATTTGACAATTATTTATTCCTGGATATGTGGACAATAAAAAAGTGTATTGTGTTGTAGATAGTGGATCAACTGTCTCAATTTTAACTCTCAAATTTGTTCGATATTTAAATGATAATTTATATAATGTTTCTCCCATTACTACTAGACAGGCACAAGGAACTCTTGCAATTAATATATCTTGTCGATTATGTAGTAAATTTGGTTATATAGAGAGGTATGCTAATTTTTTAGTAAGTCAGATAGATTTGGACTATGCTATTTTAGGTTTACCTGATTGTACCAAATTTAAATTGAAAATCGATTGTGCAAAAAGCCAGGTGCTACAAGACAATATTACTTTAAACCAACATGTCAACATATCCAATGATAATTTAGAATTGCTTCATTTTGATATTATAAAAAATGATACTACTGTGCAACCCGATTATGGAAATACGATAACTCCTTAATCCTTGCCGTGAACTAATAACGATGACTATAATCTATTGGGGGATCTGAATGCTATTTAAAATAAAAATGTAAGGGAACATTTAACACTAGAATTACGGCATTCCTCGTATACCTAGAATTACGGCGAAGGGTCATTTTGACCCCTATGTAATAAATGTGCTATTTCATTTTGTAATATCAAATGCTTGTAAAAATTAATTTAAAATAAACTTTATTGTAATAATTTTCATTTATTAAAAAATATATAGCACTTTATACCATATATAAAAAAAACTGAATATAATAATTGTTCGTTTATAAGAAACTTTTTTTTAATCTTTTCAGAAATATAAATTATAAAAATTACGAAATTTTACGTACATTTAAAAAAACAATTATTTAAAGTTAATTAATACAAATATTTTAGTTCATTTTTTTTACAATGAACAAAGAAATATCTTATAGGAGGATCATTCTTCTGCACAGCAAATAACACACAAGCCTTCTTTCTTATATTCCTTGTACAGTGTACAGTATCTACGTACAGTTTGATCGACGAATAGTTTTATTGCCTTTGCATTTCATTATTTGGCATTTCTTCTATTTCTTTTATTATGCGGAATTAATTTGCTGCAAACATCTAATAGGGGGAATTGCGTTTTACATCTTTTATGATACGTATTTTTTTTTTCATTTATTATTAGTCTCCATGCGCTAAGTGATTTATTAGGGCAAACATGGCATTTTGCGTAGGATGTCGGGCCCGAGTTTTCTCGGAAAATATTTTGTACATCACGTCTACAAGAAATGTTTGGAGAATTTTCTAATTTCCACACAGTTCCCTATGTAGCGATTTCTTCACAATCAGTAGTTTGATTGTTTGTTCTCACTTTCTTTTTCGAACCTCCACTAGATCGTGCTTTGGCGTTCTTAGATATACCAGAACTGGAAATTGTATGAGCGATTACGTTTTCATTTTCACTTGAGCTGGATGACGAAACTACATCACGTGGTGCAATAGATTCTGAACCGCTGGATGTATCGCCTGCTTCTTTTTCTATAACATTATTATCGGTTTCAGACCCAGAATCAGGATCAGACAACTCTTGTAACAATTTGAAGATTTCACCGTGCGTTAGCCCATTTTTACAAGCCATTAGAATGATAAAAAATTTGTAAAAAACTTACAAAGTTATTGCATACTACTGTATTGAAAAAATAAATAAAGGGAAGAACGAGATATAATAAGGTAAAACCTACAAGCAAACATCTATTAGAATCACAAATATAGTATCACAAAATAAGCATATTACAAATATTATGTAACATGTGACTGGAAAGTGTTTGCTTACCGAAGGACTCGCTTCCCACCCCTTTCTATTATTTCATCACTATCTGTCAGGCAGGTGCAAATCAAAAATATTTTGCATAAAAAACAACGCAAAACAAATGTGATAAAAACGCTTCTATTTCAGTTTTCTCGGGAGGGGTCAAAATGACACCTCGCCGTAATTCTAGGTATACTCATTTGTTTCGGATAAAATAAGTAATCAATTTTTATAAGCTTTTATATACATGTAAAACAAGTTGATGTAGGAAAAGTCAAAAAGCGATAAAATTACTAGCAAAAAAATAGAAAAGTTATTGAAGAAAAATCTTCGTTGGGGGTCAAAATGACACCTGCCGTAATTCTAGTGTTAAGGGATTATTTAGATATTTTTGCCAAAAATAAATATGATGCAGGGAGAATTAATATTGAACCTAAGCGTATTTTTCTTAAATCTGACCTACCAATATCTTTGAGGCCTTATCGTACATCCACTGCTGATGAAAAAGAAATCTCTCAGCAAATTCAATCCTTATTGGCGGCTAGATTAATTAAAGAAATTTATAGCCCATATTCTTCCCCAGTTACGTTAGTAAATAAACGAGATGAAGGCAAAAAAAACCCGAATGTGTGTTGATTACCGAAAATTAAATTCTATTATGAAAAATGACGCTGAACCTTTGCCCCGAATAGATGAAATTTTAGGCAAATTAAGTTTTGCCCAATATTTCTCTACACCAGATTTAGCCTCAGACTATTGGCACATATCTATTCACCCAGCCGATTTCGAAAAGTTAGCCTTTACTACTAATTGTGGGCTCTAGGAGTGGAATAGTCTCCCCTTTGGTGTAAAGGTAGGCCCACCAATTTTCAATGGGACAATTAGAAGAATTCTTACAAAATATAAAAAAGATTTTGCTTGTTATTATTTTGATGATATAATTATTTTTTCTAAATCAATAGATGAACATATACAGAATCTCATCCAAATTTTTGATTTATGCCGAATAAAAAATATTAAATTAAAATTATCTAAATGTACTTTTGCTCAAAACCAAATCAATTTTCTAGGGTATGAAATCCAAAATGGAACTTTAACTCCAGCTAATACTAATATAGAAACAATTAAAAAACTAAAACCTCCGACTGTTACTAAAGAATTACAAAGATTTCTTGGTTCTATAAATGTGTATCATAAATTTATTGACAAATATGCTGAAATTAGACACCCCCTAAATAAATTACTTAAGAAAGATACTATTTGGGAATGGAATTCTGAATGTCAAAACTCTTTTCAAAAATTTAAAGATGCCCTCATTGCGAAACCAATTTTAAAGATTTATGACCCAAAATTACCCCTGTTTGTTGACGCTTCTCAGGTAGCGGTAGGTGCAGTTCTTAAACAATCCGACCAAAATAACTTTTTACATCCGATTGCTTATTTTTCTAGAGGATTGAGAAGTTATGAGAAAAATTATTTAATTACCGAATTAGAGTGTCTTGCTATCATTGATACTTTAGATACATTTTATCATTTCTTTCACGGTGAACAATTTACCAATGCTGATCATGCATCTCTTGTTTGGTTAAAAAATGCCAAACATTTAAGAAGTCAGAAAGCGGTACGATGCGATTAGGTGGTGATTGAAGTTAAGTATGTTCGATTACAAAATAGAGAACTTAAAGGGATCTACAAATGTCGAAGCCGACATGTTGTCCAGCAACCCTATTTCTCATTTTTGTAGACGCCTTACTTTTCTTCTTGAGGTTAAAGAGATTATTGAGATGCAAGAAAGAGAAAATGTGTGTGGATCAAATTATATTAATGACAATGGTCTGATTATAGTTAAAAGAAAAGGTTTTCGTAAAGTGGTAGTTTCCATGTCCCTAAGAAAAAAATTGCTTAGTGTTGCTCATGAACAGTTTGGTCACCCTGGTGTTCGAAAAATGCAAAATTTAATTTCACCTAACTATTATTGGCCAGATATGACCCAAGACATTACCAACTTTGTTAAATACTGTGATATTTGCCAGAAAAATAAAAAACCTAGACAGAAAAAATTTGGCTTATTACAAGCTATGCCCACTACAGATCAACCTTTTGACTGTCTGTCTGTTGATACTGTAGGAGGGTTCAATTATTATAATTCTACAAAAATATCTCCATATTATAATAGACCATGCAACAAAATATGTTTGGGCATTTCCATCCAAAAGTGTCACTACAGAAACTTATACAAATTGTCTGAAACATATCTTCAATATCAAAATTCCTCAACAACTATTCTGTTTTAGTAAGATTTCAAGTGTACAGTCCCCTCAAAAAATACTAAGTGACAGGAATGCTGCTTTTACTTCTTCAAGAATTCAAGATTCAAAAAATTCCTGCGAAATCATAATATTAAACAATATTTGACCCCTGCCCATCATCCACAAACGAATGGGAAATGTGAAAGAGTAAATCAGACAATAGTAACTAGATTAAAATGTAAAGTAAACTCCACTACCTCTAAAATTCCCTGCACTAAGCTTTTAACTGAGATAATTAATGAATATATTAATACACCCCACTCTGTAACTTACTTTTCACCTGCTTACTTGATTTTTGGCATATTACCCTACGACTCCCCCTTACAACGAAATTATTATCCCCCTGTTCATGAAGCACTTAAAATTGCTAAAACAAGAACTGGTGAATTTCATTTAAAAAATTAAAAATATTATGATAAAGATTATATCGAACCAAAACTTAAAATAGGAGATCTAGTTATCTATGAAGAATTTCAGTACCCTAATACTAGAAAGTTATCACAAGAAATTAGTGGCCCTTGAAAATTCTTAACAAATTATCCGAAGTAAATTTTGAAATTGATAGGCAAAACCAGTTCAAAAGTTCAGATATATCACATGTATCTGCATTAAGGCCTTATTATTCTCCTGATAAATTTAAATTAAGTCATGAGCAACAACCCCCTATCCAACAACAACAAACTCAAGTAAAAACTGTATCTTAGCCTCTATCTCTAGTTTATTATCATTTTATAATTTTTTTCTTTCTCTTAAGGGAGACCCGTAAGAAAAAACCCAAATTTTTTATTATTGATTTTAAAGTAATGAATTTTTGTGTACTACTTAAAAATCTTTTTGTAAGGAATAATTAGCGAGAAAATTCACTTTTTATTAAAAAGTATATTTTTATGGGGATTTTTATGATATTTTTTTGTCGAAAAATACACTTTTTAAAATTACTACTCCTCATTCAATTTTCCATATTTTGGTATTACTAAAATTTCTTAAATAGTGTTATAGTATATAGAAAAGAACTAAGGAAAGATATTTTTAATTTTCTATTTTAATCGGCTAAAAAAAAAATAAAAATACGCATGGTAAATTTCCTTAAATTCGTTATAATTTTCATGTTTACTAATTTATGAAAAATTTTCAGAAATACAGTCGAACCTCTATATAACGAAACTCCATACATCGAATTTCTCCATATAGCGAATTTTTAGTAAGAACGGTCCCCTTTTCGCATGATTACATTAAAAACAGTCTCTATATAGCAAAATATCTATCTCCATATAACGAATTTTTTCATAAATTGATCTTAATTTATTCAGTTTTAAAAAAGCTTCGAAATCATATGGAATCAATTTTCCATCACTTATTTTTGATTTATCGTTCAGTGGAGAGGTATTTTTTTTATAAATATTACTTCTCTCCTTATTCTTTAAATCTAATAAGTTCATCCCACCTCCCCACCTTTCAACATCCTTCTCAAAACACAGTCAATTGAATTGTTACACATATAAGAGAGGAATCAATGAGAGCACATAAGAGAGACCTTCAAATGGAGGAAAATATCAACTACAATTTTTCATTCCTTGCTAAAATTTGAGAATTTTTTTTTGAGAGCGTAACAATTGTAATTTTAAAATCAAAAAAACAAAAAATTACAGATTTCTTCCTCTGAAATTTATGTAAGTCTTCCTCATTTGATTTTCATTAAGCTTTCAAATAAATGTCTTTTCTCTTTTTTGAAACTGCTTAAATAAGTAAGAAATAAAATGTTAGGTTAATATATACTTTTAAGCATTTCAAATTCTTAATTAAAAAGATCAAAAATAATATTTGTTCAAAATTTACAAATTAAATACTATTTTTAATATCATATTCTATACATCGAATTTCTCTATATAACGAATTTTTTACTGGAACGACGTATTTCGTTATATAGAGGCTCGACTGTAGTTAGAAAAATATCTCTCCTTTCTTTTCTTGCAATTTTTTTTAAGATTCTAAAAACATAAAAACTTTGTTTCTAAATCATTTTACCACTGAACCTTACTACTTTGAACTTAGGCAAAATATGAAAAAAGTCATTTTCAGGAAAACACGTTTTAAATGGCCGCTAGTCCTTTAAACTCTATAGTGAGTACAATTAAAAAAGCTTATTTTCTACCTGTTCCAAGTGTCCCCGAGTTCTGAAATTTTGCATGGATATTCGCAAATATGTATTTTATCGTTTTCTGAGATAAAAAAAAATTGAACTTTTGATGATTTTTGGCCGAAAATGGGGTACGGGTCTCCCTTAAACAGTAAACTTCTTCCCATATTTTAACCCAGATAATATCCTGTAATTCTTACGAGAATGGAAATGATATCTCTTGACTGCAGCTAGAGTGTCACTTGTCTGGAAATTTTTATATTTGTTTGTTTATGCCGGCGTAGACGGACAAAGTGAAAATTTCTTATTCGGTATTGAATTACCCTAGTTATAATTTAGAATAATATAATAACAAGTAAATATTATGTCAAAAAAATTATTTTTTATTGTAACCTATTTGTAATATTAAAATTAATCTATCAAATATTAAATTAATTATTTGCCAAGTAACAAAATTTTTATCACTTCATTTTAATTTTTTTTCTCTCTTTCTTTGCTTCTGCATTCCAGTCCAAGTACATGTCAATTAGAATTTAATTTGTTTCTTTTTCTCTTTATTCTTGCATCTTGCAATGCTTTATCACACCGAGAAAATATTTAATGCGTAATTATTTGACATGAATATTTGACATGAATTGACATGAATAATCTTGTCTTTTATTTTTATTCTTTATTAATATTTCTTTTTAAAGAATCTTAGTAGTTTAAAGGTCACGTGCATTCTCAAAATGAAATAAATTTTTATTTATTTTTATTTTATTTTACTTTATCACAATATATTTTAATTTTTTGTACATATTCCTACTTAATCCTGCACTCGAATTACAAGATTAAGTAAATGATTACATAATTGATTATATTATTTATTCTATTCCACTTCTCTCTATATTTCATCCCAAAAATACCTGAGATGAGATAAACGAGATTAAGTATATAATTTAGAATTTAAAGAATGTCTTTTGAAATATTTACTATTACTTATTGAAAGATTTATTTATATCCATTATGGGAGTAACTTATACTTACTATGATATTTATTATTAGTGGCATTTTTTTCTTTGTTATGTTTCTTTTTTATATTGTTTCTTTATTACATTGTTAAAATTTATTATTACTATATTAATATACTATAAAATGTGTTACTATGTTGAATAACAAGTATAAAGTATTTTCACAAAGATACCCAAATATGGAACTGTTATAAAGGTGCAAAGACTCAGTCACATGAAAACTGAACTGTTGTTATATTATTAGCTGATGAAAATTAGACAATTAATAAAGATATAATTAGACTCCTTGAAAAAAGAGGTATGGACTATACCACTCTAATTCTGAGCCTTTTTGAAATGAACTCTCAAAATTTATGTGTAGAACTTCCCAGTGAATTTCTTCATATTTAGATTTGTCATTATCATCAATGCATTCAACGTTATTTTATTTTTATTTTTCATGTTAGCATATTAAGATTAATTGTTTATATTTTCAACTTACTTCCTGGTATAAACTGCTAAACAAGATTATATCTTGTATTTTTATTGATGCCAATTTTATTGTATGTAAATATAAAGTCATTCCACGCATCACCTTAGTGTTCCTAAATTTAAATTCTATATTTATATAAAAAATATTTAATTTAATTTTTTCTTTTATTTAGTATCTAATTGTTATTACTTATATCAACAACTTCGTAAGTCTGCATCATCTCCCTTTCTGTGAAATTGCAGGTCTCAGACCTACATTTTCACCCGTCTTTCTGGGAGGGGGGATTTGTAATAAAATAAAAAAAAAATTGCCCCTTTTTTTCTCTCTTAACTTCAATTCTAAAATTTGTGGAACATATTTCAATCTTATTTTCGTAATGTATTAACTTGTAACAGCTAAAATTCTTTTTCTTATTTTATTTATTAATAAATTATTGCTTGCAACTCAAAAAAGGCGGGAAGTATTTCGTAACCTTTTTACTTTCTGGAATATTCCCAGGATTTTAATTTTATTTTTTATTTAACATCGCGTGATTGGTGTTATTGCGCGTTGTTAAAGGTCTTGTTATTTGCGAGGTAAAAAATAGATCCTGCCCGAGGACACGCCTCCTTAGACCAATCAGAGCTGATCATCTTTTTACGTTTAGACTCGAGTTAATTCTAAATAGATTTTTAAATTGATTGACGCGGAGTAGGAGGTAGCTAGTTTTGTCATGAAAATGTTCTTTTTTCATTTGGTTTTTTAGGAGGTTAGAATGCATCTTTCCTTTAAACTTCTCGGAAGCCATGTCATTTTTTCCGAGAATGTAGAACGCGGGAATGTTGCAGCTTAGTGAGCGAAGGTCGTAGTAATAGATGTGTGGAACGGTGATCTGTGGAGTAACTTAAGTTCGTGCTCTAAATAATAAAGAACTAAAACTGATTTTCCTGCATTGTTATTGGAGAAACTCCTACGAGAACAAATCCATGGCTTATCCAATTACCAGAACGACTGCTCTGCTCATCCCGCTATTGATTCTTAGTGAATAGTAGTATTCTACAGCCAACATGGTATTCTACTAGATCTTATACACTATTATAGAACATCGTCGTCGTATCATGACATATATATCATATATATTATAAAGCAGAAATTCTGAAACTTCCAAACGAGTGTTTTCAAAAACTACCCGATGGATTTTTTTGCCGATTGTATCATTCGATAGGAAATATTTTTTCGAAGGTTTATGATTCAAATTTACAGGGATAACTCTGATTTTTCGTAGTAAATTTCGTATTTTTCGGTTATTTTTGACAAAAGGGTTGCCAGTAGCTGTTTTTGGCGAAAATTATAATTGCTAAAAGAATTAAAATGGCTATATCTATTAGAAATATTACAAATATCTTGCAAATAATAGCCGAAAATAACTAATGATAATATTAATAATAATTAAGAAAGACCGCTTAAATGAGGCGTAATATTATAAAAATATATTTATCTTGAAAATGAAAAAAATATTTGTAATGCTTAAAAAATAAATTAACGCGAAATATAACAATTGGTTCAACTTTTGGCGACTTATCCCTGTTGTTAGAGTAAAAACCTGAATTTCAGAAATTGATTAAATGAATTTTGAATGATAGTTATTTCCCTTTTTATTATTTTCTTTCTCTTTTTTATCGAATTTCCGTATTATATAACTTACATCAGAAAAAAGCAGATCTGATTGTAAGAGACACTGCAAGTTGTGAGTTACTATTCGTTTCTATACCATTTTCATCTTACTTTTGTCGCCAAAGAATGTATTTTTAAGCCGAAAATGCATTTCTGACTTAATGCCTGACTTAGGTTCTTAATGGTCGCAATAATGTTGTTGTTTTTTCAAGTGAAGATAATTTTTAGAATATATTTTAATATTCAATCGTAAATTATATAGATATGAGTATAACTCTTTTATTTCTTTTTGCAAATGTTTTCATTGTTAATTTAATTTTTCTTGCGCCATTTCGTCAGTTTTCACTTGCAGGAAAAATTTCAGTTCTCTCACTCTTTTTTAAATGTGTGAGAGCATTTTTAGGATATTTTTTATATGTTTAATTGTAAATATATAAATAGCAGTTATAGAAAAAAAAAATGCGTGTAATGTTTAAATTTTAGTATAAATGTCTTCCTCATCCAAACTGTAAAATAATTTAATTGCAACTTTTTAAAGTTTTGGCGCAGATGTCATATTGCTGTATATAGATGTACGCACCAAATTCGCACGATTGCAACAAAATGGCTATTTTATGCCACACATGGTAAACCGACTATGGTTGTTTATTTATTAATAAACTATTTATTAATTTTCATTTTGTTTTTTAAAATAATATAAATCATTTTGTTCTATAGCTATTAATTAAACTTTTTTATTTATTATTTTTTTTTCAAATAATACAAAATAATTAAAAAATATTTATGAAATTGATAATTAAAAACCAAGTTCTCCAAATTGGCGCCAGAAAAAAATTGCGCCAATGTGGTGCATACATGACATCTGTGTCAAGGTTTTTTTCTTATACATAAGTAGGGAAAATGCAGTATAAATGCCGATTAAAGTTTTTTCCAAATGGAAATTTTGTCACGCATTCGGTCATATACTCATCGATGTATCTCACTGGCGCCAAAATGGCATTATTTGCCTCATATGGTAACCCAGCTATAGTTGTTTATCTGATGATAAGTTATTTATTTACTTTCATTTTTTTCTTTTTTGAAATGATATTTGTTGTTGTGTTCTACAGTTACTTTTTATTTATTGTTAATTGCTGTTTAAAATGATAGAAAATAATAAAATATACATAAATTTCTTTGGTATTCTAAAACGAGGATTTTGCCACATTGTAGTTGCAAGATAATCGTGCTAAATCTATTGCGTATATGATGTCTGTGTAGGAATCTTTTGTGAAATATGAAAAGTGTAAATTGGCTACTACTTGATTATCACGTCAACCAATTTCGCCAAATCGTTCGCCAAATTATACAAATTTACATAATTTTATCTTAAATAACTAAAGGGAAAATGCTTAAATACGAAAGAGCAAATAATTTTGTTTTCATTTTTCAGGAGAAAATTTTGCAATAATAAAGTAATTGTTGTAGTGATAATTTTAATGTGTGTGTGTGTGGGTTTTTTTATCGTTGGCAACTTGCTGTAACGAAAAATGTTTATTATTTTCCTGCTATTGTTTTATAAGAGCTGTTTTTGGGAAAGCCATGTTAAGATGGTATTCAAATTTTTGAACCCTTCCCAATTACCACCCCCTTGGGCCGATTTTGCTCATTTGCAATTCCCACTGAGATATTAACCATCTCAATATACTAGACGAGTTTGAAGATGATTCTTGCATAATTGTGCCTTTTATCGCGCTGACAAAATTTAATATATATATAAACTAGGAGTAGCTTTGAGTTCCTGGCTTCACATAATGAAAAGTTGTGAAGAAATTTTTCACAAGTTGTACCATGGTAATGACTGTAATAATTAATATTTCTTCAGATAAGGGAAAATTTTAAATCCTGTTGCCATAATGGTCTTATTTCGCTTCAAAATGTGCACTGTTAGTAATAAACTAAAATAGTTACTTTTAAATAGCTGGTTTTTGCGCAACGTTTACGATAATTTAATATCACAATGGTGTCTACATCGTTTTCAGCAATGAGCAAGGTGCTGCTGGAGGTCCAAATTATTTAAAATACAAATTTAAATTCACCAGTTCGTTTCATCCACGATTGATTTTGAAATATTGACCAGCGCAGCGGGCATAGCCTGCTAGTATATATATATATATACATATTTTGCTAAAAATATTTGTTTTCTAAATTTACTTTATTTGGGAAACAAAATTGATTTTACAATTGATTTTTTTTTCATTGATTTTGTAATAGACTAATATCATCTTTAATTTAGCTAATTTAAGAAATGTAAATGATTCATAAAATTGATAATAAATTGATAATGATTCATAAAATTGATAATAAATTGATAATGATTCGTAAAATTGACTTAGTATTTGGGATCTAATGAAACATGGTTCATTTCGCAAATTAACCCTTTATCTACCGATAGTACTTACGAGTATCATTAAAATTACTCATTATAAAATTCTTTTAATAAGTCAACTAAATGTAATACTGTTTGGAAGGAGTTACAGATACATGACTTTATTTTATTCGAAAAGTTTACAGAATTCAAAAATATTTTTAAAGGGATGATTTCTTTTGCCTTTGCATCTTTTCAGCTATCTCGGTACTGAGGGTGAGGATGGGGATTTTCCAATTCGGAAATATTTCTATATTTATGTAGTAAGAACATCATATTTGTACATTTTATAATTCTACAGAATACTTAGAAAACAATTTAAAATAAAAGATTTGAGTAGGTTTATAAATATTGCACAAAATTCCTGTAAATTCAAATTTAATTAGTCTTTCTTAATCCTTCAATCTTTTTAAACTCCTTCCAAATTTTATGAAATGATTATGTACATCTTTTAATTTAGTTTAAACAATTTACGTAAAATGCTTTAGAATGTAAAATTTTCATGAATTCATAATACGGTAGAAAAAAGGGTTGAGGCTTTTTTTGCTTTCACTACATAACTTAACACAAAGTAATTTTTTTGATTAATAGAAAATAGTTTAAAAAATTGTCTGTAGAAAAACAAAAATATATTATTACATTTTCAAAGTAAGTGTTTTAAAAGTGAAGAAATATTTTATTTATTAAAAAGATAATGAGAGGTATTTTTAAAAGAAAATTACGAACGCAGATACTTTCACTACTAATCTTATTGCATTATTAACCGACTTCCAAAAAGGAGAGGAGTTTATCAATTCGACGCGTATGTATATTTTTTTATGTATGTTCACCGATTACTTCGAAACTATTCAACTAATTTCTGTTATTTTTGTTTTAAATAAAAGACGATGCTCTCGAATTGGTACAACTTCCGTTTCATCGAAATTGGTTCAGTACTTTTTTAATAATTACGCAAAAACTAATAAAATTAGTGATTTTTCGCTAATCAAAAGTGTTGAATACATTCGCTGAACGGAATGTTGACAGCATGGCCGAGCGGTCTAAGGCGCCCGATCGAAGTTCTGTTTCTCGAGAGAGAGTGTGAGTTCGAACCCCACTCCTGACATAATTTACATCCAAATAAAATGTACAATATTTTTTTCCGTATTACAATTTTATTATTAACCGGCTTCAGAAAAGGAAGAGGAAGTTATCAATTCGACGCGTATGTATTTTTTTAACCGACTTCCAAAAAGGAGAGGAAGTTATCAATTCAACGCGTCTGTATATTTTTCTTATGTATATTCACCGATTACTCCAAAACTATTAAACCGATTTCTGTTATTTTTGTTTTAAATGAAAGACGATGCTCTCGAATTGGTACCACTTCCGTTTCATCGAAATTGGTTCAGTACTTTTTTAGTAATTAGGCAAAAATTAATAAAATTAGTGATTTTTCGCTAATTAAAACTGTTAAATACGTTCGCTGAGTGCGGTGTAGACAGCATAGCCGAGCGGTCTAAGAAGTCAGGTTGAAGTTTGGTTTCTCGAAAGAGAGCGTGGGTTCGAACCCTACTTCCGACATAATACACATCCAAGTAAAATTTACAACTTTTTTTCCGTATTACAATTTTTATTATTAACCGGCTTCAGAAAAGAAAGAGGAAGTTATCAATTCGACGCGTATGTATTTTTTTCTATGTATGTTCACCGATTACTCTGAAACTATCCAACCGATTAATTTGGTTTTTGTGTTAAATAAAAGAGGCTACTCTCGAATCGGTACAACTTCCATTTCATTAAAATTGGTTCTGTACTTTTTTAATAATTAGGCAAATTTTAATAAAATTGGTGATTTTTATTGGTGATTACTATTATGTGAAAAAAAAAAATTCACTTTGTAGTGGTTTTTGAAGTCGGTTCAATTTTTGGTAGAAAAGTTTATTTTACTGTAAAGATTAAAATTATGAAAGCTGTGAAATCTAGTTTCATATCCTTATACGTTATCAGAGCTGCCAAATCTCCAGAGCTTTGGATACCAGTATTTCATTGCAGAAAATATTACTTTATTAATTTCTCACATTTGGAGGATTAAAAAGAACAACATTTTCTCTAAGATAATACAACTATGTGTGCAAAAATCTGGAGACTTCGCAAATCTGCAAGATACATTTAAAGTAATCAAAATGATTCCCCTCTAAAAAATCTGTAGAAAATGTACATTTTTTTTACCCCAAAATCTATAGGAAATCAGTAAGTATTTGGCCCATTCAGCAGATATTTATAAGAATATCTTCAAAATTTCTGCAGATGTTTTTAAGATCAAGCTAAATCTGCAAAATTTCTGAAGAAAGTGGAGATTTCTTCAGATTGTCTCAGATTATTTTTAGTGATGTTACTTCAGAAAGAAACAAAATTATGTGGAATAACATAAATTTTCGAAATGTAAAACCTTACACTGCAGCCAGTTACGAAATTTGCAGTGATAACCTGTTTAGTACTTTTACAGGATATAAGGCTTCAAGCTAGTTAAAATAAATACACCAGAAAGAAAGAAATTGATGCGGAATAACACAAATCTTCAATACATTTCTTAAGTAATAACATGAATAATAAAACATCAATTTCAAAATATTTTACATTTTAGCATTTTTATGCGCTTAATGTGTTCAATTTTCGATCCAGTTTTTTATTTTTTTAATTAGCTTATCAGCAGGGAGTGTTTCACGACTAAGTCCGAGTAATAAAATTTATGGAGCATGATGCAGCTTAATTTGGGTAATTTCTTTTCCCTTTTATTTTTCGGAGTTTAATTTTCCCACTAATGAGGATACAATCAGCATTAAAAGCACACTGTATAATTGTATTTGTTCTGCATTGGTATTTATTTTATTTCGTTACCTCTGGTATGAAAATATACGAATAATAGTTTAAGATTTTTAGTGGAAATATCTATACTAATAAAAATACAAAATGTAAATAAAAGTAAAAATATGCTTCATACTGACATTATTTTTATATCGGAAATTCAAAGGCAAAAATTGCAAGCATTCTTTGTTACATGTACTCTGTTGTCCAAAAGTTAAGCATAATTGGTAATTAAGTAATTATTTTTAAGTAATGAAAGAAATATAAATCGAAATGCGGTGAAACTCCAGGTGTGTAAACAAAATAGTACGCGTCATATATTTTCACGAAGAGTTTTCCCCGAAATCAAACAGGGGACCGTCAACAAATTGAAAAAGAACGAAGATCTTTTGGATAACCCTGTCAAAACTAATATAGCAAAAGTGTTCAAACTGCACATTATGATTAATTGGCTTATTGTAATGTACTGTGTTTATTTTTATAAGGATAGCATGTACACTCGTAGAGAAATTAAGGTTTTTTATAAAAACAGTCCTAAATTTTTCCAAGTTTTTTGCTTATAATTTGCAGAGTTCTTATTATAAAATAATGTTCTTTTCTGAAAATATGACAAACATCATTGTACACAATACCCTGTCATCAGAATTTTAAAATAATAAAAATTGTATGAAAAATGAGTATGTTTAGTAAGTAATTTTTCATTGCGCATGCGTCAACGATATCAAAATGTCATTCGCATATTGTATTAGCTAAATGTATAGAGCAACTTCTGTAAAAGTTTCAAAAACATAGCTTGAAAATTCTGAAAATGGTCGCCTATAGAATCAACTCAAAATCCGTTATTCCTAAAGGAAGCAAAAAAATCAGGGGTTTTGCCTAAATATACTTGTACGTGCAATACTGTGTAGGCTCTAAACAATGGAATATGGATACAGCCTCTCATCTTTTTGTTTCATTTAGGGAATAAAGGATTTTGATCTCATTCTATCAACGATAATTTTCAGAATTTTTAAGCTATGTTTTTGAGACTTTCACAAAAGTTGCTCTATACATTTAGCTAACATAATATGCAATTGAAATTTTAATAGCGTTCACGCATGCGCAGTAAAAAATTATTTAGTAAACCTGCTCATTTGTCATACAATTTTTATTATTTTTTAATTCTGCTGACAGGGTATTGTGTACAATGATGTTTGTCATTTTTTAAAAAACGAAAATTATTTTATATTAAGAACTCTGCAAATTATAAGCAAAAAACTTAGGGCTGTTTTTATAAAAACCTTAATTTCTCTACGAGTATACATGCTATGCTTGTAAAAATTAACACAGTACATTACAATAAGCCAATTAATCATAATGTGCAGTTTGAACGCTTTTACTACATTAGTTTTGACAGGGTTATCCAAAAGATCTTCGTTCTTTTTCAATTTGTTGACGGTCCCCTGTTCAATTTCGGGGAAAACTCTTCGTGAAAATGTGTGACGCGTACTATTTTGTTTACACACCTGGAGTTTCAGCACATACCGATTCATATTTCTTATATTACTTAAAAATATTTACTTAATTACCAAGTATGCTTAACTTTTGGACACCAGTGTATTTATGAAGACAAAAACTGAAATGAAAAAAATATCAGTACTTTCTAAATTTATAAAAAATATATTATCCTAGATTAAGTAAAAACTTATGAAATGTATATATTATATATATATATATGTGTGTGTGTGTATATATACATATATATACACAAGGTGTCAGAAAGAGCCTGGAAACGGTCGAATATTATACTAATCTCGATTTATTCGAATATTACTATGAATACTAATTGGACTGAAAATCTGATACAAAGGTATTAATCTTTTTAATAATCTTTTCAGTGATACAATGTTGCCAGAACCAGTACTTCTAAGTCAATCCACCTGGGGTTCAGAGTGATACACAACTCTGAAATATTGAATGAAAAATTCCAATTATTATTTCGCATTCAAATTCTATTAAAAAATACTTAACTTTTCTCTTTAACAGTTTTGAATATCATCGCACAATAAGAGAAAATTGAGCAAAATGCGCTCAGATGCGTTTATCAAATGGGAAATCCTATTTTCATTTGCAGTTTCTGACTTTGAAGTGTGAAAGAAAAATACATCCTCTGAAAAAAATTTCGGTGAATGAATTCAAAACGTCCGATCTGGCAACTATGGGAAAACAAAACGCTGCATAGAGGCAAATGTTGACCATTTTCTCCCACCATTAATTAGTTCAGCGTCGTTTATGTTCTCTGTAAGACGTATTCCACAAAGTGCTTCTTCAGTGTGTTGGTTATTAACTCAGAACAGGAAAATGAATGAACAAAAGATTAGTTTAAAGTTTGATTTTAAGCTTTGCAACCACACCGAAAGAAATTCGTGAGGGGTGGTGCAAATTGAACACCCACCATACTGCCAGATCTCAATCCTCCAGACTTCTTCCTATTTCCACGACTGACACTCTCTTTGAAAGAGATTTGACCGTATTGCTGACATCCAACGAAACGTGCCGAAGCTTTTAAACTCCATCCCAAAAGAAGACTTCTTGCGAATATCCCAGAACGTATACAGTAGATCTCAGCGGTGCATAGTTGTGGGAGGTGAATATTTCGAAGGATGGTATGGGATAACCTTCGTTAATATTTTATCTACATTAATGTTACAGGCCTATTCACTGAACCTTATTGACAGAGATAATAGAAAACAGAAGAATTTGTTTTTCTTCTAGATATCGTAGGTAGGTAGCAACTTAATGCTTAAACTCTAAATTATTGCGCAATATTTAAGAACAATGACATAGTCGCTACAGTTTCTTGTACTATTTAGCATGCTTTACATTAGGGTCATTCCACGTCAAATGAGCAAAAATGTGAAAAAAAGCCGTGGCTGCATAGAATCCGATTTTAATAAAATTTGAGGTACGTGTTCATTTCATATTCAAATGTATGTGTGCACAATATTTTCACGAAAAATTAATTATTTAATCAATTTTGGACATTTAAAAAACTTGTGATATAGAATGGCTTGCGGATAAACGTCGAAAGTTGCAAGTTTCAAGTTCTATATTTTGAAAACTATTTAACAAAAATGAAGTTTTTTTATGATATTGAAATCTCTGGATATCAATATTTATATTTATTGAGTAACAATAATTTGGTAATATCATAATTAATCAAAAATTGGTTGTAAATATTGAAATTTTGTAATTATTTAAAAATTTTAAAATGTTATAAAAATCAAAGGACTTAAAAAACATCTCTGAAATTGATACAAGATGTAGTACTATATATGAAGATCGAATTCTAAAAGTTTCAAAGTTGTTATTTATTTCCTTCATCTTCAAAAAAACTTAGAAACTTTTAAAAAAATGACAAAATCATAATTATTCCTCTTATGTTACCTCAAAAAACAATTAAAGGACAACTCCTACATCAACAATATTACACGTACATAAGAATTAATAAGTCCATGACACACTAAAAAAGTTTCAATACTGCCTTTTTAATTTCTAACATAACAAAAATGGGTTCAAAAAACTAATATTTGAGACATTCTAAAGACAATCTTTCTTTGAAAACACGCGCTTTTTTGGAAATTTCTTGCTAAAAATAGACGTATGCTGCCATCTATGTTTGTTAATTGAATTTAAGATTAAAATATACTTATTTTAAGAAAAAAATAGTTTTTCTTCTATACAAATTTAAAATATTCTTGAGGCAAAAATAAACTGAAAGCAAGAATAAAACTCCGTATACTTAAAATATACACTTTTATCTGTAATATCAAAGAGTTTAAAACTTTTAAAAGCTTTTATTCGTCTCCAAAAAAATTAACAAAATGTTGACTTTTTAATCAGCAGTTTTCACTATTTATTTTTTTTTTCATAAAGGAATGGAAAAGGCATGAATTAAATTATAGATGTATTAAATATATTCAATTAGCTATAATGGTAAAAAAAATTGAATTTGGAATACGTGTCCTTCATTTCAAAACATATAACTGAAATATTTTATTTTTTCCACGATTTTTTTTTGTTATTTATTTATTTTTAAATTATAAAATAAAAATACAATTACTAAATTATGCTAATCTGTTACTTATAATTCATTCCTAAGTGTAAATAATTTTTATTACAATCGTTCCATTCCTACGGCAAATAATCAAACTTGAAATTTCAAGCATGTACACAAGACCTCGATTTCGTCTCAACTTTAATGTACTTTTTTATACTGAAATAAACTAGTCTGAACTCTACTACTTTGCGTTTCCTCGTAAATGATTGTGATCTAATAATATGATGATTTTCAATAAAATCTGTGACATGTCAGCCACACCTGATTTGCTCATTTGGTGTAGAATGACCCATTAATTAATGTGAGTTTTATTGCCTTTAGAGTTTCTTCAATTGCGTTGCATTCAAAAACATTTTCAAAAACATTTTGAACAAAGAATTAACTTGCTTTTTCACGTTTATGACTTTTTAAGTTTGAATTCAATCACTAATTGTTGATTTTATCATATTCCAATTTTTAAAAGCTTATTAATTAAATTAGATAAATTAAATTAGATATCTTACTTTAAATTTGAAATTTTCAACTGTATAAGAACACATTTCTGTACCTGTATACGAATAGTATTTTCACATTATACTACTATTTTTATCATAAAATAATAAATTAAGTAGAATATTATTTATCTTTAAAAATAAAAATCGATTACAAAACGTATACTTACAACAATTTGATTTTTCGATAACGAAATAAATGCATGGTATAACATGATAGTGCTGTGTAGAAGAACTCAGACATATTTCTTACATTAAAGTTTAAAGCCTTCTAATGACTGGATCCAATCACCGGATCGCAACGAAATTAAAAAGGTGCAGTGTCCTAGCCTAGACCTGAAAGTTAACGAAACGTCACCAAGATCCTTTAATTAAATATGGAGATCCAGAACACCTGTTTTGTCACGTTTTTCTTCGAAAAAAAAATAAATAAAAGGACAAATCGATTATAATCAGAAACAGGAAACATTCAGCGACGCGTAATAGCTTGTTTGAAAACTTTTAATTTAGGTATGCGTCTTTCGGAGGGCTTGTCAAAAGTTATCCAATATTAAGCAAATAGCATCCACTTAAATTTCGAAGACGAACAAAACCCTAAAAATGATGAATGCGCATTGAGAGTCTCGTACACTGTAAAAAAACCGGATGATTTAACGGGCGTATTACTAGTAATCTAGACGCCAGTACTATTTACTATTTTTTAACGAAAAAATTTCCGTAAATTTCCGAAAAAAACTCGGAAAAACGGATTATTTCCGTTATTCCGATCTTTTATCCTTAAAAAACAGTAAATAATAGTGGCGTCCAGATTACCAGTAATATTTTCGTTAAATTGTCCGGGTTTTTTTTACAGTGTCTTTAAATTTTGAGAAGATAAAAATTATGTCGAATTTAGATTTTATGGGGAAAACATTCTATAATTCTGTCATAGCGGAATACGTTTTGCTGTTTTTCAGTTGGAAATACAAAGCATAAGATCCTTAAATAATAACTTTATTAGAATTGTTGATGTTTATTATACTTTAATGATTACATAAACATTAAAGTTAATTTAAACATCTGAATTTTATAGAAATAGTATTTGTCAATTTTAGGTTAGAATTATATTTGTCTGAGAGTTGTACTAGCTAAAATAAAAAGCATTTTTTTCTGTAACTAATTTTGGAGATTCTCTATAAATCAATGTAGCAATTTATGTCTAAGCATTTTCTTTCGTTAAAATTCGTTGGGTTGCACATTGTTTTTTTTTTTTTTTTAAATCATAATGTATTTATTATATTATTAAAGAAATAACTTTTTTAAATGCAAAAAAATAAATAAAAAATACTAAATAACTTGAATTATATAACAATTTTCTGGTGTTAATCGTATCCTCATTAGTGGAAAAGTGCAAAAAATAAAGCGAGAAGAAATTGCCCAAATTACGTGGCATCACGCAACATAAATTTAACGATTAGAATTGAGCCATGAAACTTTTATTCTTTAAAAACTAATTAAATAAAAGAATTTAAGTTCGCATGGAAAATTAAACTCATTAAGGTAATTTCAGGACAAAATTTTCTTTTCTAATGTATGTATGTGTATACATTCATTGTTTCATTTATATAAATATATAAATATATAAATATATATACTGGGTGTCCCAAAAATGACTGATGGATTTTAAAATTCAATAACTTGCAAACGGTGACAGCTTTTTAAAAAATTCTTGCAGGAGGGTTATGTATAATGTCAGGAGTTTTTTACCGTATTTTTTATTTTAGTTCGCATCTCAAACAATAGGTGGCGCTGACGGCGATTGAAGGCCAGGTGATCAGTGCTAAGTGAAGCGTCTTCCTGTCCTTCAATCGCCGTCAGCGCCATATTGTTTGAGATGCGAACTAAAATAAAAAATTACGGTAAAAAAACTCCTGACATTATACATAACCCTCCTGCAAAATTTTTTTAAATAGCTGTCACCGTTTGCAAGTTATTGAATTTTAAAATCCATCAGTCATTTTTGGGACACCCGGTATATATATATATATATATATATATATACAGTCGAGTGACACGAATTGCGATTAGTACGTTAGTTGTCATTTTTATTAAATAAATAGGAAGGAGTTTCAGTCATTCATTGGTATACATTTCTTTCATCGTATCAAGAAACTACACATATTTTACTTCAATACTGGAAAGTGTATTATAAATTATAATATGCCATATACTAAGCAATACTGTGATTCTATAAACTAGTGTTCTATAATAATAAATTATAATAACTTTGAATGTCCAGTTGATATCGTCATTTGAAACTGTTGGGATAATGTACCAGCACACCTTCGAAAGTGATTTTGTGATATTGTTTTAGTTTTTTCTTGTTATCCATTTTTTTATATTTGCATTTAAGTCAAAACTTTGAAAAAAATATATAAAAATTTTATCAATTACCCAGAACTAATTTTTTAAAGAGAAAATAAAAAATATATCAAAAAATGACATTTTCGCAAAACGTGATAATTCAAACATATATACAGTCGAGTCTCTCTATAACGAAACTCCATGCATCGAATTTCGCTATATAACGAATTTTTAGTAGGAACGGTCCCCTTTTCGCATGATTACATTAAAAACAGTTTCTATATAGCGAAATATCTATCTCCATAACGAATTTTTTCATAAATTTGTCTTAACAGTTTTAAAACAAGCTTCGAAATCATATGGAATCAATTTTCCATCACTTATTTTTGATTTATCGTTCAGTGCTGAGTTTTTTTTAAAATATTACTTTTCTCCTTGTTCTTTAAATCCAAAGAGTTCATCCCACCTCCCACACACCTTTGAACATCCTTCTCAAAACAGAGTCAATTGGATTGTTACACATATAGGAGAAGAGTCAATGCTGAATCAATGCACAAGCACATAAGAGAGGCCTTCGAATGGAGGAAAATGTTAACTACAATTTTTCATTCCTTGATAAAATGTGAGCATTTTTTTGAGAGCGTAACATTTTTTAAATCAAAACAACAAAAAATTACAGATTCCTTCGTCTGAAATTAATGCAAGTCTTCCTCATTTGATTTTCATTAAGCTTTCAAATAAATGTCTATTCTCTTTTTGAAACTGCTTAAATAATTAAGAAATAAAATGTTAGGTTAATATTTTCTTTTAAACATTTCAAATTCTTAATTAAAAAGATCAAAAACAATATTTGTTCAAAATTTACACATTAAATACGATTTTTAACATCATTCTCTATGCATCGAATTTCTCTATATAACGAATTTTTTACTGGAACGATGGATTTTGTTATATAGAGACTCGACTGTATATATATATATATGTATATATATATAGTAATATATATATATATATATATATATATATATATATATATATAAGGTAAATGCACCAGTAGTGGGCCACTTAAGGACATTTGTCTAATTATTATTGATATGTTAGTGAATTCCAAAAAAACATATATATTTTTAGCCTAGTCCTTACCTTCATGTATCAGTATAAACATTCAAATTTTTAAAATATATTCTTTAGAAAAAATGAAAAATAAAAAATGTTACCTTCCTCTATGCTCCAGTAGTGGGCATAGTAAATTTCTGATGCCCCAGTAGTGGGCCCCCCAGAAGTGGGCCACTCCATTTTTGAGTTTAATGTGTACTGTACAGGGGTTATATTATTTTTTACATATCTACACTTAAATATACACAATAATGAAATCATACTTGGAAGTTTTGATGATTACGTAAAATAATTTCAGCTTCTCTTTAGTTTTTTTCGAACAGTCTGTAATATTATATAACTTAAAAAACTATATCTGCCCTATTTGTTAATTTGCAGTAGTGATAAATAATAAGCTATTCATAATAAAAGTGGTAATTAAATGCTGAAATGATTGCAAAACTATAATATATTTATATTATATTTATAGAAAAAGAAAAGAATGCGAGAGGGATTTAAACTTAACTGCATTTATTTCTTTTTTACAGCCATTTTATTGGCTCTCTTTTTTTTCATTGGATATTTTCTTCAACTCTTTTTTTGGAATTTTTCTTTTCTCTTTTTTTTCTGCAGCTTTAGCATTTTTAATATCTTCTCTCTTCTTAAAATATTGGAGCATTTGAAGAGAAGTCATAATTGCAGGAAGTTTATCTCGCTTTCTCCTTTTCTTTGTTTTATCTTCTCTTTCTGGCCAGAAAAGAACTCTTTTGGAGGGAGATGGTACATTTTTAGATGGTTCAGCAACTGGCCCGGTTGATCCTTCTGGAATATCCATTTCAGCATCAGCATATTCAACAGTGTCAATTGATTCTGCATTGTATGCCGCCTCAATACATATGACTGGTGTACTCTATAAGAAGTAAAATGTTTAATAAATAAATGGAAAATTTTTATAAATAATAATAAAAAAATATACCAATTTTAAGTGCTTAATACCAAAATTATTTTGTGATAGTTTACCTGGAAAACTGGTTACTTGTTCAAAGTCTCCTTCGTCTCCAACCATAAGTAATAAAGATCTGTTTACTCCACAGAGCCTTTCCATTCAACTTTATTTTCTAAGAAAGTTTTCATTTTTTCTTCTCCAATTTTTTCTTCGAGAATATCCAAAAAAGAAGCCATTTTTCTTTCCTTTATTGGTGATATTACCACTTTCTTTGATGTTACTTTGGATTCAACAATTACTTTCTTTGGATCCCATGGAACCAGTCCACATGCACGGAATCCACTGACAACTGCTGTAGGAGTTAAGCGATCTAAGGATGACTTTAGAACTGGTGGAAATTCGTGTTTCTGTAGTTGTTTGCCTTCATGAGTTATTCTGAAGTTCACTACTTCCTGCCGCCAAGAACTTTTAAGAATATGGAAAACAGCAACGTCCATACGTTGCATCAAGTGTGTGGCATTTGGGAGCAAAACTACCATTTACATTCAATGAGCTATACAGAAGGTGCTTAGGTTTATAGATATGTGAGGTGTGTCCATCCATAAATAACAGTACAGGTTTCTCTATGTTATGCGTATTTAAATATGGCTCAAAAATGTTTCTCACATACTCATAAGATGTTTCTTGAGTCATTTTTGTCCACTTTCCGACTTTCCAATAGCCCAATCAGAATAGCCCAATTTGTTGAGGGATCCTATCATACCTGAAAATAGGAAAGACAAAAAATTAGGATATAAAACATATTTAACAATTTCAAGGTTTAATTTACTAGATTTATGATTTTAGATACGCTTACCTATAAAAGATCATTGGTGGTGCATATTAACCAGCTACATTGGCTGTTAAAAGAAACAGTGAAATTAAGTTTTTCATCAGCTCCAGCAGTGGTGTACACCTTTTTTGATCCTCTTTCAACAAGATCTTTTCCTGGCTTCGTATTTAAAAAAACAAGCTGTCTCATCACAATTGAAAACCCTCTAGGGGTTACACAAGACATTGTCCAGTTTTTTTGTTTTTTAAATAAGTCTCAACCTCTAGAAACAAATCATTTATACCCTTTTGTGACACTTCTTTCCTCCTCGTTGTTAAATTTTGGCTGGTACGCAGTTAAATGTCAGGATGGCGTTTTAAAAAACTCTCATACCATTTTCGTCCAGGAAGACTATTTTCTGCAGGGAAAGTGATTTTATGCTCTTTGGCCCATTTTATTACGTTAGTCATGAGTATTTCTTTTGTAATAGGAAATCCTTTACTGGCCATGCTTTTAATCCACAAAACAATGTCATCTTCCTGGTCGTTAGTAAACAATGTACTTGGGCCTTTTTGTGTACCTAATTTGACTCCTCCTTTCAATTTCCTTTGCAAAGTTATTTTTGCAATATTATACTGCTTGGCTACAGAACGGACACCCTTTCCTTTCTCCACATCCGCAATTGCACTTTTTAGTTGTTCCTTCTGTATAATTTTGCTCCTTTCTTTTCTCCATTATCCTGCAATGTAATAAACATATATAATAAAATATACATAAAATACCCCAAACATATTAGGAAAATCATATCTTGGTTGTTCCAGTAGTGGGTCACGTGTTCACCAGTAGTGGGTCATCTGGCCCACTACTGGGACAAGCTGAAATTTAATAATCCAGAAGTGTGTACCAGTAGTGGGTCAGGTGGCCCACTACTGGAACAAATTGAAATTTAATGACCCAGAAGTGGACCACCCCCCAAACTTAATAATATGTTAGATTTATACCTTTTAAGCATACGGAATAAAGTATTCATTTATTCAGTGTATTAGAAATGCGGCATTTTAATATAAAATACCATATACTTTTAAAGAAAAAAATATTGAATGAAAATTTACCTCTTAAGGAAGGCAGTAAGAATGAGCCACAAAATCCTTGTATTTTAAGACTGGAAGAAAAACAATCTTCCAACTCAAAAACTATCAGAATACTGAAGTTGTCCCTTTGTCCCTTTGTCTGTTAAGGGTTCCAGCCAAACAGCAGTTAGTTTGTTATCTGACAGGGGTGACTAGAAAACTTGTTTTTCAACATTGAAAACTAGTGGCCCACTATAGGTACGTGACCCACTACTGGTACACTTACCTTATATACCGGGTGTCTTGAAAATGACTGAACGATTTTAAAAATCAATAACTTGCAAACTTTTACAGATATTTAAAAAATTCTTGCACGAGAGTCATCTAAAAGGTCAAAAGTTTTTTCCTGTGATTCTGGATTTTAGTTCGAATTACAAACAATAGATGGCGCTGAGAGCGCTATGTGCTCTGTTGAGATGGATATTGACGTCACTTGGTACTGAAGCAAAATAAGGAGGTTAAGGCCATGGAGTGGGTCTCGTTTGACAATGCAATCTTGCTCTTAGGGCCCGATTTTGAACTTTTGTTTATTTGTTTTTATTGAACAACATACATTTGACCTGTATACTCGACATGAAGACCGATTTTGGACTCAGTCGGTATGATTTTAGTGAAATGTGTTGTTGTCATGGAAATAATAAATCCTTTTACATAATAGCAACGATTGAAACTGGGCATGAATTTAACGAGCAGCATACGAGTTTTGCAGACGACTTTACATTTAAGAAAGCTGTATTTTCTCGGATTAAATTATTTTTTATCATCTAACTTAAAGAATATTTTGTGCATCATATTTTAAAACAAAGAGCGCGTTCAGAGACCGAAACACGAGTAACTCGGAAAATTGGGGAATGACGTCATACTGATTTCTCAGGGAAAGGTTGGGTTAAAACGGCTCTGACCGATTTCGGGAAAAGTTAAGGTTTTTTTTTTATTTACATTAAAAAATATGACGGCAATTGGCCTTTTGATAGTGCAAGTAGATTATTCGTGAGATAAGAAGATTATGATAATTTCTGAATAATCACTCTTTTTAGAAGGGAGAGTGTTTAAAAAGTGAATTTTTATGTGGAATATATACTGTGTCACAAACGTCTGTTGCAGATTTTGCTGCCGATTTTAGGCTGAAGTGTGAAGTCAAGATGCAATCATTTGGTTGAAAATATGGTATGTTTAAATTATGTGCTCATATATTTCCATAAATTCCGTTAATTCAAGAACATGGTAACACAACTGCAGGTAGCTTAACTATGTTGCAATGTGTTTGTTGTTATGCTTACTTGGTTTATTTTTTTATTTCCAAATAATATTGTTTACTTTACTTCTATACTATTAAACAAAAATATAAAAATACCTTGCAAACAGCAGAAAAAATAAAAATATTTACAGAAAATTGAAGAAGTTTTTAAAGCTGCTATCTAAAAATGTACATTTAAAATATTTTTTGCTAATTCTAACTGAACTTGGTATCAATATATTAACTTATAATATAGTGTAATGAAATTACATTATGTCATCCCTGTTGTTAAGAAGCCTGCTAGGAAGTCAAGCAACTCAGGAATAGAAGATCTTTTAAAATTTTTATGCCAGCTGGGTACATTATCAGGCAGATGTTTTTTGATGTTGTGTCTGTAAATGTAACCTCGCTAGTCCTTGATGTCTTCACTCAAGCTCTTCACTGATGCTGCAAGTCTCACTTTGTCACAGTGGATGTGTTTCATTCACAGAACGTCAATATGTTGATATCAAGTTTATTTGGGATTTCAAAAGTTATTCTACTCATACTTTTTTGGATAACAATAATAATAAAAAATTTCTTTGTTTTCCTGTAAATACTTTTACATTATCTTTGCCTGAAAATGTTTTAAATAAGAAATGCAGGTAACGTTCTACTATAGGTATTTTGGGGATAATAAGAAAGTTTGCATGCATATTTTCTGCAAAGATATAACTAGAGGAAGGGGGGGGCTGTTTGCTCACTCCAGAATTTTACATTGAAGTGATACTGTGATGACTGGGGGCATTTATTTATAGTAATCATTGCAATATGTTTTAGAGCTCATTTTTATTCTATGAATTTAATTTTTTTACTTTAAATACTAGGGATGCAACGAGCGCTGTCTATTTGGCTTATTTGGTCTGGTCATACTATCAAATATTCAGCCAAACCGAAGATATTGTAATTATTTACAAGAGATTTATTTTGCTTTTTGTGAAATATAGTACTGTTAGAAATTACCTAAATTTTTATCCAAATAGTAAATTAGACATTTTATTATCCAAAATTCAGCTAATGATACATAAATATTGTGTCATTGGCCAAAATTAGGTCACTTCCAATGAGTTCTTTGTAATTCATACAAAGCAATGTTAATATGATCAAAATCTCATTAAAATATTTTCATTATTGTTAAAGTTGTGAACAAAAATTCGAGTTTAGCTTGCCCTTTCCACCCTATATTTTTTATTGACTGTATTGTATTTCTGATAAAAAAAATTAATAGCAAGAAGAAAGAAAAAAGAAAATAAAACCTTAGCTTAAAGTTTTTGCGCGAAATTTATTTTAGGTAAAAATAATTTCGTTTCAAGTTCTCTTTAATGAAATCTCTTTCATACTGAATTCTGATAGACATAATCAGATTTTAAATTAACACACTAGAACTTGTAATACTTTTATAATAGCTAAAACATATTTTAATCAACTCTTAAATGCTTAACATCATTTTTTACTTGTCTTTTTTTTAAAATTTTGAAAAAATCCACCCGGGTTTTTTGGGCTGTTCAAAATCATAACAACCCTGTTTGCAACTGTCTGTATCACTAAATAACAAATTTTACGCATGATGTTCGTCTCCCTATATTAAAAATTTTAAGAATTTCTACCTTTTTTCATCCTTTTGAGGCTTTCATTTTCTATGAAAACTAGTGAAAACATAAAATTTTATTACATAGAATTTTCATTACTATTTTTATTATTAGGTATTATGCTTTTTTTAAAATCAAGGTATGCTTTATAAAAATGATTGCATCATTGACACATTTTACTCAATAACGCAATATCTACTCAATGAATTATTTAAAATATTTTCCAATTAAACATTAACCGGTTCATACTTAAATATTTCAATGTTTAGTGATCACAATATTAATCCATTAGTCTGATGTACTTATAAATATATATTAAAATAGGTGCAATACTTTTTACATGTGATGTTTCATGTTTGTTATTCCTAATCCTTAATATGATGAAAATTTCATTAAATTATTTTTATTTAGCTTGCCACTCTATATTTTTTTATTTTCTGTATTTTTTTTTTTATTGAAAAGTAAATTCAATACTGGTTTGCTGTAAAAAATAAAAAAAAAAAGTTTGTCTTGACCGCATTGGTTTTTTTTTTTTTCAAATTTTTAGGAATATTATGTGTTTAGATCTTCTCAAAATCGTCATCTCTATAGTGCATTTGAAACTTAAGATACAAATCAAAAGAAGTTACATAGGTTCTTTGGCTGTTTTTCCACCATTTGAATAGGTTTTTTTTCTTACTTTAGCTCTTTTCTACCAAATTAACACAATATGACTATAAAAATTTCCTTCAAGGTCTTTAAAACTCTGTTTTCGATTTTAAAAGATTTGTTTCAAATTAAATACGATTCACATTACACCTTAAATACGATTTTTAACATCATTCTCTATGCATCGAATTTCTCTATATAACGAATTTTTTACTGGAACGATGGATTTTGTTACATAGAGACTCGACTGTATATATATGTATGTATCTGTATGCATACATTTATACTAGGAGGCTCTGCCTCATGCGAGCTATGCCCGCCAACATGCGTTCGTGCTTCATATACTTCAGAAACATGGTACCGTGCCCTATTTAAAAAATATTACCAAGTTACGGAAGATTGGATAAAATTATCATTATAGCGTCAACTATCTTAATCGTAATGTTATTCTGTTTCGTTTCAATGCGGTATGCTTTGGATACAACGGCCTCATCCATCGCTGCCGTAATAACAGTTCGCGGTTTTCAGGACTGATAAATAAAATCAATGATGCATTTGAGTATTAGTTCGTGGCAAAATATATTTTGATTATAAACGCCGTCAGAAACGGCATTATGGAGAAACCATTTTTTTTTCGCTTTAAGGAATAAAAGTATCATCTACTTTGGAATTGCTTTTAGTAAAATGGAATTTAAAAGTATTGTTTTAAAATTTCTCAAACTATATTTCATGATTTAATCTAGTTTTACATATTGTTAGAAGCACGTATAGATTTATATAGATTTAATTAATCTTATAATCTATATTGTCAACGGTGACAGGTCACTTGCGATTTTGGATGTTTTGTTAAACATCTAGAAAAATATTTGAGGAATTATTTTGAAACTGCAAATGAGTAAACAGAATAGTATAGGATATATTTCCGCTATAATGTTTTCCCGAAATTCGATAGGGGACAGTCAACAAATTGAAAAACAACGAAGAACTTTTAGATACCTCTGTCAAAACTAATATAGCAAATGCGTTCAAACTGCAGATTATGATGATGTAACATATTGTAATAAACTGTGATTTTATTAAACATGTAGCAAGTATACTCGTAGAGAATAGAAACAGTGCCAAATTTTGCCAAGTTTTTTTGCCTATAACTTACAGAGTGCTTAATGTAAAAAAAAAAATTGTTCTTTTCAGATAACATCACAAATATTATCGTACCTTGTAATCAGAATTTTTTAAAAAAATAAGAAAAAATGTATTAAGAATGAGCAGGTTTACTTAATAATGTTTCACTGCGTATGGGTAAACGCAATCAAAACATAACCTACATGATATGAAAGCTAAATGTAAAGAGCAATTTTTCTGAAATTCTCGAAAGCATAGTTTGAAAATTCTTTAAACAATCGTTTATATCATAAGTTCAAAATCCGTTAATGCCAAATTAAGCAAAAATATGAAGAGTTATATCCAAATATAGTATATCGTATAATATTGTGTATGCTATATTTATACTAATGAATGGTTATGTGGATACAACCCCTCATCTTTTTGATTTATTTTGAGGACAAATGATTTTGAACTTATTCGATCGACGTTAATTTTGAGAATTTCCAAGTTATGGTTTTGAAATTTCAGAAAAGTTGCTCTGTACATTTAGCTAAAACATTATACAAATTATATTTTTATTGATGAGCAGTGTAATATTATTTACTAAACCTGATCATTGTTCTTGTATTTTTTTTATCATTTTATAATTCTTATTATAGCATATTTTGTAAAATGTCGTTTGTAATATTTATTAAAAAGTACATTATTTTTTATCTTGAGAACTCTTCAAATCAATCCTCACAAAAATGAACGCAGTTTATTACAGTATAACTCTTAATCATAATCTGCAGTTTGAACTCTTTTTCTACATTAGTTTTTACAAGATTATCCTAAAGATCTTCGACTTTTTTAATACGTCGGTGCTTCCTATGATATTTCGGGAAAAAATCTTCCTCGAAATATATGTCCTGTGCTATTCTTTTTACTCACCTGGAGTTTCAGAATAATTCCTCATGTATTTTTCGAGTTATTTAACAACACGTCTTAAATCGCAAGTGGTCGGTCACCTTTTGTCATATAATGTATGTGTGTTCACTGATGCTGACTTTATATGTGTTTTATGTTACACTGTAGAATTGTATGGTCATGAAGATGATTCAATATTTTGCTGCAGTTTCGTCGTTATAAACTTATGGGAGTGAGAAATGCTAAATTAGGCATCGTTCACGTAACTTAACCCTTTATCTACCTAATTATTTATGAAGAAATTGATCCACGTCAATAATTACTTTCTTTAATATCTAAAGGTATACTGGAATTTTTAGATAATACTAGTGTGGAATTTAGACATAATTTTTTTCATTAAAACAGATTAAATATATCAATAATTATAATTTTTTAGTGAATTAAGTGCAAAAATAATCAGATTAATTATTCTCTTTTGATTACTCTTTTGAAAATGTCGCAATACTTAAAAAAGCAATGACTTTAAATGCCTCATAATCCTCTCTATAAATGGGAACACTTTTGCATTTGAATATGTTTCATACAATTTTATTTAAAGAAAGAAAAGAAATACCTATAAAATGAATAATAAAACTACCACTTTTTGAAAATATTTAGTTTTGACTGTTTGTCTATTCTATCTAAATTTGACCGAGAAGAGTGTTTTGTGTGGAAAGAATAAAAAACTTGTATTAATAGACATAATAAATAAGTTTTATATAAAGTTTTCTTCATTGGTACATCAATGGTAACGTCGGTGCATAAAGGGTTAAAGGGTAAATCCCTTGGAACGAAATTCCATTTGCTCCGGCTAAGTCATTTTTCACTGTGTTGGCTCTACTCATGTGATATATCACGTATTAAACAATCAGGTGTAGCTTATTCATGAATTTTTTTCTTAAATTTTAATACAGTATTTAGTGCGTTTCACGATGAATATTGTTTATCTTATTTAACAAGTAGGGGGAACTGGGGTACATTGATACAGGTTTTTTCTAAGATTTTTTTTTGGTGTCAAGAAAGTAGAAAATTCAAGTTTTTTTTCCTTGAGGTGACAGCAAAACTTGTGTAGTATCTTATAAAAATGTACAATCATTGTTTTATATAGTATTTTTGCATGTAATTTTAAAAAAATCAAAAAAAGTAATTTGTATCAATGTGCCCCATCCCCGGGGCAGATTGATACGTTTGAGAAAAATGACGACAAAATAATACCAATGCATATTTTTCATAGAAAATGAATTAGAAAACCATTTTATATTTATTTATAAAAATTCAAATCACCCACAATTTATTTTTAAGCAATATTAAAGCAATCAAAATTAAATATATTATGACCTGATGTTCTGGCTGTTTCTTGTCTGATTGTTGGCTGTGGTAACTTTGTCATATCTAGCACTTCAACCCCAGCATTATCTTCTTTCTTATGAAAGATGAAAAAATTACCAGTTTTTCTGTTTATAAATAGGTTCATAAACCGAAAATAAAGGATAATTATATTAAAAATTCTGTTTATAATATAAGTATCATTTTCTGTTCTGCAGTTTGTTTCTCTTACTTAACATTTCGCATGTCGAAAATACTTTTTTCTCTGGAGAATCGATATAAATTCGAGATTTGCCAGAATGGCGTCCTTTTCTTTTATTAGTTCTACTAGCACTAGATGCTGGGTAAGTTCCTACGTCTTCTGTTTTCAAAAATACTATAAAATGTTCTAATATAAAGAAATTAGAGCTATTTCACTTCAATAAAAACTAATATTAGAAATTTTTCGTGAAAAAAAGGTTGGATTAAGGAGTGTATGGTAAAAAAAATAATAAAAGATAATGAAAATATGAACTATTAAAGGATTTAGGCTGTATCAATGTGCCCCGTCATAGACTGTATCAATGTGCCCCATACAGCGATTTTGAATAAAATGAGTCTCAAATCCAACACTTCACAATATATCTAACAATAAATAATGAAGAACTGATAAAGAGTAGCTGTACTTACCAGGGAGAGTATTCATTTTGGTTGAAAATACTGGAACAGTTATATCCCTTTAAGACCCGAAACATTTTCATCATTAAATATTATATTCCTCTGGTTCTTAACTCTTTACTAACCCTAATGACACCTAAAAAAATAATTAAAAAATTTTTCTCGCCCCCCTAGAGCGTGAAGTGTACCCGCACTAACGTGCGGGTTGGGCTTTTTCTGTGAAAGCCGCACCTGCATGAATGTGCGGGTTCGGCTTTTCATCTGAAATCATTGCTTATTACATGTTAAGATTTATACATTTTCTGGCTCTAAATGGATAGAAGAGAGAAACTGAACCAAAAAAATTTTACAAATATGGTAATTATTGATGTATTATTTTTTATTTTATGGATTCGTTATTTTTTACAGTAAAAATCTTTAAAACATTTTTTTGACATACACAAATAAACGTTGCATTTTTCACAACGTGTTTTTAAACTTTTTTCGCAGTTTTCAAACCTGCACTTGCGAAGACTTGAAATGTCACCAACACATGGGAAATGGTTCGCTCTAAAGCCTAAAAAAGAAGGAAAAAAATAATATTGGAAAAGTACTTATCGACTTAAAAAAATATTTTAATTAATTTAAAAATGTTTGTTATATTTTTAAAGTTTTTATTTATTATATCGATTTAGTTTCTTCTATAAGTCTATAACTTTTTTTTTGTTACAATTTAAGAAATGAAAAACATACTTGCAGTTGCGTGAAATCTAATGTTCCAGGATGAGGTGCAGAAATGAACTTTTTAACAGTCCACTTGTATTCCTTTTTTTCTTTTTTCATTCTTTTAGTATTTTCCGAAAACGCCTTGGAGGTAGAACTTTGGAAAATGAATTTAGGAGACATTGAAGAGGAAGAATGATCCAAAATTGTCATTTTTTCTTCATCGAGCTCATCTGAACTTGACTGTCCTTCTAATAAATCTGCTTCAAATGTTTTGTCCGTAACATCGTCATCATCCGAGCGATCACTAAACTCAGAATCTGATTTATTCATCAATTAAAATATTTCTTCTTGAGTGAGAATTCTTTTCCGTTTAGACATCTGAAAAAATATTTTATTTTGCTTTATTAAAAGTTAACAAAGTACTGCATAAAAAATTAGAAAAAGTATTTGAAAATTTTATTAATTAAAAAGAAAAAAATTAAAAATTATTTAAAAAAAGGGAGGTTATCTATGACAACACCCAAGAAAATAATATAGTATTAATTATGTAATAGCATACTTCGTTTTATTTTGGCTGTCATCAAAATTGTTGAAACAGAAATCAAAATGAACATTGAAAAACACTTACCTTTACTGTAGCACTGACTAACTTAACGCCCAAGTTGCACGATTGTGCGGGTGACAAAATCTTGAGTCCTAAGACCAAAATAAATAGTCTATAATTAATGTTTTTTATTATATTATACTTATTTAGACATTAAAGCAAAAATATTTATCTAGGCAATTACAAATATATTGATAATTACCTTTTTACGACAGATAAAATGATGAGCTATATCCGTTGTATTTGTAAACAAAGCTAGACATGCCACCTGAAAGTAAAACATGGACTACAACCGCAATCTGTTGATAAAAAAAGATACTTTACTCTTTCTGCTAACCGGAACAATCGTTCAATTTGGGCTTATATTACATACGACTGTTTTAGAAGCAAAAATTTAAATGTATGTCTAACCCGCACGATCGTGCGAGCTGGGTCTTAAAGGGATAAAATAGCATTTCAATTGTACAACTCATATTTACTTTTGAACAACAAAACAATAAATCACCCGTCCCATTTCATCAAACTACTGAATCATTCCAAGATTTTCTGTATGTAGTTGAATACACTAGCATCATCTTTTGGAGCTGTTGTGAAACTTCCTGTAATGACCCTGTGAGCGGTAGAGGGGGTGTATCAATGTGCCCCATGTATCAATGTGCCCCATGTATCAATGTACCCCAGTTTCCCCTACATCCGAATTAGCAGAGCAGAAAATAAAATAGGGAAAGTAGAGATCATTTTCCTTATAATTCATATTGCATAATGTTTTTCTTTTCTGATGAATATGTGTATTGTTTTTATTAAAAAAATATCACATGATATTGTTTTAATATTTTTGTCATTATATGTATACTTTAATATATTTGTGTATAGAGTAATTTGGACTTGCACATTAAATCTATAATTTTACTTTTATTAACGGTTCGGCGATTTCAGTAATTCTTAAATACGATACTGAAATACTATCCAACACATCAAAACATGCATTACAAGTACGTAAAATGAAAATGCAATAATTAAATATACCAGATGAAGTATTTCAGATTGATATTTCCTGATATTATTATATAATAGAAACGATTTTGCATGTCTGTTACCTGAAATGATTAGATTTACATTATTTAAGCAAACATTATGCAACATATAATTCGAAATCGTATAATAACACTGTTCAATATTAATAACTATTGTACTAATAGTATAATTGATGTATACAATTTATTATATTTACTTGAATGGAAATGGTAACAATATGTTTTTAATAACGTAATTTCTTTTTCATAATCATTTATGGTATTGCACTTGCGTCATTTTTATAAAATAATGTATTGTGTAACTTCATATACAGCTTCGAACAGTAAAATAATAAACTGCATTATGTAACTTTTATATAATATTAAATACCGGGTGATAAATGTATTAATTTGAATTGATTATTTTTTAATGCAATTTTATTATTAAAACGATTATGAGTATTTTCTTTTCTCTTTTATTCGCGACAACATGTTTAGAAAATTACAAAAAGCACTTAGCTTGATAAATTTTCTAAAAGTAGAGACTTAAAATGGAATTAATCTATCGCATTTTTTCACAATAAAATAAACATTATATTATAAAAGTGTCAACATTTAAAACATATATCTTATGACATACTTAGGATTTTAATATATAAATATATATATATAAATGAATTAGGAGCGCAAGACATTAATATTATTTATTTGTATTAACTATGCTAATAGTGCCTATTTTCGATACATGCAGTACATAAGAAATATCTTTTCTCGATATTTAACATACAGTGGTGGTCAAAAGTTTCCGGCCAGTTAGTTTCTTTGATTTATTTACCAGAAGGTTTCAGCAAAGAAGAAGCACAATTGCTTCAAAAGTTAGGAATATGTGAATGACCTCTGACCACGTGATCATTTTGATTGGATCCTGTGGACGCTTCATGGAAAGGCGTAAAATTCGAAGTTCGCGTTTGCAAAAGTTTCCGGCCATTATCATTCCTTAGATTTTTCTATCGGTAAAGTGTTTTTTGGTAGTGTTTGTGAATGAATCAACTTGAATAGCATGGTTTAAATTCAAAATTGAAAAGTTCAACAAATATTGTCCATAAATGAGCGATTAATTTGTCATTAAAGGGCTTCTCGAGGTATTGCGGTAAAGTTATCGATCGGTAAAATCGACTGTAAACGATATTTAAAAGTTATATAAAGATAACCGTGGCCTTCAGGACTTTGTTAGGTCCGGAAAGCTTAAAAAATTACTATTCTCGTTAACAGAATCATCAGGAGGAAAACAATTAGTGACCCGCATAAAAATTTCGTTGCAATATATGGCTATTTACAAAATGAAAATATTGTTGAAATAAATTGGTCTACCGTGTCAAGATGCTGATGCGATGCAGAACTTTATGGAAGTGTCGGTGATCAAAATTTTTCGTAGGTAAAAAAATATAAGCGTACCGACTGGCGTTTTCCAAAAAAGTCCGGTATAGTGAAAACTGGACAAAAGTACTATTTTTCCATCAACAGAATATGAAACTTTTTGGGGAGTGATGACAGACACTACGTCCTATGACCTAACAACAAAAAATGTGATTCAACATATGTTATTCCTACAATGAAGCATGGCGGAGGTCACGTTATAATGTGGGGAGTATTTTCTTCAAAAATTGTCGGTCCTTTATTTAAAATCCATGGCAAGATGAATGATGCAATGCATAAGGATATCTTGCAAGATTACTTTCTGCCTTATTAGAGGAAATTTTTGGACGCAACTATTTGTTTTAACATCATAACAACATAATGAATGCATGCAAGCATTGGCAAGCAAGGGTTTTCGTACAAAAAATTTTGTTTTTGAAATCGCCAGCCCAAACGCCCAACATGAATCCAATAGAAAATATTTGGAAAGAAGTTTGCAAATAACTGCCGAACTATAAATTTTCCAACTCAGCAGATAATTCCAAAAAATTGCAAGTAATGTGGAAAAAAAGTACCATAGACGATTTTAAACCGTTGATTGTATGAATGTCATGTTACTGTGCCATAGAACTTATTTCTAAAGGTAATAAAATACTAATACTATAAAATATTAATTATAAATGTTGTTGATCGCTGTAGTTTTCTATTAGAATACATTTTTTCAAAAATTTGCGAAGGTGGCCGGAAACTTTTGAGAACATGCGTTTTCCTTTGTACTTAATTTTATTGATTAAATTTATTGATATTTATATGTTATTCCACAAGTAAGTTACAAACTATTATGTCAATAAAATGTATAAATATCACTTTGAGATTCCTCTTCATATGGGTATAGTTACAAATTAACTGAAAAATTTTTTATGGCCGGAAACTTTTGACCGCCACTGTACATTACAAATGGGAAATACTACTTTTTTTTTTACATACACTGTAAAAAATTTTGGTCTCGAATCACGGTGGTTATACCGTCAACTTTGTGACACTTCCTTTTACCGTAATTTTACTGGACAGTATATATACCGTAAAATACTTAAAGTACATGTACCGTAATTTAACTGAACATAAATTTAAATATTTTGTGGTATATGTACCGTAAAATATTTCAAGTATATGTACCGTAATTTAACTGGACGGTATATGTACCGTAAAGTATTTAAAGTACATGTACCTTAAAAATATATCGTTACAGCATATATACCGTAAATTAAATGTAAGGTATATGAACCGTAAAAAATATTTTTACAGCACAGATACCGTAAATTAAATGTACGACATATGTACCGTAAAAAATATTTATACAACATATATACCGTAAATTAAATGTGCGGTATATGTACCGTAAAAACATTTGTAATCAGTATGTGTACCGTAAATGAAATATACGGTATATATGCCGTAAAAATACAGGATGATCCAAAAAAAAAACCCTCCCACATTTGACAGGTTAAAAAAAAAACAAAAACGTCTCTAATGAGAAACTTATTTGTCAAAAATATAGAATAGATATGACGAGAGTTTAAAATGACTATTTTTCAGGAATGACTTCTGGAAAGTGTCTTCCATTGCGAGCAATATAGATTTCAAGACGATGTCTGGAATCTATCATCACGAACGCATCGTCTTGTGGGAGAATTGCTACTTCTACTCTCTTGAGGTGAGAATGAATGTAGATCTTGTTTTAAGATTGTCTCAAGCAGAGGTAGCCGCTTCCACAAGACATAATATGTTAGGGGATGATATATTTCAGATATTGTCTAGAAATTTATATTGCTTATAATAGATAACACTTACCAAGCATCATTTCTAAAACATAGTCATTTTAAACTCTTGTCATACCCATTGCATATTTTAAAACAAACAAGTTTCTCTTTACAGTCCTTTTTTGTTTTATATTATACTGTCAAACATGGGATATTCTTATGTGTTATTCTGTAATCAGAATCGACGAATATACATGGTAAGCACAAGTCTCACTCTTATTTTGGCGAGAAATATTAGATATGTGAGGATACATTTAAATATTTTGATAAAAATTTTAATAAAATCATTTGTAGATCATCAAGTTGTGCAATGATATGCATGCTGGTAAAAAACAATATATATATATATATATATATATATATATATTATTTTTCATAAATATTAAATTTTCTGTATTTCTTAAGAAATTTTTTTTCTTTTTGTTTTTTGTCATTACGTACAATTATTCAAAAAAAATTATGGTAAAATGTAACTAAAAACAATGAATTTGAATTATACTTACATAGCTGCCAATTACTACACCTTTTCTACATTTATTTTTTATACCACTATTTTAAAATAGTTACTGCTGTCACATTTCAGATTTAAATATACAGCGAAAATTATTATTTTAAAATAGAGGTATAAAAATGCTGTAAAAGTAGTATGCACTTAGAGAATTAAAAATAAAAATCACAAAAAAGTGTTTACATTTGTGACCGCTATGATAATGTGAGATGATCTCTGATAAAATAAAATGCTAATATTAAATCACTTTCCTACATTTCCATAAATTATTAAAACTGAAAATAATTAATTGATCTTATATTATTTTTATTAAATAGTAACAATTTATTAAATTTTATTAAATATTAACAAATAATTCAAAAGTACTGACTGCCGAAAAATTATTTCACACTTCTTTTGTTGTTTCACAGAGATAATTATAAAAACTAAAGGATCAGAAGGGCGTGAAGAGAATACAAATCACATACACTTTCAAAAAATAAAGTAAAATTAATAAAAGTGGTCAAAATTATACATATACATTAATATTCTTGTTACTTACTTGGAAATAGGGATTTTTATTTTTATTTTCTCAACATACAAATCTAAAATTTCTTACATTCATTTAAAAGTTTAAGAATGTCACTGTCTAGCAAATCACCACTTTTTAATTTTTTTTTATGGAAATGTGCTATTATATTATTCTATATTGATATGTAATTTATAGCTTATAATCTTAATAACAAACTTTAATTCTCCCTACAAATCAAGAAAAGTAAAAACTAGTTGTCGTGGGCAAAATTGCCTATAACGCGAAAAAAAGTTAATAAAAAATGAAAAATATATTTTCCTTCCAAATATTTAAATAGTCAAGACTAAATTTATACATTCATGCTTAAAAATAAGTTTAAAATTGTATAAAAACTTTGCATTGTTAAGGAGAGGGTTTGAGAATCATATTAAAATTACAAATATAAATATTTTAGAACATTTACAAAATAAATGAATAACATTATGATTCAGACATATTTAAAACAAGCAATTAAAATATAAAAAGATATTTATTACAACGATTAAATTACATTAATACACTATATCATGATGCATTGTTATAATATTTATGTATACAATTTATTTTCTTCTACACAGTGTGTCATTTACATTTATATAAAAATTCCAATAGTTTTGCCCACTTGCTGCATTTTGATTATCCGCAAATTGATTATTTGTTGTTTGTATCACACACAGGGTTGACCAACATCAAGTACCTTAAAGAAAAATATTCATTCAACATGGGTATAAGCATTAAAATATATTATCGAAAAAAATACAAAAGTAATTTGTAGAAATGGTATCACAAAATCACCTTAAGAGGTTATTTCAATATTCACAAGAAGGAACAAGAATGCTAATATTAATCCTATGGGAGAGTTATTTTCAACTTTCTCGCTTTGATTTATATATATATATATATATATATATATATATATATATACATACATATATACATACAATAGATGATCTACTGGGCTACTTTTCATTTTCCTATTTTAGTTGTAGATTTTTTATATATATTTGGGTAGTTTCAATTTCCAAACTAGTTCTGTAAATGAAGGAAAACTAAAAAAAAAAAAAGTCTAAAACTAAGATCTAAAAATTAAAAACTACCGCAGGTACATCGCCCTCAGTTATCCTACACAGAAATTACTAAACAATATTTATATCCATGTTAAATATTATAAAATAACGCTCCCATAGAATTTACATTAGTGTGTTCGTTTCTTCCCATGACTCTTAAGAACCTACACCAGTCCCGTGGCTAAATGCCAATATTTAATGTTAAATTCACGGGAAAATTTCTTAGAATTTTCTCACTTGTATTTTAGTATTTTTATTTTTACTTTATAATTATTATTTTTTTTTTTTTTTTTGGATGTGAAGTTTTAAATTGATATATATTGTTGTGTGTTTGTACTTTTTCAACTTTTGTAACCATTTCTTAAGGCGAAAATAGTTTTATTTTCAGAACTGCTTTCAAAGTAGAAGCATCTGCACATAAAAAAGTCCTTCCGGCAGTGCCGGGAGGAAAAGGTAGCTTTCATATACCTTATTTATTTATTTATTTATTTTAAATTAAGTTATGTTATTCAAACATATGAAGCTCAATTTAGTGGAGTCCGATTATATAAGATTGAATACTCGTTTTTGGCAATACTGAATATTAATGGGAATTTTTATAAATTAGTCATATTTTATTGAAGCTGGTTTTATTTTAAGCGATTTATAGGGTCTCCAAATTCCACGATATCATGAAGTATATGCCATTTTAAAACAATATAATGGATAAAACAATCCAATGAGCTTGGTCGAAATCTTAATTCATGTACAAGCGCACACTCACATCGAAATCGATTAATATATACAAGGGCTGTCGCTGGCAAATTGATTAAAAAAAAAGTCATCCACATTAAAAATCCAAACTGCTATATCTCACGCGCTTTTTAAGGTAAAGACAAAGCAAAAAGTATTCCGTAATTCATTATTAATATCAAACACTTTAGAAAGAATCTTTCCTCAATTTCTAAATTTTTCTTTGTACTTTATTATACATTTAAAAGATTTTTGATAAACTTAAATGGACACCATTTTGAAACAAGATGGCATCTGTTGCTGCCCAACGAACTCGGTCGAGCCATTTCTATGTACTATGTACATACCAAGTTTCATTCAAATCGGTTCTTAAATACGATAGTTACAGCGTGACAAAAATCATATATATATATATATATATATATATATATATATATATATATATATATATATATATATATATATATATATATATATATACAGGATGTATCGAAACTATTGGGCAAAACTTTAAGGGGTGATAGTACACATCAAGACAAACAATAATGAACGGGAAACTAAGAGTCCCAAATGTCTTCCGAGGGAGATAGGTGCCATTAAAGTTTAGGGTCCAAAATTTCAAATAAACATAAAAAACGGAAAAATTTGTCGATTGATTTGCGGTTTTCACTAAAACTATTCTTTATGTCAGTATTTTCATCAAAATAAATTGTAAAGATAAATTTCAAAAAAGGCTGATAGGGGGCGCTTTAGACTTTGGAGTAACGAATAATTATTTTTTGCCGTTATTTTTCGCATCTCATTAAATGTTTTCGGAAGCTTAGACTTAAATTTTGAGCTCAAAATATGAATAGTTGGGAGTGGTTAAGTAGCGCAAATTGAACTGTGTTTAGAGGTCGAATATCAAATGATTATAAAAAACGGAAAAATTGGTCGATTCGTTTGCGGTTTTCGCAAAAACTACTCTTTAAATCAGTATTTCCTCGAAAATAAATTAGAAAGATAAATTTTAAAAAATGTCGATAGAGGGCGCTTTCGATTTTGGAGTAACGAACAACTATTTTTTACGGTTATTTTTTGCATCTCATTAATTTTTTTTAGAAGCTTAGACATAAACTTGAATTTTGAGCACAAAATGTGAATCACTGGGAGTGGTTAAGTAGCGCAAACTGAACTGAGTTCAAGGGAAGGGGCAGGATCAAATTTCAAATGATTATATAAAAAAAGGAAAAAATTGGTCGATCTGTTTGCAGTTTTCGCTAAAACTATTCTTTATGTCAATGTGTATGTAATATGTAAATGTTTATTTGAAAATAAATTTTTAAAATAACTTAAAAAAATTTGTTAGAAGGCGCTTTAAACTTAAGAGTAACCAACAGCTATTTTTAACCGTTAATTTTTGTATCTAATTAAATGCAAAATCTTTGAAATGCAAAAATTTTGAGCTCAAATTCTGAATCGATGGGAGTAATTATGTAGCGCAAAAATGAACTGTGTTTGAGGTGGGAGGGGGGTAAATTACAACTCCTGAACAGAGTTCAATTTGCACTTCTTAACCCCTCCCAATGATTCAGAATTCGAGCTCAAAATTTAAGTCTAAGCTTTTGCAAGTATTTAATTAGATACAAAAAATAACGGTCAAACATAGCTGTTGGTTACTCTTAAGTTCAAAGCGCCCTCTAACGAATTTTTTTTAAATTTATTTTTAAGAAAATACTCACGGAAATACTGAAGAAAATTGCTTGCGGTTTTCTCTAAAGGAAAACCGCCAACGAATCAACCAATTTTTTCTTTTTTTTTTTATAATCATTTGAAATTTGAACTTGCCCTCCACTTCAACTCAGTTCAGTTTGCGCTACTTAACCACTCCCAGTGATTCAGATTTTGTTCTCAAAATTCAAGTTTATGTCTAAGCTTTTAAAAAAATTTAATGAGATGCAAAAAATAACCGCAAAAAATACTTATTCGTTGCTCAAAAGTCTAAAGCACTCTCTATCGGCATTTTTTGAAATTTATCTTTATAATTTTTTTTTTAAAGAAAAGACTGATTTAAAGAGTAGTTTTAGCAAAAACCACAAACGAATCGACATATTTTTCCGTTTTTTATAATCATTTGAAATTTGAACCTCTAAACACAGTTCAGTTTGCGCTACTTAAGCACTCACAACTATTCAGATTTTGAGCTCAAAATTTAAGTTTAAGTCTAAGCTTCCGAAAACATTTAATGAGATGCAAAAATAACGGCAAAAAATAATTGTTTGTTACTCCAAAGTCTAAAGCGCCCTCTATTGGCATTTTTTGAAATTTATCTTTACAACTTATTCTAAAGAAAATACTGACACAAAGAGTAGTTTTAGAGAAAACCGCAAATCAATCGACAAATTTTTCCGTTTTTTATGCTTATTTGAAATTTTAGTTCCTAAACTTTAATGGCACCTATCTCCTTCGGATGACGTTTGGGTCCCTTAGTTTCCTATTCAATATTGTTTGTCTTGATGTGTACTATCACCTCTTAAAGTTTTGCCCAATAGTTTAGATACACCCTGTATGAATCGGTATGTATACACCCTATGTTTTGGGGTCTGGGGGTCATGATCGATGAAAATATACCAAAATTTTCTGGAAGTGCTTTTCTCCGGACGGTTGCAATATATTCCTTTTTACTTTTTCTAATGTAAGCTACCTAAAACTGTAACAAACAATTGAAAAAGTAGAAATGCACAATAAAATTTACGTACTGCACCCTGTGTGAAAAAAAATCATTTAAAAATATTAAAAGGGGGGGGGGGGCTAGAGGTCTGTAAATAACAATACCATAGAATTAATATTTAGATTGAAAATTTCTTACCGAGCCTAGTGTAGGCTATGTGTTTAAAAAAAAATGGAATTGTCGGAAATGAAATCCTTAATTTAATACATTCTCTCAACAATGTTCACATTATCAAGTAATTGTTATTTATTCAGTTAAAATTTTGAAATTTTTTCTGATTGTTTACCATAACATTTTGAAACAAAAGCACGTGACATAATTTCTCATTCAAATTTTTTAAATTTAATAGTTATTAAAAAGTGGGGTAATTTAAAATCGTTATAACTCGAAATATTATTTGTAGAATTTCTTTTCATTTATATAAACAGAAATATATAAGCTTTAATTCTGATTTGGGAATTTTAAAAGCATTAATTTGAATAAAATTAAAAAATATTTAAAGTAAAAAATTTAAAAAAAAATGTAATTTTTTAAAATCAAATTTTTTAAATTAAATATTTTTTTTTAATTTGCTGAAGTAAAATTAATATAAAACAATTGAAAAAGATTTGTTTCAAATTTAAACAAGATTTTTTTTTAACCGCTATTGGGTTAAAGTAATTTAAATACAAGAAATGGCGAAAAAACTCATGAAGAAAAAAAGGCATTTTCAGAGAAAGTCATTTTTATGAGAACGATTGCTTTGAAAACTAGATTTTAAAAAGAAACCAAAAAGAAAAAAATAATATTTCTTGTTACAGTTAAAATAGAAACAAGGTTTTAAACGTAATTTTAAGCAGAATTTTTAATGTAATAAAACTGTTTAATAAAATTTGAATATTTTTGTTTCCCGCACCCGCTTAAGCACCGAAAGGTACAGGTCGCAGCATAAAATTAGCCGCGTGTGGCATCTCGCGACAGTGAATCTGTAATTATAATGAAGGGCAGGGTATGAAAAAGAAGTCAATTAAAAAACTTTGTTTATTTGGAGAATGGAAGAGAGGTTAAAAAGTTTTAAAAAATTCTAACTAGAAATAAGTAAAAAGCATGCGTTTAACAATGATAATACTGAGACGCTATTTTAGCTAGATTATGTGTGAGTTAAATGTACCTACAAATAAAATTATGCTATTAGTAATAACTAATAGTCATTATATTATTTTTACCATTATGGGTTTGAAATATTACAAGAAATGTATCAAGCCTTTGATTAAAAAAAAAAAATCAAATATCGATTTTGTGTTTGATTTTATTTGTTTTTCAAAAATTAAAATAAGAAACTATAATCAAGACTGTGCAATAAAAAATGCTGATACTCAGTCATATCCACTATTTTTTGCAATCACTATTCATATTGCAAGCCTTAAAGCAGAAAGGTAAAGAATGGAGACGGGTGTTACAGATTTTCTTTTCTTCTTTGTAGATTATTTTTTCATCAAACATTTCTTTTGTTTTAAGTTATATTTAAAACTTTATTACTGAATGCAAAAATGTGAGTTAGTTATTAACAGAACTGAATAAAACGCGTAAAATCGTTAAAAGTAAATGTTTAATTAACGCTGCAATTGCAAAACATTTTACCTATGGATTATTTTCTGCCTCTGTAGTATCTGCCGCAGACAATCGAGAATTTTTTTTGGTACTGGGTATCCAAGTTCCAAGGGTTTGTTCCAAGTCTAATCCTCCGTTATACTTCAAAAATGAAATTGGGTAGCCATATTCCTTCTCCATTCCAAATTTTCTGTTATTGAAAATAAACATATATTATTTCTTAACGATTTAAATATACCAAATGAAAAAAAGTCTTTATACCAGCCATTTTATTAATATATATCAATATTTTTTCTGGATTGCTTGTCAAAAACTGTGAAAACATGTTTTAATTCCAAAAATTTTTGAAGAGTTTGGACGATAATGACTACGAAAATAAATAAATAAATAAAATACCAGAGGAAGACCCCTAGCTTTTCCGTCATATTAAAATTACTCAATATCAAAAAGTAAATGTTTAAAAAAAACCCCGAAAACATAATAACTATATTCTTATAATTCTCTAAGTAATCAATTTGAAAAACAAAGAAATCACACAAGGTTTTGACGTGTAAGAAACTAAATAGTTATACTGTAAATGAATGACTTTTACTGTTATTAATATTTTATCACAAAAATTACGCAGGCTGATTTCAAAGATCTCAAATAGATGATAATTATAATTTACACTTCCCATAAAACTTCTAATATTGAGAACATGTGATAAAATATGGATTGGTAGGTACACCTCTTTGTTTTAAGACAGGGGTGCAAAAGTCTTTGCGCCAGTTGCTCCTATGCTCTCACTACTAAATTTTTTTCGACTTGTATCATCTAATAATTTGTATAAATTTCTTGCTAGAATGCTATTTAATTTTACTCCGTGGTGAGTGATTGCCCCCCGCTGGTGCCTAGATTTTTACACCAATGGTCTAAAATCTAAATATGTAAAACTGTAAATTTTGAATGTAAACTTACGTAATCAGGCACAATCAAAGCGAAATTTGGGGCCTATTTAAAAAAAAAAATCATTGAATAATAGGCTCTTTCACAAAATCAGACATTTCATCATTATTTTTACCATCCAAATTAAAAAAAAAAAAAGTTTACCAGAAAGTAAATTTTTAACACTAAGACTTAAATCCAATTCAATAAACTCTCTCTGTGTGCAAAAAAGACAAATTAAAATAAAGAATACTGCCCAGTTAAACTGATGGCATTGAGTTCACAGGCTACAAATACTAATTGTACATTAAAACCTTATATTTTCAAGGGTTAATTGCGTTCGAAAAAAAAATTAAGATGGGAAAACAGCTCTCCCCTTTCCTCTTTTTTTATACTTAATCATTGAACCTCCTATACTATCAAAGACATGCTTTATCATATAAAAAATCTATATCCAAAATTCAGAACAAATGAGATAATTCTTAATAAAAACCCATTTAGCATTTATATAATTTAAAAGGAGTTATCCCCCACTTTTATACTTAACCATTAAACTTCCAAAACTATTCAGAGATTTGCACGAAATCTAAAAATTCTGGTTGAAAAACTCATTTATATAAATTAAGCGAGGGGGGGGCATTAGAACCCCTGTTACCCTATTTATACTTATTCAATGAACACCTAATAACAGCCACGGTATCGCCTCATCAGAATGATCCTATATCTAAATTTTGAACGAAAACTTAATTCTGCATGAAAATCCCATTTATATCAACTAAGGGGAGGGGCATGAGCCCCCGTTCTCCCTCTTATACATATCGAATGAACTCCAAAAACTAATCAGGGAAGCGCCTTGTCAGGATATACCTACATACAAAATTTCAAGTGGATCGGATATATTTATCACGAGTCATCGCGTTACGCACGAACATACAGAACGGACGGGCACATAAGCTCTCAGGCTATGATAGCCTGTGAGCTAATAAATAAAATAAAGAATACTGCCCAGTTAAACTGATGGCATTGAGATCACAGGCTACAAATACTAATTGTACATTAAAGCCTTATATTTTCAAGGGTTAATTCCGTTAAAAAATTAAGAAAGGGAAACAGCTCTCTTCTTTCCTCTTTTTTTATACTTAATCATTGAACCTCCTAAACTATCAAGGACATGCTTTATCATATAAAAAATCTATATCCAAAATTCAGAGCAAATCGGATAATTCTTAATAAAAACCCATTTAACATTTATATATTTTAAGAGGAGTTAATCCTCTCTTTTATACTTAACCATTAAACTTCCAAAACTATTCAGAGATTTGAACGAAATCTAACAATTCTGCTTGAAAAATCCATTTATACAAGTTAAGGGGAGGGGCATTAGAACCCCCGTCCCCCTGTTTATACTTATTCAATGAACTCCTAGTAACAGCCACGGACTCTCCTCATCAAAATGATTCTATATCTAAATTTTGAACGAAAACCGTGAATTCTGCATGAAAATCCCGTTTATATCAATTAAGGGGAGGGGCATGAGCCCCCCCGTTCCCCCTGTTTATACTTATTCAATGAACACCTAATAACAGCCACGGTATCGCCTCATCAGAATGATCCTATATCTAAATTTTGAAGGAAAACTGTTAATTCTGCATGAAAATACCGTTTATATCAATTAAGGGGAGGGGCATAACCCCCCGTTCTCCCTCTTATACATATCGAATGAACTCCAAAAACTAATCAGGGAAGCGCCTTATCAGGATATACCTATATACAAAATTTCAAGTGGATCCGATATTTTTATCATGAGTTATCGCGTTACGCACGAACGCACATACGAACATACATACAGAACGGACGGGCACATAAGCTCTCAGGCTATGATAGCCTGTGAGCTAAAAAGTATCACTCCAGAAATTTGACTTTAACTGGGTGCTTTTCTTTTTCTAGAGAGGAGGGGGGTGGGGGATCAAGAAACGCCGTAATTCGCATTTATTCAGCGAAGTATTTGAATTATAGGCTACACATTTTTAATTATTTTTTAATTAGTTTAATGACGCTTATAATCGTATAACATGCGGAATCACAAAATACCGAATCGACTATTTAATAAAACACTAGTTTTAATAACATTTAATTGACTTAAAATTTAATAAATAACCCAGTTTCTCACTAGTGAAAACATAAATACTGTAATAACACATAGATATGAGTTGCCAGTGATTTTTTTAAATCAGATTTGCAAATATGCCAGTTGAATTTTAAAAGGGCCATATCAACTGGTTTATTGATTTACATTGACTTAATTTCCTCCCCCCCCCCTCTTTTTACTGTGTTCTATAAAATTAAACAGGACGATGACTCTAATTTCAAATTCGCAGGGCCTAAAAGACCCTGAGTGCGTATGGTTTTTACAATTGTAACCACTAATTTTTTAAAAGTAATCTTGAACTTATTTTATCACAAAATTTGTATGAATTGTTTCCGTCTAAATAAAGTAGTTGTTATATTTTGATTTTCTTGGTGACAAAGTTAAAACCATTCAAACACTGGGTAAGGGCGTGTTCTCCCGGGCAGTGATGGTAACTTGTGGGAAAATTCCCACATCTGTGGGGGAAACAGAGCTGTGTGGGGAAAAGGGGAAACTTGAGGTTTTGTGGGAAATTTTGAGAATTTCCCATTCCACTCTCATGAACACGCTTTTTTCCTTTCTTTCTGCAAAACTTTTTAGAAAACCTTTTCTTTCGACTTGTTTTTCAAAACTCCTGGCGAATTGCATGGTAACTATTTCGGTGAATATTGCTGTTGCGTTCCATTGACTCTCGAAGCAGTAATACAACTAAACTTCTCTAAGTTAATAGGTCAGATTCAACTACGTGATCACATGCCGCCAATTTTCCACCAACCAATCAAAATTACCGATCTTTTATCGCGCAAAGCTCAAGCAATGAAAGTAGAGAAACCTGGGGGATTTTTGGAAGGGGGAAAAAGTTTATGACGTCAGTCGGAACTATTCGATTCGATTTTCGGATAGGAAAATTAACTTTAAACACTAACCAGTTCATTCTAGAGAAATAAAAAAAAATAAACTCCTGTTTCATAGAACTTTCATGAATGATTAACAGTTTTGAAAAAAAAAAATAATCATCATTATTGCCCTAAGAATTTATTTTTATATTATGTTTATGTTTGTATAATTACTTATGTTCTTCGATTGATTGAAAGATTTCTGTTTTTAAGAACCAAAATGAAAAGTGGTATAAAATATATTTTGATAATTTGCCGATAGAGGGCAGCACTCCTGAATTTAACAGCGTGGAAAAAATTGAACTCACGAGGGAAATTTTGAGGGGAGAATCGAGCTCATGAGGGAAATTTCGAGGGAAAATTTCAGTGACGTGGTTACCATCACTGCTCCCGGGTTAAGAGCAATCAATGCACAAGTCTTTTTTTTATAAACATTTAAAACCAAAAAAGTCTTAATATAAACACCATTTTCTCTCTACTTTCAAAATTAGTATTATCAATGGAATATGCATGAATATGCATGCTTTTAAATAGCAACTAAGGAGCAAAACAATCATAGTTTAAAAAATATATATGTATACCTTTGTTTAAATTAGATTCTTTTTATTTAAATCAGGTTTTTATGATTTTTTTCGTGTGTTAATATACTATGTTTTCAAACTTTAATTAATTAATTTTATTCAAGTACGGGATATATTAGTTAGTTCTAGTTCTAATATTAGTAATAAATAGTACTAATATTTATTACAATATTAGTTGGTAATGGAGAATGGGATAGAATGGGACAGAAATTTTTCCTCATTACGTATTATTCTAAACATCAATCACAATACTAGATGGAGGCAGTGGCGTAGTTAGTAAGGGGCAGGGGGGGCGGTCCAACCCGGGTGTCACCCAATATTTATTTGAAAATAAATATGTATAATCTTACACCATTGGGAAAAAGAATTCTGAAATAAAATTAAATTTCTAGCTTACGACGAAATAGAGTTAATTTTCTTTTCTAAAAGAAGTTGAAATTTTATGCAGACTGGTGTGTTTAAATAAGATATTTGCACCAGAGAACAAAAATCTAATCTATCCAACGAGTGGATAACAAAAGCAAACTTTAAAAGAAAGAATTTTCTTCGACATACAGACACCACATTGATTTAAGCGGATTATTGGTTAAGTAAAAATTCGCCCCTCTGTTTTTTTTTCTCAATGCAGGGCAAAAGGTAAATGAGAAATGATATGGCCATTTGTTATAATAGCGTACAATTGTGAATGAAAAAATATAACGGATCGGTGTGTGTGTGTGTGTGTGGGGGGGGGGGGGGTGACACCATGGTGGCTGGCGGTAACACAATTTACATCCGCTCTGGGTATCACCTATCCTAGCTAAGCCACTGAGATGGAGCAATGACAACCAAATCTTCAGTTGAAAATAGTTGCTTTTCAGCATACACTTAGATTTGTATAAAAAAATTGTTTATTAAAAAATAAATTTGCTTACTGTAATTTTAATATTTGCTGTATATTAATGACTTGTTTACCTGTAGCTGTAATAGTTCCCATCTTTAGAAAACCTAATATTATACATTATCCATAATTTTAACTAAACTTAAAAGCAGCACTGTTGTTTATATAAACAGTTTAACATAAAAACAATAGAGGAGGGGCGTGGGACAGTCTAGCAAAAGGAGGAATGAAATAAGTCGAATTCCTTCTTTTGAATAAGATAAATGTAAATTACTAATATTACACAAATATTCTAGTAAAAATGATTAAATTTAAAAGGAAATAGTTGAAATATTGAACAGAAAATATTCAAAATTTTATAGATGTCTGTTTGCTATTTTTAACGCAATTTAATCCAACACGCACATTTCAAAAACAAAGTAATTTATTTTCCAATTTTTATATAGCTTAGCCAAAGAAATGAATAACATACTTTTAAGAAAAAACAATTTAAAACATGTATAGTTCAAATTAGTTATCTAATTATGTAAGTTAAAGGAAAACAAGAAATACAGCCGATTAACTTACTTAAATATGAATAACTGGATCTCAAGTTCTCATTGCCCGAAATCAACAAACTGACGCCATTAGATTTGTTGGTTGGTTGGTAAATACGAAACTTATGCTGCTACCCGTAAAAAACGCTTTTGCCTCGAAAATCTGACACCATTACTTCGGCCGAAAGCAAACTTTCACGCTCTGTATTATCTTGCCTATAATCAGACATTTTCAAAGAAAATGTTTTGCTCAGTCAATATTTACGATGGTTTTACTAGAAACAAGAATGATATATTAAATTTTTTTATTAGGTGCTGTGCATATATAACATTATTCTTTTAGGGGGTGAGGGAGGGTCTGACACATGATATCGTAAGATATCTCTAGGGGAAGGGGGGGGATTTGCCTTTTGATATCGATATCATTTTTGACCCAATTATAATTATCTCTTTTTCACTGTAACGTGGTATTTTGTTCAAAATAGTACATTATCTTTTTTTTTTGTTGTTGTTAACTATTTTTATTTGAATAAAGCGATATTTTATTAAATTATCTTCAATTGAATCAATAAAGTTTGCGAAAAATAAATTTAACCCGTTTTGTATGTTAATCAAAACAAAAGAACTAAATTCTAAAAAAATTTTTTACACTTTGATAACGATATCATTACCGTGCCAGGGAGTTTGATGGAAGTAACGTATGATATTTAAAGGGAGGGAAAGGGTCCAAAATTACCAAAAAGTAAATAACGTTATATTTGCACTTAGCCCCTTACTGGTCGAATGGAATTTTTGTAAATTAACCGCGTTTCTATAATTTACTTGAAATATGGTAAAGTGAGTGCAAAATCAGGGAATAGGGAATCATTATTTTACAGACATCTTTAACTGAGCAAGGTCCGTCCGATGATCAAATCCAACTGATCCATCCGATGGATCATACTGAATCGGGTAGGAAGCATCGACTATTTCTTTTAAAAACATCAGTGGTAGTGTTTGCATCAAAATTCCACTGATGACCACTGAAGTAACCTGAAAATATCATTCAACATCTAGTCTGAATAATTTATCCAAGCCGGACTGAAGAGAGATCGGGGGAGGGGGGATTGTCCAAGGTTTGAAGACATATGGATGAGACTGTGAATTAACTTAAACTGTCTAAATGGTTTTTAGTGTTTAATTTTCCAAAATTTGGAGGGGAGAGATTGAGTTACCGAATGAGAGACCTTTCTTTTAACAAAAATAACAGTCTTGCCATATCAGTGTTGAATTAATGGGGTGCCCCAGAGGGACCCCCCCAGTGCAATGAAATGTCCCCTCCCCCGGAAAAATAGAGTTCTTGTGTTTTCACTGGGGAAAAAGGTTTCATTCCCCCACCCCCCGGAGCCACAGAAGTCCCTCCCGAGAAAAGTGTCTGAATTCAGTACTGAGCCGTATGGCGAAAGAGCGTCGAGTGAGATAGGTTCTAAAATTTTGATTTGCGATTTTTAGAGTTTTTGAACTTCACCACCTTTTTAAGGATTAGATCAACAGAATTGTTAATTACGAAATTCCTGAGCTCATCGAGATTGGGGTCTGAGTTCGATAAAACTCTAATAACGTAAGCGAAAAAGATTTTTGAATTTTAGTTATTTATGAGGTTGGTAGAGGAAAGAGGGCCGGTGTTTGCAGTTTTACTGGTGGTTTAAGCGTAAATCTAAGCCAACTGACTGTTGGGTATTTTATTTTTTTTCTGATAAGGATGTATTTTTTTATAGTTTTATGATAATTTTGTCTAAATTTTGAACGTGGGGATTCGCGGGGGATGGGCCTTTATAGTCCCCAAAATTTCACCATCTGAGCACACACAATACGTTATACCATATCTTTTTTTTTTTTTTTTTTTTTTTTTTTTTTAACAGACAACTTACTAGCCGCCGATCTTCATTATTTGAGAGAGGCGACGTTCGATACATTAGAATTGTAGAGAACGTGAACATGCGTGTTACTAGTGTGTCGCTGAATAAGGAAAAAGGAAAAGGTAAAACGCTTCGTGTTGCCCAGCTTGGAGTTTTCAAAAAATAAGCAGTACCATATTTCGGTGCTTCTTTTTATTTTACTTCATGAATAGACTCCACTTTGAAATTCCACCACGGAAATTTTTCACATTGTATTATTAGATTCTTTTTGAAAGAACTTTTAATTTCAAATAATTTTTACCTGAAAAATTTGTTATTTGTCATACTTAAAAAAATATTAATTATTAATGTCATAATTTTTAAACCCAAAATAAATTAATAAGACAAATATATAACAGTAAAGAAGAAGTTTATTAAGAACTAATGCTAGTTAAAAATGTAATAAAAATACATGCATAATAGTTACTTTCACTTAAAAATAGTTAAAATGTTACATACTTCTTTGTCCTGCACGTCCGGTATGAGAATCCAACTGAATGAAACACAAAGAGCATACACAAAGGTGAACAAACCCTTTTAACATATAAGAATATCACTGGTATATATATTACAACGTATACGTAACATATAAGACACATATTATAACGTACATATTATAACGTATAAGAATATCACTGGTATATATATTACAACGTATCGTACATAATATTACAATTCCAGTTGCATGACTATGAATAAGTGATTAATTAAACTGTTTAAAATCTTAGAATTTCACTTCTATGAATTGTATAATTCTCCAATAAAAATTAAGGATGGATTTGACATCATTCAGTATGATAGATTAAAAGTTCCCACTAGAAAGACAACATCTATTCAGGCCGTCGAGAACCGTGACGGGCCCAGAATCAGTCCCCCCCCCCCCTTACACAGACACGCAAGACACATAAAATGCATGTGAATCTTTAATAAAGCCTCGTCTACTTTGTAGACTACTTTAGTCATCTTTCATAAATTACATTATTTATTTTCTTGTAATTAAAGATAATAATTATATATTCTAATAATTATCTATTCTTCTTTAATACTATTTAACAAAAGTAAAAACAGTCCTTTCTCTTTTTTTATTGTTACATTATGGTATCCATAAAAATTATAATAAACAGTGTGTATTGCAGGAGTTGTGACCCTTTGAGATTTTTGGACTCCAAAACAAGTTAACGGCTGCACTCCCCCCCCCCCATTTCCTCAGACCTGCGCGCATTTACCTAGCAACAACAAGAACATCGCTTGAGAAAATGCCGTACACCGAGGCGAGGATATCATATTTTCCCTTACTGAAATATAATTTTTTTCAGTATAAATATCGCCTTTTTACTGAAAAACAATCATTTTATGGTATAAATACCGTTTATAATTGAAATAGCACAGAAATTGGTCATTTTATGGTATAAATACTGTTTATAATCGAAATAGCACAGAAAATGTTTTTTTAATGCCTAATATATCTTAGAAATACGGTACTCATACAGTAAAGAATGATAACAGTAGACGTACCGTAAAATTTAGGTACATCTATTGAAATGCTACGAAAATTTTTACAATGTCGTTTTCCTTATTGAAAAATAATTTTTTTACGGTATGAATACCGAGTTTTTACGGAAAAATAATAATTTTACTGTGTAAATACCGTTTTTAATCGAAACAGTACAAAGAACTGTTTTTTACACTTAATATACCTTAGAAATACGGTATTCATACCGTAAATAGTGAAAATGGTAGAAGTACCGTGAAATTTACGGTACATCTACTGGAATTTTACAAAAAATTTTTACAGTGTATTTAAGGTTTCTTTTCTGGACATTAATATTATTATACATGCGGCATAGTTGAAAAAAATTTTTTTTATTACGCTTTTCATCAGATGATCTTAAACTTGTTATAAGTATAATAATATAATGATTTGTATAAAACGATTTTTTTTCATTGCTTCCATTGCGTATATTTATTAAAAGAAATAATCATAAAATGAATAATACTTTTTTTCATATTGTCTATCATGGAAACAATTAATAAACCAATACAATAAAATAATGGTGAACAACAGTAGTGTTCCTTGTATTTTGTAAAATACAATATAATATTGTATGTATATATATATATACAGGGTGAGTCATAAATATCGAAACAATAGGCTATCTCCTTAAATATTGCCCTTAGACCCATACTTCCAATTGCAAAAATTCATAAAAAAATGTGAAATTTATGATAAAATAAATTGCGACTCCATGGGGGTCTAGTTGAAAAGTTACAAAAATTAAATTTTTATACGGCCCCCGTAGGCCAAAAATTCCAATTAGGAAAACTTTCCTTATTCAGTCCTGAATAAGACACTAAAAGTTGCATCTTTCTTATTTCCAAAATTCGCAAAGTTATAGCCGTTTAAAAAAATCATCAGGTTTTAAGGGATTAGACACAAATTGAAATGCGCGCAATTCAAAAAGCAATGTTACTTTAACAGTTCTAGAAAACGCGTAAAAAATCTATTTCTTGAGTTAGAATTTTGATTTTTTTCTTTTTTGTGATAGTCAGCCTTATAATTTGCTAAGAAAATCACATTCTAAAATTCTGATACAATTTATAAAAGTTTCATATGGTTAGTACTGGTTTAAATGGGACAATCAAAAATCGTTATAACGCTTATCATTATTTAACGGATTTCAATTTCTTTCCATTTAATTAAAGATGAAAATTTGATTTTAGTTTTGTTCCAATGTTTTTTTTATATTAATTTTAAAACTATTAAAAATGTTTATTGAAAAAATAATATAAGTTTTAAAAAAATCGTATTTTCAAAAGCAAACATTTTTTCAAAAGTAAACGTTTTTTTTCAAATTTACCGAAACAAAACTAATGTAAAAAAATAAAAAATGACGTGTTTCAAGTTCCTTTTTCTTTTAAAAATTTTCAACATTTAATGTTTTAAAGGCAAGAAATATAAGAGGATAAAAATTTCATTATGCAGAAAAACGAAGTGTATTGATTAAATGTCCGTCAGTTATTTTAAAAAATGCATTTTCTAATATGCAGATTAAGTCTTTTTTTCCTCTTTTTAAATTTACCTCTGACAACTTCAGGCTTTTTATCGTCCTCCAGAGGATGTTAAAAAATCTGTATTCTGAGCCCAGGTAGGGCCAGGACCGAGATGTTACTTTTTTTTAACACCCCGCCGAGCGTACTTTGCATAAAGGAGGGGACTACTTCCTCCAATTTAAGGGCACTCTGGATGTAATTTTCAAACCCGGTCTCGACAAAAACCGTATTAAAATCACTGTCTCTGACTGACTTAATAAGTGCATGAAATAAATAAAATTCGGCTCAATCGATGTTTTTACTAAAAACATATAGATTTTAAAATCTTTATTTAACACACACACACACACGCACAAAAAAAACTTTAAAATTCTTTTTTTTTAAATAGATTATTCAAAGGCTAAAAATTTAAATACAATAAAACCAGTGAAAAATATCTGCCTATGTCGGAATTCTGTCTTGAACGGAAAATATGTTGATCCATGAAAATAAAGGCCTGAAAAGAAAATAAGCTCCAATTGCATCTTCTAGGGAGAACATCTGTCTATAACGTATTTTTTCTTTTCTATGTGATTCCGTCTTAAAAAGTTTTAGTGTATGACAATTTTCAGAGTCTCCAACGCATGGGATATGGATTAACGATATTAAAATATAAGTGAAACATTTACATATAAATAGAGATTCATTGATGAAATAAATATATTACAGCCTTTGGAGCTTCTTTAATAATAAAAAGTATAAATATAAAAAACGAAAATCTATAAAAGAATCTTTTGGTCAGAACTCCTCCATATGAAATTTTTTTCCCACGCTGAATTGAAAAACTATGTAGAAATTTGCGACTGAACCGGGCTATGATTTAAACTATTTTCGAGACCGGTCTGGGTTATGATGTTGACTTTTTTCAGGCCACGCCGAACTTTTTCCTCTATGAGACGGTTTGGGACCTGACCTAGATATTTTGACCCGGGCAAACGTCTGGTATACCAATTTAGCGTAAAACTATACGCTGCTATTTTATGGCCAAAGAAAAAGCGCTATCTTAAACCGACATTTATTAAATTGCAATTTGTGAATGTTCCCTAACAAACGTTGAAATTGAGTAAGAAAATCACAGTATAGAGGCAGGGAAAAGTGATGTAAGTCAGGATTTTTTGAAGATTTGGGGATTTACTATCTCTGTAGGATTTTTAGATACGGAGATGAAATTTATTTTGTTCACTTTAGGAATGGTTAAGGAATAATTTCCTAATTGGGAATTTTGCCCTCCGGGGGAAGCATAAAAATTTAATTTTCGTATTTTTTCAAATAGACCCCCCATGGAGTTGCAACTTATCTTATCAGAAAGTTCACCTTTTTTTTTTAAATTTTTGCAATTGGAAGTATAGGTCTAGGGGCAATATTTGAGGAGATAGCCTATTGTTTCGATATTTATGACTCATCCTGTATATATATATGTGTGTGTGTGTGTAAATCATTCTTTGTTTTAATCTTTTAGTATTTATTGAAAGAAATAGTCATAAAATAAAAACCATGCTCGTTGTAATGCCTATCATAGAACTATTTGTAAAACCAATACAATAAAAAATGTTGAACAGCACTTTTTCACAGATTTATTAAAACACTTTTCTAAATAACTTATATTTCTTTAATCCTTCAATATAAAACTTTATTGGAGTATAATTAAAAACAATCTATTGATTTTCCATTAACACATTTCGCATCATTTAATGCAATCCTACAAAAATCCAAGAAAGAAAATAATTTCGCGGCGTCCAATATATCGCTAATGGATAGCTAGATCATTTATCAGATTTCACGATGGTATGACTTAATAATCAGTGCTTAGTATATCATTAAGCAAGTTACTAAGTTAAATCTTGTGATAAGGAAAGTTTTTCTCTTATGAAATGCGAGGAAACTCATACAGATTTATTTGTTTTTTTCTAATTTTCAATATTATTTTAAGTTTTTTAATAAAAATATATAATTATTTTGTTAATAAATTATTTAAATATATAATTATTTTGTTAATAAATTATTTTATTTTATTATTCTCAGTAAAAATTACAAATATAAAATGTCATTCTCAGCTAAATTGTATTTATTCTTATTATTATAAACTAGCAGGAGTGACCGAGCTAAGCTCGGTCAAAATTAATTTTGTGTTCAACTGGCTATAGTATTATCACGTTATAATTCACTCTGTATTATAAGTGTAAAACATGTTATTTATAATAGTAGTATTTTCAAAAACAATCAATAAGAAAACTATGTTTGTATGCACATGTTCATAAATTTTACTTTATTTTAAAATTTACAACGAAAGGATATCGATCCTGATCAGTTTTTTAGCTCGACTCTGATTGGTTTAACCAAGCATCTCGAATTCTATTAAGAATGTATAAAAAATTTCTTCACATTCTGAAAGACAATATTTTTTGCCAGATATAGCCAAATTTGGAGACATTTTTTTAATTTGGCGACAAATACGTGTTTTAGCTTTCGCAATCTTAATAGTCGATTTTTCGGCCAAATTTCGCCAATATTTTGTCAAATATCGCCAACTTATTGACTGTTGCCATATTCTCGTAACTCTAACCCGTATTACCCAAAATGACCCACAAATCAAATTTGATCAAACATGTGACTTATCTCAATGGTCTTCAGGTAATTAAAAACAATAAAATGTAAAATTGAATCAAAATAGTTTAAGCCATTTCTTAGGTAAAATTAGCTTGACAGTATTCAGCAATAAAGCGAAATGATCCATTAATATAATTTTGTTTAACGTGCGACTCAGCTCATTGTCTTCTCGTGACAAAAAAGTTTCGTTACAAAATTTAGATAAAATTGATTGAGTCGTTATTATATATAATTAGAATGACTCTAACCCATTATGACCCAAAATGGCCCACTAATCGAATTTTCGCGAGCATGTGTCATAGCCCAATTGTTTTCTCTTTCCCGAAAATGATATAATACAAAGTATAGTCAAAATTGTACGCGCCATTTTTTTACATTAAATTAGCATGACCCATCATAACCACAAATTACCCTTATAATCGAAATATCTCGAACGTGTGACTTAGCCCATTAGTTTTCTCGTGTCTAAAAATTGTTACATACAAAATTTCGTTAAAAACGATTTAGCCTTTCTTTAAATATACATAACTTGACCCAGACCCTTAATGACCCAATATGACCCATTAAATTTTTTTCTCGAACATGTAACGTAGCCCATGTTAGCCCATTAGTTTTCTCATGTCAAAAAACTGTTGCATACAAAGTTTCGTAAATAGATCACGCCGTTCTTTAAATATAAATAGCGTGACCCAGACACCTTATGACCCAATATGACCCATTAAAATTCTTTCTCGAACATGTAACCTAGCCCGTGATAGCCCATTAGTTTTTTCGTGTCTAAAAAATGTTACATACAAAATTTCGTTAAAATCGATCCAGCCGTTCTTTAAATGTAAATAGTTTGACACAGATCCTTTATGACCCTTTATTACACATTAATCGAAATTTCTCGAACGTGTGACCTAGCCGAATGATTTTCTTGTGCCAAAAAATGTTATATACAAAATTTCGTTAAAATCGATCCACCTGTTCTTTAGATATAGCTTGACATGATCCATTATGACCCATCATGACTCACAAATGACCCTTATAGCCTAAATATCTCAAACATGTGATTTAGCCCATTAGTTTTCTCATGTCAAAAAACTGTTACATACAAAATTTCGTTAAAATCGATCACGGCCTTCTTTAAATATAAATAGCTTGATCCAGACTCTGAATGACCCAATATGACCCATTAAAATTTTTTCTCGAACATGTAATCTAGCCCAATGTTTTTCTCGTGCCTGAAAACCATAAAATGCAATTTTTGTCAAAATTGCGTGAGAAAATCTCTAGATAAAAATAGCATGACCCACTAACTGAATTTTCTCGAACATGTTACCTAACCCAACGATCTTCTTGTAATCCAAAACGATACAATATAAAATTTGGTCAAAATCGTTAGAGCCGTTTTTTAGATAAAAATGGCTTGACCCATAACGACCCAAAAATGACCCACTAATTGAAATTTTTCGAACATGTGACATAGCCCAAAAGTTTTTTCATGCCAAAAAGCGATTGTATACAAAATTTTCTTAAAATCGATCCAGCCGTTCTCTAGATATAAATAGCTTGATCCTGACCCATTATGACCCGAAATGACCCAATAATCGAATTTTCTCGGACATGTGACCTAGCTCAATGGTCTTTTCGTGCCCGAAAATGGTAAATTCAAATTTTTCCGAAAATCGTTAGAGCCGTTTTTGAGATAAAATTTACACACACAGACACGTTTTTGCTCGCATTATAAGATATTAAATTGCATTTTTTAAAGGTTTTATGATGAAAAAATATTAAATATAATATAATTTAATTTTCTTGTGGTAGTAATGCACTTTATTAAATGAATTTAAAAAGTGTACATTTTATATGTAGATGTCTTTGATTTAAATTTCTTCAAATCAAAAAATATTGTACGAAAGAAATTCCTTTTTATTTTATATATAACCCGGGACATAATTGGTTTATGAACAATTGATAAATTTAAACATTAAAAAAATGTATTTATTTGAAGAGATTGTTTCTATGTTCGTTATTATAAAACATTTTTTGACAATATCTATAAAATGTTTTCTTTGCGGACCTTTTTTACTTTCTTCTATCTTTACAAGAAGAAAGTATTGGATTCATGAAAATTTTCGACTTCCGGTTTTCGACGGATTTATACGTTTTAGAAGGTCCTGAACACGTTTCGACTATTTTTAGAAAATGTCTGTCTGTGAGTCTGTCCGTCTGTCTGTCTGTCTGTCTGTCTGTCTGTCTGTCTGTCTGTATGTGACAAAAAATTTGTGGGCACTCTATCTCAAGAACTAATGCTCGAAATTTAATAAAATTTTGTATTCAGTTAGACCTTGATATGAATTAGTGCCTATTGGTTTTTGGTGAAAATTGGCCTGCAGGTGGCGCTGCTATACTACGTTTTTCATGATTTTCAAGATTGCTATATCTCAAGAACTAATGCACAGAATTTCACCAAACTTCAGATTCGGTGACTCCTTGATATACATAGACGATGATTAAATTTTGGTGTAAATTGGCCAGCAGGTGGCGCTGCTATGCCATGTTTTTCATGATTTTCATGATAGCTATATCTCAAGAACGAATGCACAGAATATCATCAAACTTCAGATTCCGCGATACCTTGAGATACATAGCCGCTTATAAGGTTTTGGTGTGAACTGCCCTATAGGTGGCGCTGCTATGCTACATTTTGCACGATTTTTGCGATAGCTATATCTCAAGAACTAATGCAGAGAACTTCATCAAATTTTAGATTCTGTTACACTAGTATATATTACATAATTAGACGCTGATTACATTTTGCTATTAACCTTGCAACAGGTGGTGCAGCTATGCTGCATTTTGCACGATTTTTCCGATAGCTATATCTCAACAACCAACGCACAGAATTTCATCAAACTTCAGATTTTGTTACAAAATGACATATAACATAATTACACGATGATTAAGTTTTGTTATAAATCCTTCAACTGATGGTGCTGCTGTGCTATATTTTACACGTTTTTTTTTAACTAGCTATATCTCAAGAACTAATGCACAGAATTTCATCAAACTTCAGATTCTTTTACACCATAACATAATTAGACGCTTTTTTACGTTTTGGCATAAATTGTCTACGATATGGTGTTGCTGTGCTACGTTTTGCAATTTTTTTGTTATAACTATATCTCAAGAACTAATGGACGAAATTCCATCAAATTTCAGATTCTGTTAGGTCTTGACATAAATAGATGCTTATTAGGTTTTAGTATAAATTACCCAACATGAGGCACTACTAAGCTCATTTTCTCAGAATATTAATTAAATTTTGCGTTTTAGACTTTTCGGATACCAGAATCTCGTTAGGCTAGGTGAAATGTTCGATAGTGGGTAACTTTGGGGTCACCACGTTTTTTTTTTTTTTTTTTTTTTTTTTTTTTTTTTTTTTTAATTCTAAAATGTACTTATGAGATAGAAGAAAGTTTTGGGATTGACACATCCAACTAGTTATTACAATGACATTTTTGAATTAGATTATACGCGAAAAAATAAAACTGCATATCATTATTTATTTTCTTTAAGATTGAACTGAATTTGTTCTTATCAAGCAAAATGGTATGTCCTGACTTCTCGTTCACCCTCTTTTACTATAAAGTATAGATAGTAAAATAATTCAGTTCTCCCTGAAATATATGGGATTTTTTAAAAAAGCGAAAGAAATATTTTGATAGAATACATGCATAATGCACCTGATAGCAGGCACTACAGTCACACCAGTACTACTGAATGTTGCTATTTAAGCCATAATCTTAAACAAATTTTATAGTAATTTTTTTTCATGCTATGCGGTTTGTTTTGCCACATCTAGTATAAATAATACTTATAAAAGTCTGTTTATAGACGGCTGTTTCCTCCATGTAATATTTTAATTGAAAGACGAATTTAACAAACATTTTATACAAAAATTAATCTTTTCTGGTGCTTGACATAAGTTAATGAATAAAATAATAAAATGGAAATCGTCATATGAATTCTTTTAAATCTATTTCTTTATGAAATATTAAACATAACTGAATAATTCTGCTACCCACTTAACGGTTTAAGAAAAGCTCTTTTACTTTCGGCACATCTTTGTGAAAAACACATTGGTCCATTTTGTAACTTCATCGCATTTGTTTTATTTATCTACTAGCAAAAACCACGCCTTTTATCGCGTAATAGTTGAAATATGCAACGTGATATTTGTATGTCTGACTTTTATTATAAGTAATTATAAATTAAGGAATAAATCAAAAACTTTTGATTAAGTTGCAGATTGACAAAATCCATAATTACATACAGTACTCCGAAATGAGACTCAAAATAATAGAAAGAAAGATATTAACTAAATAAACGTTAATTAAGAAAGTATTTTGAAATTTTTATGCTCAATTTATACGTTCCTTTCCATATACATCTGAAATATTTAATTTTTTAGAAACAAAATCTTCGTATGCATTTACATCTTAATCATCATGTCAAAATTCAAGTTTCTTCTCAAAGTTTCTATCTTCTCTCGACGGGTAGTTGCACTATGTCTATAGTAAAAAAAAAAAAAAAAAAAAAAAAAAAAAAAAAAAAAAAAAGTTCCCATTTTTTTGCAAATGTTACTTTTTAAATCGGATGATATTTTTTAATATTCCATATAAATGTGATTTAGAAAGTTTTTAAAGACATTTTTAGACCATTTTTTTCCTTCTTACTCAGGGTAGTAGTAGCAGGGGCATGGAATATAGACTATGTTGGATCAGAAAGTGTCACCAGTGATTCGAAACCATTGTTTTTTAATCGGTTTATTACTTCCTGAGCTTATAAAATGTAATTTGAGATTTTTTTTGAACTTTTTTTGCTCTTTCCCTTCGTTTCGAAACTTTTAAATTTAAAATTTACTCCCTACATTTATATTTTATAAGTAACTACCATACGATTGTTAAATTTTTTTGACACCTTAGTACAATAAAAATCCCCATTTTGTATATTTTTGGATCCTGCACCTTCTGTTGATATTGTCACCGACATAAAATATAGCTTATTTTTGTTATATTTTAAGAGCTTCTATCACCAGCAATTTTATTTTGAATGTGGTTTAATACTTGCTCAGATTGCTTACAATCACCATTTCGAACGTTTTTATATTATCAAAAATCTGCAGCATTTGCTTTATCGTCTCTCTACCTCTTTTATAGGTTATCTTTATTCTGACCAATGGGAATGCTTCATTATATAGTCAAGATACCGCTTTTTATCAAAGCGATGGAATAATGCTGCAGCAAATCCTGCAAATTCTGATCAGTGAAGACGCTTTTTTGCATATTTTCACATCTTTTAAATTTCGAAGTTTTAAGTAAATGTTGGAGAACATTTATACTATATAAGTAATTGACATGCTAAATTTCATGTTTCTAAACCCTTCAGTACCACAAAAAATCGCATATTTAGGGCATTTTTTGCTCCTGCTTCCCGTTTGGATTAGTAGCATCAAATAAGATATAGTCTAAGTTTGATTCGATTATCATTTTGGTACCATCACTTTTGAGATCGGTTCGGTAGTTCCGGAGCTTACGACCGACAAATAAACAAACTTCAACTGTTTATAATATAGCTAAAGATAAACAAAAGTAACGATTTGCAATTGGTATAAACAATTTAGAAATGGAACAATGAAAAATTGCGGAAATATCACGAAATTGCAAGGAGTACCACCGGAGGGACTCGGTTCTTTTGTCAAGTATCGTCATATTTGACGCGAACTTTACGATATATCGCCAAATTTGCAGACCAAAAAATGAAGTTTAGGAAAGGAATTTTATACAATCTTTGTATAATAGTCTTAGTAATACAAAAACTTTAGAAAGAGAAGATTTGCCACTGATACTTAGTATTAAAATGAGTTATAATCAATTAATTATTAGCCATACATGTTATTTAAATGCATTTATTTGAAAAATATATAAATAAATAATGCAGATTATTTTTTAAATGAAAAAATAAACTGCGCAATATATTAACTGTGATTTCTCATTAAAAGAAAAAAAAGTATCATTACCTAAGAAGCTTTATCATAAAATATGAAAAAGAAATATGTGACTCCTTAGTTCTTATCTTTATATTAATCTTTCGTAATATAAGATAAGAACAGATGTATGTATGGATGTTGTGACTAATGGATTAGAATAACATTAGAGGAGTCTTCTAAATAATTAATACGTAATAAATACTGACATTGATGTACTTAGATAAGTTACATTAGGGGAAATTAAATGTCTCTCTCTCTCTCTCTCTCTCTCTCTCTCTCTCTCTCTCTGTCTCTCTCTCTCTCTCTCTCTCTCTCTCTCTATATATATATATATATATATATATATATATATATATATATATGGTAAGATCTCTAAAGAGAACAGTAATAAATAGTGAACATCAGAATTTAGCGAATAGATTTTTAATCCTCATCGTCTATATACTGGAGTGTGTTTTTTTTCTTTGTTTTTTTTTCTTTGTATACGCGAGGATTGGGTCATCTGCTACTAACAATAGCTGGCAACTTTTACGTATTTTTCCTACCACAAAAAATTACAGTAAATATTGTTTTATTTAATCGTCGAAAACATATGATAAAACAAATGGAAAATATCTGTAGAATTTTAGCGGTAGGAAAAATGAGTAAAAGTTAGCAGCTATGTACCTTTAAATGTTACTTTTTTCAAATTACATAAATTAAAATTATGAATTAAACACCACTTTTTACATACCAAAATATTTTTCTTACTTAATCGATAACCTCCTGAAAATCAATAAAGATAAATTAACTGTTAGAAATTAGTGGTATCAAAAAGCTTTTAGTAATGCAGTAATGAAAGTGTTCTTGCCGGAATCCAGCTTAGGCAACACAGTTAACGGGTTAAGAAGTAATAATTTACTATAGTTTTGTGTTAAACAGAGGTCTGTAGCGTGAAAACTACTTTAAAAGATTTTAAGAAATCTCTGTGAGTTAACTATACAGATACACTAACTACAGATAGTGTGTTAATTATAGATACAATTTTAGAATTTCTGCATATTTCGCAGAATTCATGAAATTAGAAATGCTGTTTGTATAAGTTTCTTTTATTTCATCGCTTAAAATAATCACTAAAGTTATTACTGTTATACAAAATTTGTTCCATCTTTGTACAATAGTGTTAGTAATACAAAAAATTGAGAAAAAGGTATGTCTGACACTGATATTTAGCATTAAAATGAAATGCAAACGAAAGAAATTTACCAATTTTACTTATTTCTATCAAGAAGAAAAAAATAAATTCTTCAAAAATCCGAACTCCGATTTTCGACGGATTTACACGTTGTGTAAATCAGAGAACAAGATTTTTTTTTCAAAATATCTGTCTATAAGACGAGTATGTGGGTCTTTCTCTGTATGTGACAGAAACGTAAGAAACTTGCTCCATCTTAAGAATTAACGCGCGGAATTTAATAAAAATTTATATTCTGTTAGTCTCTAATAAAAATTGGCGGTTATTAGTTTTTGGTGAAAATCGCTTAAGCGGTGCGGTTGCTATGCAGCCTTTTTTTACGATTTTCACAATAGACCTATATCAAGAACTAAAACACGGATTTTGATCAAACTTTATATTCAATCAGGACATGAGGTGAATTGACATTTTTTTTTAAAATTTTGTTGTAAATCACTCAACAAGTGGCGCTGCTATGCAGCATTTATCAAGATCTTTACAACATGTCTATATCAAGAACTAAAGCACGGATTTTCATCATACTTTAGATTACATGAGTTAATGTGGTCTGTATTTTGATGAAGTCCTCAACAAATGACGCTGCTGTGTTTAATTTTTCAGGATTTCTGTAGTAGCTCAATCTCGAGAATTAATGCAGGGATTTTATTAAACTTCAGATTCAGTTAGTCCTTATCATGAATTCACATTTCTACCTTTTGATGTAAATCAGTCAAAAGATAGCGCTGCTATGCTAAATTACTTGCGAATTCGACAATAATTCTATCTCTAAAAGTTTCTTAATGCAACTAGATTGCACGGATTTTCAAGAAACTTCCGATTCAATTATTCCTTAATATGTCTTGTTGTTACTTACAAATTGGTGTAAATCGCCCAAGAGGTCGCACTGCTTTGCTGCATTGGTTATCGATATGTTGAAAAACAGCATTTTATGATGTACTTCCAATTAAATGTATTATATGATGCACAGGCGTGTCCAGTACTAAGAGTTCAGGCGTGTTCTGTACTGCTCAATGAGTTTATTAGAATGGAATTTGAGAGTTATAAGAATGCAATTGATTTTGCCTCAAACCATGCTTTTTAAAAATATCAAACGGTTGCGGAATCATGTATGAAATAGGTACCATACTTACAAGTGTATAGTTGTATGCATGTACTTATGCTGAAAGAAAATACGCATACAGACACACATACTATCTAAAAAAATCTTCTAGAAGGAAGTGAAAGTTTTTTTGAAGCCCAATCATTGAAATTTTAAGCATAATATATCCAATATTACACTATAAATTAGCATTACCGCAATATAAAATATCATTCCGTATTAAAAGTTCTTCATATAACTTTAATTTTTTTTAACATCTGACTTTTGTACATCGGAATTTCATTCCCGCATTTTTTACGATGTTTAATATTAAGAAAGTCCTTCCGGCAATGCTGGGAGGAAGAGGTAGCTTTCATATACTTATTTATTTATTTTATATTAAGTTATATAAATCAAATATACGAAGCTCAAAATAGTGGAACACGATTATGTAAGATTGAATACTAGTTTTTGTCAATACTGAATATTAATAGGAATTTTTAGAAATTAACCATCTTTTATTCAACCTGGTTTTATGTTAAGCGATTTATAGGGTCACCAATTTCCACGATATCCATTTTAAAGCAGCATGATGGATAAAAAAAAAACCAATGAGCTTGATCGAAATCTTAATTCATGTGAACATGCACACACACATCGAAATCGATTAATGTATACGAGTGCTGTCGCGGGCAAATTGACTTTTAAAAAAATGTCACCCACATTAGAAATTTAAACTGCTATATCCCAGGCGTTTTTCAAGGTAAAGACAAAGCAAAAAATACTCTGGAATCCATTAAGATAACTAGTTTAGAAAGAACCTTTTTTCAATTTCTAATTTTTTGTTCATACATGATTATACATTTAAAAGATTTTTGACAAATTTAAGTGGCCACCATTTTGGAACAAGATGGCGGATAAAATTGGCCCGTGAACTCGGTCAAGACATTGGTATGTACCATGTGCATACGGAGTTATATCGAAATCGTTTTATAAATATGCGTAATAACGCGTGACAAAATTCAGAGCGTTTAAAAATGTCAATCTCACTGGAAATTCAAAGTGCTAAAACTCAGCCATTTTTCAAGATATAGATGAAACATAAAATGCTCTGGAATCTTTGTATCAAGGTCAAAACACAAAAGGAAAATCTTTATCAACTTCTTAATTTTGCATCTAATTTTAAAATTTAAATTAAAAAAAATAATATTCCGCCATTTTGAAACAAAACGGCGGTTGGAACTGGCCAACGAACTCGGACCAGGCATAAGTATGTCCTATCTACGCACCAAGTTTCATCAAAATGGCTGTATAAATACGCGTGTTATCACGTGACGAAAACCAGATCATTTCAAAATGTCAGCAACACTAGAAATTAAAAGTACTATAGCTCAGCCATTTTTTAAGATACAGACGAAACAAAAAGTTCTTTGGAATCTTTGTATCAAGGTCAAATACATAAAATGAAAAATCTTCTTCAATTTCTCACTTTTTTGTATTTAATTTCAAATTTTAAATTTATTTTAAAAAATTTAAATGGCCGCCATTTTTAAACAAGATGACGAATGAAAGTAGTTAACGAACTCGGTCCAGGCTTTATTAAGTACAATGTACACACCAAGTTTCATCCAAATCGATTTATAAATACGAGTGTTATCACGTGACAAAAATCAGATCGTTTCGAAATGTCAGCCATAAGAAAAATTCAAAGTTCTATATCTCAATCTTTTTTTAAGATATAGACAAAGTAAAAAGTGTTCTAGAATCGGTGTTTTAGGATCTAACACATAAATAAAAATATTTTTCAACTTTTAATATTTTCGCACTTAATTTTAAATTTTAAATTTTTAAAAAAAATTTAAATGGCCGCCATTTTGAAACAAGATGGCGGATGATGCTGGCCAACGAACTCGTTCGAGATATTTGTATGTACTATGTACATACCAAGTTTCTTTCAAATCGGTTTATAAATACGTTAGTTATCGCATGACAAAAATCATATATATACATATATATATATATATATGGTTATATATATATATGTCAATATTTGAACGGAGGGTGGATTTGGGGTACGGGGGTCATGATCGGTGAAAATATATCAAAATTTTCTAGAAGTGCTTTCCTCCGGACGGCTGCAATAGGTAGCTTTTTACTTTTTGTAATGAAAGCTGCCTATAAAGCAAACATTACATTAATATTAATAGGAAAAAAGTAATTTCTTAGTGAAAAATTACTGCATTTCTTTAACTTTTTCTAAACAGAAAAAAAAAAGATTGCATCAATTGAATCGGTAGTCATTAATTGGCTAAATCATTTGGTTATTACGGCCTATACATTGAATTTAGAACACAAAATCAAGACTATAGAAGTCCCCGTATTTGTAAACTTCGATCAAAATCAAAATCATATAAAAATAAAAACAGAATCTTTGTATTTTGTTGCATTACCTCATAAATCTACACAAGTTAGAAAAGGACCCGATCGCATCACCTAAGAAAATTGAATTATTAGAAAGAAAATTCACTATGTACATTCAACAGACGGTAGATCCTGTTGGATAACAGAAATTAAATTCACTATTTCCATAAAAGTTCAGTTTTACAAATAATAAATATAATAATTATTATTATTAAAGTGTGGCACGACAGTGTTTTGCCTTTTTTATTTCCAATGCGACTGCTTAATATTATTTTAATATAGCATTTACCATTGAGTGAGTTATTTACTAGACCATTTCCCGACCTGTTTTTCGCATTTCCATGAGTTCAAAGCACCTATTTATGCAAAAAAAGAAAAAAAATCCCTCTAATCAAAAATTACTGGATGTCAATGGACATATTTTCTGTAGCATTTCATCATTTTTACGTGATTTCAAAGTGAAAAAGAAAATTTATTTTATTTATTTATTTATTTATTTAATTGCAAGAATTGAAAATGGCATATTTACAACGTTATATTTGAAATTAAACAGAGATTTTGAAACATTTGGTCTAAAGACAACAATTATTTACAGAAAGCAATAAATATGACACATGATTTTTATAATAAAAAGACATTGAAAAATATTGATTAATGGATCAAGAAGTTTCTAACTGAAAAAATACAGAAAATAAGTAAATTAAAACTTTTTGTATTTATTGTTATTTCCTTACAAAATAATAGAAAATAACTCAAAAATATACATGTAACTGGTATTCACGTTTTGACGCATTGTTTTCAGAAAAAAGAATCGCCGAACCCTGTGTCTATATGATATGTGCCAGGATTTTGTAGCTGTACCAATACCTGTAATATATATTTTTTAATTCCCCATTTGATGATATTTTAAAATCGCGTCTAAACTTGTAATATTACAAATACTTAATCATTGGATAAAATTAATTTATAATTAACTTGTATAAAATTTATTATTCCGATGATTGTTAAAATTATAAGACACTAAAGGATTTAATTTTTAAAACAACTGTTTTTTATAATACTGTTTAAATGATATAAAAATATTATATTAAGTATTCAATTTTTAACTATTTTTTATAAAGTCATCTATTAATAATTTAAAATATATTTTTCGAATGACCTTTACTAATTGTAATCAGTTAATTTATAAAAATCGGATTTGGTTTAGCATCAAATTGATTACTTTATACTTTAACGGTTATGGAATCATTATTCTATAAAATAATTAGTTAAATCATAGAATTCGGTAATTTTAGACACTTTAACGGATCTAGTTAGTTATTTCATGAAATAATTAGGTATTTTATAAAATAACTTAATTATATGCTTTAACGGTAACATATACATGAACCAAGTAAAAAGTTTGTATAAAAATAAGCAAACATGATATATAACTAATAATGCATCATTTAGACTCGCGTTAAATACTGAATACTAATGTAATTTAAAATGAGTAATCTAAAAGCTTAAAAAAAGAGATCTTTTTATTTCGTTTTAGCCATAATCTCTTTTAAACTAATGATTTTTACATGCAATATTTATCGATTTATCAGTTATTTGTGTATATATTTATTGTAAATCTTGAGAAATATATACATTTTGTATTTATTTTAGCAAAATGATAATTTTGTAACTCAGTTGAAAGTATTCTATATTTTTAAATTACATCTATGAATTTATGTTTCCAAAATATTGTATAAATTAAGCTTTCGTCATAAAAGTCTCTGTAAGCCATTAAAGATTGCATGAAAATGAAAGCAAATTGAGAAATATAATAAGATTAACATTGTACAATGAACTTGTAGGAATTTACTTTTTACTTTTTTCTAGAAGAAAGTATTGTAATCGAAATTTTTTTCGACTTGTGGTTTTCGGCGGATTCATTCGTTTTAAGGATCAGAGATCCAAAAAAACATGTTTTTTACAAAATGTCTGTCTGTTCGTGTGACTGTATGTCTGTGTGTATGTCTGTGTGTGTGTCCGTATGTCGCCATCCTACCATCAAAAAATGTATGAAGTTATGCATAGAATTGAACCAAATTTTTCATGAATGTTTTAAGCTGAGGCAAGCAGGTACTAATTCAATTTTGAAATATTCCGCCGGAAGGGGAAGCTGCAATTTTTGCGCCTTTTTCAATATTGTAGCGACCAAAAGTGTATGAAGTTGTGCATGGAATTGAACCAAATTGTATGTGTAAGTGTGTGGCTGTGGCTAGTTGGTCCTCCCTGAATATTAAAAAAATCTGCTGGAAGGGGGCGCTGCAATCCGATTTTTGTTCCATTTTTAATATTGTACCGAACAAAAGTGTAGGAAGTTATGCATCGAATTGAACCAAATTTTTTGTGTAAATGTTTGGTTATTGTCAGTTGGACTTCTCTGAATTTGAAAAAAAATCCGCCTGAAGGGGGCGCTACAATCGCGATTTTCGTTCCATTTTCAGTATTGTACCGACCTAAAGTCGGTATAATTATACCACTTTATAGTATTACACCACTTAAAAGTGTATGAAGTTATGCCTTAAACTGAACTAAAAATTTTATGTATGATTATTTTTTGGTATGGCAAGAAGGTCCTCCATGAATTTGAAAAAAAAATATCTGCCTATAATTCTATTGTTCATTGGCTCGTGCAGAGACAGAAACTCGTTTTTACTACGATTAATTGACTGAAGCAGAAATTTAAGATGAAAATAAAAGTTGGTATAGTATTGAATTAAAATTTTCAAAGAATTAATATGAGTAACTATTTTTTAAATATTAAAATGTGCGTATGACAAAGAAGAAAGTTTTGGGATTGGCACATCCAACTAGTTCCTTTTTTCTTTTCTTTTCTTTTTTTACATTTTCAGTTAAAACAGTTTAAGTTATCTTAATTGCTTAAAGTACAGTACAACTTGCTACTTTTTTACTCACAACTAGAATAACCATTCTTTTGTCTAATTTGTTTTATAACAAATCGGATGAATGGATCGAATGAGTAGAATACTTTGAAGATATTGCTATTTCATATACAATTTTTTGAAATAACAAAGAGGTTTTAGATTTATCAATATTATACCAACTAACGATATTTCTTGAAAATGAAACTTGTTAGTATTTTTATGTAAAATGAAATAGTATTAGGAATGAAAAACTTTATTATTACTAAAAATACCGCAAAAAAATCTTCAAAGACCTAACTAGTTTTATTTTACATTTCCTTAATTATATTTTTGCGACATAAACTGATTTTGTACAAAAGAATGATTAATTATTTTACCATTATTAACCTACTTTCTCATTTAACGAAACGCCTGCACTATTACTCCGCTTTCAAATAATTTCAACAGCGTCATTATATATAATATCTATTTTATTATTCTGATTATCCTAATGGACAGAGAAATTATTTTTATTAGTTCATTTATTTAATTAACTCTTGTAAATTAACCTTATTGCCTAATTGTCACACAAAATGCGCAACTTGTAACTGCATAATGTTCAGAATAATGTCTCATATAATCCACGCCACTGCAATATGCATTGTTTACATTAAAAATAACAACTGTGACAATTTAATTAAGCATATTAGTTCCCAGATACATACGATTCAGGTAAACGGAACAGATGGCAAGTGTGATGTTTGTACTCTCTGATGTTTCATAAATTCATTTTGCGATTGCGTTAATATATTTCACATCACAATGATTATTTTAGAAATTTCTGGATCCTTTTATGTGTAATAGTTACGTATCATGAAATGATTTTTTAGCGTAGTACAAAAATATGGAATTGTTTTATGTTATTATAAAATAATACAAATTATTTGGTAATAAAATAAAGACAATTTCAAGGTTGCTAGAAAACAACAAAACAAGGAGATAGTAGTAAAAATATGCTCCAAAACTTTAAAATATAGCCACCTGTTATCAGTGAAGAATTCATGCGTATTTTTATTATGAGTAATAAAAATACTGTGAGTATTTTATATTTCGTGAATTTTGCACTGACGTTGTAAATATACACTTTATGATAACTAGTTTTGGATAGAAAAAACTTTGAGGGTACTAATATTCTAACAAATACTTGCTTAAATATAAATATATTTAAAATGAAATCATTAAATTCTTACAAAGCTGCTATTTCTTAAATTTCAGATGTAATTTATTTTTAAAATGTATGCGCTTATGTAGAACTATACTATAATATTTAAAATTCTGTTTGTTTAAAAGGCGTACAGACAACGAAAGGGGAAAATGTCGCAGCCGGTACTCAAACCCGGGTCATCGTTACAACAGCACAGTGGTTAAGACAACTGAACCACTTCCAGCCTGGCACTTCTCACTTCCTTTTATTTGCAATTGCACAAAAATCGACTCTCGCGTAAATAAGATACTAAAAAGAATTCACTCATGGAAAAAAAAAATAAACAAATCTGTATAATTATTGGAATTGTTTTTGACAGGAAATTTGTCACGCTTTGGAATCAATAATATTTCAAATTTTAAATTGCTTGAAAGGCATATAACAAACAGAGTGAAAAAGTCTCAAAGCTGCGCCTTGAAATCAAGTCAACGGTATTTTTATGTACAAAAAAATAACTAGATCTATTTAATATTCCTATCAACAACACATGTTTCATAGTTGAGTTTAAATGGTAAAAAAGAAATCCGTAAAATGTACGGCAAAATTTAGATGTAATTTTTTTATTATACTACCCCTGTCCCAAATTAGTTGCGACATTTGAATACTTTTGTATTCATTACTGATATTTATGATTTTATGATTTTGTTTGAACGTTTTACAGAGAGCTATGCTATCAATCAACAACACTTAAGTACCTGACATTCCCTCCATCATTCCATAAATAAGTAATTAATTAGTTTCAAAAAACCTGGTTCACACGCTCTTAAGCCACGCCCCAATTTTTAAAGATTTCATTAACAATAATCACATAAAACAATCTTCAAGCTAATCAATCGCGCCCATCAATCCTTTTACGAACATTTTATTCCAACATTTCTGAAAAGTATCTTTTAGCATAAACATTAGCTGCAAACAAAATCGAATTATGTCGAGTTTATTTTTTTCGATTAGACTTTGCTTAATGATGGATGAAATCTTCTATAATAAACAAGTTGGAAATTGCACGTGAACGTAGGAAATGAGGTGCGTTCGTACGATAACGAAGTTTTAAAAATATTCAGATCTTGCTGATATAGTAGAGCGTACTCCGGATACAGTATAGTAGTCGAAATCTTTACGTTTCTGTAAATATGCAGGAAGTAATTTTTATTACACCTCAGCAACGTATATCTTATTCATAAAATGTGAAATAGTTGAATATAATTAAAACACATACCAAACCATGTTTCCCCGTATAGCATTATATAGTGGAATACTTTTGTGAGGCCCTGTAATTTAATAATAAAAATTCTTTGCATCAAAGATTGTACAGAATGCATATTTTAATATATATTTCATAGATTCATGCCAATTCTATTATGTTCGAATGAGCGTAACATCATTAAAATGCACTTGAAACTTTTTCCCCATTGACCGTAATGTAATGGAATCCTTTTGATTGTCCCCTGTAATTGATCTATGCATCCGACTTTCATAACATTTGAAATGACTCGACAAAATTACGCAATAATTATATATTTTAAATTTCAAACGATTAAAATGCATTTAAAACTTTTTTTCCCTATTGACCATAATGTAACGGAATCCTTTTGAATGTCCCTGTAATTGATCTATCCATCCGATTTTCATAAAATTTTAAACGACTCGAGAAATTTATGTTATAATTATGTATTTTAAATTTCAAACGATTCGGTTGGGTAGTTTTTGCGTTGTTATATGCGGACAGACGGACATACGGACAGACGGACGGACGGACTGAGCGACATCAATAGGTGCTACGTATTTACATAATTACGATCGCACCTAAAAAGAGACAAGTATGTGTGTGTGTCAATGCTGTTCTGAAAAGACCGTTTCATGTAGAGTTACAAAATTTGGAGGAAAGGTACCTCTTTACATGTAGTTTTGCAGCTCGAAGCCCGATTTTTGATTTTTTTTATTAGGATTTTTTAATTTAATTTTTAGGCGATTTTTAGTGTACTTTTTATGTTTCGATGTGATTTTTCCATATTAGTGAAAAAAATACGATTTCATTCTTTTCACTCAATATAGTAATTTTTTTTTCTCTTTTTAATAAAGTTTATTTGTAATTCGTGCAGTGATTTTTGAAATTTTATCGAATTTTTTAATGCGATTTTTAGTGTTTTCTCGCATTTTGCGGCTATTTTTTGACAATGATAAAAACAAAATTGATTCAAACTTTCAGCCTAATGAATTAAATTTTGTCTTCGATGAATTTTAAATTTCAGCGGTTTTTAATGCGATTTTCAATACGATTTTCGATGTGATTTTTTGGATTTTGTGAGTTTAGCATCGATATTTTTTGTCATTTTTGTGAAATCTTATCTATTCTTGAATTGCATGTAAGAAAAGCAAAAACATAAAAAAAAATGAATCAGCAATAATGATAGTAATTAGGATATTCACAGTAATCTATAATAAAGAAGAGACAAGTATGTGTGTATATCAGCGCAGTTCTGAAGAGACCGCTGTATGTAGAGTTACAAAATTTGGAGAGAATGTACCTCTTTACATGTAGTTTTGAATCTTGAAGCCCGATTTTTGATTTTTTGATTAGAATATTCTAATTTAATTTTTTAGTCGACTTTTAGCGCTCTTTTTATGTTTCGAGGCGATTTTTTCATATTAGTGAAAGGAATACGGTTTCATACTTTTCACTCAATATATCATTTTTTTTTTTCTCTTTTCAATAAAGTTCATTCAGAATTCGTGCGGTGATTTTTGAATTATTAGCGAATTTTTTAGTACGATTTTTAGTGTTCTTTTCGCATTTTGCGGCAACTTTTTGACAATGATAAAAACAAAATTGATTCAAACTTTCATCCTAATGAACTAAATTTTGTCTTCTATGATTTTTCAATTTCAGAGATTTTTAATGCGATTTTTGATGTGATTTTTAGCGATTTTTTTATTTTTTGTACGTTTAGCATCGATATTTTTTGTCATTTTTGTCAAAATTATAGTTTTTTGCATGCATCATGATCTTATCTATTCTTGAATTGCATGTAAGAAAAGCAAAAAACATAAAATTAATGAATCAGCATTAAAGTTATTAATTAGGATATTCACAGTATTCTATAATAATAAAGAGACAAGTATGTGTGTGTGTCAGCGCTCTTATGAATAGACCACTGCATGTAGAGTTACAAAATTTGTAGAGAAGGTACCTCATTACATGTAGTTTTAAACGTCAAAGCCCGATTTTTGATTTTTTTATTAGAATTTTCTAATTAAAATTTTTACTCGACTTTTAGCGCTCTTTTTATGTTTCGAGGCGATATTTCCATATTAGTGAAAGGAATACGGTTTCATTCTTTTCACTCCATATAGTAATTTTTTTCTCTCTTTTCAATAAAATTTATTCGGAATTCGTGCGGCGATTTTTTGAACTTTTAACGAATTTTTTATTGCGATTTTTAGTATTTCTTCACATTTTGAGAATCATAAAAATAAAATTGTTTCAAAGCCTAATTTACTAAATTTTGTCTGGTATTTCAATTTCAGAAATTTTTTCATTGCGATTTTCAGTACTATTTTCGATGTGGTTTTTAGCGAATTTTTGTGCATTTGGTATCGTTTTTTTTCAATTTTGTTAATATTACAGATTTTTGTACGAATCATAATCTTATCTATTTTTAATTGCATGCAAAAACCAAAAACTAATGAATTAGCAGTAAGGGAATTATTTTGAATATCGACAGTAACCTACACTAATAAAATAACTAAACGCACTGTCTCTGTTCGTGTGTGTTTTTGTGCGATGGCTAGAAAAATTGACAGCACTTACGAGGCTCAAAACTATCTTGAAAGTACCCCAAAGTTTCCCCTGATGTATCTGACATTGAGATTTTCAAAATTCTAATTATTACTTAGTTCCTCTCCCGTTTCCCATTTCAGTCCTTTTGAACATTTTTACCGCTAAATATTATTTGTTCATTTTTTTAATCCAATTTTTCACATGGTCAGTGGCTGTGTATTTCAGACAACGTAATTTCACATCTTCCGAGTTAGAGATAAAATCACAAATTTCATGTTCCTTTAATATTATTATCTCGGAATCGTGCAACGCCGGGCGGGTCAGCTAGTACGCTATAAAGTTTTCCCCCACCTTGAGAATCCTGTGTAATATTGATTTATGAATTTTAAAAATACCTGATAATATTCGCAGTTATTGTCTTCGTTCTATTGGGACATCTTTGATTTTGCTCAGTGGCATTTTTTTCCCATCTGCATTTACAAATTTTTGTACATCTACATTGTAAATCTCCTCATCTTTTATTTTTGACGTCTTTGCCAGTTTCTGGAAACGGGATAGGACGTTAAACATTAAGATGCACATTGAATTTAATAGCTGCAGCATTTATGGCATTAAGGCTTACTTTAAAATTTTTCAAATATCATTTCAAACATTCCAGTACGGCGCAGCGTTGCGCTCAACATTATAAATTTCACTCTTTAGAGAATTTTCTAAATTATTCATTTCATTTTCGTTTACTTTAAATTCGAGTTAACATTTCTTCTGACTCCCAGTACACATCATTATACGTATTCTAGAATCATTTTACTGGTGTCGATCTACTAAATTGTATCAGAAGTTATTTATGACTCCACCTACTTGAAATGTAGCAAGTAATTTGGGACAAAATTTTTAACCTAAATGTCGCAAATAATTTGGAACTGAAGGAGTATCTAATTTTACTGCAATTTTTTTGGCAAAAGCTGCTGGCAACATTCCTTCAAGCAGTTTTTCCCGTAAGTTTAACGAAATTTTTTTTACAATGCATTATCTAATTCCTTTCTAAATGTTTTACTTGGCATTACATACTTAAAACTGAAAAAAAAACAGAAACAATAACTGCATCCCATTTAGAAATATGCAAAAATTTACAATATTTTATGTAATAAGACATGAAATGATATAGTGGTGCTTCAGAATTACCAACGCAGCCTGGAAAGCCGCCATGCGTAACCTAAATCTAAATTAATCTTTTAAAAATTTAACATAAATCTGAAATCTGAAACAAAGCCACGGTTCAAAAATTTACAACTTGCAAGCTCTGTGTTTATCTCTTTACTTAAGTAAGATCGCTATTATTAAATTATGGTGGATCGTATACAATAATTTTGTGCCCTTTTCAATATTCCTTAGCCAATGAAATACACTGTAAAAGCAATCCATTAAATTTACGACAAACATTGCTGGTAATAATGCTGCTAGCAGTTTCTGACGTAAATTTAAAAGATTGCTTTTATGTGTACCTTGTTAATTTTATATTGTTTGCCAATAAGAATCCTCTGGTACCTTTTTCACAGAAACTCATATAACATCGGAACTTGCTTTGCCAAGAAATTATTGCTATGAATCGAGTTTATTGATAATTTATTAACAAGATTTTACTAATTGATCTCATAGCTAATACATATCATATAAAAAACTAATTGATCTCATGTCAAATGTGTTTAATAATTTCTGTGTGCAAAATGTAAAAATAACTAAAGTTTAGTACTTTTTAGATGAAATCGTATAAAATTAACACTTTGTATAAAAATAATGCATACAAATGTGATTTAACTGGAGAATCGACTCCACCCTGAAAACGTATTTTACGATAATAGCTTTATGCGAATCGAATTCTACTTGTGTAATTTGTGCGTGTGTCTGTGTATGAGGAAAACATTTACATGCGAATTTAAATATTTGCCTGCATAAAGTTTCTATAATGAATCGTATAAAACTTGATGTTTATATAATTGCTGCTTTGAAGATTTTCAAATGATATTTGTGTCGCATCACTTTTAATTGATGCCAAAATGACTTAAAAATTTTATAACAGAACTTTATGCAAATTATGAATTCCGTAAAAAGAATTCATAAATGCATCTATGAATATTAATTTTAATAAAATGAAAATTCCAACATTATGATACATTTTAAGACTTTTACTAATGGCAAGATTTTATAATTTAATTTAAAAATCGTTAAAAGAAAGTATTTTTAATTTTAAAATGATTTCCTTAGTTATATTTTTTACTAACATTTATTTATTAAAAAGATTAGTAAATTTTTCATAAGTTTACAATAGTAGCTGTAAAGGAAGACTAATTTTATTTATAATCTGATAAAGTAACTGAAAATATATTCTATGAAACATTCCATTATTTTTAAACTCAGTTTATGCCGGGTGTCCCAAAAATGACTGATGGATTTTAAAATTCAATAACTTGCAAACGGTGACAGCTATTTAAAAAAAAAGCAGGAGGGTTATGTATAATGTGACGAGTTTTTTTTCAGTAATTTTTTATTCTAGTTCGCATCTCAAACAATAGGTGGAGCTGACGGCGATTGAAAGCCAGGTGATCAGTGCTGTGTGGAGAGTCGACCTGACCTTCAATCACCGTCAGCGCCACCTATTGTTTGAGATGCGAACTAAAATAAAAAATTACGGTAAAAAAAACTCCTGACATTATACATAACTCTCCTGCAAAAATTTTTTAAATAGCTGTCACCGTTTGCAAGTTATTGAATTTTAAAATCCATCAGTCATTTTTGGGACACCCGGTATATACTTTGACTTAGTAACTTAAATAGTTTTTCTCACCGTATTATTATGTAATGCAGATGTCATTTGTGGACATGTGAATGAATAATACATTTTTAACCCCATATTCTCAAAGAAAAGAAATATTACTGCAATTCATAAATACATAACGTGGAATCATAATACATTCTTAATGTTTAAAATGGTTCAACATTATTAAAATACATTTTAAATGATTTTTTCAAATTGACCATAATGAAAAAAAAATACTTTTGACATTTCCTGTAAATGAACCATAGATGCTACATACTTTATTTTCAACAGGGATCCTGATATAGCAAACGTTAATAATGTACAAAACTTTCAGGGGAATCTGAATACATTTCCGAAAATTAGAAAGCGGATAGACGGCTAGATGGCCAGACAAATTGAAGTCATAAACATTTTTTGACTATTTTGAAAAGTTTCAAAAAGATAAAAAAAATTATCTATACATTAATAAAAAATAGTTATAAAGATGCTTATTATTTTTACAGCGCTGAATTAGCTTGGTACATTTCTAAAAAAGTAAAGCACACACCGTTACGAATTCTGGCTCAAATCACCATTTGGAAATATAGCGGAACAATTGGTTCAGTTATATAAAACACAAACACACGCATCGCTACCGATTTTACCACTAATTATTACATGAAATGTAGCTTTAGGTTAGTACAGGTCTAGAAAAGAAAAATACACACCACCACCAATTCTGAGGCAAATCCTCTTATGAAAATGGGACTAAAGGTTTGTACAGTTCTAAAAAGAAAACATCACCGATACCGCTTCTACCTCTTATCGCCATATGGAAATATGATCGGAGGTTGACAGATTTTTTGAAAGGAAAAGCGCACATTTTCTACCGATTTTATTTTCATTCATTATATGAAAATCTTTTTGGAAATTGGTATAGTTTTAAAAAAGAAAAGCACACAACGCTACCAGTTCTACCGCTAATCCTCATGTGGAAATCTGACTGAAAAATTGCAATGTTCAAAAAAAGAAAGACACATACTGCTACCGATTCTACCTCTAGGTCACCATATGGAAATGTCAATGGAGGTTAGTACAGTTCTAGGGAAAAAAGACTCGCATTGCTACTGATTCAAAAACTAAACATCACATGGAAATGTGACTTATGTTGGTAATGTCCTGGAAAAGAAGGCCACGCACTGCTACCGATTCTATCGCTAATCATCATACAAAAATATTATTGAAAGTTGGGAAGTTCTAGAAAATCTAAGCCCACTCTACAATCGACTCTACCGCTAATCACCATATAGAAATGAAGGTTGGTAGAGTTTTATAAATGATGAGTTCACACTCCGCTACTGATTCTGCAGCTAATCAACATGTGGAAATGGACTGAAAGGTAGTATATTTCAAGAAAATAAAAGCACACATTGCTACATATTGTAGACTAATCTCTATATGGAAATGTGACTGGAGATTAGCAGAATTCAAAAAAAGAAAATCACACATCTCTACCAATTCTTTTGCTAATCATCATATGGAAATTTGGCTGAAGGTTAGCAGAGTTCTATTAAAAGGAAATCCCACACCGCTAGCGTTTCTGTTGCTAATCATCATATCGAAATGTGATTGGAAGTTGATAAAGTACTAGGGAAAAAAACAGGTACCGCTACGAATTCTGCACAAATTTTCATATGGATTTATAATAATTTCTACCGATTCATAATAATTTCTACCTATCAGTGCTGTATGTAAATATATCTTAGGAGAAGTTGATTTTGTATATAGAAATTGCATGAAACGTTATAGTAATTTTCCCTTTAACCGTTTGTCCCGGCTTTTTCCGTTTCTAGTAATCATGTATAAATGGCTGTAGACAAAAATATTTTAAACGGAATGTTATTTCGAATCATACATAGAAAGAAGTAATGTTAAAGGTATTAAAGCATCAAACAGTGATTAATTAATATAAATATCTTGCAATTTATAAGCATTCTTATTAAAATATATGAAAACCCTTGGACGGTGAAAGGGTTAAAAGACAAAAAAATAGCTGACAAAGACATTTCTTTTCAAAATAACATGATAAAATTACATCGAAATTTATTCCATTTATATTATATATTTATTCCATTTTTATTACATAGAAAAAATAATTTTAGCTTTGTTCTTCGATAAAAATTAAAAACACAATGCTTTAATTTCAGTGTCTTGCTTTAGTGTCTTCTTTACAAAAACAAGTATATCTTTATCAACATTTTACGAGGCACTCTGAAACATCTTTATTAAACAAAATTCAAATAATTTTATTAGGCAAAGTTTTTTTTTAGTAGATGATAAAATTACATTGAAATTTTATTTTAGTTTCATTTTTAAGTAAAAGTAATTTTATATTTATACTTCGACATAATTAAAAACCACAAAGTTTTAAATAAGTTAATTTCAGTTTATCGCTCACTAAAGTTTATTCTTCGCAAAAACAGATATGGTATATTTGTAAACATTCTATGAGGCACTCTCAAAGGCCTTTATTGAACACGAGTCAAATAATATTATCAGGCAAGTTTTTTAAAATCTTCAATGATAAAATTACATCGAAATTTTATTATAGTTTCATTATTTAATAAATGTAATTTTAGATTTATTCTTCGATACAATTTAATAACACAAAGATTTAATTAAGTTAATTTAAATTTATCTCTTACAAGAATTTATTCTTTATATACAAAAAAGGTATGATATCCTTTTCAACATTTTATGAGGCACTCTGAAATACTTTTATTAAACAATTTTTATTTTTTCAAAGTGCATTATAAAATTAGATCGAAATTTTATTGTAGTTTCAATATTTAAAAGAGTAATTTTAAATTTATTCTTCCATATAAGTTAAAAACGCAAACTTTTACAAAGATAATTCCGTTTACAGGTTACAAAAGTTTATTCTTTGAAAAAACAGGCATGATATGATTTTCAACATTTTATGAGGCACTCTGAATCACCTTTATTAAACAAAAGTAAAATAATTTTATCAGGCAAAGTTTTTATTGTTATTACATGATACAATTACATCGAAATTTTATTGAAGTTCCATTATTTTGTAAAACTAATTATAAATTTACTCTCCTATATCATAAAAATATGTATCAAAAGTATGCTCTTGTAAAAATAGCTGTACGCTTTATTTTTCTACATTTAAGGGGACACACTTTATTAAAAAAAGAAAGCTATTTTTTTGTTTTCAAAATTACATTTAAATTCGATTAGAATTACATTATTTTGTAAAAATAATTTTATATTTTAACTTCGACTTAACTGAAAATAAACGCAATGTTTTGATGTATATTAATTTCATCTTCGTAGTTACCAAAATATAATCATTAAAAAAGCAGGTATATGATATCTTTTCCACAATTTAAAATTACTGTAAAACTTCTTCATTAAAAAATGTTAAATAAATTTGTTTAGTAAAAATTATTTATCAAATTACATTGTTAGTGTATTATACGCTAATAACCATGCTTTCTCATTATCTAAGGCTGATCTCAATTTCATTATTGAATCATGCTAGAGATTCTACGAGATATTGATTTATAATGCTGCTGCTTTTCCCTCTTATTTATGTTTTAGCTTCATTATGTTCTTAAAGAATAAAAAATAAATATTTCATTATTATACTTAGTTTAAAGCTGTGATATTTATAACATAACATTAATAATAAAAATTATGCCCAGTTTAACTAATGGCATTGATCTCACAAAAATACACACCAATTGTATATTACAACCTTAAATTTTCAAGAAATATTGACCTTCAAAAAGCACGTTAAGAAGGGAAATAGCCCCCCCCCCCACTTTTCTTCTTTATACTTAAATATTAAACCCCCAGAACTTATCATCTGCGACAGGCCTTATCATATAATAAACCTATATCTAAAATGCAAAACAAACCGGATAATTCTGCATAAACAACATTTACATAATTTAAGAGGAGCTATCCCTCGTTACCAACATTACACTCGTACTTAATCATTAAACCTTCAAAACTTTTCAGAGATTCGCCTTATCAAAAGAACCTACGTTCAAAATTAAAGCAAGTCGGGGAATTGTGCATAAAAATCGATTTACTTGATTTAAAGTTGGTGGAGGTAAACAGCCGTATAGCCTTTTATACTTAACAAAAAACACCGCAAATAATCAGGGAAATGTCTCATCACTATGAACCTGTATTCAAAAATTGAAGCAAATTGGTTAATTCTGCTTGAAAAACCGTTTACCAAAATTAAGAGGGGTACCCCCGACCTCCTTCCATACTTATCCAATGAATTCCCAAAACAAAATAGAGAAGCGTCTAATTAGAATGAACTTATATGCAAAGTTTGAAGGAAAACGGTAAATTCTTCGTGAAAAACCTGTTAGCATAAATTAAGGAGGGGTTAGCACCTCTTATGCTTTTTCAATGAACTCCCAAAAGAAAACATAGAAATGACCTCATCAGAATGATCCTTTGCTGAAAATTTGAATGAAATCTCACAATTCTGCATGAAAAATCAATTTATCTAAATTAAGGGGGAGGGCACGTTTTTAAATTCGTATAACAAATGTCCTCATCTTTAAAGAAACCATTTCTAGGGATATGTCGCTAATAAAATATCAACTGATTCTAATAATATACAAGACAGTCTAAAAAAATACTTTTATATAATGTTTCCATATAAATTTCTATATCATTTTAATATCTTTTATTTAAAATTATTGCAAAAGATAATGGAAAGGGATTTTCGAAGCTTTCAAAATGAACCGCATATTTTCATGAGCTTTAGTAAGTATTTTTAGAGATTTTAAGGATGAAGTAATAGCAATTTGCAGTATAGTAATTATTTATTTGATAGTTCAATTTCAAACTCCATATGATAATCCTTGTTTAATCTTTATTTTATTTCTTTATAGATCTAAATTTTAAGATTCTAAATAATATTAAATATAATACCAACAGTGTCATCATTTACAATCTACGTCGGAGATGTATCAGAAATACATAAATGCAAATTAATTTCACATTTTAATAATGTCCACGTATTTGACACACACGAGAAAAAAATGTTGTGTATATATATATGTATATGTATATTGTTTTAAGTAATTCCTGAAAATTTATTTAAAATTTATAATTAATTTTATTTATTATGATATTATACTTTCTCAATAATTACTTAAATAATCATATTGTTTTTAGCTTCAGAGTCAGTCACCGTGACACTCAAAGTGATAAGCAATCAAGCGTACTCCACAAAAGCACATTAGAATACTAATAAAAAATAATGGCACCCCCAAGGAAGTTATGTCGTCTTAAATGAAAGAATATATTTACAAAATAGCAGATTTACGCAATATTTATGGGCGAATATTCACAAAAACAAGACCAAGGTACAAACTGTATAAACTGCCTTATTTGAAATTGGTTTAAAAATAATCACTACAAAATAAAGTAATCATTCTAATAATCAAGCGTCGATCTCTTTTAATGTAAAATAATTTCAAGGAACATCAAAATATAATTAATGTCGACATGAAATGCTGTTTAAATATGAATTTAAAATCGAATACTCCTGCTGTAATATTGCTAATGTATATAATGATCCTTTGCTGTAAATAACAAAGTGTAATAAATAACGTGTGTGTGAAGTTCAGTTTCAGTTTCAGCTAAGTGGGGAGGCCTACCAAATGGCTTAAGCACAACAAGCCCCACCTAGCAGGGTGTAACAACTATGCTAAAAGCCCAACCTTGGACAAAGACAGGACTGTCAAAGGGAAAGGAGATACGGAGCCAGGAGAGACCAGAGGTACTACTGAATGGACCCCAGACCGCCGTGAAGAATATATTAAATAACAAATGAAAGAATATAATTTAAACACAATAACAACACGTAGCCCCTATTCAGGGCGAGCTCAAAAAATAAACATGATTGAAGAATTCTTCACACTGATAAATAGAAAATTATATGTACAAAATAAATAATTAAGATAAACCTATGAACATATACATAATCAGAAGTAGCAATAATCATATTTCTGACTTAAATAATACTTAATGATGATAAATTTTCTTAGTTCTCAAAAAGTTAAAATAGTAATAGGCTAAGATAATTTAGAGGTATTTGAATAGAATAAATAAAATAAACAGAAAAATATAATTAAGAGTAATAAAATAACAACAATAACAAGATGATAACGTAAAACTTCTTAAATATTTTTGCTAATGATAATTCAGTAAGTTAGAGTTCTATTTAAAAATGTTCTTATCATATTCTAAATGTCATCATCAAATATTAAGTCCAAAGGTGGCAATTGAAAAAGCCCTTGATTTCTTTCCAATAATGTTATACAGTCTATATATATTTTAACTAGTACAGGTTGTTTTAATATCAGTTGGAGCAATGATGAGAGGGATATATTTTGAGATGATAAGTTGAAGTTAAAGTGCATTCAGTTATGTAACGTAAAGACAAACCTATTTTTCCACAGGTACATACTGGGGAGTATGTCCATGGTTTGACGCAAATAAATACAAATTTCTATGTGATAACAACAATTTTTTAGAAATCGTTGGTATTAATTGAAATGTGAATTTACCTCTGTCATCTGTGTTCCATATATCTTGCCAGTCACGTATAAGTTTTAGTTTTAATTGGCGTTTTAAATATGATGCTGAAAAGGCGATAAATTCTTGTTTTGTATCTAAATCTGTTTATGCAGATTTCGCAAGTTCATTTGCTTTTTCGTTTCCATGTGTGTGTGAAAATTAAGATAGAAGCTATTTCCGAACAGTAAATAATGTGTTGAAAAAGAGGTGACAAGATACACAATATTTAATTTATTGAGAAATCCTGATAGAACTATTGCATGGAAAACAAGTCATTTATATTGGTAGTATCAGTTATAATCGTATATAATGTGACAAAGTAATTCATAGTACTTATGAACATATAAAATATAGCATGCGTGTTGTTGATTTTTTTATAGGAAATTTTAATAATTATTGGTCATTAAAAGGATTATTGTGTAAACAAGTTTTTACCATGCAAATGTCATTTACAAGTCTACACGGACTCGGAACGGATCAGATCTGATCCCCAGTTCCTCTGGGACATGTTTAGGTAGGTTTCTCTGGATGATCAGTTCAGGCCAAACCGAGCTTATTTCTGGGAAATGTGCTTCATTCCCCCTAGAAGTCTGTCCCAACGAAAATTTTCTGGCATGGTTACAATCACAAACCTGCTTGTATGAATTAACTCGTTCTTATGTGATTCTTGCAAAATTCTTTTTAAGGAACAGCCTCTTTCGGCCAACAATTTTTGTGGGGCAATGCTGTAAAAGCTGTTTTAGCAATCTGTATGTGACGAAATCCTGTTTTAAACGGAAGAATTTCTTGATTGGTGCAAAATTGATAAAATACTCTGTTTGAAAATAAATAATATATTTGTAAACAATAGACCTACACTGTAAAAAAACCGTTAAATTTACGGCACAGTAATGTTGCCAGCAGTTTTTTCTGTAAAAATTGTAGTAAAATAAAATGTAATAAAAAATTACATTTAACTGCAATCCAATCAAGCATACTTTACTTAATCTAATTTTACTGCATATTTATGCCAAAAACTGCTGGCAACAGCAATTTTTGCCGTAAACTTTTTTTTAAGTGTTGTAATAAAGGAAATTAACTGTAACGATGTTTTTCTCCTGTGTAATTGTGTCTTAAAAAAATTTTCGATATAGAATTAAGTTATTAAGCTGTGTAAATGGATTAATGCTATTCAGTCTATGGCACTTTTACTTTAAATAAAGAAAATAAAATAAATAACAAAGCGTAATAAATAACGTGTGTGTAATGATTAAGAGAGAAGCCTATCTCCGGACGATAAAGGATGTGGTGAAAAAGAGGTGACAAGATACACGAAATTTAATTTATTGAGAAATCCTCGTAGAAAGACTGTAGGGAAAACAAGTCATTTATACTGGAGGTATCAGTTATGATTGAATGTAATGTGACAAAGTAATTCATAGTACATATGAACATTCAAAATATGGCACGTTTATTGCTGATTTTTCTAACGGAAATTCTAAGCATTATTAACCTTTAAAAGGATTATTTAATATAGATAATTTATATTAATTATTTTGCTAATTTATACACATTCTACACCTTACATTAAAAAATGTTCGAAATCATATTATGTAACGATGAAATTGTGAGTTCTGTACTGATCAAGTAAGAAAAAAATCAAATTTTCATTCATTTGCTTGATGTGACTAGAGGTATTTGTAATATATGACAACTTAAACCATGCAAAAAATATTTTTACTGAAAATAGTTTTTTTTATTTCCTAACTTTAAACTTTAAACTATATTCCGCAAAAACAGATATGAAAATATTTTTATGTTCCATGTGACAAAACATAACTTATTTTCAACGTAACTTGTTATTTTTTATTGGCCGGTAAGGTGCATGCTTAAAAATCTAGTATAGTTTTTTCTCCAATGTAAACAGTTTGATTTAACAATTTCTAACATATTGAAAAATCATTTTGAATTGGATTTGTCTGCCCTTCGAGTGCCCCGGATCTATCTTGGGTAAATATAATCAAATTGCCATGTAAGAAATATACGTTAATCAAGTTCCCTACGACATGTTCGATATTGAAAATGAAGTGTGTACATAGTTCATTTATAAGTGCATGCAAAAGTATTGTGTTACATTGTGGGTGAAAATCAATTTGAGCATATTTTAATAGAGTTGTAATATTTTAAACAGAATAAGATTTATGTATATACCTTCTTGCATTGTACAAGAAGCTGTTTAATATAGAAATATTAAGTGTATTACTTATAGTACAAATACATGAAACAGTTTGAAGATGATATCTCTTATATTAGCGCCTATACTAAAAAATCGTTACAGAAATACAGAGTGGTCATAAAAAACCTCTCCGATACATGGACCGTTAAAGGCTTATAATCACTCTAACAATTGAAAAGAAATCATATATGTATCATTAGAAAACATGCGATCAGAATCGTGATGATTTAAAACATTAGAGTTCGTATTATTACGGTTTAGGGTAAAAATATTTCGTAATTTTTGAATAGCAACACAAATGTTTTATGCGCAATTTTTTTAGCGCAATAATAACAAAAATATAATTGGTATTTGAATGACAAATGTGTGAAATTTCAAAGCGTAAAACACTATCAAAAGGTACCATTGAAATGTATCAATGACAACACAAGCTAAAACAGAAAAAAATAGCATTTATAATTTAGCAGTTTCCCACACTTCGAAAGTCATTAAAGGATCACGTGTCTATTGTGTAACATATCTGTGACCACTCCAAACTGGGGCTTCAGTACTGAAGCAAAAATATCTAAAAGATCTTATTAAACGTTGCTTTTAAAAGTTCGCTGAACTACTCCCTTACAAGTATCATTTATGAAATTGCTCATATAATATGCGTTCACCTTGTATATATCATCAGTACCGGGTAATATAATTCAACAGATATTTAATCTTGTAAATTTTATAATGAAATAATGTTTGTATAACGATTAAGGGACGCTATCACACAAGATTAATTGTGTGGTGTAAAGGCGGCGCCAAGATTCAAGAGTTTAATTTATTGAGAAATCTCTTGGGATATGCTGTGGTAAGCAATAAGCAATTTATCCCGAGAAGATAAATTATATATAAACCTAAACTAGACTTAAAAGGAGATGTGAATAATACAAGACAAAATGTAATAGCAATTGATTTTCTCTTATTTATTATTTTTAGGCATAATTATTCCATCATGTTTTGACTGTATGTTTTAGCGTTCTCTGTTGATTTAAATACTATTAAGGGGGCTGTTTTAAAAAGTATTGAGTATTATGATGTTACTTGTTACCTAGCCTTCTTGCTGAGAATATTTTTCTGACATGATGTACAGTGGTGGTGAAAAGTTTCCGGCCAGTTACTTTTTTTGATTTAATTACCAGATGGTTTCAACGAAGAAGAAGCACAAGTGTTTCAAAAATTGGTAATATGTAAATGTCCTCTGACCACTTTATCATTTTCGCTGGATTCTAAAGACACTTCAAGGAAAGGGGCAAAATTCGAAATTCGTGTGTGCAAAAGTTTCTGGTCATTCATCTTTCCTTAGTTTTTTTTTCTATTGGTAAAGTGTTTTTGTTCGTGTTTGTGAATGAATCAAAGTGAATAGCATAGTCTCAATACAAAAATGAAAAGTTATATAATTATTGTCCGTAAATAAGTGATTAGTTTGTTGCTAAACGGCCAATCTTTGCAATATATTGAAGCAAAGTTATCGATTGGTAAAAACCGACTGTAAACGATATTTAAAAAATATATAAAGATGGTCATTGTCTTAATTTTTTTTTACACTCAGGAAACCCCGAAAAATGAAATGAAATATTTTTGTAGAAGGAATTATCAGAGGAAAAACAGTTGATGTCCCGCATAAAAATGCGTTTGTAATATCCCGCTATTTACGGAATGAAAATATTGCTGAAATAAGACAGTCTACCGTATCAAGATTTTGACGTGATGCAGAACTTTGAGGAAAAGTCGGTGTTAAAAAATTTCAAAGGCTAAAAAAAGAAAAAAAAAGTATTTGTTTGGCGTTTTTTAATGAACAGAAAGTCTGGTCAAGTGAAATCTCGAAAAAAATTCTATTTTTTCATCAGTGGAATTTCAAACTTTTTTGTGAGTGATGACAGATATTACGTCCGATTACTAACAACAAAATGTATGATTCGACATAAGTTTTCCTACAATGAAGCATGGTAGAAGACACAAAGTGTTGATCCGTTATTTGAAATCCGCGGCAAGATGAATGATGGATAAGGATATCTTGAAAGAATATTTTCTGCTTATTGGAGGAAAAATTGTTGCCGTAACTTTTTTTTCAACATTTGGTCAAAAAAATTCTGCTTTTCAAATAGCCAACCTAAACGCCTGAAATTAATCCTAAAAATCTATGTATATAAGTTATCAAACGTGTATGGAACTATAAATATTCCAACTGAGTCCAAATATCCAAAAGATTGTAAGAAGTGTGGCAAAAATGCACCATTACTATATTCCACCGTTGATTGCATCAATGTCACGTTGCTGCGCCGCAGCACTTATTACTAAAGGTAAGGCAATAAAATATTAATGATAAATGTTGTTGATCACTGTTATTTTCTAATACAACATTTTTTTCTAAACTCTCTGAGTAGGTGGCAGGAAATTTTTGAGCACATGCATTTTCCTTTGATCTTAATTTTGCCAATTAAATTTATTGATATTTACATGTTATTCCATAAATACGTTCCTAACTACTATGTCATTAAAATGCATAAGTATCACTTTGAGATTCCTCTTCATATAAGTATACTTACAAATTAACTAAAAAAATTCTGGTGGCCGGAAACTTTTGACCCCACTTTAGGTGAAATTTTAACTGCATAAAGTTTTACAGAATACAAAACTCGTTTTCTTATTGCCCCTTTCGGTAAATGAGTATTTCATAACTACAATAAATATTTTAATAAATTTTTTATTTTATTTAAGAAAGGTGTTATAATAATTAAAAATAAATGACATTAATGTGTTTTGGATCCCTCTAATAAGATCCATAATCATAACAAAAATAAAAATTAAATTTCAAAACATTTCACCGTCAATACAAATGATACGCAACAATGAGGTATAAGCAAAAAAAAAAAAAAAATCATGCGCTCTATTGTAAAAAATTAAATTAAAATAGACCATGGTCTAAAACAATTTACAACATGGTTCATCCCATTCAAGTTATCACGAGGAATTTATTCATTAATTCTAACCATAACTTAGGAATAATAAAAGAAACGATATCATTGCAAACAAAATTTTTACGCGTATAAATTTCAGTGGACTCTCTTATGATAGATTTACGACTACAATTAGATATGAAACATAATTTGCTTTCACTAAACAATATTTTTATTCCCTCATTTAAATATGTTCTAGATAAGTCTTTTTAAAATCTGATGATTTAAAAAATCTATTGGATTTAATAAAAATACAATAAATGGTTTTTAATACATGTTTCTTTTTTACTTGTTCTAGATAGTGGCATGTAAGTGTTTGAAAATGTTACATTAATATACTTCCAGATATTTATTACAGGTAATTTCAAATTAGATTCATAATGGGAAGACATTCAAATATTTTTAACTATTTTGTCTAAAATTTTTTTCCACAAAAAAACTTTGAAATTGATATAAATATTACTGTCTATAAAAAAAATAATAATAATAATAATAAATCTTGGATATTTTAAAACTTTTCTTATTTTTAATAATTGGTTTCATTTTTTATTTCTTTGCAATATAATGAACCACACTGGAAAAATATGTCTCTAAGAAAACAGAGAATAAACTGGGCTAAGATAATCTAATCCATTATCTTATGTTTTATGTAATATTATAAATATAAGAAAAACAACAATACTATTAGAAAGGGGGGATTGTACTTTTTGCTTATATATATGCAGATATGATCTTTATTTATTCAACCATACTGTTATACAACAGAGAACGTATTCGGTAATTTTACAGCATACTCAAGAAGGTACATTGATAAAATTACACAAAATCTGAAATTTATTTCATTATTCGAAATTACTGAAACTTTAATTTTTTTTTAAATTATAATTTTTCGAGTAGTTTTAAAAAGCTGTACTATTTAATTTTGATATTTAGGAAGATTTCGTATGGAATACTACCTATCGCGGTCTACCCTGTGGTGGAATTTCTGAAAAAAAAATTGCAAGTCTACATCGATCATGATCCCTTGACATCAAAACTACCATCCTTAAAAAACTTGATCTATCTATCTATCGTTTGGTCTGTCTATCTCTCTATCTATCTATCTATCGATTGATCTATCTATTTATCTATCTATATATATACATATGTAAAAAAAAATCGCCGTTTTCCCGCTTCTAATTCGTTCTAAAATTTTATAAGAAAATACTCTCATTCTCAGTTTCTGTATTATATTAATATTTTTAATGGTTAAAGTTCCTTTTCTTTTTACTTTCTTTAATTCAGCATAAGCTATTAATTAATTTCCTAAAAATAACTAGAATGTATTACTTAAATATCAATATGTAATTGCGAAATCTTATATTTACTCCACAAATCCATTTCCATATTCAGAATTTTAAAACAATTATCAAAAACTTTAATTTTATTTATTTAATAATCGTCTGCTTGATGGTTTGACTCATCTGCATTTTGGGACTGATTATTTTATTTTCTTGCGCGAGATATGAAAGAATTCTTACATCTAACCCCACCTCTGATCCAATGAAAGGGCTTGAAGTAAATTACAACTACATTCTAGTAAACCTTAGTGGGTTTTGAAGTCAATGCTTCAGAGAAGGCGAGGACAATTTATCTGAGAAATTTGAGAGTGTCAGTTTGAGCTTACGGAGAGATTAGAATACGTATTTCACAATTATGACTCGTTAATAAGGCATGCCTGACGGTGTTGACTACCTTTTTAGTATAGTTGTTATGATGGAGTAACATTGAAACTGAATTATAATAAAATGTGATATTCAATTATTCTTCGTAGAATTTTAATTATTTGAAGTGAGAACCCCAATCATCGAGTTCCAATTGTTAACTTGCTTCGGCTGCGAATGTATTTGATGTGATGTGATTGATTATGACAGATCGACCGTCCACATTGTACGCGCCATATTTTTCGCTTCGTCAGATCGTTTTGTTTTTACGGAAACACCCCTAAAATATCATCACATAATATGTATGTATAACACATTTTTATGGACACGATAACTTCTATAATTCTGCACAAATCTCTTCTAAACTGATGCATAAAATCAAAGGTATAAAATCTCTGTCAAGTTCGTTAAAGAGCTAAATTGTAACAAGGGGTTGGAAAAAAGGGATAATTTTTATGAAACCAAAAGAAATTCCCTTAACTTCTTAATTATAATAAATATCGAATCAGTTTAAAAACTATATTACTTCTAAAAGAAGAATAAAAAAATCATGCATGAGAAATTGTTGATAAAGTTAGATTGGCTAAAAAGCAGAAAAAATAGCTTTTGGAAGAAAAATATTCGTAACTTTGCCAAACCTCAAGATATCAAATCCAAGAAAATTTATTCTAAATTTACTCAATATTATTTAAAAGTTTTGTATCGATAAGTTTTTGATAAGAGCAATTCTTATCGCTAAAAAATTTAATAAAAAAATGATAATAACGAAAAAAGGGGGGAGGGGGGTGGGAGAAGAAAAAAATCCATGACTTCCTCTATTCTTAAGATATCAAATCTGAGTAAATTTACAATGCATCTTCTCAATAATAACTACAATATTTTATGTTGACAAGTTTTTGATAAGACCGATTCTTATAGCAAGAACAAATTGAACAAAAATAGGAGTAGAAGAAAAAATCGTACTAAAATCGTGTACTGAAATCGAAACTGCTTATATTTTGATTGAATTAATTTTTCATTTTTGGTCTCAAACGCATCTAGTTCTTATTTGGAACTATATAATGTGCCGTATTTGTCATTTTTTCGATAAAGGCAAGATATATTTTTAAAAAATGCTTTGAAAGTGAGCATTTTGAACAGAATTTTCCAATGCGATCGTGATGGAATAATTGAGGATGGATTCAAATATCAAATTGCTCATTTTTAAATTCCTTTTTGCTCTGAAATTTAGGCAATTTGCAGTTTTTCTGATATAGGTACTATATAATGTGCCGTATTGGTCAATTTTTTCCGAAAAGTAGAATATATTTAAAAAAAAATAATATAAAACTGGACATTTTGAACCTAATTTTCCTTAAAATGATTCTTTTATAGAAAAATGAAATTGAAAAAAATTAAAAGTGGGCCAATAAAGTTGTTGAATTGGGTTTATCTCTAATCATATTTTACTTTTTGTTTGTAAAATGAGAACTTAACTTCGAAATGTACCTGCGCCGATAGACCGAACCGACACTGAATTTATTTAATTCCTAGCCAGCCAGTGATTAGATCAAGAGTCCTCTAGGTTTGCGATGCAAAACTTCCTAAATTGTCTAGAATGATTTTTGCAATGCATGCATATATTTTGTGATTCGGTGGGTAAATACTTTTAATTTATCCGTAATTTACTATTAATTTGACTAAACTTCATTCAAATGGTGCATGAATAAGCTGCAATGTGAACCTATGATTTCCTATGCACTAACCTCGTGAGATCCCGGTATAATTTTCCGCAACGGAATAATTTTACCATTTTCAACTTCCACTTCAGTTTCCCAGAAAGTCTTATTTGCACCTGGTCCAATAGAATTTTTAAAAAGATTACAATTAGCATGCTTGGATTACAATTGATATGTTTTTCATAATTCTTCCATCCATGTTATGACATCTAGTATGTCAATCTTTTTCAGTGTGGTTAAATAGTCTTAATTATTAACGATCACTGGTATCATCAAACAGAGAAGTTTCCTTTGATCTTTTTTCTTTATTATTTAAAAAACGCTTTGGTTTAACTGCTGACAAATAACCAATACATACCGAGGTAAAAACTCGGCTTTGATGCTTTTATTTGCGAATTTATCAATCGACGAATGTAACGTAGTTTTGTCAAGAATTTACAATTATGAGAACCTGTAGCTAATTGTTATTTTTCAAATATTTTTCTACTGTCAGCACGAATTTATTTTGGAATTAACTTCTGAATATCTTTGAGTTGATCCATGTTTTCTTTTGATGCATGTAATATAGGGCTAGTGATCCCTGGTTTTTCATTTTTTTTAAATTGAATTTCCTATTCAAATCAATATGAGGAAGGGTTGCCGATTGTATTACTACAAGTCAATATTGTGACTCTTTCTTTATTTTTTCTGTATACTGCTTCTTTTGTTATATGCAAAATTGTTATATGCAGTCTTATCATTAATGCTGTTCACTTCACAATTGTACAACTGCTCCAGAGACATTTCCTCCTTTTGAATAATTTTAGCAAGAATAATAATGATAATTATAATGATTGAATAATGATAGAACCTGTTTATCAGAGAAAAAAAAAACATTCGCACTTAAGGTAATCTGATTAATATCGAATGGTTTTTTAAAGCGATCTGACCAGCCTTTACTGGCAGTAAATTCTGAATCATCTCCTTTTAACAGTCTGGAAAATTGCGATGCTTTTTCGGACCCAGTAACAGGTAAATCGATTTCTTTTAAGTGCTGATTCATAAAAGTAAAGCTAAATGCTTGCAAATTTTGGCGGGTAATTCTCCTTATTTAATGCTCTTATATGATTGATTAGATTTTCTCTAAGAAAAGACTAGTTTTTTTTTTTCACTAACTACTCACCATCTTGTACTATTAGAGGTTTGAATCCGATAATTCCAAGTTTCGGATTAACGGATAAAAGTTATCATACTGCAAACACACACAATAAAAAGGAGGCATATTATTATACTATTTTCAGTTTATTCTGTTAATAATATGTATTTAATTTTATTACCCTCTGCAAATGCATTGTCATTAATTCTAATATGATTTTTACAAGTATTAATTTAAAAAGTATTTCTTCTGTTAGTTCGTTTGAAATATTATTTAATGCAAAACAGTTAAAAGAAATAAGATATCTCGCAAAATTTTAAAAAAATCTCGTGATGTTATACAAAATTAAATAATTTATATTATTTTTCAACTACTAATAACACGTTCAGTTTCACATACAAATATTTTAAAACTAATGATGTCCGAAACATTAACTCTAAATAAGTTGAGCCAAAATTAAGGCATGGAATTTTTCAAAACGCATTATCGATCAGGTCATTCTCCTTTTAAATGCACATTATCATATCGATATTAAAAATTTTATAGTAATTGTGCAAACAAGACATATCTGTTAATGATTTGAGATAGTTTATATATTTTTACATTTTAATAATTTTTGAAATGTCATAATTTAACATTTCAAATAACATTATTACAAAAACAAGTTCTGAAAATAAAGTATTGCCAAATTTGTTGTCTTTTTTTAGTGTCTTTATCCTTAAACATATTCAGTAGTTGTAAATTAGAAATGTTTCTAGCAGCTGCATAATTGCATTTTATATTGAGAAACACCGAAATCACTGGCGATAAATTTATAAATAATCTAAAAAACTTTGTAAAATCACCATACAAAAGAAAATTAAACAGGACGCGTTTCGAGCTTCAAAAATACCGCTCGTCATCAGCTAATCCAAACACGTGTCACAAGGGACAGATTGGAAATTTTCCACGTGACACGTGTTTGGATTAGCTGATGACGAGCGGTATTTTTAATGCTCGAAACGCGTCCTGTTTAATTTTTTTTGTATGGTGATTTTACAAAGTTTTTTAGATTATTTATAATAGCATTTTAGTTTGTTATGGAATATTAAACTTAGTACATTACAATAATCAAATTTAATAATGTTATAAAGATACTTTCATTAACATTTTATTTTTTTCTTTGGGGAGTTTACAAAATAACATCTTAATTGTTTTTATATCGGCTAATGAAAATAATCTGTTGATAGCCATGATTTTCCTTAATTATGAAAATGAGAATGTTCAGAGAATACAATGCTTTTACTTAAGAGCCCACGCTACTGACTGAAAAGTCCCGAATGATGATATTACGTCTATCGGGGCGTTCTTTTCAAATAACTCGCTCAAATTTTAATATTGTTTATAATTTTTTTACCTAGGGTAGCTGAGAACGATCTACAAGCGGGCTACTTTTTACTTTTCAAATTTGATTTTAGATTTAAAAAAAATACTTTAACTTTCGAAACTGGTTAGAACCGGTTCTGAAATTAAAACTATCGAAATATAAAAAAAAATATATTTAACCAGAATCGAAAAAGTAAAAACTAGCCCGGTTGTAGATCTTCTTCAGCTTCCTTATGCTATAAAAATCATGTAAAAATATTAAAATCCGACATTCATTCCGCATCGTCTCCATCGACATATAATTATCATCCGGGTCTTTTTCAGTCAGTAGTGTGGATTATTAAGATATTTACAACATAACATTGGATGGTTTTCAGCTTATAAAAATACAAACTTCCATTTTTAAATGAGGAAATTTAAAAAAAAAAAATCATGAAAAATTCAAAATCGTTGAACAAATTTCGAATATTGAAATATTTTTTTTAAGAAAACAAGATTTACGACATCGAAGAAAAGATTGAATTTATAATATTTTTACGATGCCCTCAAAACCACCAACAACTAAGGATAATTGGAGGGAAATACTCCATTTTTTTGTTCATAAAAATATAACTAATAAATGTGTCAACTTTTATGTAATATGGGATATTTTTATGTAAAATGTAGGTATTTTTATTAAAACTTACACAATAACTTTTTTTGATAACGAATATTTTTAATATATGTCCCGGAAATGATGAGTAACTAAAAAACTATATTTTATTATCATTCTCTTTTAAACGTTTTTATGATTTTATCTTGATCTGTTCTCTATTTACAAGGAAACTTGTTGTTTCGAGGTGTGCTGATCTTAATTACTTGTGGGCTTAAATTCTTATTATATATGGTAAAATTACATTAAATGTTGAAAAGTGGAGTATTTTAGAAAGCTAATAAAACATATTTTCGATTACTATTGCATATTTTGCTTTAAAATATTTTCCTTTTTTATTTGTTACAAGATTTAGTAAAACTACGCCCGATTCCCAATATGGACACCTTATGTACCCATCGAAAGAAGAAACAACGCCAACAGGCAATAAATTAAAAAGACATCAAAGAGATAAAATCTTTGTTCAACAAAATGCCATCTGAACAATTCTCCAGGGGAAAAAATCCTCCAAAAATCCTTTGCAAACAAATAAAAAGAAGCCCCCCCCCCCTCAGTAGGTTATCAGATGGCGAAATCGCAGGTACAAATGGTATGACGTCCTCAACAAAGGAGAGCTGGTACTGCTTCTCATGCAGTATTGGTGCTGTTGCAGACATGCGGTGGATATGTCCATGTGGACTGTGTAGGACTTACCGCCCACGATGAAGAAGTTTTTATTTGTCCATCCTGTTAGGAATCAGTAATAACAGATGTAAATTCTGCAAACAGATGCAATAAAGCTAAGCAAAACCAACAATATTATTTCATAATATTTAGTACTAACTGAGGTTCTTTGCATGGGTCTTCGAAGGGCCACAACCGAGAATGCCCTTCTCTTCAAAAAAACATGTTCTGAAGATATTCACCCCTCCTCCCCCAAAATAATTTTAAGATATATTTTTTTATTCCTCTTCTCCAAAATTCCTCGAAAGAGTGGCTTTTCCATACACCCTGCATAGTACATCAATAAAAAGCCACTTGCCTCTAATATGAACATCCATGTCCATATTAGGGACAGATAGTTCCTTACATGGACACTTGTAAACATTTTTTCTTTTTATCATTTTAATAAAACCATAATACTTACAAGGTCGCTAATTTTTATAATGATAGTCAATAATCCAGGGATAGTGGTCACATATTTTGGAGTCCAATGACGTGTACATTGGGGGGAAAAATACATTTTCCTTAGCGTGTCCATACTGGGCACAGGTACCTTATTATTCTGAATGTGTTGGAAAGTGTTTCATAATTTGTGTTTGACGTAGGTATTTTTTTCTTGTTACAGCATAAACCTCTTTATAAACTAAACTTATTAATTAGCCAACGTTTCTCTTAATGCACTTTTGAACATAATGATCTACCCTCTTTATTGGTAATTTAAGTAATTTTCAACAACATAATTATACATAATATCTAAATTATAATTTGATAATTATAATGGACAGAAACAATCCTTAAATTTACGTATTTAAATAAGATTTGTAAATTAACCATATGGCTACATTGTCACTCAAACTACATAATTGTGTTTGCATAATTTTATAATAATGTTTCGCATAACTCAAATTATTAGAACATGCATTGTGTACACTTAAAAATAGCAACTCTGACAAATTAATTAAACTTATTAGTTCCCAGATACGCATGATTTGGGTAAATGCCTCAGACGGCGTAATATGCTGTTTCATTAATATAATTTCCGATTGTGTTAAAATGTTTTACATCAGACGAATTAACTGTGAATGTGGTTTATACATTTAGCAGCATTTGTAAATGCAGTTACAAAACTGACATATTTTGTTTTCTTATAATTATCTCAATATTATATCAGCCATTTAAAGACTAAAATCATAGCAGAAATAATACATTTAATGTGTATGTATGTATACGTGTGCAATGTACCTTTTTAATGATATCTGACGTACAGCATAAGATATACGTTTATATTCAATCTTTAAAATGATACTGATTCAATAATATTAAGAAGAAAAAATTGTCAAATGTTTCAAATCCAAACAATTTATTCTATTTCATACACGTTAATTATTCAGAAAAAGTCAGCATAGTATCGTATTACTTATACCAAACTTTTATCAACAACAATTTCTAACTTAATTTGAAGTTTTATGAAAATCCGTGCATTCGTTTCTGAGATAGTATATTGCTAAAATCTTAAAAAATGTCTTCCTAAGAGCGCAATCTGTTGGGTAAAGGGATCAATTTTCATCAGGTATTGACTGAATCGGAAATTTCATGAAAATCGATGCATTAGTTCTTGAGATACAGGTATTGCGAAATCGAAAAAATGCATCATATCATTTCATTCTGCACGGCAATTTACACCAAAAACTAAACAGTACTAATTTTTATCAGGGACTAACCGAATCTAAACTTAGATGAAAATTCGTGCATCAGTTTTTGAGATAGAGCTGTTGAGGTAATCATCAATAATGCAGCATAGCAGCGCCAATTTTTGAGAGATTTATACTAAAACCTAATCGATGACTATGTTAATCTAAAATTATGCAAAAATCCGTGAATACGTTTTTGACAAATAGCTATTATTGAAATCAAAAAAATCCGCATAGCAGATGAATCTGTATGGCGATTTACAGGAAACTCTAAAAAGAACTAATCCATATAAGGGACGAACCGAATCTGAATTTTGATGTAAGTTTGTACATTAGTTCTTGAGAATGAGCTGTTGAGATATTCATGAATCATGTAGCATAAAAGCGCTACTTGTTAAACGCATTCAGGGTCTAACTGAATACAATATTCTTCGTGCAGTAATTCTTGCAATAAAGTATCTTGCAAAATTTGTATCAAATACAAACGGAAATACAGACATATCACAACCTCACAGTCAGACAATTTCTAAAAACATTTTTTTTGGTATTTTTGGCGCCACAAACGTGTAAATCAGTTGAAAACCGGAAGTCAAAATTTTCTAATAGTTTCTTCTGGTAAAGATACAAGAAAGTAAAAATAGTCATGAATACTTTAATCATATTCAGTTATGCAATATGCGTTTAATCACTTCCAGTAATATGAACGGTGGATTCTCTAACATCTTTGCTATAGTGCACTAATGCAATATTATTAATTCCCTTAAGAAAATGCCTTTTAGAATTCTATAGAAAACGACTTATAGAATCCTATGCGTGAACTCTTACATATACAATTAGGGTTTCTAAATATTGTATTGCTATATTTCTCAATTAAATGGGCTTAAATTAATTTAATTTTCTGCTAAATACTATGCTACTTCCTTTATATTAATATTTTTAAGAATTCTGTAAAATAATAAAAGTAAATTTTGCCTTAATAGTTTCATCGAAATCATCTTTTGTTTAAAAAAACAAATTCTGTTTTTTTTTTTTTTTTTTTTTTTTTTTTTTTTTTTTTTTTTTTTTTGAATAGATTATTGATTACTGATGATTTGAATTTTTATTTTGAATGATAATCTTACATTGAATTGAATTAGGAGAAGAAAAAATTCAGTAATAACCCTTAAGAAAATGTCTTTTAGAATTCTATAGAAAATGATTTGTAGAATCCTATAGAATTATGGCCCGTTTTTCTTTAAGCTATTTTAAAAGCTATAGAAATAACTGTAGAATTTTAATACAAATATCAGTAGAGTATAAATTTCAATGAAAAACTTTCTTTCTACACATATTTCTATTAAACTTCCACAGATATTTCTATAGCTTTTAAACTAGCTTATAGAAAAACGGGCCATAATTATATTAGATTCTATAAAACATTTTCTATAGAATTCTAAAAGACATTTTTGCGAGGGTTATTACTGAATTATTTCTTCTCCTATTTCGATTCAAAGTAAGATTTTTATTTTACTTGCATTAGTTAAAATCTAAGACTTTGAAACAAATAATTCTGATATCGAAATTATAACTATGTTAGACTGTCATTAATAAAATTTCACAAGACGGAGGTCCTCGTATGTGGAGCCAGGGAGCGAAGAGGATGTCTCACGGAGCAGATACTAGTTTAATCTTTCACTGCACTGTGTGCCACATCTGACACATAGCTAAGAACACTACAATTATCATTCTGTGCCATGCATTTGACCAATATGATCACTGAACTGATCAAGAACAGTCCAAAGAATGAAATAACACTAATTTTGTCCGTACTAAATTGGTGCATTTGAAAGATTAAAAAAACAGATTTAGTTTTTTGAAAACATAAGAAAATTTTGATCAAGCTATTAAGGCAAAATTTACTATCCTTAATTTACAAAATACTTAAAAATATTAATATTAAGAAAGTTGCATAGTATAAAGCAGATACATTTAATTAATTTAAACCCATTTAATTGCGAAATATAACAATACAATATTTAGAAACCCTAATTGTATACTTAGGGGAATTAGTTTTGAAAAGCGTATCCCCCACTACTTCAAGATAAAAATCTTGTCTAATAGATTGTCTTTAGAATAATAAAACCTTCTGAAATTAAACTGGAAATTTAAAAATTTTTTCATTGATTTATTAAAGCGAATTTCAATTGTTGAAAAATGTGACAGAAATTCTCATTGTTTGAGAAAGACAAAAAGTTTTAAATATAAGGTATAAAATTGTAAAATAAACTTGGCATCTGCCAATATAGTCATAAAATATAGTTTTCATTAAAAACGTAATTAGCTTAATGTTCTAAATATGAATTTTTGTTAAAAATTTTCTAAAGAAAATTAAAGTTATAATAATAATGAAAATAAAAATGTAAAATGATGAAAATGAAACGATACCAATAATAAAAATGATAATAATAATGAAAATAAATGAAAAATTTTGTAAAGAAAATAGATTTCTATGTTGTTTTTTACATGTGGAAATACTCAACAATTAAATACATTTTATTCTGAAATCATTGGTTTTCGATTAAAATTTGTTATTAGAATATTCATTAATACTTGGGATGCCTACAGTTTCTTTTGTTTACTTGTTTATATTACTATTCATATAATTGATAATGTTAATATGTTTATAAGTTTATTAAATATCACATTTTTTTTAACTATGATTCAGACCTATATGTATAGTTATCTGAAATAAATATTGCGTTTCAATTATATTTTTAACATTCATTATAGATTTAAAACTTTGTATTATAATCTAAATATTTTTAAGGCAGAATAGAAGATAAAACATTTTGAGTCAAATGTTTTAATATAAATCCTAACTCCTTTCGAAGTTAATATCTGAGATCAAGAGCCAAATTCTATTATAAAATATCACCCCAAAAATGCAACACTATAATTAGTAAAAATTCGTTCTAATAAATTCCGAAAATAGATTATGCTTAAGGAATACATAAAAAATATCTTTTCTTGAAAATTAAATAACTTCAAACAAAACAGTTTGCAAATTTAATGGTATTATTAGTTTAAAAACTGCTGCAATTACTTTACTATTGCAAATAATAAAAAAATACTGTAGTTTGTATTTTATGCTTCAATACAATGGAAAATAAACATACAGCTTTAAAGAAAATTGTCTACTTTCGTGTTAACAAAACTACATTACTATCTGAAACGGCTGTATGATGTTAAATTTCTCCTTCTTGTAAGATACTTTAAAACGATATTTAAAAAAAACTCAATTTATGTTATTAGCAAAAGTCATTTATCAAATTATTTTGTTAGAACAGCTGTAATACATTAGTCTTATACGTTTATAATCAGGTTTTGACCTTGTGTAATGCAATGCCCATGTTAATTATTAAATTATGCTAAAGATTCTTTGGGATATTGATTTATGGAGATCTAGTTCTGTAGCTTAGTTTTCTGCAAGTCATTATGGACATAAGAAAGAAAAAGGAAAAGGAAAATATCTTGTTTGTATGGTTTAGTTGAGTTGTATAGCAAGTATTAAATTGATTTATTAGGATATATTAAAAATTGGTTTACAATATTCTTCTTGTTTTACGTAGATAATTCCTTATGTCAAACGCGCAAATTGTAAATAATGTCAAATATACTTATATAAATCTGTTTTTTTGAACTTACTATTTGGAATTAAAAGTCAAATTCATTGAAAAATGTCGCATAAAAAATGCAACACCGTATTTAGTGAAAATTCGTTTGAATAATCTTTAAAAGATTTACATATAATGAATACGTAAAAAAATATAGTTTCTTTAGAATTAATATAACTTTAAACAAAATCGTTTCCAAATTTAACGTTATAATTAATTTAAAAGCTGTTGCAATTACTTTCCATTTGCAATTAATTAATTTTTTTTGTAGTAAATAAGTTATGCTTCTATACAATAGAAAATAGACACACAGCTTTAAAGAAAAAAGTCTATTTTCGCGTTAACAAAACTACAGTATTTTCTGAAGCAGTTGTATGATGTTGAATTTCTCCTTTTTGTAAGACACTCATGAAACACCATTATTAAACAAAACTCAAATTGTTTTACTACAAAAAGTCATTTATGAAATTATTTTGTTAGAACATCTGTAATACGTTAGGATTATACGTTTATACTCAGATTTTGACCTTGTGTAATGCAATGTCCATGTTTATTACTACATTGCGCTTTATTATTACATTCTGTGGGATATTGATTTATGGGGATTCAGCTCTTTTACTTAGTTTTTTGCAAGTAATTATGAAGATAAGAAAAAAAAGGAAAAGGAAAACATCTTACTTGTATTGTTTAGAGGAGTTGTATAGCACACATTAAATTGATTTATTAGTGTATATTAAAAATTAGTTTGCAATATTCTTTTTGCTTTACGTAGATAATTCTATATATCAAATGCGCAATTTGTAAATATATATATATATATATATATATATATATGTATACATAAGGTACCTGTACCCAATACGGACACCCTAAGGAAAATGTATTTTTTTCACCCCCGTGTACACGTGATAGGACTCCAAAAATACATGACCACTATCCCTGAACTGTTGACTATCATTGTTAAAATGAGCGACCTTGTAATTATTCTGGTTTAATTTAAATGATAATAACAAAAATGTTTTAGAAGTGTCCATATAAGGAACCACCTGTTCTTATTATGATCAGCTGGCTCCTTATTGACCTATTACACAGGATGTAGGAAGGGCCACACTTTTATGAAATTTTAGAGGAGAGGGGATAAAAAAGTATTGTGTGAGAGGGCGGGGTACAGTAAATATTTCCAGAACATACACTTTAGAATGAGGGTCATTTTCGGTTTTGGCTCTTCGAAGACCGATGCAAAGCACCTCAGTTACTACTCTCTTAAAAAGTCAGCCACAAAATAGCTCAAGTTGAGCTGAAATCCCTCATCTCAATGTTGAAAGGCAGCTTCTCAAAAAAGAGTTGAAATAACTCGAGTTTTAAATGAAGTTGAGCTATATAAATAACCAATTTAGATCAAGAAGATTTAATCGTTTGAAAAATAACTCTTTTATGATCGAAAAAATTACAGCTCTTTCATGAGAAGCCAAATCAGCTCTTTCGTTTTAAGAGTGTACAAATATTATGAAATAAAGTAGTTCGTTTTGCTTAGCTTTCTAATTTTTCTGAATCTGAAGATTCACCCGCTGTACTTCCAATGTGGACATAAGATGTCCATATCAGTCAAGTCTCAAATCTGTCTCAAATCTGTCTCAAATCATATCAATTTGTAAATAAAATGCAAATAAAATGCATTTCTATTTCTTTATATATATAGTGATACTTAACGGTTAAATGTATTTTGTGAAAATTGTGTCACCTAATTTGTGCTTCTTATAGTTATATTTTTTGTAAAAAATATATTTAAGAATTTTCAAGTTGTTTGAAGTTAAGAATTTTCAATTCATTGTATATCGAAAACATAACATCTCAAATATCTCTCCTCTGCCAAGTAATGTCTCCCCGGCCACGCTATTAATTCAACACCGGGCGTAGTTTTAGTGCGTTCTCATTAAAGAGATAAGTATGCGTGCTGCTGTTTATTATAATTTTCGTATAAGTAAAAAATATAAAAAAAATCCTTAAAATTTATAACATTAAAAATGGAAACTTATATGTTAAACTCCCACTATACTGTATTTTTTTTTAAATTTTTATTTTGAAATTATTGAAAATTTCTTGTACACGCTGAACTAATACATCGAAACAGAAAAGGCCTACATTCATATATTTTCTATTCAATCTCAATTTTTTTTATTTGAAAAGTATTTTTAAATATAATTTAAATCTATTTTTTATTCTGAAATACGTTGATGGCACTACTTTTAGTAAAATTAGTTCTAAGAGACGGTTAAGAAAAGAAGATTTATGAGTTTTTTACATATTTTACACTTTGCTATCATTCGAAAAATTAAAAAAAAAATGTTGAATATCTTTGAAGTATGATGTATTTTTGAAATGATATATTAAGTTATATTTATAAGAATCAAATTATATATTTAAAAAATATAATATATTTCAATGATTTAGAAAATATTTCACGAATCTATAAACTAAAAATAATATTTAAGAATTCTAAACATTCAATAAGTTTTAAGTATTCAAGTTATGAAATTCTAAATGATAAAAGGCACTTAAGCAATGTACCACATCGCTCTATCGTTGTAAAAGTAAGACATTCAGATTTCTTAATAATGCAACATAAGTTGTGGAAAGGTTTTGAAAGCAGTGGGTACATTATCAATGGAAATTTCTCCTTCTTCTAAAAGTGTTTCGTAAGTTGGTTTCTTACATATTTTCTTCAAGATTGTGCCTCAATAAATATCTTTCAATATAAAGATTTAATATCAAATACGTTATACGCGTGTTTCTACATGGATATTGGGAATTTAAAGCACCGCAGTATATATTACATAAAACTTAAAATTATAAATAATACATAAAATGAAAGAGCAACTCAAACAATTTTATCTACAAGCTTACATGTGTTCAATGTGAGCACATACTGTCACACGGCACATAGCAGGTCGATAACTCAGGTTTATTAGTGTTTATGTAGTCACTGTTGCAACAAATGAAATGGTCAGATAGTAGTGGATGCCTATAAACAAGTCATTTATGAACCCTTTCAGATAGAAATCACATGGCGTCAGGTCAGGTGAGCTTTTCAACAGAACTTCTTTATCAACGTTTGGGAAGAACTAAACTGTCGACTTGATATATGCCGTGTGACAAAAGATGCTTACATGGAAAACTTCTAAGGTTGTAGGCATAACTGTTTGAATTGCTCTTTCATTTTATGTATTAATTATAATTTTAAGTTTTATGTATTAAACACTATCAAGCATTAAAGTCCCGATATTCATTTAGAAACATTCCGTAATATAAAAAAATATATCCATATACAACGTTACATAAAATTCGCTTTCTGGCATTTAGAACCTGCTAATAACCAATGATCTTTTTTGGAAAAAAACGAAAATTTTTCACCACATTCAAAAGTGTGCTAAATTACTGATATGCAATGTGCTATTAATCCAATGACAATAGTAATAATTCGAATTATTAATCACTGGAACATTTCGATTATCCTACCGTAATGCGAAAGAGTAATTCTCCCTTTTAATTTCTGGGATGATGCTGTGTTACCTTTTAACTTTTTTATCGAGTCAAATCAAAAATACCGAAACAGTAATTAGTCAATAACAGTATTAGAATAACTTTTGAAAACATCTTTATAATATTTGCATAATTGTTTTTTATTTAGTTAAGAAACTGTAACTTAGGACTTTTTTATGACAGATTTTTACTCCCTCCTTTTAACATTGCAATTTGTTTTGCACTGTTCTTAAAAGGTATTTATAACTTATAAATAACTACCGTGGCATATTTAAAGTTTTTAGCCTTTTCAGAACCACGGAAATTGCTTTTTAGAATATTCTTGCAACCCTATATTTTTAGGCGGCACCGGCATAAAATATAGCTTATGTTTGGGCAGATTAGATCACCACCATTTTACCAGGAGATTTTAGTTAGAACACCACCATTATTTTTTAAAACGATTTTGAATGCAATGAAATTACATTAAAAAATCTAAATTGAAAACATTTGTAGAATGCTTTTTGAATCCTGCTATATTTGAAATTTTTGAATCCTTAGAAAGTCTTTACATCTTTTAAGTGCCAAATTTTAAAAATGTTACATCCTTCAGTATCCCAAAAATCATGTAGAACATTTTTTACTATTGTAATCTACAGATGGTAGTGACCACAACAAAAAATTATAGAATATGTTGAAGCAGAAGAATCCATTTGAACGATTGCTTTTGGAATAGGTTTCACATTTCCTGAGATTGACAAGAAATCGCAACAGAGAAGTTTTAAAATTGTTTTTGGCTCATTTTCAACACTTTGTAAATGCTGAATGTTTTTAGCGAATTTTCTTAGAGTTCATTTATAGATTATAAGAAACAGCCATTTCTAATTTCCAGTTGCTAGTCCTTGCATTAACACAAAAATCGCAATTTAGGACATTTTTGCCCCAGTCAAGCTGAGATGGTAGTACAATCTGCATGACATGGAGCCCAGGTTTTGCAAGGGCTGTTACTATCAATTTTTAACCACTACTTTTGAAATCGGTTAGATACGTATAAATTTCCATTTATCGCCTTTTTAGAATACTTTTTCTTCATTTTCAACCCTTTGAAATTAAGATTTTTTTTAATGAAATGTTAGATCATTTATATCTAACAAGTACATAACAAGTAAATTTTTATCTACCAAGCCTAATTTCGTGTACCTAAGTATTTCAGCAATTGAAAAAAAATTGCATTTCTAGAATGTTTCTCTTTAATGCACACTTTTTGGGATAGAAAAAATATATATATAGCAGATCTCTTTAATCATGATTTGTCACCGTCATTTACATAGACACACCATTATTTTTTTAAATTAGTTACATACATCCTCAACATTCATAAAAATCTCAATTTAGAACATTTTTGATAACTTTTCTCACGTTTTCACACTTTTTACATTGCGATTTTTTAAGAAATGTTCTTAAAGATCATTTATATCGAATAAGTATTTGCCATGCCAATTTTCATGTACTCCATTGTTCGAATCAACCTCATTCCAGCTGGGTTGTACGATTTTTTGTATACGTTCTTTGATCTACATTTATAATTTTTTTTCTTCATTATAATTTTTAAATATTTATGATGAAGCCTTAAAGGCTTCTTAACAACTGCATGTGGTTTGCACACAATCCTTTTGTGCTGTTTTAGTGTTTTTCTTTCTTAATATATCGACAAAAACTGAAATCTTATCCACTTTATATGAAGCACAGCTTTTATTTTTTTTATAACACGTTTAATATTAATAGATTTTTTTTTACATGAATGTACCGAGCGGAATTTTCTTTGTAAAATTGTATTATTACATTATTTTTTTAAGCAGTATAGCTTAGCATGCGTATGTTATTATTTACATGACACTTCCAAAATTTAATACTGAAAAGCAACGATATTTATATTTTTCGTACTTATATGAATCGTAAAATAATTAGGTTTATAATTAAAAAATATATATTTTATGAATTTTTAAACTTTACTAACATTTATATTTATTACTAATAACACATACATTACAAAAAATTAGAGGAACAGTGTATATTTGTCAGATATTTCTATTATGTAATACATAATAACTTTAAGATTAAATTTTACTGATGATAATATTATTCAGTTTCTACAGTCAATCAAACCAAAATGATCATTTATTTACTCTTAGTAACTTGCGAATGAAAATTTTCTGTTTAAAAATTAATTTCATTTGATTGCTGCTTTTGTAATTACTTATTGAATACTTATTACACGCCAGTTGTCGCATATTTGAGATGTTTGTTAGGCAAAAATAGTGTTTTATTATGAGAAGCATGCATTGTAAATAAATTTTATTTCATTTTACACTATTTTCAGTACCGGTAATTATACGAAATAGTCAACAATAATGCATTACAATTTTCAAAGAATTATTTAAAAAAACTATGTTGTAATTTGCAAGGATTTTCTAAGTATAATGTAATAGTGCTAAACTTAAACTACATATTGGAATACCGAACATATTGAATGGTTACATTTATGGATATTAGGTTCCAAATGGAAATATGAACAAGTACGAAAAATCATGCGTTAAGCATAGATTATGAAGCACTTTCCAACACTTAATGAAACCTTTAACAAAGCTTTGTTATTTAGGGAAATAATAGTGTATAGCCAAATATACCCAAATATGTATTCCGGTACATTAGAACAGCCCTGTATTTCATATGTCAGTTCATATAATGGGAAAATTTAGCTTAGCAAGAAAATACCCAGTAGCTTGAAATTTCTTTTTCAGCGATTCATACTATTAGAGGGAAACATACTTCAATACTTTTGTTCAGCCCTGTAGTTTACATTGTACCTTTATTACACGTCAGCATTAGGCTAAAATTTATTGTAAACTAAAACACTTTTAAAACAACTGAAATCACATTCTCATAAATCATCATTCATAGGCGTCCATGTACCGAATTCTTTGCGTGGCCCTGTATATCCCTTTATCTATATTCTGCAAATATTTCTCAGTAAATTGAATGCAGCTTAGGGTAAAAATGCACAGCTTATTTATGAACCACGTTTAAAAAATTTACGCTCATATTCAGTAACGTTGGTGCGTTCTTTTGGGTAGCCCTGTATATCAACTATAACATTTATACACACCATATAATGTGCATATATTTAGCGAAATATAAACGCGAATATCATAATTAAAATGCATTTTATCCCTCCATCAGCCATCATCGGACACATATACGGTACTTCGGAAAGAATATACTATTTGAAATCTTTTGTATGGCACTGTAAATGCTATGTACTTCATATTATGCAAGACAGTAGCGTATAATTTATATTAAGCTTCAGTGACATATATCAATTTTATTATACATGAAAAGCTTAATATATTTAAAATATGTCACACACAATTCCCCCTTTTAACATTATCTAATGGAATTCTTTTGCGTGGCCCTGTAAATGAATAATAGCTACATTTTCACCTTATATTTTATAGAATGCATATTTTAATATGTTTGACAGGGGGTAACATCTTTAAAATTCCTTTGAAACGATTCTTTCCCATTGGCCGTAATGTAATAGGAAACTTTTGATTCGCCCTGTAGATAAACTAATAATGGTAGAAACTTCATTTTCGATAGGACTTGTGCTAGGGTAAACGTCAATAACGTCCTAAAATTTCATGGCAATCCGAGTATATTAACGATTTTTCCTCATGGGCCGTAATGTAATGGAAAACTTTTGATTCGCCCTGTAGATAAACTAATCATAATAGAAACTTCATTTTCAATAGATTTCGTGCTAGAGTAAACCTCAATAATGTCCTAAAATTTCATGGCAATCCGAGTATATTAACGATTTTTCCCCATAGGCCGTAATGTAATGGGAAATTTTGATTCGCCCTTTAGATAAACCAACCATGGTAGAAACTTCATTTTCAAAAGGATTTGTGCTAGGGTAAACTTTAATACCGTCCTAGAATTTCATGGCAATCCGAGTATATTAACGATTTTTCCCCATAGGCCGTAATGTAATGGGAAACTTTTGATTGTCTCTGTAGATAAACTAATCATGGTAGATACTTCATTTTCAATAGGGTTCGTGCTAGGGTAAACCTCAATAACGTATACAAATTTCATAGCAATCCGAGTATATTTAAGTGAGTTAGAGCGCGGACAGACGGCCATCCGGCCAGACGGACAGACGGCCAGACAAACCGAATGCATGAGCACTTTTCAACTTTGTTGGAAAGTGCTAAAAAAAGAGTCCACACAGAGAGTCAAAAACAATATTCCCCACCTCTGGGAAAAAATATAATAAACAATTCAAACATTTAACTTATATTGATATAAAACTAATTTAAACAATGTAAAGGATTTATATAATTTCCTTTGTGAGATGTAGTTTAAAAGTACTAATAATGCTGCCTATCTCATAAAACAATAGCTTTCCTCAAATGTCCATAAAAAACCAACTTTATTACCACAAAAAATTATACTTCTGAAACGTAACTTCCAAATGCGATAGCAAAATACAGCAAATATTTAATGATCCTATACTATAAATCATATAGCAGAATAACATGTGTGCAACGATTAAGAGAAATTATCCCTTGTTCGAAAATGGTGTAGTGCAAAAGAGGTGACAAGATACGCGGTATTTAATATATTAGGCAATTCCCATAGAAAGCTGTGGATAATAATAAACCATTTATTCTAAGATATTTCTTAATACTACGATTTAAAAGAATAATTGTAAATATTTAAAACATAAAATGATGTTCATTTATTTAATCTTTCGTTAATTTTTGATAGAAAATTTAATTATCATTATAATTAAAAAGAATATTTGATATTTCTTTCACATTACTATTACCAGATAAATTCGAAAGACTATTTCCTTATACTTAATAATATTTTATATTATTATACTAGATGATTCTCCCGGCATTGCTTGCATCCTAACATTAAATGAAACATAAAATTGTTGATAATCACATAGTGGCTTCAAAGTAATATAGAAATTCAGAAAAAATCGAACCGAGTGTGTTTTCGGTATGCTTTCTCGTAGCCTAAGATGCAGTATTCCATGTGTTCTACGCATGCACTGCAAAATATTTTAGCTCAAAGAGGGAGAATATAAGCTACGACGCGTGTTCGCTGACTTCCAGAATGGTGCTATAGCATGCTTTGCACGTCCTGCAAACATCTGAAGTGCTAAAACCTACAACAACTGACAGATTGCAGAATATGTTCCTATAAGAACACCTGACACGGCTTTGCTGTGTACGACTCCATATGACAGGCGTGAAGAGAGCGTGCGATGCAATTTATTTATTTTACTTTCCTCTGCCAGGGGGCACTGTAATCTAAACGAACATGAAAATGAAAGAAACTCCATAATTCAGTTAACCTGAATATATATTTGTTGAAAGGGTAAGTCTCAAATGACAAAAATCCCCTAGAAGTAACGGGATCGATGTGATACAAAATACGAAAGAGTGTTCAAAGGCTATCCAGTGATGTAATCTATCCATATGATGGAATCTGTAAATATAACAAAAATTTTAACTAAAAGGAGAAAATAAGTCTCTAAATATTTTGAGGGAAAAAAAGAAGTCCGAAAACGGTTATTTAGTTCCGAGTTACACTTCAATCACATTTTCTAGAGTGTGCTTTAAAATAGCTCAGGTAATTATGAGCCACTATATTTAACCTTTTATTTTAAATTGAAATGGGGGACATATGCTATCGGCGATGGTAGATGAAAATGATATTCATCGTATTTCAATCTCACGTAACATATGTTGCTGTTTCTTACTGCTATTTCTCTCTTCACTACAGAATTCATGCATTTGATCCATTTTTCCATTCACAACATTTTGTGTGTTTTTTATTTTGGGTCATTCCACGTCAAGTGAGCAAAAATGTAAAAAAAGTCGTGGCCCCATGATAACCGATTTTAATAAAATTTGATACACAGGTTTTATACATATTCAAATAGAGCTCTGCAAAATATTTTGACAAAAAATAAATTAATTTAGCAGTTTTGGACTTTTGAAAAACTTGTAATGTAGAACGGCATGTGTGCAATCGTCCAATGTTGGAAGTTTAAAGCTCTGTATCTTGAAAAATATTTAACATAAATGAATTTGGCTTGCAATTTTAAAACCTCTGAATAATTATCTTTTTATTTATTTAGCAATAGCAATCTGGTAACAACGTAATTAATTTTAAATGGGTTGTTGAAATTCAAAATTTTTGAATTTTCAGAAAATTCGATACATTATAATTTTTTTTAAAAAATAATAAAACAAGTGAGAAATTGGTGCATGATACAGTATTATATATGAAAATTGAATTCCCCAAGTTTGATAATTATCCTTAATCTTCAAAAACCTTAGAAACTTTTAAAAAAATTACAAAATCGTATTTTTTCCTTTTATTTATGCTCAAATAATGAATAAATGACAGGTCGTCATTGTGGTGGTTGCTCGATACCCCCCCCATATTTTTATTTTAATTCAATTTTATTAGCTATTTTATTTCCTATCATTTCCTTTTTATTAATGTTCTCAATTTAAATATTATTTCGATTTCGTTTCTTTTGATGTCGTCGCCTGTATATTTGTCTTCCTTACCTAGCTATCGAATGTTCTAAACCGGTAAAATCTTCTTTGAATTCATTCCTTCCGGTTTAAAATCTTTCTAGAACAATCTAGTTCGTTCTATGGGTGGTATTTCCGGTTAATCTGGCACGCCCCTTGGCCTATCAAATTAAAATCCACAGGTGACGTGATTTAACCAGCTAAGTGCCTGGCCACCTTCTTTGGCCTTCATTCTTTAAGAGTTTGTCATTTTTTTTCTTTATTAAATTTATATTTCACCATACATTAAATCGTAGCTTGGCCTATTTTCCCTCGCTCTCCTCATTCGAACGTTGCCAACTTGGCGTATTCCGGGTTTACAGTAACCCTTGTTCTTCTCTCCCTCCTGGCTCTGTGCCACGAGTGCAGTTGCGCAGTTGGAGCTCTGTTGAGATGGATGCTGTTGGGTGAGCGTAACCGATGCAGTTGAGATGTGCCGAGAAATTTAGCGGACACCGGGGCAAGTATGCGCGCCCCGAGGCTGTTGTGCGTGACCGTTTGAGTTGAGCAGGTGCCGGGAAATGTTGAGCGGATGATTCCACCGTATGATGGATGTTTTTTTAATGCTGCGAGGAGCTAGGCTCTCCTACCGCCGCAACCTAAATCCTTTGGTTTTCCTTTTTATTCCGGCTACTCAATTTTGTTTTAAGAGTCGTCATAGTTTATCTTCAAAGGACTCTCGTCAATTTATTATCAAGCTTCTCCAACTGATTTTCATTTCATCATTTTTTGTGAATTAATTTTTCCTCTGAAAAGAATGCAGAGAAAGTGATTCATACATAAAATATATCATAATTTAATTTCCCCTTCTTTACATCATAAATTGGTCATAAGTATAAATATAAATTATCTGAGCATGAAAACGGCATCCCCAAATGGAAGATATTGAATATCTTTTTGTGATTTTTCCAGGCATATTCCTTTCGAAGTAATATTTTTGATTGATATTCTAAAAATATTTGAGTTTTTCATATCGTTCAAAAAAATGTTATCATGTTATCAAGAATGCATACAAAGATTTATATGAAGAAAAGTTGTGTTAAAAATATGTCGACTTATGTATTATATCATCCTTGTGGAGCAATTGTTGTACGAAAATAATAATAATTCTACTTATATAAGTTTGTGCATGATAACAAATGAATATATATATATATAAAAATATCCAAGTCATGAAGAATTTCACAAGTGATTAAAAATAAATATACTTGTCTTCTTAAAAATCCTCTCTTCATTTTATTGTGTCAATGCCTATTCATTTGTCTACCTGAAGTTGTCTTCATCAACCAGGAAGTCCAGGTAACTTTTATTCTTATCACTTTATATTTTTACATCTTTGCTACTAGTTAATATTATCATAGTTAAGGATCCATTATTAAGAAATATCAATGGTAGCCTTTTGTCATAATACTTTTTATATAAGGGTCTTTTGCTGGCCTCCATCCAACGCAATGTCGTTTACCCATTATTACGATCACATAATCTATATTTGAGATGAAACAAAAAATACGTGTTCTCATCTCCTTCTCTTCCCACCAAAACACAACAGTTAAAATTTCCTTTGGTGCAGTGACCAACGCGTGACCATCTATTTCCTTTGCTGCCATTGTATTTTCGTTATCTATACATATTTTTCAACAAAAAAAAAGATTATATCTTCATTATCTTAAATTATATCTTCATTATTTTCAAATTATATCTTCATGCAGTGATCAATATTTTATATTTATATTTTATTGAGTGTGATGTAATAAATGAATGCATAATATATTTTGATTTTATGCTGAAATAATATTTTTTTTGGAGCAGTACATTATATATGACATAATTTATTGATATATTTTTCTTGCCATGATATAATTTATAACTAATATATATATATTTTGTAACGAAGGTGCTGGTAAACATAATTGTTTATTTTAATATAAATTATTTTCTTCTCATAAATATCAGAATATATGTTTTGAGCCATATGATATATATATTTACATAAAATTTTTGGGCCATGTTATTTTGATCGGATGCTAACAAAGATATGTTGGTATTTTTCTTCTCTTCGTCATATAATTATTCTTCTTCTTTATATATATAAAAATGATGTATAACGTAAATGAAATTCGTTCATATTTTGAATAATGGGTCAATTTATATATTATTTATTATGTGACCAGTCTATAACCAAATTTAACCTGTCATTTATTGAGCTCTCAGTTTAATTATATCATCATGCCCCCCATGTCTAAATTAAATATTGCAATACAGCCATTCGACGGCAACCCTCAGACTGTGGAATTCTTCTTTGATCAATTATCTGATATACAAGAGTTAAATAATTTTTCCGATAAAGAACTTTTTGTTCTCTTTAAATCGAAACTTGAGGGCAGTGCCCTACTCTTCTTTCTTGAAACTCAGTCTCAGTTCAAGAACTTTACTTTCCGTGACATTCGGAAAGCTTTTATAGACTATTTCTTACCTTCAAAAAAGGCTGTTTCTCTCAAATCCTTGCAGAATTTAACCCGGGAGTACTCGCGCCCTTTTTTAGAACGTTAGTAGTAGCGCTCGGTCTATTCGCCGCCGTTCCCGTTAGACCGGAGAAACAGAGGGAAATTGTCGAAGATCGAAAACGGGGGAAATAAGGCGTAAACATTGCTTGTATGCGAAATAATATATAACATAGCAATTATTACAAATTTACGTTAAGTTTTTATTTATTTAACATTTAAATTTTTTTATATTTTTTTGACAAAATTTGTCAAAAAGATAAAAATTATTATATAGTCTCACTGAATTGGTAGAGATATAATAAACAGCAAATAAAAAGATTGTTTTCAGCTACAAATTTGAAACCATAATATATATTTTTTTAAAGAACAGAAAAGTAGTAAGACTAGTTTTGATGATGGTCCATCGTTAGTAACCAATTGAACTTAAAAAATACATCTTTAATATTTTTTTCTTGTGATATCTATATAGATAATTAAAGAAATAAATAAAATAGCCCTGCTTTGGAAAAAAGAACTTCTTTCAACGAAGTTATTAATATAAAAGCAGTAGCTAATTTTCATTTCTTTATCATTTCTTTTCGTTGATTCACTTTTGAATGCGTAATTTTAAATGTTTTATAGTTCAGTACTTTTTCTAAAATGAATGCACATATATATGCACAAAGTGGAAACATATGATAATATAAAAATATGATAATTTGAAAATATAAAAAAAAAGGAAAATAGATAATAATTTTTTTTTTTTTTTTTTTTTTTTTTTTTTACAAATTTGGAAAAGCTAATAAATATTTTTTGACAGGATAGGAAATCAGTCAGTTTGGTTTTGAAGGTGGTCTGGCACTAGGAGCCAATTGAACTTAAAAAATAAGTACTTTGTTTACCATATCTGTCTAGGTATCAAAAGAAAGAGATAAAATTTAACCATTTCTACGAAATAAATAATATAAAAGCATTTGCTACTTTCAATTTCTTTGGGGTTTTTTTTCTTTAACGTATTTGAAGTCTAGTTCTTTTACTTAAATGTATATATATATACATATATGCACCAAAATAAAATATATAAAAAATATAAAATAATAAACAAATAATAAATGTTATAAAAACTTTTTTTTTTTTTTTTTTTTTTTTTTTTTTTTTTTACAAAGTTTGCAAAAATGATAAGTATTATTACATAATGTGACTGAATTTGTAACAGCACAATAAATAACGAATTAAAAGAAGTTTTCACTTATAAATACTCATTATATATATATATATATATATATATTTGCAACGCCAGCAACGCAGTCAGGTAAATTTTGTCGGCACTAGGAGCAAATTGAATTTAAAATATACATTCTTTAATATATATGCATTTTTTACCATTTCTATATAGATAATAAAAGATGCAGATAAATCAAGCCTATTTTGAAAAACCTTCTTTCATCGAAATTATTATTATAAAAGCAGCAGTTAGTTTTTATTTCTTTATTTTTTCTTTTCTTTGATGCGTTTTTGAATGTGTAACTTTAGATATTTGATAAATCAGAACTTTTCCGAAATGAATATACATATATATGATCCAAATGAAAAATATGAATAATATAAAGTAAGAAAATTTATAATAAATATTTTAATACATTATTATTATTATTATTATTATTATTATTATTATTATTTGCAAAATTTTCAAAAATGATCAATATTGGCATATAATTTGACTGAATTTGAAGAGATATAATGAATAACGAATTAAAAGATATTTCCAATTATAAATTTGAGTCCATGATAAATATTTTTTTAAAGAACAGTAACGTAGCGAAGCTTGTGATGGTGGTCCGGCACTCGGAGCCATTTGAACTTAAAAAAATACATCTTTAATATTTTTTGTTGCCATAAATAATAATGAAAGAAGATAAATTCACCCTGTTTTGAAAAAATCCTTTATTCGAAATTATTAATATAAAAGAAGTAGCTACTTTTAATTTGTGTTTTTTTTCTTTTTGTTGATTTGTTTTTGAACGTGTAACTTTAGATATTTGATAGTTCAGTACTTTTTCACAAAATATATACATATAAATATGCACCAAATAAAAATATATGCATAATATAAAGTAAAAAAAAAATGCATAATAAATATTTTAATAAGTTTTTTTTTTTTTCAAAATTTATAAATAATATTATGCAATTTGACTTAATTTGTAAAAATACATTAAATAATAAATTGAAAGATATTTTTAGTTATAAATTTGAAACCATTACGGATACTTTTTCGAAGGACAACAATGTAGTGAAGCTAGTTGCTAGTTTGGACGGTGGTCCGGCACTAGGAGCCATTTAAGCTTAAAAAATACATTTTTTTTTGCCATATGTATTTTGATATATGAAGCAAATGATAAATAATTTATCTTTTTCTTTTTCTAATTAAATATTTTATTTTAAAAATTTCCATCCTAGATTTTAATCAACAGTTACAGATAATTCTAAAAAACTGAACTGCCGAAAGATTAATTTTAATTATACTTTTTCACTTAATTAATGTAAATATATATTTGCTTATTTACATTTTTTCAAAATTCACTAATATTTGTTTCTTACGATACATATCAAAATATAAAAAAAACAGGAATACAACAAATTTTCTTGAAAATTATAAACATACAGTAATAATGTAATTTGAATGAATTTTCACATGTAGACATTAAATTTAAATATTGTTATTTTTTTTTATTCCTAACATTGATTTTGATAATGTTTTATATTTAATTCCAACCAAAGTTAAAATGATGCAATTATTTAATTAAAATAAATATTAAATTGTAGTTTTTAATAATATTTATTAAAGTATATTTTAATTTAAATGAATTTTACTTTTGTAATTAAAATTTAAAACAATAAAAAATGGTTTATCCAATTAAATATTATTGACTAAAGTTAATTTTGTTAGATCTCGGCACTAAGAATTCTTTGAAATTTGATTTAAAAAAAAGAATTGCTGCGGCGCTGTTAAATAAAGTATTCAATGTCAATCAAAGTAGACATTTTAAAAGTAAATAAATTTTAGAAAAGTACTTACCCATTTCTTCTAATTACAGTATAAACATCAACTGAATTATCCAAAAAAAAAAAAAGATTTTTATAAGCATACGTACTAATCTACATTAGAAACAGCGTATTATTTAGCACATTCGACACACAAATTATAAGTATGTTCTTTGCAGATATAGAGACTACAGTGTCTACAAAATTGTTTTGTTTTTCGATTTTGTTTTGTCGTGCAAAAGCTACATCTTTCTCTTTTGGGAGATCGGACAACTTTTTCTTCTGGTTCTCCACAAAATTCTCTTATCTTCCTTTTTAAAGGATTTGTCAATGATGTTGTTTGTTTCCTTTCATGTATATAGTCCCTTATTAAGTCGAAAGCAAGTTCTTTCAAAAAATATCGACGAACAACCTTTTTTCCCGTATTTTTCTGAAAAATAATTTGCGCGTTTATTCCCGCGATATTCATCAGGGAAAAAAATAAAGTAAGTGGCCATCTGTTGCTTTTTCTTGCCACAGAATATGATCCTTTCATTTCATCAACCACATCAACACCTCCTTTTGTAGCATTATATTGCTTTATTATGTCTGGCTTCATTTGTTGTGATTCGTCTATCGCTGTGTCGTGATGCATTGACGAAATCAGTAATACGGATGCATTTTTTTTGGCACATATGATACTAGAGTTAAGTCTCCATTAAATCCAAAAGTGCTTGAAAACACTGGTCTGCTTTTAGATGGCAGAAAATCTTTGGGTATTTCTCTTTTATTTTTTCTCAATGTCCCAATCATTGTAAGATTATTATCCTCTAAAAGAGATTTTGCTAGTGGAACTGACGTGAACCAGTTGTCCATAGTGACATTTCTTCCTGTTCCTGATATGGGTGTTACAAGACGTTTTACCACATCATGTGGTGAATTACTTAAATCAAAAACTCCTTTAGGTTGCTGACCAGCATAAATTTCTAATTTCGATACATAAAAGTTAATAGCATCAACCAATGCATACATTTTGATTCCATATTTTGCAGGTTTCGATTTCATATATACACGAAATGAACAGCTTCCGCGAAATTGTTCCAGCATTTCATCAATCGTCACGTACTCACTCAAAGTAAAGTGATTTTCAAAAGCAGTATTTATTTCGGAAAATATTTCCCTGATTGGAGCTAACTTATCTAATTCACGCCTTTCTTTTCTGCTGTTCTTGTCATCAAAGCGTAAACATTTTAATAAAAATCTAAACCTTCCTAAAGACATTGTTGTTTTAAAAACATCAACGCCCGTGCCATCTTCGCTCCATAAATCACTTAAATTTTGATGTGAGGATCTCATAACGCCAGCAATATAAAGAAGTCCCAATACTGCTTTCAGTTCCGTCAAGGAAGTTAACTTACAGTCTCTTTCCCTAGAGAAGTTAGGTTGTTGAGTTTCTATATAAATATTTGTATATTTCACAATTTTCTTTAAAACAGAATCATTGAAAAATAATTTCCAAGCATCGAATACCGTTAATGCACCTTTTGCGCTTTCGCGCACTCCTGGTGTTTCAGAAACAATATTGTGTTGCCTCCGACGTACATTTGATCTCGGTGGACTCTTTTCCCATTTCGTAATGTTATCTTTGCCAATAAAAAAATTGGACGGTGATGCAAAACATTCGTTTTCTATATCTTCATTTTCCGATTCTTGGCTATCAATTTCCTCATCTTCATTTAGAACTGCATTATTTTCTTCATCCGATGAACTTGCATCATCACTAATACAGTCTTCTTCTAAATTATCAAAAAGATTCAAAGCTTCTTGAATAGTTAAAAATTTTTTACGCGACATTGTAAAAATAATAAGCACTCTAGCAGCTAAATATCAGAAAGAGAAAAAGAAGCAAGAGAGAGAGAGAGGAGAAACGGAGAGATCCCTAGAAGAGAGATCACCCCTCTCCCTCTTCTGAGAATTTCGGTGTAGCGGGAAAAAGAAGAATGCTTGGGAGAAAATACTCGAGCGACGTCACTGGTCGCGTCGCGGTCATTCAGACCGAAATTCAACTTTAAAAAGCAATAAAATCATGAGAAAACACAGGAATGACTTGCAATTTCTGTAGACAGAAGGTCGAACAGTGAAGGTCAGTTACACGGCGTTTCACCATTGTATCTTTAAGGGGAGGTGGGTTAATAGGAAGCTAACGAATTTCGGCGGCGAATCGACCGACGCGCGAGTATTCCCGGGTTAAGCTTAGATTCAAATGAATCAGTCAAAAATTTTGCGTTTCGGCTGGATAAACAACTTCGGCTTGCATACCCTAAATTGGATCCTTCTGCTCTCAATTCATTAAAATTCACTCATTTTTTTGAGGCTTTGCCTAAACAAATTAAGCGGAAAATTCTAGAGGAAAATAGTTCATCTTTCGATTTAGCTCTTGAACGAGCAAATTTTCTTCACGATATATATGACTCTCCCCCTAAAAAATCTTACGAGAATTATAATCAAGCCTATTGTTTGGATTCTGAAAAAGTCCATGATAATTCTATTGCTTCTAATAATGTTCTCCATAAGACTCCTATGAGACATACGAAGGATAAAATTTATGTCAATTCTCAAACTACCTTCTCACCTTTGCAAAATCCAAAAGACAATTCTCATGCTTCTAGTAATTCTAAAAGAAAAGCTAGAACATATTCTCCTTCTCCAAATAGACAAGAGGCTACAGATAAACATAAAGATAATTTTCGTCGACATAACTTTTATCGGAAACGTCCTTATCATCAACCCACCTTCGACAAGTTTTCTCACAAAAAAAACTCTGCATCCTTTTATCACAAACGAGATGTTGTGCAGTGTGCGTTCTGTGGAAAATTCAATCATCGTATGGACACGTGCTACAAATTTAAAAATATTATTAGTGCTTCCAATCAAAACTCTTCATCTCAATTTTCGTGTAATTCTCACAGAAGGAAAAACTATACCTCTTCTGAAAATAAAAACAATGTTTATCATTTAAGCAAATAAGGGAGACAGGTTCTACTGACCGCCTTCTCTCCCGTAATTCTCATTCAGGGTCAGTACACTTTAGTGACAAACATAAACAACAATTTGACAAAAGCTCTTCAATCACTTTAGTATCATCCACAGCTGTCCAAACTTCCCCTGTAACACCTAAATTTAACAAATCTTCATGTTCCAGTAAATCCGTACAGTCACAAGTTCCTCTTGGTGGCACTCACACTGATGTTAGAAACAAGTCTACTCAATATAAAAATTATGATCTTCGCCCTCGCACTCATAAAATGTATAAAAAATGAACTAATCTTCTTTTCTTTTTTCAGGATGACTCTTGATTTGTAGCATAGTCAGTTAATACTAGTTAGACTGATATTCGAGTTAGAAGATTGACTGTGTAATTTTTGTTTTCTTCCTCCAAGCTGCAGGCAGCTGTTATTATTATTTTTTTCTTTTAAGTCTTCTTCTCCTTGAGGCAATTCAATGGTCATCCTCCAGATGTATGTATGGTTTTAATATATTTTTATTATTCACTATATTCATTTCTAAACCATAGTTATTGTAATAAGTATATATACTCTCAAAAATATGCCATCTACTACTTCTAGCCTTATAAAGTTTTTTTTTATTGCAATAGTTGGTGCTAAAAAAAGTTGAGAAAGAATTTGTCTTTTTATATAGTTATTGAAATAGTATGTCATTATTTAAAGTTATTTTTGACAAATGTTTATCCTACTAAGAAAAGTGGATTGTAATTGATGTAAGGTAAACATGAATATGAGTACTCATGAAATCATTTTCCCTATTGTGACTTACATAATAATTTCTCTTTACAATGCATGCATGCTCTCACAATTAACCTCTTTTAACAAAAAAATGACAATGCATGATAAACTTATGCATACTAATAATTTTACTCTTATTATTGAAATATAGAAAAATGAATGACTCACAATAAGTATTATTTTTTTTTATACTTCTGAGTATTTGAAAGTTATAAAAAAAAAAAAGGTTTTTGTTATTCTATAATTATACTTTGGATCCAAAGATGTTGGTTGAGTCATTATATACTCATATAAAGCAAATACTTGATATATGACAAATACAAAAATGATCACTTGTCATTTAAAAAATGTTTGAAAATTGCAAATATTCAAAATATCTTATATAAATTTTTGACAATTGATTTTTGTTTGTAAGTTGACATTATCGAAGTCATATACAAGATTGACATATTCATATAAGTTCCTTTTATCAGAATATAAATATCTTATATTTTATGTTTATTTTGAATGAAGTATAGTATTAAAAGTATTTATGCAATTATTGTCAATTTATGTTGAAAGTATTCAAGAATATTCTTTTATGAGAGTGTAAACATTCTCTCTTTGAAAATTATTATATTCATTTTAAAAATGTTTTTGTTGGAAAATAACATTGTATTTTTCTACCGATTTACATAGGCATTTGGAATTTCTTATATTTTTCTTTGAAAATGTGTTATTTAATGATAATAAGGTTTTTCATTTAAGATTAATTAAAAGCTTAAAAAACTATTATACCGGGTGATCCAAAAGTTTCGGGAGTTTTAAAATGTTAATAATTTGGAAACTATGTACAATACAAAGGTTCGGTTTTCAGATATATGCTCAGAAACACGTGGGATTTTGTTTAGCATGATTTTTTTTACATGTATATAGTTACAATTTTTAGCAACAGGTGGCGCTGCTGTACAACACTGGATGTAACTATTAAATAAGCTTTATAGACACATGAGTATGAGTTCATTGCGAAACATCTTTTGTAGGCTATTAATGAGATTTCATTTTAAGGGTGGTTTATGTTCAATCACTTTTTTTAAAGTGGTTGAAATTGCATTGAAAGGGAATTTTGATACAAAATTTGATGAGTAACTGCCATGTTTAGACATGCTTTCTTTGCATGTCGAGCTGTGTTCCTATCGTACAATACGGAAGTAAAAATAGAAAAAGATTCTATGGCCATTCATTAGAAATGTGAAATGCCATGGTAAGAAAGGTTTGAGAAAAAGGCTAATTGAAAGATTGTAATAGAAGCAGCGGAGATCCCAAATGTCAGTTGCAATCGTAAATGAGGTAGAATTCGATGCCAATACTCGGTGGAAATCACCAGCTCATAATGAATCAGTAGACTTATAATATCACGATAAATTTGAAATTTCATCTGGAATTTCTTTCTCCTTTGAGGATACTGTGCACGTTGTTTTGCGTCGGCTCACAGCGGTACTTATAAGCTATGGGCGTCATAATGAAAATTTGTAACTCTTGGAAACTAATTCTTTCTTTTTAGCGAGCTATATCATACCATAAAAATAATACTGTCAATTTTAGCGCCACCTGTTGGCAAAAAGTGTAACTAGCATAATTTGTTTGTTTCATCAAAAATACAAATCCCATAAGTTTCTAAGCATTTCTGTGAAAACTGCATACTTCTATTGTTTATAGTTTGTTAATTATTAGCATTTGAAAACTCCCGGAACTTCTGGATCACCCGGTATATTGATATATGTACATTTTTTTATGAGAGTCTAAATATTCTCTCTGTACCATTTGTATGTATTTTTCTTTTTCAAATTTTCAACTTACAAATTCATTCAATTTATCAGGTGTTATTTGAAACCATCAATTTTGTTATATACAGTTATAGTATGATTCATATACAGCTATAGTTTGATTTATTTTATTGTCAACTGGAAAATATACATCTACATGTTCTTATTGTATAATCAAATATTTTACATATGCTAAAGCATTTAGTTATCATATTGCATTTTGCACAGCTTAACAAGAGACTGTTCATAGTTAAAGACTGTTGTTTCTGCAAACATATATAAACTTTAATATTTTCTTTGATACATGATAAGTACCTCTGGAAGAAATTTTGTATACCTTCCATTTTTAATATTTGCTATATTTGGTGTATTAACATAACGACTACTACCATAATAGTAATTATTTTTATTATTTAAATATCATGTAAAACAATTATTTGTATTCATATAACTATTTCTGATGCATTTATTTTTGTGTAATTATTTTATAGCTTTGTATATGTTTTAGAAAATATTGTTTCGATGAAAAAATTATTGAATTTTTGTCATCTCTCCAATATTTTCTTTTGGGGAACCCCGGGTAGATATGTGGTGGTTGCTCGATACCCCCCCCCATATTTTTATTTTAATTCAATTTTATTAGCTATTTTATTTCCTATCATTTCCTTTTTATTAATGTTCTCAATTTAAATATTATTTCGATTTCGTTTCTTTTGATGTCGTCGCCTGTATATTTGTCTTCCTTACCTAGCTATCGAATGTTCTAAACCGGTAAAATCTTGTTTGAATTCATTCCTTCCGGTTTAAAATCTTTCTAGAACAATCTAGTTCGTTCTATGGGTGGTATTTCCGGTTAATCTGGCACGCCCCTTGGCCTATCAAATTAAAATCCACAGGTGACGTGATTTAACCAGCTAAGTGCCTGGCCACCTTCTTTGGCCTTCATTCTTTAAGAGTTTGTCATTTTTTGTTCCTTATTAAATTTATATTTCACCATACATTAAATCGTAGCTTGGCCTATTTTCCCTCGCTCTCCTCATTCGAACGTTGCCAACTTGGCGTATTCCGGGTTTACAGTAACCCTTGTTCTTTTCTCCCTCCTGGCTCTGTGCCACGAGTGCAGTTGCGCAGTTGGAGCTCTGTTGAGATGGATGCTGTTGGGTGAGCGTAACCGATGCAGTTGAGACGTGCCGAGAAATTTAGCGGACACCGGGGCAAGTATGCGCGCCCCGAGGCTGTTGTGCGTGACCGTTTGAGTTGAGCAGGTGCCGGGAAATGTTGAGCGGATGATTCCACCGTATGATGGATGTTTTTTTAATGCTGCGAGGAGCTAGGCTGTCCTACCGCCGCAACCTAAATCCTTTGGTTTTCCTTTTTATTCCGGCTACTCAATTTTGTTTTAAGAGTCGTCATAGTTTATCTTCAAAGGACTCTCGTCAATTTATTATCAAGCTTCTCCAACTGATTTTCATTTCATCATTTTTTTGTGAATTTATTTTTCCTCTGAAAAGAATGCAGAGAAAGTGATTCATACATAAAATATATCATAATTTAATTTCCTCTTCATTTCATCATAAATTGGTCATAAGTATAAATATAAATTATCTGAGCATGAAAACGGCATCCCCAAATGGAAGATATTGAATATCTTTTTGTGATTTTTCCAGGCATATTCCTTTCGAAGTAATATTTTTGATTGATATTCTAAAAATATTTGAGTTTTTCATATCGTTCAAGAAAATGTTATCATGTTATCAAGAATGCATACAAAGATTTATATGAAGAAAAGTTGTGTTAAAAATATGTCGACTTATGTATATCATCCTTGTGGAGCAATTGTTGTACGAAAATAATAATAATTCTACTTATATAAGTTTGTGCATGATAACAAATGAATATATATATATATAAAAATATCCAAGTCATGAAGAATTTCACAAGTGATTAAAAATAAATATACTTGTCTTCTTCAAAATCCTCTCTTCATTTTATTGTGTCAATGCCTATTCATTTGTCTACCTGAAGTTGTCTTCATCAACCAGGAAGTCCAGGTAACTTTTATTCTTATCACGTTATATTTTTACATCTTTGCTACGAGTTAATATTATCATAGTTAAGGATCCATTTTTAAGAAATATCAATGGTAGCCTTTTGTCATAATACTTTTTATATAAGGGTCTTTTGCTGGCCTCAATCCAACGCAATGTCGTTTACCCATTATTACGATCACATAATCTATATTTGAGATGAAACAAAAAATAGGTGTTCTCATCTCCTTCTCTTCCCACCAAAACACAACAGTCATAAACAATACTGCACAGACATAAAGATTAATAAGTCCAATATATGCTCGAAAAATTTTAATAGTGCCTTTTGATTCCTAACATTGAAAAAAAATGATTTCAAAAAGGTATTTTGTTTACATTTTACGCAAATTTTCCTTTGAATTAGTGCGCTTTTTTTAAAAATATTGTACGATTTCAATTTAAAAATAGTGCTGCCATCTATTAGATTTTAAGATTACTAGATAATTAATTCTTCAATTCTCATCGCTTTTAATACAAGTCTGAAGGGGAAAAAAGAAAAGAAAAGAAGAAAAGGCGAGAAGTAGCATTTGAATATTTTAAACAGACACTTTTATCTTTGATATCAAGTAATTTAAAATGATATAAGAGATTTCCTTCATGACTAAAAGAGCAATAGAAATATTGCCTTTTCCCGTTCTTTTTTTCCTTATTTATTTTTTTTCACATTAAGGAATAAAAAAGGGACATATGAAACTTCTTGTGTTCAAAATATATACTTTTATCTAAAATGTCAAATAGTTTTGAAGTCATAACACCTGTTCTAAATTTTTAATGATAAAAAGAAATATAGAATTTTCTTCTTAAAAATTTTCCTTTTCTATATTTTTTTTTTTCAGTAAGGAATAAAATTCAAATCCTATATTACGCCAGTCTCTTACTTAGTATCCATTTTTATCTGAAAATAATTTACGATATAATTTTTTCATTCGTAACGCTAATAATACAGATTGAAATTTAAAGCATGTAAACAATAACTCGATTTTGTATCAACTTTTAAAGTGAGTTTACATACTTAAGGGGACTCAGGGGTTGAAATCTTTTCAAAAAATCGGTTTTTTTATGATCTAGTTTGATTATTCAATTGCTTCTTAACGCAATGCAAAAAACCACATAAAAAGATAAGCATTTTTAACGGAGTTATAAGCATTTATGTATCAATACTTACATAGCCGCATCCATATAATTTCAACTTTAAGTCGTGTTTTCTCAAAACTTGATTTTTGACGACTAACACCAAGATTTAAAAAAACTATTTGATGGAATGGCTTAATTTTTTTTGCATGCATATAACATCAGAGTCTAGATTACGAATTAAGGATATAACTATCACTTAATAAAAACAGTATTAAAAAATCTCTCAAAGTATATGTCTTATATACTTAAAAGGTAATAAAATTAGTCAGATGTGGCAATCCCAGAATTTTCTTCTATCTTAAGCGTGCTAATACTTCCTGGAAAATGGAGCAAAATAGCGCTGGCGTTTAGGTGATTAAAACCAAAATCTAGTCAGCAATAAATTATGTAAAAATATATCTGAATCCAGATTTCCTTCATGACTAAAAGAGCAATAGAAATATTGCCTTTTCCCGTTCTTTTTTTCCTTATTTATTTTTTTTCACATTAAGGAATAAAAAAGGGACATATTAAACTTCTTGTGTTCAAAATATATACTTTTATCTAAAATGTCAAATAGTTTTGAAGTCATAACACCTGTTCTAAATTTTTAATGATCAAAAGAAATATAGAATTTTCTTCTTAAAAATTTTCCTTTTCTATATTTTTTTTTTTTCAGTAAGGAATAAAATTCAATTCCTATATTACGCCTGTCTCTTACTTAGTATCCATTTTTATCTGAAAATAATTTACGATATAATTTTTTCATTCGTAACGCTAATAATACAGATTGAAATTTAAAGCATGTAAACAATAACTCGATTTTGTATCAACTTTTAAAGTGAGTTTACATACTTAAGGGGACTCAGGGGTTGAAATCTTTTCAAAAAATCGATTTTTTATGATCTAGTTTGATTATTCGATTGCTTCTTAACGCAATGCAAAAAACCACATAAAAAGATAAGCATTTTTAACGGAGTTATAAGCATTTATGTATCAATACTTACATAGCCGCATCCATATAATTTCAACTTTAAGTCGTGTTTTCTCAAAACTTGATTTTTGACGACTAACACCAAGATTTAAAAAAAATATTTGATGGAATGGCTTAATTTTTTTTTGCATGCATATAACATCAGAATCTAGATTACGAATTAAGGATGTAACTATCACTTAATAAAAACAGTATTAAAAAATCTCTCTAAGTTGAAAATTTTAAAAAACCCTAAAAAATACAACTTTTTTTCCATTAAAAATACTCAAAATATTAAACTATCTAAAATATATTAATTCATAATCTAGATAATGATGTTGTATGCATGCAAAAAAAAATTAAGCAATTCCATCAAATAGTTTTTTTAATCTTGGTGTTAGTCTTCAAAAATCAAGTTTTGACAAAACGCGACTTAAAGTTGAAATTATATGGATGTGGCTATGAAAGTGTTGATACATAAATGCTTATAACTCCGTTAAAACTGCAAATATTGTTATGCGGTTTTTTGCATTGAGTTAAAAATTAAATGAATAATCAAATTAGATCATAAAATATCGATTTTTTGAAAAGTTTTCAACCCCTGAGCCCCCTTAAACAATCTGTCCTGTAATCTATTATTTTGCATTTCTTCACAAGTAAACATGTTGTACTCATATGCCAATTTTCATTCAAATCTGTGACATGGCAGCCACAGTTATTTTTTTCTTTTGTATTCATTTTGTTTGTATTCATTAGTTGAATTATAAAATAATTCCTCACCTAGAAAGAGACTGCATTACTTCTTGTCTCTACTTCTTGTGCTTTGGACTTTTAGTACACTTATGTTACTTTCATGCTCAATGCGCTGTGTTAAGCGCTTGTGCCTAAACGCTGTATTTTACAAACTTCTTACATTGTAACATTGTTTAAATTGACAACCTTCTTTCACCATAATTTTCTGAATGTATGATTGTAGAGTGTCTCACATGATCAACTTCTCTGATTTCTTACCATTGTTCAATTATTGAGCATTCTCGTAATCTATTTATTTAATTTCGCTGTGAATCTAAATGTGCTTTCGCTCATTATCAATTTCATTAATTCGGTGTTCTTTTTTTTTTTTTTTTTCGAATCATTAACAACAAAATCGCTCCTGTTTTACATTTCGCACAATATTAATACAGTTGAACACTGTTAGAATTCGAATAGAGTTAACTTAAAGTATCCATACTAACATTTTACTTCTTCTTTGTGGAATTCATCTATACGATTATAATAGTTATCGAATTAAAATAGAATTTCCAAACTCAAATAAAAGTCTATAATGATAATAAATTATATTTAAATTCGTCTACAGACGCATATTCAAGAAAGACTCTGCGTATTTATTTCACTTTTTAACTCATCCTGTTTAATTAAACATGTAAATAACCAGTATACGTTTAACAGCTGCTGATTAGATCTTAAAATTCACCATTCAAAGAAAAATGAATGGAAAATCGTTTACAAAAAGATCACTTCTTAAGAAAAAATATCTATCCAATTTTTTTATAACCGATCAAATTAGCTGGTTTTTTAGTGTTTGTGTTGTCTTAAACAAGGCTGCTCGAATTGGTTGACGAGCGTAGCTCGTAGGTAGCAGAATCCACTAGTACGATAAAAATTTATAATTTACGTAGGTCACTGCAGATGAAGGTATTACGCGAGAGATATTTATTCACAAGAAATCATTTTAATCATATGGTTAGAACGATGAATCATGATAATAAATTATTCGCACATATGAAAATTCATGATGTGTTCCTTTTTTCTTTGTGTGTGTGTGTGTATGTGTTATTTAAGTAATGCAATATTCGTTTTTAGCTGAAAGAAATGTAATTTTATTAGAAAAGACAAACTGAATTCGTGAAAAAAACTTGGAAATACTTAAATAGTAATTTACTTAAATAAAGGGGGAAATGTTTGAAAAAGGAATTCAATCTTATTTAATTAATATTGAATTCAACATACGTGCCTTACAAAATGTCGAAAAGAAAATAACATGTGAAAACCATTAATAGAATTAATTCCTTTAATTTACATTCACATTCTTCCAAAATTGATTTTATTATTCAAGCGCATGTAAAAAATATAAATAAGTAAATATTCCTCCACAGTTTGTATTCTTAATGATGTTTTATGTTTTTACTATTGTTCTGGAACATCAATTTTTGAAACATTCAAAACAATTTAACGAAATACATAGAAATATAGTAACACTTTTCTTATTTTATTATTCTAATTAAAATTTATTTGAAATGGGTTTTATAAATTAGCTAAGATTTTTACATTAGCAAATTTGCAATTCAAATTTTGAACATCCTTATTCTATTAATTGCATTCTTAAATATGAATAAAATTGCATTAATGTAATTGCTTTTGTTTTAAAACAAAATCATTTTCACAAAGCCTTGCTTTTTTTTTAAGAATGCTCATTTTTAAACTAACGAGAAGCAATATTAATTTTTGTTTTCAGAAATTTAAAATTATGAATTATTTACAAGCTCAGAAAATAATATGTATAATTCATGTGTCAAAGAAAAAAATTTAATTGCAAATTTTAAATATTTATATCTTAAGATGCTTGTAGCATGAATCCTAATATAAATATGCATTCAATACAACACAAAGTATTAATACATCATTGATTAAACTTACAATAAACATCTTCCAATTCCACCACTTGTAATTTTCATGTTCAGAGGCTTTTCTTGTGTAGTTAACTTTTATCTTTGAACGCAATTAATTCGGAGTGCAGTTAATTCTTCTCCTGCTCAATACACAGAGAATGTAGCGACGCAAATCATGATTAATTAACTGCTGTTGACACTATTAAGCATTTCGAAAGTGTTATACAAAGTGTAATTAAAAGTTCATTATACGAAAGAAACATCTTTAATGGTGGATGCAAGTTGTCGGATGTATTATTAAATTAGGTGAATTTCAACAAAAGTAACATTTCTTATTTTAGTTTATTAAAATTATGAAAAAATAAAGGGGTTCGGGGCGCAAAAATATTATTTTTTTTATTATTTTAAATAGTGCATTGATTTTTTTTGTGCCTTTAATGCGTTTTTTAATGCGTTTAAATTATGTTTCTATCTTAGACAGAAGAGAAAATATCATTTTTTTTCGTTTTGGTGTGTTTTCAAAATCTATCTTTCAATCAATGATTGTCATGGAAATGACTTCTGAAAGTAATAAGTTTTTTCAAAATTTATCCGATTTAAATTGCTATAACTGAAGAACTGTTAAAGATAAATGTTTCAAACTTTTAACATGTCTTTTTTTTATTAGATTATTTTTGATTCCACAAATTTGAAAAAAAATTATTTTATTTAGAAAATATGATTTTTAAAAATAAGTTACATAATTTTTATTAAATATAATTTAAATATTTTTATTTTTTTAATTTAATAATTTTAAAAATGTTAAATCAAAATTAAAATCTAGACAGTTTTTTTATTTAAATGTGAAAAAAAAAGTGAAACTCTATAAATAATATTTTGGGCTATACAGATTTCATATTACCCCCATTTTTTAAAGACATTTTCAATAAAAAATAATAATTATGAGAAGTATTACTTTTAATTATTTAATTAATTCATTATTTTAATTGTTTAATAATTGTAAATAATTGTAAATTGTTAATTGTAATCTTAAATAACAAGATGAATATTGAAAACAGTGACTATTTAACAATTATAAAATGTTCTTACTTAATTCATTTTCTAGAAATATGAATGTTTCCAGCTGGATTTTTAGCTGAATAATGTTTCATTTTTCTTTGAAGGCGTAAATTATTTTTTATATTTTGCTTACACATTTATGCGAAATTTAATGATTCCTTCTTTTTAAACGCGATATCTTTCAAAATGAAGCATTTCCCATAACAGATAATTTTACATAAATAGCGTAATAATATGTTATTTTATGTCTTTTATGCTGAAAAGGAAGCAATAAAATATTGGAAGTAAATGCATTACTGTTTCTTAAATAGATCGGAAAATAGAACGCATGCAAATACACAGTGACATATGCACTCTTACAAAGAATTAAGATGTAGGAATTAAAGATTAGACTATAATGTTTGTAGATCCGGTTATAAATAAAACACGTGACATCTTCGAATTTCTTTTACATTTACCATTGATTTACAATTTTTATTTTAAACATTTTATTTACTCATTTTAAAAGTACCTAAACGTATTATTTCAGTGCATATGCTTAGAAAAATTATAAAATTTTAATTTTACAAGTTGAAAATTATGTCATCAAAACAGATTTGAACTAAAAATAATTACTTTATAAATATTTCCTTTTTAAAAGAGATATTAATTAAATACTGTGATTAACTAACCATTATATGTTTCTCTAAAAAAATAGAAAGCATTAAAAATTGCTATTTCAAAAGAATTTAGAAAAAATAAAAGGAAACAAGAACATTTATCTTATTAAAATAATTTTTGTGAATAACATGCCAAAATATTTCTTCCTACGTATGAATTGCTAGTCAAATGAATTTTAAAAACTATGCATATTTCAGAAATTTAAAATGTTCTTACTCACTTAAATCAGATTTTAGAATTTTGAATATTTTCATCTGGATTTCTAGCTCAATATTTTTGCATTTTTCTTTGAAGTCATAAATTATTCTTTATATTTTGCTTACACTTTTATGCGAAATATAATGATTCCTGCCTTTAATAGGCATAACTTTCAAAATAAAGCATATCCCATGACAGATAATTTCACATAAATAGCATAATAATATGCTATTTTATGACTTTTCTCCTGAAAAGATAGCTATAAAATATTTGGAAATAGAAATATTTCTATTTCTCAAATAGATTGTAAAATAGAAGGCATACAAATACACACTGGCATATGCATTCTTACAAAGAATTAAGGCTTAGGAGTTAAAGATTAGACTACGATATCTTTAGTTCCCTTCATAAATTATATATATAACATCTCTGACTTTCATTTACATTTAACATCCATTTATAATTTGATATTTTTAACACTTTATTTACTTAAAATTATAAACAGAAGTTCTCTTATACGCCCATTAAAAACATTTCAAATATATATATTTTTTCTAAAACACACCCAAAAACACATATTAAAATATTTAATTGCTAAAAAGGACGTCAAATGTTAAAAAAATACATTAAAAGATCTTAATAATTTGACATGTTTCGATTGAATTTAATAACTCATCATCAGAAAAACAAAATATACAAATAAACACAAAGATGGAAAATGACAATGAACTATTACAAATGAAATTTAAAAAATAAAAATAAAAATCACGCGTGTTATATTTTAATTATCTTTCACGATGCTTTATTTTTATTTTCAAATTATCTAACAATTCAATCCAAATATTTGGGATTTGAAGTGACAAGGAATCATTGCAGACGTCTGAAATGATTTTAATATATATTTTTTAAATATTTTAATATATATTTTGGGTGCGTTTTAGAAAATATGTATTTTTGAAAAACTTTGTTTACTTGTTTAAAAGTATAAGAACTCATCAAATGAGCAAAGATGCTTAGAAAAATGATACATTTTCAGGATTTTATCTAAAATTTTAAAAGTAGAAAATTAGAAAATTAGAAAATCAAATTAGACCTGCACAAAAATTAGTTATTTTATAAATATTTCATTTTTGAATGAAATTTTAATTAAAATTCGTGATTAATTAATCATTTTGTTGTGTATATGTTTCTAAAAAGAAACTTAACGGGAATTAAAAATTTTCATTCCAAAATTACTGAGCAAAAAGTACTGGAAACATGAACACAACTCTTATTAATGTGTTTTTTGTTAATATTATGCCAAAATGTTTTTTCTTATGTAAAAAATGCAAGATCTTTTAAAACAAGTCAGATGAATTTTGAAAACAATGCATATTTCAGAATTTTAAGATGTTCATTCTCACTTAAGATTTTAGAAATTTGAATATTTCTAGCTGAATTTCTAGTTCAATTATTTAGCAAATTTCTTTGAAGTCATAAATTATTCTTTATATTTTGCTCATACATTTATGAAAAATTTGATGATTCCTGCTTTTTAAAAGCCATATCTTTCAAAATGAAACATTTCCCACGGTAGATAATTTCGCATAAATAGCATAATAATATGCTATTTTATGTCTTTCCTTCTGAAAAGGTAGCAATAAAATATTCGGAAATAAAAGCATTACTGTTTCTTAAATAGATCGTAAAATAGAAGTCATGCAAATACGCACTGTCATGTGCATTCTTACATAGAGATTAGACCACGATATCTTTGGATTCCTTTTTAAATCAAACACTTGATATCTCTGAATTTATTTTACATTTAACATTCATTTAAAGTTTATATTTTAAACATTTTTCTTACTTGTTTTAAAAGCATAAAAGCATATCATTTCAGTGAAAGTATTTAGAAAAATAATAGATTTTGAGCATTATTTCTAAAATTTTAAAGCTGTAAATTAGAGCATCAAAATAGATTTAAACTAAAATTACTTATAATACGAATATTTCATTTTTTAATGAAATTTTAACTAAAATGTGTGGTTAACTAACGATGTGTATGCGCATGTGTTTCTGAAAAAAGGCATTAAAAATTTCCATGCCAAAATTATCGAGCATAAATTACTAGAAATATGAACGTAACTCTTATTAAAAAAATTTATGTGAATAACATTTCAAAATGTTTTGTTCTATGTATAAAATATATTATCCTATATGACAAGTTAAAAGAATTTTGAAAGCTATGATTATTTGAGAATTTTAAGATGTTCTTACTTATTTGAATTAGATTTTAGAAACTTGAATATTTGCAGATGGATGTCTAGCTCATTAATGTTACATTTTTCTTTGAAGTCGAAAATTATTCTTTTTATTTTGCTTGTACTTTTATGCCATATTTAATTATCCCTACCTTTTAAAAGCTTTAACTTGAAAATGAAACATTTACCATGACAGATAATTTTGCATATGTACCATAATAATACCCTATTTATGACTTTTTATTTGAAAAGGCAGAAATAATATATTCCGAAGTAAAAAGCATTACTGTTCCTAAAATACATCGTAAAAAATAAGACATGCAACTGCACACTGACATATGCATTCTTACAAAGAATTTGAAAAATGTGTGTATTGTGTACAAATATGTTGTCTAGCATTTTCCAAAAATTATTCTTTATCTTTTTGACTTACTAAATAATTATGCTTTAAATATTAATACGAATTATCGTTCTAATCGAGGAGTTTGTATATTTTTAAATACATTTTTAAATAATTCCTAACAGTTAACTTTTACATTTGCTTAAATACTATTTTTTTAAATTTTATATCTTAAACAGTAAATTAATTTTGAAAAAAAATATTGCTGTATGTTTTGTTGTTAAAAAGAATTATACACATTTATGTGCTTCATTCAATACCTAACCAAAGTGTACTACATATTTCTAATATAAAAAAATTGAAGACAGAACGAAGTGTTTTTCCTGCTGATTAAAAATTTTAATAATAAACGTAATTTATATATAATTGTACTGAATAGCTTGCCTTTTTAGTGCTTTCGTAATTATATAAATACGTATATTCGTCGTCTGATCCTTCTATCTGTTCGCATATAACAGTGCAAAACTATTCAAACGAATGCAGGAATATTGAGAATCTAATATTGCAGTATTTCTCCTAGTGATTTAAATTTTTTTGAAAATCTAATCAAAATTTAAAAAGATATGGAATTGTTTCTTTCATTCTATTAACTTCTGCCATACGTTTAAAACTGAATGATACCCCATGATATGTAATGACTCTAGTTCGCCATAATAATTATGTAATATTTAAAATGGTGTAATATTATTTCATTAATACTGAATTTAAAGTATATAAATGTAATAATATTCGTGTATTTTTGCATAAAAGTGTAAAAAATATTGAACCAAGATCTGAAAATTTATAAAACAAGTTATAGTAGAAATGAACATCATTTTCAATGTTTGACATACAATTTACGATTTGTTTAAATTTAAAACATGCTTGACGTTTACTGATAAAATACATTTTGCAACGTTTTATTGTTATAAAAACGTGCTAATAGATTTGTATACTTATTTCTCCAGTGCACTTTTCAAATGTTACTTGAATTGATTTCCGTTGACAGTTAATTATATTGACTTAGTTAGTTTTATATTTCACATTTCTAGAAAATCAACTTTTCAGAGTTAAAAGTTCTTCCAGAGTTCTTTTTTTAAATTATACTGTTTAGGTTTTTTTTTAATATGAGTTATAATACCTGAATATGGTGATATAAGTTAATGACATTATATTTATTTTTCAAAAAAATTTCCGTTTTTTTTTTCAAATGCTAACATTTAATTTATAACTCCGAATCTAATCTAAATGAAAATTAAAAAAACATCTCAGATTGAAAGTTGATATTGTATATTTTTAACTAAATATATATATATATATATATATATATATATATATATGTCATGTAGAATAAATTTTACTATTATCATTTTAAATACACTGCATTTTGAAAACAAGAAAGCACTCATTTCAGTTAAGTTTTTTTTATGAAAATTACTGTCTGGTAAATATAACGGGAAATAATATTCAGTTTCTTTGTAGTAAATAATATTTTACATTTTATTTTTATCTTATACGTTATTGAATGCTTCCTGCTTTTTAAAGTGTCATATTTTAAGGAATGAGATGTTTCCCATGACAGGCAATTTTGCAAAAATTGAATACTAACGCGGCATTTTATGTCTTTTATTCCGAGACTCTGATGCCATAAAATTCCAAAACAAAAGCATTAAGGATTCACAAATAGACCATAAAACGGGATATATGCAAACACACATAGGCCATTGCATTTATCTATCAAAATATAGAAACATTATGTAACAAAATGTGATCTATAGGGAATAAAAATAAACTATCCCACTTTGTAAAGTCTTGAATTTAATTTAATATTAATATTTTTTTTAATTCTATCTTCAAAAGTATTTAAATATTTGTTTAGTAAAGTGGTAGGTTTCAGCCTTACAGAAATATAGTTTAACTTATTTTAGAGAATATCTTTTGATTTTTATCAAACATGATTTATGAGACACAAGTAATTTTAAAAGGTTACGAAATGAAACCAGTCGACATTCGACGTTTAAAAAAGATTTTAAAATGTCCTCATCAGTCATGCTTCCTCTCAATTTCATTTCTTCTGAAATGTATCCATTGTTATAAGCTAATTTTTTAATGTAAAAAATGAAGAAAATGTTTTTGAATAATATAGGGACAATTTTTAGATGAAGGAAAATATTAATACTTTCTACTGATAATTTCTTTGCATGGTTTCCTAGTCCCCATTCGATAATCAGGATGGCTCAGACATTTCCACCAAAAGGGGATACTTTCCTATTTATAAAGTTACAATTGATCTTTAAAAAATAACGAAATATAATTTCCATCATAATCCGACTCAAAGCATATATTGGGCAATTTGACATGACAGTAATTTTATGTTCTACATACACTGAATATTTGTCTTTTTAATTATCTGTTTTATTTTATTTTTTTTTATTATTATTTTTTTAATTTGTTGGAAGAAATTTGAAAAAAAAAATCATGTTTGAAAATGATTTAATATCTAAATTAAGAGACAGTTTTCAAATAAATTTCAACTTAAAGTTAATTTTATTCTTGTTTTGTCTTGTAGCAATTGAAATTATACAATATTTATATTTTGAAATCAGGTAAGTACGATAAAAGTAAATGTGTAACGCTGTTCATTGTCACCATCGTTATATATTTCAAAAATTGCAATGGAGTTTGGGTTGCTGTTCACAAACAGAGTATTTTGTTTACAACAGGGGATTCCACAATGACAGAATAGAACTTTGCCGATAATCAGGAACAGTTAAATAAATTTTCAATAAATCTCTAAAAAATATTCCCATAAAATGTAAACCTTATATCATTTTTTTCTTTTTCTTTTTTTTAACAGTAAAATCATTATCTATTAATATTAATTTTCCTGAATTTATTTACTTTTCTGAATTATTTATTAAATAATTAATTCATCTTACCTAAGTTTATTTTTTAAGCAAGAGAGAGCGCATCATCAGATTGAAATAAATCATAAAGACTCCAATAATATTTTTTTCTATCAAGAAATAAAAACATCAGTGAAAATTACACCAGTTTGAAGCAATCAGATCATTTTTTCTCTTTACATTGTCAATGTAAAAATACATTTTAAACTATGCATGTAGCCCGTCTCACTGAAACAAACATTTATGCTTTACCAGCATGTACTAAAATGAAAAAAGGCATTTTCTATTTCATTATAATGAAAAAAGACATCATTAAAATTTAAATACTTGAAGATAAAATAGGCCCAATAAGCAACATTCTCGTAACATCACAATAAATATGAATTTTTATTCCCTTATCAAAATAAAGCACACTTGTAAAAATGTTTTTTTTTTAAAACTTAAATTGTAAATTACAAAATGCCTTCCAAAACATAGGTGTCTGAATATTTTTCATTACTTTTCATTTTCCTCAACTTTTCTTTGCAAAAATGGAAGTAATTCATTGACAGTTTTTTAAAGAAATTTCATAAAAAGCATTTACAAGTAAAAATAAAATATAAAAATTTAAATAAATTAAAAAATATCTAGAGTAGCTACAGCTACATAAGAATAGCTTTCATTAAAAAATAATTATAAAAAATGGTCTCGTAGAATCCTTAAGGCAGATGACTAAAAAAAACAGTCTGGTCTTTTAAATATAAAGATTTTTGATAAATTTCAAGTTTTAGAAGTAGTAGATTTTTAAGCAAAATTTTAACTACAAATATGTATTATTACTTGTGCTATGTATGAGTTAAAAAATACAGAACATTACATTTTTTCGTTCAAAATGTATATTTAGAAAAAAAATAAGGTAATATGAAAATGACAATGATTAAAGTTGTTTTTGTGGATAAAATTTCAAAATGATTTTCCTAGGTTTAAAATAAACGATAAAATCTTATATCAGATTACAAGTGAATTTTCCAAACAATGGATTTTTCCTAATTTAAAAAATGTTCATTTAAGTAAAGTTTTAAAAATTCTAAATATTTTATAATACGAATATGGTTAAATAATGTTACATTTCTGTTTGGTGTCATAAATTATGCTTTATATTTTACTGATATCGTGCTTATATTTTATATATATTGTGCGAAATTTAACGATTCTTGCTTTTTAAAGTCATTTTTTTTATTAAAACATTTCCCCTGACATATGGTTTCGCAAAAATAGTATAGTAACATAAAATCGTATGTCTTATATACTTAAAAGGTAATAAAATTAGTCAGATGTGGCAATCCCAGAATTTTCTTCTATCTTAAGCGTGCTAATACTTCCTGGAAAATGGAGCAAAATAGCGCTGGCGTTTAGGTGATTAAAACCAAAATCTAGTCAGCAATAAGTTATGTAAAAATATATCTGAATCCAAAGTTTGATAAAAATCCGTGTATTAGTTTTTTAGATAGAGCTATTGCAAAATATTTTGAAAAATCTGCATAACACAGCCACATGATGGGTGCTGTACACCAAAATCTAATTAGGATCAATTTTTTATCAGGTTCTAACTGAATCTCAAGTTTGATGAAAATCCATACTTGAGATACATTTATTGCGAAATTGAGAAAACACAGCCTGTTAGCGTCATCTGTAATTTTTTACGCCAAAAACTGAACAACGCTAACCTATATCAAGGGCTGACTAAATCTGAAGATTTAGAAAATTTCATGCAATAGTTCTAATGATATAGTTTATTGCGATAACAACGAATAATGCACCATGGATGTGCCATCTGTTGAGCGATTTGAGCCAAAACGTAACCAGCACCATGTCATATCAAGTATTAACTAAATATAAAGTTTTATGAAAATGCATCCATGCATTTGTTCTTGAGATATGACTATTGTAAAAAATGTAAATAATGAAGCATAGAAGCGCAACCTGTTGAGCTACATACACCAAAAACTAGTCAAATCTAGTTTGTACCTAAGTTTAACGAAAGTAAAGTTTTGTGAAATTTCGTTTATTAGTTCTTAATTTACAATATAAATCACGAATAATCACGATAATCACGATAACGATAGATACGCTAAAGAACGCTCCCATAGACTTTGTATTATCATCCGGGTCTTTTTCTGTGACTATTGTTGCACCTTAAAGGAAGTGTTTCTTTGATAATTTTAATGCTTATTAGAGAAACAAATTGCTAAATTTGAAATAATTGTGATAGATCGAATATTCAATTGGCTTAAATATTCTCATTTATTGCAACAGAAAAAAATGTGTAACAAAGATTAAAGTCTGCACGGCATTACATTTTGATTTTGCAACTTTCTTTTGGTACATTCTTTTTATAGCAGCTCCCAAGTTTTAATTGAGATGTATCGCCAAAGTATAATTAAATTATAGATGCAAGTGATTTTACACTACATAACAATGTTCATAACTGTATAATTGTGTGACCAATTTCTCACAAATCAAAAAATAATCGCAAACTGTCTCCACAACTTTGTCACTATCGTCACAAAATAGTAACAGTTTTAATGACAATTTTGTCACAAATGACACATTTTTCACATATTGGTCACACCGTGACTTCACAAAGTGGTCGCAATGTGACGTCACAAACGAGCTCTAAAACGGCCATAACGACTTCACATTTTAGTCACCTTGACTTCACATCAACGTCACGTGACGTCACATCGACGGTCACAAAGTCACAATATGACTTCACAACGACGTCACTGTTACGTCATTATGTCTTTCGGGTATATTTCAAATAAGACATATCCAATATATCGCATTCTGGCTGATATTTCTTTGTTCTAGTTATCCCGCTTTATTTTAGGTACAACAAGAACTTGCTTAATATGAAACAAACTAAACATTCAATCGTTCAGGTAACATTTTTTTAGAATTTTAAAAATTTGGATAATGTGGTGAAGTCTGGCACAAAATTTGCCTGGTTCAATTATATCTATATTAATCTCTGTAAAGTTACAGCAAAAAAAAATCTTGACACTCTGCGATTTTAGACGGTTAATTGGATATCTAGAAATATAGGTAAGGAATTATTCTGAAATTCCAGGTGCTTAAACAAAATAGTACAGATTATATATTTTCGCGAAGATTTCCCCCGATATCCCTTATGGCACCGTCAACAAATTAAAAAAGAACTAAAATCTTTTGGATAACCCTGTCAAAACTAATGTAACGAAAGCATTTAAACTACAGATTATGATTAAGAGATTTATTATAATAAACTGTGTTCATTTTTATGAATATAGCGTGCAAACTCCTAGAAAAATTGTAATTTTTATAAAAACGGTCCAAAATTTTACCAAGTTTTTTGCTTATAATTTGCAAAGTTCTTAATTGAAAAATTTTTTTTTCCAGAAAATATGACAATCCACATTGTACATGACACCCTGTAATAAAAATTAAAAAATATCAATAATTGTACGAAAAATGATCTGGTTTACTAAATAAATGTTCACTGCCCATGCCGCATCTCTATAAAAATTTTATTTGCATATTGTGTTAGCTAAATGCATAGAGCATCTTTTGTTAAAGTTTCAAAATCTTAACATGAAAATTCTGAAAATTATCGTCGATAGAATTAAATCGAAATCCGTTATTCCCAAAATGAAGCAAAAAGATGAGGAGTTGTATTCAAGTATTAGTACAAGCAATATTGTGTAGACACTAATCAATGGAATATGGATAAAAATATTCAGTTCTTGGTGTAATAGTACACAGTATTTAGGATACAATAGAGTATCCAAAGTCGTTTGTGTTTCCTTTTAAATACTATCGGCTTTATATTATACAGAAAGTAACTTGTAACAAACATCATCAACTTGTATCAGTTTCATAAAATATGTCAATAATTTGATGATTTGAGAATTTGATTTCACATAATAATCAGTTTCATTTAATATTATTAAAACGGGTGCCAAACAATATTTCCCTATGTACCATTATGTAGTAGATTACTTTTGTGTAGTTTTGTACATTAATAACAAATATTCATTACTCACAGATTGTATATTTTAGAACATACTTCATTGGTGCATATCAATTTTATCATGTTCGGAAAAGTGTAAAACCCTTAAAACGCATCTTGAATATTTTTTCCCATTGGGCCTAATGCAACGAATGTTTTTAATTCTCTCTGTAATTAAATTGTGCATCCTATAACAGATGTAAATTTTCATTTTGGGTGAAAAAAATCCGGGCCAGGATTCGAACCAGGGATGTATTGGCTGAAGCCGCCAATGCTCTTACAACTGAGTCATCCCGAACACGAACATCGATTGAATAATCGTGTATAAAATTAATGTAATATGTATCCTATTTTCGTAAAATTTAAAACGACTCGAAAAAGTTATTCAAGAATTATAAATTTTAAACTTCAAATTTTTCGGTTGAGTAGTTTTTGCTTTGTTATATGTGGATAGAACGACGAATATGGTGGCTATGTATTTACATAATTATGAACGCACCTAAAAAAAGGGACAAGAAATAAATTCAAAATATTTTACAAAAGGCTTCTAAAAAATAATAATACAAGAAATAAATTCAAAATATTTTACAAAAGTTATTTTACATTTTCTAGCAGTTTATTGTTAACATAGAATGAATCCATAAATGTAAGTCTGAAAGGAATATACAATAATGTGCAACCTACTGCACTCCATTAATAAAAATAAGTTTCGTTAATGCTTTATGCGAAAACAGCCTGTATGTTGCTACGCATTATCATTTTATGAAACTACTTAAGCAGTAGTCTAAACTTTAAAATTCTGTTTTGCTTAAGCACAAATAGAGCATATTTTATCAAGTCTCTTTAGAAAGCGTAATTTCGTTCTCTTATTATTCTTATCTTTTCATTTGCAAGTTAAATCATATTGGAATATAGAAATCGATTTAAATTTAAGAAAGGTTATTAGTCAGTTGTTATTACCAGTTTATCAGTACAAAGTTTATCTCTTTTTTATCAGTTGCTGTATTAATGCAGCATTTCTAAACGAATATAATTTAACGTTGCGTTTCTATTGCCAAAGTTCGTATAACCAATACTATGATAACCTTTGAGGCATGCGGTTAAATCATAACATTTTTATTAATAAATGATTAATTATTAAAGATAGTACATTCTAGTCCTAAAATAACCTTGAAATAAATATTGATATGTTAACTTATAGTAAAAGAAAAAATTTTAGATAACTTAAACGTTAAAGCTTTCGCTTAAAAAATACGTAGTTTTAGTCAGTAAATAAACCAATAATATTTGAATTATGGATATTAATATAGTATGTGTGTGTATATTTAAGTAAAGACGAATCTTCCTTTTTTTTCACACATTTATGTCACACAATAGACACGTACGACTATAGAAAATACTAATTAATACAATGATGTAATTGTTGACTTTGGGTAATAACCCGCTATTTAACTGATGTTCTTAAAACATTAGGTAGGGAATATTCCTGCTAATGAATAATGAATAAAAGGATGTAAGAGCCGCTATTAGATTAATAGAATATTTGGGGAAAAGCACAACGTACCACAATGACAGCTAGAGAACAAACTTCATTGGGTAAAAAGTATTGCAGAACTGCGGAGCTCGTTTGGCATGCGCAATTTATGTCTTATATATTATAAGTTCCAAACAAATTATAACTCTTCTAATTTAATATTTGCAGTAAACAAATATTATTTTCTTCGAAAATTGCTTTTAAAGTAACATTGGATATTTTCTTACATTTGAATATCATAAAATTTAATATTAAGGTTTTAAATTGTCTTGATACAAACATTACTATCGCCATGTTTTTATTTTACTAAATGTTTCTATTCGTTAAAAAAGTCTAAAAATATACAATATTAAAGAAAATTTTGGCAAAATTAATTTTTAAACACAAAAATTATATCGATAGCAGCATGTAGATAGAGAAATGTCGTTTTCTTTTTCTGACCTAAACTAATTATCCGTTATATGACTACTCAAATCGAGTATGTATTGCAATATGCGATGAATCCAAATATTGAATATTAATTTAATTGTTTCTTACATTTTATATTAACTTTTAGAAAATAAAATTTTATGTGAAACCATGTTTTATGTGTTTTGTTTCGAAATAAATATGTGTTAAAATTTAAATACAATGTTCATGGAATCAGTACTTAGAATGAAACAATTCGTAAAATCCAAATTTTAGAAAACGGAAAAGAAAATTTCAAGTCTCAAATAGATAAATTAACAAGTGGGTAAGTGTGATCGCAGGACGCACTGAGGTTTTAATTTATTATCGCCTTCAAAACACTTCATCATTAAATTAACAAACGAAAATTGGTATTAGAAAATTAATCATCCCTCCCATAAATGGCACCATTAGTATGTGTAGGAATGTGTCTTCTATTCACTGCCGAAAAAATGTAGAAGGTTTATCAAACATTTAACCTCGGTTAATTAAACCTTTTAAAAAATTATTTTTATTTTTTTAAAAAATATGTATATGTGTGTAAGTCGTATTTAAAAACGAAATTTTCGTCAAACTGCAGTCAGAAAAAAAATCACAACAATGGTGAGTATATGATATTTGTGCTGCATTTTTGCATAGGAAAAAAAAGTAATTTCGATATAAACAACAATAAAAGTTCATTAGCAGAGCTGTTTTGTATATTTTGGAAACATATCCACCTATTCTGAAGCGAGAATTGCACTAAGTTTTAATAAAGCATGTATATTAATCAATCATTAGTAATAACGGACCTAGAATCATGCAACATACCTTCAAAATTGTTGACACGTTCTTCTACGAATTCTTAAAAGAGTTTACTAAATTGTTTTTGAGGCTCTACTTCGGATTTCGTCGCCAGTCGCGTCAACCAGAATAGAATACTGAATTCTTCTCCTAAATGTTGCCTTGATCGCATAGATTTGTTCATTTCTCTATCAAAATCTACATATTTAATGAAGGTACGCAAGTAAATAAAATTATGAATGAAAGTAAAATATTGTAAATGTTAGCATAAATTTAAGAGAGACCAAACTGTTCACCAGAGGAGACTAGTAATTTAAATTAAACGGATTTTAATAAATAAAAAATGTATTTTACTTCGCGTGTCAAAATAGATCATAAATATGATGTAATATGGTGAAATAAAAACAAATAGGCCTGTTTTCCACGTGATTTATTTAATCCATTAATTTATATTACATAAATAATAATTTTTATATCCATTTAAATGGTCAGGTATCCATTGAACTAACAAAAATACGTGAAAAAATGACCTCTGTAAGAATTGCAGTCACTTTATATCTAACAGAAAACATACATTAAGTAAGATTCATTTTATCAATTAAAATTATTACAAAATGTCTAAAGTGTCTTAAAAATAGTCTGAGTTTTAAAATTTATTTTAAAAGATAATACTAGTTTTACAAAGGAGTTATTCTTGCATACATTGCTCGCATGATTTCTTACAGTTGAGTGCCTAAAACAAATCAAAAATTTTTTATTGAGTAAAATAATAATATGTTTTCAAAACAACCTACAGTGAAAAAAATAAAGCTTATCGATCCAGAGAAAAAAATTCAAACTATCAGGATTTTTTTAAATTCAAAAGTAGTTGTAAATTCTAAACTTCTAAATTGAGAAAGATGATAATGGGTCAGTTTTTGCGTGTATACGTTTAATACGTTCAGCAAAAATTTTGAAAATTCTAGACAATCATTTTTCAGAAATCATGAGCGCAATGATCAATTTCACTGTTTTGAGGAAATCGACATTAAAAATTAAATCACCCGTTAAACATTAAGAAAAGCTCAAAGTGTTTTTACATAACTTGTCTTCTACGGCGAATTTTTGTGTGCGGTTTGCTTTAAATGTTCCTAAGGAATCATATATAATTATTATCACTATTTTTTAAAATATCGATTTTTTAATTTTTTAAAGGATATCAGACCCCTTAAACTTGTGTACAAACAATTTAAAACTAGTCGTTGTGGGCCACCGTAATTCTTACCTATCATTGATATGCATAATATAATGTATGAAAATAAAACATGTGTAAACTATTTATAAAATGCAATTCCAAAACAAAATTTAATATTTTAATTTTATATTTTAATATACAAAGTAATGCTCTATTAATGAATTGCTTGGAAGCCTATTTCGGAAAATTTTAAAAAACGCCAAACTACAAAAGTAGTACCGAATTGCGTAAAAAAAATTCCTTACAACTCAAAAAAATAATAATAATTAACAATTTACTGCGTCTGATTAAGAATCTCATTTCCAATTAAAATATATCTCTGAATTGAAATTAGAAGGAAATACAAGATCATGAAAAATCGAAGAATGTAGAAAACAGGATTACAAATATTTCTGCAACTAATAATCCAATTGATTTCGTTCTTCGTGCAAAATGTGTGTTATTTTATTGCCTTTTACGTTCACTCGATAAAATAAAGAACTCGAAAATTTTTATATGCCTTTCACCAGAACAAATTTTTCGTGAGTCCGAAACAAATAGCTCCAGATAATCAAGTTTCTGTCTCAATTTGTTTGGGAGATAGAACGTTTACAGACACACAGACGGACGGACGGCATTTTTTTTCTAAAGGTATGTTTTTCGGAATCTCCAGTATCAACCGTGTAAATCCGTCATTTTTTTTTCGATTTTCAAAATGCTTGGAATATTTACCAAATACTACATATGATGAGTAAGTAAAGAACAACAACAGAAACTGAACTGATGATTTTAAAAATATTTTTATTAAAATAACAATCTTTTTCAAATTTTTATGATTTGTAATGTGACAAGTGATATTCAGCTGTAAGCCCACAAAAATTGAACTATCTGGCTTATATAGTTTTTGTTTGCGGACTTTGTGACAGACTAACAGAGTACAGAGATGAATAGTGTTTTGTCAGGTGAACGAAACCCTGAAAATAGATCATTCTGGATTTTATTTTATTTAAAACGAAATTACATGTATATGCTTGTTTCCCCGCAATTGTTTGAAATAGCATTTGTACGACTTTTGGCATAAAATACACACACACGCACGCACACACATACACATATATAAATATTCATTTTAATTTAATTTTGCTTAGCAATATCACTAATCGTACAAAATATTTTGAAATATTAGAAGTTATTTTAATAAAGTGATAGGATTATTGAAATCGAAATTAAGTACTGAAACAGAAGAAAGTGTTTTAATGGCTAATGTTTATGTCTTTAATAAACATATTAGCTTTTCAAAAACATTATCTCAAAGAAAAATATACAGGGTGTATCTAAACTACTGGGAAAAACTTTAAGGGGTGATAGTACACATCAAGACAAATAATATTAAATGGGAAACAAAGGGTCCCAAACGTCTTCCGAAGGAGATAGGCGCCATCAAAGTTTAGGGTCCAAATTTTTAAATGATTATAAAAAACGGAAAAATTGATCGATTCGTTTGCGGTTTTCAGTAAAACTATTTTTTATGTCATTAATGTCTTGTAAATAAATTATAAAGATAAATTTTAAAAAATGCCGATAGAAGGCGCTTTAGACTTTGAAGTAACAAACAACCATTTTTTTACCGTTATTTTTTGCATCTCATTAATTTTTTTAGAAGTTTAGACATAAACTTAAATTTTGAGCTTAAAATCTGTGGTTAAGAAGCACAAACTGAACTGTGTTCAATGGGAGTGGGTAGATTCAAATTTCAAATGATTATAAAAAACAGAAATATTGGTCAATTGATTTGCGATTTTCACTAAAATTATTCTTTATGTCAGTATTGTCTTGAAAATAAATTATATAGATAAATTTCAAAAATGTCGATAGAGGGAGCTTTAGACTTTGGAGTAACGTACAACTATTTTTTACCGTTATTTTTTGCATCTCATTAAATTTTTTTAAAAGCTTAGACATAAACTTAAATTTTGTGCTGAAAATATGAATCGTTCTGAGTGGTTAAGTAGCGCAAACTAAACTGTGTTCAATGGGGGTGGGGAGGTTCAAATTTTAAATGATTATAAAAAACGGAAAAATTGGTCGATTCTTTTGCGATTTTCTCTAAAACCATTCTTTATGTCAGTATTTCCTTGAAAATAAATTTTGAAGATAAATTTCAAAAAATCTCGTTAGAGGGCGCCTGACACTTTAGAGTAACCCAAAACTATTTTTACCCTTTTTTTTTTTTTTTTTTTTTTTTTTTTTTTAATCTAAATAAATAGACTTAAATTTTGATCTCAAATCTGAATCGTTGTGAGTAATTAAGTAGCAAAAAATTGAACTGTATTCGTAGGGTGGGCAGGGTAACATTTCAACTCCTGAACCCAGTTCAGTTTGCGCTTCTTAAACCCTCCCAATGATTCAGAATTTAAAACTTAAGTCTAAGCCTTTGCAAGCATTTAATTAGATACAAAAAATAACAGTTAAATATTGTTGTTGATTACTCTAAAGTTTAAGGCGCCCTCTAAGAGAATTTTTTGAAATTTACCTTTAAAATTTATTGTCAAGGAAATACTGACATAAAGAATGATTTTAGAGAAAACCGCAAACGAAACGACCAATTTTTCCGTTTTGTATAATCATTTGAAATTTGAACCTTCCCACCCCCATTAAACACAGTTCAGTTTGCGCTACTTAACCACTCTCAACGATTCAGATTTTCAGCACAAAATTTAAGTTTATGTCTAAACTTCTAAAAAAATTAATGAGATGCAAAAAATAACGGTAAAAAATAGTTGTTCGTTAATTCAAAGTCTAAAGCACCCTCTATCGGCCTTTTTTGAAATTTATATTTATAATTTATTTTCAAGACAATACTGACATAAAGAATAGTTTTCGTGAAAACCGCAAACGAATCGACCAATTTTTTTATAATCATTTCAATTTTTGGACCCTAAACTTTGATGGCACCTATCTCCATTGGAAAACGTTTGGGACCCTTAGTTTCCCATTTAATATTATTTGTCTTGGTGTGTACTATCACCCCTTAAAGTTTTGCCTAGTAGTTTAGATACACCCTGTATATGTGTAAAAATCATATATGCCTATACAAATGTTGTAGAGTTTACGTTGCTGAGTAAAATGAGTATCCGTTATTAATATCTTTGAAGATTATAAAACTTACAACTATATTTAAAAGTATTTAATTATTTTTTACGTAATTATTCAATTTGTAATTTTATCATAACTGCTGCAAATTCCCAAGTGGGTAAAAAAAAGTCAGGGCCAGAATTCGAACAAGGAATATCTTCGTTGAATCCGCCAAAGCTCTACCGACTTAGTCATCCCGAACGAAACTGAAGAACTAATTTATCCAAGTAACCTTTAACGATCGTACTATCTAGTCTGATAACGGAATCAGCTCAACAGAATAAATCGAAGATTATAATTTGGATCTACAGTAAATTCTGCATGCATAATTTTATTGCTTTTTTAAACACAATTAATCAATTAATTTGTGACTCATAACGGGTGTAAATTTCCACATGGATAACAAAAAGTTTGGACCTTTTTACGAAATTGGAAGTTTATCCAAGATAAAAATCCTACTTAGTATATATAACGTTATCATTTTAGGAGGGAGCGGAGATTGGCACATGATATCGTAAGATATCGCCAGGGGAAGGAGTGGTTTTTTTTTTTTTTTTTTTTTTTTTTTTTTTTTTTTTTTTTTGTCATCGATATTACTTTTGATCCAATCAAATTTTTTCTTTTTATTTGGTCTTTGATTCAAAATATTATGTAATCTTTTTTAGTCCGTTATCTATTTTTGAAAAAAAAAACAAATTTATTAAAATCACTAAAATTTTATAAAATTACTTAATTCTAAACTATAAAAAATCCCAGTGTTTAAAATTTTATTATTTTATGTGTATTTTTTCATATAGAGTGACTGTCGAGAAACCACATGTGAAGTATATTTGAATTTAGGCTTGTGTTTACTAACATTAAAATCGAAATAGTTATAATGTTGTCCACTTTTTTTGTTAATAAGATTTTCTTTTTATACCCCACCCCTCCTCCGTTCGAGACAAATCTTCATTACTGTTAAATGCTAGTTAAAACACCAACTTGCAAACAACAAATGCTTGTAACAAAAAGCTGTTATAAAATCCTTTTAAATGCTACCTATTTTTTTCATGTGTTATTTAATATAAAGTAATATTTTATTGACTATTCTTAATTTGAATGAATAAAGCATGCAAAAAATAAATGTAACCAGTTTTGTATATCTCTCAAAAGAAAGAAAAAAAATACACTTTGATAACGATATCATTACCAGAGAAGGAGGGATTCAAGGGAAGATAACATATGATATAAAAGGGGGAGGGGTTACAAAATTACGAAAAAGTTGATAACGTTACATTTGCACAGTCCCTTAAGTCTTTGGAAATTAGATTTCTGATTCACTTATACGATCTAATACTGTGAGTGTTAAGAGTTACTTGGTTGAATTAGCCCCCCAGTTCCGACCAAGATGTTTCCGTCGATAGAGCATTGGCGACTTTAGCTAGATATCCTTGGTTCGTATCCTGACCCGGTCTTTTGTTACATACTTGGAAATTTTAATGTATAAATCCGAATAAAAAAAATCCATTGAAATCCTGACTTACAAGGATAAAGTATCATGTAGAACATGAATTCCCATAACTCATGGTAGATATTTTACTTCATCATTAGAGCAACATAAAATTTTGCTTTTCGCAATATGTACATTTCACACTTTAGACGTTTTGTTTTAACCCTTTCTGGAAGTGGGATATTCTGAAATTATTCACTGATACCGAAATTTACAAACAGCTTTTTAGAAATCAAAAACTATTTAATTTAAGCTTTCATTGTAAAAGGAAAATTTTATTGAAATATTACTGGTGTCGTTTGGAAGTTTGGAATTAAAATTAGATGTGCTCAGACTGGTCATACTTTTCCAGAAAAGGGTAAAATATTTATAGGTAACAGAATTTTTTTTTAGCAGTTACAAAGGTTTGAAAGTTCGATTTTAAGATCGTTTGTTTTGTTGGCTATGTTGTCTGTTTGCGCTTAATATACTTTCAGAGGATGTTCGATTACAAAGAGAAAAATAACGAAAATTAAATGGTTTCATAAAATATTTCGAACTTTATATTGTGCAAAAGCGCACGAAAACAGAAGTGAAATGAAAGGATCGGACATTACAAAGTCTTGCATACCATTTTGGATTGCAAAAAATAAGAAAAGCATTGTCTCAAAAATGGTTATTCGGTGACTAAATGAAAGTACCTACTCATGTGATATCCATTTGGCATACATTGTAAAAAAAAAAAAAAAAAAAAAAAAAAAAATTGTAATTTAAGAAATTACCCCAACCATTTGAAAAATGTTTCACTCGATACATTCATCTATCATTTTAAGCTAAATACCAGTTGTTTTATTGTGTATTATCCGTGCCACTGCTATAAATGACTTTATACATGCTGCAATTTGAAGGTACGGTTCGTTTAAGTTATATCACTCTATTGTCGCCAAGCATAAAAGTTGGCGACGAAAGAAACATTTCAAACTATTTAACATTGTTGGTGCAAAAGTAATCATTATTAAAATACAGCTTTGGCATATACTGTTATACTTGTAAGACTTTGGCATATATTGTTTGATTTTACAGAGCAGAATTTTGGTGATGGAGGTTTTAAACCAAAATCGATCGCAGCACATGCATCTGTGAATGGGTCCATCAGACATCGAATCAAAAAAGTTTTTTCCCAGTTTTTCCCAAGCCGATTGCTTTTTAGTTTTCTTTTTAGGTGGTGGAAAATCAAGAGTAATAGCTATAACATTTTCCGGCTTGTTAGAATCACTATTGGCACTCAAATTTTCCTGGTTAGAACCGACCGATAGTAAAACGCCATGGCTAGTGGATTGGTCGCCCTGGCGACATGATGTTTTACAATTAATCGGTTCGGCATTAAATTGCTTCCTTTTTCGTGATCGCCTTTCAACACGTAATTGGTTTTCAGCGGCTCAATAATCTTTTGATTTTATCATTTTCTGCATTGAAAGACGTTTTTGCGCCAAACCAAATACAGTATTACTCAGTTATCCCGTCGACCAATTTCGCCAAATGATACGAATCGCCAAACTAATAAGCAACTTATACATGTTGACTAAATTTTTATTTTAAATAGCAAAAGAAGAAATAAAAATCACTTTATGATTGTTTAAGTACGCGTATTGTGTTTAATATCATTGAATGCGATATTCACGTTCATTCATTTCTTTGGCTTCGGCTTTTTCCGTATCTGTTAATTTCCGTCTACCCATTTTTAAATTTGTTAGTTTTCTCCTTTATTACAATGATTTTAACCATTTTAATTTACTATTCAAATAAAAATTCTTCTAAAAGTAAAGAATTTAATTTAAATTCAAATAAAAACTCTTCTAAAAGTAAAGAAATTAATTTAAATTCAAAAGTGACCACATCATTCAAAAGTGGTAACATCATTCAAAAGTGGTAACATCATCGGGTCCATTCTCCCGAAAACAACAACCATTTTTCAAATGGTTAAAAAGAAAAAAAAAAAAGTTGCCAAAATCTATATGGTTGCTAACACTTTATCTGTGCACTCTACTAGAAAAGATGCAAATCTGCAAATTTAATTTTGTAAAGTTGCAGAAATCTTATCTTTATCTGTAACCTGGTTGCAGTCACATTAAAAATTCTAGGAATTCCAGTACGTATACTGTTACGTATATGTACTGTATAATCAGTACGTATACTGTAATCTTATGAGTTTAATCAATAGAAAAATTGATTTTTTACTGCTTTACTTGTCAGGGCATGGTGTAAATATTTCGAAACGGATTCCTAAACCCTATTAAAACATTGAATATAACGCATTTCAATAGGCATAAAACTTTTTGCAAAATAAATGACAAATTTAAAGCTGTACTTAATTTGAATACATTTTTAATAACAAGAATTTTTTATAGTAATCTGTTTGATCTAGCGATTGGTACAATGAACGATTTCGCCATTCAAATTACTATTAATTCGTGCATGGGCAAAGCATAGTTCCCAGCTTTCGAGATTTTTTAATACTTTTTTCCAGAAAATTTGCGTAAAAAATGTTTTCTTTCATTTTTAAGTGACTCTAATTTATTTATAATTAAAATAATAAACTTTTTATATTCAGAAATGTTCAGTGTTTAAAATTAAAAGTTATTAAATTGATTACAAAAATGCGAAAGTTTAGAAGCTATGTGCTTCACATGTTCTCATGATTCATTTGGATATCAATATGATAGATTCTGCCCATCGCTAAGTTAAAAGAGCCGTTGGGGACCCCAGTAATACTTACTCATCATGAATTTTCATAATACAGAGTGTGAAAACAAAACATGTGTAAACTATTTATAAAATACAGCTCAATTCAAAATAAAATTTAAACATATATCTACTTATTTTTAATACCTTGTAATACTTTATTACTGAATTGCGGGTATTACTTGATTATCCCATCGACCCTTTTCAACAAATTACATAAATTCCACAAACTAGTCATAAATTATACAAATTGGCATACTTTTTATTTTGAATAACGAAATAACAAATAAATTAGTTAAAGACTATAAAAATACAAATTAAATTAAAATTAAAAATCACTTGATGTACATATGAACATATGTAGTGTGCTTAATGTCAAGTTTTATTATTATTATTACTTATAAATGTTATTACTTATAAATGTTTATTATTACTTATAAATGTTTCCTTGATGTTTTCGAGAGATAAAAAGTTTACTGACACGCAAACGAACAGGCACAGAGATAGACGGACGGTATTTTTTTTTTTTTTTTTTAAATATGATTTTTGGAATCTTCAAAGCGTAAAACGTGTAAATCCGTCAAAAAAACTTTTTTTTTTCGATTTTCAAAAAGACTGCAAAATATACCTCATACACCGTTTGGTGGGTAAAAAATTCAATTTTATTCTTTATGCAAAATTTATGTTTTTCATTGTCATTTACCGCAATTCCTTAAAATAACATTTTCTGGTGAATACATAAATTAAAAAAAATTATGTATTCATCAGAACGAATATTTCGAGAGTCGAAAAAAAACAGTTCCATTTAATTGAGGTTACTGATATCCCGTAGGCTTCTACCCATTATTACTTACTAAGTACATACCAAATTTCAAGTGTCTACCTCAATATTTTCGAGAGATAAAGCGTTTACTGACATGCAAACGAACAGACACACAGATAGACGGACGGTATTTTTTTTTCTTCTAAAAATATGATTTTCGGAATCTCCAAAGCCTAAAACGTCTAAATCCTTCAAAAAACTTTTATTTCGTTTTTCAAAAGGACTGCAAAATATACCTCATACACTGTTTGGTGGGTAAGTAAAAAGACAATCGAGATATTTTTTTATTTTGAATCACACGGAATATACAAAAGAAAACATTTGGTAAAATATATATTAAAATCAATGTTGTTTATTTGTTTTTCAAAGATCATAGAATAAAAAAAAAACCTGCAGTACATGGAAACCAGAATATAGACTAATGTAATAAAGAAAGGTGTTCATATTATTTTATAGCTATATGATATTTTATTAGATTCTTGGCCCTCTCATAGAACTCTTTCTATTATTAGAATTGTTGTTGCTCATACAAATTGCATTACCTATCTATTGCCAAGATAAATCAACATTTATTTCTACTTATGAAATGCAAAAAGAGTAATCTCTATGTAATTGTAATTTACACATTGCCAAAATAAATGCAGATTCTTTTAGCTTATCTAATAATCTAATAGAAGAAAATAACTTCCTTAGAAGTTTTTCATACGAAAGAAAAAAAATTAGAGTATTTCCAATATTATACATATACATTTCTTTAAAATATTTTTATACTTCAATATCCCTAAACAATGATATTTATTGGATAACAATTAAATCTATTTGTGCATTACACAATATTTTAAGTAAAATAAAAAACTTATTTAAAATAATCATGTGTATATGTTTTAATATTTTATTAAAAAATATATGGATGTTCGTGCATGGCTGAATAAATGATACAAATATTAAAATAAACCAATTTGCCTGAATGATTAATTTGACTTTTAAAATCATTCATTTAATCTTCAATAAGTTTAAGAGATTTTCCCAGTAATCACCATTATGAATCATATTATATATACAAAACGAATCAATATGTATAATACAGGTTAACACTGGGAATTTTATTTTGTATTGTTGCTTTAAAAAATAGTAGACACGAACTAAACCCGCAGTATATAGAAAACAAAATATGCACTAACATAATAAAAATATGTTTTCTTAATATTTTATATTATATGAGTTTTTAAAATATTGATGCCATTAACCTCTTCCTCTTATTAGATTTGCTGTTGATCAAGCAAATTGCATTACCTATCTATTTGCAAGATAAATCTACGTTTATTTCTATTTACGAGTTGCAATTAAATGATCTGAATGTTATTAGAGGTTGCGTCTGCAGAATAAATACACAATACGTTTGGTTTATTATGTACTCTAATAGAAAAAAAAACTTAGTTTTAGTTTTTTATCTAAAAGAAGAAAATAATACAATAGTTCCGATATAAAGCTTTTATTTTTCTCCCAAATATTTTTCTACCTCAGTATTCCTAAGCAATACTATTGTTTATTCGATAACAATTAAATCTACTTCTTCATTACAAAATATTGTAAGTAAAATAAAAAATTTCATAAAAAATCATGTATATATCATTTAATATTTGATCAATAAATATATGAATGCGTGCTCATGGCTAAATAATCATTCAATATGTCTGTCCAAATGACTAAACTGACCTTTAAATTGACTTATTCTTCAATCCACTTATTTTAATAGATGTTCACAATAATCTCCATTTTGAATCACATGGTGCTTACAAAACAAATCATTATCATATATCAAAAAATATAGATTAAAGTTGATGTTCTTTTTTTTTCTGTTTCAATGATAATAGTAATAGAAAATAAACCTGCAGCATAGCGAGAACAAAATATAGACTAATATAATAAAGATTTGTTGTCTTATTATTTTTATATCTATATAAGTGTTTATTAGATTGTTGACGCTCTCATGCATCTCTTTTTATTATTACAGCTCTTGTTGCTCACACGAATAACATCACCTACTTATCGGAATTATATATATACATTTATTGCTACTTGTTTTTGTAATTTAGAAGTCGGCAGAATAAAATCTGTTTACTTCTAGTTTATTAAGTAATCTACAAGAAGAATATACCGTAAAATATTACAGGTAAGTCCTCTTTTATCAGACCGGAAATTCTAATGATTTTAAGGTAGCTTTTAATTAAATCTTTTGGGAGATGATAGGAATATTGGAAATTTTCTTGTGTGGGCTCGGATATATTTGGAATTTATGAAATTTCATGGAATTTTTATAGCTTGAAAATATAGTGAGAACGAAACAAGTTGTAAAATACAGATTAACACTGATTTTTCTCCAAAGATAATAGAAATAGGAAATAAACCTACAGTACGTCGAAAACAAAATAGACATTCATATAATAAACATAGGTTTTCATAATATTTTCAAACTTATACAAGAGTTTTCTAGACCTTTGACCCTACTGTTCAGCACTTTCTGTTATAAAAGTTCCTGTTGCTTAAGAAAATTGCATTACCTATATATCGGAAAGATAAATCTACATTTATTTTTACTTACGAGAAGCTATTAAACGATCTGGATAGTATTGTAGTTTAGACTTTGGCAAAATAACGCACATTACTTCTTATTTCTTAAGTAATCTAATAGAAAAAACTATAGTATGATTTATTCGATAACAATTGAATCTCTTTCTACATTACAAAATATTGATAGAAAAAATATCTTTAAAAAATTATGTATATGTTTTTTTAATATTTAATAAAAAAAATATATCAATGTTTGCGCATCGCTGAATAAATCATTCACATAATAAAATCGTTCAATCTGTCTATCCGAATGATTGATTTGATTATTAAAATAATTCATTCTCCAATTGTCTCAGTTTAATAGATATTTACAATATCTCCATTTTGAAACAGGTGTTGTATACAGAAAAAATCATTACGTAAAATATAGGTTAACACTGGCGTTCTTTTTCTGTTTTTCATACATAATTGAAATAGGAAATAAACCTAAAGTTTATCGAAAACAAAATATACACCAATATAATAAAGATATGCTTTCTTATTATTTTCATGCCTATATAAGAGTTTATTAGATTACTGACTCCCTCGTACAACTTTTTCTATTATTTGAATTCTTGTTGTTCACTAAAATTGAATTAACTATCTATCGGCATGATAACTATACATTTGTTTCTACTTACGAAATGCAATAAAATAAAATGTATGTTTTTATACTTTTGGAAGTCGGCAGATTAAATTCCTTTTACTTCTAGAATTGATGAAGTAATCTACAAGAAGAAAATAAATTTTCTGTAGTTTTTTTTTTTTTATTTGAAAGAAGAAAATATTATTGTAATTCCAATATAACAGTTATATATTTCATTGAAACATTTTTATACCTTAATATCAATAATTAATCAGATTATTTATTCTATAACAATAAAATCTGTTTGTGTATTACTATAGATTTGTACGTAAAATAAAATCAATATTTTATGAAGATATCTTTTAATATTTTTTTGAAAAATATACGAATATTTGCAGTTATGCATTTGCGCATGGCTAGATTATTTATTCAAATATAAAAATCTGTCTATATTTATTACTAAGTTTAAGAGGCAATCGTCGTAATCTTTATTTTAAATCAAACATTTTATATGAAACGAAACACTACATAAAATATAAATTAAAATCGATTTTACTTTCATTTTTCAAAAATCATAGAATTAAATAACAAAACTCTTGTATATCAAAAAGAGAATTTATACTAATATATCAAAGGTCGGATTTCTTATAATTTTTAAAAACTATCTAAGATTTTTTTAGATTATTAGCGCTCGCATAAACTAATTTCGATTATTAGAATTGTTGATGCACACGTAAATTGCGTTACCTATCTATCGCCAAGGCAAATCTACATTTATTTATACTTACGAAATGCAAAGAAAAGTGATCTTGATGCTATTGTAATTTATATATCACCATAATAAATGCACATTACTTTTAACTTATCAAGTAATCTAATATAACCGTTTTAGCAGTTTTTTTTTATCTGAAAGAAGAAAATAATACAGCATTGCCAGTATAAAGGTTATATGTTTGTCCAGATATTTCTATAACTCAGTATCCCTAAACAATAATATTAATTATTGGATAAGAATATAATCTATTTCTACATTACAAAATATTGTAAATAAAACATATAAAAATATTTAAAAAATCGCGTATCTTCTACTATTTGATTATAAGATATATAAAGGTTTGCGCTTGGCTCATTAAATAATTTAAATATGAAAATCACTTAATCTGTCTATCCTAATCATTGATTTGATTATTAAAATAATTCCTTCTTCAATTCACTCAGTTTAAGAGATGTTCACAATAATCTTCATTTCGAATCACAAGGTGATTAGAAAACTAATCATTACGTAAAATACAGATTAACGCTGATGTTCCTTTTTTGTTTTACAAAGTTAATAGATATACCAAATAAACCTGTAGCATATCGAAAATAAAAGGTACACTAAAATGTTTCCTTATTATTTTTACACCTGTATAATTGTTTATTATATTATTGACGCTCTCTTGCACCTGTTTCTTTTATTAGATTTATTGTTGCTCACACAAATTGGATTACCTATCTGTGGGGATGATAAATCAACATTTATTTCTACCTACGAAATGCAATAAAATAATATTTTATTTTATATTTTTCTAATTTAAGAGACAGCAGAATATATTCCCTTTGCTTCTAGTTTATTAAGTAATCTGCAAGTAGAATATACCGTAAAGTACCGGAAGTAAGTCTTTTTTTATCAGACAGGATAAATTCTAATGATTTTAAGGTGGCTTTTAATATAATATTTCGTGAAATAATAGAAATATTGGGAGTTTTGGTGTGTGTGCTGAGGCATATTTGATTCTTATAAAATTGCATAGAATTTTTGCTATTTGAAAATAAAACAAAACGAAGCATTATGTAAAATAGCTATTAGTAGTGAATTTTTCCACAGAACTTATAGAAATCTACATATATATTTCGCTATCGTATGTGACACAGAAATTACGATTATTTGTTAATTGTTTAATGACAACGCCCGAGTGAAACGCGTCTCAGTGGTTATTCTGTAAAATTCTTTTGGCAGAAATTTTGTCGAGTAAATTTGGTTTATTTGGTTAAGATTTTTCTCTACAAATATAAAGCTTCAAAATATTTTTTTCGTTCTTTTTGCTTACAAAAATGAATAAATAAAAATCATTAATTTTAAACCTTTCAGTCTAAAATTAAAGTTATCAATTATAAATAAAATGAGTGAAAGGATTATGTTTTAAATAATAATATTTATGATATACGAAAAATTATAACAGACACAATGTTAGGAATTTATTTCCGGCTCCCAGCTAGCATAAATACGCCGAATGACTTTTTGTTGCCATATTCGTATTTTTCTCCAAATGTGCCAACCAGAACAGGGTATGGAATTCTTTCCTTTAATAATTATAAAAATGCATTTCTTTAATAAATGTTATAAAAAACATAATGTAGTAAAAAAATCCCAGAACCTCAAAAAGATCATTCCAGTAGTACATAAAAGCAAACACTACAGCCACATTAAAATATTTATCATCAAAAAATAAGCGGGGGGATGGCAGGATATGGAACTCTTCACAAATTCTGAAATAAAGAAATATGACACAATGCTTAGCATACATTTAAGGGGATCAAATTGGTCGCCAAGGGTGACTAGTATGATATAAACCTGTAATATGTTTCAAACAAAATATACACTAATAAAATAAAGGTACGTTTTCTTAAAATTTTTATATTTATATAAGAGTTTATTAACTTCTTGACAATCTCATGCGCCTCTTTCTATTATTAGAGTTGCTGTTACTCAAGAAAATTGATTTACCTACATATCTGCAAGATAAATCTACATTTATTTCTACACACCAGATGCAATTAAACTATTAGGATGAATCCATTTCAAGTGGTCCAGCACTTGTCGCTCGACCATTTTAAAAAATCTGAAAATTTTTGTGCAACAACTCTAACATGATGGAAGTTCAAAATGACTGTTATTTTATTTTTATTAATTTTTGTTTGCGCATGGCAGCCATCTTTGTTTCATCGTTTGCAGCGATTTTCTCACACACTAGGGTATACGAAATTGTAAATATCTCGTCTTTTATTTTCCCAATTCAAATGGGGTTTGCAGCATTTTGTTCAGAATAAAATAGGCTAAAGATATGGTGGTAGAATAGTTTTTAAAAATATATTTTTACTGATAAAACTTTAGCACAAAATGTAAGCTTTTTTCCAAAATCTGTCTGTTTACAAGAGGAAGATTTTCATGCAAGGAAAACTGTCAATATGATAAAAAAAATTTACAAAGAGGTCAAAGGTACATGTACTCACACTCCGAGTTCCAGGTCTAGGAGTTGATTTCTCTTTGCGAAAAAAATTCCGAAATGTGTCGAAAAGTCCAAAAATTGCACTTTTTAGGCTTTGATATCTCTGGTAGGGCACGAGATAAAAATGTGAAATTTCAGCCTGTGATAGTACTGTATGAGAGTGTTATGTACAAAAAATTTCAAGAAGGAGATTTGACTACAAGCTGAGATATGACATGTGCAAGGTGTGAAAACAATACTGACAAACTCTAGTATCCCACTATGTATTTGTTCATACCTCCAAAATGTTATTGATGGCCAAAGTTAAATATTAATTAAAAATATCTTTTTCAATTGCGTGTGTGTTATTTAAACAATTCAAAATGTATGCTAAGCCACTTCACTGTTTTTCCAGGTGAATAAAACCTATTAGAAATCATACTGCAACAATTTGACTCAGAAGACATTGATTTAGAAGCATCATAATATCTCTAGTAAATAGTGTGCAAAACTTTCTCAGCTCTTTGTTGAGTATATACAATATCTTGATTAATTAAACATTTTGTTATTAAACTGCTTTCAACAAACAATATTTTTTGTGTAAATATTATAATAAAAGAGAGAAATCTCATTTCTCTTAATGTACTCGCATTTTTTTTAACTTTTCTGACCTTCGTACCTCAGTTTTTCCTCAGATCTCCTTCTTGAATTTTTTTGTACATAACGCGACCATAAAATACTAACAAAGGCCAGAATTTCAGATTTGTTTCTTGTACCACACCAGAAATATCAAACTCTAAAAAGTGTTATTTTTGAAATTTTTGACAAATTTTAAATTTTGTTTCGAAAAGATGAATCAATTTCCACGTCTGGGATTTAGTGTGTCAGTACAAGTACTTTTGACCTATTTGTATAACAAATTGTGTTACGTTGACAATTTTCCTTGCATAAAAAATTTCCTCTTGTAAATGGACAGATTTTGGGGAAAAAATCACACAGTGAAACAAAGATAGTCACCATGCACAAACAGAAAATAGTAAAATCAAAATAAGAATAAGAATAATTTTGAATTTCCATCATATAAGGACTACTGTATAAAAAGTTTCATATTTTTTAAAAATGGCCAAGCAATCAAAAAATATTTTCCGCACCAATTAAAATGGCTTGACCCGATATCATGCAGTAGCTTTTACTCATATGGACAAATAGTGCATTGGCTTAGCATATATTCCTGATTGTATAAATCATACGAAAGCATTTGAAAACGATCTTTGTAATTAACATTTAACTTTGGACCATCAATCAATTATAATTTAACATTAGTATGAATAAACACATAGTAGGTTACAGTATTTTGGCAGTATTGTTGTCACCCATTATCCACATAATATCTCAGCTTGTAGTCAAATCTCCTTCTTGAAATGTTTTGTACGTAACACTCTCATACAGTATAATCACAGGCTGGAATTTCAGATCTTTATCTTGTGCCCCATCAGAGATATCGAAGCCTAAAAAGTGCGATTTTTGGAATTTTCGACAAATTTCGGAATTTTTTTCGCAAAGAGAAATCAACTCCCAGATATGGAACTCGGTGTGTGCGTACATGTACCTTTGACTTCTTTGTACAAAAAAAAAAAAAAAAAAAAAAAAAAAAAAAAAAAAGTGTCATATTGACAGTTTTCCTTGCATGGAAAATTTTCTCTTGTAAACGGACAGATTTTGGAAAAAATCTTACATTTTTTTCAAAACTTTTACCAGTAAAAATGTATTTTTAAAAACTATTCTACCACCATATCTTTAGCCTATTTTATTCTGAACAAAATGCTGCAAACACGATTTCAATTGGAAAAATAAAAGACGAGATATTTACAATTTCGTGTACCGTAGTTGATTGAGAAAATCACTGCAAACGATGAAACAAAGATGACTGCCATGCGCAAACAAAAATTAATAAAAATAAAATAATAGTCATTTTGAACTTCCATCATGTTAGGGTTGTTGCACAAAAGATTTGAGATTTTTTAAAAATGGTCGAGCGACCAAAAAAATATTTTCTGGACCACTTGAAACGGATTGACCCATTACGTTATCTGGTTCTTACTGCAATTTAGACCTCGGCAGAATAAAGGCACATTGTTTCTGGTTTTTAAGTAATCTAATAAAAGAAAGTATTTTTTGTAGATTTTTTTATCATAAAGAAGAAAATGATATAATATTTCCAATATAAAAGTTACATATTTCATTAAAATATTTTTTTACCTAAATTTCAGTAAATGATCAGATGAGCTATTGTGTAACATATGTATCTATTTGTAAATTACAAAAGAGTCTAAAAAAATATGTAGATAAATTTTAATAAATTATTGAAAAATATACTAATGTTATTTGCGCATGCTGAATAATTCATTCAAAAATAAAAATCCTTCTATGCCTATCGCTAAGTTTAAAACGTAATCAACATAATACCTATTTTCAATCAAACAATTTATACGAATCGAACATTACACATAGATTAAGATTGATTTTATTTCTATTTTTCATAAATCAAAGAAATAAGAAACGAAAGAACAATATATCAAGAGGAGAATATACACTAATACATCAAAGGTCGGATTTCTTATTATTTTTAAACCTATATACGCGTTTATTAGATTATTGGTTCTCTCATACACTACTTTCGATTATTACAATTGTTGTTCCTGAAGCAAATTACATTACCTATCTATCAGCAAGATAAATATACTTTTATTTCCACTATGAGATGCAAATAATGATCTGGATATTGTTGTAATTTAGATGACAGAGAAAGGATCCATTACTTCCATGTTATTAAGTACTCTAATATAAAAACATAAATTACTCAATCGTTATTTGACTGAAAGTTGTATAAATCATATTATGGCAGAAAATATAAATTAGTAATTTATTAGTATAAATTAGAAAATATAAATTAGTTATTTTAGAAAAAAACTAAACTACTTTTATCATACTGAAATCATAAATTTTCTTAGAATATGATATTTTTTTACTTTTCTTTATTTTGAATGAATCAAATTGTATGATCAGAATTCAAATAAGACTATTATCTCTTCTTTTAGGTGAAACGTTAATCTTTTTGTTATATTAGTTACATATGTAATAGATTAATCCAAAAAATAATCGCAATATGGTAAAACAGAAAACTGATAAAACACTTTTTACACAAGTTTCAAATTTCTAAAATTAACAAAAATTGAATGGATAATTTTTTTAAAATATCAATTTGTATAATTTCTCAATAATTTCCTAATAATTAAAATTTTCAATACTTTTAAATGATTAAAAATTATAAAAAGATATTTTAAAAAGGATATTATGCCGAAAGGACGTTTTTTATTCCATTATTACACACAATATATTCTGTTCTGATATTGAATCCGATGACAGTTGAAGAGAACTACATGTGAATGGAGCTGATAAACTGTAGTAACATATTTATGGTAACTTAATTGTAGATAATCTGTAGCTTCTTCTCGAATTGTGGGGATCAAATGCCAGTTTAAAAGGAACTTGCTATTTTGAAAACAAGAATGCAGTTTACATTTCCTTAAAATGTTTTACAATTGTCGAAAATCAGTTTGAAGTGATGTCAGGTGATTTTAATTAAATAAAATGAGATATTTTCTGATTCTTGAAAAAATGTTGCTGTAAATGTTCGTAACATAAAGAAACACATGAGATATTTGGTGTTTCTTCTCCTTTTCCGTTTCAAGATTTTTTTTTTAATTAATATTTTATTTTTTTAATATTGTTGGAAAACAGTAATCATATTTTTCTTCTATAGATCAACACTACTTATGCATGTAATAAAGGTAAGCATGTAATAAATCAGTAAAAATTAGCGGCGGAATTAGAATAGAAAATCCATAAAAAATTAAAATACTTTAGAAATCCTTTTTTTTCGTTAAAGCCCAAAAGCGTCACACGATTTGGCTAGCAGCATATTTCCTCGCCAAAAGCAAACGATATTAAAGTAACTGAATATCAATAGTTTTTCTAATTCATGTAATGTTTGAAAAAATCTAAAAAATGAAGCAGGTTAATGCATATATTTTCTTTCTGTGTTACATATTTATGTTGCTTGTTGCGACAGCTATTTAATTTTATCACTGTAAAGGTAATTGCATACATAAGAAAATGCTTTCATTTTTTTAAGCATTCTCCAAAGTAAAGACCTTATAAGGAATGCTGCAGTAATACATTTCAATTTCGGAGAAGTTTTTGTTTCCATAGCAACAAATCTGAATCGACAATTCTGAATTGGACTTAATTTTGAGATTGAACTGATTTCAAATATTTTTTAATTCATAAATTTTCATACTTTACTTCTACTGTAAATATTCCACATATGTATTGTAAAACTACAGTTAAAACATTTTACAACTAACAAAACTAAAGTTAGTTAAATATATATACATACATTAAAAACAAATTCAACTTGAAGCATTTTGACCTTAAAAAGTATTAGACATAAAAGTTTTTTTTTTCAAGTTCGCCAAGAGTTGAAAAATTCCCAAATAAACGAAATGTTCACTATTTTTTTACGAACGTTCTGAAGGGGTTTCGACGAATTTATTTTAAACATATATATTCACACGAGAAGAAAATTCTGGAATTCTTTTAGAATTTTCTGAGTATGCCCGTATGGAGACTTTCCTCGTGAGACACATCTGAATCCTTGTGTGTCCGCATTTTATTCTTTTTCTGATTAATCAAGGAATATAAATTATTTAATTCATTGCGTACGTAATATATGACTCTGTTATTACATAAGCCATATTTTGATTAGCTATAAGTATGGTATTGTAAATATCACATAAAATTACGGGAGTATTCTAGGCAGTTTATTTTTTGTAATGTGTATATTTTATTTAATTGTCCAGATGCATTGTGGGTACTTTCTGCTTTCAGATAGTATTGTGCGAAACCAATATTTAATTGCTATGTTTATATATTAATCCTTTATTTACCGCGTAACAATAAAACCATGTGTTTTCACAGGCAATAATATGTCTCTTCTGTTTTTATCGGATTTCTTTATAACTGTTTGAAAAGAAAAGGTCTTATTTAACATAGCCCATAGGGGTTTGTTTACCGTGGGAGCCCTTCTATTTAACACTTAATGAGAATTAATACAATTTCAGTACCATTTCTCATATTTCGAATTTTAACCATTAGCCGCCCCACTTTCGAGTTACAACTCCTATTTTGTTCTATTATTATATAGTATCCTCTTTTGGATTCACTTTTATTATCTTAACCCTTTATGTGATCTCTTTTATTTTTGCACCAGAACTTTCAAAGTGATTTTCTACCCAAAAAAAAAAGATCGAATGCTCGCTTTTCCTATTCATATTAATTTGGAGTCAACAATTTTAACAGTGCGATCCATTTTGTCCTAGGGTTTTAGGTGTCTGTGGGGTAATCTAAAAAAAATTAGTTTGGAGTTCCCATACATTGCTGAAAAAATTTTGTCCTGTACTCCCTATTCCCATTGTCTTGTTCACAATTAACTCAATTTGGTGACGGTATGGAGCGTATTACAACTGTTTCTTGGTCTCACGTTAGCAAGGTGAGGATACATATCATCAAAAAGTTTCCGGCCTCGCCTTAAATTTATTTATTTTCAGATTTTTTTAACTCTTTTTGTTACGTATAGGGGATGTTTTTGCATATTTTTGACAATTTTTTTTATTCCGTTCATTTTATTTATGTATTTTTTAAATATAGAATTTATTTATAAGTCTTAAATTTCAGTCTTTGAAAAAATCTGTATCCAAATGTTTGCTTTTATTTGTTAAATTACATTTAATTTTATTTTTCTAAATTCTGTTTCCTTCCCTTTTAATATTAAAACAGCATTTTAATTAATTTAAAAAATGGTCATTTATTTCTATAGTTAAGAACACCGTTCAACTTCTTAGGATAAAAGAATTAAAATATCTTCCTGTGATTGTTAGATTGAGTTCTTTTCAATATTAAGAGTTTAAATTCTCAACGTGAAACTATAAATCATCTTACAAATTTATACGACCTCTAATACGACCTGGATTTTTTTTCCTAAGTAAAACAAACGCAATTATTTGTTATATTTATTTATTTTCAAAGCTCAAGAGTTAACGTTGCCAAGAGTCAGAAAAACAAATGATCTGTAAGAAAGCAATTTGGGAAAATGTTTATTTACCATCTGTGTGTTTTTCATTTTAAAATTAAATTTATAAAGACTAGGAAACGGAAATTAAAGGATTTATTTTTCAATGGCTTCTACTTGTAACTTATTTAATGGTATTGTATGAGATAAATTTGATTAATAAAACATTGTTTACAAAAAATATCACTTTAAGACTTCCGTTTAATCTTTTTATATGTGATTTTTTTAATAAGTAATTATTTTCAAAAGTAAAATTCTTGGATTATGTTATGAATTTTTTTATTTTTTGTTGCAAAACTTAAAGCATTAATTGTCTTTTAGTATATGATTGACTTAAAAAAAATAATAATCTGAGATAAATGCATTTTTTAGCTTCATATATGGATAAAAAGTTTTCTGAATGATGGGTATACGATAATACAAAAATCTGATTCATATTCTAAAGAAAACAACAAGTAACTAAAGCTGTCACCGCCTCTGACATTGAATTATTTGTAACTGGTTGCCTTTCTTCGTTAACATTAAGAAAGCTACAACATACAAAACTATGAAAATAAATACTATTACAAAAAATAATTGCAACAAACAATGACAGTTCCAGTGTATTAGACAATGAAATGTGTTAAATCACAGATTATTCGAGCTGACTAAGAAAATTATAAATTTCCATCATTCTATGCTACACAAATTTTGCAAGCCATGAGCTTATCTCCGAATCAACGACATTAGTTAAAAATTATTTCCTTATTATCTCAATTGCTAATCACTGCAAATTGTTCTTCCTACTAATGTTTGTAAGCTTTAGGGTTTTATATTTTGTATACAATGTTATGTTGAACAAATGCGTAATTGATGTGCATAAAATTAGTGGAACTTGTAAAGCAGAATGTTTACATAGTAAGACCACTTTGAACAACTGCGTGCAGAAAACTAAAACTAATGGCTGTAATTGCTTTCACCAAAAAAAATATAGAATTTCCAAATTAACTGGAAAAAGACGATACTAACATTAGAGATTTTATTGTCTCCGAAGTTAAGAGTAATGTCAAAATGCCTATACACTTGATAAAAAAAACCATGACGTTCTCTTTATGAGATGGAGAGTCTTACTAATGATTCAGAATAATTTCTATTTTATAATTTAGTATATATTTTTTTTCAAATGTTCAGAATAACATGAAGAATGGCATTGAAATTCCATTTAAATAAAACTAATATTGCGGCTTCTTTTTTTTTAAATCAAGTTTTTTTAAAGTAGTTTGTCTTCATAAAGTAAAAAGAAGTTTTAAATTCAAATATATTAAATTCCATTTCAAATATATGTTTAAGTAATATGGCGTGACATATGACAAAGGGAGAAGAAGGGTAATGATGGAGTGTGACTCTTTGTGAGGAGGGGAAAGTAAGAAAAATATTGAAAAAAGTATGAAATCATTTATGGAGAGCTCATAATAATGCAAATAATTTCAATAATAATTACAAATAATTTTATTAATAAATATTCATATCTGTTTTCTTAAAAAACTGACTATCACATGTTTACTTTAAAAATTTTAAATACTGAGGAAATATCTCCCCGTTTCTTTGATAACATGCTAAAACATGTAAAAAAATAGAAAAAACCTTTAATGTGTTTTTAACTTTTTAATTGAATATTTGCAATTGTAATTTTGAAAAACAAATTTCGATATCAAATCTCATTTTTATGTTACATTATTTATAAAAAATGGGAGACATTACTAACATTCTTTACATTTTAAACAAAGGAATCTGAATGCGTTTATGACTATTGTTATTTTTTTCTTTTCATATGTGTTACCATTTTTGAATAAACAGTACCACTGTGAATAATTTTTAGGAAATGCTTTTTTTTGGCAATATCATTAAGGATTTTGTTATAATTTTTAAATTTGAAACAGAGTTAAGCTATTTTTCTCAAACTTCCTCAAAACTCAAAATGTCTTATATCTAATATTATGTTCAAAATTGAAACTGATTTTTTTTCTAAATTTTATTTTATGGGACACTTTATATTTATAAAAACGGAAATGTAATTTCCTATGTAAGTACTGCATTTAAGTATTTTTATTTTCATTACAAATGTGTCTCAGATGAAATACATCAATGCACACAGGGAATATCATAGGAAAACACTAGGAATGCATATATATATACATATGCTTATAAAATAAAAAAATGTATTTTTTAAAGCAAAATATGCTATGTAACACTTTTTTTAATGCCGTAAACTTATTACATTAAACCCTCTACATTTTAACCCTCTCCCTCCCCCCCCCCCCAAAAAAAAAGGTTTTTTTTATTTTATTTCCGCGAATATTGCGTATTATAAAATTCTCATTCTTTGCATTTCTGTCAGTGTTTCATGAATTACTTATTTAATTTACAACAATATTTTGTTTATGTCGATATAAACAGTATGTGAAAACATTATTCACTTAAAATATTTAACTAATTTCTAAAATTTATTTGTAAACATGTAAAAATACATTTACAAAATAATTGTTAAAAAAACGGATTAATTAATTTAATTGATAAAAAACACATATCAAATGAAAAAAGTATATTACTATAATCTGTACAAATACTAATTCTATTACTTGTAACTTCACGAAATTTTATACAGCATCATTTCATTATTTCTAAGATGTGATATGACTAATTTTTAAAATAAAGAATCTGCACGAAGTCTGTAATTTTCGTATAATTCAATTAATTAGGGAAGTAGCTTTCTACTTTTGTATTCTATATGATCCGCACTATAATTTGACTAACATGCGATAATTATGTATGCTATTTCCGACAGCGTTAAATAAAACATTATTCTATTATGTAAATGTCGCCCATTGTAATCTTATTAATAATGAGTGCGTAGCCCTATAATCTGTATTACAGAAATTCTTTTCGCACCTAATGCATATAATTAATAATTTACACTTATTACTTTTTGTCTTGCATAATTCAATACCAAATTTAATATTAAAATACAATTTTAGACAAATTTCACAGCTTATGCATTTTTTCCATTTTAACATTTGTTTGCTAACTAATTTACCAAATCTTTATTTAGAAAATAAAGTATGTTTTCAAATTATTGAAATTAAAATTTCTTATCGATTTGGTTTTTTGTCTACTCTTTTCTTCCAAAATATTGAAAAAAATCTTTTTAAATATATTAAGAAAGGTAAGAAACCTATTTATTAAACATAATGTAACAATGAAAATATTTTTTTTGCAAATTTATGTTTTTATTTCATATTTTTAAGTGTAAAAAGCGTTTTCATGTGATTTATTTATTTATTTATCAAACAACATACATGTGACTTGTTATGACATGACACAATTATTTCTTAACCCCTTTCTTTTCAGTATTTTCTTCTTATTTTGATGTTTTATAGAAAATTACACGAATATTTAATAATGTGGTAAAATCTTTTAAAGAAGACCTTTTTATGTAATTTGACTAATAATTCGTTTTGTATAACGTTATCTATTTAGCAGTGCACACATATGAATGAGTAATAGCCCTCCTTTAAAAAAATGAGCTTCATAAACATGGGCAAAAGAAAAACACATATCCTAAGCTTCAGTTTCTTTTTATTACTGAATGGAAAACAACTATAAAAATGCATACCAGTTGTATGTATTTTAATACAACTTACCAGTAACCTTATACAAATTATACTATTATTTTCCGCTCAGCTGGAAATATTTAATTCGTAGTTTTACAACTTATTCATTTTTCATACAACTTATCAGTTGTATGACAATACAACTGATCAGTTGTTATTATCAGTTTATCACTTTTTATCAGTTGCGGTATTAATGCAGCATTTCCAAACGAATATAATGTACGTTTTATATTTCCATTATGCGTTTAACCAGTACTATGATAACCTTTAAAATATATGGGTAATTTATAACATTTTTATTAAAAAATTATTAATACAAAAAAAAACCGTATTGATATAGGTAAACTAAAGAGCTATTAGATAAAAATTATAGGTTAAAACTTTCGCTTAAAAAGAACGATATTCTTCATTTTAAAAGTTTTATTCAGTAAATAAGCTACTATTATTTCAGTCATAGATGTGAATACTGTACGTGTGTGTATATTTAAATGGAGACGAATCTTGCTTTCTTTTTCATGTTTTATATCACACAGTACACATATACGACATACAAGAAATACTAATTAATTTAAAGATGTAATTGTTGACTTTGGGGTAATAACCCGCTATTTAACGGATGTTTTTATAACATGATGTAGGAAATATTCCCTCTATGAAATAATGAATAATTGGGTAGATAATTGGAAAAAAACTGCCGCTTTTAGATTAATGGAATGTTTGGGGTAAGACCTGCAAAAAAAAAAAAAAAAAAAAAAAAAAAACACAACTTGCCACAATGACAACTAGAAAACAAAATTGGTCACATGACTGCAGAACTGCGATACTCATTCGGCAAGTGCAAAATAGGAATCTTATATATTAAAAGGACCGAACAAATTACAATTGTTCTAACTTAATATTTACAATAAAAAGTATTAATTTCTTTGAAAAATATTTTAAAGTAATGCTGGATCTTTTCTTACATTTGAATATTACAAAAGTTGGCATTCAAGTCTTAAATTGTGCTGTCACAAACTTTACACTCCCCATGTTTTTTTTTATTAAATGTTTCTATTTGCCTAATGAAATTTCATAAATGCAATACTAAACAAAATAAGGTAAAATAAATTTTTAAACACAGAAACTACATCGATAGGAGCATGTAGATACCGAAACGGCGTTTTCTTTTTCTGACCTAAAGCTAATTATCCGTTATATGACTTCTCAAATTGAGTACGTTTTTTAATACGCAATGAATCCAAATATTCATTGTTAACGTAACAGTTTTTTAAATCCAATATCAACTGTTAGAAAATAAAATTTTATGTGAAACCATATTTTATGCTGACTGTTTCGAAATAGGTATCCGTTAAAATTTAAATACAATGTTTATGGGATCAGACTTAGAATAAAATAATTCATAAAAACCATACTTTAGAAAACGGAAAAGAAAATCTCAAATCTTTTCAAATAGATAAATAAACATAGATAAGTGTGATCGCTGATCGCATAGTGGGTTTCATTTAATATCTCCTACAAAACACTTTATCTTTAAATTAAGAAACGAAAATTGTCAGTAGAAAATTAATCATTGCTAGCATAAATGGCAGCACCATTTTATGTATAACGCGTTATGCGCCTCCTATTCGACACCGAAAAAATATAGATGGTATATCAAACTTTTAATATCAGTTAATGAAACTTTTTTATTTATTGTTATTACTTTTATAAATATATATATGTGTGTGTAACTGCTATTTGAAAACGAGGTTTTCGCCAAATTGGCGTCAGAAAAGAATCGCGCCAATGTGGTGAGTATATGATATTTGTGCTGCATTTTTATAAAGAAAAAGAAGTAATTTCTATGTAAACAAAACTAATAAAAATAAAATAACAAACACAGTCTTCGTGACAGACAGAGTACAAAGTCGAATAAAGTTTCGTCAGATGAACGAAACCCTAGAAATATATTATTTTATTTTCTTTTATTTAAAACGAAATTATGTGTATATGTCTGTTTTTTGTGAGTCTTTGAAGTAGCATTTATCTGAATTTTTTGGCATAAATATACACACACATACACATGAATATATCTTCCTTTGAATTAATTTTGCTTAGCAATATCAGTAATCGTGCAAAATATTTTCAAATATTAGAAATTATTTTAGTACAGTGATAGGATTGTTAAATCGAAATTAACTAGGGAAGTAGAAGGAATTTATTTTAATGACTATAGTTTATGTCTTTAATGAACATATTAACTTTTCAAAAACAATATCTCAAAGAAAAAAGTATGCAAAAATCATTGTCTATGGGTCATTCCAAAAATAAAGCACTCTTTGGTGTCCCGACACTTTGTATTGCTATATTTTCTAAAATTTTGTTTCAAAATTAAATTTAAATATTGGAAAATATATTTTAAAGATATTTTTCTTTAATGCAATTTTTAAATTTGAGATAAATTCCATTTATTGTTATTCAAATAACTTTCATAATAATTGTGTCCTGTAAAAAGCCATGTCCCAAGAACAATTTTTGCTTTTTAAATCCTATTTTTTTACTATATGTATCGTTTAAGTTATCTTTCAGGATATTTTTTATGTCTTTGTAGTCTTTATATTAGCCCTATATACTTTAAATATTTTTTGTAAGTATTTTTTTTCATTTTATAAGAAAAATTCCTGTGTCCCTTAATTTTAGTCCCCTGTGTTACCGCCACCTTTTTCTTCTTATTAAAATGAGAATTTGCAACTTAAATGTTGTTAACAGTAGTCATTCACGTACTTTTACAGTTAGCATTCATCCTAGGTAGTCATTTTCATCATTTGTTAAATTTTGAAGAATATTATCTAAGTAAAGTTGATTTTTGAAGATGGGTGTGTTTTTTGTGTGTCCCCTGTGTTACTATTGATTTATTTCGATTAATTATTAATTTTCTAGTTTATTGGCATTTAAATTGTAAGTCTTAGTTAAAAGAAAATATTCCATCTAACTTTACATTGTTTCTATGAAAATAGTAATACGAGGGCCGTTTTTTTTTCAACCTCCGATGAGCCATAAAAAAAAGACAAGCATATATAGAAAGATCATTTTATTACTAAAAGTTATGTACACTTATGGTTATTTTTCAACATAATCACCTTGTAAATTGAGGCACTTGTCGTACCTGTGGACAAGCTTTCCAATACCCTCTTCATAAAAAGTGTCCGCCAATGAATTCAAATGATTCTTGACGCTGTTTTGAAGCTCCACGTTACTTTGAAAACGCTTCCCTCCTAGCCACTTTTTAAGTTCAGGGAAAAGATGGTAGTCACTCAGAGCTAGGTCGGGACTGTATGCCGGGTGATCGAAAATTTCCCACTGAAAATGCTGAAGTAGACGTTGGGTTACAGCAGCAGTGGGAGGACGGGCGTTGTCATGGATCAGAACAATTCCAGAAGTCAGCATGCCTCTTCTTTTGTTCTGAATGGCTCTGCGTAACCGTCGTAAAGTTTCACAATAAACAGCTGAAGTAATCGTCGTCCCTGGCTGCATGAACTCAACAAGCAACACACCTTTTTGATCCCAGAACACTGTAGCCATAATCTTTCTGTTGTTGAAGGTTTGTTTGAACTTTTTTGGTCTGTTTGGCGAGTTCGTATGCATCCATTGTTGAGATTGACGTTTTGTTTCAGGTGTGTCATACTGAACCCAGGTCTCATCACCTGTCACAATTGATTTCAAAAAGTCTTCTCCTTCAGCGTCATAACGGGTGAGGAATGTCAAGGCTGAGCCCATTCATCGTGTTTTGTGGTTGTCAGTCAACATCTTTGTGACCCAGCGAGCACAAATTTTTCTGTAGCCTAAATGTTCCGTCACAATAGTGTACAGAGAAGACCTCGAGACTTCTGGAAATTTTATGGACAAATCATTTATAGTGAACCTTCGGTTTCCTCTAACTTCTTCGTCCACTCGTTGAACAAGGTTGTCTGTGGCTACAGACTTGCGTCCTTGACCTCCTTCATCATGCACATCGGTTCGGCCATCTTTAAATTTTCGGCACCATTCACGCACAACACCATCGCTTATAAAGCTTTCTCCATACACTCGGCTCATTCTTCGATGAATTTCAGCTGCACTATTCCCTTCAGCTTGCAGGAATCGAATAACACTTCGCAATTCGCACTTGGCGGGAGAATCAACTAAGGCAGCCATGTTTACGTGGCTACAGCTCGCCTCACAATGGCGTCAATGAAAAGGCAGTCAAAGAGGGTGATGTGGGGAACATGCGCCGTCGCTCTATGCGCATACCGACTTCTTGCCGCTCGTCTAACGTTGATGCTGTGCAATCGGAGGTTGAAAAAAAAACGGCCCTCGTACATAGATGATAATTTATTTCATTTTGTCTCCTGTGTTACTAGTTCCCCGTGTTACCATGATAATGGTTGATATGTTGCTAAGGGACAAAAAACCCAAGTTTAAAAATGAAGTGCAACAGAATATCCTGTTTTTTAATGCATTTGTTAGTCTGTATCAGAAATACATTTTTAATTAATACATAAGTACACTATTAAGATTGTTAAATTTTTTATGTTCAATTAGGATTTCCCTTTGGTTACTTTATTGTCCCCTGTGTTACTGACATTTCCTTTATCAGAACAAAAGAAAAAAAACTTTCTTATGAATCAGTTTTATAATATGCACTGGCTAATATGTATAAACAAGTTTTACTATAATTTTATTACATTAGAGTAATTTTTACCAAGCTATATAAAGTTATATACAAAAAAGAATACAAAAAAGGGTAACACGGGGGACATAATATGCCTATATCATGAAAAAATATATACATAAACAAAAAACTATATGACACTGAAAAAGAGCATTTATATCAAAGTGTGCAAATTGGAAAAGCAATTCTCTATTTTAATAAGAAAAAATGAGAAGATTATTTAAAATATGGTAACACAGGGACATTTTTCAGCCAATGTGTCTGTTTTTCTAAGTGTAGTGAAAAATATTTTTTAAAAAGTGTGCTGCTAATATTCAATTTCTACTCTTGAATATGTAAACACCCCTCTAAATGATATTTTTATTTCATTTTAAATGAAAAAAAAAATTGAAAAAAATTTCTCAAAAGGGACCTTTATTTTTGGAATGACCCCTATACAAATGTAGAAGAATTTAAATTCCTGAACAAAATGAGTATCCATTATTATTATTTTTCATAAATATTAAACACGCAACTATATTTAAAAGTGTTAAGTTATTTTTTACGCAATTATTCAATTTGTAAATTAATCATAACTGTTGAAAATTTCTAAGTGGGTAAAAACTTATGGGCCAGGATTCGAACAAGGAATATTTTGACTGAATCCGCCAATGATCTAATGACTTAGTACAAGGAATGTCTGCATACGGGCATACTCAGAAAAATCTGAAAAAATTACAGAATATTCTTCTTATGAGGATATATGCACTTATAAAAAAAAATTTTTGGCGGAACTATCTATAAAAAAATAATGATATTTTCGTTTATTTGGCAATTTATCCCCGATTGGCGATGAAACAGAAGTTAAAAAAATTCGCTTTTAAGTCGAATACTCTTTAACCTCTTCGCGACAAGAATCTTAATTTTTAATTTTTATTACAGTTTTTGTAATTGAATCACGAAAATGCTGTGGTAATCAAAAATGGTAAACTTTACAATAAAAAATAACTGGTTTGATTAGTGAAGGATTCTAAGCGACAATTAACAAGTAATTTTCACATGCATTAGAATATTTTGCTTTTGCAAGGATAAATTCTGCTCGCCAAATCTCGTGTCATTTCATATATTTTTGAGCCAAATATTCGAAAATATTTTATATTTTTACAGACTTTCTACTGAAATTCCGAAAGTAAATTTAACTCATCTTTTTTTACACATGCAAGTAGTACAAGTAGCATGTTTTCAACATACTCTGAGTACGCCCTGTATTTCCTTGTTAGCCATCCCGATCGAAACCGAAGAACTAATTCAATCAAGCAACTTTTAACAATCGCAGCATAGGGTTTGATGACGGTTTGGTTTTGGTTTATTTTTGTCGTCCGATTATCTACGCTAGGGATATAGGACCAGGGGGGAGTGCCCTTCGTGGGGATCTTTCTAAGGGAACCTAACCCGTATTTACGCAAGCTTCGAAGAAAACCACGAAAACTCCGAACGGTTTGGCCGACAGCCGCGATTGGATTCGAACCCAGCCCCTGCTGTCTACCAGTTGAGAGGTCTGAACCTCTCGGCCACTGGGTTTCATGACGGAATAAGTTCAACATAATAAATCAAAGGATACTTTTTCGAGCTGCAGTTAATTCTACATGCATAATTTTATTGCGTTTATTAAACAAATTATTCAATTAGTTTATGATTGATAACGGGTGTAAATTTTCAGGTGGAAGAGAAAAAGTTTGGCCTTTTTTACAGAATTGGATGTTTATCTAAGACAAAAATCCCATGTATGTGCATATATAAGGTTAACATTTTAAGGGGGAGGGGGGCTTATTGGCACATGATATCGTAAGATATTGTTAGGTAGTTTGGAGGGTTTGTTTTTGTCATCTATATAATTTTTGATCCAATGAAAATTTTCCCTTATTATTTGGTTTTTGATTCAAAATAATATGTTATCTATTTTTATGAGATCCTGATTTATAAAGATAAAGAATCATATCTAACTTAAAATTTCATATTTCATGGTATATATTTTACTTCCTTATTAAAACAACATCAAAGTTTGCTTTTAGCAATATACACGTCTCACATGATAAAAATTTTTATTAACCCTTTCCCGCACGGGCAAATTCTTGTTAGTAATAATTTCAAGTCTCTAGCCCCATTTTTTTTCGAGAGATAAAGTGTTTACAGACACAAAGACGAACAAACGCACAGCTAGATGGACGGTATTTTTTTTTCTAAAAATAGGTTTTTCGGAATTTCCAAAGCCTGAAACGTGTAAATGTTCCAAAGAACTTTTTTTTTTCGATTTTCAAAAGGACTGCAAAATTTACCGCATACAATGTTTGTGGAGCAAGTAAAAAGACAATCAAGAATTTTTTATTTTGAATCACACGGCATAAACAAAGGAAAACATTGGTAATATATATATTAATATTAATGTTGTTTCTTTGTTTTTCAAAGAGGATAGAATAAGAAAAAAATCTGTAGTATACTGAAACAAGAATAAAAGCCAATGTAATAAAGAAAGGTGTTCATATTATTTTTATAGCTCTGTGATATTTTATTAGATTCTTGGTGCTGTCATAGAACTCTTTCTATTATTAGAGTTGCTGTTGCTCATGCAAATTGCATTACCTATCTATCGCCAAGATAAATCTACATTTATTTCTACTTACGAAACGCAAAAAGAGCGATCTCGATGTTATTGTAATTTACATATCGCCAGAATAAATGCACATTACTTTTAGTTTATCAAGTAGTTTAATAGAAGAAAATAACTTTCTTAGAAGTTTTTCATCTGAGAAAAAAATAATAATAAAGGATTTCCAATTTATAGTTATATATATTTCTTTCAATTATTTTTATACTCAGTATCTTTAAACAATAATATTGTTTGTTTGAAAACAATTAAATCTATTTCTGCATTACACAATATTTTAAGTAAAATAAAAAACTTCTTTAAAATAATTATGTGTATATCTTTTAATATTTTATTAAAAATATGTGGGTGTTCGTGCATGGCTTAATAAATGATACAAATATCAAAATCAACCAATTTGCCTGAATGATTAATTTGACTTTTAAAATCATTCATTTATATCTTCACTAAGTTTAAGATATTTTCCCATTAATCACCATTTTGAATCATATGATAGATACAAAACGAATCAATATGTATAATACATATTAATACTGAGGATTTTATTTTGTATTGTTTGTTTCAAAGGTAATAGAAATAGGACATAAACCCGCAGTATATAGAAAATAAAATATGCCCTAACATAATAAAAATAGGTTTTCTTAATATTTTATAGTATATGAGTTTTTTTAAATATTCATGCCATTAACCGCGTTTTCTTATTAGAGTTGCTGTTGATGAAGCAGATTGCATTACCTATCTATTTACTAGATAAATATACATTTATTTCTATTTACGAGATGCAATTAAATGATCTGAATGTTATTGTAATTTAGACGTCGCGTTGGCAGAATAAATACTGCTCTTACTCTTGGTTTATTATGTACTATAATAGAAAAAAACTATTTTTAGTTTTTTTCTCTAAAAGAAGAAAATAATACAGTAGTTCCGATATAAAGCTTTTATTTTTCTCTCAAATATTTTTATACCTCATTATTCCTAGACAATAATATTCTTTATTCGATAACAATTAAATCTATTTCTACATTACAAAATATTGCAAGTAAAATAAAATTTTCTTAAAAAATCATGGATATATCATTTAATATTTGATCAATAAATATATGAATGCGTGCTCATGACTAAATAATCATTCAATATGTCTGTCCGAATGATTAAACTGATCTTTAAAATGATATATATTTGAAATGATTCATTCTTCATTCCACTCATTTTAAGAGAGGTTCACAATAATCTCCATTTTGAATCCCATAGTGTTTACAAAACAAATCATTACATAAAATTTAGATTAAAGATGATGTTCTTTTTTTCTGTTTCAAAAATAATAGTAATACAAAATAAACCTGCAGCATAACGAGAACAAAATGTAGACTATTATAATAAATATGGGTTGGCTTATTATTTTTATTTCTATGTAAGCGTTTATTAGATTATTGACGCTCTCATGCACTTTTTCTATTATTAGAGTTCTTGTTGCTCACACCAATTGCATCACCTACCTATCGGAATGATAAATATACATTTATTCCGACTTACGAGATGCAATAAAATAACATGCATGTTTTTGTAATTTAGAAGACGGCAGAATAAATCCTATTTACTTCTATTTTATTAAATAATCTACAAGAAGAAAATACCATAAAATATCGCAAGTAAGCTTTTTCATCAGACTGGAAATACTAATAATTTTAAGGTAGCTTTTAATTAAATCTTTTGTGAAATAATAGGAATATTGGGAATTTTGTTGTGTGGGCTCGGATATATTTGGAATTTATTAAATGTCATGGATGTTTTATAGTTTGAAAATATAATGAGAATGAAACAAGTTGTAAAATGCAGATTAACACTGATTTTTCCCTAAAGATAATAGAAATAGGAAATAAACTTGTAGTATGTCGAAAAAAAAAATCGAAATTCATGTAATACACATAGGTATCCATAATATTTGAAAACTTATACAAGAGTTTTCTAGACCATTGACCCTATCGTTCAGCACTTCTTGTTATTAAAGTTCCTGTTGCTTAAGGAAATTGCATTACCTATCTATCGGAAAGATAAATCTACATTAATTTTTACTTATGAGAAGCAATTAAACGATCTGGATATTATTGTAGTTTAGACTTTGGCGAAATAAACGCACATTAATTCTTATTTCTTAAATAATCTAATAGAAAAAAATAAGTGTTTGTAGGTTTTTGTCTGAAATAAGAAAATAATATAGTATTTCCAATACAAAATTTACTTATTTCTTTCATTTTTTTTATATACCTCAATATCACAAAACAATACTATGATTTATTCTATAACAATTGAATCTCTTTCTACATTACAAAATATTGAAAGGAAAAAAAATCTTTAAAAAATTGTGTATATGTCTTTTAATATTTGAATAAAAAAATATATCAACGTTTGCGCATCGCTGAATAAATCATTCAATCTGCCTACCCGAATGATTGATCTGACTATTAAAATAATTCATTCTCCAATTCTCTCAGTTTAAGAGTTATTTGCAATGTCTTCATTTTAAATCACGCATTGTATACAGAACAAATCATTACGTAAAATATAGATTAACACTTGCGTTCTTTTACTGTTTTTCATACATAATTGAGATAGAAAATAAACCTGAAGTTTATCAAAAACAAAATATACACTAATATTATAAAGGTATTCTTTTTATTATTTTCATGCGTATATAAGAGTTTATTAGATTACTGACTCTCTCGTACACCTCTTTCTATTATTTGAATTCTTGTTGTTCACCCAAATTGAATTAACTATCTATCGGCATGATAAATCTACATGATTTTTTCTACTTACGAAATGCAATAAAATAAAATGCATTTTTTACATTTTAGAAATCGGCAGATTAAATTCCCTTTACTTCTAGAAATTCTGAAGTAATCTACAAGAAGAAAATAACTTAAGTGCCCGCCCGTTCTGTACGTACGTTCGTATGTTCGTACGTTCGTGTGTAACGCGATAACTCATGATAAAAATATCGGATCCACTTGAAATTTTGTATATAGGTATACCCTGATAAGACGCTTCCCTGATTAGTTGTTGGTGTTCATTGGAAATGTATAAGAGGGGGAACGGGGGGCTCATGCCCCTCCCCTTAATTGATTTAATGGGTTTTTCATGCAGAATTAACAGTTTTCGTTCAAAAATTTAGATATAGGGTGGAAATCATTCATTTTGATGAGGCAATTTCGTGACTATTATTAAGTGTTCATTGAATAAGTATAAATAGGGGGAACGGGGGTTCTAATGCCCCTCCCCTTAATTGATATAAAAGGGTTTTTCAAGAAAAATTGTCAGATTTCGTTCAAATCTCTGAATAGTTTTGGAAGTTTAATGGTTAAGTATAAAAGAGGGGGATAGCGCCTCTTAAATTATATAAATGTTTAATGGGTTTTATTAAGAATTATCCGATTTGCTCAGAATTTTGGATATAGATTTTTTATATGATAAAGCATGTTCTTGGTAGTTTAGGAGGTTTAATGATTAAGTATAAAAAAGAGGAGAGGTGAGAGCTGTTTCCCTTTCTTATTTTTTTCCCAACGGAATTAACCCTTGAAAATATAAGGCTGTAATGTACAATTAGTATGCGAGCCTGTGAGCTCAATGCCATCAGTTAAACTGGGCAGTATTCTTTTTTTATTTTTTATTTGAAAGAAGAAAATATTACAGTAATTTTAATATAACAGTTATCTATTTCATAACATTTTTATATCTTAGTATCAATAAACAATCAAATTATTTATTGGATAACAATAAAATCTATATGTGTATTACTATAGATTTGTATGTAAAATAAAATCAACTTTTTTTGAAGGTATCTTTAATAATTCTTTGTAAAATATACGAATATTTGCAGTTACGCATTTGCGCATATCTGAATTATTTATTCAAATATCAAAATCTTTCTCTACCTGTTACTAAGTTTAAGAGGCAATCGTCGTAATCTTTATTTTAAATCAAACACTTTATGCGACCTATCTAAGATTTTATTAGATTATTGTCTCTCGCGCACATTAATTTCGATTATTAGAATTGTTGCTGCACATATAAATTGCATTACCTATCTATCGCCAAGATAAATCTATATTTATTTATACTAACGAAATGCGAAAAAAGTGAATTGGATAATATTGTAAATTATATATCACCAAAATAAATGCACATTACTTTTAGCTTATCAATTAATCCAATAGAAGAATATAACCGTATTAGTGGGTTTTTCTTACCGGAAAGAAAAAATAATACAGTATTTCCAATAAAAAGATTATATGTTTTTTGAAATATTTTTATACCCCAGTAAACCTAAACAATAATATTAATTATTGGATAAAAATTCAATCTATTTCTACATTACAAAATATTGTAAATAAAAATCTTTAAAAAATATCTTCTAATAATTGATTATAAGATATATGAAGGTTTGCGCTTGGCTCAAAGTCAAGTGCAGACATTCAAATATGGAAATCACTTAATCTGTTATCGAATGATTAATTTGACTATTAAAATAATTCATTCTTCAATTCACTCAGTTTTAGAGATGTTCACAATAATATCAATTTCGAATCAGAATGTTATTGCAAAACTAATCATTACGTAAAATGTAGATTAACGCTGATGTTCCTTTTTTTGTTTTTCAAAGTTAATAGAAATACCAAATAAACCTGTAGTATATCGAAAACAAAAGGTACACTAAAATAATAAAATTATGTTTCCTTATTATTTTTACACCTGTATAATAGTTTATTATATTATTGACGCTCTCAGACATCTGTTTCTTTTATTAGATATGTAATCCAATTTGCTCACACAAATTGGATTACCTATCTGCCGGGATGATAAATCTACATTTATTTCTATTTACGAAATGCAATAAAATAATATTTTATTTTATATTTTTCTAATTTAGGAGTCAGCAGACTAAATTCCCTTTGCTTCTAGTTTATTAAATAATCTGCAAGTAGAATATACCGTAAAGTACCTGAAGTAAGTCCTTTTTTATCAGACAGGAAATTCTAGTGATTTTAAGGTGGCTTTAAATATAATCTTTTGTGAAATAATATAAATATTGGGAGTTTTGGTGTTTGTGTTTTTGGTGTTGTATACTTGGAACTTATGAAATTTCATAGAATTTTTATTATTTGAAAAAAAAATAGAACGAAACATTATGTTAAATAACTATTAGTAGTGATGTTACTTTCACTGAGCTGATAGAAATCTATATATAGATTACGATATCGTACGTGGCACAGAAATTACGATTATTTGTTAATTGTTTAATGCCAACGCCCGAATGAAACGCGTCTTAGTGGTTATTCTGTAAAATTCTTTTGGCAGAAATTTTGAAAACAGGATATGGAAATCTTCCCTTTAATAATTATAAGAATGCATTTCTTTGATAAATGTTATAAAAAACATAATGTAAAAAAAAACCCTTAGAATATAAAAAAGATCATTCCAGTATTACACAAAAACAAACACTACAGGCACATTAAAACATTTATCATCAAAAAATAAGCGGGGGGTGGCAGGATATGGAACTCTTATCAAATTCTGAAATAAAGTAGAATGATACAATGCTTAGCATACATTTAAGGGAGAGCAAACTGGTCGCCAAGGGCGGCTTTATGATATAAACATATAGTATGTTGAAAAAAAAATATACACTAATAAAATAAAGGTAGGTTTTTTTAATATTTTTATATTTATATAAGAGTTTATTAAATTTTTGGTAGTCTCATGCGCCTCTTTCTATTATTAGAGTTGCAATATCGGCAAGATAAATCTAAATTTATTTCTACACACGAGATGAAATTAAACTATTAAATTATCTGGTTTTTGCTGTAATTTAGACCTCGAAAGAATAAAGAAACATTATTTCCATTTTTAAGTAATTTAATAAAAAAAAGTTTTTTTTTTTTTTTTTTTTTTTTTTTTTGTAGAATTTTTTTTTTTATCATAAAGACGAAAATGATATATTATTTCCAATATAAATGTTACATATTTCACTGAAATATTTTTATACATGAGTTTCAGTAAACAATCAAATTATTGGGTAACAACTACATCTATTCATAATTTACAAAAAATTGTAAGTAAAATAATAATAAAAAAACCCTTTTGATGTATATATCTTTTAACAAATTATTGAAAATTTACTAATGTTCGCAGTAACGCATTTGCGCATGCTGAATAATTCATTCAAATATAAAAATCCTTCTAAGCCGATCGCTAAGTTTAAAAGGTAATCACCATAGTACCTATTTTCAATAAAACAATTTATACGAAACGAAACAGTTCTATAGATTAAGAGTGATTTTATTTCCATTTTTCAAAAATCATAGAAATAAGCAATGAAAGATTAATATAACAAGAGGAAAATATACATTAATATATCAAAGGTCGGATTTCTTTTTTTAAACCTATATATGAGTTTAATAAATTTTTGTCTCACTCATACACTAATTTCGAATATTACAATTGTTGTTTTTCAAGCAAATTACGTTAACTATCTCTCGGCATAATAAATATACTTTTATTTCCACTATGAGATGCAAATAATGGTTTGGATATTAATGTAATTTAGATGACAGAGCAGGATAAATTTCCATTACTTCCATGTTATTAAGTAATCTAATATAAAAACATAAATTACCCAATCATTATTTGACTGAAAGATGTATAAATCATATTACGACAGAAAATATAAAAGAATATTTAACAATAATTTTTTTTAAGTACAAGTTACATACCATAAAATAAGGTGAATCGGAACTCTTTTCAACATTAAAGTTAAAAAAAAGCAACAACTGATTTTTTTAATTCTATTATTTTCTTACAAGAAACTTAGGTCTTGTTTTGTCTTTTATTTTTTAAGCAAAAATGTAACATATGTTACTGTTTATATATATATATATATTATTTATTTTTAATGGTTATCCGATTCATCCCGCAAATAGAGGTGAATCGGAACAAATGTTATAATTTTTATTTATTTTGATTCGAACTTTAATAAGGTTAATAAAAATAGGCAGTAATGGTAAGAGATGAATAGGAACACATAGTTACTATCAAACCAAGCCTTTATTTTATGTACAAGTAAAGATATCCCTTTTTAAAAATTTGAAAACAACTTTGAACTAAAAAAAAATATAATTTATTCTAACAAATTGTATTCGAATGCAGAAGTTGGAATTTAATACAAATTCAGCCCTGTTCTGTGTTATCCTTTACCAGTAGTCATTAGGTAAGTGAATGTACTGTGTAGCAGCAATCGCTGTATGTATTAATAAGATCTACTAGTACGCCTTTATATCCAGCCCTTACTACTGTTTGCAACCCCCCTCTTTTTTAATTGGTTTGAACTATGAAAGTGATTTTCTACCCTAAAAAATAAGATCGAATGCTCACTTTCCTTATTCAGACTAATTTAGGGTCAGTAATTTTAATAGTTCAATCAATTTTGTCCTAGGGTTTTAGGAATCCGGGGGGTAATCTAAAAAAAAAAAAAAAAAAAAAAAAAAAAAAAAAAAAAAAAAAAAAAATCAGTTTGGAGTTTCCATACATTGCTGGGAAAATCTCGTCCTGCACTCCCCAATCCCATTGTTTTGTTCACAATTAATTCAATTTGGTGACGGTATGGATCGCATTACCACTATTTTTTTATCTCACGTTTGCAAGGTGGTAATACATATCATCAAAAAGGTCCCGGCCTCAAATTTTACTTCATTTACTTTTCATATATTTTTAACACTTTTTGTTGCCTATAGGGGATGGTTTTGCACATTTTTGACCATTTCTTTTTTATTTCGTCCATTTTATTTACGTATTTTTTTTATATATAATTTATTTATAAGTCTTAAATTTCAGTCTTTGAAAAAATCAGTTTCTAAATGTTTGCTTTAATTTGTTAAATTACATTTAATTTAATTTTTTTTTGTTTACTTCCCATTGATTATTAAAACAACAACTTAAATAATTTAAAAAAATGGTCATTTTTTTCTATAATTAAGAACATTATGACTTTCAATTGCATAAGGAAAAAGAAATAAAATATATTCCTGTGATTGTTATATTCATTTAATTTCATTATTAAGAGTTTAAATTCTCAAAGTAAAATTATACATCACTTTAAAAACAATTTTTCCTGGATTTTTTTTTCCTAAGTAAAACAAACGCAATTATTTGTTATATTTATTAATTTTCGAATCTCAAGAGTTAACGTTGCCAAGAGTCAGAAAAACAAATGATCTGTAAGAAAGCCATTTGGAAAAATGTTTATTTACCCTTTGTACGTTTTCAATTTTAAAATTAAATCTTTTAAAGAGTAGGAAACGGAAATTAAAGGATTTATTTTTTAATGGCTTCTACTTGTAACTAATGATATTGTATATATATCACTTTAAGACTTCAGTTTAACCTTTTTCTCTGGAAAAATTTATTTAATAAGTAATTATTTTCAAAAATAAAATGTTTCGATTATATTACGAATTTTCTTATTCTTTCTGCAAAGCTTAAAGCATTAACAAAACTTAAAGCATTAATTGTTTTTTGGTATATGATTCACCAAAATCCAAACGATGCTAATGTAACAAAATATCAATATAAGTTTTAATGCATGTAAACGGTGTTTAATGAGTTTAAATTTAAAGAATGGAGCAGTTTAATGCAGATATTTTCTTTCTGCTTTACATGTTTATACAGTTTTCCTGCAGATATTAAATTTTATCATCGTAAAAATAATTTCATACATAAAAAATGTTGTCCTATATATTTAAGCGTATTCCAAAGTAAAGACCAGATGAACAATGCTGCAGTGATACATTTCAATGTCGGAGAGTTGTTTGTTTCCATAGCAACAACGTTCAACCGACTATTCTCAATTGGAGTTAATTTTGATATTGGAAACGATTTTTATTGTTTTTCATTCATAAAATTTTATAGTTTACTTCAACTGCAAATATATTCCTCATATATACGATAAAACTACAGATAAAACAAATTAAAACTGACAAAACGAGAGTTAGTTAAATGTATATATATATATACTAGCAGGCTATGCCCGCTGCGCTGGTCAATATTTCAAACAGTGTCCAGTGGGCTACTTATTTAAAATTCAGATTTCTTGATTAGTACCACTTTTTTGAAACGGTGAAATAGCGTTTATTTTTGCCTTTATTAATATGTCATTAAATACTGCGCATTTTACTATTTCAAATAAGTGGTGCCAGTCAAGAATCTGAATTAAAAAAAAAGTAGCCCATTTGGCAACACTGATTTCAAAATCAGTGGATGAAACGAACTGGTGAATTTAAATTTGCATTTTAAATAATTTGGAACTCCAGCAGCACCTTGCTCATTGCTGAAAACGATTTAGACACCATTGTGATATTAAATTATCTTAAACGTTGGACAAAAACCTGCTATTTAGAAATAACTATTTTAGTTTATTACTAACAGTGCACATTTGGAAGCGAAATGAGGCCATTACGGCAACAGGATTTAAAGTTTTCCCTTATCTGAAGAAATATTAATTATTACAGTCGTTACCACGGTACAACTTCTGAAAAATTTCTTCACAACTTTTCATTATGTGAAGCCAGGAACCCAAAGCTACTCCCTACTAAAAACTTTATACATATATTAAATTTTGTCCGCGTGATAAAAGGCACAATTATGCAAGAATCATCTTCAAACTCGTCAAGTACATTGTGGTGGTTAATATCACAGTGGGAATTGCAAATGAGCAAAATCGGCCCAAGGGGGTGGTAATTGGGAAGGGTTCAAAAATTTGAATACCCACTGAACATGGCTTTGACAAAACCAGCTCTTACAAAACAATGTCAGGAAAAAAATAAACATTTTTCGTTACAGAAAGTTGCCAACGATTAAAAAAACCCACACATTAAAATTCTCACTACAGCAATTTATTATTGCAAAATTTCCTCCTGAAAAATGAAAAAAAAATTATTAATAAAAATTATTAAATTGACAAAATTTCCGTATTTGGAAAAACTTTAATCGGTATTTATACTGCATTTTCCCTACTTAAGTATAGTGAAAAAACTTTGACACAGATGTCATGTATGCACCACATTGGCGCAATTTTTTTCTGGCGCCAATTTGGAGAAAACTTGGTTTTTAATTACCAATTTCATAAATATTTTTTAATTATTTTCTATTATTTGAAAAAAAATTAATAAATAAAAAAGTTTAATTAATAACTATAGAACAAAATGATTTATATTATTTTAAAAGCAAAATGAAAGTTAATAAATAGTTTATTAATAAATAAACAACCATAGTCGGTTTACCATGTGAGGCATAAAATCGCCATTTTCTTGCGATCGCGCGAATGTGGTGCGTATATGACATCTGCGCCAACACTTTAAAAAGTTGCAATTAAATTATTTTACAGTTTGGATGAGGAAGACATTTATACTAAAATTTAAACATTATACGCATTTTTTTTTTTTTTTTTTTTTTTTTTTTTTTTTTTTTGCTATAACTGCTATTTATATATTTACAATTAAACATAAAAAAATATCCTAAAAATGCTCTCACACATTTAAAAGAGAGTGAGAGAATTTAGATATTGCGAACATCGCTCCGGTTTATGCCTTCTTGGCATAAAATCGCATTGTTTGGTAAAAAAGTAAATTCAAACACCCAAATAAACAAATAACATAGAATTAACAGATAAAACCATTTTTAAAAGTAATTCTGCTATTTTGTCCTGTAAGACTTATAATGGTAGAATTAGATTAAAAAAAAATATTTTTTAAAAAATAGAGAAATGTTATTTACGTTTTATCTAATAAAATATTTAAATTACATTTTTTTTTGCCTGCGCGAAAGAGAATAGCGAAATAGTGATTGAAGAAATACTGAAGAGAAAGTGGTTAATTAAAAAAGACTTGTAAATTTTATTCAGCGGCAATTTTTTATTTCAAAATGTTGAATTTATCTATAGTAATAACGCATAATTGCATAAATTTCCTTTGAATTGCAAAATTTTTTCTTCCGTACTACTTGGTTATACCGGACCAATTTCGCCAAATTACACAAATCGCCAAACTATTAGCCATATTATATAGCTTAGCATAAATTTTCATTTAAATAACGAAAAACAAATTAGCAGAGCATATATAAAAGTAGAAATAAAATGTCGAATTAAAAATCACTTCATGACATAATTAATATTTATATTATGCTTAATGTCAAGTGCATGTGGCATTTACGATCATCAATTATTGACATTTAATCTTGGAATTTGGCGGTAGATTTTTAATCGACGGGATAATCTTTCCTTCTTCAGTTTTTAAATTTTAAAACTGAATTTTTTCCTGTAAGTGAAATTGACGAAATGGCGCAAGAAAAAATTTATTAACAATGAAAACATTTGCAAAAAGAAATAAAAGAGCTATACTCATATCTATATAATTAACGATTAAATATACTCTAAAAATTATCTCCCCCCCCCAAAAAAAAAAAAAAAAAAAAAAAAAAAACTTTATTGCGACCATTAAGAACCTAAGTCAGGCATTAAGTCAGTAGTGCATTTTCGGCTTAAAAACACATTCTTTGGCGACAAAACCAAGATGAAAATGGTATAGAAACGAATAGTAACTCACAACTTACAGTGTCTTTTACAATCAGATCTGTTTTTTTCTGCTGTAAGTTATATTATACGGAAATTCGATAAAAAAAGAGAAAGAAAATAATAAAAAGGGAAATAACTATTATTCAAAATTCATTTAATCAATTTCTGAAATTTATGTTTTTATTCTAACACCAGGGATAAGTCGTCAAAAGTTGAACCAATTGTTATATTTCGCGTTAATTTATTTTTTAAGCATTACAAGTATTTTTTTCATTTTCAAGATAAATATATTTTTATAATATTACGCCTCATTTAAGCGGTCTTTCTTTATTATTATTAATATTGTCAGTAGTTATTTTCTGCTATTATTTGCAAGATATTTGTAATATTTTTAATAGATATAGCCATTTTAATTCTTTTAGCAATTATAATTTTCGCCAAAAACAGCTACTGGCAACCCTTTTTGTCAAAAATAACCGAAAAATACGAAATTTACTACGAAAAATCAGAGTTATCCCTGTAAATTTAAATTTTAAACCTTCGGAAAAATATTTCCTATCGAATGATACAATCTGCAAAAAGATCCATTGGGTAGTTTTTGAAAACACTCGTTTGGAAGTTTCAGAACTTCTGCTTTATAATATATATGATATATATATATATATATATATATATATAACAAGTTCAACTTAAAGCATTTTTACCGTAAAAAAATATTCGAAATAAAAAGTTTTTTTTTCGTCGCCAGTTGTTGATAAATTGCCAAATGAACGATTCATTATTTTTTCACGAACGGTCTGAAGGGGTTCAGACGAAATTTTTTTAAAACAAATGTATCCACACGAGAAGAACATTCTGGAATTATTTAAGAAATTTCTGAGTATGTCCGTATGAAGACTTTCCTTGTGAGACACATCTGAATCCTTGTGGTGTCTGCATTTTACTCTTTTTCTAATTAATCAAGGAATATCAATGTTTAATCCATTGCGTACGTAATATATGACTCTGTTGTTACATAAGCCACATTTTGATTAGTTATAAGTATTGTATTGTAAATATCACATGGGATTACAGGCGTATTCTAGGCAGTTTTTTAATGTGTATATTTTATTTAATTATCCAGATGCATCGTGGGTACTTTTTGCTATCGGATAGTATTTAGTTGCTATGTTCCTTTATTTACAGCTTAACAGCAAAGCCCCGTGTTTTCACAGGCAATAATCTGCTTCTTATGTTTTTATCGGATTTCTTTAGAAGTATTTGAAAAAAAGGTCTTATTTAACATAGCCCATAGGGGTTTGTTTATCTTGGGAGTCCTTCTATTTAACACTTATGAGAATTAATACAATTTAAGTTCCATTTCTCACATTTTGAAAAACTCCAATTTTGTTCTATAACAAAACAGTATCCTCTTTCGGCTTCACGTTTATTATTTTAACGCTTTATGTGACCTCTTTCATTTCTGCACCAGAAATTTCAAATTGATTTTCGTCCCTAAAAAATAAGATCTAATGCTCGCTTTCCCTATTAATACTAAGTTAGGATCAACAATTTTAATAGTGCGATCCATTTTGTCCTAGGGTTTTATGTGTCGGGGGGGGGGGGGGGGTAATCTAAAAAAAATCAGTTTGGAGTTTCCAGACATTGCTGGAAAAATCTCGTCTTGCAGTCCCCAATCCCATTATTTCGTTCACAATTAATTTAATTTGGTGACGGTATGGACCTTATTACCACTATTTCTTGGTCTCAAGTTAGCAAGGTGGTGATACATATCATCAAAAATGTCCCTTTCTCCCATTTAACTTTATTTACTTTTCATATTTTTAACTCTTTTTGTTACGTATAGGGGATGTTTTTGCACATTTTTGACCATTTTTCTTTATTTCGTTCATTTTCTTTATGTATTTTTTAAATACAGAATTTATTTATAAGTCTTAAATTTCAGTCTTTGAAAAAATCAGTTTTCAAATGTTTGCTTTAATTTGATAATTACATTTTATATCATTTTTTTAAATTTTCTCTTTCCTTCTTTTTTTATTATCAAAACAACATTTTAATTAATTAAAATAATTGGTAACTTTTTTCTATAATTAACAACACTGTGACGTTCAACTGCTTAAGATAAAAGAAATAAAATATCATCCTATAATTGTTAGATTCAGTTAATTTCAATATTATAAGTTTAATTTCCCAAAGTAAAAATATAAATCACTTTATAAATTTTTACAATCTTTCCTGGTTTTTTCCTCCCAAATAAAACAAACGCAATTTTTTGATATATTTATTTATTATCAAAGCTCAAGAGTTAACGCTGTAAAAACAAATGATCTGTAAGAAAGCAATTTCGAAAAATGTCTATTTACCCTTTGTATGTTTCAATTTTAAAATTAAATCTTATAAAGACAAGGAAACGGAAATTAGAGGGTTTATTCTTTTAATGGATTCTACTTGTAACTTATTTAATGGTATTGTATGAGATACATTTAATCAATAAAACATTGTTTATAAAAGATATTACTTTAAGACTTCAGTTTAATCTTTTTCTCCGTGAAAATTTATTTAATAAGTATTTATTTTCAAAAATAAAATGCTTGGATTATAATATGAATTTTCTTATTTCTGTTGCAAAACCTAAAGCATTAATTGTCTTTCAGTATTTGATTCACTTAAAAAAATAATAATCTGGCATAAATGCGTTATTTAGTTTCACATAATGGTTAAAAAGTTTTGCGAATAAAAGGTATATTATAATACCAAAATTTAATTAATATTCTTAAAAAAAAAAAAAAAAAAAAAAAAAAAAAAAGTAGTTAAAGCTGAAATTGAATTCTTTGTAACCGGGACCCTTTCTTCGTTAATATTAAGAAAACTACTGCATACTGAAAATATGAAAAAAAAGTAGTATTATAGAAAACTGTTTGATAAACACGCCGATCTAGACAGCTTCTAAATCGAACATTTATTTTAGCAGATATTTAATGCTAAAGTTGGCCACAATCGCTCCATTAAAAAAGCTATATAGGATCAAAAAGCATTCAAGGAATTTAGTCATTATTATGCCATTTTATACATTAGAAGTTCCCCGTGTGCAAACTGTAATTCTTGTTTTTAATTTGACTATTTCCTTGACGTTTTATTTCAATAAAAATTCAAATTTTCAGCATTTCGAGATGTAATTTTTTAGACATTTTAGAAAAGATCATCAGTTTAACTTGTGACCAACTTGTAAAAAAGAGCGCAAAGGATCTCTTTCAAATAAAAAAAACTTATGCACGCTTATCATTTGTGGTATTTAACACTTTTACTTTTCAGGTAAAACTGTAGATGGCGTCCCTTGTCCATTCCATGGAATTATTGTAAGGAACATAAATGTACTTGAGTTCCAGATTAGTTGTTCTATGTGTAAAATGTATATATGTCGTTTGTAGTGCCGTCAGTTCATTAAAGATGTTTGTCCTTAAGTTTCGTCCACCTCAAATAACTGAGTGCTGTGTGAATTTTTAAGTCAATATGTTTAAATATATTACAACTGGCGACGTGTGAAAAAAAACTTTGTATCGTAAAAATGTTAAAAGAATAACGGCGAGCCAAATTGAAATGGCTCGTTTCAGTTTCGATTTCTACATTTCAGTGATGTAACAACAGCCATCCAGAATTTATAACAACAGCCTTCCAGAATTTATCAGCAGCTACAAAACAAGGGGGTGGTAAGTGTATTGAATTTTACCTTACTTTTTTTCTGTCTTATTGCATGAAAATATGATGTTTGCATTTAAAGAGTAGGACGATAAAGTGGAATCATTTCAAGCATATATTAAACGCTTGGAGCAGAATTTTATTCTGAATGAATTAAAAGAGAAAAAAAAAATTGCGGCCCTTTTATCCTGCATGGGCCCTAAGCTTTATAATTTGCTGAGTAATTTATGTTTCCCGAAAAATTGTGAATCATTAAAATATTCTGAGATTGTTGACATTCTGATAAAGCATTTAAGCCCCACCCCCAACAAATTTATTGAACGAATTAAATTTCGAAAGTGTTATCAAAATGAGTCGCAATCGGTTCAAGATTTTGCTGCTAGATTAAAGAAAAATACAACTTTTTGTTGTTTTACGGGTGATACATTAAATGAAAATTTACTTGAACAATTTTTACGCGGTTTGAAAAGCGAAAGCATTCAAAATAAATTGATTACGCAAGTAGATGAGTTAACTTTTGAGAAGGCAGTTGAAAAAGCTTTATCCTTACACAATGTAGATATTGAAATTTCTGAAATTAAAAATAAAAATTTCAGTATTAATAAAATTTCAAGTTCAAAGAACATACACCCAAAGAAATTGTCAAACGATTGGCAGAAGCAAAATGTCAACAATGATGTAAATAATACAAATTCTGAGGCAAATAAAAATAAATTAAAATGTTATAGATGTGGAAATACTTCTCTAGCAAATTCATGTATATTTATTAATGCTACTTGTAAAATTTGTAAGAAAAAAGGCCATATTGGAAAAGTATGTAGAAGTAAAACTTTCCAAAAACACGTAAATTCTGTAGATACAGTAAATGTATTAACAGTAAAAAATACAGAAATTGAGTTGAGAAATTATAATATTCGGATAAATAAGGAAAAATCATTCTTCATGGCAGATGAAACTACTTATTGTGGGTATAAAGTGGATAAACATGGTATTCATAAAACACCAGATAAAATAGAAGCAATTGTAAATGCCCCTAGGCCAGAAAATGTTTCGCAGGTAAAAGCATTTCTTGGTCTTGTAACTTATTATGCTAAATTTGTGCAAATTTAACGACAATTGCACATCCTTTGAATAATTTGCTTAAAAAGAATGTGACGTTTAATTGGTCTTACAAATGTGATCAAGCGTTTAAAAAAATAAAAAGAGAAATTACTTCTGATAGAGTACTTACTCATTTCAATCCGAAATTACCTTTAATCTTAGCTACGGATGCTTCTCCGTATGGTATCTCTGCAGTTCTTTCGCATGTGATGCCAGACAATACTGAAAAGCCTATTGGATTTGTATCCAGAACCTTGAATAATGCCGAAAAACGGTATAGTCAAGTAGATAAGGAGGCATTAGGAATAATATTTGGTGTTAAGAAATTTTTTCAATATTTGTACGGTAACAGATTCACTTTGTTTACTGATAGTAAACCATTAGTTTCAATTTTTTCCCCTTCTAAAAGTATTCCTGTTTTATCAGCTGCTATAATGCAAAGATATGCCATATATCAAACGTTCCAGTATGATATTCGTTATAAGAAAACTACTGAACACGGAAATGTCGATGCACTTTCACGTCTTCCATTACATAGTGAAGATTTGCCCCACGAATATAATTCAAATGAGGGACTTGATGAATCTGAAATCATTCAAATAAATCAGCTTTCTGTTTTACCTTTAAATGCTAAATCTATTACCTCAGCTACAAAAACTGATCCTCTTTTGCTTCAAATTTTTCATCATCTCATTTCTGGCTCAGAAATTCCAAAAAATTTACTTTTTGGCGGAAAACAAGAAGAATTTACTCTTCAGCATGGTTGTATTTTAAAAGGTTGTAGGGTAGTTATCCCAGAAATTCATCGACAACAGATATTAAAGGAATTACATTTTGGTCATTTTGGTATAATGAAAATGAAATCTTTAGCCCGTAGTTTTGTATGGTGGCCAGGAATAGACCATGATATAGAAGATATTGCAAGAAATTGCTCTATTTGTGTAAATTTGAAAAATAATCCTCCTAAAGTTGATACACATCATTGGGAATGGCCTACAGCTCCATGGCAGAGAATTCATATTGATTATTTTGGTCCTTTTAACGGGAAAATGCTTTTGTTAGTGGTTGATTCTTATAGTAAATGGCCAGAAGTATTTATAGTTCCTAGTACAACTTCAGAAAATACGATTATTTGTCTTTCTTCTCTCTTTGCACGATACGGTTTTCCTATTTCTTTGGTATCAGATAATGCTAAGCAGTTTACATCTGAAGAATTTGAAATATTCTTGAAAAGTCATGGTGTAAAACATAAGTTTAGTGCACCGTACCATCCATCTACAAATGGACAGGCTGAGAGGTATGTGCAAACGGTCAAACGTGGATTAAAAGCCTTAGCGTCTGATCCAGGTACTTTACAAATGAAGTTGAATAACTTTCTTTTGCAATACAGGAAGATGCCACATGTTACAACGGGGGAAAGTCCTGCATCTTTATTTCTAAGACGTCATATTAGAACAAGCATAGATTTGATAGTGTCGAATGTTGCAAATTTTGTTCATGAAAAACAAACTGCAAGAAAAGCTACAGTTAAAGTAAAAGAATTTGAAATCAACCATAAAGTAGCTGTAAGAAATTATACTCCAGAAGCCAAATGGAAAATTGGTCGAATCGTAGCAAGAGAAGGAAAATTACATTACAGAGTTCAAGTTGGTTCGAATATTTGGAAAAGGCATGTTGATCAAATAACTAATGTAGGGGAAGATATTTCTTTAACTAATGATCCAAATTCGGAAGAAAATGTTGCAGAAAATTTTAGAAGTGAAAATGCAAGTGTGAAGCAAAATGATTTTCCACCCTTACAGTCAAGTTCCACAGATCCGCAACCAGTTGACTCTCATGTTCCAATTGCTTCAGGTCCTACGCCAACTGACTTCCATGATCCTGATTCTTCGAGTTCTAATTCAACTAACTCTGATAACATTCTTCCCAAACCGTCGGTCCCTACTAGTGCTACAGTTGATGCTCCTGAACATGTCAAAACTAATTCTTCTTCTTCTCCACAGGTACTTAGACGATCCAGAAGACATAGAAGAGCTCCTGAACGACTTCGTTATTAAGTGGGGAAGAGCTGTGGTATTTAACAATTTTACTTTTCAGGTAAAACTGTAGATGGCGCCCTGGTCCATTCCATGGAATTATTGTAAGGAACATAAATGTACTTGAGTTCCAGATTAGTTGTTCTATGTGTAAAATGTATATATGTCGTTTGTAGTGCCGTCAGTTCATTAAAGATATTTGTCCTTAAGTTTCGTCCACCTCAAATAACTGAGTGCTGTGTGAATTTTTAAGTCAATATGTTTAAACATATTACATCATTATAAGCAGAAAAAACCCTTACACATAATAATTAAACTATTATGTATCAAAAACAATATAATATTGTAATTACGTCATGAAAATTATATTTACACATGAATTGTATAAGAAAAATAAAATGTTAAACTAATAAATGCCTCATATGCGGTAAAAGCCGTAAATGAAAGAAGTTATATCATTTACCATTAAATAATTTTGCAAAATAGTTTAAATTTAACCCTTTGAGCTCGGGTGGGTAAATTTCTTCACTATTCCAAATATCACATTTGTACTAGTATTTCGCATAGAAAAACATCGGTTAACGATATGCATTAAAAATGCATTAAAATGTTTTAAATAAATCTGGCCGATTTTTCTGGTGTCGTTGGTACATTTCGAGATTAAAATTAAGTGGTACAAAAATCAACCAGCAGATCTCAAAGGGTTAAAAACAACTATATTTGACATTTCTGGGTAATCTTTAAACTATTATCGCCAACCTTAAAGCAGGGTAAATAAAAATATTTACTTTCTAGCAATAAAAATATTTTCAAATGAATTTTAAAAGATAATAAAATTTTAAATAATAACGTCAATTTGTTTTTACATTTGTAAGTAGGAGAAATAACCTCATATTTAGAATGACCAAACAATAATATTGCAAAACAAATTTAACTAAAATATATTTACACATTAATTTCCTATTTTGAGATGCTCATTTTAATAATTATTGTGAGTTCTACGACATCGCAAATAATATTTTCTTTCTATAAAGAACAGTATTTTTACGTAAATATTAAACAAAATTGTGAACAATTACGTCAGATTTAAAACGATGCATTTAAAATGTCTCATTTAAAATAACTTTCTTATAGCGTTGTTCAAAAATACCAGGACACGAAGATATGCTTACTTAACTTGCTCTACGTTAGCTTATTTGCAAATATTTAACTGATCTCATTTGCCCAGAGATTAAAATAGCCTTCGGATTTCTTAAATAGAAACTGATTCAATCTTAACATTCCCCAATCAAGGGGACATGAATGAAAACCCCTTTTACAAGAAGATCTCTAATTTTTTTTAAAGTTATAATTCAGTATTCCGTGATCATTTTAAAGCCGAATGTAATTTGTACGTTTTTAGTTTTCTGTACCTGAATGGGGCGATGGTGAGCTAACTCGTACAGGGCAAATTCCTATAGCATTCTAAAAAAAGGGTTGATGATGTGACCCAAATTGTTTTCAGAATAAATCGCGCCGGAAACTTTTTTAAAACTAGAAACTTAAAATTAAGCACTTTAAACGCATACAGCACACGTAAAGGAAAAATCCTAAAATTTTTTATTTATGGATTTATCACGTGGTTTATTATATTTAACGATTATTTAATATGTTATCAATTCATTAACTTATAAGTACACATAACCAGGAATAATGTTCACGCAAAGAAAAAAGCATATTATATTTAATTATTTAATTCTCTGTTAATTATATAATTAATCATTTTTGGGATCATTTTCTTTAAGTATGTTTTTATACCTCATTTCAAATGGAGATTTTGTATTTATTTTTCAAATAACATACATGTTGCTATTATGATTAACTTAAATCTTGAAATTTAGCAGGGGAGAATGTCTGCAAAAGAAAATGATTACATACATAGAAAAATAATTCTTTGTTAAATCTTTCAAGATGGAGGTTTATTATTTGACCATCACATGGAATTCAAATTAAAATATTGAAACTGTCAGATAACATAAAACTATACGTACCTCGTACCAAGCAAGGTGCAAGTCCTAATCTCAGTTTTGTTTTTCCTTTTAACTCTGGTTATCGATGCATTGTCAAGTAGTTTACCTTTTGCGTCGTGTGAAGTAATTGTTTTTTTTTTAAGTTACATGAATAATGAAAGTACTTTTTAATGAAAGATTTTTAACTCTTTGGTTCTCATGTGCTATTAATATGGACTGTTGTTCGAAGCCGGTTCGAAGAAAATGAAGATTATGATCTAACTTCTGAAGAATATCATTCTACGAATACGAGTCCAAGATTGAAAATAAAAAAGCTCAAAATAACAGCATGGGTAAGTAAAAAAATAACTTTCCAGCCAAAGTTTTCCATAATGATACAAACACAAATATCTTTTATCACAATCTACTTCGCTGTAAAGCAAAAGTTACTAGTTGGTTTGTCTCACCTTTTTTTTTGTGTTTCTGCCATTATATTTACAATCACAGCCAATAGAATGTACAAAAATTCATATTCACATATCTTCTTTTATATATTAATTATTAAATATAGATAAACATAAATGTACTTAGGACAGGTGTTAAAGCTATACGTGTATAATGGTAAACAATTAATTTGCTGTTTGTTTGTTATCATACTTGATAAATAAAATTGATGGATTAATGACTTTAGAAATACAATATGAATTTAAGGTACTATTTAATTTTAGAATATTTAAAAAAAGTTAGTTAAATGATATGACAATGCTTTAATTTAATACTTACTTCATTTAAAGTTACAAATTCAAGTCATACATCCAAAAAAGACTTTTTCTTTATTAAATGTAAATGTAAGTACAATGAATTTCATAGATGAAAGGGAATTTAGTATCCAAATGAAACTTTTAAGGAGAAAAATTCAACTAAATAATTTTTATCATTAATTTAAAGTTAACTTTGGATGCTTTAAAATGCTCGGTGGAATTTTTTTTCACTTATATATATAACTGACTTAGGATTTCATTAAACGATTTTTCTAAATCCTTTGTTAGAATCTTAAACATAAATTAACACTAAAAACATAAAATATTAATGTAATTAACTAAAAGTATTTTATCAGAATAAATATTCCTGTACATCTGAAAACATTAAGTGTTCTCTTAGTATTTTGTTTTATAAATCTCCTATAAATCCTCCCTGAAACTGTATCTATACGGGTATCTTTTGTAGCTCACAGGCTATGAAAACCTAAGGCGTACCGAGTCAGGTTGACTTTGTACGTAAGTTTCTAGTTGCACGGTACGTTAGGAATTTTAGAACCAATGTTATAGTATGTATAATATGTACATCTTTTTCTTCATTTATTTAGATTTATTCCCATCATGTTCCCAGCACTATTTTTCTCAAAGCTTCCTCAAAACTCAAAATGTCTCCTATCTAATATTACGTTCAAAGTGAAACTTATTTTTTCTAAATTTTATTTATCGGTCAGTTTGTATTTATAATATAAAACTAAAATGAAATTTCCTATGTGAGTATTGCATTTAAGTATTTTTATTGTCAGGTTAAATACATGTGATGAGAATTTTCCGTCTCAAATGACTACTTGCCACCACTAAATTTTGATGGTATCTCGTGTCTTATTTAATGACAGTCTTTCTAAAATAAAATAAAGCAAGGAATACTATAGATATTTAGTGGTGAAAAATAACTATTTGTGACGGAAAATTCTCATTCCTGATCAACGCACACATGGAATATCAAAGCAAAGCACTAGGCATGCATATATATACATATGCTTATAAAATAAAAAAAAATATATACTTATTTTTTTAAGTAAGATATACTATATAACACTTTGTTTTTAATGTCGTAAACTTATTATATTAAACCCTCCATCTTTTATACCCTTCCCCCCAACAAAAGATTATTTTCCGCGAATATTGCGAATTATAAAATTCTCATTCTTTGCACTCATGTTGGTGTTTTATAAATTATTTATTTAAACTACAACAATATTTTATTTATTTCGATATAAACAGTATGTGAAAACATTATTCACTTAAAATGTTTAATTAACATCTAAAAATTATTTGTAAACATGTAAAAATATATTTACAAAATAATTATTAAAAAAAAAAAAATTGTAATTTAAGAAATTACCCCAACCATTTGAAAAATGTTTCACTCGATACATTCATCTATCATTTTAAGCTAAATACCAGTTGTTTTATTGTGTATTATCCGTGCCACTGCTATAAATGACTTTATACATGCTGCAATTTGAAGGTACGGTTCGTTTAAGTTATATCACTCTATTGTCGCCAAGCATAAAAGTTGGCGACGAAAGAAACATTTCAAACTATTTAACATTGTTGGTGCAAAAGTAATCATTATTAAAATACAGCTTTGGCATATACTGTTATACTTGTAAGACTTTGGCATATATTGTTTGATTTTACAGAGCAGAATTTTGGTGATGGAGGTTTTAAACCAAAATCGATCGCAGCACATGCATCTGTGAATGGGTCCATCAGACATCGAATCAAAAAAGTTTTTTCCCAGTTTTTCCCAAGCCGATTGCTTTTTAGTTTTCTTTTTAGGTGGTGGAAAATCAAGAGTAATAGCTATAACATTTTCCGGCTTGTTAGAATCACTATTGGCACTCAAATTTTCCTGGTTAGAACCGACCGATAGTAAAACGCCATGGCTAGTGGATTGGTCGCCCTGGCGACATGATGTTCTACAATTAATCGGTTCGGCATTAAATTGCTTCCTTTTTCGTGATCGCTTTTCAACACGTAATTGGTTTTCAGCGGCTCAATAATCTTTTGATTTTATCATTTTCTGCATTGAAAGACGTTTTTGCGCCAAACCAAATACAGTATTACTCAGTTATCCCGCCGACCAATTTCGCCAAATGATACGAATCGCCAAACTAATAAGCAACTTATACATGTTGACTGTGTTTAATATCATTGAATGCGATATTCACGTTCATTCATTTCTTTGGCTTCGGCTTTTTCCGTATCTGTTAATTTCCGTCTACCCATTTTTAAATTTGTTAGTTTTCTCCTTTATTACAATGATTTTAACCATTTTAATTTACTATTCAAATAAAAATTCTTCTAAAAGTAAAGAATTTAATTTAAATTCAAATAAAAATTCTTCTAAAAATAAAGAATTTAATTTAAATTCAAAAGTGACCACATCATTCAAAAGTGGTAACATCATTCAAAAGTGGTAACATCATCGGGTCCATTCTCCCGAAAACAACAACCATTTTTCAAATGGTTAAAAACGGAATAATTAATTTAATTGATAAAAAACACATGTAAAATGAAACAAAGTATATTACCTTTAATCTATACAAATGCTAATTGTATTACTTTTTATTTCACGAATTTTTATGCAGCATTATTTCATTATTTCAAAGATGTGATATGAATAACTTTTAAAATAAGGAAACGTCTCGAACTCTGTAATTTTCGTATAATTCAATTAATTAGAGAGGTAGGTTTCTACTTTTTATTCTATTGGATCCGCACTATAATTTCACTAACATGCGATAATTATGTATGCTATTTGCGATTGCGTTAAATAAAACATTATTCTATTATGTAAATGACGCCTACAGTAATCTTGTTAATGAGGAGAGCGTAGCCCTATAATCTGTATTACTGAAATTTTTTTCGTGCCTATTGCATACAATTAATACTTTACTCGTATTACTTTTTATCTTACATAATTCAATACCAAATTTAATATCGAAACTAGCGAGCAACGCCCGCTAGCTGGGCCACTTTTTCCAAACGAACCTCGGTATTAAGCAGTATATAATAAGCAAAAAAATTCATTTAATAAGCAAGTCTTGGTGTTCGAATCCTCAAGCACAAAAAAAGTAAATTAAAGAGCCATGGTCCCGTTAAAAATATGTGATTTCGCACTGTGGGCCACGTGCACTTGAAAAAAAAAAGATTGTGGATCGGAACTATGGTCGCATCGCGCCCATAGTTTCGTTAAAAATATTTGGTTTTGCACGGTGGGCACTACGCGCCCTTAAGACATTTTTCCGTATTTTTTAGTTCATCAGAAACAGATTTTTACGCAGATTCTGAATATGTAATCAGTTTTTTTCTACTTTAAAAACTGTCTGCATGATGGTTTAAGAAAAAACGCGCAAAAAAAACGCAATTAGCGCCGGTAGAAAAAGCGATTTTCGGCTGTTTCTTCTTTTAGCCAAAAGGGAAAAGTTCAGGTTCTTCACCGCAAGGTAGCGCAGTGTTCTGCCTCGGAGCTCCATTTGAGCGCCGTTTGGTATTTGGGACATTTTTCGTTCCGATTCCCAAGGGGTTTTTAATTCATAACTTTTTTAATTTTGGTCTCACGGTCTCGAAAATGCCCGAAATGACTTCCCCGGAATATTTCCAATCGAAAGACACCTCAAGCGACTTCCAACTCGCCCGCGTTGCGAACTGTAATCGGCTTCAAGCAGACAGACAGAGGCGCACGGATTTTATTAGTATAGATAGAATTTCAGACAAATTTCACAGCTTTTACCTTTTTTTTTTTTCATTCGAACATTTGCATGCCAAATAATTTTCCAAATCTTTATTTAGAAAATAAAATATGTTTTCAAATAACAAGAATTAAAATTTCTTGTCGATTTGTTTTTGTGCACTCTTTTCTTGAAAAATATTAAAAGAAATCTTTTTAAATATATTTAGGAAAACAAAGAACCTATTTATAAAACATAATGTAACAATAAAATCATATATTTTGCAAATTTATGTTTTCTTTCATATTTTAAAGCAATTCCACGTGATTTATTATACGTGATTTATTATATGTGACTTTTGTGCTCAACATGACAACCTACTTATATGTCATCCTCAATATGTGATAAGTTCTCAGAAAGGAATACACACACACACATACATATATAGCTAATTGTCATACTACCTAAAGTTAATCTAACTAAGTCAACTAACCCAAAGTTAGCCAAGCTAACTTAGCAGGAAATGGCTGATTATTTATGTCCTACCCCAAATGAGTTAAAAGAGAAGTTGTGGATTATAAAAAATACCTTCTTTTTTTATGCACAGCAGGTAAACTTTTGCAAAGGCAATTGTAAGCAAACACTGAATGAAGAAGCAGTACACGGTTGGAATAAATTTTTTTATTCAAGATTGCGTTTTTACTGAACCATGAGGCGGCGGCACATACAGCCACCTCTTCGAGTTCCCTATTTAAATTTCAAAATTAGTTAAAACTCGATCGCATATTAAATTGCAATCGGTTTGCTAAGTCATATTTTGGTAGAAAATACCTGAAAATTTTATTTTAGAGTTCACTCGTAGGTTTACCATTGTATTTTTCTGCAACCAAAGAAATGAAAGCACGGAGAACAGGGAGCCGGAAAACACAATAGTAAACGTAGGACTGAACTGAAAAAGTTGAGATTTAAGGTATTTTCCACTAAATATTATAGGTAGACTAATTGCATTTTGATATGCGATTTGAGTTTTAACCAAGCACTAAATTTCGGATGTGAATTCGAAGAAGTGTTGTGGGGTATTTCGATTAAAATTCGGAAACAGTAGAAGTATTTTTCAACAATTTTTCGTGAAGGCGGTTATTAAAAGTTATTAAAAGGTTTAAAACATTAAAACTTTTTAAGAAAGCAAAAAAATATATTAATAACTGTAAAGTTATCAAATAAATCTTTGTGGTTCAAACCATTGCAAATTTTTTTCATATCCACTAACTTTCCTATACTACTGCAGCCCTAAGGTAATGTTTCCCTTACATAGAATCTTTCATATGAAAAAGACAAATTTCCGTAAAACATATATAGAAACAGCATACTCTGTATACGTTCTGATCTAGTAACGTTAGATAAAAGAGTTACCATCGACTTGATTTATTTTCCTTGACATAAGTGCTTTTTTTCTTGTATCAAATACCATTGGTGTAACTTTTCTTTAAATTGCATAAAAGAAAAAATTGTGTCAGAACCTGTAGTATTGGCAATTGTAAAGCCCATACAGGAGTAGTATACTATTCAAACGTTTTAAAATAATGTTAACAAATTCAATAAATTACTTGATCAAATTTAAGAATAATATAGATATACGTTGTAACTCCTAATGCATTTAAAGTATGAAAACATACAGTTGGCTCACTAAAGCATAGCTGAACATCTGATAGAACTATCCATGTATTAACCCTTTTCTAGCAAAGTGGTACCATTCCGCACTCACATATTTATATTCCAAACTTGCAACCGGCACCAGGAATATTTTAATATAATTTTGCTTTTACAATGAAAGCTTAAATTTGGGAGTTCTTAATTTCTAAAAAAGCCGTTTATAAATTCGTGACAAATTCTCCTATTTCCCTATAACAAAATATATATAAATGTGTCGCTATTGATTTTTATCTAACTGCATGTGTCGAAAAAATATAGATTTCTATAAAACCACTTTATTTTATTAACAAAGCTTTTTTTTATGTTTTAGCAACATTTTAATTTTGGTAAGAATAATGTTTAAGTTTTATACTTTATTAACCTCTTTAATTAAAAATGGCAAAATCTAGTTAGTTTTATTTCAATATATTTGTTTGTAAATAGCAGAAATAAGATACTCAATACATACGCTCTCTTAATAACAACTAATATAAACGATACTTTCTGAACTTTATTAGCTCCACAGTAATCAAGAGAAAGCTTTTCATCGTCATTTACTGATACGAATAATGGGTTAGTGAGATCAGACTGAAATGTAATTGCTATTTCCGAAACAGACACTATCACCCGAAATAAGTTATTTTGTACATCCTTTCAACGACACAAATAATATGGATTGTCTCTGTCGTTAACACGCCAAGTAACGGTTATTTCATTTCATTCTTACTTGACTGAATACTAAAAGTAATAATACGTTTCATCTCAGCAATTTTCGTTCCAAATTAGATAGTTAAAGGTTAAAGATGTACTCAACCCTTCTTTTTACATTGTTTCAATATAAAATAGGAATATACATTTCATTGTAAAAAAATGCCCAGGGGAAAACTTTTTTGTAGAGATAAATAATAATTATTATTAACAAATTAATTTATATTAATAATTATTGTGAAAAAATATTAAAGGAATATATTAACTCTTTATGATGACATGGTTATCATACGCTTTCAAACATGTCTGATTAACTAGGATTCACTTGCCATAGAGCTAGGGAAAATAAAAATATGGTAACAATTACGACAGCTGTAAAATGGATTATATATACATTCAAAGAGAATTCCATTCACAAAAAGTACTTCAGACATGTCAAATATTTCTTTTGAATCCAATAAATATTATTATGTTCATTACAAAAATCATGAAAATACCACAGATTAATTGTATGCAGAGTTGTCTCTATTATATTAATATATGCATATTTCTAAAGAGAAATTACTATTTTTAAATTAATGAGAATATTTTTTTAACTGTTTTGTTACGTAAAAATATTTGTCACATTATATTTAGGTATATATATGTATAACCATTAATTTTAAAACAACATATAAACCATTGGATCATTCCATGGTAACGTACGTTACATTTTGAACTTTTTTCAGCAATTTTAGTAATATAACACGGAAAGACGTATACTCAAAATATAAAATTAACATGGTTTGCCAATTAAACTTATTTAAAGCCCATTTTAGATGAAAATTACCTAATTTTAATGACAGTTCTTAAATTTTGATAGTTACTTTTACTATGGTAACTGCCATTACTGAAAAACAGAATGTAAGTTATCATATAAAATGTAATGTTCATTATCATCTTTTAGGTTATTTTCATCCAAATTAAACCTTATATAGGTTTTATTGACACATCATATCAATTTTATATTTGAATATTTTTTAGTGTTATGTTACAAAAATTACTGCAATAAATTGTTCCACGTTCCAAATGTAACGGAAGTTACCGTGGAATGACCCCATTGAATTGTATACAAAGTTTACCTCATTGGAACATGACAAAAAATTAAATTAGTATAATCTAAATATGTAGAACCACATCAGAACCGTCACGTCCACAAATACTTTGGAATAATAAATAAAGTGCATGGTTCCACCTTTGTATCATCCATGAAAAAGAAAATTTATACGAATTTGGGGCTAGCAATACACATAAAACCAGAATAAAACGAAGAAAAGCATTAAAAAAAATCATAATAACATTATTAAAATGAATAGAAAAGGGGAAAAAATCATACCAGATTCTATAGTTACCCTTAAAAAAGAGTAGTGAAGATATTTAATTTCACAATACTAACCTAAACTAAAAATTTTAATACATGATAAATGAAGAAATAAAAAATAATTAATGTATGCATTTTATACATTTAAAAATAATATTTTAGAATTTGTCTAAATTGTTAGAAGTCAGATTCAAGTTAATCTTTAACATAAATTAGATTCAATTTAATCTTTAATATTAATTATTAAATTATATTAATAGATTTCATTAATATAACGATATAATTATTCATACATATGTGTTATTGAACATCCAGTATAAATTGTATTGCAATTTAGCAGATTCTTCTCCGCCCTGTTTTTATACCATTGCTAAAACATTTAGCTTTTTCTGCTGTATATTAAAATATATACATATATAATAACGATAATGGGAGAATTATACAGGGTGTTTCTGAACTCATTGTACAACCTTTAAGGGGTGATAGTACACATCAAGACAAACAATATTAAATAGGAAACTAAGGGTTCCAAACGTCTTCCGAAGGAGATAGGCGCCATTAAAGTTTAGGATCCAAAAATTCAAATGATTATAAAAAAAAAACAGAAAAAATTGGTCGATTCGTTTGCGGTTTTCACTAAAATTATTTTTTATGTCAGTATTGTCTTGAAAATAAATTATAAAGATAAATTTTAAAAAATGCCGATAGAGGGCGTTTTAGACTTTGGAGTAACGTACAACTATTTTTTACAAAAAAATTCCGTCAGAGGGCGCCAAAAACTTTAATGTAACCAACAACTATTTTAACCGTTATTTTTTTGTATCTAATTAAATGCTTGTAAAAATTCAAACTTGATCGTTGTGAGTAATTAGTGGAAAATTGAACTGTGTTCGAGGGGTGGGGAGGGTAACATTTCAACTCTTGAACACAGTTCAGTTTGCGCTTCTTAACCCCTCCCATCGATCTAGAATTTGATCTCAAAATTTAAGTCTAAGCTTTTGCAAGCATTTAATTAGATACAAAAATAACGGTTAAAATAGTTTTTAGTTACTCTAAAGTTTAAGGCGCCTTCTAACGGAAGTTTTTGAAATTTATCTTTAAAATTTATTTTCAAGGAAATAGTGACATAAAGAATAGTTTTACTGAAAACCGACCAATTTTTCCGTTTTTTATAATTATTTGAAATTTGAACCTCCCCCCCACAGTTCAGTTTGCACTACTTAACCACTCCCAACGATTTAGATTTTGAACTCAAAATTTAAGTTTATGTCTAAGCTTCTAAAAAAATTTAATGAGATGCCAAAACTAACCGCAAAAAAATAGTTGATCGTTTCTCCAAAGTCTAAAGCGCCCTCTATCGGCCTTTTTTGAAATTTATCTTTATAATTTATTTTCAAGACAATAAGGATATAAAGAATAGTTTTAGTAAAAACCGCAAACGAATCGACCAATTTTTCTATTTTTTTTTATAATCCTTTGAATTTTTGGACCCTAAACTTTAATGGCGCCTATCTCCTTTGGAAGACGTTTGGGACCCGTAGTTTCCTATTTAATATTGTTTGTCTTGATGTGTACTATCACACCTTAAAGTTTGTACCATGGATTTAGAAACACCCTGCATAAACTTGCGCGCGTGTGTGTATACTAAAAATGCTTCTAATACTTTAAAGAAATAAATAGGAATTTTTACAAATAGGAAAAAAACATTACTTGGTGAAATATAAAAATATGTAAAATATTTCATATCTGCATATCTGCTTTCATATCTTAATTTAAAAGGGTGGTGTTTATCCCATATTTTCAATTTATTATACGTAAAAAGAGAATCGGCTAACCGGTTATAAAAACATTTATTTCAATGCAATTTCTTTATAATAAATGTGTGAAAAATCAATGTTTATCAAAAAGTATGAGTTGCAGGTTTTTATTATGTACACTAGACGTTATTAAATCATAAAAATTATTTTAAATCTCTTTTCATCCAACAAACACTATTTCTGCAGGTGAGTACAGATATTTACACTATTTATCCCTGAGATTCAACATTAAAAAAGGACGAGAAAAAGAAATTTTAAAGGTAAAGTAATATGTACTTAAATAGAAAGTTTTGTTTTGTTTTATTTTTTGTTTAGTTTAAAATTTTAATGTACGCATAAGTCGTACATTATCTGAATAATAAAAAAAAAAAAATTAAAAAAGTATGTTGATATCCTATTTTCTAGAAACTGCATCATAATTTGTTATAAAGAGTTTAAACTCATTGGATATTATTCTTTTTCTCTCGCCCAAACGCGACTCATGTAACCTGACATCAATGGTTTTTATCAATCCAATTCATAAAAAGTCGATTTTTAAAAAAACAACTTACCTCAGAAAGAATATATTATTTTACATAGATTTAAATAAATAAAGACCACTGTTTCCTTGTTACATACAAAGTTTTTCCAAAGATTTTTTCTATTCAAATAGGATTTTAGTTAAAATATATATAGATATAGATTTTACAAAAAATCCTGAAGTGATGCGAAAAAATAGAGGTCATATTTAAAATCAATACACCAAAAACATAAATGTCTGCTAAAATCTTTTATTGTATTTTTCAGAAACTTAAATTTCGCAGCCCTGCGTTATTATTTTTATTTATGTTGCCTTCTTGAATTATTACTCTTTAAAATATAAAATTACATTAGTCGTAACTAAAGCAAGCGTGTATGGCATATTAATAAGTTTCATATATTAAATGTTGTCGGATAAAGAAAGTGGGCTACGCATGATCAAAATACTTAAATTGATAATGATTAAAAAGCTATCATTAAAACTTAATCGATACTGAGTCTTTAACAAGGGAATAAATTTGTGTAAATAAAATACTTTATCTGCAGGCGTAAAATATTTTCTTCACTGTGTTTTATAGAGCGAATTTAATGAGCAGTTCATTTAATGAAGTAATATATACTAGACATTTGAAAAAAGTAAATTCCTTTATTTCCTTAAAGCTTTAAGAATTTGAAATCATTGAACGATTCTTACAAATCGCAATTAAGTATCCTTTCAAAATAGTTTATGAAAGGAGTGTCCTCGCTTTTCGTACTATTGACAAACTGGTGTATTTATTGCTAAAAATAAATAACTGAAATAGGCAACATTTTAATTAACATTTAACTTATTTCATTTTGTTATTTTTTAGAAAAGTTATTATAAGCACATTTTACAAATAATTAAGGGCAGATATGCTGTTTAATTCCAAAATCTGCATTTGAACGCAAATAAAAATAAAACTCTCTTTAATGAATTTTTTCACCGACTTCCAGAAAGGAGAGGAGGTTATCAATTCGACGCGTATGTATTTTTTTTTATGTATGTTCACCGATTACTCCGAAACTATCCAACCAATTAACTTGATTTTGGTGTTAAACGAGAGAGCTTGCTCTCGGATTGGTACCACTTCCGTTTCATAGAAATTGGTTCAGTACTTTTTTAGTAATTAGACAAAAACTAATAAAATTAGTGATTTATCGCAAATCAGTAGTAATATGGATGTCGAATCATTTTACCGATGCCAGGATGGCCGAGCGGTCTAAGGCGCTTGATTTAAGATCTGGTGTTCGAAAGGCAGCGTGGGTTCGAACCCCACTCCTGACGTACGTGTATACAATAATCTTTTCCGTATTATAATTTTTAAATATATATTTAAAAAGTTAAATACTAATTATACTATAAGGAATATTTTGTATTTAACCGTTACCACAGAGTATCTGAGATTTTTTATTAACTCAATACTTTATCAGTGAAAGAGTACTCAAAAAGGAGAATAGACTTGCAAAAAGTAACATGACATGGAACAAGTTCTCTGAAGAGAATGAAGTCCGGACAGCCGAGCGGTCTAAGGCACCAGATTTAATCTCTGGTTTTGAAAGAGAGTGTCGGTTCGAACCTCACTCCTGACATATGTGTTTAGTATACAAAAAAAAAAAAAAAAAAAAAAAAAATCCGTGATATTTTTTTTTTAAGTGACTTCAAAAAAGGAGAGGATGTTATCAATTCGGCGCGAATGTATTTTTTTTCTATGTATGTTCACCGATTACTCCGAAACTATCCAACCGATTAATTTGTCTTTTTGTGTTAAATGAAAGAGGCTACCCTTCCATTGGTACTTCTTCCATTTCATTGAAATTGGTTTAGTACTTTTTTAGTAATTAAGTAAAAACTAATAAAATTAGTGATTTCTCGCAAACTAAAAGTAACATGGACGATGACTAAGCTCGCTGAATGGAGTGCAGTCAGGTGGCTGAGCGGTGTAAGACAGCAGATTTGATTTCTGGATCTTGAAAGAGATCGTGGGTTCGAACCCCACTCCTGATATACGTGTATGGTTTACAGTGATTTTTCCCGTATTATAATTTTTATCAACTGACTTCAAAAAATCGTTAACTTTTAACTAAAAAGAGAAAAATAAACTTTTCTAATTGAATAAAAATTGAACCGACTTCAAAAGCTACTGCAAAGTGAAAAATAATTTTTTTACAGAATAGTATTAAAAAATTAAATTAAGAGCGTAGTATTTATCATGCGTATTATTATATTTATGTAGATTAATTTGATTTTTTGAAGTCCTTTCAAAATTAAAATTAATTATCCAATGCAAATCGTAAAGGAATAAAGTTAAAATGTTAACTAAATATTAAATCTAAAAAAAACTCGTAGATACTTGGATGCGTGTCTATTGGAAAATTACGTGTAACTTGGCTTGGCTGGCACCGACTTCAAAAAATCAAATTAATCTACATAAATATATGCATGATATTTGCTACATTTATACGCATGATAAATACTACGCTCTTAATTTAATTTCTTAATACTATTCTGTAAAAAAATTATTTTTCACTTTGCAGTAGCTTTTGAAGTCGGTTCAATTTTTGGTAGAAAAGTTTATGTCACTTTTTTTTACAAATGTACGTGTGACAGTTTTATGTTTCTTTAGAAGATTCATTCTAATACAGTTCATACACATATTAGATTTGTGAAAAATTTCGACGGATTTTAAAATTTTGGGGGTCAGAGAACCCCAAAAACATGTTCTCACAAAATGTCTATCTGGAAGTCTGTCAGTCAGTCTGCCTGTTTGTCTGTGACACAAATTTTGTGGACGTTCTATCTCAAAATCAAATGCACGGAAATTTCACATAACTTTACACTCTGTTAACTTGATGTAAACTTGATTTGATTCTCAACAAATGGCACTGCTATGCAGCAGTATTCACAATTTTCTTCAATAGCCATATATCAAGAAATATCGCAAATATTTTCATAAAATTTTATATTTAGTTAGTACTTGATATAGTAAGGTGCTGAATACGTTGTGGTGCCAATCATTGAGCGGTTGACATTGTCATGGTGCATTATTTATAATTATTGCAATAGCTCTATCTTAGGAAGAAATTCACTAAATTTTCTAAACTTCCAATTCATCCAGTCTCTGATATAGATTAATATTGTACAGTTTTTGGTGTAAACTGCCCTACAGATGGCGTTGCTATGTTGCATTTTTCACGATTTCCCAATAAATGTATTCCAAAAACTAATCCAGGAATTTTTATCAAACTGCAGATACAGTTAGTATCTGATAAATAATTGATCCTGATTAGTTTTTGGTGTGCATCATTTACATGTGGCGCTGTTATTTTTGAAGATTTTGCAATAGATATATTTCAAAAACTAATGCACGGATTTTCGTCAAACTTCAGATTCAATTATAAGTTGACATAAGTTGTTGCTGACTAGATTTTGGTTTAAATCACATTACCAGTTGCACTGCCATGCTGCATTAACATGCATAATGTTTTGGAATGTTTTGGAATTGCCACATTTGACTAGGTTGAGTTCAATTTAAAAGATCCACCTAGGATCACTGCACCATGTAAGGTTATTCATTTGTATAAAATAAGGAATTTTTCCTACCTATTAATAAATAAAAATTTATTAACTAATGGGAAAATGGTTGTTGTTTTCAGCTTAGGATAGGACTTGTAATGTCCGCATCTTATTATTTTTTTGATTGATCCATGTTTATCAATGTTTAACCCCTTGGGACCTAGCGACACGTATACGTGCCGCAAAAAGGCTTAAAAATCTTGGCTTATCGCTGAATGTAAAAATTTACTGCACAATCTGATTTATTTAATGGGAGTATTTTCTCGATTTAATAAGGCATAAATTTCTGTTTTTTAAAAAAGGTGGAAAAACATTAAGAATCTCGTAAAAGGCTCCCGTCGCGAAGGGGTTAATCCATGCCGTAGGTAATATATGATTCTGTTTTTATATATAAGTCACGTTTTGATCATAATAAAAATGATGTTTTTACAGATTTTTATTAATTCAATGGGAAGCATACACATTGCTTTGGGAAATGGTTGTCCACAATTTATTTTCTGACTTAGTTTTATTTTTTAAATTTACTTCCCTTTGAACAACATTTGAATTAATTCTAAAAAATATTCTCCTTTATTTCTATAACTAAAAACACCTTACCATCCAACCGCAGAAATTAAAAGCAATTATATGTCTTCCTATAATTGTTAACGTTAGATTCATTCAATTTCAGTGATAAAAATTTAAATTCTCAAAAAGTTATGAATCACTTTACAAAATGTATAACATCCTTTTTGGATTTTTCTTCAAAAATAAAGCAAACACAATTATTCTTCTCTGTGATACATTTATTTATTTTCGATTGATAAAGAGTTTCCTAAAGATGCAGAAAAACAAACGGTTTTTAACGAAGCAATTTGAAAATATATTTATTTACTCTTTGTGATGTATGTTTTTAATTTTGAATTTAAGTCTTACAAAGACGGGAAAAGGAAATTAAAGGGATTTTTTAAAATGTTTGTTACTTGTTACTTATTTAATGGGTATTGTGTAAGATAAATTTGCTCATTAAAAATTGTTTACAAATAATATCACATTAATCTGTGTTATTTAAATTTTTTTTCTGTAAAATAATCTCCAAAGTAATTTTTTTTCAGATATAAAATACTCATATTACATTGAAATGTTTTATCTTTGTGTTTTGATATTCTTTTAAATATTTATTCTCTTTCAATATATGTACTTTTATGATGCTTTTTTACATATATTTATAATTATATAAATACGTACAATTTATAGTCGTCGTCCAGTGAGTCCGTCTGTCTATACACATATAACGCAAAAACTACCCAAACAAATGAATTCAAATTTAAAATATATCGTTGTTGTATAATTTTATCTAGTATATATGAAATTCCAATATATGAAATTACAGGGAAAAACAAAAGTATTCCTTTACATTACAACCAATGGAAAAAATAGCTTTAAATGCATTTTAATGATGTTACACTTGTTCCGACCATAATAAATTTGATGCGTATGCATCTGTGAGATATATACTAAAACATGCATTCTCTCAAACTGTGGCGTAACAAATATTTGATGTAAATTTTCAGAGCCGCACAAATTATATTACGCAATGGTATACGGGGAAACATTATTTGGGGCGTGTTTTCATTGAAATAAATTATTTCTGATTTTATGAAATTGATATATTTTGCTGAGATTTATTAAAAGTTATTTCCTGTATAATAGAAAGCAGATAATATTTACAGAGCCACATAAAAGATTTACCATACTGTATAGATACCATACTGTATTCGATGTACAGTCAGTGTTCGAGCTCAGTTTTGATCAACATTTGTGATTTGGCGAATGAGAACTAAGGTGAACAAGGCTTTTTTTTGTTTTGTCTATATTTTGAAAAATGTACAAGTTATAGCATTTTGAATCTCTAGAATATCTGACATTTTGAAACGGTCTAATATTTGTCACGTAATAACACGCGTACTTATGAACCAATTTGGATGTAACTTGGTGTTACATCGTATCACCATATCATGAATCATGTATATATCAATGTTTGAACCGAGTTCATTAGCCAGTTTCTTCCGTCATCCTGTTTCAAAATAGCGGCCATTTAATTTTTTTTACATTTTAATAACTTTAAAATTAAGAACAAAAAAATTTAAAACTTGAAAAGTATTTTTCTCTTATGCGCTTGAATTTGATACTAAAATTTCAGAGATTTTTTTGTTTTGTTAGGATGAGCGAAGCGAATCCTCTACTAGCCCACTCAAATTACAATTTGTCGTACACCATGGAGGAAGAATATACTGGAGGTGAACTATAATGATTTGAGTGATGCCAAAAATGTAACCCTACATTAAGTCACATTAAGTCCAAACAAAACCACGTGCTTTGATTCGCCTATCAATTCAAACCAGTTGAAACCCGTATTTGATTTCTCTTGTTTTTTATCGTTGAATTTTTTATTAGACAGCGAATTAAAATTTCGTAAACAATGAAGTTTGTGCGATAATTGGCTGTAATACTCGATCAATAAATACAAATTTATCGCTTCACAGGCAAAAATTTCATTGATTATTTAATTATATGTGTTTTAAATATCAAAATAGAAAATCTTTTAATCTGAAAATCGTTTGCAGCCAGAAATCTGTATTTTAGATTAATATTTATTACTTATGTTTTCATACATGATTTTAAAAGAATGTTTTCATTATTATATTTTATATATTATTTAAATGCAATTATTAATATGTAACAAAACAAATTTCTTTTTAACAAAAATAAATAAAGATGTTTAAGTAAATTAGCAGCGATTGACGTAGGCAAAATGGAGATCTATTTAAAAATTTCATTCCATAAAAAAGAATATTTATTAATTATTTTGAAATATTTGAATTATTTATGCGTATTGTTATTTGCAAATAAAATGAGTTCATCAGACTGGAAAAGTTTAGCTGCAAGACTGAAATTATTATCAATAAATGCTTGGTTCACATTTGAATAATTGCTTTTGATCTTACGATACAAAATTTTATTTTCACAAAATTCTTATATTCATCGCCTATCATGGAGGATGAAGACGCTGATCAACATTAGCTTTATATTTAAAATTTAAGCACTCTGCATTTTGATTATAAAAAAAAAATCCATATCTGTATTGCTCTCTATAGTAAAAAAGCAGTTACCTTTAGATATTATATATATCAGCCTTTGACTTCTAGTAAATTGTTTTAAAATTCTTGAATTAAATATATACATATATATTCATCTTGATTTTTTTTTATCCCTGAATTATTTATTTAGTATAAATCTATTTGTGATATCGAAACCCTGTATTTATGCTTCATTTTTTGTATTTAAATGCGATTAATCTTAAAAGATGTGTAATTTATTTTCTAATAATTTTGAAAACATGATAAGAATCGAAATTTTTATTGCGTGAAAATCAGCTCATTTATTTTACAGCTCTCAAATTTTATTATGCTTTATATCTGTTGTTTTTAGGTGCTTTCGTAATTATGTAAATACGTAGCACCTATAGTTGTCGTTCAGTCCATCCGTCTGTCTGTTCATTCGCATATAATAACGCAAAAACTATCCAACCGAATCGTTTGAAGTTTAAAATACATAATTAATACATAATTTTGTCAAGTTATTTCAAATTTAAGATAGATCAATTATGCATAGATGAATTACAGGGACAATCAAAAGTATCCCGTTACATTACGGTCAAGGGGGGGGGGGGGTTCAAATGCATTTTAATCATTTGAAATTTAAAACAAATAATTATTACATAATTTTGTCGTGTCATTTTAAATTTTATAGAAATTGGATGCATAAATCAATTACAGGAACAATCAATTCCATGACATTACGGTCAATGGGAAAAAAAGTTTCAAATGCATTTTAATGGTGTTAAACTAATTCAAACATAATAAAACTGACATGAACCTTATGAAGTATATATATACTAAAATATACATTCTGTACAATCTGTGATGCAAAGAATATTTGTTTTTAAATTACAGGAGCATACAAAAGTATTCCATTACATAAAGCTATATGGAGAAACATTGTTTGTGGGGCGTGTTTTAATTACATTAAACTATTTAGGATTTTATGAATATGATATACGTTGCTGAGGTGTAATAAAAATTACTTCCTGTATATTTACAGGAACACAAAGATTTCTACTACTATAATGTAACTGAAGTACTGTCTACTATATCAGCAAGATCTGAATATTTTAAAAACTTCGTTATCGTACGAACGCACCTCATTTGTTACGCTTCACGTGTAATTTCTAACTTGTTTATTAATTGTTTCTCAAAATTTTTTATTGATAATGCTGTTATTTTGAAGAAGTAAAATTTTTATATTTGTCAAAAATAGTTCTTATTAATGTAAGGCATGACTATATGCTAACAATATTTGTTTTAAAACATGTTTTGGAATTTTTTAATAACGTTGTAAGTATTAAAATTAGCTCTCTTTCAGGCGGAATACTGTTTATGTGTCGGGTTCGAATTCAAATATTAGCGGTTCAGAACGATAAAAAACATTTATGTTAGATTCCGATTTGAATAGAATTTTCGTGTTCAGGTAAAATACAACTCGACCCATTCAAGGATCTAGTCTCGCAGCAAATTTAACATACATTTTTATTTGTGCAGCTTTAAGCGTTGAGCAAATAAGCAAAATTATAATATTTTTTTTATAATGTTGCAATATTATAATTTTTCAACATTACAATTTAAGCAACATTATATCATTTTAAACACTCTTACTTTCCTTTGCGTGAAATTTTATATCATCGCGAAAAATATTGAAAATGCCCTGTTTTAAACTATATTGAGCTACACTCTTCACATTTTGAATATGCCTATACAGGGTGTTTCAAAGTTATGCATCAGAAATGTAAAGGCAATTAGCGGGAACATTAATGAGCAGATTTGTAAAGGAATGTGGGTGCGGAAATGTAGCGTTGAGGAGAATGTGAATAATTTATGTCTATTTCACTATAATTTAGTAACATATTTTGGCCGCTGAAAGCTCCCAACCATATATCATTATCCCCATAAACGAAATTCTTTTGTGATTCTCTTTAAATAAATAATAAATGTTTAGCAAACCCTATATTCTACAAAATGCTTGTTATACTGCCATTTATAAATGCATATCAATTTCTTTATGTTTTAAATGGTCTAATGTCATTGAAATGAACTTGAAACGATTTTTCCCATTGACCATAATGTAATAGAATACTTTAGACTGTCTATGCAAATGAACTATAAATTCTACACATTTCCTTTTCAATAGCGATCACGGTGTAGTACACGTCAATAACATATAAAAAATGCTACGAGCATCAGAGTTTATTTACAAGAGTTAGAACTCGGCCACACAAATCGGAGTCATAAACATTTTTCATCTACGTTATAAAGTATTAACCAGTAAAAAAAAAATCCTGCGTTAAGCATAGATTATAAAACGCCATCCAAATTCGAATTCCTGTCCGAAGTTTTTAACAAGACTTCGTTATTCAGGGAAATAGGTGTTACTACCCATAACCAAATATGTATTCCAATACTTTTGAACAGCTCTGTATTTGATTTGTCGGTTGATATATATACTATATCATGGAGAGATTTAGTTTAGCAAAAAAAAAATGCTTAGCTGGATGAAATTTTTCTTTTGGCAGTTTATACGAATAGATGTAAAACATACTTCAATACTTTTGTTCAGCCCTGCAGTTTACCTAGTACCTTTATTACACGAAAGTATTTTGCTGAAATTAATTATATAAAAAAATAAATAAATAATGTTAATCAAACAACAATACTCTTTAAACTATTTAAATCATATTTCCAGAAATTATCATCCTTATACAAACCTGTATCCAGTTCTTTGCGTGACCCTGTATATCATTTAATCTATATTCTACAAACATTTCACGAAAAACTAAATGCGATTCGACGTAAAAATGCAAAACTTTTTTAAAATCACACCTTTAAATAAATTGCACTCACATTCAGTAACTTTTCCGAGTTATTTTGAGCAACCCTGTATATCTTAATTGTGTAACTATTATAGCATTTATGCACACCATATAATGTGAATACATTTAGTGACACTTAAAAGCGCATATCATAATTAAAAATGCATTTCATCCATGGAACAGTTACCATGCGTAATATACAGTACTTCGAATAGAATATGCTTTTTGAAGTCTTTTGTGTGTCCCTGTAAATGCTATGCACTTCGTATTATGCGTGAAATAACTCATATTAAGTCTCAGCGACGTATATCAATTTGATTACACATGATACCGTTTACCATCGTTAAAATATGTCGCAAACAATTTCCTCCTTTATTATCATGTATTAGAATTATTTTGTGTGGCCATGTAAATGAATAGCTATTCTTTTAGCTGCATATTTTAGTGTGCTTTTAGCAGATGAAAATAAATGTGAATACGTTTGTCCGGCCGCAACATCCTTAAAATTAATTTGAAACGATTTTTCCCCATTGGCCCTAATATAATCGAAAACTTTTGACTGTCCCTGTAAATAAACTAATCGTGGTATAAACTTCATTTTTAATAGGGTTTGCGCTTATGTAAACTTCAATAACATGGTAAAATTTCTTTGCATTCCGAGTATATTTACGAGAGTTAGAGCGCGGACAGACGGACAGACAAACCGAATGCATAAACATTTTTCAATTTTGTTGAAAAGTGTTAATAAAAATTACTGTAAAAAGAAAACTTTTAATAATACAATTTTTAGTTCGTATCATACGTTTTCAACTTCTTATTTAATTTTAATTTGAAATTTAATAATAATAATGACATTTAATAATAATAATAATAATAATTTCTCAATTTCAATTATTTTAAAAGTAAACATTTCTTTTAATAAATAATAATAGAACAAAGACCATTTTAAAAATTTCCTATTTCTTCTTAAAAAATGCTCCATCTGTAATTCATTTCTTTCAATTCGTCTAATACAAAATCCTTTCCTTTTTTTGGAAGCTTTCCAATTTTCCACATGCTTTTGTTTGGTACACTAAAATTTGAGCGATAAATGGATTCACATTGCAAACCTTTTTTAAGGCTTAGTTCACCTCCACCTATCTTCTTCCTCCATGGTCGTACACCTTACAAAAAAACTATTCAATATTTTAACTTCAAATTAAACACAAAAATAAATTATGGTCTGTAGATTTGCAGAATATAATTTTTTTTACAGTAAAACGTTAAAAAATTTATTTTTTTAATTAATTTATTTTACATGCATTTCCAATACGGACGCATTTTAGCAAATAAATAAAAAATGAAACGCGTATATTTTCAGAAAAAAATATAAATCATGGAGTAAGTAATAATAGATAGAATCATGATTAATTTAATAAATAAAATATGTTTTCATTATTCAGCAAAATCGTTTGCACAGATGACACTTAAACATTTAAAAAAAATTGTATTGCGGAATTTTTTTTTTGTTTTTTTCTAAAGTGGCAACAAAATAATTGTTAACAAATAAAATTAATTGTTAAACTTGTTATATAAATGAAAAATAAAAAGAATTGAAGCATGAAGTTTTTGCCTCGATTCAAGCTCTTCATAAATGTACTAAAGCAAAGTTGGCCGATTCAGAAACGACAAATTGACTTTAACCATTTCTTACTTTATCATTTGGATCTAAAGTAATGTTACATTCTTATTTGTGGACCAAAAAAGATTTAGTGAACGGGACTTTAGACTTTGTTGCACGTAATATGGAAAATCACAAGCCACCAGACCAGATATCGCGAATAATCATGGATAAATTTGAATACTACAATAATTTAACTTATAAGGATTGGTGCATACCAATTCCCCCAATAATTAAATTCTAGAAAAATAATAGCATAAATTGCTCAAGGAAAGAATTTCTTCTGCAGTTAGCTTTTGCTGTTACAATTCATAAATCCCAAGGTTTAACATTAGATGAAGCAGTTATAGATATTGAGGATATATAGACACCAGTTGGCTGAAAAACGTACATAACGTTGTCGAGAGTGAAAATCCTTCAAAATTAAGCGTTCAATAGGAAATTTTCCTTACGAAAAATTCTACAATATCAAAAATTTTGATACGCTAACATGTATAAAAACGAAGAAATTATAAAAAAAAGTTTTACAGTTAAAAATTCATAGTATCAACGAGAGCAGATTTCAAATGTTTTTCCAGAAAATAGGATTTTGACGAAGTAACTTTCTTCAAGCTCTCTTCAGATATATTATTCTAAAATAGCTATCAAAGATTATTTGATGTTAATTACAAAGATTGGAAACATGCATATTTCAAACAACTTTAAAAAACATAAGTGGTTACAGGAAATTGTAAAAACATCTTTAAAAGAACTTTTAGTCGAAAATTTAAAAATATTTTGTAAAAGTTTGCTTTGAAAATATTTATTATGCCAGTCTTACAACATAAATAAAAAATTAAAATGCGCCAAAACATAAAATAACGTTTTTGTTTAATAAAGTTGCAAAAATAATATTAAAAAATATTTTTACTTTCAAAAATCTGTTTTATAAAATAATGCTTCGCGAATCCAAACAAAGCATGGCTTTTGCTAGTCTATATCTTAAACATGTCTGAGTTATGGCATGTTGAATTTCTAATGTGGCTGATAATTTGAAACGGTCTGATTTTTGTCACATGATAACACGCATATTTATGAGCCAATTTTGTGTGTATATACCTTGGTGTGTACATATTTTATATCGATATTTGTACCGAGTTCGTTGGCCAGTTTTATCAATCCTCTTGTTTCAAAATGGCGGACATTTAAATTAAAAAAAAATTTTGAAATTAAATACAAAAAATATTGAAATCGAAAATTGCTTTTATTCTATGTGTTTGACTTTGATATAAAGATTTCAGAACATTCTTTGTTTTGTCTATATTTGTTAACATGGCTGAGTTATAGCTCTTTGAATTTCAAGTGTGGCTGATATTTTGAACGGTCTGATTTTTGTCACGTGATAACACGTGTATTTATGAACTGATTTGGATGTAACTTGGTGTGTACATAGTATTTACCGAAGCCTGAACTGAATTCGTTGGCCAGTTTTATCTGTTATCTTTTTTCTAAATGGCGGCCATTTATTTTTTTAATTAAAATTTAAAATTAAATACACAAAAATTAGAAGCTAATTTTTTTTCCTTTATCTGTTTTACCTTTATACAAAGACTCCAGAGCATTTTTTGTTTTGTCTGTATCTTGAAAAATGGTTGGGTTATAGCATTTTAAATTTTTAATATGACTGACATTTTGGAATGATCTGATTTTTGTCACGTGGTAGCACGGGTAATAATGAACTAATTTGGATGTAACTTGATGCTTACATATTACATACAAATGTCTTGACCGAGTTCGCTAGTCAACTTCATCCGCCACCTTGTTTCAAAATGGAGATCATTTAACTTTTTCTATTTAAAATGAATTACAAAAAAATTAGATATTAAAAGAGATTTTTTTTTTGTTATGTGTTTACCTTGATACAATGAATTCGGATCAATTTTTGTTTTGTCTTTATCTTAGAAAATGACTTATATATATAACAGTTTGAATTTCTAAGGCGGGTGACATCTTGAAGAATCTATTTTCATGCCGCAGCGTTCAGGTATATCTACCGATTTCAATGTAACTGAGCATGTGTACAGGACTTACTAAGATCTCGATCAACCTCATTGGTTAATTTCATTCATCATGTTGGTTTAAAACATAGCAATATCATTATATCGCCGAATTCGGCGATCAAGTATAAAGGTTTAAATAAAACCAACTTGTATAAAGTCCTCAAAAACCCAAGTCATATTCAGTTTGGACAGAAACATGTATTGAATCTTCTTTTATCGTTTTCCACTGATTTGAGCTTTGTATGGTTGAATAATATAACTTTTTTTAAAAAAAAGAATATGAAAGCGACCTTTTCCTCCCACTTCTGGCCGGAAGGATATTAGCAGTTGGTAGTGATGTACCGGTGACTCTCAAACAGAAAGTACCAATGTCTGGCCTCAGCGAAGGTTGTCGAATGGGTTTATCGTCTTCGATAAATTCTCGATCGTCTTTAAAACATCGGTCATTCCTAAACCTTGTTCCTCACCATGGCAGATTCATCGCACACCTTTCTTAGCATTTCAAATTCTACATAAGTGTTTTATCTAATCATTGATAGAATTTAAAGCTGCAACGTTGTTAACCCCTTGGGGACAAGCGACCACTATATATGCCGGCACCGATTGTACTCATATCCCGCGAGACTACCATTCATGCCGGCGCTGTTTGTACTCACATCCCGCGACACTAGCATTCATACCGATCAAACGGAACGTTTTGTTTTTCACAGTTTAGCATATAAAAAATTCATCCTAATTCTATTTGAATGTATATTAAGGAAGAAGACTTCTCCTTCAAACTAGGAAAGCTAATGAAAACTTTTTTTTTAATCCTCTCAAATTTAATTTTTTATGGAAATACTACAAAGGGAAAAAGATTATTTTTTCATCACGTCTTTGTGTTTCATAAATCTTTTTACGCGTCTAGTAAAACTTTATTTTTCTTTATTAGAAATAATGCTACTGAACTTCAGAAGGAAAAATTTGCAGTTAAAGAATTGGATCATGAGAAAGAATATAATTCACGTAAGTAAGCGTATTAGTAAGCACATTTACGATTACGAATGATAACATGGACATCTGATTCATTGTTTTTTTTTGCCGCTCTTTTATATCGATCAGAAATAGTGGCAAAAACCGACGCCATTAATATTTCGTGTTTTCTTTCTTGTAGAAGGAAAGATTTATCTTTTTTTATATTTTTATTTTATTTCAGGAGTGCTTCGCAGTTAAAAAATAAAAAATAATAAGAAAAAAAGAAAAGTGTTACATACCGATTGTGGGAGCTGATACGCTGATAACATTCTTTCTCAGTGCAGCTAAATTAAAAATATTTTTCTGCGTTACTGACCAGTTTTTTTCTATAACTCTATATATTTATCTAATATGCTTTACATTACATGCTTGCATATATATACACTTCATTTTAAAAATTACTAGTAACATGAAGAAAAGTTTTTAAAGAGTGTTTTAAGTTTTAAAGATTATTTTAAAGTATTATAGTGCTTTATTCATTATTATTCAAGATTTTTTTCTTACGTATATATTAGATTATATGTTAACATAGATTTTAAAAGATAATTTTAACATCAACGAAAGTTTTGAAAGTTTCAAATCATTATTAAATTTTATTCATAATCATCCAATAATTTTTATTTGATATACCTTATTATACGATATACCATATGGAAATATATTTTCTATTTCTGAAATAATTTTAACATAAACATATTTTGGAAAGGTACATTTTTAATTTTTACTCTGATTTGCACATCATTACTGATTATTATTCAAGACTGTTTGTTTGTTTTTAATTGTGTTATATATATATTTTTTTATTTCAAAAATATTATAAAATTAAACGTTAAGTTTTTTTTTAAATCCAATCTTACACACGCACAAATATATATATATATATCTATATATCTATCTATCTATCTATATATATATATATATATATATATATATATATAAGTGTTACAAAGCAACAGTAGAAGGTTGTTTGTATGTTTTATTTAATATTTTTCATTTTTAAATAAATCGTTTTTTGTAAAACGTTTATTTTATTTACTGAAAGTGTTAAAAATTATTAAATATCAAGATGGTTAGGCTTGTTTTTCTATTATAGCAAAATGTTTCATAGGTTGATATTTAACAGCCTGGTAAGTATCTGTCTGTCATGTTATATCATTTTAAAAGCTAAAAACAGGATATTAACTATTCATTATTTACATTTAAACATTTTTTTCCAATTAAAATATCACACAATATACATCATTTTTTGAATGAATATATAAAATAACATCAAATTCCATGTATGTGAATTTCAAAAAGTTTCATGCGAAAGTTATTTTTTTATTAATTTTTAAAGAATTTTTGACAAGCGTTAGGCTTAACTGCGCGAAATCCTCCGGCCCAGAAGATGAAATCGAATTTCCCCGCTCCGTCCTCAGATGCGCACTTCAAAATGCGCGCGCCGTCGCCAACGGGTTAAAGACTTCTTACGGCCTTCTTACGTCACGGAGCAAAGATAACTAACTTCGGAAGATAACAGCTGCGCGTGCGGTTCTCTCAGATGACATGGGCTAAACCAACATGCGTAAGTAGGGAAGGGTTAAGAACATTTCAGAATGTTTTAGTTTATGCAATTTCTTTATGTTGTTAAGAATGGCCGCAGTTCCCGAATTTTCGAATCATGCTAAATTGTCTCTCCTTATATACAACCATATATATATATATATATGATGTCACGGAAAATATTAAAGTAAGCACTCATTCAATGAGTAGTTTATTGGAATTACCCAAGTTTTGAATTAAGTATTCACTGGAATGCATAGAAATTCTATTTTAGTGATGCGTTATCTCAATTCCATGTATACCAACATCTTTGCCAGTTGTCGTTAAAGCTCGTGGAGTGTCTAAAACAGTAGAATGAGTTCAAAGATTTGTAGTTTATCCATGCAAATATAAAAGCATCTGTTTAGCTTTAATCTTTTATTGACAACAAATAAACTGAAAAGTTCCCAACACTTAAATATTGAAGCACAATTTTACTCATAGTGGATGTTATGTGAAATTTAAAAGCAAACAAGCTGACTTCATAACATAACTCCAGGTAGCGGAGATGTCAACAAGCTAAAAAATTGTACAAAATGTCTAAACTTAACGTTTTAGCTGAATGGTCAACTCGCATGGATATAATTTATGAGGTTGCGTGTTTCCGATTGGTAAAGAGATAAGAATGTCACGCGAAAATACCCAATGAGAATAGTTCTGCAAAGACTCCTAGCAGAAACGCGAATGACCTAAAAAATAACGAGTAAACAAGAAATGTCAAGGCGAAAAAAACTCTGCGATAAAAATAAATAAAAAGAATAAAAAGGAAATGGCTCTTTTAAAAATATTCGAATTCACAATACATGAAAGAATTTAGTAAAAAATTATGGGACAATTTAGGAATAAACTAAAATTGTTATATTTAAGTAAAATGGGTAAGATAATAATTAATTTGAGGACAAATGAATAGAATTAATGATAGATATTCTTAAAGAATAGGAAAGTTGTGAATAATCCGGTAATTTGGAGTAATATAAAGAAAATAAAAGAAGTTATCGCAAAGAAAAATTAATAATAAAGCATACATATATATGTATATATCCCTAATATGGAATGGAACATGGATATATATATATATATATATATATATATATATATATATATATATATATATATATATACATATATATCCCAAACATACTCAAAAATTACCTTTATAAAACACATATCTAAAATTCAAAGGTAATTTACCTTATTTTGCAGAATTATAAATTATATAGAATGTAGCTTCAGGATTTTTTATATAACCTAGTTATTTAATTCTGGAACGTGATTATTATGTGCGTAACGCATAAAAGAATCAACGTGCATGAATGCAGCAATTATCATATAATTGAATTAAGTTCGAAAGTAGTTTTCTATTTTGATTCTTTTAAATAGAAGATCCGCAGTATGATTTGCCTAATAGGCGATAATTATGTGTGCTATTTTCGACGGCGATAAATAACAGCAATATTCTACTATGTAAAAAAAGCATATTGTAATTTGCTAATAAGGACAGCGCAGCTTCTTAATCTACATTGCAGAAATTGTTTTCGTATCTTAAGCACATAGTGAATATGTTAACCTCCTTTTGTAACCATTGAGAGTACAATAATTAGTACTGAAATGCAATTCCAGATAAACTTCAAAACTATTTAATTTTTTTCAAAAATATATGTTTTCATGCTAGATATATTTTATAAATATTTATATATAAAGGGAAATATGTTTTCAGATTATAAAAATAACATGATCTTATTTATTTTTCTTTTTATTCATTTCGTTAGAAAACAAAATCTTTTCAGAGGTATTTTTAAATATATTTAAAGGAATCATAAAACTACTTTTAAAAAAGGATTAACCTAGAAAATAGTGTAGTAAACATACTTGGGTTTTATTTCGTTATATTTAAAGTGTAAAAAGTATTTTAATACGATAAGGTGGTACAAAGAAAAATCTATCTATTTATATACATATCAGATTGTGTCATATTAAGCAAAATTATTGAGCTATGTTACTTTGCATTTTATTACTTTTCTGCATTTTAGGGCACTAAGAATGCATCTTCTCTTAAAATGATTAGAATTTCATACAACATAACTGACAAGAGAGCTTTTTTAACTGTTGAGACTTGATGCATTTTAAAGCCCGATATTAGAAAGTTTGAGAATCGAAAAAATGTTTCTGTTAAAGTCTTTTTTTTTGTAGCATAACTTTCTGATAAGGCTATTTTCGAGGCCTCTTATCGGACTGTTAAACATAAAACCAATTAAGTATTTAAAAATAAAAATTAGTTAATAATAAATATAAAATATCAAAAAAAGTTTACAAATTTCTTCAAAAACCTACATATTTGGTTTCGAAAGTTGACGACATTATATTTACATTTCCGGTGAGGAAGAAGCTGTCGTATTTTCAAAAGTAGGGTTTGCCGGCAACCCAAGCCGACTGTCCTGATAGACCCAAATTAAGGCAAGCGAAAACTTTGTAGTGCCACGTATGGCGATTTACCTCACTTTTGAGTAAAAATAAATAAATAAATAAATAAATAAAATAAAAACGCATATAATAAAAAATAACTTTAAAAATGTATAAAATATTATTTTAACAGTGAATTATTAGTTCTCAAACTTTTATGCTTAGGGCTACAAAATGCACCATGTCTTGATGCTAGGTGCGATGAATACTAACAAGGAAGGTCTCCATACGGGCATACCCCGAAAAATCTGCAAAAATCACAGAATGTTCTTCTCATGTGGGTATATACGTTTATAAATAAATTTTCGGCGGAACCTCCATTCAATCGCCGTAAAAAAATAATGAAAATTTCGTTATTTGGCGATTTATCGCCGGTTGGCGAAGAAATGAAATTTCAAAAAAAAAAAAAAAAAAAATGTCAAATACAATGCAAGAAAAAAAAGTTTCATGTTGAACTTATTTTTCATAAATTTAATTTAAATAACTTCAGTTTTGTACGTTTTAGATTGTTTTAAGTATAATTTTCTTATATCGATAATTATGTGTATTTATATTGAAATTTAACCATCAAAATATACGATTCAAAACGAAATTCATAATTTAAATCAATTAAATTTGTTTCAAGCTCAAAGTCCATTTGAGAATTGTCGAATAGATTTTGTTGCTATGGAAACACCTGCCTTTCATTTTTGAATACGTTTAAATGCATGAAGATAATTTTTCTCAATATGATTTTTTTAATCTATGAAAATATTTTTTCCAGTGATTAATTAAGTTGCTACTTCAATAAGTAATATACATATATATCTGTAATACAATATGTATATATATGTATATAATATATTAAAGTCTCTTGTTTATGTTTAAATTCATTAAATACCATTTACACGCATTCTAAATATCCAAGAGCTTTAAGTTTCATTATAATCGTTTGCTTTTGGCGAGGAAAAGGGCTGCTCACCAAATCGAGTGACGCTTTTGTCTTTTCACGCCAAATATTATTATTATTATTATTATTATTATTTTTTTTTTTTTTTTTTTTTTTTTTTTTTTTTTTTTTTTACAGATTTTCTAATGTCATTCCGTCGCTAAGTTTGACTGATCCTTTTTTACATACATAAGTACTTTAATTAGTATTTTTTTTTCATAAAATTTTGAGTATGCCCAGTATGGAGACCTTCCTTGTAAGAAAGATTCCTTTAATAGAAGGCTTTGGCCTAACAATATTATTTTTGTTTTCAATTTGCTACTTTAAAGCAGTTAAAAGAAAGTGATCGTCCTATAAACAAACTAATTTTTTTTTTCTTTTTAGATGTACTGCCCCTTTCTACGCAAAAGCTAAATTTAACATCTGAACATGATTTAAACATGTTTTGTATTCAGGCGTAGGTTTGTATCTAATATTATAGAATGCAAATTTTATTTTTCTATACGATAAAAACTGAAACATTTCCTAATTTAATTTAAAAAATTCATATGGCATGTGTATTTGCATATATATTTTATCATTTGTAAATTTAGTATTGAAAATGTAACTTCAATTTCTTTTTTTTTAAACGATGCTAACATAGCATTATTTTGTTTCATTAAAAGGGTGTAGTGATAAAAATGGTGAGTAAAATATAAATTTATAAACAGTAAAAATATATATTAAAAATTTGAAAGCTATTTGAATAATTAAGTAAAACAAATTACCATCTTTCCATACTTAAACTTAACATTTTAATCATTAGTTACTGCAAATTACGCTCCATCTGAATAAATAATTTATAATCCACTGTAGCATTTCCCAATTGATTTCTGGGTGAATTAAATATCATGTATCTTGGCGCCTCTTCTGCATCACACTATTAATCTTAAGCGAAAAATACTTCTTTAGCATTACAAAAGATTATTTAAATAATAATTAACTGCATCGGATCATTAAATATCTCATGAAATATATAATGATTTTCCCAGTCATGATAATACACCTTATGCATGCCTTTTACAGTAGAATATTTTAAAAAGTAAACTAAGCCAATTTTGGAAAAATGTGCAGAAAACTAAATATGTCAAAATAAACAAACTTTGGAAAAAATGTATTGAAAATATTTTACTTGAAAACCGATTAATGTTATAAAGTGTTGGAAAGTTAACTTTAATTTGCAATTATAATAACGAGGTGGAAGCCGTCGAAATTCGACGAAGGAAAATCTTTAAGGAAGAACTGTTTCATTGATTTATAATAAAACGGCAGAATTACTTACAGTAAAAAATACATCTTATATTGGTCAGTCTAACTCTCAAACAAATATTATTTTAAGCTAAAACTAACGAAATACTGTAATGCTCAATTATCCAAATTATTAAACGAAATGAAACCGAAACTCACCGGATTTTATAGTAGACGATATTTTAAAAATAGTATAAGCATTTTAATTTAGTCTTTTTTTTTTTTTTCAATTTTAAGAGAAAATCGAATGATTCTGTTGCCACAATTACAAAATCAGTACAAAAAATTATTAAAAAAATAACAACTCAAAAATAAACTGAGATATATCTTTGAAACAAACTGCATTTAAAAGTAAATTTTTTTCTGTATACAGTGGTGTAAGAATTTAAATTGTACAATGTTCAGAAGTGTAAAGTTTGTTGTAGCGAAAACTGTAAAACCGAAATTGCATGGAAAAGTGTTGCACATTTTAATTTCCTTTCTTTAAAAAAATTAATTCCTCAAAAATAAATTGAGATACAGTTTTCAAACAAATTGCATTTAAAAGTACATTTTTTTTCTATACGACGGTGTAAAATTTTAAAATGTGCAATGGTTAGAAGTGTAAAATTTGTTGTAACGAAAATTGCAAAACCGAAATTGCAGGGAAAAGTGTTGCCATTCGTAAAGTGACGTATGCGTTACGCACAGATACGTTTGGCCTTTATAATATAGATATTAGGATTAATTTTTAATTATGATATTTTTCTCAATCATTTAATCGATTTTTTGTATGATTAAAGAAAGTTAACAGTACCGCACATTTAATTATCACATAGATCTATCCTTTTATATAGAGTAGGGCGTACAACTATTCATTCTGAGATATTTCTGGGAAAATAAAAGATTTTATTTTATTTTTCTTGTTTTCATATTTTAACTTAACATTTCTATTAATCATTTCATACAGAAAACTTCATCTTCTCAATACAAGTAATTTATAATTCACTGTAGTATTTTTCAATTGATTTCTGACTCTATTAAAATAGTGAATTTTATGTTCCGCTTTTCCATGGCATTATTAATCTTAAGCGATATATGCTTCTTTAATATGATAAATGAATGGTTTTATTAATGATTAAAAGCCACGGATCATTAAATAACTCATAATTTATACAATGGTCTACTCAGATATCTCAAGATGTATGCTCTTACGTTATAAAATATATAGGTATTTTTGAAGAAAATTAATTATTTAAGACAAAATTGGTCAAAAGTGTTGTATGATATTTTTATGAAAAACAGGTTTCATGAAAGTTTTAGAAAGATTATATGCAAATCAACTAAATTATAACAGAAATGGATTGTTTTTTTCTTTTTCTTTTGTGTGAGTGTTTTTTAAATCATTTGGTAAATGATTGTGGCTTTCGGTCTAGAGATATCTGAGACATACCTGAATCCTTGTGATGTTCACATTTTATTCGTTTTCTGATTGGTCTATGTTTAATCCATGACTTACGTAATGTATAACTAAGTAATTTGGTAGGTTGAGCTTTTTTCTTCATCAACAAAAAGATACAGTAATCTATTATTCAAAGATAGAAAACCAACGATTATAAATGCACAAATAAAGTATAAAAAGGGGGACAAACAGCTGTTTCGAATCTACTGTCGATATTCTTCTTCAGTGCAAAACTCAGCGAGCTAGACAAAGCAAAACTGAGCAAACAGACAGAGAGACGCAGGCTTATATACACGCTACGGGAACGATCCCGCCTAAAGAAAAGCAACCAATGAGAAGAAAGCAACCTGAACAGTTGGGAAGACAAGTAGCAACATCTACCTAAGAACAAGCAAAACAAAAACTAAAAAGCGAGGGGAAAAATAAATATAATAAAAATAAAAATAAAAATAAAAATAAAAATAAAAATAAAAATAAAAATAAAAATAAAAATAAAAATAAAAATAAAAATAAAAATAAAAATAAAATTAATTAAAATTAAAAATAAAAAATAAAAATAAAAAATAAAAAATAAAAAATAAAAAATAAAAATAGCATACTTGCATAAGCTATATGACCAATGGTGAGAGGCCACTTGCGATATTCGACAGTTTGTTAAATATCTAGAAAAATACATTAAGAATTATCCTGAATCTCCAAGCATGTAAGCATAATAATACAAATAATATATTTCTTCGAAGATTGTTGTCCGAAACCTTATAACGGAACGTCAACAATAAAAAAAATAATATATTTTGGAAAACCCTGTTAAAATCAATGTAGCAACAGCATTCAAACTGTAGCTTATGATTAAGTGACTTGTTATAACAAACCGTGTTCATTTTTATGTGGATATCATGCATACCCGTAGAAAATGTAAGGTTTTTGTAAAAACAGTCCGAAATTTTGCCATTTTTTATTATAATTTAAAGAGTATCTAAAATTAAAAATAAATGTTTTTTTAGAAAAATGACAAACAGCATTGTGTATAATACTTTATAGTTAGAATAAAAAGAATAATAAAATATGGAAAAATGAGGATGTTTTCTAAATAATGTTTCACCTTGCATGCATGAATGCAATAAAAATATAATTTGCATAATGTGTTTGCTAATGTAAAGAATTTCTGTAAAAGTATATAAAAAAAGAAAATAGTTGGAAAATTTATCGTCGATAGAAAAGTTCGAAATATGTTGTTTTCAAAATGAAGCAAAAAATGAGGGGGTAACGTTATATCCATTAATTAGTGTTGACATAGAATACACAATATTGCACATACTACTATATTTGGATACAGTCCCTCATTCATTTACTTCATTTTGGGAACAATGAATTTTGTGGTTATTCTATCGACGAACAATTTTCAGAATTTTCGATCTGTGTTTTTGAGACTTTCACAAAATTTTCTCTATGCATTTAGCTAACTCAATATGCGAATGAAATTTTGATAGTATTCACGCATGCGCAGTGAAAAATTATTAAGTAAACTTACTTATTTTTCATACAATTTTTAATATATTTTTAAAAATTCTGACTATATGGCATTGTGTTCAATGTGTGCCATATTTTCTGAAATTTTTTTTATATATATTAAGAACTTTTCAAATTATAAGCAGAAACCTTGGCAAAATTTGGAATTGTTTTTATAAAAATCTTAATTTCTCCACGTGTATACATGCTATCGACGTAATAAAAGAACACAGTTTATTACAATATGACACTTAATCATAAACTGCAGTTTGAATGCTTTCACTACATTGGTTTTAACGCGGTTATGGAAAAGATATTCGTTTTTTTCCATTTGAGAACTGTCGCCAATGTGTTTTCGCAAAAATATTTTACAGTAATATATGATCTGAATTATTGTATTTACACACCTAAAGTTCAAGGATATCTCATATATTTTTCTATATATTTAAAAATGTATAAAATGGCATGTGGTCGGTCATCTTTAGCCATATAGTGTCTATATACAATAAAGCCCTTCCGGCAGTGCCGGGAGGAAGAGGTAGCTTTCATATATATATATACTTATTTATTTATTTTAAATTAAGTTACATTATTCAAACATACGAAGCTCAAATTAGTGGAACCCGATTTTATAAGATTGAATACTAGTTTTTGTCAAAATTGAATATTAATAGGAATTTTTAGAAATTAGTCATCTTTTATTCAACCAGATTTTATTTTAAGCGATTTAGAGAGTCGCCAAATTCCACGATATCATGAAGTGTATACCATTTAAAGCAACATGATGGATAAAACAAACCAAACAGCTTGGTCGAAATCTTAATTCATGTACTCATGCACACTCATATTGAAATCGATTAATAAATGCGAGTGCTGTCGCGGGTAAACTGATTTTTTTTCAATGTCACCCACGTTAGAAATTCAAACCGCTATATCTCAGGCGTTTTTTAAGTTAGAGACAAAGTAAAAAATACTCCGGAATTCATTATTAAGATAAATACTTTAAAAAGAAGTTTTTTCAATTTCTAATTTTTTGTTTGTACAACATTATACATTTAAAAGATTTTTAACAAACTAAAATGGCTGCCATTTTGAAACGAGAGTGCGGGAGAAGTTGGCTAGTGAACGTGGTCATGGCATTGCTATGAACTATGTGCACAGGGAGTTTATAAATATGTGCAAATCAGTTTATAAATATGCGCATTATCGCGTGACAAATTTCAGTCCGTTTCAAAATGTCAACCATACTGGAAATTGAAAGTTCTATAACTCAGCCATTTTTCATGATATAGATAAAAAAAAATGCTCTGGAATCTTTGTATCAATGTCAAACTCACAAAAGAAAAATCTTTTTTAATTTCTTACTTTTTTAAACCTAATTTTAAAATTTAAAATAAAAAAAACTAATATTCCGTTATTTTGAAACAAGATGGTGGATAGAATTGGCCAATGAACTCGGTCTAGACATTGGTATGTACTATGTACGCACCAAGTTTCATCCAATTCGCTTTATAAATACACGTGTTATCACGTGACGAAAATCAGATCATTTCAAGATGTGAGTAACATTGGAAATTAAAAGTGCTATAACTCAGCCATTTTTAAGATACAGACGAAACAAAAACTCTGGAATCTTTGTATCAAGGTCAAATGCATAAAAGAAAAAACTTTTCCAATTTCTCCCTTTCTTGTAACTAAAAAAAAATTTAAAAATTTAAATGGCCGGCATTTTGAAACAAGATGGCGGAAGGAACTGGGTATCGAACTCGATTCAGGCCTCAGTTTACACTATGTGCACACCAAATTACATCCAAATCCATTTAAAAACACGCGTGTTATCACGTGACAAAAATCAGATCGTTACAAAATGTCAGCCATAAGAAAAATTCAAAGTGCTATGACTCAATCACTTTTTAAGATATAGACAAATTAAAAAGTGTTCTGGAATCGTTGTTTTAAGTTCTAACACGTATTGTTTTTTTAAAATTAAAAATGGCGAATGATGCTGGCCAACGAACTCGGCCGAGACATTTGTATGTACTATTTACATACCAAGTTTCATTCAAATCGGTTCATATATACGTTAGTTATCGCATAGCAAAAATCAGATATATATATATATATATAAATATATGGTTATATATATATATATATATATATATATATATATATATGCCAACATTTGAACGGAGGGTGGTTTTGGGGTCTGGGGGTCATGATCGGTGAAAATATACCAAAATTTTCTGTAAGTGCTTTCCTCCGGACGGCTGCAGTAGGTAGCTTTTTACTTTTTGTAATGAAAGCTACCTAATATATATATATGTATACAGGGTGTATCTAAACTACTGGGCAAAACTTTAAGGGGTGATAGTACACATCAAGACAAATAATATTAAATGGGAAACTAAGGGTCCCAAACGTCTTCCGTAGGAGATAGGCGCCATCAATGTTTAGGGTCCAAAATTTCAAATGATTATAAAAAACAAAAAAATTGGTCGATTCGTTTGCGGTTTTAGCGAAAATTATTCTTTATGTCAGCATTTCCTTGAAAATAAATTTTAAAGATAAATTTCAAAACATGCCGATAGAGGGCGCTTTAGACTTTGAAGTAACGTACAACTATTTTTTACCGTTATTTTTTGCATCTCATTAATTTTTTTTAGAAGTTTAGACATAAACTTAAATTTTGAGCTCAAAATCTGTGGTTAAGTACCGCAAATTGAACTATGTTCAATGGGAGTTGGTACATTCAAATTTCAAATTATTATAAAAAACAGAAAAATTGGTCGATTGATTTGCAATTTTCACTAAAATTATTATTTATGTCAAAATTTTCTTGAAAATAAATTTTACAGATAAATTTCAAAAAATGTTTATAGAGGGCGCTTTAGACTTTGGAATAACGTACAACTAATTTTTTACCGTTATTTTTTGCATCATATTAATTTTCTTAAGCTTAGACATAAACTTAAATTTTCTGCTGAAAATCTGAATCGTTGCGAGTGGTTAAATAGCGCTAACTGAACTGTGTTCAATGGGGGTGGGAAGGTTCAAAATTCAAATGATTATAAAAAAACAGAAAAATTGGTCGATTCGTTTGCGTTTTCACTAAAACCATTCTTTATGCCAGTATTTCCTTGAAAATAAATTTTAAAGATAAATTTCAAAAAATTCCGCTAGAGGGCGCCTTAAATTTTAGAGTAACCAACAACAATTTTTAACTTTTATTTTTTTGTATCTAATTAAATGCTTGCAAAGGCTTAGATTTAAATTTTGAGACGAAATTCTGAATCGTTGGCGTTGGGAGAGGTTAAGAAGCGCAAACTGAATTGTGTTCAGCAGTTGAAATGTTATCCTGCCCACCCTACGGACACAGTTCAATTTTTCGCTACATAAATTACTCACAACGATTCAGATTTTGAGCTGAAAATTTAAGCCTAAGCTTTTAAAACATTTATTTATATTTAAAAAATAAAACGGTTAAAAATAGTTGTTGGTTACTATAAAGTTTATGGCGCCCTCTAACGGAATTTTTTTAAACTTTTCTTTAATTTTTTTTTCAAGGAAATACTGACATAAAGAATGGTTTTAGAGAAAACCGCAAACGGATCGACCAATTTTTCCGTTTTTTATAATCATTTGAAATTTGAACCTCCCCACCCCCATTGAACACAGTTCAGTTAGCGCTACTTAACCACTCTCAACGATTCAGATTTTCAGCACAAAATTTAAGTTCATGTCTAAGCTACTAAAAAAAATTAATGAGATGCAAAAAATAACGGTAAAAAATAGTTATTCGTTACTCCAAAATCTAAAGCGCCCTCTATCGACATTTTTTGAAATTTATCTGTAAAATTTGTTTTCAAGAAAATACTGACATAAATAATAATTTTAGTGAAAATTGCAAATGAATTGACCAATTTTTCTGTTTTTTATAATAATTTTATATTTGAACGTACCAACTCCCATTGAACACAGTTCAATTTGCGGTACTTAGCCACAGATTTTGAGCTCAAAATTTAAGTTTATGTCTAAACTTCTAAAAAAATTTAATGAGATGCAAAAAATAACGAAAAAAAAGTTTGTTCGTTACTTCAAAGTCTAAAGCGCCCTCTATCGACATTTTTTGAAATTTGTCTTTATAATTTATTTTCAAGAAAATACTGACATAAAGAATAGTGTTCGTGAAAATTGCAAACGAATCGACCAATTTTTCCGTTTTTTATAATCATTTCAAATTTTGTACCCTAAACTTTGATGGCGTCTATCTTTTACTGAAGTCGTTTTGGACTCTTAGTTTCCCATTTAATATTATTTGTCTTGATGTGTACTATCACCCCTTAAAGTTTTGCCCAGTAGTTTAGATACACCCTGTATATTATATAAGTCATAACTGTCATGAAAATTTCAATTATCTTTTGAACTTTTTTTATTGCATACGGTATTTTGTGACAACAAATGCAATTTCGCTATTGAAGAAACAATTTTCAAGAATGAAAAAAAAAAAAAAAAAAAAAAAACTGTTGACGGGAAAACATTATAAAGCTGAGATCATCTACAATTAGCAAATGGAAATAAAATACGATTTTGTGCCAATATGCAGACAGTCTGCAAGTTTTTAGAAAGCTGAAATTTTCTTTTTGATACAGAACACGGAGAAAGATTATTAACAGATGAAGTCACAAAAAGTGTGTCGTCGTACGAAACATTGTAATGTATTATACTCGCTGTCGCTATATAATGATATAAAACGAACTTAAGGCACAACATTTATCTCAGAAAAAAAAACCGGATGATAATGTAAAGTCTATGGGAGCGTTCTTTTCAAATATCTCGCTCAAATTTTATTTTATTTTATTTTATTTTTGCATAGGATTGCTGAGGATGATCCACAACTGGCCTCGTTCTTACTTTTTCAATTTTAATTTCAGATTTTTTTAATTGCTTTAAATTTCAAAACTGCTTTAAACCGGTATTGAAATTGAAACTATCATAATATAAAAAATATATAAGCAAAATCGAAAAGTAAAAACTAGGCCGGTTGTAGATCGTCCTCAGCTACCATATGCAAAAAAATCATGTAAAAATATTAAAATCTTTGCGAGGTATTTAAAAAGAACGCTCCCTTAGACTTTACATTATTATCCGGGTCTTTTAAAGAGACTATTGGGGACCCTTAACAATGAATACGCTGGTATAGATAAAGTGAATCATGAAAAACACTTCGAATTTAAAGAAAAAGGCTTGCCATTGCTTTACCCATAATTTATCATAACATCAAAAAGCGGAGCTCTATAAACTGTTAAACCTATAACACATCATTAACATTTTAAAAATGTGTAAATATATTTACAAAGCAGTAAATAAAATAAGGAATAATTATTTAAATTGTTTAAAAAGGCATATAAAATATAATAATAATTTACCTTGTTTTGTAGAAATACGTTTTATATTTCGTGTAGCTTACGAATTTGTATGCAATCTAATTTATTTAATTGTAAGAAGTGATTATGAATAATGCTGAAGACAATGAAACTGTCCAATGTCAATATTTTTTATATAATTCAAGCAAGTAGGAAATTGGCTTTTATTTTTTTATTCTAAAAGATCCTTACATTGGCGAAAACACATTTCCCTAATAGGTGATAATTACGTGTGTTATTTTCGACTGCGATATATAAAACATTAATCAAATATATAAAAGATGCCTATAGGGATTCTGATAATAATGAGAGCGCAATAAGATAATCTGCATTAGAGAAATTGTTTTCGTATATTAGGATGTTGTGAATACGTTACCCACTTTTTTAATCTTAAGATATTGAATAATTTTTTTTCGAAACGGATATTTAGATACATTTTACTGCTTTTTTTTCTTATTTACAAATTTCCTTTTGAATACAAAATATTTTTCTAAATCATTATAGATAAACCAAATTTTGTTTTCAGATTACAATAGTAAAATTTTCTTGACGATTTGATTTTTTTGTATTCTTTTCTAAAAATATGTTGCAAAGAATTTTTTAAATATATTGATGGGGAAAAAAATCTTATTAATAATGATGTAAAAACATAAATTATGGAATTAACAAATTTAACATTAAATTTAGTTTCTTAAACCAGTTAAACATTTCAACAGATGAGATACCACTAATTAATAAGCAGAGCGCCGTTACAAACTTGATCATCTATAAAACATAAATAAAATTCGTTAACAAAAATCTTTTTAATGTATAAAGAACAGCATGTTACAAAGCTTTATGTGATATGTCCTGAAAATTTACCTTATTATGTACAGATATGAATTATATTACATGCAGCTTGTGGTTTTTTATACAAAACAATTTATTTAATTGAAAAGGTGAATATTAATAACTTTCAAATGAATTAAACTGCACAAACTTGGTAATTTTTATATAATTGAATTAAGTGAGAAGGTGGTTTTCTATTTTTTATTCTAAAAGATCCTTACAATAAATTGCCTATTAGGCAATAATTATATGCGTATATCTGACTGCGATAAATAAAACATTATTCAATTATGCAAAAGATGCTGTTGTAATTTTGTTAATAATGGGAGCTCAATAAAATAATCTGCATTACATAAATTGTTTTCGTATCTTAAGATACAGTGAATAAGTTACCCGCTTTTTTTAATCTTGAGAGATTTAATAATTATTTTCGAAATGCAGATTTGATAAATTTCACAGCTTTCTCCTTTTTATGCGCAAATTTCCTTTTGAATGCTAAATATTTTTCTAAATCATTATATATAAACGAAAGTATATTTTCAGTATACGAAAATAAAACTTTGTTGTCGATTTGATTTTTTTATTCTTTTCTATTAAAATATTGCAAGACTTCTTTAAATATAATGATGGAGTTAAAAAAATCTTAATAAATAGGATGTAAAAACATAAAATATGCGATTGAGAAATTTAAGATTAATTTAAATTTCTTTAACGTGTAAACCATTTCAAGACATGAAGTGCTGCTAATTATCATCCAGCGTGCCATTAATTTGTCTTTACAAATTGGATTATCTATATAAGTACAAAATTTGTTATCAAAAATCTGTTTAATGTATAATGGGTAGCACATTCCAGTGTTTTATGCAATGCTACAAGAGCTTAACGGCAGCGCTAATAGTTGCACCAACAAGCACACGAAAAATATCTATAAAAAAAGAACACGGTCTTTTTCTTGTAGAAAAGAAAGTTCTTGTGTCTCGTGCGCATTTAGGGACTCTATTGTGGGTGATGTCTGTAGTTCGGAAATTCCTTTGGATTTTTGCATCGAACTTCGTGGCTATGAGCCACGACGTACACTGGTAGTTTTTAGCTCACAGGCTATCAAATCCTGAGAGCTTGGCGTGAGAGCTGTGGCCGCCCGTACTGTATGTATGTACGTGCGTACGTTCGTACGTAACGCGATAACTCATGATAAAAATATCCGATTTACATGAAATTTTGACATAGGCTTATTATGGTAAAACGCTTTCCTGATTAGTTTTGAGAGTTCATTCGATAAGTGTAAGAAGGGGACCGGGAGCTATTGCCCCTTCCCGTAATTTATATAAATGGGTTTTTCATGCAGAATTAGTAGATTTCGTTCAAATCTTAGATGTAGGGTCATTCTAATGAGGTGCCTTCGTGATTAGTATTGGGTGTTCATTGGATAAGTTAAAAGAGGGGGAATGGGGCTAATCCCCCCGTCTTAATTTAGGTTTTTCACGCAAAATTTACCGATTTGTTTCAAATTTTGTGTAGGTTTATTCTGAAAATGGGCTTCCCTGATTTATTTTTGGAATTCACTGGATAAGTATAAAGGGAGGATAGGTTAAACCACCCCTCATAATTCATGTAAATGGTTTAAGATGCAGAATTAACCGATTTGTTTCAATTTTTGGATACAGGTTCATAGTAATAAGAACCTTCGCTCATTTGTTGGGGCATTTTCTTTTGTTAATTATAAAGGGAGGTAAGAACAATTACATCCCCCTTAAGTTAACTAAATAGGGTTTTATTTAGAGTTATCCGATTTGCTTTAAAATTTGCATGCAGGTTCTTTTGATAAGTTGAATTTCTGAACAGTTTTGAAAGTTTAATGGTTAATTATAAAGGAGAGAAAGAGGAACATCGTATTTTAAATTACATAAATGGGGTTTTATGCAGAATTATGCGACTTGCTTCTAATTTTGGATACATATACATTATATGATTAGGCGTATCCCTGATTAGCTTTGGGGCTTCAATGATTAAGTATAAAGAAAGGAAATGGGGGGTGATACTTCCTTCCTTATTTTTATTCGAATGGCATTTTTATATAAGCCTGTAATATGCAATTAGTCTGCATAGCCTGTGAGCTCTATGCCAACAGTTTAACTGGGCAGCATTCTTTCTATTCTGTGGTGAGGGCCATCACTGACTATTATATACATGGGTTGTACCTGAATTAAAAACAGTCATTTTTATTCATAATTATGTGAATACGTAGCATCTATAGTATTTGTTCAGTCCGTATATAAATTGTCGTGTTATTTCAAGTTTCATGAAAATCGCAGGTATCGTTTAATTACAGGGACAGTAAAAAGGGTTCCATTATATTGCACCCAATGGAAAAAATTAATTTCAAATATATTTTAATAACGTTACACATTTTAAACGATAATAAAATTCATATGCATCTATGAAATATGTACTAAAATATGTATTCTGTTCGGAAGTTCTAGTTCGGAAATTCCTTTGGTTTTTTGCATCGAACTTCGTGGCTATGAGCCACGACGTACACTGGTAGTTTTTAGCTCACAGGCTATCAAATCCTGAGAACTTGCCCTGAGAGCTGTGCCCGCCAGTTCTATATGTATGTACGTGCGTACGTTCGTACGTAACGCGATAACTCATGATAAAAATATTCGACTTACATGAAATTTCGGACATAGGCTTATTATGGTAAAACGCTTCCATGATTAGTTTTGAGAGTTCATTCGATAAGTATAAGAAGGGGAACGGGAGCTATTGCCCCTTTCCGTAAATTATATAAATGGGTTTTTCATGCAGAATTAGTAGATTTCGTTTAAATCTTAGATGTAGGATCATTCTAATGAGGTGCCTTCGTGATTAGTATTTGGTATTCATTGGATAAGTTTAAAGAGGGGGAATGGGACTAAACCCTCCGTCTTAATTTAGGTTTTTCACGCAAAATTTACCGATTTGTTTAACATTTTGTGTAGATTTATTCTGAGAAGAGGCTTCCCTGATTTATTTTTGGAATTCACTGGATAAGTATAAAGGGAGGATAGGGGAAACCACCCCTCATAATTCATGTAAATGGTTTAAGATGCAGAATTAACCTATTTGTTTCAATTTTTGGATACAGGTTCATAGTAATAAGAACCTTCGCTCATTTGTTGGGGCATTTTCTTTTGTTTATTATAAAGGGAGGTACGAACAATAACATCCCCCTTAAGTTAGCTAAATAGGGTTTTATTTAGAGTTATCCGATTTGCTTTAAAATTTGCATGTAGGTTCTTTTGATAAGTTGAATTTCTGAACAGTTTTGAAAGTTTAATGGTTAATTGTAAAGGAGAGAAAGGGGGAGAACGTATTTTAAATTACATAAATGGGTTTTTATGCAGAATTATTCGACTTGCTTCTAATTTTGGATACAGATACATTATATGATTAGGTGTATCCCTGATTAGTTTTGGGGCTTCAATGATTAAGTATAAAGAAAGGAAATGGGGGGGGGGTGAAACTTCCTTCCTTATTTTTATTCGAATGGTATTTTTATATAAGCCTGTAATATACAATTAGTCTGTATAGCCTGTGAGCTCTCTGCCATCAGTTTAACTGATCAGCATTCTTTTTATTCTGTGGTGCGGCCATCACTGACTATTATATACATGGGTTGTACCTGAATTAAAAACAATCAGGTTTATTCATAATTATGTGAATACGTAGCATCTATAGTATTTGTTCAGTCCGTATATAAATGTTCCATACTTTTGTCGTGTTATTTCAAGTTTCATGAAAATCGGATGTATCGTTTAGTTGCATGGACAATAAAAAGTGTTCCATTATATTGCACCCAATGGAAAAAATTAGTTTCAAATATATTTTAATAACGTTACACATTTTAAATGATAATAAAATTCATATGCATCGATGAAATATGTACTAAAATATATATTCTGTACAATATGTGGTAAAAAGAATATTTGTCCTTTAATTTGCAAGGCCAACAAAAGTTTTCTATTACATAATTGTACAGAGGAAAAGGTGTTTGGAGCTTGTTGTAATTACACCAAACAATGAAATTGATGTATGTTGTTGAGGTTTACTATAAGTTTACTTTCTGTACAATAGGAAACAGTTTTTACAGGGACACACAAAAAGGTTCTAGTTTACGTACTGTACCTGAAGTACTGTATTCTATTACACCAAGATCTGAATATCTTTAAAAATTCTTATAGAACGAATAATACCTCATTTGCAATACTTCATGCGTAATTTCTGACTTGATGAGACAAGTTAATATTAATGAATTGTTGTTATATGTATAGGAAAGCGAATTTTGCTGTCTCATTTCGCTTAGATTTTATAGAAGATCAATGTTGTAAAGGTAAATTCGAGACACTTTGTATACAAAAATCTTTTTGTTATACTACATAAATTTAAATAGCTATCACATTCTGCATTTTATAATTTTTTTGTATTTTTTTTCCACTAAGAATGTCTTTTGCTCATTTTAATGCAAGAAAACCTTTAAAGTATTTAAAATTTTAAATAACCTAACTTAGTAAGATTTGGTCATAAGATATAATTATTATCCTAATGTGCATATCGGGACTATGGCAAAGATTATGTCTTTAAAAAACTAAACCTGTATTTATTTCCATATAGCTCTTTCTAAAAAAACTCCAAATCAAAAAGCTGTACATGGTTTAAATACATTGAAATACTCATGAGTGCTTTTATATGTGTTTTTAGAAATAACTGCAGAATTTCAACCTGGCATACCACTTTAATTTGCTGTAATGGGTTATTTCAATGCGCTTTGCTTGTTTATTATAAAATTTTAATTAACATTTAGTATTTCTTCATTCTTTTAATATATTTTTCAAGTAATAACGTTTTTCAAAATATGATATTTTAAACAGGAATAACTAGATTTATTAATAAAAAAACAATAAAAATAGAAAAAATAGAAATGGCAAAACAAATGATGGACGCTTTCTTATTTGAATACAAGATTTCAAATATTTGCAATATGATCAACATTGAACAGACAGGAAAGCAGTCATTAAAATTGGTCACCAATGCCGAAAGAAGTGGCTCGAGATTATTCAATATTAGCTTTACAGCAAATTATGCGTATACATTTTAATAAAAAAAAAATTATATATTTCTTTTCAAGCACTTTTATTATTTAACAAATCCTTATGCAGTCAGGGGGGTACTTTTTGCCATGGTGTCTCCTGACAAAGCTGCTTTTATCAGCTAAAAATTAAAATGTTGATTCATCTAAAAAAAAGACTGAAAAAATTAAATATGTTAATAATTTAGAAATAAAGGATTTTAAATGCCATATATAACAATTCTCTCAACATTACTCGAGTCATCAACTATCTTCTGGCGTGTTTCGCGACCCCAGGCAAATCCTTTCTTTTTCCTCACTTCTGTCAACTGGGGTTTCATGGTTGGATAATGACCTGCCAACCCTTCCTCTGCTAATCTCCGCAGAACAGTTCTCTTGAAACTGATATTCTAGATTCTTGAGCGATTTGAGTAAAAAGTCCAACGTTTTTCTATCTGTTTCCTAAAGAAATATCCCGGATTTCCCTATAGCTATGTGGAGTTTTTCTGCGTTTTCTTCCACTTTTGCCTTTTCATTTGGGCGAAAGTGGTTGGATTTTGTCCAGATTTTATTTTATCCTGTTGACTACTGACTTGGAAACTTTAGCAAGTTCTGATATTTTCTTTTAGAGAATAATTCCTTAAAGAATTTTTTACCTCAGATTTTTTTTTCCTAGGGGACAAAACAACCCATCGATCCATACTGAAATCCATAAAATTAAAAAATCAACAAAAATCGTACATAATTTGGCAAAAAAAAAAAAAAAAAAAAAAAAAAAACATTTAATCAATAAAAGAATGTTTTCTACATAGTTTTTTTACTCATTAGCCTCCGATGCTATTTCTTTGATACTTGCTAAAAAGTGTCGTGTCAAAAATTGTGGCCCACTTTTTCATAATATGGCCGTTAAAACGAGACATTCATACAATTCTATATATTTAAAAGACAGGGCTGTTTTTTTTTTTTTTTTTTTTTTTTTTTTTTTTTTTTTGTCATCAGCCCTGAATTTTCTACTCAACCGATTTTGATAATTATTTTTTAAATGAAAGCTATTTTTTTGTAGTTGTTCCCATTTTAGCTATTTTTTAATTTATTTCCATTTTTATATATTATTTTTAATTTTAAATGCTTTTTACGATATTTATTCAAAATGGTGGCAACTCAGTTAAGCTTTTCCCTCGATAAAAAAAATTTATTTTTCATTATCACTTTCCACCAGTCAGAAGCTTTATTTCATCCGTGAGTAGCTATTTTTTTAATTTATTTCCATTTTTATATTTTATTTTTAGTTTTAAATGCTTTTTACGATATTTCTTCAAAATGGTGGCAACTCAGTTTAGCTTTTCTCTCGATAATAAAAATTTATTTTCCATTGTCACTTTCCACCACTCAGGAGCTTTATTTCATTAGTGAACGTGCCCTCGCATTTAAAAGAATAAAAGTTAATTGTTTTCGTAAAATTTAACCACAATAAAATGATTGCGTATAATTATGCACTAAATGAGGTAGAAAAAACATATTTACTGAGAAATAACATTAATAATGTAAATAAAATAACATAAAATAATTTATGATAAAAAATAATGTCTAAAGCAAAATAAGAAAAATTCCATATGACGAAAATGATGTCATTCAGCAACCAGATAAATGGTATTTACAATATTATTACGGATGCCTTTTTCAAATTACTAATAACAGTAACTTTTAAAAAACATTTGAAGAGAAAATGACGTCACTATTTAAAACATCTCATTTTTACTCATAACGATATTACATTTCAATATTTCTTTTCATTATGGACACTGAGATTGAGATTTTACTTTCAGATGACTTCTGTTAGTGAAAATAATGTCATAGTAAAAATGAAATTAGATTTTTTTAATAAAACTATTTTTCTGTGAGTGCATATAAAAAATAATTTCTGGATTTCGCCGGCTCTCAGATAACAATTTTAACTGAAGATGTGAGAATATTTGCATGCAAAATTGTAACTGGCAAACTTGACAATAAGTTTGGAAATATGTTTATTATATATTGATTCAATAATGTAATTACTTTTGCTTTTTTTAAAACCAAATCGATCGGGTCTTTTAAACATTTCATTCGTTGAATTCGACGGCATTCCACTCGTTTTAGTGTTAAAATGCATTACCTGTTTCTCGGAGTCTATAAAAAAGTGTTTAAACTAAAGAAAAAATCCTTTCTTGATTAATCTTGTCAATGAAGAAGTAGCACGTCAAATTGTATCTCTTTATTATTCTTCAATTCCAATGTCTCAGAGAGAAACTGCTAATCAATTGGGTATTTCAAGCCGTTCTGTTTGCTATTATATTGATATATACAAGAAAAACTAATTTAGTTCATTGTATTCTAAACGTGGTTGCCCTTCTAAAGTACCTCTATCGATTTTTTTTCTAATCGGAGGCAAAGTTGAATTCTGCAATGACAGAATCTACATTCAACTTGTATATGTTTTAAGATTGTCTCGTATGTAGGAGTTCCGATCATCAACAATATTTTTTATAGCTTTTCGTTTTCATATTTATAATTTTCATTCCTAATTTAGCGTAAAAGACTGTGATATATTTCTTTCATCAATAAATCTCTATTTTTATGTAAATATTTCATTTTTCTTCTAATATCGTTAATTCATATTCCATGTGAAAAAACACCGTAAACACTGGCGATATTTAATAATTAAAATAATTCACTTAGTAAAAGATCTTCGTAAAATGAAAAATAAAGAAGGATGCCTTTCGAGCTACAACAATAACAGCTCGTCATCAACTGAACTTAATGATTCAGGTGATGATGAGATATTGTTGTAGCTCGAAACGCATCCTGCTTTATTTTTCATTTTATGGTGATTTTTACAAAGTGTATTACTTTAACCACATTCCATGCGTTAGAAACTTTTAAAATTACTATACAGTAAAACCTTTTGAGACCTAATCATATACGAAAGATAAAAATACATTACAGGAAACTTTCCAGACCAATCTTTTTCCCTGCGGTTTGTTTTGAGACCGGATCTAGATATTTCTATTCGTGCAGATTTCTAGTGTAGAACTCATACTTTGAAAAAAAGCTTAAGAAAAATCGATATGCTGCTATTTTATGACCAAAGGAGAAGCACAATCTTACGTTCATTTTTATTAAAGTACAATTTGTGAAGGATCTCTATCTTGCATTGAAATTATATCAAGAACTCGCCACTCAGAGGATTGATTAATTGGTTTATTTTATGAATTTTAGAGAATTTTGATATCTCTGTGAGATTTATAGATATCGAGAAAACTTTTTTTTAAATTTTATTATAAGACACGGGGCCGAATAAAAATTTTACTTTTTAATTATCTTAAACACACCTCATATGGTTACTTCATCAAATTTTGCCCTTTTCTTATAAAAATTTACGATTGGAGGTATGTGCCTAGGGGCAATATTTAAGGAGTTTGCCTATCGTTTATATATCTATAAATCATTCAGTATATATACAGCTATTTTACACAAATTCCAAATAAGAAAATAGGATTATCAGTGTACTAATGATCGTTTTTAATGACATCCAGTGTGTAAAATAATACAGATTGCTATAAAAATAATTTATTTAATTTTTTTTTAAATAGAGCGTTTTTATGTTTTACCAACATATAAATGTTGATATAAATATTGTGTTTTATACATTATAAGCCCCATTATTTTAAAAAAGCAGGTCACTATATTTCAGCATAGATGTTTCGGCAGAATAGTTTTTAGTTGTTAGTAGTAAAAGTTTCATAAGGTACTTAAGCGATACACTCGCTTATTATTAAATTCTGTAAATGATACTTTCGGAGCTTTATTAGCTCCACGGTGATCAAGAGAAAGCTTTTCATCGTCGTTTACTGATACGTGTAATGTGTAAGTGACATCAGCCAGAGATGCAATTGCTATTTCCGAAGCAGTTACTACTTTCCGAAATAAATTATTTTGTACATCCTTTCAAAGACAGAAATAATAAGGATTGTCTTGATAGTTAACATGCAAAGTAACTGATGTTTCCTCTCATACTTAATTTGAATTTGACTGAATACTGAAGGTAATAACATGTTTTACTGCAGCAATTTTGTTTCTTAACTAGATAAATATACTTTAAATATATAATTTTTCGGTATTTTTTTCTTATATAGTTTTAATATAGAATAGGAAGATGCATTGCTTCGTAACAAATGAAAGGAAGAGATGCTTTTTTCTGCATTTATAAATAATATAAATGTTTAACGTGATATTTAGGATTATATTATGTTTGCTACGTTTTTCTATTCTTAAATCAGAATCAGTTTGCAAACATATAAAAACATAAAAACATGTTTAATTGACTTAAATTTAAGTGTCATGATGGCAGGAACGACATAAGTATGGTAACAGATATGATTGTTGTAAAATGTGGTACACGTACATTATAAAGTATGTTCTATTTACAAAATACCCTTCAGACATATACAATATTCATTCTTAACATAAAATACCGAAGTCTTTTAAATATTTCGCGATGGGAAGATTTTCATGTAATTTTTGAAAATATAAAACGATATTGTCGTAACAAAAGCGGTAAAGAAAAGCTTTTTACTGTAGATATAAATAATATAAATGAAAATTATATTATTTCAAATTATATTATGTTCACTACATTTTTTATGATGCTTAATCATGACGTAATGCAAACATGGAAAGAAATATAACATTTTGGCGTTTGCAAACATGGAAAAAAATATAACATTTTTATTGACTTAAATTCAATTAAATCGTAATACTGATAATATATATTCTACATAAAAATATAAGAATTTATATTATAAAAATGTGTGTGAAGTTATTTAGTGTTATTTTTCACATTAAATTCAATTGTCATAGTGATACGGAAAACATAAGCATAGTAACAGATATGACTGCTATAAAATGCGGAATACAAACATTCTAAAGAATATTACGTTCACAGAATATCCTTCAAACATATGCAATATTAGTTTTTAACATAAAAGACATTTTAAATGTGTATTCAAAAGATCATAAAAAACCAGCAGATCGAATTATATAGAGAGTTGACACTAAAAATTAAATAAAAATGATTTAGTTAAAATGATTGCAATAATGTTATAAAACAAATCGGAATTTTTGCAGTTGTAATAAAAGCATTAATGTGGTAAACTGTAAAATCGTTCTTATCGCTAATACTCTATAATTTTGAAACAAAAAAAGTATTCTACTTTTAACCATAATGTCTGTTACAATTTTTAATACCATAACAGAAAGTTTTTTTAAATATTTCGCGAATGGAAGTTCTTCGTTATGTAATTTTTTAAATTATTAAATAATATCAATATTTTCACAAATAATAAATTTGAAAGTTTTAGCAAATAATAATTTAGAAATTAAAAGCTAAAATAAAATAAAATAACTTAACAAATTATAAAAATTTGATTTAATTTCAACAGATATCAGTTCAGAAGATCCTTATTAATTCTTGTATTGTCTTTAAAAATGTTACATGTTAATATATATTTATAGTCTAGTTTCTATACAACGAAATCCATTGTTCAGTCAAAAAATTCGTTATCTAGAAAAATTAGTTGGATGGAGAACGGGAAAAAAATTTATTTAATGTTTAAATTTTGAAACAGAATTGTTTTTGAGCTGTTTAATTAAGTTTTTGAAATATTTAACGGAATTTTGCCAGAATCTCAACCATTTTTGCCACTTTTTTTTAGTCCTTTTGGTTATTTTCAAAATTATTACTTTATCAGAGAGAGTTATACTTATTCTATAAGCGATTTTATGCAGAAACAGTCGGGGATCACACCAGCATAGATAACATTTAGAAACAATTCCTCATTCAAATTATCACTCACAACAAAAAAATGCTCTGAGCCACCACAAACAACAAACTTCCACTCCAAACACTAAAAGTAATAAATGTTAGTTTAGGAGATGAAAATCTGCTGAAAAAGACGACCTTTTCTGCAGTTGCTCTCTTATCCCTGCCTTACTATCCAACCATGAAAAATGAGCATTTTCAAGACGATGGAGTAGTTTTATCTTTTACACTGTAAAAAATCGCTAAATTTACGGCTGATATTGCTGGCAGAATGTTGTTAGTAGTTTTTGTCATAAACATTAAAAAATTATTATATATTAGTAAGTAAAATTAGATGTAATTTTTTTATAACAACTAATTTTACTGTAAATTTAACGATTTTTTATAGTGGAAGATGTTTTGTGATAAATGCAAATCTCTCCAGAAGCAAGCAAATGTTTTAATCTTTTCCAAGAACACATGCTCATCTTGGTTAAACTAAGTTAAGTGTAACCATGCCAAAAGGATGTTTTTTCTTGGGAAGGGGCGGGAGGGTCGAATGACTTTTTTGGACCTAAAGATTAAGCTAGAGGAGTGCAGCTATAAAATATAAACCAGAAATCAACGAAAAAAAATTATTCCACAAATAATTTGAAGTGTTTTTCTGAACATACGAAATATTTTTTTTAAAATTAGTTAAACGAAGATATATATTTCGCTATATGTAGGTTATTTTTAATGTAATCATGAAAAAATTGACCGTTCCTACAAAAAATTAGTTAAATAGAGAAATTCGCTGGATGGAGTTTCGTTATAGACAGACTCGACTGTATATATATATATATACAGTCGAGAATTAGAATCGCGAAATATATATATATATATATATAGAATTAATTTAACTTATATATATACATATAAAATATTAGTTCAATACATTGTTTTTTAATATTTTTAAACATCATCCGATTTCTGAAAATTTCAAATATACAATTGTAAAATTACAAGTCATTCTTCAGAAAACTTTTTGTAATTTATTTAAAAATCTATCACAATGCAGTTTTTTTTAACAAAGATTGAAACTAAATATAATATAGAGAATGTAAGACTTCGATTCCCAATAAATGTTACATTACTTGACAAAAAAATTTCTCCTATAGTATTTCATTGTATAATGTACTGAAATATCCAAATGCGACAAAATTAATTGTAAGTAGTAAACACCACATTCCACATTACTATGTTTGTTATAATTAAAAAGTTGAGACGACCTCCGAATAATTTTTTAAGAATATCATGAAAGAATAGATTTATTAATTTCGGTTTGTGTAACAACATATTACTTTTATTTCCAGCACTGTTTTAAGGGGGGAAGGATATTGTTATCATTTACGAGTTTCAATAGTATTACAATCACAAAATTTCATTACATAATTGAGAACATAATAAATCAATTTATATCAAAGAAAACAAGCTTTAAAACTGCAGTAAATAATAGTGAAACAAATACCAATTTTTAAGAATGCATTACATACTTAATTTATATATTACATTCATTTTACCCTTTTCAGAAAATACAAGAGATTATGAGGAGGAAATATCTCTTGTCATCCCATAAATCTAGAATAATTCATTAGGAACGCCATTCTATTCACAGAATAGGGTTTGACAGAGATTATTATGTCAAAATATGTTACTGACATTCTAGTAATCTGTAGAAAATGAATGCATTCGCGAACTTCACTTAAGCCTGCTTAATAGCCAATTAGGTATGTAATTACACGAATAATTCCATAGAGAAATTTATCAATCATGTTCTGTCATAGGGTAATCACAGATTTCGAATAAAGAGTTTTAAAGTCAATTTCAAAATATATTTTTATAAGTTATTTTCGAAAGAAAAAAATAATAAAATAATAATAGTTTATGTATTAATGGATGCTTTTATATAACGGAATATAGAAGATGCATATTTCCCAATATTAATGAAAAGTTTTTATAAAGTTGGTTTCTTTATTCTTATGGCAATCTGATAGTCTATAAGTCGCCTAAATATGCTCAGAGTTTCATGCAATTTATATATATATAAATGATGTTTACTATCGTAAGTTCGATATTAAATGTGAAGTGCGTAAAAATCGTAGTTCATTTACAGAGTCAGTTGAGAAAAATCATTTGCAGTACATTTCAATGACATGTTGCTATTTTAAGTGTATTGAAATTGCTATAAATTACTCCATTTCACAACAAGATGAATTTTATGGATTGGACTTTCATATCATTTGTAGTTAATTTACAAGACGCGTAAAGAAAAAAAAGCTGGCTATAGTATTTTCTTTAAATACTAATTGCTGTAAGTGCTTATTCAGATTCGGTATTTCTTTCAACTTTTATAATTTTTTGTACGTTATACTTTGTGCATAAATTCTATAGCGTTTATACTCGAAAGATGAAAGTCTTTATAAAAACCCAGAAAATAATAACAAAACAACACCAAATTATAATAATGTACTACATATCTTAATTTATAAATTACATTTATTAAACAGCTTTCATAAAATGCAAGAGATTATGCCCAGGATATATTTCATGTTATCCCTTACAGCCAGAATAATTCATTAGAAACGCCATTGTACTTACCGAATAGAGTTTGACAGAGATTATTGTGTCAAAATATCTTATTGACATTCTACAGAAAATAAATGCATTTGAGAACTTAGCTTAAACCTGCTTAATAGCCATTTAGGTAAGTTATTATACGCATAATTCGATAGAGAAATTTATCTATTAAGTTCTGTCATAGAGTAATCACTGATTTCGAATAAAGCGTTTTAGAGTCGATATCAAAATAAATCTTTACAAATTATTTTCGCCAGAAAAAATCAATAAAAAATAATAATTTATGCAATAATGGATGCATTTGTGTAACGGTATATAGAGGATGCATATTTTCCAAAATTAATGAAAGGTTTTTATTAAGTCGATTTCTTTGTCCATATGCCCTTCCATCTGGTGGGCTATAATTCGCCTAAATATGCTCGCAGTTTCATGGAATTTATATATGTAAATGATGTTTACTATGGTACATTCGACATTAAATATGAACTGTGTGTCCTTTAGTAGCTCATTTACAGGGTCAATGGAGAAAAATCGTTTGCAGTATATTTCAATTACATGTTGGTATTTCAAGTGTATTGAAATTGTTATAAATTACACCATCTCACTACAAAATGAATATTATAGATGAGACTTTCATAGCATTTGTCGTTAATTTACAGGACGCTTAAGGGAAAAAATCGGTTAGAGTGTTTTCTTTAAATACTAATCGGTAAGTGCTTATTCAATTTCGGTATTTCTTTCAAATCTTACTAATTTTGTGTTCGTTACACTTTGTGTATGAATGCTTAGATCATATACTCGAAAGACGAAAGTCTCTTTAAAAATACGGAAAATAATAGCAAAACAACACCAATTTATAAGAATGCATTATATATCTTAATTTATATATTACATTTATTATATAGCTTTCAGAAAATTCAAGAGATTAGGGCAAGAAAATATCTCATGTCATCCCATAAAGCCAGAATAATTCATTAGAAACGCCATTGTACTCACAGTATAGGGTTTGACAGAGATTATCGTATCAAAACATGTTACTGACATTCTAGTAATCTGTAGAAAATGAATGAATTCGCGAACTTCACTTAAGCCTGCTTAATAGCCAATTAAGTAAGTAATTACACGAATAATTTCATAGAGAAATTTATGAATCAAGTACTGTCATAGAGTAATTACAGATTTTGAACAAAGAGCTAGTCGATTTTAAAAGAAATCATTAAAAGGTATTTCCGCCAGAGGAAAAATATATATGTTGTTATAATGGATGCATTTTTGCAAGGGTATGTAGAGGATGCAATAATTTATTTAATTGATGCATTTATATAACGGTATGTAGAGAATAAAATCACTTACTGAATGCTATATTATGTAACGGTTTATAAACTGATTGTATGTTTATTACGTTCTAACATAAATGAAAGGTGTAAATGAAGTCGGTTGATTAGTTCATCTGTCCATCTGGTTGACTCTAGGTTGACTAAATATGCTCGCAGTTTCATTTATTGATATATGTTAAAGATGTTTATTGTGATATATTCGATATTGTATAAGAAGTGTGCACCATTAATAGTTGATTTACAGGGTCATTCAGAAGAATTTCCATGGTCAATGGAGAAAATCTTTTGCAGTATAATTTAATAAAATGTCGCTATTTCAAATGTATTGAAATTCTTATAAATCAACGCATTTCGCTACAAGATTATTACTAGGTATATATATATATATATATATTCTCTAAATGCGTATTTATTTTCGATATTTCTTTTGATATATTTCTTTCTGCTTATAGTTTTGACTGTAGATGAGCATTGTTGAAATTGGGTTTTCAAATATGTTAAGCGTTTCCAAATATGTTATGCGCAGGATGTTTCAATCAGACATCATATTTCAACTTACTAAATAGTGAAGTTTAGCTAGATTATAATGTTTGTGTGCAAATGTGTTTCATTAACTAAGCTTGATGAATATATTTTTTTTAATTCTATGTATGACACAAAATTTGTTTTCTTCCTTGATTTTCATAATCTATGCTTGGCGCATATTACTTCAGAATAATATATTTCAAAATCCAATTTTGTATTATTTTTATTCATAGTCATCATGAATATTATTTTTAAACTATAAAAATAATTCATAAATTTAAGAAGTGTATATGATATTGCCAAAGTTTTGTTTAATAAAATATTATTACAAAAAAGAAAACTCAAAAGATTTACATTTATAATGATTAAAAAGTTATCGTTAAAAATGTATTATTACTATGTCTTTAACAATGAGATAAAATATATTGGAATTTATTTTTTTATCTATAAATGTAGGATTTGATTTTCAGTATCTTTTATTGAGCAAATTTATCTGACACAGTTCATTTAAAAATGTAATATTCACAAGATATTTGTATAAAATTATCTCCCTTCCATTTGGAGAATTTTACATCATTCATTACAACACAAAATTATGTTTTGTTTTAAAATGGTTTATGAAAGTATTTTTTATGCTCGCTCTTTGTAATATTGACAAATTGACTTACTTATTTTCAGAAATATATAACTGAAATCGGCAGCAACTTAATTAACATTTAACTTTCTTCATTGTTTTTATTTTAAAAAAAAAGTAATTACATGCATATTTTTGACAACGTATTTAGAAAGATATATGGCGTTCAATTTCAAATTCTGCTTTTAACATGGGATCAAAGTAGAATTAAATGTAAAATGTAACATTAAAGTAAATCAGCAAAGGTTTCTTTTTTAAACCGTTTTTATGTGAGTTGGTCGTTATATAGATACTTAGCATCTATACTCGTATTCTAGGCCGCCCGCCTGTCCTTATATAACATAACAAATCCATCTATCCGAATTGTTTGAAATTAATTATAAATAATAGATATAATTTTCTCGAGTTGTTTCAAATTGTATAAAAATCGAATCACAATTTTAAGAGTTCTCTTCTTTAAATGAAATCTTATTATACGTATTTAATTCAATGATATTAAATCACAAATAACGATGTTATACAGCCATTATTGTTACGTCCGAATTAAGATGGAGTCGTACTATTTCTGTATTACTGAATTAAATATATATAATTGCAATAATATTTTGCTTTCATGCTGTGCGACAGCATTGCCCCAATATTTGCAAACCTAATTATATTAAAAACACATCTCGTTTGCCACTTTTGACGTGCTTTTCCGTCTTGTAATAAATTCACTTATTTCATTTCGCAGAAATGGAATAAATTAAAATTATATAGCCACGTTCAATACAAATGGTTCATTATACTGGACATTTTCCCCCAACTTTTCACAGTGCACAAAACTAAACTGTACACCTATACAAACAGTAAATTAACGAACGTTGTAACTTACCTATACTAGTAAAATAACAAAATATTATAGAAAGAAGTTGCTGTATAACTAATCCATTTTTTTACTATTTATTTATTTGTAAAGAAGAAGATCCATATTATTTAATTAAAACGATAAAGTCTATCAGAGCTCCATAATTCCTTCATTATTACCAACCCATGAAAACCGTACTTTTAAGACCTTATTAAGTTATATAGTAATTCAAGAATGATTTCAAAGAGTGGTGTTTTTTATTCATGCGTGTAATGTTCAAGTGGCATTAGTCCATTAGTACAACTACTATTTCCGAAATAGATCATTTAGTACATTATTTTCGACATACTTTAAACTGCGATACAGATAATACAGCTAGGGTACATCGTTTCCTTTATAGGTAATGGTTACTTCCGTTCATCTATAAATTAAAATTGCCTAGGGGTAATAACACGAATCGTATCTCTTCTACTTTACTTAGGAATTATTTTAATGGCGTTCTTCTTGTTTTTGGATTTCAGTATAAATGAAAGTATTATTTTCATCGGATGTATATATACTCAACGAAGAATATCTCATATCATCATGTATTTTAAATGAAATTTATAAATAAAGTATAAAGATAGGATAAAATCATTATTCATTTTAAATTTGGAACATCAATTATTAAATTTACTAATTACTATTGAATTCTTTAAGACTAGATCCAAACATTTTTAAATGTGGTATTAAATGATATTCAAACATTATAGCATTTAATTTGGCAAATTATAAATATTAACTAGTTTATAATCCCATAAAAAATGCCGGAATTTTCAAACGGAACAAAATAATGCAGATTTTATTATTGAAAAATTTGTATTGTAAACAAGTACATTTAAAAAATGGCAAGTAATTTCCACTAATACAAATTTCAGACTAATTAACAGTTTTACAAAACAAAGAGCAAGCAGTATTTAATGCCGCGATAATAATAATAATAATTAACAAAACATTAAAAATAAATATACAATACGCTTTTTTTAATATATCATTTTTATAAAAAATGAATGGCTTTTAAAAATATATGGCTCACTACACCGATTTTCATTAGGTAGCGTTTTTTCTCATCAATTATGTTCATTTTTAAATGTGGATTTGGCGCCACCTGAGGGCAATTAATGTAATCGAAGGAATATTTTGTTATAATTGTAGTTTTTCTTTTTCTTTTTCTTTTCTATGATTTATTTATTTGTACAGATCATAGCTTGTTAAATATAACGATGAAGATTGTAAGAACTAATGAAATATTTTCAATATTACCAACCCTTGAGAGTCGTACTTTTATGAATCGATTAAGCTATATCTATTCAAAAATTATTTCGAGAGTGACGTTTTATGTTCATGCGTGTAATGCGCAAAAGACATTAGTCATTAGTACAACTACTATTTCCGAAACAGATCATTCAGCACGACACACATTATTTTCGACAATGTTTAAATCATGACACAGTAAATACAGCTAGGATACATCGTTTCCTTTATAAGTAATGGTTGTTTTTATTCGTCTATAAATTGAAATTGCCTAGCACAAATAACACGAATCATATCTCTTATATTGTACTTAGAATTTATTGTAATGGCCCTTTCTTTATTTTTACTTTTATTATTTTTTGCGATATCAGTATAGATGAAAGTATTACTTTACTCATATCTGTATATATATATATATATTTGTGTACGTATGTACGTAAGTATGTATATATATACCCATCGTAGAAGATTATAAATAATCATTTATTTGAAATAAAATTTATAAATTGAGTATCAAGATATGATAGAAACTTTATACATTTTATATTTGGAACAACAATTATTAAATGAACTAATAGCTATTGAATTTTTAAAGACTAAATCTAAACATTTATAAATGTAGTATTAAATGAGATTTAAATATTATCATATTAAATTTTGCAAATTATAAATATTAATTTGTTTATAATCTTGTCAAAAAAGCCGGAATTTTCAAATCAGAACAAAAGAATAAAGATTTTATTATTGAAAGGTCTGCATTTTTTAGAAAAGTTCATTTCAAAAATGCCAAATAATTTCTACAAATATAAATGTCAGGATATTTTTAAGTCTCTGTTCAATTATTGAATAGTTCAAGAGTTGTATGAAACAAAAAACAAGCAGTATATTTTAAGATATCATTTTTATAAAAAGAAATGGATTTTAAAAATGAATGGCCCATTAAACCGATTTTCTTTAGGCAGCGCTTTTTCTCATCGATTAATAAAGCTTATAACTATAAAACCTGCGAGAACTACATAAAATATTTCTATTATTGACAACCCAAGAAAATCGTAGTTATATGACTCTATTAAGTTATACAGTAATTCAAGATTGATTTCTACCGTGGCGTTAGTTATTCATGCATGTAATGCAAAAGTGACATACGTCCATTAATACAACTACAACTTAAGAAACAGATCATTCAGCACGACACACATTATTGTCCACATCCTTTAAACTGCGACACAGATAATACAGCTAGGTTACATCGTTTCCTTTAAATGTAATGGTTATTTCCGATCATCTATAAATTGAAATTGCCTGGCGGTAATAACACGAATCGTATCTCTTCCACTTTACTTAGAAATGATTGTAATGGCTCTTTCTTTCGTTTTCTGTATCAGTATAAATGAAAGTTTTACTTTCATTATATCCATATATTTGTGTAGATATCCATCATAGAATAGTACAAATCATAATCTATTTCAAATAAAATTTATGAACTGAATATCAGGATATGATTTCTTATATATGCATATATAAGGAAAGAAAATTGTTTGACATATTTTGCCAAATGTCAAACAATATGGAACTATAAGATATGTAAAAATACCCTCCCTTGGTGAAAAGTTTGATCGTCCTTAAATGTAAACTTAGTATGTTATGAAGTTACTTTTATTCATAATTTAATTTACTTGTCCAATCCTTTGCCATAGCGGATGGTTTTAATAGAAAAATGAAGAATTCGGTATATTTATCTTAGCTGGTCGCAAAGCATTAATCAAAAAGAATAAATCAAAGTATAAGTCAAAAAATTTTCTCGCCACATTTTTTAGTATTTAATAATTTCATCAAAATATAAGTTATTATCTGATTATCTCGTGGTCCAACTTTGCCAAATTATACAAACTTACATAATTTTATTTTAAATAACAAAAAAAAAGAAATATATTATTAAAACATTAGTAATAATGCAAATAAAATGTTTAATTAAAAATAACTTTCTTGCATAACAGACATGTATATTGTGTTTAATGTCAAGTGGATGCGACATTTACGATCTTCCATTATTGGCATTTAATACTATAATTTGCGATAATTTTTAGGCGACGAGTTAATCAAGTAGCACCAACAGTAATTTTTCCATTCATTCATTTATTTTATTTAAAATACACAACTTTCATTTAAAACTGAAACTATTAAAATTCACGTCATTTACTTAATAAAAATAATAAAAATAATAAATAATGCATAAGGCATGACATTTACTTAAAGCATCAATGAATTATTTTAATTTACCACGTGAAAAATTAAAACTGTTAAATGTTGAGTTAAAGATTACAACCTATCACCATGAATTAACCATTAACCATGAATATTAACCTGTACCCATCCGGTACTCTGCAGTGTATTGAAAGGAATTGAAGAATATTCATAATTCAATTAATATATTGAACTTCATCGAATTGTTTCAAAATTAGAAGAAAAAACTTATTTTTCGCCCATTGAAAGTTATAGTTGAAATAGATTTTTAAATGTAGGGGAAACTGGGGCACATTGATACAGTTTTTTCAAAGAATTTTTTTGGTGTCTAGAAAGCAGAAATTTCAAGTTATTTTTCCATGTGGTGTCAGCAAAACTCGTGTAGTGTGTTATAAAAATGCACAATCGTTGTTTTATATATTATTTTTGCATGTATTTTTTTAAAAATAAAAAAAAAAGTCATTTGTATCAATGTGCCCCATCCCCGGGGCAGATTGATACACTTTGATATTTCTGGAAAAATGGAGACAAAATAACACCAATGCATATTTTACATAGGAAAAAAGCAAGCAAACCATTTTATATTTATTTATAGATATTCAAATCACCCACAATTTATTTGTAAGCAATATTACAGCAATCAAAATGAAATTTATAATGACCTGATGTTCTGACTGTTCCTTGTTTGATTGTTGGCTGTAGTAACTTTGTCACATCTGGAACTACAACCCCAGCCTTATCTTCTTTCTTAGGAAAGATGGAAAAATTACCAGGTTTTCTGCTTATAAATTGATTTATAAACAGAAAGGAAGGATAATTATATTAAGAATTATGTTTATAATATAATTAACCTTTTCTGTTCTGCAGCTTGTTTCTCTTACTTTACATTTTTCATCTCAAAAATACTTTTTCCTCTAGAAAATCGATATAAATTCAAGATTTGACAGGCTGCTATTCTTTTCTTTTGTTAGTTCTACTAGCACTATTTGTTGGGTAAGTTCGTACGTCCTCTGTTTGCAAAAATACTAAAAAATGTTCTAATATAAAGAAATTAGAGCTATTTCGCTACAATAAAAACTAATATTAGAAATTTTTGGCGAAAAATGGTCAATGTACCCCGACAAAGACTGTATCAATGTGGCCCATATAAATATTTTGAATAAGATAGGACTCAACTTAAAAACTTAATAATTTATATAACAATAAAGAATAAGGAACTGATAAAGGGAAGCTTTACTTTCCAGGGAGAGTATTCTTTTCACTTGAAAATACTGGAACAGTTGTGTAATTTCATATCAATTGTACAGCTCAAATTTACTTTTGACCTACAAAAACACTAAACCACCCATCCCATTTCATCATACTACTGAATCACTTCAAGGCTTTCTGTGTGTAGTTGAATGCACTAGCATCACATTTTGGAGCTGTTGTGAAACTTCCTGTTATGACCCTGTGAGCAGTAGAGGGGGTGTATCAATGTGGCCCAGTTCCCCCTACTTTATATATTATGTATTTAAAAATACATAATTTTACCTTTATAAACAGTAATGTTTTGCTGTAGACTATTAAATGAATGCTAAAGTAGATAATGATTTATAGTTGGTGCATGTTTTTTTGTATTATTTTTTTAACATTTTACAGTCTTTTAGTAAAACAATGTAATCCCCTAAATTATAACATACGTTGTTATTCATATATAGCTAAAAAATCATAATCAAGTTCGTAAAACATAGTTTCGAGTTAACGCGGAAACTGTCCGAGAATTTATACACTATATGGCCAAAGGTGACTGGCTACTAGCGATTTTAGACATTTTGTTAAATATCTAGAAAAATACATGAGGAATTATCCTGAAACTCTAAGTGTGTAAACAGAATAGTTCATAAATTTCCGTTAAGATTTTTTACTGAAACTCCAATGGTAGGCCGTCAACAAATTGAAAAAAAAAGAATATCTTCAGGAAAACCCTTTCAAAACTAAAGTAGCAAAAGCGTTCAAATTGTATATTATGATTAAGTGGCTTATTGATACAAAGTGTGTTTGTTTTCATACGGATAACATGTACACTCGTAGAGAAATTAGTGTTTCTATACAAAACATCTCAAAATTTTCCAAGTTTTCTACTTATAATTTACAGAGTTATTAATATAAAATAATGTTCCTTTCTTAAAATATGACAAATAGTATTGTACACAAAACCCTGTAATCAAAATTGAAAAATAATAAAACTTGTATGAAAAATTAGCAGGATAACTAAATAAGTTTTCATTGCGCATGCGTAAATGCCATTAAAATTCCTTTTGCATACGGTGTTAGCTAAATGTATAGAGCAACTTTTGTAAAAGTCTCAAAAACATAGCTTTTAATTTTTGAAAGTGTCCGCCTGTAGAATAAGCTCAATATCCGTTATTCCAAAATAAAGCAAAAAAATGAGGAGTTGTATCCAAATAAAGTAGTACGTGCTATATGATGTATTTTATAGTAACACTAATCAATGAATAAATGGATAAACTCCCTCAACTTTTTGCTTCAATATGGAAAGAGCAGATTTTGAGCTTATTCTATAAACGAACAATTTCAGAATTTTTAAGCTATGTTTTTTAGACTTTCACAAAAGTTATTCTTTATATTTCGCTAACACAATATGCAAATGAAATTTCGATAGCTGTTACGCATGCGAGATGAAAAATTATTTAATAAAATTACTTATTTTCCATTCAATTTTTATTATTTTTTAATTTTGATTACAGGGCATTATGTACTTCTCCTATTTTCAGAATATAACAGTATTTTATATTAAGAACTTTGCAAATTATAACCAAAAAATTTGGAAAATTTTGGGACTGTTTTTTCTCTACGAGTACACATGCTATCCGCTTAAAAATGAACACATTTTATTACAATAAGCTATAATTTACAATTTGAACACTTTTGTTACATTATTTTTCACAGGCTTATCCAAACGATATTCGGTATTTTCATTTTGTTGACACTCCCCCATGGCGTTTCGGGAAAAAATCTTCATGGAAATGTATGACCAATACTATTATATTTACAAAGATTTAGTTTCCGGATAATTCCTCCTGTATTTTTCTGTAAATGTCTAAAATCGCAATCGGCCGGTCACCTTTGGCCATATAGTGTATGCCAAGCCAGGCATATGTTGTCCGAGCCCCCGTGTAAAATGTTAAAAAATAATTTTGTAATATCCTGAAAATTTCGAAAACTGCGTAATAATGCTTGTTTTCTGTGAACCAGAAATCACAAGAAATTGACAGATGAATGGATGAGTGTTCATATCAATGATAAAAGAAGTTTATTTTAGATTGTCCTGATGGTTAGGCATGGTACTAACATGATATTCGCAAGATACCATGAATTGCTTTTCGGCAGACAGAGAAGAAGGGGTTCTCTCATGCACTCATGGTGTAGGGAGTACTTTAGTACACATTGTTAAAAATAATGTGTAATTTTACAGATTTTAAGTTGCCGAAATCTGCATGCTTACTAACATTTTATCTGTACACTGTACAAGAGAGGATGTAAATCTACAAAACTAATTTTCATAAAGCTACGGAAATCTATAACTTTACAAACGAATCTAATAAAATTACAGTTATCTTACAAAAAAAATTATTTGTAACCTGGGTTGCAGTTACATAAAAAGTTCTAGGATTTCCATTTTCCAAAAATACCCTCAGTTATCTTACAGATTTTTTTTCCAGTGCTGATCTGTATCTCTTACTGATAAGAATTTCTGCTACTGCGACTACATAAAAGGTTCTAGGATTCCCAGTTTCATAAAAAACTTTTAGTAACTTTACAGATTTTTTTTACAATGTAATGGAATAAACGATATTGCTTTAAAAAATCTTCATTGTTGTAAGATTAGTAGAAACTGCTTTAAATGCAATTACTTCCATTTGAAAAATTGCTAGCGGCAAATGGAGTACGAACAGGGCAATTGTTTCATTCAAATGTACATTTTTACAATTCATTGGTCAAGTAACTGTTATGGACTAGCCTGTCCGGACCCGAGTTCTAAAGAAAATTTCTGGGGAAGATTGGCTAAAGTCATATATGCTAACAGGTGTCAATTCGCCATAGTTGAAGATTCTAAAGCTGCAGATTAAAGCAAATTTGTTCTTTCAATTCAAAATTTTGTCAAACGCTTGTTTTTAGTGAGCTTGACCATACATCTTAATACATCTTAAATTTTGAACGTTAAAGAAAAATAAATGCGTTGTCTATAAATTTTCGGGCAGTAAAATGTTAAGTTTTAATTTTTCTCACTAAGTATGTGATTGTGCATCGTTATTTCTATATAGTATTATTATTAAATTGATATTAATTATAATAAAATCGTTACTCCTGTTTCTCAGGATGTATCCTTTGTCTGTAAATTTTAACACGTATATAGCATGTCTTTAATTTCTAAATCTAAAGTTCTGAAACATGTTTTCATTTTCTTATCTCGTTGAATATTATATATTCTCTAACATTTTTAATTGAAAATTATAGATAAATTATAGAAAAATTAAAAAACTTTTCTTTATACTTTTATTATAGTTTTGATATCTATAGAAGACAATAGTAAGTACTCATGTATCTATTTTATTACATATAAATGAAAACTATCGATTCGAAACTCTGTCTTCTACAATGTAATGAAAGATTTCTCCTGTCCCACGCACTAGTTACATCATTCCGTAATGTAATTGCTATAGATGAAACAGGTTATTATACATGAAACGTATTATTTTGTATTACATCTTTTAAGCTGCGCTACAAGTAATACAGTAAATGTATGTAGTTTCCTTTCTCAGTAACGTTTATTTCCGTTTAACCTTAATTTGGGATTGTCTTGTTATTCAAAGTATTAACGTGTCTTATCTCTGCTATGCGATTTCCGTTCTTTTATGTTTTTTCTTCATTATGTAGATAGAGTATGAGTATATCAGTGAAATACAAAAATAAGAATCTGATAAAGAAAATAAGATAACAATACTATGTTTTACGATACTACAATTATAATACATTTATAATGTATTTTTCTGAATTGTCTGCATTTGTGCATTCGTAGAACATGAAATCGTGAAATCCTTAAAAAATAATTTTATTACATTTAAAAGAACATTGTGTAGTATATATTTCCTTTTTCGAGCAAAGCCGGAATCTATATCGCTTAAACAATCGCATAAAGAGGAAAGTATGCTTATTCTTTACATCACAAAGCTTGCTTTGGACCTTAGAAAATACTTTGGCAACCTTTTAGATGGGTAACAAAACATTTAGTTTAGTAAACAAAGTGTGCAAATACATTAGAGCCTAGAATTAATTACGATTTTAAATACATCAATCATATGTATTTTATTTGGAATTTGATGGAATGTTTCAAAGTTTCTTATATTCAAGTAGGATATTATAATCACTCATTCTTTAATGGAACAATGTCTTTTTTTTTAGATTTTAATCATAACCGTTGATATTTTTTAAGAATCTAAAAATTTTATACTTTGGTACTCAATAATATAAAAAATTTGAAGCTATAATATATAAAAAATACAAATGTCCATTGTATCAATATTTCAAAAGTTTTATCAAAGTATACTTTAAAACAGGATAGGTTTTTTGAGATACATGGACAAATATTTTACCTGTTACTGCAAGATTTTGTTTTGTATTTCTAGCTTTTTTTTCATTCAGCAGAAAATTGACAAACTATTTGCATTGAAATTCGAGGAATGTATCCAGAAACCTATGCCCAAGCAAATTATTTTTTGTATCTCGTAATATTAATAAATGTCGATACAAGTACTACTAGTTTTTTTTACAGTAAAATAGTTTAGGAAAGTTTTTATTGTCATTATACACTACGCATGCTTCCCGCCTCCATTTTTTTTCACTTGCCACTTTGTACTTAGCACTAAGTAATAAATAATCAATCGAATTTTTAGGTTTAAAAATTTTCGTTTGCATGCAATAAAATGGGTTATCTTAATTGATCGATTTAATAAATTTTGTCACTTTGAACACTGTTTCTTCAATATGGTCATATAATCTATTTTAGTCAAGCACCTTCTTTTTCCAAAATGGGAAATTGGAAACCCTTGCTAAGGCTTTTAATTGGTAGGGGAGAGAGCCTATAATTGCCAAGTGAAAACTCAGTGTTTACCAAATCAATGAAAAGCAAAAAGCATCATCGAAGTTTGCAAACTTGTTTTATAATTTTACCAAGTGTTCACAATAAAAAAATGTGATATAGTTGTTATTTATAAAAAGCATAGTAATATTTCGATTGTATTGGTAACGTTCGTCAAATCTATCAGAAATAGAAAGTGCTCTATAGTTTTTTATTAAAGTTTTGAATTAGCTTACAAACTATAATAGCATGTGCGAACATTTGGGAGAAAAGTTCCTCCTGTCCCCCTCCCCTTAGCGAAGCCTGATATCGAAGTTCTGCATTAGAAATCGGTTCGAAGAGAAACATTTGAAAAGCCCAAAACTGTCAAAACCATAAGAAAGTCCCTTAATTGATCTATCTTGCGGTTTCTCTGCCGAGGAAATAATTTTAATTTCTTCTAGATAAATATACGAGCTCAATAACAATCAAAATCTAAATCTGTTTTGCAGTTCCATATGCTATTAAACACGAATGACTTGTGTGAACGTACTTTTTCTACTTTTCTGTTTTTGAAAAACAAATACAGAAACAAATTGTGCAAGTGGTTTCTTGGATGCTATTAGACACGAATTACTTATGTGAACGAGCTTTCCCCACTTTCCAATATTTGAAAAATAAATACATATACAAAATGGTCGTAGAAAGGAAGTTCTAGTTGACCAATTTTTACTCTCATGCACATGCTTTTATCGGTAAACACCAATACCAGAAATCAGACTGATTGTGAAATTGTGTTGCGATAATAACAAAGCATATTGTTTAATTATTTTTGTAATAAGTATGTCGCCTTAGTTATTATTCCATCTATATACATTGGGATTACCTTTTCTTGATTTTCTTAACGGTGCAGCTTTCGTCAGAAAATTTGCGGGTTTTTTTCTTTTAGTATAGGATAGACGATAGATAGCTGTTACAAGTCACACAATAATTTCTACACTGGCATTAGTAACATCTTTATATTAGATTGATCGCGAAGCAGTAAAGATTGAAAACTGCTGATCTAGAACCAGGACCATAGCTAGAAGTGAATAATAGGGGGAGGGGTTGTGGGGCTCAAGAAAATATAGAGGGAGGCCAATAAAATGTAGGGGGGGGGCTCATATTTTCTCTCATGAATAAAGATTAATTAGTGCATATTCACACTGTAGTTACTATGTGTTTCATTAAACTGTTGTAATAACTCCATTTTATGCTAAGAAAGTAATCGGATGGGGAAAAATTTTAGTGTATAACTAGTGAAATATTAAATATCATGTTAGCTTCATGTGTGCAAATAGGATGAGCAAGTGTTGAAACAATTATTTTAGTAAAAATTTACTATTTTTACAAAACTGTGAAAGTTCCTCAAATCTAAATTTAATTTTGGTGTAGGATTTCATTTGAATTTTCGGAACATAAATTCATTTAGTGATTTGGAATCTTTTTCAGGAGGGGTTCAAATAGTTTTAGGGGTTTTGAGCCGCCCATAGTATCCCCTAACTGCGTTCTTGTCTAGAACATATCATTCACGTATCATTTTATTGTAATGAAAACCATTCGAAGAAGTGACAGTTTCTGATATCATACAGAAATGCAAAATAGATGCACATCATTGCATATTGTCACATGGAACAAAAACTTGTCTATGTCGTAATACAAATTTTAAATTTCGGGAAAGTTTCTATGTTATTGAAAAACAAATACAGAAACAAATTGCACGTAGAAAGTGACTTAATATTCAAATTAACCTATTTGAATACTTCTATAAATGCCTTCATCGGTAAACGCCAATACCAGAAATCAGACTTGTGTTGTGATAATAATTAAAAATATTTCTATTTACATTTTAATACGTATGATGTTTTAAATATTATTCCATCTATACACATTGGGATTAGCGATTCTTAATTTTTTTAGCAGTGCATAATTCGTCTGCAAATTTGCATTTTTCATAACATTGGGCAGTTGATAACTTTAAGAAATTATACAGTAATTACCACACACGTATTAGCAGATAAGAAATTTATTGCTGCATATGATCACATAAAACGAAAACGCTTTAATGTGGTAATGCTTACTTTTGGGATATTCTATACGTTTCAAACAAAATTTTGTTCAAAATAATAAAAACTAAAATAAATGTTATCCATATAAAGATTATCAAATTTCAATTTTTCTCGTAATAGGTAAGCTTTGAGCATGAAAAGTTTTGCAGATGTGCCATAATCTCGCCATATATTCTGTGTCTTATCCGGGCGAAAAGCATGACATTTTAGACCCTTAACATTGCGTTTTATGTATTTGAATACGTAAATATCATTTCCTTAAAAAAACGTATTTTTTAATACAGATGTTTCAATTGTTTTGATAATATGTTAGCGGATATTTCATTTTAATACTTATTAAATACATCCTGCATATATATCTGTATTATAGTGGACAATTATATCTTTGTGTAACTCTGACGTCATTTTAAGAATGAAATTACCTTTAAATATGAAATGAAAGTTTGGTTTTGGAATTTTCATAACTGCAAATTTTTAAACTTAGAAGTTTAAAAATTCATATATTGTACATTTTAAATTATTGCACCACCGTATTAGGGAAATATTCAATTAAATACAATTTATTTGAAAGCTGTATTTCAATTTATTTTTCAGAAATTAGTTTTTTTTTTTGTAGTTGTCGATTATTTGTAATCATGTAAATAGAAATACTGCATTCCTATTAAAAGTAAACGTAGTAAATTACTGGATCGTTTTATTGTCATTTTATTAATTAAAAATGAAAAACAATAATAAAAATACATGTTATTTGACAAATATTATCTGTTATAAATCTCGTATAATTGTGTTTTTATTTCGTCCTTATTTATCCATTAAGGGATTTTTGGTTATCGCAAACTTCTTTTAATAACGATACAATAAATTTCTTTTTAAAATAAATTAAAAAAGTCTTTATTTGTCTAGACTTTTGTTTGACTCTCCATATTTACTTAACTCATTTAAGAAAAGCTGAGAAAATTCAATATTAATAATTGGTATATAATAATATTTTCCGAATTTTAAGAAAATGTGAATAAATGATTTCTGATAAATCATAGAGTTATTATAAACAAACAAGTGAAAACATACGCATCTTTAGAAGGACGATTTATTTTTTCTTTTCGAGTTTATGACATTACGAATTGCTGGGTTTGTGTATTATTCCGCGATAATCACGTCATGTGCGTATTATTCTATGGATCGTACAAGTAAAAATCTTTAGCGGATGCGAATGACGTAATTTTACATTTAAAAAATGTGTATTTTAATTCTTAAAACTGAAATATGTTTTCAAGAAGTGCTTCATTTTCATCCCAGCTTCTTTGAAATTCTTCAAAAGTTAAAATGCTACACTTTTGAATGCAACGTCATCGAAATAATACACTTGTAAAATGTAAAACTTTATAAATAGGACTTTTTAGAATAACTGTGACAAACAGTGTCTCAGCTCAGATCAAAAGTCTTTTTCAAAAAAATAAATAAATAAATAAAAACCGATTTTTATTACAAAATTTGATAGTTATCGCCTGGATGAATTCGCATAGCCTTGTTAAACAAATAAAGAATGATGATCTGGATTATTATTTAAAATTTTAAATAATATCTGGTTCGTTACGTTTTAGTCCAAAAGTCTCTGCTTTAATAAAATTTTACTAGGACTTCCTCAGAGGGATTAGTCTGAGCGATATTGCTGAGAACATAGATTTAATAATAACTTGCAAAAAGTAAAAGAAAAAAAAATACGATGCTACTTTTAATTGACCATATACTGCCACAAGTTCAAATGACGAAAATTACCAAATTGAACTATACAATTACAAAATATTCTATATAAATTCGTATACACAGTTAAAAAGAGGGAAGCAAACTATGCAAAACAGCCATGCGTGGTTATAAAATTGAACGTCCGCAATATATTAAAAATAATGCACATAATAAAATACTAAAATATCTTGTATCGAAATTTGAACTCTTTAAAATTACGCCAAGAAGATAAACAGACACTCTACACCAATTTTAGTACGTAAAAATGGCACAAATCTTGATGGTTGAAAAGAAAGATGGTTAAAAAGATTTATATGGTGTGTGAACCGCTTAAATAGTTAATACAGAATAGTTAACCCATTAGTGCCTAGAGTCCCTTTTTAGGGACGCTTCAAAAGGTGCATTCAGCGCTGTTTTTGAGACCGGTAAAAAGAAAAACATTAATTATTTTATTTAAATGATGCATTTTCGTGATTAATGAACTAAACTTAAATCTTCTAAAAATAGTGGTGCCAACCAAAAATAATTTACGCAAAAGATGCTGGGCACGAATGGGTTAATATATATAACAGTATCTATATTTGATTTCTATTGATGCGATGAGGTTCTCGATAAGAATTTAGGCTCTCTTTAAAAGTGGTAGATAAAAATCGCGAAAACGCCAACAAAGGAATGCGATGCGTCGTTTGAATGTGTTCCAGATATGATCAATTGGATTTAAATAGGTAATGCATGATAGTCACTACATACGCTGTTTTGTTTTCTTTTCAAACCCATTCGCAAGGAGTTGAGCAATATTTCGCTTTAGATGCGTTAAATAAAAGGAATTAGCAATATTTGTAGTATAAGATACGACATGAGATTTGAATATCTCGTCTGCATAATCTTTGAGCTGTCAAAGTATCATCACAAGGGATTTAGAAATTTGAACACATTTTTTCAGCAAAACATGCAGGCCCAATACGTTAAAGTGAACTCTATTATGCAGTTTTACCTGAATAAATTACTATTTAAGAGACTTTGTAATGTCAAATGAGAAAATGATTCTATAATAAAAATCTTTTGATTGGAAAAAAATAATGCCTCCCCCCCACATAACATTATGCTTCGGAATTCTTTTATGGTAACCTCGAAATGAATAATAAGTATTCTTTCTGTGGCATAATCTACAAAATTTATATTCTAGTGCCCTTCATAAATGCATATCGATTTCTTTAAGTTTCTACGGGTGTTATAATTAAAAAGCACTTGGAATTATTTCAACCCATCGGTCATAATGTAACGGAATACTTTTAAATGACTCAACAAAATTCGGCGCCAAATATTTTTTTTTAATTTCAAACGATTCGGTTGGGCGGTTTTTGTGCTGCTGTATGTGGACATACTGATGGATAAGTAGACAGACGGACGGATCAGTCGACGACTGTAGATGCTACGTATTTATATAATTACGAACGTACCTAAAAATAGTTAAATTTAAAAGCACGTGCCAAAATTGAAAACTCATCTCAGAAATTCTTACTAAAAGACAGCATTGTGGCTGATTTCTTTTGTGTGTCCCGATAAATGAATTAAAAATGCTATGAATGTCCTGTTCTAACGTAATTGTTGTGAAACTCGGTGATTTATATCAGATTTAATTCATCTCAATAGGGTAATGTCATTAAAATACTCTGTAAACATTTCTTCCCATAGACCATAATATAATTAAATTCTATAGGGTGCTCCTCTAAAGGAATTTTAATCTAACATGCATCATATACAATGTAAAACATGTTTAGGGGACGTTAATAAGGCTTACCAATTGCATTAAAATAAGCGTATATTTACGGGCATTAGAGAGAGGACAGACGGACAGACAAACCAAATGCATAAACAATTTTCAACTTTGTTGGAAAGTTTTAAAAATTCAAACCCAAAGCTGAATATTGAAATCGCATCGATTCATTTAGTGCCAAAAAAAATAATTTAAAATGCTCGCCAAAATGCTAGAAAAGAATATAGAACTTTTCCGCACATGGGCGTGCGAAGAAAAAACTGCGCCAAGAAACTGTTCCAATTTGGCACCCTCCCACATAACTTTTTCTTTTAACAGGCCAAAAATGACGTTGGTAGTACAAATTTGGCTCCCCATAAATTTCCGCGACCATGTCAATTGCCCTCTTTGCTCCTCCCCCTTTTGCACGGCGCTGCTTTCGCATGATTGGCGCCAAAATATTGTTATTTTGCATGGCCTGGTAACCCGGCTATCATTGTTTATTTATTAATAATTTTTTTAATTTTTTAATCAAATTATATAAATGATTTTTCTTTCTTTATTAATTAATTGCGTTTTTAATTATTATTATTTTATTTTTGAAATAATACAAAATAATTGAAAAATATATTTGTAACTCATATTCAAAAATGATTTTCGCCAAATTTGCTCCAAACCCGATCCGTATGTGATATACCTACTCTAATTTCATTGTACTTTTCCGTTATTACCTTTACCTTGGCGTTTTTATAAACCTTCGTCCTGTGGAGACTTCAGAAAGTGATATTTGTTTCAAATAGGTATGAACAATTACATAAATAAACCTGATGAACGTTTATGCTTATTTTTACGTATAAATACAGCGCGGATGTCATATATGCACTAAGTGGCGCAATTTCTTCTCCGTAAATTAGTAGAAACTTTGTTTCGATGAAAGTTTTTTAATATTTCTCTAATACGATTTTTTTGTCATATTCATATTTTTTATTCTATTTATTATTATGTTTATTATTTATAACTGTATATTTATTGCTTCCACCATTGTTTATTTTTTAAATAAAGTGATGGAACAAAATAAACGGGTTACCATGTGAGACATGAAATTACCATTTTGTTGTAATCCCATAAACTTGGTGCATGTGTGACATCTGCGTCATGTATATGTTTTCATAAAATGTAGCCATAATAGAATGCGTGCAATAGAGCAATTATCGCCGGGGAACACAGGTTGCTTAATGAGAAATAATATTAAGTAATCTATGTAAACAAAATAACAGAATATACTCTATGATTAAAAGTAATATCTAAAGCACTCATGTCAAACTCGTATTTTATTTAAACACGAAAAAAATTTTTCCTAATTTGCATGCGTGAAATATATAAGATGCCAAGCAAAAGATTAGCGATTAGAAAATGTTATTATAAAAATTATCGCAAAACCCTGAATACTAAGTCACTAAGGGCGTGTTCAGCGCAACTTACCAAAGTAACCAATGTTACCAACCGATTGTAGTGCAGTAGGCACCAATGAAAACTATCGTGTTGAATTGTAGTTGACGTCACACTTCGTCTTGATTTTCATTTCGTACTTGTCTACAATCGGTAAGTGACCTGTAAGTAACCGGTAAGATGGGCTGAACACGCCCTAAGTATTATGGCTTTTTTTCGTTTAAATGAATAATATAATAATAATAATAAAACAGATTTTTTTTCAATTTGTTTCTTAAATTTAAATATGTTTTATTGTATTTAAATAAAAAGTGCTTGCGTATTTTCTTTGCTCCATGTGCTCAAATTCTGGAATGTAACAAAAACATTCAGCCAGTGAAAAGTGCCGTACATCAAATATCTGAGACGTATGCAAATAAATCGTACTTTTTTATTAGGTTTTTTAATATAATTTTTAAACTATTTGGAACAATTTTTGAGAGTAGGTGCGCATTCAGTAGGTTACACTCATAGGTACCTTCTAGTACAATCAAATTCAAAATCCGTCATGTATTTTTTCAGATTTGCTTACTGAAAGAATTATGCTTAACTTTTAATATCATTACGTACTATGTGTATTAGCCTTCGCTTCGCTCAAACAATTACTACTTACTCCATACACTCTGATTCGGTTCTCTACAAAAATATCCAGCCGGTGAAAAATGACGCACACCAAATTTCTGTGACGTATGCAAATAAATTGTGTTTTTTTATCATTTTTTAATATAACTTTTAAACTATTTGGAACTAATTTTTCGTAGGTAGTGCATTCACCAGATTACTTCCATAGATATCTAATGGTACAAACAGAATCAAAATCCGACAAGTACTTTTTGAGATTTGCTTGACGAAAAATTTTTTTTGACTTTTAATATCGTTACGTGCTCTGAGTATAAAACTTCGCTTCGCTCAGACAATTATTATTTCTTAAGATATTCTACTAGCATATTTTCAAAATAATGCTTAAATTAGTTTTTGGTAATATTATATATGATAAAAGTGAACCGTACCTGTGCGTAATGCTGACTTCATTTTGCGAATTCCAACTCTTTTCCAATGATATTATTATCTGTTGCGCAATTTTCGCTGCTGTGATTTTTAAAGCTTTTAAGCCTTATCCGTTTTCAAATTTTATCCCATCTTTTCGAATGTACTTTTTAAAACATTAAATCTTATTTGACTAATTTATTATGTATTAACATATTAATATTCTAATATTCTATGTATTAATATTTTAAACAAAAAATTCAGACATAAATTTTTACGATAGTATACATTACATTACTATGCATTATATTGCAAGCTGGCCGTTTTAAGGAAGAATTAAATTTGGACATAAAACAAAGTTACAAAATTTAGCATTTATCTCCAGCTTGTTTTCCATAAAAAATAAAACTTCATTACTAAATAAATAAGAAAATATAATTTATTAAAAACACAAATTTAACCCAAATCGAAAAATTTGAATCGAACCCCTAAACCCCAAATTGAACAATTTAAAATTTTACACTCACAGATTGCGGGAAATATTCCCTTCGAAATACATTTTGTTTGATAACTGTTTCACATTTTACTGATTAGCGGTTTTAAAACCCATGACCAAAGTAAAAAAGAAAAAAAAAAGGAAAAGGTTAATTTTCTACCTTGAAGTAAATGAGGAGAAAAAAATCTTTGAATTTCGTATAAACCAAACCTATAAAATGAATGTATTAAAAAAGTGTGTCAAAGAGTTATATATATAATAAATATGTTAAATATAATAACTGCATTCTGTTTTCAAATGTTTATATTTGGCTTTTTATAAAGACAAGCGAGTGTTTTCACACATAATCCTTTTGCAATGACGTTATATGTTATAATGTTTATCTTTTTTCTCATTCTTTTTTTAACGTATTATGAGCAGTTTATTTAGCTATATATAACATCGACTGAAATGAAAATTAATATTAAACACTGATGAAAAGAGAAGATTGCTTATGTAAGAAATTTTGGAGAATTTTTTTAAATATGTTAGAGTAGATGATTCTTTGAGTTCGTTTTTGTTATCTGACATTTTATTAGTGCAATAATGCAAAACAAATTTATTTATTTATTTATTTATTAAATAATCATATTTATGTAATTCATTTTTAATTTCGGTTTTTAGCACCATTTTGCTTTTGGGAGTATCATTTAAGGAAAGAGAAAAAATGTGCATTTTTCACATAAAAAAATTATATGAAATAGAAAAAGCCCTTTCGGTCAGTACTGGGAGGAATAGATAGCTTTTATTTTATTTACTTTAAAAAAAATTATATTTTAAAAAAAATTATATTTATAATTATATATTTCAAGCATACAAATATGGAATTAGTGAAAAACGACAGTAGAAGATTCAACGCTTGTTTTTATCAATATCAAATATAAATGGGGATTTCGAGAAATTAATCAGCTTTATATATAATCAGGTTTATTTAAAGCGATTTATATTTGATGGCCAAGTTCGTCTATATAATGAAGTGCCTGACGTTTTAAAACAACATGATGGGCGAAATTAATCAGTGAGCTTGATCGAGATCTTAGTAAGCCCTGCACATGCTCACTCACATGGAAATAGGTTGATATATCCGAGCTTTGTTGCAGGCAAATAGATTTTTCAAAATGTCACCCACTTTAGAAAATCAAAGTGCTATAACTCAGCCATATTTAAAGATATAGACAAAACAAAAAAATTCTCTGGAATTTTGTATCAAGGTCAAACACAAAGAAGAAAAATATTTTTGAATTTATAATTTTTTGTACTTAACTTTAATATTAAAATTAAAAAAAAATAAACTGCCGACATTTTGAAAGAAGATGGAGGGTGATTCTGGCCAACGAACTTAGTCCCACACTTGTATGTACTATATACACACCGAATTCCATCCAACTTTGTTTATTAATACCCGTGATATCAAGTGACAAAAATCAGATCATTCAAAATGTCAGCCATGCAAGAAATTCAAGCTGCTGTAACTAAGCCATTTTTTAAAGAAACAAAAAATACGCCGGAATATTTGTACCAAGCTCAAACACATAAAAGAAAAACACTTCTTTACTTAGATAAAACAGAACATGCTCTGGAATCTTTGTATTAAGATCAAATGCAGAGAAGAAATACATTTTTAATTTTCTTAATTTTAAATATTATTTCATTTTTAAAATTTATATGACCGCCATTTTGAAACAAGATGACAGATGATACTGGCCAACGATATCGGTCGAGACATTAGTATGTACTATGTATACACCAAGTTTCATTCAAATCAGTTCATAAACACGATAGTTATAGCATCTCAAAGATCAGATGTATATCTGTCAACGTTTGAACGGAGGCTGATTTTGATGTCTGGGGGTTATGATCGGTGAAAATATACCAAAATTTTCTGGACGTGCTTTCCTGCGGACGTCTGCAATAGGTAGCTTTTTATTTTTTGTAATGAAAGCTACCTAAAAGAAAGGTGTATGGAAATGTTATTTCATAACTCATTAATGCAATACAGTCGACTTTCATTAATTCAAAAAAGGATAACTCGAATCTTCGCTTAATTCGAACTAAACATGAAGTCCCGAAATTTTGAATGGTAGAATAACGTTAAAAATTTTCATTAATTCGAACTCATTTTTTTTTTGACTTCGTTTAATTCGAACTAACGAGAATTCCGATTTTTCATTTTTCTTTTCTTTCTCACGGATTACAGATCATTTGAAGAACTTTCTTTCTTTGATTTTTGTGAAAATTGTTCCGAACGCGTATGCATATATTCTCATGCATTTGATATCCACTTTCTTAGTGCCCCGTCTGTTCATCAGTGATGCTTCAAATATTTCTTCCATTGTACTTGTTTCTAATCTTTTAATTGGTTTATGTATTTATACATTCTAATGTAGTATTAAATCATATTCTAATGATAATAGACAAAATAAATTTAAAAAACACTCTAAGATTAATTATTTGTAATAGTTCTATATTAAGGATTTTTTCATTTCATACTTTCCATAATTCAAACTTCGGATAATTCGAACATCTCTTGTGGTCCCGACGAGTTTGAATTAACGAGTCGACTGTATATCTAAAATGCATTTTAAAATTTGGTTTGGCATGATGTATAAAAATCAACGTTGACGTGTTACACGGAGAAATGGGGCATTTTAATGCATTGATGTCAGACAAAAGTTTCTGCATTTTAATTTCTAAAACGCAAATTTTTAATTTAATGGAGAAAACGAACAAACTTTCTTTGAAAGAATGCACTTTTTTTTATTTTTCCATTTTGGCCATGCGTCAAAGATTTTTGATATGCGCAACTTATCTATCAATACTAAAAAAGATAAATGTACCCATACGTTGTGGTGACATCATTTTACGAATGGCAGCAAATCGCAATGAAATTTTAATTTTGCTAATTTTATTCATGAAAATTTTTAATCTTATAAACATCACACACTTTCATTTTTTATATCTTCATTTAGGAAAAGAAATCTACTTCCAAATACAATTAGATTAAAAACTGTACCTCAATTTTCTTACTTACTACGACTTTATAATTTTCAAGAATTTTTTTCTTCAAATATCTATCGCGTATCTCTATTAATAAATAATAATATACAATTTAATTTTTAAACCTGTAAATATTTTTGTGTTAATTTTCCATAACGAAATTAAAACTGTATTCAAATATATATATATATATGGTATTTTAAAAACGCAAATTCAGCATGTTATCCAGCAATTTAAATTTTTACTCTACCCACTAGAAAAAAAATTTATGTATCTATAATAATTTGAAAAATAATTCGTATACAAATTGTATCTCAATTTACTGATTGACTGTTTTTTTTTCCAGCATGAATTATTTTTAAATTTATTTCTGTCGCGTACAGCTCGATTACGAAAGTTTATTACATTTGCCCTTAAAATAACGAAAGGAGTTCTGCACTATATACCGGCTAACATACGATAGAAGGATTAAAACTTCCTCTGTAAATAATTAAACCAAATAATACTAAGTAAATGCAAATTAATAGACATGTAATTAATCTGCGCTCTTAAAGAGCTGAAATAATCGAGATCAAAACATGTTGCCATAAGTAGAAAATTCTTCGGAAAATACATCTTGTCATGGGTCTAATAATAAAATGCGTCTTTTCATAAATTTCAAAGCTTTCTTTAATTTCATAATTAATATTTTACATATAAATTCAAAAATATTCATATAAGTTCAAAAAAAAAAAAAAAAAAAAAAAAAAAAAAAAAAAGAAAAGAAAAGAAAAAGAAAAGAAAAAAAGAAAGAAAGAAAAAAGTTGTCACTTTTATTCTGAACAGATGAAACTCGCGTGTATTTATTATTTAGACCTGTTATTTATTATTTAGAACATGCAATTAAATGCATACAACAAATTAGTTTTCTAAGGCATTTTGTCACATATATAACAATTTTCTTTTTTTACTCGTAGAAACAGATGTATATTTATCTGTATACTGGACAAATAATTCAACTCTAATAAACACCTATAACTGTAATTATAGAAATACGTGTATTTGGCTTTCGGCATACAAGTAATCTTGAAGAAGCCCATAAAGATTTAGAAGTAATGAGAAAATGTACCTGTCACATATATTTTGTTTGATTAGGAGTTTCAGATATCTTGCAGTAAGCTTTTATGTGCAGAAAGTCTTTGAATAAAGTTAGCATTAAATATTGCATTACTCTTTATTCCTAAGAAATAACAAGTAATGTATTATGAATAATGATTAATAATTATTTCACGATAGAAAAATAGTAATTTTGTAATATATTAGTTGCAGAAATACAACAAGAAAATTAATAAATTTCTGAAAAAAAAAAACTATCTATATCTCTGTAACAGTAAAAAAATTTAGTTCTAAATTATTTCCAAATTCTTTTAATATATAATTTTTCCTCTGTCTTTTTATGATATCTTAACATATTTATTTTAATTCCATACATCTAATCAATGTTTTCTATATTTTATTTTATTCTAAAAAACATTAATCTGTCAGAACAATTATTTTCTTAAAATCCCATTTCTCAAATTAATTCTTTGCATTAATTTGAGAAATGGGATTGCATTAATTTGAGAAATGAGATTGCATTCTATTGCATAATATCTTTGAATTTAAGTTCTGAAAAATTATTTGATTAACAACAATTCCCTTCCAAGTGACGCTAGAAGCCGGAGTGCATTTTAATCTTCCGAGCAACTATTAAAACTCTTTCTTTTTTTTCCGTTGTGTAAGATTTCGCAATAGTTAAACTCATATTTATAAATAATTCTCTGTCAACTTCAAACTTCGCCATGAAATATTGTAATTTAGAGCAAGGCTGATACAACCATGTTACATAAGCTTCGGATTGATTATTCTACTTTTTTTTTCAAATAAAATTTCTAGGTGATGAGAATAATTTATCTGGTGAAATTCTGTGATAATAAAATCTTTTACGTATAATGGCTGATATAAAGTTTCAAGAAGTACACTGTTAAAAGTGAAGGTGACAAACTGGTGCCATTTGGGACCCGGAGGTGAAAAGGCCCTAAGGTCCATTGTAACCCGAAGCATTTGGAACCCCAGGGTGCCATAGGGGCTTGGATATGTGGTTTCAGTGCCGACAGGTCTCTTACTGGGTGATTGGAGCTAAATAAGGTGCCCTACACTTCGTATTGGCAGCAATGTGGCACCTCATCGGGTGACTGGAACCATGCGCATGCGCTGTGACGTGTGTCTTTCTGTTTTCTGTGACGGCAAGTAAAATCTATGGCTATGAGTGACTGAAGGTGAGCTCGATGGCTGAGCGGTTAGAACGCTGAGCTTGTAATCAGACGTTGTGAGTTCGAATCCTTCGGCGACCAAAAGTCGGTTTGTATATTTTTTATTATTTTTATTATTGGACACTCTGGATTAAGGGTGCCATCTTTTCATCCTAATTAAAGGTGTCATTCTGGCTCTTTTAGGGATGTCACCAGTGACACAAGCCTTTCACCCCTAAAAGGTGCAATGTGTCACCATTAGTTTTAACAGTGTATGAGTGGAATTGTTTTTCTGTGATGTGGAATCTACGAGTGGTATTAAAGGAATTTACTTAATAAGTGGTGTGGTTTAGAGCGAGATTTTACATTTTATCGACAGTATTCTAAATAACTACGTTTTGCTAATACATATATAAGAATAATTTTAGCAAAAATTGAATGTTTTAGAATATTTCTAAGAAGGAATGGATTAACGTTTAATACATAACTATTTGCCCTTATATCATATTTACCGACTATAGTAAAATCCTTATCAACTCCAGATTAAAGAAATGTATATAAATATGTTTAAGCTAAATTGAAAATTATATGAAAAAAAAAATGAATGCATGAATAAATTCTATGAGTTCATTAAATATTCAGAAACTTAACGTAATAAAAACAAACAATTGATAATAATTGTTAAATGTATTAGATAAATTTTAGACACAAAAAATGATAAATTAGTAGAAAGCTAATTTAAAACAATTTGTTCTAGTAATTTAAGTTTAAACTGCCAATGAAGTTTTATTTCTTTTTCGGGATAAAATTAGTATAACAAATGTAAATTTCTCAAAGTGAAAAGAATTACGTTGATTTTATTAAATTCTTAAAATAATCTTTATTTGCGACTTTTATTCTTGAGACTTTAAAAGTTCAAGAATACACTGCAAAAAATATAAGTATACATATTTCATTTATATAATTCACGCTTTCGAATAAAAATATCTTAACTGAGAAATTACAGTTACAAAAATAAATTGCTTTTTCCCACCCAAATTAACCTCTGAATCTATTGATTTAATTTCCGAAACGCCAACTTTTCATTAGCAAGTGCAATTAAACTAATCTCATTTAATTTTTAATTTTATATTCTTAACTATGCTTATATACAGCGTGTCCAGTAAATCACTGATCTATTTTAAACTTAAATAAAAAAGAAAAAAATGGATTGAGATAAAAAGGCGCAGTTTGCTGTATTGTTATTTGAAAATCATTATATTTTTAAATGCACTTTGATCAATTAGTTAGAATTTTGGACAAAAGATGGCGCTGGAAGGAACAGGCTGTCGGACTACAAACATGACTCTTGTTTCATGAGAATGAGCTTCTCAGCTCATTTTGCAGACTCATTTTTCAATCTGAGTCGACAGTTAGGAAAGAGTGATAACATATAATGATGAACTATGGTCGCAATATATTCTGCACAAAAAATGACCCGTGTCTTGCTGCCTGCGGCACTGTATAACAAGCATGCGATACATTTTAAACATTATTTTGCATTAAAAATAATCTGAAAGAAAATACCAATTTAAAAATTTCTTTAAAAATTTTTCTCAAATTTATATATATATATATATATATATATATATGTGTGTGTGTGTGTGAAAAAAAAATAATCGTTTAAAATGTTGTTACTCACTACATTTAATTAAAACATTGGAATGCAAGAACTTACCGTTAGCAACTTCTTACTTCTGGTGGAAAAAGAGTCAGTCTCATAATCCTTTATTTAATATTTAAGCAGGGTTCATACGGGTAAAAGGAGTTTTTAATGCGAACGACCAATGTTTCTTTTATGGATAAAGAAATCTAAAGCTGTTTGTGCGAATTTTCGCATTCTTTTGTCAAGATATTTTTAATATTAAAATACTATTTTTGAATAATTTTACGTCCTGGAAAACCTCAGGAAGCGTAAGAAATAAGAAAAATAAGATTAAAATGATATAACATGAATTATCGAATTTAGAACATTCCGACTTCTCCCCCCCCCCCTTTTGTATGTTGTCTTTGGACGTTGAAAGTTTCATATCTTTTTATTTAAAACTATAAAAGCAGACATCACTACTTCGATGTCGAAAAATAAAAAAAATCTTTAACTAAAAACAAGTTAACTAAGATAGACATACACTTAAATAATAACATTATGTTGCTTAGACGCTGAAAACATTATATAAACTTGAAAAAAAAATACTGAACTATCTCATGTATTGTTGCACCGAACAGAGCATTTCATTTTGCACATAATATATACATCGAGTTTATTTATTTCGCCACATTACACATTCATCAAAGAAATTTGTTTAAAGTGAGATGTTGAAAAGAGAAATAACAGAAGAAAAACACCACGCTTTCAGCCGTAAAATTTCGCGTAATGCGAAGAGGCTGACTAAAAGAGTTAAAAAAACGGCAATCTGCAAGTGCAAACGATTTTTGCTCTTAGCTTCTGAAGAAGTAATGGAAGGGGGAAATAAAAATACATTAAGACACTCTTAATTTGCTAAAAATACGCATGCCTGCCTGTCAAGAAGCCTGTTAAAAAACTGCATTTTTATTTAACCATACATAGTATGGAGTAAGTCTTGTAATCGTTTTAAAAATCATTTTTTTTTATTTTATTTGTTATTTATTTATTTGATTATTTATTTATTACGGATTTACACGTTTCAGATACTGAAGATTCCAAAAAACATATTTAAAAAAAATGCCGTCCGTCTGCATCTCTGTGTGCTGTAAACAATCTATCTCTCGAACAAAATGAGATAGATACTTTAAATTTTATACGTACTTAGTATGTAAGAATGGGACGAAGGCTATTGAATATCACTAACCTGGATTATACGGAACAATGTTTTTCGGAACCTCGAAAAATTCATTCTGACAAAACGCATATAAAAAATATTTCAATTTCTTTTATTTTAAGGAACGGACTTAAAAGGCAATAAAATAACACAAATTTTGCATAAAGAACGTCGTCGATAGGATTATTAGTTACCGATTTATTTGTAATTCTGTTTTCCACGTTCTTCGATATTTCATGACCCTGTGTTTCATTCAAATTTTAATTCAAAGATATATTTTAATTGGAAATGAGATGCTTAATCTGTTAGTTAATATGATTATTATCTTTTGGGATTATAAGGATGTTTCTTTTACGCAATTCGGTGCAAATTTAGTAGTTTGATGTTTTATAAAATTTATCGAAATTAATTCATCAGCAATTCATTAATAAAGCATTACTATGTGTACTAAAAAATTAAATCATACATTTAATTTTTTTAAGAATTGCAATACATTTTAAAAATAGGTCACCCATGTTTTATTTTCATATAATATATTATGCGTATCCATGATGAGTAAGTGTTACGGTGGCCCCAAACCACCAATTTTTTATTAAATAAAATCAAACACGTGCCCCACGTTTTTCACTAACCAACCAAATCGTCCACTTTTATCAGATTTTGTTCAACCAATCAACGTATTGAAAAATTGGAAACTGATAAAAAAAACAAAATGCTAATCAATGCCCTTAATGTCAGGTTCCTTATTAGGATTTGATGTCCGTTAACACTGTTCTATTGTTTTAAATTTTCATTAGATATAAATATGTTTCAAAAGCATACGTTTAAATTTCATACTATACATTAATGTTTAGTTGAAAAAATGTCGCATTTGAAACATAAAACACTTAAATTGATTTAATTAATTCCAGCCCATTTTATTAAATTATTGCTGTAAAAGCTTTATACAATTATCCAACCAATAGCCAGTGGTAAGGAAACGCATATTATGAGACTGACCTGTTATTGTTACATAAAAACTCAATTAATTGTTCGAATTTTAAAATTCATAGTCTTAGGTTAATCAAGAGAAACTTTGATCTACCCTCATAAAAATTTCGAGCTTTGCACATCGGTAGATATTGCTAGACATTGCATACACAAAGGCAGGCCAAAGATAATGAACGTGTGTAAATTTTATGTATTTATTTTATAGCACCCTAGCTTTCTGAAAATGTAATTTTGAAGACAACGTATCAAAATATTAACATAGAAATTTCTTTGAAAAAATAGTTTTAAAATTTAAATTTCTGGAAAACAAGAGGAAATTTTATTTTGGAAAAAAAATGTTACATTATAGTTACTTTTCTGGCACTGCAAAATTGCTTATTTCGATCCCAGAGAATTCTTACCGGAAACACCCACAGAATTTCCTTTTCGTTTGCTGTATATGAGTAGCATTTGGGATTAGTAGCACAATATTTGGCAAATCAAAATGATTTTGGCGCAAAATTGACAATTAAAAATCACAGCTTAAAAACTAAATGTATAAAACAATTTATAGAATACGATTTTTTCAAATGAATCTTATTGATTCTTTAACATTGGACTATCGGAGTATAAAATCGTCATCAAGGGAATTATTCCATGAATTTGTTGTATAAATTTGCTTGTGTTTTACTTAACTCATATTACTCATGCACTATGGCTATTCTAAATGAAGTCTTTCACAAATCCAAAAGAATCATTAATCAATCACATAAGTGTGCATTATTAACAGAAAGATATAATTTTAATGGTTGTAACATTTAAAATTTATATTACTTTACTTATATACAAATCATGCAAAATAATTTATGTGTTATGAGTTTTGTCAATGATAAAATGAAAAATAGATGACAAATGATAGTATTTGCAAGTTTAACTTGTTTACGAATAACCATCTCTATTGATAAAATTTCACAAAATTTTATATCGAATCTAAAGTTTTATTAAGAGGGCAGATCATGTTCAGCATCAGATTATGACCGTACGAAGTTGTACGAAAACTATGTAGTTTCTTAACCATTCAATGAATCTCACTTTTTCTATGGTTCTGTACTTATAAAATGAAAATGGAACCATTATAAGATCACTCTCGTGTCTTTCACAGTCATTTTACTCGTAAACACTGTAAACATGGAAAGCCCTAATCAGGGTAAGTGATAAAGAATGGTGCTCCACACATTTACAGATTATTAAACATTTACAAATATATTTAGAATGAGAACAGGTAGCTAAATAAGTTACTTGAAGAAAAAAAATCTTCTCTTTGTATATCTTGTTGGGGTATCTTGTGAAAACTTTCGTTACTCTGAACTTATTTATGATGAGGTACTAGTACCCTGTATGGAGAGTGTTCTCAATATAGACACCCCTAATATTTTTAAAAGTAAGAATTTTGATAGAGAGATTGCGCTGAATATCCGTGAACAAAAGCAATTAAAAGTTAATTAAGCCTGGAAAGTATTATACGGCGCGCTGTTCGCCATTTAGAAGGAAACTTGTTGTTTCGTGGTGTGCTGATCGTAATTACAGGCAATCTTATTAAATATTGTAAAATTATTTTAATTATTGAAAAGTGGGGTGTTTTAGAAAGCTTTTAAAGCATATTTTCGATTGCTATTGCATTTATTGCTTTAAAAGGTTTTATTTATTTATTTATTACAAGATCTAATAAAACCACTCCCGATTCACAATATGGACACCTTATGTCCACATTTGAAGTACAGCAGGTGAATCTTCAGATTCAGAAAAATAGAAAGCTAAGCAAAACCAACTAGATTATTTCATAATATTTTGTAGTAACTGAGGTGCTTTGCATCGGTCTTCGAAGAGCCACAACCGAAAATGACCCCCCGCTCTAAAGTGCATGTTCTGAATTTATTTAATGTGCCCTCCCCCGCAATACTTTAAGTTATATTTTTTTATCCGCTTTCCTCTAAAATTCTATAGAAGAGTGGTTTTTCCCTACACCCTGTGTAGTAGGTCAATAAGGAGGCACCTGTACATAATAGGGACTGGTGGTTCCTTATATGGACATTTGTTAAAATTTTTTGTTTTTATCATTTAAATAAAACCGGAATAGTTACAAGATCGCTAATTTTAATAATGATAGTCAACAGTCCAGGGATCATGGTCATGTAATTTTGGAGTCCTATCACGTGTACATAAGGGTGAAAAAAATAAATTTTCCTTAGGGTGTCCATATTAGGCACAGGTACCTTATTTCTTTTAAATTTAGTATTGTATTTTCAGAGTTATCGTCGAAAAAATAGTACAGAAATATGTTCCCATTATCTAATGAATCCAAATCTACAGAAACTAAAGTTATGAAAAAATTAGATGTTATGGATGTTACTTTAAACCTTTCAATTAAACTATAGGAATTACTCTAGATCGCATAGTTTTTGAGAAAAGCACATTTTTCTGTTAGACACACATTTCAATTTTTGGACATTGAGCAGAGGTGTTGGGGAGCATTGGAGGTACCTATCGTAGCAGAAGTATAAACGCATTGTGTATTAATTTTTGAAAAAAATTCTTTAGAAATTAGCCTAGATATTAAACATTAAAACCAGGGATGGTTTAGACATAAATAGTGACGGAGATGGCGTACTTTGCATATCATGGGCTTTTCAAGCCTAGATAGAAATGTTTAATAATTATTTGTGTAATGCCATATCTAATAGCAGTATAAAAACAATAAACTTCCTGCTGTTGCAATCATGCTAATTTTATTAAAATTTATCTCACGGATAAGAAATAAAAAATATATCTATTTTAATAGCAGGATTTTGAAAAAGAATTATTTGCCTTGTTTAAAGCAAAACGTCCTTACTTCGGGTAGAGCGGAAATTACGTTACGAAGTTTTTGGTGATAAAAAGGCTATTTAAAAAAAAAAAAAATCTTTATGTATGAGAAACCGTCATAAATACTACGGGGTCCGCGACTTGTTTGCATTGAGTGGATCGTTCATTACTCTTGTGTATTTAAAAGTTAATTAAAAATCTATCTTGAAAAATGCGTCACGGACCAAAGTGGCTTTGCAAATTTGCGAATCGTTTTTATCCTTTCTACACAAGCCTCTGTAATACAATGCCAAGTTTAAAGTTTGAACAAGGGTTTTGTGTTAGCTACAGTGGAAAAAGTAAAGGTTATTGCTACGCTGAATTTAATTTTCTGAAATGCCAAATGAAGTTTAAATATGCACTACTTTAATTCTCAGTACCGAGTAAAATTCCTTATAAATAGATAAGGATAAGAATTTTTTTAAAGAGAGTTATACAGAATAGCAATATTTTTTTATATTAAGGCTTCATATCTCTTTGAACTTTTATGGTATATCCATTCATACTTTTCTAGCATATGCAGCTGTAAACAAACTTACTTTGTATAGTTTTTTAGAAAATATTATTATTCTTTAAGCAACGATTTTCTTTCAATAATACAGTTATATCCCTCGCGCTGAGAAAACTGAGCTTAGTTTTTAATCTTTAACCACCGTTTTTTCAAAACAGAAAAGTTTCTGTATTTGAGACACCAAAATGTTACAATTAAATAAGGTAAACTTTACAATAAAAAAAAAAAACTGGTGGGAATAATGAAATATTCTGAGACTTTTAAGTAGCACTATATCAGTCGTTCGTCCCCTCGGAGTTAATACTACATATGTTTTCTGTACGTAACTCTCTGTGTATGATTAATACTCGCTATTGATCGTTTATTTTTTTTATTATATATATATATTTTAATTTGATAAAATATTCATAAATACTTACATTTAGTAATATTAATTAATTAAGTGATAATAAAAAATATGCTTTTTAAAAATATGAATACTGAACTATGCATTTTTCGCGCCCTAATTTACAAATACTAATGCAGATATATGTTTAAAGTTTTATATTTTGTTACTTATAGTACTATGTATTAAACTGAACCTGAAGTTTAGTATTTTCAAATTCTTTAGAATAATTATCGGCTTTTCTAGTCATTTCTAAATTTCTAAATTTCTAATCATTTCTAAATTCTTCAGCATACACTTACACATGTAAACTAAGAATAAGCGTAATTTCAAGATTTTAGGATGATTAGTTTTTAAATGAAAAAGTACACAATATGAAAATATTATTTTAGAGAAAGGCTTCTAAAATGCATTATAACATTACAGCAAATGCTTTTATGCCAGATATTTTTGCGAATGATTTGTAACTTTTTGAGCTATCTATTGCGAAATTTGTTTAAATTTTTTTAAAACCGTAAACGTGATCTGCCCCTTATTTTTTTGCATTAGTTCTTGAGATACAGCGTTCACAAAATTATTGACTCGTACATACTGGGAAACTCACAGACACACTTCTTCTTAAAACAGTTGAATAGATTTCATGGAGTCTCAAACGTATAAATCCGTCGAAAACTGGATGTTGAAATTTTTTATAAATCCAATACTTCCGTCTTGTAAAGATACATACAAGTAATAATATGGCGTTCGAATAAAGTAGTTTTTTTTCAACAATGTTATAAATAAATTTAAATAAAGCTTTCTAAATAAGACAAATAACAGTTTATCATAACAACATTACCTCTATAAAAAAATAAAAATACTTTGTTTTTATAATTATATTAAAGGAAATGTTGTTACACAAGCTTAAATAATTTTATAATAATACAAAAAGACAAAATAATTTCCTATTTATAAGCAAATGCGCGTAATGATTATATGATTAAAATTGCCTAGAAAAAAAAAAAACTTTGATTTGAATAATTTTATATTAATATTTGGTTTCATTTATCAGATTTATTAGCTAAAAATAATAAATATTTCAAACTCAAATGAGCTAAAGATAATCGAAATTTAAATTGCAAGCAAGATGATGAAATGCATCTTCATTTCTTCATTTTACTTCTTGAAATAAGATTTCTAATATACTTACTGCAATGCAAATATTTTATGTTAAAATATCACAGTTTTCATATCCGAAATGATTTGAAAGCAGTATGCATTAGAAATGTTTGTTAACTATATCACAATCGCTATCATTTTATAAATTCAACGAAATGTATTAAATGTATTACTTCACATTTTACTTTTATTAATAAGCATTCAGTTGTTTTAATCCTTAATAATTAGAAATGTGTCACTAAGTAAATCTAGCATAAATCACTAAAAAGCTATTGTCATCTAAACATAGGATTTCAGAGACTATACTTTCAAAATATATAATGGACAATATCATAAACTACATAAATTCACTGTATTTCAGCAAATATACGTTCCCTGTTTAATACCCAATTAGTTAAGTAATTACATAGGATATTCTCTGGAGTATGAATGGATTAAATGATGTCATAGAATAATCACACATTTTGACATTTGAAAAAGAACTTAACACGATGGCTGCAAAATAAATCCTACATAAATCATTTTTACTAGATTCAGAAAAAAAATAAGAGGGAAGGGGTAGATAACTTAAGAGGTTTCGCGTTTTATTATAAATGATTTCTTACGGGTACTCGAATTTCTAGAGCAGAAAATTCTTTTCTATCAGTATTATCTTATATAAATCCCAGTTTCTATGGTTTATTATAATGTCTATTATATTATTTTATATATATATACGTAATCTATTATATATATGTGTGTATATATATAGTCTATTATAGGGATATTATAAAGGGCTATGGGAAATTTCCATTATTTTATAAAATCATCAGAATACTATATTATTTTATATTTCGCTTTAATTAATAAGGTCTCAGTTATTGTAATTCTTATTAATTAGAAATATGTCACTGAGTAAATCTAGCATAAATTATTAAAAAAGAACATTGTTATCTAAAAATAGGATTTCAGAGACTATGCTTTCAAAATTTGTAATTGACGATATAATAAATTACTGAAATAGTGTATATTTCGGCAAATCTATTTTCCTTGTTTAATATCCAATTAGTAAAGTAATTACCTAAGATATTCTCTAGTGTATGTATTGATTAAATACTGCGATAGAATAATCATATATCTTGATATTTGAAAGAGAAATTAGTACGACTTAAAAATAAATCCTGTACAAAATTTTTTCACTAGTTTCAGACAACATAAGTCGGAGAGGCAGGCTAGAGGTCTGCACCGGCCAGATTCGGGCCGATTTTCATTAACGGCATTCGGGCCGGGCTCGGGCCTTAACTTTTTTTCCTGGAATATCGTTCCGGGCCAAGTCTTACTTATTTTTTCCGTACAAAACCGAGACTAATTTCGTTCTTCCTAGTCTTCACGGACCTAAATAATTCCTGTTGAATCTTCCCGTATGAAAATCCTTTTCTCGACGTGGAAAAGTCTGTTCATAAATCAGTAAAGTTTAGCTTGATCCAAAAATTTTTGCAAAATAGACATATACTTTTAAGTCGTCATTATTCTACAATTAAATATTAGAATTTATTCTTTTTAAGGGGACAGTACACCTTTAAAGTGGTCAAAAAATCGATTTTTCAATTTTTATTTCTTTATAAAAATAATTTTATTCTGAATAATTTGATACCAATGTTTTAATTGTGCGATTCTTCTTTACCGAGATATTGCTGAAAATGTCAACATCACTCCATAAGTTCCAAGCATCACGGCCCCGTTTCCGATTCAAATGCCCTCCGACAACTGTCATGGCAGTTTGTTTACATTTTGTTGTCAGGTTTTCACTTTATCGCAATTTGGAAATTTTGCGAAAATGCGTTTGTTTTCTTCTAGTTGAATGCCGTAAGTAGCAAGAAAAAAGCTTGAAAACATATACTTTAACTTCCACTTTCACCAAGCTTGTTATAGGCCGTGTTCAGCTGTTACGCGCGCTGCACCCGTGCGCTCAGGACCACGGACATGGAGTGGGTACCTATAGTGGACGGGATGTGCGTTCAGCACTCGCTACTGCGCCACCGGTTACTGTAACTGTTCGCTCAATAATAGATGGAGAACAGGTTACGGATGTAATTACTTGTGGTGCCAATTATAAAGATAATCTGTTACAAACGAATGTGAGCTCGCTGGTCAAATGGTCAGGATGCTGGGCTTGTACCCAGACGATACGGGTTCGAAACCTGCGCGGGCCAAAAGTTGGTTTGTGTCTTTTTTTTTTTTTTTTTTTTGGTTGCTTTTTATTAATAAATAAGACATTTTTATTAAAGGTAAATTTTATATTAATAATACAGAAGCACATGTATTTCTATTATAATAATAAAAGACTTATTTAAATACGAGAAATGAGATCTTTGCGGAGAAAGCTTTAATATTCTAAATTTAGAATATTAAAAGGATAATTAGAACAATATTAATATCGTTCCAAAGTGATTTATATATATATTAAGCAAATGAAAAAAAAGTTTTCTGCGAAAATATTCGTATACGCATAAAATAATTATTAATGTTCTTCTTCTTTTTTTTTTTTTTTTTTTTTTTTTTTAGAAGTATGTTTTTATTGATATTAGGATGCAAATATAATGCATGCGTGGATATTTTACGGTGTTAAAATCAAAATGGAAAATATTATAAAAGCAAAATGTAAAAGATATACATTTTTTAAAATTAAGAATATATGCATACATATATTTTAAAGAGGTGAAATATTTGGAGTTTGCCTTCTAGTTTTGTAATGAATAAAGTATGATTAGAATGTTTATAATTTTTCTATTGAAAGTATAAATAAGTGTTTTGCTTATACTAACATAATTTCGGATGTCGTTTGTTTCTCATATTTTATGACATATTTTGACCTGTTATCCACACGGTATTAAAATATATAATCATTAAATAAGAAATATACACATACTAAAACTTTTTCTGAAAAATTATCTAACTAACAATGCAAATTCCATTGAAATAAATCCAGTATTGTTGATTACAAATCAATCTTGTAATACGTGGATACAGGGCCATCGCTAAGACTTTTTATTGGTGGGGGAGAAAACCTTAATATTGTCAAGTCAAATTTTTATATTCGCCAACTCATTTTATAATTTTGCCAAGTTAACGCACTTTGAAAATGTAATACAGTTCTTATTTGTAAAAAAATTAATAATATTCCCAATTAGAGTTGTAAATTCTAATAAAAATTAGAAAATATATCGCAGTTTTTATTAAAATTTTAATTAAATTTGACATAAAAGTTTTAAATTTGCAAAGTGTAACATTATTTGTGAATGTTTTGGGAGGGGAGGCTCCCCCCTGTCTGTCCCCCCCCCCCTTAGCTAGTCCCCCGTGTGGATATCTCAACCTTGGTTTATCAACAGCATTATATTTAATATGAAAAGTATAAAGCAACTGATAAATGATTTTTAAATAAATAAAAATAAAATTATTAAAAAATTTAAATCACCAATTGTTAAATTGTATCAGTCAACCTACCAACTTTGACAACAAACAACGTGCAACCAATAACAGATAAGCACAAAACGCACAATCACGTGATCAAATCGCTCAACAGTTTTATTTGCGTCGCGCGCGTCAGCTTTTGAGCAGGGTTGGTTGTCATATTTTAAATGCTGATCGGGCTTAATTACATGAAATAGGTCACGTGATACTTCCTGGAATATTTTAAATTTTATTTGAGGGGTCACAGGTATGTATTTCCGTTACGAGAATCATGTTTTGAAAGGATAAAGGGATATAGTATTTGTATTTACCAATTCTGAACTATAAAAATAATGCAATAATTGAATAACTTTAAAATTCTCTTCTTCTATAGAACCTACTCCAAGCAGAATTTCTGAGCGCGCGCGCACTAAAAAAGTGGCTTTTGAACACGGCCATAATTTCATGATTTTGCTCTGAAACGTGTTTACAATTTTGCTTATCTTTTTACTTTGTTTTTATCGCTAATAAGTGCCTAAATTTAAACAAAACTGTTCTTTTCAGAACAAATCTTTCAATATCTTATATTGTTATTGAATTTAAAGTATTTATTATCAGTTCTGATAATGAATAATTCGAAACGTGCTTCGGGAACACGTCCAAAGAAGCGACGATTTAATGGTAATCGTCATTCGAAATCGGATGATAGTGTAACAGAAGGTGTTAGTTCATCTTATAAGAAACTAAATAGTAGTCAATTTGACTCTGATTTTGTTTCGAATGACAATTTAGGATACAGAATTATTGATATCGATATACTTTTCAGTAAATTAGCCGAATTTTTGTGCTGCAAAGACTGTGGATCGAACATTCAAGTATCAGAATCCCTGCAATATGGCCTGTCATCAGTGTTTTCAATTACATGTCTTGAATGTGATAAAGTGTCAACCTTCAGGAATTCCAACATGATTGGCAAAAAGTCAAACGTGCCTGAAATAAATAGACGTTTTATTTATTCTATGAGATGCATAGGGCAAGGATACTGCAGCATGAAAACTTTTTGTGGAGCAATGGATCTGCCAGAACCTATTCAAAAAAGTGCATACAATAAATCAGTAAGAAAAATATGCAATTCTGTTAAAAATGTTGCTTCATTATCAATGCAGAATTATACGAAACAGGAAGTAGAAGTTTCAGGACAATCTGAGCTAACAGTTAGTGGCGATGGATCCTGGAAAACGCGTGGACATTCATCGAAAGTTGGAATCGTCAGTGTGATTGGTGCAGAAAATGGAAAAGTTTTAGACATAGAGGTTATGTCATCCTACTGTAAAGGTTGTGAAACTAGTAAAAGGAAAACGGGCGCAGAATTTGAAACATGGAAAAAAAATCATGAAAAATGGTGTGTTAAAAATCATGTGGGGTCTGCGGGAATGATGGAAGTAAATGGTATGCTTAAGATTTTCAATCGTTCCGAAGAACTCTATAACGCAAAATATCTGAATTACATTGGGGATGGGGATACTAAAACTTTCCTTGAAGCCATGCTTTCCTTGCTTTCCTTGAAGCAAAAGAGCCATGTCTATGGATCAAAAACTGATCTAAACAAAGTCGAATGTGTCGGACATATTCAAAAAAGAATGGGAAGCCGACTACGACAATTGAAAAATTCAATGCGTGGAAAAAAATTAGCTGATGGTAAGCCTTTAAGTGGTAAAGGTCGATTAACAGACAAATTTATAAACCAAGTGACAGTTTACTATGGAAAAGCCATAAGAGATAATAAAAATTCCGTCGCAGACATGCGTAAAGCAATTTGGGCAATCTTTTTTCACAAGCGTTCAACAGACGGTGAACCGTTGCATGATTTCTGCCCTGTTGGTTCAACATCTTGGTGTGAATACCAAAAAGCAAAAGCAAATAACACCCTGAAACAGTTTAAACACAAACACACAATGGCAGTACCTGCCATGGATTGTATCAAAAAAACTTTCAACGACTTGTCAGATCCAAATTTACTAAAACGGTGCCTCGGTGGTCGAACTCAAAACCCGAATGTATCATTTAATTCACCTGTTTGGAAAATGTGTCCTAAAACTTCAGGTTCAAGCAAATTAATTGCTGAAATAGCTGCGAATGAAGCAGTTGTAGCTTTCAATAAAGGGCGCAAAGGAAGACTGCAAGTTTTGAAAACTTTAGGTTTTAATGTAGGACAAAATGCACTCAAAGCAGCCAGGAAAGCTGATGAATTGAGGATTAGAGAAGCAGAAAAAGCTGCAAAAGAATGCAGCTTAGAAGCTCGAAGAGCTAGATATATGATAAATAATTCAAAACTTGAAAAAATAAAAGATAAAGAAGGTATAGTGTATGAAAGCGGAAAGTTTTAAAATGCATTCAAAAAAAAAAAAAAAAAAAAAAAAAAAAAAATGCAAACCATATTATCGAATTTCGTATTTTTTGTGAGTCGCAAACATGTGCACAAATTCCTACATTTTACTCCATTTTACAAACTATTTTTTTATTTATCAATTTAAACAAGCATCAAATTTTATTTTTAATACTGAATGTGTTATATTATTAATAGTTTTATTTCTTTATGAGTTTTACATTTGTAAAATACATTTTAATCTTTAAACGGCTTTTACTCAAAATGATGTTTTTTACACTTGCTCGCGTGATATCTCCAAAAACCATTCAAAGTATGGCTTCAAAATTTTTACCCTGCTTACATGTACATATAATGAAGAAAATGAACTAGAATTATGCAGTTGTGTTCAATATGAAAAAAATTACAAGGTTGAATGTATGCAAAAATTCATTATTTTTTTTTCTATAATTAAAATCTAATTTCTCTGTATCTACCCTTAGCAAAAAATGGCATAGGATTTTTTATGGAAACACATGGTTTTATATGGAAAATCATAAAAAAATATGTCATTATATGTAAACATATTGTATTCATATGGTAAACATTCATCGCTCTATGGTATTGCAGAGTAATATCTATGGTACAGTTATAGGATAATGATATATACCATACATTTTATGGTATTCAGAGAAATGTGTATGGTAAAGTTATAGGATAATGATATACACCATACATGATATGGTATTCCATAACCAGGTGTATGGTAAAACTATAGGGAAATGAAATTTACCATACATTCAATGGTGTTCCATAGCGTGATGTATAGTAAAATAATACATAATTGTTTGCACCATAAATTGTATAGTATTTTAAAGCATGGTGTATGGTAAAATATTAAAGCCTTTTGAAAGTTTATAATATATTAGATTTTGTGTAACTATAATATAAAATTACTCGGTTGTGGTCATCTCAAAACTTTCTGCTATCTTTATGTATGTCTTATGCACTTCTAAAAAATAGGATCATAGAAACGCCACTGGTTAGATAGTTTAAACCAAAATCTATTTAGGAACAACTTATGTGAACTTATAACCAGTCTAATGGAAATCCCTTGATCTCAAATTAATATAACATAAAATAACATATTATTTTATTATAATTCATATATATAAGTGTGTAAATGCGTTAAAAATAAAAAAAATCTTGAGAAAAATAAATTATTCAATAAAAATATATAATTGACATATTTCCTATAAAATTCTAACAGCGATTAAAGGAGTCAGGGACACACATAAAAAATACTACATTAAAAATTTATTTGATTTTTTATGCTTATAATGCCATTATTTTTAAAAATCATATATAGAAAAAAATATACTATTTTTTTTTTTCGTTTTCAGCATCTAGCTTTTAAGCATTGATTGTCATGGATAAGACTTCTTGTATGCGTTTTTCTTCTTGATGGGTTTTCACAATTTCTCACATTTAAATTGTTACACTCAAGAACCGTTAAACATAAATGCTTTAAAATTAGAACCTGCCTTTTTTTAATTGCTTCACTTTAATTTTGATTCAGCAAATTAAAAAAAAATATTTATTTTTGAAAGTATTATTTTTTTTCAAACTTTTACTTTAAATAAATTTTTTATTAATATTTTTAAAAAGGCTGAATCAAAATTAAAATGTAGGTGTTTCTGTTTATTTAATTGCTAAAAAACTAAAATTCCACAATTGAGTTACAATAATTTTTAATTTCCCTCCACCTTTTTTTTAATAAATTTTAAATTAAAAAAATATATAGAGAAGTTTTATCATTTGATTTTGTTTTAAAATGGTATGTTTAATATCACAAAAAATTGCGAAATTTTAATTCAATAAAAGATTTTTAATGTGTCCCGGACCCCCTCAAAATAAACAAATTGTCAAAAATAGCCTATAATTATTTAAAGAAAATCTTTTTGAATTTATTTTAAAACAGACCTACAAGTATTTGAATCACCAAAAGAATTTTTGAAATATCTTTTAAAAATATTAACGACAAAATATTAATATATATATTAATATAATATATTATAAAAAAAGGGGGGGTTCATAATTAATTCACGTTATTTTATAATTTTAAAGTCATTTTATATGGAACAACAAGAATTTTTATTTTATTTAAAAATTAAAAATTATTAAAAAGATTAAAAATTATTTTATGATCTATAAAAATATCAAAAAATCTATCAATATTTTTATCGACCTCAAATTATGATAATTTATGAAATAATAGTGTTGTTTTGTTCTTATGTATTTCATATGTGTGAGCAGTGTCTATGTATTATAAATAAAAAATCCTATGGGAGAAATAAAATGATTAACAAAAATATATATTTGATGACATATTTCCTATAAAATTCTAACAGCGATTAAAGAAGATTGTAACCACAAACTTCAAAATTACAAACTTCTGTAATTACAAACACATTCTAAAAAAAAAAAAAAAAAAAAAAAAACTGCATTAAAAATTTCTTTATTTTTTCTTATGCTTATAATGACGTTTAAATCATGTTTTCTATTATAATTCGAAGAGACAATAGTCAGACAATAGTAGTATTTTTTAGTTTTGGTTTTTATATTCATTTATATTAATTTTATATGCAACACCAGTTTTTATTTTATTTTATTTAAACGTTAATAATTATTGAAAAGATTAAAAATCATTTTACAATGTATAAAAATATTGAAAAATCTATTAATCTTTTTGGTATTAAAATTTAAAACAAAGATTCAAAATTTCCGTAAAAATAATCTAAAAAATAGCAATATATTTTTTTTTTACTTTAAAATAAAAAAATGCTCGTAAGTAAGGAATTAATATAATACATTAATATAATCACTAAAATATATTATATACTAAGTTATCAAATGATTTCTTATTCATATTAAATATTATTTCTTATCGACTTTCTATTTTTTTAATTAATTTTAATAAACAGAAAATAGTTTTTCCTTTAATTAATTGGATTTTATAACTAGATAATATTTGCTAAGATATTTACTCCATTCATTAAAATAATAAATTAACTTATAAACATATGTCTATAAAACAATTTATAAAAAAAAAAAAAAACCTTTAAAACTAACTTCTTTTGTCAACCATTAACTAAGAACGACAAATAATGATGAATTACCGAAACGCTTTATTCATAGACTGTTTTATAAGCAGAGCTCATCACCCCCTGCATGGCCGAATGGTTAGGAAGCTCGTTTCCCATCCCTACCGTCCGTGGATCAAATCCCACTGCTTCCCAAGGTCGTACATTAGTAAGTTAGTTCCCCGTGTTCATAAAAGATGGCGCCACCAAAGTTGTTATCGTTGTTATTTTTTAATATATAGTACCATAAAGAATTACCATGCACTTAACGTTTATATGGTTTTTCATAAGAATTACCATATACTTAACGATTATATGGTTTTCCATAGAATCACTTTTACCATAGGCAAAAATCCATATGATTGCACTTATGGTTTTTTTTTATGGTAATTCTATGCCTTTTTTTGCTAAGGGTAATTAGCCACTCATAAACATTCTAGTTCAAATTGTAGTCCAAGGTATTATGTTTAATTTAAGATCAAATTTATGCAAATAGCATGAAATCTGCATGAGATATCTTGCGCGCAGTGAAATGTTATACGTCGTAATTTTTTAAAAATATAATTTCAAAATCGACCCCATAAAAAAAATATTGCTGTATTATATCTAAACTAAAATTTTTTAAAGAAAGTTCAATACCATATAAATATATTTTGAAATTTTTGTGTTTCCAGAGACGTTACTCTTTTTTTAAAAAAATGTAGAGCACATGATCCAATTTTACGTTTTCTACGGCTTTTAAAGGTGTACTGTCCCCTTAAAGAATCGTAGATCACTAGGCGTTTTAAAATAGAATTAAACACATTAAAAAAATGTATATGACAAAATTTTTGTTTAAACTGAAAACTGCAAATTTCTTTTAAACTGTTCATTCATGCAAAATGCAAAACACAATATACGAAAAAAATTATATATTAAAGATATCTGCTAAGAAGGAAACGTATTTTTTTCTCCAATGTCTTAGAAGATTTTACTTTTACCATATACCATTTTTTAGATATTTATTATCTATACTAATAAAAGAACAAAACGCTCTGTCTGTGTGTGTGTCTGCGATGGCTAGCAAAATCTACAGCACGTACAAAGCTCAAAATTTTTTTGAGAGTAGCCCAATATCTCTCCTGATGCACCTGAGCTTCAGAATTTCAAAATTCCAATTATTAACTGAGTAATTAATTAAAATCAAGAGGTCACTCTCATAAAAAATCATCTTTTTCCCAATTTTTTTCTCTTTCATTTGTTTACGGTTGGTTGGTTGTGTAAAAATTTTCGCAGAAGTAATAAGAAAGCTGAGACAGAATTAAAGAATCCCATGGAGGAATAAGATAAGTGGAGGTGAAGTAAGCTCAAAAAAGGTTTGCGATATGAAACCATTTATCGCTCAAATTTAATGTGGCAAACAAAAGGACGTGGAAGAGATTTTGTATTATAAGACGAATTGAAAGAAATGAATTACAGTTGAAGCATATTTCAAGAGGAAATAGCAAATTTTTAAAATAGTTTTCGTTCTATTATTATTTATTAGAATAAATATTCGCTTTTAAAATGAAGGAAATTGGAAAATTAGCAATAATTATATATCAAATTAAAATTAAATAAGATATTGAAAACATTTGATACGAATTAAAAATTGTATAACTAAAAGTTTCCTTCATTAATGTAATTTCCAATACTTTATAACGTAGATAAAAAATGTTTATGACTTAATAATTGCATGTAAATAAATGTTTAAAATATAATGATGAAAACATTCTTTTAAAATCATGTATGAAAACTTAAGTAATAAATATTAATCTAAAATATAAATTTCTGACTGCAGACGATTTTAATGTACTAACAAAATAATGTTATATTTTCAAGCAAAACGTTAAAATAATTTTCTATATTGATATTTAAAACACATATGATAAAATAATTAATAAATTTTTACCGGTGAAGCGATAAATTAGTTCTAAAATTAAAAACGAGAGAAAAAAAAATACAGGTTTAAACCTGTTTCAATTGATAGCGAAATTTTAAAATGGAGGGCAAAAATCACAGTCCGGTGAAATCCAAATACCTCATTGGTCATTGAGCCGCGTCCTTTTCAGGGAACAATCTCTTAGCAGTTGGATAAATGTTGTCATATTCCTTTTTCCGAGAAAAAATCGTAGCGGCAGTTTTGAAGTAAATCTTATGTCTTTTCATTTATAATCTAAATTTTTCACTCTCATTTTATAAAATGGCATCAAAATATCTTAATTGAGTTAATTTCGATGGTTTATCTTAAATAAGAACAGACGGTAACAATCGCTTAAAAAATACTTTCCCCCTTACCTTTTTCAAATGGAGAAACAAGTTCGTGATTTTCATCCTTACCACACGACCAATGGGGTGGCTGGATTTCACTTGACTGTGATTTTGGCCCTTCATTTTAAAATTTCGCCAATGGACCATATTCTCCCTTTTGGTTCGAGGCTACAAGAATTCGTCTGTTTGGGAATAACATTCTTAATCGCGCCATTTAAAAGCATTGTGATTAGAAAATTTATGCTTATATTTTATTTTTATATGAAGTTTTAGACTTTTTCAGGGACATGTATGAGTTATATATGAAATTTTTTCTCTATTTTAAAGTAATTGCATTCATCTTTTTCATTTTATTTATAAAATAAAAATTTTAAATTTTAATTAATAAGCAAATATTGATTTTTATTAGTATGTATATAAATATTTATCGAAAATATTCGTACAGAATAAATTTGCATTATTTTACACATGCATTTATCTGTTTTTTAGGCTTCATCAAATGATGAAAAAACGAAACAAACTCGCTAGCAGCCGCTTTTTTACCCACATGATTCCCACTGTGACGTCACGAGAATACTGTCCATTGATAGGCGTGTCAAAGCACGTGCTTTTATTGGTACTTAATTGGACTTAATGTAGGGTTACATCTTAAGCATCATCTCCAGAGATAATACCTCCACTCTATTAATTTCTTTTTACTCTATAAAAGAAACCAATTTGAGATTTTGACATTTCAAAAGTGACTGTTTTTTTTTTCCCAAAGACCTTTAAAATTCATAGACTGGCAAAATATCAGTTTAACTTAAGATTTTTGAACATAGCTATTACGTCAGATCGTTGGTACTTCGTACATTAGAATGTATTTGTGGTTGGCTATGTTGCAGTTAATATATATATATGTATATATGAGGCTTTTTTAGCAGTTTTTTTAAATCATTGATTAAATTTGAATGCATTTATTTAAGTTAAAATTTTATTAAGACTTTAATTTGTTTTTAAAACAAAAATGAAATGGCTCTTTGACGTACAATTGTTCGAATAGGCAGACGATTCATACACAGTAATAAATTATCAAATAGCAAAATAAATTATATGTAAAAAATAGTAACTAAAAGAATAGTAGCAAAACATAATGTTTAGGCGTATTAACACATAACCCGATCCCAACCAGAAAAAAACAGACTATACTCCGATCCAAGCAAGACAAAAATTTCATGAGCATAAACGCGACCCGAACCTAAAAATTCCATTTGAAAAAAAACTATGGATTTGATATTTGACCCGAATCAAATCTGAATCCCGCAAAAATATTCAAATGAAGCATACCCCAATTCGATCAAAGAAAAATAATGTTCGTGTATATGCAACCCGACCCGAACCTAAATTTTTTCTCTGAAAAAACCCAAAAAATGACCAGAACGAAACCTGAAATAGATAAAAATATTCCAAAGAACTATAACCTGATAAGAGCAAGACAAAAAAACTTCCATGACATAAACCTGACTCGAACCTAAAAAATTCCATTTGAAAAAAAGCCTGAAGTTTTATGCAAACTACATCTGAATCCGATCAAAATATTCGAAAGAACCATAACCGGATTCGAATAAGAGAAAATAATTTTCGTAGACATGAAACCGATCGGAACCTAAAATTCCATTTGAAAAAAATACCTGAAATTTGAATCGACAAAAATATTCCACAGAACCATACCCGGACCTGAACAAGACAAAAAAATTTCCATGAACATGAACCCAATCCGAACCTAAAAAATGAACTAAATCTGAATCTGACAAAAATATTCCAGAGAAGCATATCCTTATTCGAACAATGCAGAATAATTTCCGTTGATGCGCAACCAAACCTGAACCTAAAAATTCCATTAAAAAGTCGAAATCTGAATTGAACGACATCTGAACCCGAAAAAAATATTCCAAAGAACCAAAACCCGATCCAAGCAAGACAAAATAATTTCCCTGGACATGAATCCAACCAGAACCTTAAAAATCAATTTAAAAAAAATACCTGAAATCTGAATCGAACCAAATCTGAATCCGACGAAAATAGTCCAAATAACTATAACCGGATACGAACAAGACAATATAATTTCCATGGACATAATCCCCATTCCAAACCAAAAAATTTATAAATAAAAGAAAAAAAAATCCCGAAATTTGAACCAAACTTAATCTGAACCTAACAAAAATATTTCAGTGAAGTATAACCTCATTGGAACTAGGTAAAATAATTTTCATATAAGTGCAACCCGACCCGAACTTAAAAATCCCATTTGAAGGGAAAAAAAAAAACCCCACGAAATCTGAATTGAACCGAATCTAAACTGAACACAAATATTCCAAACAATCATAACCGTATCCGAAAAAGACAAAATAATTTCCATGAACATGAATCCAATCCGAACCTAAAATTCGGATGTTCTACAAAACATAATGCGCTCCGTAGCGGTGGAAAGTGAAACTAAGTACTTAGCGCGAGATGGTTAAAATATTTCGTTTATAGTTAATGTTAAATTAGAACTTGGTTACGGTTAGATAACAGTTAGGTTGCAATTACGTTCCGGTGACCCTTTTGTTATTTTATTTTCCGGTTAGGTTACAGTTAGGTCATGGTTAAGTTACAGTTAGGTTAAGGTTAAGTTGCGGTTAGGTTGTGGTTAGATTATGGGTAGGTTATGATTAGGTGACGGCCAAGTTACATTTATGGTATATTTAACTTGCAGTTAGGTTACTGTTAAGATACAGCTAAGTTACAGACAAGTTATGATTCCGATACAATTAGGTTACGGTTGGGATTTTGTTCATAGAATGAACATTACGCATTTTTGATAAAAAATATACACCTATTTTTGTAAAATGGCTCTGAATTTATAATATTACATACTAACCTTTTAGCGAATCATCGAGAATCGATTTCATTCACGGTATAGTCAGATTTAAGAGTGATATATAATTAGTTTGAAATTCAAAATATTTCACTTGGGATATCTATGTGAAAAAAGTATTTAATTAAGTCACTTAACAGTAATTTTAAGGATAAATATCAACACGAAATCGTTGGACACATATTCTCTCCTGCGTTTCCCATTGCAGTCATTTTAGGTATTTTTGCAGCTAAATATTAGTTTTTTTTAAAAACCAATTTTTGACACAGTCAGGGGGCACGTATTTAATATAATGTAAACTGTAAAAAATTGGACCCTTATGCTGTATCATCACTCCCCCGCTTTTATAGAATATATCTCTTTTGACCTATGACAATGCTCCAAAATAGGCTGAAGTAATCATTTTCTATAAAAGCGGTGGAGTGACGATGCAGCAAAAGGGTCAAATTCTTAACAGTGTATTAACACATATTTTGAGTTGAAGATAAAATCATAAAAATTTCAAGTTCGTTTAACATTATTATAACGGACCCGGGCAACGCCGTGCGGGTCAGCTAGTGTATTAATAAAATATTACTAATGATAACTGAAACATTTACATACAATAAACAAAGGCTCATTAACCCCCTTGAAGGGCGGTGGTATAAAATATATACCACTTAATTTTATTTGCGAAACGCCACATTGACACCAGAAATTTAAAAAGAAGATTTTAATTTTATCACGTACGTACAGAAAAGTTTTTTTTATCTACTTTGAAAAAAAAAAAATCATTTTTAAATTCTGGTGTCAATCAGTCATTTCAGCATTTTAAAAATAGAAGTGCTTTGTTTAAAGATAGAAAACCAACGATTATAAATGCACAAATAAGGTATGAAAAGGTAGCAAACAGCCGTTTCGAATCTACTATGGAGATTCTTCATCAGTGCAAAACTCAGCGAGCTAGAAAAAGCAAAACACAGCCAAAACTGAGCAGTTTGCTTTTTCTTGTTTTGCTTTCACTCATTTTTGTTTTTTCTAGCTCGCTGAGTTTTGCACTGATCAAGAATCTCCATAGTAGATTTGAAACGGCTGTTTGCTATCTTTTCATACTTTATTTGTGCATTTATAATCGTCGGTTTTCTATCTTTAAACATTTTTGCACAAAGGCTTTATTTGTTATTTTAAGAAGTGCAGCGTAAATATCGCAGCCTATGGCACTTCTGCATAAATAAAGATTATAAACATGAAAGAAAAAAAAAGTATAAGATAAGTTTTTTTGGTCTGAACTCTTCGGTTAGAGTAAAGATCAATGTTCTGTAGAAATTCACCAGGGCCGGGCCGAGTTCGGGCCGAAATTTTAACTCTCGGTTCGGGCCGGGTCGCGCCAATATTTTTTCATTCGGGCCGGGCCAGGTCGGGTCAATATGTCTTTGGTTTGGGCCGGGCTAGGCCAGGACTGGGCCAAAATTTTAACATAGGCCGGGTTCTTTCGGACCGTGCTCTGGCCTGGAAATTTATGCTCGTGCAGATCCCTAAGGCAGGTAAATTGGGCCTTTTCGAGTTTTATTATCCAGGGTATGTACAACTGCTGGAATTTTCAAGGCAAGAAATTATTTTGTGCCAGTATTATGATACAGAATATCTATATTTCAATAAAACGAAATTCCTTGCGCTTCAATTAAGTTTATAATTTATTTATCACCCAACTGATTTGATTGTACGATGTACAGGCAAGGAGATCGTACTTTATCCATCATTTAAAGCTTCTTGACACCACTAATTTTTTAAATACATTTTAAAACCAATTAATGGGAGAAATGTTTAGACAAAATTTTAAGCATATTTTAGCTTAAAAAACTGCTGTATAACCCATATTTTATGTTTATTGTACGTAAATAAAAGAATCTGTTCAGTGGTTAAAAGAATACTGATTGTTTGTTTCTTGAATATTATCCCAAAAGATCTGTTCAATATTCCCCCCTCTCAATATTCATTGAGTTATGATTCTTTTTCTAATAACTGAAGTTGAAAGTTGAAAATTGTTTTAAATTTGCAGATATTATTTAACCAAAAAAAAAAAAAAAAAAAGTCAAACACAAGTTATGTTTAAAATGGGAAAATTTACATTTCAGGGAGGATTTAAACTTGAAAATATAGTCAAGATGAAAGGAAGAAAATAATTATGGATTTTTTTACGTTCAAAAAGCACTGATAATTTATGTGAAAAATAACGGATCCCTAGAAACCCTATGATTGATTCATTTACATTTCTTATATCTCTTTCATTTACATTTTTTTATTTCTAATGCGGCGGATTCGCAATATATTAGATGAAGTATGTCGATAACCTGTTTTTATTTCAATTTATATTAATGGATATCAAAACTCATAAATTACTAATTTTTTTAATTTAATTTTCTTAGACGTTAAAGATCCTATTTTTTCTAAACATTTCGATATCATTGTTGCTTTGAAATTCCCATTAAAATAGAAATTATGGTTTTCATAAAGCACCCACTATCTATAGCTGAAGCGGCGTACAGTTCCGTGCGATTTTGTAAATCTAGCGTGGAAAAATGTCCAAAAATCAGCTTGCAGTAATTAACTTTTAAAATTTTCAAATAACATCTAACTTATTGGAGGAAAAGAGGTAAAGTGGTAGCAGCCTAACTCTGTAACAACACTAACAAAAATTGACACAAAAACCAAATTTTCTTTTAACCTTTTTAGAATGGCGATCAAGGTAGTTGTAATTGCCATTGATATTTTTGACTGAAAACACACTTATTTTGTATTGTATATATACATTTAATATAGGAGGACCAATTACACTGTTTGATAATATAACATATAATAAATTCAGCTCATCAGTGTATACTAGATGTTAATTTTTTTAATTAAAATTCATGTACTACTTACAACTAAAGTAAAATTGATTTCCTACAGTTTCGAACAATAAAACTTGTTCATCATCAGGGAAACATTAGAAGATAAAAACTAACACGTTACACAGTTCACATAATACCTATGTGAACCTATACCCTATGTGAACCTATGTGAAATACCTATGTGGTATTATGTGAAATGTGTAACGTGTTAGTTTTTATCTTCTAATGTTTCCCTGATGATGAACAAGTTTTATTGTTCGAAACTGTAGGAAATCAATTCTACTTTAGTTGTAAGTAGTACATGAATTTTAATTAAAACATTTAACAACTAGTATACACTGATGAGCTGAATTTATTATATGTTGTATATATACATTATGATAGAATGGAACGATGTCGATATTTTGTCTTTTTAATTGCCTTCAAAAAAGGAGGAGGAGATTATCAATTCGACGCGTTTGTATTATTTTCTATGTATGTTCACCGATTACTCCGAAGCTATACAACCAATTAATTTGGTTTCTATGTTAAATGAAAGAGGTTGCTCTTGAATTGGTACCACTTCGTATATAGAAATCGATTCACTACTTTTTTAGAATCAGGCAAAAACTAGTAAAATTAGTGATTTCTCGAAAATTAACTTTCATTGTTGTAACCGTTTTTCCAATCGCAAGCATAAAACTACATATTTATCAATGCAAGCACCAAGTTGTTGCCAAGTTTTGCACCATTTAGTGATATGTTCATAAATTAATATGACCGAAATCAGTTGCCATAAATGAAGCAAACTTGGTTGTAGCTGACGTATTTTGCGACGTTTACATTCAAATTCAATATTTGATCTTTTATAATCGGTTTCTTCGAATTTGTTAATCACCAGTCATATTTACAATTGTAAAAAGCTAATCACATTTAGAATGTTAATTTAATGTACATTTATTAAATAAGAAGCGTTATTTAAAATGTTAAGTAATACAGAAAAACTAAAAACTAAATTAATACAAAACAATAATTTAGCATACGTATGCTAAATTGAGCAAATAACATGAGACTGGCGGCACATACTATTTATATTTATTTGTATTTTATGCATCCTATATCTTTATTATATTAAAAAGTTATTATACATGAATGCATCGAGACTGCTTTTAATTATTCCACGAAATAATAACAGCAATTTTCCATTAAAGGAGTCTTGGAGAGAATGAAATTTTTACCTATAATTTATGACAATATATTTACTGTCATATATTTAAAACGCATCTACAATTTCAGAAAATAAAATAAAAAGAAAGTAATTATGATTTTTGAATGAAATATTTATCTTTTCTTCTACAATCTTTATTAAATAAGACAAAAATCGTTTCGTCTGCTTACTGCATTTCAAACTAATCAGATGTATCAATCCCAAATCTTTCTTCTATCTTATATATGTTAACACTTAATGAAAAATTCAGCATAACATCACTAACAGTTAGGTGGTTTAAACCAAAATCTAGTCAACAAACAATTACACCAACTTATTATTGAATCTGAAGTTTGATGAAAATCCGTGCATTAGTTTTTGAGGTAGAGCTATTTCTAAATCTTTTTTTAAAATTCTCCATAACAGCGCCAGATGTTGGGAGATGTACACAAAAATTGAATCAGATTCTATTTTATTCCAGAACAGTAACTGAATCGCAAACTTGATTAAAATTCATTTATTAGTTCTTGAGATACATTTATTGCAAAATCGTAAAAAAGGCAGCATAGTGTCGTAAAGAAATGTCACGACATCGCTTAGAATAAAATAAAAAAAAAAAAAAACAAAGAGAGAGAAAGAATAATAATAAAAATAAATAAAATAAATAAACAAATAATCTAGAAAGAGATAGAAAATGAAATAATATTAATGTATATAAAAGTATTAAAATAAATTTTTATTTTAGCTTTTGTAAACAAGAAATAATAACAATAATATGTGTTGTTTGTTCGGAAGTTTTATTATACTATAAGCTCTTTTTAGCCAAAGCCTGGGAATGGCAAAATCACATGAACGAAGGGATTTTCTCACCATTAGTTTAAAAAGGAACAAATGTTTACGAGAAGCAATAAAACCTAGAGTCGCCATTTGTGACACTAACGTACACAAGCAACAATGAGAGATTTACAATCAAATTTATTACTCTCGTGTGTGGTCTACGTGGGGTCGCCGGCTCGGAATCGTAGCTCAGGCAATAAATAATGGATGAACAACGTCTGAAAATCCAACCCCGCATCTTTTACTTGACCAATGGACAGTGAAACATATTCAAAGCCAATTGGAGTCCAAATTTTATACCCAATGGGGTCAAAGGGGGCGTACAGGACCTGAAAAAGGAAACCCCACATGAGTCAGTGCATTTTTGGAATTGAAGGTAAAAAGGTGGAAAAAAGATTTTCCTCTCTGCTCCGAGTCTCCCGCTAAGATGATAGGGAAAAGAAGAAATCGAAATAATCTGTGTCATCGGGAGATGCGACCTTATGCCTCCCGAACGAAGTGATGAAAATTGACTGATAATGCTCTGCGAATCGTCGACTGATGTCCAATTCAAAAGGAACACCTGAGTGCGCAAAGCTGACTAATTTTTCATCAGATGATTCATAAGGATTGCAAAGCTGACTATTTTTCATCAGATGATTCCTAAGTTTAGAAAAGTTGCTACTATTTGTGTTAATTAGAAAAAAATGACTGATAACTCGGCGCGAATCGTCGACTGATTTCCAATTCAAAACGGAACACCTGAGTGCGCAAAGCTGACTATTTTTCATCAGATGATTCCTAAGTTTAGAAAAGTTGCTACTATTTGTGTTAATTAGGAAAAAATGACTGATAACTCGGCGCGAATCGTCGACTGATTTCCAATTCAAAACGGAACACCTGAGTGCGCAAAGCTGACTATTTTTCATCAGATGATTCCTAAGTTTAGAAAAGTTGCTACTATTGGTGTTAATTAGAAAAAAATGACTGATAACTCGGCGCGAATCGTCGACTGATTTCCAATTCAAAACGGAACACCTGAGTGCGCAAAGCTGACTATTTTTCATCAGATGATTCCTAAGTTTAGAAAAGTTGCTACTATTTGTGTTAATTAAAAAAAAATGACTGATAACTCGGCATTTGGATATAAGTGTGTTGGTGTACTAATGAACTGTACGGACAGCTATAAGCCAAGGGCGACCAATACCAGCAACATACTTGTAAGGTGAGAAAATTTCATTGTTCATGTGACTGGCCAATTTATTTTAGTGATATAATGTCGTGTTAAAATTTTGGTTTTAAAATTTGATTTTTTTAAAATTTGATCACTTAAAATTTGATTATTTTAAATTTTTTAAAATTATTATTATCTTTGTGACTCAAAATTATCAGAATTTAATGCTCAAACTTAATAGTAAAATGAATAAATAAATAAATTAATAATACCATTAAGATAAGAGGAATAATAAGAAAGAAGGACTCGAGTTTATAAAATACGAAATTTTGGGGCTTTGCCTATAAGTTGCGTCGTGAACTCAAGCGTAATGAGCTGCGAGGATAAATGAAATAAAATATTTTGTATATTTCGCTATAACCATATTTCAGTAGTTATTGCCTTGCATATTATATTTTTATAGTGTTTGCATGATGCTAATTTATGTGTTTTAATAAAATTTTGTATATATGTACCTATTCTTGTCTTTATTCCAGTTTTCTCCCTTTATGTATTTTAAGGTAATTTCTAGATGCAGATTAGGGAATGTTAACATTTAAATTTGTAGATTAATGTCTCAAGTATTTTATTGACTCATCAATCCCAATTTTCACAAATTCATACGTTAAATAAGGCGATCCTAATGTTATTGCAAATGTTAATTTTATGTATGATATTAAGGAATTAATTTCAGTAATTAATAATATCCGATCTTCGTTCACAACGCCGAAGGGATATTATTTTCATTTGTCTTTGTACTAACCACGTCAAGATTGCGTACCTAGTAGGAGGTGTTTATTTTCGTCACCACACTACTAAAAGTTTAATGGTGCTCATACCAGGTGTATGAATTTGTATTTGGGATTCAAAATTGAAAATTTTCTGCATTTAAATATAAATAAAGATAGCCAGTATTATGATTTTATTCTTAATTACCTATCTCCTCTATCTTCTCTTAGCTTTTTCGCCTTCTACTAACAAACATTATTTATCCATATTGTGTTTATAAATATTGTGTGTATATCTAAAAATTTACGAAATTGAAATATAATAGTTGAGAAGATGAAACAAAAATATATAGAAGAGTTGGTTTAGTTCACGACACATTAGCTTGTAAGATTGTAAAGAATTTCGTTACTATATATATCCGTATTTCGGAAAATTTACTTTGTCATTATATTTATGTATATTTATAAAAATATTTAGGGCTATTTCATAATTTCTATTATATATTATTCTTGAATGAGTATAAATTATAATAATTCATTACAAAACTCATATCTTGAGAGTTTATGATAGCATAATTTGAGGTGTGAAAGAGTTAAAAAAAAATAAAAATAAAGGAAAAAGTATTAAACATCAGTCTGTGTGAGATTTTCCAAATAAGTAAATAAATATGACAGGTAGAAATAAGGCAAGGCAGTCTTCTCCTGAAAGGGACACATTTAAAATTGGAATAGACACTCTATTGAACTCTTTACAAAATTTTGAGGACAAACCAGACCAAAATATATCATATTTTTTCGAAGAGTTCGAAGAATTAGCCGCAGCGGCACAATTTCCTGATGATTTAAAATTGGTGTTGGCAAAGTCAAAATTTAAAGGCCAAGCGAGAGAGATTCTAAAAAACACAGCTGAATTGCATAAAGCACAAAACTATAACACATTCAAAGAAAATGCGATAACACAATTTAAAAAAGAAAGATCGTTTGCTGACGCTCAGGCGCAATTCATAAATGCAAAACAAACACCCAACCAAACTATTGAAGAATTTACTAAACAATTCAACATTGAGGCACAAAAATACCTTGTCTCGTCAGGACATGAACAAAAGAACGGAGCTAAAGAATTATTAGAAACGATTAAATTAACTAAATACCTTGAAGCACTAAGACCGGACATCTCTTTTGAATTAAAAAAATACCCACCCACAAAGTTTGATGAAGCAGTAAAAAAAGCTAAAAATATCGAAAGTGCTTTGAACAGTAAATGTGCAGGAGAAGTAAACAATTTAACTGAAAATAGCGAAAATAAATTATTCGAGGCACTTCTTAGCATGTCGCAAGAACAAAAATCGGAAATACACCAATTAAAAGAACAAATAAAAGATTTAAAAATTCAAAAAAATGAAAGCGAACATAACAACGCTGAAGTAAATCAGATAACACATAATTTTTGTCATATCTGTAATAAATCCAACCACCAGACACAAAATTGTTATTTCAATCAAAAAAGTGCGAATTTTTTTCAACCAAGGGGAGCGCAAAACAATGTTCGACCACGATTTCAAAAAAATTATTATCAAAATAATAATTATAGAGGCTTTCAAAGATTTCCACAAAATTATGCACAACATTTTCAAGCGCCACAAACATTGGATTTTACAAGACCTTATTACAATCAAACTAGAGTTAATGATATGCAAATTCAAATGCCAAATTGGCAAAATTTGACCCAATCACAAATAGGACAGAATCAAATGTATCCTGGAAATTACAATATGCATAATATGATTCCAACGCAAAACTTTGATCCAACACAAGGAAACAACACACAAATTGCATATACAGGGCAGCATCAGGGTTTCGCAAATATGCAAAATAGCCTAAATCCTTTGCCGCAAAATAATGAGGGAAATAGGGAACATCAGCCCACAATTACTTTTCCTAACGAAAACAGAGACAGGCGAGGCAGACACAATAATAATAATAGGAACAGGGGGCAAAGTCATTTAAACCGGTAAGCGGGCCTACAAAATTGCGAGGAATACAAGCCCGTAGGTCCCGTAACATTGAGAAAAAACAGGGTTATAATATAAAAAATAAATCAAACAAGGAATTAAAAATATTGAAACAAAAGCAAACGAAAAAGACAATGATAAAAAAAAATGAGGAAGAAAAAAAAGATATAACACAAAAATTGATCGCAAGTTGTAACTCGGAAAAAAACAATGAATTACCAATATGGGACTTAAAAATAAAGAAAGATTTAATTATACCCAGCCTTATTGACAGTGGGGCGAGTATAAGTTTAATATCTCCAGGGGTCTTTGAAAAAATAAAAGAGACGGATATAAAGATTAAATATTTAGCTAACGCTATAAAAATTACAACTTTATCAAACAAATCCATTCCTTTTAAACACTGTGTAAAATTTAAGTTTAGATTTAACAACACTTTCTTAAATGGCACATTTTATGTAACTAAAGATGAATTTGACCGTAATTACAAAATTATTTTAGGATATGATTTCTTAAAAAGTAATAAAATAATCATGGATTTTGAAAATAATACTTTTAAACTCAATAATTCAATTATACAATTAAACCCCAATGAAAATCAAATTACGGAGGTGAATAAAATTAAGCCCGTACAACAAAATGATGACTATCAAACAATACCAAAACAAATCAAATCCTATCAACACAATAACATTCCGAAAATTAATACACGAGTATTTGTAAAGAAAACCATTACTTTGAGACCTAGAGAATCGAAATTAGTAAATTTAATTTTTGATGGGAAATTAAGAAACAAGCAACAATTTTTTTTCCAACCAAAATATAACAACAGGAAATTAGTAATCCAAAATTCAGTTCATGAAAACAAGGAAACAGAAAATAATTCATTCACAATATTAGTACAAAATAAATCGAAAACGTATTTGAGACTTCATAAGGATCAGGAAATGGGAAAAATTACCACTGATTTTTTTATAAAAAAACAAAATAAACCAAATACTGATAATATTTACGAAGTAAATAACTTAAATATTACACAAATTAGAGAATTACGAAAAAAAGAACTTTCAGAGAAGGATTTTAAAATAGATCACTTAACACCAAAGGTACAAAAAGAAGTATTGAAAATTTTAATGAGACATGCTACCGCTTTCAGCAAATCATACAAAACTCTAGGAGAAACGGACGTAATAAAACCGAATTTTAAATTAATGCACGACTTTCCTATACAAACGAAACCATTCAAATTAGCGCATGATGTAAAAAAATTCGCGGAGAAAGAAATTCAAGATTTATTGGATGCAGGTATCATAGAGCCTACGAACTCAAGTTATGCTTTCCCAGTAATTTTCGTAAAAAAAAATTCTACGTCAAAAACCAGTGATCAAAACTTAATAAAACTTAGAATGGCTATAGATTTTAGAGCTCTTAACGATATATTAGAAAGCGATCCGTATCCAGTTCCTAACACAAAAAGTATTTTACAAAGCATCGCTGGAAAAAAAATATTTACAGTTCTAGATTTGCATTCTGCATTTTTTCAAATCAAATTACAAGAGCAGGACAAGCATAAACTAGCATTTATCACGGAGGATAACCATTTTCAAATAACACGAATGCCATTCGGAACTAAAATCTCAACAAATATATTTGCTCGTCTAATCGATATAGTTTTAGGTGATTTAAAAAAGAAATACAACATTCAATACTTTATTGATGACATTTTACTTGCTGCTGATAATATACAACAAATGCACACATTACTAGAAGAAGTACTAACACAATTAGAAAAATTTAATCTCACAATTGAACCAGCTAAAATAAAACTATACATGCAAGAAATAGACTTTCTGGGATATAAAATTAGTGAAAAAGGATATGCACCCTCAGAAAAAAATATAAAAAAAATAACAAGCTTTGCAGTCCCTACATCTCAGAAAACAGTGCGAGCATTCATTGGATTATGCACGTATTTTAAATCAACTATAAACAATTATGCAGAAATTATAGCGCCACTGACAGATCTCACCAAAGCGAATACAAAATTCAAATGGAATGACAAAGCACAGGAATCATTTAAAAAAATACAAAAAATTATCATGGAACAACCTGCCATACATCCCCCAGATTTTAATAAAGATTTCTATATAATTACAGACGGATCAAAAATTGCAACATCAGGTATACTCGCGCAAAAACAAGGAGATAAAATGATACCAATTGAATTTACAGGCAGAAAATTAAAAGAATCGGAAAAGAGATATCCAAGCATGCAGATAGAGCTTTTGGCAATATATGAAACTATAACTTATTTTAGAAATATTTTATTAGGAAGAAAATTTTTTCTCCTAACAGATTCAAAAGCATTAACATACCACTTACACTTGGAAAAACAGCCGGAAATCGTAGCACGATGGTTACTTAAGCTACAGGATTATGATTTTGAAGTATCTCACATTGAAGGTATTCATAACCCAGCAGATTTCTGTAGTAGAGAAACAAATGCCTTAACTATAGCGGACGATTTAAACAAACATCTTTTTGCGGTAAATAAAAATTTGAATGCAGACAATATAAAAAAAGAACAATTAAAAGACCCTAAATTAAACGAAATTATTCAAGCTTTACAACAACAAAAAAAAGCAAAAAAATATGAAAAATACAATTTAAATAAAGAAGGAATATTAATTCTAAGAAAATCACGAAATTCAAATAATAATGATTTATATATTGCGCCACAGAATTTAAAAGAAGATATTATAAAAAGCGCACATGTCCCACACTTCGCTTTTCTAAAAACCTATGGCATAATAAAAGAAAGATTTTTTTGGTATAGAATGTATCAAGAGATAAAACAATTCTGTGCGAAATGTATAACATGCAATACATTTAAACAGCATAAAACGATAAAAATTCCACTGAAAACGATGGATAAAAATTACATACCTGGTCATAAATTAACTATTGACGTAGTAGGAAGTTTGGTTACATCTCTAAATAGGAATAAATTTGTTTTAACTATCGTCGATACAGCATCTCGCTTCCTACAAGCATTTCCACTTAGATCGACAGATACTAAGGTTATAATCAACGCATTAAATGGTTATTTCAGTACTTTTGGATTAGCGAAATATATCTCTACAGACAACGGAGCTTATTTTAAATCGAAGGATTTCAAAGATTATATGAAAAATTTAAATATTGAACTAATACCTTCGTCGGTGTACCACCCGGAATCGCAATCTGTACTTGAACGAATACACCGGGATTTAAAAGCTTCCATAGCCTCTATGTGTAATAAAACTTATGAATGGGATATAAAACTTCCATATTTCGTACTTATGCATAATTCAACTGTACATAGAATAACAAAATTTTCTCCAAGCATGTTATTTTTCGGTAGAGAGATAAAAACGCCATTCACGAATTTTGAAGCGCATAATATGGATTCTTACAGTACATATGTACAGAATAAGCTCAAACATATGCACGATATAAGATATGAAGTTATGAAGAATCAAGAAAAGGCGGATTTGGAACTGAATAAGAATTCGAAGTTAAAACACAAAGAATTAAAATTGGGTGACGAGGTCTACATGAAAATGCTCAGAAAACCTAAGGCCTTACATCAGAAATTTTCAGGCCCATATTATATTGAGAGAATTTTCAGAAATGATAACTACCTCATAAAGAACAAACATAGGCCAGACCTGAGACCTATTAGAATTCATATTTCTAAATTATTTGCGCCCAATGTGGCAAACAGAACAGAAAACAAATAATCATTCCTTAGAAAATATAAGTGTAAAAAAAAAAAAAAAAAATAATAATAATAATAATAATAATAATAATAATAAAACAAAATAAAAAAATAAATAAATAAAATTCTGAAATAAAAAATTTTTTTTTTAGACTTCAAGAATTTGTTAAAATTGTTTTAAGCGTCTACTGAAACCGTCAAAATCTTTTAAATATACCGTATTTAACATATCAGCCAAACTTAAAAAAAATTTTTACAATTAAACACAGAAAATTCAAAAAAATGTTCGAATCTTGCAAATTACATACAAAATTAACGTAAAAAAAAAAAAAATATATATAAAAAAAAATAAAAAAAAATAAAATAAAATAAAACGGAGCTATATTATGGTCTCATACGAAATATGTTTCGTACTTCCCGGGATGTGAGTACTTATTGCTGGTCGATAACTTGCATGGTATGGAAAATATTTTTGGGAGACTATACATAGACAAAATATATGTAACAGAGACAAATAAATATTTAAAATAGGCATTACATGAATAATCGTAATATATTACCTAATATAAAAATAAACTAGATTCAAACAAAATATATATACATATATATAAAAATTATATTTACGAATTTCTCATAACACGGTATGTTATACAAAAAGGAAAATGAAGATAGAAAAGGTTTCAGAACAATAATACAATAGGATCGTGAAATAACGTATGATAACAATAAAAACGGGAAGGAAAATGAAGTCATAAACAGTAGCATGAACAGTAGTGAATTCTAGTGAGTATGCGTCTCAGTAGGAAATTCGAGCGAATAATATAGGTATCGCGAAGGTGAATATGTTTATTATATTTGGTAGTTTTCAAAGGCCTACACATTGCAATGATCATTTTCTCACATTTAATGTATTTGTGTATGTTATTTCAATTTTTGTATTACTATGTCCATTTGTCATTACAGGTATATATTTATAATAATGGTATTGTATTCTTGCACATCTTTTAATTTTAATTGATTGTATTATAAATCTGTATATATATTATAGCTTATTTTTGGATAGAATAATTTTTTTTTTCTTAAAGTAAGAGGGGATAAGCTTGTCGTAAAGAAATGTCACGACATCGCTTAGAATAAAATAAAAAAAAAAAACAAAGAGAGAGAAAGAATAATAATAAAAATAAATAAAATAAATAAACAAATAATCTAGAAAGAGATAGAAAATGAAATAATATTAATGTATATAAAAGTATTAAAATAAATTTTTATTTTAGCTTTTGTAAACAAGAAATAATAACAATAATATGTGTTGTTTGTTCGGAAGTTTTATTATACTATAAGCTCTTTTTAGCCAAAGCCTGGGAATGGCAAAATCACATGAACGAAGGGATTTTCTCACCATTAGTTTAAAAAGGAACAAATGTTTACGAGAAGCAATAAAACCTAGAGTCGCCATTTGTGACACTAACGTACACAAGCAACAATGAGAGATTTACAATCAAATTTATTACTCTCGTGTGTGGTCTACGTGGGGTCGCCGGCTCGGAATCGTAGCTCAGGCAATAAATAATGGATGAACAACGTCTGAAAATCCAACCCCGCATCTTTTACTTGACCAATGGACAGTGAAACATATTCAAAGCCAATTGGAGTCCAAATTTTATACCCAATGGGGTCAAAGGGGGCGTACAGGACCTGAAAAAGGAAACCCCACATGAGTCAGTGCATTTTTGGAATTGAAGGTAAAAAGGTGGAAAAAAGATTTTCCTCTCTGCTCCGAGTCTCCCGCTAAGATGATAGGGAAAAGAAGAAATCGAAATAATCTGTGTCATCGGGAGATGCGACCTTATGCCTCCCGAACGAAGTGATGAAAATTGACTGATAATGCTCTGCGAATCGTCGACTGATGTCCAATTCAAAAGGAACACCTGAGTGCGCAAAGCTGACTAATTTTTCATCAGATGATTCATAAGGATTGCAAAGCTGACTATTTTTCATCAGATGATTCCTAAGTTTAGAAAAGTTGCTACTATTTGTGTTAATTAGAAAAAAATGACTGATAACTCGGCGCGAATCGTCGACTGATTTCCAATTCAAAACGGAACACCTGAGTGCGCAAAGCTGACTATTTTTCATCAGATGATTCCTAAGTTTAGAAAAGTTGCTACTATTTGTGTTAATTAGAAAAAAATGACTGATAACTCGGCGCGAATCGTCGACTGATTTCCAATTCAAAACGGAACACCTGAGTGCGCAAAGCTGACTATTTTTCATCAGATGATTCCTAAGTTTAGAAAAGTTGCTACTATTTGTGTTAATTAGGAAAAAATGACTGATAACTCGGCGCGAATCGTCGACTGATTTCCAATTCAAAACGGAACACCTGAGTGCGCAAAGCTGACTATTTTTCATCAGATGATTCCTAAGTTTAGAAAAGTTGCTACTATTGGTGTTAATTAGAAAAAAATGACTGATAACTCGGCGCGAATCGTCGACTGATTTCCAATTCAAAACGGAACACCTGAGTGCGCAAAGCTGACTATTTTTCATCAGATGATTCCTAAGTTTAGAAAAGTTGCTACTATTTGTGTTAATTAAAAAAAAATGACTGATAACTCGGCATTTGGATATAAGTGTGTTGGTGTACTAATGAACTGTACGGACAGCTATAAGCCAAGGGCGACCAATACCAGCAACATACTTGTAAGGTGAGAAAATTTCATTGTTCATGTGACTGGCCAATTTATTTTAGTGATATAATGTCGTGTTAAAATTTTGGTTTTAAAATTTGATTTTTTTAAAATTTGATCACTTAAAATTTGATTATTTTAAAATTTTTAAAATTATTATTATCTTTGTGATTCAAAATTATCAGAATTTAATGCTCAAACTTAATAGTAAAATGAATAAATAAATAAATTAATAATACCATTAAGATAAGAGGAATAATAAGAAAGAAGGACTCGAGTTTATAAAATACGAAATTTTGGGGCTTTGCCTATAAGTTGCGTCGTGAACTCAAGCGTAATGAGCTGCGAGGATAAATGAAATAAAATATTTTGTATATTTCGCTATAACCATATTTCAGTAGTTATTGCCTTGCATATTATATTTTTATAGTGTTTGCATGATGCTAATTTATGTGTTTTAATAAAATTTTGTATATATGTACCTATTCTTGTCTTTATTCCAGTTTTCTCCCTTTATGTATTTTAAGGTAATTTCTAGATGCAGATTAGGGAATGTTAACATTTAAATTTGTAGATTAATGTCTCAAGTATTTTATTGACTCATCAATCCCAATTTTCACAAATTCATACGTTAAATAAGGCGATCCTAATGTTATTGCAAATGTTAATTTTATGTATGATATTAAGGAATTAATTTCAGTAATTAATAATATCCGATCTTCGTTCACAACGCCGAAGGGATATTATTTTCATTTGTCTTTGTACTAACCACGTCAAGATTGCGTACCTAGTAGGAGGTGTTTATTTTCGTCACCACACATAGCAGTACCATCTGTAGGGCAATTTATACCAAAAATAAACAATACTAATCTTTATCAAGGACAAACGGAATCTGAATTTCCAAATAATTTCGAGAATTTGTTCTTCAGATACAACTATTGCGATAACCACGAATAATGCACCATAACAGTACCACCTGTTGAGTGATTTGCGTCAAAACTTATTCACTACCATGACATATCAAGTAAAAACTAAATTAAAGTTTTACAAAAATCCACGCAATAGGTATTGGCATATGGATATCCTAAAAATTGTGAAGAATTCAGTTTAACAGCGCCACTTGTTGAGTGATATACATCAAAAACTAATCAGATCTAATTTATATCAAGGTCTAACAGAATTGAAAGTTTTGTGGAATTCCACACATTAGCTCTTGAGACAGATTGACAGGAAAATTTCTGTCACATACAGACAAACTAATAGACTTCCAGAGAGATATTTAAAAAAAAAAGAAAAAAACATGTTTTTCAGGTTCTCTGACCCTTAAAACGTATGAATCCGTTAAAAACCGGTCACAGAGAATTTTCACTAATCTAGTACTTTCTTCTTGTTAATCCTTACTAATATTATAAATCGGAAAGTGAGTTTGTTTGTTTGTTTGTTTGTTCCGCTTTCACGCCGTAACTACTGAACCGATTGCTTTGAAATTTTGCAGACGTAAAGTTAGAAGTCCGGATTAAATAATAGGGTAATTTTTATTTATTTTATTCAAATATTTTCCTTAATAATTCAAAATTTAATTATTTTTCATACAAAATCAATAGGCATTTTCCAGATAAAATTTAACCATTTTCCTTTCCTGTTGCCAAGAAAATAAAAAATTGGATAATAATTTTTCAGCGGCAATGAATTTTTAATAGAAAACTTCCACGCGAAAAACTATAATAAAATAATTTAAAAGAAAATAAATATGACGTCATGTTTGAAATAAAAATAAAAGGTGTATTTTTTATAATACATTTAACAAGGATTTTTGTTTAGTTAATGGGAATTTTTGTGTAAAATATGGTGACATAAATTAAAAGTAAAAAGGATGAAAAAGAATTATATTTTTAATAAAATGGTTCACTCATGAAAATGTGACGTCATAGTTGAAATAAAACAGGCACTTTATAGCAGTCGTTAAAAATACAAGGAGTATGAATATCAGTAGCTAATGGAGCGAGATAAATAATGACGTCATATTTAAAATGAATCAGAAATATTTTTTACTTATACTAATTAATAAGTTATAAGTTACATACAAATGAATATTTTTATTCAAAACTCATAATTATCAATGGAAGAAATTTTTTGTGGGGAAAAGGTGGAAAATAAAATCACTGATTAATATATTTTTGGCTCGATTTTTTAACACTTTCGAACAAAGTTGAAAAGTTGTTATGCTTTCAGTTTGTCTGTCTGTCTGGTCGCTTTCCAACTTTCGTAAATATACTCCGATTTCCATGAAATTTTTGGACATTATTAACGTTTACCTAGCACGAATACCTATTGAAAATGAAGTTCTTACCATGATTAGTTTATTTACAGGGATAGTCAAAAAATTTCTTTATATTACGGCATTATGGGGAAAAATCGTTTTAATTAAATTTAACGATGTTACAGCCTGTAGAACATATTCAAATTTATATGCATTTACAAAATGCACTAAAGTATGCATTTTGTAAAGTATGTAGTGAAAAGGGCACTTACTATTCATTTACAGGGTCAGACAGAAGAATTCCATTGCATAGGAATAAAGGGAGGAACAGTTTCCGACATATTTTAATTATGGTAAACGATTTCATGTATAATCAAATTGATATATGTTGCTGAGGCTTAATGTAAATTATTTCATGCATAATACGAAGTGCATAGCATTTACAGGGACACATAAAAGATTTCAAATATTATATATTCTATCCGAAGTACTGTATATCATGGATGATGACTGTTGCATGGATGAAATGCATTTTGAATTATGATATGTGCTTTTAAGTTTTGCTAAATGTATGCATATTAAATGGAGAGTACAAATGGTAATAGTATAAATAGTTAAATTTAGATATACAGGGTTACACAAAAGATCTCGGAAAGGTTACTGAATATGAGCGTAATTTACTTAAAGGTGGTTTTTAAATAAAATATGCATTTTTATTTTGAACTGCATTTAGTAAACTAAGAAATGTTTGTAGTATATATATAAAATGATAAACAGTGTCCCGCAAAGAACTGGATACAAGGTTGTCTTCGTATGATAATTTCTGAAAATGTAATTTATGTAGTAATAAGAAATATTTTTGTTTGAAATAAATTTTAGAAATATACTTTCGTGTATTAAAGGCACTTGGAAAACTACAGGGCTGAACTAAAGAATTCAAGAATGTTTCTATCTATTAGTATTAATCGCTGAAAGGAAAATTTTGACCAGCAAACAAATTAGCAACTAGGGATTATCAGAAGTTTTTTTACCATAAATTCGCGATAAAAAGTTAATTACACATGCTTTTCATCATCGAAATTTTTTGCTTGATTGATCAATTATTTCTTCTTTAAATGTTATGTGAACGAAGTCACGGGTAACTGCTAGTGTAGAATAAAGTAAAAGAATTGAGATACAGCTTTTAAACAAAGTGTATTTAAAAGTACATTTTTCTCCTGTACGACGTTTAAAAAATTAAAAATGTGCGATGTTTAGAAGTCTAAAAAAGTCCTTCCAGCAGTACCGGGAGGAAGAAACAACTTTCATATACCTTTTTTATTTATTTATTTATTTTAAATTAAGTTATATTATTCAAATATACGAAGCTGAAATTAGTGGAATCCGATTATATAAGATTGAATAAAATTTTTGTCAATACCGAATATTAAAAGGAATTTTTAGAAATATGTCATCTTTTATTCAATCTAGTTTTATTTTATGCGATTTATAATCTTGCCAAATTCCACTATATCATGAAATGTATACCATTTTAAAACAACATGATGGATAAAACAAACCAATGAGCTTGGTAGAAATCTTAATTCATGTGCACATGCACACTCACATCGAAATCGATTAAAAAATACGAGCGACTGACCTAAATTGATTTTTTTTTAATGTCACCCACATTAGAAATTCAAACTTCTATATCTCAGGCGTTTTTTAAGGTAAAGACACAGCAAAAAATATTCCGAAATTCATTATTAATATCAAACACTTTAGAATGAACCCTTTTTCAATATTTATTTATTTATTTATTTATTTTTGTACATCATTATAAATTAAAAAAAAATTGACAAACTTAAGTGACCGCCATTTTGAAACAAGATGGCGAATAAAGTTGGCAAGTGAACTCGGTCAAAACATTGGTACGTAACGTTATGTACACACGGAGTTATATCCAAATAAGTTTATTAATATGCGTATTATCGCATGACAAATTTCAAACCGTTTCCAAATGTCAATTATACTGGAAATTTAAAGTGCTATAACTCAGCAATTTTTCAAGATATAGATGAAACAAAAATGCTCTAGAACCTTTGTATCAAGGTCAAACACACAAAAGAAAAATCTTTTTCAATATCCCACTTTTTTGTGCCTAATTTTAAATTTTAATTAAAAAAAATAAACGGCCGCCAATTTTAAACAAGATGGCAGATGGAACTGGCTAACAAACTCGTTCCAGGCCTCTGTATGCACTATGTAGACACCAAGTTACATCCAAATCGATTCATAAATACGCGTGTTATCACGTGACAAAAATCAGATCGATTCCAAAAGTCAGTCATACTAGAAATTCAAAGTGCTATAACTCAGTCATTTTTTAAGATATAGATACAATAAAAAGTGTTCTGGAATTGTTGTTTTAAGTTCTAAAAAAAGCTAAAAATATTTTCCAACTTTTAATTTTTTCGCATTTAATTTTAAATTTATTTTTTTTTAATTTTAAATGGCTGCCATTTTGAAACAAGATGGCGGATGGGACTGCCTAACGAATTTGGTCCAGGCCTTAGTATGTACTATGTACACACCGAGTTACATCCAAACCGATTCATAAATATGCGTGTTATTACGTGACAAATAACAGATCGTTTCAAAATGTCAGCCATACAGGAAATTCAAGTGCTATAACTCCGTCATTTTTAAGATATAGACAAAATAAAAAGTGTTCAGGAATTGTTCTTTTAAGTTCTAACACATAAAATAAAATATTTTTCAACTTTTAATTTTTTCGCATTTAATTTTAAATTTTAAATTTTCTAAAAAATGTAAATGGCCGCCATTTTAAAAAATGATGGCGGAACAAGCTTTCCAACGACCTCGGTCGAGACATTTGCATGTACTTTGTATCAGGTAACCAAGAAAGTTCGTGCGGTTTTTGAGAACAGCTACTTTTGTTGCGTAGGCGTGGTCATACAAAGATTCTGATACAAAGATTTTGATTCTCATGACGTCATTTCTGTACATTGCCTTTAAATTGCAATCAATAGAGAGTTGTTTAACGTATCTCACGTTTCGCTATCAGTTTTGTAGGAAGTACAATCGTTGACAAAGAAGATTTTGAGACCTATTTTTATCTGCGAGTTCAAATTAGGAAATAAAGCTGTAGAGACCGCTAGAAGAATATGATTCGTGTTTGGAGAGATTTCAGTGAGTGAACGGAGCGCTCTAAAGTGGTCCAGCAGATTTTCGTCCGGAGACGAGAGCCTCAAAGACAAGCCCCGTGTTGGTCGTCTAAACATTTTAGACCAAGTCCAGCTTGAAGAAGAAATCAAACAGAATCTTGATCTAACATGCCAAGAGCTTGCGCAAAGGTTTGGCTTATCTGACGAAACCATGACGATGCGATCGCATCTTCATAGCCGTGGGATGTAGTGGAAACTTGATAAGTGGGTTCCTAATGTTTTGTCCGAGGAAAACAAGCTCCAACGATTGAACATCTGCTTGTCATTGCTGTCGCGCCACAACAAAGCCTATTTCCTGGATCAGATATTGACATGTGACGTGAAATAGGTAATGTATGATAATCGAAACAGAAAATACCATTGGTCAACTTCTGGTTCCGTCTCATTGGTTGCTAAACCGGACATCCATCAAAAAAAGATAATGCTGTGTATTTGGTGGACTAGCGCTGGTATAGTTCGTTATGAATTCTTAGAAGGCAGGAAAACAATCACAGCCGAAGTCTACTCATCTCAGTTGAAAACGGTGTCAGCTGCTTTGCTCGAAAAGCAGCCAGCGCTGGTCAACAGGAGAGGAGTTCTACTCCCCCATGATGATGCCAGAACTCATACGGAAAAGCGACCAGGGACGTGATTAAAAGATTGATCTAGGAAGTTTTGCCTCACCCACCTTACTCCCCGGACATCGCCTCATGGGACTATTATTTGTTTTAGGCCATGGATAATCACCTGCGGGAACAGCAGTTCCAAACCCAAGATGATGTCACAAAAACAATAACCCAGTTTTTGGACTCTAAACCAAAAGATTTTTTCAAAAAGGGTATTTATGAGCTCGTGTCTCGTTGAGAACACGTAATTGAAGCCAATGGTGATTATTTCAAAGAAAAAAAATAAGTGTTTGAGATTTTTCTGGGTCATTTTTTATGTCTGATGAAAACCGCACGAACTTTCTTGGTTACCTGATACATACCAGGTTTCATACAAATTGGTTCATAAATACGGTAGTTACAGCATGACAAAAATCAGATGTATATATATATATGTCAACATTTCAACGGAGGGTGGTTTGGGGTCTGGGGGTCATGTTTGGTAAAAATATACTAAATTTTTCGGGAAGTGCTTTCCTCCGGACGGCTGCAATAGGTAGCTTTTTAATATTTAGGTAGTTTTCATTACAAAAAGCAAAAAGCTACCTATTGCAGCAGTCCGGAGGAAAGCACTTCCAGAAAATTTTGGTATATTTTCACCGGTCATGACCCCTAGACTTTAAAACCACCCTACATTCAAATGTTGACATATATATATATATATGTGTGTGTGTGTGTGTGTGTATATCTGATTTTTGTCATGCTGTAACTAACGTATTTATGAACCGATTTGAATGAAACTTGGTATGTACATAGTACATAAAAATGTCTCGACCGAGTTCATTGGCCAGCATCATATGCCATTTTGCTTCAAAATGGCGGCCATTTTAAAAAATTAAAAATTAAAAAAATTTAAAATTAAATGCGAAAAAATTAAAAGTTAAATAATGTATTTCTTTTATGTGTTAGAACTTAAAACAACGAATCCAGAATACTTTTTGTTTTGTCTATATTCTAAAAAAGGATAGACTTATAGCATTTAGAATTTTTCTTATGGCTGACATTTAAAACGATCTGATTCTCTTCACGCGATAACACGCACATTTATGATTCGATTTGGATGAAACTTGTTATGTACATAACAAATAATAAAGCCTGGACCGAGATCGTTAGCCAGTTGCAGCCGCCAAATTGTTTTATAATGGCGGCCATTTAAAAAATTTAAAAAAATTAAAATTTAAAATTAGGCACAAGAAAGTAAGAAATTGAAAAAGATTTTTCTTTTATGCATTTGACCTTGATACAAAGTTTCCAGAGCATTTTTTGTTTTGTCTGTATCGTCAAAAAAGGCTGAGTTATAGTACTTTTAATTTCTAGTGTTGCTCACATTTTGAAATGACCTGATTTTCGTCACGTGATAACACGCGTAATTGTAAACCAATTTGGATGAAACTTGGTGCGTACATAGTTGCATTCTAATGTCTGGACACATTTCGTTGACCAGTTCTATCCGCCGTCTTGTTTCAAAATTGCGGAATATTATTTTTTTATTTTAAATTTTAAAATTAGGTGCAAAAAATTAAGAAATTAAAAAAGATTTTCTTTTGTGTGTTTAACCTTGTACAAAGATTCCAGAGCACTTTTTGCTTCATCTATATCTTGAAAAATGGCTGAGTTATAGCACTTTCAATTTCCAGTCCGTTGACATTTTGAAACGGTTTGAAATTTGTCACGCGATAATACGCATACATATAAACTGATTTGGATATAAGTCAGTGTGTACATAGTACATATAATGTCTTGGCCGAGTTCACCTGCCAACATCATCCGCCCTCTTGTTTCAAAATGTCGGCCATTTAAGTTTGTGAAAAATCTTTTAAATGTATAATGATGTACATACAAAAAATTAGAAATTGAAAAAAGGTTCTTTCTAAAGTATTTTTCTTAATAATGAATTCCGGAGTATTTTTTGCTTTATTTTTCCTTAAAAAACGTTTGAGATACATAGCAGTTTGAATTCCTCATGTGGGTGAAATTTTTTTTAAAAATCAGTTTGCCCGCGGCATCACTCGTATATTTTTTATCTATTTCAACATGAGTGTTCGTGTGCACATGAGTTAAGATTTCGACCAAGCTCATTGGTTTGTTTTATCCAAAATGTTGCTTTAAAATGACATATACTTCATGATATCGTGGATGATGAATAATTTCTAAGACTAAGAAATAATTTCTAAGATGACTAATTTCTAAAAATTCTTATTAATATTCAGTATTGACAAAAATGGTATTAAATCTTATAAAATTGGGTTCTACTAATTTGAGCTTCGTACGTTTCAATAATATAACTTAATTAAAAATATACAAATAAATAAATAAGTATATGAAAGCTACCTCTTCCTCCTGGCACTGCCGGAAGTACTTTTGCAATGAAAGTTACCTAAAATTGCAGTACCGATAGCTTTAAAACTAGAATTTCATTTAAAATGTGTTTATGATTTGTCCAGGAATATTATTTTTTAATTCCTGGCGTATATAATGTGTGACTCTATTATTACGTAAGCCCTGTTTTGATCATTATAAAAATGATGTTTCTTATTATTTTTTTAATATACAATTCATTTATAAGTCTCGAATTTTAGTTTTTGAAAATGCATTTTTCTTTCGAAAAGGAGCCTTTTCGAAATTTTTAATATTTATTATCAGTTTTTAAAAACAGAAATTGTGCCTTATGAAATTGAGAAAATCTTCCGATTAAATCTGGTAAATTTTACTGGTTAGGATAAACAAGGATTCTTAAGCATTTTTGCGGTACGCATTTGTGTCGCTCGCCTCCAATTATTTAATTCATTCAACATTCTGTAACTTTTAGAAGATGGATTTATTTGTCTGAGAATTTCACATAAATATATTGTTACGGATTTTATAAATAGTTAGTATTTGTGCTCAAAAATAATGTAAATAATCCTATTATTATTTATATGCTAATATTAGTTTTTGTTTCATTAAAATGTTTCAATTTTTTATATTAAGCAAGCAAACACATCTATTTGTCTTCACTGGATGTCTGTGGGAACTTGGCAAAATATTAGAGATATCGCTAATTCGGCGACTAGTTTTGCTCTCAAAATTCGTCGATATATCACCAAGTTGGCGACAAACTTAGCAATTTTTGGCCACGGAACAGGGCCCTGCCCTTTTGCGGTATCTACGTAGATATTCATTGGACCTTTTTCCAAATTTAATATATATACATACATATATATATATATATATATATATACAGGGTGTCCCTAAACAAATGGTATATACGCTAGGGGGTGATCGAACACATCCAGACGAGTAATAGTAAATACGAAACCAAGGGTCCCAAACGTTTTCCAAAGGAGATAGCCGCCATTAAAGTTTGGGGTTTAAAAATTCAAATACACATAAAAAAAGAAAAAATTGGTCGATTGATTTGCGGTTTTCACTAAAATTATTCTTTATGTTGGTATTTTCTTGAAAATAAATTATAAAAATAAATTTTTAAAAATGCCGATAGAGGGCGCTTTATACTTTGAAACAATGAAAAACTATTTTTTTCTGTGATTTTTTGCATCTCATTAAATGGTTTCGTAAGCTTAGACTTAAACTTAAATTTTGAGCTCAAAATCTTAATAGTTGGAAGCGGTTAAGTAGCACAAACTTAACTGTGTTCAGACGGTTTAAATTTCAAAGGATAATAAAAAACGGAAAAATTGGTCGATTGATTTGCGGTTTTCACTAAAACTATTCTTTATGTCGGTATTTTACTTAAAATGAATTATAAAGATAAATTTCAAAAAATGCGATAGAGGTCACTTTAGACTTTGGATTAACGAAATCCATCCTAATACTATTTTTTGCCGTTATTTTTTGCATCTCATTGAATGGTTTCGTAGGCTTAGATTTAAACTTAAATTTTGAGCTTAATATCTGAATAGTTGGGAGTGGTTAAGTAGCATAAACTGAACTGTGTTCAGAGAGTTTAAATTTCAAACCAAACGGAAAACTATAAAAAAACGGAAAAATTAGTCGATTCGTTTGCGGTTTTTACTAAAACTACTCTTTAAACCAGTGTTTTCTTGAAAATAAATTTTAAAGATAAATTTCACAAAATGCCGATAGAGGGCGCCTTAGACATTGGAGTAGCGTACAACTATTTTTAACCGTTATTTTTTTTAAATCTCATTAAATGCTTTCAAATGCTTAGATTTAAATTTTGAGATCAAATTCTGAGTCGTTGCAAGTGTTCAAGTACCGCAAAAGTGAACTGTGTTCGAGGGGAGGGGTGTTAAATTTCAACTCCTGAACACACTTCAGTTTGCGCTGCTTAACCTCTTCCAACGATTCAGAATTTGAGTTCAAAATTTAAGATTAAATCTAAGATTTCGAAAACATTTAACAAGTTTTGGAAAGCATTTAATTAGATACAAAAAATAACGGTTAAAATTTGTTGTTTGTTACTCTGAAGTTTAAGGCACCCTCTAACGGAATTTTTTGAAATTTATCTTTATAATTCATTTTCAAGAAGATACTGACTTAAAGAATAGTTTAATTTTAAACCACAAACGAATCGATCAATTTTTCCGTTTTTTATTATCACTTGAAATTTGAACCCTCTGAACACAGTTCAGTTTGTGCTACTTAACCACTCCCAACTATTCAGATTTTTAGCTCAAAATTTAAGTTTAAGTCTTAGTTTACGAAAACATTTAATCAGATGCAAAAAATAACGTAAAAAGTAGTTGTTCGTTACTCCAAAATTTAAAGCGCCCTCTATCGGCATTTTTTTGAAATATATCTTTATAATTCATTTTCAATAAAATACCAACATAAAGAATAGTTTTAGTGAAAACCGGAAATCAATCGACCAATTTTTCCGTTTTTTATAATCATTTGAAATTTAAACCCTCTGAACACAGTTAAGTTTGTGCTACTTAACCGCTTCCAACTATTCACATTTTGAGCTCAAAATTTAAGTTTAAGTCTAAGCTTACGAAACCATTTAATGAGATGCAAAAAATTTGTTTTCATTACTTCAAAGTCTAAAGCGCCATCTATCGTCATTTTTTTAAATTTATCTTTATAATTTATTTTCAAGAAAATACCAGCATAAAGAATAATTTTAGTGAATACCGCAAATCAATCGACCAATTTTTCCGTTTTTTATGCGTATTTGAAATTTTGGACCCCAAACGTAAATGGCGGTTATCTCCTTTGCAAAACGTTTGGGACCCTTGGTTTCCTATTTATTATTACTCGTCTTGACGTGTTCTATCACCCCCTAGCGTATATACCATTTGTTTAGGGAAGAAAATATACATTTTTTTTTATGTTAACAAGTTGGAAATATATTTGATGAGCGTAGAATTTATCGTACGTTTATATGGTTTACAATAATTTCGGATGGAAGACTGTCAATTAAGGGGTTAGGTGGGTTTCAGAGGTATAAAAAAAAGGTATTTTTACGATTTTTTATTTTATATAAACAATCACACAATTAAAAATTATAATATGGCATATCAAAGGTACATATTTCAACAATGTCTCCTGAAATTTTTATATAAAAATGTTGAAAATTCAGCCATTGAGACCTCATCTCCCTGGGTGTCTCACAAAAAAGTGCTCTCGCCGTGGACAGCATAACTTATTATTGGTTCATCTAAAATTAAAAAACCAAAATTATTTCGTTAGTACATATATAAATCTCGTATTTGAACGAAGGGAAAAAAATATATATATAATTTTCATTTTTTCTCAAACTTTGAAAAAAAAATCTCATTTTTTGGTCAAAATTTCGCCATTTATTGGCTTTATTATAATGAAAAAAAATATTCCTTCGTTCAATAACTAGATAATGTTATTTTAAAGATATCTACACAATTTGAACTAAATCGGTCCATAACTTTTCGAGAAATCGTGTCCACCGACTTCAAAAATGAAGTTTTGAGAAAAACACGTTTAAAGTTTTAAGTTGAACTTACATGCAAGAAAAACAATTTTTTTTCAACTTACATAGAATCGTCGATTCCAGCACCATAAAGCAGAGTACCCGCTGCTGCGGCAATGTCTAGGGCATCCTTTTGCTCTTGCCTGTGACGAATTCTTGCTTCACGAGTCTCAATGTCAGCTTTCCTGTCGGCAATGAGTATGCGTTTTTCATCTTCTTTTCGGGCATACTCATGGCTGTTTCGGCCAAGTTTCAAATACATGCCATGCATAAAAAGCAACAAAGCTGAAATCCCTTCGTTGAATGTGCCAGCAGCGACATATGCAGCGATCCCAACTATTTTTGAACCAGCAGGGAGTATTTTAGGAGTAATTTTCCAAACTAACTAGTTTAAACTTTCATTATTATTTTGAGTGAATCCACCAACACACCTCTCTAAGAGCTCCTCTTTGCTGAGGTCTTCATAAATGGGTCTGATAGCTGATGAAACTTCACTTGTTAATGAATCATAATCATGTTTGTATGATGACAGAGTGTTCATTGATGAAGCGCGCTGCCAAGTGCACCATGAGTCAGGGCCCTCTGGACATTTATCGTGCTGTGGATTTTTGTCTGTGGAGGTATAATGGAAAAAAGTTGCCCAAATAGCGTCTCTCATATTTTGTACCGAATTGCAGTTTCTTCTTATAGCTAGTCCTTAATAAATTGTTAATTTATCAATTAACTTGCCAGTTAGTTTTCCTTTGCCAGATAGAGTTTTTTTTCTAATAGATTTACCGGCCTTTGTTTTTGTTTCTTCGACAGTTTTATTGACTAAATCACGTAAGCGTTTGCCCATCCTTTTTTGCACATGTCCTACGCATTCTTTTTTATTAACAATAAAATCATCACCATAAGGTTTGGCATTGAGAACTCCAGAGTATGTTTTAGAGTCCCCGTCACCAATATAATTTGAGTACCTTAGGCCATATTTTTCAAAAGAGCGTTGAAACATTGCAACGATTGATGAAACTTCCATATTACCAGCTGGTCCTTGGTGATTGGCACTACATTCGTTTTTTTTGGAGATGATCTGCCTGCCACTCTTCAAATTCTATTGTGCTTAGTTTTTTTTTCAGGCTTCACATAATTTACAATATGAGGATTTTACAAAAATATCTAAAACTTTTCCGCTACAATATCCAATTATCGAAGACACACCGTACAATGATGAAAAACCGCGCTTTTTCCAAGTGCCATCACCTGATACAGTTACATCTGTCGTATCATCAATATTATTTTCATCACACGTTAATTTTTTCTCTTGTTTTGCAGCCAATGAAAAAAGTGCTTGAGCAACTGTCTCAACACATCCGTAAATTTTATCAACATAAAAATCGTATGTTGACTTATTCAAGAAAGAAGCACTCATTTCCATCAAGCCACAGAATTTTTTACATCCGGCTAGTCCTAAGCCTAATATTCGCATCACAAAAATAAACCTACGATTTATTTCGTAAGCGTTTCCAATTTTGTGACACGATAAAATGTATCGAGGCTGACATTTTTCACATTCCACGAAAATTTTGAAACCAAGGCCGTATTTCATACACTGTTTAAAATCTACTTTCCCATTGCATATTTTGTCCTGTCCATTTTCGTTTATAATATTAGAGCATTTCACAAATGAAGATAGCGTTGAAAAAACTAAAAAAAAGTCGATGATTGCATACTGCAAAGTACCGTCTTCTGGCACATGATTTTCATCTTGGCTTCTAAGTTTTTTCGCAGACGTGCTAGTGAAAGATTCATTATGTTCCTCAGGATTTTTAGGATTGAATAATTGTTTTCTCTTTCTTGGTCTATCTTTTCTTTGACCACTAGTTATTCGATCAGATCTCGTCACTTTACTCATGATGAATAAAAATTTGTAACACTTTTAATTTCACAGAAGCAAAAATTCACAAACATTTATAACCTTAAAGAAACCTCGTGGATCAGGAGGCAACCAAGAAATGAAATATTTGAGCAGTTTAAGTTACGTTTGAATGATATACAATAAGCAAACGAGAAGAACAATCAATAGACAGCTGCTTCCGTACACCTGCGGTGCGCTACACCGACGTGGCCCAATGGGCGGGACTTCCGAAGGGTCTAGTTCTTGGAATTTTACTCGGATCGATTTAAAATTTTTGGAGAATATTTTAAACATATTGTACTATTTAATAAGACAATAAAAAAGAAAACGATTTTTTGAAATTTTAAAACCCACCTAACCCCTTAATAATGTTTTCTGGAAATAATAACCATACAATAAGCCTAAACAAATGTTTAGACATGGTTCATTGTAAAATGAATGAGGTGTAAATCCTTTGTAAGACAAAGTACTGAATGAATAATGAAGAAAATATATATTTTTTTTATGTTAACAAGTTGGAAATATATTTGATGAGCGTAGAATTTATCGTATGTTTATATGGTTTACAATAATTTCGGATGGAAGACTGTCAATTAATAATGTTTTCTGGAAATAATAAGCATACAATAAGCCTAAACAAATGTTTAGACTTATTGTATGACTAGCAGACCCGCCCGGCGTTGCACGGTTCCGAGATAATAATATTAAAGGAACATGAAATTTGTGATTTTAACGCTAACTCGAAATACGTGTTTTTACGTTGTCTGAAATAGATGGTCACTGACTGTGTGAAAAATTAGTTTAAAAATGAACGAATAATATTTAGCGGTAAAAATGTTCAAAAGGACTGCAATGGGAAACGGGAAAGGAACTACTCAATTAATAATTAGAATTTTCAAAATCTGAATGTCAGAGACATCAGGAGAGACTTCTGGGTACTTTCTAGAAAGTTTTGAGCATCGTAAGTGCCGTTGATTTTGCTAGCCATCGCTCAAAAACATACATACACACAGACAGAGCGTTTAGTTACTTTATTAGTGTAAATTACTTTGAATATTCAAAATAATTTCTTTACTACTAATTCATTAGTTTTATGGTTTTTGCCTTTTTCACATGCAATTTAAAATAGATAAGATCATCATGAGTACAAAAATCTGTAATATTGACAAAATTGACTAAAAACCGATCCTAAAGGCACAAAAAATCGTTAAAAACCACATCGAAAATCGTACTGTAAATCGCAATTAAAAGAAACCACTGAAATTGAAAAAAATCATACCAGACAAAATTTAGTTAATTAGGTTTTGAAACAATTTTATTTTTATGATTCTCAAAAATAGCCTCAAACTGCGAGAAAATACTAAAAAACGCATTAAAAAAATTCGCTAAAAATTCATTCGCACGAATTCCGAATAAACTTTATTGAAAAGAGATAAAAATACTATATTGATTGAAAAGAATGAAACCGTATTCCTTTCACTAATATGGGAAAATCGCCTCAAATCATAAAAAGATCATTAAAAATCACCTAAAAAATTAAATTAAAAAATTCTAGTCAAAAAAACAACAATCGGGCTTTGAGATGCAAAACTACATGTATAGAGGTATCATCCCTCCAAATTTTGTAACTCTACATGCAGCGATCTCTTCAGAACAGCGCTGACACACACACATACTTGTATCTTTATTATTACAGATTACTATGAATATCCTGATTAATAACTTTAATGCTCATTCGTTAAATTAATGTTTTTTGCTTTTCTTACATCCAAGTCAAGAATTGATAAGATCATGATGCCTATAAAAAAAATGTATAATTTTGTCAAAAATGACAAAAAATCGATGCTAAATGCACAAAAAATCAAAAAATCGCTGAAAATCACATCGAAAATCGGATTGAAAATCGTATTAAAAATACCTAAAATTGAAAAAACATAGCAGACAAAATTTAGTTCATTAGGCTGAAAGTTTGAATCAATTTTGTTTTTATCATTGCCAAAAAAGCCACAAAATGCGAAAAAAACCCACTAAAAATCGTATGAAAAAATTCTCTAAAAATTCAAAAATCACCACACGAATTCCGAATACATTTTATTGAAAAAAGAAAAAAAATTACTATATTGAGTGAAGAGAATGAAACCGTATTCCTTTCACTAATATGGAAAAATTACTTCGAAAAAGAGCGCTAAAAATCGCCAAAAAAATTCTAATGAAAAAAATCAAAAATCGGGCTAAAAGGTGCAAAACTACAAGTTTAGAGGTATCTCCCCTCCAAATTTTGTAACTCTACACGCAGCGGTCTCTTTAAAACAGTGCTGACACACACACATACTTGTCTCTTTATTATTATAGATTACTGTGAATAACCTAATTAACTTATTGCTCATTAGTTAATTTTTTGTTTTTTGCTTTTCTTACACCCAAGTCAAGAATTGATAAGATCATGATGCATACAAAAAACTATAATTTTGACAAAAACGACAAAAAAATTGATGCTAAATGCACAAAAAAACAAAAAATCGCTAAAAATCACATCAAAAATCGCATTGAAAATCGCATTAAAAACCATTGAAATTAAAAAATCATAGCAGACAAAATTTAATTCATGAGGTTGAAAGTTTGAATCAATTTTCTTCTTATCATTGTCTAAAAAAAGCCGCAAAATGCGTAAAAACACAAAGAATCGCTTTAAAAAAATTCGCAAAAAATAAAAAATCACCGCACGAATTCCGAATAAATTTTATTGAAAAGAGAAAAAAATTACTACATGAGTGAAAAGAATGAAACCGTATTTCTTTCACTAATCTGGAAAAAACCGGCTCGAAACATAAAAAGGGCGCTAAAAATCGCCTAAAAAATTAAATTAAAAAATTCTAATCAAAAATCGGGCTTCGAGGTGCAAAACTACATGTAATGAGGTATCTTCCCTCCAAATTTTGTAACTCTACACGCAGCGGTCTCTTCAGAACAGCGCTGACACACACACATACTTGTCTCTTTATTACTATAGATTATTTAAATTATTCCTATGCACCGAGTTTAAATGCTGTAGATTATATATACGGGTACTAAAAGCAATTCGTAGTAGACAGGAAGGTGGCAGCAGAGATAATCACTTCACCAAGTTCACGGATGAAAATCTAGGATTAGTTAAATCTTGATACTCACATTAAAACGCAGTGGCTCTGCCAAGTCATATCTGGAGGAAAACACCTAAAAGCCCGATTTTAAAGTTAACTCATAGATTTACTATTTTGTTTTTTACCCTTCTTTCACCATGTTTTCATATATTTGGTATGCGTTCCCATGCTAAAATCTGGTTTTTCGATATTTTCAACTAGGATATGTCTTGGCGGACCGATTATGTTTTAATATACTAATTCTGATTTTACTATTCCTACATTTCCATCCATAAACTCGATGAGGTGATTGTATGATGTCTAGAAGCACTGTGGAGTATGAATATGGATGGCTTAAAAATAGAGTTTAATTGTGTTATGCTCTTTAAAATTAAATTATATAATCAGATATGTTTTTTGAAGTATAAATAAAATATTATAAACGTTACGTAAAGAAAGGTATATATGGCCACTTAGTAATAATATTTGAAGGAAGATTTAAGTTGTTTTAATAGTGTTTTAGTACGAAAAAATTTTTAACTCTTTACTAGGTAGTGCATAATGAAATCTGTGGGCAATATACTCGGCTGTACAAAAGAATTATGTGTATTTTTTTTCTATTGATAGAAATTGCTGAGGGTGAATCTTCATCCAGTTGTGCATTTTTTTAGTAAACTAAATTTAGTAATGTAGCATATATATAAATATTTCTAGATTAATTATAAGGTTTCACAGATGAATTGGGATATTTTTTATCCATATTGTCTATTTTTTTTTACCTTCTTAACAACGAAATTTTCTTGAAGAATTCTTAAAATATTGGAAAATGTTTCATGATGTATGCTTGATGCATGATTTTCCTTTCTCGTTTTGCCTGTCTTAGAGTCTGTTTATTCTTATTTTTCACAAGTTAAAAAATCTGATTTATTGTATTACATCATAGCTACCAGTGTAAATCAAATTTGGGTAGTTAATGAAATGTCTGCATCGTTATCAAAATGGACGATGATACTTCGAAAAATTTATTAACTATAGTATAATTCAAGAAAGATTTCCGACGACTTATACTGTTGCGTGTAATTTGTAAAATATTTCAGTTTGTTACGTAATTTCTGAAACAGATTATTCTATCTGAAATAGGATATTTTCTACATGCTTTAAGCTGTGACCGAAATGATAGGGCAACTGCATACCGTTTCTTTCATACATAATGGTTGTTTCCGTTCATCCCTAAATTGAAAGTAATATCGTGTTCTCTCTCTGCTATTCAATTTCTAAATTATTATTATGATTCTCTGTTTTAATCATTATTATAAAGTTGAAACATTCATTTAATTTTATACATAAAGTATTAAATAGTATGCATTCACGGTTCTCGAAGAAAATAAATTGTGAAAAAAATTACAGAGCATATAAAATTAAATGAAATTGTTATTTTTACATAAAAAAAATCTATAAAACATACATTATGTAAAGTTTTTTTGTTTTTGCAAAAACTTTTTTAGGCATATAAAAAAAGCAAATCGAGAAATAAAAATGACCATTAATGTATTTTTTTGTCGAATGGTATTTAGCGTTATTACTCACCTCTGTGGACCATAACGCCAAATATGTGGTAATAACTTCATGCAAACAAAACTATAAAATTAGAAGGAATAACACCATGTAAATTGTCCAATTCTAAAATTAAAAAATTAACAGACCTAAAAATTGGCATATTTCTCTTGCTTATAATTAATACACATATGAGGATTTAGTAATAATTATTTCATATTTTATTCTTCCGACATAAAAAAAATGCCGCACATAGGAAATACAAATTTATTTCTATCCTTTTTTTTATTTTCAACAATGAAATACACTACAAATTTATGTAATAAACAAAGAATTTCATAATAAATACAGTCGAGCCTCTATATAACGAAATCCATCGTTCAAGTAAAAAATTCGTTATATAGAGAAATTCGATGTATAGAGGATGATGTTAAAAATAGTATTTAATGTGTAAATTTTGAACAAATATTACTTTTTATCTTTTTAATTAAGAATTTGAAATGTTTAAAAGTATATATTAACCTAACATTTTATTTCTTACTTATTTAAGCAGTTTCAAAAAAGAGAAAAGACATTTATTTGAAAGCTTAATGAAAATCAAATGAGGAAGACTTACATAAATTTCAGAGGAAGAAATCTGTAATTTTTTGTTGTTTTGATTTTAAAATTACAATTGTTACGCTCTCAAAAAAAATTGTTAAATTTTAGCAAGGAATGAAAAATTGTAGTTGATATTTTCCTCCATTTGAAGGTCTCTCTTATGTGCTCTCATTAATTCCTCTCTTATATGTGTAACAATTCAATTGACTGTGTTTTGAGAAGGATGTTGAAAGGTGTGTGGGAGGTTGGATGAACTTGTTAGATTTAAAGAATAAAGAGAAGTAATATTTATAAAAAAAAAAAAAACCTCTCCACTGAACGACAAATCAAAAATAAGTGATGGAAAATTGATTCCATATTATTTCGAAGCTTTTTTAAAACTGAATAAATTAAGATCAATTTATGAAAAAATTCGTTATATGGAGATAGATATTTCGCTATATAGAGTCTGTTTTTAATGTAATCATGCGAAAAGGGGACCGTTTTTACTAAAAATTCGTTATATGGAGAAATTCGATGTATGGAGTTTCGTTATATAGAGGTTCGACTGTATATAATCTTCCTATAATAGAACTTTCTTCTTAAATTTTAGATCGGGCGTTGTTTTTTACGTGCTTTTTCCAGTAATGGGATCTATAAATGGTACGAATTCCCTTACAGCGGTAGTTTGTGATTCTTATTATCCAGAACGCCGTTCTGCGCAGAGAGTAAAAGTGCCATTTCCTGGTGCCATTTTGGCATTATATGTAATTATAGCCTTTGGCATTATTATCTACCTCGCCGTTATTACCCAAGGAGATCTTATGAAACATTATTTTATTTTTATTGTATTTTAGACTTGGTGTTTTTGGGTCATAACATCACGTCATGTAAAAAAAATAATAATCTATTATTATTATTATTATTATTATTATTATTATTATTATTATTATTATTATTTTGCAAATTTTTAAAGGCATTTATAAATTCATAAAACAATAACAGGCAATTTAGTTTAAAATAGCTTTGGAAAAGTAAAACGTAAAACGATAAATATAGGATATTATTAACTAATTCTCAATAATAATTATACATAAAGCGATCTGTTTACTTTATGGAGTTATTTTTATCCAACTCAAATGTCATTGCTGTCCAGTGAAAGGTTAAAAAATATTATGATTTTTATTAAATGTATCTAAAAATTAATAACAAAATTAACCTTTTTTCTTAAATAAAGGTTCTCAAATGATTGATTTAATTTTACTATTATATCTAAGTCAGATTTGATAGAATTCTAAATATTAATTTACTGATCCATATTATTAAAATACTACAATAATTCAATAGAATCGCAATTGTACATATTTAATATCGCTTCCCTGAGGTTACTGTGTCAAAATATACAAATTAGATAATAATAAAAAGTTCAAAAGGAGAATATATGTTCTGAGGCCCAAACGTTCTGTTTTCTTAATGACTAATTAGATAGGCAATTCCCTGTTTAATCCTATAAAAAAGTAAAATAATAATTAAACGCTGTAATAAGAAATACACAATCCCTAGAAAAAAAAATTAAAAATCCCGAGAAAAAACTTTATTTCATAATTCGCATTTTGAATAACATGATTTAAAAAAAAGTTTTTGTATTCATCAGATTATTTTTTTTATGTTGAATATTTTATAATAAATATGTTTTTAAGATTATTGACGAATTCTTCAACAAGTGTTTATGTAATAAGTATACATTTTTTACTGTAGTCTGTTTATGTGCATTTTTATAAACAATTAAAAATAATTAAAAATAATACAAATAATTATATATATAAATAATTATAGTAATAAAATAATTATAAATAATTATAAATAACTAATTTTACTATATACGTGTAATAATGTTATAGGTATATAATAAAATTTATTTCTTATTTCCATCTTGTGAACATGATACTTCAAAAACTGTTAATAAGTCTCTAAAAAAAGCTTTACATTGTTTTTTACTGATGTGTGTATTGTGAAAGTGACATCAATGCGTTACAAAATCGCTATTTTGAAAACAGATGTTTTTCGCCAAAGCACCGCTTTTTCCAAAAAACTTTAATCAGTATCCCGAATAACACGACTCTATAAGATGCTTTATTTTCACTGTATACATACTTTCGTTCAGCCACAATATGAAATTTCCTTCATATTCAAAGTAACAGTATATTTTTCTTTGTCATTAGTTCCTAATTTGTCATTATGGTTCGTTTTCTCTCTTTAAGTTTATTGTAAGCATAAAATTTAAAGATTAGTTCCGTTGTACAAATAAGAAATAAACATACACAAAAACAAAATAAGTATTTTAATGATTTGCCATGGGATAATGTGTTAATAATGAGCTATATTTATGATTTAAAATAAGTTCTTTAATCGTATAGGATTTTTAAATTAATCTCTGCAATTATTTTCTTTTGAAAAAATTGCCATTTCGTAGATATTCAAGATAAGTATAAAGAGTCTACTAAATCTCACAACAATTAATCATAAAAATAAATATAATCTATCTAAAACAAAACTGATAATAATATAATTTGTTGAAACGTTTTTTTTTTTAAATCTAGCTGTAACAGATAGTGCGTCTCATAAATATAAAGAAGCACATATTTTTACAATTACATTTTATTAATTCAGAATAAGTTATTAAATTTTATACCACATAATACGAACAACGAAATGAATCTGTTATCGGGGATTTAATTTAAATGAAAATATTTTCGACTTGAACAACAAATAAATAAATAAGTAAATTACATTGTCTCATAAATATAACATCAAATTTGAAATTGCCTAATATGCATTTTTTTCTCAAATATGGTCATTAGAAATAATGCACATGTGCGGATATACGCTATAAATTACTTGAATAGGCAAAGAGATTTTTTTTTTTACTTTGTCGTAAAGATGTTGAGGAACATTGAAATTTGTAAGGCTGAGATTTGCAAGATATGTAAATTTCAAGCTAATAGATGAAAGTTTTTAAAATATGCAAAAAAAGGGTTCAGTAGTACTGCTGTTTATGTGGTTTTATCAAAATATTACTAATTTATATTACGAAAACGATCTGGCCAACCGAAAAAGACTAGCAAAAGAATAAATCGGAAGATCAATTTTTCGTTAAAAAATTACCACTCCGACAAGTTTCACTACGACTTAAAGGTATGGTATCAAAAGACATATGGTACATTATCGTATCAAAAAAGCAAAACTATTGCATACCGGTCTATGTCCAGATATCTTTTACTAAAACAAGATCCAAAGAGAACGGAGGCTATTTTGCGCTAAAGATTATATCCATCGGAAAGATGAATGGATGCAAGTCATTTTTTTAAATATCTAGGGGGCCCTGTCCCTCATGTGCTACGCTCGCCAACTCCCGTTCAGATACCCCTGATTCTAAAATCACGTTAATTTAAAGGGTTTAAAAGGCTTGCATTATAATTTCAATGAAAAGTGATGATCTCCCTGTAAACGGGTTTTCATTCATTTTGATTTGATTGGAGATTTTTAAGGCCAAATCAACCGATCTTACCATATACAATGTCTGTTTTCATCTTTTATTTAAAAAGTTAAAAATTTAAAAATAAGCTAATGTAAAATGAATTAAGTAAGCTGAATTTATTAAAGGGTTAAAATAATTTTACTGTTTAATATGTACTGCGGATGTCTAAAGTACTGTGAAAAGTGCAGTCTTCTTACCTTTTTTCGCACATATTGTATGTCTGTTCTAGATCACGATAAGGAAATAAAATTAGAAATGTCATGGGATCTGCAGTTGTGACGTTTGATTGATAATATTGGTCTTAGTGCCATTTATTTGTCTTGAATAAGCTTTAAGATCCACACATGGAATAAGATTATATTTTGATTCAATTATAAAAGAATCCACCGAAGTTGTTGATTTTTTATATCTTTGCTTGTCATCAAATTTATAAGTTATAAAATTTAAAATGTATTCTTGTCATTCAATTCTAGTTAATTCATGCAATATTCTATAACTTTTAGATTCTGGAATTATTTGTCTAAGAAGTTAACACAAATATGTTTCACATTAATATATTGTTAGGGATTTTGTAAATAGATAGTATTTGTACTAAAAAATGATGCAAATTATCTTATCAAGCTCTATTTATAAGCTAAAACTAGTTTTTGTTGCGTAAAAATGTCTGAAATTGTTGATTTTCTGTATACAGTCAAACCAATTGATTTTTATTGGATGACTATGGGAAATTGGCGAAACATTAGATCTATCGACAAGTTAGCGATAAAATAGCAATGTTTGACAACAGAATAGAGCCCCACCCCCTGCGGTATCTACGCAGATTTTCATTGGTCCATCGGTTATTTGAGAAAATTTTCATTGTCCTTTTCCAAATCATTACTTTTTTATGGAGAGAGAAAAGTAATTTAATTTTGTTGTTCATAAACATAGGTTTTTCTTCTAGCAGGGTTAACTTCTAAGAACAAAAACTACTCATTATAGTAAACAGAGCCTTGTTTTATATGCTATTTTTTTATTATCTTCTTCTTACTTGTTTAATAGTTTTATAAGTTAAAAAAAAAATTTTCACATATGCCCCAACTGTCGGGCAATTGTGAACACACATGGGGCGTATGGGAATAATGGAAAATACATTTTGACATTTATTTTTTATTAACTTTTTCACATGTTAATTTAATCATTAGTTATTCTATCTGTTAAATTTTACATAAAGATTTAAAAATATCTGTATATTTCTCAAGTTTCTGTGTTGCATGTTTCATTATATGGTCATAAAATTAAAATAAATAGATTTTTCTTTTTTTTTTTGGGGGGGGGGGAGTTGACATAAATATGTTTCACATTAATATATTGCTACGGATTTTGTAAAGAGTTAGTATTTGTATTAAAAAATGATGCCAATTATCTTATCAAGCTCTATTCATAAGCTAATACTAGTCTTTGTTGCATAAAATTGTCTAAAATTGTTGATATTCTGTACACAATGAAACCAATTGATTTTCATTGAATGACTATGGAAAATTGACGAAACATTAGATCTATCGCCAAGTTGGCTATAAAATAGCAACATTTCGCAAAAGAATATGGCTCCGCCTCCTGCTGTCCCTACACAGATTTTCATTGGTCAATCGGTTATCTGCGAAAATTTGCATTGTCCTTTTCCAAATCAATACTTTTTTTTATATATATAAAAAAAAGAAATTTAATTTTGTTCTTCATAAACATAGGTTTTTCTTCTAGCAGGGTTAACTTCTATGAATAAAAACTACTGAATATAGTAAACAGAGCCTTGTTTTATATGCTATTTTTTTTAATTATCTTCTTCTTACTCTTTTAAATAGTTTTATAAGTTCAAAAAACTGTTCATATATGCTCCAACGGTCGGGCAATTGTGAACACACAATGGGAATAATGGAAAAATACATTTTGACATTTATTTTTTGTTAACTTATTCACATGTTACTTTAATCATTAGTTATTCTATCTATTAAATTCTCCATAAAGATTTTAAAAAATATATGTATATTTCTCTAGTTTCTGGGTTACATGTTTCATTATATGATCATTGTAGATTTTTTGGGGAGGGGAGGGGATTCCGATGATTGATAAAATATTGTTTCAATAAAATAAAAAAAATAAAGAAGTAAACTTAAAAAAGTAATTAAAACATTTAAATTTTGCTTAGGGGTTTTGTTTGAAAGGGATTTTTAAAAGGGAGCATTTACATCATATTTATCGGAAATTTGCCGAAAGGCGAAAAAGTCTTCCTCCTGTATTTGCGTTATTTACCTTCTAAATTAAGGTTAAAATATTTCTCATAACATGCTTCCTCCAAATTTAATTTCTTTTGCTTTTGAAAGAGAGGGGGGGGGGAGATTATAATCGACATTTTACTGGTGTTATTAGCTTAAAAAATTACTTTCTTAAATATTATATCTATATTTAAAACATCAAATAAAATAGATGTGTTAGATATTAAAGTAAACTGATACTACAAGTTTTGAACAAATGAAATAGAGAAATTTCGAAAGCTGCTTAACGTTATACCTTTTGTGTTAACGATGCATAAAAATAGTATTCAAAACCGTTAAATAAAATAACACATAAAACTTATTCCATTTTAGAAAACATTAAATTTATTTAAGTTGCTATTGGCATAAACGAGCTCTTTTGTTTTTATGTATTTGCTTACTGATGTGTTAGTAGAAGTTTCAATACAAAATGAACTTTATGTGGCTTAAAAAATAGTATTCAAAACCGTTAAATAAAATAATACATAAAACTTATTCCATTTTAGAAAACATTAAATTTATTTAAATTGCTATTTGCATAAACGAGCTTTTTTGTTTTTATGTATTTGCTTATTGATGTCTTAGTAGAAGTTTCAATACAAAATGAACTTTACGTGGCTTGGTCTATTTCTAGAAAATTATAGATAATGGAGCTGGCATTTTATCTCACGAAGTTAACTGAAAGGAACATGATCGCAAAATGATTATTGGGGAACTTATGAACTGTTCGTATCTGTCCCATCTAAACTGTTCACAAGTGCCTCAGACTCCCATTACATTAAAAAGAAAAATCATTAACATTTTTCAATTTTAGAAACAAAATATCAAAAATTTCATTAGTATCCATCGTATATGTTAAAACATTAAACTAAAGAAAATATGAATACATAAATATATATTCTTAGCAAGTTGTAATTAAGATTTTACTTTTGAGATCAATAAACAGTCTTTTGGATCCTGAGGACAAACATAATATCAAAGAGCTTAATTTTTTTTTTTTTTTTTTTTTTTTTTTTACCACATGTAGACAGTTGCTTCAATCTTTGGTAATTTTTTTAATAAAAAAATATATTAGTGAAGATGGGAATGTTCACAACTTCTTGGTTTTCACATATGTCCCAGTCTTGCCTAAATGTGAATTTTGCCAAATTATTCAGCTATATCTAAGCTGTTTTTCTTTACGGCAATATATTTTTAGTCACCAAATTTGGCAAATTTTCCCTGATACCACAAAGCTGTGTGAGCGTTTGTCGCTACCGCAACTACCTATAATTATGGGAATGAAATTTGGATTAATGTTTACAAAAACGATGAACATATGCTTGGTCGCATTCAAATCTTTCCATAAATACGATTGCTATTGCACAACGAGGATCACATATATAAATGTATGTGTTACAGTCAATTTGACAAATTCGGTTAAATGGCTATTATACATATCATTTAACTAATTTATTATAATTCATTAAAACCATCAATGGCACCACTGAATAGAATTTGACAGAGATTATTATGCCTATTTAATCAAGCGATAACTTAATAAACCTAATAAACTACTGAAAATTAATGTATTCCGTAACATATATTTTACATATTTAGTATCCAATTAGATATGTAATTACAGTGTCAGTCATCTCCTGTAGAAGATATATTAATTGTCATAGAACAGTTACATATTTTGTTATTTGAACAAACTTAAACACTTGATTGAAAATAAAACCTGACACATGTCTTTTCATTTTAATACAGAAAAATATACGAAGTAATATGAAAAGTATGTTTCTTTAAATATTTTAATAGAAGATAATATTAATTGCAATGAATAAAACTTTAGTTATCTCAAAATATACTGGTGACATATGTTTTTAACATTTTTACGCGAAATGTAAATCGATTGTAAAACTAGCATAAAATGTGTAACTCCTCATAAAAATGCATAATACTATATTTAACATACTAGGGACAGTCCAAAAATAAGTTTTCCCTGCCTACTGTGGACAGAGGTGCGTATGAAAGGCAAAACATATAATGAAACGTTAAAGATATGACGTAAATATACTTCTCTGCATAAGTGTCAAGTTAGTTGAGACAATTGCCATACCCTTTTATAATTGTCAAAAAGACCTCTAAAAAAAATCAGGGCTTTGCATACGAAAGAAGCGTAGAAACATTTGTGCGAGTTCGGCATTGCTTCCAAAGCTGTAATCAAACATTGCTTTAGTCAATAGTGTTCGTGCACGCCCGTTCAGGTCTCGATTTGTCAAACACTTGCTGATGTTTCTCTGTGAAAGTCTATTTGCCAGATGTGATTTCGAATCAAAAGCCGCGGAAACAGGGCCCCCGATTCAGCGTTTTTAATCTACGACGCAATGTGATTTCTTCTTATTCGTATAAGGCATACGCTTTCGTTGAGCATAATATTGAAAATTGTGTTCTTTGAAAAAAGTCATTTTAGATTTCATATGGTAATTTTTAGAATATCTTCGATTTACTTCCTTGTTTAAAGGACAAGGGCCAATCCGAGATATGCAACTAGTAATCTAATATATTGTAAATAAAGGAATGTTAAATATTTATCTATTCTTTTAGTTATTAAATTTAAAATGAGATTTCTAAGATACATAGTGCTATTTAACTTGAGAAGGGAAATTTCATTTTCCTGCTAATTTTAATGAAGATTTGAACCACATGCTTTTAACAAATTTTTAATCTGAAATTTGAAAAAAGAATGTTTGATATTGTTTTCATTACTTTATAATAATATTTTTCGATTATTCTGGTGTTAAGTACCAATAGAGAGACACCATAAAGGGCGCACAAAGGATTAAGTATTGTATCTAATAACTTAATCTATAATTTAATAGTTAAAATAATTAGAAATTTCTATCTGTTAGAACCGCTCAGTTAACGATAACGCAATGACAGTCATTTAACAAATTAATAGAACTGTATTAAATATTTTACTTGCATTCATCAGCTTTTATTAACTTCGATCGTATAAAATAAAAATATCACATTTAATGAATCCAGCATAATTCATTAAAAGCTCCTTTGTAGTCACAAAATATAGTTTGAGGGATAATACTGTCAAAATATGTAATTGACATTCCAATAAACTATTCAAAAGTAGCATATTTTAACAAATCATTTTTGTGTGTTTAATACCCAATTAGATAAATAATTAAAAATCTAGTTCTCTAGAGTGAGTATGGATTAAATGTTGTTATAGAAAACTCTCGAATTTATATTTTGAAACAGAACTTTACGATGTTGGCCATGCACATATTTTTCATTAGAAAATGAAAAGAAAAACTTGAACTAAGCTTTTAGTGTCACATTATTTAATCATTTGCATAATGGAAAACATTCCTATTATAAAAATGTGATATTCTTTACTAAGTAATATAAATTATACCGAAAACCCAATTTGTTATTCTAATACATGAATACACTTAATTTTAAGTAATATAAATTATATCGACAACCCATTTTGTTATTACTTTAGATGAATTAATGCACTTAATTTTAAATAATATAAATTATACCGATAACCCATTTTGTTATTACTTTAAATGAATAAATGCGCTTAATTTTAAGTAATATAAAATATACCGATAACACACTTTGTAATTACTTTACATGAATAACTACATTTACTTTTAAATAAAATAAACAAGCAGAAAATGCAATTGATACACAGTTATATAATTATAGAGATTTTATGTATTGATGAAGTAAGTTATTTCGTCTTGCATATGCATATATCTAGAAGGAATAAGGGATTGTCTAATTATAAGTTTGATGACGAAATATTTGACTCCTTTTTTTACTTAATATTTTTATATTTTTGAATGCTTATGTGATCTGTTTCTTCTCAAGAACGAATTTCCCACAGAAAAATTTATAAGATTTATACCGATATAGTTAAGATGCTGGATTCTCTTTAGTTTTGGTGTGTTTGCCAGGTCAGTGGCTCATGGGAAATCTATTTTATGTCAAGTTTATATCTAGGTCTCACATAATCTGAAGTTTTTTTAAGTTTCCTGCATTAGGTCTCAGATAGAGCTATTACAATAATGACGTATAATGCACCATGGCTGCGCCACCTGTTAAGCGATTTGCACAAAAACATAATCAGAACCATGTTATATCAAGTTCTAACAAAATCTAAAGTTTTAGGAGAACGAATGCACTAGTTATGACTACTGTGAAAATTGTGAATAATACAGCATAGTAGTGATAGTTTGTGGGCGATATACACCAAAATGTAATCAGATCGAGTTAATACCAAGGTCTAATAGAATCTAAAATTTTGTTAAATTCCTTGCTTTAGTTGTTGAGATAGAGCACCCAAAAATTTTTTTGTCACATACACACTAACAGACAGACACTTTGTAAAAACATGTTTTTCGGGTATTCAGAACCTTAAAATAGCCGTAAATCCGTCGAAAGCCCGATTTCGAAAATTTTCTCGAATCCAATACCTCCTCCTTGTAAAGATAGAACAAAGTAAAAAGATAACTAATAAGAATTCCATTTAAAAACCTGAGGGGGAGGGTATCTAAAATGTCTAAAAATAAATGTATAATGACTAAAAGAAAAACATATTTTATAGTTTTCTGGTAATAGTATTAAACATTTTTTAATACCACCCGTCTTAAGGTAACAGTCGTGAGCAAATAAATTTTACACACACTTATGTAAGAAAAAAAATTGCAGCAATATTGAAATAACTTTATTAAATTCGATTAGTTATGCTTTCATTTTTTTTTCAAAAATAGCCTAAGGCACCTCCCAATCTGAAAAGAAGATTAAAAACAAGTTTTTCGTTAAATTCTTTAACACAATGAAAACAAAAAATGCAGAATAAAAAATGAACAAGAATATAAATACATAGATATTATTTAATTTCTCCTTCTGAATCATTAAAAGAAATGTAATGGGACATATTCAAATTAGATAAGTACATACTTTTGCTGCCGTCTTAAAATAATGTTAGAACATACAAATTTAATTAATGAAATATATCAAAAAATTTAAATCCCTTTCAGTAATTAGATTTTTAAAAATGGTCTGTTGTTACATTCATTAATTTAGATTAAATTAAATTTCATTTAAGTCTTGAAAAAGTAAACTAACATTTTTAAAAACAATAATAAATGAATTAGTAAATGCCAATTTTATGTAAAAAAATACTGTTTTTTTTTTCGGGTTTGTTTAGTTTTTAATCTGTAAAATAATTCCTATAAATGTATTGCATACTCTAATGTAAATGTGTGTTATAATCAAAATCTTCTTGCAAGTAACAATAAAAGCCAATCAATAAATTTTGAAAAAAAAAAACCGCATTCCATGTACAGTTTTGTAAAAAAAAAAAATAAATAAATAAAAATAAACATCCTTTATTGACTTCTCAAAAATTATCGTAGAAAAAATTTACTGGTATCAAACGACTGGTACCGGACGTAATAAAATTTACATTTAAATGATGTATAGAAAATTTGCTTAGGGTTTCATCTACATTTTAAAACGAAACCAAACTTCTTTTTTTTTTTCAATAGCAATACCCAAGTTTAAGAAGATATTTCAAATCTTCGATTCAAACTATGCTTAGACAACAGGTTTCAAATAATTTGAAATGTAAGTTTTTGATTTATAAAGATCCGAAAATTAGTGCTGCTACTTTTAAATTACATTTTCAAATTTTTATTAATATCTCTTAAAATTATACTTCTAATGTGTTAATTTTTTATGCAGCAATAATACTAAAATATCCAAATATCAATACGTTGAATTTGCTATTTTTTTAATTTTACGATATGAATTATGAAATTAATATAAAAAATAATTATGAATTGCATTATGCAATTTTTTAATGGGTTTAGATTTTTTAAGTCATGCTTTATGGAAATTCTAAATTTTCAACGAAGTAGTTTTAACGTTATGATTAAAAAGGGTAAAATGATGTTTTAAGTGGCCGTCTACGAATAAGTAATTCTATATTTTGAAACTTCGTATGATATCCTGTAATCTTGTTGTCTTCAATGATTGCTTGAGTGGCCCCTAATATATGTCAATCTTGGTCAAAAAAGACACTCCCTCAGTCAACATTGGAGTACTGAACTTCAATTTGGATAAAGCCCCTAAATTATGCTTGTTTTAATATAATTATTTCTCGGAATCTTGAATTGCATGAAAACTTGTTGTTAGACTAATTGAAGATAGGAAATTTCTCAGTCAACATTGGAGTACTGAACTTCAATTTGGATAAAGCCCCTAAATTATGCTTGTTTTAATATAATTATTTCTCGGAAACTTGAATTGCATGAAAACTTGTTGTTAGACTAATTGAAGATAGGAAATTTATTTATAATATCAAAATTGGGTCATGCTACTAAGAAAAAGAAAAAAAAGTTAGGGTTCGTTTTAATATGTAGATAGCCCCCTAAGCAAATTTTATGTGCATCATTTGAAAGTAGACTTTATTTCTTTTCGTTTGGACAAAAAGTTTCTTGTACGATAATTTGTTGCACAGTTAGTGGAAGGTGTTTACTTCCCCCCCCCCCTCCCCACTACTTTACCTGCTGTTTTATAATATTCTTCGATTATTCGTGATATGATTTTTATAATATTTTAATTTATAAATATACAAAATAGGATTTGTTTAGAAAAAATAATGGTACTACAGTTGGAATTTAATCACTGATTAACATAATTTAAATATGAACGGGGGAAATTTTAAATCACGTTGTTTTATATTAAAGTGGAAACACATTATATGCTGGCAGAAAAAAATGTATTTGTATATGATACTTTAAAACGGACTTTTAGTATGTTATGCATATTTTAGAATGCAAACAGATGTCGAATAAGCTATAAATATCTATTTTTAGACAAAAATATAGTGTTAGATTGCATTAACGAATTAACCCCTTGGAGATGAGTGACACGTACACGTGCCACAATAAGTCTTAAGAATCCTTGTTTACTGTAAAATTTGGTTGATTTAATCGGAGCATTTTCTCGATTTACTAAAGAACAAATTTCTGTTTTTAAAAACCGGTGAGAAAACATTAAAAATATCGTGAAGGGGTTAAATATCATTCTGTCTTTAAGAATAATATTTGAGATTATCACATTGTAAAAAAAAAAAAAAAAAAAAAAAAAAAAAAAAAAAAGACTAATGTGTTAAAAAAGGATTAATGTGCCTGTATTTACGAAAATACAATATGAATAGGAAGTAAATATGCAGTGATTTCTTATATTTAAGTTTTAACCCATATTTAGAAGACTCTTTTTTAGACTAGGGATACCAACATATTTTCGAGAATTACAAAAACTTTTATTAAGGGAACCGTAATCGTTGATTAAAAAGAAGTCGACTTTTATTTGGCTAGTGATTTGGAAAAATATTATTTCTTCCGGTCTAGAGATATCTAAACCATATCTGAATCCTTGTGATGTCCGGTTTTTATTCGTCTTCTGATTGGTCTGTGTTTAATGTCCAGAAACGAAATACTTCTGTTGCCGCGATGACAAAAAAATAATTAAAAACTACAAAAAGTTGATAACTCAGAAACGAATTGAGATGCAGCTTTCAAACAAATTCCATTTTAAAATAATGTTTTTTCATTATACGATGGTATAAAAATTGAAAATGTACTATGTTTAGAAGTTTTAAATTTTGCAGTACAAATAATTTGTGAAACTGAAACTCCATTTAAAATTTGTTCAAGATTGATTCAGGAATATTAATGTTTAATCAATGGTGTACATAATATAATACTCTTATTATGTAAGCAACGTTTTGGTCAACATGCAAATTATGTTTATTATTATTTTTAAATATAGAAAATATTTGTAAGTCTTAAATTTTAATCTTTGAAAATATCATTTTCCAGATAGTCGTTGTAATTTGTTAAGTTACATTTTTTTCTTTTCTTTCTTTATTTTTTATTAATACACTTTAATCTTAATTTCTTCATTAAAAAAAAAAAAAAAAGAAAAAAAAATTGCACTGATTTTTAGCGCATTTACAAAAATTTGAAATTTTATGTTTCGTAATTAAATAAAAATGAAACTTTGAATCGTGCTTTCTCGAATTGAGAATTTTCGTCAAATAGCATATTAAAAATATTTCAAGCGGATTATTTTTTATTAAAGTTCCGCATTCTTAGTTATTATTGTTTGCAATATGCTATACTTTAAAGCTTACAAAAAAAGGTCTACTTGCCGGGGATATTCAGAATATTTTGAAAAAAATCTAATTAAACTACTTATGTATGTTATAAAGGATCGGTAAAATTTAGTGGCGAAATTACTGTAGAAAGCTTGTAAAAAAAAAAAAAAAAAAAAAAAAAAAAAAAGTCGAACATCACTTTCTTGTATTAAAAGCGAACGAATTTAATGCATGTAAATACTGCTTGTATTGATTTTTACTTACCCATCATACGTAGTATAGGGTAAGTCTTGCAATCGTTTTGAAAATCGAAAATTTTTTTTTGACGGATTTACACCTTTTGGATAGTGGAGATTCCGAAAAACATATTTTTAGAAAAAAATATTTGCCGTCCGTCTGTCTGTCTGTCTGTCTGTCAGTCTGTCTGTCTGTAAACGCTCTATCTCCCGAACGAATTGAGATAGAGACTTGAAATTTTGTATGTAGTTAGTATGTAAGAATGGGACGAACCCTATTTAATATCAGCAACCTCGATTATCCGGAACTATTTTTTTCGGACTCTCGAAAAATTCGTTCTGGTGAAAGGTATATAAAAATTTTCGAATTTTTTTGTTCTAAAGAATGGACGTAAAAGGCAATAAAATAACACACATTTTGCATATAGAACGAAGTCGATAGGATTATAAGTTGCCGAGATATTTGTAATCTTGTTTTCCACATTCTTCGATTTCTCATGACCCTGTATTTCATTCAAATTTCAATTCAGAAGTATATTTTGATTGGAAATGAGACTCCTAATTCGACGCAGTTAATTGTTAGTTAATATAATTATTATTTTTGGAGTTATAAGGATGTTTCTTTTACACAGTTCGGTACTATATGAGTTATGCTGTAGATCTATAATTTAAAGTATGTTGACAGGTTCTTTTTAAAAATGCATTCGCTAGTTATAGGCTATGATCGCTTAAGACAATAAATGCTCTTTAAGAAAAATTATTTATTTGCAGTAAACTTCAAAATTTAAGGGTTTCATACAAAAAGTTAGGGATGGTGCCTGAACGCATTTTTTAAGAAAACAGTCTTCACATGACTGAGTTCATGAAGCGAGAGGGAGGCAATTAATTCCTAACTGAAAAATTCACACATTGGCATCACACAATTGGCGACATTAAGCATATGAAAAATGACTGATATCATCTCCGCAAAATTGTCTGTTACGCTTAAACAATAAAAGGATTTTGAATTTAATAGCAGGGCAACCAGAAAACAGCAGTCCTAAAAAAATACGCCAAAAAGGAATCCGATTGCCAATTCGTACGTTAGGAGCATATTTTGGGAAACTGTTCTCAAAAGACATATCAGCCATTATGTACATAAAAAGACTCATATGCAACGAATAAGTTAGACTTAAAATTACGCAGAGAGGAAAATGAAATTTCACTGACCGCAAACACATTCGAACATTATTCTTTTTTTTATTATTTGTTTCCCGCAAGGGTGAAATACACATCTTAATGAATTCTCTTTATCTGACAGCCGTTTTTCAGTAATAAGGCAGATGATATGTTCGAATGTGTTTGCGGTCAGTGAAATTTCATTTTCCTCTCTGCGTAATTTTAAGTCTAACTTATTCGTTGCATATGAGTCTTTTTATGTACATAATGGTTGTTATGTCTTTTGAGAACAGTTTCCCAAAATATGCTCCTAACGTACGAATTGGCAGTCGGATTCCTTTTTGGCGTATTTTTTTAGGACTGCTGTTTTCTGGTTGCCCTGCTTTTAAATTCAAAATCCTTTTATTGTTTAAGCGTAACAGACAATTTTGCGGAGATGATATCAGTCATTTTTCATATGCTTAATGTCGCCAATTGTGTGATGCCAATGTGTGAATTTTTCAGTGAGGAATTAATTGCCTCCCTCTCGCTTCCTGAACTCAGTCATGTGAAGACTGTTTTCTTAAAAAATGCGTTCAGGCACCATCCCTAACTTTTTGTATGAAACCCTTAAATTTTGAAGTTTACTGCAAATAAATAATTTTTCTTAAAGAGCATTTATTGTATTAAGCGATCATAGCCTATAACTAGCGAATGCATTTTTAAAAAGAACCTGTCAACATACTTTAAATTACAGATCTACAGCATATAAATTTATGGTGAATACACCAGGCATTCGCAATTTTTAAACGTCAAGGGATGGTGCCTGCTTTAGTTGCCTGCTTTTGTTGCCTGCTTCGATTTGCTTGAAAGTTTAGTTTCTGGACTATTTTTTAGCACTTATCTGGACTATATCTGGACTATTATCTGGACTATTTATCTACCTGAGTAGTATGACATTATGTTATTCATTGGCTGTTAACAAGATTTTTGAAAGCCTATTTCCCCGACAATTGACTATCTAATACGTTTGCGGAATATAGAGTATTAGATACTACGAGTGTTCTTAGTTCATAGACTATCGTTTACGGTGCCTATAGAATGCGGACTGTCGCTGCCGGATTTTTCCCTGATGGATCGCATTGGAGTTCTTTCCCGGCGCCGAACCATTATTCATGTTGGATGCGGCTGATTTTTCTGATCGAAAAAATTTCACGAGGCTCAGCGTAAAGAACTCCTGCTCGTTAACGCCTGCTCCTCCCGATGTACGCCTAAGAATCTGCGGTAGACTGTAGTGACTCCTATTTCGCCTCCGTTCAACTCGCAACCTTGCTTTCGGCAATATAGTGCATTTTATTTCTACTTTGTGTACTTCAGTAGTTTTTGTTTACTTCAGAGATGGATCGTGCGCAGCGTGCTCAGTGCTACAGATTTTCGTGTTTGATCTGCAATTTAATCTACATTCATAGATTAGGTGTTTTTGCGCTGGATTTTGTGTGTCTTCGATTGCCAAAGTGCATATATTGCATTTCTTCAAAAATTAAAAAAAAAGGAATTGTCGAAATCTATTATGAAAAGAAGTAAAAAAATTAGCGCACTCGTGAGAATGCTGCCAAATTAAAACAATGGAGTGATTAAAAAAAAAAAAAGATAGTGAAGAAAATAAATAAACATCTGCGGTATAAAATGTGAGTACGAGAAAATATATGCATTTTATATTTTATGATTTTAATACTCAATCTCTATTTTAATTACATGACTTTTTTTGTTATTATTTTAGAATAATATGATGAGTGATTTTATTTCAATTATTGTTTATTATGCATTGTTTTCTCATGCTCATATTTATTTTTGTGAATAATATTAGTTAGAAGTTTTCTTAGATTACGTCAAAATATTTCATAGTCTTACAAATGCTATTTCAGAAATAAGACGCGAAATATGATAACAGGATAAAAGGATATTTTTCATATAACTAAGTATCTATTAACTGTGCACTCCTACTGAAATTTCATTCAAAGTATTAAGACAATCTTAAAAAAAAAAAAGAATTCAGAATATTGACTTCATAAATCGTATTTTTTTGGATGATTGTGCTAAAGAAAAAAATCTATTATTTTACTTATTTTCTTTAAATATTACATTTTTATTTACTTTGCAATGCGATTCTTTTTGAACTATTACAATCTGACATTCATATGTATACATTTACAGTTTTATATATTTCTTTACCTGATTTTATAAGATGATAAAAAAAAAAAAAAAAAAAAAAAAAAAGAGGTTAAAGGTAAGTTAATGGTGCATCTAAAACATTCATGTTTCCAGATAAACAAGAGAGAATGTTTTTGTGTCAGACTATTATTTTTGCATGTTAGGAAAGTTAAAAAAAAAGTATGAAGAAAGATAAATATGAATACTTGTAATAAATAAAGATGTATGCACCTCTCTAGATATTTGACACTGCCTTCATCTTGAGATACATAAAATTGTATCATTTCAATTATATTTTATTATGCTTTGAAAATTCCATAATCAAAGGGTAAGTTATGTTTTACTGTGTTTCTATTGAGTATTATTTACAGATAATACTTTATTTTTAGATTTGTACGTAAAAGTAATAATCACTTTCTTTATTGCGTAATTCAATATATGTAATCAATATCTTTAAATGATCTTGCCTATTGATTATATCTATGTAGGTAGAGCTATTTCTTGCAGCTAAATATTACAGAATTTTTTTGTTTCTTTATTCTGAGTATATAAAGAATACAACTGTTTTATAACATATAATATTTAAACTTACTACACGCATGATTATTCTTCATCAGTAATTATAACATTATAAGAACTTTCAATTTAAAGGTTATTTCATAAAAATATATCTAGGTAATTTTCTTGAAACAACATAGTATTTCTTAGACATTTATTTGATACAAAATGGTACAAATGGTACAAACAACTTTATTTTTATTAATCAATGTGTGTATTTGTTTTATTATATAGGTGTGTCTTTTATATATTTGTGTATAGATATCTTATTTTAATGTTCATAACATATAAAGTTGATTCTGTGGTATATCACGTCATAGCATTATAAAAATATTTTATGTGTTGTCATGTTGACAAATTTAGAAATATAATGAATGAGGCGAGAAGCTTAAATTTGTTTTCGCTTATGGTAAATTTTCACTTGTTTTTACTAAACTTTAAAGTATTGACAGCAATTAGACATTGCATAATTTATATTTTAAAATATTTTCGCAAATATAATATGCTTTTATATTTGGAGATGTCATATGTGAAACATCATATTTTCTTTAGTTATATTATCTCAACCTGTCACAAGCTTTCCTCTTAACATTTTAATGCCTGCTCGAGTCATCAATATTATTATTAATAATAACAGGAAGAGAGATTTTATTTATTTCATTAATGCAATTAAAACATATAACATACCAGTATATATTTTAAGTCAATTGTATGCCGTGTTGTTGCATACCAGCACACATTTTTAGATGTGAAATCTCAGTATTTTTAAAATTCAGTTAATATTTTTATTTTTGTTTCTAATATTTAGTGACTGTTTTCGATAGATTTCTTCTTGCATTGTGTTATTTTCTAGAGGTAGCACAATGCCAAGAATGTTTTTTCCTGAGGGGTTTCTTTTCCTTTTGGGGGTAAGATGGCCACTTACCTACGAAAAGGGAGAGAATGTTTGTCTTCATTTACAAAATTCATTAATTCATTTTTTTAAAATTTACTATTATTAGACACTTTGCTAAATTCTCACCGTTTTTTTCATGTGCAGAACATTTTTAATTTTTTATTTGTTTGGACATGACATTACTGAAGAGTGGTCTCGCGCGACCTCGCGGTTTTCAAATTAATTCGTTAGAATATATTTCACAGGGATTTCCTTTTTCTTGCAACTCTTGTACATATTTGTTGTGGTTTCATATTCAACCTGGCTTTACATGCATACACATACTTACACTTCATTCTCACAAAATTATTTTTGGTTATGGTTCAAAGATAACACTCGCCTTGGTTGAATTCAGTCATAATTTTTATGTACTTCTGTAATATTTTTTCTACATACTGTGTCATGATCACATTCCTTTTATTTTACTCTGCAGACAAAAAAACTATTTTGTTTTACATAATTTTACACTCATTCATGCTGGTTGGTTTACTGTTAGGAACAGGCATTTTTCCTCTTTTGAAGTTTAAATTGTTATAAATACACTTTATTTACATCTTCAATTATTTTAAACACTTGTTTTTTGTTTTGTCATATAATGTATTAGTTCCTGGTACACATGAAAATTTTGTTCATAGAAAAAACACAGGAGTTCATCGCACATTCTTTGTTCATTGATGTTGCACTAGTTCATCGCTTTACTTTCCATTCTTGTTGTACATGGGGAACTAGTTACATTCATTTTTGTTAAAACAAAAAAATCGCTTTTTTCCTGGACATATTAGTTCACCGAATAAACAACTTAGTTCATAGCATATTTACATGTTAGTTATAGAAATTCTACACAGTAGCTCATCGATTTTTTTCACTTTAGTTCATAGAATATTTACACGTTTAGTTATAGAATTTTACACGTTAGTTCATCGATGTTTTTCACATTAGTTCATAGAGATTTTATACATGTGTTCAGTCATGTCGTACGTTGTAGTTCATAGAGATGTACACTTTAGTTCGTTGAAGTTTTATATTATTGTTCATAGATTGTTTACACATTAGTTCAATGAAAATACACATCTTTGTTCATAGAATATGTAACACATTACTTCTTAGAAAGTAAACCACATTTTAATGTACATTATCTTTAAGATATAATTTGGAACCTCTTTTTAATTATTTTTGTTAGATAAAACAGTAGTTTTTTTTAATGTATTTTTTCTAAAAATCCATACAACACTCAGGAAACTGCCAGCACATACATTAAGAATTTTAATATAGGAAATAAATTATAATATGTATATGCCTTTCCACATACATTTTTTTTTACTGATAAAATTTGACTGATTGGACGCGGATGGTGACTCGATGCTAATTATATCATTTCACAAAATGATTCTTCTGAAAATATTATAATATATCTTTAAAATTGGACATGTTTCTGATACAATATTATTTTGGTTCTTGTCACTAGTTAGATATACTTTTATCTTTAAAAGTATATATGCTAGAACAGGTATGACCATTACATCATTTGTACTTTCCTCTTTTTTAAATGACACTTTAAATTTTCACAAATTTAAGCTTTTAGAAATACATGCACTTACTGCAGTTTGTTTAGATCATCATGTACACACAAAAATATTGTAAGCATTTTTATTATTTTACAATAATCACAATTGTTTTGGCATGACTCTTAGCTATACCTTAAACATCAAGAGTATTTAAATCGAGGAAGTTAAATACTTTTGCAGTTTTAATAGTACATATTTGTCACATTTGATATTCCGGTAATATTTTATGCCTATACACTTAATTTTTAACCTTTTGCTAACCATAGTATTCGACAGTTTTTTTTTCACTTCACACATAGTTCATAGTTAAAACACGTAGTTCACTGTAGCTGGTTTAGAGTTTAACAAGAGTTTCTTTTTACATAATACATTTAGTTCATGGAGACAAGTTAACCCTTATTCATCGAGTTGTTTAATGATTGTTAATTCATTAATTACGTAATTGAATGTCACTCATTGGTAGGTGTTTTTGGGTTCTGGTACACATACTGTCTGTTTCTTATGTTAGCAAAAAAAAAAGAATCCTAAATTGTTTTTCTACACAATCGCGAGAGCGTTGCTTAGCATGCGGCAATGGTATTTACAATGGCATTTTATTTTACAAAGGTTTTACAATGTTACTTTTGCGGCATGCTACGCGGATGAGCTTGTGGTCTGTGGATAACAATTTTGTGGGATTTCGCCTTTCTTATTTTTTCCCTCATCAATGGCATTCCTTGTGGTCCAAGACATTTCACGTGAATATATATATATTTATTGTTCACGAATTTTCTTATAGGTAATGCACAGGTTTTCATTTTTCTTATTACATACATGCAGCCTTCTCCTGGTTTATACCAGTTAATTCTTTAGCACATATTAATTGAGGCTGAGTTCACACACACACACAATTTTTCTCTTCTGTATTACCTGTTGTACAATTCACTTAAAATTTCATTTTTCTCATACATTTTTACATTTAAAAGATTACATGATGGAATAACACAATTTTTTTTATACAAGTAAAGGCTTATTAAATCACAGTTTTATTTAAACTACATTTATATTAAGACAGGGGAATACAGTTGTCACATGGAATTAAATGGCTTATGACAGTGTTTGAGGTATTTTTTTATATCCTGATTTTATACAGTTTTTATTACTGTCTTCTTTACCTTATATCTATCTCATGAATATAGATTTGTTTAATATTCATGTTGAGCGATAAAAAAAAAACCTTTTTTAAAAAAAGACAGAAACTTACAACTTATACTTTCGTTCATTATTATGGGCATTATTTCTGGATTTTTAGTTATTCATATTACATTTTTGTTTCTCTGTGTGTTATACCTTTTTTTGCATTATATTAATCGTGTATCTTATTTTATTCTATTATAATATTGATCAATACATATATTTAATGTTTATTATTGAAAACATTTTGAAACTTATAGCCAGCTGGTAAGTGACTTGTTTACTTAGGCCTAATGTATTTTTATTTTGTATGTGCACATTTCTGATACAGGTCATCGTCTAAATAAGACGAATTGAAGAGTGATCACAAATTTTATTAATGAAGCTGCAGCTGTTTCTAAATAGAAACAATATATGATGTCATTTGTAGGACAAAATTTATGGTACTAATATATTATATCATGATATATATATTTTTATTTGGGATGGTTGCCTACTTTAAGAGAAGTTCAAATGCTGTTTACTTTATTTAGTAAAGGTTTGGTTTGTTTTCATGAGCATTTTACACATTATTACTTGTAAGAGCATATGAAAATTGATTTTTCTCCCTTCATGTACATTTATAATTTTTTTTTTCGCCTGTGAAAGGGGTGATATATGTGATGTAGAATCACATATAGTATTCTTAAATTTTACATTCTTCTAAATTACAGTTAAAAATAATCTTTAATTAATATCTATTTTATCTTAACGCTTATTCTCGATCCCACAATAACTTTCCGTTCAAAAGAAAAGAAAGAAAAACACCTAGCATCTGCCTTATTACTGAAAAACGGCTGTCAGATAAAGAGAATTCATTAAGATGCGTATTTCACCCTTGCGGGAAACAAATAATAAAAAAAAGAATAATGTTCGAATGTGTTTGCGGTCAGTGAAATTTCATTTTCCTCTCTGCGTAATTTTAAGTCTAACTTATTCGTTGCATATGAGTCTTTTTCATATGCTTAATGTCGCCAATTGTGTGATGCCAATGTGTGAATTTTTCAGTGAGGAATTAATTGCCTCCCTCTCTCTTCATGAACTCAGTCATGTGAAGACTGTTTTCTTAAAAAATGCGTTCAGGCACCATCCCTAACTTTTTGTATGAAACCCTTAAATTTTGAAGTTTACTGCAAATAAATAATTTTTCTTAAAGAGCATTTATTGTCTTAAGCGATCATAGCCTATAACTAGCGAATGCATTTTTAAAAAGAACCTGTCAACATACTTTAAATTACAGATCTACAGCATATGAGTAGTTTGGCGTTTTATATAATTTGTCGAAATTGGTACATCAACAGTTCTTTAATATAGCATTACTACGTATATTAACAATATTTAAATTTTGTTTATGAATTGCAATGCACTGTATAAATAGTTTCACATGTTTTATTTTCATATACATATCCATAATGGGTAAGTATTACGGTGGCCCCCAACGACTAGTTAGAATACGTGTAAATAATATTTAATGAATTTAAACTTAAGGAAAGAGTTTACTATAAATATAAATATGTGTGTGTGTGTTTGTATTGTATTAAATATTTATACTGCTCGTTGCTGTAGTTATTTTACCACTTTTTTGTGTGTGCGTATGTGTGTTGCATAATTATTTTTAATGTAATATGTAAAATTTAATGCTCAGGAGGCATTTTTAATAAATGTTTATTTAATATATGTTAATTTATATCTTAATTAGTTACAAAAATTTTTAATAAAAATGATTTATTTACTTTTAAAAAGTCAAATTATTATGAAGACAAATTTTCTTCCCAATTGAGTAAAAAATGTAAAAAAATATATTTTGAGCGTTGACTGTCCTCTTAAGACAAATTTATTACAGATTTTTAGAAACGGTTCACAATACCTTTTACAACGTATTAATCAGTTTCCTTAAACTGCAAAATTTCTATGTAGGATGCAACCAATTTCCAAGTAAACATTTTCAGCGTCGTATTTTAAATCTATTCCTGCAACAACAACAAAATATTATTATTTTCTTATGTTCATGTTATAACACATTTCTCATTTTAGCCTGTAAAATGTGCATTTTTAGCTTAAAAAATTATCACGTGCATATTAACAACATCAGTAAAAACTCTATTACTGGCTTTTTGAATTTATGAATACACAAGAAGAAATATATGGACACACTTCAGAAAAAAAATGTAGTAAATGATTTTTTAAAACTGTATTCATGCCAAAAATAACAAAATAATATTAATTTCTATGTAGTAATTAGTAAAGGACGTAACTAACAAAATACTGGATCCAATTGTTAAAATACCATACAAAATATTTTATTTGAAAATTTTTTCAATAACCTACAAACAAAGAAACACTTTTGAATAACGTTTTATATTTGAAAATGCGTTTGAAAATTACACATGCTTTCTATTTTTGAAAATAACTGTATTTACATAAAATTAAATTAATAAGATTAAATATAATTAAATGTATTTTATTGCACATAAATGACATCAAAATATATGGGATAGCAGATGCATAATGCTACACAAAAAAAATTAGTTGATTTTTTTAATAGAGATTAAAAAGAGAGGTAGAAAAATGTAATTTACAAATTCTAATAAAGATTTTAGATTAAGTGAAGATATTTATATATTTTTTCTTACGGTAAGATTATCTATATTTTTATGAAGTAAAAAATCTAATTTCTTCTATTTCATCATAGCTGTCACTGTAAAGTAAATTCAAGCACTAGTAACCATTGTGCGTCATTATCACAAAATTACGATAATCTTTCATAAGACTCTATTATTTACACTGCATTTCAAGAACGCTTTTTATCGTCTCTTACTGATGCGTGTAAGATGAAAATGACACCGGTTTGTGGTGTAATTTCCGAAACGGATGCTTCTGTACGAAATGTGATGTTCTCTACATCATTTAAACTGTGACACTATTGATACGATAACTGCATATCGTTTATTGCTATTTCCGCTCATCCTTAATTTGAAATTGCCGGATGCACATAGTAATATTGCTTCTAATATCTGTTATTAAGTTTCTAATTTATTTCTATGGTTGATAACAGTCGTCATTTTTAATTATCAACATAAAGCAGGAAAATTTGTTTGGTGGTATATAAACAGTAAATAGTCTGCATGTTAGATCCAATGAGAAAATTTAAGGTGACTAACATATTACAACATCTGAACTCAAAATGTTATTAACCATTTGAAAAATGGTTGTTGTTTTCGGGAGAATGGACCCGATGATGTTACCACTTTTGAATGATGTTACCACTTTTGAATGATGTGGTCACTTTTGAATTTAAATTAATTTCTTTACTTTTAGAAGAGTTTTTATTTGAATTTAAATTAAATTCTTTACTTTTAGAAGAATTTTTATTTGAATAGTAAATTAAAATGGTTAAAATCATTGTAATAAAGGAGAAAACTAACAAATTTAAAAATGGGTAGACGGAAATTAACAGATACGGAAAAAGCCGAAGCCAAAGAAATGAATGAACGTGAATATCGCATTCAATGATATTAAACACAGTCAACATGTATAAGTTGCTTATTAGTTTGGCGATTCGTATCATTTGGCGAAATTGGTCGACGGGATAACTGAGTAATACTGTATTTGGTTTGGCGCAAAAACGTCTTTCAATGCAGAAAATGATAAAATCAAAAGATTATTGAGCCGCTGAAAACCAATTACGTGTTGAAAGGCGATCACGAAAAAGGAAGCAATTTAATGCCGAACCGATTAATTGTAAAATATCATGTCGCCAGGGCGACCAATCCACTAGCCATGGCGTTTTGCAATCGGTCGGTTCTAACCAGGAAAATTTGAGTACCAGTAGTGATTCTAACGAGCCGTAAAATGTTATAGCTATTACTCTTGATTTTCCACCACGTAAAAAGAAAACTAAAAAGCAATCGGCTGGGGAAAAACTGGGAAAAAACTTTTTTGATTCGATGTCTGATGGACCCATTCACAGATGCATGTGCTGCGATCGATTTTGGTTTAAAACCTCCATCACCAAAATTCTGCTCTGTAAAATCAAACAATATATGCCAAAGTCTTACAGGTATAACAGTATATGCCAAAGCTGTATTTTAATAATGATTACTTTTGCACCAACAATGTTAAATAGTTTGAAATGTTTCTTTCGTCGCCAACTTTTATGCTTGGCGACAATAGAGTGATATAACTTAAACGAACCGTACCTTCAAATTGCAGCATGTATAAAGTCATTTATAGCAGTGGCACGGATAATACACAATAAAACAACTGGTATTTAGCTTAAAATGATAGATGAATGTATCGAGTGAAACATTTTTCAAATGGTTGGGGTAATTTCTTAAATTACAATTTTTTTTTTTTTTTTGTTTAGATTTAAAATTTAGACTTTGGATAATTTTTTTTATTAATATGCAATCACAACACTTACAAGAATATATACAGAAACCTTTTCATGCATATTTGAAAAAAAAATGCAATTCTAAATATATTTGAGTGAAACAATAATAATATTAATAATAATGTATATTGGATATCCTAACATTTGAGTAATATCTAAAAGAAATCTAAAATTTGTCATATATGTTTAAAACTCTAAAGAAAAGAATAAAAATAGCTGTAAACATCATTCATCAAGCAAAAATGTAATCTCATTTGTTTCATCAAAGTTACTTTAAAACGTAACAATTTCAGCAAAAGGCAAACGCTTGGAAAAAATTACCAAACGTATTCTAATTTTATCAAATTAACAATCACATTTTAGCTGCACAAAATTAATAATTCCATCAAAGCTACAGTAAAATTGTTCAACGTCAGCAACAGACATATGCTTAAAAAGAACTACTATTCGTATTTTAACTGTATTAAATTAGTAATCATATTTTAAGAGAATCAAATTAACAATCATATTTTAACCGTATCGAAGTTAACAAAATTATTTTAATTGTATCAAATTAATAATCGTATTTTAACGCATCGAAATCAACAAAATAATTTTAATTGTATGAAATTAGTAATTAAGGTGCCATGTAGGTTAATACATATCACAGCTACACAGATCGAAAATAAATTAAATAATGGTCGAACATACTTAAACACAACTTCACATAAATTTTAATGATCTTATCAAGGAAGAAAAGAAAATGCATTTTTTTGAAATTAACACGCGACACGTTTTCCCCGCGGAGCAAAGTGAATTTTTTAGTATCACGTTCGCGGCGTCACAGTCTCTTACTCCTTGCACAGAGTCCTTACAGGTGCAGGCTACAGCTGCGCGTGTAGCGCCATCTGTAGAAGAATTTTGAACAATGTTCTGGATCGAAGAGGCACCTCTGTAATCATATTTTAACCGTATTAAATTAACAATCATATTTTAACCGTATCAAAATTAACAAAATAAATTTATAAACATATACTGGACAATTGCACTATAAAATTTAACTACTAAGAATGTATTTATTAAAAATACAAAACATTGCTCAATGGTACACAAAACAACAACTTTAATATGAACTTGTAACTTGTACAAATAAAATAAAATAAAATATCAACGTTTCGCGCCGTCATCTGCGGCCGTCTTCAGGAAAATATAATATTGAAATGACTAAAAGTTTGCTTCCTGATCGAGAGATAATATTTCTAATAAAATAAAAGTGAAATGAATCAAAAGTTTAAAAAGTGGCAACACTTTTAAACTTTTGATTCATTTCGATTTCATTCGAATAAAAAAACGGTTTGAGATAAAAATGTGTAGATTGCTGCATTGTTATCTGAAAAACAATAAATTTTTAGATTTGGAATTCTTAAAATAGTTCGAATTTTAGCCAACAGATGGCGCTGAGAGCAGCAACATTCTGTTGAAATTTTTCATACGCATGAATTTTCGGCTCATTTCGCACAGTTGAATCTCCGCGACATGTTAAATCGACGCTCCACTCACCTGCAGAAATACAGTTTCTTTTAGCAAAAATAGAGATTTAAAATAATATTTCGGATTGAATAATGCCTATTATACTTAATAAAAACCAAAAAAAAAATATATTCATTGACCTTTCACACATTTACATAAGTAAATTATATTCAAAAAATGTTTTTGTAACCGGTTAACTGGTTCTCTTTTTACGTACAATAAATTGAAAACATGGGATAAACACCGCTTTTTTAAGTTAAAAAAATCTTAATATTTAATCTAAACATTTCTTCCATTAAATAGTATTAAATCTCATTAAAAAATTAGTGGTGTTAAAAAGCTTAAGTTTTGGATCAAGCAAATTTTTCTTGCCTGTGTCGTGTAGTGAAATCAGTTAAGTGGTTAAAACAATGGTACGGAAATAGTGTTGGGGCATGTTCCCTGTCTAAAAAAACGGGGCCAGTGACTTATAAATTGGGACATAAAAATATACTAAACCATAGAGTGAAGGAATCCGTTTATAAAAAATCCTGTTTTAAATGTAAAAAAATATTGATTTTGACGGAGACAGTAACATATAAAACCAGCTGCTTGGACGGAAACCTGCCTAAAACGAAATATTGTTCATTTTTCCGAAAACCGAATTCACCCCTACATTACATTCATATTTTGACATTGAACGCATCTGAAAATTTTATTACGAAAGCCACGAGAGATTTCGAGATGAGTTTTACACATACGTCTCTCTTCCCCCTCCCTCCCAACTAAAAGCATATCTACGCTGTAATGGAAGGATGTTTAAAAAGGAAAAGAAAAAGCATTGTACCTGTTTTTTATCTGCTAGTTACCCCTTTTCAAAATTTCATTACAAAGAGCATTATAGTTCCTGAAATATATTTTTCCTCCTCCCTTCTCCCGCCTTTCCATAATTATTCTTCATGAGCAAAAGAAGGAAAAGAAGAATTCTAAAAATTCCTCTTGCATCTGATTTGAAATAAAAAACATTATTTTTTTTAAAAATGATTCTAAAAACTTTTTAAAAATTATATGTGAAAAACACTAATGTCCCAGTAATTTGGTAATATTTATATTTATAAAATTGAACTAAAATACGTAGACCTATGATGATTCTATGATGATTCAGGTTCTATTGTGCCTTCTGTAATGAAATTTCGAAAAGGGGTGACTCGCAGGTTATAAAAGCTGGTAAGTCGCTTTTATTCTCTTTTTAAGTATCCTTCCATTTCAGCGTAGATAAATTTGCAATCAGGGAAAGAAGAGGAAAGGGTTGTGTGTGAAAAGCATCTTAAAATCTGTCGTGGCTTTCGTGATAAAATATTCAGCTATGTTAAATGTCAAAATATGAATATAACGTAGGGATGAATTCGGTTTGCAAAAAAGTGAAAAATATTTCATTTTAGACAGGTTTCCGTCTTAGCAGGTAGTTTTGTATGTTACTTTTTCCGTTTTGATCAATAATTGTTTGTGTTTAAGACAGGATTTGTTATAGACGAACCTTTATTCTAAGATTTAATAGGTTTTTATGTGCCAATTTATAAGTCACTGCTTCGTTTTTATTTCAGACAGGGAACTTGCTACCATTGTTTGCGTACTATTGTTTTAAATTCTGATTTCACTACATGTCGTAAAGTTAAGAAGAGTTTGCTTGATCCATCTCTTAAAGTTTTTTGACATCACTAATTTTTTTAAATACAATTTCGTGCTATTTAATGGATGAAATATTTATTGATTTTCTAACAACAATGCAGCAAACTGCATATTTTTATCTCAAACCATTTTTTTTTTTGTTATTTACATTCAGAATGGGTCAGTCATTTACTGGACACCCTGTATATATCTGATTTTTGTCATGATGTAACTATCCTATTTATGAACCGATTTCAATAAAACTTGGCATGTACATAGTACATACAAATGTCAAGACAGAGTTCTTTGGCCAGTATTATCCGCCATCTTGTTTCAAAATGGCGGCCATTTAAATTTTGTAAAAAAAAAAAAACTAAAATTGCAAATTAAATGCGAAAAAATTAAAAGTTGGAAAATATTTTTCTTTTATGTGTTAGAACTTAAAACAAAGATTCCAAAATTTTTTTTATTTTGCCTATATCTTAAAAAATGGCAGAGTTATAGCACTTTGAATTTCTAGTGGGGCTGACATTTTCAAAGACATCTGATATTTGTCACGTGATAACACGCGTATTTATGAACCGATTTGGATTTAACTTGGTGTGTACATGGTACATACTGAGGTCTGGACTGAGTTCGTTAGTCAGTTCCATCCGCTATCTTGTTTCAAAATAGTGGCCATTTAAATTTTTTTAAACATTTAAAATAAAAAATTTAGGTACAAAAAAGGTGAGAAATTGGAAAAGATTTTTTTTGCGCATTTGACCTTGATAGAAAGATTTCAGAACATTTTAAATTTTTGTCTGTATCTTAAAAAAAAAGGTTGAGTTATTGCATTTTTAATTTCTAGTGTTGTTCACATTTTCAAATCAACTGATTTTCGTCACGTGATAACACGCGTATTTATAAACCGATTTGGATATAACTTGGTATGTACATAGTACATACCGATGCCTAGACCGAATTCGTTGGCCAGTTGAATCCGCCATCTTGTTTCAAAATGGCAGAATATTAATTAAAAAAATAATTTTAAAATTAGGTGCAAAAAAGGAAGAAATTAAAAAAATCTTTTTTATTGTGTGTTTGACATTGATACAAAGATCCATTTTTTGTTTCATCTATAGCTAGAAAAATGGCTGAGTTATAGCACTTTCAATTTTCAGTGTGGTTGACATTTTGAAACGGTCTGAAAATTGTCGCGCGATAATACACATATTTATAAACTGATTTGTATATAACTCCGTGTGTATATAATAGTACACACCAATGTCTTGACTAAGTTCATTGAACAAGTTCACTGGCCAACTTTATTCGCCATCTTGTTTCAAAATGGCGGTTATCTAAATTAGTCACAAATCTTTTAAATGTATAATGATGTACAACCCAAAAATTAGAAATTGAAAAAAGGTTCTTTCTGAAGTGTTTAATCTTAATACATGAATTCAGGAGTAGTACTTTTTGTTTTGTCTTTATCTTAAAAATCGCCTGAGATATAGCAGTTTGAATTTCTAATGTGGGTGACATTTAAAAAAAAATCAATTTGCCCACGGCAGCACTCGTAGATATTAATCGATTTTGACGTGAGTGTGCATGTGCACATGAATTATGATTTCGACAAAGCTCAATGGTTTGTTTTATCCATCATGTTGTTTTAGAATGGCATACGCTTCATGATATCGTGGGATTTGGCGACCTTATAAATCGCTTAAAATAATACTAGCTTGAAGAAAATATGACTAATTTCTAAAAATTCCCATTAATATTCAGTATCGACAAAAACTAGTAATAAATCTTATATAATCGGATTCCACTAATTTCAGCTTCGTATATTTGAATAATATAACTTAATTTAAAATAAATAAATAAATAAATAAGGTATATGAAAGCTACCTCTTCCTCCCGGTACTGTCGGAAGGACTTTTTATTTCTTTTTCGACTAATTTTATTTAGCAAATTCCACATCATTATTTTTTTCTGCAGATAGCTTTTTATCTTCGTCCGCCAAATCATTAAGTAACGCCTCAGTTTGTACTAATACGTCACTGTGATATTTTTGATGCTTTATAATACACTAACATTTTTTTCACGACATTCTTCGAATTTGTTTTCTGAACTAAGCGACACGCAACATAATATCATTGTCAATTAAAATTTCGTAGCATTCAAATTTCGAATCTTATAACTTATCAAAGTCATCAAAACGCCCTTGTTTGAAAAGAACTATCAATCGTAATTTAACTGCATCAAATTAACAATCACATTTTATCTTATTAAATTAACAATTCCACAAGTTAATATTTTGCTGTTCTGCTTCTTTTTTTTCACATTTGCAGAACAGTTCAAGTTTCTCAAATCTTGCAAAGTTTTTTATTTTTTATTTTTTTTTTTTTTATGGAAGCCACTATTATCATCGTTTTCTGAAGAAATTTTATTTTCTTCAACTAATAAAATTGCCTTCCTGATTTCTTACTTGTGGTCATTTTATCTAATTTTCATGCAGCATCAACTGAACAAATTTCATCCAAATTTGTTAGATTGATACTTCCCGATTAATCCACAACTCAGATAACCATCTCGATTAATCAAGAGTCTGTATGTGTTATGATTGGTTATGCATGACTAGGTACTTCTGCACCATTTTAATAAACATTTTAAACCATTTTGCAAAATCAGTTTTCTCCGAACATTTGAAAATAACATAATCTCAGATTTTGATTTTCTCTCACTAACAATTTTTAATAACCACAATATGGAACGTTTTCCCCTAATTTCACTTCTTTAAAATTCGAAATTTTAATTTATTGTTAACCGAGCATCTGCATTTAATTTCATATTTAGATGATAGTTGCTTGTTGTTAGTTTTAGTAAATTTCATATTTATAATCCATAACAGTTCCAACTAATGGTAATTTATAACCTCTTTATAATGCTACGTGCTCAGTTTACATTTTTAAATTTCGAATTTTTCAAAAACTGTTCATTATCTTAAATTTTTAATTTAAACTGCAATACAGATTAATAGTAAAATTTTGAAATTAAATATATGGCTTATGTTAATGAGAAATTACAGAATTTTAAATTTTAATTTCACGAGTTGTTAGGTATACATAAAGTATTGGCATAATGGATTAGAACGCCGTTGTACATATTGAATAAAATTTCCCAGAGGTTATTGTGTCGAATCATGTAACTTTAATATTAATAAACTCCTGGAAATGAGTATTCGTGTTCTCGAGCACATATGTCCTGCCTGCTTAATAAGCAATTAAATAAATAATTACCTGGGAAATCCTCTAAGCTGAAATATGGATGCTGTGATAGAAAAGTCACTCATATTGGTTTTTGAAACAAATTTATACTATCTCTCTCTGAATAAGATCTCATACGTTTTTTAAAAAATTCCAGCGTCAGTGGCGTGGTTTCAAGTTTTTATTACACGTAATTAAAAACATCATTTGTGCTTTCAATTTTCTAATTAGATAGTGATATAACATAAATCTCTGTTGTATATTTAAGTCTTATCTAAAGCTTTATAAAAAAAAAAAAAAAAAAAAAAAAAAAAAAATATATATATATAAAAAATACAGTTTAGTAAATATTGAAAAGTTATTCGCATAGTTTGTCATAATCTGCACGATTTCCCGAATTTCTACATTAAAATAAAACTTATTTAAAATGAAACCGAAACTACATTTTTAAAGAAGGATTTAAAATTATTGAGATAAATAATTATTTTCATAGCTTTTTAGTCATTAATTATTAGTATAGTTATTAAATTAGTAATTAATTATTATTTCACCATTTTAAAAAAAAAAATCAATTAAACTCTCAATTTAATTAAATTTTCTGCCAAATAATTAAATGATGGTTTGATGGAAATTTTAAGATATGTTTTACGCTCATATATTCATATAAAGAGGCTTTACAAATATGGCGTTATCAACATTTTGACCCTCTCCCCTCTCCCGCTTCCGATATCGTACGTTATCGTCCATCGATCACTCCCCCCCCCTCTTCGTAGGTAATGATATTGTTATCAAAGTACACATGTATTTTTTCAATTTTAGGAATTTATTTCGCTTGTTTTTTGAGTGACATACAAAATTGGTTACTTTTATTTCGCATACTTTTTGGATTAAATCATGATAAGTCAATAAAGTATCGTTTTATATCAAATAACACTTCAAATAAATCGTTACTATTTAAAGGTATTTTATACATAAAGCATTCAACAGTAATAAAGTCTTTTTTGCACTTCAGCAATTCCCTCCAATAAGAAGAATGGTATGCGAATACATTTGTGCCACCCTGTATATGAGGTATAAATTTTATATATAAATAGTATTATGCGGAAAACTATTTATATTCTAAAGCACATACCGAATTTTTAAACGAACTCAAAAACCATTATTACGCCATTATTATACGATTATTTAAAACGCTATAAATGCTTCTGTTTTAACGTAATTGCAGTGAAAAACAAAGATTTATATCTGTTTCGATACATTTGAGATAGAATAACATAGTTAAAATACTTTCAAAACCATTTGATCCTTTATACCATAATGCAATCGAATACTTTTGATTGTCTCTGTAAAAAAATATTAATCGTACATACTCTATATTCGATAGCAAACATGTTTCGGTGATATTGAATAAGTTTTATCAATTGCATGAAAATCCGAGTATATTTACGGGATTTATAGCGTGAACAGACAGATAGACAGACAAACCGAATGCATAAGAACTTTTGAACTCTGTTGGAAAGTGCTAAAAAACACATAACTTAAAATTTTTAATTAACCAAGTATTTATAGAATTAATCCTCTTACATTAGCTACTTATTTAAGATAAGATTCGCTTACTATAATTTTTTCACATGGTTAAGAAAAGCGAATGGGGCACAAAATAACAATGAACTAGTCGTTGGGGGCCACCATAGTACTTACCTAGCATGGATATGCATAATATAATATATGTAAATGAAACACTATTTATAAAATGCATTGCAATTCCAAAACAAAATTTAAACGCATATTTAAATAATTTTAATATACATTGTAATGCTCTATTAATGAATTGCTGATGAAATGATTTCGATAAATCATATAAAACACTAAACTATTCAATTAGCACCGAATTGCATAGAAACATCCTTATAACGCCAAAAATAATAATCATATTAACTAAAAATTTACTGCGTTGGATAAAGCGTTTCATTTTCAGTTATAACATATATTTGAAGGAAATACATGGTCATGAAAAATCAAAGAATATGGAATATAGGATTACAAATATCTCGGCAACTAATAATCCGATCGACTTCGTTCTTTATTCAAAATTTGTATTCTTTTATTGCCTTTTATATCCATTACTTAAAGTAAAAAAATTCGAAAATATTTATGTACCTTTCATTAGAACGACTTTTTCAAGAGTCCGAAAAATATAGTTCCGGATCCGGTCACTGATATTAAATAAACACCTGCCATTCTTACGTACTATGTACATACAAAATTTCAAATCTCTATCTCAATTTGTTAGGGAGATAGAAAAATTGCACTAATTATTATATTCGCTATTTCAAGAGTTTCTGTATCGCTCAGACAGACTTATATTACGCAGAATAACTTAAAAAACTCGTTAAATTCGTTAACCTATTTTACTTTATGCGTCATTTATATGTTTGAGAAATAAGAAAAAAAAGGAAGAAGAAGAATAAACATATAAAATTTAATTTACGTTTCCAAATAACAAAAATAACACAGAAGGCTAAATTTAAATTAGATTAGTAAATACTTTCGTCTCTGTTTCAAATTAAACTTTGAACATCTGAATTCAATTAATAAAACATGTCGCTCTTTCTGTAAATGTAATTTATTTTAAGTAATTACATTTTTTAAAGTGCTCTTTAGTTACATTCCTTATTTTAGTTCAAAATTTATTTCTTTTAATTTTGGAGAAATTAAATTAGTATTATTAATGACAGTGGGGTTTCAGTTATGAAATGTAAAGTTTCAATTAAAAAAATTTAAAGATTTATCTTGTTTCAATTCGAACAAAAAATCACTGTTATCTTGCTTTACTTTCTTTTTTCAGTTTTTATCTGGCCTATTTAATTTTTAATCTGCAAAATATGTACCGCGAATGCACATAGGGTCTGTCCATTAAGAAACGAGACTGATTCCACAAAATTTATTTATTTGAAGATAATTTTTAAAACATCTATTATTCTTCTAATAAAACTTATTTCTGTATTAATACACAATTTTAAACAATTCTTCAAGCTTTATTATGACTGCCGAGAAGTGTTAAACTGGAATTCTGTTTAAAAACTACGTTGCATTTTTTATATGTACTTCAAATTAAGCTCATTTTTATATTTAGGAGTAATTTGGTGATTTATATAATTTGTCGAAATCGATAAACGAAATAATGAAGTTGTATCTTTAATTCAGCTATAGAACATTACTATGTATTAAAAAAACTAGTTGGATGTGTCAATCCCAAAACTTTCTTCTATCTCATAAATACATTTTAATATTAAAAAAAAAAAAAAACGTGGTGACCCCAAAGTTACCCACTATCGAATTTCCTCGAATATTTGACCTAGCCGAATGAGATTCTGGTATCCGAAAAGCCTAAAACACAAAATTTAATTAATATTCTGAGAAAATGAGCTTAGTAGTGCCTCATGTTGGGTAATTTATACTAAAACCTAATAAGCATCTATTTACGTCAAGACCTAACAGAATCTGAAATTTGATGGAATTTCGTCCATTAGTTCTTGAGATATAGCTATAACAAAAAATTTGCAAAACGTAGCACAGCAACACCATATCTTGGGACAATTTATGCCAAAACGTAAAAAAGCGTCTAATTATGTTATGGTGTAAAAGAATCTGAAGTTTGGTGAAATTCTGTGCATTAGTTCTTGAGATATAGCTAGTTTAAAAAAAACGTGTAAAATATAGCACAGCAGCACCATTAGTTGCAGGATTTATAACAAAACGTAATCATATTATGTTATTATGTTATATGTCATTTTGTAACAAAATCTGAAGTTTGATGAGACGCCCCATAGGGATTTGCGTTGGTTGTTGAGATATAGCTATCGGAAAAATCGTGCAAAATGCAGCATAGCTGCACCACCTGTTGCTAGGTTAATACCAAAATGTAATCAACGTCTAATTATGTTATATATTCTAGTGTAACAGAATCTAAAATTTGATGAAGTTCTCTGCATTAGTTCTTGAGATACAAAAATGAGTTCTTGAGGCGCAAAAATCGTGCAAAATGTAGCATAGCAGCGCCACCTATAGGGCAGTTCACACCAAATCGCACCAATCACCTATGTATCTCAAGGTATCGCGGAATCTGAAGTTTGGTGAAATTCTGTGCATTAGTTCTTGAGATATAGCTATCATGAAAATCATGATAAACGTGGCATAGCAGCGCCACCTGCTGGCCAATTCACACCAAAACTTAATCAGCGTCTATGTATATCAAGGGGTCACAGAATCTGAAGTTTGGTGAAATTCTGTTTATTAGTTCTTGAGATATAGCAATCCTGAAAATCATGAAAAACGTAGTATAGCAGCGCCACCTGCAGGCCAATTTTCACCAAAAACCAATAGGCACTAATTCATATCAAGGTCTAACTGAATATAAAATTTTATTAAATTTCGAGCATTAGTTTTTGAGATAGAGCGCCCACAAATTTTTTGTCACATACAGACAGACAGACAGACAGACAGACAGACAGACAGACAGACAGACGGACAGACTCACAGACAGACATTTTCTAAAAATAGTCAAAACGTGTTCAGGACCTTCTAAAACGTATAAATCCGTCGAAAACCGGAAGTCGAAAATTTTCATGAATCCAATACTTTCTTCTTTTAAAGATAGAAGAAAGTAATAAGTATACAGTTACATTTTATTTTTGAATTGCAATGCATTTTATAAATAAATTACACATGATTTATTTTCGTATTTTATATTATGCTTATCCATAATGGTTAAATATTACGGTGGTCCACATTGATTAGTTTCTTTTATTTAGAGTTGAAAATAAGCTAATAATAATCTACAGAGAATGTATATATTTCCATCATTTTAAACGCAAATAATGTGTTTATTTGTTTTTCGAAGAGGGGGGGGGGGAGTAAAATTTATTTTAAAAAAAAACCAATAAAAATCATCTTTTTATGCATCAATGATATCTGATTTTATCTGATTTTTATCTATTGAAACAATTTTATTAATAATATGCTTTACAATCTATCACATATGAGAAATATATCTTCTTAAATTATCAAGTGTTGAAATTTAAAAATGAGATCTCATATTATATAAAAATTATTTTTAATACTAAGAGTCACAATGTTTAACATTTTAAAAATTCTAATTAGTATTTTTTAATAAATATTTTGCATTTTTATTCCGGGAACAAAGTATTATATTTAAAACTCTAATAACTCTCTTGTTATCCAAACCAAGAAAGGTTCCTTCGTCATTTACGCATGTGTGTAATGTGAAAATAACTCGCTTCTAATGTAAATTCCAAAAAAAGTGCATATATCCAAAGAATGTTATATTCTACATCTCTTAAGCTGTGATAAAATTAATAGGTCTGTTGTACATCCTTTCCTTCCTATACAGTGTTTATTTCCTTTAATCCATAATTTTAAAATACTGTTTATGAGGGATAATTATATTCATATTTTGTTTTTAATGTACGCTGTCCCCTTAAATGATATGAATAAATAATTCGACAAATAGATATTATTTAACTTCTGTATTAATGTCTATATTAATTAGTATTGTATATCTATATTATATTAATTAATATGATACATATTATATTCATCATAAAATTTTTATTCTAAACTTTTATAGGGGAAACAGAATTTATTCAAGGATTAACAGAAATTAACGGAATATAATTAACGGAATATTAACGGAATTTTAATCCATCAGTGATAATACAAAAAAGTAATACGCATTCTTTTTCCGTTATTAGAATTTCACCCCTAAATTATATTCATCGACTATAAAATACACTAGCGGGGAACACCGAGCCATGCTCGGTTAAAGTAAACTGTGTATCAGATTATACAGTCCCTGGCCAAATTATTAGACGCACCCCCTTTTCCTTGTGTCGAATCATATTACTATCTTCATAGAAATATTACTGTGTGAATAACTGGAATTAATTATGTACATCATTTGTAGAATTATAATAAATAAAAAACATGCCTATGACTTTAAAACTCTTCCTTTTTACAAATTAAATTAAAAATGGCTGAAATTGCAAAATTTATAACTTGAAGCTCAAAAAAATTTCAATAATGTCAATATTTTTTGGAGGCTATCAGTGCCTCTATTCTTCGCGGTATGCTGTTAATACAAAATTTGAAGAGTTTCTTGTATGCGTGGGTGACAATTCCAGATATGGATAAGATTTTCTAAGAGCTGGGTTTTGATTGTTATGACTTCTTAGTTAATTCCCCATACCAATATAAAGAGGTTTTCAAAATCGGTTTATTCTAAAGCTAAAATGATGGTTTCCAAATGAAGAACCATTTGTATTTATGCAAGGTAAAGCTTCTTGTTACATAGTACGATCCGTCAATGTCTACTTTCAATAAAAAAAATATCCCTGTGTTGAACTGCTCCCGGTAATTCATCAGACATGAATACCATTGAAAATGTTGGTGAGCTAATGAAGAATAAACTGGACAAAGAGGTCATAACGAGCAACACACAGCTCATAGAAAAACTTATCATTGTCTGGAAAAACATCACTCACACATGCAAGAAACTTTTCTAATTTATACTAACAGCATGCCATGAAGAATAGAGGCACTGATTGCCGCCAAAGGAGTCTCCAAAAAATATTGAGATCTTTTTGAATTTCATGTTTTAAGTTTTACAATTTTAGCAATTGTTAATTTAATTTACAAAAATAAATAATTTTAAAGTCATTGACATGCTTTTAATTTATTATAATCCTACAGATGATGTATATAATCAATTGTAACTATTGTCATAGTAATATCTCTATGAAACTTGTAATATGATTCGACACAAGAAAATATGAGTGCGTCTAATAATTTGGCCAGGGACTGTATATAAAATAAAATTCTCGCTCTATTATTGCTAAAAATATTTTATTTTATAATATTCTTATTTATAGAAACTATAAATATCAATACTATGAACATATTTCTAAATTTCACATTAGTTTAATATTTACAGCGAAAGAACATCTTTCCATACTACATTTTTAGTTCTTTGATGTCTTTCTTTTGGAATCAAAACTTTTAGACTTGAACGCGAGAAAGCAACATAAAGCATTCCGTGCATAAAGACGGAGATGCTCCAATAGTTTTATCGTGCCAAAAAAATGCTTTATACAAAATTTCGTTAAAATCGATCCTACCATTTTTTAAATATAAATAGCTTGACCCTGACCCTTTATGACCCTTTATGACCCAGTAATCGAAATTTCTGGAACATGAGACCTGGCCCAATAGTTTTCTCGTGCCAAAAAAAAAATTGTATACAAAATTTCCTTAAAATCGATCCACCTGTTCTTTAGATATAGCTTGACCATGACCAATTATGACCCATCATGACCCATCATGACCCACAAATGACTCTTATAATCGAAATCTCTCGATCGTGTGACTTAGCCCATTAGCTTCCCCGTGTCAAAAAATTGTTATGGGCAAAATTTCGATGAAATTGATTCTGCCGTTCTTTAAATATAAATAGCTTGACCCAGATCCTTAATGACCCAGTAAATTTTTTTTTCGAACATGTAACCTTGTCCAATGTTTTCTCGTGCCCGAAAACCATAGAATACAATTTTTAGTCAAAATTGCGTGAGAAAATCTCTAGATAAAAATAGCATGACCCACAATGACCTCAAAAATGACCCACTAACCAAATTTTCTAGAACGTGTTAACTAACCCAATGGTCTTCTTGTAATCCAAAACGATAAAATATAAAATTTGGTCAAAATCGTTAGAGCCGTTTTTTAGATAAAAAATGGCTTGATCCATAATGACCCAAAAATGACCCATTAATCGAAATTTTTCGAACATGTGACCAGCCCAATAGTTATCTCGTGCCAAAAAACGATTGGATACAAAATTTCCTAATCGATCCAGCCGTTCTCTAGATATATAGAGGTTGATCCTGACCCATTATGACCCAAAATGAGCCAATAATCGAATTTTCTCGAACATGTAACCAAGCCCAAAGGTCTTCTCGTGCCCGAAAATGGTAAAATACAATTTTTTGCGAAAATCGTTAGAGCCGTTTTTGAGATAAAATTTACAAACACACACAATTTTTGCTCGCATTATAGTATAAGATTAAAAAGTAATACAATTAAACATCTAAGTAAATAATTGCGAATCCAGTCATAATTTTTTTGAAATGTGTTAAACACTTTAGTTTAAAATATAGGATTTTGAAAGAGTAAAGATATTAATTTACGATCTATTTATTGCATATTATTCAATATAACTATCATAATTCATTAGAAATGTCATTGTCTTTGCCGAGTAGAATTTGATAGAGATTATTGTGTCAAATTATGTAACTGACAACCTAATAAAGTACAGAAAATGAATATATTCCAGCGCATACATTTTTCCAACGCAAAATCCAATTAGATATGTAATTGCATTGTCAGTGCTCTAGCGTAAAATATGTATTAAATGTCATGAAGTAATTACAGATTTTGATAGTACAAGCAACATTATACAGTTAATTGCAGATAAAATCTGATGCCCGTGCTTGCACTTTAACTGAGAATAATACATCAAGTACCGACTCATGTGACTAATATAAACTTTTTGAAAAGTAGTTCTATAATAGATTATGTTAAATATAATAAATCAAATGTACGTTATTCTAAAAAAGTATATGCTAAAATTTTAGCACTTTTATTTGAAATTTAAAATTAGTTTAATGACAGCAATATTTGTGACTGTACTTAAAATTTTATATTTATACGCTTCGTGCCTATTGTACATAATTATATTGCTGTTCCTTTATACATATGTACACTTATGTTCAAAATTAAGAGATTTTTGAGTTTTGTTTGGTTATCTCTAGAGATACTTGGCGGAATTTAATGAAATTAAGTATGAACGCAGGTTAATATAATGCAAAATAATAATAATAATAATAATAATAATAATAATAATAATAATAAGAAGAAGAAGAAGAAGAAGAAGAAGAAGAAGAAGAAGAAAAAGAAGAAGAAGAAGAAGAAGAAGAAGAAGAAGAAGAAGAAGAAGAATCCATTCAACAGTTGCACACGCATGATCGTGCGTAAGACTCATCGGTGTCGGGAGATACAAAACAGAATTCACACTATCAAATAAAAAAATGGATTAATAGGTGTATGACTCTCTATTACATTTATAAAACTCTCAAAACGTGATTTTTATCAAAAAATTATGAGTCTTGCATGCAGTTGATCCTACCCCTTTAGCTACGTTGTTTTCATATCCTGATAGGGGAGAGAGGGTAAGTTCTGAGAGGTGGCAGCCGAATTTTCTTTGTATACCGTTGAGAGTCACAGACATGTTCTACAGTGTTTAGGTCTAACTGGCAATATATCAAGTGAATACAGGGTGTCCAGCAAATAACACCCTGATTTCAAAATTAAATTTCTCAAATACAAAGATCAGTAGAATTATGCAGTAAACGGTTTGTTTATCAGGTAAGCTGTAAAAATATTATACAAATGTTTCGAACGGTAAATATTTTGAAAAGATTGTGTTCTGATTGCTAAGAATGCTTTGATTTGACATTTCTTTTGCTTTAGATTGCTACCAGAGAATGTGTTTTTCGGCTTAAAGCGCCATATTTCATAGTTTTTTCTAATTAAATTTTTGAAATTTAATAAAATTCTAAAAATTCACTTCGAAAAATCTTTAAAATATTGCACAGTAATCTGAAAAATTATTTATCTGCAGGCAATCTAAAACAAGAAAAATATCAAATCAAAGTATTCTATGCAATCGGAACGCAATTTTTTCAAAATATTCACTGTTTGAAATTTCTGTATAAGATTTTTACAGCTTACCTAATAAAAAAAGCGTTTACCGCATATTACTATCGATCTTTGTTTTTGAGAAATTTAATTTTGAAATCTGGGTGTTATTTGCTGGACACCTTCTATATTCACTGTCGAGAAATTTATCGGCCAGATGAGTTTTACCTGTCTGCGGCTTGTATTCCATTAAAATGAAATTAAGGCCAAATGCTTCTCTGAAAAGGCTAACATAAGGTACAGAGACATCATCTTTTACACATCACACCAGTCACAGAACTTTGCCAAACACAGGGAAGGATGTGAGTCCATCCAACATGATACCTTCCCGGATCATCACACCACCACTGCCGTGGTCTCTTTCCCATACCTTGGAATATAGCTAGCGTATTACTGTATTTCTTCTGATGAATGTCCGTGGAAAATTGTCATTGAGCCTGAAACGAGACTCATCAGTAAAAACACCGATCGCATATTTATCGTTGATCCAAAGTCGATGATATAAGCACCATATAAACGGATTCTTCTCTGTGCAAAAATGGATGAGACACAGAAAACGGTCTTCTACAAAACACTTCTTTATCATGTAGCTTTCTGAAAACAACAATACTTGACTTTCGGCTTCCTGGGACCGCATTAATATCATGAGAAAACTGTGAAGCTGTTACATCCCTGTTGCGTCTCACTACAATGGGCAAATAGCAATCTTTATTAGTTGGCATAGCACTGAACGACGTTGCCAGGCTTTCTCTATATGGATCTCCGTCTCTTTAAATTGTTTTGATAACTTGGACATGATTCTGGGAATTACATCAAAATCTCTTTTAATACCGTATTTACTCGTGTATAAGGCGCACTTTTTTTTCCAAAAAATTAGGGCAAAACTTCTATATCTATGTCTTATACACGGAATATTTTTTTACTGTTGGATGCAGTCGAACGATATACATATGAAAGAAGAAATTATTCAAAGAAGATATTAAAACTCGGAAAATGTTACTTAATTGAAGTATTACTGCATATTTATTTAGCTCCTTGCAGTTTTTTATACAACAGAGCTAATGACATTATCTAAACGCTAATTACCAATTCTCTTTACCGTCACTCATTCCTATTTCCCGTCATTCTCTTACGACCCGAAGTCTAAGAATGCATTTTCGTCTTCTTTTCTGGTCTAGTGTAATGTTTGTTTCGACTTTTTTTTTTTTTTTTTTTTTACTGAAATTCATTTGGTCATTCTTCATTAATGTAACAAATTTATGGTGCGCCTTATATATGAGATTTTAAGAAATCCCCATTTTTACTTGTAAAGTAGGGGTGCGCCTTATACACCCGTGCGCTCTATACACGAGTAAATACGGTATTCATTTTCTGGGGGGATGTTTTGGATTTCAACTGACCACTGACGCTCAATTGTGTTTGGCACAATCGTATCTATGACTCCGTTCATTTCATAATAATACAATAAGGTAAATGTTAGGAAAGTCAATAAATACCACAGAGCCCCTTTCCGGTAGAATATCTAAATTATAAACTGGCACGAACTCAAAAAACTTTGTATTAAGTTTGGTTCCAATATATAAATAACATCATGCATTTTGGACAGATAATTATTTCGTAGAAATGTATTTTTCATTATGTTTTACAAACAAAACACATACATCTATTAAAAATCAAAAGCAAAATAAAATCTTTATTATTAATTTCTTGTTTTATAGAAGAAAAAAATATGTTGATCTTAGAATACTCAAACTGTATATATTATTTAAGTATTTTTACTTGCACAAGACTCCCAAATGGTCCGCCTACTGAATGCAAGTATTTTTTTAACAAAGTTTTTATCGTATGTTTCTACAACATCTGTTCTATAATTAATTGCAATGGGCGTTCTCTACGAAATTTCAAGAAGAATCATTCTTATTATAATTACAATTATTATTTTAAGAAACTTATTGCTAGTTAAAAATGAACCATCTGAATGCACTGCTTTCGTAACATCTGAGGAGCTGAACTGTGTTCCAGTTTTTCTCATTTTCTAATTGCAGATGTTACTTTATGTGAGAAACGAATAATTTTGTGTTCCGAAAACTTTCATTTTCATATTTTTGTGACAAACAACATAAATAAAAATCACATTTTATATTCCGTTGTTATAAAATTTGCAACAATGTTAGATAAATTCAAAATTCAAAACTTAAGAACGAATACAGTGCCGAGAATTTTAAAAAATGGGTTAAATGGACGCAATTACAAGCTATGTTCAAATAATGCTATAATACAATTAGAACTAGCATTTTTATTTATTTTTTCTAAGAAAATTTACAAAAGTAATTTTCAATTTTAAATTGTAAGCTTTTTATTCTTTCTTCCTATTATTTTCTTATTAAATTATTTTACTATTCAAGTGTATTAATATTTAGGCTTCAAACTATACAATCCTTCGTAATTACAAAGGCGAGAGAAGATAAGAAAAGAAAAATCGAGAAGAAAAGCTATGTTACAATGTCAGGTGAATACAGATCACTATTGTTTATCAAATAAATATGTCAATGTACATTTTGTACTGTAAGTGATTGGTTTTTAATGAAAAGTGATGTAACTGTCATTAATGTAAACTTTTTTTCCTAATGTATCAGCTTTAAATGCGATTTCTCTTTTTATACGACTTGTTAGTAAGAAGTATAATGCTTGCTTTAACATCTAATAAATACTGTGCAAATAAGGACATATATTTAGACATTTTTTCCAATTTAATTTCAGGTTTAATTAAACGCGTCCATAATTAAAATCACTCTACGTATGTGTAATTTCCTGATCTTTAGTTATTGACTGACTTCTTCACTCATTTAGATAGCTGGAGGTCTTAGTAACGCATAAAAAATTTCATTACTGTAAACCGGCAGAAGGCGCTCATCCAACTGTGATGTTGAAGATCGCGCAGTGTGACTGGTAACCCTAGTCAGTTTTATACCAAAAATGCCCTATAAATTATAAAAAAAAAACAATTGATCACAAATAATAACTGCATTAATTCATTAGGAAAGTATTTAAGATTATGCGCTTCTTCACACTGTAAAAAAATTTCAAGAGGTTACTAAAAATTTCTTAGTAAATTTGTATTCCACAGATTTTTTTAGTAACCATTACAAACTTTTTTTTTGCAAGTGAAACAAGCATTTCTTTTGTAAACTGAACAAAAGAATTTTTTGTATAACTAACTTAAAAATTTTTAGTATGAGCCACCAAGCAAATTTTAGTAATAGCTCCAAAATTATTTTTAATAACCATTCCGTGCGCCCGAAGGGCAGGAGCTTCCTTTGAACTGCATCCAGACTTCTGAAGCGGAAGATTTTCGGCAAAACCGCAATAGATGGCAGCACCAAACATTCCTACGGGCTCCGACAGGATTTTCATAATCCCTTCATTAACGAGCCACTACATACATTTGGGGCTTATTTGGCGGTGGCAAGTTTCGAACCCGGGACTTTTAGCCTGGAGTCCGTTACTATAACCATTATGCTATCAAGGCCACACCAACTGAGTTTTAGTAAGAGCTATTAAAAATATAAAAATATTAACTCTATTCTTTGCTAACTTTTTTCTAGTAATTCTTACAGATGTTTTTGTTACCGACTAAGATTACTAAAAATTTTTTAGTAATTACAAGGATCACTAAAGTTTTTTTAGTAGATCGACCTTTTTTTTTTACAGTGCAGTTCATAAACTTATTTAATGCATGAATGCGCGCATCCAACTATGATCTTGGAGATCACGTGGGATGACTGAATAACCCGAGTCAGGTTTATACCAAAAATGCCCAATAAATTATAAAAAACAATTCATTATAAATAATAAATACATCAATTCATTAGGGAAGTAAGATATTATACTTCTTCAGTTAAGAAACCATTTTTAAGGGGTAGAGGCGCGCATCCAACTGCGATGTTGAAGATCGCGCGGGGTAACTGAATAATTCCAGTTAGTTTTATACCACAAATGCCCTACAAATTATAAAAACCAATTCATTATAAATAATAAGTGCATTAATTCAGTAGGAAAATATTTAAGATAGTATACTTCTTTAGTTGAGAGACTTTTTTTGATGTGTGGAGGCACTCATCTAACTGTGATGTTGGAGATCGCTCGGAATGACTGGATCACCCAAACCAGTTTTACAAAAATGTTCCATATATTAATTAAAATATGATTAGACTTTAAACAGCAAGGTGCATCATTTGATTAAGATAAATGCGCAATGCAACAGAAGCACTTTAGAACAGAAAATTACACTGTTTAGAATGAGAAATTTCGAAGAAATAACAAGTCAAGTGGAGAGAATGAGCCACCCAATTAACAGGTGGATTCCCAGAAATGTCTGTCTAACACAAAAAACATCACTACAACTATCAAGCGGAATGTCAAACAGGAAGATATTAAAAAAACGATTGGATATACATAATCACACGGAACATATGTTTTTCAACAAAGAGTGTCTCTGTGAACCGCGGAATAAGAAAAGTGAATATACAGTGTCTCACATAATTGATGGGACACTTGTGCTTTACAAAAGGAAACTAATCAAATAAATTAAAAAAAAATGTACACATTTTTGTGAGTGTGTTTCATACTTAAATTTAGTAAAGATTATTACATAACATACATTTTCTCAAAATATTAAAATATTAATTTAATAAAAATACAAATGTTTAGAACGGAGCAAAAAATAGCTCACATAAGTGATGAGACACCATTATATATGCAACAAAAATCGTCTGAAATAAGCAATAAAAATATTTTTGGGGTTTTATTTTTACTTAAAAGCAATTGGCAATAATTCATAGAATCGTCTGCAGTATTTCTCTCCAGTTTGTTTTGGAATTTTTGTGTTTTTTAGCTCTGTGTAGCCATGAATGCTAAATGAAAAGAAACTTCGCCTGAAATCCGAAAATTAGTTATTAAGTTGCATATTGAACGTAGAAAATCTATTAGAAAAACTGCTGAAATAGTTAACTTGAGTCGTTCAACAGTTTTCAATATCATTAAACGATATAAAAAGAATCATATGATTCAGGATAAAAGAAGACTTGGCCGACCATCAAAGCTATCCAATGGAATTAAGCGAATTATCGTTCGAAATATTAAAAAAAATCCAAGAAATAGTGCTTCAAAAGTTGCTGCTGATTTAAGCATTATATGGAATAATTGTTAATCCTGAGACTATTAGAAGGGTAATTCGATCTGCTGGAAATCACGGTAGAGTAGCCAGGAAAAAATTCTTTGTAAGTGAAAAGAATAGAAAACTCAGACTAGCTTTCGCAAAATCCAACATAAATAAGAATTTTGATTACTGGAATAAAGTTATATTTGCTGATGAGAGTAAATTTAATATATTTGGTTCTGACGGTAGAATCTTGGTGTGGAGAAAACCCACAGAAGAATTTCGCAAACAGAACTTGGTACCAACAGTAAAACATGGTGGAGGAGGAGTTATGGTATGGGGGTGTATGTCGTCCGCTGGAGTTGGTAATCTTGCTTTTATTGACAGTATAATGGATCAGTACAAGTATATCGATATTTTAAAGCAAAATTTGAAATCTTCAGCACGAAAATTGAACCTTCATAAAGATTTTAAACTCTACCAGGACAATGACCCCAAGCACACTGCTCTGAACGTTAGACTCTGGCTGCTATATAACTGTCCTGAAATAATAAAAACACCACCACAATCTCCAGACTTAAATCTCATAGAGAATATTTGGCAAGAATTGGAATCAAGAATTCGCATACACACCATTTCTTCAAAACAACAACTAAAATCGGTGCTTCAAGAAGAATGGGGTAAAATCACTCCAGAAATCACAAAAAATTAGTCGAATCCATCCCAAAAAGATTGAATCATGTTTTAAAAGTAAAAGGAAATCCAACAAAATATTAACACCTTTTAAAAATAAAACTTTTGGATAAATATTTGATGGAAAAATAAGTGTCCCATCACTTATGTGAGCCATTTTTTGCTCCGTTCTGAACAATTGTATTTTTACTAAATTAATATTTTAATATTTTGAAAAAATGTATGTTATGTAATAATTGTTACTAACTTTAAATATGAAACACACCCAAAAAAGTTTTGCACATGTTTGTTTATTTATTTTATTGCAGTTTCTTTTTAAAAAGCACAAGTGTCCCATCACTTTTGTGAGACACTGTATATATTTTTAAATACCTACTGATTTTGAAAATATCACGAAATTTGTAATGCTTCAATCACAGTTATAAATAGTATTTTATAACATTATAATATTTGATAATAAATGGGTATTGTAAAATCTGCATTTTCTGATAAGAGAGGGGGGAAGAAACCACAAGGGTTCGTATTTTTACATTACTGAAGCAAGTTTAATAAAATTTTTACCACGTGCGCGCATATTTTTATATTTTTTTAAATTTGAAATTTTAAAAAAAGAAAATAATAACTAAGTTGGAAAGAAAGAAGAGCACAAATCCATTACATTCGGCAAATAAAAAATATATTTCATAATTACAAAGGTAAACACACATTGTTACAGAAAGATTTTTCCGCTTAATTAGTTTAACGGTTTCCTTTGTAGCTATATTCAATAAAACACATTTATTTTTTATCATAATTTAACTAGATAAACAGAGATAATGTGTTGAAACATATTTTTGTTTTTATCTTTAACAATCTTCCAGAAAATCACTTTAAAATAAACGTTATAAATTAAAATTAAACATTCTTTCAAACAAACCATTCTTTTTCTCCGCACGCATGAAATTTGTTTTTTATATCTTTTAAATTTAAATGTGAAACGAACGAAAAGGTAATTAACTTGAATTATTGCTATTTCCCTTTTACAAAGTCAACAATTATTCTAGATCTCATAAAATAAACCTAGAAATCATATTTTATTAAGCAGATTCAAATTAATCCTGAACAATTAAATTCAAAAGTAACACTTAAAAATCATTAGATAAAATAATAATAATAATTTCCTTTTCCGAACTTTATAAAACCGAATTTTCGATTTGAATGTATATATGTTACGGTTAATATGATAAATTCAGTAATTATTAATAACAACCGGATATAATTAATATTAAGCATTTCTTTTGTTAAATTTGATAAATATTGCATTTTATCAAATTTCCTTTTCTTATTAATCATTACCGATGAACCTCGTACAATATGATTAATTAAGCTTACACTATAAAACATTTGAGTAACGTTACACCATAAAATGGGTGGCAGCTTTGCTGCCTCCAATTTAATGGAGTAACCTTACTTCCTTCAATTTTAAGGAGTATTTTAACCGATATAACCTGTGTAACATTATAATGTTACACTAGTAATATATGCTTACATTACACCATTATACAGGTGAAAAAAAAATCACTCCATAAAATTGGAGGCAGCAAAGCTGCCACTCAGTTTATGGTGTAACGTTACACAAATGTTTTACAGTGTAGTACCAAATATACACTTTACAAAAGTATGCATTAGCCTAAGCGTTTGAAATTAATAACAAAACGAGACTGTAATACTCAATCAAAAGAAGTGTTCTATTAATAAATCCCCAAAAATACACAATTTATATAATTATTTTTATAATTATTGAATGAATTCGGTACAAATTTTATACACTGAAATAGTCAAAGAATAAATTATATAGCTTTGAAATGCATGATTTTTGCAATGAGTATTTAAAAGAAACGTTAACGAAATAAAATTCCGAAGCTAAAGGAGTTTCAAATCATTATAATTACCAAACTTGATTAGTAATTATTAATAATAACCGATAAATTTGATAAATTCTCTAAATTTTACAATATAAACAGGTTTATTTGGCTACCATTTGGTTGTCATTAACAATAACCGGTTACTATTAATAACAATCGATTAATCAAATATTCCGTAATATATATACACTGGTGTGCAAAATTTAAGGACAAGTCACAAAATGCCAATTTTCAAGAGATTTTCAGGCGATAATTTTCACGCGAATATTCAATTCAAAAGGAAGTAATATAATTAGAGTAATTACTATCCCTGCATAACAGCTAGTCCATATAACATCTAATTCAGGTCACACATGGTCACAAGAGTCTCTGTCACTACGGCGAGTCAAAAAATAGGAAAGTCCATAGGTTTCTTTTATGAGTCTCAAATGACTACTATATGTGACTCAACTGACAGGTCATTGCGACTGCTGCTTTGTGTCAAGTGTAGGTAACTTTACAATGTCGTTTTTTTTAGATTCTCACACGACTGTTATTTGGAGACTCAATTTCAAAATCATTGTGAATGTTGCATTATGATAAATCGCCAAATAATGTCACATTAAAGTCACATGGGGACTTTCTGTCACAAGACTTTGTCAAATGATGACAGAGACTATACTGTAAAGTGACCACTGTGAAAAGTGGTGAAAAGTCACCATGTGAATTTAATGGGACATTATTTGGTAATTTATCCTAATGCAACGTTCAGAATGACTTTGAAATTGAGTCTCCAGATGAGAGGTCACACGAGACTCTAAATGGAACAACATTGTAAAGTCACCTGGTGACTCACCACAAAGCAGAAGTCATAATGACCTGTCAGTGGAACCACATATAGTATTCATTTGCGACTAATAAAAGAGACGTATGGAATTTCCTATTTTTTGTTTCGCAATTAGTGACTGTGACACTTTTGACCATGTGTGACCTAAAAGAGATGTTATATGGATTAGCTGTTATGCAAGGATGGTAATTATTTTAATTATATTACTACCTCTTGAATATTCGCGTGAAAATTATCACTTGAAAATACCTTGAAAATTGGCCTTTTGGGACTCGTCCTTAAATTTTGCACACCAGTGTATATAACTATAAAAAATGGCAATTAAAAAATCATTGATGTTTCTTTAAGAAAAATAATTCTTACCTTTGTTCACTTTCAAATAATACTTTAAGCTATCATTAAAAAAAAAGTGTTAAGACAGTTGAAAATAGATTGCTTTTCGTTATTTTTTTACATAAATAAAACATTCAACGGATATTTAAAAAAATGTCTCTCTAAACTACAAACAACGAAACAAAACTTACATAAGTGATTTGTTTCATGAGATTTCAAGATAAGCTAAAGTGCTTTGCAAACCATATTGCAAGATTATTTGTATTTTGCTCGACTCATCTGACAAAATTAAAATAATCACAACGCGTAGTGAAATTATCGTGAGAGTCATTTTGTTTGAATTGCATATTCTAAATTCAATAAATTTACAAAGTGTCGTAGGGTTGCGTACAATCAAATACAGATAAATATCCGCATTAATTAATATTTCCCCAACTATATTTCTTTATGCATGCAGCTTTGCTTCAATTTACAGTAGAAAGAAATTTTTTTTTCGCCAAATGCACTGTTGTTTCTTTCAATAGCATAAATATAATTTTTTCAATTCGTTGGTTTTTGAGATTATACATATACAGGGTGATTCATAAATATCGAAACAGTAGTCTATTTTCTAAAATATTGCATAACTATATTTGTTTATACATACAGCTTTGCTTCAATTTACTTTGAGAGAAAAAATGTTTCCGTCAAATACACTGTTGTTTCTTTGAAGATCATAAACATAAATTGTTCGATTCGTTGATTCCTCAGATTATACAGATTCTTAAATATCGAAACAATAGGCTATTTTCTTAAATATTGTCATAACTATATTTGTTTGTACACGTAGCTTTCCTTCAATTTACAATAGAGTAAAACAATATTTCCATCAAATACGCTGTTGTTTCTTTGAAGAGCATTTTTTTTTTCAATTATGAATTAGTTTTTGAGATTATATACTTATATATACAGGGTGATTCATAAATATCGAAACACTAGGCTATTCCTTAAATATTGCATCTAGATTTTTATTTGCAAAGTTTCTTGAAAAAGGTGCAAAATATTATAATATAAGTTGCAATTTCATGGGTATGTCTATTTGAAAAAATACGAAAATTAAATTTTGATATGGCCTCCATAGCGTAATAATTATAATTAGGAAAACTTTCCATGTACAGTCCTGAATAAAACACAGAAAATGGAATATTCATATCTGAAAAACTCACAGTTATACAGTTGTTTGAATAATTCATCATGTTTTATGAGAACAGACACACATTGAAATGCACACTATTCAAGAAATAGTGTTAATTTAACAGTTCTAGGAAACATTTAAACAATGTATCTATTATTTTATTTTATTTTATTTATTTATTTATTGTGATGATGGTTAGCTATATAATTTGCAAAAAAAAAAATCACAGTCTAAAATTTCTTTTACAGTTTGCAAAAAATTCATATAATTAATATCTTTTTTTTTTAAGTGGGATAATATAAAATCGTTATTATTCGAAACATTATTCATCAGAGTTATATTTTTCTTTTTAATTAAAGAAGGAAATAAAATTTTAGCTTTGTTTCAGTTTTTAAATATTAATTTTTTAAATATTAAAAATATTTATTTTAAAAATTATGTAACTTATTTTTTTAATCGCATTTTCAAAAATAAATATTTTTCCAAATTTGCCGAAACAAAATTAAAGTAAAATAATCATAAAAGATATGATTCAAGTTTAAAACTTTTTTCTTCAACGAATCTTCACTTTTAATAATTTAAAAGCCCAAAATGGTAAAGAAAAAAAAAACGACAAAAATGTCGAAAAATGCCAAAACACTCTATTTTGAGGCTGTAACTTCCATGACTTACCATTTTATTTATCATAAAAATCTTATACTAAACAAAAATACATATCCTTAATTATGCAAAGCCACTAAACAATTATCGGAATTCCAAACTTTTTTTTTCAGGTATATGATGGGCGAAAAATAGCCCTTATTAGCCCACCTCCTTTATAATATAACATGTAATGTTTTTCGCATGTACTGATAATATATTACTTTTTTAACTAAATGATATATGATTACACAAATATTTTTGAATGTAAAAAGTAGTGCTTTTTTTTATTTATATATTTATGTTTCATGCTACATAATGTGCTGTTCGTTTTACGAAATATTTGCTCTCTAATATTTAGATTATTATGCAAATTTAGTTCTTAAACTCAGCATGTTTCAAACAATAATGAAACTAAAAGATTTTACTTAAATTACGCATAATATTTAAAATTACATACTAAAATTTAAAAAAAAATTATGGTCACTAAGAAAATTAGTTTTATCAGTCTATAGGCTGGACAATAATTTCTTTTTTTCTACTCTTTTGTAATCGAAATTTTTTTAGACTTCCGATTTTCGACGGATTTACACGTTTTAGGGGTGAGAGATTCCAAAAACATGTTTTTACAAAATGTCTGTCTGTCCGTGTGTCTATTCTGTGTGTATGTCGCCATTCTACCATCAAAAAGTGCATGAAATTATGCATAGAATAGAACCAAATTTTTTTAAATGTTTTTGGCTGTGGCAAGCAGGTCCTCCTTCAGTTTTGAAATAATTCGCCGGAAGGGGGCACTGTAATCGCGGTTTTTGTGCCATTTTCAATATTGTACCGACCAAAAGTATATGAAGTTATGCATCGAATTGAACCAATTTTTTTGTGTATGTGTATGTCTATGGCTAGTTGGTCCTCCCTGAATTTGAAAAAAAAACGTCAGAGGTCGCTGCAATAGCGAATTTTATGCCATCTTCAATATGGCACCGCATAAAAGTGTATGAAGTTAGTTCTAGAACTGAACTAAATTTTTTGTATATGATTATTTTTTGGTAAGGCAAGTAGGTCCTCCCTGAATTTGAAAAAAAAAGGTCTGCCTATCATTCTATTGTTCATCGGCTCGTGCAGAGACGGAAATTCGTTATTACTCCGATTAATTGATTGAAACCTTATTTTAAGATGAAAATCAAAGTTGGTATGGTATTGAATTAAAATTATTAAAGCATAAAAATAAGTAACTATTTTTTTTAATATTAAAATGTAAGTATGAGATAGAAGAAAGTTTGGGGATTGGCACATCCAAATAGATTATGAGAAGCATTAAAAGAAAAAAAAAATGTCTATTTTGCATGAAAATGCAGTTTATATATAACAAAATATGAAAATCATCTCAATAAATATAGACAATTATATGTAGTTTCTGTACTGTGTATTTACTGAAAAAATCTATAGGAAAATTTCCATCAAAAGTGACTTAAAAATATTATTTTTTATTATTTATTTACTTTTTTAATAGTTTAATATTATTGCATATTTCTTTTTAAATCTTTTAGCTTGCATACATTTATTTTTTTATAATCGATAACCGTCATTAAAGCATAAGAAAAGAAAACCTATACTTTAGTAAGTTCTTAATACAATAAATAAAGAAGCTCCACGTCTATAAAAGCAATTACCCAATTTTTCCCTCCGGCCTTTCGTGCATTTAACCTCATCAGTGTCGAGTTACATCTAATCATGATAATAATTCGGGAAAATTGAGTTTTTTCCTTTGAAAGAAAAGCCTACATAAGATAAAAGAAATATTCTTTCTTTGATGGAATAGGGGAATAAAAATGTGCCGAATAATACTTATTATATTTCTATATTATAAAAGAATAACATGTCATGCGTCAAAATCACAAATCTGAATGATTAAATTTAACATTTTTGTGAATTTTCCAAAATTTCTAAATGTCGCACATTTAACTATTTTATTCCGTTGAATATTCTGTCATATTTGCAAAATTTTTAAGGATCCAGTGGCTTCTAGACGCAAATATTCCAGTCACATTCAGGGCTTAATTTTAAAGGAAAATTAAGAATCAACGCAAAATAACGGAAAAATTGCGTGAATTTCGTCAAAAAATCGCAGAAGAAAAAATAAATTTATCAAGTGTTTGAAATAAACACCGCGACATTTGTCAAAGAATAGCTGAAAATTGCGATACTTATCAAATGATCGGGGAAAAACGCAATTTTGTTTAGAGGATTGGTAAAAAGCACTGGAAATTCGTCGAAGGATTAAGAAAAAACGTGTTATTCAAGTCAGAGGATTGCATAAAAAATTATGGCTACTTGGACGCCGACAATTAATTGCCAGGTGAAAAAATTTAGTCGCCACGTGGATACGCGACTGGCGACCGTGAATCTGTACCTAGACTGACGAAAATAGATGAACGACGAATGGATACGAAAAAATTATACTTTCAAATGTATTATGAAAAACGATACTACAAATTGTTTGAAAACTGTATCAAAATTACATTTTATTTTCATTGTTTTAAAAATATTTTTCAAGTATGACTTTTTTTTTTTTTAAATCTCTTACTATCGGTTACAGACGCTTACATTATTAAATCTGTTTCACTTAATTTAATAAAAAATTCTCATCTTTTGTTTCTAGCTTATGTCACGCCACTCAAGAAATTAAAAAAAATACAAATTTAAGACAGTAAATCCATATCCTCTACTAAACCACTAAAATGCGAGGCTGATTTTAAATAGCCATCCTTTGTGGTTCTTATGCTAATAACCCCTTTCGCGATAAAGATTTTAAAATTCGCTTTTGTGTCAATCCCTATCAAATCACAAAGGTAGTGTTATTTTTAATTTTCCTAATCTATTAATGAAATTTTCTTCATAATTTTCTGCGTTTAAAAACACGATAAAAAAAACTTTTTGATGGCATACTTTTGCCATTTACATTGCCATTTTTGGGCTGAAAGTATTTTCTATGGGAAATGTTGTAATTGTTTTATTTTCATATTTATCATGAGTAATGAAAAAATAAAATGTTACGAATAAACATGTCTACATTTTATATAATTATGAAGTTTTATTTGACTTCAGAATGTGGATCAAAACAATATTAAAAACCGGAGAAACACTGCATTTCGTTGCCATTGCTTTTTATGAAGGAGATCATACTCACCTTAAATATTTTTTCTCACACAAATACCTCATAAGACTACTTCTTTTTACAAAGTTTAATTTTCAAACCCTTTTTATTTTTATTGTACAGCTAGTCAAAGTTTGCGTCAAGTCTGATTTTTGCAATTTTCACTAATATCACAAAAGAGACTAAATAAAAAATTCTGAAAATGTAGAATAATAAGCCTCTATGTAATGTAAAGTAAAATTTATGAGTGAAACTTGACTAGTTTTTGAATAATAGTTCGCAATTTAATTGAACCAAAACTCCGCCTTTTTCCCTTTTTCTTTTGTTCCATATATTACGTCCCGTATATGAGTCCCGTAAGTTTCTTTTTAAAAATAATTTCATATACGAATCACCTAGGCTGTAAATAGAAAGGTTGAAATAGGTTAATCTTATAAATAGGTCTTATTAATAGGTCCATCTTATTTTTTCTCTTTGATGTGACCATTATAAAGAAAGAAATCTAAAATAGTCATGTACTGGGACCATTGGTTTTAATTTAGTGAGGAGGGGGGGTCAAAGGTCAGTGCCCCTCTTGAAAATTTTAAAATTTACGTTTTGCATAGTATTTCTTATAGTATGCATTGAAGTTATCCCACAAAATAAATTACATAGTTGTATTACATAAGGTTGGCCCTTAGCTACTCAAGAATAAAAAAAATGGGATAAGTGTATTGCAGAGAGCTAGGTAGCCGCAAATTTTGATTTTTTTTTTTTTTTAATTACATTAAAGTTTTGACAAATGTAGCTCGTTGCATTAAAATCATCCCATGATTTTTAGCTGCTGCATGCTTCCATATGATGAAATGAAACACAGAAAAGTAGGTCCTTCCTTGGGAAGACCATGGGAAGACCGCACCGCACCTCACAACTTTTAATTTCAAATTTACTCCCGACAGTTGTGAGAAGACATTTACATTTTGTATTTAAGAACCACCCCAAATTTAAAGTTTCTGGACTCTTTAGTACAATAAATATCCCCATTTTGAATATTTTTGGCACCTGTATCCTCCTCTGATAGTGTCACCGACATAAAATGCAGCTTACGTTTCTTATGTTTTAACAGTTTCTATCACCCCCAATTTACTTTTGGAATCGGTTTGATACGTGATAAGATTGCTTACAGATAACCTTTTAGAAAGTTTTTGCTGTATTAAAAATCTGCAGCATTTGCTGCATCGAAATCTATCTCTTTTATAGACGTTGTTTATTCTGACCAATGAGAATGCTTTACTATATAGTCAAGAAACAGATTTTTATTAAAGCGGTGGTGTGATTATGAAGAAAATCCTGCAGATTTTTAACAGAATAGAACAATTTTTGCGCATTCCCCCCAACTCATTTAAATTTCGATTATATAAGGAATTAATAGATATCATTTATATAGTAAAAGTAATTACCAAGCTAAATTTCATGCTTGTAGTCCTTTCAGTAACACAAAAACAGCATTTTTTGAGCCTCTTTTGCTTTAGCATCCCCTTTACATTTCTGGCATCGACATAAGATAAAGTCTATGTTTGATTCAGGATGAACACCATCATTTTGGTACCAATACTTTTTAAATCTGCTAGGTAGGTCCGGAGATTAGCCCCTAGAAACAAACAAACAAATAAATTTTACCTCTTTATAATATAGGTTTAGATTACCACGTTAAATTTCATGCTTCTACCCCGTCGATGTGAAGTCACAGTGACTAAAATGTTAAGTCGTTATGGCCGTTTTAGAGCTCTTTTGTGTCGTTTCACAAAGTGGTCACAATGTGACAAATTTGTGAAAAATGTGTCATTGTCGTACATATAAATGGCACTAATATGCGGAAAGTATTTTTTAAATTACACTTCAAACCAATAAACGGTACGGCTATATTTGGACTATATGTCTATATACTATAAATACATATAATTGTCCCATACCGCCACACCTTAAAAAAGCTATATATTTAAATAAACATAGGGGGAACTGGGGGACATTGATACAGCTTTTTTTAAAAACTTTTTTGGTGTCTAGAAAGCAGAAATTTCAAGTTATTTTTCGATGTGATATCAGCAAAACCTGTGTAGTGTATTATAAAAATGTACAATCGTTGTTTATTATATTATTTTTGCATGTAATTTTTAAGAAATCAAAAAAAGTAATTTGTATCAATGTGCCCCATCCCCGGGGCAGATTGATACACTTTGACACGTCTGAGAAAAATGGAGACAAAATAACACCAATGCATATTTTTCATAGAAAAATAGTTAGCAAACCATTTTATATATATTTATAGACATTAAAATCGCACACTATTTATTTGTAAGCGATATCAAAGCAATCAAAATAAAATGTATAATGACCTGATGTTCTGACTGTTCCTTGTCTGTTTGTTGGCTGTGGTAACTTTGTCATATCTGGTACTTTAACCCCAGAATTATCGTCTTTCTTAGGAAAGGTGAAAGAATTACTAGGTTTTCTGTTTATAAATCGGTTTACAAACAGAAAATAAAGGATAATTATATTAAAAGTTATAATTATAATATAATTATCCTGTACTGTTCTGCAGCTTGTTTCTCTTATTTAACATTTTTCATGTCGATAATACTTTTTTTTCTGGAGAATCGATATAAATTTGAGATTTGCCAGGCTGCCGTCCATTTCGTTTGTTAATTCTACTAGCAGTAGATATTGTGTAAGTTTGTACGTCTTCTGTTTGCAAAAATACTATAAAACGTTCTAATATAAAGAAATTAGATCTATATCACTTCAATAGAAACTAATAGTAGAAATTTTTGACGAGAAGTGGTTGAAATAAGGAGTGTATAGTTAAAAAAAAAAAAAAAGTAATGAAAAAATGAACTAGAAAATGATTTAGGTTGTATCAATGTGCCCCATATAGCCATTTTGAATAAAATGAGCCGCAAATCCAACACTTCATAATTTATCTAACAATAAAGAATGAGGAACAGATAAAGAGTAGTTTTACTTGCCAGGAAGGGTATTCTTTTCAGTTGAAAATACTGGAACAGCTGTATAACACCATTTCAATTGTACAACTCAAATTTACATTTGACCTACAAAAACAATTAATCACCTATCCCATTTCATCAAACTATTGAATCATTCCAAAACTTTCTGCATGTAGCTAATTTTATTAGTATCACCTTTTGGAGCTGTTTTGAAACTTCCTGTAATGACGCTGTTTGCTGTACAGGGGGTGTATCAATGTGCCCCAGTTCCCCCTACCTAAATTAGAAATAAAAAGACTTAAAAAATTTACATTTTCGATTTTTAATATTTTTATTATATTGAAAAAAAGCACAATTGGATTTAATAATTCACAAAACCACAGAAAACATACATTTAAACATAACTAAATATAGTAAAGAATATAAAACGAGACAATAAATCACGTTTCTCGCAAAAAAAAAATCAATCTATAATTTTTAAATTTCCTCTTCAACTGAGTTTAGGAATTGCCAAATATAATTGGCAATATTATATATATTGCCAATATTATATTATCGTTGTTTATCGTACTATATCGTTGTTATATCAAACAGAAACTGTTTTATTTCTATAAAAGCATTTACAATTTTGTCTCCTCTTTGGTCCCTCGAGCATGAAACTTCATCAGAATCGCGTGACTCATAATCACTATAATAAATCGAGAAAATTGAATTTTTACAACAAGACGAAAGTCTAATTTCTTTTCGTTCTCTTTTCATAACATTCGAAAATAAAAACTGCTAAAGCGATATACATTATGAATATGATAATAATGATTAAATATATACATATACAATTTTTTCTTTTATTTTGCTTTAAATAATTTAAAATGAAGTGTGTACCATAAATTTCATTACTATGAACGACACTAACAATATGTATTTAAGGCGAATTTAACCATCTGAGCTTTTTCCAAATACGTAAAATTATAACCATTTTTCTCTTCAATTTCTTTTAACTATGCAGAAAATGTGATTCATTCAACATTATTATAAAAAATACTTTATAACAAATATGAATGCAATTTTTAAAAGTATTAATCCTTCCAAAATGCATTGAAAATTCAGAAAAATATATAAAATTACATTATCTTAAATATTGCTTATATTGCAGTGATACCTGGAGCATAGTGAACGGACTATTACATTTCAAACACTTAGAGTGTTAGTTTTACTTTGACAAAAAAGAGAAAACAAAGAGCTGCCATTAAAAATACAAAAAATACTTTAATGTAAATACACAGTGCATTCAAAAATTTCTTGGACTCAAAGCTGAAAATACAAATACGGTGCAATATTTGCAAAACTGGCGAGATTATTGATCAACAACCTTCAGTCATGCATATTAGATGGCTGCATTCATGTTTGTGGTATCGGCAACTTGGTAACATTCATTTCCGTAAAGCGTACGTTTGCATCATTCTCATAAAAAAAATGGAGCAACAAATGAACATCAAATTTTGTTTCAAATTGTGAAATTTATCTACCGAAACGCGGTAAATGAATAAATCTACATAATCTGTTGATTTTTTGAGTTACAGTGTGTTCCACCGTAAATTTGTACCTTAATGGGCACGGAACGAATCCATGAGGACGAAACAACTTTACGAACAATGTCTATATACAAATGCTTATTTTCAAGGAGTATCTCATCCCTGTTCTACATGGTCATGAAAAAAAAATAAGTAGAAAAAAAGAATTAGAGAAAAGTATCCCACCGAAATAAAGCCACTACTGTTAATAGCCAATATATAGCCAACTGTTAATAGCCATGCTTGAAATATACGATGTGGCATACTATTTACTAATCCCTGGAAGATAGTAGCATCATTATTATTCCAGTCCTCAATGATGACAGCCTTCAGTTCTGCCACAGACTTGAGCTGTCATTATTGACATTTAAAGCTCTACTGGAGATATTCCAAGCATTTTCATGGGGGTTGATAAGACAAAACATGACAGGCCATTCCATGACATGTCCCAAATGTAGCTGAAGCCTCCCAACACTATTAATAAGCCTTATCCGTGCTTTTTTTGGAGAGATTTCCATATCATTTTTTCAAGTCTTGTCATCAGAAAGCAAGCATTTCTTTTCATCTGAGAATATAACAAGATGCCACTGATCTTTCCACGTTTGATGATATTTGGCCACATTGAATCTTCTTTGGTTGTGAAAACTTTCAACATTGGCTGGTACATAGAGGCTTATTAATAGTGTTTTAAAGGCTTCGACTGTGGTGATAAACTTAACCTGGGTTATCACTCACAACGAATGTAGGCTATCGATTACCAATAATGCTAGATACCAATTATTTACGTATACATAAAAAATTGGTGGCCTAATTTGCATTTTCTAGCAGAAAAACGTCCCCATAACCTTTGCAAAATCACTTTAAGAACGGTTTTTGTATAATGAGGCACATGACAGGGAATAGCCTGCCCTGTTTTATATCTATATCCTCAAGAAATGTGTCGGGTATCCTCAGCAGACTTGTGTATCCCAATGGCACACAGTTTAAGTCTATGGGAGAACTAAAAGCCGCCACGATTGAAGGCTTTGGAAATATTTATGGTACTGTCTTCCAGACATTGGTTAATAATATACCGCATGAAATATTCCATATCAAATATAAACATTGCTGATATATTGGCTATTAACTGTAGTCACTTTATTTTAGCGGAACTATTTCTCTCCGTGCCTTTTTATATGAATTTTTTTTCCTGCACTGGTGTCAGGGACAGGGAATGCGTTGCACCATTTAAATATTTATTTGTGTATAAACTTTCTTTTCCTGTCCATTTACGGTACAAAATCACAGTGACTTTATTTCGGGTGGGACACACTGTATTTGCAAGTATTTAAGTGGTTTCGAAGTTTTAATTGCAAGAGAATTGACTGAAGTTAATAAGAGATCAGATCTTGTGCAGCAATGTTTGTCCTCTAGGCTGGTCGTGTGCGGCAGACACCCTCTTTAACACTTCAGGACGAGCGACCGGTATACGTGCGGCGTCGTTGGAACTCGCATCCTACTTGACAGGTATCAGCAACATCGCTTTTGGCACTCAGATCACGAGCGACTGGTATTCGTGTCGCATATGTGGAGCGTTATGTGTCTAAATGTATACCGTGCGAAAAATTTATTTTAATCGTATTTGAATATAAATTAGGAAAGAACACACTTCCATTTAACTAGGAAAGCAAATGGAATCAATCAATAAATATTTTTTAATCAATGTTAATTTATTTAAAAGAAATACTGCAATGAAAAGAAAATAATTATTTCATCACATTTATGACTAATGTTTCTGAACAGTGATCTTTTCGCTATCATAAATCTTTTACATGTCTAATAAAACTCAGTTTTTTATTTGTAGCAAAATTTTCTCTAGTTCTTGGTAGGGCGAAGGGGAAGGTAAGCTGATGAATGTAAACATATGACATCTGCTGCATATGCGCCTTTTGACAAAGACTCGTAGTTAATGCGTGTTTCTACTCTTTTTTTTCTACTTTTATCTCGATGGAAAAAACTTATTTATGGGTTGATGGGTGCATATTTCCTAAAGTTTTTCTTTTTTACTTACCCATCATACGTAGTATAGGGTAAGTCTTGCAATCGTTTTGAAAATCGAATTTTTTTGACGGATTTACACGTTTCCGACACTGGAGATTTCGAAAAACATATTTTTAGAAAAAAAAAAATTTGCCGTCCGTCCGTCCGTCTGTCTGTCTGTCTGTAAACACTCTATCTCCCGAACGAGTTGAGATAGAGACTTGTAATTTTGTATGTACTTAGTATGTAAGAATGGGACGAAGCCTATTTAATATCAGTAACCTCGATTATCCAGAATTTTTTTTTCGGACTCTCGAAAAATTCGTTCTGATGAAAGATACATAAAAATTTTCGAAATTTTTTATTTGAAGGAGTGATCGTAAAAGGCAATAAACTAACACAAATTTTGCATCAAAAACAAAGTTAATCGAATTATGAGTTGTCGAGATATCTGTAATCCTGTTTTCCACTTTCTTCGATTTTTCATGACTCTGTATTTCATTCAAATTTCAATTCAAAGATATATTTTAATTGGTAATGAGACGCTTAATCCGTCGCAATAAACTGTTAGTTAATAAGATTATTTTTTTGGAGTTATAATGATGTTTCTTTTTCGCAATTCAGCACTACTTGAGTAGTTAGGCGTGTTGTATAATTTATCGAAAGAGATTCATCAGCAACTTTTTAATACAGCATTATTCTGCACAATAAAAATATAAATACACTTTTATATTTTGTTTTGGAATTGCAATCCATTTTATAAATAGTTTTCAAATGTATTATTTTCATGTATTATGTATGCATATATATGATGGGTAAGTATTACGGTGGCCCCCAACGACTAGTTTTCTTTATTTTCCCGATTGGAAATTGTTTATTTGTATGTAAATCGTTGAGATTGCTGATCTCTGAAACTTGCTGTTTAAAAATGAAAGGCTTTCTCTTTTTTACACTTTTTATTTGTTGCGGCACATTAAATTGCGCAGCGGAAAATAAAAAAGAAAGTAAACGATAAAAAGAAAAAGAAAAAAGCTACCGATTGTGGGATTTTATTTTATTAAAAATTTTAACAGTTCCGGAAAGGCAAAGTTTCAGAAGACTTGTTTATTACTTTGGTTTTAATTTTTGATTTTTATCTTTAGCGATTTTATGTATCGCTTCAAATTAATCCATTTTAAACTACATCATCTATATTAATGTATCGTATTTCCCAAATTCATTAAAATAGAAAGAAATAACCATATATTTGATAAGGAATGAAATAAAGGAGATTGTGAAAAATATAACGGCTTTAGATGGTAAAAGTCCTGAGTGATAATGATTATAACATAATAATTTAATTCTGATTATTTTGATAAATGAGCGCATACATTAACGCGAGTATTTCGAATTAATTGTTAATTGTTTCTGTTATTATTCAATTTATTTACCCATACACAAAATTCCATTTTCAAAAATATTTTAAACATCAATGGTATTTGTGGTCAATTTATTTCAAATTATTATCAAGTTTCCTTAATTATTATTATTATTTACTATTCAGTACATTTCATTTCTATTTTAAACATTTTTTGTATATAAGATATAAGAAGTATAAGATAAAAAAGTATTGAAAAAAATATTTGATCAATCAAGTTCTCGTTACTATCAAATACTCTGTATTTGATATTTTTTACATTGCTGTTACATTATACAGGGTGGTTATAAAAAAAACTTTGCCGATATACGGAGCTCTAGCGGCCAGTCCGCTCAACCGATCGAAATGAAATTTCAGATATGGCTATTCAGAGGTGCGAGCTCAAGATTCTGTGAACGACAACAAAATGGCGCTCACGGTTACGGTTACAGTTATAGTTTAAAAAAATAGAAAATTTCCAATGGCAACACCCATTTTTTTATCGCAAAATGCTCAGCGCATGCAAAAACCCCAAAGAGCGTTAGAACCATACGTGTATCACAAGAAACGGACATGTTATGCACGCACAAAAAACCGTTTTGCGAATCCTTCTCCCCATAAAAAAAAAAACTCGATTAGGGCGCAAGGAGAAAATTTGCATATGACACAGAGTCAGTACACTAATCTCTGATTACAATACAGATCGGAGAAACTAAAACTTTTATTTTGATTGCACATTTTCCACATGGGAGTCATCACAGGCAATTAATGGTGATGGCACCCAAGTGGAAAATGTGCAATCAAAATAAAAGTTTTAAATCCATCGCATGCACTGAGTATTTTGCGATGAAAAAAATGGGTGTTGCCATTGGAAATTTTCGAGTTTCTGTAACTATAACCGTAACCGTGAGCGCCATTTTGTTGCCGTTCACAGAATCTCGAGCTCATACCTCTGAATAGCTATATCTGAAATTTCACCTCGATTGGTTGAGCGGACTGGCCGCTAGAGCTCCATATATCGGCAAGAAAAATTTTATGACCACCCTGTATATTGCTATTACATCACAATTTTCTATTACGTTATACATTGCTATGTATTTTTTTTTTAAATTTCAGTTTCATTGAAAACATTTTTATCATTTACTAACTTTTTAGAAACTTGTATTTTAAAGTACAGTTCTTTTTACTTATTACGATTATTAGTCAATATTTTTATTTGAATGACATTTTATAATTGATTATGTATTTAAAGATATTTTTTGAATTTTCAAAAATATTTTAAATTACATTAAACATTTTCAAACTATTTCTAATGTATGTTTGCATATTTAATATTAAAAAATACCATGTTCTAGTTGCTTATAAGCTGATGCACCTGAGCATTAGCTTATAAGCATGACTTCGGTTTAGGATTGAGTCCGACTAATTAACATATGATTTAAAACAATTTATTTCGCATTTATGTAGGTATTCATTTAAATGCAATGATTTTACATGCATCGATTCTTAATATATCATTTTTCAGTTGTTTTTAGAAATGCTAATTTAAACATGTTACTTCAAATTAAATTTTATGTAAAACTGGATATTTAATAAATTAAAATATCGAAAACGAGAGAGTGCAATAGTCATCTGAATTGTAGCAGTTCTAACAAATATGATAAATATTTAAAATTCTTGAAAATGATGTGTTACAAATCACATACATTCATTTATAATTAATAATGGGAATTTTTAAGTAAACAATTGCACTTTTGTGCTTTAACAACTTTTGTAAAAGTTCTGAATAATTCAAGTATTTCTGAAAATGATTATTTACATGTAACATTTTCAAAAGAAATAATGTGTTTGGATTTCTTTAAATTATAAATACCCTTTAAATATAGTGAGTATTTTAAGATAAACAAATGTGTTGCAAATATGTAACTTGAGATTGTAAATTCATTGATACTTTCTTTGGAATTTTAAAATGTCGTAAAGATAAAATTTTCTCACAATTAAATTTTTGAATGATAACAGAAATAATTCCTTCTCTGCTTTGTCAGTAATATTATTAAAATATTTTTTTTTACAAAATCAGATTATTCGTATATTTAAAATATCAGTTAGAGTTTTTGTAATCGACCACGAGCTGCATTTTGAAGTAATTTTAATAATTATTTTTTAAAAGCTGTTAAGTTGTAGATATGCCATAATAAATACTTCTCAGAATGTAGCCAATCAGGTTAATTCAGTTGTTCCAGGAAGAGAGAAAAAAATCGGCTCATGATATTTTTATAGATGTGGTTTTCAGATTTTAGTTAAATAACTGTTTTTTTTTTTTAACTTTAATTATATAAATTGAGTTTTTGAAAAAGAAGCCTATAACTGAAAATTATACTTTCAAACAACCGATAAAGCTGAAATATTTTCGTATAACTTATCAAAATGACATGGTATTTAGAAAATCCCCCCCCCCCCCAAAAAAAAAAAACAGAAATGAGAAACGAACTTTTCAAATTTTTAATGAATGAAAAGTGACACTTCGACTGTTGAAATTACATTTTTAAGGCATTAAACGGGAAATATATGTTCTACAAGGAAAATGCTACTTTTCACAACAACGTGTATATAAATGACGCATTTAAATTTTACTTAATTTATTCTTTTTTTAATTTCTTAATAAGTATTAACATGTATGAGATATAAGAAAGTTTGGAAATCATCACATCCAACTGGTTTCAATGTATAACGTACTTAAATTACTTTTTTCCAGTTATTATAGAAGAAAGACAACAAAAGGATATAATAACCCAATATTTTTAAATTATTTTCACTTTGCTGTCTACATAAATGGTATACATTTCCTGCCAACATTATAAAATGTCATGAGAAACTCAAAAAAATAGTAATAACTAAAAAATAAACTAATATGCACTTGGAATGCAGTGAAAATATCCCATTAATCTTTCAAAAATTTTCCTAGGTATAGTTTATGGTAGATTAAGGACATGTGACAGTATACCCTCCTCTGTATCTACATTTAAATACCCCAAAATTCTGTAGGGGTACCCTTAGTCGAGCTTTAAATGCCAATGACAGGGCTTCCAATGCCAGTGACAAACCAACAACATTGAGGCTGGGTATTATATTGATGCTACTGTCTTCCAAGGATAGTTAAATAGCGTGCCTCTTCGTATATTTCAAATTATACATAAGCATAGCGGAAGAAATTGGCTATTAAAAGCAGACGAATCCAAACAAATCACGGCTTTTGCTAGTTAATAATAATGCCAGTTTCCTAAGAAATTAGCATTGATTAGTGAACGCACCTTGATTATAAGACTTTTTCGAATACATTCAGCATACTGGGGCAAAATTTCACGTTTTAGTAAGCTAAAAGATGATGTTCAAGTAAACATTTTGGAAAATATATAACACTAATTAAAAAGATTCTTTAGCGGATACAATCTGCATTCAGAAATGTATTTCATTTTCTTTTCTCAGCCTGTACGCTATATATTTATATAGATTCTAAACTGTAAAATTATCCGTTAAATTTACGAAAAAAAACTGCTAGAGCAATGTTGCCAACGGTTTTTGTCGTAAAAATTGCAGTAAAATTACATGTCATTTTTTTATAATATCTTATTTTATTGCAATCGTTATGCTGGCAGCATTACTGCCGGCAGTTTTTGCTGTAAGGTTAACGGATTTTTTTTACAATGTATATATATTATAGGTGCAGATTCACGGTCGCCAGTCTGCTCGTGGTGACTAAATATTTTGATTTGACAACTGATTTTCGGCATCTATATCGCTATCCAATGGTGAATTGTGTTTTTTGCATTTATTTGATGAAAATTACACTCTATACAATCCTGTAAAAAGAACCTTACATATTTTAGCGATCCTCTGGCTTTTTTCCGTGATTCTTTTACAAAAAAAATCCCATGAAGAAAGTCGTGCTTTTTCAATGGTTCTTTGAGGAAAGTTGCGATGTTTTTGCGATACTTTGATAAAATTAGCTTTTCTACTGCTATCGTTTAACAAAATTCGCTAGTTTCGGGTCTAGGTGCCATTGGCTCCTTTAAAATTTTGGGAATCTGCACCTTTAAACTATATACAAATGAAACTACACTATATGCAAAAGTTTAATTCAGTTTTCAATGCTTTGCCAATTTGGAAATATCAATATAGTAATTTGTGTCAATAAGTTGAAAAATGCACATGAATTATTTATGTGTGCATCCATTATTCATGAATTGTGCATCCCCTATAAACATATTATAAATGCTCTTTGCACCATATTCTATAATATTATTTTTGCGATGTATTTTAGTAATGCATATCAATTTCAGCATGCTTCATATAATATTGTATAATTAAAACATAATGCTAACAATTTATTTCAATAAATAATAAAATGATGAAATTTCTTTTAGTTTGACTGTAAACAAATAGTAAATGGAACACACTTCCTATTCAATGCTGAAAATATCAATGTAAAATTTATTAAAATTTATAAATCACATTTGAATCAGAGTATGTTTATGGGAGTGAGATTACAGACAGACAAAGGGATAACTTTTGAACAAGATAACGTTTGTAATGACAATATATATAAATATGTATGTAACCGGATATTCATTTTCCTTTACCTTTCAGAGAGCTATTTTACAAATAATAATTTTTTAATCATTGGGCAGAAAAATAACATACCGATAAGTTTTCATATCGAAAACTATGAGTCTGCATGAAGTGGTTGATGATTTGCGACTGATTTTGTAAATATATTTATATTAAATCTTTTCTTTCATATATCGTTATTTTTAATTTAAATGGATTATTGTAACTTCAAGACTACAGGTGTTTTGTAATCTCAAATTAATAATAATTCTAAAATCACATAAAAAATTACATTTTTTTTTAATTATAAAGAAAAGTATATTATTCTTCTTCGAAAAAATTTTCTAGAGATATATTTCGTTTTGACTGCTAAGCATAAAACTCAATGCAAAAACAGAAACAAAACATATAAAGTTACAAATGAAGTTCCGAAGAAACGCAAATAAATAAAACAGAAAAATGATACAAACAATACTTGATAGATCTTTTTGTGCTGATTGCACAAAACAGATTGCTGATTTGTGAGATTACAGACAAACGGATAACGTTTGAACAAGACAACGTTTGTAATGATAATATATATAAATATGTATGTAGCCGAAATTCATTTTCCTTTACTTTTCAGGGAGCGATTTTACAAATAATAATTTTTTAATCATTGGGCAGAAAAATAATATAGCGATAAGTTTTCATATCGAAAACTATAAGTCTGCATCAAGTGATTGATAATTTGTGACTGATTTTGTAAATATATTTATATTAAATCTTTTCTTTCAAATTTCGTTATTTTTAATTTAAATGGATTATCCTAACTTCAAGACTACATCTGTTTTCTATTTTCAATTTAATAATAATCCTAAAATCACATAAAAATTACATTTTTAAAAAATATCAAGAGAAGTATATTCTTTTTCTTCGAAACAATTTTCTAGAGATATATTTCGTTTTGACTGAGCAGCATAAAACTCAATGCAAAAACATAAACAAAATTTTATAAAGTTACAAATGAAGTTGCAAAGAAACGCTAGGAAGTAAAACAGAAAAATGATACAAGCAATACTTGATTGATTTGTTTTGTGCTGATTGAACTTTTGCTTTCTACAGACCCCAGGGTACTAAATGCAATCAGCTTAAGCCTTTCGTGTCTGAATTGTTTCGATGGCGGAGCAATGGATTTAATATTTTAAATTGCTTTAGGGATGATAAAGAGGGTTTCTAGAGATAACATATATGGCATAATGCATGCATGTTTGTTAATATTTCAAAAATAATCTTATAAATTATGTTTTATGGTTTTATTTTAAATTGTTTTAGTTAAACATATAATTTTACAGATCGCTTCGGAAAAAGAAGAACATAATAACATTTTTTTCGCCAAAATTTTGTTTAGAAATTTCCCTTTTATTAAATTATATTGCTAAAGATGTACGCAGAGCTCATCAATGGTACTTAAATAATTATAAAAATTAATTAAATTCAGATATTTTAAAACTAACATAAATGTATTTCATGTAAAGTTATTTGTGTTATTTTTAAAAGGTAATTCAAATCTTACGGACTATAATGCATAAATTTTGATATTTTAGGGCTTTTAGAAGTACATCGTGCATTTTTAAAATAAATTCATATTTTACTTTTTCCTTTGTATTTTCTTAAGAAGAAGAACTTGTCGAATTTGTGAAAAAATTCGACTTTCATTTTTTGGCGTATTCATACGCCTTAGATAGCCCTAGTTGTTTTTAGAAAATGTACATCTGTGAATGGTTTTGTGGGTCTCTATCTTACAGACATTATTATAAGATCTTTTGCGAATGAACTATTCCATGAATTTAGTAAAATTTTAGATACAAATGCCACAGATATAAATTGGGTTGATTAATTTATGATGTAATTGCCTCAACAGACGATATGCTATTATGCATCCATAATTTCGTACATATAACCTGCAATATAAAAAAAAATATTCTAGAAAAAATACGACCAAAAGATACCCGGCATTTCTAAAACCACGTGATCAGTAACATCATTTAATATTTACCTCTTTTTATGATAATGTACAGGGTGGTCATAAAAAAACTTTGCCGACATACGGAGCTCTAGCGGCCAGTCCGCTCAACCGATCGAAATGAAATTTCAGATATAGCTATTCAGAGGTATGAGCTCGAGATTCTGTGAACGACAACAAAATGGCGCTCGCGGTTATGGTTATAGTTACAGAAACTCGAAAATTTCCAATGGCAACACCCATTTTTTTAATCGCAAAATGCTCAGTGCATGCGAAAACCCTAAAGAGCGTTAGAACCGTGCGTGTATCGCAAGAAACAAGCATCACAGGCAATTGATGGTGGTGGCACCCATGTGGAAAATGTGTAATCAAAATAAAAGTTTTAATTTCTGCGATATGTATTGTAATCAGAGATTAGTGTACTGACTCTGTGTCATATGCAAATTTCTCCCTTGCGCCCCAATCGAGTTTTTTCTATGGGGGGGGAAGGTTTCGCAGAAAAGTTTTTTGTGCGTGCATAACATGTCCGTTTCTTGCGATACACGTACGGTTTCAACACTGTTTGGGGTTTTCGCATGCGCTGAGCATTTTGCGATGCAAAAAATGGGTGTTACCATTGGAAAATTTCGAGTTTCTGTAACTATAACCGTAACCGTGAGCGCCATTTTGTTGCCGTTCACAGAATCTCGAGCTCATACCTCTGAATAGCTATATCTGAAATTTCACCTCGATCGGTTGAGCGGACTGGCCGCTAGAGCTCCATATATCGGCAAAGTTTTTTTATGACCACCTTGTATATCTTTAAATATATACCTTTTAATAATTCATATACACCTCTTTTAATAACCTTAAAAAGAAGTTATTAATTAATAAATTTAATTATGTATTTTAAAGTACATTTGTATTTAATTATCCTGTTAGCAGTGTGTAACTAGTTTTGCAATCGTGTATCCTATCATGAAGGAAAATTAATGGAACTGTAAGATAAAAAACAAATAAAACATCTGAAATTCAATGATGATTTTGAAAACTTTTGCAACGGACCCCGTGCAAAAATAAATGTTTGTATTTAAGAATAAAGGAAGATAATTAATAAAACAAAACATTAAAACTTGCAAATATACTAAATTAAAAATTTTATTAGTAATCACATATAGTCATTAAAATTGAGAAGTTCGGATAATCTAATGCAACCCAAGAATTCCCGAATACACAGATTACAACCCTCTCTTCTTAGATTTTGATCATTGTGATGGGCACCAAACGGTTATCCCATTTAATATGCATGTGTGTAACTTTTTTTTCGGAGAAACGTCATACAAATGTTAAACAAATTAAAAAATATATAAATTGTATGTAAGTGGTAGGAAAACTGATGATATTGTCGTACGGGACAAATTTAAACGTGCAACGTACGATGTCCCCAAACATCAATAAAAAAACGTGCAATTTACGGGGAAAACGTACAATCTGATAACCCTAGTTAACGTGCTTACACTGCCGTATGAGTATGAATTGTAATTGACTTATTTCTATTGAGGGTAAAAGGAAGCTAAGATACGGAAAAAATGACATGATGCCTCGCACTAGATGTTAATCCTTATAACATGTAAATTCGGCTTTTTTTATAGATTACCCGCGGGTTATATACTCGAAATTAATGTATTCATAATTTCTGCGATAGCTATATCTGAAATACTGATTCGCAGACTTTCATCGGAATTCAGATTCACTAATAATATAATATAATTTATTGCTGATTACGTTTTGATATACGTTTTGATGATAATATATTTAAAGATTTTATACTATGGAGAGTATCAAATCCAATCTTCAGAAAAACAGGTAATTTATAATTTTTCTAATTACATGTTAAAATGATAGCACTGGCAGCTATAACTATATAATATAAGTGTTTTGGGAATGAATACGGATCAACTGCTGCACTTATACTAACTCAGTGGCTGCATAAATTAAGAACACTCATGAGCTGCATGAGAGCAGTAATCGACATTATACACACATGCCAAAAACGTACGATGGAACATACTTTCTATAGATTACAAACAATACTTGTGGTTGATATTAGATACAAGGTTTAAGATAGCTTGCGAAGTATGTATTTATTAAGATTGTTACTGTTCATTAATAACAATCTTATTGTTGGTTTAATATTCAGTTGTATGTTTTAATTCTACTTTAATTTAATTAATTCCGTCAGAAAAACTTGTTGGAATTCACCTTCCAATACATTTTTTAAATAGCCAGTTAAAATGCCAATTATTCTCTTTAGCACGTGTTACAGTTAAAATAATTTAACCACATAAAAATATCAACCTGGCTGGTATTTAAAGTTAATATCGCATCAACATATATTTATATTTGGCTAATCCTTGCACGGTGGCTTGGACAATATATGTTCCGGTTTGCATGGATTCTCGGACGTATACTGTCCGAGCCTCTGTGTACAAAAAAAGCTCATATAAATTTTCAAAAGTACATATTTAATGTAATCCCCAACAAAAAATGCTTTTAAGATTAATTGAAGAAATCTCAATTCTTTTTCAGAAATTCTACAGAAATATAAAGATATTTTGCAGATTTAGATTTACTTCAAATCTATCCGGAGATTTTTGTAAGACATTCTGAAAAGTATCTCCAATTTTTTTAAATGTGCCAAATGTCTACAAATTTTTTACAGATTTTTTCTTCAGATTTCCTCCTAGTGTGGTTCCCTCACACAATATATTTTGATCTATTTCACGATTCCCTCAAATTTAAAGATCTTATTTAAAATAACACATCTATAAAATCGCAAATGTCAATTCAAAAAATATCAAAGAATGGAAAAAGATAATAAAATAAACAAAAATAACGAGACAAAAGGGATTGTTTTTTTTTTCTTTTACAATTTGTTTTATTTATTTCCTGTACTGTATTGGGACGATTTTTTTTCTTCTTAGATAAATCAATTGTTTGTCACAGAAATGCAATCTACTAGAACAAAAATATCAAATAGAGAAAATATTTTAATGCATTCTTTATATTGTTAAAAACATGCTTGGAAAAGAAGCGTAATATATTATTTAGTTATTATTTACCTGAAAACAATGGATATAATTCTTAAATAAAAAAGGAATTTTATAAATTAAATTTCTTTTGTATTAATAATGACGTTTGTTCCTGATGTTTAACAAAATACACTAAAAACATATAGGGGTGACTGGGGCACATGTTGGATGGGGGAGGTGGTAACTTCGCCTTTTTCCATTAGTTATTTTGTTTGTTTTTTATTTAGACAAATACAAAAGATGGTAGTATCTGTAGACACAAGGTAAAAACATTTTGAAGATCTTCCACATTTTCTTTTGTCCTCAGGAACCAAAACACTCTTTAAGGATCTTAAATGTTAAATTCAATTCCAATTTTCTAAGAGAATAACTTTATTTATTTATTCATTTTTTAAAATTTTAATGCTTTAACATTAATATGCATAACAATAAATAATGTTGATAAAAAAATCGTTTAAAATTGAGAAATAATAATGACTTGTCATTTTAACTCTAGTGGGGATGTGGGAGACATGTGAAAGTTCAGTTGGGGCACATATGAACAGTCCATAAGTTCCTCAGTAAGCATTCTGTGATTCTGTTCCTTTCAGTTAACTTCGTGAGAAATAATGTCTGTGCCAGTATCTATAATGTTTTTGAAATAGAAAATATTTCCGTCATATAAAGTTGATTTTGTATTGAAACTTCTACAAAGGCATCTGTGAGCAAATACACAAAAAGCAACAAGCTCGTTTATGATCAATTGTAATTTAAATAAAAATATTGTTTTCTAAAAGGCAATAAGTGTTATGCGTTATTTTATTTGTTTCAATACTATTTTTATGCATCCTTAATAGAAACAGTATCACGTTATTGAACCTGGCAATTTCTTCTATTTCATTTGTTCTAAGCATGTAGCTTACTTCCATTTCTAAAACAACTATGTTGTTTGAGGCATTGAATATAAATGTAATATTTTAAGAAAGTAAAATTTTTAAACCTGGAACTACCGTAAAATCTAGATTATAAGTTCTTCCCCCACCCCTTTCAAAAGTAAAAGAAATTCATCTTGGAGGAAATTTATAATCGGAAAACATTTTTTACCCTTATTATAGAAGGAAATAATCCAAATAAAGGGGTAAAAATCTTTCGTATGTTGGAAAATTTCAAATGAATATTATCTGAATTCCCCTTTCATAAACCCTCTGAGCAAAGTTTAAATGCTTGAATTATTTCAAGTTTTATTTAGGGTTTCGTTCATCTGACGAAAATCAAAAACTATACAAGCCAGAGAGCTAAAATTACACTGATAAACAAATTTTAACGAATTTTCTATTTCTCTATATCGTTGGGTGTTTCTTATATCAAGCTGCTGAAAAAGAATATGTTTGTAAAAATTTTCTATCACCTTCCAATTTTGAGAAATTTTATTTATACGTTTTGGTGTATGTAGGCATCGTTTAGGAATTATATTACATCATTTTCTTTCATGTGTTTGATTCACTCAAACATTCCTTTTTCTTATTACAACGACATAAGATACAGCAAGAGAGTAGAAACAGATGTCCCCCTAATAAATTTTATGTTAGCGACCTTCAACAGATAGCTTTAGCCACCCCCACAGTATTTGACTTTAACGCAAATCTATGACAGTTAAAACTTTCGAGATGAGTGTACGACTATTTCTTTGTTCTGTAAGACTTTTTAATTAAATTTGGTTATAATCCTATCTTCCTCTACAATATGTAAAACATGTCTAGATGATGCGCTAATGAACCCGATTCTTTTTGCTAAGTGTGATGGAAGTTAACTTTGAAAAGCATCGATGCGCTTGGATGTGCTACAAACCTCCGGGCGTGGATGAAAGGTACAAAAAGTGTATGTCCTTTGCTATACTCATGATATGGCGCATACCGAAGGATTATATAACTGACTGCTACTAATGTATTACAAAAATTAAAGGATTCTCTGCAAGAAGTAAACATAAAATCAAGTACCCAAACTTAGATTCAGCAATGTGACCAGCATTGCATAATGATGATTTACAAATACCGAAACCTCCAGAGAATTTTACATATGGCGATGTAGCAGTAGAAATGGAAATCGATGAAACTGAAACTTTCTCTACATCTGATATGAACTATTCTCTTAGCATAAATGAAGAAACGCGCCTAATTATTCAAAAAGAATTAAATGATTTTGTAAGAGACTTAAATTTATCAAAGAAAAACTCAGAATTACTTGGATCAAGATTGCAAGGTTGGAATCTCCTGAAAAAGAGTACAAAGATATCTGTTTATCGAGATTGACATAAGAAATATTCGACATATTTTTCAAGAAAAGATAATTTATGCTAATGTAATGATATAAGTGACTTAATGTCTGTTTTAAATTGTCAGTATAACTCGGAACAATGGCCTATAACAGAGCAGCTACAGATAAGACATTTACCGCTACGTAAAGTATGAAATTTCTTATGAATATCATTTTTTTTTTACAAAAATTCTTCTATATTTTTCTCAAACTTTATAAAGAATGCATACTTTCAGTGTTTTGAACATTCATTTTAAGCTTTATAAGTGTTTATTTAAAAGTTTGTCGTTACTAAAATATCCAATGATAAATTTCATAAGGTATATGTGTTTAATAAATACTACAAAATTCAGATTTTCAAGATTTTGAATTTTTTAAAAATCTGTGGGTGATGGAAATTTTTTAATCGCATATTCTTACACAGCACCACCTAAAATATAAAAGTCACCACACACTTAGTTAGAAACAGAAACCTTGTTTATCAATGTTATCTGTACTTATAGCTTAATACCTCGTCACACAGCAAATAATAAAATTGTGAAGAAGACTGTTATTTAATTTAAATATTATTTTTAATATGATTAGTTCATTTTGTTATTGTTATTTCTCTTCTAATCGTTGCCACGCAAGTTTAAATAGATATAAAAAATTACTTATTTTTTTACCCTTTACTTTTTAAGAAAATGGACCAGGGTAACATCCCCAGTAATTGGCATGCACCAATGATTGGCACATTTTACAAACATGTCTTAAAATAAGATTTATATCCAGTCTTTTAAAAATACAAGACCATATACCAGTTATATGTTCATTTACTTTAAATATTATAACTTTGATTTATGCTACTAGATGACAATAGTGCCTAGGAAAGAGAAAAAATTATGGTTTGTATGAAATTAGCCATTTTTGTTGCAAATGCTTCATCTCTGGAATAAGAAAAGCATGCTTTTCAATTCATTATTATCTGATTTATAATGTAATTTAAATTTTAATTGACAACAGTTTTGTTTAGTTGAAAAGGGTTACTTTAATTATGTAAAAGTATTTTAGACACAAATATTTGGATTTCTGAATTAATGATATATGCCAATTAATGGTGCTTCAATTTTGCTAGCTCCAAGTAATTGACACCTATTCCAATTACAAGGGAATCGCAAGATTTGAGATTAAACCACTTATTTTGGCAGTATGTATAAAGTTATAGACTAATTTTGTTTATCAGTTGTTTTTATTTGAAAATATGAAACATTATTAGTAACTGGAATCCATTAAAGCTTCATATGACAATTACTGGGGACAGCATGACAATTACTGGGTATTAATATAAATATATTGTATTGTTTTAAAGTGTTGGCATTTCAGACTAATATGCTGATTTCTTATTCTCAAAAACCTGAAATATGGCAACTTCATCTACAGTAAATTCATTTAAAGCGATATTAAACCCAATGCAAAATATAAAGTTTTTTTTATATAAAATATATATTTTTTATAACATGTGTCAATTACTGGATCACAAGGTGTCATACATTGGTGCTCAACGTGTAAATTACTGGTGAGTACAGCAACTTTTTATAAATATATTTTTATAAAAAAAGTCCTTCAAAAACTTTTGCTTTTAGTGAGCAAAATTGTTGCACAAATACGCATTCGTTGATTTAAAAATATTTGCAAGTAAATATTTAATTTCTTGGTAATGCAAATTGAAATATGTTTAAAGACAAATTCTTAGTGTGCCAATTACTGGGGATATTACCCTACTTTTGTTGCCACAATTACAAAATTGGTTTTAAAAAATCAATATCTCAAAAATAAATTGAGATACAGCTTTTAAACAAATTGCATTTAAAAGTGCATTTTTTTATATGAGGGTGTAAAAATTATAAATGTACGATATTTAGAAGCTTAAAAATTCGCAATAGCGTAAATTTCCAAATTGAAATTTCATTTCTTCTAATTATAGCGCGCAAGTTTAAACAAAATTTTTATGTATGTAACATAAATTAAATAGATCATGTAAAAGACGTGCTTATTTTTTTTTTTTTTCATCATATAAAATCATATTTATCATCTATTTTGACATGCGAAATGTTTTTTTATAATTTATTAAATTACTATTCATTTAAATTACTAGCCACCTTTCGTGATGAATTTGGTCAAGCAGGTATATAATCAAGTAGTATCGAAGTGCGTAAATTTCTAATTTGAAAAAAGGACAGGGTCATGAAAAATCAGAGAATGCTTGAAAAATAGGATTACAAATATATCTCCAACTGATTATCCGATCAATCCTATTCTTTGTGAAAAATTTATGTTTTTTTAAATTATATTTTACATGATTTACTTAAAATAAATTAAAACCCAAAATTTTTATATACCTTTTATCAGAACGAATATTTCGAGATATGAAAAAAAATTCCAGGTAATCAAGATTACTGATATTCAACAAGCTTCTATTATTTAATATATATTACGTACACATAAAATTTCTAATCTCTATCTCAATTTTTTCGGGGGATAGAGCGTTTGAAGTTACGCAGACATACGGACGGCAAAATTCTTTCACTAAAAATATGTTTGTCGGAATCTCCAGTGTCTGAAACGTGTAAATTCGTTAAAACAATTTTTCGATTTACAAACGATTGTAACAATTATCCTATACTGGAAATGATGGGTAATAAAAAAAATGAAAGAAAATTGATAAGAATTCTTAAATTCCAAATTTATTTAATATCATTTTACATTTAAAACAATCTTAGAAATGATAATTTCTTTAAACAACATCCAATCCGTACAATTAATTTTCCACTTTCAACTAAATTAAATTAAATTTTTAAGTCGCCGAAGAAAGTAAATTGTATTAAACTTTCTTTCCATATGTTTCAAATTGAATTAAGAAAAGGAATATCATTTGTCACAAATCTAAATAAGTATTTTAGAAAATGTTTTCCGCGAAGATCATTTTTTTCTTTTGCTGCCTCGACAATTCTTACTGTTTAAACATAATGAATAAATGAACTAAATACACAGAAAGATAATTAGATTTTTTTTGCTTCGTTTCTTTTTATTACATGGAATCAACTGTTGAAATTAAGCTGAGTTTTTGTTTTAATTTCAACTTGAACATCTTAATTCAATTAATCATGTAGCTAAATAATTGAGCTAAGTTCTGTTATTGTTAAATTTTATTTCTTTAAACAGGATAATGCAATTAAAATGATCAGACACTTGAAAAGCAATTTTGACACTTTCAAGCGAAACAAGATTAAAGATAATGAAACATCAAATTATTTTTCGAAATGTATTGTATAAATGCATTTCGTATATGTTCATTGTTTCAACTGTAGTCAGATAATCTAAGTTTGAAGATTTACTCCCGCGCGTTGATTGTGAAATTAAAATTAAGCTTATTAAGCACGATAAATAAATAAAAATGGACATTAAGAGAATGATGTCAAATCATAGTTATTCTTTCCATTCCTATAAAATATTACAGTTCTATGCTTGTGAATTATAAAATAAAAAATCCCATCTCTCTCTAAATATATACATATATAGGGTAAATTGAGGTGGATGCCATGTTGTAGAATATGTCGTATCATTTAGAAATAATATCCGCAGGTACTGTAGAGAAACGTCGCCCCGCTAAGTTGCAAGCAAGAGAGTTCCCTACTGATACATTTAACTTCCTTTCATGTTCTTTGACCAAATTTTAGTGGTACTGTTTTATTGTTATTTTTAGTCTTAACACTTTTGGTTAGTGTGTAGAACGTTTTACGTAACTCCTCTATTTACCTATATAAGTGTTAGTTCAAATACCAGGGAAATAAATTTCCTATTTTTAGAGGGTACAGATACGTGCTCTTTCTACAAAACATAAATGGCCACCGAATCTCGCCTTTTCAAATCAGTGTGTGTGGGGGAGGGGGAGCGTTATCTTCCCGTTTCTCAGCTTATCTATACCTCGAAGTAACATATCAAAATGTACATGTTTACAGAAATATAATTTTTTATTTTTCTATAATATCTATAAAATGAAATATGCTTTTAAATCGTTATAAGAGTGTAGATGTACATAAGAGTAAAGAACAAGAAATAAAAAAATAACCAGTAAAATCAACAGGCGATTTTTAAAAATTTTAAACAAAAATATTTTCGAATAAGAATGTATTTATTAAACTACAACACATTTTGAATTTTTCAGAGAAACTATGAATTTTTCACGAATGTGAGTGCTTATACAAATGCAAAAAAACGTTGAACAAGATAAAAAAAAGTCACTTTACAAAGTGACAGTTCATTTTATATTTCTTATGTTACATAGGTGACCGCAAAAGTTATAGTATTATTAAATTGATTAATAAATCACTTAACAGAATTAAATCATCACCATCAGAAATAGAAAGTAAGATTTGCGATATATATACTAGAAGCTCAAAAATATTTCCTCAAGATTTTCAGCATGCATTCGACAAAACGTATAAAACCGAAACTCTCCTGTCACTTATCTTTAAATTTTACACATACATGTAATTAAGTTTCATAAACGTGTGATTAATATATTCTTATATTTATACATCTCACCTTTAAAAAGATAAGCTAATTGTGGTAACTGTTTTATGTATTTTTTAAAACTTACTAAGCAAATTTATAATACAAATATTTCCCATTGATAAAAATTTATATTAATCCGTAAAATAAAAATTTTCAAATTTACCGTAAAGAAAGAATTTTAATTTATGTGAACCTCCGAAAGAGACTCTTAATTAGTACCTATCCAACAATAATTTAAAGTCATATATTTAGGTAGACCATGTTTATATTCGCAATGACCTACAAATGTTTTTTCTTTTGTATTTTTTATTATTTTGAATAAAAGATAACGCTTTATGTATTTGTTTACGAATAATAAATGTGTTTTTTAACCTCATGAAGAGTGGTGGGATATATTACATCCCACTTAAGTTTAATCCAGGTTTCCACCGAAAACTTTTAATAATGTTTACTTTAATAAATTTTGGTCTAATTAGTTGAACGCTTGCGTTTCCTCATCTTAAAATTATGTTTTTGTAAATTTCCGGTGGGAATTAAGCATTATAAAAACGCAATTGTTTATAAATCAAACGAATAAATAATATCATAAAGCATATGGTAGAGATCTGCCCGGGTTGGCCCCAGGCGAGGTTCGGGTCGACTTTCATTAACGACATTCGGGCTCGGACGTGCCACAGCCTAGGCTTTATTTTTTAATGACTCAGGTCGTGCCTAGTCACTAATCTTTACGGGCCGGGCTCAGGCGTTAATTTTTCATGAAGAATCGGCCTATCTTATTTTTTCTGTACAAAGCCGGGAATGATTTCATTTTTTCTAGTTTTCACGGACCAAGGTATTTAACCCTGGTTGAATCATCCCGTATGAAAGTAATTTTTTTGACGTAGCCAAGTCTGTTAAAAAATCAGTAAAATTAGGCTTGGTCCAAAAATTTTGCAAAAGAGGCATATACTTTTAAATCGGCATTATTCTACAATTAAACATTCAATCTTATTCTTTTAAATATTCGTAGATTTCTAGGCTTATTAAAATAAAGTTAAACGCATAAAAAAAATAATCGACTGTTTATCCATGCAAAATGCATACAATAATAGGCAGGAAAAATATTTATATATTTACACTTGCTTAGAGGAGAACTTGTCTATAACATATTTCTTTCATCCCAATGCAATTCTGTCTTAGAAAATTTAACATGGAATCTGGATTAATAATTATTAATGATTATTGAAATATTTACATACGAAAAAAGAGAGGTTCATTAAAAAACATAAATATCGCAGTCGATGGCACTTCTACATAAATAAAGATTATAAACATAAAAAAAACACTGAGATAAGTTTTTTTGGTCAGAACTCTTGCATATGAGTATAAATAAATTTTCTGTAGAAATTCACATGAGTCGGGTTCAGTCCGTGTGTTTAGTTATTATTTCGGGCCGGGCCTAATTTATCTTTCTGTTTTTCGGACCGGGCCCGGGCCTATAGATTTCGGCCCGTGCAAACATCTAGCGCTTGGTCGATATGAAAGAACTACAGGGAAGGGGATTAAAATACATCAAGCGATTAAAAAGTGTCTTTTTTCTACAAGTATTAAGTCAAGAATTTGTTGATGATTTTGTGCAGAGCAAGCAATTTGCTTCCCATTCACCAAAATGTAAAAAAATGCCGTTCAAAATACATTAGCGTCACATAAACCAGTACACAGGTACTAGTGTTGTAAAATATGCATATAATGAGTTAAAAATGTACAATTCGATACATCAATCTACATTTGTTTTAATTTTCTAAAAATTGATCATAAATATTCAAAAATATCTTTCATTTTTATACGACAATGAATAAAACCGGCTATTAATATCTGAAATTTTTTTGTAAATATTTATTTTTTCTTTTGTTGAGTTTCTTTTTTAAAAACTAGTAGCAATAAAAACAAAATGTTGAAATGCAAATTAATAAGTAATTTTCAAAAATTAACGAACGCCGAGGGAAAGAAATATTTTTGTGTTGATAATGCTACTTCGAAAGAATATTTTAAAAACAGTATTATACATGTAGTTCTTTATTTCATGGGATGTAACTTATTATTCTCTAAAGCCATCACGTATAGTTACATTCGCATTTATGTTCCTACAAAGATTTTGTTCAAGCGTCAAACTTCGGAAGTTGATTAAATTTTCGTATTTTCTCAAAACTGATCATAAATAATCAAACATACCTTTAATTATTATACGGCAATGAATTAAACCGACTTTTAATTTTGTGAAAGCTTTTTGTCAATATTTAATCTTTATATGTGTGTATTTTTTCACCAAACTAATAACACTAAAAACAAAATGCTGCAATGGAAATGCATAAGTAATTTGCAAAAATTAACAAACGCTGAAGGAAAGAAAAAAAAGCTGAATTATACGGGTTGTACGTTATTTGATTAAATGCTTCAGTTTATTATGTAAAACTACTAGGTATAGTTACATATAATGCTACGCTGTACTGAAATTTTGTTAAAGTGTCAAACTTCGGGAATGGATTAAATTTTCATATTATTTCTACTAAAAAGCGTAAAAGGATTGGTCATTTTTAGCTCGTCACTTTTATTTAATACATTTTTTAACTCCATGATTATAATACTAAACATATTTGAAGAGGCTCCAAATAGTCATTTAGTATAAAAACATTTCACCCTTTTATATTACATGGCAGATCGGTAAAAAATGTATTATTAAATTTATTATTAGTTTCTTAACTCTCCTCTCATTCAAATTTTCACACACATAAATATGAATGAAACATACGCTTTGCATTCCGGAATCAAAATAAACAAATATTCGAGAAATTGAGTATGTATTGACAAAACGTCTAATATCGAAACCCTCCTATCACTTAACTTTAAATTTTGGACTTACATGTAATTAAATTTCATATATGTATGATTTATGTTTTCTTTCGATTTCAGCAAATATGACCCACTTGTGATAACTACTTTATGTATTTTTTTAAACTTATTTAGCAAATTTATATTCCAACTATTTCCTATTGATAAAAATTAAACCTCAATGTATCAATTTTCAAATTTACCGAAAAGGAAGAATTTTAACTTCTGAGAACCTCCGAAAGTGACTCTCAATTAGTACCTAACCAACTCAAATTTTATGTCATGTATTTAGATGGACCAAGTTTATATCGGCACTGACCTACAAATGTTTTTTTTTTTTTTTTTTTTTTTTTTGTGTGTGTGTGTGTGTGTGTGTGTGTGTGTGTTTGATTTCGTTTTTTGAAAAAAAAGGTAAAGAAATCATGAATGTTTAATGACTTATAAATGTGAATTATTTAAAGAATATCATAAAGCATATGATCGATATAAAAAGCATACGGGGAAAGGGATGAAAAATATATAAATCAATTAAAAATTGTCTTTTTTCTGTAAGTATTAAGTGAAGATTCTGTTGATGATTTGGGGCATTGCTATGTTATAAGGGATTCACTTCCCGTTAAAATATACCAAAATATGAAACATAATGCTGATCAAACTACATTAATAAATCTTACTCATTATAGCAAAATTTTTAACAGTTTATTGGCAATGAACTAAAATTTATTTTGTTTTCTAAAAAATAAAGGTATGAAATTTTGAATAACTTATAAATGTGTATTGTTTAAAAAATATCATGAAGCATATGATTGAAATGAAAAGTCTATAGGGAAAAAGATTATGAATAAACATTTTTTCACCTTAAAGAATTAAGTCAATTTTATTGATGACTTTGTGCATTGTTATGTTAGAATGGATTCTTTCTATTAGAAATCAACAAATTATGAAACATAAATCATTTCAAACTACATTAACGAAATTTACACATCTATTCACGTACTAATGTTATAAAATATGCCTATTTAGGTGTTGAAAAACTCTTTCGAAATAGCAATATCCCTTTCTTTTAATTTTCAGAAAAATTAGTAAATATTTAAATACATTACAAATTATACGACAACGGATAGAAAGGCTTTTGACTTTTTGAAAGCTTTGTGTAAATATTTTATATTTTCTTTGTAGAGTTTTTACCAAACTAATAACACTAAAACCAAAATGCTAAAATAAAAATCTATAGATGGTTCAAACCGAAAATTCCATAAACCGTAATAAATGTTTCTTTGAAAGGAAGAAAAACTCATCTTAGGAATCTAAAATATTCAAGAAACATTTTGACATTGACTTTTCGGATATATTAAAAGTTTTAACCATACCAAAAGACATTAAAAAAAGTTTTTGCTATAAGTGACTTTAAATCACAACTTTTCATAGAATCCTTGAAATTAAAAACCTTGAGAAAACGGCCAGTTAAAAGAATTTTACCCTGGATCAGCTCTTCAATGAACTCGAAGAACCTGTATAACAAGTCTATGGGTTGCTGCTAGCTGACACACACCTATAGGGAGAAAACGATTGACAGTCGCTATCTATGTTATAAAGGCCAAATGTATTTGTGCGTAACGCATACGTCATTTTGCGAATGGCAAAACATTTTTCCTGCAACTTCGTTTTTGCAATTTTCAGTAGTGCAAATTTTACACTTCTAAACATCACACAATTACAATTTTTACACTGTCGTATAGAGAAAAAAATTTACTTTTAAATGCAATTTGTTTGAAAGCTGTATCTCAATTTATTTTTGAAATACTAATTTTTTTTTATAGTTTTTAGTACCAATTTTGTAATTGCGGCCACATAATCATTCCATTTTCTCTTAAAATTAAAAAGATGAATAAAAATTAAAATGCGCAACACTTTCCCATGCAATTTCTGTTTTGCAATTTTTGGTACTGCAAATATATTGTATATATATTGTACATAAATTGTATGTTTTTCATTTTTACACCGTCATATTGAGAAAAAATGTATTTTTAAATGCAATTTGTTTCAAAGCTGTATCTCAATTTATTTTTGAGATATTATTTTTTTATAATTTGTACCAATTTTGTAATTGTGGCAACAGAATCACTCCATTTTCTCGTAAAACTGAAGGGGGAAAAGAAAAAGAAAAAAGAAAATAGAAATTAAAATGCGTATATTATTTTAAAAATATCGTCCATTGAATTTTGGCTTTATTTCGTTTAATAATTTGGATAATCGGGTTTTATAGAATTTTGTTAGTTTTAGCTTAAAATATTATTTGTTTGAGAGTTAGACTGACCAATATAAAATGTATTTTTTACTTAATATATTATAAATCAATGAAACAGTTCGTTCTTAAAGATTTTCTTTTGTCGAATTTCGACGGGTTCCACATCGTATTTATTAAAAAGCAAACCTATACACTTACCTTTACTTTGTTACACAAAATAAAGGTGAGGGGGTTGAATTTTGAAAATGTCATTGACCTACGTAGAGTGAGAGTAGTTTTACTTTCATCATCACTGAGATAACTGATGAACCTGGTGAAATAGATTTCGGATCAAGATGGAGTGTTTTGTCTTCGTCGTGAATGAGTAAGATTAAAAGTTATTTTGTAGCCTACTTCATCAACGCCTCAAAAGATGATGCGTAATTTCAGGTGTTCGAAAGTATTTATCTGCAAAACTCCCAGATCGTTTTCTAGATTATGCTTCAATTGTTCCATCGCATGTTTCTAAAAAATTTTGCCTTTTTTTTATTTAGCAAGCAGGGTGCGTGCCGTTTTCCACAAAATTTGAATAGGATTTTTTGTCTTATTTAATAACAAACCTTTTTTATGTAAATTATGCATTTCAAATATTAAATAAATATTACAGAGCCAAGGCCGTTGTGTCATATTCGTGGAAACATTTAAGAGTGTACCTGGGTTCGTATGGGCTCTTAAGACCAGGAAATTCTTCAGTACCAATATTTTTTTATAGAAAACTTCTCTTTAAATAAAGCAAAATTTTGTCCTTTTGAACGATATTTGAACCACAATCCTATGGCTATAATTTACAAAAAAATAACGAACGCCGAAGAATATTTTTGTTTTGTTAAAGTCATTTTCAGAGAATATTTTAAAAGCAGCATTATACTATGTAGTATGTTATTTGATTGCATGTTTCTTATAATTATGTAAAGTCATTATGCATAATTACATTCGACGCACCGCTCATACTGCAATTTTCTTAAAACGTTAATCTTCAGAAATTGATTATATTTTCATATTTTCTGCACTAAAAAAGATAGAAGGAATGATTTTTTAGCTCGTTACTTTAATTCAGTACAGTTTCTAAACTTTATGATTGTGATTTCAAACATCTAATCCAGATAGTAAATTTATTTCAGAATTTATATTCAGGAACAGGATAATGATTTTGTAACAGTTTATTTTAAATTTTCGATTTTTTTAATAAATAAATATATACATATTTATGTTACATAATTTCTTAAAAAAGTGCGTCTTTCATTTTTTTTAAATTTTAAATAATGTTTTATAGACAGAATGTAGAACAAAAAAATCGTGTTGTTTTATAAAAATGAATATAAGAAATAAGTGATTCGTTTTTGCTAGTGATAACGATTATGATTTCGGTAATGACAATTTTTGTATATGAAAGCATATTGTAGTTCAATTGTCTATTTATTTACTTGAAATATATAAATTTAGTTAAAGGAAAATAAGAAGTAACTAAAAATATTATGCATAATGTTGTTTTTTATTCTTATAATAAATACTCATTTGTCTTTTTTATAAAGAAAAATGATAATTTCAAGACAAAATATAAAAACAAATTAGTACTTAAGAAAATTAGTAAAATATATTATAAAATTTTAAATTGCTAATAAATGTGTTTTTATACAATATGATAAAGCATTTGATCAATATAAAATGCCTACGTCAAAACAGATGTAAAAAACATCAATCGATTAAAAAGTGTTTTTCTTCTACAAGTATTAAGCCACGATTTCGTTCATGACATTGTGAAATGTTATGTTACAAGGGATTCACTTCCCACTAAAAATTATTTAAACTTGAAACATAATGCATGTCATGCTACATTCAAAACACATTCGCACCTATTAATGTACCAAAGCTCTAAAATACACACACTTATATGGTTAAAAAAATACACATCAATCTATCATTGTTTTAATTTTCTGAATATTGATCATAATTATTTAAACATATCTTTAATTATTATTCGACAATAAATAAAACCAGCTTTTAATTTTTTGTAAGCTTTTTGCTCGTATTTAATGTTTCCATTTTAGAGATTTCTCCAAATTAATAACATTAAAAACAAAATGTTGCAAAGGAATACCATAGGTAAGTTATAAATTTTAACGAACACCCGAGGAAAGAGATATACTTTTTTGTTGTTGTCACTCAACTGTTGGTGCTGCTATGCTGCATTTCCCATGGTTTGCGTTATTTAACCGATAGTCATGACTCAAGAACTAATGCACAGAATTTCATGTCATTAGAATCTCCATTATGTACACAGGGGTTGTCATTTAATTGTGGCACTGTGATAGCGAATTTTAAAGTATTAACATGTATGAGATAGAAGAAAATTTGGGATTGCACAACCGACTAGTTTCTTACTTGAATAAAGTTTATTTCATGAATGTCGTCGGAATTATTTTAAATTTACGCAATCATTTTGTGTATTGAGGTTATTTTAATCATGTAAATCACATTCTCTCGAATTAGCTACCTAAGAGATCGTTTTATCGTCCTCCCATTTCGATGAAAGCCATAATTTGTAATAGTCGTTTTTAGCTGACTAGTTGTTTTCGATATACTACAACTGACAAAAAAGTTCGGTGAATGAATTCAGAACGGCCGATCTGGCAACACTGGTGAAACAAAACGCTGCACCTGCATAGAGGCAAGTGTTCAGAAACTTCCCCCACCTTTGTTCAATTGAGCGTCGTTTATATTCTGTGTGAGACGTGTTTTACTAAGTGTTTGTTCAGTGTGTTGGTTCTTAACTGAGAACTGGAAAATCAACGAACAAAAGATCAGTTTAAAGTTTGGTTTTAAGCTTTGCAAGGCACCGAAAGAAATTCATGAGGGGTGGTGCAAATTGAACATCCACCATACTCGCCAGATCTCAATCCTCCAGACTTCTTCCTATTTTCACGATTCAAATTCTCTTTGAAAGAGATTTGACCATATTGCTGACATCCAACGAAACGTGACGAAGCTTTTGAACCCCATCCTAAAAGAAGACTTCTTGCGAATTTTCCAGGACATGTATAGCCGATCTCAGCGGTACATAGTTATGGGAGGTGACTATTTCGAAGGATGGTATGGTACTTTCGTTAATATTTCATCGACTTTAATGTTACAGAACTATTCACCGAACTTTATTGTCAGAGGTAGTATATGGTGGGGCATAAAGATCTCCCCATTTTAAATGATCAGTAAAAATGCATAGGACATTGAAAACAAACATTTTATGTTTACATTATAAGAATATTGTATGTCATTTATTATTTTTTTACAATCTGTAAGACTTTTTCTATTAATTAATTTCGAGGATATGTTGTATGAAAAATGATATCGTCTAAATGTTTCCCTTCGTTCTCTATAAGTCTCTGAACATGACGTGATGTCCGAACATGACGTGGTCTACCGGGCGACTTTCGTTTTAAACATGAACCTGTTTCTCTAAAATTAACAACCCATAAGAATAGGGTTTTTTCTATCCAGTACTTTCCCATGCCTCCAAACTGCGTACTAAATAGTCGTTGCGTTTGAATGATGGAATCTGCATTCTTGAAGTAAGTTTTAACAGTGAACGCAAGATGTTCATTAGTCCAAGAAATACTGTCAACTAAAATAGTTCAAGCAGAGAAATATAACAGCACTACTTTGGACATATCCTCTACACTAGACTCGCCACAGCGACAGCGGCAAATTAGGGCGATGTTAATGCCCCACACTGTATAATAGCAGTTTCACTGCTGAGTTCATTTAACGTTTCATATAGAGCTTTTTCTGAATTAGGGACCCAACTAGTGTTTTCTAATGCTTTAATTAATAATGAAGACGCATTTCGTGAAAATTGCCGCAGCAATTTTTGATTTATTTCAAGCTGCATTTTCAGTGCTGGGTTTCATTTAACCTGTTAAAACGAATTTTTTTTAATCTGAAAAATAGCCATTTTCTTTTCTAGAATTCTATTTAATGTGGCATTTAGGTTACGTGAAAATTACTACAGTGTTCTTGAATAGTATCTGCAATCAGGAAAATTGCTTGCAAGTTTAATATCAACAATAATTATTAGGGCGCTTCATCCAATGGAGAGTATCGTGTTTTAAATAGCACAGAAGTACCTAATTGAAGGGTACTACTTATGGGAAACTCTTTAATTTTTCATTTTAATTCAATTTTTTCTTTTCATTTTTTTCGGGAATAATCATGTAAAATAAACTCATGTAAATCTTTATTCAACTAATAGTTTTAATCGAATTAATATTTTTAAACATTTCTTATATGTACTATTATTTGAAAAGTATGTCTATGTATATCTATTATATGTATAAAAAATTGTTTTGTGCAATTATTTAATGTCTTTCAAATGGATGTGGACAATGGATGCAACATGGATATAAGTACTATTTTCGAATATGGGTATGGAAACAAAAACTACTAAAAGAAAGCTTTTAACAATTTAACTATTGTAAAGTGTTTGAAAAATTAACATAAAACTCAATAAAAAATAAAATTAACAACGAAATATTTTAAAAGATATTCTGAAAATAGTATAATATCGCGAAGATAAATGAATTAGTTTTAAACTCAGAGTTCCATGATACTTTGGCTTTTTGAATCTGGTGGGCATGGAAAGTAATTAATGTACGATAGCATTTTATATTGTTTCGTTACTTATATTTTCTGCTTGAAGAATTTTTGATTGATAAAGAATTTTGTTTCAGAAAAAAATGCGTAGAATAACTGAAGAGTTTAGTCTTCCATATACATTTTTTTTTCTTTTTTTTTTGTTTAAGGTACTTGGCCATTTTGTAATCTATAGCTCAACAAAAAGAAATATCAACAAAGTAAAGAAAGTAAATGGAAATGCGGTAATATAAATCAATAAATATATAAACAATTTTAAATAATAATAATAATAAATAAACTATTTTGTTAATAATTCGTCTGTGTGGTTGTTGCATAATTAATACAAAAAAATGAGAATACAGTGATAATATCAAGTTTGGTATTTAAATAATACTAATAAAATATGCTTCTAGATATACAATTTAATCGTATAAAATGTTACAATTTTGTGATAAAGAGTTGTAAAATATTTTTATTAAAACTTGATGAAAATGAATACTTGTCGCCAACGGGATTTTTATTTTACTTCGATCAGCATTAGTTGCTACTTTGACTAATTATATTTTAACTGTAAATTGTATTAGAATTGTTATTACATATATTTAACAATAAAAAAAGAAATGTATGATATATTTTCATATAATAAGTGGAAAAGTAAAATATATAATTATAAAAAAAGAAAACAAAACAAACAAACAAACCAAAAAAACATGCATTTACAAAAATTTGGCAAAACTCTATTAATCCCTTAAGACCGTAGTGGTGTAAATGAACGTCTCCATTGTTTCCAAAATTAATAGTTTCATATTTTCTTGAAAAAAAAATATTTAAAAAAGTAACCGATATCGGGTTATACCTAGGCGAGATTCACAAAATTCTATGCAGATACGTTTGTAGTGACGAATCGTCACAACATTGCTAAATTAAATATGTACATATAAAGAATGATTAAGCACAACTAAAGCGAAAATACATAAATATTCGTATATATAAAAAAAAAAAAAAAAAAAAGAATCATTGATTAAAGTAAAGTTTTAAATTTATTTTATTCACTAATTTCTATTTTAAGTTCGTTTCATTCTTTCAGGTAGTAATAATAATTTTAGGTTTCAGGAAAAAATGAAAGCTATTTTTTGTAATTAAAGCTATAAACTTTATGACTCTATAAAGTTCGGTAAGAACGAACGGTTAACAATGAACACCCAAGTAGAAATTCAATTGCTCACCATAAAACTTCAGACGTAACAATGGCAAAGGTTGTAAAAAAAAACCAGACTGTCTACAATTTTGACATTATACGCTGGAGCTAACAATAACAGAATTTACAGCCGAGAAACGCCCACAGGAGGGAGAATTGAAGAGGAGTCCGATGATTTTCCGCAACCCGTGGGAAAGAGATAAAAAGTTTTTGCTAGTGGCCAAAAGGGGTGTAACTCCCTACTGGTCAAGCAGGCCAATAAGAAGTGCGATGCAATGGCCCCCCAATCAAAGCGATAGCAGAAAACCAATGAAAAGAAAAAAAGGTTTTGGGGAGGAAACAAATAAACAAAAAAAAGAAATGGAGTTCTCTCCGAAAAAGGAATCTAAGATTAATACAGTTCTTGGTCCCAGCTATGTAGGTAGTAAATAGAAAAGTTTTGTAAGCGAAAATCATCTCCGGAACGGGGAAGCCCATGATTTGACAAGCATCCAAGTTTCTTTGACATATGATCAAATTTGCGAAAAGAAAAAATGAATGTCTGAAAATTACTGGAACTTCCAATATCATCATAATGAATTTCAGGCAACACCAGATGGCAGTGCGTGACGATATGGCAGACTATTATTTTTTTTTGAAGAGTTACGCTCAACATGGTGAATAATGTGCATCATTCTCATAGACTATTCTTTTTATGAATATTTGCTCAACTTAGTAAAATTCACGTGTCACCAAAGGTGCGAGATGACAGTGCAGACTATATTTTTATACGAACGGTAACGCTTACGCTCAACATAGTGAATTTCCATGTGTCTCCAAAGGTGCGAGAAAATAGTGCAGACTATATTTTTGATGAACAGTTGTCTGCCTACTGAGGAATTACATGATTTCCCAAAGAAGCGGTGCGAACGAAAGCCAACGGATCAGTTACTATGGATTACTACAACGAATGGATGACAAGGCTTCATATAAAATGATGAGCAATGTAATTTTTCTCTTGTGGTGTTACATCTTTGAGAAATGTTTTTTTTTTGTCAATTTTACATGTATATATAAAGAGAAATTTTTTTAAGATGAAAATTAATTTTTTTATTTGAAATTTAAATAAAATAAAATAATAAAATAAAATAAGATAAATTAATATAAAATATAATAATAAAAAATAAATAAATAAATAAAGAAGAAAAGTGAATAATAGGGAAATTTTAGGCTATGCCTTCTTAGTTGTGCTGTGAGAAATTGTGTAGGTTTATGATAACATGAAACTTAAGAAAAAAATTATTATTATGAAATGAATACATTTTTTGAGTGGTGTTATCTCACTGTATTGATAATTATGAAATCAATATTTTAAATGGTATTTTTTTATTGTATTTTGAATAATATTTGTTGTTTGAAATAAATATTGGTGTGTACATAGAAATCCTTGTTTTCTTTGATATTTTCTCTTCTTTCTTTCTTTTTAAGTAATTTATAGATGCAGATTCTAAATTATCATAATTATATTTTTTTTTCGGAAAACAGTTGTTATTTACATTCATATTATCTCTTTTAAAATCCTGATTTGCAATGTTGAACGTTAAATAAGTGGAATCTGAGATATTGCGATGTTCCTTTATTTAAATTATTGCTATGTTTAAAAGAAAACAATTTTCTTTTTGGTAATATCCAGAACAATCTTTCACAACGCGGATTGGGATATTATCTTAATAATATTACTTTATTAATACTAACCACTATCTTTCGCGGACCTTGTAATGCGGTGGAATTTTCATCACCACATTTCATATTAAAATTTAATGGTGCTAACAACAGGTGTTTAATTTACATTTAGGATTAAAAATTTATTTTTTTCTGCATTCAATTATACATAAAAATATATTTTCAGTATTATAAAATTTTCTCCTTAATTACCTATTTTCTGTTTCTCTTCTTTTACTAACAAAACATCACTTACCTATATTGTGTAAAACAAAATTGATATTTTATGCATTTCTAGAAAAATTTATAATAATGAACAAAATTAATAAATATATGTATGAAATGAATACATACAGAGGAGAAAGGGTTTAGCTCATAGCACATTATTTAAAAAGCCTTCGTTACTAAAGATTTGTTTATATATATATATCTGTACTTTGAAAATTTATTTTGTGATTATTTTTGTGTGTATAGAAATAGTTAGGGGGATTTTGAAATTTTTATGAAGTATTTTTTTTTCTCTTTTCCCTTTATGTGAGTGTAATTTCGATACCTAGATAAAAAAATATATATTTTGAGAGTGCAGTACATAATAATTCAGTGTTAAAAAAGTAAAAAAAAAAAATATTAAAGAAAAACAATTAAACATCAATCTGTTAGAGATTTTCAAAATAGATAAATATAAATATGACAGGAAGAAAGGGAAGACAGGCTTCTCCCGAAAGGGAATCATTCACTATTGGAGTGGATACTCTGATAAATTCATTACAAAATTTTGAAGATAAACCGGATCAAAACATAACACATTTTTTTGAAGAATTTGAGAAGTTAGCTGTAGCGGCACAATTTCCCGACGACATAAAATTGGTATTGGCAAAATCAAAATTCAAAGGGCAAGCGAGAGAAGTTATGAGAAACACAAATGAATTGCATAAAGCACAAGACTATAAAACGTTTAAACAAAATGCGATAAAACAATTCCAAAAAGAAAGATCTTTTGCTGATGCTCAGTTGCAATTTATAAATGCCAAACAAACAGCTAATCAAACTATTGAGGAATTCACAAAAAAATTCAATATAGAAGCACAGAAATATCTTGCTTTATCAGGACATGAACAAAAGAATGGAGCCAAAGAATTATTAGAAACTATTAAAATAACAAAATATCTTGAGGCGCTAAGACCGGACATCTCTTTCGAATTAAAAAAATACCCACCTACAAATTTCGAAGATGCGGTAAAAAAAGCCTAAAATATCGAAAGTGCATTAAACAGTAAATGTGCAGGTGAAATAAACAATTTGACGGAAACTAGCGAAAATAAATTAGTTGAGGCACTTATTAGCATGTCACAAGACCAAAAATCAGAGATACAACAGCTGAAAGAACAAATAAAAAGTTTACAAATTGACAAAAACGAAAGTGAACAAAACAAAGCGGAAATAAATCATATAACACAAAATTTTTGTCATATATGCAACAAGTCCAATCACCAGACACAAAATTGTTATTTTAATCAAAAAAGTGCGAATTTTTTTCAACCGAGGGGAGCACAAAACAATGTTAGGCCAAGATTTCACAAGAATTACTATCAAAATAACAATTATAGAAGCTTTACAAGATTTCCACAAAACTATGCACAACATTTTCAAGCGCCACAAACATTCGATTTTGCTAGACCTCATAACAATCAAATTAGATTTAATGATATGCACAATCAGATGCCAAATTGGCAAAATTTGCACCAATCACCGATAGGACCTAATCAAATGTATCATGGAAATTATAATATGCAAAATATGGTTCCAATGCAAACTTTTGACCCAACACAGGGAAACAATACACAAATTGCATATACAGGGCAGCATCACAATTTCGCAGATACGCAAAATAGCCAAAATCTTTTGCTGCAAAATAATGAGAGAAACAGGGAACATCAGCCCACAATTACCTTTCCAAATGAAAACAGAAACAGAAGGGATAGGCAAAATCATAACAGGAACAGAGGACAAAGTAATTTAAACCGGTAAAGGGACTTACAAAATTGAGAGAAATACAAGCCCGTAGGTCCCGCATCATAGAAAAAAAACAGGGTTATAACATAAAACATAAAGCAAACAAGGAACTAAAAATAATTAAACAAAAACAAACAAAAAACACAGAGATAAGAAGAAATGAGAAAAAAAAAAGATGGTTAAAGAAAAATTAATTGCAAGTTGTAATTCGGGTAAAAACAATGAATTACCAATATGGAATTTAAAAATAAAGAAAGATATAATTATACCCAGCCTTATTGATAGTGGGGCGAGTATAAGTTTAATATCCCCAGGGGTCTTCGAGAAAATAAAACAGACAGATATAAAAATTAAATATTTAGCCAACGCTATAAAAATTACAATTTTATCAAACAAATCGATTCCTTTTAAACACTGTGTAAAATTTAAGTTTAGATTTAACAACACTTTCTTAAATGGCACATTTTATGTAACTAAAGAAGAATTTGATCGTAATTACAAAATTATTTTAGGATACGATTTTTTAAAAAGTAATAAAATAATTATGGATTTTGAAAATAATACTTTTAAACTCTATAACTCAATTATACAATTAAATTCTAATGAAGATCAAATTACTGAGGTAAATGAAATTAAGCCGGTACAACAAAATGACGAGTTTCAAACAATACCAAAACAAATTCACTCTTATCAGCATAATAAGATTCCGAAAATTAATACACGAGTATTTGTAGAAAAAAGCATTACTTTGAGACCCAGAGAATCGAAGTTAGTGAACTTAATTTTTGACAGCAAACTAAAAAAACGGACAACAATTTTTTTTCCAACCTAAATATAACAACAGGAAATTAGTCATCCAAAATTCAGTTCATGAAAATAAGGAAAACGAAAATAATTTATTCACAATATTAGTACAAAATAAATCTAAACAATATTTGAGACTTCACAAAGATCAGGAAATGGGAAAAATTACCACTGATTTTTTCATAAAAAAACAAAATAAATCAAATACTGATAATATTTACGAAGTAAATAACTTAAATATCACACAAATTAGAGAATTAAGAAAGAAAGAACTTTCAGAGAATGATTTTAAAGTTGATCACTTAACACCAAAGGTACAAAAGGAAGTACTGACAATTTTAATGAGACACGCTACTGCCTTCAGCAAATCATATAAAACGCTAGGAGAAACAGATGTAATAAAGCCGAACTTTAAACTAATGCACGACTTTCCAATACAAACGAAACCCTTTAAGTTAGCACACGATGTAAAAAAATTCGCGGAGAAAGAAATTCAGGATTTATTGGATGCAGGTATTATAGAGCCCACGAATTCAAGTTATGCTTTCCCAGTAATTTTCGTAAAGAAAAATTCTACGTCAAAAACAAATGATAAGAATTTAATTAAATTTAGGATGGCTATAGATTTTAGAGCTCTTAACGATATATTAGAAAGTGATCCATACCCAGTACCTAATACAAAGGAAATTTTACAAAATATGGCAGGAAAAAAATTATACACTGTCTTAGATTTGCATTCTGCATTCTTTCAAATAAAATTAAATGAGCAGGACAAGCATAAGTTAGCATTTATCACTGAAGATAATCATTTTCAAATAACAAGGATGCCTTTTGGGACAAAAATTTCAACGAATCAATTTGCTCGTTTAATTGATATAGTTTTAGGAGACTTAAAAAAAAATACAATATTCAATACTTTATTGATGACATAATAATTGGTTCAAATGATGTACAACAAATGCACATAATACTAGAAGCAGTATTAGAAAAATTAGAAAAATTTAATCTTACAATTGAACCGACTAAATTAAAATTATACATGCCGGAAATAGATTTTTTGGGATACAAAATTAGTGAAAAAGGATATGCGCCCTCACAAAAAAATATCCAAAAAATAACAAACTTCGCAGTACCCACATCTCAAAAAACAGTTAGAGCATTTATTGGATTATGCACATATTTTAAAGCAACTATACATAATTATGCGGAGATAATAGCACCACTGACGGACCTCACTAAAGCTAATACAAAATTCAAATGGAATGACAAAGCACAAGAATCATTTGAAAAAATACAAAAAATTATAATGGAACAACCTACTATTCACCCCCCAGATTTTAGTAAAGAATTTTATATAATTACAGATGGATCAAAAATCGCAACATCGGGTATATTAGCACAAAAACAAGGAGATAAAATGATCCCAATTGAATTTACGGGAAGAAAATTAAAAGACTCAGAAAAGAAATATCCAAGCATGCAGATTGAACTTTTGGCAATCTATGAAACCATAACATATTTTAGAAACATTCTATTAGGACGAAAATTTTTTCTGCTAACAGATTCAAAGGCATTAACGTACCATTTACAGTTAGAAAAGCAGCCTGAAATTGTAGCAAGATGGTTACTAAAATTACAGGATTATGATTTTGAAGTATCACATATTGCAGGTATCCATAATCCCGCTGATTTCTGTAGTAGATCGGTAAATGCTCTATCAATAGCAGATAATTTGGACAAACATCTTTTCACGGTAAATAAAAAGCTAAATGCAGATTATATAAAAAAAGAACAATTAAATGACCCGAAATTAAAAGAAATTATTGAGGCCTTACAACAACAAAAAAAAAAAAATAGAGAAATATGAAAAGTATACTTTAAATAAAGACGGGATATTAATTCTGAAAAATTCACATAATTCAAATAATGCGGAATTATATATCGCACCGCAGAGCTTAAAAGAAGATATTCTAAACAGTGCACATGTCCCACATTTTGCTTTCTTAAAAACTTATGGTATTATAAAAGAAAGATTTTTCTGGTACAGAATGTATCAAGAGATAAAACAATTCTGTACAAAATGTGTAACATGCAACACATTTAAACAACATAGAACGATAAAAATTCCTTTTAAAACGATGGATAAAAATTACCTCCCAGGTCAACGTCTGGTATGTGATTTAATTGGACCTTTAATTCCATCTTTAAATAGGAATTAATTTGTACTGACAGTCATAGACACAGCAACACGCTATTTGCAAGCTTTTCCACTAAAATAGACGGACACTAGGGTCATAATCAATGCTCTCAATGGTTACTTTAGCGCATTCGGATTAGCAAGATATTTTTCCACTGATAATGGATCATATTTCAAATCGAAGGATTTTAAAGATTACATGAAAAATTTAAATATCGAACTAATCCCCTCATCAATTTATCACCCTCAAAGCCAATCGATTTCGGAAAGGATTAATAGGGATTTAAAAGCTTCAATAGCAGCTATGTGTAATAAAACTTATGAATGGGATACGAAACTTCAATATTTTATTTTGATGCATAACTCAACTGTACATAGAATAACAAAATTCTCTCCAAGCATGTTATTTTTTGGAAGAGAAATAAAAACGCCTTTCACAAACTTCGAAGTACATGACATGTCTTCTTATAGCAAATACATTCAAAATAAATTAAAACATATGCACGAAATAAGAAAAGAGGTTATCAAAAATCAGGAAATAGCAGATAGGGAATTAAATAAAAATTCACAAGCAAAACACAAGGAATTACAATTAGGCGATGAAGTATACTTAAAACTGCTCATAAAACCTAAAGCGTTACATCAGAAATTTTCAGGCCCATATTATGTTGAGAGAATTTTCAGGAATGACAACTATCTCATTAAAAACAAGAATAGACCAGATCTAAAACCTGTTAGAATTCATATTTCTAAATTATTTGCGCCCAATATGGCAAGCAAAACTAAAACAAATAATCATTCATTAGAGAACACAAGTACGTAAATAAATAATTAAATAATAAACAAATAAATAAATAAATAAAAATGTATAATTCAAACGATTCATTAAAACTGATTCACTTGTCTACTGAAACCGTCAGAGTTTTCTAAAATAAATAAATAATGATCATAATTCATTGAACATATTAGCTTAAATTATAAACTTTTACAATTAAATACTAACGACTTCTAAAAATGTTCGACTTTCATGTACAAAAAGAAATATCTCTAATACAAAACTAAACGTTAATTTTTTTTCCTCATGGTCTCACATGATTAATAAATATAGAATTCAACAAAAAAAAAAAAAAAAAAAAAAAAAAAAAAAAAAAAAGGTAAAAATAAAACTGGATAATTCATGGCTGATTAATTTTTTTATTAATATTCAGCGTCAAAATGGATTTTAAAACACTATGAACAATAATAACAGTTAAATAAATAAATAAAACAGAATAAAATAAAATATTTATCACAACATATAGATATAAAAAAAAGGGTTATATTATAATCTCATCGGAAATATATATTTCGTACTGCCCGGGATGCAAATTTTTATTGCTGGTCGATAGTTTGCATTGTACAAAAGATATTTTTTTCTTGAGATTATATGTAAATGAGATTGTCCACGGAAAATATATTAGTCATAAAGATTTTATATAAATAATCATATCTCATTAATTAATATAGCAATAAAATTAGATTAGAATAAAATTTGAAATACAGAAAGAAACTATTGATTACAATCTCTAACATACTCATATGTTATAAAAAAAGAAATAAATAAAATACTTAAATAAAAATAAATAAATAAAATAACTAAATATAATAAATTTAATTAATTTTTCATAACTCTCATACGATGGAGAAAGTAACAATATGTATATAAGCGGTTACATAACAACCAGGCATAATAATCTATTAAATATATTAATAAAGCCAGTAAAAAAAAAAAAATAAATAAATAAATAGACAGTCAATTAAAAAGAATTCAAGTGAGTGAACGTTTCAGTGACAAAAATTTAATATACGACATAGATAAACGTATGTAAAAAAAAAAAAAAAAAAAAAAAAAAAAAAAAAAAAAAAAAAAGGGAAAGAAGAAGTGATTTAGGATGAAGATTTTTTTTTTCTCTCAAATATTGTTGAGGAAAATAACAAAAAACACTTTTTATGATTCAAAAAAAAAAAAAGAGAGAGAGAGAGAGAGAAAGACGTTTCGGAGAGCAAATATGAGAGAAAAATTTCTCTTATTTCAGAGATTAGTAAACGTTCAAAATTTTGCTAGTTGGGGAAGTTTGTTTTTGTCCACAGGCATAAGTGTGTGCGGAAGATAGAACAGGTCAAGGAAAATACACACCCATTTCTGGAATATTATAATACAGATGTATATATAGATACATTACAAAAAAAAAAAAAAAAAAAAATGGTTGCAAAAATATAGCTATTGCTATAACGAATACGTTTATGTATATATTTGGACATTATTTTTTTCAATAACACCACATTGGAAAGATTATATTTCTCAGCCATAAATAATCATGTATATTATTTTAGAATTTTGTATTACTTTGATATATTTGTGTATATATATTTTAGTTTATCTTGTATAGGATGTTTTTTTTTTCTTAATCAGAGGGGAGATAGCATGTAGTGACGAATCGTCACAACATTGCTAAATGAAATATGTACATATAAAGAATGATTAAGCACAACTAAAGCGGAAATACATAAATATTCGTATATATAAAAAAAAGAAAAAAAGTTTTAAATTTATTTTATTCACTAATATCTATTTTAAGTTCGTTTCATTCTTTCGGGTAGTAATAATAATTTTAGGTTTCAGGAAAAAATGAAAGCTATTTTTTGTAATTAAAGCTATAAACTTTATGACTCTATAAAGTTCGGTAAGAACGAACGGTTAACAATGAACACCCAAGTAGAAATTCAATTGCTCACCATAAAACTTCAGACGTAACAATGGCAAAGGTTGTAAAAAAAAACCAGACTGTCTACAATTTTGACATTATACGCTGGAGCTAACAATAACAGAATTTACAGCCGAGAAACGCCCACAGGAGGGAGAATTGAAGAGGAGTCCGATGATTTTCCGCAACCCGTGGGAAAGAGATAAAAAGTTTTTGCTAGTGGCCAAAAGGGGTGTAACTCCCTACTGGTCAAGCAGGCCAATAAGAAGTGCGATGCAATGGCCCCCCAATCAAAGCGATAGCAGAAAACCAATGAAAAGAAAAAAAGGTTTTGGGGAGGAAACAAACAAACAAAAAAAAAGAAATGGAGTTCTCTCCGAAAAAGGAATCTAAGATTAATACAGTTCTTGGTCCCAGCTATGTAGGTAGTAAATAGAAAAGTTTTGTAAGCGAAAATCATCTCCGGAACGGGGAAGCCCATGATTTGACAAGCATCCAAGTTTCTTTGACATATGATCAAATTTGCGAAAAGAAAAAATGAATGTCTGAAAATTACTGGAACTTCCAATATCATCATAATGAATTTCAGGCAACTCCAGATGGCAGTGCGTGACGATATGGCAGACTATTATTTTTTTTTTTTGAAGAGTTACGCTCAACATGGTGAATAATGTGCATCATTCTCATAGACTATTCTTTTTATGAATATTTGCTCAACTTAGTAAAATTCACGTGTCACCAAAGGTGCGAGATGACAGTGCAGACTATATTTTTATACGAACGGTTATGCTCAACATAGTGAATTTCCATGTGTCTCCAAAGGTGCGAGAAAATAGTGCAGACTATATTTTTGATGAACAGTTGTGTGCCTACTGAGGATTTACATGATTTCCCAAAGAAGCGGTGCGAACGAAAGCCAACGGATCAGTTACTATGGATTACTACAACGAATGGATGACAAGGCTTCATATAAAATGGTGAGCAATGTAATTTTTCTCTTGTGGTGTTACATCTTTGAGAAATGTTTTTTTTTGTCAATTTTATATGTATATATAAAGAGAAATTTTTTTTAAGATGAAAATTAATTTTTTTATTTGAAATTTAAATAAAATAAAATAATAAAATAAAATAAGATAAATTAATATAAAATATAATAATAAAAAAAAATAAATAAATAAAGAAGAAAAGTGAATAATAGGGAAATTTTAGGCTATGCCTTCTTAGTTGTGCTGTGAGAAATTGTGTAGGTTTATGATAACATGAAACTTAAGAAAAAAATTATTATTATGAAATGAATACATTTTTTGAGTGGTGTTATCTCACTGTATTGATAGTTATGAAATCAATATTTTAAATGGTATTTTTTTATTGTATTTTGAATAATATTTGTTGTTTGAAATAAATATTGGTGTGTACATAGATATCCTTGTTTTCTTTGATATTTTCTCTTCTTTCTTTCTTTTTAAGTAATTTATAGATGCAGATTCTAAATTATCATAATTATATTTTTTTTTCGGAAAACAGTTGTTATTTACATTCATATTATCTCTTTTAAAATCCTGATTTGCAATGTTGAACGTTAAATAAGTGGAATCTGAGATATTGCGATGTTCCTTTATTTAAATTATTGCTAAGTTTAAAAGAAAACAATTTTTTTTTTGGTAATATCCAGAACAATCTTTCACAACGCGGATTGGGATATTATCTTAATAATATTACTTTATTAATACTAACCACTATCTTTCGCGGACCTTGTAATGCGGTGGAATTTTCATCACAACAACGTTCGTCTTTAAATTGCTCAAAAAAAATGTTTTTTTTTTCTTTTTTATTAAGATTTTCTACAAACTTGTATTGAGAGGTATTACAGATGTTTCTTTAGCTTTAAAAATACTATAAGAAAGAAAAAAATATAATCAGCTCTTCTAAATCTCTGAAGATTCCGAAATTTGTTTCCTTACCTTGAAAAACTTCAGAAAACTGTTTATTGTGAAAATTTTAAGACGAATATATAAAAATAAATGTTTACTGGCCGCCATTTTCAGAAACGTTTCTGAGTAGATTAAATAAATAAACATATTTATAAAATCGAAATATTTATGTAGCACATTCCAACAAATTTGAAAACAATTCATTTCGTTTAATACTATTTCTCTAAAGTTAAAAATATTAATTATTTTTAAAACATAAATTACTGCTTAAATTATTGATTTGGTGAAATGATATATGTGAAAGATTTTTATCCCGTAGAATTACAATAAAATTTTAACGAACATTTCTTACTAATAGAAATAAGGATTCATACAAAACAATTAATATTTGAATTATTGCGCCAAATGAAACTTCAAACTCATTTAAGAATGAGAATTTAAGGCAACACAAAAAATCCCATCATCTTACATAATTTATACATTTTTGATCTAGTTTCTGTAACTAGAGCTAATATATTTCCTTTTTTATAGAATATCCAACAACAAATTATAAGGTTAATTGCACTTTGCGCCCAATGGCTTCTGAAACAAAACCAACTAAAAGCAGAATCAGCCTAAAAGCGAATCAATCTTGTTCTAATCCACGGTCTTTTCTTCTTTATATCCTTGTCTTTAGAATTGTTTTCTATTATATATCTTCAGCTTCAATTGTTCAAGAACTCATTTATACGAGCACCGTAAAATGATGCTTCTCATGCCAGTCCAAATAAATGCATTTTCCATAATAGTATTTAATAAAATTTTAAAAATATATAAATACAGTCGAGTCTCTCTATAACGAAACTCCATCTAACAAATTTCTCTATTTAACGATTTTTTTGTAGAAACGGTCAATTTTTTCATTATTTCATAAAAAATAATCTCCATACAGCAAAATATGTATCCCCATATAACGATTTTTTTCGGAAATTTTCTTTTATTTGTTTAGACAACGCTTACCCAAATTGTTTGTAGACCACAAATAGTTTGTGGAATGCATTTATATTTGCTGTTTCCTGGTTTACATTTCATAGCTGTATATTTCTACTTTATCGATCATGAAAAAAAGGGAGGTATTCTTCCCCCCCCCCCAGTTAGAGAACCGATTACTGCTTTTATTGTTACAAGGAGAGCACATCAAATGGAAGAAAATGTTTTCAACTTACATTTGCATTCCTTGTCAAAATTTGAAAATTTTTAAAAGTGCAAAATCTTTGAAATCAAAACAACGGAAAATTACAGACTTCTTCAACAGATTTTTGCTGTGTTTCACTTTCCTTTCAAATAAACGCTTTTTTTCTTGCTTTGAAGTTGTTTGAGTAAATTAGAAATAAAATATCAAATTAATATTTAGATTAAACATTTCTAAATCTTAATTTAAAATCTCAAAAACATTTTTTTAATAAAAAATTACACATTAAAAGAAAAACTTTGCGATTTTCTCTATACAACGAACTTTTCTATATAACGGATTTTATTTACGGAACAATGAATTTCGTTATATAGAGTACACTTCGACTGTACTTTTATATATTATACGTTAATGTATGTATCATTATTGCCATGAAATAAAATATGTATTTTTTCCGGTCTGTTTTTTTAACGCTATCTTTTTAAATTCCTATTAATTTCGGAATGCATATGTACTATTAAACAAAGCTAAGAGATACTCTATATAAAGGGTGTCCGGGACACATTTGAAAATATGTTTTATTTATTCAGATAAAATTCTGTATTTTTTTAATGCTATCTCATTAAATTCCTTTTAGTTTCGGAATGCATATGTACTATTAAACAATGCTAAGAGATACTCTACACTGTTAAAAAAATTCTGAAATTCACGAACATTTTTTTTCCTGAATTTCACAGAAAAGGTCCCTTTTCACAACAAAAGGACATTTCCCATTACAAAGCACAAAATTTCACCATATTTCCTGAAAATAACAAAAATGATGGAAATAGAAACAAAAAACGGAAACACTGCGTTGTGTTGGGGACTCCATGGCCGAGTGGCCAAGGCACCACACCGCTAATCGCCTGCGAGCGCAGATTGTGTGTTCGGGGCCCCACTGGCGCCATGGAATGATGAAAACATAAAAAAGTCTCTTTTAAATTACATTTTTTCTGTTTATTTTTCCTCTTATTTCTAATTAAAAATCTTTTAATTAATTAGCCAATAAATAAATAAATAAATAGTGTATGACAATTTCAAAAAATTGTCTATACTTTTTTTTTGTAAAAAAATTGTTAATAAAAACTCTTTTTCATTCATTCATTCAAAAAAAACAGTGGTTTTAATCAGTGATTTTTTTTAATTTAAACTGTTTTAAAAAATTAAAATTGATTTTTAAAAATAATAAATATTATGCATCAATCTAAAATAAAATAAAACAAACCGTTTACAAACATTCTAAGGAATATATTTGAAAGGAAATCTTTAAAAAGCACAACAGATTTTCCCACTAACTGATAAAAGAAATACTTTGTAGAGTCTAGCATCAGCAGCTTTGGATCAGTCCGTAAGGATTTGTTCCGCAGTCTGAAGGTCCCGAGTTCGATCCTCAGGACGGCGTGAGCTAAATTATATAGAATGATAATTAAGTAAAATAACATAACAGCTTAAAATAACTCGTTAATTTCGTATTCTTTGACGATTAATAGATTCATTAATTTTAAAAATTGTATTAAATAATTATTGTTAAAAATTAAACTTTGTAGCTGAAAGTTACTGATTCTTCAAACGGAGTTTTCCCTTCTTTTACTTCCCACAACGGAAAATCTACTAACGGAACGGTAAAAGTTCGGCTTCTTTGCTGCCGGTAGTTTCAGAGTGAATTCACAGATTTATTTTTAACAGTGTATCTTAAGAGTGTCCGGGGTACATTTTAAAATAATTTTTATTTATTCAGATAAAGTTCTTTTTTTTAACGCTATATCTTTAAATTCCTTTTAGTTTCGGAATGCATATGTACTATTAAACAAAGCTAAGAGATACTCTATCTTAAGGGTGTCCGGGACACATTTTAAAATAATTTTTATTTATTCAGATAAAATTCTTTTTTTTAAACGCTATTTATTTAAATTCCTTTTAGTTTCGGAATGCATATGTACTATCAAACAAAGCTAAGCGATACTCTATCTTATCGGTGTCCGGGACACAATTTAAAATAATTTTTATTTATTCAGAAAAAAAATGACGCTATTTCTTTAAATTTCTATTTTTGTCGAAATGCATATGCACTTTTAAACAAAGCTAAGAGATACTCTATCTTAAGGGTGTCCGGGACACATTTTAAAATAAATTTTTTTATTCAGATATTTTTTTAACGCCATCTCTTTAAATTCCTATTAGTTTCGGAATGCATAGGTACTATTAAACAAAGCTAAGAGATACTCTATCTAAAGGGTGTCCGGGACACATTTTAAAATAATTTTTATTTATTCAGATATTTTTTTAACGCCATCTCTTTAAATTCCTATTAGTTTCGGAATGCATATATACTATTAAACAAAGCTAAGAGATTCTCTATCTTAAGGGTGACCGGGACACATTTTAAAATAATTTTAATTTATCCAGATAAAAATCTGGTTTTTTTAACGCTATCTCTTTAAATTCCTATTAGTTTCGGAATGAATATGAACTATTAAACAAAGCTAAGAGATAGTCTACCTTAAGGGTGCCCGGGACACATTTTAAAATAAATTTTATTTATTCAGATAATATTCTGTTTTTTTTTCAACGCTATTTCTTTAAATTCGTATTATTTTCGGAATGCATATGTACTATTAAACAAAGCTAAGAGATACTCTATATAAAGGGTGTCCGGGACACATTTGAAAATATGTTTTATTTATTCAGATAAAATTCTGTTTTTTTTTTTTCAACGCTATTTCTTTAAATCCCTATTAGTTTCGGAATACATATGTACTATTAAACAAACCTAAGAGATACTCTATCTTAAGGGTGTCCGGGGCACACTTTAAAATAAATTTTATTTATTCAGATAAAATTCTGTTTTTTTTTCAACGCTATTTCTTTAAATCCCTATTAGTTTCGGAATACATATGTACTATTAAACAAACCTAAGAGATACTCTATCTCAAGAGTGTCTGGAATATATTTTAAAATAATTTTTATTTATTCATATAAAAATTTTTTTTTCACGGTTATTCTTATTTGTAAACAAAATCTTATGACAAAACTTCGCAGATTTTTGTTTATTTAAATTTAAGATTTGCAAAAAATGTTGTGTAATTTAAAATCTTTACAACTCGAAATATTATATGTAGAATTTAATTATTTTCTATGTTAATAAATAGAAATATATATTATTGTTAACTTTCAATCAGCATTATAAAAAATATTAATTTAAATAAAAATTAAAAATATTTAAAGTCAAAATGTAAAAGAAATTTATATAACTTTCAAAAAAATCATATTTTCCACTGTAAAATATTTTTTTTTTCAATTTGCTGAAACAAAGTTAAAAAAAATAATTGAAAAAGACGTGTTCCAACTTTGAAACATCTATATTGAAAATTTACAATTTAAATGCGAGTAAGGGTAAAAAAAATCCACCACGAAGTAAACTAGTCGTTGGGGGCCACCGTAATACTTACCCATCATGGATATGTATATGAAAATAAAACATATGAAAACTATTAATACAATGCATTGCAATTCATAAACAAAATTTTAATATTGTTAATACATAGTAATGCTATATTAAAGAACTGCTGATGTACCAATTTTGACTAATTATATAAAACGCCAAACTACTCAAGTAGTACCAAATTGCGTAAAAGAAACATCCTTATAACTCCAAAAATAATAACTCTATTAACTAACAATTAATTGCGTCGGATTAAGCGTCTCATTTCCAATTAAAGTATACCTCTCAATTGAAATTTGAATGAAATACAGGGTCATGAAAAATCGAAGAATGTGGAAAACAGGATTACAAATATCTCGGCAACTAATAATCCGATCGACTTCTTTCTATATGCAAAATGTGTGTTATTTTATTGCCTTTTACGTCCATTCCTTAGAACAAAAAAATTCGAAAATTTTTATATACCTTTCATCAGAACGAATTTTTCGAGAGTCCGAAAAAAATAGTTCCGGATAATCGAGGTTGCTGATATTAAATAGGGTTCGTCCCATTCTTCATACTAATTACATACAAAATTTCAAGTCTCTATCTCAATTTGTTCGGGAGATAGAGCGTTTACAGACAGACAGACAGACAGACAGACGGACGGCAAAAAAATTTTTCTAAAAATATGTTTTTCGGAATCTCCACTATCTAAAACGTGTAAATCCGTCAAAAAAAATTTTTTCGATTTTCAAAACGATTGCAAGACTTACCCTATACTACGTATGATGGGTAAGTAATAAAAAAAATAATAATTCATGTTCCACTTAAGATAGATACATGATTCAAACGTCATTTTAAGCTGGAAAATACCGAGTAATTTTTAATGACATAATTGTTTTTAGAGAATTTGAAGATTTTTGTGTTCTATACCCCCTTAACCCTTTCCGGCACACGCAAAATCTGTTAGTAAAATAAGAAATTATCGATTGACACCGGAATTCACAAACCTATTTTTTAGATATTTTGAATTCCTCAATTTAAGCTTATATTGTAAAAGCAAAATTTTACTAAAATATTATTGTTGCTGTTTGCTAGTTTGGGATTAAAATTAGGTATCCCAGACCGGGCACAGTGTGCAGGAAAGGGTTAAGTTATTGAAGTTAAAAATATTCCATAGAATAAGAGAAAGCAGAGAATAAGAGATGTGAAGAGAAAGCATCTAAAGGAACATAACTATATAGAGAAAAACTGCATATTTCATTTCATGAAATTAATAATATATAAATTAACGTATAATGTAAAAGTGTTTCTATATTTTTAAACTTTTAAAATATACTATTATGGGAAATGAATTTATTCGTACCGGAATGATAAGCATTATTTTACGAAGGTAATACAAATGGAATCTTGAACAATTCGAGCTGAAGATATAAAGAAAATACAGAAGAAAAGACCGTGAAATAGAAGAAGATTGATTCGCCCTTTTTTATCCGATTCTGCTTTTAGTAGGTTTTGTTCCAAAAGCCACTGGGCATAAGGTGCAATTAAACTTATTATTTGTTGTTGGCTATTGTATAAAAAAAGGAAGGATATTAGCTCTAGTTACAGAAGTTAAATCAAAATTGTATGAGATGTCAATATATTGGGAATATTTGTGTGTAATTTTACAGTCGCAATCTTTAATATAGAGATTTGAAGTTTCATCTAACTCTAATACTAACTTGTTTTGGATAATTCCTTATTTATTTTAATAAACAATATGCTTTAAAATTTTATTATAACATCTATGGGGGGAAAATCCTTCACATGTATCACTTCCCCAAATCAATAATATAAGTATTAACTTATATTTAAAAAAAATAATAATAATTTTAACTTTAGAGACATATTATTATGAGAAATAAGCTTGTTAGATTCGAAATGTGTAAGCATTATGAAAAAAACTTAATTGATAGGGTAACATCCCTAGTAATTGGCACATAAATGATTTGTCTTTAAACGTACTTCTATTTTCATTACCAAGAAATAAAATATTTACTTGCAAATATTTTTTAATCAAAGAGAATTCAATATGGGCATCTATTTTGCCCACTAAAAGCAAAAATTTTTGAAAAAGTATTTTTATAAAAATATATTTATAAAAAGTTGCTGTAATCACCAGTAATGGGCACTTAGACTTTTACACAATTAAAGCAACCCTTTTGAGCTAAACAAAACTGTTGTCAATTGAAATATAAAATATACTATAAATCAGATAATAATAAATTGAAATGCATGCCTTTCTTAAATCAGAGAAGACGCATTTGAAACAAAAATGGCTAATTTGACACAAGCCATTATTGTTTCTCTTTCCTAGGCACTATTGTCATTTAGTAGCATAAATAAAAGTTATAACCTATAAAGTAAATGAGCAATATAACTGGTATATGGTCTTGCTTGCTCGTCTATTACTTGCATATACATTTATAAATAAAGTTACTTGCATTACTTGCATATACATTTATAAATAAAAGTTATAACCTATAAAGTAAATGAGCAATATAACTGGTATATGGTTTTGCATTTTTAAAAGACTGAATATAAATCTTATTTTATGACATTTTTGTAGGATGTGCCAATCTCTGGTGCCTGCCAATTACTGGGTATTTCACGCTACTGTATATAAATAGCCATTGTAGCTAAAAAATATTTCATAGAATATAGATGTAAAGAGAGAGCATTTCAAAAATATACAAATTATATGGGAAAAAATACATATTTCATTTCATGAAATTAATAATACATAAATTAATGAGTAATACAAACTTATTTATGCATTTCTAATTTTTTTCTGAAATTGTTATTGGTAAATTCATTTAATAGTACCGGAATGATAAGCATCAATTTACAAAGCGAACACAAATGGAATCTTGAACAATTGATGCTGAAGACACATATAATAGAAAACGATAGTAAAGACATGGCAATAAAGAAGAAAAGACAATGAAATAGAACGAGATTGATTCGCCTTTAATCTAATTCTGCTTTTGGTTGGTATTGTCCCAGAAGCCATGGACGAAAAATTAACCTTAACCTGTGAAATTAACCTTATTTGTTGTTGGATATTCTATAAAAAAAGAAAGAATATTAACTCTTGTAACAAAAGTTAGATCAAAAGTGTATAAATTAGGTAATATGATGGGATTTTGTTTTGTGCTACTTCAGACACTGAATCTATAATACAGAGATTTGAAGTTTCGTTCAGCGCTTTCCCCAAAATACTAACTTATTTTGCATGATTCCTTATTTCTATCAATAAACAATAACATTAAAATTGTATTGTAACTTCTATAAGAAGAAAATGTTTCACATGTATCATTTCACCAAATCAATAATGTAAGCATTAACTTATGTTTTAAAAATACTTAATATTTGCAACTTTAGAAAAATACTATTATAAGAAAGATCTTGTTCATTCGGAATGTATAAACGTTATGAAACAAAATTAATAGACACTTTATCTTAAGCGTTTGAAGCTAAAAATATTTCATAAAATACAGATGTAAAGGCAGAGCATTAAAAACATCAAGGAAAAAAGTTATGCTCCAAGCGTAGATACTGAAGCACTTTCCTGCACATTCAGAATAAAAAAAACTTCACCAGTTAAAAATATAAAATATTACGTCTCATTTCACCATATGGAAATGTATGACGCTTTTCCAAACTGAAGTTTAGCTATTCTCATCTTTTATCAAATAATTATACGAAATTTTTAGCAGCCCTGTATAGGATATAGAGATCAGTACCTATTAAAAACGGGCATTCTGAAATTTAGATCATTTAAGTAAGACACATATTTTACTTGAAAATTCCCCTTCAGTAGTTTTCTCTAATAAGGAGAATGGTATAGAAATACTTTCGTGTAGCCCTGTATATGAGGTTTAGAATTTATATATAAGGAGTAATATGCAAAAAGCTAATAAAATTTAAAAACGCATACCGAATTTTAAAACGTACATTAAAGCAAATATTATGCAAAGTCTATATTGCAACCGATTGCTTTTGCCTGTCCCTGTAATTTAACAAAAATGCTATGAATGCCGTGTATTAACGTGATATTAAATATCTTTGAAACAGCCTTAAGTCACTCAGATACTCTCCAAACAATTTTTCGAAAAATACCATAATGTAATCGAATTCTTTTAAGTGCCCCTGTAAATGAACCATTAATCATAAATACTTCATATTCAATACCAAACATGCTTTCGTGATTCTTAATAAGTTTTACAATTGCATGAAAACCTAAGTATATTTAAGGAAGGTAGAGCGTAGACGGACGGCCAGACAAACCGAATGCACAGACACTTTTTAACTTTGTCGGAAAGTGCTAAAAATTAATTTATACGCGAAAAAAAATCTTATTTCATTTTATAAAATTACTTATGCACATATTATCGTACAATATAAAAGCATTTCTATATTTTAAAACTTTTAGGAAATACTATTATGGGAAATGCATTTATTCGTATTGCAACGATAGGAATATTTATATTACGAAGCTAATACAAATGGATTCTTTAACAATTGAAGCTGAAGGTGTATAACAGAAAAATGTAGTAAAGACAGGGGAATAAATAAGGAACATCGTGAGATAGAACAAGAATGATTCGCCTTTAAGCTGATTTTGCTTTCAGTTGGTTTTGTTCCAAAGCCATTGGGCGCAAAGTGCAATTAAGCATATTATGTGTTGTTGGGTATTCTGTAAAGAAAAGAAAGCATATTAGCACAAGGTACAGAAATTAGATCAAAAGTCTATGAAATAACTAAAATAATGGGTTTTTTGTGCAATATATTAGAGTCTCACTCCTTGGGATATTTTAAATCCATTAAATATTTTCCGGAAAAATTTTAAAAAATAACGCATATTGTTTAAAATGTACCAATTAGCTAAAAACCCAGTTGTAGAAACTTTCCTGAAATTGAAGGAACTCAGTCAAGCAAGGTGGGACGCAGTACCTTAAAATTGGCTTAAATATCGATTTTGTTTCTTTTAACAATTGATAAAAGCTTCGTTAATTGTAAACATTTTGACACCACTCTTTTACCTATACAACAATTATGTAACGAGAAATATTAAATTTTGTTAATTATGTTAGTAATTCATAACTGCAAACGTGATGTGTAGTTTTCTGGTCATTTGAATGTTATTGCACTGATGAGGAGCTAAAACTCGTCCAAAACATTTGCATATTTACATGTTTATATATTTATGTAACTACTTATCTTTATGTCTTATGAATTACAATACATTTTAATTTTCCTATCTTTTACCTTCTTAGAAACTCAGATATGATGAAAAGATACATTTTTGATCGTCTTATGAACTCAAAAATGGACTTTAAAAATGATCATTTTCACATCTATGGTTGTGTCTCTTAAACCGCCATTCATTATCCTAAAGTTGTTGTTTAGTGAGATCTTCAAATTTTTCACTAGTGTTAAACTCATGGTCTTGTGATGCATTCAGCTACAATCTAGATATATCTAAGTGATTCCCAACCTTTATTGATACCTAACCCACATTTAAGTAAAAAAGAAAAAAATATGCACACTTAATATGCGGATGGATCAAATATTAGTATGAAAATTATTAAATGGCGTCTAAAAGCTATCTGCTATCATATCCCTTGAGAATGACGATCTTTCGTATAACAGATACACTTACAACAAAATCTAGAATCGGTAATCTAAATGTGTATAAGTGGAATTAATATTTTAAACAACAATTAGATACGAGTCGTTCGTATCCAAGGGGTTTAAATCTAAATTACACGAAGTGTAAATATGAAGTTTATGGCATTTCTTCTCGAAGCCATAAACTTCAGAATTCGTGCTCAACTTTACTTAATCTGAAAAGATGCTGCTTTAAAAAAGTTATTGACTAATACACTGTAAAAAAAAATCTGTAAGGTTACTAAACATTTTCTAGGAAACTGGGATGCCTAGAACTTTTTATGTAACCGCAACAAAAGAAAATCATGTAAGATTACAAAAGTTGCTTTAGTAAGCGTTACTAAATATTGTTTAGTAAACATACTAATGATTTTTTAGGGCGTTTTCTAAAGAATCTTCTGAAAATTTACTAAATATTATTTAGTAAACTTACTAACGATCATTTAGGAAGCTTACCAAAGAATTTTTTGTACATTTAATAAATGTTGTTTAGTAAATTTATGAACGATTTTTAAGGATATTTCTCAAATTAGTTTTGGTAAACTTACTAAATAATGTTTAATAAAGTAACTAGATATTGTTTAGGGAATTTATTAAAGAATTTTTCGAAAATTCACTACGTATTATTTAGTAAACGTTCTAACTATTGTTTAGTGCGTTTACTAAACAATATTTTGCAAATTTTCTAATTTTTTTTAGTAAACTTACAAAGAATTTTTTAGTGTATTTACTAAGAATTTTTTTGCAAATTTGAGACAGATTTTACAGTATATTTAGAGCAATTTTTTTTAGTATTGAACCCAAAATCTTTTATGTAATTTAGCAAAATATTTCTGGTAATTTTATTAAGGTACCGTCAGAAAAATTCTTAGTATTCAAATCTGACTTTTCGGTCGTATATTTAAAGCAGTTTTTGTTCTCACGCAGGAAAAGTTCTTTGCAACTGTGCAAGAGTCAATGCAGTAATTTGTTATTTTTTTTTTATCTAACATTTTATTTATACTTATCAAAAGTTACATGCAACTATAAAATTTTTGCAGTGGCTTAATAATGGTTCATAGTTGTATTCCATTTTTTAACTAAAAGTTATATTGATTAGAGTTGTTACGATATTCTTTCAGTATGAAGTTGAATTTTTACTTTTTAAAAATACCTTGAGAGGTGTTTTCGTCATGTATCAAAATATTTTGATGCAAAATAAGCAATATGGCCTGACATGTGTTTCAGTATTACCACGGCAATTTCCATGAATATTTGTATGTTATGCATGAGAAATCTGACAAAAGTTTCATTTTATGTATTTAAATAGGATAATAATATCGATTTAAAATGAACATTATAGCAATGGAACTAAATGAGCAGATAAGTATAACAGTTTTCAGTTAAATTAAAAAAAAAAGAAGTCCTAAAGAAACAATTTAAATAAAGTATCACTAGTAAGTTTATAAAAAATATTTCACATTTAAATAGAATATCGATGTAATTGAGGTAAATAAAATGTACAACCTTTAAAGACTACACTCCGTATTTATAAGTAAGCACTGTGCCTCATATAATACTATACATGATTTGAAAACCTGTATATAATTAGAAATACTTTTTGTTCGTTTTCTATAACAGGGTTCGTACGCTTCAAGGATATTGTACCAGAATGTTTGTAAAGTAATATTTGCCTTTTTTTAATGGGGAAAATTCAATTATTAGATATAGAAATCAGTACTTTGCGAATTTTCTGGTGCAAAACCACCTAAAATCCCAGGAATCCCCTGATGCGTACGAACCATGTATAAATATGCTTATAAACTGGAAGTAGAAATACAGTAGTCTTGCAATTTTTTTTCTTTTTTGACATTTTCTTTATGGAGTTTCTTTAAATTCTCAATTGATAAGAATTTTATTAACAAGTATCTTCTATATATTTGAAACACTGCACAGTAACTGATTCTATGTCAGAAAAACATTTGTGACATCTGAAAAAAAATTAATTTCTTACCTTGAATTTCTCATTCAAGGAAATTTTTTTTTGTACCTCTTATTCTTACTTTTATGAATGCGCTGTACAGTTATCAGTGATCAAAAGGATTCTTCTTCCTTTGAAATGTCTCTTTTTTAGACTTATACTCCATTAACGTACACAACACATTTTTTAATACTTCATCTTCTTGTGAGGAATGTTTCAAATTTAAATATTAAAAAGAAAAATTAAATTATTGATAGGTTACACTTTTGAAATTCTAAATTTGCTTAAAGATACATAAAGATGGATATTTAGTATGATTCAACTGTGGTTATTTCAATAAGAAAAAGTAGAATCCAAGTAGAATCTCTAACTAATATTGTTACATATACAACAGAGATGACATACACACCTTAACATATCGTTCACCCGCAAGAAAAGGTCACATCTAGACGAAAATAAAATTTCACATAGGCAAAAGAACATTTTTTTTTTTTTTTTTTTTTTTTGTAACATGAAATTATAGCATTTAAATCTGCTCGCAGGAAAGTAAACGAGTATAAAAGCATAAAGCACTTAAAAATGAAGTTGTATAATGAGGTTTGGAAAGTTGGGCAGTTTTACCTCTCCACACAAACCACCTCTCATATGTTGTCATAAATGGACATATAGCGTAAGAAAGTAATTTTTTGCATATCTACACGTATGAAAATGTTTGTGTAGTAAGTCGCACCTATAACACAACTATTAGGGGAATAATATTCAAAATGAATTTGTGCGAGATTTGTCACTTTTCTTGCGATTGAACGATACGAATTTATTCAAAAATGCATCTTGGACATATCAACAATAATTGTGAGCTGATTTCACATTTTTAAGTACGTAGTAGTATTTGATGATAGAGATGTCTAAAGACACTTTCTGAAAAAAGAAAATAAATGGAAACAAAAAGGAAGCTATATTTCTTTAGAAAGCATTATGAGCTGCCAGTTTACTATAAATGCTTCTTGCATACTTGTGCAACTAATAAGTGTAATATCATTAAATGACAAGATTCATTGAAATATGAATAAATTTTATTTCTAAACAACAAATTAATGCATCCATTACAATAACAAGAACATATTTGTAAACATTTTTTTAATGTGACACATTTTACAAATCTTACATAATTTGTATAGTTATGTAATTGGAATTCCTCATGCATGAATATAGTCAGTACTATCTGGAAAAACAGCATGCATTTTAAACTCAGTGTTGAATATTGAATAACACATGAATTAAATAAAATACGAAATAATACGAAATAAACAAAACGCAGCATCAAAAAATCTAATTCTCCTATGAGAACTTGGCTCTTATTTTTCAATCCCTTTACATATAATTGTTGAGTATCCCACAATTGGATGTGGGAGTAGTGTTTCTGGTTCCGCATCTGACTTAACTGAACCTTCACTGTAAAGAAGGCTCACAATATATTTAGTTTTAATTTCTGTTTCCTCCTGCACCTAAAGAAGAAAACTGAATGTTAACATAAAAAGTTAAATAAATATACTATTATAGAAAAGTCAATATGCTGATATAACATTAAGAAATCGTAAATTACTGTCATTATTCAACTCTAATTTCATACAAAATATATTTGTAGAAGCATATGATAACGAAAAAGTCGTATTTTAAAAATTTTGACATGCTTGTCATTTATTAAATAAAAATATAAAATCTGTCGGTACATGGTACAATAACACATAAGAAATATTAAATATGCTTTATGAATGCTAAATATGTTGCATTAAAACTGCTCAACTGGTACAAAAAGAATGTCCTGAAGGCATTCATGATATTGAAATTGTGAATTAGAAAATTCCCCAACATTTCTGAGTGTCATTGTCTTTTGACAGCATGTCTAAATAATTAGACAATACTCGGACACAATATACCTTCTTATTCAATAGATAATGCTTATAGGCATGTTTTGTAAAGCAAATGCTAGAAGTAATTTCTAATCGCATTATCTAAATTAAATGTAGTTCAATAATATATTTATGCCACGGAAGTGTTTTTTTCAGATTTTAAATGAATTTCTCAGCAAGAAAACCACCCAAAACTTTAAGATAGTGCAAACAAAATTCAGCTTGCACCTTTTCTTGGTAAAAAATATGGTTAAAAAACATTTTTTTTTTTTTTTTTACATTAAAAAAATCTGATTTTTATGATCCCCTCCCCCTCCAGAAGTAAAAACCAGAAACAATTAGGTTTCCAAAACTATTAAATCCCTAATTGCTAACAAAAAACATGTTTTAAAACTTTCATTATAACTTTTAGTGATTACAATAATTATAAAAAATGCTATCATTTACATTAGTCAGTAGTATACAATGTTATATATAAAAATATTTTGTAATAATTATGTAAAACCATATTAAATACAACTAATATTTACATGCATTAAAATTATTCACTGCATTTATCATTAAATTGTTAAAACTGTATATAAAATTAATTATGAATTTATTATCTAAGAAAACAATACCTATTTTTATGTTTTAATTGCTAAAATAATAATTCAGTATTCATTCTACAAAGAAAACGTAGCCATGCAACCATTCCCCCAAAAAGGCACTAGTTTTTAACAAAAGACATTGTTTCTTGAGAAAATAAATTTGCAATCTCTTTATTAATAAAATAAGAAAAAAGTACATAATATTTTAATATAAAAAATAAGGTAACATTAGCTTTTAATGTTAATGATTTACAAAAAAGACAACATGATTTATCAAAATCCTGTTTTTTCTAAATAAAGTTCTATATTTTTATAAAGTGTTGGGCACACAGATTTAGAAATAATGCATAATGCAAGAATTTCTTGTTAAATGATCTCTGGTTACTACAAAAGGTGAATTTCCCTATTTTTTTTCTAATCAAAGTAAATTTTGACAATTTTAAAAGAAGCAGGTTGTTGCAAAGCTTTAATGTGACCTAGAGGGATCAATAAGTAAATTACAGAACTAATAAAAAGTGCACTTAAATAAAATTTCATCAGTTAGTATCACAAATAACAATGAAAAATCTTTCAGACCGTTTTGCATTTGTATTTAGAAAAATTGATGCTAATTGCTTAAATGTAAACTTGTACACAAAATATTTTTTGATAAAAACATGCATTCAACCGCAACCGAAGAGGTTTTTTTTATATTTAAAATTTTTATACCAATTAGTTCTTTTTCTCTTATATATTTCTTTAATAAAGTTTTTGAGCAGCTATCACTTTGTTTAATCTTCATTAATCCCAATTTGCTATAAATTTGTAATTGCAAAAGCAGGCTGAGAAAATAAAATTCTGCCAAGGCGTATCTTTTTTTTTACTTGGATAAATTTAATATATACTTTCTATGCTTATTTAATATAAAATATGAATGACATTATTAGTTAAATAAATTACGATACAGCACATTTTGTTAGATTTAAGTACCAGTTTTAACTGAAATGATTTTATACCAGATAAATTATTTCGTTTTACGAAACTATTTTATTTAATATTTTACAAGTCTAAGGAATAGTTTTAGCTGGGAAATTATCTATAGCACGTTTTGTATTGTTCATTCATAAAGCAAAATATCCACAGAAACTTTTGAAATTATGATTTTAATCAATTATTTAAAAAAATCATCTGATTGAAAACACCATTTAATCACTGATAAGTAATTGGATTAAAATTTTTGATATTCAAAATAAAATAATGAATCATTAAAATTTATACAGAATGGTATTTATCTTTAAAATAATAGTACAAAATATAGTCTGAGTATAATCCATTAATATATATATATCACACAGAAGAGAATTAGTTGCTTGCTAATATGCTATAAGGGCATTTTGAAAGATAATTGAAATGCATGTCATAGAAAATCAAACATACTTACATCTTCTAAGAAGTAGGATCATTATTCTTTAAAATTTGCAGGGATCAGTTGAATTCCGTGAGTAGTTAATTATTTTGATTGTCAGTTTCTTCTAGCAATTGTTTTCTAAATTTCTCTGCTTAAATGTTTCTATACATCACTCATAACAATTCTTATTATTTTTCGGCGGATCTAAATTTAAAAAAAGTTGAAAATGAAAACACAAATTGACATAAAATAAGAATATATTTGAACATAGGGGTTATGCATATATAACGTTATCAGCTTTTTGGAAGTTTTGGACTCTCCAATTTCCATATCATACGCTATCTCTCGAATCCCCCCCCCCCCGCTCCACCACCACCACCCTTATAATGATAAAGTTATCAATGCGGATTTTTTTCTTTTTTCAGAATTTATTTCTTTTTTTGGAGTGATATACAAAACTGGTTACATTTATTTTTAGCATATTTATTTATTTAAATGAAGAGAAGTAATTAAACATTACTTTCTATCGAAAAACACTTTTAAAAAGTAGTTACCATTAGAAAATATTTTATAATAGTGTTTTTTTAGATAAAGCATTCAACAGTAATATTGTCTTATTGCACTTTTCCTGCACGGAAAATGGGGAAGGGGGATAGAAATTCTAATCTACAAAGTAAGAGGGAAACATTCTTTCGCTTTCATTTATTTATTAGTGAACAAAAGCTTTAATACAAATATTCTTCACATATAATTTCTCGAACCGTGATTATATATGTATACATATGACAGAAGAATATGGATGCCAAACGTGGAGGTATTCTTCATTTCAAAATTAGATAATTTTATAATTTAGCGATTTTAATAATAACTTTATATTTTCATAATTATAGATAACAGACTCAAAAAAGGTAACATGCTATTTTGAAACAAAGATTGTTACAAATAAAAAGAGAAAAATTTTGTTGGATGAAAAAGTGATATTGACATCAAAAAGACCACACTCCTCCCCGTAGAAATATCTCACGATATCGTGTACCAGACCCCCCCCCCCTTCCTTCCTAAAATGATAACGTTATATTTGCCAAGCCCCATAGTTACAATAATCCTGGAACAAAGTCCGATTATGCTATCCAAGCTTATTATGATATGTTTGGTATTAAAAAGGGTGTACATAACTGTTTATTTACAGGAACTCACAAAATAATTTACGATTGTCATATTCCTTTAGGTTTTGCACTTAATTTTTCATGTGTAATCCTAGGTTATAAAAATTAAAGCTTTAGCTTAAAGCGCTTCTTTTTCGAAGAAAATACAAAGTTTATGCGCAAAATATGAAAAAACACATCACAACACTTTTAACAATCTCTAAAGGGGAGAGTGGGGTGGAATGGGACAGTGAGAACAATTGGACAGTAGGCCCATCTTCATGTATCATTCTAAATACTTCATAAATCACACACTAAATAAACCAATGGTACGCCAATCTTCAGTTGAAAAAGTGCTGATCAACATAAACTTGCAATCGTATAAAGAAAAAGATAATTTCAAGAATCAAATGTAAATTTACTTCATATACTTGAAGATTTTCGCCTATTAATGACTTGATTATAAGTAGATATAATAATGTCTTTATTTATCGAACATTATACTGTATATTATGCATAATTTAAACAATGCCAAAAAGCAGCTTTTTTTGTTTATGCAAGAAGTTACAAATAAAAAAGAGTAGTGGGAGAAATAAGACATATCTAATTCCTTCTTTTTAATAAGATTAATGTAAATTACTAACATGCAAATATTTTTAGTGGGTAGTATATTAATTATAACATTATAAATACTAGTACACCGAGCCCGGGGTTCCCGGGTCACAAAGTAAAGGTTTTTAATTACTATTTTTTTCAGTTGCTATGAAAAAAAGACAACTAAAATATACAGTGATCTGTTATTTTTCATGGCGAAAAGAGATAGATGGAGGTGCAGTATTCAATTAAAACGGTTTGATGGGCGTTAATTTACCAATTTAAGTCTCTCATTCGGTCCAAGCAAAACAATCACGTGGAATAGAGACCGAATTTTTTAACATCATTTTTTCTCTAAATGAAAAAGATCTGATTATATTTTAGCATTATAAAATAGCATTTCATTGTGTTATCAATTAAAATTGCATCGCTAAAACTTTTAATTTTTTGTGAAAGCACACAGTTGTGTTTGATGCAATGCAGCGAATTTTAGGGTTGCATTTTTGGCGTCATCTTTAGCCACTAAACTGTACCTCTATTTTTTTCTTTTTTACTCTATGACTATTTTTCTTCTCTTTCCCACATAAATGCGATACTCAAGTTGCCACCATTTGAGAAATTGAACCAAAAACTACAAAAAAATTAATATCTCAAAAACAAATTGAGATACAGTTTTCTAACAAACGGCATTTAAAAGTGCATTTTTTCCTCTAAACGATGGTATAAAGATTGAAAACGTGCAATGTCTAAAAGTTAAAAAAATTTCAATAGCGATAATTGCAAAACCGAAATTTCATCGGAAAGTGTTGCCATTCAAAACATGACGTATGCGTTACGCACAGATACGTTTGGCCTTTATTATATAGATATTAATTTCCTTCAAGTTGTAAATGAATTGAACTGGTAAATTTTTATGTGACCTCTGATCACAATATGAATTTTCCTTTTATTGATGAAGGTACTGTTATTTGATGTTGTGAAACTTATTAAAAATCTCCAATCTTTGTTATTTTGTATATCTACCTGACACTAGACTATTTGTGGCTTATGGCTTCGTTTTAGGGTGCCCCATACCTCCCCTAATAGTGGGGAAGTATTGGTCACATTTTAAAACTTACAATTTCTTTAATTATAAAATAGTTTCTGCAAATTATGTTTCTATATTGTTCATGGACATTAGAAAGTGCTTTAATTTGCATTCTATAAATTTAATTTTTTGTGTCAAACAAAGTTGATTTTCTTATTTTATGAAAATATCCCATTCCTTCTCACTCTCCCCTACAGAAGATTATAGAAGAAATACACTGGAGCTCATCCTTGGCACCTATTTTCACCCGCCCCCCTCTCACACTGGCTGATTTAACATGAAACAATGTTTGTACAATCATGACCGCCACGTAGCAGTTTGATTACATGTGTAGTAATTGTGTATTAAAATCTTGTCAAAAAAGTAGCACTTCATGCCGAGAAAATGAGACAAGTTTAAATTTTCGAATTTTGATCTAGTATTTTTAAAATTTCCCTTTATTCGTTTGCCGATAATATCTTGAATTTTCACAAATCCAAAAAATGCAGCTCTTAGCTTCTATATATCGTGTAGATAACCTTGATTGCATTTGTTTAATATTAAAGGTAGCCGGTTAAGCAAAATACTACAAAATGGGGTAAATGTATGCATTTGTCTTGGTTCAAAAATGCACTCAAGTTTCAAAGCTTTTTACAATTACGTAGTTGAAAGCTCTATACACTATATTTTTCATTGTTGTTTTTGTATAAAATATAATAGCTATTTAACCAAAATAAGCTAGTTAATTTTATTTCCTCTTTTTCCATTTTTTAATATAAAACATGGGTATCTGCTTATCAACTTTTAAAAACCAATATTCTTGTTTCATGATATATTTTTCTGTTAAGTCTTGACCCTTAACTCCTGTTAACGGTTTCACAGATAGCTTCTATATTTAGTTTTCACAATTTAGCTTGTAATTTCCAGTTAAAAAACTCTCGTTATAGTTTAATTTTGATTCGTTTGGTTTCTTAGTAGAATTGTTAGAGATTTCTAAATGAAAGAGTTTTTATTATAATAGGTTTTTACATAAAGTTTAGTGCATAAATATAATTTTATGAGTCAATCAACACTTTTCTTCATTCTACGATCAAGCGGTCTCGAGTACCGATCATATTATTTTTGGAACAATTTTTGTCTGAACAGTTAGAGGTTAACTGCTATTTACCATCTCCCAGACTGCTATTTTTTAGGTTTAATTTATAATTTTCAGTTTGACTATAAAAATACTAGTGAAGTTTATTTATGCTTTTACATAACACATTCGTTTCAGGAGAAATGGTCTCTCGAGAGAAATACGCACTGCGCACTTTGCCTCATTACTGAGTTCTTTTACCCTACTGATGGGGCAAAGATATGCAAAACAATACTTTTTAAAAATTACAAATTTGGCTACATATTGATTGATCGTGACCCATGCCTAAGGTTCTAATATAATATTTTAATCATTCGTTACATAAGTTTAGACCAATGTGTTCATTAAAAATAAAAATTTATGGAAGTGCATATCTCCCCCCCCCTACCTACTCTACATGCTCTAAATGTTGAAATCTTCCAACTGTTGATGTAATTGTTTTTGCAAGTTACTTCGTGTTAAAATAATAAATCACCCGTTGATCATGTATGAAAAGCTTAAAGTGTATTAGACATAATTTCTCTTCTAATGGGCATTTTTGTATGCATTTTATTTTAACGTTACTAAAAATCATATTTACTTGGAAACTATTTGAAAAATAGATTTTTGGGTTGTATAAAGGGTACCTGACAAATACTGTGAAAACTGAATATTGCAGTGGTCGGTGAAATTTAACAGGAGTTAAGGATTAAGATCCAAAACAAAAGCGTTTCATGAAACAAGAATATTGGTTATTAAAAGTAGGTAGCTATAGGGGTGAATGGAGTGGTGTGGGACACTTTTTACAGAAAATAAACTTTGTTTGACACAAAAACTAAAATTTCAATTTATAGAGTGCAAGGTTAAACACTTTTTAATCTCCCTGAACAATACAGAAACATAACATGAAAAAGGTATTTTATAATTAAATAAATTGTAAGTTTCTAAATAGTTCCCATACTTCTCCACTGACAGGGAGATATGAGACAGTAATAAAACAAACCTATAAGGCTCAAATAGTCTAACGTGGAGGAAAAGTATTATAGTTGTGCATAAACGAGTCACTAATGTGCAAAAAATATAAAAAGTATATGAAGCAAATTTATTTTTGATTTCTGAAATAATCTTTTGCTTTACACAATTGCAAGCTTATACAGATCAGAACATTTTTCAACTGAAAATTTGGCTACTATTACTTCATCTTGTGTACCATTGGATAAATGGTAAAAATAGGAAATAAAGAGGAAATCTTATTGTCCCATTCCTCCCACAGTCCCACTCCTCCCTACTCTTTCCTCACCCACCTACTTTTAAACATCAATACCCCTACGTTCCATATTAAACAATTAGAAAAGGAAAAGTAGTTTAATAGCTTATATTAATTAAGTAGTTATTATATTTTATACAATAGTTAACTTAGAAAAAATATAAAGTTTTCCAAAATGTAATTGTGTAATGTTTTCATTCAACTTAAACATTGTAGCAAAGCCACTACACTATTTTGAGTTTTTAACATTTGTATTTCCAACTGTTTTGTATTTTTAGTAGTATTATTAAACTCTCCGAAACGACTTGATATATTACTTATAGTAATTTCGTTACAAATATGAAAGAAACAATACTGCAGGCTGAAAGTTTAATAGAATTTCAGAATATACCTTGAGAACTGACATTTGAGAAACTGCACAAATATTATTAACACCAACGTAAATAAAAGTCATTTGATGGATGATAAATATTTAGCTCTCAGATATAAATAGAAAAATTAGCCATCAATACCTGGCTAAGTCATGTTACATTTTAAATCAAACTGAAACAGCCCTTACTGTGTTAATAACTATGAATCAAGTAAAACAAAAATATAACAAAATTAGTTTATAAATAAGAAATATTTACTTACAACCTAACTTGAAATCCTTATCAACATTGGATTCAACATGGATGCCTTTCACGCTTCTGTTGCTGGATGAATAGGCATTACGTCATCAATAAAAATCTTTTTGATTGGCTGACAGGTGAAACTAGAATATTTCTTGTATTCGTACTATGCGAGAGATAATATTATACACTGCTTACAGATGAAATTTTAGTAAGCATGCAGATTTCTGTAGTTATACAAAAACTAGTTTTGTAGGTCTCCAGATTTTTTTTTACAGTGTATTGGGTTATTTAAATGAACATTTTTTATTTAATAAAACGATCACTTTCATTATGGGAGAATCTATACTTACGAAAGCCATTAAATATCAAAACAGATAAATAAGAAAAAAGTTTTATAATTATGACAAGCATTATTATACTCCAGATGCACAACATCTTTTTCCTGAATGCACGTATAAAATATTTTACGATTCGTGGTTTGAGTCCTATTAAGGAAGTTATAAAAAAAATTCATTGTGTTTGTGTTTATGTTTAATGTTTTTCCAATTAGGTATTTAAGTAACATACATGAAGTTAGTTGTTTAAATAAGTTTCATTCATTAGAAAAAGATACAACATTTAATTTTTGGTGGGAAAGATTCGAAAACACGTTTTTAGCAATTGACTCGTATGTTTATCATTGTGTATTCGTGCTCCCAGTTCTCCATCTTTTCAGATCTCTGTGTGCAAGATAACACAATGGGAAGACTGCTAATCAAGATCTAAATTCTGGTTTTATCTTGTTTTCACCAAGAAATGACTTCGTAGAAGTTTTAATATGTGAATCGAGCTTTAAATCACTCTGGAAGTCTTGTCGCAAATTGATGAAGGGATTGTCAGTGCTGCGGCCTTACGGTGTCTAATTCGCACCATAATGGTTTTCAAGAATACTTTAGATGGTTATAAATTTTTAAAACTGAACTTCACAATTAAAAATATCTGGTGAGAATAGTGAAGTATTCTAAGCACCTTAAACTGCACGTACACCGTTCACTAGTCTTCAAGGAATTAAATGGAATAAACGCCTTAAGAGCGTACACTAGTCACGCGTTAAAAGCCGAGCGCTAATGTAAAGTCTATGGGGGCGTTCTTTTCTAATATCTCGTTCAAATTGTAATATTTTTACATGATTTTTTTGCATAGGCTAGCTTAGAACGATCTACAACCGGACTAGTTTTTACTTTTTCGATTTTGCTCATATATGTTTTATATTATGATAGTTTCAATTTCAGAACCGGTTTAAACCGGTTTTGAAAGTTAAAATAATTTTTTAAAAAAAATCTGAAACCAAAATTGAAAAAGTAAAAACTAGGCCGGTTGTGGATCGTTCTCAACTATCCTATACAAAAAAAATCATGTAAAATTTGAACGAGATATTATAAAAGAACGCTCCCATGGACTTTACATGATCATCCGGGTCTTTTTGAGTACTTTTTCTGTGACTAATGTGGGCTCTTAAGATAATATTCGTATAATACGGCGATTCATGATGCCATTTAATTACCCAAAAAAGACGCCTGGTTTGTGCCTTATCGCGTGTGGCAATGGATAATTTTTTATACATACTTACATGCGAAAATATAAGAATAAATAATTAAGACATTCCTTATTGCTTGTCGTATATTGAAAGTTAAAAAAGGTGTATGTAATTATGCTTTTGCGAAATGTTATGTTAAAATTATAAATTCGTTGTTATGACATAATATTTATTGAAAAAATGTACATAAATAACTAACAATCAAAGTATAACGTGCACTAATACTAAATTGTATTTAATGTGAATGTATATATTATGATGGACTAATCTCAATTTTTTTTGTTACTTGACTATGAATTTATAACAGGATTTGTAATTGATTAAAAAAATTATAAATGAATAAAATTCTAATCTTAATTGCAAATTCTTAGGAATAACTGTCATATTACAAAATAACCTCTGATATTTTTAAGGTAACACATTTTTAAAAAAGGAACGAGAACCTGCCACATTTCGATAGATTTGCGTTTTTTTCAATTCTTTGTACAACATCTTAGTTCACATTCTCGTCCTAGTACGCAAAAAATTATCTCGCTTCAGCAGATAATGTTTTAAATTTTGAACATACTTTTTCTTTTACATTTCTTAACATATAGCCCTTTGTTTCTCCAATAAATATTAAATAATTTACCCTTCTTCCTAAATTCTTCATATACACGGTAAATTTATCTCGCCTCAGCAGATAAAGTTTGGAGAATATGTTTTCATTTACGTTTCTCATTTATTTCTTTAATAAATATGAAATTCGTTACCCTTGTTCCTAAATTACTCATTTCGCCTCATCTCCCCCATTCTGATCTGAGCGTTCAATGTTTAAAGAATTAAGGAAAACTCTAAGTTTAAAATTTTTCTGCTCCATTTGAAAATTCTTAGTAACAGATAAAATGTTTGAATCGTTAAGATTACTACGGCCTCCACCTACAGCTAACGAATGATAAAATCTTGAAAATTTTCTTATTAAGTATTTGGAAAATAGTTGTCGTCCTCGGTAGAGAATTGGAAATTCTAAAGTATACCTGAATTTTTTATTGGTTGGATTTCGTAACTGTTGAGCTGATTGGTCCCTGTTTAATGTTTAGAAAAGTTTTTTATTTTATTCATTTTCTGATTGGTCCATATTTAATGTTCAAAAACGGAATACTTCTGTTACTACGATGACAATAAATACTAAAACCTACAAGAAAATTAATAACTAAAAACAATTTTAGATACAGGTTTAAAACAAGTTGCATTTAAAATTATTTTTTTTATATATTACGGTGTTAAAATTAAAAATGTCCTACTAAACATCGGTAATTTTTAATTTTCGGTACCGAAAACTGTTAAACTGAAATTTCATTTAATATTTGTTTATGATTGATTTAGGAATATTAACGTGACTCTAAATGTCCAGGCATATTAATATGACTCTGTTATTACGTAAGCTAAGTTTTTTATCATCATAAAAATGATGTTATTACTGTTTTTTAAATATAGAAATCATTTTCAAGTCTAAAATTATAGTCTTTGAAAATATTTTCCAAGTAGTCGTTGTAATTTGTTAAATTACATTTTGTTGTTACTGTTGTTGTTTCGACTCTGTTCTTACTATAAATATTGTTGCAGCGTATATGGTTCTTTTGATCTTATGGTTAGAGGACTTCTAAACTCTTTTCTCTTAGAAAAGTAGAAAATAATTTATTTACAGATCTTCAGAACAACAGAGTCTTCGAAACTCACAAATATTACTGGATATTTAAAAATAACTGCTCAAATCTGTCGTATAAGTACAGCTTTAGATCCCAGAGACTCTTTATACAACGTCTCAACACTTAATAACATTCAAACAACATAAATGAAACTCAAGCAAACTCGCTTAACAAACGCCTTGTTCACTCAATGCCTGACTGGTAAATAATAACAACAACAGCTCGTATCGCTCTCCTTATATATAGTCTCGCCGCATGCGGTGGAAATTTCTACAAACTTCTAGAAAAAACTGGAAAACCACGGAACAACATTCAATGTATCAGTAGACCTAAAGGGGGGTTACCATAAATAGGGAAGGGTTACCATCGCCAACAATCGCCAACTTTGTCGCCAACTTGGCGATATCTCTAATATTTCGTTAATCTGCCGTAGACATACACTGAAAATAATAGACAAGTTTGCTTGATAACAGAGACAAAGTAACAAAAACTAATATTAGTAAAGAAATGGAGCTTAATAAGATTATTTACATCATTTTACAGCACAAACACTAACTATTTACAAAATTCGTAACACTACCCCCTCCTCAAAGACTGCACGTCCCGGGCAGTGCAATCCTTGAGTTAGAGGAAAACACTTGAAATAAATAAACAAATAAATAAATAAATAAATAAATAAATAAATAAATAAATAAAATATAACAATAATAATAAAATTTACATAAATAAGAACTAATTACTATTTACATATTTACAAAAAGTGACTTTCATGACCATGGTCTGAAATTCCAGTTTTGAATTTTTAATCACTTTGGCCAAAATAAGGGGCTAGCCGGTTATAATGTACGACCCTGGGTTTGGTGTGTGGCGATTTTCGTATGCGTACGACGACGTCATTCAGCCTGTTGACGACTGTGTAAGGACCGTCCCAGTTTCTTTGTAGTTTTGGCGACAGTCCCTTACGACGTATCGGATTCCACAACCAAACTTTGTCACCTTCGTTGATTTCATGTCCAGTTGCCTTTGTGTCGTACCGTGTCTTCATCTTTTCTGATGCCAGTCCAATTCGGTTCCTCGCTAGACAATGAATCTTCTCAATCCGTACTTGGAGTTCATCGACATATTCCTCAGGCGATGAAGGAGCATCAGGAGGACGGCCAAACAAAAGATCAGCAGGCAGACGAAGATCACGACCAAAGAGCATTTGAGAAGGGGAGTAACCAGTGGCCTCATGAGTGGCACTCTTGTAGGCAAGCAGGAAAAGAGGCAATTTCTTGTCCCAGTCCTGTTGGTCTCTAGACACCAGGAGAGAGAGGCTATTTAGGATGGTACGATTGAACCGCTCCACCATGCCGTCCGATTGAGGATGTAGAGGTGTAGTTCGAGTTTTGTCCATGCCGAGTAGTCCGCACATTTCCTTAAACACAGCCGAATCAAAGTTTCTTCCTTGATCGGAATGGATTTGAATTGGAACTCCGTATGTGGAAACCCAGTGTTGAACTAGTATGTCTGCTACGGTTACCGCCTCTTGATTAGGAATGGCATAGGCTTCAGGCCACTTAGTGAAGTAGTCCATGACAAAGAGGATGTACTTATTGCCATCAGATGTTCTAGGAAGTGGACCCAGGATGTCTAGAGCAATTCGTTCGAAAGGAGCTCCTACATTATAACGTCGCAATCGCCCACGGGTTCGCCTCTTAGGACCTTTTCGTGCTACACAGGTGTCACAAGTTCGACACCACTTCTCCACGTCACTGCGAACATTATTCCAGTAGAAACGCTCTCGAACCTTTTGCAGGGTCTTCATTACACCAAAATGACCTCCTGTGGGACTACCATGCAGTTCTTGAAGGACCATAGAAATTCTCGACTTAGGGAGTAGTAGTTGCCATCTACATGTCTTTCCATCGTCAGACTCCCATTTTCGGTACAAGATGCCGTTCTTCAAATGTAAGGAATCCCAGAGAGCCCAATAACGTTTAGTCGTAGGATAGTAATGGGCCATGTCTTGCCAGCTGGGCTTCCTGTTGGACTCCTCTTTCAGCTCTAGAATTGGCTTAATTTCAGGATCAGCAAGTTGATCTTTACGCAGGCTCTCGTCACTCCACGGATCTTGCGATGATGTAGACCCAGTTGTAATTTGTCTTACTATAGGACCTCTGACATTAAATTTCTTCTCAACCCGGTCGCAGTATCTACAATTATCTGAGCAGGGTCTTCTTGAGAGAGCATCTGCATTTCCATGTGATGAGCCTTTTCGATGGCGTATCTCCATATCGTACTCTTGAAGCTTTTGTATCCACCTGGCTATCTGGCCTTCTGGGTTCTTAAAATTCAATAGCCAAGTTAGAGAAGCATGATCAGTTCGGATCAGGAATTTTCGACCGTAAAGATAGTGATGAAAATGGTCTATGGCTTTCACTACAGCAAGAAGCTCTTTTCTTGTTACGCAGTAGATTCGCTCTGCCTTTGATAAGCACTTGCTGAAATAGGCGATAACACGCTCCTGGCCGTCGATTTCCTGGGACAGTACAGCGCCAATGCTTTCGTTACTTGCATCCGTATCAAGTATAAACTGTCTATCGATTTGAGGATATGACAGAATTGGAGTGGATGTTAAGGCCTCCTTAAGCTTTTCGAAAGCAGCGTCACATTCCTGTGTCCACATAAATTTTTGATTGGCTTCTGTTAATTTATGAAGTGGTCTTGCAATCATTGAGAAGCCTTTGACAAATTTTCTGTAATAGGTGCATAATCCTAGAAAACTCCGCAGCTGGTGAACATCTGCTGGACGATTCCAATTTTTTACAGCCGATATCTTCTCTGGATCAGTCCTAACTCCTTCCGCCGAAATGATGTGTCCAAGGTAGGCGACTTCATTTCGAAACAAACTGCACATCGAAGGGCTTAACTTCAAATTAGCTTCCTTTAACTTTTTGTAGCACCCGCCTGAGGTTGTTAAGATGTTCATCAAAAGATTTTCCTATGATTATGATGTCATCTAAATAAACAAGACATGCTTCATATGACAGCCCCCGGAGAACCGTTTCCATAAGCCGTTCGAATGTTGCAGGTGCGTTACATAGACCAAAAGGCATTACCTTGAACTGCAATAATCCTTGTCCCGTTGTAAAGGCAGTCTTCTCGCGGTCGTCGGGATGGATCTCTACCTGCCAGTAACCACTCTTCAGATCCAGGGTCGAGAACCAAGTATTGCCCGCAAGTGTGTCGAGAGTGTCGTCAATCCTTGGCAGAGGGTAACTATCCTTTTTAGTGACATCATTCAGTCGGCGGTAGTCTACACAAAATCTTGTAGAACCATCCTTCTTTCTTACTAATACAATGGGAGACGCCCATGGACTTGTCGATGGTTCGATGACGTCATTTTCTTCCATATCCTTAATTAAATTCTGCACCTCTTCTTGCTTGGCAAAAGGTAATCGTCTAGGGTGCTGTTTAATAGGAGAGTGATCTCCCGTGTCAATTCGGTGTTGTGCCATTTTAGTTCGTCCAAAGTCTTCAGATGTTTGGGAAAATAAACTTTGGAATTCTTTAATTAAATTTTCCGCAGCTTCCATCTGTTTTGGATCTAAGTCTGTATTTTGTAACAAATCCTTGACTAAATTAGCTGAAGATTTCTCAGAGTGACTGGAATTTTGACTTATGCACGTCACAGGAGCACATGACGCTATCACCTCTCCTTTCTTGATATTCCTCGTCTTATCACTGATGTTAGCAATTCTGACTGGAATGATCTTCTTCGAGAGGTCCACTACAGATGAAGCCACCAATACTCCTGCTTGTTTACTATTGTCTTCGGGATAATCTATATGGCCAAATCGGTAATTAGTTTCATTTTTAATTACAGCTGGAACTAAAAATTCTATTCTTGGATCTAGATTGATGTCTTCTTTGGCTATTACTATTTGTTTACATTCAATTTCATTATTTAATCCAAAAAGACTTATTTCTTCAAATTTTGAGAGCATTTTGCTATTTTTGAAATCAAGTTTGAAGCCAAACTTCTTCAGAAAATCTAGTCCGATTAAGCAAGGATCTGTTACGTGAGCCACATATGCCGTATGGTGATATTTCGTTCCTCCAAAGTTGATGGTTAAATTTGCCTTACCATATATGCCTATCTTGTCGCCCGTTACATTTTGCAGGGTAACGCATGGTGGAGTCCAGATGAGCTTACATTTCAATTTCCGAGCCAAGTCTTCTCTTATTATTGTCACATTGGCTCCTGTATCGACAATCATACGGCACTGAATTCCGTTAATAAAGCCTATCACATATAATTCAGTATTACAGCCACTCATTTTTGATATCTGGAGGATCTTCAGGTGGGATTTTTCATTCTCTGGCAACCTCCGCCCCGCGAGATGGCCAAAATTTAGTTTCCCTGCTGACTGTTTGAATTTATCTCACGTTCGTGGATTTTGGGGCAATTTCTTCGGAGATGTCCTGTATCACCGCATCCCCAGCACGTGAGATTCTGTCTTCTTGCGCTTGTTCTTCCATATTTTAAAGCTTCAATCTCTTGATTTAATTTCCTAATTTCTTTCAAGAAGTCGATCTCAGTGTCTGAGCTTTTGTTCACCGTTGCCCCTCGGACTGAATGACGATCTCTTCGGCTGGCTTGTGTAGCTGCCTCCAACTTTAAGGCATATAGTAGTGCAGCCTTTAAATCCTGTAAATCTGCCATTCGTACCGCTCTCTGCACTTCTGGGTCTTTTATTCCGTCTACAAAATATTGCAGTGAGAGCATTTCCCGTACATTTGTTGGACAGTCAATGAATGCTAAATTTGCAAGCCGTTCAATTTCTGAGGCAAACTCTTGAAGGGTTTCACTCGATTTTTGATGGCGGCTCGTCATTTGTATTCTCGTATAATCCTTGAAGAATTTTTCGCCGAATCGCATTTCAAGTGCACAACTTAGAGTCTCAAAATTGAGTTGCATCATATCGGGTAATGTTTGCAGCACGTCGGCGGCTTCTCCTCTTAAAGATGCTGCCATTTGACAAGCTTTCACCTCGTCACTCCATTTGTTCGCTTCGGCTACAATGGTGAATTGGGTCTTGTAAACTTGCCAGGAACTCTTTCCGTCGTATGTCGACAGCTTGATGTGCACGGGAGAAGCAGGCGGATTTCTAAATTCTTCATAATTACCACTGGACGCCGAAAGCTTCTTCTCAAGATCTTGAACTTTTTTATTTAGCTTTTCATTTACTTCACCTAGTATTTTCTCTTCAACGTTACTGATTTTCTGTTCAACGTTACAAACTTCATTCTGAATTTTCTTTTCTACTTCCGCCATTTTCCTTTCCATTTTCTGTTCAACATTACTAACTTCATTCTGAATTTTCTCTTCTACTTCCTCTATTTTCTCTTGTACCGAGCCTATTCTTCTCTCTACCGACGAGAACATTTCTTCTAAAGTTTTCTTCATTTCTTCTTGGCCTTTATTAATCTTTTCAGTCACATCTTCTTGGCATTTATTCATTTTATCCGCCAACTCTTCTTGGCCTTTATTCATTTTTTCCGCCAACTCTTCTTGACCTTTATTCATCTTTTCCGCCAACTCTTCTTGGCCTTTTTCGATTTTATTGGTCAGATCTGTCCTTAATCCGTTAATAGCTTCTAACAGTTCTTTCAGTTGTCCGTCCATCGTTCTTGTTTTCGCCATAAGATCCCGACTCCTGACACCAAATGTTGCAGCGTATATGGTTCTTTTGATCTTAAGGTTAGAGAACTTCAAAACTCTTTTCTCTTAGAAAAGTAGAAAATAATTTATTTACAGATCTTCAGAACAACAGAGTCTTCGAAACTCACAAATATTACTGGATATTTAAAAATAACTGCTCAAATCTATCGTATAAGTACAGCTTTAGATCCCAGAGACTCTTTATACAACGTCTCAACACTTAATAACATTCAAAACAACATAAATGAAACTCAAGCAAACTCGCTTAACAAACGCCTTGTTCACTCAATGCCTGACTGGTAAATAATAACAACAACAGCTCGTATCGCTCTCCTTATATATAGTCTCGCCGCATGCGGTGGAAATTTCTACAAACTTCTAGAAAAAACTGGAAAACCACGGAACAACATTCAATGTATCAGTAGACCTAAGGGGGGGTTACCATAAATAGGGAAGGGTTACCATCGCCAACAATCGCCAAGTTTGTCGCCAACTTGGCGATATATCGCCAAATTTGGCGACCAAAATTTGTCGCCAAAAGTGACGCCAACTTGGCGATATCTCTAATATTTCGTTAATCTGCCGTAGACATACACTGATAATAATAGACAAGTTTGCTTGATAACAGAGACAATGTAACAAAAACTAATATTAGTAAAGAAATGGAGCTTAATACGATTATTTACATCATTTTACAGTACAAACACTAACTATTTACAAAATTCATAACAATATATTATCATCTAAATCTACCCTTTCCAAATTTTCGGTTTGAATCCCTTTCTCCCAAAATATTAATAATAAATAAATAAATAGATTTATTTATTTATTATTAAGAGATTTATAGAGATTCCAACCTTTTTGAAATTGGGTTAGTTTTTTTCCCTCGCCTAGTGTCTGGAGCAAAGTAAACAAAATATATCTGATTGGCGGAACCATTTTGCTTACCAATAGAATGACGTGGTTTTGATTGAATTATTTCTGCCGATTATTACATTAGTATTTATTAAAACAACTTTGGTGAATACAAAGGACAATTAACTTACTTTTTAAATGGAGTCGCTCATAACAAACACTCTAAACAAAGTTGCAATTTCATCAAGTTGTTTGTGATTGTGATATTTTCTGCATATATAGTTAAAATTTTCAAAAATGTATTTTATATGTCATTGTTATGTTATTAATTAGTTTTTTAATTATTAAAAAAAGAAACATAGTAACATGCAAAAACATGCATTTCCATTACATGCATTTTACAATAAAAAAATTTAAAAACATAACATTAAATTATATATTTTAATTGCAATAAAAATATTTCCACTAATGTCAGTACCTAATTTGTTTATAAAACATTTTAATTTATTATTTTTTTTTTGTCCACAGTATAAGAATGGGGCACGTCACACACCTAAAATAAGAGTTAAAGTTGTTTAGTAACAAGTTTAATTAAAAAATATATATGTTTACATATGTATGATTTCTTTCGCAACTATCTCAAATACTAAATATTTAAAACTGTTTGATTTATTTTGTAATATAGTTTGTTTTAGTAGATCAATTAGTTTTGTCAAAAAATAAATACACCTAAGTTACCCAAACTTAAAGTGGCATTTTTAACTGGTTGATGGTACTATTGGCACTACTTTTTATTTCTTATGATCCATTTTGTTATCTTACAACAATAAAAAAGTTCTGAGATTTTAATTCAGAAACATGAAGACAGATTTTCTTTTTAAGAATCGTGTTTAGTTATTGAGAACTCTCTCATCCTTGAACTTCAAGTTCAAAAAGGTGAAATAACATAAAAATACACATATTCCTGTTTTAATATGTTACATGTGCAAGGTGTAAAAATAGAAAATAAATTTCTTTTCCTGAAAAAAGTATCCATTAAGGCTATTTCAGAGTTGTAAAGCCTCAAGTTTTTTGAACACCACTTTTATCTTAGAGAACATCTGGTTAATTTATATCGCACTAATGTTCGAATTAAATACAGCCACATTTTCGAAATTAAAATTCTGTTTTTCAAAAAGCCGAAGGCTTCCTGGCTATTTTTATAGCAGGTTTCTAATATCAATGACACGAATTGTCAATTTAATGCGCAGCTCGATGAATAATTGTATCTATTAATTTTTATTTATGAATAGAACAATTAAAATTAAGTAGATCCATTGTTCATGATTAATTGTAGTAAATTAAAATTGATATAAAAAATAAAATAAATAAGTGGAAGTGTAAAGTTTTGAAAGTAAAAAATATTTTTCATTCAAAAGATACACTTTTTGCAGAACGACCCATGTATATCATTTCACCAAATTACAAATGGAAGCATTATCATATGATATAAATATATTTAGTTTTTTGTAGATAAAAAATACTTTTGTAGGAAACATTTTTTATTCTTGCCGGATTACCACTAAAATTTAATGAAAATTTTTGACTTATTTAAAATTTAAAATTGTTTGAAATTCTGTAATTCAGTTAGGTGTAAGTATCCATACAAGTTGGCAGCTATGCATATTCCATTTCAAAATTTAATTATACAAGGTGGAACCCGCCGAATTTCGACGAAAGTAAATGCTTAGGAAGGAAATGTTTCACTGATTTATAATAAACCTATAAAATTAGGTATAGTAAAAAATGCATTTTACAACGGTCAGTCTAACTCTCAAACAAATATTATTTAAAAGAAAGAAAAAGAAAAGTTTTTTTTCTTCTAAAATTAAGATGATAAAAATACTATTTTAATAAAACTCAGTTGTCCAAATTATTAAAATTAAACTTTAATCGCATAGGTAAAAATATAATAATAAAGCAAAATATAACAAATTTCAGTTATTAAACTGAAGTAATAAATTGAGGCTCTTATTTTTCGTATAAATTCGAGTGAAAAAAAAAATCAAATTGATACGTTCTTAGAATTTCACGTAAAATCTAAACTATCATAATTTTCATATTCTCCAAACTTACATGCGCACACTTCAATTTTTATCAATTTTAAGAGAAAATGGCGTATTATTGTTACCACAATTACAAAATTCGTAAAAAAAAATGTCAAGAATAAACTAATATACAGCTTTCAAACAAATTGCATTTAAAAGTACTTATTTTTCTCTATACGATGTTGTAAAAATTGAAAAGGTGAGATGTTTAGAGGTGTAAAATTTGCACTACAGAATATCGCAAAACCGAATTGAACGTGAAAGTGTTGCCATTCGCAAAATGGCATATGCGTTATGCACATATACGTTTGGCTTTTATAATATACAGGGTGGTTCAAATTAAAGTATCCCTGTTTGAGATGCCCTAGAAAGATAAACAGTGGATGAAACAACTTTATATTTGGAGTATGTACATATCAAACCATGGGAAATCGTTTGGTGCAATGATTTTTTTAATTAAAAAAAAGCCATCAGGGGGTAAAAAAGCGCTGCGATCGGTTTAAAATAGGAAAAATTTAACTTGACCAAGGATGTAAACATCTTAGTGAAAATGGGCTGATTCCCACCAATATATTTTTTTAAATTTTATTGCTATATGATCGATTAATTTTATTAGCATTCTTATCAGGCGAAGAATACTAAACATGTAGTGGTGTGAATTATTTAATTGGGCGCTGTGATTTGTACACCCCAGAAGATGACGCAATCAATGAATTACAGAATTCGAGGGATCAGTAATAAACATAATTTTAAATTTCTTTATTCGAATGATGCTAAATATGAGAAAATAAGAATATTCCAATTCACACCTCCTTAAAATAATTTTTATATAAGATTTTTTAAAAATAATAATTACCTACATCTTGTATTTTGTGCTTATTTATTTGCGCGTGCAGTACCTGAGAATAGTGTTTGCATAAGTGGTGAGATAAAGGACCGTTGTAACAGATAAAAAGGAAGGTGAAAAGGTTTGCATCCTTCTGAGGCTGCCACGATGGTTCTCTTTTTTCTGAGCCTGCTTTACTGCTAAAGTTTTTTTTTTTTTTTTTTTTTTTTTTTTTTTACCAAAATGACAATAATACTGCCAAAGCGTTTTATTTTTACCTAGAGCAGAAATCATTCCTGCAATCTTTCCGTATATGTCCAGTGACACCATGTGTTTTACAACGTATGATCATACGCTTCCCGGAAACTAGTATCTTTGGAGTTCATATGGACCGTATGGAGTTGGTGTGTGTAGCACTGAAGGCCTATCAAAATAAGATTTGCCGCTTTTAAGAATTAAAACTTGGCTATAAAGATGTTTGTGAAACGATCGTTCCTTTGACGTTCTTCACAAGGATGGAGATGGATAAGAATTGGTCATGGGACACCCTATCGACCAATGAGGTTCACTTCAACATGTCTGGAACAGTAAATACATAAAACTGTCGTATCTAAACTACTGATAATCCTCACCATATCCAACATAAGCCCCTGCATTCTCCACATATTACAGTTTGGATCACTGCGAGTTCTTTGACTGGGTCATTTTTCATGGAGGAAAACATTCCTCAGGGACCAAAAACCTGTCCCGTAACTGCAGCATGTTATAGGGCTTCTTGCAACGTGTGGTCATTTCGGAACTCCAGGATGCCTCGCTAAAACAGCATTCCAACAAGATGGTGCGCCACCTCACATTGGACGTAAAGTACTAAAATTACTGCGATGCTATTTTAAGGAAGATGGCATTATCAGCCTTGCATTTCTTGTGGGATGGCCTCAACGTTCACCTGCCTTGACGACGTGTGATTTTCGGCTTTGGTGTAACCTCAAAGTTAAAGTTTATCGAAAAATATAGGAAATCAGTCTGATTTAAAGATTTTGACTTTATTGGTTGCGTAATAATAAAGGATGTTAAAATCCAAACCACTACATTTTTAGTATTCCTCGCACAATAAGAAAACTAATAAAATTAATCGCAGCATATACTAAAAAAAATCTAAACGAATACTACTAAAAATTATTGGTGGGAATCAGCACTTTGGCATCAATATGTTAATACCCTTCGTCATGTTACATGTTTCTTATCCTACACCGATCGCAGGTCCTTATTATCCCCTGATGGCCTTCGTTTCAACAAAAGACATTTTTTGCATTATTCAATTTTCCATGGTCTGATACTATCTTCCAAATATGAAGACATTTCATCCACTGCTTCTCTCGCTAGGGCGTCGCACACAGGGGTATTTTAATTTGATCCACCCTGTAGATATAAAATAACAGATAATAAGTAATAAAGCAATTATATAATTTAAAATTTTACGTCCTGTTATGGAAAATGCCTTTAGCCGTACTGGAAAGGATAAGCATTATTATATAAAACTAATAGAAACACTATCTTACACAATTGAAATATATATAATAGATATACAGGGTGAGTCATAAATATCGAAACAATAGGCTATCTCCTTAAATATTGCCTCTAGACCCATACTTCCAATTGCAAAGTTTCACCAAAAAAGGTAAATTTTTTGATAAGATAAGTTGCAACTCCATGGGGGGTCTATTTTAAAAAATACAAAAATTAAATTTTTATACGGCCCCCAGAGGATAAAACTTCCAATTAGAAAAATTTTCCTTATCCATTCCTGAATTGAACAAAAAAAATTCCATCTTGATATCTCCAAAACTCAGAGAGTTATGATAATTTTAATAAATCGTGAGGTTTCAAGGGATCAGACACAAATTGAAATGCGTGTAATTGAAGAAACAATGTTGCTGTATGTTGTCCAGAAAACATTTATTTTATTTATTTATTTACAGAGTTTGAATTTTGAATGTTTTGTGATGGTTAAACACATAATTTGTAAGCACTATCACATAATAAGCTTTCTTAATAATTTTTTTTTTCAAAAAATGTAGAGTAAATTAAAATTGTCATAACTCAAAATATTATTTGTCGCATTGAATTTTTTTCTTTTAATTAAATGAAAATGTTTAATTTTCAATTTTGATTCAGCATTTTAAATAATATTTTTAAAAAATAAAAGTATTTAAAATAGCAATTTAAAAAAAGATGCAATTTTTTGTGAACAAATAATATTTTTAAAAGTAAATTTTCTGAGGTGAAAACATCTTTCGGCATCTTTTTAAATTATTTTTTTTATTGAGGTGTTAAAAAACTATTGAATTGTTACCGTAACCAAGGGTTACTGACTTATGATGTAAGTTTAAAAATGAGAAATACTGAAATAAAAACATCTGATGAAGAAATGTGCATTTAGTTTTAAACAAAGATTGGCTCCTAACGTTTAAATGCTTTTTTAAAATAGGTGATTAACTAGGTGATTAACTTCTTCTTGTGTAGTTTCAATTTCAGATTTTGTTTAAGTTTTGCCATTTTCGCCTTCTTTAATTACTATTTAAATGAGTCAGCTTATTTAATCTTAATTTTTTTATCACGCCGACTTCAATTTTTTTCATTGTTTTATCCCTGTCAACTTCATATTTTTCTTGTTAAAATTGCCACTACACGATGCGTAAAAGATGTCTCTAATTACGGGCCTCCAAACTGGTAGACGGTAGGTATTGGGTTCGAACCCAATCGCAACCATCGGCCTAACCGTTCGACGTTTTCCGTAGTTTTTTTCGAACCCTGGATTTCCAATTGCAGATAATTGGCCGGAATAAAAAAAACAATTAAAAAAAACAATCCCCAACGTGTTAACTGCTGTAAGCGGACTCAAAGGCTGCTGCGCTTTTTTTTTTTTTCTTTCATTTTTTAGAGTTTAACATACAGTTTTCAATTCAAATACAAATACATTTTAAATTTTGTTTAACTTTCGAATCAGTTATCTTTTTAAAACAAGAACAGGTGTTTAATGAATCTTCGGCATATTTCATTTAAATGTTTTAAGTTGAAATTATTCAATTGAATTTCTTAAATGATGTTTGGTTCGAACGCATTAAACCTTGATCAATTAAATACACTTAGAATGAAATATTAGTGGGAGCTTAGCATAAAAAAAATACGCAACAGAAACGTTATACTCTTCGACTTTAACATTCGAATAAATATTTTTTTTAATGCCGTTTGGAATAAATAAACTACTCGGATGTAGCAATCGGAGGACTCTAAAGATACGAAATTCCGTGGATTAGTACAAGATATCGCTGAAATCGTGTAAACTATACAAAATTCATTATGAAAACGCCATCCGAAAGATGATTGATACAAAAACGTAAACAAAACCAATTCATGTCAAGAAGTAACTGCATCTGACTTTTTATGGAAATTATTGCATTAGTTCTTAAAGTAGAGCTATTGCAGAAATCTTAACAAATTCAGTGTTGCAGCGCCTCTCGTGGAGCCATATACAACAAAATATAAATAACATCAATTCATGTCAAGGAATAACTGAATCTAAAGATTGATGATATTCCTTGCATTCTGGAGATACAGCGATCACGGAAATCGCACAAAAGCCTTTTCAGTAGGGTCACCTGTTAAGCAATTCATACCAAAAACTAATCAGCATCAATGTAGATCAAGAACTAAGTAAATATAATTTTTTATTAAATTTTGTGTATTAGTTTTTGAGATAGCGCGCTCACAAAATGTATATCATATACAGAGATACAGAAGCAGTGACTCACAGACAGACATTTTGTAAAAACATGTTTTTCGGTATCTCTGAGCCCTAAAACGTGTGAATCCGTCGAAAACCGGAATTCAAAATTTTCATGAATCCAATACTTTTTCTTGTAAAGATAGAAAAAAGTAAAAATATGTTTAAAACCACATAAATTTTGAAACTGAATAGTAAAAACTAGATTTTTGAAAAAAATTCTAAGTAATTTTTTAAAATATATTTCCATTAACATTAAAATGTACAATAACATTAAAATATATTCCATATGATCCAGTTAATATAAGGGTCATTATCGCTATTACTATTTTTACTAAACTTATTACCTGTGGCAATAAGTTTTAAAGACACGGTTAATGAGAGTTTAATTAATATCACTTAATTTAATAACACTTTTAATAAGTTTTTAATAAGACGGTCCGGCCAATGGGTCGTGCCAATTACGAGCCTGACGCCAAGCTCGAGATATTGCAGACATCTAGCATATGTCAAGGAAGTTTAAAGCAAAAAGCTATATGCTTTTATTTTATATTTAAAAGTTAAAGCATTGTCTTGGGTCTACATTTAACAATGCGTAAATTAATGGTCGATCCCTAAATTGTATTTCAAATGAACTGATATCGCTGCACTCAGATGTATGCTAAAGTGGTGTAAGTCACGAATTTTGAAAAATTTTGGATTTTAATATCATCCAGGGATTTGCAGATATCGAGATGAATTTTTTTTTGTTCGATTCAGAAGAGGATAAGGAAAAATTTTCTAATTGAAAGTTTTATTCTCTGGGGGTCGTATAAAAATTTAATTTTCGTATTTTTTAAAATAGACCCCCCATGGAGTTGCAACTTATCTAACCAAAAAATTTACCTTTTTTGATGAAACTTTGCAATTGGAAGTATGGGTCTAGGGGCAATATTTAAGGAGATAGCCTATTGTTTCGATATTTATGACTCACCCTGTATATTAGAAAATAGCTGGAACAATAGAAGATATATAATAGAAAATAGTAGTAAAGGCAAGGAAATAAAGAGGAAAAGGCCGTGAAATAGAACAAGATTGATTCGCCTTAAGCTGATTCTGCTTTTATTTGGTTTCGTTCCAGGAGTCATTGGGCGCGAAGTGCAATTAACTTTACTCTTTGTTGTTGGATAACATATAACAAAAGGAAGAATATTAGCTCTAGTTACATAAGTTATCTCAAAAGTTGATGGTATGTTTTTTTGTGATTTATCTTAAAGGCTCACTTTTTAATATAGAAAATTGAAGTTTCATTTAGTAATTCCTTCAAATTCTAATTTGTTTTGCATGGATTCTTAGTTCTATTTATAAGTAATGTGCTTTAAACTTTTATTGTAAAAGGTTTTTATAGTGTTTAAACTCGAAGTACATCCACTATTAAAAGTTTGCAGCAAACCGTCGAGTAATTCGACCGTTTTTCTAAAACGTAGTTAATGTTAAAATGTAATTCAACTGCATATCTGACCAAAAATGGGCAATAATATGGTGAGAATAGCGTTGAATACGGTTGTGTTACCGTTTTCAATAAAAACGGTCAAATGTAAGGACAGAATGCTGCAAAATTTTAACATTGTAATCAAATCCATTCCTTTTAACAAATATTTTATAATAAAGAATGATTTCATTCGAAAAGTCAATTATTTATTCACGTATTTTTTGTATATCGAATGTTGTTTTGAGTAGTATTACTTCCCAATCATACGTAGTATAGGACAGGTCTTGCAATCGTTTTGAAAATCCAAATTTGTTTTGACAGATTTATCAAGGACGGATTAATTTTTGACAGACACTAAATTTTCCAAAAAACGTATGTTTAGGAAAAAATGCCAATTGTTTTTTTTCTTTTTGTTTGTGTATCTGTCTGTCGGTCTGTAAATGCCGTTTCTTCCAAACAAATTGAGATAAAGACTTAACATTTGATGTGTACTTTTTATGTAATAAGAGGAAGGAGCTTATTCAATGAAAGCAAACTCGATTACATGGAACTATTTTTTCGGGACTCATAAAATCCATTCAAAATCATCAAATCCTCATCAACTCAAATCCATTCCTTTTAACAATTATTTTATGACAAAAAATGATTTCATTCAAAAAATGATTTCATTCAAAAAGTTAATTATTTATTCGTGTATTTTTTGCATACCGAATGCTGTTTTGTGTAGTATTACCTACCAATCATACGTAGTATAGGGTAAATCTTGCAATCGTTTTGAAAATCGAAAAAAAAATTGGCTGATTTACACGTTTCGGACACTAAAGTTTCCAAAAAACGTATTTTTAGAAAAAAAATGCCATCCGCCTGTCTCTGTTTGTGTATCTGTCTGTCCATCGGTCTGTAATGACTGTAAGTCTCCCGAATAAATTGAGATAAAGACCTAAAATTTAATAATGTATTTAGTATGTAATAAGAGATAGGAGCTTATTGAATGTAAGCAACCTCGAATACGTCGAACTACTTTTTACCGGACTCTCGAAATATTCGTTCTAATAAAAAAAAATAATAAAAATTTTACCTTTTTTAAAACTTTACTTTACTTAGTGACTGTAAAAGAAAATTAAAAAATATTAATTTTGCAAAAAGATTTAAATCGATCGGTTAATTAGTTGTAGAGATATTTATAATCCTATTTTCCACACTCTTTTTTTTATAACCGAATATTTCATTCAAATTTCAATTCAAATAGATATTTTGATTGGAATTGAAGCACTTCATCCAAGTCAGTAAACTGTTACTTAACAGGTTTATCATTTTGGAGTTTCAAGGATGTTTCTTTTACTAATTCATAATTACGTCGACCAAAAGTACATCGCCAAACTATAAGGTTAAATGCCATTAATGGTTTATCATAAATGTCACATGCACTTTACATGAAATACGTTACGTTTGCTTGTATATCGTAATTGATTTTTAATTTGACGTTTTATTTGTACTTTCATTAATCATTTACTAATTTATTTGTTATTACTACGTATTATATATCATAGAAGGCGGCAGCCTTCAAGTGACGCAGCTTTAAACCTACCATCGTCATAAGAGCAGATGCGGAACTTCATATATACAGCTAACTCAACATCAAAGGAAATCGGAAAAGCCGCCTTCTAATAACTCAGCAAATATTGGTCAGAATGGTCCAATTTTTTTATTATAGTCTTATATTCCCAGTCTAATCCTATCCTATAATTTTTACATTTCTACGTGCCGTATATTTTTAGATCTCGATAACCATTTTTAAACTGAAAACGATGGTGTTTGTTCCTGATAATGAGATCTAGAAAACGGGCTGGGAGATTTTATTAAAACTTATATATAATATGAATCTCTTTAAGATAGAGGGAATAAGACTTGCCTTGTTTCTATGAAAACTCTTGTTTGTTATATATTGGTCTTGGAAAATTGGACTATATAAGCTCGCGGATTACATGTTATTCTATGGGTTAGCAGACGAAGACACTGCAAAAAGGCAAATGTAGTAATGGTCACAGTTAAAACACCCGCATCGAAGCAATAAATGTTTTTTAAACTACAAAAACATCTTATCATGTGCTTTAAAACATTCAATAAATATATACTAAATCAAATTTCTATTTATTTTGCCTTTATTTTTCGTAAGAAGAAAATATTACGTTTCTTACATTGGATATTTTTGCATTTTGTGGAAAAAATATTTTGAATCCTTTTTTAAAATAGGAAAATATTTTTTAATTATACATATTCAATATACTTTCGACTTATGATTTTTTTTTTAAGTTTTCAAACAAAAATTATTTTAAATTATTTGTTGTTGGAAAGTCATGTATTCATACGCCTAGGGGCGCCACTTGTCTAGTTTTGTTTTGAATCCGAACCCGAACGCGGCAAGTTACACGGAGCATTTTTCATTCAGGTAGTAATATTCTTACATAATGTCCATTAAACTGATATAGAAAATGCACGAATTAAAAAATATAAACCAGACAAGATAGAATCATTAAGTAATTTTCATGTTTTAATAATCCACATGTTGTTTCTTGTTACGTCAATTGAATCTCGCAATGTCAATATACAGCGAATAAGCTCTGCAATAAAGTTAACCGGAGAATCTTGCAATGGATTATTAATTAATACAGAATGTGTAACTTTGCAATAAAGTTATTTGCTTGTATTTTTGAAGACTTATGGATTACAGTGTGGAGGCAGGATATATTCAAAATTTTACGAGAATGCCAGTTAAAAATCTGGACTGCATTTTGTTTTGTTTTGTTTTTTGTCAGTAATTTTGGGTGAAATGCAGTTTACTCTCCTTCGCCAAGGAACTTTTTATGTGTATTGTTTGATAAACAATTCTACCTCTATATATTTTTTGTTTATTTTTTTGATTTTTTCGCTGCTTGAGCAAAGAATAGGTTTGCATTAATCATAATTAATAAACGGAAACTTACTGGCTTGCTTAAAGTATTGTTTTTAAATACAGGGTACAAAATACATGAATTTTCTTAAATCCCAGTTTATTTTATTAAAATTTGTCATCTCATGAAAATAAAATTATTGCATATCTTTTATCTTTGAGTTTAAGTGTTAAAACACTTTTCAATGTTTGCATTTTAACATGTTTTGCAGATAATACATTTTGTGAATTTCACAGAGTTGACTGTATTATACTCTATTATAAGCATTCATTATGATTTCTAGTACATTATTACATTCAAATTACTCTTTTTAAAAATGTAAACAAAAGATGAGCACATTATATTTGTGCAATGTCTGGTCCCAAGTTACACACACTTGATGGACTTTACAATTTCTATATATTGCTTGTTTTAAACTTAAGTGAAATGTTGGCTAAAACATTTTCAGTTTCATAAATTATTTCAATTTGAAATATTTTAGTAATCGCTACTACTGTTATTCCGTCGACCAATTTCGCCAAATTATACATAATCGCATATTTTTTTATTTTAAATAATGAAAAAACAAATAATTAGTAAAATATTAATAAAAAGTCGAAATAAAAATCAATGACATTTTAAATATACAAATTGTATTTAATGTCATTGAATGTGACATTCACAATCATCCATTATTGGAATTTAATCTTATAGTTTGGCGATAATTTTTTGGTCGACAGGATAACCTAGTAGTACCTAGTAATCTATAAAGCTAACAAGTAACATTTATACAACATTTCATTAACTCGATTCCTCTTAAGTAAATTTGAATAAGCGACGGCAAAAATCCATTGCAAGATTCTCTGGTTAACTTTATTGCAGACTTTATTCATTGTATATTAAGACATTGCAAGATTGAATTGGCATAACAAGAAACATCCATGTGGATTATTAAAACCATGAAAATTATGTAATGATTCTATCATGTCTGTTCGATGGTTTTCAATTTGTGCATTTTCTTTATCAATTCTATTCTAAATAAATTCTACCTGAATGAAAAATGCTAATAACGCGTTCTGATTGAAAACAAAACTAGACAAGTGGCGCCTTCTTAATATGGAATATAATATAGAATGTATGAAAACTTATGAATTAGAGGGGGGAGGCAGGGTATATTCAAAATTTTATGAGAATGCCAGGTAAAAATCCTGTATTGTACTTTTTTTTGGTTTGTTTAAAAAACTTTTTTCTCATGTCTATGAATAAATTACTCCTTGCACCAACATAAGATTTTGTTGTCAGTGGCACAGCCAAGGGGGTGTTTTTGTGAACTACATCCATGAATCGCTAAAAAAAAAAGCAAATTGCATAAAAAATGGGAATTACGTCCACAAATTGCTTAATGTGACTTACGTCCATGAATCATGTAAAAAAGCGAGAATTATATTCATAAATTGTATGAAAAATGCAAATTACGTCTAAGAATCGTGTAGTAAAACATAAATTATGTTCATAAATCGCTCAAAAAACACGAATTTTGGCAGCAAAAAGCTGAAGCAGAAATTACCTATATAAAACGCATAAAAATAGCGACTTGCATTCATGAATTGCATAAAAAATGTGAATTACGTTCATGAATCACTCAAAAAACGCAAATTACATCCATGAATTGCATAAAAACGTGAATTACGTTCATAAATCACTCAAAAAATGCGAATCACTTCCATGAATCGTGCAAAAAAACACTAAGGACGTTCATAAATTACAAAAAATGCGAATTACGTCCAAGAATTGGTGAAAAAAGTAAGAATTACGTTCAGAAATTGTATGAAAAACACAAATTATGTCTATGAATCGTGTAGTAAAATGGGAATTATGTTCATAAATTGCTCAAAAAATACGAATTTTGGCAGCAGAAAGCTGAAACGCAAATTACGTCTATAAATCGCATAAAAATAGCAAATAGTGTTTTTCATTCATGAATTGCATAAAAAACGCGAATTACATTCATAAATCTATCAAAAAACACATTACGTCCATGAAAACATGAATTACATTCATAAATCACTCAAAAAATGGGAATCACTTCCATGAATAGTGCAAAAAACACTAAGGACGTTCATAAATTACAAAAAATGCGAATTACGTCCAAGAATTGGTGAAAAAAAGCAAATTACATTCATAAATCCTATAAAAACACAAATAACGTCAATAAATCGATCAAAAAACGCAAATTTCGTCGATAGAAAGCTCAAAAGATGCAAATTATGTCTGTGAATCGCATAAGTATAACAAATTATGTCCATAAATCATGTAAAATGTAAATTACATTCATTAATTGCATAAAAATCGCGAATTATGTCCATGAATCGCTCAAAAAAAGCAAATTGCATAAAAAACATGAATTGGGTCCACAAATCGCTCAAAACGTGAATTACGTCCATGGATTGTTTAAAAAAATGAGAATTACGTTCAGAAATTGCATGAAAAACACAAATTATGTCTATGAATGGTGTAGTAAGATGGGAATTATGTTCATAAATCGCTCAAAAGACACGAATTTTGGCAGCAGAAAGCTAAAATGCAAATTACTTCTATAAATCGCATAAAAATAAGGAATAGCATTTTGCATTCATGATTTGCATAAAAAACGCGAATTACATTAATGAATCGCTCAAAAAACACAAATTACGTCCATGAAACGCATAAAAACGTGAATTACATTCATAAATCACTCAAAAAATGCGAATCACTTCCATGAATCATGCAAAAAAACACGAATAATGTTCATAAATTGCAAAAAATGCAAATTACGTCCAAGAATTGGTAAAAAAAGCAAATTACATTCATAAATCCTATAAAAACATAAATAACGTCAATAAATTGATCAAAAAACACAAATTTCGTCGAGAGAAAGCTGAAAAAAAGTAAATTATGTCTATGAATTGCATAAAAATAGCAAATTATGTCCATAAATCATGTAAAATGTAAATTACATTCATTAATCGCATAAAAATTGCGAATTATGTTTATAAATTGCTCAAAAATGCAAATTACATTCATAAATCGCATAAAAAACACGAATGATGACCATGAATTGCTCAAAAAATGCGAATTACACCCAACATTAAATTAATTTGCAGAAAGTTTTTGGTTTTATACAAGTCTGCCAACAAGAACCTACAAGTTATCCTGAAACCCATTCTAAACCAACAAAAATTTAATGGAAAAATAAATTTGTCCAAGAAAGGCAAAATAATTTCCATTGACATACATTGACCAGAATCGAAAAATTCCTATTGAAATCTATCCTATACACTCCAAAACCAGAAAGAAAAAAATCCCTCCAAGAGTAACTCAATCTATCTGCTGCAAAATAAAATACATTGAAATGCAACTGTACAAGAACCTGAAAATTATATTTGAAATCAAACCGAAACCAGATTCAACCCCCCCCCCCCCCAAAAAAAAAAAAAAAAAATCCAACCATATCTTGATTTGGGAAAGAAAACTTAATTTCCATAGATACGCGTGGTCAGAAATCTGGAAATTCCAATTAGTCTATGGGTTAGCAAACCTTAATTCGATCTGAAAAAAAAAAAAAAATCTGACCATACACACTGACAAGCAGAGTTGTATAATATAGACGCACGCCATGTGCAGAAAATTTTATGAAGAAACAATTTTTATTTATTTATTTCGACAAAGAATTGCGTAAAAAAAAAAAGTGTATCTCAACAAAGAATCGTGTAAAAAAACCCAACATTTCGACAAAATACCACGCGAAAAACGTGAATTTCGTCCAAAGACCGCAATAAAAACATTAATTCAATCCATGAATCGCAAAAAAATACGAATTCCATGAATGAATCGCATAAAAAATGTGAATTACATGCATGAATCGCATAAAAAATGTGAACTACATCCATGAATCGCTAAAAAAAAAGCAAATTGCATAAAAAATGGGAATTACGTCCACAAATTGCTTAAAATGTGAATTACGTCCATGAATCATGTAAAAAAGTGAGAATTATATTCATAAATTGTATGAAAAACGCAAATTACATTTATGAATCGTATAGGAAAACATGAATTATGTTCAAAAATCGCTCAAAAAACACGAATTTTGGCGGCAGAAATCTGAAACGGAAATTACCTCTATAAAACGCATAAAAATACCGAATTGGATTCATGAATTGCATAAAAAATGTGAATTACCTTCATGAATCGCTCAAAAAACGCAAATTACATCCATGAATTGCATAAAAACGTGAATTACGTTTATAAATCACTCAAAAAATACGAATCACTTCCATGAATTGTGCAAAAAAACATGAATAAAGTTCATAAATTGCAAAAAATGCGAATTACGACCAAGAATTGGTAAAAAAAGCGAATTACATTCATAAATCCTATAAAAACACAAATAACGTCAATAAATCGATCAAAAAACACAAATTTCGTCGATAGAAAGCTCAAAAGATGCAAATTATGACTATGAATCGCATAAGTATAGCAAATTACGTCCATAAATCATGTAAAATGTAAATTACATTCATTAATCGCATAAAAATCTCGAATTATGTCCATGAATCGCTCAAAAAAAGCGAATTGCATAAAAAACGTAAATTGCGTCCACAAATTGCTCAAAACGTGAATTACATCCATGAATTGTTTAAAAAAGTGAGAATTACGTTCAGAAATTGTATGAAAAACACAAATTATGTCTATGAATCGTGTAGTAAATCGGGAATTATGTTCATAAATCGCTCAAAAAACACGAATTTTGGCAGCAGAAAGCTGAAATACAAATTATGTTCATAAATCACTCATAAATTGCGAATCACTTCCATGAATCATGCAAAAAAATACTAATAACATTCATTAATTGCAAAAAATGCGAATTAAGTCCAACAATTGGTAAAAAAAGCGAATTACATTCATAAATCCTATAAAAACACAAATAACGTCAATAAATTGATCAAAAACACAAATTTCGTCGACAGAAAGCTCAAAAAATGCAAATTATGTCTACGAATTGCATAAATATAGCAAATTACGTCCATAAATCATGTAAAATGTAAATTACATTCATTAATCGCATAAAAATCGCGAATTATGCCCATGAATAGTTTAAAAAACGCGAATTGGGTCCACAAGTCGTCAAAACGTGAATTACGTCCATGAATTGTTTAAAAAAGTGAGAATTACGTTCAGAAATTCTATGAGAAACACAAATTATGTCTATGAATTGTGTAGTAAAACGGGAACCAGCAAATTACGTCCATAAATCATGTAAAATGTAAATTACATTCATTAATCGCATAAAAATCTCGAATTATGTCCATGAATCGCTCAAAAAAAGCGAATTGCATGAAAAACGTAAATTGTTTCCACAAATTGCTCAAAACGTGAATTACGTCCATGAATTGTTTAAAAAAGTGAGAATTACGTTCAGAAATTGTATGAGAAACACAAATTATGTCTATGAATTGTGTAGTAAAACGGGAATTATATTCATAAATCGCTCAAAAAACACGAATTTTGGCAGCAGAAAGCTGAAACGCAAATTACGTCTATAAATCGCATAAAAATAGCGAATAGTGTTATGCATTCATGAATTGCATAAAAAACGCAAATTACATTCATGAATCGCTCAAAAAGCACAAATTACGTCCATGAAACGCATAAAAACGTGAATTACATTCATAAATCACTCAAAAAATGCGAATCACTTCCATGAATCGTGCAAAAAAACACTAATAACGTTCATAAATTACAAAAAATGCAAATTACGTCCAAGAATTGGTAAAAAAAGCAAATTACATTCATGTATCCTATAAAAACATAAATAACGTCAATAAATCAATTAAAAAACACAAATTTCGGCAACAGAAAGCTGAAAAAACGCAAATTATGTCTATGAATTGCATAAAAATAGCAAATTACGTCCATAAATCATGTAAAATGTAAATTACATTCATTAATCGCATAAAAATTGCGAATTATGTCCATAAATTGCTCAAAAATGCAAATTAAATTCATAAATCGCATAAAAAACATGAATGATGACCATGAATTGCGCAAAAAATACGAATTACACCCAACATTAAATTAATTTGCAGAAAGTTTTTGGTTTTATACAAGTCTGCCAAGAAGAACCTACAAGTTATCCTGAAACCCATTCTAAACCAACAAAAATTTAATGGAAAGATAAATTTGTCCAAGAAAGACAAAATAATTTCCATTGACATACATTGACTAGAATCGAAAAATTCGTATTGAAATCTATCCTATACAATCCAAAACCAGAAAGAAAAAAATCCCTCCAAGAGTAACTCAATCTATCTGCTGCAAAATAAAATACATTGAAATGCAACTGAACAAGAACCTGAAAATTACATTTGAAGTCAAACCGAAAGCAGATGAACCCCCCCCCCCCAAAAAAAAAAAAAAAATTATCCAACCATATCTCGATTTGGGAAAGAAAACTTAATTTCCATAGATATGCGTGATCAGAAATCTGGAAATTCCATTTAGTCTATCTTAAACCTAATCTGAACCTGAAAAAGGAAATTCCATACAACCGGAGCCCAGTATTCTATACAGGACAAAATATTTTCCATTAAAGCGGAACCTGACCAGAACTTGAAAATTCCATTTGAATTGAACCTGATTGAAACCTGAAAAAAATTTCCTTCGAACCTTAACCTAATCCGGAAAAGAGAAAATTATTTCTGAGGATACACACTGACAAGAGTCTGAAAGTTAACATGAAACCTAATCCAAACCCGAAAAGGAAAAAACAATGGAAACACAAGTCTGTCGAAGAAAGACCAAATAATTTCTGTCCACATACACTGACAAGAATTTCAATTGAAATCTATCCTAAACCCAGTTCGAACACTACCCCCCCCCCCAAAAAAAAAAAATTCCAATTGTAACCCAATTTATCTGCGACAAAATAATATACTTGAAATGCAACTCAACAAGAACCTGAAAATTCCATTTGAAGTCAATCCGAAACCAGATTCAATCCCCCCCCCCAAAAAAAAAAAAAAAATATTTAATCAAATCGAGATTTTAGAAAAAAAAGAATTTATGTCGATATGTATTAACCAGATCATGGAAATTCCAATAGAAGTCTATCTCAAACCCGATCAGAATAACCTGAAACCCAATCTAATCCCCCCCCCAAAAAAAAAGTAAAATAAAAAAATTAGGAAATAAAAATCTGTTCAAGAAAGACAAAGTAATTTTTGTCCCCATCCACTGACCAGAATTGAAAACTAGTACTTGAAATGCAACTCGGCAAGAACCTGAAAATTCCAATTCAAGTCAAACAGAATCGAGATTCAAACCCCAAAAAAAACAAAAACAATTATCTAACCAAATCAAGATTTTTAGAAAAAAAAAATATGTAAATACGTACAGACTAGAGCATGGAAATTTTAATAAAATCTTAAACCCGATACAAACTCCTCCCCCTCCCTTACATAACTAACAAGAAGCTTTGATGACCCCACAAAACATAACTAACAAGAACGAAGAGTCATGCATACTGCATCGATTATGATGCATTTTCTGACTCATTCTGAATATTGTAAACTTATTGTCATTCATGTACAATAAATTTACCATTCTGTGCAAAAAAACAAAGCATAATTAACGAGAGTAAAAAATTTTCCTTTAACATGTTTATATACAGTAGACTCCCTCAAATCCGCACAGCTTGGGACCAGAGGTTGTGCGGATTTTAGAATTTTGCGGATTTCTGGTCATTGCTTTGTTTACGTTTTTTAAACAGTAATTTGAGTGCAATTAATAGTGCATTCAGGACTATAATGAATACTTTTAATATAATAAAATGTTAAAATAAGTAATAAATTAAAATAATAAAAATTTAGATAATTTTCAAAATGATTAAAATATTAAAAGCAAAGATCAAGTTAATGATCAATAGTGTATGATTAAATATTCATTATAAAAATTAAATATATTTTTCCAAAATTATTCAACAAAACTTGCCTAATAAAAGTACATTACTAATTCACATCAAAATCATAAAATAAGGATTTTTTTTAAAGTTTAGCCAGGCTTAGTAACCAAAAAATCTTGATTAATGCATAAATATATTTTGTAAGAAAATTGTGATTACCAGTGATATCAGCAATATCTTGATTTTTTTTTAATTTTTCTTCCTTCATGAAAAAAAAAAAAAAAAAAAAAAAAAAAAAAAAAAACATGAATAGAGTATTATTGAGAAAATTAAAAATTAAAAAATATATGGAATCGATACAAAATTAAAAAAATCACATTTTGTCCAAATATCCAATCTGAAAGTTTCATTGTTTACATCCATAAAGTATGTGCGGATTTTAGAGAGTTGCGGATTTCTGGTTTGCGGATTTGAGGGAGTCTACTGTACTTTCCATTTTATTCTGAATGCTTTAAACCTATCAGTTTCATCTTTGTACAGTGATCTTCCCATCCAAATCTCTCTCTCCCCCCCCCCTGTTAGTTTATATATGTTTTGTGCTAACAGCAAAACATAAATAAACTAACAAGAATGAAAAGTTACACATATAGTATAGATTATGAAACACTTTCCAACACATTTTCATTATTGGAAACCTATCATTTTAATCCATTTGCAGTAATTTTACCACTCTATATAAAGAACAAATCATAATTAACAAGAAAGAAAAACCTGTGTGCACCATAGATTATTAAACACTTTCCAGCATATTCTGAATATTGTAACGGATATAGTCTTAATCAATCTGCAATATTACCAACCTATACAAAGGTTGAAACATAATTAACAAGAATCATGCACGCAGCATAGATTATGAAATACTTTCCAGCACATTCTGAATATTGTATTCCTGATCATTTTAATCCATCTGCAGTATATGTATCATCATGTGTAAAGAATAAACATAGTTAACTAGAATGAGAAATGATACATACAGCATAGATTATGAAATCCTTTCTTAGAAATACAGTGCTGAATGTACATTACTTTCTTATCTTATACTAACGTACTTTACTACAGAGTTGTTTTTAACGAAATCAAGTAGCACAGCATTTATTAATAATAAAATATGAAATATCTTTTTTTAAGTGGGTGGGGGAGGGGTAATTAAAGGTGATCAGAAATCATGAAAATGAATTCTTTGCATTAGTCTTTAATTTTTTGTTTTTATCTTTTTATTATTAACCTAAAAAAAGCACTGATATCAGTACAAAAAACCCTGAACAGGTTAAAAGCTTGTGACGCAGCACTTTATCTTATATATCTAAGAATTTTAAATTTGGGACTTAAAACTAATGATATCAAAATTTATGTGACGCTATGCTATTAATTAATATATACATATATTAAAATTTATTCATTAAGATTTTATCAATTACATCTTTCATAAATTCAAAGTATGAATCTTAAAAGATATGATATCAAAATTTAAGTGACGCCTTGACGAGGCTTTAAACAATGTTTTAAAATTCCATTTATTTATTTATTGTCTAAATACATTTTCATATCTAAACAATACTTTTCATTTTCCAATACACTGTTAAATACATCACTTTCACTGAATATATATAATGCACTTGAATATTTTTCCAAAATTATTCAACAAAACTTGCCTAATAAAAGTACATTACTAATTCACATCAAAATCATAAAATAAGGATTTTTTTTTAAAGTTTAGCCAGGCTTAGTAACCAAAAAATCTTGATTAATGCATAAATATATTTGGTAAGAAAATTGTGATTACCAGTGATATCAGCAATATCTTGATTTTTTTTTTTTTTAATTTTTCTTCCTTCATGAAAAAAAAAAAAAAAAAACATGAATAGAGTATTATTGAGAAAATTAAAAATGAAAAAATATATGGAATTGATACAAAATTTAAAAAATCACATTTTGTCCAAATATCCAATCTGAAAGTTTCATTGTTTACATCCATAAAGTATGTGCGGATTTTAGAGAGTTGCGGATTTCTGGTTTGCGGATTTGAGGGAGTCTACTGTACTTTCCATTTTATTCTGAATGCTTTAAACCTATCAGTTTCATCTTTGAACAGTGATCTTCCCATCCAAATCTCTCTCCCCCCTGTTAGTTTATATATGTTTTGTGCTAACAGCAAAACATAAATAAACTAACAAGAATGAAAAGTTACACATATAGTATAGATTATGAAACACTTTCCAACACATTTTCATTATTTTAAACCTATCATTTTAATCCATTTGCAGTAATTTTACCACTCTATATAAAGAACAAATCATAATTAACAAGAAAGAAAAACCTGTGTGCACCATAGATTATTAAACACTTTCCAGCATATTCTGAATATTGTAACGGATATAGTCTTAATCAATCTGCAATATTACCAACCTATACAAAGGTTGAAACATAATTAACAAGAATCATGCACGCAGCATAGATTATGAAATACTTTCCAGCACATTCTGAATATTGTATTCCTGATCATTTTAATCCATCTGCAGTATATGTATCATCATGTGTAAAGAATAAACATAGTTAACTAGAATGAGAAATGATACATACAGCATAGATTATGAAATCCTTTCTTAGAAATACAGTGCTGAATGTACATTACTTTCTTATCTTATACTAACGTACTTTACTACAGAGTTGTTTTTAACGAAATCAAGTAGCACAGCATATATTAATAATAAAATATGAAATATCTTTTTTTAAGTGGGTGGGGGAGGGGTAATTAAAGGTGATCAGAAATCATGAAAATGAATTCTTTGCATTAGTCTTTAATTTTTTGTTTTTATCTTTTTATTATTAACCTAAAAAAAGCACTGATATCAGTACAAAAAACCCTGAACAGGTTAAAAGCTTGTGACGCAGCACTTTATCTTATATATCTAAGAATTTTAAATTTGGGACTTAAAACTAATGATATCAAAATTTATGTGACGCTATGCTATTAATTAATATATACATATATTAAAATTTATTCATTAAGATTTTATCAATTACATCTTTCATAAATTCAAAATATGAATCTTAAAAGATATGATATCAAAATTTAAGTGACGCCTTGACGAGGCTTTAAACAATGTTTTAAAATTCCATTTATTTATTTATTGTCTAAATACATTTTCATATCTAAACAATACTTTTCATTTTCCAATACACTGTTAAATACATCACTTTCACTGAATATATATAATGCACTGAAATGTATTTATTTGAATAAATAGATTTATCTTTTGGGCTACGCTATCCAAAATAAAAAATAACATTTGAATACATATTTTTTGCGTCATTGTATCTATTAGCATATATTTAACTTACTTTGGATACAATGACGCAAAAAATATTTATTCAAATGTTATTTTTGATTTTGGATAGCGTAGCCCAAAAGATAAATCTATTTATTCTAATAAATACATTTCAGTGCATTATATATATTCAGTGAAAGTGATGTATTTAACAGTGTATTGGAAAATGAAAAGTATTGTTTAGATATGAAAATGTATTTAGACAATAAATAAATAAATGGAATTTTAAAACATTGTTTAAAGCCTCGTCAAGGCGTCACTTAAATTTTGATATCATATCTTTTAAGATTCATATTTTGAATTTATGAAAGATGTAATTGATAAAATCTTAATGAATAAATTTTAATATATGTATAATTAATTAATAGCATAGCGTCACATAAATTTTGATATCATTAGTTTTAAGTCCCAAATTTAAAATTCATAGATATATAAGATAAAGTGCTGCGTCACAAGCTTTTAACCTGTTCAGGGTTTTTTGTACTGATTAATATACGTTTAAAATTTATTTTGGAATTGCAATGCATTTTCTAAATAGTTTTCACGGATTCTATTTTCATATTTTATAGCATATTCATGATGGGAAAGTATTACGATGGCTCCCAACGACTAGTTTTTTATGTGTATCATATCTCGGTATATCTGATTGTAATGAAAACAATAAAATATTATACAAAGAAGGAAATCCTGTACAAGTTAGATATATTATTTTTATTATCTACTTCATAATATTTTTCTTTAATAATAAAAATGATTTCAATAAAAAGTACATTATTTATTCATGTATTTTTGTATTCCGACTGCTATTTCTTACAGTAGTTTTTACGCATAGCTTCATATTTCGTTATAAGGAAAATCGTTAAAAATTCTGCAAAATAGAAAATGCTGTATAAAATATAGATAATTGTTTAATTTTGATTTAATTCTAAATTTTTAAAGTTTGTTTCAAAATTTTCTGATAGAGTCATCAATGTGATTCGTTATGTAAGACAAATTAGACAATAAATTGAGAGAAAGCAGATACTAGTATTCAGAATTCAAAAATATTATAAAGATAAGGCAAACATCACCTCAACAGCTACTAAATTATTTGAAATTACAGAATTTGGGAAATATAAGTACGGCAAATCTAGATTTTATGCTGTTACATATTTTTTTTATTAAATTAAAGAGAATCTACGACTAATCAATTATTAAATTCCGTATTTCATCCACTGAGCTACTACCCATTCATTCAGTATCGTAAAAAAAAAAAAAAAAAAAAAAAAAAAAATCACGGAGATTTAAAAAAATCGAGATTCAGTTAAATAACAAAGAAGTTATTTTGTAAATTTACATTAGACTCTGTAAATTAATATCTTTAAAAATAGAAAAGATTATGTAAATTTATTTTTAATTATAATAATTTAATTTAGTTTTAAACATTAGCGAATCACTCAGTCTTCAATGCATCTCGGTGAATTTAGATTTTTCGAGCAAATTTCACCTTTACACTATTTGCTTCTAGCTGTTCTGGGATTTGAACCCGAGACCACTTGACAGTAGAAAAACGCTGTACTGATTGAACTCTAGTAGTTGCTGGCATTGTATGTTAAGTTTGTGTGTTATGCTTCAGCGGGGTAAAATCTATTCAGATTTTAAGAGATTTATTTTCAAAATATTTGTTAGAAAATTTGTAAAAGGCTTTTTTTTAATATATTTTATACCGATATATAATACCTGTATTTTTTTTAATCAAATTTAATTTTCTTAACTAGTAAACATAATAAATACAAAAAATCACACTTGATTTTTTTTACTGGAAATATTTTATTATTATAATTCATTTTTACAACATTAATGAAAAAGAGAGCATTTTGAAATTATCGGACACTAATTATTTTTTAATGTGAAAATTTTTAATAATATTTTTTAGTAAGAATTAAAACAAACATAAATAGAAAAATTTGTAATTAATTATTTAAAAGTGATTTTTTACGTTATGATTTTTATATTCATTTTGTATAATACGTGTTTAGAAGAAGAATATTTATATAATGCATTTATCAATGAAATAATAACAATAACAATAATATTAACACCTTTGGAAAAATACTATACTATTTACTTTAAATATTACCAAACCTCCGGTTAAGGAAAAATGAAAAATTTATTCATTTGAAAGGATATTTCCAACTGAGCGAGAAATTGCCCAGGCCTTGAATCGAACCCAAATATGATATCCGTATAACTTTACGAATTATTTTTACTATGTTAAACACATAATATTGGAAACATATTGTTGATAAAAATCGACAGTAACTCCGAGGCTATGATTTCTGTCTTTCTAAATTATTCTAACTTAAATGAAATAATAATGTTTAAGTTAAATTTTCTCCTCTAATATTTGTAATAAAACTGCAATGTAATTTTAAAAGTGTGTATTTTGAATTAAAAGTTTTAACAAAAATAAAAAATCTTTAAATAAAGACATGGAAATGCCTACAGGAAATTAGCAATAATATTAGGCAAATATCTGTAAAATGACGACTGATAATCTGAAAGGAATGCATTTAATCGAGAACTAATGGAAATTTACACAGAGCTTTTGTGTTTTTTCTGTGTTTTACATACATTTTAAACGGTGTAGCTAACCTCAATCTGAAATAAAACAAAACGAAATATACAAACTCATATGGTTCTTAACATCAGAAGTTTTTCACAAATATTGAAAATCATTTACTTAAAGACGTATTTATTTACATAGGAATTAAAAACACTTAAAAACATTATTTAAAATCATAACCGACAAGTTTCGATCACCCGGTGGTCATTAATCAGGGTTATTTAACAGTATGAGAGAGACAAATTTAAAAGTTCTCTCATAAAAGTTGCCTCTCTCATACTGTTTAATGACTCTGACGAAGACCACAAGGTGGCCGAAACTTGTTGGTTGTGATTTTAATTAATGTTGTTAAGTGTTTGTAATTGTCATTTAAATAAAAAGTTTTAAGGCAAATAATTTTTAACATTTGTGATTAATTTCAATACGTAATAGTCCTTTTATTTATTATGAGAAATTTTCCCTTAATTTCTCAAGGGTTAAAAATGACCATTTCTTTTATAAATATGAAGGTCTCGGGCGTCACTTTAGAACACCTGAAATCCCGTCTCTCCATCTTAAAGCTGTTTGTCACTGAGTTCTCAATTCCCGTTCGCAAAGATTAAAGCTATAGAAGTGTAATCCACAAAATAAAAGTTAGATCTGTCTCATCTTAACTGCAAATTCTACTTCTTTATTGACTGTTCCTGAAAAGAGAGGACCGTCTGGTCAGCTTTGTTATCCATTTTATATAACAATTAATTCTTGCTGCATTATTCCTGTAAAGGATTTTATTTTACAATATTTTTATTTAGCATAAATTATATAGTATATATGTAACTCTTTTAATGTCATTTTTAACATTACATGGATTACAAACAAAAACTTGCATTGCTATAACAGAAATTCCCTAACTCCAAAAATATTTTCATATTATTTTCTATAAACAGTATCATTGTGTATTTCTAATACGTATTTTTAACTTCCCAAAAATCAAAAATAAATCTCTTCAAAACTTAAAGAATTAAATACAAGGAAGTATATTAAAACGAAAACTGTAGCATTGCGTGAATATTTTGAGAAATATTAGAGCTTTCATTCAAAAACATTAAAAATATACACGGAAGTTTTAATAAATATTTATAAATTATTTAACTTGAAATGTATTATTTCGTTTTGTGTTTGAAAAATGAATCACATAACATTTGAATCCATGCATTATAAAATCTTTAATAATAAAATCGGAATAAAGCAATCAAGACTTAAAAATAAATTATCTCATTCTCAAATAAAAGTTTATAGATACTGAAGCCGAGAATGAATAATTTAACTCTTTCTTTTTAATTTGAGTTGTGGCTTTTCTAAATTTAATATTTTAAATTACAGTTCAAGAAATGGTATTTAAGAATAAGCAAGTAAATCTAAGGTAATATAAATTTTAATGGGAAATCCCATGTGATTACACAATTAATAATATATATTTGTTTTTCAATATCAAATAATAATTTTGAACTGCAGTAAAAATGAGTTTTTTACATTCGACAGTGAAAAGTATAAAGCTTTGTAGCTTTAAAATTTTTCGATAAGAAAATTTTAAATGATATCTTTTGAAACTCAAATGAAAACATTTTTAGGAATAGTTTATTAAATGGGAAAATATTGTGATAATTTTTATTCTGTTCGCGGGTTAGATAAACGATAATTCTAGATGCAAATTCGAGAATCATACTAATTTACCAAACATTTTCTTCTTTGGAAACAGAAAAATAAGTCCACGACCAATTCTTCTCTTATTAAAGATGATCGCTTTCTCAATATATTTTCCCCCCCAAAATTATAAAAATTATATGCTTAATAATTTTTTTGAAATGTTTCAAACCGATTAATAGTCCTTTCATAAATTGAATTAAAAATAATCAGATGATAATAATTTCATATCTAATTCTCGTTTAACCCTCAAAATGTTTAGCACGCAATATTCCCTTCACTAAGTTTCACTGCAATATAAGTAAAATTTAAAATAATATAATTCTGTACATTTAATGAATTTTCAGTACCATAATGAATGTTTAATATTCTGAAGGATTATATTCATATTTCTAATTAAGATTTTTTTTTTATACAATGTTGAAATAATCATAATTTCTTAGTATTAAAAACAAAATTCAGAGAAAAAATCATTACAAGTTTACTATATTGCAAGACCATTTGAGGGTTAAAAAAGTCCTCTCTTTTCACAAAAGAGATATTTTATTACAAACATTTTGAAAATTCTACTAGCTCCGGGTGAATTCCAAATCAGATTTATTGAATTTTAGGCAAATTTTACTATTTTGGAACACAATAGTGAATTTAGGTAGTTTCAATGCATTCTCAAACATCACCGGCTGAATTGGATAATAGGAATCCTTTTCTCATCCCATTCCGCAAACATATCGCAGTTAGTACAGTGGTGGCCAAAATTGTGAACACTTTTAGGTAGCTTTCATTACAAAAAGTAAAAATATTACCTATTGCAGCCGTCCGGGGAAAGCCCATTGATAAATTATGCTATATTTTCGTCGATTATGACCCCTAGATCCCAAAACCACCCTCCGTTCAAATATTGACTTACATATATATACTATATATATAGATATATCCATATATAGATATACATATAAATATCTGAATTTTTTCGTTGTTTAACTCTAGAATTTATAAAACGATTTGGACGAAATTTTTTATGTGCATAGTTGGAGTATTAAAGTCTTGACCGAGTTCATTGTCCAGTGTTAACCGCCATCTTGTTTCAAAATGGAGGCCATTTGAATTTTTTGACACTTATTGAAATATTTAGGTTTTCTAACTTTTTCTTTAAAATGACCTATGTTATTAACTTACATTGTGTGACTATTTAAAATGTCTTTTGATGATATTAACATTCTGTTTAAAATGATATATAGTTTGCATTTTGTGAAACAGAATTTTTTCTAGAAGTGTACAAAGTTAAAAAAAACATAAAAATTTCAAAAGAATCAAATGGCCACCATTATAAAAAGAGATGGTGTATGAAGTTGACCAACAAGCTCTATCGAGACATTAGTACTCCTATTATGCACATAAAAAATTTCATCTAAATTGGTTCATAAATTCGAGAGATACAGCATGACACAATTCAGCTATATACTTACCCATATACATATATATGGATATATCTATATACTACCTCTGACAATAAAGTTCCGTGAAAGACTTCAGAACGACCGATCTGGCAACGCCGGAGAAAGAAAACGCTGAACATGCATAGATTCAAGTGTTGACCATCTTCTCCCACCGTCGTTCAGTTAAGCGTCGTTTATGATCTGTGTAAGACGTGCTTTACTAAGTGCTTCTTCAGTGTGTTGGTTCTTCACTGAGAACAGGAAAATGAACAAACAAAAAATCAGTTTAAAGGTTGGTTTTAAGATTTGCAAGACACCGAAAGAAATTCATGAGTTGTGGTACAAATTGAACATCCACCATACTCGCCAGATCTCAATCCTCCAGACTTCTTCCTATTTTCACGACTCAAACTCTCGTTGAAAGAGATTTGACCCTATTGTTGGCATCGAACGAAACGTAACGAAACTTTTGAACTACATTCCAAAAGAAGATTTCTTGCGAATTTCCCAACACATGTATTCCAGATTTCAAAGGTGCACAGCTATGGAAGATGACTATTTAGAAGGATGGTATGGTAACTTTCATTGATATTTCATCTACATTAATGTTACAGGGCTATTCACCGAACTTTATTCTCAGAGGTAATATATAATACATATATATGTAAGTCAACATTTCATCGCAGGGTGGTTTTGCGATCTAGGCGTCATGATCGATGAAAATATAGCAAATTTTACCGATGGGCTTTCCCCGGACGGCTGTAATAGGTGTTTTTTTCCTTTTTTAATGAAACATTTTTTAAAAGTTTTCACAATTTCCGCCACCACTGTATACAGATTTTTTAATATTGAGAGTATGAGACTCACGTTCTCGTTCTTGGTTCTCGGGCTAGTTTTAGTTGTTACAAACAACGTTTATATACCTCTATGCGTTGCAGAATATTTTTCATATCTCCAACACGCATACAAATATTTCGCTTCATTTAGACTAGGAAGTAGTAGCGTCTTCAGATTTGTTTTGCCACACTCTAGTGTATATACAATGTTCAGGTGTCAATGTTGTGTTCTAACACTCTTCTAAATATTTATTGAAGAAATTAATAATAAATAATTCTTGGACGTTAGTTTAATGGTTGTAATACCTTGCAAAAACAAATAGTGATTCTTAACAAAATTTGCATACAGCACTTTGAATTTATAAAATCTGAGATCTACAGAAAGGCTTCTAAATTGAGCTCTAAATGTAAATTAGTGCACTAGTACACTGCAAGGGCGTGAAATACTTTTGCAAAACTAACTGAAAATAGAAAGCAACACCTTTAACAAAGTCGTTTTCGATTATGTTGAAAGTGCGTTGCGAAGGTGTATTACAAAATAAATAGATAGAGCAAAAATGTTGTTAAAAATTACAAGAGATGAAAATAATTTTTCAAAACATTCATTTTAAAAATTGTGTAATTTTAAAAGCACCATGTAGAAAATATTTTGAAAGTGTTTTACATGTGTTTTTTTATAGTGTTCTAAATGGGCGGTGTCTAGAATGTGTTGCCAATTTGGGGACAAACTATTGTGCAACACAACATTATTTTAAGAAATTATCTTCATCAACCCCATTTACAGTACTATTTCAACACAAATAACATCACTATTTTTTAAAAACATTTTTAGATTGCAATACTTTTTGCAATATATTAAGACCACAATTACAACACACAAAAAAAACCGTTTTACAACACATTATTATGTTATGAAATTAAGGAATTTTTTTTTTCCTAAATATGTTTATTTTTGTGTTTCAGAATTTACAAACTACTATAATCATAAATAAAATACGCAAAAACCAATTCCAAGTCACCGAAGATTCCGGAAAGCATTCCTTTACCTATAAAATCTTTGAAAATTATTTAGTCTTTATTTAAGTTTATGAAGAATTATTCTTTTAACACTTATTTTTAGTTAAGAATGATCGGTATTACAAGAAAAACACTTTTTTTATATTGTGAATTTTTTTTCTTGTAGAAGTAAAAATAAAATATAAAGTAATAATATTTTCATTGTAACGTGTATAAAGGTAAAACCTCTTTGTTGACTTGTAAAATAAGGGGATTTATTGGAAATTTATTAATAAATACGTAATATGCAAAAATCTTCATTTACAGAAATTTATTATACGGATTCTTAGAAATTTTCTTACAATGGTAACAGCAAAAATTCATGTAACCGAATCGGTTGCATGAACATTTGCTGTTACCGTCACGTAAAACGTTCTAGAAATCCTATTTTCCTTGAAAAAGATTAGTAACTTTACACATTTTTTACAGTGTATTTTAGTGGGTTAACACAGAGAATCTCAAAGTTTTAAATTATATTTCGTTATTGTGATGCACTCAATTTATAGTTTCAAAATTGTGTTTTCTTTTTTACACATAATCTTATTCCGTATATTAATTAGTTTTCAAATTTATAACTCGTCAGATTAATTTACTTTTTGATATTTTATTCTGCATATTTCAGTGTAAATGCAGAAGTTATGCAAATTTTATGTTATTACTTAGGAAAGTGTTGATATTGCAATTTGGCAACCACATTTTGAAAAGAGTGATATTTTTCTAAAAGAGTGATAATTTGTTTAGTAGCTTTTCTTTAATATATGGACATTAAGGAATCAAACATATTATTTTAAAGGAAAAATAAAAATCCTGCAGTAGAGGGTTAAGGGGCCAAATTTCCTTTAAATTAACAAAATTTAATAAAAAAGTTATCCCCCTCTAAGAATTGCAATCATCCTATAACTAACTGACTTCTAATTATAAAATGAAATACACAAGGAAAGATTTATTATATCAGTTAAAGTGTTAAATATATACACATATGTATAAAATGCTTAATTTATTTTTATAGATACTTTTTTAAAAAAGAATTATTCTTGAATGCATCGGACGGGTGATTTTCGCATTAGAACAGCTGTATTTTCCGTTTATTACACATGAAAAAAAATTGTTTTCATTTGTTTTAGAAACAAATTCTTTTGTAGATTCCGATGTTGTTCAATCATTTCAACACTTTTGCAATGAATTGCCAAGTTATGGGCCATTGTTAAGGTTCAAAGTGTACCTGATAATTTAATATGATTACTTAATAAATAGCACAAATTCTGGTGAAGTCATTTGTAATGTTGAAACATGTAGCGGTGAACATTGTTTCAATGTTGAAGGTCGAATGCTGAAATTTGATTGATTTCTAAATACAGTAGAACGCCGACTTTTTAAATCAGTCGGGACAAAGTCGATCCGGTTAATCAAAAATCCGTATAATTCCACAACTTAAAAAACGGCTATGGCAACGTGTTTTTCCCTTCATACATCCCTTCCCTTAAGTAATTTCCCTTCGCATATTTTCCAGGTTTAGGACTGGCAATTGTAGTAAAGTACACTTTAGCTTTTTTCTATTTTATTTCTACAAAATTGGTATAATTTCTTACACAGAAGTACACATGAAAATTCTTACATGTATGTAGTATGTATGCATTATAGAAAAAAAGGGAGAGTGGGATAGAACGTCTTTTCGGAGACATCTAGTGACAAAAGAAGCAATTTTTCTATCCCCTTCAGAAAATTCGAAGATAAGGGCAAACTTTTGTGGAAGATACATTTATATATGTATGAGAATTTCGCGCGTTAGAAGCGAAACTTTTTGAATTGTAAAAACACTTGACTTTATGATTGCTCTCCTTGCATTTGTTGGCGGTTTTATTATCCCAGGATTAGAACGTTTCTGTTAAACAGTTAACTTTCATGACACCTATCCAAATTTATTCTAGCGTGAATAAAGAAACATTACTTCAAAAGGTTTTTCAGAAGGCATATAATCCTTTCCAATTTGGTTAATTAGACAATCCGGTTAATATGCGTCCGAATAATCGGCGCACTACTGTAGCTTAATTTCTCGGTAAATGCATGAATCATTCGCAGTTAAATTATGTGAAAAATTACTTGAAATTTTAGATAAATGAAGATAGGAGGTTTCTTATCTGTTTAAATATGTTTAATAAATTTAGTTTGATTAGCTTCTCAGTATCTGCATTTCTCGGTAAATTCTTAAATAATTTGCAGCGTTGACCCAAGCTGAAAAAATCTTGAAAGCTTAAAAAGATATAAGTCATAAGCTTTCTTCTCTCATTAAATAATTTAAAAAGTTTAATTGATTTGCTTCTGAATAGCTCAATTTCTTTCGTATGGTTGGTGATGCTTGTATTGTCTTTGGAAAATCATATGGATTTCTGAAAAACACTTGTTAAAAATATTTTTTAAAAAGCTATCTTAATTTTATTCATGTCTTTTCGTAATAAGATGCTTTATTTTGTAACACTTTTTTATCATATTTTTCAAGACAGTGTTTCGCAAATTGGATATTTCCTTTCATTTTTTACATTTTGTTTTACTGTCATAACGAATAAAATCTTTCCTTCTGTGATTAAAAAAAGGGTTTCTAAAAGATGAACGAATTAATAAACTGGAATAGGAAAACAAAAAGATCATTTCAAGGTAGAACGGAATTATTTGTCTTGTGTTGATTGCATTTTTTTCTGTGCACAAGGCTAGAAAAGAATAATCAACTTTGGCGCTTCATTTTTCATTTTACTTCAAAATGTACTAGCATAATACGTTTATTTCATCAAAAAAACAATACCGTAAGTTGCTAAGCATTTACTGTATATTTCTATTGTTTATAGTTTGCTAATTATTAGCATTTCAAAACTCCCGGAATTTCTTGATCACTTGGTATGTTTAATAAATTTAGTTTGATTGGCTTCTGAGTATTTGAATTTCTCGATGAATTGTTAAACAATTTGCAGCGTTGACCCAAGCTGAAAAGTTCTTGGAAGCTTAAAAAATATAAGTTATAATCTTTCTTCTTTCATTAAATAATTTAAAAACTTTAACTGATTTTCTCCGGAGTAACTCAATTTTTTTTGGATTCTTGATGATGCTTGTATTATTTTTGGAAAATCATACGGAATTCTCCAAACACACTAGTTAAAAATGTTTTTAAAAAGATATCTTAATTTTCTTTATATTTTTTCGTAATGACATGTTTTACTTTGGTACACTTTGTTTTCATATTTTTCAACATAGTGTTTTGCAAATTGGATATTTCCTTTCCTTTTATTCATTTTGTTTTGCTATCAAAACGAATAAAATCTTTCCTTATGTGATTAAGAAAAGTGTTTCTTAAAGACAAAAGAATTAATGAACTGGAATCGGAAAACAGAAAGATCATTTCAAGGTAGAACGGAATTATTTGTCTTGTGTTGATTGCATTTTTTTTTCTGTGCTTAAGGATAGAAGAGAATAATCAACTTTGGTGCTTAATTTTTTATTTTGCTAGCTGCAAGAGTTTAAATAATCCAAGATGCTTAAGAAATAAAACTTATAAGTTAGGGGCGTCATAATGGAAATTTGTAACCCTTAGACACTAATTATTTCTTTTTAGTGAACTGTATCATGCCATAAAAATAATACTATCAATTTTAGCGCCACCTGTTGGCAAAATGTGTAACTCACATAATACGTTTATTTCATCGAAAAAACAAATACCATAAGTTGCTGAGCATTTCTGTGAAAACCGCATATTTCTATTGTTTATACTTTGCTAATAATTAGCATTTCAAAACTCCCGGAACTTCTGGATCACAAGGTATGTTTAATAAATTTAGTTTGATTGGCTTCTGAGTATTTGAATTTCTTTATGAATTCTTAAATAATTTGCAGCGTAGACCCAAGCTTTCAGCTTAAAAAGTATAAGTTATAAGCTTTCTTCTTTCATTAAATAATTTAAAAACTTTAACTGATTTGAGCTTTTATGTTCCATTAAACGAAATCTGATATTCAGATTTCGTTTAATCGAACATAAAAGGTATGTCAAAAATCAGGAGATTAAACGTTCCTCTATTGCTCAACATTGTTGGTCTTCACAACATAAGTTTAATTTTTCTTCAGCCACCATCATCCATAAATATCCTTCCATTCTTGATTTTGATTTTTGGGAAGCTTACCACAGCATAAAAAAAATCTCAATCCTTAGTCAATGACTTATCTAGTACTCCTTATTTTCCAAGTATTTGGAAATCTTTAATTTAATACTTTTTTCACTCACTTTTTAGTTTTTGTTTTGCTTGTTCTCCAATAGATGTTGCTACTTGTCCACCCAGTTGTTTTGGCTGCTTTTCTTTAGGCGAGATTGTTCCCATAGCGGGTATATAATCCTGCGTCTCTCTGTCTCTTTTGCTATTTTTAGCTTGCTGAGTTTTGCAGTGATGAAGAATCTCGATAGTAGATTCGAAATAGCTATTTGCTACCTTCTCATACTTTATTTATGCAATTATAACCGTTGGTTGTCTAACTTTAAAGTACTTATACAGTAAGTTGTAAAACCGATTTTATTTGTTGTTTTTATTTTTTTACTTACCAGTTAATACAAATTGATCATTGAGATTCTTAACAAACATTTACATTGGGTTAATTTCTCATACCAACGTTTTGTTTATCATTTGAGTAGCTTCGGGTCGATATTGCACCAATTAACGTAGTAATTTTTGTCAAATTAAGAAAGCTAGAGAAGTTCGAAAGTAGATTTTTTTAAGGCAGTTGTATATGCTTTAAAAATTTATTAGAAAAGGGACAATATTTATGAGAAGTATGTCAATTTCTATTTATTGTAAATGTTAATAAAGTACCTTGTAGTCAATAATTATATTTGCTTTACGTTATATTCGCAATTTTATAGCTTTTTTACACGCTTAAAATGATGTATTCTAACATGTGAGTATATTTTTTCTTGAGAATAAGTTGTTGAGCCACAAAGGGTTAAAATTTCTGAATACTAATTACAACATGATCCGTCACGAACAAATGAACTAGAAAATAAAAGCAGAAAAACTGTTTCACTGCAGGCAGTTTTTATTTGTCTTTTGTTGACAGCACATTTTGTTTTCCCATTCCCGAGGGTATGGAATGAAATCAATTTTTCTTTTTATATTCTTCTTAGCTTAAGATAATGTTTGAATAATTCAGGCTGTTTAAAAAGTATGTTTAAGAAGTATGAATTGATTGTAAAATAAAACTTTTAATCAATTTTATACAAAATGCTTCATAACCGGTGCTTCATAAACGTCAAACTGCATCTTTAACTTTTTCATAGAGTAATATCATTTAATTTTGGAAAAAGAGCACATTGCAAATTATATCGTGTTCAATTAGTGCAAACTAATCCATAACATACATCAATGCCATTAATATATATTAAGACGTCACATTTATCCAATAATTATATTTCAATGGATTATACATCACACAATATTTTTATAACTTAACGTATTTTTGTAGCTTGAAATGTTTGATTTGTGAAGATTTTTAAACAATGTTTCTTGCAAAGAAAATCACACTCGTTAGATACGTGTGTTTTAATTATTTCAAGAGGTATAATACTAAATATATCGTTTTGTTTAAATGGAAATTTTCACGCAAGAAACAAAGTATTTTTCTTCCTAAATATAATCTTTGTTTAAGCAAATAAATATTCAAAAGCTGTAAATGAAAAATAAATAAATAAGTAAATAAATAATCATAAAATACACTAATCAGATTAAATACAACGAGAACCAAACACAAAAGGACATTAAATAGAAGAAGAAAAGATAATAAGGAAAAAAAATAAAGAAAATAAGATTGATTTTCTTAAGATGCGTCCCCCCTTAGTCCATATTGTTCCAGAACTTACTAGACACGGAGAGAAATTACACGCATTCGTTTGTAGTTTATATTACTAGAGAAACATTTTTAGCTAAAGATACGGAAAGTACATGATAAAAATACATAAGAAGAAGAAAAAATATATGATTAAGATATTGAACTAGAAATCTATATAAAACATCTATATTAACGACAAAAAAGGAACAAAGATTGATTAGATTTTTTAAAATATGCATAGTATAAAAGCTGATACGCATAATGTTGCAAATAAATTATTCAGTTAATTTCAGTAACACAAACAGTTTTATAGGATGCAACAAAAAATTAGAATGAATTTCACATGGCTGAGGTATTACCTGAAAACGTGGATTATAGAGATTATTCTTAGATAATTTTGTAAAATGTGGATAACAAATTAAATTTCTATCTAAGCCTTTTGATAAAAAAAAGGCGAGATACAAAATTCATATGAAAAAAAATTAAAAGGAAAACTGCCGATTCCTTTGATGAAAGTTGCTAACTACTTTCATCCTACTATTTTAACTACTTAATATATTATTTTATTCTACATCCTACTACTTTCATCATACTATTTTAAACTACTGAAATATATCAAAATCAATATATAATAAAAGATATCATTTGGTCTCCTGCTATTAATAACTCAGTTGCGAACTAAAATAAAAAATTACGGTAAAAAAACTCCTGACATTATAAATAACCCTCCTGCAAGATTTTTTAAAATATCTTTCACCGTTTGCAAGTTATTGAATTTTAAAATCCAGCAGTCAATTTTGGGACACCCGGTATATTATTAATATTACGATATAGTTAATCTCGTAAGCTTCTTCTGGTATTTATAGATCAAGAAAATTAAGTTAAATTAATGACAACTAAAGTAAGAAACGCGAAATTTAGACAATTAGTTTGCTAGTTATGAATAGGCAAGCAATAAGGAAGGATTTTTGAAATTTTCCCTTCAAGTGGGGGTTAAATAAAGTTCAAAAGTTTCTAAACATTTCATCATATCTCAGTGGCAGTTTTAGGTAAGAACGTAAAATTCGGCATAAAACAAAAACTGTAGTAGAAGTTGGTGGAAGTGAGGGGCGGTGTGTAGTGAAAACGTGAAATAAGTGTTTTACCCCCCGGTTCTCTTTAATAATAGAATTTAAGATGTTTTCAGTGGTGTTTCATGTGGCAATGAGGAGTAGAAATATATTCGGAATTTCTAGAATGTTCAAAATTTTCTAGAATGATCCAAATTTTTCTAGAAAGTTTCAAATTGTTCTACATTTTCTTCGAATGATCCAGATTTTTCCTGAAAGTTTCAAAATGTTCAAGAATTCTGCAAAATAATCTAATATGTTTCAAGATTAAATGTAAATAAATAGTAAAAATGTTCTAAAATAATAAAGAATATATCCGATAATAATCTAAATTTTTTTTACAAAAATATCTAGAATGATTCATAATATTCCGGAATAATCTAAAATTGTCTGCAACGACCAAGAGATATCTAAAATGTTCCAAAATAATGTAAAATGCTCTAAAATAATCTAAAATGTTGTCCTTCAAAAGTTGAGGTAAAACATATATTTTCGAAGCTCACCAGAAAAAAAAATGGAAGTCAGATTAAACTTCATAGTTTATATGAATGACAATAACACTAGTTTACAAAATTAAACTTTTTGTCTGTTGCTGCGAATTCAGTGGTTGATAAAGTCCTCTTCTGACTTGTTTATGTCAAATCTAATTTGAAAATTTTTTGAGCACGTCGAGTTACTTTGTTTTTGATTTTTAGCATTTAAGCATACATATTATTCAATAACAGGCGTATTTTACTGTGTTAAGATTAGTTTCTCAAGTTTTTGCGTCATGAGTAGTACAGGGAGACGTTGTTTAAACAATTCAGATCATTTTTGCTATATATGCGGAGAATATGTGTTTAACAATTGTAGAAAAGTTATATCAGAGTTGGTGAAAAATACCTATTTTGGGTATTTTAGGATGCTCTTGGATAAAAATGAGAGATCTTGGGCTCTCAAATGTGTTTATAAATCATGTGTGGAATATTTAAGATACGGAAAAGTAGTAAAAGAAATGCCTGGAACACCGACTATTTGCGAGAACCACGGAATCATCTCGAAGCTGTTATTTTTGTAGCGTGAACGCATACCGTTTAAACACTAAAAACCGTGCTAAATGGCAGTACCCAAGTACTAGTTGTGTTCAACGTAAAGTGCAGCGTTCACCCGACTCTTCAGAGACTAAAAATATATCTGAACCATTAGAACAAGATATTGATGGACCAAGCTCATCACAAAAGGATGCTGATTTTGAAGGTATGTGAAAAGAGCCAAAATGCTTTTCCCTAAATGAGTCAAATGATCTTGTAAGAAATTTAAATCTTTCTAAACAAGCTTCGGAATTGCTAGTATCAACACTAAAAGAAAAAAATTTGCTTTCTCAGATACTAAAATAAGTTTTTATCGGAAATAAAAAATCTGAAAATTATATTGAACTTGTAGAAGACCTTCTGCTACAATTTAAAAATATGAGGTGCAATATGAGCATAAAACTCCACTTCCTCCATAGTCACCTGGACAGTAGGGTGGATCGATTGTCTATGGGAAAAAAAAAATTACCATTCATCAAAATCTACCTATGCGGAAAAGGTGTTCCATTGTATGGAGATTAAGGAAAAACAATAAAAAAATTAATTTTAAAATTTAATACTGCCACAAAAGGGTTGAATTTTCGAAAAAAATTGAAAAAAGGCCGAATTTTGGTTAGGTTATTTTTGTCAAAAACTAATTATTTTAATAATTTTTAAAATTCAACAATGCGGAAAATATGTTATATCGTATGGAGGTTAAGTAAAAAATAATAACAAGTAATAAATTCAAAATTTAATACTGCCACGAAAAAGTTGAAAATTCGATAAAATATTGAAAAAAAAATGGAAAAGATCTAATTTTGGTTAGATTTATTTTTGACACAAAATAATCATTTTAATATCAATCAAAACCTACCTTTGCGTAAGAAATATTATATTGCATGCATATTAAGTAAAAAAAATAATAAAACTAATTTCGAAATTTAATACTCCTGCAAGTGATTTAAAGTTCGAAAAACTGGCAGTTCCAGTTTTTCAGCTAGACTTTGTCTGCTTGTATTGTGTAGCTTAGTGTTCCTTAAATATTACTGTACCATGGCGTTGTTAAAAAAATAAGAAGAGAGAGAGATATGAATTACACCCTATTTGGGTCTAGCTTTGATATGCCAGTAAATATGCTCCCTATTACAAAAAATTATAAAATTTACATATTGGTATTTTAAAAATAACCGAAGAAAGGAATCGGTCGACATCTATTTATTTCTTGACAATTGAAGCAAGCTTATTAGCAACTGAAGAAGTTGCTAATAAGTTACTAGTGACCTGTAAATGAGATTCAATCTCAATAACTTACCACAGCAGGATTTTAAGAAAAATTAAACTGTTTAACGACAAATATTGCGCTCTTCTTAATTTTTGTAAAAAAAAAAAATAAGATACTGAAAGCTACTACAGTCTTTTGGACCATTTCCGAAAATACTGCCTATTTTTTTCAGTTCAATAGATTAGAATATGAATATGAATATTGAGTGTAAACTAAACTGACGTATTGAGATCAAACTCACTTTTCTGCATCATCAGCTATCTTTAAAAAGCCAAACTGCTGCCGAGCTAGGTGTCACATCATCAGAATATTTGATGGTTTGTGCACTTCCGACCAAGCAGGTGCTGCCATCGTGTCTGATGCACTTCAAGATGTGGGCATTATCTCACAAAACTATGGATCGAATGCTACTGACAGAAAAAATTCGGCATGACAAAACAAACCAAAGACCACTCCATCGTTTTAGTCATTCTCTTTAGTCATTTGTAAAAGATTATGATCATGGCCATTTTCTTTAAACTTTGATGGATGTAAAGACAGACTACATCACTAGAAAACAACAGAAGAAAAATCATAATAGAAGCAGACTTGAGCTTGAAAAAAGAACTGGGTTCCGACACATATCCGTCACATATATATAAATTCTGGGAGAGTACCAAACAATTTGAAAACACGACGTACATTTTTTTGTCATGTGTTAACAATAATATACATGTAACAAAGTTGGTTGCGATAGGTTGTGACGGAATATCTGTTAATATAGATGTTAAAGAATGTGTTGTTCGAAATATGGAACTGATCTTCAAGCGATCTACAATGGTTTTTGTGCTAGTTACACACCAATGCGGTTCCACTATGTCAACTTTTTGCAGCGTGGATGGAACCGCGGCTTGGCACAAATGTTTCACTATTGAAATAGAAAGATTATTCGCAGCATGTTAGAAGCTTTTTGTATTTTCATTTATGTCAGTATATGAATTCTAAAAGCGCGCGAGTGAAATCAAACGGTCTGCTGTAATCCTAATCATTACATTAAAAAATATCTATATTTTCTATTTACCAGCTTTTTGACCTTTTGCGACGGATTACATAGATTTAATTAAATAGGAAAATGTGTCGAACCTCCACTAACTGAGGGATTTAATAACGACATGATTTCAGAAGCAATATGTAAATCCAGCAATCATTCCAGTGGCAATAACATCTACTATCAATAATATCTATTCATGCAACGCTCATTCTACAAAACTAATAATCAAAAGAGTCACGGAAGTATTTCTGCTGTGTATGGACCATAGTATATAAGTGACGGTTTTATAAAAATCAAATTAAATTACAAAATCTCATGCCGATTTTCAATACCGAACGTCATTATCACCAATTGCAATGTTGACGATTTTTCTTGATTTAATACTAATGAAGCTGTTAATTAAGAAACTAAAGTTTTTATCTTGTAATCAATCAAATATCCCCTCATTGCAATAAATGTTAAAAATGTCTAAAATTCATATTTTATTTTACAAAAAAAAGTTGATTTTTTACCGTAAAAACGTTCAAATACATAAATTTGAGCCACACTGCGGCAGATTTAAATTTTGAAATTAATTTTTTTAATTATTTTTCTCATACGCAGCATATAATATAACATATTTTACGCATAGGTAGGTTTTGGATAATTTTTTAAACTATTATTTTCAATCAAAAATAATCTAGCCAAAATTAAGTCTTTTTTCACTTTTTTTCGAAATTCAACCTCATTGTGGCAGTATTAAATTTTAAAATTAATTTTTTTAATTATTTTTCCCTTAATCTCCATCCAAGAGAACATATTTTCCGCATAGGTAGGTTTTGACACGGTGAAAAAAAATTTTTCGATCCACCCTACTGGACAGGTTTCCGGAAAATTTAAGAGATATGAGCAAAGAGCAGGGAGTGCATATGCATCAGGACTTACGCGTCATGGAAAAGCGGGTTTCTGGAATATTAATATGATGTCTTACTATTGTTGGTCTTTGATACGTCATTTTTCAAAGTCTACACATCGGAGAAGAGCTTTTAAAAAAAGTTTTTTTTAAACTCAATGATTAATTATTTTTTTAGTAAAGGTTTTCTTAGTAAATACGTGTTTTTTCTGTTTAATACCTACATTGCTGAAACTGAGTAACTAGAGCTGATTAAAATATTCTAATTATATTTTTGAAAATAGCATATGATATGTAGTCAGGAATAACTAAAATTTTTTCGGCAACAGATGTACTGTAAACTAATGTAATAAGCTTTAAAAAAACTTACGCAAAAATATAGCTACAACTTTTATTTTATAGAAAAGAATAGGTATTTGTAATGAGAGAAAAATATGCAATTACGAAGCTTTCATAATTTCGGGTGTAAGATTTGTTGCATTTGAACTATTGTTGTCAGTTTTATTCACAACAACCAGTAGAATCTAGAAATGCATTGAAAAAGTCATTCGCCCGATTAATTTAAGTGGAAGGTGCAAGGAAGGATGGAAGTGGGGTTGTCACAGGCGGATACTGCTAAACGGCTCAGTATGTCTCGCAGAGTGTAGTCCAACGACTCTGGTATCAGTATGAATTCGAATACACTGTGTCCAGAAATTTTTTCCAGGTAGTCCATGTGTTACAAACCTGTAGAAGACTGGTTTTTCGCTCTTTCTTCCAGAAAGAGAAGACGCACTACTGCGCGGCACCTCATTGCAGACCACTTTGCAGCATCAGGGTGAAGAATCTCCGCTACAACGGTGCAAAGGCGTCTCCAAATGGCAGTTGTTTGCAAGGCAACCAGTTGTAGTTGTGTCCTCCTGAACAGACGACAGAGAAGGGCCCGCTTATGTTGGGCAAGAGAACATGTTTCCTGGACCAGACAACAGTGGGTTTGTGTATTCTTCACAGACGTGTCAAGATTCATACTGGAGAGCGAATCAGGACGTCTTCTGATCTGGAGAGGACAATACACTCAATCAAACATTGTCGAAACACACATGTACAGAAATGGTGGATTCATGGTTTGGGCAGGGATCTCACTCGGAGCCCACAATGACGTACATGTGTTCCATGGAAGAGCACTGACGGTTGCGAGGTATCGGGATGGGATCCTTGATTCATATGTGCACCCATATGTCGGTACTATAGGCAATGGCTTCATTCTAATGGATTATAATGTGAGACTACACCGAGCTGTTGTTGTTGAGGATTATCTTGAGGAGAACGGTCTGGAGAGAAATGAATGACTAGCTCACTCTCCAGACTTGAATCCGATAGAACATATTTGGGACTATCTTGGATTGCGGCATCAAGTCTTCCTCCAAGGTCATTAAATTTGATGGAAGAAAGTTTACTCCATGTGTATTAAACGCTACCTATTTTGGTGCTCGACAATTTAATTGAGAGCATGGAATATCGATGCCGCCAAAGCATTCAAGTCCGTGGACATATTCCGTATAAGAACCAATTTTTAATGTTTTTGTCACATTTTACCGCACAATAGTACTGATTTTCCAAATATTATAAAAACGGGAGGTGTATTGACATTTCTTATAAACCAAACAATAGAAGCTACTATTAAATTGTGCAAATATTAGTCAATGAAATAAACAAGTGAATAATACTTTGGTAAAGAAATGTCTGAACCAGAAAGGCAAAATCGATGACTGGAAAACTGTTTAGAGATGATTCCCACTATTTCTTATAATATAATTTAATCTTTCGTAATTAGGGAAATTTTAAAAACTATGTAACTAAGGGCATTTAAGAATCTATGGACTCTTGATGTGGATGGGAGAGAGTTACTCGTAGGGAGCGGATCTTCTAATTATAACCAATGACATACGATACAACAAAAAGAATTATTAGAATAATTCTTTAGAATATTTCTTAGAAAAAATGGAATATAATAATTTTTTTATTCATAAAGCGCATTTTTAATTATTGATATTATTATTAAAATGATTTTAAAAAAATATTATGAATTATATCCTAAATTCATTTTTCATACGAAAACGATAAATTGTGTTAAAAATAATACTCCTATATTTTTTTATCAATAGTTTTCGAGTAAAAAAAAATGCTGTCAAACAATCTACAGAAAAAATAATAGAATTTAGTTCCAATACTTGTTTCTAAAGTATGTTTATTTTATATTTAAGATTTTTGGTAATCTAGAAAATAATTCATCACTTTCGATAAATTTGTTAGGAATTTGAAAGTAAGCATACTAGCGCGTGTCACCTTAACATACCGGGGAAACAACTTCTCCTAGACATTGCTGAACCACTGGCTCTTTTTAAAGAAACTGGCAACAATAGTTGAAAATCAAAAAAACTTAGCATGAAATAACGAGAGTATGACATTAGCATGTTTTTTTCTTTCACATTTAGATTTAAATGTTTTTTCTTTAAAATAAAAGTGGTAGCTATTGTTTTTGCATAAGTGTTTATTAAAGTTTCTTATTTCATTTATACTATAAACCATATAGCTTATTGTTACTGTCATTTGAGCTGTTACTGTCAGTGAAATTCGAAAAACCTGTAGTACTTTTAATTTCAAAGTCTGATGATATTAATCTAAAATGATCAACAAATAAACAAAGGAGGCAATCCAAGCTAAACATACGAGTAAACAAATAGCAACTAGAACCAGCAGGAACAACAACAACAAAAAAAGAACTAGATTTATTTGCGTTAATCTGATTGTACTCTTAGTTTGTTTATTCTTTTCCAGACGTTATTTGGCATGACGTAGAACTAACCTTATTCTTAATGCTAGGTATATTCTTTCAGAAGTTGATTATGAGCCCCAGATCTGGAACTTAGATTAAAAGAAGCATATAACAAATTCTGAAAGCAAAATGTTTACATAGCGGCATAGAAATTTTTGTTTGTATTGTTAAAAAGAATAAAAGGAAGACACTTCATCAAGTATCAGTAGATATTCCCTTATTTAAAAAAATTTTCGAATTCCAGTTTTCCACGGATTTACATTTTTTAGAGTCAGGCATTCAAGAGCAACCCGAAAGGCATGGCGACTTCCCTGCGACGTCATTGTGAAGTCAAACTGTGACTTTGTTGCCATCAATCGTCAATATGACGTCACGTGACTAAAATGTGAAGTCGTTATGGCCTTAGCTCATTTGTGACGTCATATTGTGACCACTTTGTGAAGTCACGGTGTGACAAATTTGTAAAAAATGACATAATTATGACTACTTTGACATTAACATCATGACAAAACTGTGTCAAAAACGACATTGTGACAAAAGTTTTTTTTAAAGTAATTAACATGTTCTGAAGAATTTTTGTAATTTTCTAAAGATTTTTAAGAAAGTCACATCTCAGTCACAATGTGACGTCACTGAGTGGTGCATTTTGGTCACAGATTTGATATGACCATAGTGATGTCATTGTGACCATGCATGCTATGAGGGAAGTTTTTTAAAAAATGACTGTTTATGAGTCTGTGAATCTGCTCTTCTGTATGTGCTATAAATTTTGTGGGCGCTCTATTTCAAGAACAAATGCACGGAATTTAATAAAAATTTCTATTTAGGTAGTCCCCAGTATGAATTGATGCTTATTTATATTTGGTGTAAATCGATCCATAAGAGTCACTGATATGCTGCATTTTTTATGACTTACGCGACAACTATACCTCAATAACTAATGCACAGATTTCCATCAAACTTTAGAATGTGTCATTTGTGTCATATATTGTCATTGATAAAAGTATTTTATTTAACGATCATATAATTGTTTATAATTTTCTCACACGAAATGTAAAAGATGCTTTTGGCAATGAAAAACCGCTATTGAGAGATTATCACAAAACATAAACTCTAAGGTTTTTTTTATGTATTTTTTATCTTTTAACTAGAAAAAAAAATCCAGATTCATTTTTCTGTTTGATTAAAATTAAATACGTTTTACTGCACATGATTATGATTGATTGCGTGCATATTTTTTCTGCCGGTTGTCTTTGAAAGCATCCAGCCGGTGAAAATGACGCATCCCAAATTTCTATGACGTATGCATGTAAATTAGACGTTTTTTATCATTTTTAATATAACTTTTAAACATATTTGGAACTTTTTTTTCATAATATGCGCATTCAGTAGGTGTTCCTAATAGGTACCTTGTAGCCAACTGATATAATCAAAATCTAAATCAGACAAATATTTTTTTTTTCTTTATTATGCTTGACGAAAGTTTTTATGGCGGTTTTAATATCAATCATAACTTCCTTTGCCTGGAAAGTAATATTGCGCTGTTTATTAGTCTTCGCTTCTCTCAGATAATTTAAGTACAATTTCGTATTCATTACGAGAGCACTTCTAAACAAAAATTACATTGGTTGTTGAAATAAACCGTTTTTAACCCGAAATAAGCACTAGTCATTACAAAAAACAGCGTTTAATTTAAAATATTCCTTCATGAGAACCAATTATTACTAAAGATGACGCTCGCTCGTCTGCCTTCTGTTATTTTTTTAATCTATCACTTTCGTAGTATTGTAATAGTTTTACGTATTGGCAGCTATAAAGGCTTTTGTAGATTATTTACTTAAATTTAAAGATATTTTAAATCTATTAATTTCGTAGTATTGTAATAGTCTTACGTATTGGTAGCTATAAAGGCTTTTGTAGAATATTTACAACCCTCTGAGCCCTTTACAAATGGGTTAAACTGTAATGTTGTTTTCTCCATTTTGTTTTAAATGTTCAGTAAATATGACTCTTTTGACATTATAAAAAAACTTAATTACAAACATGAATGTAATAATTGAGAGTCTTAATCATTCTAAAATGTATTGAAAATTCATAAATCTATAGAATTATATTACCCTAAATATCGCTTTTATTGCAGTGAAACCTCCTGTATAGTGAACGGTGTATTACGTTCCAAACACTTAGAAGGTCAAAAAATATTATACAAACGGTAATTTTCGGCATGTCTTTGCCTTATAACTAGATAGCTTTAAAGTTTAAGGTTTATTCATCTGCAATTAATTTTGAAAATGGAATGTTTAGCAAAGATAAATACTATAAAGTCTATATAAAGAGACAAGTTTGTGAGTGTGTCAGCGCTGTTCTGAAGAAACCGCTGCACTTAGAGTTACGAAATTTGGAAGCAATGTACCTCTATGCATGAAGTTTTGCACCTCAAAGCCCGATTTTTTTATTTTTTTCATTAGATTTTTTAAATTTAATTTGTAGGCGATTTTTAGCGTGCTTTTTATGTTTTGATGCTATTTATCCCCATTAGTGAAAGGAATATGGTTTCATTCTGTTAACTCAATGTAGTAAATTTTGTTCTCTTTTCAATAAAGATTATTTAGAATTCGTACAGTGATTTTTGAATTTTTAATGAATTTTTTAATGCGTTTTTTAGTATTTATTCTCATTTTGCGGCTATTTTTTGACATTGATAAAAAGAAAATTGTATCAAACTTTCAGCCTAATTTCCTAAATTTTGTCTGCAACAATGTTTGAATTGAAGCGATTTTGAATGTGATTTTCACTGCGATTTCGATGTGATTTTTAACTATTTTTCGATTTTTTGTGCCTTGAGCATCTACTTTTTGTCATTTTCGTTAATATTAAAGATTTTTTTACGCATCATAGTCTTATCTACTTTTAAATTTCATGTAAATATGCAAAAACCATAAAAAAATGAATCGCAATAACAAAATTATTTAGAATATTCACAATAGCATGCAGTAATAAAATAACAAAACACTCTGTCTCTGTATGTATATGTTTACTCTGTATTATGTTTATCTGCGGCACGTACGAGCCTCAATTTTTTTTCAGATTAGCCCAAAGTCTCTATTGATGCACCAGACATTCAAAATTTCAAAATTATAATTATTTACTGCAGGATAATTATTAAATCCTCCCATTGCAGACCTTTTGAGTATTTTTACCATTAAATATTAGTTGTTATTTTTTTAACCGATTTTTCATGCGGCCATTCTAAGCGTATTTCAGACAAAGTAATTAAACGAATTTCCCGTTAGAGAAAAAATCACAAATTATAGCTTCCTTTAATACTTTTCTCACGGATCTAGGCGACGCCGGGTAGTTCAACTATGTTAAAACGTATGCATATACAGGGTGAGATATAAATATCGAAACAATAGGCTATCTCCTTAAATATTGCCCTTAGACCCATACTTCCACTTGCAAAAATTCATAAAAAATGTACAATTTTTGATAAGATAAATTGCGACTCCATGGGGGGTCTAGTTGAAAAGTTACGAAAATTAAATTTTATACGGCCCCCGTAGAACAAAAATTCCAATTAGGAAAACTTTCCTTATTCAGTCCTGAATAAGACACAAAAAGTTGCATCTTCATATCTCCAAAATTCGCAAAGTTATAGCCGTTTAAAAAATTCATCAGGTTTTAAGGGATTAGACACACACTGTAAAAAAAAAGGGGTCGATCTACTAAAAAAACTTTAGTGATCCCTGTAATTACTAAAAAATTTTTAGTAATCTTAGTCGGTTACTAGAAAATCTGTAAGAATTACTAGAAAAAAGTTAGCAATGGATAGATTTAATAGTTTTACATTTTTAATAGCTATTACTAAAACTCACTTGGTGTGGCCTTGATAGCATAGTGGTTATAGTAACGGATTCCAGGCTAAGAGGTCCCGGGTTCGACACCGTCAAATACGTCCCGAATGTATGTAGTGTAAGTACTCGTTAATAAAGAGATTATGAAAATCCTGTCAGAGCAGGTAGCATTTTTGGTGCTGCCATCTATTGCGGTTTTGCCGAAAATCTATAGCTTAAGAAGTTTGGATGCAGCTCCTGTCCTTCGGGCGCACGTAAAGGTTATTAAAAACAATTTTGGAGCTATTACTAAAATTTTCTTGGTGGCTCATACTAAAAATTTTTAAGTTAGTTATACAAAAAATTATTTTGTTCAGTTTACAAAAGAAATGCTTGTTTCACTTGCAAAAAAAAAGTTTGTAATGGTTACTAAAAAATACTGTGGAATACAAATTTACTAAAGAATTTTTAGTAACCTCTTGAATTTTTTTTTACAGTGCAGATTGAAATGCGCGCAATTCAAAAAACAATGTCACTTTAACAGTTCTAGAAAACGTGTAAGAAATCTATTTCTTGAGTTAGAATTTTGATTTTTTTTTTTTTTTTTTTTTTTGGTGATGGTTAACCTTAGAATTTGCTAAGAAAAATCACATTCTAAAATTTCTCATACAATTTATAAAAGTTCCATGTGGTTAGTACTGGTTTAAATAGGACAATCAAAAATCGTTATAACTCGTAACATTATTTATCGTATTTCAATTTCTTTCCATTTAATTAAATATGAAAATCTAATTTTAGTTTTGTTCCAAGTTTTTTTTATATTAATTTTAAAACTATTAAAAATGTTTATTGAAAAAATAATATAACTTTTAAAAAAATCATATTTTCAAAAGCAAACATTTTTTCAAAAATAATTTTTTTTCAAATTTGCATAAACAAAACTAATGTAAAAAAATCAAAAATGACGTATTTCAAGTTCTTTTTTTTAATTCTTAACATTTAATAATTTAAAGACAAGAAATAGAAAATAAAAAATTCTTTTTGCAGAAAAACGAAACGTATTGTTTAAATGTCCATCAGTTATTTTAAAAAATGTTTTTTCTAACATTCAGATTAAGTCTTTTTTTTTCTTTTTAAATTTACCTCTGATAACTTCAGGCTTTTTATCGTCCTCCAAAGGATGTTAAAAAGTCTGTATTCTGGGCCCAGGTAGGGCCAGGATCGAGATGTTACTTTTTCTGAAGACCCGCCAGGATGGGCCAAGCGTACTTTTCATAAAAGAGGGGACTACTTCCTTCAACTTAGGTGCACTCTGGATGAAATTTTCAAACCCGGTCTCGACAAAACCCGTATTAAAATCACTGTCTCTGACTGACTTAATATGTGCATAAAATAAATAAAATTCGGATCAATCAAATTTTTTACGAAAAACATATAAATTTTAAAATCTTACAAAAAAAAAATCTTTAAAATTTATATTTTAAAATAGATTATTCAAAGGCTAAAAAAATTAAATACAATAAAACCAGTGAAAAAAAATCTGCCTATGACGGAATTCTGTCTTAAACGGAAAATATGTTGATCCATGCAAAACAAATGCAATAGTACCTGAAAGAAAATAAGCTCCAGTTACATCTTCTAGGGAGAGGATCTGTCTATAACTTATTTTTTCTTTCCTATGTGATTCCGTTTTAAAAAGTTTTAGTAAGTAACATTTTTCAGAGTCCCCAATGCATGGGATATGGATTAATGATATTAAAATATAAGTGAAACTTTTACACATAAATAGAGATTCATTGATAAAATAAATATGTTACAGCCTTTGGCGCTTCTTTAATAATAAAAAGTATAAATATAAAAAACGAAAAGCTATAAAAGAATTTTTTGTTCAGAACTTCTCCATATGAAACATTTTTTTCCCACCCCGAATTAAAAAAACTATGTAGAAATTTGCGACTGAACCGGGCTATGATTTAAACTATTTTCCAGACCGGTCCGGGTTATGATGTTGACATTTTTTCAGGCCACGCCGAACTTTTTTCGCTATGGGTCGGTTTGGGATAAGGCCTAGATATTTTGACCCGGGCAGACGTCTGGTATACCAATTTAGCGTAAAAACTATACGCTGCTATTTTATGTCCAAAGAAAAGCGCCATCTTAAACCGATTTTTATTAAATTGCAATTTGTGAATGTTCCCTAACAAGCGTTGAAATTGAGGCAAGAAAGCACAGTTTAGAGGCAGGGAAAAGTGGTGTAAGTCAGGAATTTTTGAGGATTTTGGGATTTAGTATCTCTGTGGGATTATTAGATACGGATATGAAATTTGTTTTGTTCAATTTAGGAATGGATAAGGAATAATTTCCTAATTGGGAATTTTGCCCTACGAGGACCGTATAAAAATTTAATTTTCATATTTTTTTCAAATAGAACCCCTCCCTTGGAGTTGCAACTTATCAGAAATTTCACCTTTTTTATGAATTTTGGCAATTGGAAGTATGAGTCTAGGGGCAATATTTGAGGAGATAGCCTATTGTTTCGATATTTATGACTCACCCTGTATATATTGCATGCAAAGGCAATTTTGCCACGATTTTTCTTTTCACTTTTGGTTTATTGTAAAGACCCTGCATCGTATTTGCTTTTGGTTACTGCTATAGTAAACATGAGTACTGGATTTGTGTGTTTATCGTTACAAATTTTATTGTAACAGAATATTTTTTTCCAACTTTCGTTCATGTAAACAAAAATGCCTTATACATTTGTTATTGACCCATAGGCATCTAAATACCTAAAAATATTGAAAAGACATGGAGCACTAAGCCTAGGTGTCAGACTGAAAAATCCGTAGAATTTTAAGTTAATTTCATGCAATCATAGAAGTTTTATATTAAGTTTCTTGAATAGACAAATGCAATTCGCTACACTTTGTCTACATAATACACATTTCTCTGTTTCTGAAAATATCCGGTCGGCGATCAAGGTATCAAACGAAAATTCTCGGTTTTGTTTTCCTTTTTTTGCAGGGAAAAAAAAATTATAGATTCAATGTCTTTAATATTTTTATAGTATTTTTAAAAGTTTATAAAACTTTCAGAAAGATCTATAAATCTTCAGTGGAAATTATTAACAGTGCGGATTAATAAACATAGATAATCAACTCTAAATCCATTTGCCTTTCAAATAGTAAGTTGGACATAAACGGCAATAAAAATCAATACCTAAAATCATAGTATCCGAAAGTTTATTAATTGCAGGTGATGGAAAGTCGATATTGCGCTTTATCTATCATTTCATATTTGAAGTGAAATACCAATGAAATATGAATCTAGTTTTGATCCTACAATAATCTACATAATATATCAGAATAACTCAGTAGTCTCACATTATTTCATTCTGTTGAATTTATAAATATTAATTAACGAAATATATTTTAAAAGGATAAAATAATATTGAAATGAATTTTACGTCATGAAATTCAATTAAACTCTTAAATATGTTAAGGAATAAAGCGGCAATAGAATGAAGTATATTTAAATATGAGCCGTAACCCGTCGAATACAATGACTGAAAATGTTTAAAAGAACTGTTTCGATAAATTTATAAAAAAATAATAATAAATATTTAACTACAATATTAATCTGGTTGGCCTAACTGTTAAAATAAACATTTCTTATAACCCAAGTTTAATTACAACTTTTCAAAATATTGAAAGTTTAATCTTTATTTTAATGCATAATCCGTAACACGCAATTAAGATGACAGAATTTGGAAGTTATCAATTGAGATTTTGATTTTTGTATTGCACAGTTGGAAAAGGCACTAAAAATTGCTAGACATTAAAAAATCCCAAGAGTCAAAATTTACTCTAATGGGGCATTATAATGGGAAATACATCATGAAATGCAAAATAGTAGATTCTAAATGCAAAAATAATCTAAAAATTGTAAAATTCTTATTGAAAATGCACTGAAAAATGCAATAAAAATTGTAGCTGACAAAATGTGGTAAGTGAGGCTAAAAGTATGAAACTAAATTTCTATTACCAATGTCGAAACAAAGCCGCAAAATGTAAAAAAAAACTAAAAATCGCATTACAAATTTACGCTAAAAATTAAAAAAATGCTTTATGAATTGCGAATAAACTCTACTGAAATGAGGACAGAAAATACTATATTGGGTTAAAGGAATGAAACCGTACTCCTTTTACTAATGTGGCAATATGCCTCAAAATATTGAAAAAGATCCCTAAAATTAACAACAGCAACAAAAAATAAATAAATAAATGAAATAAAAAAATCTAATAAAAAAGGGGGCTTCAAGGTGAAAATCATAAGATATAGAGGTAACTTACCCACAAATTTTGTAGCTGTACGTGCAGTGGTTTTCTCAGAGCACCGTTGGTCCACAAACTTCTTTCTTTATTATTATAGATGGGAAATTTATTATAAATGTTTGAATATATATGCATGTATGTATATATATATATACTACCTCTGATAATAAAGTTCGGTGAATGAAATCAGAACGACCGATCTGGCAACACTGGGGAAAACAAAACACTGCACCTGCATAGAGGCAAGTGTTGACCATCTTCCCCCACCGTTGTTAAGTTGAGTGTCGTTTATGTTCTGTGTAAGACGTGCTTTACTAAGTGCCTGTTCAGTGTGTTGGTTCTTAACTGAAAACAGGAAAATGAACGAACAAAGATCAGTTTAAATTTTGATTTTAAGCTTTGGAACACACCGAAAGAAATTCATGAGGGATGGTGCAAACTGCCCAAAAAATACCGCCGTACTCGTCACATTTCAATCCTCCAGATTTATTCCTATTTTCACGAATGAAACTCTCTTTGAAAGAGATTTGACGATATTGTTGACATTCAACGAAACGTGACGAAGCTTTTGAACTCCATCTCAAAAGAAAACTTCTTGCGAATTTCCCAGGACATGTATATCAGATCTCAACGTTATGTAATATATAACAACGTCTTAACGATAGTTATGGGAGATGACTATTTCGAAGTATGGTACACTGTAAAAAAAATTCTGTAAGGTTACTAAGAATTTTCTAGGAAACTGGGATGCCTAGAACTTTTCATGTAACCGCAACAGAAGAAAATCATGTACAATTACAAAAGTTGCTTTAGTTAATGTTACTAAATATCATTTAGTAAACATACGAACGATTTTTTAGTGAGTTTCCTAAAGAATAGTCTGTAAATTTTCTAAATATTATTTAGTAAACTTACTATGAATTATTCAGGGAGTTAAGTAAGGAATGTTTCGTAAATTTACCAATGATTATGTTGCATATGCAGTAACGATTTGCTAGGGAGTTTTCTAAAGAACGTTTTGTAAACTTACTACTGATTATTTAGTAAATTTACTAATGATTTGTAAGGGAGGTTCTCATATTATTTTATATAAATGTACTAAACATTATTTAGTAAGCTTACTAGCAATATTTTAGAGTGATCACTATATATATATTGGTTAATTTACTGAGAATTATTTAATAAACATATTTACGAATTTTTAGTGAGTTTTCTATACATTATTTTGTGAGTATTCTAATGATTTTTAATACTCTTAGAAAACATTTTGTAGTAGATTTATTGAGAATTTGTTGTACATTTGCAGGGGACTTCATGGCATATTTACTATGGGTTTTTTATGCTTGCACCATAAACCTTTTATGTACTTTATAAAAAAAAATATAACTTTAATGAGATATCGTTAGAAAAACTACCAAATTTTTTTTAGTATTGTATTTAAGCCACATTTTGTATTCTCGCCAGAAAGTTCTTTGCAACAGTATAAGTGTTAATACAGTAAATTTGTTAATGATTTTTTTGTATCGTATTTAAAATATTTTATTTGTACATACCAACATCTATTTGTAACTGCACAATTTGTTTGCAATGTTACTACTATATTTTTTACAGCAGTATTCCAAAAAGATTTTACGTAATTGTTTTTTATACTAATACTTAAATTAATCGGAGTTATTATACTATTTTTTCAATATGAAGTTGAATTTTTGCAGTTTTAAATATCCAGAGTGGAATTTTTCTCATGTATCAAAATATTTCGATGTAAAATAAGCAATATGGTCTAACATGTGTTTCAATATTACCACAGCAATCGACATAAATGTTACGCATGAGAAAACTCACTGAAGTTTCAATATAGATTTTTAAGTAGATGCAAAATCATTTTTATATTATATGAGCATAATAACAATATCACTAAATGAGCAGATAAGCTGAAGCCGATCTTATGGTCTTTAGTTAAACTAAAAAAAGCAAATAGATAGAGTAATGTTAATAAATTACCATAACTGAGTTTTAAAATTTGCCTAAAAGAAATATGATTTTAGATGAAGCACAGTGCTTAAGTTATACATATAAAGCACGGAGCCTCACCTAATCCAATACATGATTAGAAAACCTGTATATTATGAAAAAACATTGTCGGTTTATTCTATGCGAATATGCTTTAAAACTAGAATGCTAGAAATGAAAATGTAGTAGTCTTGTATTTAAGATGTTTTGTTCAGTTCTATGGTCATATGAATTTCATTAACAAATGTCTTCTGTTACATATATTTGAAACGCTATACAATAACTAATTCAATGGTTCAAAACAGATAAGAGTTCTACAAAAAATTTAATGCCTTTATCTGAATGACACATTTAAGATTTTTTCTAAACCTTATTCTTATTTCAGGTGGATATGTCGTACAATTCTTATTAATTACTAGAATCTTTTTCCCTTTAATTTTTTATTGTCTTTTAACTCGACATATTCCTAACAAATTTCTTTCACCATCTACGTTTAATACAATATACATTTTTTAATACTTTATTTGCTTGAGAGTTTTGTTTCAAATTAAAACATTAAAGAGGAAAAATTTAATTATTGATGGATCACAAATTTAAAACTCTAAACTGGCTTAAAGATCCAGAAGAATGAGTCGAATATGTATGAATTTAGTAGAATTCTTCTGTGTTGCTCTGGATATAGATATTGCTCTGGAATTAGAATCTTTAACTAAAATAGTTACATATAGGAGAGATAATATACACACTTTAACATAGGTACACAAAAATGCATCTTTGACTTATGAACTGTAATTTTGGGCAGGGCTCGTACTTTTTATGTTTATCAGTATTTTATAATCAGAGTTTCCTAAGCAATCTTTCTGAAAGTAAAAAACTAGAATGGAAACAAAAAGAAGTACATATTGATTTGGAAAATATTATGGAGCTGTCGCTTTTGATATAAATGTAATATGCATATTTATACTACCAATAAATGCAATATGATTAAATAACAAAATACAATGAAATATGAATAAATTTTATTAAATAACTATTTATTTAATTCATTACACATTTATATCTTTTTAATATGACTCACATTTTGCAAATACTACATAATATTTATACAAATACCTATGAATTGCATACTTTAAAAAAATTATTTTGGAGATAATATCAAAGTGAATGTTAAAGATATATTGCAATAAAATAATTGGAAAATTTCAGTGCTGCAGAATGAGGTTCGCAAGATTTTTCTGATTGAAAGGTAGTGCTTCTTTTTCTTCTTCTTTCGTCATCAAGGAGCTCGCATTGTTTTTAAATTGAACTTCAGTTTCTTCATGCATCTAAAATAATAAGTCAGATGTTAACATAAAAAAGAAAGAAAAATTTAGTAAAATTTATAATGAATATAATATTATAGAAAAGCCAATATTCATCTTCGTATTAAATGTTACAAGAATTTAAAAATTAACTTGATGAAGAAAAAACATGCATTTTAAATTCAAGCTGATGATCGGCATTTTGGCAAAGTTAAAGTCACATATACAGTCGTAGGATTTTCTCATCTGAGGTGTTTCCATTTACTGACATAGCATCAATAAATCGTAAATTACTCTCATTTTTAATTACTAATTTCATCTAAAATGAACTCGCAAAACCATATTGAAAAGGTCTTTTTTATAAAGGCTTGACATTCTTCTAACTTAGGAAATAAAAATGCAAAAATCCATTGATAGGTGGAATTGTAACACATAAAAAATATTGAATATGCTTTATAAATGCTAAATATGTATCAATAAAACTGCTCAACTGTTTTTAAAATGATTTCCTGAAGGCATCCATAATGTTGAAGATGTAGATTTAAAAAAATCATCAGCATTGTATGTTGTCATTGTCCTTCGACGGCAAGTCTGTATAACTAATTAATGCTGAAACACAATACGCCTTCTTACCCAATAAATAATGTCAATGGGCATGCATTGTAATATAAAAGCTTAATCTTCAAATAAATGCAAACAGCCATCATTTGACAGGCCCATTTATTAAGGAATCTGGGTACTTTGTTAATAATTTTTGTTAAAATAGAGAAAATTGCGGTGGGGTGCGACACTTTTTACAAAGCTTAGAAAATCAACTTTGTTTAACTTTAAAACAAAAATTACAATTTATAGCGTGCAAGGTGAAACACCTTTTAATGTGCTTGAACAATATAGAAACAAAGCATTCAAAAGGTATTTTATAATTAAAGAAATTGTAAGTTTTAAAATGTGCCCCATAACTCACCACTTATAGAGATATATCGAATTGCAGTAAAATAAAGCTATAAGGCACAAATAATCAAGTATCGGCTAGATATATAATCTAATAAAGATTGTAGATTGATATAATGTATGTGGCACAATATAAAATTCCAAGATTTTCATAACGTAAATGGAAATTCAGTATTGTTAGTCATAGATAACATTAAAAAATCGTCAATTCAAATTATTTACATTTTGAAGTAAATGAATATACTATCAATGTTATAATTAATATATTACCCTCTAAATATGCTTGCATGTTACCAATTTACATTCATCTCATTAAAAAAAGAAAGGCATATCCCATTCCTCCCTTTACTGGCATGTCCCATTCCTACCCACTTTCTTTTTTGTGTTAAACTTCTTGTATAAACAAAAGTGCTGCTTTTAGACTTGTTTTAAATAACTAATAATATACAGTATAATGTTCCATAAATAATGAAACTATTACACCTATGAATAACAAATCACTAATATACAGAAAGCATAAAATGTAAATTTACTTTTGATTCTTGAAATGATCTTTTATACAATTGTAAGCTTATACAGACCAACAATTTTTTTTAACTAAAGTTTGGCTACCAATGCTTCATCTAGCATGCGATTGATGAAATGTTTAGAATGTTACATAAAGAGAAAAACCTACTGTCCCATTCCTCCCACTATCTCACATAACTATCCCCATTATATTAACATTTTATAAAAATTATGTAAAACCATATTAAATACCTCTTATATTTACATGTATAAAAATTAATTGAATTTTAACAAAATTAATGGAATTTTAACTTTTTCAAATACACTGGCGAAGGCAGATCACTTCACACCACAAGGAAAGCATATGTTTATTAAATATGTGTACTTTTCTTCACATAAATGTAACTAAACTTTCGTTCTTAAACATTTTTTCAGAGCACTTCAATAGATCATAGTTGCATAACCTACGAAAATTTCGAAACATTCCGACAATTAGAAATATTTTTATACAAAATAAAATGTGTGAAGATTTTGACAAAATTTGTGAAAACCTGAGAGTTTTATCTCGGTAAAAATCTTACCAGCCCTTTTCCACTAAATGGCAATGTTTTTTTCACCCAGGCTACGTATATCTTATGTTTTTAACACCAAAAAAATTCAAAGAGTTTGGTTGATAACGTCAAGTTTTTTAAGAATGGAAAATACCGGAAGTACCTTGTCCATAACTCCAAATCCCACAACTTTCTTCTATCTCATACATAATACTATTTCGAAATTCGTCGAAATACCAAAATTAAAAGACAATCTATGTCTATGCCCATCATGGGGGTTCTAATGGTATGAAATTCCGTGCATTAGTTCTTAAGATATGAATATCGGTAAAATCACGTAAAAAATGCACCATAAAAGCGCTACTTGTTTAGTGATCTACATCAAAACCTACAACGGTGACACTGCAATAGCTGGTGTCAACATATAACTGAATCCGAAGTTCGATGAAAATACGTGCGTTAGTTCTTAAGATTAGAATTTGCGGAAGTTATGCAGATCCCCCCCCCCCCGAAATTTAGGTCGCATACATACAGCCATTTAGTAAAAACAAGTTTTTTGGTATATCTGACCCCTAAAACGTGTAAATCCGTTGAAAACTAGAATTTACATAAAAAACTAATCATCACCAATTTATATCAGAGACAGACTGGGCATAATTTCTATATTAAACATATATATTTTAAATATAAAATTCTGTGCATTAGTTCTTGTGACAGAATACCCACGAAATACGTGTTACATGCAAATAGAGTCGCAGGCTGACATTTCGTAAAAACGGGAAATCTGGCCCCTAAAACATTTAAATATGACGAAACTTTTTACGAATCCTATACTTTTTTTTAAAGAAATAAAATATTCAAAAATTATCTTTGAAAAAATTAATAGTTAAAACTCTCTCTTTTTCTGTGTATTTTACTGTACAATTCATATTACGTACGTTTTAAATAAATTCGTACACTTGATTTTATGCAATATAACTATAAAATAACTTAGAAACAATTTTGAAGCATGAAATATTTTTTAATTATTCTGTATCGCGTAGAACTCGCTTACGAAAGGGGCTGTGCAAATATAATTTTATCAACTTTTTGTTAACTTTGGATCCCCTCCCTACTTCAGATTCATACGTTATCATCCTTCAATTCCCCCCCCCCCCTTAATGATATCTGTATCAAAGTGTAGAAAATTTTGATTTTCTACACTTATACTTACTATAACTTATTTTGCTCGAAAAGACATACAAAACTTGTTTCATTTATTTTCCGCATACTTTTATGATCAAATGATGAGAAGTTGATAAAAAATTTTTCATATGAAAAATCTTTATATCACATAACAATTAAAAGCAATACTATTTAAATGAATCCCATGGTACCTTTTTGTTACATAATGCATTCAACAGTAATGAAGATTTATTGTACTTGCACCGAATGAAGAGGGGTGGGGAGCACATAGAAATTCATATCAACAAAACGAAGACAACATTCTTTCTCTTGATTTATTAGTAAGCACAAGCTTAATTTCAAATACACTTTATACTGTTTCTCGAATTGTGATTATATATGCATACACATATGAGAAAAATAAGAATTTTAAACGTTAGAGCATACTATATTTTAGAGTTAAATAATTTTATAATAATTTAGCGATTTTAATAACTTTAAAAAAATATGTAACAGGCTGTAAAAATAACGTACTACTTTGTACTAAAGACCATGTTACAAATAAAAAGAGAAACAACTGATGATCAGAAATGATATTTCTATCAAAAGACAAACCTCCTCCCTCCTGAAATGATAACATTATATTTGCACAACCCCAAAGATTAATTTGTTCTTAAAACAACATAAAGAGTTCATCCTTTTTTACGGCTAATTTTACATAAAAATAAAAACTTCCTCTATAAGTAATTAAAATATAAATAAAACAAATTTAACAGACATGCAATTGAACTACTCACTTAAAGCTCTGAAATTATCGGAATATAAAAGAAATTATGGGAGAAACAATTTTCAGAAACGATTTTATAATTAACGAAACTGTAAGAGAAAGAAAAAGAGTGAAAAAAATTGGAATTGTCTCATTCCTTCCTTTGCTGGTATGTCCCATTCCTTCCTTTACTTTATGTTAAACTTCTTGTATATATATAAATGCTGCTTTTAGACATAGTTTAAATTATGTATGATTAGCAGTATAATGTTCTATAAATAGAGAAACAATTACATATTTACATAAACAAGTCAATAGCAGAAAGCATAAAAATATATAGCAAATTTACTTTTGATTCTTAAAATATTCTTTTCCTTTTTACAATTGCAAGCATATGTAAATCAGCCATTTTTTTCAACTGAGGATTGGGGATGCTTTTGCTTAATGGAATACGTGACTGATGAAATGTTTATTAATAGAATATAAAAAGAAAAATTTACTGTCCCATTCCACCCCACTCTCCCTTATTAAGTAACAAAATCTTCAGTTAAGGGATTTAGGGAAGATTTCAGGTGTTTAACTGCTATCATAATAAAGTAACAAATACAGCAGGAAGAAAAATAGACTTTTAAAGATTTTTAATTCAACGAGTAAGAATGGAGACAAAGATAACCATATTTTCTTTTATTATTGAAGAAAGGAAAGGGGATATTTCAAACGATTGATAATATAACTTATTGAAGACTTACAATTAGCGAAAAAAATGAAAATTAATTAGGGTAAAAGACTAAATTTTGTATGCTTGTAAGGCGAGAGGGGGGGGGATTTTTATTTGGATTTTATGGATATGACCTATTATTTATTCTTATAATAAAGGAACGGATCAGAAATTTTTTTAACGAATGACTTAAGGTTTTAAATTTTATATGTTGAGGGGGAAAAATTAGCGATTTATTTTTCTTTTTAGAAAGGGGGAGTATTAGATGACTTATTTACATTAATGAATATTTACAAAGTACTAATAGCCCAGTGATTATATGGTAGGATTCATAAGGTAAAGTAGGAAATAGATTTAATCTTTTCAGTTTAGATCTACAATGAATATAGTAAGTTTTATTCTCATACTAGCGGAGCGTTAGAAATATATTAGATTTACAGTTTAATGCCACAATAATATCTCAAAAGAACTATCAAAAACACTTAATATAAGTGTTGTAAAGCTTAAAATTCTAAGTAAAATGAACACTTATATTTAATATTTTTGCTGAACATTAATGGCACAATTCTATTTCAAAGTTTAACCGCAATGGTCAAGAGGTTTATTTTAAAATAATTAGGGAAAAACTTGAAATTGTTTTGATCCCTTCAGTTTAGGTCTAGAATTAATGTGCTGACTTTTTACCCACGTACTAGATGAACGTTAGAAAATATACTTTATTAAAAAATATTTTAACAATATTCCAAAACAACTAAGTCTATAGAAACCATTGTGAATACAAATTTCTCAGAGTTTGAAATTCGCAATAAAAAAAGCATATTTTTGTCTCAATTCAATTTCAAAATTTTATCTTAATCGCTAATACAAAGCTCTAAACTATAGGAGAGATCAAGTCATCCATCCGCTCTGTCTCCATTTGTTACATACGTGTACATTTTTTTTTTAAATTGTTGAGGCCTTCACAATGTTTTTGTAACTATGTAAGGATTTTATTTTACATATTTTGAGAATTATAATTTAGTAGTTATTGAGAAAATGGTGCATGGATGATAGATGTTTTACATTTCATTTCTCAACTCACACCCCCAGACTTAAATCATTGGTTTAAGGGTGTATTTCGATTCAAACTGCTTATTTTCCGATTTATTTTTGAATTCATTATTGCTCTCAAATACACGAAACTTACAAAATCTCTTATTTGGAAAGTACACAAGGTGCCGTGATAGTCAATTCTTTGATAAATGCAAAAAATATTGCAAAAAAAGCAATCAAAAATGGCATTTCGAACCGATTTTTCCCAAGTGGGAGATTTCGGAAGGAAAAAAAGGGTCATACTAATAAGGTAATTGTTTATAACTCAAATCCTAATGAATTGAGCGTAAAAATACGTCAGACGGCACCTCATACGTGCCTTGAAGAATCCTCTCAGCAAGTTTCATGTTTCTACTTTTAAAAATGGGCCTGAAATTGTATCGGAGAATTTCGAGCTGTTGAAGGTGGAAAAGCGTTTTTTCGAATACACCCTTAAATGAAAGATTTTTTACTTAAAGACTAATTTTTTTTAATATTCCTAAGGTTTTAAACTTTTATGAATTTAAATGAAGATTCTTGTATACTAGTCGAAAATCATTTAATTAGAGCGATCTTTGTGCTTAACACAAAATATGAAGTTTAAAATCGTGCTATTCGTTGACCTTGAATTTCTCTAGGAAAAAGTCTTATGCACACTCATTTGTCGCTCTACCGCCCGCCCCCCTCTCTCCCATCCTTGCACTTTATTTTCAATTTCCTTAATTCTAATAGACATGCACTGTTGTTCACTCTATATACATTATATTAAGAGCTACACCCATTTCATATTGGAAACAATAAACAATATTTGCCATCATTTACGAGTCATTTTTGAAATATTCTAAAAATTATGAAAGGATGTACTTTTTAAGTTAATATGTTTGTAGCTCATTTAGCAAAAGAAAGAAACACAGTAGATTCATTTCTATTCTATGTCCGATGGAAATTAAAACAATTTCTGAATTTCCCGTAATTAAATCAGACTTCGTCCTTTCTTTCATATACAATTTCTGGTCTATAACCCGCAATCAAGAGGTTAAGCCACAATTCTCAAAATATCCATCCTAAATAATGCATCAATAACTAAAAATTACATTTACATAATAACAATCACGTATAAACTGATAACCTCGTTTGTTCGCACTGAAAGCTTTTGTTTAGTGATTTAGGCAATACTTGAATCCAATAGTTGAATCCAATTGTTGAATTGTGAAAATTCAGCAAAAATGTTAAATATAGCTTGTCATTTTATTCAGAATGTTAAGTTCTAAAACATTTGCATTAACAATGTTCTTGATAAGTTTATTTTTCTTTAAATATTTTATGGTAATCAATAAAATCGTGTTTTTCAATTATAAAATTTGTACCCATTTTTTAACGCGCACATAATAAGAGGGGAAAACTTAATATATTCATTCTAGACCTAAACTAAATGAATTTAAATAATTTCCAGCTTTCAATTAACTAATTCCAATTTCGGCTTTTTTTCCCCTCCTTCACCACTGGGCTATAAAGAATTTTAAAGACTTTGTGTTCCTAAAGTTTCGCAAAGAGTGTAAATGAACGGGGAAATTATATATATATATTTTTTTGGGGGTGGGGAGAAATGTCTCAATTGATAATTTATTATGACAATAAAATAACGCATAGAACACATATTGTATTTTATGTTATTTTAATTTAAGCAGTTTTAAAGAGTTTTTAAATATTGAGTACTCTTACTGTGTGAAGAAAGTTCGAGAACAAAATTTTAAGGGTGAAATTCACATGAAGTTTTAGTGAAATGAATGTGATTTAACGAATGGTTAATGGAATTTATTCGCTAAAAACAAATAGAATAATAATTTTTTTTAAAGTAAGTTTTAAACACTTTAAATTTTGGTACTGCGGAAAAGGGGGCAAAATGACATTCAGAGAAATGACATTCAGAAAAAGAGCAGGTAAATTTGATTTATTGTATAAAACATTAGAAATTTTGTACTTGTTATAAACACAGATTTAACGAATAATTAGGAAGATTAGCTTACTAATAATTGAAAATCAAATATCATATAATAAAATTTAAATCATATAGACTAAAAATTTACTTACTAACTAGAAATATTTTTATCAACACCAGATTCAAGATGGATGCATTACTCGGCTCTGTGGCTGCGTGAATAGTCCTTACGTCACCACTGAAGCCCTTTCTGATTGGCTAACAGGTGAAACTAAGATATTTCATGTATTTGTTCTATGCGAGTGGTAAAAATAATACCAGGCTACATATAAAATTTTAGTAAACTTGCAGTTTTCTGCAACTTTACAAAAACTAGTTTTGTAGGTTTCCAGAATTTTTTTTACAGTGTATGATAACTTTCGTTAATATTTCATTTACATTTATGTTACAGAAATGTACACCGAACTTTATTGTCAGAGTTAGTATATATATATATACAAAGAGAGAGAGAGAGGGAAAGAGAGAGAGAGAATGCAAATAAAAACAATTATTTCATAAAAGGTATCTTCATCAAATTTAAAAAAATTTCATAGATTCAATTTCTTTAATACTTTTTATAACATTCTAGACTGTTAAAAAAAAATTTCAGAAAGCCTTATAAATCTGCATTGGTAATTTTTAAAAGCGCTGTTAAATAAAGGTGGATACAAACTAACTGGATAATTCCAGAGGCCATTTTAATAGCGATGTGGAAATAATCTGCAATAAAATTCAATAACTGAATTCATAGTATCCGAAAGTCTATTGATTGCAGGTGACGGAAAAGTCGATGTCGTGCTTCCGCTACCATTTCATACTTGAAGTGAAATACCAATAAAATATAAATCTAGTTTTGATCCTATCAAAATCTACATACTGTATCTGAATAATTTAGAAGACTCAAATTATTTCATTCTATTGTATTTATTAATATTAACGAAATATATATTAAGCGGCTAAATGAATATTGAAATAAGTTTTATGTCGTCGAAGTAAATCAAGCTCTTAAAGATATAAAGGAGAAACACGGCAATAGTGAAGTAATATTTAATAATATTTAATATAAACAAGTCGAAACCCATGGAATTAGATGAATAAAAATGTTTAAAAGAGCTTATTCACTGATTTTAGAAAAACAAAAATAACAAAAACAGTTACCATAAGTAATCCTTATTATATTCGCTAGCCTAACTCTTAAAATAAATATTATTTGTATAATAAAGTTTAATTTCAACTAAATAAAGCTTTATTCTTATGCATTATCAGTAATATGCAATTAAGTGAATTAAATTAGGAATTTATTAATTGAGACTTTGTGATTTCTCTATCACACTTTCAGAAAAAAACACTAAAAATGGTTAAAAATTAAAAATTCGAAAGGGGTCAAAATTTATTCTAATGGGGTAAAACATTATAATCAGAAATATTTCACGAATGCAAAAAATTTAATGCAAAAGTAAAAAAAAAAATCGAAAAATTGCTAAATATCACATTGAAAATGCACAGAAAATTGCAATAAAAAATTCAAAAATTGTGTGAATAAGACCAAAGTTTGAAAAAAAATCCTTTTATCAGTATGAAAAATAGCCGCAAAATGTGAATTTTTTTTAAAAAAAATTCAAAAAATATTTTAAAATCGCTGTAAGAATTCAAACGAAACTTTACTGAAATAAATATAGTTTAAAAAAAAACTAAAAACCACGCTTTTTAAGTATATAAACTATAAAAAGTGAAAAATAATTCGTACTATAAGCTGAAAACGAAAATAGATGAAAAATACTACATTACTATAAAATCATTGTTATTATAGAAATCAATTAATAAGCAATAAATGAAATTATCGTGGAAAAAAAGCGTGGGGTGCTCCATCTATCAGTTCTTAAGAAGCAGCTCACGCTTTTTTTCCACGATAATTTTATTTGTTGCTTATTAATTGATTTCTATAATAACAATGATTTTATAGTAATATAGTATTTTTCATCTATTTTCGTTTTCAGCTTATAGTACGAATTATTTTTCACTTTTTATAGTTTGATATACTTAAAAAGCGTGGCGTTTTTAGTTTTTTTAAACTATATTTATTTTTTACTTTTTAGTTTGATTTCTTTAAAAGCGTGGTTTTTAGTTTTTTTAAACTATATTTATATCCAATACAAAAACCAAATTAATCGGTTGGATAGTTTCAGAGTAATTGGTGAACATACATAGAAAAAAATACATACGCGTCGGATTGATAACTTCCTCATCCTTTTCTGAAGCCGGTTAAAAATAAAAATTGTAATACGGATTTTTTTTTTTTTTTTTTTTTTTTTTTTTTTTTTTTTTTACATAGATGTGAAAAATGTCAGGAGTGGGGTTCGAACCCACAATCTCTTTCGAAAAACAGAGCTTCAATCCGGCGCCTTAAACCGCTCAACCATGCTGTTTACACTCCATTCAGTGAACGTATTCAACACTTTTAATTAGCGAAAAATCACTAATTTTATTAGTTTTTGCCTAATTACTAAAAAAGTACTGAACCAATTTCAATGGAACTGAAGTGGTACCAATTCGAGAGCATCATCTTTCATTTAACACCAAAACCAAGTTAATCGGTTGCATGGTTTCGGAGTAATCGGTGAACATACATAAAATAAGGAGAGTTACAAACTCACAAACATACAGGTGAAACTAATAAAAAGCGTGGTAAAAAGGACAGAATTTACTATATTGGGTTAAAAGATTGAAGCCGTATTCATTTCACTATTGTGGAAATACCACCTTGAAACTTTAAAAAACGATAAAAATCGCATAAAAATCAAATTAAAAAATCTAATCATAAAATTGAACTTCGAGTTGAAAATTTTCATATATAGAGGTGTTTTCTCCTCAAATATTGTAACTGTAGGTGCATCTCTTCAGAACACCGTCCGACCATAGATTCACACACAGACTTCCCTTTTAATTATTATTATAGATGCGACGTTTATTATAAAGTTTAGAAAAAATATTTTTTTTTTCTGAGAACGCAAATTAACAAAATTATTTAACCCGGGAATACTCGCGCGTCGGTCGATTCGCCGCCGAAATTCGTTAGCTTCCTATTAACCCACCTCCCCTTAAAGATACAATGGTGAAACGCCGTGTAACTGACCTTCACTGTTCGACCTTCTGTCTACAGAAATTGCAAGTCATTCCTGTGTTTTCTCATGATTTTATTGCTTTTTAAAGTTGAATTTCGGTCTGAATGACCGCGACGCGACCAGTGACGTCGCTCGAGTATTTTCTCCCAAGCATTCTTCTTTTTCCCGCTACACCGAAATTCTCAGAAGAGGGGGAGGGGTGATCTCTCTTCTAGGGATCTCTCCGTTTCTCCTCTCTCTCTCTCTTGCTTCTTTTTCTCTTTCTGATATTTAGCTGCTAGAGTGCTTATTATTTTTACAATGTCGCGTAAAAAATTTTTAACTATTCAAGAAGCTTTGAATCTTTTTGATAATTTAGAAGAAGACTGTATTAGTGATGATGCAAGTTCATCGGATGAAGAAAATAATGCAGTTCTAAATGAAGATGAGGAAATTGATAGCCAAGAATCGGAAAATGAAGATATAGAAAACGAATGTTTTGCATCACCGTCCAATTTTTTTATTGGCAAAGATAACATTACGAAATGGGAAAAGAGTCCACCGAGATCAAATGTACGTCGGAGGCAACACAATATTGTTTCTGAAACACCAGGAGTGCGCGAAAGCGCAAAAGGTGCATTAACGGTATTCGATGCTTGGAAATTATTTTTCAATGATTCTGTTTTAAAGAAAATTGTGAAATATACAAATATTTATATAGAAACTCAACAACCTAACTTCTCTAGGGAAAGAGACTGTAAGTTAACTTCCTTGACGGAACTGAAAGCAGTATTGGGACTTCTTTATATTGCTGGCGTTATGAGATCCTCACATCAAAATTTAAGTGATTTATGGAGCGAAGATGGCACGGGCGTTGATGTTTTTAAAACAACAATGTCTTTAGGAAGGTTTAGATTTTTATTAAAATGTTTACGCTTTGATGACAAGAACAACAGAAAAGAAAGGCGTGAATTAGATAAGTTAGCTCCAATCAGGGAAATATTTTCCGAAATAAATACTGCTTTTGAAAATCACTTTACTTTGAGTGAGTACGTGACGATTGATGAAATGCTGGAACAATTTCGCGGACGCTGTTCATTTCGTGTATATATGAAATCGAAACCTGCAAAATATGGAATCAAAATGTATGCATTGGTTGATGCTATTAACTTTTATGTATCGAAATTAGAAATTTATGCTGGTCAGCAACCTAAAGGAGTTTTTGATTTAAGTAATTCACCGCATGATGTGGTAAAACGTCTTGTAACACCCATATCAGGAACAGGAAGAAATGTCACTATGGACAACTGGTTCACGTCAGTTCCACTAGCAAAATCTCTTTTAGAGGATAATAATCTTACAATGATTGGGACATTGAGAAAAAATAAAAGAGAAATACCCAAAGATTTTCTACCATCTAAAAGCAGACCAGTGTTTTCAAGCACTTTTGGATTTAATGGAGACTTAACTCTAGTATCATATGTGCCAAAAAAAAATGCATCCGTATTACTGATTTCGTCAATGCATCACGACACAGCGATAGACGAATCACAACAAATGAAGCCAGACATAATAATGCAATATAATGCTACAAAAGGAGGTGTTGATGTGGTTGATGAAATGAAAGGATCATATTCTGTGGCAAGAAAAAGCAACAGATGGCCACTTACTTTATTTTTTTCCCTGATGAATATCGAGGGAATAAACGCGCAAATTATTTTTCAGAAAAATACGGGAAAAAAGGTTGTTCGTCGATATTTTTTGAAAGAACTTGCTTTCGACTTAATAAGGGACTATATACATGAAAGAAAACAAACAACATCATTGCCAAATCCTTTAAAAAGGAAGATAAGAGAATTTTGTGGAGAACCAGAAGAAAAAGTTGTCCGATCTCCCAAAAGAGAAAGATGTAGCTTTTGCACGACAAAACAAAATCGAAAAACAAAACAATTTTGTAGACACTGTAGTCTCTATATCTGCAAAGAACATACTTATAATTTGTGTGTCGAATGTGCTAAATAATACGCTGTTTCTAATGTAGATTAGTACGTATGCTAATAAAAATCTTTTTTTTTTTTGGATAATTCAGTTGATGTTTATACTGTAATTAGAAGAAATGGGTAAGTACTTTTCTAAAATTTATTTACTTTTAAAATGTCTACTTTGATTGACATTGAATACTTTACTTAACAGCGCCGCAGCAATTCTTTTTTTAAAATCAAATTTCAAAGAATTCTTAGTGCCGAGATCTAACAAAATTAACTTTAGTCAATAATATTTAATTGGATAAACCATTTTTTATTATTTTAAATTTTAATTACAAAAATAAAATTCATTTAAATTAAAATATACTTTAATAAATATTATTAAAAACTACAATTTAATATTTATTTTAATTAAATAATTGCATCATTTTAACTTTGGTTGGAATTAAATATAAAACATTATCAAAATCAATGTTAGGAATAAAAAAAAATAACAATATTTAAATTTAATGTCTACATGTGAAAATTCATTCAAATTACATTATTACTGTATGTTTATAATTTTCAAGAAAATTTGTTGTATTCCTGTTTTTTTTATATTTTGATATGTATCGTAAGAAACAAATATTAGTGAATTTTGAAAAAAATGTAAATAAGCAAATATATATTTACATTAATTAAGTGAAAAAGTATAATTAAAATTAATCTTTCGGCAGTTCAGTTTTTTAGAATTATCTGTAACTGTTGATTAAAATCTAGGATGGAAATTTTTAAAATAAAATATTTAATTAGAAAAAGAAAAAGATAAATTATTTATCATTTGCTTCATATATCAAAATACATATGGCAAAAAAATGTATTTTTTAAGCTTAAATGGCTCCTAGTGCCGGACCACCGTCCAAACTAGCAACTAGCTTCACTACATTGTTGTCCTTCGAAAAAGTATCCGTAATGGTTTCAAATTTATAACTAAAAATATCTTTCAATTTATTATTTAATGTATTTTTACAAATTAAGTCAAATTGCATAATATTATTTATAAATTTTGAAAAAAAAAAAAAAACTTATTAAAATATTTATTATGCATTTTTTTTTTTTACTTTATATTATGCATATATTTTTATTTGGTGCATATTTATATGTATATATTTTGTGAAAAAGTACTGAACTATCAAATATCTAAAGTTACACGTTCAAAAACAAATCAACAAAAAGAAAAAAAACACAAATTAAAAGTAGCTACTTCTTTTATATTAATAATTTCGAATAAAGGATTTTTTCAAAACAGGGTGAATTTATCTTCTTTCATTATTATTTATGGCAACAAAAAATATTAAAGATGTATTTTTTTAAGTTCAAATGGCTCCGAGTGCCGGACCACCATCACAAGCTTCGCTACGTTACTGTTCTTTAAAAAAATATTTATCATGGACTCAAATTTATAATTGGAAATATCTTTTAATTCGTTATTCATTATATCTCTTCAAATTCAGTCAAATTATATGCCAATATTGATCATTTTTGAAAATTTTGCAAATAATAATAATAATAATAATGTATTAAAATATTTATTATAAATTTTCTTACTTTATATTATTCATATTTTTCATTTGGATCATATATATGTATATTCATTTCGGAAAAGTTCTGATTTATCAAATATCTAAAGTTACACATTCAAAAACGGATCAAAGAAAAGAAAAAATAAAGAAATAAAAACTAACTGCTGCTTTTATAATAATAATTTCGATGAAAGAAGGTTTTTCAAAATAGGCTTGATTTATCTGCATCTTTTATTATCTATATAGAAATGGTAAAAAATGCATATATATTAAAGAATGTATATTTTAAATTCAATTTGCTCCTAGTGCCGACAAAATTTACCTGACTGCGTTGCTGGCGTTGCAAATATATATATATATATATATATATATAATGAGTATTTATAAGTGAAAACTTCTTTTAATTCGTTATTTATTGTGCTGTTACAAATTCAGTCACATTATGTAATAATACTTATCATTTTTGCAAACTTTGTAAAAAAAAAAAAGTTTTTATAACATTTATTATTTGTTTATTATTTTATATTTTTTATATATTTTATTTTGGTGCATATATGTATATATATATATACATTTAAGTAAAAGAACTAGACTTCAAATACGTTAAAGAAAAAAAAACCCAAAGAAATTGAAAGTAGCAAATGCTTTTATATTATTTATTTCGTAGAAATGGTTAATTTTTATCTCTTTCTTTTGATACCTAGACAGATATGGTAAACAAAGTACGTATTTTTTAAGTTCAATTGGCTCCTAGTGCCAGACCACCTTCAAAACCAAACTGACTGATTTCCTATCCTGTCAAAAAATATTTATTAGCTTTTCCAAATTTGTAAAAAAAAAAAAAAAATATTATCTATTTTCCTTTTTTTTATATTTTCATATTATCATATTTTTATATTATCATATGTTTCCACTTTGTGCATATATATGTGCATTCATTTTAGAAAAAGTACTGAACTATAAAACATTTAAAATTACGCATTCAAAAGAGAATCAACGAAAAGAAATGATAAAGAAATGAAAATTAGCTACTGCTTTTATATTAATAACTTCGTTGAAAGAAGTTCTTTTTTCCAAAGCAGGGCTATTTTATTTATTTCTTTAATTATCTATATAGATATCACAAGAAAAAAATATTAAAGATGTATTTTTTAAGTTCAATTGGTTACTAACGATGGACCATCATCAAAACTAGTCTTACTACTTTTCTGTTCTTAAAAAAAATATATATTATGATTTCAAATTTGTAGCTGAAAACAATCTTTTTATTTGCTGTTTATTATATCTCTACCAATTCAGTGAGATTATATAATAATTTTTATCTTTTTGACAAATTTTGTCAAAAAAATATAAAAAAATTTAAATGTTAAATAAATAAAAACTTAACGTAAATTTGTATTAATTGCTATATTATATATTATTTCGCATACAAGCAATGTTTACGCCTTATTTCCCCCGTTTTCGATCTCCGACAATTTCCCTCTGTTTCTTCGGTCTAACGGGAACGGCGGCGAATAGACCGAGCGCGACTACTAACGTTCTAAAAAAGGGCGCGAGTACTCCCGGGTTAAAAAAAAGTATTTTCGTCAAATCAAAATTATTGTTATTCATTCGATTGCTTTAATGCTTTATATAACATTTTAAAAAATTAAAAAACTTTTTAGAAAACTCTATAAATTTTCATTGGCAATTCTTAAAAGTGCGATTTAAAAATATAGAGATAACGCTTATTCCAGAAGCTATTTTAATAGTAAATTGGAAATAGTCTGCAATAAAATTCAATAACTAAATTCATATAATATTCAAAAGCCTATTGATTACAGGTGACGGCAATGGTCATCTTTCGCTTCGGCTACAATTTCATACTTGAAGCAATATACCCATGAAATATATATCTAGTTTTGATCGTATCAAAATCTACATAGTGTGTCTGGATAACTCAGAATTCTCACATTATTCCCCTCCATTGAGTTTGTTAATAAGAGTTTACGAAAAATATATTAAGAGGATAAATAAGTATTGAAATGAATTTTATGCCACCGAATCTAATCATGTTCTTAAACATGTAAAGTAATAACGCGGCAATAGTAAAGCAATATTTAAATATAAACGAGTCGAAACCCGTCGAACTCGATGAATTAAAATGTTTAAAAGAAGTGATTCAATGAATTTATGAGAAAAATAAAAAAATAATTACAATAACTAATGAAAATTATATTTGTTAGCTAACTCATAATACAAATATTATTTATAAGTAAAGTTTGATTTCAACTTTTTAAAATGTTTAAACAATAAGCTTTATTTTTATGCGCAATCAAAAGCATACATTTAACATGATTAAATTATGAATTTATTAACTGAAACTTTGATTTTGGTGTTGCATAATGAAAAATCAATGAAATGTACGTCATTAAGAGGCAATTTTATTTTTTGTTTAATCAAAATCTAAAACACACATTTTCTATTGTCGTAAAATTTACCATTATACGTTGTATATTCATATTCAAAAATAAATAAGTATTTTAATATGCCATAAATTATTAATAAACGTTTTCCCAAAACTGATGTTACATTTGTGAGTTAGAATTTTACATTTAAATATTGGCTTTCCTTACTTGCGGCTCTTATCTGAGTGCCAGCAAAACCAGGATTCGTAGCAAAACTTTTAGACTTATCAAAGCAAACTATTCATTTCATTTTTATTATGACATTATTTTCGCCTACTGAAAAGTCCTGTGAGAATTTAATATCTCAATCTCAATATCAGCGAAATGAAAAGAAATATTAAAATGTGATATATTTATCAGTTAAAATGCATTATTTTAAATCATGATTGATTTTTTATTTCAAAGTTTTAAAAAGTTATTAACAATTTGAAAAAATATTGTTGTTTTAGTAGAGAATAGATATACCCAAATCCTTGTGATGTCGGCATTCTTGGAATACTTCTATTTCCATTATCAGAAAAAAGTATTAATAACCCAAGAAAAAAAACTGAGATGCATTTTTAAACGAATTACATTCAAAAATACATATTTTCCTGTACAGTGATCTAAAAATTGAAAATGTGTGATGTTTAGAAGTTAAAAAAAATTCAGTACCATAAATTATAAAATTGAAATCTCATTTAAAAGTTTGAAAGCGCTACCACTCGCAAGAAAAACTATCACCTGCTATTTATTGATTTATTTTTAACTAATAATCTCTCTAGGAAGAAAATGATTGTAGGAAGATAATCTCTTTGAGATGATTCATCTTTATTTAATTTAACTATAAAATAAACATGTACTATTTATGGAAAGTGAGAATTTTTTTTTAATATAAAATTTACTTATGAGTCTTAAATTTTAGTCTTTGAAAAAATCATTTTCTAAATGATTGCTGTAATTTGTTAAACAACATTTTATTTTTATTTTTAATTGCAGTACAAGAACAGTATCTGTAATAATATAGCAATCCCTGGTTGTTTCCTTTCTCTATACAACAATGGAAGTAATCCGATTGCCACCATTGTGAATCAATTTCAGAAAATTTTTTTAAAACTAGAAATAAAATATAAATTTTGGATTATTTTTCTTTATAAATATTGAGAAAAAGAACCCTATAAACTTTATAAACAACTTATAAAACTAAAAACTATATCTGCAAAAAAAAAAAAATGCTTTCATTTAAAAAAGTAATTATCAAAACTGAATATTTTTTTTGCAACATCCAGTTAAACTCGAAAGATAATAGTAATAAAAAGAATATTGCCCAATTAAACTGATGGCATTGAGCTCACAGGCTACGCATACTAATTGTACATTACAGCCTTGTATTTTCGTTAATTCCGTTCGAAAAAAAAAATATGAAGGGGAAACAGTTCTCCCCTTTCTCTTTTTTATACTTAATCATTGAACCTCCCAAACTATCAGTGACATGTTTTATCATATAAAAAATCTATATCCAAAATTCAGAGCAAATCGGATAATTCTTAATAAAAACCCATTTAACATTTATATAATTTAAGAGGAGTTATTCCCCTCTTTTATACTTAACTATTAAACTTCCAAAATTATTCAGAGATTTGAACGAAAACTGTTAATTCTGCATGAAAATCCCATTTATATCAATTAAGGGGAGGGGCATGAGCCCCCGTTCCCCCTGTTTATACTTATTCAATGAACACGTAATAACAGTCACGGAATCGTCTCATCAGAATGATCCTATATCTGAATTTTGAACGAAAATTGTTAATTCTGCTTGAAAATCCTGTTTATATCAATTAAGTGGAGGGGAATGAGCCCCCCGTTCCCCCTCTTATACATATCGAATGAACTCCAAAAACTAATCAGGGAAGCGCCTTATCAGGATATACCTATATACAAAATTTCAAGTGGATCCGATATTTTTATCATGAATTATCGCGTTACGCACGAACGTACATACAGAACGGACGGGCACATAAGCTCTCAGGCTATGATAGCCTGTGAGCTAAACATGTGTAACCACATACGTTTTCATAATGGGGCGAGGTGGCAAATCTTGAGGAGACTGAAAACAGATTAGTATCAATAGCATATTCTAAGATAATTCAATGTGACGTCCAAAATCGTGTCCGAATTATGGAAATAATTTTAAAATATTTTTTTTTTCTTTGCATCTTATGGAAATATTTTTTTTTCTTTGCATCCATAGCGAGAAAGCCTGGACAAGGTCGTCCAAGTCCTACGGAGGTCAATAAAAATCGCAGTTTGTCCATCGTAGCGAGTAATAATAAGAGTGCAACATCTTCACAGCTCACTCTTAAACTTATGTGGCTACAGACAATCCAGTTTCAAGAATTATTGTTTGGAGAAGCCTACATGATACAGGATTTCTTGCAATAAGACTAGCTTCTTGCGTCCCACACATTTCTGCTTTTAGTAAAATCGATTTACCATGTTTCAGAGGCCAGGGATCTGTGGGGAACCATACTATTAGTAGATGAGTCTGTGTTAAGCTTAAATACTAAATCTTTATGTACTTTCATCTAGAGAAACGAGGGATTTGCTAACTGCTTTCCAACTTCAAAGAAAAAGATCACTATGCCAATAATTAGCATTTGTTTTTTTTCTTATTTCAATTTGAGATGAAGAACTGCTATTTAAAATAAGTGAATAAATGTTAAGTCTATAAGTATATTAAAAGAAGAAGTTTCTTTATATTGTTGTTATCATTTGTATAATTTTTATATTTTTAAATAATAGAATTTTTGTACCTTAATATGGTTATAATTACGCATGGAAATGAAATGATATTCTCATTTATTATATCTTTCATCAGTCGTGTTATGCATTTTGCACATACGATTTTAAAATTTCTACAAAATATATGTTTCATTTTTCATATTTTCTTCCTTTTAATGTCCAATTTTATATAGAACGTAAATTTCAATGTATTTTTAAATTATATAGTACAGTTAATGACTTTTCTAAAAATATTCCCTAAATTTCACACACAAAAAAAATTAAAAATCCCGTACTTTAAGTAGCTTTTAATAACACTGCATAGGTGTATAGCATCATTTGCATCTATGGACACCCTTTTTCTACCTAACGATATTATAAAAAGATATTTTACTGTCGAAATAGCCTGTTTCTTATAAATACTGCATTATAAAACTATACATCATAAAATACTTTTCAATTTTCAATAACAATTAAATATTTATTAAGTACAAAACTTTTAATTTCTAAGATTCACTCACAAACTAAGTAAACTTGTTTATGAAGTTAAACATGAATCTTTTTCAATATGAAAGAGGCTTAATTTAAAACACAGTTAGATTAGCCTCACATGTAAACACAATTTTATAAACAAATCTTCAGAATGGATGAAAAAGAATATGGTACATATTATTTAAACATATAAAGATGAATTCATGCCCGTTTCAAATTTGTTTTTTGGATATTTGAACATCAATGATTGTCTTAAAGTTCTAAATGTAGTTAGACTCGTTTCGTTAATTGCACTCTAAAGTACACTGTAAAAAAAAATCTGTAACCTTAGTAATCTAAATTAACCGAAATCTCTTATGCTTACTAAAATTTTATGTGTACACTGTACAAGAAAATGATGTCAATCTACAAAACTTGCAAGCAAAACTAAAACCATCTGTAACTTTACAAAAGAATTTACTAAAATTTTGGTAACTTTACTAAAATTTTATCTATAATGCTCGTTATTGTCACTTAAAAAGTTCTTGGAATACGATTTTCCAAAAAAATTCTTAGTAACCTTAAAATTTGTTTGATTCAAAGTGCAAATCTGTATCTGTTACATGAATTTTTATTGTTGCCGTTACATAAAAAGTTCTTGGAATACAATTCTACTAGAAAAAATTTTGTAACTTTCCCAGTTTTTTTTTACAGTGTATAACATGAAAATAGAATACTTTATTGATACAAAATGGGACTGCATGCTTAACAGATAATGGAAAGCCTTTGTGCAACGACAAATTTGATATTAGCTCATAAATGTTCTTCAAAGTCGTTACATTATTCGCAATTCTTCAGGCAAAGTAACTGAGTTATAATAAATGAAAAAATCTAAAACGACTACATGCAATATTGTGTGTTTTACTGAATGAGAAATTGCTTGATGTAATGAATGTTGAATAACTTATCAACTTACAGAATTTCTGTAGACTAGAATTTTTTCCATTTTCTCGTAACACATAGACAAATAAAAAGGATTTTTTGGTAAAATTTGATGAAAGAAAATCATTTAAATTTCATTAGAAATTTCGTCGTTGCACATTTAAAAAAAATTTAAGAGAATATATATATTTATATACATTAGCAATTTAGTGTAACAATTATATGTTAGTATACAAGTTAATTTTTCATTATACATAATTTCTAAAAAGAATTAATAATTTATTAGTATAAAATTTTTATTTCTAAAACTGACTATGTTAACGTTTTTTATGAAATTAAACATTAATAATTTTCAGTTTGAAAGAGATCTAATTTTAATCACTGTTATATAAGCTTTACATGTAAACACATTTTTATAAATAAATCTTCAAAATTGATGAAATACTTGAGAATAATTAAACATATGAAAGTGTATTCATGCACATTTCAAACTAATTTGTTGGATGTTTAAGCATCATTGTCTTTAAACTTCTAAATATATCTATACTCGTTTCGCTAACTGCACTCTGAAGTAATTTATTTATAACATGAAAACAGAATACTTTATTGAAACAAAGTGAAACGGCATGCTTAATGGAATGCCTTTGAGTAACGACAAATTTGCTATTAGCTTATAAATGTTCTTCAAAGTCGATACGTTGTTCGCAATTCTTCACATAAAGTAACTGAGTTATAATAATTGAAAGATTCTAAAGCGATTACTATCAATATTATATGTATTATTGAGTTAGAAATAGCTTGATGCAATGAATGTTCAATAATTTATTAACTTTGAGAATTTTTGTAGACTAGAAAGTATTTTTAACCGGCTTTAATTAGTAGGTTATGATTTCGATCTGTATGTATTTCTTGTTCACTCATAAATTCTTTAAATATAAATCGATTTTGATAATTCTTTTTTTGTTTGAAAGTATAAGACACCCATCTGGTCCCATTTTAATTTTATTAAATACTGATGATTAGATTTTTTTAGATAAGAAAATGTAAATTTGATTTAAAAAAATAATGATTTGTCGCAAATCATCTTCCATTGTTGCATACGTTTTCAAATCATAAACATATTAAAATTATGCATTCATATGCGTTAGCGCCAAGTTGTCGCCAAGCTTGATTCTTTTTTTGAAGCCGGTTAGTATTTTTTTAAAAGCATATTTTATCCCTTTTCTTACTACATAGTTTCCATTTGTTATTACATAGATAGATAAAGATGATATGTGTATAGTTTGACGATAAAAACCAAATAAAATTTATTAGAAATTTCATTTGAAAATTTTCGTTGCATATTTAAAATAAAACATTCTAGAGAATTTATATATATATAAATATAAGTAATTTAGTTTAACAGTTATACATTACTATAGCAGTTAACTTGTCATCTATATTATAAATGCCAAACATATATGTGCGCAACGCATACGTCATTTTGCGAATGGCAACACTTTGAAATTTGAAATAAAATTTCGGTTTTGCAATTTTTGCTACTACAATTTTTAAAAATTCTATACATTGCACATTTTCAACTTTTTCACAATCGTAATGGAAAAAAAATGTATTTTAAATGCAATTTGTTTGAAAGCTGTATCTTTATTGTTTTTGAGTTATTAATTTTTTTTTTTTGCAGTTTTCTATAGGGCCATTCCACTGTCACGTGCGGGACAATCAGACACCATAATTCCACCAAAATTGTGTTAAAGGGCTTAAGATTTTTCAGAAATAAGAATTAACATATTTTTGTAAGTTTATACTTGATATAACAATATCTCAGGCAGGGACAGATTTTTCCTAAATGGTTTACTGATTTAGTTATTAATTAATTTGCATGCGTCACGTGCAGGACATCAAAAGTCAACCACTTGTAATTTGCTGTATGATCCAGATAACATTTCTGCTCTACTAATTTTGCAATTTCAAAACAAAAAATATGTATTAGACGCTAAAGGTCTAATGTTCATGAAATAAGCCTTTTTTTTTTGAAAAATAAATTTTTAAATTGCTAAAAAAAATTATAACGTATAGTGTCACGTGCGGGACACGGTTGTCACGTGTGGGACATTTGCAAATATCATTCAAGTAACCTTTTCAAAAATCAGAAAATAAAGGAATGCAAAAAAAGGAAATGGATGTTATACATTTTACAATACATAAATATTTATTTTAACTTTTTTTTTTACAAAATAAATGTTCAAATTGACATTTTTAAACATAATGTAAATGTATAAACAAAAATTCAAAATTTTTCTAGAAATTTGAAACAACCTCTTTTATTAGCTACAGTGGGGGTTGATATCTTTTTTACTACATCTTTAAATGAATATAGAATTTTATCTGGATACTGTGGCCACTTGTAGAATTTACCACTTTTTATCATGACAGACACTTCAACACTATCATGATGGGTACTTGTAATTTCACCAGGATAATTAATGCCGTCATATTTTACAACACCCATTCACCCATCTTAAAAGAAGCTGCTGTTTCTGAACCTTTTATTTTCTTCTTTTTGAAAATTAGGATTTTCTAATGACATTTTCTCTCTCATCCTTTTCATTCTTCTAGCACTAGTAGACTTAGATCTTTCCATTTCAGCTAAATAAATAACAAACTTTATCAATTGTAAACGCTTTTGTCTAAATTTACTTAATTTCATAGAAAAATTGACCTTAAAATAGAATTAAATTTAGAAAAACAGAATATAGATAAGAAGTTTTATTATTTTTTTTCTAAAGAATAATAATAAGTTCTTAAGCACACGACTCTTCTTCTTGTATAGAAAAATCCCTATAAATTAAGTAGATCAATTCTTGCTGGAAAACAATATGTTCTTAAAATAAAAATAATCATCAAAGTGTTAAAATCTTATTAAAATAAATTTATAAAAAAAATGGAAATAAAATCTATTAGCATCACAAAAAAAGAAAAAAATGGAACTATTATAAAAAAAAAAATCTTAATTTCGTTTTAGTTACATAGAATAAGTTCTTAGGACAAAATAATCATTAAACTGCTAAAACTATGCTATAATAAATCTCTATTTAACATTCAGAAAACAAAAATAATCGTCCTGCTCATAAGGTGTCACGTGCGGGACAATTTTGTTTTGATATTTTTCTCCAAATATAAATTTCACCCAAATTTTTAACTAGCACAGGATAAGTGTACTACACTAAACTGCTTTAGAAATGCCAATTAAACAAAATAAATGCGTTCCTTTTTCCTCCTAAGTGAAAAAGTTCATGTTTTGTGTCACGTGTGGGACACAGAAACAAAGTTCTTTTTGTGCGCTGTAATAATTATTTGAAATTATCTTATATATTTCAGTTTAGTGAAATATAAACAATGAATATTAGACTTACCTAAAATGTTGTTTTCAAAAGTTTCACTGGATTTTCTTTATTAAAACAACTCGTTCAAAATGTATTGTAAAACGCAACATACTTGCTTGCACATGGACGCCATCTTTAAACTGTTGTGTTGCCAATCCATAAAGGATAAACTTTACATTCTTACTCAAAGCATAAAATTTGACATGTTGCCAATCAGTAAATACTAAAAATATTTATTTAAACAAATTTTTAAAAATGACTATCAATTTACCTGTTTTCATGGAATGGCCCTATACCGTTTTTGTAGTAGTGGCAGCAGTCGTACTCCATTTCTATTGGGAAAAAAACAGATTTCTGCATCTTTTTGTACCATTTTTTCATAAAAAGTGAAAAAAATATATTAAATTTAAAATACGTATTATGTCAAAAATCTTTATTTTTGATATAGTTAGAAAATCCGGTGAATTCTGGTTTTATTTCGTTTTCATTTATCAATTAAAGGGTGGGGGAGGTTTAGTTTATTAAAAACTTACTATTTAAACTCGATACAGTACTTTCTTTTTATACTCTGGTGTCATGAGAATATTGTCTATCGTCTTTACTGCATGAAGTTCTCTGTCCTCAGTCAGTCCGTCCGTTACAGAGTCTGTACAAAAAAAAAAAAAAAAAAAAAAAAACTGCTACAGTCAGAAGCTTTAAATTTTGCTTCTTTACAGCTGAAACTTGAGTCACAACAAATAAAAAGCTATGAATAAGTCTATTATTTTAATTAAATCAATTTCACTAATTTCATCCTTTCATTTTTACGATTTAAGTTTTAAAAGATAACTTTAATTTCAACAGTTTTCCTGTATACATCATGACACTAAGGTAAAGCGCCTCTCAAGTAATCAGAATTTTCTAAGTTCGATCCGAGATGCTGGAGCATGAAATTTTTCATATTAAGATGGATTTAACTAAAAGAAATTCCGTATATTTTGCCAATTTAAAAGTTTATATTATTATTTATTTTTATCACTGACATTTACAATATGTTTTAAGTTCAATTTTCGTTCTATTTTTAAAAATATTGCAATTTATTAACGATTCAGCTTTTAAAATTTCGTTTAAAGACTTTCTTCTGTTTATAGAAATTTAAAATTTTATTTATATCGCTGCTAATTTTTTTAAGTTCGAATTTTAAATTTTATTAAAATAATTTTTTGAAACGGCCTTTTATAATTATGATACAATTAAATTTATTGGTACTACGATTTATGTAATAACTTTATAATTATAAATTAACAACTAGATTTATTAATTAAAAGAAAAGTTGCTTTGAAAGAAATGTTAAGAGAAACCCTCTGTTCAATATGCGATCACACTTACCTATTTGTTTTTAGAATACATCGATACAAATAAAATATACATTCTAAAATAGAATAGATTAAAAATACATGTATGTACTCAAGCTTCTTTAGTAATTATACATGTATGAATGCTGTAGCCCAAATTTGAAAAAGCATGCTTTATAGCTGAAAATTAGTTTTCTCTGTTGACCTGTAAAGTTCCGATGCAAAGTACATATTTTGAAATTTCAAAATAATTTAGTTGTCATTGTCGAGAAAAAACATTTATCTCTTTTTCTAATTTGAGAATAGGAAAAACAACATTCTTGTAACACAGTTTATTTATATGTTAATAACAAATAAATATTTATAAAACAGCATATTTACCAAACAAACATTTTTTTTTGAGGCATGTGCTAATATATATTTAAAAAAATCACGTTTAATTATTATATGAAGTATCCATAGTTTGATTTTTTTTTATCTTCATATAATGGCAAAGCTATTCAAATTAATTTAACATTTCACAATCGACTTATGAAATATTTTATTGCCATTGTACTTACAAATGTACATAAATTCTAAAAATTTTGGATATCAGAAAGCGAATATAAAATTGGTTATAAAATCTAACTTTACGTAGACGAAGAAAAGCCATGCTAACGAAGTCAGCGACACATTTTTAAATATTTTGTATATAATGAGTTTTTTCCATTTCTATTTATTTATTCATTTTTTGTGTAATGGTTAAATGTGTCATTTGCATTCAAAACCACACGATAAAATATCGTAAAGTTTCTTTATTTTTTAAATTTAAATTTGATAAAAAAGTTGATTCATTAAAATCGTTATAACTCAAAATATTATTTGCAGAATTTCACTTATTTTATTTTAAAATAAAGAAAAACACGTAATTTTAATTTTAGCTAAGCATTTTTAAAAATAATATTTTAAAAAAATTAAAAATATTTTAAAGTAAAAATTTTGAACAGCAATAATATACCTTTTATTTAAAAACTCATTTTTTCAGATATTTTTTTCAAAATTGCCGAATTAAAATTTAAATAAAGCAATCAAAAATTATGTGTTCTTTTTTTATGAATGAAGTATTTAATTTTATAAAGCATTTAATTTTACGAATCTTTAAATTTTTTGATGAAAGAAGCATTCAATATGAAGCATTAATCTTGAATTATTACAATTTAAATTCGAGAAATTGTGAAAAAAACTCAACATGAAGAAAAATACATTTTCATAGGCAGTCATTTAATGACAGCCATTACTTGAAAGCTAGATTTTAAAAACAAACCAAAATGAAAACATTAATATTTCCAAATCTAAATAAAATAGAAAAAAAACATGGAAACAGAGCTCTCGCTTCGAGTCCATATAAAAACAGAAGTATTCAGTGTAATTAATTTAAACTTATGATATTTTAAATGTATGTTTGCAGTCTTATAAAATTACAAATGAAGTACTTCAATATAATGTAATAAAAATGTATCGAAATGTATATAACACAATTTTCAATAAAAAATTATATGTTAAATCACCAACACCAAGATATCTTAACGTTGAATTGACTTAGGAACCTATCGGGAACTTTACTCTATAGTATGAATTAAGGATATTACAATCACTCGAAAAAAACATTATTAAAAAAAAACTCTCAAACTTAAAAATTTAAAAAAAACCCTAAAAAATACATTTTTTTCATTAAAAATACTCAAAATATTAAACTATCTAAAATGTACTAATTCATTCTCTAGATGATGATGTTATACGCATGCAAAAAATTAAGGCATTCCATCAAGTAGTTTTTTTTAAATCTTGGTGTTAGTCGTCAAAAATCAAGTTTTGAGAAAACGCGACTTAAAGTTGAAATTATATGGGCGCTTCTTTGAAAGTGTTGATACATAAATGCTTATAACTCCGTTAAAAATGCAAATATTTTTATGCAGTTGTTTTGACTGAGTTCAGAATTAATAAAATAATCAAAATAGATCATAAAAAATCGATTTTTTGTAAAGTTTTCAAAAGCCCTGAGCTCCTTTAATGTGATGATTTAAAAAAGAAAATTTTTCGAAGATTTTTGTGTCCCAGACTTCTCTAAATAAAATATGTCGAAAAAGCAAAAGCTATTCGATTCTGTATTTTCCACCTATAAAACATGTTTTAGATAAATACACATTTTTAAGAAAATAAAATAATTCTGTAAAATTTAAACGTATATCAGATGGTAATGCAAAATTTATTTTCAGATCAAATATTTTTATCCAATCAATGTTGTTTTTTGTTTTTGCGAAACATTGAATAGAATAGAATTACATACAATAGAATTACAACACTATTGCTTCTTCTGGGTGTTGGTTAATGCTATCCATCCTCATTTTGAACCTCTGTGACCATTAAAGGTAATCATATATCAGATTTCTATTATAGGAACTGTAAATAATTTTTACCGTTCTTTTCCTTTCTTTTGACAAAGTAACAATCTACACAAAGGGGAAAAAAGATTCGTCGTATAGATAAGGTCACAGAGAAAATTCAATTATCCAACACAGATTAATAAAATGCATTTCACAAAAGAATTTCCCTATCACTAAAAGTGTTGACACAAATAACATAGATTTACTACACTATTGTTTCTTCTCGGTGTTGGTTAATGCTATCCATCCTCATTTCGAACTTCTGTGCCCATTAAAGGTAATCACATGTCCGATTTCTATTATACAGACTGTAAATATTTTTTATCGTTTTTTCCTTTCTTTTGACAGAGTGACAATCTACACTAAGGGAAAAAAAAAGATTCCTCTTATAGATAAGCTTACTGAGAAAATTCAATTATTCAACACAGATAAACAAAATGCATTGGACAAAAGAATTTCCCTATCACTAAAAGTGTTGATTAAGTTCATTATATAGTTGAATTATTTTTGATAGTTTGGTATTCTTAGAATCATGAAAAACAGAGTTATAAAATAAAAATATATCTTTATTTATAATCAATTTATAAATATGTATTCTTTAATAAATTTATAAATATATTGTATTGTTATTGAACATACAAATATGCATTAATTCTAAAATTCTAGGATATCAGAAAGCGGATGAAAAACCGGTTATAAAAGTCTAACTTCATACACGAAAAGAAAAGCTATGTTATATAAAAGCATTTGAAAAATACAAAAACAATTTAACTCTGTATTGACTTGCAAAATATGTTCATATGAATACTGTTAAACATATTTTTAAGAAATTAAAATAAATCAGAAAAATGAAACCAAATATTAGATGGTAACGAAAACTTTATTTTCAGATCACTTTTATCAGACAAAAGTTTTTTTCCTATTCTGCGAAACATTGACACAAATAGCATAAATTTACTACACTATTGCCTTTTCTGGGTAATGGTTAATGCTATTTATCCTCATTTCGAACTTATGTGCCCATTAAAGGTAATCACATGTCCGATTTCTATTATACAGACTGCAAATTATTTTTATTGTTCTTTTCCTTTCTTTTGACAGCGTAACATCCCACACTAAGGGGAAAAAAATATTCGCCGTATAGATAAGCTCACTGAGAAAATACAATTATCCAACGCATATAAATAAAATTCATTTGACAAACGGATTTTTTTAATAATATAAGATTTCATTAAGTTCATTTATAACTGAATTATTTTCGATAGTTCTGAATTGGTTAGAATAAAACATGAAAAACAGAATTATAAAATGAAAGACGAAAATTTGAGAATTACAGCTGAATTTAAAAAATGCATGCTCGCTCATAGAGCGTACAACACACATTAGTCATATTTTTTCTTACAAATAGAAAAAAAGAGTTTTCGTGTAATGCAGTTCATTTAAACGTTAATAACAAACGAATATTTATGAATGGTATATTTATCATGCAAATATTTGTTGTTTTGTCATGCACTAATATATATACACTGCTCAAAACAATTAAAGGATATTGCAGTTTTAGGTGGATTTTGTATCTGGGAAACTTTTTATCTGATTGATACATGGTGGACAGACATAGTAGGTTATATGAGAATAAATTACACTTGTTTGGCAGAAAAAATGCATTTTATTGCGCATTTGTGTACAAAAGGAATAAGAAAAGGTAGGACTAGGAAAAGGAATACAAAAGAATAAGAACAGGTGTTTTCTTCAAAGAAAACCATTTTCAGTAGGGTGTATGGTTTCCACGGGCGGCCAGCAATGTTGAACACCTTTGAGGCATGGACTCAATGAGGCTATTAATGACGAGTTGGGGTATTCTGCCCCACTCTTCCAGAAGAGCTCTTTCCAGTTTTTGGAGAGTTTGTGGGGATTGTTGGCGGCCAGAAACTCGTTTTCCTAGAGCGTCCCAAACGTGCTCGATTGGATTCATGTCTGAAGAACACGCTGGCCATTCCATTCGAACGATTCCTTCTTCGAAAAAGAAATCCTCCACCAGGTTTGCACGATGTGGCCTGCAGTTATCGTCCATTAAAATGAAGTTATCTCCGATTGCTGCAACGTAAGGACTACAATAGGTCTGATGATCTCATCCTTATATCGGTGACCAGTCAGAGCTCAACCTCGAATGATGTAGAGGTGAGCGCCCGTCAATGGAGATGCTACCATACACCAACAATTCTCCACCGCCAAATCTGACACTTTCGTGCACGAACGTAGGATTATTCCTACTGCCACCGTCCCTCCATATGAAAATACGCCTATCATCCGGATGCACAGAAAAACGGGACTCGTCAGAAAACAGAATATTGCTCCATTCATTTCTCCTCCAGTTGACATGCTCGGTTGCCCACTCCCTGCGGTCGCGACGATGCCTTGATGTTAATCTAACACATACCATCGGTCGGCGAGCATACAGACCTACAGCATGGATCCGGTTTCGGACAGTCGGAGTTGAAATCGTGGTGCCTGTAGCCGAGCGAATGTGTTGTTGGAGAAGAGTAGCGTTCATGTTTCGGTGTCTCCGAGCTGTTAACGCTAAATACCGATCTTCATTGAGCATTGTTGCCCGTCTAAGACCTTGCCCTGGCCTTCGGCCTGCAATCCACTCTCCAAAAAACGGTTCCAGATCCTGGAAATGACACTTTGTGACACTCCAATGACTTGCGCTACTTCGGCTTGAGTTTGACCTTCTTGTAACCTACCAACAATTCTCCAAGCTTCTGAATCTGTCAAATGACCTCGCTGAGACATCGTACTCATCGAAACAAAGCAATCACTGAATGCCGATCATCCTTGTCTTCATTCTCTTTTATCCAGTTGAAAGTCAAATCTCATTCGCTGCCGCTGAAGCGACGTTTTTGACGTTGAACTCAAAATTTGCATACTCCACAGTTTGGAAACCAGAAAAATTTGCATTTGTGATTCTCTTCCTCTATTTTCGGCAAAAAAAATTTCGTTTATATCTTTATTTTATGTAAAACTTCAAATATCCTATAATTGTTTTGAGCAGTGTATTTTAAAAATCCATGTTTAATTTGATATGAAGTATCTGGATTTCAAAAATATTTTATCTTCGTATAAATTATAAAGCTATTCATTTTAAATAAACAGTTTATAATTAATTTATAAAATATTGTTATGTCATTGAACGTACAAATGTGCATTAATTGTAAAATTCTAGGATATCAGAAAGTGGATGAAAAACCGGTTATAAAAGTCTAACTTCATATACACAAAGTAAAGCTATGTTATACACTATATTGCCATTGATTATGGGACACTTGCGATTTTAGACATTTTACTAAATATCTAGAAAAATACACGAGGAATCATCTCGAAACTTTTAGTATATAAATATAATAGTATATGTCATACATCTCCGTGAAGATTTTTTACCGAAACGCCATAGGGGACCGTCAACAAATTAAAAAAGAATGAATATCTTTTGAATAACCCTGTCAAAACTAATGTTGCAAAAGCGCTCAAACTCTAGATTATGATTGAATGCCTTATTGTTATGCACTGCGTTACTTTTTATGCAAATAGCATGCACACTCGCAGAGTAATTAAGGTTTTTATAAAAATGGTCCCAAATTTGTCCAAGTTTTTCCATTATAATTTTCAGAGTTCTTAATATAAAATAATATTTTTTTCAGAAAATATGACAAACAACATTGCACACAGTACCCTGTAATCAGAATTAAAAAATAATAAAAAATTGTATAAAAAATGAGTAGGTTTACTATATAATTTTTTACTGCGCATGCGTCAAAGATATCAAAATTTCATTTGCATATTATGTTAGCTAAATGTATAGAGCAACTTTTGTAAAAGTCTCAAAATCATAGCTTGAAAATTCTGAAAGTAATCGTCTATAGAAAAAGGACAAAATCCGTTGTTTCCAAAATGAAGCAAAAAAATGAGGGATTTTATCCAAATGCAGTAGTACATCCCATATTGTGTATTCTAGATTGACACTAATCAATGAATATATGGATACAACCCCTCTTGTTTTTGCTTCATTTTGAGAATAACGGATTTTCGACTTATTCAATTGACGATTATTGTCAGAATTTTCAAGTTATGATTTTGTGACTTTCACAAAAGATGCTCTATACATTTAGCTAACATAATATGTAAATGAAATTTTGATATCGTTGACGCATGCGCAGTAAAAAATTATTTAGTAAACCAACTCATTTTTTATACAATTTTCATTATTTTTAAATTCTGATTACAGGGTACTGTGTGCAATGTTGTTTGTCATATTTTCTGAAAAAAAAATAATATTTTATATTAAGAACTCTGCGAGTATGCAAGCTATTTTCATAAAAATGAACAAGGCTTATTACAATAAGGCATTCAATCAAAATCTAGAGTTTGAGCGCTTTTGCTACATTAGTTTTGACAGGGTTATTCAAAAGATATTCATTTTTTTTAATTTGTTGACGGTCCCCTTTGGAGTTTCGGGAAAAAATCTTCACGGTGATGTATGACTTATACTATTATATTTATACATTAAGAGTTTCGAGATGATTCCTCATGTATTTTTCTAGATATTTAGTGAAATGTCAAAAATCGCAAGTGTCCCATAATCAATGGCAATATAGTGTATAAAAGCATATGAAAAATGCAAAAACACTTTAACTCTGTATTATCAACCTACAAATATGTTCATATGAATATTGTTAAACATATTTTTAAGAAATTAAAATGAATCAGAAAAATGTAACCAAATATTAGATGTTAACGATAATTTTATTTTCAGATCAAATACTTTTATCCGACAAAAGTTATTTTCCTATTCTGCAAACATTGGCACAAATAACATAGATTTACTACACTATTGCCTTTTCTGGGTAATGGTTAATGCTATCTATCCTCATTTCGAATTTAAGTGCCCATTAAAGGTAATCACATGTCCGATTTCTATTATACAGACTGCAAATTATTTTTATTGTTCTTTTCCTTTCTTTTAACAGCGTAACAATCTACACTGTAAAAAAAAAATCAAGAGGTTACTAAAATTTTTTTTAGTAAATTTGTATTCCACAGAATTTTTTAGTAACCATTACAAACTTTTTTTGCAAGCGAAACAAGCATTTCTTTTGTAAACTGAACAAAAGAATTCTTTGTATAACTAACTTAAAAATTTTTAGTATGAGCCGCCAAGCAAATTTTAGTAATAACTCCAAAATTATTTTTAATAACCATTACGTGGGCTCGAAAGGCAGGAGCTTCCTTCGAGCTGCATCCAGACTTCTGGAGCGGAAGATTTTCGGTAAAACCTCAATAGATAGCAGTACCAAACATTGCTACTGCTCCGTCAGGATATTCATTATCTCTTTATTAACGAGTACTTACACGGCATACATTCGGGGCGAATTTGGCAGTAGCCAGGATCGAACCCTGGCCCTTTTACCTGGAGTCCGTTACTATAACCACTATGCTATCAAGGCCACACCAAGTGAGTTTTAGTAATAGCTATTAAAAATATAAAATTATTAACTCTTATTCGTTGCTAACTTTTTTTCTACTAATTTATACAGATTTTCTTGTAACCGACTAAGATTACTAAAAATTTTTTAGTAATTACAAGAATCACTAAAGTCTTTTTAGTAGATCGACACTTTTTTTTACAGAGTACACTAAGGGAAAAAAATCGCCGTATAGATAAGCTCACTGAGAAAATACAATTATACAACGCATATAAATAAAATTCATTTGACAGACGGATTTTTTTAATAATATAACATTTCATTAAGTTCATTTATAATTGAATTATTTTTGATAGTTCGGAATTGGTTAGAATAAAACATGAAAAACAGAATTATAAAATTAAAGACGAAAATTTGAGAATTACAGCTGAATTTTTAAAATGCATGCTCGCTCAAAGAGCGTACAACACACATTAGTCATATTTTTTTCTTACAATAGAAAAAAAGAGTTTTCGTTTAATGCAGTTCATTTATAGGTTAATAACAAACGAATATTTATGAATGGTATATTTATCATGCAAATAATTGTTGTTTTGTCATGCACTAATATATATATTTTAAAAATCCATGTTTAATTTGGTATGAAGTATCTGGATTTCGAAAATATTTTATCTTCGTATAAAGATAAAGCTATTCAATTGAAATAAACAATTTATAATTAATTTATAAAATATTGTTATGTCATTGAACGTGCAAATGTGCATTAATTCTAAAATTCTAGGATATCAGAAAGCGGATGAGAAACCGGTTATAAAAGTCTAACTTCATGTGCACAAAGTAAAGCTATGTTATATAAAAGAATATTAAAAATGCAAAAACAATTTAACTCTGTATTGTCAACCTACAACTATGTTCATACGAATATTGTTAAACATATTTTTAAGAAATTAAAATGAATCAGAAAAATGTAACCAAATATTAGATGTTAACGATAATTTTATTTTCAGATCAAATACCTTTATCCGACAAAAGTTATTTTCCTATTCTGCGAAACATTGACACAAATAGCATAAATTTACTACACTATTGCATTTTCTGGGTAATGGTTAATGCTATCTATCCTCATTTCGAACTTCTGTGCCCATTAAAGGTAATCACATGTCCGATTTCTATTATTAAGACAGTAAATTATTTTTATCAGCGTTTTTTTATCTTTTATCAGCGTACCACTCTATACTCTATTTTTTATATTTTCTTCTTTAGGGGGGGGGGGGGGGTTCTTGTATATATAAGTTCACCGAGAAAATACAATTATCAAATATATATAAAAAAATATACATTGGACTAAAGGATTTTGATAATACTAAAAGTGTTCATTAATTTCATTACATAATTGGATTATTTTCGATAGTTTGGTATTGTTTAGAATTATGAAAAAAATCAGAATTATAAAATAAAGACAAAGATTTGATAATTACAACTGCATTTAAACAATGCAGGGTCAAAGGGTACACCACTCATAAATCAAATTATCGTTTTTTTTTTTTTTTTTTTTTTTTTTTTTTAGAATAGGAAAAACAGCTTTCTTGTAATACAGTTCATTTATACGTTAATAACAAATAAATATTTTTAAAATAGTATATTTAGCAAAAAATATTTGTTTTTGAGTCATGTTCCAATATATATATTTTTTCTAATTCATGTCTAATTTTACTTGAACTATTTGGATTTTGAAAATGTTTTATCTTCGTGCAATGACAAAGCTATTCAAATTAAATAATCAATTTATAATCAATTTATAAAATATTGCATTGTTATTCAACTTAAAAATGTGCATACATTCTTAAATTTTAGGATATCAGAAAGCGAATGAAAAACCGATTTAAAAAGTCTAGCTTCATCTGCACGAAGAAAAGCTATGTTATTTAAAAACATGTGAAAAATACAAAAAAAAATTAACTCTGTATTTTCCACCTACAGAATATATTTATATTAATAATGAGCCATTTTTAAAATAAATTTAATCGATACTACGGCTAACACGATTTAATGGATACTTTAAAAATTTTAATCTATTCCTTGGAAGTTAATATCATTTTCACTTTCCTTTAAATGTCGAAGATAAAGTATTCGAATGTGCTGATTCCAAAATTTCTATTTCATACATGCTGAAGCTTCCATTTCACTATCACGGAGCCCCTCAAAATTAAATGATACCTTGTGTCCATCATGAGGATTCAATAAGCATAAGTTCATTGACGTATGTGCATTTTAAAACAAAATATCAGCCCTTAATTATCCAAAAAATTGTTTAATTTCGACTCACACGCTCTTAGATGTTTACAATCAAAATTTGAAATTCAAAGAGCCTTTTGGGCAGTATACAAAGCCTAATAAGGATCTATTTATGTAATAGTACAACAGAATATGAAGTTTAGTTTTGAAATAGAGCTATCACAAATATCGTAAAAAATGCTTCGCAGTCTATTACATAATTTACACGAAAACCCAATCAGGAACATCTTATGTCTACGTCTAACAGAATATTAAGTTTGATGAAATTACGTTCATTAATTCTTGAAATATTCTCGCAAACATTGTGAAAACCGTGAAAAAAAGTATTGAATTCAGGGAGTTGTACCGAAGGACATCCCTTTCCCGGAGCATTGAATGGTACACCAGGAAGATTTTAGATTTTTAAATGCTTCACGGTGAAAAGTCTAATCCCCGTCCCTCCCACACATATACAAATATCTCGAATGTATCTCTCCAGAACCGCAAAAATCTTTCCCGCAGAAAAACTTCTGAATTCAACACCCCTTAAAAAGCAGCACAGCAGCGTAACCTATCATGGTTTACACGATAGCCTAATCAGGAACAACTTATGGCAATGTCCGACAGAGAATTAAATTTAGTGAAATTCCGCTCATTTGTTCTTGAGATATGATCCCTTAAATCATATGCATCCTGAAAAGCGGTTGAATTAAGGGGTATCCCGAAGAGGGACACCTCCATCCGGAAAAACTGAAATATCCCTCCAAAAGATTTGAGATTTTTGCTAATATACAAAACGTTTTAGCGTTCTCGGATGTCTGGAATGTCTCTCTACGGAGCCACAGAAATTCCTCCCGGAGAAAAATGTCTGGGTTCAACAATGCTGATAAACGCAGCATAGCAACGTCCCCTCTTGAGTGAGCTACACTGAAACCTAATGAGCAAGAACTTATGGCAACGTTTAACTGAATAAAAAGTTTCAAGAAAATTCTTGCGTTAGTTCATGAGATAGCGATCTTGCAATAATTAGGAAACATAGCAGCGCCACCTGTTGAACAATTTTCAGCAAAATATTTCAGCTCCAATTTATATGAAAGTCTAACTAAATCTAAAGTTTCAACAGATTCCAAGCTTTAGTTAATGAAATATAGTGCCCATAAATTTTTTTCTCGGAGACAAAAACAAATAGGGACTGATCAGAGAATAACAGACAGACAATTTATAAAAAAAGTCAAATCGTATTCTAGACAGTCGAAGACTTTGAAAACGATAAATCCTTCAAAAACCGGAATTCAAAATTTATAATGAATCCAATACTTTCCTTTGGTAAAGAAACTAAAAAGTAACAAGTTAATCAGATGTGGTAAACCCAAAACTTTCTTCTATTTCATATGTTAAAACTTTATGAAAAATGTAGCAAAGTAGCGCCACCGGTTATTTTATTTACACCAAAACTTATGCCAACTTATAACTGAATCTAACTGTTTGATGAAAATCAGTACATTAATTCTAAGATAGAGCAATAAAAAAAACCTAAAAAAAACCCCTAAAAAAACCCCCTTTAAAACAGCGGTTTTTTTGGGGGGGGGTGTGGAGGGTGATGTACACCAAAAATTGATCAGGATCAATTTTTATCAGATACCAGTTGAATCTGAATTTTAATGAAAATCCATCCATTAGTTCGCGAAATAACATATTATATATTCTCATAGTCTATACAGATATTGCGAAATCGTGAAAAATGCAGCATGTCTGTGCCACTTGTAGTGCCATTTGCACCAAAAACTAAACAACACTAATCTTATATTAGGGATTTTCTGAATCTGTACTTTGATGAAAATTCGCGAATCAGTTCTTGAGATAGCGCTACTGCGTTAATCATGAATAATGCAGTATAAGAGCACCACTTCTTGAGCGATTTCCACCAAACGGTAATCAACATGAAATCATATTAAGAACTAATTGAATCTAAATTTTTATGAAAGTCCGTGCTTTATTTCTTGAGATAAAGCTAAAGTGAAAACAGGAGTGTACGAATTGAAAACTGCGCCTGGTTCAGAGTTTTTATTTAGCGCCCCCCCCCTTTAACTCTTTCTTGTGATAGGCCAGAAGCGACGTAGTAAAAATTTCGCCTAAATCTTCGCGTCCGGCACGATCGCTCTCTCACACTCGCCCCCCCCTTTCGCTCTGCGCTGAGGGGACATTGTGAAAAGTGCAACATAGCAGCGCCATCTGAAATGCGATATGCACCAAAATTTGCACAACATCAATTCATATGAAGAATGAACTTGGGGCTTGTTGTGCTTAAGTCATTTGGTAGGTCTCCCCACTTAGCTGAAACTGCCACTGAAACTAAAACTGAAACTGAAGAATTAACTGAATCTGAAATTTGATGAAAATCCGCGCATTAGTTATTCAGATATAGCTATTGCATAACTCGCAAAAAATGTAGCATTCCAGCGCCACCTGTTAGTCGATATACACAAAAAATTAGTTAAATTCAGTTTATATCAAGGTCAAACTAAATCTAAAGATTTGTGAAATTCCGTACATTTGTACTTGAGATAAATTTGTCAGAAAATTTTGTCACATACAGACTTACAGAGTGACAGACAGACTCATAGAAAGATATTTTCTGAAAACCATCAAATCGTGTTAAAGATCTTCTAAAAAATATAAATCCATCGAAAACCGGAAGTCGAAATTTTTCACAAATGTGATACTTTCTTCTTGTAAAGATACAAATGAAAGTAAAAATGTAAAATCGATTATACCCGTAAGATCGCCACAGCACAGCAATGACGAATCGATTCACTATAGATTTCGATTTCGATTTTTAAATTTCGATTTTTATATGCGGGCAGAATTGATTTTATTTTGATTTAAGTTGAAATCGCATTAGAATTGTTTTGATTTCGCATTAGAATTTTTTTAATTTACTCCTTTAAATCGATCCACGTTTCAGATTGAATCGATTTTTCTAATTTTATTGTTTTAATGGTAATATTGATGTAAAATTACATATAAGGAAGGATTTTTTTTTCTTTCTAGGCTAAATGAGTGTTGAATGTAAATATTTTTCACCGTGAGGGCTATCTGCGACTCCGCAGGAAGTCATGTTTTACTCCTCTGTAAAAAAAAAGGGGGAAATCGCAATTTTTGCATTAAAAAGCATAAAATCTTAAAATTTCTGGGGAGGGGACTTCTGGAAATTTGACACTAGGTACAATCGTTATATTTTTGTTCAGTAGCCTAGTTATTTGGATTATTAATTTATTATGTTTTATTTTTCATGCTCGTCCCTTCTAATTCCTCCCCCCCCCCTTCCGCGCCAATCTTAACTTACAGGACCGTTTGAAATATGCATCAAGTTTTAAAATATCTATTTCTCGTTCTATTTTATTATAGATCCACATTTTGAATCCTTGACAAAATATACATATGGGGTCGCTTTCCGTCCATTTTAGGTTTACCTGCGCTGCACCGGGAAGCATATTTTTTGTTTCTTCAAAGGAAACAAAAAATTGTTGTTGGGGTGGTGGGTACTTGAACTCCCACCCCAACATACGCCTTAAAAATTTCGCTCATTTCATTTTCTACCATTTTTAACTAAAAAGGTTTAGCTAAATGGCACCCCCGGGGCTGTTGACCCTCCCCCCCTATCAGTTATTCACATAATTTTGCTGACTTCTTCACTTCATTTCAATCTTTAAAAGGCTATAACTTTGCTTCTATAGGAGCTACAGTGGAGAGAAAAATCATAGTACATTTAACTTTTCCTCGCCGTTCTTTTTGCTATTCCAGTTTTACGATTTCTCCATAGGACCGTTTTGGGAGGGAGGAGGGGGGGGGGCTTTTCTCATTTTTTGATGTAATAAGTCTATTGAAAGCTTATGCTTCATACAATACAAATCTAGTTTTAAAATTTTCCTCCCATCACTCTAAGTAACGTTGCAGGCCCATAATGAGTTACAATTTAATTTTTCAAACTTCTTCTGAAAAAAAACAAAAATTAAAAAATACAATGGTGCATGTCAACGGAATTGGGGTTCGTACTCGCAACTGTTTGATTTCGGACGCAATCCCTAAGCTTATTGGCCCGGAGCGAGCAGCGCTATTATTTCTTTAGGTTGTCATTTTCAAATTCGTAATATCTTTTGAATAGCATGTCCGATTTTTATAGTTTAAAAGGTAATCTACAGGGGTTGAAACAGTCATGAATACAAAATGATTTACTTGGAAAAGGATTAATACAAACGTATCGGTATCACGGTGTAATTTTTGTCGGTGTATTTACCGCGTTTTAAAATGTAAGAAAGTAATTATAGTGAAGTAACTATAATAGCTGGACATATTGTATCGCAAAGTTTTTTAATAGATATTGATATTTTTTAAAATATTGTAGAACATTTTTTATTCATTTAAAAGTATTCCCTGCACAATAAAATATTTCCTGACGATTAAAAAGTATGACATAACGATTCAAAAAATACACACGTAATTGTTCAAATTTTCACTTCTGTTGGCACTTCTGGAGTGCCACTGTTTTTTTTCCACGTCTGCCCTCCCCCCTACTGCCTTCCCGGGGATGGAAGGCGGTAATCACGGTCTAGCTGATTGTCTAAGTTTCTAAATTACTAAGTTTGATGTTATCTGTATGAATTTGTTTATATCGAAATATCGATTCTAGTATCGATTCTAGAACTGAGAAATCGATTCTTTTTATGATCGATGGTGTTTTATTCGATGTCGATTTTAATAGATTCTCAAAATTTCGAGAATCGTCCATCACTAGTTTATATAAATAATGTTAAACACATTTTCAAGAAATTAAAATAAATCTGAGAAATTTACCAAATATTAGATGGTATCGAAAATTTCATTTTCAGATTAAATACTTTTATCTGATCAAAGTTATTTTCTTATTCTGCCAAACATTGACACAAATAACATAGATTTACTACACTATTGTTTTTTTTTTCTGGTTAATTGTTAATGCGATCGATCCTCATTTCAAACTTCTGTGCCCATTAAAGTTAATCACATGTCCGATTTCTATTATTAAGACTCTAAATTATTTTTATCGTTCTTTTCCTTTCTTTTGACAGACTAACATTCTATACTTAGGGGAAAAATTCTTGTATAGATAAGCTTACCGAAAAAATACAATTATCCAACACACATAAACAAAATGCATTTGACAGAAGGATATCTGTAATACTAAAAGAGTTTATTAAGTTCACTGTATAATCGAATTGTTTTTTACAGTTTAGTGTTAGTTAGAAGGAGGAAAATACTTAACTATAAAATCAAGGCAAAATTCGCGAATTACAATAGCATTTAACCACTGAACTGAACAATATTAAAATAACAATAATAATAAAAAAATTTTAACAGAATTTTTAATATTTTATCACAGGTTTTTCAAAACAGAAAATTTTGCCTAATTTAACTATAAATCTTCTTGGTTAAGTAATGCAATATTTACCAATGAGACTAATAAATCATGATTGGTGACCGTATGTGGTACTGGCAAATTATGACGAACAAACACACGCTGTCTGTATGACGTACGGGCAAATCAGATAAGCTGTTAAATATTGCATGCGCGCTCAAAGTGCAAGGTACAAATGAGTCTTTTTTTTTTCGCTTAGCATTTTAATTACATGCACTGAAGATGAATTGTTTGTTAGTAAAGTTTTAGTGTGAAAGTGCTTGGAGGCATAAATTTAAAACCGCAATACTAGAGAAATTTTTAAAAACTTTTTTCCCCAATGCCTCATTTAAAAAACCTGCTATCACTCTAGCTCCGAAAATTTTTAATGAATTCATTTGAATATTTTTAAATTAATCCTAACACGATTTTACAGTGGAATACGCAGTCTTTCCTCCCCTTTTTTAGCGTTTGAGTAACGAGATTTTTGGTCTAAAAAATTCATTTTAATTTCAAAAGATGTTATTTCAAGATGGCATATCATCTCATTAAAGAAATATGCATATTTTATTTAAAGATTAAATATTGTTTATAGCTTTTGATTTAAAAGAAATATTTTTGATTCCATTGTTCTGAGTCAGTGTTTCGCATGCTCCGCTAACCATGCTGCTGGTTGAAAGAGGGGGATCTGTTAGAAGACGTAACAGTTACATCGTTGAAAACAACTTCAGAAGAAGGAAAATTCATAAATTAGAATGTAAACTCAGTAAAATTAATGCAAAATTGTGAAACAGGCTGTTTGTTAACAAGTTATGCTCAAAATGAAATAAAATACCTAGTAATTAGTAATCCATTCTCTTTTGGCCCGCCTACATCGTTGGATTACGAATAAGCTTCATATCCTTCTTTTAGTCATTTTTAAGACTTTATTTTTACTCATTATACATTTTTTTTTTAAATTTTGGTTTCTATTTAGCAAATCTAGTAATATAATAATACTTGGGAAAACTAGTATAATCTTTTGAATGCTATCTTGCACTGCACCAGAACACATTAGAAGTAGCTTGGAAGGGAAAGGAAAGAAGCTACTAGCTTCTTTCCTTTTTATGTGTTTCGCACGTATCATCTATAATCGTCGTTCATTCCGTCTGTCTTTCTCCCTGTCAATCTGTCCGCATACAATATAGCAAAAACTACCTAACTTTCTCCATATAATGCGAAATGCTGGATAACGGTTTAACACATAAAATAACATTTTACAAGTATAATAGGCTATTTACAGAAAAAAACTATATTAGAAAACAAATAACACACTATTCATAAAATATTGTATTTTAATGCTAAAGCTGTTTTTGAAGTCAATGTAATTTTTTATTTTAATCCCAAAACACATGTGTAGATGATAATTAAATAGTTGAACAATTTAACATTTTACAATTTATAAAAGTCCTTCCGGCAATGCCGGGAGGAAGAGGTAGCTTTCATATACTTATATATTTATTTATTTATTTATTTATTTTAAAGTAAGTTACATTGTTCAAAAATACTAATCTCAAATTAGTGGAAATAATCTTATAAAATTAGTGATTTTATAAGATTGAATACAAGTTTTTGTCAAGACTGAATATTAATAGGAGTTTTTAGAAATTAGTCATCTTTTATTCAATCTGGTTTTATTTTAAGCGATTTGGAGAGTCACTAAATTTTACGATATCATAAAGTGTATGCCATTTTAAAGCAACATTGTGGATCGTTCAGATCAGACCGTTTCAAAATGTCAGCCATAAGAAAAATTCAAAGTGCTATAACTCAATCATTTTGTAAGATATAGACAAAATAAAAAGTGTTCTGGAATCGTTGTTTTAAGTTCTAACACGTAAAAGAAAAATATTTTTCAAATTTTGATTTTTTCGCATTTAATTTTAAATTTTAATTTTTTAAAGAAATTTAAAATGGCCACCATTTTGAAACAAAATGGCGGATGATGCTGGCCAACGAACTCGGTCGAGACATTTGTATGCACTATGTACATACCAAGTTTAATTGAAATCGGTTCATAAATACGCGTGTTATCACGTGACAAAATCATATCGTTTCAAAATGTCAGCCATAAGAAAAATTCAAAGTGCTATAACTCAATCATTTTTTAAGATATAGACAAAATAAAAAGTGTTCTGGAATCTTTGTTTTAAGTTCTAACACGTAAAAGAAAAATATTTTTCAACTTTTAATTTTTTCGCATTTAATTTTAAATTTTAAATTTTTAAAAAAATTAAAATGGCCGCCATTTTGAAACAAAATGGCGGACGATGCTGACCAACGAACTCGGTCGAAATATTTGTATGTACTATGTACATACCAAGTTTCATTCAAATCGGTTCATAAATACGTTAGTTATCGCATGACAAAAATCAGATATATATATATATATATATATATATGGTTATATATATATGTATATATATATACAGGGGTTGGACCAAAATATGGAAACACCTTTTGAAAAGCATGTTTGAAAAGAAAGATTGATTTTAATGAACTATATGGATGGCGCTGGCGTTTTCGCCTACTGACGCCACCTATACAACTTCGTAAAATCGCTGCACCGTTCAGTCGTTGTTGGAGCACTGTTATGTGAGGTTGTCATTGCATTATGTCAGAGTTAACCGACTTCGAACATGGTCAAATTGTTGACGCGCGTATGGTGGGTACTTCCGTAAGCAAGGTAGCCGAAGTTTTTAGTGTTTCAAGAGGTACTGTGTCGAAGATTTATTCTGCATATTTGAAATGCGGAAAAACATCATCCGCTAAATCACAGCGCGGACGAAAGTGTGTGCTGAGTGATCGTGACAGATGATCATTAAGGAGGATTATCGCGAAAAATAAAAAGACCACAGCTGCAAAAGTTACTGCTGAAATGAATGTCGTGTAGCCAAACCCTGTGAGTACCAAAACAGTTAGAAGGGAGCTTCATAAACAGGGAATTGCTGGCCGTGCTGCAATTGAAAAGCCATTACTCAGTGATGCTAATGCCCGTAACAGGAAAAAGTGGTGTTTAAGTCATAAAGCCTGGACTATAGAGCAGTGAAAGAGAGTAATATGGTCTGATGAGTCTTCTTTCACATTGTTTCCCACTTCTGACCGAGTTTACGCCTGGAGAACGCCATCTCAAGCCTATAATAGAGACTGCTTGTTGCCAACAGTGAAACATGGCGGAGGATCGGTGATGGTTTGGGCAGCCATATCGTGGTTCTCTTCTGGCCCCATGATAACTCTGTCAGGGCGTATTACTGCTCAGATTTATGTGAACATTTTGGCCGATCAAGTCCATCCAATGGTACAAACTTTAATGCCCAATGGGGATGGTGTCTTCCCAGGCGACAACGCCCCCGTTCACACAGCTCACATTGTCCAGGACTGGTTTTCTTAGCACGAGGATGAATTGTCGCATCTCCCCTGGCCACCACAGTTACCAGACCTGAATATTATTGAACCTTCGTGGTCTAAATTGGAGCGGAAAGTGCGTTCTCACTATCAACCGCCAACATCGTTATCTGAATTTGCCATCGTTTTGCAGGAAGAATGGTACAATATTCCCTTGCCAAACATACAGAAACTGTATTTGTCCATTCCGAGAAGACTGCAATCTATTTTGAATAACAACGGGTACCCTATACCATATTACGCAAGGAAACGTGTTTTTTTTAAAGGTGTTTCCATATTTTTGTCCAACCCCTGTATGTCAACATTTGAACGGAGGGTGGTTTTGGGGTCTGGGGGTCATGATAGGTGAAAATATACCAAAATTTTCCGGAAGTGCTTTCCTCCGGACGGCTGCAATAGGTAGCTTTTTACTTTTTGTAATGAAAGCTACCTAATTGACACAATAGACTAGTATTTATAAATGAAATGATGTGTAGAAGACAAATCTGTTTCTGTGGAAAACAAATTTGACATTAATGAATACTGTGATGATGTCAACACTACAAATGTTAAATAGGGTTAAAAAGATGCAAATATTACTAATAATACACAATGCAAGCTCCCATAAGAATAATAATTCATATACATAGTAGAATAATAAAATTAAAACAGAACTAGATGAGACGAATCTACAGAGGTACGTAAATGATACTTAACATTTCCTTTACTATGTTAAGCAGGAGTAAAAGTAATTACACTGTTAAATAAGATAGATTGAGAAAAATGTCGTACACTGGTAGTAGTATGTTTAAAAATTCTAATTAATCTATTGAAGTGACAATAACTACTAGATGTCTTCATCAGCGAGTCTGTCCAAAAGAGGAAGTTGGAATATAAATAGATTTTTTTTCTCTAACAAAAAATGCAATAATTTCTTTATGTAAACATGGTTTTTAAAGAAAAATTTAAATGAATGATGCTAGATAATTTCGAGATTTTTTTCATTTAAAAAATGTTAACTTAAAACAAAAATATAAAATTTTAAAAGTTGCATTTTTAAATTTAAATATGGTCACAAAAATTTTTGTTTAGGTACTTTCGTTTATCGGGGTTCCAAATGTTTGGACTAATTTCTTACAATTTATTTTGCTGTGTTAAATCGCAGATATATCTGCCATTAGTTAAAGCGAAGTAAATGAGTTCGAAATACTCGTCTCCAGAGAGATTGGATTCCAGATTTACTCGTAAAACCTGGTAAAATTCGAATGCATTATCATAGTTGGATATAACGTATATGTATTAATTTGTTAAGCAAATATTTTGTTTAAAATTCAAACTTCTTAGTTAAAAAACATATGAGACATATAATATTATTATAATCATGATAATATAATCGTATAAACTCGCATTTCTATTACATTATGCTTACATTACTAATTACTAACATAATTTGTGATATTGTAGTTACACAAACAGCTAATATTATATACACAAACTAATACTTGTTGTACATATAATTAAATTGCGTGGCATAAATTGGCAAACTTTAAAATAGGCTTATCTCATTAAAGATCGCAATCAGTTTTGTAATTATTTTCTCATAACGAGATTCTGCATTTTAAACGCTTATTCTTATGAGCTTCTATATTTTCATAAATTGGATAAAATGTAATAATAATAATAATAATAATAAACTATGCAATGTGTTGCATTTAAAAACTTTTTAATGCATAATTACTAATAAAAAATAGTGTTTTTTAAGAAATAACATGTCTAAGTAAAATAAATATCTGGCTTAATTAAAATTGTTTTAAACTGATTATCTTTGAAATGAATGTATTTTTTAAGGTGGAATTAAAAAATATATATCTTATACCATAAAAATTTAAATATCATGCAAAATTTATACTTTTCCGATTATTTTGTAAAAATTAGTAAATTCGGCAAAGAACGGACAATATTTTTTATTTTAATTGTATCATTACTTCCAAACTATAGCAGTTGTATTGTGAGGGAGCGTCCCTAATAAAAGCACTCTGGTGTTTTGAGTGATATCTAATGTTCTAACATGTATGGCGCTCTCGATCTCCAGTTAACTGCTGTTTCTTTTAGTTTTTATGCAAATTTCTAGCTCCGTCTTCAGTTTGCAAAGTAAAAAAACTGTAATTTGTGCGTTGGAGGGTGATTGTGGTGTAGGGAGTTGGGAAGAGCCTCCAGCGAGGAGTAATAGAGCTGACGCGTAAAAGTAGAGAGCTTCAGTACAGGAGTTCGGTAAGAGTTATTTGAGAGTAATTTTGCACTGTGATTGTTTAAAATAAAGATATTTGTGCAGCCACGGGCTGTTTATTTACAGGTTAGTAAAAATAGTCCGCGACCTGAGGAGAAGAGCCGTATTATTGATGTGAGCCGGACTTAGTTGTAATGTGACTACAAGCTAAAGTTTATTCTCATAGTAGTGTGTTTAATTGTCCAACATACCAAACTTTGCTCCACTCCCCGTTCCCCAATTACAGTAAATAAAAGTTTTGCGTTTAAATTCCACTTAAAATATGTCTTCATAAGTCAAACACGTCACAGTATTAAATACGCATTCTGAAAGCAGTCGCTATTAAATTAATTACAATAATATTAAGAAAAAATACAAAAAGCAAATGCATTAAAACAAATCGATTATAAAAGAATCTTGATTTCTAAAAAATACATTATGCACCTCTAGTATTTTTTTATAACATATTTAAAAATACACAAAATTTCACAAATAATATTCTTTTTAAACAAACGGCAAATTAGATTTCTTTGATGGAACAAATTTTAGTAATAAAAAAAAAGAAACTTTTGAATAGAACTCGGGAAAAGCACAACAAAGTTGTATTATTTCTTGGAAGAAATTCCGCTAATAATAATGATAATATAAGAAGAAAGAAAAAAAACATGAGTCAAGCATAGATTATGAATTAGAATAATGTAACAAAACTTCACCGTTTAAAAAATTAAAATATTATGTCTCATATTACAATATAGAAATGTATAACGCATTTCAAAACCGAATTTCAGCTACTCTCATCTATAATCGGAAAACTATCCGATTTTTTTAGCAGCCCTAGATATGATATAGAGATTTGTATCTATTAACAATATGTTTTCCGAAATTTAGTTGATTTAAGAGATACATATATTTCAGTTTCAAATTCCCTTTCAAAAATTTCGTCTAATAAGGAGAATGGCATGCAGATACTTTTCTGAAGTCCTATATATGAGGTACAGAATTTATACAACAAGAGTAGTATACAAAAAACTAATTAAATTCGAAAGCGAATAAAGAAATTTAAAACATACTCTTTAGTAATTTGTTATTTAAAGACAGTACTCTAACCGATTTCTTTTATGTCTCATTGTAAGTTTTTAAAAATGCTATGAATGCTCCGTTTTAACCAGATCATAATAAAATTCAATGATTTATATCAGTTTCAATATACATTTGAAATAGCGCCATGTTATTAAATACTCCCCAAACAACTTTTCTCTGTGTAACAAAATGTAATCGAATACTTTTGAGTGTCTTTGTAAATAAACTATTAATCGTTCGTACTTCATATGCAATAACTTTCTAAATCGCATTAAAATCCGAATATATTTATGGGAGTTAGTGTAGTGATAGATGGGCAGAGGGACAGACAATCTGAAAGTATAAGCACTTTTCAACTTTGTTGAAAATTGTTAAAAAAGACCTTTATAATTGAGATCAGAAAAAGCACAATATATCTGTTTCATTAAATTAGACAACTGCAGTGTTTAATGAAACAGCCAAAATGTTAAAAATCAATGTTTCATTAATATTTCATTTCAAATATAAAATGCAGGAAACGGTAATAATGCAATTTTTCTGTTAATTGTGGATTAGTATTTATTTTTATGCGATTTATTCTGCCTTAAGAATGTTAAGATTATTTTTTTACACCCCTTAAACAAACAAACAAGAATATTATATCGTTATGAATTACCAATGAAAGACTGGTTTTAATAAAACTGTTTTTAAAATAGTATCTTGATCAACTTTTTTTAGAATTGACACCTCTCGATACAACAAAATAGGAATTTGTGGGTATCTCGTCATATCTTTTTCTATTATGATACAAAAAATGACATCTAACGAATAATTTATGGTATTTTCAAAAGATATTATTCCTTTATTGGTAAGCTTCTAAAACAAAAGACTAGTCGTTGGGGGAGGGGAGCCACCGTAATACTTACACATCATGGATATGTATAACATAAAATATGAAAATAAAAGATGTGTAAATTATTTGCAAAATACATCGGAAATCTAAAATAAAATACAAACGTATATTTAAATTTTAACGCGTAGTAATTCTATATTAATGAACTTCTTTTCGACAAATTATATAAAACGCCAAATTACTCAAGCAGTATCGAATTGCGTAAAAGAAACATCCTTATAACTCCAAAAATAATAATCCTTCTAATTAGCAATTTACTGCGCCAAATTAAGCGTCTCATTTTCAATTAAAATATATATTTGAATTGAAATTTGAATGAAATACAGGGTCATGAAAAATCGAAGAATGTGAAAAACACGATTAGAAATATCTCTGCAACTAATAATCCGATTGACTTCGTTCTTTATGCAACATTTGTGTTATTTTATTGTCTTTTACGCCCATTCCTTAAAATAAAAAATTTCGAAAATTTTTATATACCTTCCATCAGAACGAATTTTTCGAGAGTCCGAAAAAAAAGTTCCAGATAATCGAGGTTACTGATATTAAATAGGCTTTGTCTCATTCTTACATACTAAGTACATACCGAATTTCAAGTCTCTGTCTCAATTTTTCGGGAAAAAGAGCGTTAAAGACAGACAGACACACAGACGGACGGACGGCATTTTTTTTTCCTAAAAATAAGTTTTTCGGAATCTCCAGTATCTGAAACGTGTAAATCCTTCAAAAAAAATTTTCGATTTTCAAAACGATTCCAAGACTTATCCTACTACGTATGATGAGTAAGTAACAAAGATGAAAAAAGTGTAAATGTAAGAGAGGAAAAGAACAATGCTACATCTTGACAAAGAACTTTTTTTGCATGTTTCTATTATTTTCCCTTTAAGGGTGAAAGAACGCAGTTGCAAGCTACCATTTTTGATCATTCATTTATTTTTATAAGCAAAATATGTTTTTTATGTCATTGCCCTATCATGAATTCTTTCACATTGAAAGAGTCAGTAGAATGATTAAATAATTATGTTATTGATTTTTTATGTGGTGTATGCTTGTTTATTTAACTAATCTTTTTTTTCTTTTAAACTATTATGTAAAATCTCATTATTATGTAAATTACTAATAATGAGAAATTTTGTTTTGAGAAATTACATATCTAAACTTAATAATTATATGATTTAATTAAATTTATTTTAAACCGTTTACCTTTAAAATGTATATTTTTTAAGGTGGAATTAATGTTCTTTCCATTAATTGTATAATGTTTTACATATTTTTATGAGATTTATTCTGCTTTAAAACTGTTAAGTTTTTTTACACTCCTTTAACAAAGAGAATATTATATTGAAATACCTTACCATTCAAAGACTTCAGTAAAACAATCTCTAAAAAAGTATAATCTACTTTTTTTGTGGTTTTTTTTTTAGAAATAAAATATTTTGATACAGCAATATACAATTTTTGGGGAATTCCGTCATACATTTCTAACATAATACAAAGAATGACACATCTAACGAATAGTTTATACGATCTTCAAAGAATGATTTTCATTTATTGATGAGCTTCTAAAGAAAAAAAAAAAGATGAAGAAAGTGTACATGAAAGACGGGAAAAGTACAAGGCTACACTTCGATAAAGAACTTCCTTTGGCATGTTTTTATTTTCCTCTTTAAGAATGAAAGAACACATTTGCGTGTTACAGTTCTTTTTTATTTATTTATTTAATTTTTATGAGCAAAATATGTTGTACCTTAGAGCTAAATAATATGCATCTCTTGTATTTATTACTGAAACATGAAAAATATGCAGACTTTCATAAATGATATTATTTTTAAACATAAAGCAAATAAACTGATTTGTTGAAATTAATTTATGTAATAAAAAAAGAAAATCTTTATTTGAACTCTAAAAAAGTACAGTAAAATTATATTCTTTGTTGTAGCAAATTCTGCTAATATTTAGAAATAATAATAATAAAAAAAACATTTAAGGTGGTCTGGTGTAATAACGCCAGGCGGGGTAACAACGCCAAGTGCTAATATTATGCATAATTAAGAAATAATCTGGTAAATGACACCCATGTGCTCTGCGCAGAAGGGTTTTGAGTCCTATAAATCGCAAAAAGCAGCTTCAAATTAATTTGTTTCATTCATTTTTAGGTCTTATTGTTTTTACAAGCAACTAAAATAAACGCTTGAACTAAAATTTGCGAGATACGTTTTGTGATGTGAAGACTATTTTTTTTATCTGGAAATACTTTGTTAATTACATAAATTTGTAGTACATTTCATGGACTTTTAAAATGTTGTTGAAGATTTTAGATATCTTCTCCAGATAATTTTTAATTTAAAATGTACAGCGCAATAACTATAACGGGGTAATAACGCCCGTCCTTGGCATTAATACCCCGGTTGATTCCCGACTGTGGCCGAGCTACATCCTAAATACTGATTCAAATAAACACAGTTAAAACTGTGCAATGTTTCTAATAATTCTATTTAAGCTGTCTTTTTTAAGCAAAAAGAAGCTCACGGTCTGATATTCTTTTGCCTTATCCTCTCCCCCACACCACACATTTATTTTTCTTACACTTTCACAAAAAATTGAACATTTTCAATAGCTTAGAATGCAATTTGTCTATTTCTAAGTTTGTAGACTTTGTATTTTTAGAATTGGGCAATCTACATGCAATTATCCCATTATATTTCAGAGTTTTGTTTGCATGGCGTTATTACCGATATAGATGGATAATAACGCCAAATAGCATTGGTCAAGAAATCACGCCATTACATTTTATGCATACATATCTGTTAAATTATTTTTTTTATATAGATAGTCAATGAGTTCCTGTATCAAATCCCATATTTGTTTGAAAAATACAATCTAAAACTGAGCCGTGAAAATTTGTAGAACCTTAACGTGGCGTTATTTCTCCAGGGTACCTTATAATTGAACTGAGAAAAAGCACGATTTAACTGTTTCATTAAATTAGAAAGTTTCAGTGTTTAATTAGAATTCCAAAATGCGAAAATTCAATGTTTAATTAATATTTGGTTTCAGTGTAAAAGCGCAAGAAACAGTAATAAAATTCTTTGTTCTGTTAATTGTGTGATATATTATTTATTTTTATGCGATTTATTCTGCTTTCAAAATGTTAAGATTATTTCTCTTAAACTCCTTAAACAAAAAATTATGATATTGTGATATCTTACTATTCAAAGACAATTCAGTAAAAAAAAAATTCAAATAAAATATCATGATCTACTTTTCGCAGTATTAAAACCTTTCCGTACAGCAAATTACCAATTTGTGGGAATTTTGTCATATATTTTTATCATGATACAAAGAATGATATCTAACGAATAATTTATACGATCTTTAAATAATATTATTCATTTATTGGTAAGACTTTTTTTCCTTTAGGAAAAAACAAAGATGAAGAAAGTGAATATGAAATAGAGGAAGAGATCAAGGGTACACCTTAACAAAGAACTTACTTTTGCATGTTTCTATTTTACTCTTTCATCCTTCCTTCCATCTAAGAAGGAAAGAACACAGTTGCGTTTTACCATTTTTATTTATTTATTTTTTTTATGATCTAAATATGTTTTGTCAAGTCTTCTCCATGATCATAAATTATTTCACATTGAGAGAGTAAGTAATTTATATTATATTATTCACATTTAAGGTAATTTCTGTTTTCTTCATTCTTTTTTTGCATAAAGTTGTTACAAAAAAAGCTATAACATGATTAACAATTCAATAATATTATTTTTAAACAAAAAGCAAATTACACCTCTTTAATTAAACAAATTCCAGTAAAAAAAATAAAAATAGTAATAAAAAAAATTATTTGATTGCAGAAAAGCACTACAACATTATGCTCTTTTTGGAGTAAATCCCGTTAATTAAAAAAATAATTAATAAAAACATATATAATTGCATTATTTAACTGTTTCATTAAATTGGAATATTGTTGTGTTTAACCTCTTGAGGGTCAAGCAATAATATCTCTGTCACATTGAATTCTTACCGGAAAAATCGAAATATTTATTTTAAAATAAGAAAATACAATTTTTGGCTTTTATTGCCAAAGCTAAAAATATAAAATTTCGTTAAACGTTTGTGTGAGAATCGTTTAAATTAAGTGGGATAAGACATATCGAACGGCCCCTCAAAGAGTTAATAGAATAAAATGCTAAAATGCCAAAATTCAATGTTTAATTAATTTTTGGTTTCAGTGTGAAAACGTTAATAAGATATTTTTTCTGTTAATTATGGACTATATAATTTTCTTTTATATCATTTATTCTACTCTAAAAAAATTAATATTATTTTTTTTACGTTTCTTAAGGTATTTGACTACATCAAATCGGCTGTTTTGGCGAAAATTTTCGAAATTTATTTTATTGTTTTATATGAAAGAACAATCTTTTACGATTCAAAATCTGTTTTATTTTATTTCTTATCTGTTTTATTTATTATAAAATTGTCATAACTCCTCTTCTAATAATAATATTAGAAGAGGAGTTATGACAATTTTAATAAACATCAAAATGGCTATTTTTTGAAAATTTTCTATCTTTTTTTAATTGTTTTTTTACAATAGAACAATCTATTACGATTCTAAATGTGTTTTAATTTATCAATTTTAATTTATAATTCAGGATATTTAGGACTTTTACCTGTATTCGAACAATTAGAAGTATCAGTTGAACAAAATATGGCCACAAACTATTTTAAAATTGATGTGGAGCGAATGAAAAATTCAAAACGTCACTTCCTAACCTCTGCAAAAGTTACCAGGAAAACAAAAAGAGCTACTAAGAAGTTAAAAATGGTTAAATATGAAGTTAAAAATAGGCTATAATATAAATGTGGTGCATTTTAATTGTATAAACTAAACATATTAGATTTTTACAAGAAAATACGCGTATGCGATTTCTGGAAAATTATTTTTTTCGTTATTACCATGTTCGATAAGCTTCATTACATAAAAAGTTTTAAAGCTTATTTCATTGAAATTTAGTAAGTATGTTTTCAATATCACTCACTCTGCTCTGAAGTAGTATCTAAGCTATATGGGATAATTTAATTATTTTACAGGCACTCAAATATGAAAAAATGGTTATTTTTAATAAAAAAATATTTTTGATATATTTTGAAAATTTTCGGGTATTTTTCAAACTTCTACTTCATTGCACAGATAAGTGTAATAGAAAAGTGCAGTATAAAGGAAATTCAAATGAATTCATTTGAATTGAGTGTACGCTGTCTAGCGTAAGCACGATATTTTGCTAGGAATAAAAAAAATCAAATCGTCCCTCACTATAGACAACAAAATTTACCAGGAAAACAAAAAGAGCTACTAAGAAGTTAAAAATAAAGTTAAGGAAGGGTTAGAATATAAAAGCGGGTACATTTTAAGCGTAACAATTAAATATTGTAGTTTTTTACCTAAAAAGAAATCTTTAAATGCGATTTCTAGAAAATCAATTTTTTCGTTAGTTCCATATGCGATAAACTTCACTACATAAAAAATTTTAAAGTTATTTCAGTGAAATTTTGTAAGAATGCTTTCCATATCACTCACTATCATCTCAACTAGGATCTAGACTGTATGTGATAATTTAATTTTTTTTATAGGCACTCGAATATGAAAAAATGGTAATTTTTACTTTAAAAAATGTACTTTTTACATATTTTCAAATTTTTCGGTTATTTTTTAAGATATTTTAAAACTTCTAGTTCAGTGCACAGATAAGTGTAATAGACGTGTGTTGCATAAAGGAAAATGAAATATATTTATTTGAATTCAGTGTACGCTGTCTGGCGTAAGCATAAAATTTTGAAAAAAAAAACACTAAAAAGCCCCAATTTTTAAAAATAATTAAAGATATTGCTAGGATTTTATATTTTCTTATCATTCTGTAATACAATAGAACTAAAAATTATTATATTTTTCCAAAACTGTCCTTTTAAAAAAAAGTGCTCCACGCCTACGCAGATACCTTAAAAAATGTGTGATACTTTATCATTCAAAAACTAGTTTCAGTAAAGTATTTTCAAAGAAAACATCATGGCCCTCTTTTTTTCAGAATTAAAACCTTTCCATACAGCAAAATGCGAATTTGAGGGAATTTCGTCATATATTTTTTTCGTGATGCAAAGAATGACATCTAACTCATACGATCTTCAAAAAATATTATTCATTTATTGGTAAGATGCTAAAGAAAAAAAAAACAAAGATGAAGAAGGTGCACATGAAAAAGGGGAAAATAACAAGACTACATCTAGATAAAGAACTTCCTTTTGCATATGTGTCTACTTGAAGGTTGAAAGAAAATTGTTCCGTGTTGCCTTTTTATTTATTTATTTATTTATTTTATGATCTAAATATGTTATTTTATGTCATCTGCATTATAATGAGTTCTTTCACACTGAGAGAGTAAGTAGTATGCAGCGTTATTAAATAAATTGTATTATTATTTTTTACATAATTTATTTTTATTATTAGTAGTAGTACTATTTGCATAAAATGTTAAATATCTTATTATACGTGATTAAAAATTGAATGATATTATTTTAAACAAAAAGCAAATTATGCTATTTGATGATAAAAATTCCAATAAAAAACAAAAGAAAAGAAAAAATCGAATTGCATTCGGAAAGAGCACAACAATATTATAATCTTTGTTGGAGCAAATTCTGCTAATAATAATAATAATAATAATAATAATAATAAAACATTTATAACTGAACTCAGATAAAAGCACAATTTAGCTGTTTCATTAAATTAGAAAATTGTAGTGTTTAAACGCCTTGAGCGGAGTAGTGGATAAGCAAGAATGTCTGTGTCATATTGAATTCTTATTACAAGAAAATTAAAAAAAAAAGTTATTTTAAAATAAGAAAAGGCATCTTTCTGATAATTTGCTGACAAATCTAAAAGTATAAATTTCGTTAAATGTTTTTGGTGAAAATTTTGTTTAAATTAAGTAGGATAAAATGTATCACACAGTCCCTCAAAAAGTTAATTAAAATGCCAAAATTCAATGTTTAATTAATATTTGGTCTCAGTGTAAAAACGCAGGGAACAGTAATAAATTATTTTTTAATGTTAATTGTAGAAGATATTATTTATTTTTATGATATTTATTCTGCTGTAAAATTATTTTTTACGCTACTTAAACAAACAATATACACTGGTGTGCAAAATTTAAGGACGAAGGGATTTTCAAACGATAATTTTCACGCGAATATTCAACAGGAAGTAATATAATTCAAATAATTACTATCCCTGCATAACAGCTAGTCCATATAACATCTTATTAAGGTCACACATGATCACAAGAGTCATAGTCACTACGGCGAAACAAAAATACGAAATTATATACGTCTCTTTTATGAGTCTCAAATGACTACTATATGTTACTCCACTGCCAGATCACTGCGACTGCTGCTTTGTGACGAGTCACCAGGTGATTTTACAATGTTGTTTTATTGAGACTCTCATGTGACTGTCATTTGGAGGCTCAATTTCAAAGTCATTGTTAATGCTGCATTATTATAAATAAACAAATAATGACACATTAAAGTCACATGGTGACTTTCCGTCACATAACTTTGTCAAATGGTAACAGAGACCCTACTGTGAAGTAACCACTGTTAAAAGAGGTGAAAAGTCACCATGTGACTTTAATGCGACATTGTTTGGTGGTTTATCATAATGCAACATTCAAAATGACTTTGAAATTGAGGCTCCAAATGACAGTCACACGAGAGTCTCAATAAAACGACACTGTAATGTCACCTGGTCTCGTCACAAAGCAGCAGTCGCAGTGACCTGGCAGTGGAGTAACATATAGTAGTCATTTGACACTCATAAAAGAGACATATGAAATTTCGTATTTTTTTGTTTAGCCGTAGTAACTGATTCCTGTGACCATATGTGACCTGAATGAGGTGTTATATGGATTGGCTGTTATGGAGGGATAGTAATTATTCGAGTTATATTACTTCCTTTTGGATATTCGCGTGAAAATTATCACTTGAAAATCCCTTGAAAATTGGCATTTTGGGACTCGTCCTTAAATTTTGCACACCAGTGTATATATATACAGGGTGTATCTAAACTACTGGGCAAAACTTAAAGGGGTGATAGTACACATCAAGACAAATAATATTAAATGGGAAACTAAGGGTCCGAAACGTATTCCGAAAGAGATAGGCGCCATCAAAATTGGGGGTCCAAAATTTAAAATGATTATAAAAAACGGAAAAATTGGTCGATTCGTTTGCGGTTTTCACGAAAACTATTCGTTATGTCATTATTGTTTTAAAAATACTTTATACAGATAAATTTCAAAAAATGTCGATAGAGGGCGCTTTAGACTTTGGAGTACATCTATTTTTTTACCGTTATTTTTTGCATCTCATGAAATTTTTTTAGAAGTTTAGATACAAACATAAATTTTGAGCTGAAAATCTAAATCGTTAAGAGTGGTTAAGAAGTGCAAACTGAGCTATGTTTAATGGGGATGGGGAGGTTCAAATATCAAATGATTATAAAAAACGGAGAAGTTGGTCGATTCATTTGAGGTTTTCTCTAAAACCATTCCTTATGTCAGTATGTCCTTGAAAATAAATTTTAAAGATAAATTAAAAAAAAAAAATCCGTTAGAGGGCGCCTTAAACTTTAGAGTAACCAACAACTATTTTTAACCGTTATTTTTTTTTTATCTCAACAAATGGTTCAAAAGCTTAGACTTTAATTTTGAGCTCAAAATCTGAATGGTTGTGAGTAATTAAGTAGCGAAAAATTGAACTGTGTTCGTAGGGTGGGCAGGATAACATTTGAACTCCTGAATACTGTTCAGTTTCCGCTTCTTAACCCCTCCCAACGATTCAGAATTTGAGCTTAAAATTTCAGGCTAAGCTTTTGCAAGCATTAAATTAGATACAAAAAATAACAGTTAAATTTTGTTTTTGGTTACTCTAAAGTTTAAGGCGCCTTCTAACGGAATTGTTTGAAATTTATCTTTAAAATTCATTTTCAAGTAAATACTGACATAAAGAAGGGTTTTAGAGAAAATTGCGAACAAATCGACCAATTTTTTCCGTTTTGTATAATCATTTGAAATTTGAACATTCCCTCCCCCATTGAACACAGTTCAGTTAGCGCTACTTAACCACTCTCACCGATTCAGATTTTCAGCACAAAATTTAAGTTTATGTCTAAGCTTTAAAAAAATTTATTAAGATGCAAAAAATAGCTACACGTTACTCCAAAATCTAAATCACCCTCTATCGAAATTTTTTTTATTTATGTTTACAATTTATTTTCAAGACAATACTGAGATAAAGAATAGTTTTAGTGAAAACCGCAAATCAATTGACCAATTATTCCGTTTTTTATAATCATTTGAAATCTGAACCTACCCACTCCCATTGAACACAGTTCAGTTTGTGCTACTTAACCCTTTGCGAGGCGCTGATTTCATAGATATACCACTTAATTTTAATTCCCAAACCCCACTTTGGCACTAGAATTTTGTTAAAGAAAATTAAGGTTTATTGAATGCGTGAAACATAGCGTTTTCTTATCTACAAATAAAGGTTCCGGTGCCAGTCATTTATTTCTATATTTAAGCAATGAATTTGCTTTGCGCCGCAATGGGTTAACCACAGATTTTGAGCTCAAAATTTATGTTTATGTCTTAACTTCTAAGAAATATAATGAGATGAAAAAACTAACGGTAAGAAATAGTTGTTAGTTACTCCAAAGTCTACAAGTCCTCTTATCAGCATTTTTTGAAATTTATCTTTATAATTTTATTTCAAGACAATACTGACATAAAGAATAGTTTTCGTGAAAACCGCAAACGAATCGGCCAACTTTTCCGTTTTTTATAATCATTTCAAATTTTGGACTCTAATGGCGCCTATCTCTTTCGGAAGACGTTTCGGACCCTTAGTTTCCCATTTAATAATATTTGTTTTCATGTGTACTATCACCCCTTAAAGTTTTGCCCAGTAGTTAAGATACGACCTATATATATATATATATATATAGATAGATAGATATAGATATAGATATAGATATATATATATATATACAGGGTGTTTCTAAATTCATGGTACAAACTTTAAGGGCTGATAGTACACATCAAGACAAAGAATATTAAATAGGAAAATAAGGGTACCAAACGTCTTCCGAAGGAGATAGGCGCCATTAAAATTTAGGGTTTAAAAATTCAAATGATTATAAAAAACGGAAAATTTGGTCGATTCGTTTGCGGTTTTCACTAAAACTATTCTTTATGTCAGTATTGTCTTGAAAATAAATTATAAAAATAAATTTCAAAAAATGCCGATAGAGGGTGCTTTAGACTTTGGAGTGAAGAACAACTATTTTTTGCCGTTATTTTTTGCATCTCATTAATTTCTGTAGAAGCTTAGGCAAAAATTTAAATTTTGAGCTCAAAATCTAAATCGTTGGGAGTGGTTAAGTAGCGGAAACTGAACTGTGGAAGGAGGTTCAAATTTCAAATGATTATAATAAACGAAAATTTGGTCGATTCGTTTGCGGTTTTCACTAAAATTGTTCTTTCTGTCAGTATTATCTTGAAAATAAATTATAAATATAAAATTTAAAAAAAATTGCCGATAGAGGGCGCTTTAGACTTTGGAGTAACGTACAAATATTTATACCGTTAATTTTTACATCTCATAATATTTTTAGAAGCTTCGACATAAACATAAATTTTGAAATGAAATTCTTAATCGTTGGCAGTGGTTAAGTAGCGCAAACTGAACTGTGTTCAGTGGGGGTGGGAAGGTTCAAATTTCAAATGATTATAGTAAAACGAAAAATTGGTCGATTCGTTTGCGGTTTTCGCTAAAACTATTCTTTGTGTCAATATTTCCTTCAAAATAAATTTTAAAGGTAAATTTAAAAAAATTCCGTTAGAGGGCACCTTAAACTTTAGTGTAACCAACAACTATTTTTAATCGTTATTTTTTTCATCTAATTATATGCTTGTAAAAGTTCAAACTGATATTTTGAGCTCAAAATATGCATCGCTGTGAGTAATTAAGTAGCGGAAAATTGAACTGTGTTCGAGGGGTGGAGAGGGTAACATTTCAACTACTGAACACAGTTAGTTTGCGCTTCTTAACCCTCCCATCGATTTTGAATTTGAGCTCAAAATGTAAGTCTAAGCTTTAACAAGCACATAATTAGATGAAAAAACAACGACTAAAAATAGTTGTTGGTTACATTAAAGTTTAAGGCGCCCTCTAACGGAATATTTTTAAATTTATCTTTAAAATTTATTTTGAAGGAAATATTGACATAAAGAATAGTTTTAGCGAAAACTGCAAACGAATCGACCAATTTTTCCGTTGTTTATAATCATTTGAAATTTGAACCTCCCCACCCCCATTGAACACAGCTCAGTTTGCGCTACTTAACCACTCGCAACGATTTAGGTTTTCAGCTCAAAATTTAAGTTTGTATCTAAATTTCTAAAAAATTTTAATGAGATTCAAAAAATAACAGTAAAAATTAGGTGTACGTTACTCCAAATTCTAAAGCGCCCTCTATCGGCATTTTTTGAATTTTATCTATATAATTTATTTTCAAGATAATACAGACATAAAGAATAATTTTAGTGAGAATCGCAAATCAATTAACCAATTTTTCCGTTTTTTATAATCATTTGAAATTTCAACCTCGCCCACAGTTCAGTTTGCGCTACTTAACCACTCCCCAACAATTTAGATTTTGAGCTCAAAATTTAAGTTTATGTCTAAGCTTCTAAAAATGATTAATGAGATGCAAAAAATAATGGTAAAAAATAGTTGTTCGTTACTCCAAAGTCTACAGCGTCCTCTATCTTCATTTTTCGAAATTTATCTTTATAATTCATTTTCTACACAATACTGACATAAAGAATAGTGTTAGTGAAACACGCAAACCAATCGACCAATTTTTCTGTTTTTTATAATCATTTGAATTTTCGGACCCTAAACTTTAATTGCGCCTATCTCCTCCGGAGAACGTTTTAGACCTATAATGTCCGAATTAATATTGTTTGTCTTGATATGTTCTATTACCCCTTAAAGTTTGTACCTTGAATTTAGAAACACCCTGTATATATATATATATATATATAATACCATTAAAAGTAGACAAGAATCACCAACGGATTTTATCAATAAAACAATAAACCAAAACGAAGAATTAAATTGAATTATAGTAAACAATATTAACCATTTGAAATTAACCATTGAATATAATAACTTATAGCACATTGAACATGGAAGGAAAAAAAGAATAATATGAATACAATTGAAATTTGTAGAACCAAAGCAGAATCTTCAGGTCCCAAATACTTTGGAACTACAAATGGAGTGTGTGGTTTCATCTTCGTATTTGCCATGAAAAAGCAAAACAATACGAATTTGGGACTACCATCACACAAAAACCAAATTATTAAACAAGGAACAAAGATATTTTACAAAAAGGAGTTGAAAGTAAGTAAAAATAATAGTTATCCATAACAAACAAAAAAGATAAAGCTGAATGGAAATATAATTGAACCGGAAAAAATAATAATCGATATTAACATAAAATTAAATTAATAAAATGATTAAAATTAGAATTAAGAGATAACATTCATATTAACATATAACTTAAAATACATTATTGTTACTTTAATCAGTAACATTTATTGTGACTTTACATGGTAAAAACTCATTATCTTAATATAGTATAATAATAAAAAATAATAATAATAATAATAATAATAATAATAATAAATAAATAAATAAATAATAATAGTAATAATATTATTAATAATAATACCAAAAATTATATCAATAACATTAAAAAATATTTGATATTTAAAATATAGCTATTTAACTATAGATATAACTAGACGAATATCCATACATTGGTGTAAATTAAACAGTTTAAAAATTATGTTAAAATAAATAACCCACTCTCAATTTTTTTTAAATAAATAATTAACCTTTGCGTTTTTATCCAGACAACACCACCCTCCTCCGTACTCTAACATCTACCCACCCAACCAACCTATATATATATATATTTATTACTTTTTAACATTTTTAATTTTTTATTATTATTTTTATGTTTTATAATTTTTTTTATACATTTTTTATGCAAAGAATTAATTATAAGATCATGTAATATCTAATTATAAATTAAAGAATATATGAATTTTTTAGGATAACCATTATTTATAGCATCATATACAAGCTTTTTAATATTAGTATTAATTAAATGGGAAGAACATAGACATTTTATTCTATATAAATGGTTAAGTATTATATTACGATATACAGAATTATGAAGACATGATTTAAAATTAGTAAAAGTATTAACTTTAAAATTAAATTCTTTCCTTTTGTCATAAATATCAGTTATAAATTTGTTCTCTTTTAATATAATTTTAATATCTAAGAAATTGATTGTATTATTAAAAAGTAGGTTTTTTGAAAGTTCTAGATTAGAAGGATAATCAACAGGGAATTGAGATATACAGGTGTTATCAGTATCAATTAAAATTACATCATCTATATATCGATATAAATGTATTGTATTATTTAAATAATGACGTTCATAGTAATATAAGTATAAGTCAGATAATACACTAGATGTACTACCACCTTGTGGTATACCAACATTTTGAATATATATATTGTTATCATGCATGATAAAATTATTATAGATAATGAAATTAGTTAAGGTATGAAAAAATTCAGAATCGATATTATGTGATATATCCAACTCGTGTTGATATTTTTTAAAAAGCCCATTTATGATATTATGTAAATCCGATAAATTGATATTATTAAATAAATCTTTAAAATCATAGATAGTGATATTGTTTATACATTTAAGATTTTTCATAATATGGACCAGTTCATAACTATTTTTTATGCAATGTGTATTATCACTTTTTTTTGTGATATTATATATTTGATTAAGAATTACTAATAGAAGTTTGTTAGCAGCATTATTATAAGTATTGCAACCAATTGTAACAGTTCTGAATTTAACAGGATGCTTATGAAATTTGGGTATAAGGACTAGATAAGGATATTTAAAGTTAGTAGGGTTAATGTCTAATAATTTATAGAATCCTTTAATTTTACGATTATTGGCAAGTAAGTTATCATTAATTTTTTGGAATGTGTTATTATTAGATATACTAGATTTAAGCAGTTGATGATAATAAGATTTACAAATAATGGCATAATTATTAGGAGATTTATCAACATAAGTTATTACAAAGTTTTGTTGTAATTTATTGATTTGCTTAAACAGATGCTGTGTATTTACATATTCTAGGTGTGAAATATTATATTTTAAGGACTTGGTTAATTTATCGATAACTAATATTTTCCATTGATTAAAATATTCAATGGGTTTATTATAATAAATTGCAAGTTTATAAATAAATATATCTATATCATATGTAAATAGTTTTATGATAGATTTAATGTTTAATTTGGATGGAATTCTGTACTTGGTCCCATAACCCATAATTCTTCTAAGTGGTAAATCATCTACAAGATTAAGATTACCAGTAATAATATGTCCATGATCTTTATTTATATATTTTTGTAGAGAGGGGTCATTGCATTTACAGGGTAAAGTACTAGCATCAAAAGAAGATTTAGCGAAAGAATTATAGTTAAAAATCGTTCTGCCGATAGATATGGGATACTTAAAGGTTTTAGAAATATGAATATTATTAATAGGAAATTGACAGTTTTTATCATTTAATATGGAATTAATATTGATTTTATTAAATATTGGATTAGAAAAAGTAATTACCATTTGAGTATTAGTTTGTAGATTTTTAGGTTTTTTGAGTAAATTTATATTGTACAGGTTGACACGAGTCATAATGAGATCATAAAAAATATCTGAAAAATGTTTAGAGTAAGTTTTACTGAGAAAAATATTTAAATATTGTACAATATGTTTCTTTTTTATTCCAAAAATATATTTACGTATTAGAAACCAATTGTAATTTTTTAAATAATTACGATGCAGATTATTAATTTGTTGAATTATAAGGTTTCTAGGAGTAATACTAGAAGATGAACCTTTTCCTCTTTTGTTACGTGTAGTTTTAGGATTTATAAGATGATTTAAACTATGATAAATGGGAGAATAATCTGTAGTATCATTTATAGATGAAAAAACTTTAACAGATCTTTTAAAAACCTCTTTATTAAGACCATAAGGATAAATTGTATTATAATATTTCATATATGAAGACTCTAAATACAGACGCTCAGATTTATTTTTCTGAATTTGTATTATTTCAATAGTAGTATTTTTAAATTTATGTTTATGAAAATGCTGTATTTCAGCTGTAGACTGTATATTTTTTGCTAAATTTTTATCAGAATCTGACCGATGTTGATTCATGCGTATATGAAGAGGACCAGAAGTTTCACCAATATATTTCAAATTGCAAATGTTACACTTTATACTATAAATTACATTAAAATCCTTACAAAAAATAGAAATATGAGGATCTGATACGATTTGTGACTGAGAAGCAGATGGACAAGTTTTACATCGGATATCAGAACATTTCTGAAAATATAATTGAGGAAGAATATATATATATATATATAATACCATTAAAAGTAGACAAGATTCACCAACGGATTTTATCAATAAAACAATAAACCAAAACGAAGAATTAAATTGAATTATAGTAAACAATATTAACCATTTGAAATTAACCATTGAATTTAATAACTTATAGCACATTGAACATGGAAGGAAAAAAAGAATAATATGAATACAATTGAAATTTGTAGAACCAAAGCAGAATCTTCAGGTCCCAAATACTTTGGAACTACAAATGGAGTGTGTGGTTTCATCTTCGTACTTGCCATGAAAAAGCAAAACAATACGAATTTGGGACTACCATCACACAAAAACCAAATTATTAAACAAGGAACAATATACAGTGTTCTCGCTGACATTTGACCAACGTTAGTAATTTGGCTAATTAAAAATAAAAAACATTCGCCAAATGAAAAAAGTATTAGCCAAATAGATTCGCCATGTAGCACAAAGGAATATATATATATATATCTTTAATCCTTTAATGTACCTCCAGTTTTCAATATGGTCTAAAATAACCTAAGTTTTTATAACTGCGACAATGACTGTTATTAATCTAATTTCAACCATCCGCTTCTAATACATTAAAAATATGTATACATGCATATGTATGAAAAAGAAAAGAAAGAAAAAGCAAAAATCCAGCACTAGCAATTTGGCGAATTAAATCGCTCGTTTACTCGCCAAATGAAGAATTTAGTCGCAATTTGGCGCATTGGCGAGCGACAGCGAGAACACTGTATATATATATATATATATATCGAAAAAACACCATAATATACAATTTTACAGAACTGATAAAAATATAAAATATTAAACTAAACAAGAAAATTAACATACCTCTTGAACAAACTTAAAATCTACTAAAAGTTGAACAACAAACGATAAACAAAAATCCAACTCAATCATAAAAACTTAAACATAGAATAACAAGAAAGAAAAAATGAAAATAAACCACTGAAGGCGAGGCCGCGGGACTTGTGACCCACGGTGTGGCTTAAACTAGTTTTATACCGGTAACACTATCAAAACCTCGCCACGACCATGTTGAAAAACAGAAATTCAGGATACATAGGCCGGCGATACTTAGCTACCAAACCTCCGCTAGCAAACGTCAAATGAAAGTGAGCAGATCTCAAACAGTTACATAAACAGTTAAACCATATTTTGAATTAACCTTTTTTCGGCATCTATCTGAAATTTCTTGCTTTTTGCGAAGTTCCTGAGTAACCTGTTCAAAAACCTCGTAGGAAAACCATAACTAACTGCCTGGTCATGCCAATTAAAAAATTCGTCAATCTTTTTATCTATATTTGAAATCAATTTATTTATACGATTTAAACCATTGATAAAAATATTTCTATAAATTGATATATGAACGTTAGAACCGAAATATAGCATCTTCAAAGTATCAAAATTAAAACTATTACGTTTATCATAAATAGCCGTACGTAACTCCCCATTTTTGAAAATAATGTTAATATCCAAATAATTTACGTTATTGTGACAATTTGAAGCCGGTTTTAAACTCAAACTGCTAGGATAGTTACTGAATTGGTAATTTTTCACATCGTTACATAATATAAGTAAAATGTCATCTATATATCTGAAACATTTAATGTCTCTAGATATTGCTAGTTGTTCTTCGTACATAAATAAGAAAATATCTGCTAGAATTGAACTGCAACTTCCCCCCATCGGAATCCCCCTAATTTGTCTGTAAACTTTTTTACCGTCAAACAAATAATTTTCACATACAATAAATTTAAACAAATCCATGGAGTAATGTTGATCAATACCTGAAAAATTAAATCTATTAAAAAATTCCATTATTTTAATTTTTAAACTGTCTAAATCAATACTATTATACAAATCTTCGAAATCATATGCATACAAACCAGAAATGTTTTTTAAGTGAATTACTCGTTGAACCAATTCAAAACTATTTTTAATAATGCAAGTTGGATTATCCATAAGAACTGTATCAAACATATCCTTCAATAATTTCAACAATTTTTTATTTCCAGTTACTAAATAAGATCCGAAACCACAAGTTATGGCTCTAAATTTTACAGGTTTTTTGTGAAATTTCGGTACCAAAACCAGATAAGGAAAACTCGTGCTACTTTGTTTCAACTTTATTTTTTTATAAAATGCTTTGACTCTATTGCCAATAATTTGCTTACTTGAATTAGAAACCTGATAGTTTGTAACATTATCGTAAGTTTCCCTAAGTAAATCCCCGTACAGTGTTTTGCACACTATAGCATAATTAGCATTAGCTTTATCTACATAGGTGATTAAAAATTTATCTTGTAGGACTTTTATTGATTATTTTAATTCTTTGTAGTATTTGTTAGTAACCCCCTCATAATTCATTTGAAATTCACTATTTAACTCTTTTAAAACACAGTATCTCCACTCCTCAAAAACTGAACTAGGCAAGTTATATTTTTGTACTAATTTTTGGATAAATATATCTAAATTTGTATTTAAACGTTTTTTGACGTTATTTTGAGTTAAAATTCTTTTAATTCTATATTTTGTTTCAAATCTCATTGTTTCTCTCAGAGCTTTATTTTCCACTATATCTAGGTCACCAGTTAGTATATGGTTATAATTGGGGTCTACATACTTTTTAAACTGTTCATCTTGACAATAACAAACACTGTTAGTTTGACTATTTTTCAGATCTTTCGAAAATACATTATAGTTAAAAAGTATAGTATATATATATATATATATATACAGGGTGATTCCAAATTTTTTTTACAATAAAAGAGGGGTGATAGTACACATCAAGACAAACAATATTAAATAGGAGACCAAGGGTCCAAAACGTTTTCTTAAGGAGATAGCCGCCATTAAAGTTTAGGAACCAAAATTTCAAATAAACATAAAAAACTGAAAAATCGGTCGATTGATTTGCGATTTTCACTAAAATTATTCTTTATGTCGGCATTTTCTTGAAATTAAATTATAAAGATAAATTTCAAAAAATGCCGATAGAGGGCGCTCTAGACTTTGGAGTAACGAACAACTATTTTTTGCCGGTATGTTTTGCATCTCATTAAATGTTTTCGTAAGTTTACACTCAAACTTAAATTTTGAGCTCAAAATCTGTAGTTGGGAGTGGTTAAGTAACACAAACTGAGCTGTGTTCAGAGGGTTCAAATTTCAAATGATTAAAAAAAACGGAAAAATTGGTCGATTGATTTGCGGTTTTCACTAAAACTATTCTTTATTTAGGTATTTTCGTGAAAATAAATTATAAAGATAAATTTCAAAAAATGCCGATAGGGGGCGCTTTAGACTTTGGAGTAACGAACAACTATTTTTTGCCGAATTGTTTGCATATCTTCAAATGATTTCGGAAGCTTAGACTTAAACTTAAATTTTGAGCTCAAAGTCTGAATAGTAGGGAGTGGTTAAGTAGCACAAACTGAACTGTGTTCAAGGGGGGGGGGGGGAGGTTCAAATTTAAAGTAATCATAGAAAATGGAAAAATTGGTCGATTCGTTTGCGGTTTAAAATAAAACTATTCTTTAAGTCCGTATCTTCTTGAAAATATTTTTTAAAGATAAATCTCAAAAAATTACGTCAGAGGGCGCCTTAAACTTCAGAGTAACCAACAATTCATTTTAACCATTATTTTTTGGTTCTAATTAAATGCTTGCAAAAGCATTTTAAATGTTCTCGGAAGTTTAGATTTACACTTAAATTTTGAGCTCAAATCCTGAATCGTTATGAGGAGTTAAGAAGCGCAAACTGAAGTGTGTTCAAGAGTTGAAATTTAACCCTCTTTCCTCCTCAAACACAATTCAATTTTTCGCTACTTAAACAATCGCAACGATTCAGAATTTCAGCCCAAAATTTAAGTCCATGCATTTGAAAGCATTTAATGAGATTAAAAAAAATAACAGTTAATAATAGTTGTACGCTACTCCAAAGTCTAAGGCGCCCTCTATCGGCATTTTTTGAAATTTATCTTTAAAAATTATTTTCAAGAAAACACTGATTGATCAAGAAAACTGCTGATTTAAAAATTAGTTTTAGCAAAAACCGCAAACGAATCGACCAATTTTTTCCGTTTTTTACAATTATTTGAAATTTGAACCCTCTGAACACAGCTAAGTTTGTCTACTTAACGACTCCCAGCTATTCAGATTTTGAGCTCAAAATTTAAGTTCAAGTCTAAGCTTACGAAAGCATTTAATAAGATGCAAAAAATAACGCCAAAAAAGAGTGTTTCGTTACTCCAAAGTCTAAAGCGCCCTCTATCGGCATTTTTTGAAATTTATCTTTATAATTTATTTTCACGAAAATACCTAAATAAAGAATAGTTTTAGTGAAAACCGCAAATCAATCGACCAATTTTTCCGTTTTTTATAATCATTTGAAATTTGAACCCTCTGAACACAGCTCAGTTTGTGTTACTTAACCACTCCCAACTACAGATTTTGAGCTCAAAATTTAAGTTTGAGTCTAAGCTTACGAAAACATTTAATGAGATGAAAAAAATACCGGCAAAAAATAGTTGTTCGTTACTCCAAAGTCTAAAGCGCCCTCTATCGGCATTTTTTGAAATTTATCTTTATAATTTAATTTCAAGAAAATGCCGACATAAAGAATAATTTTAGTGAAAACTGCAAATCAATCGACCGATTTTTCCGTTTTTTATGTTTATTTGAAATTTTGGTCCCTAAACTTTAATGGCGGCTATTTCCTTAGGAAAACGTTTTGGACCCTTGGTCTCCTATTTAATATTGTTTGTCTTGATGTGTACTATCACCCTTCTTTTATTGTAAAAAAAATTTGGAATCACCCTGTATGTATATATATATATATATATATATATATATATATTCATTGTGAATTACGTGGTATATCCACAAATTAAGTTCCGTTTGGTTATATAAAAAAACGTGTGCACATACAAAAAAAAATTTTTATTGTACAAAAATCTACGACTGTGAAACTACTTTTCTACATAGCTTCAGAAATTTTGTAGGTACTTGTCGTAGCGTGCCACAAGGTTTTGTATGCTTTCCTCATAGAAGGTTGCCGCCTGTGTTTTCAACCATGTGTTTTGAAATTTTAGTTTTTTAGCAACAATTTCATGAATTAGTGATCGGGAGATTTGCGGAAATTCCAAAGCCAGAATACTAATTGTAAACTTGTGGTTTTGCTTAACCTTCTCTTCAATTTTGTGAACCAGCTCATCAGTAACCAAATACTGGGTTCACTTTGTCCTTCATCGTCATGTCCTTCATTAAACTGTCAGACCCATCTTCTAACCATTGAATCACTCATATCATTTTGCTCGTAATCCTGGCAGATGTGCCGATAAATTTCACTTGGTTTAACTTTCTTTGCATTGAGAGAACGAATCACAGATCTGATTTCACAAGCCGCGGCATTTTCAATTAAGGCTGACATTCTAAAGAAGCACTACAAGCAGCAAGTCGGCTGTAGCGATTTGAAAATGGCCTACATTTCTTCTCCTTTAGTCAGAGTAACTGCCGCGCATGCTCGGAACTGCGATTGTAGCGCTGCTGCGGATAGAAATAGAAACGGAACTTACTTTGTGGATATACCTAGTATATTCATTGTGTGTTTTAATATATATATTCCCCTGTATATATATTCATTGTGAATATTGCATTATATTAAATTACCAAATAATGTCACATTAAAGTCACATGGTGACTTTCTGTCAGAAGACTTTGTCAAATGGTGACAGAGATTCTAATGTGAAATAACCACTATGAAAGATGTTGAAAAGTCAGTATGTGACTTTAATGGGGCATTATTTGTTAATTTATCATAATGCAATATTCACAATGACTTTGAAATTGAGTCTCCATATGAGAGATCCCACAAGAGTCTTAATGAAACGACATTGTAAAGTCACCTGGTGACTCGCCACAAGGCAGCAGTCACAACCTGTCAGTAGAGTCACATATAGTAGTCATTTGAGACTCATAAAAGTGACGTATGGAATTTCTTTTTTTTTTCTTTCGCCGTAGTGACTGTGACTCTTGTGACCATGTGTGACCTGAATGGGATATTATATGGACTAGCTGTTATGCAAAGATAGTAATTATTCGAATTATATTACTTCCTTTTAATATTCGCGTGAAAATTATCGCTTGAAAATATCTTGAAAATTGGCATTTTTTAACTCGTCCAGTTTTAACACCAGTGTATATATATGTGTGTGTGTGATCTATACTGAGACCAGAATATGAATTTGTAAGAATTTTGACAAGTTTTTTTATCATGATATGAAGAATGACATTTGATGAATAATTTATACGATTTTCAAATTATATTATTCATTTATTTGCTAACTTCTAAAGGCAGAGAAACAAAAATGAAAAAAGTGTACATTAAAGAGGTGAAAAGAACAAGCGTATACCTCGATAAAGAACATCCTTTTGCATGTTTTTATTTTTTTTAATTCAAGGATGAAATAAAATTATTGCCTGTTATCGTTTTTATTTACCTATTTATTTATTTTTGTTTGTGAGTTAAATAGGTTGATTTATATCATCTGCACGATTATGAGTTCGTTCACAGTGAAAGACTAATTGAAATATACTGATATTAAGGAGAAGATGGAAGTTATTATTATTTTTTTCATCATAGCAATACAAAATTTTGTGCATATAAACGTTTTACGAAAATCATATAAAACAACTTGAAAAAAAATTTCAATCGTATTAAATTATTTTATTTTTTTAAGAAACTTAACGAAATTTTAAAACGCTCCTGGTGTCTTAATTTTTTGAGATTTTCTTGCTTTTGCATTTTTAGCACATAAAACTCTATAAGATTTTTATATCTCTCTAATAATTAATATTTTACAGATATTTTTTTCTAAGTTACACATCGATTTTCATGAAAATTTTGTCTTTTAATAAGTAAAAAATTAAATTTGACTATCTTAATGAATACGAATTTTAAAAAGCTTACACACTTTTTTTAAACAATATCAAGATACTTCCTTATCAATTTCACAAGTATTGTTTAAAAATTGATCGCAAGCAGTTTGTTAAAAATCTAAAATTAGCTTTGAGGAAAACAGATTTAAAGTATACAGATACATTTACCTTTATTATCTATTCTTTAAAACCTTCATAAATGATATTTTAATGAGAAAAAAAAATGATTTGGTACTATTATACCGCAGAAATAGAAGAATTTTTTGCGACGATTTTACTCAAACAAATCTCCACTGTCCCCTTAAAATATTATATTAGTGATTTTTTACATTGTTTCTGTTTTTTTTTATTTAATCCCTTTTGCATTGAGTTATTATAAAAATCTATTTATTATATAAATTACTGATAATAAATAATATTTAAAAAAATAACGTATGTAAAATTATTAATTATGTGATTTAATTAAATTTATTTTAAACCTTTTAGCAATAAAATGGATATTTTTTTAAAGTGGGATTAATATTTTTTTTTCTGTTAATTGTGGAACATATTGTTTATTTTTATGCAATTTATTCTACTTTAAAAACGTTAAGATTATGTTTTTAATTGTTTAAACAAAAACATTATTGTAAGTGATATCTTAACATTCAAAGACTAGTTTCAGTAAAATGGTTTATAAATATGTATCTTGATCTACTTTTCTTAGATTTATAAATTTTCTATACAGAAAAATACTAATTTGTGGGAATTTCGTCATGTATTTTATCATAATACAATGAATGACACCTAATGAATAAGTTGTACGACCTTCAAATAATATTATTCATTTATTGGTAAAGTTCTAAAGGAACAAAACAAAGAAGAAGAAAGTGTATATGAAAGAAGGGAAAAAACAAGACTACATCTTGATAAAAAATTTCCTTTTCATGTTTCTATCTTTTTTTTCTTTGATGATGAAAAAAAAAACACTTTAGCGTGTTAGCCTTTTTATTTATTTATTTATTTAGAATTAAATATGTTGTTTCATGTCTTTTGTACAATCATAAATTCTGTCACATTAAGAGAGTATATGTAATGTTATTAAAAATATTATATTATTGATTTTGTATTACATAATTTCTGGTTAGTTTTTCATTAAATTCTTACAAAAAAATCTTGTTATTACATGATTACCAATTTAATGATATTATTTTTATACAAAACAGCGAATTATACTTCTTTGATAAAATAAATTCCATTAAAAAAATAATAATTGAATTGATCTTTGATAAGCACAACAAAATTATACAGTTAAGTAGCAGAAACCTAACTATGTTCAGAGGGTTCAAATTTCAAATGATTATAAAAAATGGAAAAATTGGTCGATTGATTTGCGGTTTTCACTGAAACTCTTTTTTATGTCGGTATTTTATTGAAAATAAATAATAAAGATAAATTTCGAAAAATGCCGATAGAGGGCGCTTTAGACTTTGGATTAACGAACAACTATTTTTTGCCGTTATTTTTTGCATCGCATTAAATGGTTTCGTAGGCTTAGATTTAAACTTAAATTTTGAGCTCTAAATCTGAATAGTTGGGATTAGTTAAGTAGCACAAACTGAACTGTATTCAGAGGGTTTAAATTTCAAACGATTATAAAAAATGGAAAAATTAGTCGATTCGTTTGCGGTTTTTGCTAAAACTACTCATTAAATCAGTGTTTTCTTGAAAATAAAGTTTAAAGAAAAATTTCACAAATTGCCGATAGAGTAGGGACTTAGACATTGGAGTAGCGTACAATTATTTTTAACTGTTATTTTTTTTAATCTCATTAAATGCTTTCAAATGCTTAGATTTAAATTTTGAGATCAAATTCTGAATCATTGCGAGTGTTTAAGTAGCGCAAAAATGAACTGTGTTCGAGGGGGAGAGGGTTAAATTTCAACTCTTAAACACACTTCAGTTTGCGCTTCTTAACCCCTCCCAACGATTCAGAATTTGAATTCAAAATTTAAGTTTAAATCTAAGATTTCGAAAACATTTAATAAGTTTTGGAAAACATTTTATCAGATACAAAAAAATAACGGTAAAAATTAGCTGTTGGTTACTCAGAAGTTTAAGGCGCCCACTAACGGATTTTTTTGAAATTTATCTTTAAAATGTATTTTCAAGAAGATACTGATTTAAAGAATAGTTTTATTTTAAACCGCGAACGAATCGACCAAGGTTTCCGTTTTTTATAATCATTTGGAATTTGAGCCCTGTGAACACAGTTCAGTTTATACTATTTAAGGACTCCCAACTATTCAGATTTTAAGCTCAAAATTTAAGTTTAAGTCTAAATTTACGAAAACATGTAATCAGATGCAAAAATAACGTGAAAAATAGTTGTTTTACTCCAAAGTTTAAAGCACCTTTTATCGGCATTTTTTGTAATTTATCTTTATAATTCATTTTCAATAAAAATTTTTCATGAAGAAGAGTTTTAGTCAAAACCGCAAATCAATCGACCAATATTTCCGTGTTTTATAATCATTTGAAATATAAACCCTCTGAACACAGTTAAGTTTGTGCTACTTAATCACTCTCAACTATTCAGATTTTGAGTTCAAAATTTAATTTTAAGCCTAAGCTTACGAAATCATTTAATGAGATGCAAAACCGCAAATCAATCGACCAATATTTCCGTGTTTTATAATCATTTGAAATATAAACCCTCTGAACACAGTTAAGTTTGTGCTACTTAATCACTCTCAACTATTCAGATTTTGAGTTCAAAATTTAATTTTAAGCCTAAGCTTACGAAATCATTTAATGAGATGCAAAAAAAAAAAAAAATCACAGGAAAAATAGTTTTCCATTACTTCAAAGTTTAAAGCGCCCTCTATCGGCTTTTTTCGAAATTTATCTTTATAATGTATTTTCAAGAAAATACCAACACAAAGAATAGTTTTAGTGAAAACTGCAAATCAATCGACCAATTCTTCCGTTTTTTATGTGTGTTTGAAATTTTGGACCCCAAACTTTAATGGCAGCTATCTGCTTTGGAAAGCGTTTGGAACCCTTGGTTTGATTTACAATTACTCGTCTTGATGTGTTTGTTCTATAACCCCCTAGCGTATAAACCATGAGTTTAGGGACACCTTGTATATATATATATATATATATATGTATATATATATATATATGTATATATATAATATTGCTATACAATACCATTTAAGACTAGTTTCAGTAGAACATAAAAAAAAACTATCACGACCTACATTTCTTAGATTTAAAAATTTTCCATTGAACAAAATACGGATTTGTGGGAATTTAGTCATACAATTTTAAAACGATACAAAGAATGTCATCTATTGAATAATTTATAAGATCTTCAAATAATGTTATTCATATATTGGTAAGGTTCTAAAGCAAAAAATAAAGTTCAGGAAAGTGTACATGAAAGAGGGGTAAGGTACAAGTTACACCTTCATAAAGAACTTCCTTTTTCATGTTTTTAAGGATGAAAGAACATAGTTGCGTGTTAAAGATTTTATGTTTTTTTATTTTTTATTTTTATTTATGAGCTTAATTAATGTTCTGTTTCAGCGTAGAAACACAAGAAACAGTAGTAAAGTTTTTTGTCTGTTAATTGAGGTGTATATTATTTATTTGTAGCGAATCATTCTGCTATAAGATTATTTTTTACGCTCCGTAAACAGAAAAAAAGAAATATTATATTTTTAATTCCTTACCATTCAGAGCCTAACTTCAGTAAAACGGTGTCGAAAGTAAGTATCATGATCTACTTTTTTAGAATTAAATCTTTTTCATACAGGAAAATACGAATTTGTGGGAGTTTTGTCATGTATTATTATCATGATACAATACATCAAATGAAATCATCTAACGAAGAAAAAATACGATACTTAACAAAATATTTATCCTTTATTTGTAAACTACAAAAGGAAAAAAAAAAGATGAAGAAAGTGCATATGAAAGAGGGGAAAAGAAAAAGGCTGCACCTCAATAAAGAACTTCCTTTTGCATGTTTTCATTTTTTTTTCCTTTAAGGATGAAAAAGCACAGTTACGTGTTACTGTTTTCATTTATTTTTATTTTTATGAGCTAAATATATTGTTTTATGTCTTCAGTAAGATAATGATTTCTTTCACAGTGAAAGAGAAAGTAATATGTAAAATATTTAAATATATCATCTATATATATATATTTTTTACACTAACGTATGTGGCTCAGAAATCGCGATTATTTCTTCTTGCGCCCAAACAAAACGCATCTCATTGGTTAGTGTGTAAGAATTTAGGCCGAGGTAAAACTGTTTATTTATAATCGCTCTTTCGCTGCAATTTTGAAGCTTCAAAATATCATTATTTTTTACTGTTCTTTTTTTAATTTAAAAAGAAATAAATAAAATTCCTGTATTTAATGCTTCAGTTTATATTTATGCAATATAAATGAAATGAGTGAAAGGATTAAGGGAATGGGTTCCAAATCCTGTTTCGGCATTAAATGAATTGATGTGATTACCTTTGGGGTTGCTTTTTTACTAGTGGAATAGACTTTAGCCATTTCTTTTTCCCCCTTTTTTTTTTGTTATTTTGCTTTTGGCACAATATTTTCGGGAACATTTATAACTTTTGTTTAAATTTGACAGATATAATAAATACATGAAATATATCGAATTAATATATATGTATATATATATATATACATATATATTAATTAGATAGTTAGCCAAACCAAGCTTGAAAATGGACAGTAGTGAACAACGGAAAGACAATTCAAGGTGTTTTAAACTTAAAAGTTAACCAAGCTTGAAAAAACTTAAAAGTTAACCAAGCTTGAAAATGGACAGTAGTGAACAACGGAACGACAATTCACGGTGTTTTAAACTTTGAAGCTGGCCTGCTATCATCTTAGGCCTAACAGTTTCCCTCGCTCATGCAAGTATGGAGGTTTTATGTGGAAATATTCTAACAGGTATCTTTTTTCTGTTTTCTTCATAGGTAAAGGTGGGGGCATCGCATTGCTGCATGTCTATTTAGTTTAGTTAATTGTTTAGTTTTTGAGGTTCTTCATGTTACTTTGGAAATTTCTAAATATAATATTTTTGTGTTATGTTACGAGTTGATTTATTTTATGATTTCGCTGTTGGTTATTTATTAAATTCATTTTTTAATGTTTTTTAATGTTAATTCATTTTACTGTTTTGGTATATTAAAAATTTTTTTTAATTTTTCTCAGTTATTTTTTATATAATTGGAGTATGCAGCTTTGTGATGCCTTGCGAAACCTGTGAGGATACACTTTTTTAAAATTTTTTGATACCTGTTGCTCCTCCCACCTTCTGAAGAGCAGGGAGTTTATTTTGTTTTGTTTTTTTGGTGTTGCTCTTTTGTGGTTCATTGTTGTTTCACCCATTTTTACATTTTTTTTCATCTTTTCATCATTTTTCATACTTTTCTCATAAAAGAGTATATATATATATATATATATATATATATATATATATATATTAGTATATAGTATTTACTTATAGGTGTGTATACTATACATTTACTTATATACGAGTGCAATTCGGAAAGTAGCCTTCGTTTATAAATTAAAAAAAAAAAAAAACTAATGAAAGGAAACAAGTTTTATTACTTACGTATGAAAGACAGGTTCTTCAGCTAATTCTTAACATAATTGCCGCATTAATTAAAACAATTATCATAACGGTAAATTAGCTTTGAAATTCCATCGTCACAGACTTCTGCCGCCTGCCTATTCAACTGCGATAATTTTAAAATTCAACTCGCACCACTCTTTAAATCCAAAGAATTTTAACATATTTTTCTACATAATTTGCTGATAGATGTACTACCAAATTTTTTTTTTTTTTTAAATAGTGTTAAAGTAAAATGTTACGAGAGCAATTCCGAATTTGTCAATATTAATAAAAGAATATGTTAAAATTCTTTGGATTGAAAGAGTGGTGCGAGTTGAATTTAAAAATAATCGCAGTTGAATAGGCCGGCGGCAGAAGTCTGTGACGATGGAATTTCAAAGTTGATTTACCGTTATGCTAATTGTTTTAATTAATACGGCAATTATGGTGAGAAGTAGCTGAAGAGCGTGTCTTTCATACGTAAGTGATAAAACATGTTTCCTTTCATTAGTTTTTTTTTAATTCATAAACGGAGGTTATTTTCCGAATTGCCCTCGTATATTGCTATGTATGATTACATATGAATAGAAATATATCTACAATAATTAAAATCAACGTTTAACACACAATACACAAACCCACACCACATACGTATACGTTTCGCGAGCACCAGGGCTCGCTTCCTCAGTGTATAAAAGTTGAAATGTTAAAAAATGTTAAAAACAGAATTTACAATATACAATATTTACAATATACAATGTCAGTGTGGTTTGTCCTATATTGGACAAACAAAATGTAAACTCAGAAAAAGAGTCGCTGAACATATAGGTTATGTTAAAAGAAAAGAGTTAAAGAATTCCTCTATTGCTTCTCATTGTTGGGAGGAGGGCCATAAATTTAATTTTACCTCTGCTACTATTATCCAAAAATGCACTACTCCACTAGACTTAGACTTTTTCGAAGCACTCCATATACATAAAGCAAAAAACTTTTTGGTTAATGATCTTTCAAGTATACCGTACATCTCAACTTTCTGGTTAGATTTATTATGTCATGACACCTCATTTCCGGTTTACTCTTATTGGTTGCTGAGGCTTGTGGGTATTTTGGTATTATGTTTGCGATCATTTGGGTCTCTGACTTGCTGTCAGTTGGGAGGTTTTTCTGTTTTTAACATTTTTTAACATTTTAACTTTTGTGCACTGAGGAAGCGAGCCCTAGTGCTCGCGAAACGTATACGTATGTGGTGTGGGTTTGTGTATTGTGTGTTAAACGTTGATTTTAATTATTGTAATCTTCCACACAAGGTTTTAGCTATTAGAAATATATCTAATATATATATATACATAAAAATATTTAGATAAACATCGTATATTATTTTAACATGTGGCATATATAACATTTATTAAATAATTTAAAATCATGTTTTTTAAAATCTTGAAAAATCTGATAATTTGCTAAAATGGCTTTTTGTCGCCGATTTCGATTTTTTCGCCAATCGCGCCAACCGGAATAGAGTATAACACTCCTACCAGAATATGTTTTAAATGAAATTAATGAAATACAAAAAATGCCACGGGAACAGTACACAGTGGGTTCATTTGACGATCTATGGCCTTGTAAAGAATTCTACGTTTGTTTGTCTGTTGTTTGTTTATAGTTTAATCGAAATGTCACCGGAAAAATAATTGTAAACAAAATTTCACAAAAATCAGATGATTGAAAATGGTTTAAAACTGTTTTGCAAGTTTTGAACTAATTTTTGTTTGGCCGTGTAAAAAAATCTTAACTGCTACATGCCATAAACTATAATGATATTGCATTGGCAACATAGCTACATATACAAATAAAGTTCCAGCTCTATCAAATAACTGGAAGTTGTTTAAAATTAACTTTAAAAATTTAAACTAAACTTTTGTGTAGCCCTGTGTAAAAAGCGTAATTTCTACAGTCCTTAAATTGTAATAATGTTTAATAGTCTTTAAAACTTCACATATACTTAAAGATTCAGCTTAATCATATAAGTAAAAGTGGTTTAATATTGACTTGTAAGTTATGAACTAAGCATGCGTACTTAAAGTGCAAACACATATTAAGCTTGTTTATGAATAATAACTTAGTTACATGCAGCCATTTGCAGTAGATATTTTTAGTTTAAAATACTATAGGAATTGCACTTTCAGGAAAAAAATGCTTATTGCTGAACGCTGCTGAACACTTTGTTTAAAGTCAAGTTTGTAATCATTTTGTTTTCTGCAATCTTTCTCGATTGCAAAAAACAAAATGATCCATGCAAAATCACAACCTCTAAAAAAACCAATTGGCGGGTTTACCAGTGCTTATTTTAAAACAAGAATAATTTAAAACTTACCTTGGCAATCATTTGTCATACGTCCTGTAAACTCGTGGTTTAAACAGGATAACAACAATGTGATTTTAAACTTATGGCAGATTGGAAAAACCATTGAAACTTCTTCAAACGACTAGAGAAAAGCTAAATTTACGATCGCAGTTAATCGACACCTCGAATTTTTTCTACAAAATTCCATTGAATCGTTCAGCTACACATTCAGAACATTCAGCTACAAATATAAGCAGTTTTGTTAATTTCCGAGAGAATCAGAAATTTTGATTTTGTGCACTTAGTTTATCAAAACGCCCCACTGTGGAGTGTTTGGAATCCGACTAGCATAAAAATACCCAGTTCTTCATTTTTCGAGCAGAATCTTCTGATTTGACAAAGAATTCAAGAAGTTAATTAAATTACGAATAAAAGTAATAAATGGTACAATGGTCAGCATATACGTTTAAGGGAGATCAAACTAGTTGCCAAGGACGGCTATTATTACTGAATTTACTTACCCATCATACACAGTATAGGGTAAGTCTTGCAATCGCATTGAAAACCGAAAATAATTTTTTGGGCGGATTTATTCGTTTGTAAACACTGAAGGTTTCAAAAAATATATTTTTAGAAAAAAGAAATCTGATTCTGACGTCTATCTGTCTGTGTGTGTCTGTGTGTAAACGCTCTGTCGCCCGAACAATTTAAGGTAGAGATTTAAAATGGGGTGTGTTTTTAGAATGTAGTAATGGTAAGAAGCCTATTGAATATCAGCAATCTTGATTATCCGGAACTATTTTTTTCGGACTATTAAAATATTCATTCTGATGAAAGTTAATAATTTTTTTTATTTTAAGTAATGGCAGTAAAAAACAATTAAAAAAATAAAATTGAAATCGATACAATAATTAGCTGTCAAGATTTTTGTGATCTACGGTGTAATACGGTGGTCCTCAATGACTAGTTTTTCATCGGGATGTTAGAACCTTTTATGATAACAGTGATATCTTTGTTCCCGAAGTAGAAAATACAGAAAATTTCAACATTTGCGATTACTTATGTTGGTTATTCTTGAATTTTGTTTCGTGAAAAAAGCATTACAAAGTAAATGCACTTTGTTTTAAAATTATTATAAACTATGTGACATTGGGCACATAACTGTGATAGTGGCACTGTATTACTTACTTTATGGACTAATATTTCTAAGTTAGGAAAATTTCAAATCTTGTGTTGAGAGAAAATATATATCTATAAGTTTCATTAATTTTTTATGATGATTCTTTTTTCAAATATTAAATTTTCTAAAATTCCAAATTTTTAATACAGGTGAAATATTTTCTGCAAAATTTGTCCCGAAAATTTTATAACATGAACAACAACTTGTTGAAACAACAGTAGAACACGATTCTTCATTGCTGATTTGTGTTAAATTGAAAGTAAAAACCTATTCATATTTATTCCCTCACATGAAAATTCATAAACAAAAGATCTGTTCTGTCAAACAATCGCACAACACTAATTTTTTTTCTATCATCAATTAGGAAATAAATTTTGTACAATATGTTTATAAGTATTCAAATTTATTTTAAGCATGTACTTCTAATGTACAATTTTTAATAAATACTGGGGTTTTTAAATAATTAACTATGTTTTAACGCTGGGTAGCAGCGTTAAAACGTTTATTACATAAAACTTAATATTATAATTAATACATAAAATGAAAAATCAACTCAAACAGTTTTACCCACAATCTTACAAGTGTATAATTAAACAATTATAATTTTTCAATGAATTTGCCTCCATGGAGCTCCCTAAAATTTGGAAGGAAATGCTTCAAATGTTTTTAAGACAATAATTTGTAATATTTCACGTTCACAATTATTTTTATTTATTTTCATTTCCAGTTTTACTTTTCCATGCTCATGTTCACTTGCTTTATGTTTTCTGTTTATTTTTAATTAGAAGATATTTTAGCAAAAAAATATTTTTATCATTTATTTGTTTTTGAAAAAGTTTCCGTAAGAGCAATGAAACATGTAAAACTATAAGGTTTTTGTGTTATTTTTAATAGATCACTTAAAGCATTTAAAAATGAATTGACAGTTACAAGATTACAATTTTAACATCTTTCGTCGCACGGCACATATCAAGTCGATAGTTCAGATCTTCTCAAACGTTGATTATCAAACAAGTTCTGTTCAGATTCTCCACCTATCTGAAGCTATGTGATTTCTATCTGTTTATGTGCCTCCATATCCAGATGACCTTTTTGGCTGTTAGAACAATGACCCCACAGACGTCTTATCAACGATTAGGAAAAATTGAGCTATCGACTTCATGTCCTCCATGTGACGAAATTTCTCACATTGAACACTTGTAAGCTTGTAAATAAAATTATTCTAACTGCTGTTTCATTTTATGTATCAACTATAGTTTTAAATTGTATGTAATAAATAATACCAAACGTTAAAATCCCGATATTCTTTAGAAACATCCCGTATACTTTTTCAATTTTGATCGCTCTTCTTCTTAAAAAAAATTAAGTCCTGTACTATTTTTATTTTTATGCAGCTACTTTCAACATTCGCAATTTTGACATAAGCAGAGGTTTGTAATAACTTATCGTAAAATGGGGGTGAATAGGAACGAAACTTCCTGGTCATACAAATAAATTCATTATAGTTATATGGAATGAAAATTTTAGTTGCCAATTTTTTTATAAGAAGGTAATAGCATTAAGTGGTGGGATATTCAGTTTTGCCATGTTAGCACCACCACTGGGGTATAAAAAAATTGCAAGCGGATCCTCAAAAACCTCATTTTTTCAACCTCTTCAAAACTTTATATGTAACAGCAGTATTTTTTCTATACTAAACCTAAGAGTGGAAGTTTGTAATTAATTTTGACCTGTAAATTATATGCTGTATTAAATTCTACATATTTTTAAACTATATTATTAAAAATTGAAATGGCTTGTGACATCAGAGGTTTTAGATTTACGGGGTGAATCCGGACACGGTTTTTCTCATGGTTTATATTTCTGTACAGTAATAGTTTCATATAATATCTGAAAATACATATATCAATATGTATTGTACAATACTTTGTCTGTTATAATTACTTGAAAAGTTTAAAGGTTCCAAAAAATTACTCAAAAAAAAAAAAAAAAAAAAAAAAAAAAAAACGCTAATTAAACAGACATGGAAAACTCAATAAAATAATGGAAATGGCAAATTACTAAGAAAAATTGCGCAGAATTATTCTCTGACATCCACAACATTACTCAAACAACTCAAAATGGAAAACCAATTAAAAAAGAAAGGGAGCTAACAGTACTAAGGGCTGGGGATACAGGCTTACTTCTAGATCGTGTTGATACATTCAACGATTGGGGCTACTCTATACATTTACTTACCCAATGAATACTAGTAAAGGACAACACAGAACAGGGACGAATTTGTATTAAATTCCAACTTCTGCAATTCGAATACAATTTCTATAAATAAATTTTAATTTTTTAAAATTCTAATTTTTAAAAAAAGCATATCTTTACTTATATATAACATAAAGACTTGTTTTGATAGTAACTACGTGTTCCTAATCCTCTTTTATGATTATTACCTATATTTATTAAACCTGTTAAATTTGAATCAAAATAAATAAAGAGTATAACATTTATTCCGATTCACCCCTATCTGCTGAGTGAATCGGAACATCATTAAAAAACGAAATATATATATAAATAAACAGTAACAAATGTTACGCTTTTGCTTAAAAAGTAAAGAACAAAACAAGATCGAAATTTCTAGTAAAAAATAACAGAATTAAAAAATCAGCTATTAATTTTTTTAACGTTTTTTAACGCACCGATTCACCCCTTTTTACGGCAACACTCACGAATGTTAAGGTATTGCTGTACTCTATTTTATATTTATTTTTATTTTTTTTTATTTTTTTTTTTTTTATAACGAAAGAAATTAAATCTGTGTGAACTTTGTTGCATAATTACACTTTTTCAACGCATGATTTAAACTAATTTATTTCATATTTTTGTAGGTATTCAATTTAATATAATGATTAAACGCACATTTATTATTACTATATTATGTAACTATTGTTTTAAAAAAGGCTAATATAAATAGGTTACTTGAAGTTAAATTTTATATGAACCTGGATATTTAATAAATTTATGTTGCAAAAACGAGACAATGTACTCAAATTTTAACGCAAAAATTGCAGTTTTAACGAATAAAATAAATATTTCAAATTCTTGAAAATGATGTTATACGAATAAAATAAATTAATTTATAATTAGTAATGGGAATTCTTTAACTAACAATTGCACTTTTGTGCTTAAATAACTTTTGCAAAAGCTATGAATAATTTAAGTTCTTCTGAAATTGATTATTTACATGTAACAATTTAAAAAATAATAATAATAAAAAAAGTAAAACCATTCTGTTTTAGTTTATTTAAATAATAAATACCCCTTAAATTTTGTGAATATTTTAAGTTAAAAAAACATTTTGCAAATGTTTGCCTTAAAATTACATATTAATTGATACTTTCTTTAGAATTTTAAAATGTCGTAAGGAGAAAATTTTTGCACACTTAAATTTTAAAATGATAACATCAATAATTATTTACTGTTTCTTCAATAATTTGAATCAAGTATTTTTGTACAAATTTAGATAATCCCTATATTTAAAATATAATTTAGTGTTTTTGCCATCTACCATGAGCATCCTTCTTAACTAATTTCAATATTTTTTTTCTAAAAGCAGTTAATTTTTAAATACGCCATAATAAATACTTCTCCGAATGTAGACAATCGAATTACATGAGTTGTTCCCGGAGAGAGAAAACAAGTTGGAAATTGCACGTGAAGTGTAGAAAGTGAGGTGCGTTCGTACGATAACAAATTTTTTAAAATATTCAGATCTTGATGTTATAGTAGAGTACTTCGGATAGAGTATAGTGGTCGAAATATTTTTTGTGTTCCTGTAAATATATAGGATGTAACTTTTAATACACCACATAATTAATACATAAAATGAAAGAGCAACTCAAACAGTTTTACCTACAATCTTACAAGTGTACATTTAAACAATTTCAATTTTTCAATGAATTTGCCTCCATGGAGCTTCTTAAAATTTGGAAGGAAAAGCTTCAAAGGATTTTAAGACAATAATTTGTAATATTTCACGTTCACAATTATTTTTATTTATTTTCATTTCCAGTTTTACTTTTCCATGCTCATGTTAACGCGCTTTATGTTTTCTGTTTATTTTTAATTAGAAGATATTTTAGCGAAAAAATCTTTTTATCATTTATTTCTTTTTAAAAAAGTTGCCGTAAGAGCAATGAAACGTGTAAAACTATAAGGTTTTTGTGTTATTTTTAGTAGATCACTTAAAGCATTTAAAAATAAATTGACAATTACAAGATTACAATTTTAACATCTTTCGTCGCACGGCACATATCAAGTCGATAGTTTAGATCTTCTCAAACGTTGATTATCAAACAAGTTCTGTTCAGATTCTCCACCTATCTGAAGCTATGTGATTTCTATCTGTTTATGTACCTCCATATCCAGATGACCTTTTTGGCTGTTAGAACAATGACCCCACAGACGTCTTATCAACGATTAGGATAAAATTGAGCTATCGACTTCATGTCCTCCATGTGACGAAATTTCTCACATTGAACACTTGTAAGCTTGTAAATATAATTATTCTAACTGCTGTTTCATTTTATGTATCAACTATAGTTTTAAATTGTATGTAATAAATAATACCAAACGTTAAAATCCCGATATTCTTTAGAAACATCCCGTATACTTTTTCAATTTTGATCGCTCTTCTTCTTAAAAAAAAATTAAGTCCTGTACTATTTTTATTTTTATGCAGCTACTTTCAACATTCGCAATTTTGACATAAGCAGAGGTTTGTAATAACTTATCGTAAAATGGGGGTGAATAGGAACGAAACTTCCTGGTCATACAAATAAATTCATTATAGTTATATGGAATGAAATTTTTAGTTGCCAATTTTTTTATAAGAAGGTAATAGCATTAAGTGGTGGGATATTCAGTTTTGCCATGTTAGCACCACCACTGGGGTATAAAAAAATTGCAAGCGGATCCTCAAAAACCTCATTTTTTCAACCTCTTCAAAACTTTATATGTAACAGCAGTATTTTTTCTATACTAAACCTAAGAGTGGAAGTTTGTAATTAATTTTGACCTGTAAATTATATGCTGTATTAAATTCTACATATTTTTAAACTATATTATTAAAAATTGAAATGGCTTGTGACATCAGAGGTTTTAGATTTACGGGGTGAATCCGGACACGGTTTTTCTCATGGTTTATATTTCTGTTAGTTTCATATAATATCTGAAAATACACATATCAATATGTATTGTACAATACTTTGTCTGTTATAATTACTTGAAAAGTTTAAAGGTTCCAAAAAATTACTCAGTTAAAAAAAAAAAAAAAAAAAAAAAAAAAAAAAAAAAAAAAAAAAAAAACGCTAATTAAACAGACATGGAAAACTCAATAAAATAATGGAAATGGCAAATTACTAAGAAAAATTGCACAGAATTATTCTCTGACATCCACAACATTACTCAAACAACTCAAAATGGAAAACCAATTAAAAAAGAAAGGGAGCAAACAGTACTAAGGGCTGGGGATACAGGCTTACTTCTAGATCGTGTTGATACATTCAACGATTGGGGCTACTCTATACATTTACTTATCCAATGAATACTAGTAAAGGACAACACAGAACAGGGATGAATTTGTATTAAATTCCAACTTCTGCAATTCGAATACAATTTCTTAGAATAAATTTTAATTTTTTAAAATTCTAATTTTTAAAAAAAAGCATATCTTTACTTATATATAACATAAAGACTTGTTTTGATAGTAACTACGTGTTCCTAATCCTCTTTTATGATTATTTCCTATATTTATTAAACCTGTTAAATTTGAATCAAAATAAATAAAGAGTATAACATTTATTCCGATTCACCCCTATCTGCTGGGTGAATCGGAACATCATTAAAAAACGAAATATATATATAAATAAACAGTAACAAATGTTACGCTTTTGCTTAAAAAGTAAAGAACAAAACAAGATCGAAATTTCTAGTAAAAAATAACAGAATTAAAAAATCAGTTATTAAATTTTTTAACGTTTTTTAACGCACCGATTCACCCCTTTTTACGGCAACACTCACGAATGTTAAGGTATTGCTGTACTCTATTTTTTATTTATTTTTATTTTTATTTATTTTTTTTTTTTTTATAACGAAAGAAATTAAATCTGTGTGAACTTTGTTGCATAATTACACTTTTTCAACGCATGATTTAAACTAATTCATTTCATATTTTTGTAGGTATTCAATTTAATATAATGATTAAACGCACATTTATTATTACTATATTATGTAACTATTGTTTTAAAAAAGGCTAATATAAATAGGTTACTTGAAGTTAAATTTTATATGAACCTCGATATTTAGTAAATTTATGTTGCAAAAACGAGACAATGTACTCAAATTTTAACGCAAAAATTGCAGTTTTAACGAATAAAATAAATATTTCAAATTCTTGAAAATGATGTTATACGAAAAAAATAAATTAATTTATAATTAGTAATGGGAATTCTTTAACTAACAATTGCACTTTTGTGCTTAAATAACTTTTGCAAAAGCTATGAATAATTTAAGTTCTTCTGAAATTGATTATTTACATGTAACAATTTAAAAAATAATAGTAATAAAAAAAGTAAAACCATTCTGTTTTAGTTTATTTAAATAATAAATACCCCTTAAATTTTGTGAATATTTTAAGTTAAACAAACATTTTGCAAATGTTTGCCTTAAAATTACATATTCATTGATACTTTCTTTGGAATTTTAAAATGTCGTAAGGAGAAAATTTTTGCACACTTAAATTTTAAAATGATAACATCAATAATTATTTACTGTTTCTTCAATAATTTGAATCAAGTATTTTTGTACAAAATTAGATAATCCCTATATTTAAAATATAAGTTAGTGTTTTTGCCATCTACCATGAGCTTCCTTCTTAACTAATTTCAATATTTTTTTTCTAAAAGCAGTTAATTTTTAAATACGCCATAATAAATACTTCTCCGAATGTAGACAATCGAATTACATGAGTTGTTCCCGGGAGAGAGAAAACAAGTTGGAAATTGCACGTGAAGTGTAGAAAGTGAGGTGCGTTCGTACGATAACAAATTTTTAAAAATATTCAGATCTTGATGTTATAGTAGAGTACTTCGGATAGAGTATAGTGGTCGAAATATTTTTTGTGTTCCTGTAAATATATAGGATGTAACTTTTAATACACCACATAATTAATACATAAAATGAAAGAGCAACTAAAACAGTTTTACCTACAATCTTACAAGTGTACAATTAAACAATTTCAATTTTTCAATGAATTTGCCTCCATGGAGCTTCCTAAAATTTGGAAGGAAAAGCTTCAAAGGATTTTAAGACAATAATTTGTAATATTTCACGTTCACAATTATTTTTATTTATTTTCATTTCCAGTTTTACTTTTCCATGCTCATGTTAACGCGCTTTATGTTTTCTGTTTATTTTTAATTAGAAGATATTTTAGCGAAAAAATCTTTTTATCATTTATTTCTTTTTAAAAAAGTTGCCGTAAGAGCAGTGAAACGTGTAAAACTATAAGGTTTTTGTGTTATTTTTAGTAGATCACTTAAAGCATTTAAAAATAAATTGACAATTACAAGATTACAATTTTAACATCTTTCGTCGCACGGCACATATCAAGTCGATAGTTTAGATCTTCTAAAACGTTGATTATCAAACAAGTTCTGTTCAGATTCTCCACCTATCTGAAGCTATGTGATTTCTATCTGTTTATGTACCTCCATATCCAGATGACCTTTTTGGCTGTTAGAACAATGACCCCACAGACGTCTTATCAACGATTAGGAAAAATTGAGCTATCGACTTCATGTCCTCCATGTGACGAAATTTCTCACATTGAACACTTGTAAGCTTGTAAATAAAATTATTCTAACTGCTGTTTCATTTTATGTATCAACTATAGTTTTAAATTGTATGTAATAAATAATACCAAACGTTAAAATCCCGATATTCTTTAGAAACATCCCGTATACTTTTTCAATTTTGATCGCTCTTCTTCTTAAAAAAAAATTAAGTCCTGTACTATTTTTATTTTTATGCAGCTACTTTCAACATTCGCAATTTTGACATAAGCAGAGGTTTGTAATAACTTATCGTAAAATGGGGGTGAATAGGAACGAAACTTCCTGGTCATACAAATAAATTCATTATAGTTATATGGAATGAAATTTTTAGTTGCCAATTTTTTTATAAGAAGGTAATAGCATTAAGTGGTGGAATATTCAGTTTTGCCATGTTAGCACCACCACTGGGGTATAAAAAAATTGCAAGCGGATCCTCAAAAACCTCATTTTTTCAACCTCTTCAAAACTTTATATGTAACAGCAGTATTTTTTCTATTCTAAACCTAAGAGTGGAAGTTTGTAATTAATTTTGACCTGTAAATTATATGCTGTATTAAATTCTACATATTTTTAAACTATAATTTTAAAAATTGAAATGGCTTGTGACATCAGAGGTTTTAGATTTACGGGGTGAATCCGGACACGGTTTTTCTCATGGTTTATATTTCTGTACAGTAATAGTTTCATATAATATCTGAAAATACATATATCAATATGTATTGTACAATACTTTGTCTGTTATAATTACTTGAAAAGTTTAAAGGTTCCAAAAAATTACTCAGTTAAAAAAAAAAAAACGCTAATTAAACAGACATGGAAAACTCAATAAAATAATGGAAATGGCAAATTACTAAGAAAAATTGCACAGAATTATTCTCTGACATCCACAACATTACTCAAACAACTCAAAATGGAAAACCAATTAAAAAAGAAAGGGAGCAAACAGTACTAAGGGCTGGGGATACAGGCTTACTTCTAGATCGTGTTGATACATTCAACGATTGGGGCTACTCTATACATTTACTTACCCAATGAATACTAGTAAAGGACAACACAGAACAGGGATGAATTTGTATTAAATTCCAACTTCTGCAATTCGAATACAATTTCTTAGAATAAATTTAAATTTTTTTAAATTCTAATTTAAAAAAAAAAAGCATATCTTTACTTATATATAACATAAAGACTTGTTTTGATAGTAACTACGTGTTCCTAATCCTCTTTTATGATTATTACCCATATTTATTAAACCTGTTAAATTTGAATCAAAATAAATAAAGAGTATAACATTTATTCCGATTCACCCCTATCTGCTGGGTGAATCGGAACATCATTAAAAAACGAAATATATATATAAATAAACGGTAACAAATGTTACGCTTTTGCTTAAAAAGTAAAGAACAAAACAAGATCGAAATTTCTAGTAAAAAATAACAGAATTAAAAAATCAGCTATTAATTTTTTTAACGTCTTTTAACGCACCGATTCACCCCTTTTTACGGTAACACTCACTGCTGGGAACATAAGCATCCAGCAATCTTCCGTGATTTAGAGATATATATATAAATGGTATATTATACATATTGTATCCTTTGATGTTTTTGTATAGGGATTGTAAATACTAGTGTATGTCTAACGCTATTCATGTCAGGAGCAAGGCAGACCCCTATCTCAGCTGGCATCTAGAAGACACCAGTTTTGGGCTCTCGCATAACAATTGCTTGACATTTACGTCAAGAATGGTTTATTGGTAGATTTACAAGCCAATTAAGCGAGACCACACACGTTTCTCTAGTTGAGGCTACCGGTCATTTTTCCGGCTAGGAGCGCGTTGCAGACAAGAGGGGCCAGCCCCCCCCCACGCTCGAAGAAGAAGCCAATTAATCTGCTGCAGGAATAGGCCGGGGGAGAGACTGAATGGTCATTTTTCGGGCAGATTGAATCGAAGGGGAGTATTAGCCACGCCCGCCATATAAAAAAAAAGAATATAGACTTTTTTCTGGAAGAGTTCAGATGAAAAGTTCGCTCCGAGATGCGAAGATGTATTAGAAGAGAAGTGTTATTAATTCCAAGGAGAACCTACCAACATCGCCGATGATCCGAAAATGATGTCCGCCACTGATGATATATGATCGCCGATGATCCGAATGTTATGCCCGCCAGCGATGATGTGTGATAGCCTATGATCCGAATGTGATGTCCACCAGTGATGATGGGTGACCGCCTGTGATGTCTCCGTTTTCGAGCCTTAACTGAGTGCGGGGCACGAAATAATATAAAGGTACGGTTTTGCTTAGAATTTATATTGTTTCCCAAAATGTTTAGGGCAAAATGCCCAGTAGGGGGTTCTGCACGCTCCAATTGGTATTCAAGATCATAGTATTAAAAACACAAAAAAAAAATCTAGGCATTCTAAGATGATCATTTTAGATTGTGATGTACAGAATTAGACAACTGATGGCGTTGCAAGTGTGCAATCACAAACAGACTTTGAAACAGTGATTGATCTTTCAGGATCGCCGAACACTTATTAAAAAAAAAGAAAGAAAAGAAAAAATACTCTTTTGTCTGTTTGTTTCTTTTTTTTTCATTTAGTTGGGGGGGGGAGATGCTGGGAACATAAGCATCCAGCAATCTTCCGTGATTTATAGATATATATATAAATGGTATATTATACATATTGTATCCTTTGATGTTTTTGTATAGGGATTGTAAATACTAGTGTATGTCTAACGCTATTCATGTCAGGAGCAAGGCAGACCCCTATCTCAGCTGGCATCTAGAAGGCACCAGTTTTGGGCTCTCGCATAACAATCGCTTGACATTTACGTCAAGAATGGTTTATTGGTAGATTTACAAGCCAATTAAGCGAGACCGCACACGTTTCTCTAGTTGAGGCTACCGGTCCTTTTTCCGGCTAGGAGCGCGTTGCAGACAAGAGGGGCCAGCCCCCCCCCCACGCTCGAAGAAGAAGCCAACGAATCTGCTGCAGGAATAGGCCGGGGGAGAGACTGAATGGTCATTTTTCGGGCAGATTGAATCGAAGGGGAGTATTAGCCACGCCCGCCATATAAAAAAAAAGAATATAGACTTTTTTCTGGAAGAGTTCAGATGAAAAGTTCGCTCCGAGATGCGAAGATGTATTAGAAGAGAAGTGTTATTAATTCCAAGGAGGACCTACCAACATCGCCGATGATCCGAAAATGATGTCCGCCACTGATGATATATGATCGCCGATGATCCGAATGTTATGCCCGCCAGCGATGATGTGTGATAGCCTATGATCCGAATGTGATGTCCACCAGTGATGATGGGTGACCGCCTGTGATGTCTCCGAATGCGAGCCTTAACTGAGTGCGGGGCACGAAATAATATGAAGGTACGGTTTTGCTTATAATTTATATTGTTTCCCAAAATGTTTAGGGCAAAATGCCCAGTAGGGGGTTCTGCACGCTCCAATTGGTATTCAAGATCATAGTATTAAAAACAATAATTATACAAGTAGAATTAATAGTGTTTTTTTTTTGTTTTTTATGTTATCTATATTGAGAATAATGTGTCTTATGACGCACCGACAATTTGTAAAATAGTTGTAAATAAATTTATATGTTAGTTGTTAAAAAATTGTTGGTATCTTTCCGACCATGAGTCTTATTTTATTTAATTCTATTATGATCTGATTCAAAGTTATGTTTTATTTACGATCCATAAGTTAATTCCATCTTCAAAAATAATCACAACGCAATTTGGTAATGAAGGCAGTTGCCTCACTTATATCGAAGGGATTAACCAGGATTGAAACGAACGATCACTGTTATTTTTGTATTAGATATAAAAAAATTGCATGAGTTTGCACTATGAATACTTTGAATTAAAATGATTAGGAGTGACTAACATAGTTCATTCTAGGATTTGGGTTATGCTGACATGTCGAAATAAAGATTTCCGTTACAGGAGCCCAGTTCTGTCCAGCACTCACGAATGTTAAGGTATTGCTGTACTCTATTTTTTTTTTTTTTATGACGAAAGAAATTAAATCTGTGTGAACTTTGTTGCATAATTACACCTTTTCAACGCATGATTTAAACTAATTCATTTCATATTTTTGTAGGTATTCAATTTAATATAATGATTAAACGCACATTTATTATTACTATATTATGTAACTATTGAGTAATATGTTGTTGCCTGGTGCAATATGATAAAGTTAAAATTATTTTCAACGTTAGAACACCAGAATATTTGTAATCCAAACATACCGGTTTCGGTAGCATATAGCATACCTTCCTCAGTGCTAAAGATAGTGGAAATTTGCTCATATATATACAGGGAGGATGGGGATTCAAGCGGCAAGTTTCTTGACCAATAGGAAAACGGAGGATCCTAGGCAACAGCCAATAGGAAAACAGGGAACAGCTAATAGAAAAAATGGGTGGAAAATGGAAAATATATTGCGAGAATTGCATTAAAAGATTAAGAAAAATTAGTTTTAATGTAATATTTCCAACAATCTGATAATGGTGGAAAAGCAAAATCACAATTAACGAGATTAGCAAGATTTTTATGGATATAGAAAGCTTCAAGGAAGTTAAGTTCTTGTATGCTGAAACTATTTCCAGAAAACACGCCCAGAAACTCAATTCTAAATTTACCCGTCTGCTTGAGTCGTCCGTTCTCTACTGATCTCCCCAGTGTCAATGTCACTGTAATCAACCTCTCTGGCTCTGATATTTCGGAAACGCAATATTCAGTTCTCAAACTTAATTCCAATTTTGCAATATCTAAAAAAGCTTCTTTCCCCCAAATAATTGCTCCTTTTGAAAAAGCATTCAAAAACAGTCGTCTTACTGAAGTTCAGAAAGATAGTTTACGTCATCTCATTATGGCTAATGTTGATTTCAATTCCAGTATAAAATCTAATCTCACTCCTGTCGAAAAAACTGCTTTGAAAGACCTTAAATCAAATAACAATATTGTAATTACGAAAGCTGATATAGGGGGCCAGATTGTCGTTCTAGATAAAAAGCATTATATTGATGGAGTAACTAATCTTATTAAAGATGGCCCATATAAACTTCAATCTCAGGACCCTTCTGATCAAGAATTATCAGTAATTAAATCCATAGTTAAATCCTGTCCTCTCTTGCCTAAGACTTTTCATCCCTACATTTCTCCTTCTGCTGCACACTGTGCAAGATTTTATGCTCTTCCCAAAGTCCACAAACCCAATATCCCACTTCGTCCGATAGTTTCAAATATTGGCGCGGCCTCTTACAATTTAGCAAAATATTTAACAACAATATTTTCTCCCCATCTATCAGCAAATTTATACACTGTGAAGAATTCTATCACCTTTGCCAAAATGATACAAAATTTCTTATCCGACTAATTTTACTGAGGTTTCCTTTGACGTTAAATCCCTTTTCACAAATGTCCCGATAAATGGCCCCCTCTCTTGTCTTGAACAAAGACTCCGTGAATTTCATTTTTCAAGCTTCGAAATTCAAGAACTTATTTCCCTTACACGTACTTGTCTTTCTCAAACCACCTTTTCATTTCAAGGCAATTTTTACAGACAAACTGATGGTTTAGCTATAGGCTCGCCCTGTCTCCCATCCTTGCAGATTTCTACATGCACTATTTTGAATGCTCACTTTTTGATAAATTCACTTTCCCTTTCTGGATTCGGTACGTTGATGATGTATTCACCTTACTTGACACGTCTCTTCACAATATTGAGGACATTCTTAGCATCATGAACTTTATTGATAACAATATCCAATTTACGTATGAAACAGAAAATAATGGTTCACTCCCTTTCCTGGACATCCTTGTCACTCGCAGTGTAACTGGCTTCTCTACATCTGTCTATCGAAAAAGCTTCGCTGTTTCTCTACCTCCCCATGCTCGTTCATGTCATCCTCCAAGTCAAAAAATGGCCGCCTTTAACACATTCATAAATCGTGCTCTTCATGTTTGCTCTGATTCTCAGTCTCTCAATAATGAAATTCAATACATTAAAGCAATTGCATTTGATAGAGGTTACAACCCTTCTATTATTGATACTGCATATTACTAAATTACAAAACTCTCACTCCTCAAACTCATCTCAGTCTTCTACTCGTTCCAATATTAGCATTGTCTTACCTTTCTTTCCAAAATCAAGTTTTTCCATTGCTAAAATTCTAAGTCGGTTCGATTTCAAAATATTTTTTACTCCTACTAATAAACTCACCCTTTCCAACCTTAAAGATCCTGTTGAATTATCAAGTTCATGGGGTATTTACAATATTAATTGTCAGTGTGGTCTTTCTTACATTGGTCAAACTAAACGCAGTCTAAAATTTCGTATTAAAGAACATAAGCAATATATTGAAAAACAAGAAATCAAGAAATCCTCAATCGCAAAACATTGCTGGTAGACGAGTCATGCTTTTGACTTCAATTCGGTTAAGATACTAACTAAACCTACTTCTATACAAGAACTTAACTTTCTTGAAGCTTTCCATATCCATAAAAATCTTGCTAATCTCATTAATTGTGATTTTGCTATTCCACCATTATCAGACTGTTGGAAATATTACATAAAAACTAATTTTTCTTAATCTTTTAATGCAATTCTCGCAATATCTTTTTCATTTCCCACCCATTTTTCCTATTATCTGTTCCCTGTTTTCCTATTGGCTGTTGCCTATTATTCTTTGTTTTCCTATTGGTCAAGAAACTTGTCTCTTGAATCCCCATCCTCCCTGTATATATATGAACAAATTTCCACAATACTTAGCACCGAGGAAGGTATGCTATATGCTACCGAAACCGGTATACTTGGAATACGAATATTCTGGTGTTCTAACGTTGAAAATAATTTAACCTTTATGTAACTATTGTTTTAAAAAAGGCTAATATAAATAGGTTACTTGAAGTTAAACTTTATATGAACCTTGATATTTAATAAATTTATGTTGCAAAAACGAGACAATGTACTCAAATTTTAACGCAAAAATTGCAGTTTTAACGAATAAAAAAAATTTCACATTCTTGAAAATGATGTTATACGAATAAAATAAATTAATTTATAATTAGTAATGGGAATGCTTTAACAAACAATTGCACTTTTGTGCTTAAACAACTTTTGTAAAAGCTATGAATAATTTAAGTTCTTCTGAAATTGATTATTTACATGTAACATTAAAAAAAAATGTTTTAGTTTATTTAAATTATAAATACCCTTTAAATTTTGTGAATATTTTAAGTTAAACAAACATTTTGCAAATGTTTGCCTTGAAATTACATATTCATTGATACTTTCTTTGGAATTTTAAAATGTCGTAAGGAGAAAATTATCGCACACTTAAATTTTAAAATGATAACATCAATAAATATTTACTGCTTCTTCAATAATTTTAATTAAATATTTTTGTACAAAATTAGATAATCCCTATATTTAAAATATAAGTTAGTGTTTTTGTCATCTACCATGAGCTTCCTTCTTAACTAATTTCAATTTTTTTTTTTTCTAAAAGCAGTTAATTTTTAAATATGCCATAATAAATACTTCTCCGAATGTAGACAATCGAATTACATGAGTTGTTCCCGGGAGAGAGAAAACAAGTTGGAAATTGCACGTGAAGTGTAGAAAGTGAGGTGCGTTCGTACGATAACAAAGATTTAAAAATATTCAGATCTTGATGATATAGTAGAAGGTACTTCGGATAGAGAATAGTGGTCGAAATATTTTTTGTGTTCCTGTAAATATACAGGAAGCAACTTTTAATACACCTCAGTAATGTATATCATATTCGACCGCATAGAATGAGAAATAGTTTAATATAATTAAATCACGTCCCAAGCAATGATTCCCCGTATAGCATTATGTCGTGGAATATTTTTGTAAGGGTCTGTAATTTAATAATAAATATTCTTTGCATCACAGATTGTACAGAATGATTATTTCAGTATATATATACATTGGTGTCCAAAAGTTAAGCATAATTGGTAATTAAGTAAGTAATGAAAGAAATATAAATCGAAATGTGATGAAACTCTAGGTGTGTAAACAAAATAGTACGCGTCATATATTTTCGCGAAGAGTTTTCCGCGAAATCGAACAGGGGACTATCAACAAATTGAAAAAGAACGAAAATCTTTTGGATAACCCTGTCAAAACTAATGTAGCAAAAGAGTTCAAACTGCACATTATGATTAAGTGGCTTATTGTAATGTACTGTGTTTATTTTTATAAGGATAGCATGTATACTCGTAGAGAAATTAAGGTTTTTATAAAAACAGTCCTAAATTTTTTGCTTATAATTTGCAGAGTTCTTAATATAAAATAATGTTCTTTTCTGAAAATAAAGCAAACATTATTGTACACAATACCCTGTCATCAGAATTAAAAAAAATAATAAAAATTGTATGCCAAATGAGCAGGTTTACTAAATAATTTTTTTACTGCGCATGCGTGAACGCTATTAAAATCAGGTTGGAAAAAACATCTTTTTTTTATTATTTTTAATAAATTGCAGAGAAAACAACATTACAATTTTACCCTTTGGCTGGGCAGTCAGGGGGAGACAGACACAAAAATCCAACGGAAATTTCAACAAAAATACGGACGTTACCCACTATATAGGACTTCAATACGCATCTACTGCAAGCGATTTATGGAGACCGGTAATGTCCTTCATATAAAAGGCGCTGTCTGCCAAAGTATAGAGTGTCATAAAAATACGGACGTTACCCACTATACAGGATTTCGATACGCATATACCGCAAGCGGTTTATGGAGACCAGTAGTGTCCTTTATATAAAAGGCGCTGTCTGCCAAAGTACAGTGTCATAAAATCATACCTAGTTAATGGTATGACTTACCTCCAGTCAGTTAATTTTGAAAAAAAATATTATCTCATACAATATGATTTATACCAGTTTTAGGTTCTTTTAATACTTGGTGGCACAGAATGATCATGATCATGACACACATTGATCATGAAGTGACAAAGTAGACGTTCATCCAATTAATGCATCACGATGCCCACAACACAGCAAAAGGTTCCGTGAGTTATCTGGGTTATAGGAACTTGATCTGTTACCATTGTACAGTGGAAAGTTATAGATTCATAGTATTTAATGATGAATATTAAACTCGAGTGTTTAATAGTGATAATATTGCATTAATGTAATACATAAATCTTAACCTGTATTTAATGAGGGTAATTTAACTCGTATCGTTCTCATATAGAGGTTCAGTTAACTAAATTGTACTTTTACGAAAATATTTTGAGAAGTAAAATGTGATTTTAAATCATATCGAAACATCGTATAACATCCAAAATATACTTTAGTTCATAAAAATAGTTTATTGTTTGCATGATAGTTAACGCATTGATAATTTATATGATAAATGACATGAAAATTGTTCATTATTATCACTGACGAATAGATAATTTGTAATTCTGTAGATTTGAAGGCATAATTCGAATTTCAAAAGCGTTTAAATATCGCCTTTCGTATGAAAACAATTGCTTTTTAAACAATATTATTTTTCTTAAGAATTGTAGTTTAAATATAAACATGAAATTACTTTCCAACCATTCACTTTTTCACATAATTTAATTTGAATTTTGTATTTTTTTATTTCAGTTTAGAATGTATTTTCTTGTTACATTTGATGCATTATTACATTTACTTGTTGCATTATTACATTTAGTTGTAAAACAAACAAAAGATTGATTAGTAGAAGATAGTAGATAACATATCCAGCTCTTTAATTTTAGTTTTGCAGCAGATATATTGAAATTTAAATTCCACATAGTTAGGCATTTAAGTAGATGGTTATTTGAAAAAGACTAAAAATAGACAGCGAGAAATATTTTATAACGCGAAGCTGAAATGTAAATATATTTTTTGAGCTTTAAATGTAGAAATATTTTATATTTTGAATTCGATATTTAAGAATCTGTCAATAATACTGAGAAAATTTTATTGAGTTACCAGTTCTTCTTAGAAAATTCGATGGAAGAAAAGCCTTTTTGGATATGTCAAAAACTATCCGTCAAAAGTTTTTTAGAATGATGTTTTTATATTTATTTCATTTAGAACATGAAAAATAGATTTGAAAAGAACAACGCGATGGTCTTCAGATAGAAAATAATTATGTATATTTTAATTTCTTGAAATAATTCTGCATGAAAACTATTATTTTTTAAATTGCGTAGGTGGATAAAGGATAAGTGTTTTAAATGCTTATTATTTATTATCTTCTAATTATTTTGATAGATCCTAAGCACCTAACATAAAAAAAAATCCATTTTAACTGGTAAAGTAAAATAAATAAAGTAAATAAAATAAATAAATAAATAAATAAATAAATAAATAAATAAATGATTTATTATCGCATTAAAGTAATAAATACAGAGTAGCCTTAATTTTTAGCATTGCGTGTTTTGATTCCTCCAATGATATATTTAATAAAATACCTCTGCATGACGACAAAAGGACAAATTATAAACTATGTGTTAAAGTTAATCCTTTTTTCAAACAAAATTTCATATATCAAAATATCATTCATATATGTAATTCAAAATATCATTCATATACGTAAATCGTATAACATCAAAAAATATATTTTTGTTTATAAAATAATTTCCTAGTTTACCAGATAATTGACGCAATCTCCGCTATTATCACTGACGAATAATTCGTAATTTTGTAGATTTAGAAACATAAATCCAATAATTTCAAAAATCCTTTAAATATCGCATATCATATGAAAATCCACTTTTTTCAAACAGCGTATTTTTTCTTTAAAAAGACTAGTTTAATATGATTGAAATAAGATATTTAGAAATTCGTTTTCCAAGAAGGTAAGTAAATCAGTAAAAATATACTTTTTCTACGACCAAAACTTATTGAAATAAAATTTGTTAAATTATATGTATCTATTACTCGAACTATGTTTTTTGTGGAAGAAAATTAATTTCAATGTATCATTATTCGGGTTTTCTTTTTCTCATTGAAAGTGGATTATTTACAGTTATTGCTGATGAATATGGGCAGATATTACACGACTGAGAGGATGTATAGGAATCATCAATTTCATCATATAGGAATGAAATATTTTGACATTTTAAACTATAAGAAATTTTAATGTAAATAGATTTTTATATGTTGAAGTACATTTTTCACATTCTTGTATTTGTAGCTGGTCAAGACTCAGAAATAAACTATTAGTCAAGGATCAGGCTGAATATTTTCCGCACACAGAACTTGAAACTGCAATATTAATCTTTTTGGATGCTAGTTTTATTTTAAGGGGGCACATTTTAAACTAATTTTAATTTATAGAGTTAAACTCTGAATTATTTTAAGGTTAACCATATTATTTGTAAACAAAATCACATTATAAAACTTATCATAAGTTTTTTAAATCTAAAATTTAAATTTTATTAAAAAAGGGGTAATTTAAAATAGTTGTAACTCAAAATATTATTTGTTGAATTTTTTTTTTTTTTTTAAATTTAAATAATCCATATATCCATTTACAGTAGTACGTGCAATAATGTGCATGCTATATAGACACTAATCAAAGGATATATGGATACAGGTCTCTCGTCTATTATTTTGAGAACAATGAATTTTGAGCTTATTCTATCGCCCGCGATTTTCAAAAATTTCAAGCTATGCTTTTGAGACTTTCTTAAAAATCGCTCTATATATTTGGCAAATATATTAAGCATATTATACTTTAAATACATTCGCGTATATGCAGTGGAACATTATTTAGTAAATTTGCACATTTCTCATGCAATATTTAATATTTTTTCATTCCGATTACAGGGTATTGTGTATGATGTTATTTGTCAGATTCTCATAAAAAAAATATTTTTTTATATTAATATGCTACAAATTATATGCAAAAAACTAGGCAAAATTTGGGGAAATTTTTCAGGAAAAGCCTTTGTTTTTGTACGACTACACATGCTGTTCTCGTAAAAATGAACTTAGTTTATTACAAAAAGCCACCCCAACCATATATAAAGTTTGATTGCTTTTTCTATATTATTTTTTACTGAATTATTCAAAAGATAATCGTACTTTTGCAATTGGTTGCGTTTATCAAATCTTCACAGAAATAAATCACATGTACTGTTTTTTTTTACACTCCTGGAGTTTCAGGATAATTCCTTGTGTATTTTTGTAGATATATAACAAAAAGGTCTAAAATCAGAAGTAACCTGCCACCTTGGTCCATATGGTGTATTTTACTCGCACATTCATTCGACGTTTTGATCTTTCAATTATTGTTGTTCTTTAATTTATTGGATGATAATCGAAACTATGGACATGAGGGTTCATTAAATTTCATTTAACTTTTAACTAAGGGAATAAATATTAAAACTTGAATCAAATTATGATGTATTATAATTTTTTCCTTAGATGTAATTTTTTAATAATTCATTGTACAGATGCTCAAAAAGTGATTTTTAACATTTTCTCGTCGTTTATAATGTTAAGTTATACATCTATCTGAATTAATAATCTAATAATATATTGTAAAAACAAATATCTAAAATAATATCTAATATGAACTATTAATATTTAATATTTCTATCAATAACACTAACAAGGAAGGTCTCCATACTGGGCATACTCAGATTTTTTTGAAAAAAATACTAATTAAGCTACTCATGTATGTAATAAAGGATCAGTGAAAATTACCGGCGGAATTACAGAGGAAAACATGTAAAAAAATAAAATACTTTTGAATATTTGGCGTGAAAAGACAAAAATGTCACACGATTTGGCGAGCAGTACTCTTCCCCGCCAAAAGCAAACGATTTTAATGCAACTGAAAACGTTTGGATTTTTAGAATCCGTGTAAATGGTGTTTGATGAATTTAAACATAAACAATGAGAGAGTTTAATATATTTTACACACACATACACACACACACACACACACACACACACACACACACATATATATATATATATATATATATATATATATATTATTTGTTGCTGTAGTTATTTAATTTACCTCTGGAAAAAAATATTTTCATATATAAAAATAATTGTTATTCAGTAAAATTATTTTTATACATTTAAGCATTTAATAAAAGGTTCCATAGCAACAAAGTCGAATTGGCAATGCTTAACTAGACTTTGAACTTTAAACAATTTTAATTAATTTAAATTTAAATTTCTTTTTAAATCTCAAATTTTGGTGATTAAATTTGAATTAAATACATACAAATATCAGTATAACGAAATTATATTTTAAACAAATTAAAACTGACAAAAACAAAGACATTTAATTTATCTAAACACGTTGAACATGAAACTTTTTCCCTTTAAATAGCATTTGAAAGAAAAAACAAACAAACGTTTTTTGGAATTGCTTTTCATCGCCAACCGATGATCAATCGCCAAATAACGAAATTTTCATTATTTTTTTTACGGACAGGGAAAGGAGGTTCCGCCGAAATTTTTTTCATAAACGTATATATCCTCATGAGAAGAACATTCTGTAATTTTTTCAGATTTTTCGGAGTATGCCCGTATGGAGACCTTCCTTGTAAGTTATATTTCTATCTCTAAAAATCTCTCAATGACATTTTTCAAATGTATATGAATGGAATACGTGTTACAATTAAAGTTTCTAAATCTTCATATTGGTATGTAAAACATTAAAATAATATCTCTCATAGTCCAAGAGCCGACAACACAAAAATCTATGTTATCGAGCACAAGAAAAAGCGCTTTTTTAATGGAAGAGTAGTAAAAGGGGGATCTATTGATCCATGTCTGTCGGAAGTGAAGTGGTGTATAAGCCAAAAATTAATACCACTAGTGGCTCACTCGTAGGTTGCATTGTGCTTTCCTGCTCCTAGTCTTTCATGTTTTCATATTTTTGACTGTACGGCAAACACAATGTTGAACCTAAGATTGAATCACTTGTAACATTAATTTTTGGCTTATGCACCATTTTACTTCCTGCAGACATGAATCATTAGATTTCCCTATTGACAACTCTCGCAATAAAAAAAAGTTTTCTTCTTGTGTTCGATAACATAGGTTTTTATGGTGTCGGCTGTTGGACTATCATGGAAACTAGCCCTTCAATGACAAACTTCCTCTCTATGAGGAAGGATCATTCCATTTTTTCGCAGGTGGGGAAAGGTGGGAGGGAGTGATAGCGGCCGCTGCACGCGGTACGAAGAGAATGAATGTAGTACGATTTGTTTTAATTTGGCTCCATTTGATAATTTGATTAAGCCTGCGCTATGTCTAATGATTTTACAACCAAAAGGCCTTTTTCAAGGCCAACTTCGACTAATTTTGATGACGACTCGGAACAGAATTTGGCTAACGATTATAGGAATAAAACATTGACCTCAGAAAAAGATGTTGACGATTTGGAACGGACTTTGGCTAAAGATTGCATGAATACGGATAATGTATTGACGCCGATGGATAATATTGACCAGGACTCGTCATCTTTGGTTTAATTTTTTTTTTTTTTGAATTTTTCCATAAATTAGTATTTCATGATTATTACTTAGGATGTATCTGCTTACAAAAAAAAAAAAAAAAAAAAAAAAAAAAAAAAAAAAAATCAAAACAATTTGAAAGCTTGTAAATAAAGTTGGACGATTATTAATTTATCTTCTTTTTTTGAGAGGAGAGGGGAGGGGAGGGGAGGCACAAATGACACAAATTTAAGATATAAAGAATTATGAAATCTAATACAAAAAATTTTCAGTAATATGGCTTTAGATATGTTACTTACTTTTATTTTTCGCCAATTTTAAGATTGTTTAAAGTTAAAGAATTATGAAACCGAATAAGAAAAAATTTTAATAATCTGCGTTACGTTACTTTTACAATACGTTATTTTTATTTTTAGAAAAAAAAAAAAAGAAAAAGAAAAAAAAAGCAATCTTGCTCTAATTTTATTTTTTTAATTTTAATAAGGAGAAGGAACACTGCACTTAAACTAGATAAAATTAGTGAGATTTCAATTTTAAAAATCCGATTTCAATTATAAAAATTTATTTTATTTTAATAACCAAATAATTAATTAAACATAAAACAAAAATGACATCTTGAGTGTTTCGCTAATGTATTTTAATTTCAAGTTGATAGATGAAGCCACTATTTCAATTAACTGCTCTACCTTTCTGTACCGATCACTCCCTCCTACCTTTCCCCACCTGCTAAAAAATGGAATGATCCTTTTTTATAGAGAGGGAGTTTGTCATTGAAGGGCTAGTATCATGGAATCGTAAACGATGTAAGGACTGGGTATTGCTTTGCTTTTTTTTCCATAACCGCCTAATACTGAATATTAGGTATCTGGAACCAAATCCTTATTTTGAAGAACTTATACTATTGAATCGTGTTTATATTATTATTAAAAAAGTTGTATCATTTTTTTTCCGGTTGAAAATTTAAAAAATATTTTAAGCAAAAACAAATTAAATAGCTCTTTTCATTTTACTGTCAAACATTGTTCAATATCTCTGGTGAGCATTTTCGTTATCTCTGGATCAGACGCCAGAGATTTTTGTTCGGTCTCTCCTGAAAATCAAGAGAATATGAAATCAATTTTATTATATTATTTCATGCATTAAAAATCCCATATACAGGGTGTCCCCTCTCAACGGTGGCCAATGGCTAATTTCTAAACCGTTAGTCATAGACATACAGTTTTAATTGCAAAAATGCTTTAAAAAAGGTAAAGAATTGTTTTTCAAACGATTTAGCTCAAAATAAAATTTTATTAAAAAATTACGAAAATTAACTTTTTATACTGTCCCCCGGTCCTATAAGTGATATTTAGTAAATTTTTCCCACTACTATAACAAATAATACAAAAAAAAGTCCCATTCCTCTGCGATTAAAACTGACCGAGTAATAGCTGTTTAAAGTTGAAGCATCTTTTTTGCTGCAAATTAGGGGTCAGTCACAAATTTACTGGAAATAAAAATAAACGCAAGATATAAAATTTCACATTTAACTTTGAGAGTAAAATGATATTTACAATATTATTTTAAAATTTATGTTGATGCTTACATATTAAAGCAAAATTTGTACTAAAATTATAAGTAAAAAAATAACAGAAAGTTTGTTAATTTAATTTATGAAAAGCAACAGTCACAAATCGTTACAAAATGACATATATTTACTATTCTATTAGATTACTTAACCTACAGAATTTGATGTAATCCTATAAAATAAATAAATGGTACGCACTTAAAATTGTATTAATATTATACTGTCATTGGATATAAATAAGTGTGGAAATTGAACCTCGATCGGATATTTGGAAGTGAGTTAAAATTTGAATAGAAATTTGGAGCAAGGGAAAAATAAGTACGAACGTTTTAAGCAAAATAAAGGCTTATCAAAATACCACACCTTTTAAAATAAAATTGCGATTTCACAAAATTTGATTTTCACGATAAAGAGAATTTTAAAACCCACGTCTTCAACTATTTTAACCAATTTAGAAGTTAAATGATAAAAATTAACTTACCGTAAAAACTTATAGGTGGTAGCACCTTCAGCTAAATTGATTTTAAAATATTTCTTTATCTCATTTAAAACCTTTTAGAAATTGGAACTATATGTCTGTGGCAAATGGTTTAGGAATTGCCTATTAGACAGCGTTGAAAATAGACGCCCTTTTTAATACTTTAAGCACTTAGTGAACGTTCCCTTAAAGCTCAATCCCATTCATCCGTATTTAGCTACAGAAAAGTGGTTTAAGTCATGAAATTTAAAGCTTTATAACTCTGTCAATTTTAATGTTATGTGAATGGGACCATTTTTCTCTTACTTGTTAGAGTAGTGGGAAAAATTACTAAATATCACTTATAAGACCGGGGGACCGTATAAAAAGTTAATTTTCGTAATTTTTTAATGAAATTTTATTCTGAGCTAAATCGCTTGAAAAACAATTCTTTACCTTTTTTAAAGCATTTTTGCAATTGGAACTATATGTCTATGACTAACGGTTTAGAAATTAGCCATTGGCCACCGTTGAGAGGGGACACCCTGTATAATTATACTTCATATAAAGTACAAATAAATGTGCTAAAATTACTTTCAAGCGCAAACTTAGAATATAAATTTATTTCAAACAAGCGAACCCCGCGGCTTTGCCCGCGTTATAGTTGATATTTGTCAAGTGATATTTGTTTGTCTAAATTTTATTATAATAAATTATACCTTTAGGAATAACTGAAAAATTAACATTTAAGCCACAGTTTGACTAAACTACATCATTGCACTGTATTAGGCAGAAAAGAGATGACAAAAATGAGGACTAATGCTAATTCTAAATAAATTTAGAATATTTTATAGATTCTTAGATGATTATAATGGATGATTTAGAAAGTATTTTGAAATTTTTATGCTCATTCCATACTTTTGTTACAGTATTCATTTGAAGTTTTGAATTTGAAGTTCTTCTAAGTACGCATTTGCATCTTAAAATCAACTATCGTGACGAATTCCAAGCTTCATTTCTAGCGTCTATCATCTCTCTAGAGCTAGTGGCACCAGCATAAAATGCCTATATTGAAGCACGGTCTGCCATAATTTATTTGCCAAAATTATTATTGAAATCGATTACACATTTCAAATTATTCAATTGAAGCAAAATTTTAAAAAATTGCAAAGTTTTATTTTATTTTATTTTATATTTTTTTGTGGCAAAATTATTTATATTCGAGAATTATCTGGAATAATGGATAAAAGTTCGCGTTGGTTAAAGATTTCAATACCCATATCGGGCATCTCATCTCACCATCAAAATTGAAGTACAATAACTTTTATACAATTCTCGAATACGCGCAAAGAAAAATAATAACTTCATCTGATTCCTTACTCATGACGGCCATAGAATGGTTTAAAACATTTTAGGTATTTTAATTTATTTTACATAATTTTACATATTATAAGATTGCATTTGAAAGTAATTTTAGTATATTTATTTGTATTTTATATAAATTTTAACTATGTATCTTTCGCTCTAGGTGCCTTTTGCACTAGAAATTTTCATTTATTCCATGTATAATTAATGTGCATTGCTAAGATAATAACTTTTTAACTGATTACGACATTTTCAAACATTCCTCTTAAAATGTATTTATGATTTAACTATTTTTCACATTTTCTTAAAAATGCAACGGAAAAACAGACAAAAACATTTCAAGAAGGTGGCTCAAATATGCAAATTAACCATAAATTGCGGATTGTATTTTTATAATACTTTTTTTTCCTTTCTGTTTTTTTTTCTATTTAAGAGCAATGATTAAGATTTATAAACTACATGATTGGCTCATTTATTTCCTCAGTAACTGTATTTTTACTCATATTAACAGAATATTCACTCAGTTTGATAAATAAACTTACTATATGCACAATAAAGTATCGCTAAGAATGATGCTTAATATAATGCACACATCTTTGAGTTCTTTTTTGTTTATTAGTATTTACAAATAAATATTAGACAAATGATGTTTGAAATGTTTCTTGTGCAACATGTAAAAGCGAAAAAGATATAAATATATTATTTAATGTTTTATAAAACAAATCTGCTCGATTTGTGTAGTATAAAAAAACATATATGAGTATTATTACATTTTTTTTCAATGTTTATGTAAAACTAGTGGACATTTACCCTTTCTAAAAAAGTACACTTAATATTAATTTTATTAGTACGAAGAATATTTAATTGAAATTTTTCTTTTATAATTTACCTGAAAATAAGCAAGCTCACATTTTATAATAATTTCGTTTATTAATTTTAGTGTAAGTTAATTATTTGAAACAGACTTACTCGGCGCCGGAAAGGGTTAATCAACATGTAGAGGTTTGCAAGGCAATCTTCCATTTTATTTGTTAACACGTGTTTTCATAAATTTGAAAAAAGTATTTTTTAAATTATTTAAAGTGTTTCAATTAATTATGAGTATACATTGTAAAGTAGCACTAATATTTGTTAGTGAAGGAAAGTATAGTAAAACTAGGTTTTTTAGAAATGCTTCCGAATAGATTTTATAGTGTATTACTGTGAAGCATCGATTATCCAAAATAAGAGGTAACCAAGAGTAATAGGATAGCTAAAATATAAGAAAAAAACCACGCACCTGGTTTATTTGAGCATAGTGAAACAAACAAATAACAAACACAGATATATATGAATATTATACTATATTGATTAGAATAAGATTAAAAACAAATTATCAACAAATAAAGCGACGAAAGAAATCTGCAGAAAATACAAAGTACAGCACTGCAGATCAACATTTAAGAAAAGTCCAAAATTTACTTTTGTTTCGGAGAGGACACTCTTTGTACTTGTTGCTAAAACTCTTATATGCTTCAGTTAAAGCAATTGAACAAAATCATGTTCTTCATGCTTTTCCTATTTATTTGTTTGCTAATTTAAATTTCGCTTTTTGGAAAGCATTCAGTTAACTGGTCGTTCGGTTCACTGAGGTTCGGATAGTCGATGCTTTACTGTAATTACCTTTCTAAAACATTAATTGTTCATCTGCTGTCAATTATCATATGATCATTTCCATAGTAAACAAGCATGATAATTTAAAATCATGCAAACTAAAATCACTATAAAACGTATTAAATCTAGCAGTATTAACACAAAATGTGAAAGGTATTTAAATAAAAAATAAGAATATTAAAATGTACTCCACGTATCACTTTTAAATTTTAGGTAAGTTGCTAAAAAAATAATAAAACTTTTGTAGATGTGATGGCACGCAACATGTAGCCTCACTGCATTCATAGAATATAGATGTCAATTTGTAGGTGATTTTTTTGCGACTAAAATTTCATGAAAATTTTTGTCTTACTTAAATGCTAAAGAGGCCTACATTTCAGTGATTCAATTAGCTGTAATCTAACATGATATCATAGTGGTATCAAAAATCAGTACACGTTAGCAGCTTTAATAGAATTAATTTAACATACTCAAAACACACACATATATATATATATATATATATACATGCATGCATGCATATATATTTGAAGAATTAAAAACGACGAAACCACTTATTAGAATTAATGCTATTTTTATATACTTCTGGGAAAATTAAAGTTTATTTTTTATGTACTAGGCTATATATGACAAAGATGCAAAAGGCGAGGGGCGGTATCATGATTTTAGTGATAATTACTTGAGGCGTGGCTAAATAAAGGTTAAAAACACTGGCGTAGACCCCATTCACTCCATCCATTAAGTTCCCTGGTATACGAAGAGTATCTGCAAAATCTTTCAGTACTTTCCTTATCTTTAACGAAAGTTGATTACAAACGACTTTGGCGATCGATCGGATCCCATCCGATTAGAAGTATGCGCACCATCCCATCAAACTGAGCTTCATCCTGAATTTTGTAGATTTCGTACGAAATATTACCTATACCATGGTACAAATTTTGAAGGAGTTCTTCATAACTTTTCATTATATGACTCCAGGAACATACTCCAGGACCGTCCCTCATATATAAATATGTATATATATATATTGGAAATATAATGGACGAAAAGCAGGGGAATATATAACGTCATGTGAGTAAAAACATACTGAAAATGAAACATGATTAAAAAAAAAACTATGTTCATATTGGCATTATAAAACATTTTGAAGTTCTCTAATTTTGTCTTTGCCATTTTTAAATCTATTTAATACATACATACGTGCGTATATGCATGTATATTAAAATTTTCACAAAACGTTCCCCAGAGCTTATTCTTAGCGATAAAATTGAATTTATCTCTTTTTTTGTAAAAAATAAATTTGAAATGATTTTCAAATGATAAGAAATAACATGCAAAATACCCTGATCTAAAATTCTTATTTCTATTTCAGGAAAGAAAAAAAATATTTTAAACACTTCTTTCCTACCTTCTAAAAGCAAATCTTCCCTTAAGAGACATTCTTTTTACACTATACTTCATCTACAAAGAAATGACATCGTTTTCAAAAATATTTTGTGCACTGTATCTTGAGCGGAAATTGGTGATTCATCTACATAAGTAAATAAATCTGCATATAAAAAAAAGACTCTTTTTACTTCAGTACGTCAGTATATGCTACATGTGTATGTAAAATATACGACATTACGAGTTCAAAGAGCTCATTCAATGACATATTTTTAAAAAAAAATCATTCGACTCTAAATTTGGAGTTCACTATTGAGAAAGATCTCTAAAAATTCGAAATGAATTCGATTTGAAAATTAATGGTAAAACCATGTTCTTCCGAAAATATGAGAAAGATTTCAACGATAAGAATATAAATATGAAAAACTCTTGGAATATAAATATCTTTAAACTACAATCATATTTTTAATATTAATACAATAAGTTATGGAAAGGCAGTGATGCGTTAAATTCATTATATTTAAAATGTAAACCTGTAAAAAAATCATAATTTTTTTTCAATTAGGAATATATTCATAATTGACGTGCAATAATTTCAATAATGGTATAAGGTAAAGTTAGAAGAGTTTGGTTGTGTGATATTTTATGGCGAAAAATCTCTTATGAGACATGTTGCGCCAAAACAAGTAGGCTAAAAACATCAGGGCATTGTTCATATATGTATGTATATATGTATATGTATATGTATACATATGTATACATATGCATATATATTAATTATTTCAGAATAACCTTTTTATCCAATATGTATTTTTCTTGCTCCCTTTGAATATTTTTTGCAGTGGTATACGAATTTTATGCGATTTTACAATTGTCGTCGTACCGTACGATTTGTATTTGGAACATATTTTTAATATTTTATGTGAAGACATTTCTTGTAGAGATAACTGACTTAATTTCATTTTTAAAGTTAAATTTTGATTTAAAAAGTCTTCTAATTTCTAGCACAACTAAATCATATACTTAAAATATTTAACTATTGATTGCAAAGAAACATTATCATAGTCTTCATATAAATTGCTTTTATCTGTGCTTCTATCTACATTTTTAAGTCAGTGGTTTATTTTTATAAAAAGAAAATTTTTATACTATCTTTCACAAACTAATCTAGCTGCTTAGTGCAGTAATTCAAAATTAGTGAAAAAGTACATGTACGAGATTCAAAACAAAGAAAAGCTAGTCAGATATGCCAGTCCTATCTAGTAGAATTGTTTAAATAGAAATTTTAAATTTACACCACAAAAATTTTATTGGTATATAATTTTTTAATTTTATTTACAAAAAAACGCTTCCTGAAATCTTTAACAAAACCTTTTTATTTAGGGAAATAAGATGCTACTGTCCATAGCCAAATATGTATTGAAACACTTTTGAACAGCCCTGTATTTGATCCGTCGGTTGATATATATGTACAATATAATGGGAAAATTTAGTTTAGCAAGAAAATGCCTAACTGGCTGAAAATTCTCTTGCAGCACTTTATTCTAATAGATGGAAACTACTTCAATACTTTTGTTCAGCCCTGTAATTTATCCAGTATCTTTATTACACGCCAGTATTTTGTTAAAATTTAGTTCAAACAAATACATTCTTAAAGTTATTTAAAACACATTTCCAGAAATTACACATATTGGTGACCATGTAGTTAAATTTTTGCGTGACCCTGCATATCATTTTATCTGTATTCTACAAACATTTCTTATTAAACTGAAAGCAGTTTAACATAAAAATGCATAACTACCACCTTCAAGTTAATTACTCTCATATTCAGTAAACTTTATCAGCTCTTTTGTGGTACCCTGTATATCAACACCTTTATATACGCCATATAATTTGAAGACATTTTGTAAAACTTAAAAGTGCATATCATAATTGAAAATGCATTTCAACCATCCATCAGGCATCATCGATAATATACAGTATTTCGGATAAAAGCATAAGGTTTGAAATATTTTGTGTGTCCCTGTATAAGCTATGCACTTCATATTATGCGTTAAATATTCGGTCTCAGCAGTGCATATCAATTTTATGATACTTGAAACCGTTTAACATTATTAAAATATGTCGCAAACAATTCCCTCCTTTTTTATTGTGTAATGGAATTCTTTTCAGTCGCCCTGTAAATGAATAATAACTATTATTTTGATATCATATTTTACAGAATACGTATTTTAGTCCACTTTGCGAATCCATGTAAATTTGAATAAGTTTCACAGGATGTAACACCTTTAAAATTCCTTTGAAACGATTTTTTCCCATTGGCCGTAATGTATTGGAAAATTTTGATTATCCCTGTAAATAAACTAATAGTAGCAGAAACTTCATTTTTAGTAGGTTTTGTGCTAGCGTAAACATCAATAACATATAAAAATTTCAGAGCAATCCAAGTACATTTACGGGAGTTAGGGTGCGAAAAGACGGCTAGACAAACCGAATGCCTAAACGCTTTTCAACTTTGTTGGAAAATGTTAAAAAATCAGTCACATATGACATCATTGTTTTAAATGAACAAAACAGCATAACACACCTGCGTACGTCATAGAGGGCAAGAGGTTTACTTAACTTTATTTGAGGAATATTTTGAAACTGACAAAAATGAATATTTTATGAATCAGGAAAAAAGTCATTACAACTTTTTCAATGTTGCTTACTTATTCTATTCCATCTACGTCTTTACCGTTAATATAAGTTACTTAAAATATAATACGTTTATTATTGATGTATATACAGGGATACTATACATTTCCTATTTGCAAATGATAATTTTCAATATCACAGTTCATAATTTAATAATTCTTATGTAAAAACATTTTTCTGTCTAATGAAAAAACGGTGAATTTTTATAATATTCACTTTTTTCTAACAAGGGAACCACTTTTGTTTTTTCTGTCACCTAGCATCGTCACCTGATGTACTTTCTAGATCTATACATAAAAATTAGAGAACGATAAAAATTCTCTGTTAAAATCATATTTTATGTATTTGAGTTGTATATGAGTTTTACTTTTTTATTATTGTATTTTTTTGTTATTGAACGCCAAAAATGGGTTTATTCGACAAACATGACACTACGAAATTTTCGTTTATCTTATTTTGGGGCTGCGACATTCTGCTAGGATTGATGAAAAACTCTACTTTTGAAAATACGCCAACTTGTTCCTCGCCAAAAATGTGAATACAATGCCGTAATTTTTCAAAACCAAATTCGTAGGTTTTTGAAGGAATTTATATAAATAACTAATTTATATTTTTAAATGCCTTTCTTAAAATAAAGTGTTTATAGCCCGATAAGTGGCCAAGAAAATGAAATTTTCAGAAAGTTGTGCTGCTCGAAAAAAAAAATGTCACTAACAGAATTTTTTTTGCGATTCCAAAACTTCGTAACACAGGGCTTAAAAATGCCCCAATTCTCAATGCAAATGTGCGAGCAACACCAATAGTGGTTCTCTCGTTAGTGTAATTTGAAGTTAAATGTAGAAATTAATCAATATTAAATCAAATACTAAAAAAATCCTTTTTTTATTTTTATTTTTAATAGTGTTATACTATTCAACATTAAAATAATTATATAATCTATTTATTGAAAAGAAAAAAAAAGATCACACAAAAATACAGTATATTTTTAATTAATATGTAACAAAACATTAAATGCAAGATTTTAATCTCAATGTTAATTAAATAAAATATAATAATTTCTCTCATTAATTTAAGACATTGATTGAATTTTGATTTATTTGTCTCAAACAAATTTTAAAGAATGCTTTCATATAGTATATCTATCTGCATATCAGAATATCTATTCAAATACATCTATGATTTATACATACTCTAACATCTTTTTTTTTCTATTGTGCGAAATATTAGTAGTTGCACTTACATATGACTGAATATTCTCGATGTAAAGTTGTGAATGGAAATAAGCGGAACTCTGTTTTCGAGATTAAAAGAAATGAAGCTGCGTGAGGAGGAAAAAGATAGAAGTATTTTAATTCATCTTGTGACGAATTAATATTGAAGGTTGGAAGAGATATTTAAATAATGCTAAATAATCAACGACTTAATGATATAAGCTAAAAATTGCCGAATTTAACCCTTACGGGTCCGATTGTTTTCCAATTTTTAGAAAAGATACTTCTACGTAAACAGCATCAACACTAATTATCCAAATAGATTAATTAATGTTTAACGAAGGCTTCATTGTCTGAATCATAATGAATTATGTTCTTTTGCGTACTACTCAATTTATATTCATATGACAATGAGCTAAGGAACAATTTTTGCAGATGCTTAGAAAATACTGTTTTAAAACAAGATTTAACTTATATTAAAACTTTCTAGTGCCTTTTATGCATAATTCATTCAGGGTAGAAGCATTTATTTTAAATCTAAAGAATGAAATATATGTTTAAAATAAAATAATTTATGTTATTTTAAAATGAAATAATAATAAAAACAGCGCAAAGAGAATTAAGCAAATCATAACAATTATTATTACTAAATGCCTAAACATAAATGAAGTCATAAATTAAATGCAAAGGCATATACTAACATTATTCATTTAAATAATAGCAAAAGTATTTCGTAAAACGAAATAATACTCCATATAAAGACATGTACTATTAATAGTACACCAGACCCAAAAAGCTTAAGCTAAATGTTTATAATGGAACGAGAACGTATTTGTATTTTTATTTGTTCCTGTCTGTTCTTCTTCAATAAATGTTGTGCTCGTCCTAAAAAGAAGTTATAAACTTGAATGAGAGACTTCCCGTACTCATAATATTACTTAATATTAATTCGAATACCTTTAAACTAAGACTACCATGATAATATTATTTTTTATGTGAGAATGTATCATGTTACACAATTATAAAGACTTTGTTTTTCAAATCGCACAGTCACCGAAAAAAAAATATTGAAATAAGTAGATAATCAACAAATAATAACATTTTTCAACTGTCAATTCTGCATTATCTTCAGTCTAATTTTTTTTAAGAAAAAGTCATATAACGAAAGGAAAAAACTGATTACTGAAAGTCATTATGTGAAATAAAATCTTTCCACGCAATCCTAAATCGTTAAGAATCTCATTCCATCTGGTAATTATTTTCTCATAAAGCTTTTCTCCGTCTTCAGTAATTAATGTAGCTTTCAATCATCGTAAATGGGGTAAGGAGCATATTTCTTTTTAGAAAGAATCGATGTGAATTACGGTATTTAGAATTTATATGTTTCGCGAAGAATTAGGAGCATTTTACTTCAAGTATTACAATAAATAAGATCATGACAGTTTTAATAAATTCATAATATGTCCGTTTTTTTATTTCTTTTAATTATAAAATGCTTTTTTGAAATAAACTGTTTTACCAGTTATTTTAATTCAAATAAATCAGTGATCACTAACTTCAAATTTGTAGTTTTTAAACAAACAAATCTCCTAAAAATTAAATATTATTGACCTCCAAAATATTGCTTCAAGTTCTTTAGTGATTTAATGGGTTTTTTGTGTAATTCCAAATCGTCAGGATTCTCATTTTTTTTTCGGTAATTATTTTCTCAGAAGAATATTCTGCATCTTATGTAATTAGTGTTTATTTGAATTCTCACATTTTGAATAAGGAGTTGATCTTATTTGAAAGGACTCGAAAGAAGATACAATAATTTAAAAATCCTAAAATAAGTGAAATAAAACGTTTGTATTCTTTTTTGCATAATTATGATGCATAAAAATAAATCAGTAAATTCGTAATCAGGGTGCAATGTCTTTTGAACAGCGAAATCACATTTAGACAGTATCACCAAACGGGGTTATTTCAACTAAAAAATTTAGCTGGCTTTTAGTGGTCGTATACAAAGTGCAGAATGAAATATTGAAATGAAATATATCACTCTATTATCATATCAGAAACCGGCTTATATGCTATAAAAATAAATGTATCAAATGCCGGAATCTACTAGAGATATTGCTCAAAAGGTTCTCAAATGGTGGCAATGTATAATTCAAAGTGTGAACACAGTACTGTGTCCTGCAATTTTCGAGCACAGCAGGTATAACTGTGCGATAAACAAGGATGATGCGTTGCTTTAGATCAGTCAGAGAAGTAGGATCAGTCATTTAAACCTGTGCCTTGATGTAACCCCAGAGGCCTTGACTCTATGGGAGTCACGTCCGCCGAACGCGGTGGCCACTCATTCCAGACTACCATATCCAATGATCTGTTGATTTATTTCAGTGAATCGATACGTCTCAAAATTTGATACCTTATACGGAGGAGCCCCATCATGTTGAAAACACTCCCTGCATGCATTTCAAAGAGGTAACTCTTCATACCACTTCTCAGTCACGTACAGTATTTTGTAGAAAGTGCAGGTAAAGATCGCTAGTTAATTCCATCATAGAAGATGGGTCTAACAATCTGGGTTTCCCATACACTGTGTCACACGCTCGTTGAGAAGCGTATCTGCTGTTATACTATGCTGCGGATGTAGGTGGGGGGGGGGGGTTTATAGAGATCAGTAATGCACATTTTGCACGTTCACAATACCAGCCTGTATAATTGTTGACTCAATTGTCTTTCACAGACTCCAAGGATCGACGATTTCTCCTCTAAAGCGTTGAACATGAAATTACAACAATCAAATATTTGTGCGTAGTCAGTCTTTAGCAATTCTTGCACCAATGTCGGATGATATGGCTGCATATTATGTGCATGTAACAAATGCCAGATATGCTGACGTGCACCCACTTGCCGGCATTATTTCCAACGTGCTCAGTTGTAGATTTAAAAGGGCGAATGTCAGCGCCTTTTCCGGTGTCACTCAAAAATGACACCTTGTCCTTCCACTTGTTATGGGTCGTAGTGCAACAAGGCCGATCATTCATGGACAGTGCAATGCATCAGTTATAGTTTCGTGCTTTGGATATTGATTCCTAAGGAAATATTCTTAATAAATCCTCGCAGCCACTCTGTTATTCCTTTGACATTCACCATAAATAAGTGTCATTCCGTCATATTGTTTGTATGTGTAGTCTGTCATCGCGATTTCAACGCTGGCAAGTATGTCCATTGCTAGATGGCTGATGTTTTGTACAGAGCGAGTGGCGCTGCTATATTATTGTACAGTGGTAAAATAAATTAAGAGAATTTGCATATGTTATCGAATTACATGAAAAGAACTGAACTGAAGGAAAAGCCACTCTTCTAGATAAAATAGCAAATCTTGTACGGCAAATACGTATACGTATATACGTGTGTAGGTGGATCTAGTAAAAAAGCAGGCTTAATAAGCGGATGAAGGGTAAGACAAATTGCTTTCGCTAGGACACTTCGGGGAATTTCTTTCTGTTATCTTGCAGCAATCAGTTAAATTCACATCGGAACAGTGAAAATGAGGTACCACCAACGTTAAGACGATGCAATGAGGTGACGAATTGTGGGGAGGCTAGAGGCAGGCCAATCGCAAGTCCAGATATGCAGAGAGTTTTATTTAACTATGCAGATAGTTTTATTTAACGACCAGCTTCGTGTGTGACCTATGGAAGCAATTCCAGGATACTAAATTCATCGAGAGAAAGCCTGGACAATGTCATGCAAGATCCACGACGGCCAGAAAAGATCGAAATTTTTCCATTTTAGCGAGGCGTAATAGCGGGACTACAGCTTCTCAACTCGCTCGGGACTTGTATACAGCCACAGGAACCCGTATAGCAAGAGTGGTTGTTTCCAAAGACCGAATTAGAGAAGGTTATTTGCCAGAAGACCAGCCGCTTGCGTCCCGCTCACATCTACGAACAGCAGAGTCCGATTAGCATAGGGCAGGCAGCATAGTGATTGGAGTATGGAGAAATGGGCGACAGTTTTAATTTCCGACGTCTCCCGTTTTAGCTTAAAAACCGAATCTCGCTCTACTTTCATATGGAAAGAGCCAGGGACCCGCTACCTAGCCTCCATTGTCCGCGAAACAAGAATTATGGCGGTGGTTGTGTAATGGGCAGCCGCACAGCTCCCACGTCTTTGACAGAGACTCTATCACTGTTGTGAGATGTAGGGATGCGTTTTTTGACCCCGAAGTTCGCCTTGTCCGGGGTGCAGTGGCCCCGAGTTCATCTTATAGGATAACACGAGGCTACATAGATATCTTCTTGTAGACGATTTCCTTGAGAGCGAAGATATTCGTCTAATGGATTGGCCATCCAGATTTCCAGACCTCAACCCTATAGAGCATGTCTGGGACGATCTTGGGAGGGCAGTTAGAACTCGCAACCCTCCTCCGAGAACCAGTAAGGAACTAAAAACAGTGTTGCTGAATGAGTAAAACCAATTGCCACAGGCACTGATAAACTGCCTTATTTCCAGTCTGACATCACGCTGCGTGGCCTGTCTTGCTGTAAGAGGGGATAATGCCTCCTATTAACTCATTTCTTTTGTGTATTTTGAAATCACTGCTTCAGATCTTCAGACTCCCATGAGTGTTACGCTCGAATATGTGTGTCTATTATAACTGTTGAATGTTTATTTTGCTTGCAATACATCAACCTATGTTCACACCAAGTTTTATTAAAATATGTCAAGTATTTCTGGACATCGTAGATCAAATATGAAAATTCTATTAATTTCTTACATCAGTGTAATTTGTATCATTCCAATTTTCCGACTCGTTATAGCGCGGCTGCTCGTATGTTGCGCTACCACTTATTTAGTTCTTTGTGAGTTTATTTTATTTTTCGGGTATCGATACCACTTACTTAGACTTTTTAAATATTGTTGGACCCCTTAAAGTAGCTGTAATAAAGTCTGGCATTTGAAATGTTTAGTTTTTACAGTAGACCGCTTTCTGATATGATAGTAAATTGATATTAACTTTTCTGTTTAATTTCAGTATTTCATTTTTCGCTTTGTATATGACTCTTAAAAGCCAGCTAAAACTTTTAGATTAAATAACCTCCTATGGTGATACTCCGACTTGGTGATAGCAACTAAAGGTGGTTTCGCCGTAAAAATAAGGCATTGCATCCTGATTCCGATCCCCAATTACTTTAATTAATTTTTTAATTGATCCGTCAATGATACACAAAATAATGTGCAAAAACTTTAAATTTTGAATTTTAATAACTACGTCAATGCACGTCGTCTTACAGAAGTCATATTTTGTGTTATATAAATTATGCGTAAACCTTTACTAAATGTAACTATAAGACTTAGGGGAGCGTAAAAAAGTTAAATTTAGTATTTTTAAATAAAATTATTTTTTTTTTACTTTGAACAATGCCATAACATCAGTATACACCTCATTTGAAATGATTTTGCTAATGAAACAATATACCTAAATCCAACGGTTAAAGAACTAAAGTTCGGCAATAGATAACATATGGTATAACATTACAACCTGCATAACAAAATATGAATTACAATTTAAAAATACTAAAGAAAATAGAAATAATGAATTCTCTCGCTAACAAATAAAGACGTTGATAGAATTTTGAATTATTCGATCTTTAAAAATTGAAAAAAGATTTTTTTAGTATAAAACAGTTATCTACTTATCAGACTATTCTATTCAAATATAAATATGATACATTACACCGGGAGTCAGCAGCACAGGTTATCATCTCATCTACTTCATGGATGAATAACTGGGACTTGTTAAATCTCGACTCGCATATTAAAATTCAATCGGTCTGTCAATTCATATCTTAGTGAAGAACATCTTAGTATCCGATTTTAGTTGTTGACTTATAGATTTACTATTCTGATTTCTTTCTCCCAATCTTCCATGTTTTCACGCATTAGGGTGCAGGAAAGCACAGTGGTAATCCTACTGGTCAATAGTTAAAATCGGGTTTTTAGGAGTTTCTCGCCAAAATATGACATGGCAGATTGATTGCGTTTTAATATGCGAATTGAGATTTATCTAATTCAAGATTTTTATCCGTGAACTCGGTGAGGTGATTGTCTATGCTGCCACTTGGCTGTCTATATGTATAATATAATAATTTTTCAAGTTTTTTAACATTAATTCATATATTGCTTAACATTAACAATTATATAAATACATTGATTTCATAAATACGTTATTAATATAAATACATTAACATACATTTATTATCTTGCACAATATAAAGAATTTGCTTTGAAAACCACATAGTTATCAAAACAAATGTTGAAATATGCAGATAATCAAAAATAATATAATTTTTTATTGCTCAAATTAGTGCTATCTTCAACATTCTGATTTTTTTTAATTAAATATATCATGTCATGACTGATATCTGACAATAATTATGTGAAATAGAATTTTACGACACACTCGTTAAGAATCTCATTTTATCAGATAATTATTTTCATATAAAGAGTTTCTCTGGATTCAGTAATTAATGTAGCTTTCAATCAAGATAAAATATTGGAGGATTATATTTATTTAAACATATTCGACGTGAATTACAATATTTATCTACACTCTTAAAATCCGATGTATGTATGTTGTATGTATGTGATGCTATTTCCTCCGATCCCGAAAGCGGAGGAACGTCGCGTTTGTTTTGAATTGAAAGGGGAAAATCTCGGGATCCCGAGTTGCCCATTCACATCCTGAAATTCCAATTAGTTGATAAGTTATTATTTAAAAACGTTAAAATTTTTAATTACTTTGCCCCTGTATGTTTGCACAGTGTTCACACAGGTCGAAAAAGATTCCTCCAGAACTCAACTGAAAATGAATGATAAAAGGAGAATATTTTTTTCTTTTCTTTTTAAATTGCCATCACGGGCGTTTTAACAGAGTCAAACAAAAAACAATGAGATTTTTAAATGGATTATTTTTTTTTTAGATTAACGGTCTATTTTTTTTTATTTACAATATTTTCGAATTTTTTACGAAATATCGAATTTCAGTCCTTTTTTTTCAGAATTTTCAAGGAATGCATATTTGAATTCCGATCCTGAGAGTTCTAAGAAAATCTGACAAAAAACGATGTCAGATTCTAAATTATCATTCTTTTCTGAGACTAACAGTGTAAATTTTGCTTTTAATTTTCGATTTTTTTCAATTTTTTTATTTTTTTTTTCTAAATGTTAGTATTATACTGTTTCCACAAGTAAGTATTTTATATCTGCCAAAGTTATATCACTATCGACTTGATTTTTTTTAAATGTGTACCTTAACATTGGCTAATTATTTGTAGAAGATAGAAAAAATCCGTTGAGTGGTTGGTTGGAAAATGATAGATAAGCAATTAAGAATACATTTTTTATATCTCGCCGATTTTTTGATATTTTTACTCAAAAATATTTTTAGTTCTTTATTTGAATATGATTTAAACGTATTCAAAACTTTGAAAAAAAGATTGAAAATTAAAAAAATAATAATTTCTATGATTGCGATGATTGCGATGATGAAACGAAATAATTACAAGAAATCTATTGAAGAATGTTTTTGGCATCATGCCAAAAGCGAGTTGCTTCCTCTTCTGAATTCAAAGTATTTCAGGGGACTTTTGAGTTTTATTTCTGCTTTTTTTTTAAAGTATTACTTTAAAAATCATCCTCCAATTCACAAATATATGTTTTTTTGTTCTTCAAGTTTTCTTTAGATAAACCGACCAGCATAGCGGGCGAAGGCAGCTAGTATATTATATGTTTCGTGAAAGTAATTGAGAAAATTTTATTGCTACTAGACGCATTAAAATTAATACCATAAAGGCAATTTGTGTAAGCTTATTATATGTCCATAATTTGTTGTTTTTTAAGGGGGCTCAGGGGTTGATCGATACGTAAAAACATGTAAACAGAGCTCTCGCTTCGAGTCCATATAAAAACAGAAGTATTCAATGTAATTAATTTACATTTTCTGATATTTTAAAGGTATGTTTGTAGTCTTATAAAATTATAAAATGAAGTACTTTAATGTAATATAATAAGAAATACAGCAAAGCGTATGTAACACAATTTTCGAAAAAAAATTATGTGTTATATCACCAACACCAAGATATCTTAACTTTGAATTGACATAAGAACCTAATTTATGCTTTAAAATAATCCGGAAACTTTACTCTATAGAATGAATTAAGGATATAACTATCACTCAAAAATAACATTATTTAAAAAAAATCAAATTTGAAAATTTAAAAAACTTCTAAAAAATACAACTTTCTTTTCATTAAAAATACTCAAAATATTAAACTATCTAAAATATATTAATTCATTCTATAGATAATGATGTTATATGCATGCAAAAAAAAAAAAAAAAAAAAAAAAAAAAAAAAAAAAAATAAGCCATTTCATCGAATAGTTTTTTTTTTTTTTTTTTTTTATCTTGGTGTTAGTCATCAAATATCAAGTTTTCAGAAAACGCGACTTAAAGTTGAAATTATATGGTTGCGGCAATGAAAGTGTTGATACATATATGCTTATTACTCCGTTAAAAATGCAAATAGTTTTATGCGGTTTTTTGCATTGAGTTAAGAATTAATTGAATAATCAAACTGGATCATAAAAAAATCAATTTTTTGAAAAGTTTTCAACCCCTGAGCCCCCTTAAGCTCAAATTATTTTTGAAATGGATTTGCCAGTTATTTTAATTTAAATATCTAGTTTGCTACTAACATAAAATGTATATTTTTATTTTTGAAATAAATAAGTCTTCTAAAAATTAAATAATACTGGTCTAGAAAATATTACTTCAAAAAATTTCATAAAATAAAAACCTTTTTACGAAATCCCAAGTCGTCAGGATTTTCATTTTCTTCGGTAATTATTTTCTCATAAGAAGATTTTGCATCTACAGTAATTAGAGTTCATTTAAATTCCAACAAAATGAATATGGAATTGATTATATTTTTAAAAGATTCGAGATAATATATAATATTTAGAAAATACCAAAATTGTTCAAATAAGTAGTCTGTTTTTGTTTTTCCATAAGAATGGTTTGTAAAAAAAAAAAAAAAAAAATAGATTTGAGCATTGTTTAATAACATTATAAAATTTAACTTTCTATGTAAAAAAACGAAAAAAGTTTTCAATTATGTATTTCTATACATTAATATTCAGAAGGATTTATCACATAAAACTACTCAAACAGCTTGAGCAGCTGGCGAGTTTAAATTAGAGAAAAGTATGAAAATTATGCACTAAATAGAAAAAAAAGTATTTTCTCTTTCAGGTAGTATTTATTATTTAAAAAATATCAAATAAGAAAGGTTATGTATTAAGCATAAATTATGAAACCTCTTCCAACACTTTGTGAAATATTTAACAAAACTTCCTTATTTAGGTAAAAAAGGTTACTGTATATAATCAAATATGTATTCCAAACATTCGAATATCCCTGTATTTGATCTTTTGGTTGATATATATATATATATATATACACAATATTATGAGGAAATTTAGTTTAGCAAGAAAAAGCCTACGAGGTTGAAATTTCTTTTTTTAGCAATTAATACTAATTGATGGAAACATACTTGAATACTTTTATACAGACATGTAGTTTACCTAATAATTTTATTACACTTAAATATTTAGCTAAAATTCGTTTTAAACTAAAACCCTATTAAAAATAGTGAAATCACATTCTCATAAATTATCTTTCAATGGCGTCCATGTACTCAATTCTTTGATTGGTCTTGTATGTCATATTTTATATATTCTATAAATATTTCTTAGTAAACTGAATGCAATTTTGCGTAAAAATGCATAGCTTATTTAAAAGCCATCTTTTACGATACTACTCATTAATGTTTGCGAGCTCTTTTTACATAACCCTATATATCAACTATAGCATATAGACATACCATATAATAAGCATAGATTTACAAAACTTAAAAGGCATTTCATTATTAAAATACATTTCATCCATCCATCAGCCTTCATAGGATACATACATAGTACTTAGGAAAAAATGTACAATTTGAAATATTTTGTGTGCCCTTGTAAATGCTACGCACTTTGTATTATGCATGAATATATCGTAAAACTTATATTAAGCCTCACTGGCCAATGTCACTAAAATATGCCGCGCAAAATATTCCTCTTTAACATTATGTAATTGAATTTTTTTTCTTTCACAATAAATGGATAAGAGTTATTTTTTACAGTATACTTTACAGAATGCATATTTTAGTGCATTTGGTAAATTCATTTTAATTTTAATATGTTTGGCAGGGTGTAACATCTTTAAAAATCGTTTGGAACACTTTTTCCCATTGGCCATAATGTAACATAAATTTTGACTGTCCCTGTAAATAAACTCATCTTGTTAAAAACTTCATTTACATTAAGGTTTGTGCTAGAGTAAACTCCAATAACGTCTAAAAATTTCAGGGCAATCCGAATATATTTACGGGAGTTAGAGCGCGGACAGACATACCGGAATTCTAAGCACTTTTCAACTTTGTTTGTGGAGTATTAAAAATGAACTGCGAATATATACAGTACTTCGAATAGAATATACTATGTGAAACATTTTGTATGTCCCTCGAAATTTAATTCTTTTCATATTAAGCGTGAAACATTAAACTTCCGCAGTGTATAAAATAAAAATAGTAGCTGTAATTTTTGTGCACATTTTTTAAAGCTTATTATTCTCATTCATATAAACTATAAAGTTTAATCTAACAGCCATTTTTTTATGAGTTTGAAAAACATGTACCTTAACTTTTAGAGGCCAGTGTATTATGCAACAGATAAAAAAAAATAATTTAAGTAATGGGATTTTAGGAAAAGAATTGCTTTGACATATTAATGAATTTTACAGTAAAATAATAGACTACGTTGATTAAAGGTAATATTCATAAACTGGAAATAAAATAAATATTTTCATGTATTAAAAAAAGAGGAAAAGTTAAATTTTATAAGAATTCGAAAATAATTAATTTAGTTTTGATATAATTTTTTTTTATTATTGATTATATATGTATAGTAAACAGAGTTTTTTTATGAAATTAAACTCTCCTTTGAAAAATCAAAACAGTAAAAACAGTATACTGCAAGTCAAACTTGATTATAATGAATATTTGATGATATTTTGGAATCTGTATGAAATAAAGTTTAACTATGCTTGCGCAAGATATTCAAATGTTTTTATATGATAACTTCGTAGTCAGCTATTTAAAGTAACTCGTATAAAAATCTAAGTTAAATATTTTTAAAACTCAAAAACATACGTATACCGTGATCTACTTGACAGTTCGTTGAATATCAATTATAATAAACGTACTTTTAGCCAATAAAACACTAGATTCTCCGTACCTTTCTGAATTTCAATAGTATTTGATTTGAATTTGTATATAAGTTGCCCTAAATAGCCAACTAAATTGTGACATCAAAATTTTGGAATGTTTAAAAAGCGTGTTCAGTTAAAAATGAAATTGTTTAAATGTCTATATTTTCTGAAATACTCAATATATTAATATTTTAATTGCAGTCTATTGTTTCTACTGTTCATGTAACATTTGAATCAATACACTTTATACAATCAATCTGTGTTTCATATTTTCCCAGTGTATATTATATCTATAGTGATACAAACAATAAACAGCACAAAAACAAAAAGTTCTTTCGTTATAGGTTTCTTCAATTCTGTATTCTTCAAAATAGACTTTTAAAGCATACATAGAGCAATACAAATACATCGTCTTCAGCAAATAAATTAACTCCTTAGGGCTCACGTATACTCTCCGTAACTTCGTGAACGAAAGAGCGGAATTGAAACAATAAATTGCAGAGCCTGACAGAAAATTATATTTGTGTTTTTGGTGATAGTTTTCACACAAGTACGTTTCTTCTGCTGAAGCAGATTTTTTTGTTCCAATAGAAACGGCGATAAAAGCAGAATTACATATCATTCGTTTCCAATATTTATTTATTAATAATTCATTAAAAGCAGTTTTATATAGAACAACGTGTTTTATTTTCTAATCAAAACATTACTTATAATAGAAAATTATTTGATATTTTATAGAATAGCATTTACAATATGCAGTAGAATTTTATTCTTCATTCTGCCGTTTTATGTTGCATATCCACAATGACATATATTTATTATAGTGATACGCTACATTTTACAGAATTTATAATGTTGAAAAGTTAACTTATTTTGAAAATTTTAAATAAAGGAGTGTGCTAAGAAGGGCGGGGGATCAATTATTATTAATTTTTCAAAGTATAATTGTAGTTAAGAACAATTGCTAACAGTATGTTTAGAATAAGTTATATTCTTAAGACTATTTACCTGTTAATGTCATTATATCACAGCCTATATATATAAATGTATATGATAGCTAAATATACATGTATATTATTTAGAGTGTGTTTCTTTCTTTCTTTCTTTCTTTTTTTTTTTTTTTTTTTGAAAATTTTGTTTAGCATCCTGTTAACACGTGAAAAAAATGTAGAAATCTCCTTTTCGAGTGAAATTATTTGCGTTATATCTCAAAGTGCGTACGAATACAGGATTTTACGGTAAAGTTGCCTTAAATAGTACATGTTACCAATTTCTTCACCAGAAAATACGTCTTTATACAATGTGAAATTTTAAACAGGGAAAAAAGAAAAGGTTCTATTAGTCGCTTGGAATAATACTGCTAACGTCGCTGGCAGAAAATTCAATGATTTTTTTAATTTAACTCTCTCTCTCTCTCTCTTTATATATATATATATATATATATATATACGCATGTGTGTGTGTTTATGCTTAAATAAGTTATAAAAATTGTAACTTTAATAATTTAAGAAGCTTATCGAAATACATGTATTGTACCTGCAAAAATAAACTTTTGTTTCACATTGTTTAATAATTTTTGTTGTGTTTTAATAAAAAAAAAATTCATACATATTTTTTAGAGACGAATGTTTACAAATCTTCGAAAATTGTCACTATTACAATTTCGCAGATATTGAACAAAAAGTTTTAATACACTGATAATCAACAAAATGTTTGTATACTCAGATAATCATTTTACGAACATACTGTTTTTTATTCACGCTACTGTCTTTAGACATTTTTTTTAATAGTTTGCTTACCTAATGACTAAAAAAGGGAATTGCCAAAAGACGTTATGCTAAATAAAATATTCCCACGTAATCCTAAGTCGTTAAGATCCCCATTTTTGAAGTTATTATTTTCTCATAAAGAGATTCTGCGTTTTCAGTAATTACTATTGTTTTAAATCATCGTAAATGGAATAATGAGTTCATTGCTTTTGAAAAAGGCATTACATTACTTATGGTATTTAGAAATTGTTTAATTCTTGAAAAAAATGAATAAAATTTTTGTTAAGTCATAACACTAACACGATAAAATAAAAAAGAAGGTATTAGAAAATTTCAATAATAGTTAAGGTTATGTGTGAGATATTTTTTATTGGAAAAAAATCCTTGTCTACTGACGTTGGACTTTTTTTCTTTTTTTATAGTTTGAGTAATAAATTGAAAAATGGATTACCACAAGACATTAACCTAAATAAAAAATTCCCACGCAGTCCTAACTCGTTAAGATCCCCACTTTTGATGTAACTATTTTCTTATAAAAAGATTCTGCATTTTCAGTAATTAGAATTGCTTTAAATCATCTTAAATGAAATAATGAGTTCATTATTTTTTTAAAAAGACACTGTCGACGATAGTTTGAAGAAATCACAACACTCACTCATTTAGTGGACTGTCACACACAAAATATTATTTATTTCACGACATAACTCAAAACTTATAAATGCGAAATCATATCGCCACTTTTTACCAAACCAAAACACAACTCTGTTCTAAACTCCCGAACCCAGACGGTCCTTCTTTTTCACAGATGGCGCTCTAATACAGCGTTTCTTATTAGGTACGGAACATTCCGCCCCACGTTGCAATGGTTACATTCAACCATTAAATTATACAGTCTTTACAAATGCAAATATAAAATAGTAACAATATATTGATAATATTAAAACACAGAAAATATATAATTACAAGAAAAAAAACACACAGAAAATATATACAAGATTACAGATTAAGAGGCAAAATACAAATTTTCGATATTGGTCTTTTATAAACTCCAGATTGAGTTTTTATTTTAACAACTCTGACCCGTTTATCTTCACCAAAATAAACATCTATTATTCTACCCAATGCCCATTTTTGAGGGGGTAGATTTTCATCTTTAAGAAGCACTAACTCATTAACTTTTACAATATCTTTTTCTACCATCCACTTGGATCTCTGTTGCAAATTGTTAAGATACTGAATATGCCATTTCTTCCAAAAAATTTGAATTATTTTTGTTAGTTTTTTCCAGTTAGACAACCGATTGTCTTTAATCTCTGTTAAATTTGGCTCAACAATGGCATTTAAGGGTCTGCCAATTAGGAAATGGGCAGGGGTTATCATACACATCAGTATCTGATGACAGAGGTACAAGTGGTCTGGAATTTAAAATTCCTTCTATTTGAGTAATAACCGTCAAGAATTCTTCATATGTCAACCTAGAATTACCTAAAACTCTTTTAAAATGATATTTAAATGACTTTACACCATTTTCCCAGAGGCCACCAAAATTAGGTGCTCTTGGAGGAAGGAAATTCCAGTCAATTCCCTCAGTTGACAAATAATTTGAAAGTCTCTCATCTGGATTTAAAACTAAGTTATGTAATTTAGAAAGCTCTTTATTAGCTCCTATAAAATTTGTCGCATTGTCCGAATATAATTTCGAACACAAACCTCTGCGAGCCACAAATCTCTTTAAACATGCCACAAAGGCCTCTGATGTTAAATCAGTTACAATTTCAAGATGAATGGCTTTTGTGACTAAGCATACAAATATGCACACATATATTTTGTGGAAAATTCCTTTTCTTTGATTTCTATACTTAATAAGGAATGGCCCACAAAAATCCACCCCTGAACAATTAAATGGAAAATCAGGAGTTACCCTCTCTTTTGGTAAATCACCCATTAACTGTTCAACACCTACAGGTTTACACCTAAAACATTTAATGCAATCATGCACGACTTTTCTACATGCTGCTTTACCCTGAACGGGCCAAAACTTTTGTCTTGCGTAATGTAATAGGGCAGTAGGGCCTAAATGAAAATATCTCTTGTGATATGCCTCTAAAATTAACTTAGTTAATTTATGACTCTTAGGTAGAACAATTGGAAACTTACTGTTGAAACTTAAATCAGAATTTTTTATTCTACCATTTACCCTTATTATTCCATCCCTATCTAAAAAAGGATTTAAACATTTTATCTTACTTTTATCTGGAACATTCTTTTGGTGCATTAAGCACTTAATTTCCTCAGAAAACTCGTTGTTTTGGACCTCTTTAATAATAAATATCTCACTTTTTAATATTTCTTGAGTTGTCAAAGGACCCAACCTCTTTTCTGTTGGATTCTTCAAATTGTGAATAAACCTGAAAAGATAACTTAGAACATGCAATTGTTTAGTATAACAATTAGTAATATTAAATAACACTTCAATAAAAGGATTGGAAGCTACACAAAAAACAGATAAGTCTTGATCTAAATTTTTTAGTTCTTGTGAAAATTCGTCTCTAATCATGGACGTAGGAATTTTACGATTAGGATAATCCCGTTGAGTCAAAAACTTCGGACCTTTGAACCACAGTTCATTTTTAACCAGTTTCTCAGGATCCATTCCTCTCGAAATGAGATCTGCTGGATTGTTCTCAGAAGACACATGACGCCACTGTTGAACTTTTGTCAAGTCATGTATTGCCGCTACACGGTTGGCAACGAAAGTTTTCATAAGATATGGTTCTTTTCGTAACCAGGAAAGTACGATCATCGAATCACTCCATAAATAAATGTCAGCAGTCTCTAGTTGTAAGGCACTTTTCACTTTGGATATCAGTTTTGCTAAGAGAACGGCTGCAGAAAGCTCCAATCTTGGAATAGTAAGACGCTTAAGGGGTGCTATTCGGGATTTGCTGCAAACCAAATTTACTTAAAAGGCTCCATCACTTGACGTTGATTTGCAATAAATAACACATCCATAAGCAGATTCGGATGCATCAGAAAAACCATGAAGCTCGATCTTAACAGGTTTCTCAATTAGAATGCACCTCTTAACACTCACATTGTTCACCACTGGCAGGGACTCGATAAAGCTTTGCCATTCTTGTGCTTCTCTTTCAGGAAGTGGATCACTCCAATTTAGATTCAAACACCACAGGTTTTGCATGAGAATTTTAGCTTTAGTAACAACAGGCCCTAAGAGGCCGAGTGGATCGAAAATTCTTGCGATTGTTGAAAGTACGTTTCTTTTCGTTGGCGAAACTACACTTTCTACTTGTATTTGAAAGGTAAAGCTGTCACTACTAGGATTCCACATCACACCAAGCATTTTTGTCTCGTCTCTAAAATTATAATCACTGTCAGGTTCTGTTTTTAACTCTAAATTATTACTATGCCACTTGTGCAGATGCATTCCTGCACTCTTGAGAGCCTCTACTAACTCTGACTGCAGCTCTTTAGCTTCGGTTAAAGTGGCTGCGCCGCTCAACACATCATCCATGTAAAAATCTCTTTCTAAAACTGGGGATGCTAAGGGAAAGTTGTTTTGCTCGTCTATCGATAGTTGAAGCAAAACTCTAGTAGCTAAATATGGGGCGCTCACTGTTCCATATGTAAGAGTTTTCAGCATATAAGTCTTAACTGGTTCATTCACCCCCTCCTTCCAAAGAATTCTCTGAAGTTTAGTTTGACTCGGATCAATTAAAATCATTCTATACATTTGTTTAATGTCCGCTACGAATGCATAAATATGTTTACGAAATCTTGTCATTATTTTAAAAAGGTCTTCCTGAATAACCCCACCGTTATACTGTAAGGAATTAAGAGAGTTTCCTAAGGTTGTTTTCGAAGACGCGTTAAAAACTACACGAAGTTTTGTTGTACTCTTATCAGGGCGATAGACTCCTAAATGCGGTATATAATACGTTCCTACTTCTTCCCCCCTTTCCGAAATCTCTGTCATGTGACCCAACCTTTCATATTCGCGTAAAAATTCTCTATACAATGTTAAATATTCAGGTTCTTTTAAGAATCGATTCCACAGCGAATTTAATTTTTTAAGGGCAATATCTCTGGATTTTCCTAAGCAAAGCGGATCCTCTTTTAACGGCATTTTAACAATATATCTCCCTGTTGTATCTCTTTTAACGTTTTTCTCAAAATGTTCTTCGCAAATTATTGCTTCTTTATTTTTGGGTACCTCAATCTCAACATCTTCTAGTTTCCAAAATTTCTCTATGGTTTCGTTTAAAAGAGCATTGTCCTGAATGAAACTACAGTGTACCCTACCCTGACTTGGAATGGGAACACTTCCGCTTGTTACATAACCAAAAACTGTATTTTGAAAAATCAAATTACTATTAACCGGACAAATTTGACCTGGCCGTAACAGTTCATAAAATATCTCAGCACTTAAAAGTAAATCTATGCGACCTGGTTTGTTAAAGTCTTCATCCGCTAGTTTTACATATTTTAACTCTGGCACATTAATATTAAACATTTTTGATGGCATGAAATCCGTAATTTTAGATACAATCAAAAAATCCAACTCTCTTTCAAAATTTGAAATTGTCGCGGTAACAACAGATTTAATTTTTGTGAATGTATCACCGATACCACAAACTGCCAAATTAGTTCTCTCCTTTTTTAATTTGAGGCTATTTGCACAATCTACCGTCATAAAATTATTCATTGCCCCTTGATCCAAAACCGCACGTACTCTATAGTAATTTCCCGCCTCATCTTTCAATAAACAATTTACTGTACTTAACAAAACAGTTTTTGTTTGATTTATTACTCGCGTAGAAAGTACGGAATTATTATTTCTATTGTTTTGATTAGGTTCAAATATTGGCGAATCTGCCGAGAGATTTGATTCACTTACTCTTACGGTGGGGAAAGGCGCTTCCCCCCCATTTTCACCATTCACATTTGCATTGCGCAATATCTCATTTCTCGGAAAATGCAATGAAAAATGATGTCTCTTGGTTTTACCTTCTCGCTTACATAATGAGCACGAAAATTTTGATTTACAATTATTAACTAAATGTTTGCCTAAGCAATTAAAGCAACAATTGTTTTTCTTAATTACCTCTATCCTTTCAGAAACAGATAATGCCATATATCGCCTACATTTATGTATCGGGTGGCTTTAAAAACAAAGCATACATTTTATACTCTTACAATCAGATAAAAATACTTTAGACACATTTCTCATAGATTTTTGATTATTATTCTCAGTTAATGATTTACCGCGTGACACAAAAAACAAATCTGCTTCCTTCGCTAACGTCACGGGATCGAACCATGAATCCGATTGTTTAACACTAATATGAGCTGCTGTATCTTTATCTAAACATTGAAATAATTTGTCTGATACAATTAATTGTTTCAGTTTCTCAAAATCGGACACTTCTCTCAATTTTAAATAATAATCAAAGCTAGTTATTAAACGTGATGCAAACTGCATATGTGTTTCATTCGACTGCCTAACAGTTTTTCTGAATTGCTCAAGACAACATTGGGGTGTTGGTTCAAATTCTCTAAGAACAATTCTCTTTACTTTATCATAATCACCCAACTCATTATCGCTTATGTAAGAAATTACATTTGAAGCTTTCTCCCCTAATAAATTCAAAAGAATCTCAGCTTTAAATTTATCGGGTACATTTTTTGTTATAAATGATCTTTCCAAAGAAGCAAAAAAAAGACCCCAACCTTCTGGGCGACTCGGAATTCTAATTGTTAGAGTTTTTATACTTTTTATTAAAGAGTCCAGAGAATCAATTTTACTTTCTGAATCGCTGTCATTAGTTTTAGAATTTGTTTGCATACGAGATAATTCTAATTCGGCTTTAGCTCTTTCCAATTTAATTTGCTCTAATTGCAATTCTAATTGTTTACTTTTCTCGAGCCGCTCAAATTCTTCTTTACGTTCCTCAATTATACCGTCTATTAAATTACTTACGAATTCACAGTCACTTTTAAATTTCTCCATATTTTTTATAATATTAATTAACTCTGCTTTCGTAGCTTTATCGCTTACTTTTTCTCCTAATTCCGCGGCAGCAATCAGCAAATCTGATTTACGCGCGTCTTTAAACATTTTAAGAACAATTTTATAAAACCCAAACAATTAACACTTTAACTCAAAATAAAACAATAAAATACATAACACAAATAAAAAGCTACTATATTATGGGGTAAATGAACCAATAAAACTCAAGCTCTTACTTAATTTCTTTCAATGTTGCAGGTGTTCCATTCAAACGATCTGTAGTTTATTCCAGGTAAGAAAAAACGAAAACGCATTTTCATCCACGGCAATTGGTTTCGAAATTGCGAAAATACTCCGGCTCGACGGACCACATGTCGACGATAGTTTGAAGAAATCACAACACTCACTCATTTAGTGGACTGTCACACACAAAATATTATTTATTTCACGACATAACTCAAAACTTATAAATGCGAAATCATATCGCCACTTTTTACCAAACCAAAACACAACTCTGTTCTAAACTCTCGAACCCAGGCGGTCCTTCTTTTTCACAGATGGCGCTCTAATACAGCGTTTCTTATTAGGTACGGAACAGACACTACATTTCTTATGGTATTGAAAATTATTTGCTTCGTAGAAAACAAAATCATGAATATATATATATATATATTTTTTGTTAAATCATGACACTAACGATTTAAAGAAGATATTAGAAAGTTTGGATATTAGTTAAGGTAATATGTGAGTAGATTTGATTGTAAAAGAAAAAATGTATTATCTAAGTTAGATCCGCATTTGTTTTTCTTGTTTTGCTTCAAATCATCATAAATGGAATAAGGAATTCATTGCTTTTTAAAAAGACATTACATTAATTATGACAATTAAAATTCAATGCAACAACTTCGTGGAAGAAAAGAAAAAAAACATGAATAAAATTTTTGTTAAATCATAACACTAACGCTTTAAAAAAGATTCTCGTAGAAAATTTGAATAATAATTAAGGTAATATGCAAGATGTTTTTGATTATGAAAGAGAGAAATTGTTCTTAAATTAGATTCATGTTTTGTTGTTGTTGTTTTACCCAGAAAAATAATTTATTTGCAGTCACTTTAAATTTGAAATATTTTTAATATTAATTAGTATAATTTAATACTGGTGCATAAACTATTACTTAAGAGCGTTTAAATATTAAAATTTTCTCACGCTATCCTAAGTTAAAATTTACATTTTTATGATAATTATTTTCTCTTAAATATATTCTGTGTTTTGATTAAATAATGTAGCTTTAAATTATCATAAATCGAATAAGTCAATTGCTTTTTTAAAAGACACGGCATTACTTATGGTATTCAGAACATGTTTACCTTTGAAAGAACAAGTTGGAAATTGCACTATAAATGTGGCAAATAAGGTGCATTCGTACTATAATTAATTTTATAAATATTCAAAGCTTGATGCATTAGCTGTTAAATTGTTAAGCAACGATGCATGAATACAAATATTGATACAATCATACATACATCTTCATTTCAGTAATACGAAAATAGTAGGACTTCATCTTAAATATGAATTTAAGATGTTAATAGGAATATGAATGTCATCAATATGAGAAACCTAGAAACATTACCAATCATGGGATACCGTAAAAATGAGTCACTTATTCGAAAAACCACTTTTAAGCTATTTTCATTAGTACTCTGTAACTCTTATAGATTATGTTGTGTTACGCGGTTCATGATCTACAGTATTTATGCACACTGTAAAATGCAAAAATACAGTCAAAATTAAAAACTCATATTGCAATTAAAAATGCACTTCCAGCAAAGAGATGTAATATACAGTTTTTCTAGTACAATATAGTATCCCAAAATGTTTTGTGAGTACCTATAACTCATATTGGTGCTTTTGATTATGCAGGAAGTAGCTGGTAATAAATCTTAGCTAAGTATACCAATTTAATTGTACATGAAATAATTTAACTTGATTGAAATACGCCGATAACAATGTTTTCCTATATATCATTATGTAACAGAATTATTTAGTGTAGTTTTGTAAATGAATAATAAAAAAAATTTTGTGCCACATATTGCACAGAATGTATATTATATTATCCGTAAGTAAATACATATAATTTTTATCCTGTTTGAAAAGGCTGTAACATCCTTAAAATGAACTTGAAAAAATTCTTTCCCATCAAATGTAATGTAACGGAATACTTTTGATTGTCCCTGTAATTAAACTATACAACTGATTTTTTGTAAAATTTGAAATGACTCGACACAAATATGCAACAATTATATATTTTAAATTTCAAATGATTCATTTGGGTAGTTTTTGCTATTTCATATGCGAACAGACGGATAAACTTACGGTCAGACGGACAGATACACGGACGGACGACTGAACTATGACTATAGGTGCAAAGTACTTACATAATTACGAAAGGAACTAAAATGTCTAACATTTTTGTTAAATCATAGCACTCACCCTTAAAGAAATCGTAGAAAATTTCAGTAATAGGACCTATGATATGCGAGATATGTTACATTAAAAAAGTGACAAATAATTTAAATTAAATTAGATTTATGCGATTTTTCTTTTCAAATATTAATAATAATAGTAATATTAATAATCTGCCATCATTTTAAATTTGAAGGTATAACTAATCAAACTAAGATTAGTAAGTAATTAAAAAATGAAATTAGAAGTAACTTAAAAACGTTTAGGGAATAAAATATTTCCATCAATTTTTATTTTTTTCATAATCTTACATTGTTAATAACACAAGACTTTTTTTTTTAATTTAGGTAATTTGTTCCGTCGACTAAAATTTTGCAGTTAAAATTTAATACTCTTCCTGTGTTGACTCGACGCATTTTTCGGCAGTGTGATGTATTTTGGCGATAATATAATATTTATTAGTCCATTGAGTGCTACGTCAGTCACTGGTGATTTTCCTGAATTTTCCGTTTTGGCCGCCTCTTTATACTATTATTTTATACTGTCAGACTTCGGCGACTGACAGTATAAAGACGATGTATTTATGAATGTAAATAATTGTTCGATGTATGTTAGAATTAATGACGTTTCTCTTTAATTTTTTTTCTCACTTTCTTATCAATTTATATATTATTTAATTAACACGCTCGCTGCCGCTTACGTGAAGATGTGATGATAGTTAATGCCGCACTGTAGAAGTGGATTTTTCCCAGAAGCAGATTTACTTATTATAATAAAGAATCAGCGAATGATTTTCCCGCGCCTGCGCGTGACTGGCTATTAGGCATCACCTCACATCATGAGTTGGCGCGTGAGTGGCCCCTCAACGTTGCCGCCATATCACGCGCTGGCGCGTGATTGGCAGCGAATGTGTTAACAATACTAAAGAACCATTTATTACAGTATTTTATTATCACTTTTATAATTTTATCAATATTTATAATTTTTTATTATTACCAGTTTACATCTTATATATACAATGTTAAAAACCTTGCCCTAGTTTGAACTAAATTTTGATACTGAATAGCTGCCACTGCAAGATAGAGAAAACTTGAACCAGAATTTGGAGCTCCCGTTGAAGCATAATTTCAATAGTCGGAACGAGGTTGAAATAAGAAGCTCCAAATGGCGGCACGAGATTTCACAATCTTATGGTGGAAGCTACCGAACACCAAAAGTTGGTTCAAACTAGAGCACAATTTTTGACACTGTATAGTATAAATTACTGTTTGATGCATCGCAAAATAACCGACATTTATTTTTATTAAATATTGGCACATTTTTAGGTTCGCGTTTCAGTTTCTTCAAAGTAAAAAGCTACATAAATATCTACCTTTTACAAATTTGACATTTTGTTCGTCAATCCATGGATATCATTATATTTAAACCCATTAAAAAACGGCCGTACTAATTAGAGTACAGTAATTTTTTTATACGCACCCAATAAAAACAATTAAAAAATGTCTTTCTGAGATTCTTTAATTTTCGATGAGTGTATACTAATATTTAAAAAAAGCTAGTCCTTTTTTCTGTGTGTGTGTGTTTTAGTGCCAGCTGTAAACTACTTATCAGCGGATAGTGGAAGTAGCATTATAAACTATGCTTTTTTTCCACTGTGTTATTCTCCTGCTGTATGCTATAAATAATAATAACATGAGATAAAATTTATGCATAATATATTGAGTATTCTGATTTTACACTTAGTTTCATTTCTCTTAACCCGGGAGAACACGCGTTTACCCATTGTAGGAATGGTTTTAACTTTGTCACCAATAAAATCAAATTATAACCGTCATTTTATTTAGGCGAAGACAATGCTTACAAATTTTGCGATAAAATAAGTTGAAGATTACTTTTAAAAGATAAGTGATTACAATTGCAAAAAATTTTATTCCCGGGTTAAAAAACTTAATGATTTTTTCCCTTTTTTTAATATTATTTTTTACCTTATAGTTAATGCCATAATGAAAAAATTGCATGTTTGTTTTGTTCTATTTTCTTTTGATGGGTTAGTAACTAATTGTGCTTAGGTAATTATTTTGTCCCTATGAGTTTGACTGCCGAATTAAAGTATGTAATAACTTTTCTGTGTTAATATAGTGTTACTTTGTTACTTACTATTCAATAATAGAATTTAAATTAACCTTTTTTTACACAAACTACATTCAATGTAAGAGCGTTCAACGAATTTAAATAGATTTAAAATAAATTTAATTTGCTTGTTTTAATTATTTTTTATTGTTAAGCTAATTTGAGCATTTTTGTGTATGCATTATGTTCTCTTTAATCTGTAATTAAATGCGTATATATATACAGGGTGTCCCTAAACAAATGGTATATACGCTAGGGGGTGATAGAACACATCAAGACGAGTAATAGTAAATAAGAAACAAAAGGACCCAAACGTTTTCCAAAGGAGATAGCCGCCATTAAAGTTTGGGGTCCAAAATTTCAAATACACATAAAAAACGGAAAAATTGGTCGATTTATTTGCAGTTTTTACTAAAGTTATTTTTTATGTTGGTATTTTCTTGAAAATAAATTATAAAGATAAATTTCGCAAAATGCCGATAGAGGGCGCTTTAGACTTTGAAATAATGAAAAACTATTTTTTGTCGTGATTTTTTTCATCTCATTAAATGGTTTCGTAAGCTTACAGTTTAAATTTCAAATGATTATAAAAAACGGAAAAATTGGTCGATTGATTTGCGGTTTTCACTAAAACTATTCTTTATGTCGGTATTTTATTGAAAATGAATTATAAATATAAATTTTAAAAAATGCCGGTAGAGGGCGCTTTAGACTTTGGATTAACGAACAACTATTTTTTACGTTATATTTTGCAAGCATTTAATTAGATACAAAAAATAACAGTTAAAAATTGTTGTTGGTTACTCTAAAGTTTAGAGCGCCGTCTAACGGAATTTTTTGAAATTTATCTTTAAAATTTATTTTCAAGGAAATACTGATATAAAGAAAGGTTTTAGAGAAAACTGCAAACGAATCGACCAATTTTTCCGTTTTGTTTAATCATTTGAAATTTGAACCTTCCCGCCCCCATTGAACACAGTTCAGTTTGCTCTACTTATCCACTCTCATCGATTCAGATTTTAAGCACAAAATTTAAGTTTATGTCTACGATTCTAAAAAAATTTAATGAGATGCAAAAAATGACGGTAAAAAATAGTTGTACGCTACTCCAAAGTCTAAAGAGCCCTCTATCGACATGTTTTTGAAATTTATCTTTATAATTTATTTTCAAGACAATACTGACATAAAGAATAGTTTTAGTGAAAACTGCAAATCAATTGACCAATTATTCTGTTTTTATAATCATTTGAAATTACAACCTACCCACTCCCATTGAACACAGTTCAAATTGTGCTACTTAACCGCAGATTTTGAGCTCAAAATTTAAGTTTATGTCTAAACTTCTGAAAAATTTTAATGAGATGCAAAAAATAACGGTAAAAAAATAGTTGTTCGTTACTCCAAAGTCTAAAGCGCCCTCTATCGGCATTTTTTTAAATTTGTCTTTATAATTTCTTTTCAAGACAATACTGACTTAAAGAATAGTTTTCATGAAAACCGCAAACGAATCGACCAATTTTTCCGTTTTTTATAATCATTTCAAATTTTGGACCCTAAACTTTGATGGCGCCTATCTCCTTCGGAAGACGTTTGGGACCCTTAGTTTTCCATCTAATATTATTTGACTTTATGTGAACTATCACCCCTTAAAGTTTTGCCCAGTAGTTTAGAAACACCCTGTATATATTGAGGATATAGATAAGGGTAAAATTTTTAATAAAATAATTATTTTGAAGTTGCTTTTATAATTTCAATTTTCAAGTTTTGAGTTAAATAAATTTCTAAACATACATTTTGGTAAAACCTTTTTTTGTTTGTTTGTACACAATTACTGATTTTAGATTTATTTTTTCTATCCTTATTTATAAAAGAATTTCTTTATACCAATGATTTTTTTTTTCGAAGTAACAAATTATCTTATGTAGAAAAGTCCAAAAAACGTCTCAAAGTATTTTAACAAATTACAATTTTTCGAAGCAACTTGGGGACCTAATTCCTTTCTGACACAGTTAAAAAAGCAAACAAACATAAATCAATGATTCTTTAGAAAAACATTTGCCAGCAGAAAAAAGTTCCTATTAAACTCAAACTTTATCTTCTAAAGCAGGGAAATCAATCACATTTTTCTAAGAAACTTTCCTAAGAAAGTTAAACAAATAATTTAATTTCAAATAAGTTTTTTTTTTTAGAATATTGTTTTTGAACTAATTTTTTTTAAACTAAATAATGTTAAAATACACAACTTACAGGGGGATTGGGACACATTTTAAAATATTTTCTATATATTGCGCTATAATTTTTAATTTTTTTTGTGATAATAAAACTTATTTTTAGTAATCAAAATCATATCATAACACTTATTATTATTTTAAATAAAAAATGTAAAATTTTATAACAAATTGAGGTTATTTACAATGATTATTACTCAAGATATTACTTGTAGGATTTCCTTTTTTTAAAAATTAAATGAACAGAAATATCTAACTTTTAATTTGAATTCCACATATTCAAAATTATTATTTAAAAAAAAATAAAAAACATTTTAATTAAAAACTTGAAAACAAAATAAAGTAACTTATTATTTTTAATAATCATATTTTCAAAAGTAATTTTTTTTTCAAATTTACTGAATCGAAGTTATAGTAAAACATTGAAAAAATACCAGTTACCAGTTTGAAGCATTTATCGTTAACGGCTCTTGTGTTATAACAATGTAAATTTGAGAATATTTTGAAAAAAAAAACATCATGAAGGAAAACGCATTTTCTCAAGAAGTCATTTCCAGGACAATCATTACTTGGAAGCTAGATTTTGAAAACAAATTAAAACGAAAAAAATGTTTCTCGTTTTAATTAGCATAGAAACGTTATTTAAACGTTATTATAAGCATAAGAAACAATGAAATTTTCAATGCAAAATATAACTTTGCATGAATATTGCTGTATCAAGTTCTTACTGTCTATGTTATCTTACTGATTATTACGGAAAACATGTTTTAAAAGAAAAATTATTTCACTAATATTATTTACGACCAACAGGAAATTTACAAACAACAAAATAATAAATAATAATTATATATATTTGTTATTATTATTAATCATAATAATTTAAAGTTTTAAATATTATTATAACTTTAAAAAGAGCATTTAAAAAAATATTAGAATTAGCTTGTACTATGCTCTCATCTCGTATTTATCAGAAAAAAAAGAAAAGAATTAAAGACACCAGTAAAAATGGTCTATGGTCAAAAAGACACAGTTTCTTTTTTAAGCAACATTATTTTTATTATTTAGTATTATACTATATATATTTTTGAAACAGATTTTTATGACATCTGTCTTAACATATCATCTCTATATAAATTAAATTTTTGTGATATAATTGTGACAATATTTTTCTGACATAATCATAAAAAAATTAAAAATCGGTAATTCTTTAAAACATTTCTCCGCAGAGAACGCTACTATTAAGCTATAATTGTATCTTGAAAAATACGAAAATCATTCTGAAAAAACTACTTAAAATTTAAACTATTATTTTATTTTAATATTCTTGACGTTCAATAATTCATTTAAAGTACTGTATTTTGCTTATCATGTGTTATGTAATTTTTTTTTCATAAACGCAAATTTAAAAAATTTTGCATTTGTTCTACATTTTTATGAGTTTCTTATATTTTCTAACATAAGAGCCATATTATACATTTCTAAAACAATATTTTAAAATCAATAATACGTTTTATATCAGAAATTAAATTATCTGATATTGAAACGTTATCTCTTATGAACAAATTTCTATTTTTCGAAGTACGTTCGGAACCAAATTCTTTCTGACACATTTCTTTTGGTTGTTTCCAAAAGGAAACAAACATAAATCACTCTTAACAAAAAAATGTATTTGGCAACAGAATTTTTTTCTTGTGAAGCAAGAAAATCCATTACTTTTTATTTAAAAAACTGCTTGAGTGTAAAAGTAAAAATTTAATTTCAAACTAATTGTAATTCTCTTTTTATTTTCAAAATTGTGAAAGTAAATGAGGTAGAGGATAATTATAAGGTTATATAGTATTATTTTATTGCATTTTGTGTACATTTCGTTATATTAACCCTTTAACTGATTTGCCCGTACGCCGTTCGGGTAAGAAGAATTTGCTTAATTCATAATTTTAAGCTTTTTGACACCAAAATCTTTTAAAATAATTTCATACTAATTAAAGGCGGAAATGTTTAGATTAAATGTTAAGAATATTTTATTTACAAAATTGTGGTGAGAATCCGTTATTGTCAATTTATTGAACGGAAAAAAATACCAGTTATATTAAGGGATTAAGTGAAATGATTTTTGTCTCGTAAGGATGATTAAGATAATAATAAAATTAATCCTTCATCAAATTTTAATATTTGTTTGAGGACTGAAATATTTTACATAGGTATTGATGAAAACTTTAAAAAATAATTTATGCCGTTTTCGCAAAGTTTGTAAAGTACTAAATGCCTGTTAGTGTTATTTTTATAATTAGTTAGTGTTTATTATTTTTTTTCCTTTTCTATTAAGAGTGCAAGGCTATTCGGGTCGTAAGTAAAGTATTTTGGCGCAATCCGTGGTCGCCTGCCGGCGACAGCGCTGTCGCGCAAGAGACTAGGTCTATTTGGGTCGTGGGTAGGGGTCGTCGACGAAGATTGGTCGCTCACCGCGACGGTTGACTGTATACAGGTATTGCAGTACCTGTGATACAGACACAGTGTTTTTTAAGGAGAGATGTGTGTGTGTTTGGGGGGGGTGAATAAATTATACGATTTACGTCTAAATCTGTAAAATAGGTGTAAATCATTTAATATTTCGCACTGCTACGCTGCCCTTTTCACGATTTGCGGATTAGCTGTATCTCCAGAAGTAATGAACGAATTTCCATCTAACTTCCGATTCAGGTAGACATAGAAAAAATTTATCGCTGATTAGTTTTTTCTGTTAATCGCTCAATATGTGGGGCTGTTGTGTTACATTTTTCATGGTTTTTGCAATAGCTCTATTTCACAAACTAATTTAATACACAAGTTTTTATTACCTTCGGATTCAGTTACAAGTTTACATAGGATGCATCTCAACAGGTTTCTGTGAACATATGTTCACTTAACAGGTGGCACTTTTGTGTTTCATGTGGCAGGATTTACACGATTTCAGCGATAATCATGTTTTAAGAACTAAAGCGCGGAATTTCATATCTTTAGAATCCTTATGATGGACACAAATTGCCTTTAAATTTTGGCCCTATTTTAACGCATTTTGAAGTTTTAAGGAATATTTGAGATAGACGAAAATTTAGGGATTGCTACAACAGGATAGTTTCATATCTAACATAATTTCATGCGGGCACAACAACAAATATAATATAAAAAAAATTTTAAATGGGATACTTTTATTTTTAGTATTTTTAGTAAAAAAATAAATTTCATTAAAAAGCTTATAATTATTTCATAAAGAACGTGTCAAATCATCGAATACTACTAGAAAATCGTCGGTAATTTTATAATCTTCAATTTCATGTAAATTTTTGATTTGCGGATCCATTACTTTTTTTATGTTGATAAAAAAGAGTTGAAATTGTATTATTCGAAAGAAAAAAAACTAAATTGAATATCAAAAAACATTTTTTTTTCACATTTCCAGGAACATAATACAATGATTAAAACAACAAATTGTTTGAACAAGACATGTTGTTATTTGTAGTTGTTTGAACCTTTTATAAAGCATCCTATCCATTAGGAAAATACAATAAAAAATTCTTCTCTCTAGAGAAATCAACTAAGAGGAAAAAGAACATAAAAAATATGCTTAGTTATCGAACTGTAAAATTTATTGACTTTTGGATACATAAAATTGTTTTATAAAACGGCAAATTTTATTTTTAAACAAAGGCTTGTAAGTGTGTATTGCCATAGTAATTGGACTCTAAATATTTGAAATATCTGAAAAAAAATCGAAAAAGATATTAAAAAAAAGTTTAGCTTTTTTTCCCATTTACTTTTATTAGGTATAATATATTGTACTAGATGGAATTTCTCAAATAAGTTAACGGTGATAATATGCTGCATTCAAAAGTACTCAGGGCATAATTTCTAATGAAAAAAGTAGCGGAGTCCTAATATTCTACAAACTTTCTCTATACAAAATTTTAAAAAAAATAAAGCAAATCCGATATTTCTATCAAGAGTTATCTCATTACATACATACGTACGTACGTATATAAATAACCGATGCGGGACACATTAATTGTCAGTCTTTGATAGCCTGTGAGATAAAAAATAAATACTGTATTTAATCTTTCTTTTCACTCTTTTGTAAAATTATGAAAATAAAGGTACAGTTTTTCATTGCCTCATTACAATGGAAACATATATTTTTATCAGAAGCATAACATTTCTTTTTTATCGACTTTATAACAAAAATTCCAAAATATTACTTGAATGATTTTCACCAATTTAAAAAATTTGCTGAATTTTCATGTTGTTGGCAATATCATCATTAAAGAAATTAAGCTGATGTGCCAGATATTCGCTGAAACAGCTACGCTCAAGACCAGGAATGACTTGGCGATTTATAACTCAACAAATATGGTATAAAAAATGAAAAAAAAAATAAAATTTTGATTTTAAGATAGTGCAACTTTTAAAATTTCGAAAATATGAGTTCATTATTGAGACTATAAAAAGGTACTTACGTACATTATTTGGTATGTAGCATATATTTTTCACATAATTTAGCATATAAAACATCCTATTTCAGGTTATAATTGTTGACTTATTTTAAAAAGTAATCCTTGGTGACACAGCAATTCAGATTTGAAAAAAAAAATATTTACTAAAAATTTTAGATTTCATCAATTTAAGAGAGCAGTTTACCTAAAAATTGGTCAAAACATCAATATTTGTTTTTAAGCCTTTGCGGCGCAGAGCATTTCCATTGTTAAAATGTTGAAATGAATATTTGACACCGGAAATCGAAAACAGATTTATTTATAAATTGAAAAAAGCTATATTTACACATGTAATTAATCGAAAATTTTTACCAAAATTCTGGTGCCAACGTGACCTTTGGAAATTAAAATTAACTCGTTTTATAGACATACCAGCGCCCCTCAAGGGGTTAAAATGTTAATTAACAGCCTTCTTAATTGCGAATTTTTTTAACCCATGCTGTAATTACATCGAGAGAATTTTGTTAATACACCTACCGTAGATACTCACACAAATTAAAACTTTAAATGTCTTGTACTGCATGTTCTTATTTTCTAGACTTTTATTTGTTTTTGAAGATGCTTGGGAAATATCCTATTATAACAGCATTTAACAGATAATACAACTTTCTAACGTACTTTTCTGTTTTCTCACACATGATTCGTTTAGAAAAGCAATCTATATTTTATGGAGTGACCAAAAATAACTTAACGGTTTAATTTGACTCGGTTAAAGAAAACACATAAACTTTTATACAAACAAATGATTATTTATTGACAACAATGTCTTAGAAAAATAAATCACTTTTCCTAAAAATGTCCTCTCTCTCTCTCTCTCTCTCTTTTTTGATGCAGAGAAGTATATTTTTTGTGAAACTTTCAGCAATTGGCAGCAACTCTGCCGGAGTTATTAGATTTAACTAACAAATCAATGTACGCTCCAGCCAATACAAACTGTTCTGAAGTTTAAATAAGCTCTTGATGATGGTTTAAGGTCACGTGATTATGAAGGCCATTCTTGAGCCGAGTTGAAGTGCGAAAAAATGGTCGAATGTGTGGGTTTCGCTCGATGAAAAAACGCGGAATCTTGTTGAAAAGTCCAAATCCCCTTTTCGAAGTGTTTTTGGGACCGAGGAAGTATCACATTTTCAAGAATCTCTTTACTGTATACACTTTTATTCAGTATGATTCCAGAATCGATGAAAATGGGAGGAGTTTTGTCTGTTGCGCAAATTACAGACCACACCGTCACAAACTTAGGATTTTGTCCGTGCTGAACCATGGAAGACCTGTCTGGAGAATATGTTACCAAATGCGATGATTTTTATGACTGTGCGATTGCTATATAGTGAATTGTGTTTCGAAAAAAACAGGATTCACTCCTAGCGTGGAGTTGTAGCTCGCTTCAGCAACTTTCTGCATCTTGCAAGCTATACTCGTTCGTTTTCTTTGTTGAGAAATTGATTTTATTTGAGCTTATAAGGATGAATGTTTAGCGCCCCTTTGCCCATAAGTCGAGCGTTCTAAATTACGATTTTTATGCAATCTTGGGAAATACCAAGCCGATTTAAAAAATAAAGGTTGCAAATAGGTAGCGATAGATCTTATTCAAACATAAGCTATAGTATGACGATAAAATATATATAAACTTAAGCGTTGATTGTTCTAACATTATTTAATTATTATTTATTTAAATTTACATTACATTATAATTACAGATCTTCCGAAAATCAAAAAACAGATTTTCTGATTCGTCTTTTTAAAAAAATTAATCTTCAATAAAAAAAATACATGAATCTACACTAATATTATACAGACGAAAGATTTGATTGTTTGTTTGTTTGAATTGAATAGGCTCGGAAACTACTTGGCGGATTTGAAAAATTATTTCACCGTTGGAAAGCTACACTATTTCCGGTGAACATAGGCTAAATTATATTTTTTAAAAAATTAGGGATTATTATTAAAATGCCAATAACGTTACCCAAAGTGTAGAAAAATGGCCTTAAAAAACCTTACATCGTGAGCGCTGCGAAATGATTATAGAATAAAATAATGTACTACGAATTTGCAGAACATATAATTATCTACAAAAAATGTCGCGGCAGCATATGTCTAACTGTTATAGTTACGTCACAATAAGTGTTTTTTATTTAAAAAATAATAATATTTATATAAAATAGTTTGTTCTAACTGACTGATAGTCAAGGCACAGCCCAAACTACTGAACCTAGAAGCATGAAAATTAGAGAAAATATACTTCTTATGATGTAAGCTTGCACTAAGAGGGAATTTTTGAAATCCCCCCTAAAGGGGTTAAATGAGGGGGTCGAAATTTTTTGAACATCTTGCTATATCTGAGCAGTCGTTCCTGCTCTCACATCTCAGATGCCATTTTAAGTAGAAACATGAAATTGCAGGAAACAAATCTATTATAAAAATAATTAAACACACTTTTCAGCGAATTTGAAATTTTTACCCCTGAAGGAGGGGCTAAAGTGGGAGTCAAAATTTTTAAAACTATTTTTGGACCCGTCAAGTGATATATCGCCTCAATCATTTGGACCACTCTTTCAAATTATGGAAATTTCATTGCTGGGGGTAATTTTCGATTTTTTTTAAATTTTGCATTGTTTTTATCATTTTAAATCTGATTTTTTTGCGAAGCCCTCTGATAAATGTTATTTATAATACATGAAAATTTTAAAGAAAAAGAGGAGGATGCTTTTCGGGGGGGGGGTGATAGTTGGAACCCGGTGTGGTTTTTTTTTCAACTTTTGCCGACACTAATCGTGTGACATATCATTGTAAAGCTCTGTGACTAATACTTTATGTCATAACCCTCCCAAGTCCTTTCCCACACATTGTCCCCAAGGGGAGAATTTTTCTATATTTATCCGACACTCTTCATGTGATATACCGTTGTTTCGCCCTGTGAACCTGTGATTCATATTATGCCGTTCCCGTGCCCCTCCTGGGGGTACGTTTAAAGTATTTACGCAAAATGTCTTCTAATAACAGTTAAACTGTGGAACTGAACTTAAATAACGGAGAAAAAATCAACAAATATTGATCCCACTCATCATTCTTTTAGTTCCTATTTTGCACAAGGGGAGCTTTTGATTATCATTTCTTTGGCTGTTTTGGCACTAAGTGCCAAAAAAATTTTTTTTGTTACTTAAACTCCTTTATCTTTTAACACTTAGTTGCGCTTTTTCTACTGTCTACAGCGAGGGAACACCGTCTCATGACTTTTCCACAAATATGGCTTCCTTATAGCCTCCCTTCGGTTTGCTGTTTTTTAATTCCTTCTGTTTTTTGTTTACATGTATTTTATTTCTACTAGAATTTCCTCTCTCTAAGTGGGCTTAATGGAACGTCGTACTTTTAGGACATTTCGATGCATCTTTGCAGCGGTTATAGGTAGAAGCGCGAAATTCAATGTAGCAAATCTCTAAAAAATAATTAAACATTTGTATATTATGTCGCTAATGTATATTTTGAACCGGATAATGTGAGATTATACGATTAAGACAACGATTATGGATATTTGATTAGGTATTAAGTTTTTAGTCGTTACTAGATGCATTTTAATTCATACAAGATTATTTTAAAGTAACCAACCAGCGCAGCGAGCGAAGGCTGCTATTATTTTATAAACATCATATCGCATGATTGCAAAATCATTAGAAAATCGAACGCGATTATACAATCTATATACATTTGTAAAGTATTTCTCTATTTGTCGATTCATCTAATTTTTCAGTTCTGTAGTCCAAAAGGCATTTAAAGTATTACTAGACAAAATAAAGATTGACAGCTTGAACAAAGAGCAAAATTCGGATTTCTAGGTACGCGGATTTCTAGTTATATAAAAAAATAATTTAATCAATATAATTTTTGATCAAAGAATTCTTTATTTTGTTTTTCTTAAAAGCTTTATATAAAATCAAAGCAATTTGCCATGTAAAAAACAATAACTTCTTCAGAGAAATCAATAAAAAAATAAAACTTGGTAAGACATTTTGGAAATTTGATGATTTAATTCTATATAACAGTTTTATATTAAAAATATGTTTTCAAATAAAGGTTTTTATAAACCAGGTGATCCAAAAGTCGGGACAAACTTTAAAAATGAATAGTTCAAAAACAAATCAAGATACAAAGATACCTTTTGTACCAAACGTATGGAAAAGAAACCGGGTCTTGTGTGGCAACGAAAAAAATCAGTTCTATTTGTGACCAACAGATGGAGCTGGCGGATTTATGATGTAGGATTTTGCCAAGCAACGAACGATATAAAAAGGAGCAATTGCAGCAGGTAATGGTAATCGAAGCTTGTATGCATCGAAATGCTGTTTATAGTTGAGAAAGCTCTTTTAGTTAAAATGTATTATAAGGATTTGGAAAGTGCCATGCATTGCGAACATATCGCTACATGGAGTGTATGCGAGATATCAAAAGACCAATAACGTCTTCTGCATTGAATAAAATTATGAAGAAATTTAAAGCTACAGGTTTTTTTGGCGTCAAGTCAAAGAAGTAGACATCCCTTAACAGCCGCTTCTGTTGCCATGACAGTAGAGCAGATGGTGTATTTCATGTTGGCGGTTGCTGAACGTGGGGGGGGGGGGTGCAGTACTCGAGAAGTTTCGAGACAGACAGAAGTGTCGTACGGAAGTTTCTGGAGAGCACTGCGAATAACTTTGCAAAGGTATCCCTACAAATTGCAACATAACCAAGAACTGAAACCTCCTGACTTCGAATCTCTCCGAGATTTTGCGAATTTGATATTCAATAAGATAGAAGAGCAGTACGACAGGCTTTACACTGCGCTTTGGACAGATAAAGCGTATTTCACACTCTCTTGATCTGTTAACACCTACAATTGTCCAGTACGGACCATAGAAAATCCACATGCTTTTGTTGAGGTACTTTTCAAATACCCTAAAAGTGACCGTCTGGTGTGGCTTCGCTGCTGATTTCATAATTGGTCCATTTTCTTTTCGAAGAAGTCACATAGAAGGGATTCAAAACAGTTTCTGTCACAGGTCAGCGATATGTAGCACTGTGACAGAACAGCATTATTCCTGAAATGCAAGCTTGACAGGCATTCCAAACAGTCACCTTTATACAAGATAGAGCACCACCTCGTATTTCTCTTCCTGTGCAATGCCTGCTATACGGTCAACATTTGGGGAGGATCGCATTATCAATCGCTACATTAATTAGGCATGGCGTCCAAGATCTCCCGATCGGACACCCTTTGACTTTTGGCTGACGGGATTCTTGAAATGAAAAGTTTACCACGACTAACCAACCTCACTAGTAGCATTCAAAGATGCAATCCGCCATAATGTGTCTGCCGTTACGCAAGAAATGCTACTAAATGAGTGGACGGTGTGATGCCGCGTCTCACAGCCGTACTTCTGAATGATGAAAAGAACATTGAACGTTTACTTTAGTACTAGTTAACTTTAATTAACCTGACTAGTAAGTTGTCAACATTTTTTTCATTTGTAAATCATCTTGGAGCAATAAAACTCTATAGCGCCATCTGTTGGTCGCCAACAGAACTATTTTTTTCGTTGCCACACAAAACCCGGTTTCTTTTCCATTCGTTTGGTGGAAACAGTATCTATCTTGATTCGTTTTCGAATTATTCATTTTTAAAGTTCGTCCTGAATTTTGGATCACCCGGTATTTGTTGCTTTAATAATTGTGTAATTTCTTATCTTGAAAAGAATTTTAAAAATATAAAATTAAAAAAATTGAATTAGAGAAATTTATTATAGAACTTTATATTTTTCAAAACTTTCTGGTAAAAATATTTTTTTTTCAAAGAAAGTCAATTGTGATTATTTTTTACGTATAAAATCTTTGTGCAGATATTCCAAACAAGTTTTTTTCATTTCTATCGACACTATTGGTGAGAAAATATACTTAATAATAGCTACATATAAATAATGAAAATAATGATAAATAATTACAAATAGTAAATTAGATGTGCTATATTCAGTAATTACACAATGCTATGAACTCGAGAATTATAAATGTGTAAATTGAACGGTAGATTTACAAAACATCAAACATAAATTTAGACACTTAGTTAAAAACTTAAATGAGCTCACGAATAGAGAAATTTATGTAAGATAGTCATGCAGGGGTATACAAATGAAAGTCCACGTAAGACAGTAAGTAATTGTACAATCCATATTAGCTTATAAAGTAATCCTATCTATCCAACAATCCAATAATTTGTTGATCCATCTAATTTTTTGATCTTTTATCGAAAAGGCATTAAAAAGTGTGTTTCTAGTGAAAAGAAAGATTGATAGTTTGAACAAAGCTCAAAATTCTGTGACTTTCAGTAATATAAGAAAATAATTAAGTCAATAAATTATTTTATCAAAGGATTCTCTATTCCGTAATGTTAAAAGCTTTTATAAAAGAAAAGCAATTTGCCATGTGAAAAACACAATAAAATAATGTCTTCTTCAGAGAAATCAGTTATGAATAAAAATAGTAAGATATCTTAAAAAAATATCTATTTAATTCTATGTAATCATTTTATATAAAAAAATCATTTTCAAACAAATGTTTTTAAGTATTTGTTACTTTATTAATTATATAATTACTTATAAAGATAAAAAAAACATTAAATCTATGCTAATAAAAGGACAAATCGCTCTGTCTATGTTTGTGTGAGTGTGTGTCTGTGGGTCTGCTATGGCTGGAGAAACCGCATCACGATCGAGACTCATTTTTTGTGAAGTTAGTCCGAGGTCTCTCCTGATGTACTTGAAGCTCAGAATTTTGTTTTGATTAGTTATAGAGATATTAATTGCGAAAAGCAATTCACTTCCATGAAAAGCTCCTTTTTTCATGCTTGGGGAAGAAAAAAGCTTGAACATGTTCAGAAACACATTCACGCACCGAAACGAAAGAAAAAGCAATTTTTCCGAGTTTATTTCTGTTTCTGGATCATTTTGTTTAAATCCAAATAAGCCAAAATTAACTGCTCATTTAAACTAGAAAAACATATTTCAAACCATCGTTCGTTTAGGTCGCAAAAACTATAACAAATTAAAAAAAGATATTGCAGTTAACTCTGTGAAAATAAAGGTCATTTTTCCCCCGAACCATTATTTTCTCTTTTGTCAATGCCCCTACTGGGTGCAATTTTAAAAATATAAGCAAACCAAAAATATGACCTTTAAGTTATAAATTTATTTTAATCGATGATGTAATTAAAAAAAAAATCAGATTTTAACTCTTTTAAATACACTAGCAAACGAAGGTCATTTTGCGACTCACAGATAGAATATATTTCTAAGCTAAAAGTCTCTAAATGCACATATTTCAGCACAAGCTTTTAAAAGCATCTCAATAGACCAGATTTACCCCCTCTACAAAAATTTCGAAACGTTTGGACACGTAATAATAACTTTCACAAAATAAAATATGCAAAAAGTTTGACAAAGTCAATAAAAACCAGATTGTTCAATTGCGGCTTTGCCTCTGCAGGGCGCAATTCTATAGGTACTGACAGACGAAATATACATTCTTAAAGCTAAAATGTTCTTATATTCCATGGTGTAATCGATAAAAAAATATGAGATTTAACCTGTTCAAATACACCGATAAACATGAATCAGATCTTCGCTCATGGAGAGTTTCTTTTTTTCTACGCTGGAAGTGACTAAGTATCCCTATTTTAACACAATCTTAACGAGCATTTCTATAAACCAGATTTACATCATTTACAAACATTTTGGAACGTTCGTACGAATAAAATTACTTTTTACAAAAAAAAATAATAAAAGCATGAACATTTTTACGAATTAAGTTAAACTTGAGGGTTCAGTTCTATGAAGGCAAAATAAAAATATAATAAGCCACCATTTATGTTCTAGGCCGAGATTGCAGTATTATATGGTAGAATAACACCAGGTCGATATTTACATTTTTTTTTTTTTTTTTTGAATCGAATAATGTAGACATTTCATCAAGAAAAATGAGTTCTCAGGAATATTGTTCAGTATTTCTTTATTTTACATAACACAAGAAATATGTGCATCTCAAAACACTTGGAATGCAGCGTATTCATACAAACGTTCACTAGTATTAAAGGAAACATCTTTAATTTTCAACAACCACAAATTGTGCATGTTGCCATGTCCGCAACAAAATATAATCTAAATAAATTTTCAGAATGAAGCACGCTAACATAAATGCTCTTAATCAAAATTAAGAAATATTTGTTATTTTGACAACAGCAAGCGTATATGTTCACTTCACCAAAACAAAACGTAATCTGACTAAATTTTCATATTTCACAAACGCCAAAAAAAAGTATTTTGGCATACAATAGATTCCTAATCTGAGTAAAAAACTGTACAGGTAAAAAGGACCGTTATATAATAAGCAATGGGAAAAAATTTTAAATGAGTGTTGTCAAGAATACAGCATTTATCGCCCGTGGCGAAAACCCGCAACACACAGCAACCCTAAACGAAATTACTCAATCGGTAACAAATTAAGTTCTTTATACAAGACAAAATGAAATGATTGAAAAATAAAAATAGCAATTATTTAAAACAAAAAAATATTTAATTCGTTTGATATTCACTCAACTGAAGAACAAGAAAGAAAAATCTAGAAATGGAATGATATTTTTAAACTAATTTATCATTTGTTTTTTATTTATTATTATTATTTTATATGCAATTGGAGACGAAAATACATTAACAACCTCTTCACGACGAGAATCGTTTGCTTATTATTATTTTTTTTTTTATCACCAGTTTTTATAAATTGAGTAACATTTTGTAATTGAATCACGAAAAAGTTTTCATCAAATAAGGTAAACTTTACAATAAAAAATAACTGGTGGGAATAATGAAGGATTCTAAGCAACAAATAACAAGAAATTTTCAGGCTCGCCAAATCTCGTGTCGCTTTCATATTTTCGCGCTAAATATTCGAAAATATTTTATCGTTTTATAGGTTTTCTTCTAAATTTAACTGATTCTTCATTACATACGCAAGTAGTACAAGTAGCATTTTTTTCAATATATTTTGAGTATGTCCAGTAGGGAGACCTTCTTTGTTAGTAAATATTTTGGCACTATTTCAGTATAGGAGCCTTGGCGAGGTGGACAAAATGTGCTTGGCGGAGGAAGACAATTTGGCAACATATTCACTGCTTCCCATATGCAAATATTTTTTCTGTATTTATTTAATTTTAGTAACATAAACATACCAATTATCTATTTTTATATCCAAAAAAGTAATATGCATATTACAAATTTTAAATTTTTTTTCGCCAAAACTAACCTTTATACTATCTTAATTTTCTTATAATAATATTCCGTACTTACTTCAAATTATTAAATTAAAATCTTGTTTCTAGATCTAATCTGTTAATCTTTATGCAGAGGATATAAATTCTTAATTTGTCTTAAAAAACATTATTCTAGTATGCGTAAATTTAAAAAGATGGCTCTAAATTAAAAATATTCTTAATTAAACTTTATTTCTTAATATTCCAAATAAAACTCATTTCTTCTATGTTTTTATCAACCCTTTTTAAGAAAGTCTTATTAAATTTATTCCAAAACCATACCTTTCAATAATATTATTATTTTATTTTATCTATTTATTTATTTTCCCTCCGTCAACCTTTGATAGTGTGCATATCAATAAATTCTTTTCTTTTATTTTTCTCTTAAAATTAATCATCTATAAAAATCGTCTCCCTAAGAAATTCTGAGTCGATTATAAATTGGTTAAATAATATTTTTTTAAATAAAATTATCGTCTGTGGAAAATAGTCTCGTAGCTGGACAAGAATTCTGTTTACATAAAAGAATGATGGTTTGAGGTTAGAGAAAGTTCTAGAATTTTCTTTTTAGATTTAAAAGAGGAACCTCGAGAGGTGGTAAGAGAGATGAGAAGAAGGATTTTTGGGTGCGTTCTTGCATGAGTACGACTTGATGCAGTAATGCATGGAATATTTTTTGGATGTTTCGGTAAAATATCGCCTGCAACAGGAGCTTTTCCCTCTATTATAGCTACAGTTTAATAAAATGAACTTGCAGCAGCCAAGGAGTGATTATTTAACCCTTCTACATTTATTTCTTTTTCTCGCTGGCCATGACTTCTGTGCGGAGAAAGGGAAACCTGGCGATGATGTTTCTGCTCTCCTAACTTCAAAACGTCACATGTATATATATATAAAAAAAAACAAATAATATTAATAACAAAAACAAATAATAAAATATAAACAATAAAATGTAAACAAAATTAAAAAAGATGCAATTTATTTATATAATAAAAATATATATAAATAATTCATAATTAATATATTATATATAAATGCATATATAAAGAGATATGAATATTCATTATGTTTGATTTCATAGCTGTTTGAGTTTTTATCACTTGGGTACAAAACTTCTTTTCTGAAACACGGATTGCTCCAAGCTTTTCTAAAAAAATAACAAGGAAAAGTATCAATATTTTAATCATATATTGCAAATTCTTAAAGCACAGTTTATATCTGCAATTGATATCGATAGAATATACCATTTTCTTGTTTTTGAAAAGTCCTACAGAAATAATAGACGCGAAATTGCCATTTTTCTGAGATTTACTCTTATCAAAGTTTTGCGTCATAAAAAAGCGTATCAACTTTCTTGAACAGAGATGGTTTTTGGTTTCTTTGTTAGAATGAACTTTTATCTAATACAGAAAATAAATCCTCTTTTGAACGAATTACTATTTTTACGACAATGTCGGATCTGGCTCATTCTTGACACAGTTCCAAGAGCAAATGAACATAAATCATTGATTCTTTTCTAAGAAATAAAAAGTTTTGAAAGAAGAAGAAAGTCTTATCGAACTGAAATTCTATATAATTTAGGAAGAAAATCTACCATTTACAGAAAATATGCGTTTGAAAGTTAATTTAATAATTTTGTTTTCCAACATGCATCTAGATTTTTTGTGGTTAAGGTGAAACATTCTACTGGAGTAAAACAAGATTTTATTTACACCTAAAAAATAATATAGTAATATTAAAGGAGGGATATCAGGTTGAGCAGTCGGAAATTGACAATAATTTGATAACTACTAAAAGCTCTGTAGTTTTAGAACCAAATGTACTGCAAGAGATTTGATGATGTCGACCACATAACTTAAGTCATATGAAAGCTTGTTAATAAAAACAAGTGTCGTCCATCATGCTGTAAGCAGCAGGATCCTGTGTCATCAGTTCAAGTTATGTTTAAGGAAATATTTTGATCATAAAAGATTTTTTATGATCATAAAGCAGTAAGCTAAGTATACGACGCCGAAGGTAGCAAAGACACGAGCCACAGGTTTATTCGGTTCGAGATTCGTTTAAAAAAAACTTCATACGAATTCAATATTCGTTACTTTCGAGGTTTGCATAAAATAGAGTGCTCAATGCATAGTGGTTCATTATCGGCTGAAAGCAGTTGCTATTAATGTCAAAATAATTTTAATTCTGATAATGTATCTTGTTTGTCTGTCTCTGTGTTTGCTGAACATGAAGAGACCATAAAATTTCAATATTTCGTGTTGCGAAGAATGATTAATGCATTCTAAGGGTTTCACGAATACAATTGCAAAAATTATTGTCGACGATAATAAAACTTTGTGTTTTTAAGTAGTTCTCCAAATCTAAAACAGTATACATATTTCTGAGGTTTATGTAAATAGAAAAAGGCTTTTGGAATCATGGGTATTTAGAACATGGTTACTTTTATTTTCATTCGTGCTTATGTTATAAATTTAAAGAATACAGAAACATTTGTCTTTTTTCATTGAACATCGTTGTTCAATACATTTGGTTTTATAAATGTTGCATTAAACATAAAAAATGTATCGATTTCGAGGATTTTTAAACATAAAGAAGGCTTTCCAATATTGTGGTTAAATGGAAATTGTTACAGTATATTGTCGTTTGCGATAACGATCTCTTTACCAACACTAAGATTTTTTTCTCCGAATATAAACAGCGAATAATTGGAAGTATTGCATGTTATTAAGTAGACGATTTTTTGTAAATGGTATTTTTTTTCAGTTGATAATATATTTGAAAATGTAGCTATTTCTTGGATTTACATTTTCCCAGTCAAATAAGTTTCCTAAGTGGTAACAATTACCGTAATTAGATTATTCAAAAATGATTTCACTGCTTAATTTCTTTCACTGAAATTGAAACATAAATTTACTGCATAGTTTAACTTTTAAGGCATATAGTGTGCTTAAAACTAACTAAATTATAGTCAATCAGGGTAACTTTGACCTATCAAGGTAACTTTGAGTCAAGAGAGGAAAAAAAAAGTGAAATCTTCTACATTACTTACACGGAAGGTCTCCAAACGGGCAAACCCCGAAAAATCTTAAAAAATTACAGAATGTTCTTCTCGTGTGGATATATACGTTTATAAAAAAAATTTCGGCGGAAACTGCATTCAGTAACCGTAAAAAAATAACGAAAATTTCGTTATTTGGCGATTTATTGCCGGTTGGCAATGGAATGTAATTTCAAAAAAATACTTCATGTCAAATACACTTCAAGAAAAAAAAAAAGTTTCATGTTGAACTTGTTTTGATAAGTTTAATTTAAATAACTTTAGTTGTGTAAGTTTTAGTTTGTTTTAAGTATAATTTTGTTATATCGAAATTTACATGTATTTATATTCAAATTTATTCATCAAAATTTCAGATTTAAAACGAAATTCATAATTTTAATTTCATTAAATTTGTTTCAAGCTCAAAGTCCAAAAGAGAATTGTCGATTGGATTTGGTTGCTATGGAAACATATGAAGTTTATTTTTGAATAATTTTAAATGTATGAAGGTAATTTTCCTCAATATGATTTTTTTTAGCTATGAAAACATTTTTTCCGGCGATTAATTAAATAACTACTTCAACGAGTAATATATATATATATATATATATATATAATACAATATGTATCTAGATGGATGTAATATATTAAAGTCTCTCATTGTTTATATTTAAATTCATTAAATACCATTTACGCACAAACTAAATATCCAATAGTTTTGAGTTTCATTATAATCGTTTGCTTTTGGCGAGGAAAAGGGCTGCTCGCCAAATCGAGTGACTTTTTAGTCTTTTCACGCCAAATATTCGAAAATATTTTATTTTTTTACACAATATCTAATGTGATTCCGCCGCTAATTTTGACTGATCATTTATTACATATATAAGTACTTTAATTAGTGTTTTTCATAAAATTCTGGGTATGCCCAGTATGGAGACCTTCCTTGTTAGTTAACGGCAAAGTTTCGTTCTCAAAATGTAGATAGCAGCACTAATAGTTTGGCACCTCAATGAAAATAATTCGACAAGATTCCACCATGGCAAAATTGATCAAGGTTTCAAAAGTGCAAAGTTACCCTGCTGAATGTACTTATATTTTTTTTTCAAATGAAAAGGATAGGTTATTTTACTACTGTGTATAATTAATCATATTGTCAGTAACACATCACGATTTTGTAAATTTTTTTGAGAGGTTATTTCAGAAAAAAAAAAAACGCTTGAAATTGAAAAAACTGCGCATATTAGTTTTGAAATATATGTATAAAATATTTATTTGAATGTATACATAAGTATTCCCAAAACAGCATATTATACCTGGTGTCCCAAAAATGACTGATGGATTTTAAAATTCAATAACTTGCAAACGGCGACAGCTATATAAAAAATGTTTGCAGGAGTGTTATGTATAATGTCAGGAGTTTTTGTACCGTAATTTTTTATTTTAGTTCGAATATCAAACAATAGAGGGCACTGACGGCGATTGAAGGCCAGGTGATCAGTGCTGACTGAGGTCAGCTTCGGCGTCGATCTGGGCTTCAATTGCTGTCAGCGCCATCTACTGTTTTAAATTCGATATAAAATAAAAAATTACGGTAAAAAAAAACTCCTGACATTATACATAACTCTCCTGCAAAACTTTTTTAAATAGCTGTCACCGTTTGCAAGTTATTTAATTTTTAAATCCATCAGTCATTTTTGGGACACCCGGTAAAAACATTTGTTTTCAAGATGCTGCAGAAAAAAAAAATCGCAGAAAAAAAAACCGCAGTGTGAAATAGTCTACTCTCATCTTAGATTTTCTGACTCCTATTGCCTGAAGGTATGTAATGGATTAAAGTAATTCTTTCATATAAAACCGCAAGAAAATTGAGTTTAGGATTAACTTCATTAACCCAACAGCTACCTTTATACCTTAGGATAAGAAAATATCATAAATTCGTTTATAATACTTCCTTTAATGCCAAAAACTAAAATTATTTATATGATTCTAGAGAGAGTTTAGTGTCCTTTGTTTCTAGAAGATATCTAATATATTTATATCTTGCGTCCGAATTTAAAGAAAGCAATTTAATACACATTTATATTTTTGTACATGTTGTTTCACAAATATTTGTTAAATATATATATATTGGAATATATACTGATTTAGCTATCGATACAGAAAATGAAAGAATATATGATAACTGTGATATGATAACTGTAATATAATATTTGTTTTTATAAAAACCTTAATTTCTCTACGTGTATACATTCTATCTGCATAAAAATGAACACAGTTTATTACAATAAACCACTTAATAATAACATACAGTTTGAACGTTTATGCTTCATTAGTTTTGATAGGGTTATCAAAAATATATTTGTTCTTTTTAAATTTGTTGACGGTCCTCTATGAAGTTTGGAGAAAGAAACATCACAAACATGTACCACCTGTACTGTTATGTTTACACATCTAGATTTCCAGGATAATTCTTCATGTATTTTTCTTGGATATTTAACAAAATATCTAAAATCGCAAGTGGCCGGTCACCTTTGGCCATATAGTATAAAATAAAAGTGGTAGCTATTGTTTTTGCATAAGTTTTTTTTTTATTAAAGTTCATTATTTCATTTATATAAACCATATACCGGGTGTCCCAAAAATGACTGATGGATTTTAAAATTCAATAACTTGCAAACGGTGACAGCTGTTTAAAAATTCTTTGTAGGAGGGTTATGTATAATGTCTTGAGTTTTTTACCGTAATTTTTTATTTTAGTTCGAATAGGTGGCGCTGACGGCGATTAATGGCCAGGTTGACGCTTCACTCAGCGCTGATCACCTGGCCTTCAAACGCCGTCAGCGCTACCTATTGTTTGAAATTCGAAGTAAAATAAAAAATTACGGTAAAAAATTCCTTGCATTATACATAACCCTCCTGCATTTTTTTTTAAATAGCTGTCATTGCTTGCAAGTTATTGAATTTTCAAATCCATCGGTCATTTTTGGGACACCCGGTATATATATATATATATATATATATATATATATATATATATATATATATATATATATATGAATAATCGCGAACAATTCCTTTTTTTCTTTTAACACTATTTTCGAATCATAATCCTTACATTATTGAATTGCAGAAAATTGAATTTAATTAGCGTTAAAATTAGGCAAAGATTTCTTTTAGGAAGGCATCTTAAACTAACAGGTTAAACAGTTGATTAAGTATATGCAGGGAGATATACTTAAAGTTTTTATTTTACTTTAAAAAAATTTATGCTTTACATTTTGAAAATAATGTACAAAATAAAAATAAAACAATGTTAATTTTTTAAGCGGTTCTTTAAGAATTTTTAAATTGTGTTTTATGCAAGTCGATTTCAGAATTTCTATAAGGAACGCATTATTTTTCTATCCAAATGTATGCCTTTTCTATTGACACTTTTAATGATAATTGTTCTTCACCTTTGTTGCAAATAGCGTTGTCTCTTGCAACATCAGCAGCAATCCCGTTATGCACTTAATGTTCAGTTTTAAATTCATAAACAATTGCTAATTTTTGACTGAATCGCTATTATGCCGGAAGTTGTAAGTGTTAAGGAAAATGTAGAGATAGATAACACTGACACCGGATTTTTTAAGTTACCGGATATATTATTGCTAGATTTTTGGATTCACCCTATATATTTATCAAAGAATCTGAAAAATAAATAAATAAATGTGTATTTTTTATATTTCTTATAAATTTACTGAACAATTATAAATGTAATTTTATATTTTATTTTAAATATTTGCCCAAATATAAAATGTTATTTTATATGGCTTGGGTGAAATATTGCTATTAAAAAAACAAGGAAGAATCCGTGAAATTTTGACGAAAGAAAATGTTTAATAAGGAACTGTTTCATTGACTTATAATAAACCTACAAAATTAGTTATAGTAAAAAATGCATTTTGTATTGGTATGTCTAACTCTTACACAAACTATATTTATCATCAAATTAACAAAATACTATTTCTATAAAACGCAGTTGTAGAAATTGTTAAAATTAAACTTTAATCGTATATATATAAGCTGTAAAAAATAATAAAGATATGTTAATATGATCCATTAAGGTTCTTATGCTAGTATTCCAAAATAAAAAAAGCAAAATTTATTCAACATTAACTCTATCAGAATTTTTCCCCATGAAATCTAAATCTGGCATAATTTTCACCATATCAAAGTTTACAAATGCAAATTTCGCATCTGTATTCACCTTTTCAAAAAAAAAAAAAAAAAAAAAAAAAAAAAAAGAAGAAGAAGATTTTTAATTTCATCATCTTGAATCAAATCTTGAAGTCTCAATGCTATTAGCTGAAACAGATATTAAACTGTTGCTATTCTTTTACGTGTAAATCAAATCTTGTAAATAAGATCTAAATTCACCGGGTTTTATAACAGAAGATATTTAAATTTCAATTTTTTCCCTTTTAATAAGAAAATGACAACATAAAGATACAGCAATCATTCTTTTCCTTTTTCTCTTGGCTTTTAATAGAAATGGAGTACTCTGGTCGCCACGATTATAAAAGCGGTACTAAAAGCTACAAAAAATTAATATTTGAAAAACAAATAAGATACAGATTTTAAACAAATTTCATTTAAAAGTACACTTTCTCCCTACACGATGGTGTAAAAATTGAAAATGTGCGATATTTAGATGTTAATAAATTTTTAGTAGCAAAAATTGAAATACTGAAATTTCATTTAAAATTTGAAAGTGTTGCCATTCGCAAAATGACGTATGCTTTACGCCCAGATACGTTTGGCTTTTATAATATAGATATGGGTGAAATATTCGTTAAAAATTGGTATTGAAAATGTTAAACATATATATATATATATATATATATATATATATATATATATATATATATATATTTATATATATATATATATTAAACATCAAGACAAACAATATTAAATAGGAAACTGAGGGTCCCAAACGTCTTCCGAAGGAGATAGGTGCCATTAAAGTTTAGGGTCCGAAAATTCAAACGGTTATAAAAAACAGAAAACAGGTCAATTCGTTTGCGGTTTTCACTAAAACTATTCTTTATATCAGTATTGTCTTGAAAATAATTTATAAAGATAAATTTCAAAAATGCCGATAGAGGGCGGTTTAGAATTTCGAGTAACGAACAACTATTTTTTACCGTTATTTCTTGCGTCTGATTAAATTTTTTTTAGAAGATTAGACATTAACTGAAATTTTGAGTTCGAAATCTAAATCGATGGGAGTGGTTAAGTAGCGCAAATTGAACTGTGGGGGAAGTTCAAATTTCAAATGATTATAAAAAACGGAAAATTTGGTCAATTGATTTGCGATTTTCACTAAAATTATTCTTTATGTTGGTATTTTCTTAAAAATAAATTATAAAGATAAATTATAAAACTAAATATAAAGATAAATTATAAAACTATTCTTTATATCAGTATTGTCTTGAAAATAATTTATAAAGATAAAATTCAAAAAATGCCGATAGAGGGCGCTTTAGACTTTGGAGTAACGAACAACTATTTTTTACCGTCATTTTTTGAATCTCATAATTTAATAATAATTCTCATAATAATTTTTTTAGAAGCTTAGACATAAACTTAAATTTTGAGATGAAAATCTGAATAGTTATTGAGATCTGAATAGTTATTTAGTTATTGAGATTTTTACAGTTGCTATTAACTTTTTGAATTTTCAGAATATTTTATGTTACGAGTTGATTTATGCTATGGTTTTGTTATTGGTTATTCATTAAGTTCAGAATTCAATGTTATTTCATTTTTGGTTTATTAAATTCAGTATTCAATGTTATTTTCTTTTATATTCTTTATACAATTGGAGTATGCGGTTTTGTGATGCCTTGCGTAACCTGTGAGGATACATTTTTTAATAACTTTTTGATGCCTGTTACTCCTCCCACCTTCTGAAGAGCAGGGAGTTTAATTTGTTTTGTTTTTTGGATGTTGTTCTTTTATAATTCATTGTTGTTGCACCCATTTTGTCATGTTTTCATCATTTTCATACTTTTCTCATAAAAGAATATATATATATATATATGTACAATACCGCGTAAAAAAACATTAAATTCCTACTAAAAAGTGTAAATTAACATTTATAAAAATATTTTCAATTTATAAGCAACTAGGAATTAAAAAAAAAGAGTCTTTTTTTTTTAGTGAAAAAAACTGCCTACAATCATTGGTGTTACAAAAAACGAAAGTATATATGCATATTATTTCTGCTATGGTATTTATAAAACCCCTTTTAATTCTATATAAAGTAATTTTCAAAAGAAAAAAATTAGTTTTTATTTTTAATTTTAAACCAGATTTTTTTTTCTATTGAACAAATACTACTGCCATTACAAAATACAAAACTATACAACCACAAACATAGAATCCGAGGCATTGAAGAAAATTTATATGTATTATTATCATTATCTTATTATAAAAAATACCTCTTTTCTACAGTCTATAACATATCTTACTATTGCTGTAGTTAAATTTCAAAGAAGAAATTCGTACCTTATCTTGTTCTCTTTTGAGCACGATAGAACATCTATGGAAAGATAGGACATCTATGTGGCATTTTCGAATTTGCATTGCTACATGAATCCGATTCGTATCCGATTCGTTTTTCATAAAATTACCGCTTCCAAAAATTTAAACAAATGGTCAGCTCGTTTATTTTTATTTATAGATCAATCAGAATTATGGATAATAAGTCACTTCTTCCTTTACTTGTCGAATAAAAATTGTTAAATTAGCTGTATCAGGATTGTGAGTGGGCAGGGAAAAACACAGTCGAAAAAAGAGAAACAACCAGTCTCAAATTTTCTAATAGAAAATATTAAAAATAATATAAAGAGATAAAATAAAATGAATTTATCTTTAACTAAATACTGGTATATAACATCTTTTTAGACTGTATTTTTCCCTGACCACTCGCCAGCCAGTGTATGTATAGAATCTTGGTGATGTAAAAATAAAAAAAAATTAAGAGTTTTATTATTCATATATTAGCATAAGAACTGATGTAAGTGTGCAATTCCTATGTAAGTTTAACACTAGAACTACCGCGAGCTGTTCATTTTCATAGCTATCAAATTAATATATTTTTGTTCAAACCAGAAATTTGATAATGAAATAATTTTAAAATATACCATGAAGGGGAAAAAACCGCTAAATAATAAAGTTAAATTGTTTTAAATCGAAATATTGCTGTGAAATATTTTTTATAAAGTAGAAGTCTAGTTCTTAAACAAATGATATTTAACCTAAAGTTCACATAATACTTTTTCTGTAAAACTCAGTTGTAGAAATTATTATAATTAAACTTTAATCGTATAAATTTGCAGAAAAATATAATAAAGATCATTTAATTATCATACAGTTCTCAATTAAAGCTCGTATGCTAACTACTCCAAAAACTGGAAAAATACCAAAATTTATTTTACTTTGACTCAATCCTAGACTTTTTTCCGTATTGAATATTAACCCGACATTATTTTCATCATCTCAAAATCAATGTATGCATTTCTCTTACCTGTATTCATCTTTTTTTTTAATTGTATTTTTATTTGATCGTTTTAAAATCAATATAATTCAAAATTTGAAGTGTTGATTGCTATTAGCTGGAAAAAGATACATAACTCTTTATATTCTTTCAAGTGTAAATGAAATTTTCCGAAATAATTTTGGGAAAATATATGATAGACAATGTTTCTGTGACGTCACATAAGGTAAAATGGAGATTTTTAAAATCTCGCGCTCGATTTTGTGTCTAACTCGTTGAAGTAAAATCACCCAGTTGAGAATCATGAAATTCTTTAAAATAAATCGCTATTTTCCGATCATAACACGCAGATTGTATGTTATTGTTCTTATATAAAGACACTCTAAACTGTTATATAAAGACACTTTTGTAAAACAATACGTTTTATCTGTGTGTGATTAAGATTACTTTATTTTCTAAGGTGACGTATTTTCACCTGTGAAGAATTTTTAACAAAACCTGCTCCAGTTTTAAAAATTCAAATAGAAACTTTTTCTTAATAAAATGACGTCATTTTCATCCGATAAAACATTCCTGTATAACGTTCTATTCTTAAGCAACATTAAAAAGTGTACACATGACGTCTTTATCATGGAAACTTAGTAAAAATGCAATGTCGCCATTGCAGAAGCAAATTGTTTATCTAATGATTCATATGCCTTCATTGTTTATTTATAATACCGGCATTTTTTATAAGAAATCATTCATTTATATTCCTTTAAAATTGGGAAAATGAATTTAAACACTCCATTTTTTCCGTTTTACTCTATGATATTTTAGCATACTTGATAAAAAAAGTGAAATTTTCATTCAAAATCACATGTTAGATTCTTTATTGATTAAAAGAGTTACCAATTTAGATGGAAAATGTATGGTTTCTTTGAATTTTATGTCTTACTGTTTTTAAATAACATTTGTCCTATTCGGAGTAAAAAAATAATGCACATACATTAAGCTGATTTTAAAAAATTAAAAAAGTTTACTTAAAGAAACCCAACCGTCAAATTAAATTTAAGAAAAGTTTCTTCAGAAAATGATAAATTTCCTTACTCTACAATGTAGAACTTCTATTGGGTAATCTCTTCTTCTGTTATCAAAAGATAAAAAAAAAGAATCAATGATTTATGTTTGTTTGCTTTTGGAACTTTGTCAAAATGAACTAGATTTAAAATTAGCGTAAAAAATCTTATTTTCGCAAATAAAATTAATTTTCTATACTGGAACATTAATAAACTTTTAATGAATGTCAAAAACAACTCTTTTCGAAACGTCGGATTATACATAAAACAGAAAAGCAAAATTATTATATTTTACTACAAATAAAATACATTATCTGATTATTAGAATATTTATTCCCTAGAAGTAAGCTGTCGACAATATTATATTTAGCGAGATTAGATATTTGCCCAAAATCTGTAATATCAGCTTTCTATAACAGATGCAAATCTTCCGTGTGAGTGGGAAAAGTGCGGGCCAAGATTTGAACCAGGGATATATTGGGCTAAACTGAGCCATTCCAGATACGAACACAGAGAGGCCATTTTCCTCAAATTACCATAACGACAATATAATCTGCTTTAATACTCTGGATCAGCTCAAAAGCATAAATCGAATGTCAATATATGTAAACTTTAGAAAAAACTGCATATGAAATTACACTAGATTAATTTATAAGACTATTTTTCATTCGGTAAATCAATTATAACAGATGTACTTTTTCAATGTGGGTGAATGTGCATCCATGTCAGCCAATACATCCCTGGTTCGAATCCTGGCCAGGACTTTTTTCACCTACATGGAAAATTTACATTTGCAATATGATAACAGAAAAAATATACCATACACCATAGTTTGCCCTAATAAGATCATTTAATTTGACTATGCTAAACTAAACTCAATATCTTATTATGAGATGAAATATGAAATAAAAATAGATAACTAATGTAAGCATTTTATACACTTAGTATTTTAGATATCCAGGTTGTTAAAAGTCAAGTACAAGTTACTCATTGAAATTAATAAAATTGTATAAATAATATTATTAGAATTAATTGATATAACTATACCATTATCCGTACATTAATGTCAATTGAACATCCTGTATAGTATGTTTTTCAATTTAGCTATTGCCTTTCCCCCTCTCAGTTTTTATTTATTTATTTATTTATTATCTATTTTTAATTAAATAACAATTGAGTATTATTCAGACAATACCTCCCTCTCTCTCTCTATATATATATATACGTGAAAATTACTTTAAAAATAATATTTAATAAAAAACGAGAAACATATTTTAATTAATTAATCCAATTTTTTTCTAATCTCAATATAACTTAACAAAAGTTATAGTAGTTTATATAATGTTTATTACTCCGCAAAATAAATAAATAAATAAAATGCTGTTAAATGTTTCTCTTGCTATCATTTTTTAAACAAAAAGTGCTATTTAACCTGCTTTAAGCAGCACTTAGCATGATGTTTTCTCTAAAATTATGTATACTCATTTAATTTAACAGTTTAAATTGTCCTTTTTTACTTTCAACTACGTTTATTTTATATAGCATACATAAAAGTATTATATTCTTAAGTTTTATTATTCACTTCTTATAAATGTTATTTTTCAGGTGTGTTGGTAATTATATTAGTACTTAGAGTTTTAGTCGTCATATAGACGGTACATCCGTCTGTGCGTCTGCCCACATGTAACAGTGCGAAAACTACCCAAACGAATCGTTTAAAATTTAAAATATATAATTATTGCATAATTATGTCATTTTAGATTTTATGAAAATCGGATCTATAGTTTAATTAAAGGGATGCACAAAAAATTTGAGTTACATTACGACCAAAGGTAAAAATAGTTTCAAGTTCATTTTAATGATGCTACAATCTTTCGAACACAATACAATTAATATACATCTATGAAGTACATATTGAAATATACATTCTGTTAATGTGTGGAATAAAGTTTAATTTTTATTAATTTAGGCCCAAACATAAGTATTACTTTGCATATTGTTAAAGGGGGAACAATGTTTTGTGCGCGTTCTAATTATATTAAACTATTTCACATTTTACGAAAATGATAAACTTTTCGAGGTTTACTACAGATTATTTCCTGTATAATAGAAAGCAGATAGTATTTAAATGGACACACAAAATATTTCGGATAGTATACAGCATACGAAATATTGTTACTCTTACACCAAGATCTAAATATTTTTATGTCTTCAGTTAGTACGAATGCACTTAATTTTCTACGTTTGATTTGTAATTTCCGACTTGTTTCTTTTAATTTTGCTTTGAAGTTTATAACTATAATTACACGTTGCCCTGTCACATGTTTCGTCATAATAAGATAGTCATCTTTATTTTGGGCGTAAAGTTGATGACAACTCGAAAGTTTCCAAAATCTAATTATTTGGTTTCGTCAATATTTTATTTGAAAGAATTTTTTTTCCCTGTTAGACTATGACTTTTTAAAATTCTGTTTTTTAAAGTTCAAAAGGTTGCAAAAAACGAAAATGTTTTGTTGTATTGTTGTCACCGTCAGCAGGATATTCCTAATAATCACAAGAATGTTTTTTCTTTATTATACAGATATGTGTTTTTTAAGTTACCGGAGACATAAGAATCAAATATTTTAATTATCAACAGATCCATTTGAAATTTAGGAAATTTGTTAACGGCAAGTTTAAACAGTCAAATCCAAAATTTGGTGTTAAAATAAAATAAAAATTGTTAAATATTCATTTTTTTTACTTTAAAACACCTAATATTAAATTGATCCATGCGCATTTCTTTCAAATATAACATGAGTTTTAAAAAGGATCAGGTACTTTTTAGTTATTAAATACAAGTTTGGCATAAATTGTAAAATTTTATTGAACATATAAAAAGGGGAAAGTTTTAAGAATACTCCTTTCTCTCTTTTAAAATAGCGATAGTTTTTGTGTTATGTAGCAAATTTAACATTTTAACACGAACTTTAATGTTCCTTAAATGACATTTTTTATGCTAAGATTTTTTTCTAATAACCGAAAGATACCTGATCCTCCGCCACCTCAAAAAATCCCTATCGGCTTGGCCTATAGGAGGAAGTAGATTTCGAAGAATGCTCATTTTAACAACAAAAAATAAAATATGATTAGAGATAAACCCAGTTTAACAACTATATTTGGCCGTATTTTGAAATATTTTTAATTTTATTTTTTTGTAAGAAGTGATTTTATCAGAATCATCTTAACTGAAGTTCGGCTCAAATGCCCATTGTGACAACATATTTTGAAATATATTCTGACTTTATTAAAAAAAGACCAATACGGCACATTATATAGTTGTCATATAATAAAAAACTGTCGATTAAATGCATTTGAGAGCAAAATTGAATTTAAAACTGAGTCATAAAATAACCAATTTGTTGTTTCAATACATCCACAATTCTTTAAACATGATCGCTTTGGGAAATTTTGGCGAAGTGCTCACTTTGACAGCTTATTTTGAAAAATATTCAGTCTTTATCAAAAGTCTGACCAATACGGCACATTACACAGTTCTTAAATAAGACAAACTGTCAACTGGATGCGTTTGAGAGCAATACTGAATTTAAAAATGAGTCAGAAAAAACGCAATTTGTTATTTAAATACCTCAATTTTCCAATTCCGATCGCTTCTGGAAATTTTGTGAGAAATGCCCATTTTGGCAGCCTTTTTTGAAACATACTCTACCTTTATCAAACAATGGCCAAAACCCCACGTTATATAGTTCCTAAATAAGAGAACCTGTCAACTGGAAGCGTAAAAGAGCAAAAATGGGTTTAAAAATGAGTCAACAAAAACGCATATTTGAATACTTCTTCAATTTTCAATCACGATCACTTAGGGAAATTCCCTTTCTAAATACCCTTTTTTGCATCCTTGTTTGAAATATATTCTGCGTTTATCAAAAAACTGGCCAATACCTCGCGTTATATAGTTCCTAAATAAACGGATCTGCCATTTGGAAGCGTGTAAAATCATAAATGAATTTAAAAATGAGTCAGAATATGAGCAGTTTGGATTTAAGGTTTTTTTCTCCAGCTCCAATTTTTATTTAAATCATTTTTGCCATAAGAATCAGTCCTATGAAAAACTTGTCAGTTCAAAAATTGTAGATATTATTGAGTAGGTGTAAAATAAATTTAATAGCATTTGATAGCTTAAGAATTGGCGAAGTTATGGGTTTTTTCTTTTTCCTCTTCCTTTTTTCTTTTCGTTTTCAATTGTTTTTCATCTATAAAAAATGGTCCTATCAAAAACTTGTAAATTTTTTATAAATTTTAGTGCATTTATAAAAAAATTAACTGGATTTGATACCTTGAGAATTGACAAAGTTATAATTTTTTTCTTTCAAAAACCCTGTTTTTTCACCTCTTGAGCCCATTTTTATTTTTATAAAATATCTGGCATGAATAAACTTTTTGCCCATTTCTTAGAAGCATAATAAACTTTAAACTGATTCGATATCTATTTTAACTAAGACGTTATCGCGTTTTTTATGTTTTCACAAAAACTCTCCCTGTTTCTAGCCCCTTGGTTCGATTTTGTCCATTAACGAACTTGACCGAGATTTTATACTCCTTAATTTTATGTATCAATTTGGTGGAGATGGGAGCAGAATTATAAAAGTTAAGAAAGTGCTACATATATATGTATATATACACATGTGTCCAAAAGTTAAGCATAATTGGTTATTAAGTAATTATTTTTAAGTAATGAAAGAAATATAAATCGAAATGTGGTGAAACTCCAGGTGTGTAAACAAAATAGTACGCGTCATATATTTTCACGAAGAGTTTTCCCCGAAATCAAATAGGGGACCATCAACAAATTGAAAAAGAACGAAGATCTTTTGGATAACCCTGTCAAAACTAATATAGCAAAAGTGTTCAAACTGCACATTATGATTAATTGGCTTATTGTAATGTACTGTGTTGATTTTTATAAGGATAGCATGTACACTCGTAGAGAAATTAAGGTTTTTATAAAAACAGTCCTAAATTTTTCCAAATTTTTTGCGTATAATTTGCAGAGTTCTTATTATAAAATAATGTTCTTTTCTGAAAATATGACAAACATCATTGTACACAATACCCTGTCATCAGAATTTAAAAATAATAAAAATTGTACGAAAAATGAGTATGTTTAGTAAATAATTTTTCATTGCGCATGCGTCAACGATATCAAAATGTCATTTATATATTGAGTTAGCTAAATATATAGAGCAACTTCTGTAAAAGTTTCATAAACATAGCTTGAAAATTCTGAAAATGGTCGCCTATAGAATCAACTCAAAATCCGTTATTCCTAAAGGAAGCAAAAAAAATCAGGGGTTTTACCTAAATATAGTTGTACGTGCAATATTGTGTAGGCACTAAAAGTTACTAACTACTATTGTGTAGGCAATGGAATATGGATACAGCCCCTCATCTTTTTGCTTCATTTAGGGAATAAACGATTTTGATCTCACTCTATCAACGATAATTTTCAGAATTTTTAAGCTATGTTTTTGAGACTTTCACAAAAGTTGCTCTATACATTTAACTAAAATAATATGCAAATGAAATTTTAATAGCGTTCACGCATGCGCAGTAAAAAATTATTTAGTAAACCTGCTCATTTTTCATACAATTTTTATTATTTTTTAATTCTGATGACAGGGTATTGTGTACAATGATGTTTGTCATTTTTTCAAAAAAGAACATTATTTTATATTAAGAACTCTACAAATTATAAGCAAAAAACTTAGGACTGTTTTTATAAAAACCTTAATTTCTCTACGCGTATACATGCTATCCTTGTAAAAATTTACACAGTACATTACAATAAGCCAATTAATCATAATGTGCAGTTTGAACGCTTTTGCTACATTAGTTTTGACAGGGTTATCCAAAAGATCTTCGTTCTTTTTCAATTTGTTGACGGTCCCCTGTTCGATTTCGGGGAAAACTGTTCGCGAAAATATGTGACGCGTACTATTTTGTTTATACACCTGGAGTTTCAGCACATTCCGATTCATATTTCTTTCATTACTTAAAAATAATTACTTAATTACCAATTATGCTTAACTTTTGGACACCAGTGTATATATAAAGATATATTATGTATAAATTTTTTACTGATGGTAAAAATTGTTTAGAAATTCTAACACAGGAGAGACCGCAATTGGTAATATTTCATTCGAAATCTACCTAAAATCGTCGTTATATTTAAAAGAAGTGCGCGTGGAGCATTTTAAAGTATGACATTTATTCGGTATTTTGAAACTGTTCATTATTTTAACACTAAATTCTGAATTTAACTGTTTAAATTCACTGTTGACAAGTCTATTAATTTTCAAATGAGTCTTTTAAAACTTAAAGGATATGATTTTTAATGTCTTCTACCGCCTTAAGTTAATAAAAACAGCATAGCATTTTTTCCTGCATTATAAACTCGCATAGATATCATTTCTTTTTTTCTGATATTTAATTGTCTTGAGATATGTAATGAAATAAACCTATACTTTGATAAAGAACCACAACGAAATTGAGTTTTTCAAACTTCATTTACAGAAGAAAATAATATTTTATCCCTTAGGATAAAAAGAATATCGTAAATGTTTTTCTGATCTTTCACCTAGCTTTAATAAATTTAGTTTTCTTTCATTTGTTTCTGGAATATATGTATTTTTTGTTTTACATACATGTCTCAGATTAAAAATAAGGAAACATCTATAATGCTTCTAAATTTTTCCGAAATATTATGTTAAAAAATATTGTATTCAAATAACACTGATGTATGTTGACGAATGATAATAAAATAAGTAATGCTACAAATATAAATTAATTTTAAGAAAGTTTTGGTGATATACAACCACTGACGATAAAGTTCTATGAATAGTCCTGTAACATTAAAGTAGATGAAATACACTGGCGGAAAAAAATCCCAACACCAATAAAGACTTGTTTTAGCTAAACGAAATTTTGTAGGCATGTATATACATCTGAAAGATGACATTGACTTAAATTTCATGCTTCGCACATAAGTGTGGCGCTAGTAGCGCCACTCACAACTTTAAAATCAGGTTTGCTTTAAATGAGTGCTGTAAAGTTCGTGAGCATTATTTATCTTCAAAATTTGACGAATTGAGTTGAGGTTGATCATGAATGCCTTTAAGAAGACGAAGAAGCTATTATCATCAGCTCCCAAGTTGGAAAGAGGTCGTAAAGTAGGGCTACGAGAAAGTGGATTTTCTTTCCGCGATTTTGCAGAAAGACTTGGACGGAATGTATCCACTGTGCATGATTGTTGGGAGCAGTGGTCAAGGGATGGTACTGCCACAAGAAGATCAGGTTCCGGGTGAACACGTGGCACTACTGAGAGGGAAAACCGTCGTATTCGGCGTACGGCTGTGGCGCATCGTACTGCGTCTGCGACAGAAATTCGAGCTGCAGTTGGTACCACAGTGACACAACGAACTGTTAGAAATCGGTTACTTCAAGGACAGCTCGATACAAGGCATGCATTCCACTGACTCTAAGTCATTGCCGTTTGCAACGTCAATGGTGTCAAGCCAGAGCTCAATGGAGGATGGAGTAGCGATTTGTTGTGTTTTCTGATGAAAGCAGGTTCTGCCTTGGTACCAATGATGGCCATGTGCTGGTCAGAAGCAGGCCAGGGGAACGTCTGCAACCAAACTGTCTGCAGTCTTAACACACTGGACCTACAATCTGGGGTCATGGTCTAGGGAGCAATTTCCTATGACAGCAGAAGCACTCTCGGGATTCTCCGAAGCACACTGACTGCAAATGTGTACGTCAGTCTCGTAATTCAGCCTGTAGTGCTGCCAATCAAGAAAAGCATTCAAGGGGAGTTTTTAGCAAGATAACGCTCGCCCTCATGCCGCTGTTGTAACGCAACACGCACTACAGAGTGCCGACATGTTACCTTGGCCAGCGAGATCACCAGATCTGTCTCCCATTGAGCACGTATAGGATATCATTGGATGAGAACTCCAGTGTCATCCCCAGCCAGAATTGAACATCACGTATTGACACAGCTTGTACAACAAGCATGGAACTCCATACCGCAAAGTGACATTCGACACGTGCATGACACAATGCATGCACGTGTGCAGACTTGCATTCGAAATTCTGGAGGTTATAGCGACTGTTAATGTAACGGCATTTCACATTTGAGACGCATTTTATTGACCTTAAATTAACCTGTGATCTCGAAAATATAATCAATTAAACATGTTAACTGCATAAATGCACTGTCCAAATTTCATTACTCTACAATAAGTTTTTCTAGGTGTTGCGATTTTTTTTTCGTCAGTGTATTAACAAAATTTACTATATTATTTTTCGAAATACTCGCCTCTCATAACTATGCTCCGGTGCGATCTACGATATATGTCTTGGAAAATTCCCAAGAAGTGTTCCTTTGGGATGGAGTTTAAAAGCTTCGTTACGTTTCGTTGGATGTCAGCAATATGGTCAAATCTCAAAGAAAGTTTGAGTCGTGGAAATAGGAAGAAGTCTGGAGGATTGAGATCTGGTGAGTATGGTTGATGTTCAATTTGCACCACCTTTCATGAATTTCTTTCGGTGCCTTGCAAATCTTAAAACCAAACATTAAACGGATCTTTTGTTCTTTCATTTTCCAGTTCTCAGTTAAGAACCAACACGCTGAAGAATCATACGCAGAAAATTAACGACGCTTAACTGAACAACGGTGGGGGAAGAGGGTTAACACTTGCTTCTATGCAGGTGTAGCGGTTTTGCTAGATCGGCTGTTCTGAATTCATTCACAAAACTTTTTTGTCAGAGATAGTATGAATTTAATCATTGGGAACACCAGCGTCACTTTTTAAAAAAAATTAATATTTTTTTACAAAAGATTAACTTATCATACGATCTTAAAAAGGTAGCTGATATTGTAATATAATCTGCTTAAAATAACGCAATGACACTGTGATAACAAATATTGCTTGAAATTTTTTTTATTCACTGATGTGTCGCAATTTTTCAGCAAACAAGAGCACTTTAAAAACAGTAATGTATCATTCAAACACTCCTTGTTAAGTAGGTGATCCGCAACTTAAGCTATATCAGTACATATTTCAAAAACAAGTTGCGTTAAAATTTATTTTGCTTTGGAATTTATTTTTTAATGAACAGAGGAAATTCTAACTATGTTTTTATTTTATTTTATTTTTTAACCAATATAACACAACATTTAATATATTTATATATCGTTGATTTTCTCTGTTATTTACTGAAATTTATATAATTAATCATATACTTCTTGAAATTTTATTTTTATAGAATATCCGATTTCATTTATATTATATAGAAATAAACATACTATACAATTGGTAAAGTATATTTAAAAAAGATTTAAACAAGGTAATATATAAATTTATACATCAGTAAGACATTGCTACTTTCTTAAAAACGTTAGTGATTGGAAAACTTTAATTAAATAGATAATCTTTATTTTACTGAGAATTACTGAGAATTTTAACGAGTGACTTTCTCTTTTAATAAGCTATGCGAGTTTTAAACCAACGCCACTGTGATTAAAAACATTCTTTAAAATGTTTTTGTTAATTGCTGATGTGTGAACCGGGTAATTTTTAGCAAACAGTTATGTTTTAGAAGAGTAATGAGCATCCAAACACTTCTCGTTAAATAAGAGTTATAATGTATATCAGTGCATCTTTAAAAATATTGTAAAAAATATTGTATTTTGAAAAGTTTTATTTTATATTTTTATGATGTAATGAAACATGTACTATGTTTTATGCAACAATTTTTTTTTACATTTTTCAACAAACTTGAGATTGACAGCAATATTCTTTGGTGTTGTTTAGTTCTATTTTTACCAATATAATCTTTTAAATTATTTTTATCACTTATTTTTTCTATTATTTTTTTAAGTACTTTCATCGATTAAAAATTTCTCAAAATTCAATTTTAATAGAACATCATTTTATTCACTTAAATGATAGAATAATGAATATGCTATACTGCAAATATACCTATATTAGGAGTTTTTAAACGTGATTATAATACATTATTTTTTACATCTGCAACACATTGTTACTTTCTTAAAAAATTGACTTATTACATGATCTTTAAAAAAAAAGCTGAGATTTCCAATAATTGTCTTTCTCTTTAAATCAAACCAAAGCCGCTGTGACAATAGACATTGTTTATTACATTCCTTGCCTTTAAAAATAATATTTCTATCATCAGAAGCTGGATTACAAAACAGTAGTGTTTTAATCCGAATGTCTTTGGCTTAATTTTTAATCTTTTGTCGCCTCTTACATCGTTTTTATATTTGTGCGTCTGTTTTTAAATAAAATTAAATCCAATATGAATTACCAGCATCCTTAAAATACCAAAATCATCGTCGTGTATTATCATAGTTTTTACAATCATTTGGCAAGTTGTTTGGATTCAAGTTTAATATTTTTTACAATTACTGTATTTAATTCTTATATATTACCTTATTTCTGTGACCATACAATTAATTAACCTTAGCATGTGACAAGATGTTTTGATTAGACTTTTCAATATGATGCATTGTTCGATTTAAATGTGTATGTTTGCAATAACTTCAGGTATGTTATACATATTTATCAACATCTATTAATAGTAAAAATAAATAATTTCGATTCATTATTATTTATTTACTTTGGAGGGGATAGTGGTGAATGAATATTTTTATATTTAATATTGCAATGGGCCTTTCAAATTATTCAGAGATTATTTACAGTTTATTTCTTTCTTTTTCTTTTATTTACTAAAAGTATTTAATTGATGAAAAATTTCTCAAAATTCAACATCAGCACCATTTATTCAAACAACATCCTTTTTTGAGTTACAGAATAATAAGCATGGAATACTATTGATATAAACGGTTTAAAGAAATTTTAAACATGATAACATACAAACTTATAAATTACAAACGTATAGTTAATTTCGTAAAGATTTACTGTTTCTTTCCGTCACAATTTAATTTTACTCATTACATGATCTTTGAAAGATAATTGAGATTTCTAAAAAGTGGCAATCTCTTTAAATTAAAGCAATGGTACCGTGATAAACGAAATTTTAATTTTTTTGTAAGCTACTGTTGTTTTGGTGCATTTGGCAAAGAAATGTTTAACAAGAGAAATGAATCATTCAATCATTTCTCGTTAAGTAAGAATTCTACACTTCTTAAAATATATCAATGCCTCTTTTTTTAAAGAAAGGGGTTCGTTTAAAATTGATGTACTATGGATAAATTTCTTACATTTTTATGATAAAAAAAATCCACACTACTGTTTTTCTTTGTTTTACATTTATTAACAAAGTTATAAGATATATACAATGGATAGCGACAGGAACAGTGGTGAGTGTAGATTTTTATTTTTACCACTGTAATAGATACTTTAAAATATTTACAGATGGTTTACTCTTTCTCTTTTATATACTGAAATTATTATTATTATTATTTTTTTTTTGATCGAAAATTTCTCAAAATTCAATTTTCATACAGCATTATTTTTTTCCAATTATAGAATAAAAACATGTAACAATACTGATAGAAAAAATTGAAGCAAAATTTTATACATGATAACATATTATCATATACATTAGAAAAAAACTTGTTAATTTCGTAAAACTTTACTGCCTTTACCCCGCTATAAGTTATCTTTGACTTATTACATGATTTTTTAAAGATCACAGAGATTTCTAACAAGTGAAAATCTCCAAGCAACGCTACCGTGATAAGAAAATTCGATTAAACATCTTTCTAAACTACTGTTGTTTTGATCATTTTTGACAAAAAAGTGTACTTTAACAAGAGTAATGAATCATTCAAAAATTCCTTTTAAGTACAAATTCTATATCTAAAAATAAATCAGTGTATTTTTGAAAAAGAAGTGATTTGAAACTTATTTTGATTTTTATATTTGCTATGTTTTATGAGCAGAAAACTACCTCAGCTACAGCTTCGTATTTTTAAAAAACCTTATTCTTCAAGAAAGAAGAAAAATGTATATAAATAATAGTGATTGTAATCATATATTACCACAATAACTCATCTTTTGAAATATTTAAAGGTGACTTATATTTTTATTTATTTTTTAATGTTTTCATTTGATTAAAATATTTCGAAACTTGATTTTTTTAAAGATACAAAACCAACGATTATAAATGCACAAATAAAGTAAGAAAAGGTAGCAAACATTCGTTTCGAATCTACTATGGAGATTCTTCATCAGTGCAAACTCAGCGAGTTAGAAAAAGCAAAACTGAGCAAAGAGACAGAGAGACGCAGGCTTATATACCCGCTACGGAAACGATCCCGCCTAAAGAAAAGCAACCAATGAGAAGAGAGCAGCCTACCACTGGCTGGACAAGTAGCGACATCTACCGGTGAATAAACAAAACAAAAACTAAAAAGCGAGGAAAAAAAAGTAAATTAAATTAAAGATTTCCAAATGCTAGGAAAACAAGGCGTACTTGATAAGTCATTGACTAAGGAGTGAGAATTTATAATGATGTGGTAAGCTTCCCAAAAATTAAGATCAAGAATGGAAGGACACTTTTGGATGATGGTAGCTGAAGAAAAGTTAAACTTATGTTGTAGAGACCAACAATGTTGAGCAATGGAAGAGCGTTTAAGCTCTTGATTTTTGACATACCTTTTATGTTTCGTTAAACGAAATCTGAGAGCACGTTTAGTCTGGCCAATATAAGAAAGGCCACATTGGCAAGAAATTTGGTAAATACCCCAGTTATCTAAGTGATCAATGGGATGCTTAAGATTTGAAAAGGCAATTTTATTAACAGGAGAAAAAATAACATTGAAAAATAACATTGAATTTTTGAATCAGATTGAAAATTCAAAAAAGTATTTTCACATTTATTTAATACAAGGTATATCTTGACTAATTAAAGCAGTTTTTAATTTTTTTTTATTTAAAATTTTCTGTCTGCCATTGAAAATTTTGTAATAAAAAGAATGGTCAAAATAGCAACTCTAGATTGAAGCATTAGTCTTTTTAACCCTTTATCTACAGCATTATGAATTCATGAAATTTTTACATTCTAAAGCATTTTACGCGAATTGTTTGAACTTACAGATTTACATAATCATTTAATAAATATTTGAAAGATTTTAAAAAGATTGGTGGATTTAAAAAATTTAATAAAATTTCAATTTAAAGGGATTTTTTGCAATATTTATAACCCCAATCAAATATTTTATTTTAAATTGTTTTCTTAGTGTTTTGTAGAATTAAAAATGTACAAATAGATGTTTTTACATTGTAAATACAGAAATATGTCCGAACTGAAAATCTCCATCTCCCGCCCTCAGCACCAAGAAAGCTGAAAAGTTACAAAGCCAAAAGAAATCAACCTTTTAGAAATATTTTTGTTTTGTATAACCAATAATGCTTATGAAACGAAATAAAATAATGTATCTGCAATTCATTCTAAACAATTTTACAACTAATTGACGCATAAAAAGAATTTTATAGTAAATAATTTTAATGGTGCTTATAAATAACGTCGGTAGATAAAGGATTAAAACACACGGTGGATGCATTCGCAATGGTAGTTTTAGGAAACAATAATATATACTGACCAGATCAAGATAACAATATCAGTTCCAAGTAGCTGAAAATTATTTTGGAGGCTATTTTGGAGCTTATGTGTCTCAGTTTCGCTAACATTTTGTTCTCTGACATGATATTCTAACTTTCGTTTGTAAATATCTTTAAACTTAAGACTACCATATTTTTTTTCTTTTTATTAAATAAATTACTTGACAATATATTATTATGATGAAAAAATTAATTTTCAGTTTGTTTTTCTAAGATTAAACACTTTTTAAAGCGGTACATTTGAATACTACCAGGAATATGCTAAATACAATTTTTACTAAGATTTTTAATTTTTAAATTCCAATGATCAGGATCCTACTAACGCGGGCAACTAAAAAATTCCTCTTGGCGACTAACTTTTTCACCTGACAATTTATTTTTTATAGATTTAAATGTACCATTTTTAAATGATTTCAATTCTGAAAAATTAATTGAAAAATGTATTTAATATCAAAGTTTTAAAGCATTGTTAATTTATATATATATATATTATTACATACATATACATTTTTTCGGGGGGGGGGTGAAAGGTAAGGATATTAATTTGTCTACTGCTTTAATGTTAAATTTCACAGTTTGTTTCTATTTAATTTTAACAATGTAAAAGTAGCATACTTTAAATTTTTTGCTCAGTTTGAATTATTTTAATAAAAAGTTAGCTTGTACACTGCAAAATGTAACATATCATACACAAAAATATCCGAATAAATTTATGAACACCCCGTGCTCCATTTTGCATTGAATGCATTAACCACTTAACTGATCAATATTTTAAAATAAAACTTTCAAATAATGTTTACTAATTGTTTATGTATTTTACAGAATTGTTAATCTTTTTTTCACCGGTTTTTGAAACTGAAATTTTTGTCTAACTAAATCATAAAAATACTCGGATTAAATGATGAAATATTTAGAATAAAAATTTATTATTGGAAAAAAATAAATCACGCCTGTCAAAAACACGTTGCTCGTACGGGAAAATCAGGGAAGCGATTAATGCCAGAAAAATTATTCTTCAAGGTGGCGCCTTAAAATTTTGCTCAGTGTCTAGGAATTTTCATCTTTTGGCAATCCCTGGCCATGATGCATAAAAATCTCTTTATTTACTAAGGATGTGTGATTGCTAAGCAGATGGATTTTTGTACGGTGTAATGGAAGATATTTTATTTTTACAAATTAATAAGTAAATAAAATAAAATGAAAAGGGAAATAAAATTAGAAAAAACACCTAAAAATATCTTTTAGAATTTTTTGTGAATCCTTTTGAGGTTTCTAAAATGAAAAAAATTGAAATATTCTTTAAATATGCTTCCCATAGGACAATATTGTTACAACTATAGAATAATTTTCTAAAAGCGAAATGCTTACGGATATTGAAACAACAGCGTCATCATCTTGTCATTTAGAAATGATGATATGTATACGCTAGATGCAAAGCATAGTAACTTAAATTAAAAAAATAATGATAATAAGAATTATATATATATATATATATATATATATATATATATATATATATATATATATATATATATATATATATATATATATTAATTTCGATTTTGTCCAAGTAGTACCCAACGGTATTTTGAAATACCACTTCAAGTAATTATCCTTTATAAGAAAAGAAAAAATAATCATATATTTTTTATGCATATGTCTTCTAATGTGTCGTAGAAATGCAAAATAATTTTTTTCGAGGAGTCGGTTTTTTAAGGGGTCAGGTAACTTTTAAAGAATCCAAAAATCGATTTTTAAAAAAATAGCTTATAATTAAATGTGATTTTTTAGAAACATTTAAAGCAAACCGCATTCAAAAATTCGCATTAGAAAAAGAGTTATGTCTAAAAAACTTTGCGCTTTTCCTATACGACCAATGGTAAATTTAAACTTTGACGTCAATTTTCTTAAAAGAGCGATTTTGTTCATTGCGCGCACGATTTCTCAAAAACGGTTGCGTAGAAAATAACAAAATTTTCGCTGAATATGTTAAACGTACACATGCACAAAATGACCTACTATTATGTTCCTCAAATTAGAAGTTTAGAATTTACGACTACTTTTTTGTAAAAAAAATCTCGATATTTCGAATTTCTTCAAAAAAAATTTTTTTTCTCGGGAACTATCAGTTTTATTTTTTTCATCGTAGGTCATTTTGAAAACACATTATTTCTCTACGCAGAAAAAAAATCTTGGTTTGTTTTAGCAATTCAAATTTGAAAAATCGTGCGCGCAAGGCATGCAAGATTTATTCTTCCGTAAAAATTGTATAATCTTTAAAAATAACTAAAAAAACATTGCATGCATGTATAATTTTTTTAACAACTTTAACTAATAAAATAAATCATTCTTAATATGTGTTTTCAATTTTATAGTCAAAAGTCAATTAGATATAGAGTGACTGCAGTTCTTACAGAGGTCACTTTTTCACGTATTTTGTTAGTTCGAAAGGTACCTGACCCCTTAAATTCATACAATAATTATAATACAATAGTTGTAATTATAAATAAAAAGGGTTAACAAGATTAATGAATTATTGAAATACTTTTCGTTACATACGAGTTCTATATCATATGAAACATCAATGAATCTTTATAAAAAATGTTACGTAAAAAATCTTAAGTTTTGGATATTTTTCTTTATCTTTATAAAAAGAACAAACTCGTACAACTATATATTTTTTTACTTTCTTCATTAAATTACAAAATTTTATACTGGTTAGTAACACATATAATGCTGGGTATAGTTTAATTGTTACTATTGCTTAGCAGCCAGCTTTTACGCATTTTTGCTACCACTAAAATTGTACAGAAAATTTCCATTTGTTTAATCATACGATTTCGACGATTAAATAAGACTATATTTATGGTAGGAAAAAAGCGTAAAAGTTGGCAGCTATGCTATTGTAACACATCTCTTAAAATATTCATCAATATATAATAAAAATAATAAGTGATATATTTAAATATATCACTTATTATTTTTTGTCATTTGCTGAATTGTTTTCAGCTGATCATAAATTTCTCGAAACTCTATTTTCATAAAATTAATTTTCGAATTTCTATTATTTAGCAATAATTATGCAATACTAGATATATGATATTTTTAAGAAGTTGTATGCTTGATAATATATAAATTTATACATTAGTGACAAATTTTTGATTTCTTAAAAAAATTAGTGCTTTTTCCTAAAATATTATTTTGACATATTAAATGACATTTAAAAAAAGTGTATTGGATGATACTATCTTTAACGTAAAGCCACTCAATTGCGATAAGAGATAATAGTTCATATATCTTTTAAACAACTTATTTGTTGGTCATTTTTAGAAAACAAGTGCACTTTAACAAGAGTAATTTATCATTGAAACACTTTTAGTTATATACCAGTTCTGATTCTTAAGATATATCAGTGGATATTACAAAAATAAGTGATTTGAAACTTATATTAGTTTTAGATATCTTTCATCAGTGGAACAAAGATCAACTTTTCAAGCAAAATAATTGTCTATTTATCTTTCTTTTTTTAATTAAAATTACAGGAAAATAGAAAAGTGCTTATTACTTGGGTTTGTCAAGCCGTCTATCAGTCCTTCTGTCTATCTGACAGTGCTATAATAACTCGTGTCAAAAAATTGCCTTACAATGAATTTGCATATGCTATTTCTGTCTACCATAAGATATTAAGTACAAAATGGATAAACTACTAGTTATTGTTCGCTTGCAACAACCAGGGCACGACTAAGGCTATGGGGGGGGGGCCTTGGGGCAACCGTCATTCTGGGGGGGGGCTGAAGTGAATATTTTGTTGGGAATAATATTGAAGTGACTAGTACTAAACTTGATACGTATTGTATTATCTGTATAAATTTCGTACTCAGTGCAGTTTACATCTGTATACATGATATAACAAAAAGATAGTCACAATTTTACTAAAGAGTACGAAGAGGATAATTATAGAAACAAAATTATGGATTGGTTGATAGAATTACCTATTTGCAAACTTTTTCTTTGCTTGTCTCCGTGCATTATAAGTTGACTAAAAGATAATGTCACGAAATGGTCACAACAAATGGTTTTAACTTGCGACGGTACGAGAAGAATGATAATGAAGAAATTTTTTTTGAAAATAATAGAATACTAAGTATTTGTAATAAAACTTTAATTATTAATTATCTAATGTCGTTTGATTTTCGCATAGATGAATGAGGTAATCTAAGCAAAGAAAGGAAGGAGGACCACTCTTATCTTCCTAAATGTTTGAAAACACATAATTTTTTTATTTCTTTTGGCTAATTTTAATGATTTTACATCTTTTAGTGAAACTTCTAATTACTGTTTTTGACAATTGCCCCGCGTTCCCCTGCAGAAGTAGGACCCAGGCAAGAACGCTATTTAAAACATAGTCAAATGCACTGCATTTTTGAAGACCACTTCGACGAATTACTGTAGAATATGGTATTCGTAGAATTCATCATCTACTTACACAATACCACAGAAGAATTTCGTTCAGTCATAAGCTATTAATGAAAAATTGTCTGCAGGAGATTATAAAGCGTAATTAAAATATCAAACATAATGAAATTTATGTCTATTTACAAGATGAGCTTTGAAATGTGGAGTATATTGTATTTTTTGTTGGTTTAATTCAAGAGAAGGTTAAAAATTTGATTATACTAGTGTTTATAAGATAGTCCCTTGAAATGTATTTTGAGATGCTTTATCCGTTTTAAGCTAAGCCGTATTTTAATACGCTACATTGTGTGTAAGAATTCTACACCTGACATATGGTACTGCACAAAAAATAAACAAGCATTGCTGTCTATGGACGCGGATGACATAGATGTGTTTATAAACAGCGTAAAGGATTTTCTAGCTGTAAGATGTGTTTTCAGGCTCGATATAAATTCTAATAAGGGGTGTTAAAAAAACTAAATATATTGCTGACTATGGATACTAATTCATAGAAGTAATATTTAGGTTGTGTTGTTTAATGTTATTGTTGACATGTAGACGAAGTGCTAGATGCGTTGCTGGAATTTCCATTAAGACTGCACCCAGAACATTGGAAATTAGATTTCTGAAGAAAAGAAGGTATTCGGCAATGTTGGCAATAGATGGCAGCACGGAACAACACCACGTCCTCCATTTCGACTTGTCTTTGAAAGTGAAGGAAAGGTTTCTCTAGAGACCTATGATCACGGTAATTGATAAGATCGACCACAGGACTTTCAGAAGAACTTCATTGAACGAACACATACACTGCATACACTCGGTGAGTCTTTGGTGATGTCGAGATCGAACCAAAGACTTTTTAGTCCTGAGTTCCGTGCTTTGACCACTAACAAGCTACTATGGCCCTATCACATTAAATATGAGCTTAATATGTGGGTGTACATAGGAATCTGTAGATTATTTGCAGTATTTTACACGAGTTGGCTTTTCTGTTCGGTAAGTGCAATAAATAAGTATTCAAATATGTTATGCGTTTTACATCTGAAGAATACATTAGAGAATACCATTTATTTAGCAATGTATATGTAGTAAGCAAATTGAGAAATTTTGTTTGTTGCAAAAGGCCTAGGCTGTTTGTAATGAGACAGTGTAATTGGAGAGTCATTTCCATTTTTTCAATCACCCTGATATTTTTCAGGCTTATTGCCTATAAAAGGCCTAAAGCCCGTTAGCCTGACTGGAATAAGACAATTTATTTCTAAAAAAGTTAGATTTTTTTTAGGCTCCTTGCAAAGAGCCTATTTAGACTTAGGCTAATTGAAAAACGAAAGAGTTAATGTAAAGTTGCCTTTTATCACTATTATGCATATGTATACTGGTTTTGACAAAAAGAGACTGAATTGACAAACGCATTAATTTTTATACGCTTTTTGAAATACGCTTTTAATCTAAATTTTAAAGTTTTTTCACGGTAATTGATAAGATCGACCACAGGACTTTCAGAAGAACTTCATTGAACGAATACATACACTGCATACACTCGGTGAGTCTTTGGTGATGTCGAGATCAAACCAAAGACTTTTTAGTCCTGAATTCGGTGCTTTGACCACCAACAGGCTACTATGGCTCTATCGCATTAAATATGAGCTTAATATGTGGATGTACATAGGAATCTGTAGATTATATGCAGTATTTTACACGAGTTGGCTTTTCTGTTCGGTAAATGCAATAAATAAGTATTCAAATATGTTATGCGTTTTACATCTGAAGAATACATTAGAAAATACGATTTATTTAGCAATGTATTTGTAGTAAGCCAATTGAGAAATCTTGTTCGTTGCAAAGGCCTAGGCTGTTTGTAAAGAGACAGGGTAATAGGAGAATCATTTCCATTTTTTTAATCAGCCTGATATTTTTCAGGCTTTTTGCCTATAAAAGGCCTAAAGACAGTTAGCCTGACTGGAATAAGACAATTTATTTCTAAAAAAGTTAGAATTTTTTTAGGCTCTTGCAAAGAGCCTATGTAGACTTAGGCTAATTGAAAAATGAAAGAGTTAATGTGAAGTTGCCTTTTATCACTATTATGCATATGTAATGTATACTGGTTCTGATAAAAAGAGATTGAATTGACAAACGCATTAATTTTTTATACGGTTTTTGAAATACGCTTTTAATCTAAACTTTAAAGCTTTTAAAAATAAAATAAACATTTTATTTTCCTTTATAATGTTAAAATGGTACCGTAAAATGAGGTGAATAGGAACGAAACTTCTCGATCATACAAATAAATTCATTACAAATATATGTGAAGGTATTTTTAGTAGCCAATTTTTTTATAAGAAGGTAATAAAACTTTAAGAGTTGGGAAATTCAGTTTCGACATGTTGGCACTACTACTGGGGTATGTAAAAAATTTTCAAGAGGATCCTCAAAACACTCATTTTGTCAACGTCTTCAAAACTTTGTCTGTAACTACAATGTTTTTCGTATTCTAAACCTAAGGGAGGAGATTTTTAATTAATGATAGTCCTGTAAAGATATGCTGTATTAAATTCTACTTATTTCTAAATTACATAATGAAAAAATGAAAAATGGCTTGTAACATAAGAAGTTTAAGATTTATGGGGTGAATCGGAACACATATTCTCTCATAGTTTATTTTTCTATACAGTAATAGTTGCATGTAATATATGAAAACATATGTGTGAATATGTATTGTAACAATATTGTGTTCGCTCTAATTACTTGAAGAGTTTAAAGGTGCCAAGAAATTGCTTGGTTAAAGAAAAAATCAACACCTAATCCAGCAGACATGAAACACACAATAAAAAAATTTAAAAATAGCAAATTATTTAGAAAAACTTCACAAAATTATTCTCTGACATCCACAACATTACACAAACATCTCAAAATAAAAAACAATTAAAAAAGAGAGGAATGCAAACAGTACTAAGGGCTGGGGATGAGGGCGTATTAGTAGATCGTATTGACCCTCTAAGTGTTTTGCCCGTAATATTCCGTACACTAAGCTCCAGGTTTCACTGCAATATAAGCAATGTTTAAGATATTATAATTCTATAAATTTGATGAATTTTCAAAGCATTGAAGAATGATTAAGACTCTCAAGGATTACATTTACATTCCTAAATAAGATTTTTTATGTAATATTGAAAGAATCATATTTTATTAGCATTTAAAACAAAATTTGAGAAAACAACATTACAATTTTACCCACTTGAAAGACGTTTGGAGAATACATGCAGCGATTGGGGATATTCAATATTTTCACTTACCCAATGACTACTAGTAAAGGATAACACAGATCAGGGTTGTATTTGTATTAAATTCTACTTCTGCAATTCGAATGTAATTTCTTAAAATAAATTTTAATTTCTCTTGATTTCAAAGTTCTTTTCTAATTTTTAAAAAATCATATCTTTACTTGTATGTAAAATAAAGGCTTCATTCACAATAGCTATGCGTTCCTATTCCTCCCTTATCATTCTTACCTGTTTTTATTAACCCTATTAAAGGTCTGAATCGAAAAAATTAAAGATTATAACATTTGTTCCGATTATCATCGGATCACCATTAAAAAATTATATAATATGTATGTAGTAAAAATGTTTTGTTTTTGCTTAAAAAGTAAAAAAAACAAAACAAGACCGAAGTTTCCAGTAGAAAAATAAAAAAAATTAAAAAATCAGTTGTTGCTTTTTTTTAACGTCAATGTTGAAAAATGTTCCGATTCACCCCATTTTACGGTACAACGAACAATTTTGGGAAAGTTACATTAAAAAATATAAAAAGCCCGCTTAAAAGTATAAACAAAATTTTCTGTGCTCTTTCAAGTAAAACAGTAAAATAAACATTTTTCTTCTACTTAGTAAATTAGAAAGTTAGTAAAGTTAGTAGTAAGTTATTAAATTATGAAAATTTAATTATACAAAACTGTAGTTTCATGCATTAATGTAAGTTGAAATTTATTCTTTATGTTCTTGTTGTTGTTTGTTTTGTTTTTAGTGTCGAGCTCGTCATCTTGTCCCGGATTGCCTGTTTAAAAATGTTCGTTTTTATTTCCATGAAGGAAAGCGATTAATTGACATTTATTCATTGTTATTGATAGTATTTAAACTAAGTTATTCATAAATATAAAATGTAAATGATGTATCTTACTTGCATCTGTAGCAGAGCTTATTTTCACATGCATAAAATTTATAACATAGGATCAGTAAATAATCAGACTTTCACAACTAACACAAAAATGGCGATATCAGCGTCTCTATAATATTTTTTATAGAAGGGCAGATCGGAGAGCCAGCTGTGTCCGGTTGGTGCTGCTACCTAGTGGAAAACCGAAAAATTAAGACATAAGCCATCTTTCCCTGATCTCACTTATGTATTAAAATTAAACAGATTAAAAATAAAGTGTGATGAGCGGAATGTTTGGAAGGGGCGAGCGAGCAAATGAGTGTGCAGGATCCTTGTTATCATAGGAATTCAATGTGAACGAATAACATAAATTTAAACTTCGATGTTTTACGAAACCGACTAAGATGGTTTTAATAAAAATGTTTTTCGAATAACAAACAAGTATCTTAAGTTAAATTTATAAAAGTTTAAAACTTTGGGGACATTGAAAAAAATATCGTAATTTTTATTTTAAATCTATTGTTTGAGCTATGCGGTATTAATAGTGAAATGACATATAAAGCAGCCGTCATTCATGCATCTTTATCTCGATAATTATTGTCATAAATTTAAATTATTTTTTTACGCAAAACAAGATTTATTTTCTGAGCGAAATCACGTAATTATTGTATATTTTTTTTCCATTCAGAAGCTATCAAATTGTAATTTATTCACCAGAAAAATACAATCAGAAAATATTTTTTTTAAATGTCATTACGAAAAAAAAAATTATGTCATTTTAAATCGGGCTGTCTTATCGAATAAAGTATATGCCCTTATAAAACCATTTTCTATAAAACGGTCTAATGACTGCTCAGTTTACCACTAAATTTTAACAGGGTAAGTAAAATATTATTCTTTTCAGTTTCAATTTGTCAAATTAGAATTTTTATAAAAATATAAGTTTGCCATCTCAATTAATAAGTTTTCTTCCCCGAAAGGCAATATTTTGAAAAAAATGTTTCTACTCAAATTAAGTTAGAATGAAAATAAGTTGTTTTCAATTATAAAAAGAAACGTATAATGTTGCTTATCGATAAATGAGAAACGCGTATTTCTCAATATTACAATATCCTAAAACACTTTTGTGAATTTTCTGGTTTATTATTCCTAATTCCTGCGTTCTCAATGTTGAACAAAAATATAAATGTGAGTATTTGATTTATTTATAATTTTAAGCAATGCAGCATTTGTATTACCACAGTTTTGGACAGAGTCAGATGTTTTGAGATATTGTTACAGAAATAAAAAAGTATTATTTCAAAAAGTAGAAAACCAGTTTATAGATTCTTCTTACTTTAGTAGTATATGTATGGTACATGGTATTTAGGAGAAGTAAAGCAAAATATCTGTATCATATATGATTCCTCTTTTCTTTTCCCATAAAATGTCTTTTAGCGCACCTGAGAAATAATGGATGTCCTTAAAGAATAAAAACACAGGCAAGAACCTAATAGAAAGAAGCGGAAGATATGTCTAAATGGTTACGGTTAGATGACCATTTTTTATTCTAAGTACCTAGGATGTTGCTGTCACATAAAATTCCTCAATTATTTATAATCCGAAGAACTTTTCGTTTGTCTTTTTCAGAATCGCCTTGTGAATATAATCTTGTCTATATTTATTTAATGTTTTAATAAATCATGTGATCCTCATCTCTAAAGATTGACATATTTTTTATGTTCATTCATTCGTTCTTTTTTTTTTTTTTTTTTTTTTTTTTTTTTTTTTTTTTTTTTTTTTTTTTTAAATCTAAACATATTACCTAACGCCCATCTAATACGAGGGGGAAATATAACATATGCATTCTAGTCCTAAATTGAAGTTATTAATGCAATTTTCATCTTTCTTCTAATTATTATCAATTTCTTTAACATAACGACTGGGCTAATTATGAAAATTAGATTTTCATATAAAATTTTTTAAGATTTCTTTTCTGAAATTTTCAGGACTTACCTTTTTTACTTACCCATCATACGTAGTATAGGGTAAGTCTTGCAATCGTTTTGAAAATCGAAAAAAAATTTTTGACGGATTTGCACGTTTCGGACACTGGAGATTCCGAAAAACATATTTTTAGAAAAAAAAAATTTGCCGTCCGTCCGTCTGTGTGTCTGTCTGTCTGTCTGTCTGTCTGTAACCGCTCTATCTCCCGAACAAATTGAGATAGAGATTTGAAATTTTGTATGTGCTTAGTATGTAAGAATGGGACGAAGCCTATTTAATATCAGCAACCTCGATTATCTGGAACTATTTTTTTCGGACTCTCAAAAAATTCGTTCTGATGAAAGGTATATAAAAATTTTCGAATTCTTTTATTTTAAGGAGTGGAAGTAAAAGGCAATAAAATAACACAAATTTTACATAAAAAACGAAATCAATCGGATAATTAGTTGTTGAGATATTTCTAATCCTATTTTCCACATTCTTTGATTTTTCATGACACTGTATTTCATTCAAATTTCAATTCAAAGATATCTTTTAATTGGAAATGAGATACTTAATTCGATGCAAGAAACTTTTAGTGAATATGATTATTATTTTTGGAGTTATAAGGATGTTTCTATTACGCAATTCAGTGCTACTTGAATAGTTTGGCGTTTCATACAATTTATCGAAATTAGGTCATCCGAAATTCATTAATAGAGCATGATTATGTGTTAAAAATACTTAAATATACGTTTATATTTTGTTTTGGAATTGTAATGCATTTTATAAATTGTTTACATGTGTTATGTTTTCATATATTGTGCTATGCATATCCATGATGGGTAAGTATTACGGTGGCCTCCAACGACTAGTTTACAGAAGGATTAAATTACATTGTTGGATCATAATTTCTGCCTTCAACTATATACATTATTGTATTTGAGTAAATATTTTTAATGTCCAAACTTTTTGGGACACGTAGTGTCCTGTTAGGATACACAATATTTATTTTTATTGATGATTTCTCAATAAAAAAGCCCAATTCTTTCGGTAGCATGTTTGCATTCAAGAAAATGTGTCATTGTTTTTTTTCACTGTATTGCAGTAATTATAAACACTGATATTTAAACAATTACGATAATTTATACGAGCAGGAAAAAATCTTCTTTTTCACAAAAATAGTTATCCACGTTTGCTTCAAACAAATACTGAATTTAACTTAAAAAGTTATACTTACAGTAGAAAACTATTTTATAGACTGGTCTTACTTCGGTAATGCAACATGATATATGGTATTTAAAAGAAGTAAAACAAAATATCCATATGATATATATTTCCTCTTTTCTTTTCGCATAAAATATATTTTAGCGCACCTGAGAAATAATTGATGTCTTTAAGGAACAAAAACACAGCCAAATTTTCAACAAAAAGAAGAGGAGAATGTGTCTAAATGGTAAAGGTTAGATGACCATTTTTTTATTCTAAGTACATCGGATGTTACTGTCACTTATAATTCCTTAATCATTTATATTCCGAAGAACATTTCGTTTTCCTTTTTCAGCATCTTTTTTGTGAATATAATTGTTGGTTATCCTCATTTAATGTTGTGATAAAACATATGATTCTAATCTCTGAAAATCGATGTATTTTTTCGTGTGTGCCATGTATGTTAATGAATAATTTACTTTCAGTTAACATGTTTACACCTATGAACTGATAGAGCATTTATTCGTGCCTTTATTGTATTGCTATTTAGCCTTTATTGTATTTTTTCATGTGTGCCACGTATGTTAGTGAAATATTTACTTTTAATTAACCTGCTCACGCCCATGAAATGATATATCCGTTTCCTATGCTGCGGATTTCCCGGCAATAGAAGAATTATTTATATTAATATAATTCAAGAGATATAATCTAGTTAAAAACAAAAGTTAGTATTAATAATACGAAGACTTACATGGATATAAGTAATAAAAATAATTTTATAATGTTGGAAAAGACACCTCTTTTTACACAGACAACAACATTACTATTTTACTCTCATACTCCGGAGTCAAGGGGTTAAAAATGCGCTTTGAGTAATGAAGGTTTAGGATGTGACTGTTTGTTTCTATAACTGAGGGAAATGGGCATTGCATAAATGTCTTTTAATTTAAATTTCCAAAAAAGTAACCAGATGTTTTGTGAAAAAAAGTGTTTTAATAATAACTATCAAATCTAAATTGAACAAAAGCTATTTCATTTTTTTGTGTTTTTTAAGATAAGTAAATATTGGATGTTTTAAATTTTAAGTACAAATTCGGAATATTTTAATTTATAAATCCAATCAATGGAGTTAAGGAGCAAAACATTCTTTTTTATGAATGTATTACTCAATAATAAAACACAATTATTATTGTAGCGAATTTGCATTGCAAAATATGTTTTATTGTTTTTACATTGGATTGCAATAATTATAATCTCTGATATTTAAACAACTAAAATATTTTATGACACCGAAAGGATTATTACATTTTGACAAAAATTAATAATAAATGTTTACTTTAAATAGTTACTTAACATCAAAAGTTATTTGTACAGTGGGAAAACAATTTTAAAAACAGTTCTTACGTTAGTAATATAAAATGATATATGGTATTTAAGGAAAGTAAAGGAAAATGTCTTGTATGATATATGATTCCTGTTTTAGTTTCACATTAATTGTCTTTTAGCGCACTTGAGAAATAACTGATGTCCTTAAAGAACAAAAACAGAACCAAATACTGAATAGAAGGAAGAGGTAAATGGGTCACGGTTAGATGACCATTTTTAGGTGCGTTCGTAATAATGTAAATACGTAGCACCTATTGTTGTCTTTCAGTCCATCCGTCTGTCCGTCTGCGTGTCCGTCAGTGTGTGTGTTCGTCTGTCTGTCTGTCCGCTTATAACAACGCAAAAACTACCCAACTGAATCGTTTGAAATTTTAAATACATAATTATTACATAATTTTGTCGAGTTATTTAAATTTTTATCAAAATTGGATGCATAGTTCAACTACAGGGACACTCAAAAGTTTTCCGTTACATTACGGTTAATGGGGGAAAATGTTTCAAATGCATTTTAATAGTGTTACACTCATTCGAACGTAATAAAAGTGATATGCATCTATAAAGTACATATTACAATATACATTTTGCATAATCTGTGGTGCAAAGAATATTTGTTATTGGATTACAAAGTCACACAAAAATATTCCATTACATAATGGTATAGGGAGAACATTGTTTGGTGCGCATTTTAATTGTAATTAACTATTTACAATTTTATGAGATTGATATTTTTAAAACTTCGTTATCGTACGAACGCAACTCATTTGCTATGCTTCACGTGCAATTCTCAACTTGTTTATTTTAAGTACATCGGATGTTACTCTCACATAAAATTCCTCAATCATTTATAATCCGAAGAACATTTCGTTTTACTTTTTCAGCATATCTTTGTGAATATAATGTTGGCTATCTTCATTTAATGTTATGATAAAGCATATGTTCTTCATCTCTGAAGATCGATGTATTTTTTCGTGTGTGCTACATATGTTAATGAAAAATTTACTTTCACTAACCTATTCACGCCATGAACTGACACATCCGTTTCCTATGCTGCAGATTTCCCTGCAATAAAAGAATTATTTATATTAATATAATTCAAGTGATGTAATCTAGTTAAAAACAAAAGTTAGAATTAATAATACGAAGGCTTAAATGAATATACTTGATAAAAAAAAATCATAATGTTGGAAAAGACACATCTTTTTACAGCGACAACAACATTACTATTTTACTCTTATACTCCGCAGTCAAGGGGATAAAAATGCGCTTTGAGTCATGAGGCTTTAGAATTTGACTGTTTGTTCCTATGATTGAGGAAAATGGGCTTTGCATATCTATTAATTTAAATATCCAAAACAGTAACCTGATGTTTTGTGAGAAAAGTTTTTTTATAATAACTATCTCATCTAAATTGAACAAAACCTATTTCATTTTTTTCTTGTATTTTTTTTAAGATAAAAAATATTGAATGTTTTAAATTTTAGATACAAATTCGGAATATTTAAATTTATAAATCCAATCAATGGGAGGGGGTGTTAGGGAGCAAAACATTATTTTTTATGAATGTATTAGTCAATAATAAAACACTATAAAAACGATAGCGAATTTGCATTGCAAAACGTGTTTTATTGTTTTGTGCATTGCATTGCAATAATTATTATCTCTGATATTTAAACAACTACAATATTTTATAACAGCGAGAGGATTGTTACATTTTGACAAAAATTAATAATCAATGTTTACTTTAAATAGTTACTGACCTTTAACATTTAAAGTTATTAGTACAATGGAAAACAATTTTACAAACTGTTCTTACGTTAGTAATGTAAAATGATATATGGTATTTAAGGTAGATAAAGTAAACTGTCTGTATGATATATGATTCCTCTTTTCTTTTCACATAATTTTTTTTTACCGCATCTGAGAAATAACGGATGTTCTTCAAGAACAAAAGCACTGACAAATACTCAATAGAAAGAAGAAGAAAATGTGTCTAAATGGTTACAGTTAGACGACCATTTTTTATTCTAAGTACCTTGGATATTACTGTAACATAAATTTCCTCAATCATTTATAAACAGAAGAACATTTCGTTTTACTTTTTTTCAGTATGTCTTTGTGAATTTAATGTTGTCTGTCTTCCTTTAATGTTGTAATAAAACATATGATCCACATCTCTAAAGATTGGCATGATTTTTTTCATGTATGCCACGTATGTTGTTAATCATAAAAATATTTTAAATTAAGAGTGCACTTTGCTTCAACAAGATTTAAGATTTGCCTATTCACTGCTGTATTTAAGGAAAATGGCCATTGCATAAAACATATTTTGCCCTTTAAATTCACAAAATAGTAACCGTATACTTTGTGAAAATATTGTTTTAAAATTAACTACCAAATCTAAATTGAACAAAATTTGTTCTCATTTTTTCTTGTATTACTTAAGATATGAAAGTATTGAATGTTTTTAATTTTCTGTATAAATATGGGAAATATAAATTAATAAATCCACTCAATGTTAGGGAGCAAAACATTCTTGTTTAATGAATGTATATATATATGACGTAATAATATATATAATGTAATAATGAAGAGAGAGATTTGTGAGTGTGTCAGCGCTGTTCTGAAGAGACTGCTGCATGTAGAGTTACAAAATTTGGAGGGATGGTACCTTTGTATATGAAGTTTCATTATGAAGACTCATTTTCGATTTTTTTTATTAGATCTTTTAGTTTAATTTTTTAGTCTATTTTTAGCGTTCTTTTAACGTTTCGAAGTAATTTTTCCGTATTAGTGAAAGGAATAGTGTTTCATTATTTTAACCCGACATAGTAAATTTAGTTCACTTTTCAATAAAGCCTATTTGGAATTCGCGCAGCGATTTTTGAATTTTTAACGAATTTTTTAATGCGAAATTTAGTGTTTTTCCGCATTTTGTGGTTATTTTTTGACATTGATAAAAGAAAAACTGTTTCTAACTTTTAGCTTAACTTACTAAATTTTGTCTGCTAAGATTTTTGTAATTTTATCGATTTTTAATGCGATTTTCGAAGTAATTTTTAACGATTTTTCGAGTTTTTGTTCTTTTAGAGCCGACTTTTATTCATTTTTGTCAATATTATAGGTTTTTGTTATACATCATGGTTATCACGGACCCGGGCAACATCGGGTGGGTAAGCTAATTTCTAAATAAATTAGAAAAAAAAACTCTTTCCGTAGACTATTTGAATTTAAGAATATGTTTCATAGTTTTTTTTTCATTGTATTCCAATAATTTTAAACACTTATATTTAAACAATTACGATAGTTTATGCGAGTGGAAAAAAGTGTTTCATTTTCGCAAAAATATATTATTTATGTTTACTTCAAACAAATACTCAACTTTAACTGGTACAGTGGAAAACCAGTTTATAGTCTGTTCTTATTATAGTAATATAAAATGATACATGGTATTTAGGAGAAGTAAAGAAAAATGTCTGTGATGTATATTTCCTCTTTGCTTTTCACATAAAATGTCTTTTAGCGCACCTGAGAAATAACAGATCTCGTTAAAGAACAAAAACACAGGCAAATACTCAATGGAAAGAAGAGGAGAATGTGTCAAAATGGTCACGGTTAGATGACCATTTTTTATTCTATATACCTTGGATGTTACTGTCACATAAAATTCCTCAATCATTTATAACCAGAAAATCATTTGTTTTCCTTTTCCAGTATCTCTTTGTGAATATAATAGTGGCTATCCTAATTTAATGTTGTGATAAAGCATATGATCCTCATCTCTGAAGATCGATGTATTTTTTCATGAGTGCCACGTATGTTAGTGAAATATTTACTTTCAATTAACCTGTTCACGCCCATGAAATGATACATCCGTTTACTATGCCGCAGATTTTGCTGCAATAGAAGAATTATTTATATTAATATAATTCAAGAGATATAATCTAGTTATAAACAAAAGTTAGGATTAATAATACGAAGGCTTATATGAATACGTGATAATACGTGATAATAAAATTTTCATAATGTTGGAAAAGACATATCTTTTTACAGAGAAAACAACATTACTATTTTACTCTTATGCTTGGCAGTCAAGGGGTTAAAATGCGCTTTGTGTCATGATTGTTTAGGGTTTCACTGTTTCTTTTTATAATTGAGGAAAATGGACATTCCATAAAACATCTTTTAATTTAAATTTCCAAAACAGTAACCTGATGTTTTGTGAAAAAAGTTTTTTAATAATAACTATCAAATCTTAATTGAACAAAAACTATTTCATTTTTTTTTCTTTTTTTTAAGATAAGAAAATATTGAATGTTTTAGATTTTAGGTATGAATTCGGAATATTTCAATTTATAAATCCAATCGATGGAGGGGTTGGGGGTAAAATATTATTTTTTATGAATGTATTACTCAATAATAAAACAAAATTATTACGGTAGCGAATTTGCATTGCAAAACATACTTTTATTTCTACATTGCGTTGCAATAATTATAATCTCTGATATTTAAACAACTACAATATTTTATGACAGCGAGAGGATTGTTACATTTTGACAAAAATTAATAATCAATGTTTACTTTAAATAGTTACTGACCTTTAACATTAAAAGTTACTGGTACAGTGGAAAACAATTAAAAAAATGCTATAACTTTGTAACATAAAATGATACATGGTATTTAAGAGAAATAAAGGTTGGTTGGTTGGTTGTATGGAATTTAATGGCGCAAAATCCTTTCAAGGACATGCTGCGCCAAGCTAAATCGTACAAGAATGATATCATGCAAGAAGAAAAAAACAAAAGTAAAAGAAAAGGCTATCTGGATGGGGTATCCCATCCAGATGTAGTCAAATTAACGTTGAAGAATCAAAGTACAATAAAAAAGTAGAAATAATCACAGGTAAAAAATAGAACAGAAGTAACTGGATGGACTCTCCACCCAGGTGCCAAGTAAGAAAGGCAAACTCAGAAATCACAAAAAACTAAAGATGTAAATAAAAGCCAGTCCGTTTCAAGAAGTCAAAAAGTGCCCCATGAGGTGTTTCCCCAATGAGGTTTGTCAAGAGTGGTGATGAGGATTTAAAATAAATTCTATACAAATGTCGGAGGCCAGGACAATCAGTTAAAACATGGTGAATAGTCAGGTAATCAAAATGACAGTGAGGACACATGGGGGCATCCTGCCGCAGTAAAAGATGTTTGTGCGTGATTCTTGAATGTCCAACTCTTAGACGAGTCAGAATAACATCAGATTTTCTTGGGTAAATAGAAGGCCAAGTCTTAATTATTGGTTTAACATAATGTAGTTTATTGTTGTATTCTAAATCCCAACTTTTTTGCCAGTTATTCTGCATAAAAAGATTGATATGTAGTTTAACATCAGAGAATGGGACTGTATGACGTAATGGATTAACAGCAAGTTTTGCCGCCTCATCAGCTTTGTCATTACCAGGAATACCCATGTGCCCCGGTACCCAGCAGAATATAATATTATAGCCACGACTAGTCAATTCATTATAAAAATCTAAGATGGATGATACATAAGGATGCTTATTGAAAGATTGAATTGCGTCAATAGAGCTATTTGAGTCTGTATAAATGATAAAGGAAGTGTCATGATGATGAGATATGTGTATCAAGGCTCTCTCTATTGCTATTAATTCAGCAGTGAAAACGGAAATTGAAGAATTGAGTCTATAGCTGAGATGAGTATTACCTGAAAAAATACCACAGCCAACAATATCCCCTCTCTTGGAACCGTCTGTGTAAACATCGATGTAATTCTGATAATTCGCACGGTGTGCTGCAAATAATTGCTGAAAGACAGAAGCGGTTAACTTGTTTTTATCATATCCTTTAAAAGGGTTGAGGGAAATAATGCTAGGAGAATTCCAAGGAGCGAGAACATGTGAGGCACATGAACTCACCTCAATATTATGCAGAGGGCTATTGTGAATAATGTTCCTCATTCTAACACCAAAAGATGGAGTGCAAGATGGTCGATGTTGATATAAAATATCGTTATCAGTATTTAAGATGTAGGTTTGGAGTGGATGACCGTGATGGGAAAGAATACGATAGTATAGGTGCAAAGAGAGTTTTTCTCTGATATTATATAATGATGGTTCATTACATTCAACATACAAGCTTAAAACGGGTGATGTACGAAATGCACCAGAGCACACACGAAGTGCGCTATGATGCACAGTGTCAAGTTTCATAAGAACAGACTTAGATGCAGAGCCATAGACCTGGCAGGCATAGTCAATTTTTGACCGGATAACAGCACGGTAAATCTTAAGAAGAGAGTTCCGGTCTGCTCCCCAAGAAGTATTTGATAGTACCTTAAGTACATTAAGCGATTTTTCGCATCTTGTCCTTAATTGTAAAATATGTGGTAAAAAAGTTAGTTTCTTGTCAAAAATCAGCCCTAGATATCGAACACTGTCCACAACAGGAATACGATTTGAACCAATAAAAATTTCAGGATCAGGATGTAGATCCCTACGTCTACAAAAATGCACACAAGAAGTTTTGTCTTGAGAAATTATAAAACCATTTTTATTAGTCCAAATGAGAATACGATTGATAGCTATTTGCAATTGTCTTTCAATAAAACGAATATCCTGTCCGATACACATAATTCTAAAGTCATCAACATATAAATCTCCTTTCACTGAAGGAGGAATTTGGCTGAGAATGTCATTTATTTTAATAGCAAAGAGGGTGACACTCAGGACACTGCCCTGGGGTACACCCTCTTCTTGTATATAGAAACTAGAAAGAATTCCGCCTATGCGAACTTGGAAAAGTCGCACAGTAAGAAAGTGTTTAATAAAAATTGGGAGGTTCCCGCGAAAGTTCAAGTTAAAAAGGTCACGAAGGATCCCATAGCGCCATGTTCTGTCATAGGCTTTTGCCATGTCGAAAAATACTGAGACCAAATGGCTGCGTTTAAGAAAAGCTGTCCTAATGTAATGTTCAAGATGTATTAAATTATCGATAGTTGATCTACCACGTCGAAATCCACTTTGAAATGCAGCAAGGCAATTGTTAGTTTCTAAAACATGAACGAGGCGGCAATTAACCATTTTTTCAAGTAATTTGCAAAGGCTGCTAGAAAGTGCGATAGGTCTGTAATTATTAGGGTTCGTAGCATCTTTTCCTGGTTTAGGAAAAGGAATAACAATAGACCTACACCAAGCACGAGGAAAACTGTGTTCCATCCAGATTCGATTGAAAAAGGAAAGGAGGTTTTCAAGAGAGAGAGCAGATAGATGCTTGATCATGATGTAGGTGATACCATCATGACCAGGGGCAGATAATTGACTGTCTTTCAAACACTTTTTTAGCTCAGAGATAATAAAAGGATGATTATATGAAAATGAATTATGGGTATTAAAATTAATCCTGGCTGTTTCAGTTTGTCTTTTGTAACTTAAAAAAGGTTCCGGATATGCATCTGATTTCGATATTGCAGCAAGGGTAGACCCTATTGTCTCGGCAATGTTCTTAAGAGATGTGATAGTATGACCATTATGTTTTAAAATAGAAATATGATTTTCTGAATGAATGCCCATACATTTTTTTACTTTTGCCCAGAGCTCTTTACTTGATGTATTTGAGTTAATGCTAGAGACATAATGAATCCATGAATCACGCTGGCTTTTTCGTCGCACTTTTCTAGCATCAGCCTTTGCTTTTTTAAATGCAATATAGTTATTATTGCTAGGATATCTACGAAATATGCCCCAAGCTTTTTGTTGTTTTTTCTTTGCCATTTGGCAGTCGTTATTCCACCATGGTTTTCTGTGTTTGTGTGTAGTAGAAGTTTTTGGAATGGTAGCATCAGCAGCATTGATAATACAATCAGTTATATTATCAAGTGCTTTGTCAATATCACCCACTATCATGCTGTTTGTTATATTTGCAAGCATAGTAAATGCTGGCCAATTGGCTCTGTCATATATGTATCTTTTGGGATAGTTATTAGAATCTCCATCTGGAGTAGTCAATGAAATAAAAGTAGGAAAGTGGTCACTGCCGTGCAGGTCATTTGAGACCCAGAAGTTCCATAAAGGATAGAGTGAAGGGGAGCAGATTGTTAGATCTATTGCATGAAAAGTTCGGGTTGGCTCGTGAAAATATGTGTAGTCACCATTATTTAACAGGCATAGCCCATTGTCAGAAATTAGTTTCTCTATTGTATCACCACGTGCATTATTGTCGGAGTTACCCCATAATTGGCTATGGGCGTTAAAGTCCCCAATGATAATGAGGGGCGTGGGAAGTTGGGAAAGAAGATCATCAAGGTGTGCTGAGTTAATAGTTTGGTTAGGTGGCAGAAGAGAAATAAAGCAAAATGTTTGTATGATATATGAGTCCTCTTTTCTTTTCACATTAAACGTCTTTTAGCTCACCTGAGAAATAACGGATGCCCTTAAGGAAAAAAACATCGGAAAATACTCAAATGAAAGAAAAATAAAATGTGTCTAAATGACCACTGTTAGATGACCATTTTTTATCCTGAGTACCTTGGATGTTACTGTCACATAATATTTCTCAATCATTTATAATCCGAAGAACATTTAGTTTTTTGTGTATCTCTTTTTGACAATAATGTTGTCTATCTTCATTTAATGTTTTAATAAGGAATATGATCCTCATCTCTGAAGATTGATATATTTCTTCATGTATGGAACGTATGATGTTAGTAAAAAAGTTTCATTTAAGAGTGCACTTTGATTCATGAGGATTTATAATTTGACTTTTTATTGCTATATTTGGGGAAAATGGATGCTACATAAAATCTTTTGCAGCATATTTCATATTTTAATTTACAAAAATGTAACCTAACGTTTTATAAATCATCTGATTTAATAATAACACCAAATTTAAATGGAGTAGAATCTCTGTCAATCTATTTTCTTGTATTTTTTATGATAAGAAGAACTGATGTTTTAAAATTCTGATGTGAATTTGGAATGTCTGAATTAAGAAAATCTCTCAATTGAAACGCGAAAACAACAATTACAACTGTTTATGTGACTGGAAAAAAAGTTTCATTTTCAAAAAGACCAGGTATTTACATTTACTTCAAACAATTACTGACCTTTAACTTTAAAACATATTGGTAAATTTGAAAGCAATTTTATTTGCTGTCCTTATTTTGATAATATAAAATGATGTATGGTATTTCAGAGAAGTAAAGGAAAATGTCTGTATGATATACGATTCCTCTTTTCTTTTCGCTTAAAATAACTTTTAGCACACTGAGAAATAACTGATGTTCTTAAAGAACAAAATCACAGGAAAATACTCGATAGAAAGTAGAGGTGAATGTATCTAAATGGTCAGGGTTAGACGACTGTTTTTGTATTCTAAGTACCTATTATGTTACTGTTACATAAGATTTCTTAATAATTAATAATTCGAAGATTATGTCGTTTTTCACTTATAAATATCTCTTTGTGAATATAATGTTGTCTATCCTCATTTAATGTTGTAATAAAGCATATGATCTTCATCTGTGAAGATCGATGTATTTTTGTATATTGTTAATGAAAAATTTATTTTAAATTAACCTGCTCACCCCCATTAACTGATACATTCGTTCACTATGCTGCTGGTTTCACAGAAAAAGAAGAATTATTTATATTAATATAATTCAACAGACATAATCAAGTTTTTTTTAACATATGTTTAATAATACGAAAGCTTACATGAGTATACATCATCAAAAATGACTCATAATGTTGGAAAGACACCCTTTTTTATAGAGACAACAACATTACAATTTTACTCTTATGCTCGGCAATCAGGGGGTTAAGAATGCACTTTGATTGATGAGGGTTCAGGATTTGACTGTTTGCTTCTTTTATTGGGGAAAATGGGCATTGCATAAAAGATATTTCAATTCAAATTTAAAAACAGTCACCGGGTGTTTTGTTGAAAAAGCGTTTTAATAATAACTGTCAAATTTAAATTTTACAAAATCTGTTTCATTTTTTTCTTGTTTTTTTTTTTTTTTCTTTTTTAAGATAAGAAAATATTGAATGTTTTAAATTTCCGGTATAAATTTGGAGTATTAAAATTTAAAAATCCACTCATTGTTAGGGAGCAAAACATTCTTTTATGTGAATGTATTTCTAAATAATAAAACACATTTCTTACGGTAGCGAATGTGCTTTGAAAAACATGTTTTATTTTTTTATAGCATTGTAATAATTATAAACTTTGATATTTAAACAACAAGAATATTTTGTGGAAGCGAGAGGATTGTTACATTTTGATTAATTAACAAAAATTAATAATCCATGTTTACTTTAAATAGTTACTGATCTTTAAATGCTATTGATACACTGGAAAAAATACTAAAGGTTTTTCTTATGTTAGTCATATAAAATGACATATTGTACTTAAGAAAAGTAAAGCAAAAATGTCTGTATGATATATGATTCCTCTTTTGTTTTCACATAAAATGTCTTTTAACTTACCTGAGAAAAAAACAGATGTTTTTAAAGAACAAAAACACAGGCAAATACTCAATGGAAAGAAGAAGAAAATGTGTCTAAATGGTCACGGTTAAGTGACCATTTTTTATTCTAAGTAGCTTAGATGTTCCTGTCATATAAAATTTCTCAATCATTTATAACCCGAAGAACATTTCGTTTTCCTTCTTCAATATTTATTTGTGAATATAATGTTGTCTATATTCGTTTAGTTTTGCAATAAAACACATGATCCTCATCTCTAAAGATTGATATATTTTTTCATGTATGTTGTTAATCAAAATTTATTTTAATTTAAGAGTACATTTTGATTTATGGGGATTTAATATTGGACTGTTTGTTGCTATATTTGAGTAAAATGGAGATTTTATAAAACATTTCGCAGGATACTTTGCATTTTAAATTTTCAAAACAAAAAATAACCTGGAATCTCTGTGAAAAATCGGTTTTAATAAAAACTACCAAATATAAATTGAACATAACCTATTTAAAATTATTTTCTTGTATTTTTTAAAATATGAAAATACAGTAAAACCTCCCTAAAACGATCATATTCAGTTACAATAAAAGTTCGACGATTCGATAAGTGTTTGCGTAATAGAGGTTATGTTTAAATTTAGATTTTAATTGTTTAGAAATGTCTTAATTAATGTTACTAAAATTTATTTTGCACATTCAGAAAAATATAAATAATTAGTATAAAAATAAAAATTTAGTTCAATAATTTAGTTACCGTAGAGTTTAGAGAAATGTATACATTAACGTTTACTTTGATTTTATGCTTTTTGTTTTTTATAACTTTAATTTACAAGTCCTGTCGAAGCTCATTGAATACCTGCTATATTTTTTCGACGGGAACAAATAAAGACGATTTCATTAATTTTTTTAATAGTTTCCTGACAGAATAGAGCAGAGGAGTTTATTGACCAGCATTCTTAATTTTTCATCAGAGATAAATTTATTGCCTAAAAAGGCACAAAGGTGTATTAAACACTTAAAAGTTACCGAAATCTTTAAAAATTCTAAATTTACTTTAGAAGTTTTATTTAATTCATTTTTTCAATGAAATTAGTCGCTGTTGCAGGTAGTTCAACTAGGATGGTCTCTGCATGGAAGTAAAATTTATATTGAGCCTATGGGAATAAATTTTGCTCCATGAAAAGATGTTCGCTCTGGGAGGCGGCTGCTTAATGGAGGTGATCGCACAGGGAGGTTTCACTGCATTGATGTTTTAAATTTCTGGTATGAATTTTAAATATTTAAATTAGGAAATCTACTCAATTCGAAATACCGGTGGTTTCATGCATGATACCATGGGCATTAGAGATTTAAATTATTTTCAAAGTGACTTAGTTGAGCGATGTACCATGAACCTATCGCTTTAAGAGCTCACATTACTCACTCAAAAATGCCCGGATGATAATGTTAGGTCTATGGGGGCGTTATTTTGAAATATCTCACTCAAATTTTAATATTTTTGAACGATTTTTTGCATATAGTTGAGGACGGCACGTTTTAAGGCTAGTTTTTACTTTTTCTATTTATTTTCAGTTTTTTTAATAAATTAATTTACCCGGTTTTGAAATTAAAACTTTCCTAATATAAACAAAATACATATAATCAAATTTGAAAAATTAAAAACTATCCTTAAAACTAGTAGTCCGCAGTTGTCTTATTAAAAAATTTTTCAAAAATATTAAAGTTGGAGCGAGAAAGTTTAAAATAACACCTTTCATACACTTAACATTATAATCCGGGTGTTTTTGAATGGCTCAAGTGGCTCTTAATTGTTATTTCTCTGACTATTGGGCTACGTAGACCGTCAGCATGTCTTCACATTTCACTATGACAATATATTGGCAAAGAAACTCATTTATTATTTGAACCAGCTATACAGTGTAACTGCAGGTAATGGAACCACATATAAATGCATTTCTTTACTGTTTTTAACTTAGTCATATTGATTAAGGTATTGTAGAAATATATACTTATATGAGTCACTGAGTCAATCCAATCTTGGAGTCAAACCTAGTACTCGTGTCTTTATTCCCGAATTCTCTGTCTAGTAAGTTACTTTCAACCTTACAATTCCTCCAGATCCTTTTTGACGTAAGTAAAGTTGTATGCAAGAAACTTCGACAAATGTTCCTTGTATACAGCTCAACAGAATTAGCTGCTGGCAATGAAGTTAATTTGAACAATGGAATCCTTGATACACATTCTATTATTAATATCTCAGACATACCGGCAGTGAATCTTTGGTTGCCTGTCCAGATACCTTAATACACAGAATATTAGAAATAACAATCACAATTTCTGATCTCGATTCCTGACATGATCACCTGTTTATTTAGTTGGGGAAATGGCGATTCGTATAATATGTTTAATTATCATAGTAGAGTTAAAAATAAAGAAGAAATGTATCACTGTATCCATAGTTTAATAGCATACTATTAAATTAGATTAATTCTGTTGAGTTGATTGATATTACACAGTAGATGCGGTTGTTATGTGGTTCTCCATTGTTAGTTTTTCTGCTGAATGCCGGTACAAGATTTTTAATAGGTAGAGTATTTGTTAATATAATCCTCGCATCCTGTATTCGACTCCCAGACAGGACATTTTCCCATCTACTTGGAAAAGTGTGAATTTGTATATTCTAGTAGTATAATTGAGTTTAAAATTATAACATGTGTTTCTACGTATTCAACGTTTAATGTAATGCTATTGACTAAAGGCAATCAGAGTGAATTGTGTCGGACCAATAGGTATCAAAAGAGCATTGGCATCAAAAGACATGACATTCTCTTTCAACTGCCTGGCTAGATATTTTACCACATAGTTGAGGAAATCTCTTTACCAGTCTTAATGATTCACTTAAATGCAATGAAAATTGTATTTACTAATCAATTTTTTAATGGAGTTAATGTGTCATTTTCTACGGTTAATTTTGGTGAATTATTCCCGATAACACATCACATTAGAAAAGTGTAGCTGAAGAAATCATGGCTACCGGTTGTTGGTCCAGAAAGCTCAATATGTAGAACATGGCAATTATTCACTTCGACAACTAAACTGGAAATATTTTCCCTCTGTTACTTTAATTTCAGTGCATTATGAGATACATATTCGATGTTTGTTGTATGGTGAAAGATACGAGCATATTGAAATACTCTTGGCAGCTGATTCAATTATATATTTAACCATTACTTTAATATTCTTTATATAGATAATATTATACACAGTTTATATTTACATTTTGTCAAATGAGATGTGGATCTAGCAAACGCAACGTATGGCCGCATCCACGCAGATGACTGATAAACAAAAGACTGACGATTCTCAGGTTTTGCATAATCCAATTACAGGAAAAGGCCTCGTCGAAGCGCGAACGAAAGTCAAGAGAAGTCGTTTCAGAGTTAAGGTCTAATAATATTTATTTTACACATTTTTCCTTAGATCGTTAAGGCAGAAATTTATAGTTAATAATATTGGCAAATTTAACAGCTTAACAGTTTAAGGCCGCCTCTGATTTTTTATTCTTTCTGTACAGTTTCTCATTTCATCTCTATATAAAATCATTTTTAAATTCTAAAAATATCTATAAGTAAAATTTGTTTTAATTAAATATGCTGTAAATGGTAAAGTCAAAAATTCTCATTGTTATGGAGAATGAGTACTTACATAAAACTATGGATCGCAAACCGTGAGAAAATTTAAAACTGTATTTGCTATTATGTTACTATGTATCAGGCACTATTAAATTTTATTACAGGTAAATTGACATCACAAATGAGCCACGTCGTCATGAGTCAATAATGACAAACTAAAGGTTACCGTTGAGTCTGACACAATCTCGGGTGATTATGAATTATCTCTAATGTTTGGTACAAATATTTGCTTAATTTTTAATTAAACATGTCGAAAATTGCACGCCAAGCATACAAATGAGATGCGTTTGTACTATAGCGAAATTTAAGAATGATTCAGACCTTGGTGTAATAGTACACAATGTAGTAATCGAAATCTTTTCCATGTCCCTGAAAGTAGTGTTTGTTTTCTACTATACAGGAAGTAACTTGTAATAAACTTCAGCCATTTATATCAATTTTATAAAATGTGAAACAATTTAATTTAATTGAATTGTGCCTAAACAATGTCCCCCTATTCCATTATCTAATGAAATATTTTTGTGTGGCAGTGAAAATTAATAGCAAATGTTATTTGCACAATAATATATACTTCACAGATGCATGTAAAATTTATTTTGTTCGATAGAATATAACATCATTAAAATGCTCTTGAAATTATTTTTCCCATTGGCCGTGATGTAACGAAATATTTTTTATTGTCCCTGTAATTAGACTATGCATTCGATTTTCCTAAAATTTGGAATGACACGGCAAAATTATGCAATAATTATATATATTAAATTTCAAACGATTCAGTCAGGTAGTTTTCACTCACTTACATGCGGACAGACGGACGTACTGACCATTGAATACAGAAAACCATTGAATAGAGAAAGCACCTAAAAATTCCTTATATTTGTATGTTGTGAACTAATTTTAACTTTTTCTCTACAAATTTATTACTTGCCATCCTTATATTACAAGATTTATTAAATATAGAATTTATTTTTCATTTTTGTACATCTCGAAAATTTATAACATACAAGAAATATAGCGTTTTAGAATTATTCTCATTATAATTTAATGATGAAAAATTAAATCGACACAATTTTGTAATTCTTTTATTAAAAAAACATTTCATTATATTAATATATTTCATTTTCTAGTAAGTTTTTTAGTGTAGAGTTCCAAAAAATGATAAATTAATGAGCTTAACAAACTTATATAAGAAATCTTCAAAGGATAAATCGAAAAAACATGTTTTATTTAATCCCAAAAAAAAACCAGTTTGAAGCTTGTTATGTAAGTTTTAGAGAGAGGAAAACACGTTTGTTTCAGAAAATTCCCCAATTTCCGAAAAGACCAATGAAAAGGGAAAAAAAGGGGGACAAGAAAAAAATATTTTCGTCATGTCATTAAAGTTTACGGAAAAACGAAAATGTTGAAAACTTTAAATAAGATCAAGTAGTACTTTTATATAAAAAAAGCTACAAATAATGTAAATTTTTTGAAAAAATATCTTAATTGGGATTCTCTAATAAAATATTACATAAGAAAATCTAACTCATATTATTTACATTTTTACTATCATTAAGTGAAATATTTAATAAACTAAATTTTATTATTTGATATATTTCCATATTGCGGATAAAGAATTAAAGAAAAAATATTAAATTCTTAATTAGGTAATTTATTTACTAACTGAATTATGCTTTGCTTATGATAATTATCTTTATTTTTTTTTTCAAAATATGAATATAGGAGCATCAATTAAGAATCAATATTTAATTTCATTAAGTTGATACTGCCATTAAATTAAATGTATATCTAAAGCTCAAATTTTGCTTAACAGTATCCAGCATTCATATGAATGAAAAGATTAAGGAGATTTTAGGTGCTTTTGTTGCAGAAACGATGAAAAGAAACTGGTTCCTATTTATAAAAATAGATTTATTTCAATACATACCGGAAATATTATTTTACAAAAATTCTGACAATTTCCTGCTTAGAAGTGCTCTGGCATGCCTCTCTTTAAGGAAATTTTAATCATGCTGTCCCCAATACATTTTTAGTGACCGGGGATCTTCTTTAACTTATATTAACCCTTTGCACTAGAGACTGACACCACTCATTCACCACTACTGCTGTCAGGTGTCCCTCTTAAATCCGGATGCCAAATACTTTGATCAACACTAATGTCACACTAATGTAATTACATTTTTTTTTGCCATTAATTTTATTTTAATATCTTTTATCACAGATTATTCGGCTATTATTAAGGATATAGAAATAAGTTTAAAATACTGATGTCCAAATCATTTGGAGCACCCATTTACTCGGAACACTAGTGGTCAATGAGAATTACATCTCGAGTTCAAAGAATTAAGAAAACTACTGTATACAAAAATATAAAATTTGTGATATTATAGAGAAATGTTGGACACACAAGCCAATTCAAGCATTTTTCGAATCGAATAATCATTTTAAGAAAACTTCAATGTTAAATTAGTCATATTGTTCCACTGAAGAAGTTTTTACTAAAATTATAGATATAAAGAAAATATGTAGTTAATTATATTGGTTTACAAATCTACTTTTCATATTATTATTATTTTAGGTAGCCTTCATTACAAAAAGTAAAAAGCTACCTATTGCACCCGTCCGGAGGGAAGCACTTCCGGAAAATTTTGGTATATTCTCACCGATCATGATCCCCAGACCCCAAAACCACCCTCCGTTCAAATGTTGACATATCTATCTATCTATCTATATATATATATACCGGGTGTCCCAAAAATGACTGATGGATTTTAAAATTCAATAACTTGCAAACGGTGACAGCTATTTAAAAAATTTTTGCAGGAGGATTATGTATAATGTCACCCTCTTAAATCGCTGACGGCGATTTAAGGCCAGGTCGATGCTTCACTCAGCACTGATCACCTGGCCTTCAATCGCCGTCAGCGCCGCCTATTGTTTGAAATTCGAACTAAAATAAAAAATTGCTGTAAAAAAACTCCTGACTTTATACATAATCCTCCTGCAAAAAATTTTTTTAGTAGCTGTCACTGTTTGCATGTTATTGAATTTTAAAATCCATCAGACATTTTTGGGACACCCGGTATATATATATATATATATATATATATATATATATATATATATATATATATATATATATATTTATATAAGGTACCCTGGGGTAATAACGCCACGTTAAGGTTCTACCAATTTTCACGGCTTAGTTTTAGATTGTATTTTTCAAACAAATATAGGATCTGATACAGCAACTCATTGACTATCTATATAAAATAAAATAATTTAACAGATATGTATTCATAAAATGTAATGGCGTTTTTTCTTGACCAATGCTATTTGGCGTTATTACCCACCTATATGGGTAATAACGCCATGCAAACAAAACTATGAAATAAGATGGAATAATTGCATGTAGCTAGCCCAATTCTAAAAATACAAACTCTACAAACTTAGAAATTGACAAAATGCATTCTAAGCTATTGAAAATGTTCCATTTTTTGTGAAAGTGTAAGAAAAATAAAGGTGTGGTGTGGGAGGGGGGGATGAGGCAAAAGAATATCAGACCGTGAGCTTCTTTTTGCTTAAAAAAGACCGCTTAAATAGAAATATGAGAAACATTGCACAGTTTTAACTGTGTTTATTTGAATCAGTATTTAGGATGTAACTCGGCCACTGTAGGGAATCAACCGGGGTATTAATGTCAAGGATTGGCGTTATTACCCCGGTATAGTTATTGCGCAGTACATTTTAAATTACAAATTATCTCGAGAAGATATCCAAAATCTTCAACAACATTTTGAAAGTCCATGAAATGTACTACAAATTTATGTTATCAACAAAGTATTTCCGGATAAAAAAAATAGTCTTCACATCACAAAACGTATCTCGCAAATTTTAGATCAAGCGTTAATTTTAGTTGTTTGTAAAAACAATAAAACCTAAAAATGAAACAAATTAACTTGAAGCTGTTTTTTGGGATTTATATGACTCAAAACCCTTCTGCGCAGAGCACATGGGTGTCATTTACCTGATTATTTCATAATTATGCAAAATATAAGCACTTGGCGTTATTACCCCGCCTGGCGTTATTACCCCAGGGTACCTTATATATATACATGTATGTATATGTATATCCGATTTTTATCATGCGATAACTATCGTATTAATGAACCGATTTGAATGAAACTTGGTATATACATAGTACATACAAATGTCTCGACCGAGTTCAATGGCCAACATCATACGCCATCTTGTTTCAAAGAGGCGGCCATTTAAATTTTTTTAAATTTAAAATTTAAAATTAAATGTGAAAAAATTACAAGTTGAAAAATATTTTTCGTTTATGTTTTAGAACTTAAAACATCGATTGCAGAACACTTTTTGTTTTGTCTATATCTTAAAAAATGATTAAGTTATAGCACTTTGAATTTCTAGTATGGCTTGCATTTTCAAACGATCTCAGTTTTGTCATGCGATAACTGTCGTATTTATGATTCGATTTGAATGAAACTCGTATGTAAATAGTACATACAAATGTCTCGACCGAGTTCGTTGGCCAGCATCATACGCCATCTTGTTTCAAAATGGCGGCCATTTAATTTTTTTTATTAATTTAAAATTTAAAATTAAATGCGAAAAAATTACAAGTTCAAAATATTTTTCTTTTATGTGTTAGAACTTAAAACAAAAATTCCAGAACACTTTTTGTTTTGTCTATATCTTAAAAAATGACTAAGTTATAGCACTTTGAATTTCTAGTATGGCTGACATTTTGAAACGATCTGATATTTGTCATGCGATAACTATCGTATTTATGAACGGATTTGAATGAAACTTGGTATATACTTAGTGCATACAAATGTTTTGACCGAGTTTGTTGGCCAGCATCATCCGCCGTCTAATTTCAAAATAACGGCTATTTAATTTTTTTAATTTAAAATTTAAAATTAAATGCGAATAGATTACAAGTTGAAAATATTTTTCTTTTATATTTTTCTTTTAATATTTTTCTTTTTTATTTTTGTCACGTGATAACATGCGGGTTTATGAATCGATTTGGATGTAACTTTGTGTGTACATAGTACATAATAAGGCCTGTACCAAGTTCGTTAGCCAGTTCCATACGCCAACTTGTTTCAAAATGGCATCCATGCAATTAAAAAAAATTAAAATTAGGTGTTAAAAAGTAATAAATTGATAAACAGGTTTCTTTTGCATGTTTGATCTTGGTACAAAGATTCCAGAGCGTTTTTTGTTTCATCTATATCTTAAAAAATGGATGAGTTATAACACTTTAAATTTGCAGTGTGGTTGACATTTTGAAAGGTTCTGAAATTTGTCACGTGACACTACGCATATTTATAAACTGATTTGGATATAACTCCATCTGTACATAGTAGATACCAATGTCTTGACCGAGTTCACAGGCCAACTTTTTCCGCCATATTGTTTCCAAATGGCGGCGTTTTGAGTTTGTCAAAAATCTTTTAAATGTATAATGATGTACAAACAAAAAATTAGAAATTGAAAAAATGGTTCTTTCTAAAGTGTTTGATGTTAATAATGAATTCCAGAATATTTTTTGCTTTGTCTTTATCTTAAAAAATGCCTGAGATGTAACAGTTAAAATTTGTAATATGGGTGACATTTTTTTTAAAATCAATTTGCCTGCGACAGCCCTCGTATATATCAATCGATTTCAAAATGAGAGTGCAAATGCTTATGAATTAAGATTTCGGCCAAGCTCATTGGTTTGTTTTATCCATCATATTGCTTTAAAATGACATACACTTCATGATATCGCGGAATTTGGCGACTCTCTAATTCGCTTAAAATAAAACCAGGTTGAATAAAATATGACAATTTTCTAAAAATTCCTATTAATATCGAGTATCGACAAAAACTAGTATTAAATCTTATATAATCCGGTTCCACTAATCTGAGTTTCGTATGTTTGAATAATATAACTTAATTATAAATAAATAAATAAGTATATGAAAGCTACCTCTTCCTCCCGGCATTGCCGGAAGGACTTTTTTCAATTTACATGGGCGAAATTCCATCCTCCTTTGCCTTGATTATGGAACACTGAATTCTATAAAATCTTGTTTGCAATTAGTTGAAAATTTCTGTGTTTTCAAAATTATTTATATGCAGGGGTACATTCTGTATTGAAATTTTGTATTGAAATTTTGTATTGAAATTTTGTTTCTCCTACCATTATTTTGAAAGTAATATCTTCATCGTACCTTCCTATAGCATATTTTGAATAAAGTAATCACGAAGATTACTTATTAAGGGTTCTGGTAGAATAAACATTTTTTTTTTTCTTATTCCGTGGAACCCCTGTTTATATATCAGTATATTTACAATGTTTATACAATAAAACATTTTTAAAAGTCCAAAAAATATATGCTTACATATTTCGTTGTATGTAAAAACATGAATTTGCATTATTACATGAGATTTTTTTCCGCTTGCAAATAAAGATTTCAGCGATAATTAAATAAACATATTTTGCTTCTGTATATAGTAATATAATGGTAAAGAATGTTAATAAACAACATAATAAAGACATAATAAACAATTTATATTCATAGGATACTTGAAAAAGAAGTCAAAAATAAGTAAAATTTGAATATAGTAAAATAAAATAGTAATAAATAAATGTTGCAGACACATAGTTTTCTAAGACAATTTACTACCATTTATTTTTCTATTTTTTAATATAATTAAATAAGAAATAAGGGAAAAGATTACACAGTGTCTTTCATTTTTAAATGCTTATTTAACAATAGCTTTATTAAATATATTATCAGGTATTAGTCAGGTTGTTGCAATATTTAAAAAAATAAACTGCTGCAAGACAAATAATTGTAATTAAACATTTCAGACTATGAATTTTTTAAATTAAAATTTATGCAAAGAAAGGAATATTATGTTAAATACGTTTACTAATTTCTCTCACACTGCATGATACCGGAATTCATACTTCCATGGTCCTTTCAGGTAGAGTTATTTTCTAGGTGAAATACAAGTAATTTTTTTTAATAAAGAGAAATTTTTTAATAAAGTGACTTGAACTAAATAAATTTTAGTTCAATTGCACTAATTATTTCCTTATTTAACCGCTTCTCTTATTTGCAAGCACGTCATCCGATCAACGTGCTTTTGCTAATCATGATCTGCGCCGGTACCACATGCAGGCAAATATTTTCAAATCACGATTTATTATTCGCATTAGTAAATTTTTATTGTGAATTATTCAATATGAGTAATTTTTCTAATTCATTTAGGTAAACATTTCTGTTTAAAAAAAACGGTGATACAAGGTTAAAAATTCTGTAAAGAACGAGGAAGAAAAAAAAACCTGATTATTTATTTATTTCTTTTAAATAATGAACATTTAAGTAGTTAATTAGATATTTTATTTACGAAAATACTCAAACCGAAAAAGTTTCTTATTTTGTCCAGTATAAACAACGATTTCGGAAAATTGGAACTCATAATATAGAAGAATAAGAATATATGCAATTGCAATGATGTTTTACAAATCACAGTTTGTTTTATTGTATACTTATTGACTTATAGGTATCTTCATTTTCTAAATAATTGACATGAATTGAAAGTAAAGTTTGAATTGTGTCTTGATGCATTGAAATGTAAAAGATGTTTGTACTTTAAAATATATAAAACTACAATTTAATTATACTATCAAACTAGAATCGTTTGAATATGTTAACTACCGGGTGTCCCAAAAATGACTAATGGATTTTAAAATTCGATAACTTACAAACGGTGACAGTTATTTAAAAAAAATTGCAGGATGGTTTTGTATAATGTCAGGAGTTTTTTTTTTTACCGTAATATTTTATTTTAGTTCGCATCTCAAACCATAGGTGGCGCTTATGGCGGTTGAAGGCCAGGTGACCAGTGCTGAGTGAAGCGTCGACCTAGCCTTCAATCGCCGTCAGCGCCACCTGTTGTTTGAGATGCGAACTGAAATAAAAAATTAAAATTAAAAAAAACTCCTAACATTATACATAACCCTCCTGCAAAAAAATTTTAAATGGCTGTCATCGTTTGCAAATTATTGAATTTTAAAATACATCAGTCATTTTTGGGACACCCGGTATATGAAACATATTTATAAAAAATACAATTTAACAAATATATTTTTTAAGAAACGTTATTTTTAGTTTTTCAGTGTAACATAAAATAAACAATATTGCAACCGGTCCACTTATGAACTCGCCTTTCAACAAAGTGTAAAATAAATATAAGTATTTCAGCAAATAATATTGAACATTAAATATCAAAGGGAAAAAATGGTATAGTATCCTCTAGAAGAAAAGAAATAAATTGAAACAATAAATCGAGTGAACGTGATTATAGACTGCATTTACGATCATTTACGATCAGACATGCAACGGTACTTTTACTTGTGAAAAAGACAAATGCTTTCCTTTCTAAAGAAATCAATAGAAAAAAGACAAAATAGCTCGATACTGTTCCAGAATTTATTAGCGTTTCTAACAAAAATAAAATTACAAATTATAAATGAAAATGTATTTTCTTATGGGGAAAAATATGTAAACTGTATTATTGTTTTACGTTTATTTTTTTTATTGGCAAAGAATGTATCTCAACATTTTTCAGTTGCTTAGCATATAAATTTAGAATTTTTTAAAAAGTATAACTTTTGCATAAGCTGCGAGCATTTTATTTTTATTTTTGACTGTTTTCGTTTATTTGTCACCAGGAAATGTATTTTTTTTTTTTCTGAAGCAAATGTATTTTTTTTCTGATTTTTGATCAAAAATAAAAGGGTTATATAAGTTGCAAAGCTATACTTATCACTAAATATGATATCGCAACAATAATAATAAAATGGATTTTCTTCATAAAGGAAATTAGTGTTATTTTTGTGGTGGCATTATGATGTTTTTCACTATCATTTTGTATTTTTCTACATTATATGCCTTTAATTTATAAGTGCTAATTAAAGAGTATCGCTGCATTTAACTTAGTCTGTGCTTCCAATATTTAAAAAGGATAAACTACTGCATGAAAAATAATTATGTTTACAGGCTAGATAAAAAGGTAAATTTGGGATATTTTAGATTATTCATTTTGAAAATGAAAATTCATGCAAAGCAATAAGTATTACGTCAAATTCGTTTACTAATTTAATTAACAGTGTGCAATATCCTATTCCCGATTTCATAATTAAGAATGATAATAATGTAAGCAATTAAAAAGATACTTTACAAATAATAATTTCTTTTATAGTTCTACTAATTGACTTATATGTATCTGTTATTGGTACTATTAGACAATAAACATTAATTGACAATAAACTGGAATTGTGCTGTTGTACATTTCATAATATAAAAACTAGAATTTAAATGTATTAAATTGCTAGGATGATTTGAAAAAAATAACTCTAACAAACAAACCATATTTATAAAAAAATATTTAAAAATTGATTTTTTTTTTAAATGTTACAATTATTTTTTCCGAATTAAACATTATTTTAAACTTTTCAATGTAACATAAAGTAAACAATATTGCGACATGTCCACTTATGAACTCAACTTTGAACAAAGTGTAAAATAAATATATATTAGTTACAGAAACTTATATTGAACAATAAATAGCAAAGAAAAAATATCATCGAATCATCATGAAGGTAAGAAATAAATTAAAACAATAAATCGAGCGAACGTGATAATAAACTGTATTTACGATCATTTAAGATCATACATGCAACGGTACTTTTCCTTTGAAAAAGACAAATACTGCTTTTCTAAAGAAATCAATAGAAAAAGATAAAATAGTAGGATGCTGCTCCAGAATTTATTGACGTTTCTAACAAAAAAAGCGTTTCAAATTATAAGGGAATATGCATTTTTTCACGAGAAAAAAAAATATGAAAACTGTATTATTGTTTTCTGTTTGTTGATGCTCTTTTTAACAATAAAGAATATATTTCAATATCTTTTAGTTGTTTAGTTTATAAATTTAGAATATTTTTTATATATAAAATGTAGTTTTTGCATAAGCTGCTAGCGTTTCATGATTTTTTTCTTGTCTTTCTATTATTTTGCCACAAAGAATTTTGTTGTTCTTCCTATAACATCTTTTTTTTAGTTTTTCATCACAAACAAAGTGTTTTAATAGTTAAAAATAATTGTTTGTACTGTGTTTTGTCATGAAACGTGATATCGCACAACAACTCTCCAATTAAAATACAGTGTTATGTAAATATATGTATGTATATATATATATACATATATATATATATAGAGAGAGAGAGAGAGAGAGTTATTTTTGCGGCAGCATTTATTATTATTAGTAGTATTAGTATCATTTTGTTAATTCTGCATTATCAATTATAAACTCTAAAATGCTGAATTTTAATTGCTTAAAAATAAATAATTTTTCTCACAATGGTTTTATGTATTTCAACTAATAATTTAAGACCGAGAGTAAAGGGGATTTAAAGGCGACTAAAGGCGTTCATGGTGCTGACACAATTCAGAACAGTTAAGAAATGAATGGAATCTTTTAGTGCATGTGATTTAAAAATAATAAATTTACGAATTTTTTTAAATTAGAACTCTACGTGTTATTATAAGGTACCCTGGGGTAATAACGCCACGTTAAGGTTCTACCAATTTTCACGGCTTAGTTTTATATTGTATTTTTCAAACAAATATAGGATCTGATACAGCAACTCATTGACTATCTATATAAAATAAAACAATTTAACAGATATGTATTCATAAAATGTATTGGCGTTTTTTTCTTGACCAATGATATTTGGCGTTATTACCCACCTATATGGGTAATAACGCCATGCAAACAAAACTAGGAAATAAGATGGAATAATTGCATGTAGATAGCTCTATTGTAAAAATACAAACTCTACAAACTTAGAAATTGACAAATTGCATTCTAAGCTATTGAAAATGTTCAATTTTTTGTGAAAGTATAAGAAAAATAAAGGTGTGGTGTGGGAAGGGGGATGAGGCGAAAGAATATCAGACCGTGAGCTTCTTTTTGCTTAAAAAAGACCGCTTAAATCGAAATATGAGAAACATTACACAGACTTAACTGTGTTTATTTGAATCGGTATTTAGGATGTAGCTCGGCCACTGTAGAGAATCAACCGGGGTATTAATGTCAAGGATTGGCGTTATTATCCCGGTATAGTTATTGCGTAGTACATTTTAAATTACAAATTATCTCGAGAAGATATCCAAAATCTTCAACAACATTTCAAAAGTATATGAAATGCACTACAAATTTATGTAATTAACAAAGTATTTCCGGATAAAAAGATCGTCTTCACATCACAAAACGTATCTCGCAAATTTTAGATCAGGCGTTAATTTTAGTTGTTTCTAAAAACAATAAGACCTAAAAATGAAACAAATTAACCTGAAGCTGTTTTTTGCGATTTATATGACTCAAAACTCTTCTGCGCAGAGCACATGGGTGTCATTTACCTGATTATTTTATAATTATGCAAAATATAAGCACTTGGCGTTATTACCCCAGGGTACCTTAGTTAAGTAAGAAAATACCTTAGCACAACTCTTTTATTTTACTTACTGTATTTTTAGGATGCATAGTTTTTTCTGCTCCCCAAAAACATGCAGTATCCAGTTACATAAATATTATGGTAAAGTAAACACTATACCTTTTCATTTGGATAGTTTGTCATAAATGAGAACAGGCGTTAATTTAGCATTGTGTCTGATTTTGGAGCTTAACCACTTTGATACCACTAAAAATAAACAAGCAAGGCATTATTATTATTATTTTACTTTAGAACTTTGTATGTCTGTAAAAATGTATGTCTGTAATGGTATGCCTGTAATTTGTATGTCTGTAATGGTTCCTTTAGAAGAGAAAATCCTCCGGATTTTCTCTTCTAAAGGAACCATTTTAGAAATGATTTATTTATTTATTTGAGTGACGATCAAAATACGGAATTTTAGGGTAGTTCTGTACTTAAAAAGTATAAACGAACCATTATAAGATCACTCTTGTGTCTGTCTGTATTAGTCATTTTACTCGTAAACTATGGAATGTAGAAAATATTTAGGAGAAAATTGAGAGAATATTCACAAATTATAAACATTGACAAATACATTTAGGGAAAATGTAGAGGAGCTTTTTGAGTTACTTGAAGAAAAAATATTTTCTTTATATATTGTGTGGGAGTATCTTGTGACAGCTTTCTTAACGCTGAACTAATTTTTGGTGATTTTTGATATTATATTTTCCTAGATATCATGAAAAATATAGCACAAAAATGTCTTTCCCCCTCTATCTCATTTCAAATCTAGCAAAACTAAAATTTTGAAAAAAATAGAGGTAGAAGATGCTAATTTAAAGCGTGTGGGAAAACTATTGTAATTACCCTAGATTACATCGTTTTTGCGAAAAATAAATTTTTTCGTTACACGCATATTTCAATTTGCAGACATTTAACAAAAGTGTTCAGAAGCGTTTGAGCTACCTATCGTAGCAAAAGTAGACAAAGATTGATGATAATAATTTAAAAAAAAGTCGTTGCTAATTAGACGAAATATTAACTTTTAAAGACACGGACAGTTTGGGCATGTATTATGATAAAGACAGCTTACTCTATGTACTATTGGCTTTTAAAGCATAGATAACAATTTTTACTGTTATATTTGTGTATAGCAATACGTCTAGTAGCAATATGAAAGCAATAAATGCCAAAATATTGAAAGCAGACTGACGTAATAAGAATTAGTCATGTATATAATTTGGGATTTGCTTCGAGTTTCACTTTTCGGAAGTATTCGAGTTTCACTTTTCAAATCCCTCACATTTCTTTTAACTTTAAGAAAAAAACAAACGGTAAAAACGTGTTACGGACCAAAGCAGCGTTGAAAATTTTAACGTTCTTTCGAAGCGCGCTTAGCACAATGCCAAGTTTAAATTTTCAACAAAACTTTTGTGTTAGCTGCACTGTAAAAATGAATACTACGATGAATTAAGTTTTATTAAATACCAAATAAAATTTAAATATGCACTACTTTTATTCTCAGTACGGAATCAGATCATTATAATCAGTTAAGGATAAGATAAAAAAAAGTTATGCAGGATAGAAATATTTGGTATTACTTAGGCTACATACTTCTCTTAACTATTATGGTAACCTATCCTTACTTTTCTAGCGTATAGAGATATAACAAACCTTGTGTTGTGTAGATTTTAAAAATTCTTATTATTCTTTTAACAGAGATTTTTTTTTAAATATTATTGTTAGTTCTTCGCTAAGAGCTTTTCTTTGCTTTGCTTAGTTTTTATCCACTAGTTTTTCAGACTATAAAATTTTCTGTAGTTAAATCACGAAAACGTTAATATTGAATAAGGAAAACTTTATAATTAAAAATAACTAGTGGGAATATAAGGATTCTGAAACTCTTATTTGGCATGTATTTTTATTCGCTTGTCTCCAAAGTGTTAATAATTCATATTTGATTATATGGAATCTTCTGAAATCGAGTATATTGCACTTGACTGTTTATTCTTTACTTTGAAATAAAAATCCTGTATAGTGAATATTTTTATGTAAAAACATTTAGTTAAGCAATTGAATTATGCAAAATTTAAGTTCAAATGAAAATCCCAAGAAATATATATTGTGTAATCCATTTATATGAAACTCAGTAGAATATTGTTATTTATATTTATATACAAATATTACATTTGTATATAAATATAAATATCATTTTGTAATTTATCACATTTGTGATAAATTACATTTTTTCTCTTCTAATTTAATAATAATTAGATAGTAATTTCGTGAATGTTCTAAACCTAATTCTTTCAACTCTATCTTGTAGATTAAAATTTTCTTATTTTAATATTATTTTTTTCAAAATTGAAAATTTCTAACATTGAAGAATAATCAACTTCGAAATTTTTTTATAACAAATTCGGAAAAAAAAATCCAAAAACTAAGCAAGTTTTGTCTTAAACTAAGCAATAAAATGATGTTGAAGCTTGTTAGTTTAGTCTTCGATGAAAAGATCACGTTTGTCTCCGAAAATCAGGCAATTTCCGAAAAGTCTGAGAAATTCAGAAGAAAAAACATTTTCATCATTTGTTTAAAGTTTGGAAAATTTAATACCGTGTCGAACAATGACAGAATATTCTATTTTCTTATGGCGAATTCTTTTACGCATATTATAAAATTTTTTTTTCTTTTACACACTGAAAATATATTTGATGTCATTATGTCTTTAACATATATATAATAAATATATAAATATTCACTTTTGAAACTTATATTGCACTTCAGAATTTTCATTTTAATAATTTATATTGAGATATTATTGCATAATTTGCAAAAATGTATCGATATATAAATCACAAAATAGATTCACAAAAAGTAATTCCTGTATTTCGTCTATTCAGACATATCATTTGAAAAATTATGCACTATATGGCCAAAGATGAAAGGTAACATGTGATTTTAGACATTTTACTTAATGCCTACGAAATTACATGAGCTATTTTTCTGAAACTCTAGATGTGTAAGCACATAAAATCATCAGGTCATTTATTAACGTGATTTTTTTTCGAAACATCATAAGGGATCGTCAACAAATTGAAAAAGAACTAATATCCTTTGAATAACACTGCAAAAACTAATGTAGGAAAAGTTTTTAATCTGTAGATTGTGATTAAGTGGATTATTATAATAAACTACGTTCATTTTTGTGTGGATAGCATGTATACTCTAAATTAAGGTTTCTATCAAAGGACTCCCAAATTTTGCGAAGTTTTTTCCTTATAATTTGCTGAGCTCTAAATATAAAAAAAGTTCTTTCTCGAAAATACGACAAAAATCATTGAACATAATACTCTGTAATCAGAATTAAAAAATAATAAAAATTGCATGTCTAATAAGCAGGTTTACTAAATAATTTTTAACAGCGCATGCATGAAAGCTATTAAATTTTCATTTACATATTGAGTTAGTTCAATATGTAGAGCAACTTTTGTTAAAGTCTCAAAACATAGCTTGAAAATTCTGAAAGTGATCGTCGATAGAATAAGCTCATAATCGGATGTCCCCAAAATTAAGCAAAAAAAAAAAAAAAAAGAGAGAGAGAGACTGTATTCAAATTTTGTGACATCTTTTGCTTATAATTTGCTGAGCTCTAAACACACAAAAATGTTCTTTCTCGAAAGAAGACAAAAATCATTATTCATAATACTCTGTAATCAGAATTAAAAAATAATAAAAATTGCATAACTAATAAGCAGGTTCACAAAATAATTTTTTACAGCGCACGCATGAATGCTATCAAAATTTCATTTACATATTGAGTTAGCTAAATGTGTAGAGAAACTTTTCTTAAAGCCTCAATACATAGCTTGAAAATTCTGAAAGTGATCGTCGATAGAATAATCTCATAATCCGTTGTTCCCAAAATGGAGCAAAAAAAAAAGAGGTTGCATCCAAATATAGCAGTACATACCATATTGTGTGTTTTATATTGACACTACTCAAAGGATGTATAGATACAGTTCCTCGTGTTTTTGCTTCATTTGGGAAAAAAAAGGATTTTGAGCTTATTCTACCGACGATCACTTTCATAATTTTCAAACTTCAGATTTTTACCAAAGTGGATCTGAAAATGAAGTTTCGATATCGTTTCCGCACGTGCAGTGAAAAATCTGCTCATATTTCATACAATTTTTTTAATACAAGGTATTATGTACAATACTGTTTGTCATAGTTAAAAAGCCCTGTCTGAAATACTGCACTTTTGTCCTTCTTTAAAATTTTGCTTGATTTTAAGACACAAACAGCACTTTCATTTTTTATAATTTTTTTAGATGCAACTGATATTTGCCTTAAAAAAAGTTACTCTAATGAAAGAGATTTTAATCCACACTGCTAACCACTGACTTTTAGCGTCACAAATTAATTTTGCTCTTCAAAATTTAGTATAAAATAACGAAATAAGGATTAAAATTTCAATAGTTAGGTTTTTTTCTCATTATTAAGATATTTGTTAGACTTTTTTATTAATTCTGAGTTCAAAAAATGAAAAAAAGCTATGAATGACCAAATATACAAGAAAAGTTAAGAAAAAATTGTTAACTAAGTTATCTGAAAAAAAAAAACATAATAAGGTTGAAACTTGTTAGTTTCCTTTCAAAAACAAGAAAGTATGTTTACCTTCAAAAATCAACCAATTTCTGAAAAGATTTAATGAAGTGATGCAGATTGGCAGAGAACGCGTCACTACATTGACGTGAGAGTGAGAAAGGAATAGTTAAGAATTTGTAAGATTTCTCTGTGTATATTTTCTATTAAATATCTGTTTTTTTTTTTAACTATTTATATTAAAATTTGAGTTTATGTTTTTCATTTAGAAGTAGAATCATAGCTAATAGAATGGTAATAAATGATGATATATTTTAGAAATAAAATAAAAACTTTGTATTTAAGTAAATTGAGTAAGAAAAATAATTTAAGGAGAAATTAACAGGAATAATAATAGTTATTATAAAATAATTGGAAATTAGTGAATATACCTGTTTATGTTTTTAATTTCGAAGTAGAATCACGGTCAAAAGAATGCTAAAAAATTATGATACAATTTAGGAATAAATTAAAAACTTTGTATTTAAGTAAACTAAGTAAGAAAAGTAATTAATTTAAGGAGAATTTAATAGGAATAATAATAGTTATTATTAAAGTATTGGAAATTAGTTAATACGCCTGTAATGTAGTAAGAAAAGTAATTAATTTAAGGAGAATTTAATAGGAATAATAATAGTTATTATTAAAGAATTGGAAATTAAATAATACGCCTGTAATGTAGCATAATATATGGATATATAACCATTTATTGTAAAACAATATATAAACTATTCAATTTAATACAAAATTACCACATTGAAACATGTAATAAAATAAATAACATATAAAAATAAGTATTATACTATTAAACAATTCATATTAGCAATTACTTATATACTGTATCTCCCTATATGATATGATTAGATGATAATATTGCAACTCATAATGGAATTTCCTGTGAAGAAGTCTCACTAAACTACAATGTAGTAAACTTCATGACAATGCACTAAGGTTGAGCGCTAAAAAGTAATCTTTTAAAAATGGTAAGCATATCATCAAAATAACAGAATTTTCTGTCTTAATTCCATAACTATTCCGCTTAGAACGATGTGTTACATACAAAAACATTCCCTGAAATAATATCTGTCTAACAGTATAAGTTCGATAAATAATTCCTTCAGTAGAGCTCGAGTAGTAAGCCGAAGTGACGGAACAAAATTTACGTTTTTTAATTTTATCTATATAAGCAAGATATCAGTTGATATAAGTAGATGTACTCATTTATGTATCGCAATGACTCATGTTAAAAATATCCAATTTTTTTCAAGTTTTCGATTTGTTTCAAATTTCGTCGTTTCCCTGATTAGTTTAGGGCGTTCATTGAATAAGTAAAAGAAGTCGGAAACACACAAACCCCTACTAAATTTAGACAAATGGGTATTTTCATGATTTCATGAAATTTTTATCAGATTTCATTAAAGTTTTCAATGTAGGATCATTTTGATAAGACGCCTTAGAGATTCATTTTGTGTATTAGAAATGGGAGAATTGGGGGTAACCTCATCCTCATTTAGGTAAATTGTTTTTTCATGCAGAATTTGTCCGTCAAATAAATGATATGGATCCATTCTGATAAGGCTCAACCTTGAATAATTTTGTGAGTCCTTTTGTTAATTATAAAGGAGAGAACGAAAGATTACATACCTATCTCTTAAATTAGTAAGATAGAAAGAACGCAGAATAATTCGATTTTCTCCAACTTTTAGCTATAAGTTATTCCTGATAAGATGAATCTCGGAATAGTTTTTGGCATAAAATTTGGCAAGTATAGAAGGGGAAGCGGATGATTACTCAACTAAATTAGATATATGGGATTTTTTGCACATTTTTCCGATTTACTTCTATTTGTGGATATAGGCTCATTCTGACAACGCGTATTCCTGATTAGTTTTGAAGGTGAAATAGTTAAATATAAAGGGATAAAATGAGGAACTAATAACCCCGTTAATTTGCTTTTCGAAGGCCTTTATTTTTTGAAAATTAAGGCTGTTATATAAAATTAATGTGAATAGCCTGTGAGCTCAATGACATCCTTTTAACTAACAACTTTTAAAAAAATTCAATCTATGACTGTCTTTCTTTGCAGGTATTTTTTTTATCCGTCTATGTCTGCGTTTTTTCTATCTATACATCATATACATTCTATTCATACATCAGTTACATTTTTAAAAACTAGGGAACTCTGGCTCCTACGAGTTAAACTCGTCAACCCCTGTTGAGACGCCAAAAATTATAAAACAAGCTCTTTCATCGGCTTTGAAAAGATTGCGAAACACTGAACAATTTGTGTGTGTGTGTGGGAGGGGGGTGTTTAAAGTGGGGATAATCTTTTAAACGACTTTCAGTTGATTTCCTTTGATTGGGGATTTCAATGTCTAATCAGCTGCTGTTAAATATCGACTGGCTATTTACATGTTTGATTAAACAACATTAGTTGAATATTATAGTACAAAGAGTATTTGTATCCTGGAAGTTTTTTTTCCGCAGTGTATGAAAAATTTTAAAATAAGGCATTTAAATGGATCGTTTATATTCTGATGTAATTTTCACTAATTTTTTCCTTTCTCTTTTCAATATTTCATCAAAATATTTTTTGTTGCTTGAAAGAAAATGTTATTTGTAATATCTTAGAATTCACAACAATAATTAAAAAGATCAAATGAAAATAATAAGTAAATGTCTCGTCTAAATATATAGAAGTATATTTTAAATTTTAAGGGTTTTGCAATATTACTCGCTCATTTTAAATGTGACGTGATTACTTGTTGCTTTGAATTCACATTAATAAATTTATTTATTATTTAAACCATTTTCTTTTCTTTTTCGAAATACACATGATGATACTTTTAATGGCAGAAAGGAAATATTTTTAATTTCCGCTTTCTTAGATTTTTCACCACAAATCATTTTGAAATGTGTAATATATCGCGTAAATACATTTTTAAATTTAAACTGTTTCCAATATTATTGTTTGAATATTTTAAATATGAAGCAATTTTTTTTCATTCCCGGCGGTTAACGCATTTTAATGAATTCATTATTTTAATATTTTTTCTGTTTTAATATTCACACGTGAAGATAAATTTATAACCTAATTTTCAATATCTCTCGTTTATTATTCGTAGTTATTCAATTCTCGTTTGAATTTTTTTTCTGTTTGTGGTAGGTTTTTAATTTATAGGAAATATTATTTTTTAATTATTTAGCAACAATTTACAATAATGCCCTTTCCTAAAATATGTAAAAATGTCTCTCAAAATGCTGCAAATTTGAATTAAAAATGGAAAAAAATCCAGAAAAATGTGAGTCTAATTAAAAATACAAGTACCACACCGATAAATTCTAAAGTATAAAATGATTTTAAAAATTTAATTCCGGTCTATAGTTTTTGCTACTATGAAATTTTTTTAATGGAACAATTTTGACCAACTTAAAATATCTGTTAAAAATATTCTTGAATTGACAACTACATGCATCAGTGTGTTTCTAAAACATTTCTCTATAGTAGTATCATTTTTCAATTTTTTTTTGTACAGTAAGTATCTTAATATTAACAAAAAAATGCCCTAGATCACAAAAAATCACTGTCAACGGCGATGACAGTGTTAATTTCTTTAAGAATAAAGAGATAAGAGAAAATACGTTTAAGTTATTATTCAATCAATATACAGGGCAGATAAAATTTTATATTTATTATTTTTTTTCTTGCATGCAATAACACTCGAACTAAGTTTCAAGAGATATAAAGATTCTTCTTATACAATTTAATTCTAAAGTGGTCTGGTGTAATAACACCAGGCGGGGTAATAACGCCAAGTACTAATATTATGCATAATTATGAAATAATCTGGTAAATGACACCCATGTGCTCTGCGCAGAAGGGTTTTGAGTCATATAAATCGCAAAAAATAGCTTCAAGTTAATTTGTTTCATTTTCAGGTCTTATTGTTTTTACAAGCAACTAAAATTAACGCTTGATCTAAAATTTGCGAGATGTGTTTTGTGATGTGAAGACTATTTTTTATCCGGAAATACTTTGTTAATAACATAAATTTGTAGTACATTTCATGGACTTTCAAAATATTTTTAAAGATTTTGGATATCTTCTTGAGATAATTTGTAAATTAAAATGTACAGCGCAATAACTATAACGGGGTAATAACGTCAATCCTTGGCATTAATACCCCGGTTGATTCTCTACAGTGGCCGAGCTACGTCCTAAATACTAATTCAAATAAACACAGTTAAAACTGTGCAATGTTTCTAATCATTCTATTTAAGCGGTCTTTTTTAAGCAAAAAGAAGCTCACGGTCTGATATTCTTTTGCCTCATCCTCCCCCCAACCCACACCTTTCTTTTTCTTACACTTTCTCAAAAAATTGAACATTTTCAATAGCTTAGAATACAATTTGTCAATTTCTAACTTTGTAGAGTTTGTATTTTTAGAATTGGGCAATATACATGCAATTATTCCATCTTATTTCCTAGTATTGTTTGCTTGGCGTTATTACCCATATAGGTGGGTAATAACGCCAAATAGCATTGGTCAAGAAATCACGCATTACATTTTATGAATACATATCTGTTAAAATAATTTTTTTATATAGATAGTCAATGAGTTACTGTATCAAATCATATATTTGTTTGAAAAATACAATTTAAAACTGAGCCGTAAAAATTGGTAGAACCTTAACGTGGCGTTATTAGCCCCGTGTATCTTAATACACCGAAATCATGTTTGTTTATAGATTAAAATTCTGAAACAAAAATGTCAAAGTATCGTGTTTGAAAACAGGAAATGACAGAAAAGCATTTTTCAGGAAGAAAAGTATTAACCAGTAACAAAATGAAATATATCGCCGTATTATAAGATCATAAGAAAGAAAAGGAAACAATAAGTTATATGAACGTGACAATAATGTGTGCTTTGGATAAGTTAGGAATTTTAAAAATAATGATACTTTTCAACCTAAAATAGACAATAACATGTTCGCTGCACAGAAATCAATAGAAATAATCGAAAGATTTCAAACATAGAGTTCCAACATTTATAAGCTTTTTTACTTGAAAAGGATCTAAAAAATAAATGGTAAAATATATTTGCGAAAAAGGAAAACAAGTAAAATTTATTATTCATTTTAATTATGCTTATTAAAACTTTTTATTGAAGCATGTGTTTTTCCTGTTATTAAAAGCTCACGTAAATAACAAAAACAGAGAATAAATTATTTTTCAAAAAGTATTTTTCATATGGATGGCACAGTTGGCAGAGCATTAGCAACTTCAGTCAATAGATACGTGGTTTGAAAACTGGTCTGGACATTTTTCACCGACTTAGTCATTTAGAACTTAAAAATACTATTTTTTTCATTACAATATCATTTTGATTTTTTAATATAAATCATATATACATGATTGATAAGATTAAATACAAATAGAATGGGAGGCGGTAGCATCGACAATCAAATAATCGACTTCACTAATGAAAATCTAAGTAAAAATAAATCTCGATTAGCATATTAAAACGCAGTCAGATTGCCAAATCTTATCTTGTAGGAAAACACACAAAAAAACCGATTTTAAAGTTTTATTCGTAGGTTTAAAATTGTGCTTTCCTGCACCCAAAAGTAGGGAAACATCGAAGATTGTGAGCAGGAAGACGTAAGGGTAAGCATTTGAGGTCAACCACTAAAATTAGGTTTTTAGCTGTTTTCCACCAAGGTATCACTTGGCAGACCTATTGCTTTTTAATATGCGAATCGAGATTAAACTAATCCTTGATTTTCCAAGAGGTGATTGTCTGTACTGCAGCTGGTCTAAAACTAGATGGCCATACCAGTCCAAAAACTTTATTCTATCTCAGACGTGTTACTACTTTTAAAAAAGTAGTTACGCTTGAAATACAAAAATAAGCAATGTTAAAAACCACCAAATATATAAAAAAAACAGCAAACCGGTTACGGTAGCATTTAGTGTACCGTCGTCAGTGATAGAAGAGGTAGAAATTTGCTCGTATATATAGTAGAGACGGGGGATTGAAGGAAACCAATAGGATGGCAGAGAACTGCAACTAACGGCCAATAGAAGAAAACGTGTGGAAAGGGACAGAAAAAGAGAGAATAGGTCAAATGGAGCGAAAATAATAATAATAATAATAATTGCGAAATAGAGTTTTTAATGTAATATTTTCAACATTTCGATAGAGGGAGGGATAGCGAATTCACAATTGACAATTTTGACAATTTTTTTATAAATGCGAAATGCTTCAAGGAAATTTAGTTCATGAATAGAAGTAGGTTTGGAAATTATTTTCGCTGAACTGAAACCGAAAGTATGGTTCATCTCCCAGCAATGTTTTGCAATAAGGATTTATTGATTTCTTGTTTCTTAATGTAATTTTTATGTTCATTAATACGTTTTTTTTTTTTTAAAGCGTTTAGTTTGTCCGATATAGGAAAGACCGCATTGACACGACCGCACTGTAAATTCCCCATGAATTAGATAAATCTATAGGATCTTTGAGCTTGGACAGGGTGAGTTTGTTAATAGGGGCAAAAAATATTTTGAAGTCTTGTTGTTTGAGAATTTTAGGAATGGTAACACTTGTTTTAGGAAAGAAGGGTAACACAATACTAATATTGGATAGAGTAGAAGACTGCGGTGAGTTTGACGAACGAGGGCGCCGCAGTTTAAATTGGGCAGAATCAATCATAAAGGGATTGTAACACCTATCAATCGCTATGGCTTTGATGTATTGAATGTCCTTATTAAATGACTAGGAATCAGAACAAATATATAGTGCACGATTTATAAAGGTATAAAAAGCGGTCATTTTTTGGCTCGGAAGATGACAAGGACGAGCATGGGAGGGGGGTAAACAAACAGCAAAACTTTTTTGATAAGCGGATGTAGAAAAACCAGTTACCGTGCGAGCTACAAAAGTATCAAGAAATGGAAGAGAACCATTATTTTTCAGTTTCATAAGGGTCATTCCAGGCGAAATGAGCAAATTAGATGTGGCTGCCATGTCACAGATTTGAATGAAAATTGGCATATGAGTACAATATGTTTATTTATGAAGAAATGCAAAATAAGAGATTACAGGACAGATTGTTTAAGCATGTAAACTCACTTTTAAAGTTTATACAAAATCGAGTTCTTGTTTACATGCTTTAAATTTCAATCTGTATTATTCGCGTTATGAATGAAAAAAATGTATCATAAATTATTTTCAGATAAGAATGGATACTAAGTAAGAGATTGGCGTAATTTAGGATTTGAATTTTTATTCCTTACTGAGAAAAAAATATAATAAAGAAAATTCAATATTTCTTTTGCTCATAAAAATTTTAGGACAGGCGTTATGACTTCAAAACTATTTGACATTTTAGATAAAAGTATATATTTTGAACACAAGAAGTCTCATATATGCCTTTTTTATTCTTTAATGTGAAAACAAATTAAAAAAAGAACGGGAAAAGGCATTATTTCTATTGCTCTTTTAGTCATGAAGGAAATCTCTGATATCATTTCAAATTACATGATATAAAAAATAAAAGTGTCTTTTTTAAATCTTCAAGTGCTACTTCTCGCCTTTTCTTCTTTTCTATTCTTTTTTCTTTTTTTCTTTCAGACTTATAAAAAAAACAATGATAATTGAAGGAGTAATTATCTAGTATTGTTAAAATCCAATAGATGGCAGCACTATTTTAAATTGAAATCGTACAATATTTTTTAAAAAAGCGCGCTAATTCAAAGAAGAATTTGCGTGAAAATACTTTTTCGAAATAATTTTTTTTTCCATGTTAGGAATCAAAAGGCACTATTAAAATTTTTCGAGCATATTATGGATTTATTAATTTTTATGTCTGTGCAATATTGTTAAGGACGCACCTGTCCTTTATTCATTATTCGAGCATAAATAAGAGGAAAAAATACGATTTTGTAATTTTTCTAAAGTTTCTAAATTTTTTTGAAGATGAAGGAATTAAATGATAATTATCAAACTTGGGAAATTCAATCTTCATATATAATACTGTATCATGCACCAATTTCTCACTTGTTTTATCATTTTTAAAAAATTTTATAATGTTTCGAATTTTCTCAAAATTCACAAATTTTCAATTTTAACAACCCATTAAAATTAATTACGTTGTTACCAGATTGCTATTGATTACCAGATAATTATTCAGAGGTTATAAAATTTCAAGCCAAATTCATTTATGTTAAATATTTTTCAAAATACGGAGCTTTAAACATGCAACATTGGACGATTGCACACATGCCGTTCTACATCACAAGTTTTTTAAAAGTCCAAAACTGCTAAAATAATTTACTTTTTGTCAAGATATTTTGCAGAACTCTATTTGAATATGAATAAAACCCGTGTATGAAATTTTATTAAAATCGGTTACCATGGGGCCACGACTTTTTTTAAATTTTTGCTCATTTGACGTGGAATGACCCATAAGTGAATTGAATAGTGTTATCAAAAGAATTCATAATGTTCAAAATGTTTTCAATGTTGTGAAGAGAGTGTTGTGAAGTGTCAATTAATGTGAACGTATTATCAACATAGCGAATCCAAAAAGGAAAAGAGAATTTACTGAAAAGGGAGCTTTCAAAATAATGCATGTAAATATCAGCGAGGATTAGTGACTAGGGAGAGCCCATGGCTAAACCGTCCGATTGCCTGTAAAAGTTTCCTTGGAATGAAAATGTAGTTTGAGATAGACAAATACGAGAGAGGAATATGAGCTCTTGAATCTCAAAACATGAATAATGAAATTCACACAATCGCTGTGCCAGACAACAGAAGGCACCACGTATCGGGACTTTTGTAAATAGTGATTTCACGTCAAATGAGACCACAGTAGGATTAGACGGGGATAAATTTTGAACTTTTTTAGATAAGGCGATTGGATTCTTTACAGTATATGAATTTGCTGACAACAGAGGAGACAAAATCGTAGTTAAATATTAAATAAGGTGATAAGAGGCCTTGCCAATGTTAGATACTATACGACGAAAAGGTATATTTGGTTTACGAACTTTGGGAAAGGTATAAAATCTTCCACAGTTAGCGACTGAAGGGGAAATGTGGATTTAGTAGACACATGTGGTAGAGGACCAAATTTAACAATAGATCTGATGACTTCTAATTCCTGGTCGGAAGGGTCACCAGAAAAAGGTTACATATGGACCAACTTTAATAAGATTTTTCACACCGTCAACATATTTGATTTTATCTAAAATGACAATCTGGCCACCCTTGTCAGCTTTCATGATAATAATATGAACATATGATTAGAGTTTTTCAGAACAGTTTTTCCCACTGTGGTGAGGTTATATTTAATACTGGTATTAAAAACACTATAGTTACACATATTAATACTGCAATACTATACTATACGAGTTCTATACTATACCAACTTAAGTTTTCATCTTAAATTTCTTCTTCATTCAATGAATCCAAGTAAACATGAGTTAATCTCGATCATGATATTTATTAAAAGATATAGTTTTTCGTTATTCTGTAATACATCAGCTGTTTGTGAATAGGCCTATTAGAAGTACACGTGTTCCCGTCAATGCACAAGCCACTAATAGACAGCTTGATAACGGAAAGCAGATACACTTCTACAAAAACTGCTATCACATCGTTCCGTTTCTGCTAAATTTCTCAAAATTGAAGGAAGAGATGTTAGCTATAACCGAATTTATAAACGATTAATTTGGTTCACTTCTATTCATAACTTCATATACTCTTCTAAGGTAAATAATGAAAACGGAACAAAAATCCCTGTTATAACAACGGCTTCAGCAGAATATTTTCAAATTCAAGGAGGAACTGCTATAGCCACAGTCAAATACACACACAAAATGAAAAAAAATACTTCAATTGTATGCATAATTTCATATACTTATTCATCGTAAAATAATGGAAATGACATCGAAATTGATATTGCAACGAACCTTTCCAGTAGATTTTTTTTTTAAATTCAAGAAGAAACTGCTGGCAGCATCCAAAATATACATAATTTTTTTTATTCAATTCTATGCATAATTTCATGCATTTTTCTATAATATAATAGTGAAAATGGCACAAAAATCAATATTACAACGCACCCTTCCGAAGGATTTTTTTAAGTTCATGGAGAACAAGCTGACCCTAGCAGAAAACATATGCGAAAATTCATTTTCACTCTGTGTGCTGTAGGTCTTTTAAACTATTATTATTATTATTATTATTGAATGCAAGAAGTGAGAATTTTTTTGCAGAAAAAATTTCAAGAATATTATAAATTTATTTAATTTCAATTACAATATTTTCTTCCATTGAAAACGGAAGAAAGTAAAAACGTGTTTGAGAAAGTATAAAAATTTATTGAACTAAACTTATTATATTCATCAAAACTGGTTCATTTTACGTGATTCTTAGAATTTTTGTACCATAATTTTTAAATTGTGAAGATGTATTGGAATGCAGAAGTTTTTCATTATATAAAGTAAATGATGCTTTACAAAACATTCAAATTTACTGAGATTTTTTAATTATGTATTAATTTATTTATGACATGTCCATGGCATGATGTAAAATCAGCACGAATTCTTTTCCAGCTTAATTATATGTTAACCTTTTCAGGTAATGTAATTCAAATATCGTCCAAAAGACATGAATTTATAAATACTTTAAATATTATGAAAATATGAATCTTTCTAAATATCGTTTTTTGTATTTTTACTGTTAACTTGTGCTACAAGTTAATATGATTACATATAACTGTTATGAAAAGAACTTTTTAAAAGATTTTAGATAGCTTAATTTCAGAATTATTCCTAGTCGATATTACTATAGTATAGTATCAGAATTACTCCTAGTCTATATTGTCATCTGTGCTGAAATTTTTTAAAAAAAACATTTACTTTCTAGGAGAGTTATTGCCTTGCATCACAGATATATTTGAGCATGTATAGTCATGTGTACATAAATGCAAATAATGTTTTAAAAGTTAAAACATTAAACATTTAAGAAGTACTTGCAAGCCACTGTTATTTATATAAAATAAATTAAAATTTAAATGTAAAATCTTAAATATCTAACTACAAAATATTTAATTAATGTGGATTAGCGATGTATCTATTTTAAAACCTTACACACAATTTCATTTAACTTACCTATCTTATACAGTAACAGAATATTCTGAAAGAAAATGCTTCTGGATGTTAAGAAATAAAAACATTAAGAAATAAAAGAGACAAAATACTTTGAAACATCTCTAACTAAAGCAATAAACTTAAACAATAAATTGTGTGAACGTGACAATAAACTCCATTTAGGATCAGTTAGGAAAAGGTATCAGAAATAGTATATTTCTTTTCCAAAAGACAAATAAAAATCTATATTGTGAAATATAGAAAAAAGAAAGACAAATCTGTAGAAATGATAGAAACGATCACATAATTGTTCTTTAGTACTTATTCTATTATTTTTTACTTCTAAAGTCATTTTATAAGATAAATGGTGACATATAGTTTCAAGAAAAGAATAGAAATAAAAGAGAAAATGATCTTGCTTATTATATAAGTTCAATAAACTAAATTATGAAGACCAACAAATTCGACTGGTTTCTGTTAAGTAAAAGTTTAAAGCAAGAATTTAAATCGTATGTAATCGAACATTTTTAATTCAGGAACAGAATGCTAAACAAGTTATTGCATTTGAAGCGGTTCCTAAAAAATCTCTTTTCTAGAACGCATAATAAATGTCACATTGACAGATGTCAAACTATAGCAATTTTTGCAAATGCAGATCCACAAAATCCTGAAATTTAAATTGCCAATTCATTTTTTATCTTTGAATTTTAACTTGCATAAACCGCTATGAGAAAATTAGAAAAATGAGAAATGAAAAACTGTAAAATTTTTATCGCATTTTTAATGCCTACGTTTGGTGCCATAGACTTTTTGGCAGAATATTTTGTCATTCAAATGCGCGAGGCATGTAACAGATGTAAAACATGGAATATTTTTATATATTGATATAAAAGATGCTTAGAAACAGATATTATGAGTAATTGCTCTTCGGTAAATTGACAAAGTTGGGAATATTGAGTTACTAGGATCTATACCCAACTGTCAATGATAGACTTTGATAAGTTTGGAACATTTCGAAAACTCTTGCACGAGGATAAAAAAAATGTGCAGGAACTATGCTCAAGCTCTATCAGTTCACCAGATGTGGATCTTTTCAACTTTGGAAGAAGTAAAATTATATGATATTCCTCTAACTTATACCTAAAGAAGTAATTTTGTTTCATAAATAAGGAATGAAAAACTCTGAAAATAAAAAAAAGATTTTTTTTTCCAAAAAAGTCAAAAGAAGAAGGTGAAATCTTTGTCAGAAAAATTCTTTGTCAGAACTATTACTGCTATGGTTAGCACTTCAAATGTTCTCTTGTTTGTGAAGCGTGGCACTTAAACCAGTTTTTCATTCAGAAAAATCTTTTCGATTTTTTAGTATTTTCACCATTTTTCATTTTTAGTCCTCAAATAATCATGATAATGCCGATAATGATTCATGGTAGTTTGTTAATAGGAATACCATACTGATGCTGGGTTCATTGTATAGTGAAACAGGTGAAAATTTACATATCGAGAAACTGTTACTGTTGCTATACAGTCTGTCTTACTCCCACTGGGATCAACAAAATCTACAGCTGTTAGGTGTATAATATTTTCAAGACTAAACATACTTAGCACAAAAATATGAGAATATGTAAAAACTCATTTGATTCTTTGCTGTGACATTTGCCCTATTTTTACAGAAGGCATACTGAAACAACATCACGTGGCCTCGAGACGTTCTGGTCATCTATATTTGATGCAGTTAATCAGTATGCTTTCGATAAGGTTTTAGTTTAAACAGTGATTTATTCTCTTAAAACCTGAGCCACAAAATAATTCAAGTAAGCCGAAAATTATTCATCTCGCGATTTTAAAATCAGATTCTCGTAAAATATGAAAAAACTCAAGTGAACGTGTTGTTTTTAAATAATTTAAATCAAAATGAGTAATTTAAATAAGCAGCTTAAATCAAGATGACTAAAACATTAAAAAAACAATTCAATCATGATCCAATAAATTACAACCCTTACCTATGAAGCAAAATACAATCTTTCTTTTTTAGGAGTGTATATAAAAGTGCATCTTCTGCGTATACTATCTACTTGTATCTAAAAAATGCCAGAAGTAGCTCTATCTTCAATATTTAAAAATCCCTATTGTGCAAATATGGTACTCACTGTAAAATATCCAATTGTAGCTGAAAATTTATTCATTTATTTTATTTTTTACTATTTTTCCCATTATTAAACCGATATACAGACTTCAAATATTTAAAAATAAATAATAAATAAAAATAAATAAATAATAAAAAAAATAGCGCGGTGTAGGGTTACAGAATAAAACGAAATTTTATTCCATTTAAATATCTTGTCAGACAAAACAAAATTGCAAAAGAATTTGTTTCCCGAAAAAAAAGCTTTAGCACATATGAGAGAAACATGTCTTCAAATCATCATGAAAATAAGAAATAAATTGGAACAATAAATTTTGTGAACGAGACAATAAACTGTATTTGGTCTCACTCAAGATTTTTTTTACAATAACAGTATTTTTCAGTAGTATATTGTAACAAACATTTCAACAATTTTCAACAGTATATTGTAAAAAGTTAATAAAGATCTCTGCTCTGCCGAAATCAATAGAAAAAACTGAAAGAATCGAATGATAAAAGAATATTTTGTCTTTTCAAACAAAACAGATATAAAGAATAAATAGGTAAAAACATAAGGTACCTTGGGGTACTAACGCTACGTTAAGGTTCTACCAATTTTAACGGCTCAGTTTTAGTTTGTATTTTTTAAACAAATATATGATTTGATACAGCAACTCATTGACTATCTATATAAAAAAAAATAATTTAACAGATATGTATTCATAAAATGTAATGGCGTGATTTCTTGACCAATGCTATTTGGCGTTATTACCCACCTATATGGGTAATAACGCCATGCAAACAAAACTATTAAATAAGATGGAATAATTGCATGTAGATTGCCCAATTCTAAAAATACAAACTTTACAAACTTAGAAATTGACAAATTGCATTCTAAGCTATTGAAAATGTTCAATTTTTTGTGAAAGTGTAAGAAAAATAAAGGTGTGGTTTGTGGGGGGATGAAGCAAAAGAATATCAGACCGTGAGCTTCTTTTTGCTTAAAAAGGACCGCTTAAATAGAATTATTAGAAACATTGCACAGTTTTAACTGTGTTTATTTGAATCAGTATTTAGGATGTAGCTCGGCTACTGTAGGGAATCAACCGGGGTATTAATGCCAAGGTTTGGAGTTATTACCCCGTTATAGTTATTGCGCTGTACATTTTAAGTTACAAATTATCTCGAGAAGATATCCAAAATCTTCAACAACATTTTGAAAGTCCATGAAATGTACTACAAATTTATGTTATCAACAAAGTATTTCCGGATAAAAAAAATAGTCTTCACATCACAAAATGTATCTCGCAAATTTTAGATCTAGCGTTAATTTTAGTTGCTTGTACAAACAAGAAAACCTAAAAATGTAACAAATTAACTTGAAGCTCTTTTTGCGATTTATATGACTCAAAACCCTTCTGCGCAGAGCACATGGGTGTCATTTACCAGATTATTTCATAATTATGCAAAATATTAGCACTTGGCGTTATTACTTCGCCTGGCGTTATTACACCAGACCACCTTATATAAAAAAGGGATATTCAAACTAATATCATTTTTCAATATTTATTAGTTAGATATAGTTTGTTGAAAATATGTGTTTTCGTTTCATTATGGGTATCAAAGTATGTAATAATAAGAATCAGACAAGTTATTTTGTAAAGTATTAGTGTTAATAATGTTGTTATTGATAATAATATTTTCTTCATGATATTAGATAACATATAAAACAGTTCAAAATTCTTAAAAAATAAAAAGACACCTTTATTTTAATTCTGTCCCTGGAAATATTGTATTGTATTAACTGGCGTTTTGTTTTAATATTTATTTATTGGATTTAGCTTAAAAATTGTTTTATAGTTTTATTCGGAAAGAAAATTGCAATTTAAAATAAAATACTCCTACAATATATTTGCATGACGAATATAATATCTACATTGAAATGCAATGCTCGATACTAATAAAGCAGACATATGTCATTTTACGAAGGAAAATATAACTTGTCAAAGAACTAGAATGTACACGTTCGAAATACGTTTATTAATGTCTTAAAGAAATACTCTCATATTGAAAGCAGGAAATACAAAACGAAATTTTCACATGATTTCGTGATTTCAAGATATTTTACATCGTATTAATAGATTTTCTGCCCAGGAATATAAAAATTTCCAGATGTTGTTAAACCTTTGGGGACGAGCGACCCGTATACGTGCGTAAAAAGTGCTCATCATCATCCTTGTTTAGCGTCACCAGTAATGTTTTGCTGCAAAATTTGTCTTTTTTAATCGGAACATTTAACTTGATTTTATATCATAAAAAATTCTGTTTTTGAATCGGTGGCAAAACATTAAAAATTTCGTAAAAGACTCCCATCGCAAAGGGGTTAAGGAGGATAATACTTCTGCTTTGACATGTTTGAATGAATAATTTCCATTGTTTTTATAAAATCAATTGTGTTCTCTTATAATACTTTCAAACAAATTGTGTCATAAAATTGAGTACACTGTACACACATAAGTATACACATGTATATAGATAAGTATTGCTTTATGTCATGATATACATCTTAAAGTTTTTAACACTGGAACCGCGGTGACGGGTCATTTTGACCCGTATCAAATGAATAAGTGTCGATTGAAATCCGAAATTTCTTCGCAGAATAAGTTATATATGTTCCGAATTAAAATAGTTTAAATAAATAATTTAAATATTTTATTTAAAAATTCTTGTGTAAAATATTTTTATGAAATTTGAGTATAATCACCCGCTTTTCTAGTGTTAAGCTCTAACGACCGTAGTAGTATATTTATCATGAACACGAAATTGTAAGGATAATACTGCTAATAATATTTTAAGGATAGATAATTGACTGCAATTACATTTTATACAAATTTTGATTATTTAAGAAAAAGAAGTTATAGTTCGTAATATCACAATATAAAAATTTCTCGATGTAGTTTCCTGAAATACCTGAAGTGATAAGAACAAAGTCACTTTTTCCAATGTTTTTATTCAAAGAATATATAAATATATCGATTTTTTTAGTATCTCAGTTGTAACATAGGTAGGAAGCTATTATTATACCTTCTATCTAATTTTTTAGAAAGATCTCATTATATTAAACTTTTATATGAATACTTTTTATTAAACATTAAATATATGGCATTTGTTCATTATTTTGTATTAGTATTATTATAGGAATTTAGCAAAAGTAAGATTGTAATATATTACCTCATATTTTATTAAGAATAAAAAATATTCATATCGAGAATTCTAGAAAAAAATATCTATTAGGATATAAATTTCTTTGTCCGTATAAATATATTTTTTGTTTATTCGATTTTCTGCAGATAAGTAACGAAATTTCTGAATTCTTTGATATATAACCGCAATGAAATTGAGTTTGGTTATAACTTCATTTGTACAACAGAACAAGTTATCCCTGAGGATAAGACAATATAATAAATTGCTTTTATGTTGCGTAAAATTCTTAGTAGTTATAAGTTCTTAAACAATTCCTTAAAGACTTTTATATGAGGTTTTTTTCCTTAATTGAACATAATCATGTGTATTGTTGAGGTTAATACTGACAATTAAAAATTATAAAGTACATTAAACATAAGGCGCAATTATAAGATTACTGAATAGTAAATTTTACACAAGGGCACGGTGTACGTTTTTTTTTGTAATCTTTGGTAATAAACTAAAAAAATAAAAAAAATCTTATTAGTAAATTGTCTTTCATGAAAATATTGCTGGTACACGTAACTGTTTTAGATGGTAGGCACTTAGTTTACTAGAAATGAATTTATCTTTCTATGCTTTCGAGCCGTTTTCATAACCATGTATTTTTCTTGATGATTTTATATAGCGATATCAGCAGAATTACACCCGAGTCAATTATGAGGAATCTTGCGGATAAAATGAATTAAAATTGAATAATATCGCAGTCACCATAAGAGAGATTTATTCATTCCCATAAACAAATCATTAAAGTTACAAACAATAAAAATATGATTTTTTATCGGGCAAACATAATAAAATCCTTGAGCTTTAAAAACATAATGCGTGTTTTTTTTTAAGGAATGTAAACAGAAAAATGTAAAATTTTCCCACAGATGGAACTCTTTAGCTTTTTTGTAGCACAAAAATTTCATTGAAAATTTTGTGTTATTTAATCAGTAATTTAAAAAGGTAAAAATTCCTATTGTGGAGATGTTCATCGGGTTAAATATTAAAGAAAAGCTGAAAATTACATGTTAATGAAGACGTCAGAACAACAGCAATGTTATTTACAATTCTGTATACATATTCGGTAAAGCACGAAATATAACAATTGAATATTCATAAATCATGCTATAACAAAAAACATCTCGGGGTGAGACAACATTTGAACACATTTTAATATTTTAATGAATATTATGAATGAATTTTAATATTTTAATGAATTTTAATAACATTTGAACATTTTAATGAAATATAAATAAAGAATTCCCATGTAACCCGGAATCATCAAGGTGTACTTACCTAACCCTCTAAATTTAGAACACGTTAGCTGGAACACCATGTATATGTGAGAATGAGAATAAATAACATTTTGTGAAGATTCGTTAAATTTTGTGCAATAGAGTTTGAGATTAGAAATTGTATATAATTAATACCGCTTACTATTTAAGAAATCGTTAAAAATGCAAAAAGTTCAACTGAAAACAAAACAAACACGAAAACTTGATAAGCACAATCTTACGTCAAGATAAAGAGAATATTAATTATGGTGAAATTCCTTGATTTAGTTCTTGAGAAATGACAAAAGCTAAAGTCGTGGAGTCCGAAATTTCTAATGATTATAAAAAACGGAAAAATTGGTCGATACGTTTGAGGTTTTTGCTAAAACATCATTCCTTATGTCAGTATTTTCTTGAAAATGTATTTTGAAGACAAAGTTTAAAAAAAGCCGATAGATGGCGCTTTAGACATTGGCGGATTTTTTTACCTCTTTAAATGGTTTCAAAAATCTTCAAATTAAATTTGAGCTCAAAATTTCAGTTTAACCCTTTAATGTTCAAAGCATTTTCATTGCTAAGATGCATGATAAACTGGATTTTTTAAAATTAAAATTCCGGTGTCTTTGTTGTATATCGGAATTAAAATTTTGTGGTTTCGTAGAGAAACCAATGAACGTTAAAGGGTTAAATGGTTTGGAACCATTAAATTTAATGTCTCCTGTTTCCTTCGAAACACGTTTTGGACCCTTAATTTTTCATTAAGATTGTTTGTCTTCATGTGTACTGTCTTCACTTACAGTTTTTCTCCAGAGGTTAGATTCACCTCGTATTGATATTTTGTATTTAGACGTAAAAACTATTTCCTAAAGAACACGAGAAACTGTCTTTACGTCAAATGTTCAAAACACTATTTCTTTAAATAAAATTTAATTTTAAACCTCCCAATCTGTCACGCCCCACCAGTGACTGAAAGATTTTGCCCTCGAAACTGGTAGATGGTAGGTATTGGAAATTGCATTTCTTTGCGTAAATACGGGTCAAGTTCCTTTAGAATCCTCTTCCCTGCCATAGACACAACCAACTCAATCTGTCACTGTGGAAATATTAGGTAAACTGATTTAATGGGCGTTTGTAAAAGTAAATATCACGTTACGCCCAGTATGCTAGTTGATTATTCCAAATAAAATTTGAATCAAGAAAAATGTTATGATAAAAAGTTAATTAAATCCAATTGATTTTTGTAAATCATCAGATTTTAAAACTTTCACCTTTTATATAAACATTTTAATAACAATTTTAATTTTCCTAAAGAAAGGTGTTATAATAAAAATAAAATACATTGACATGTTTCGGAACCGTCAAATAAGTTCCATAGTCATAATATTTAGATACTATGACTATGGAACTTATTTGACGGTTCCGAAACATGTGGATGTATTTTATTTTATTATAACACCTTTCTTAAGAAAAATTAAAATTGTTATTTAAATGTCAAGAAAAATGTATAAGTAAATTGATAATACTGTTTTAAAAATGTATGGATTTTTATGAAGGGCATTCTTCATTATTGTAGTTATTGTTAAAGAACAACGAAAATATATTTGATATGCAAAATTATCCCCAAAATGGCATCCGAATCCCAGTGTAAATCGCATTAATCCATTCACCAACAACTGGAGTTATAAATGCAACCGGAACAAAATTCTTTTTTGTATTATTTTGTATATTTAGACAGATTACTTAAAAGAAGTATTTTCAAATATAGGAAAGTAAAAAAATACCTTATTTAAATATATATATATATGTATCTATATTTCATTTCGGTGTGGAATCTGATCTGAAAATATATTTTTAAAGAAATACAGTATGTGCACTTCTAATTCCATTACACTTTATACGAAGTGCTATATTTAGTCGAAAGGATGATTGATGAAGAATATGATGTGAAATTGATATGGAAAGTTATTTGATTGACTTGGTAAAGTTCTGTTTACTATCATATATTCAGATGAAAAAAAATGTGCATTGTAAACAGATCAAAAATTCAGATCTTTTATAGATTTATTTTTATGGAAATCTTCCTATTTTCTTGAAAATGATGGGGAAATACATGCAGGTATTTTTAATACAAAGAATTATTGAAGTTCCTATAATTTTCATTAAAAGTATGGTGTTGTAATAATATAATTGATAAAATGGGTTGTAATTCCACCCTCCCCCCCCCCCCAAAAAAAAAAGTAGGTATGAAGAATTTGTGATGAATGTAATTTGAATAAACCAGAAAGAATAAATCATGCTTCAAGCATATATTACGAAGCACTTTCCAATACATTAAAAATAATGTTATATAACAGCACCGTTTAAAAAATTACAGCTCCTAAATAAAAATTCCTTTTCGAAGATATCTTGAAACGGAAAAATTTCTTATCGTTTGAGGTTATAAGATATTTTTTTTCACGAAAATTTATTGAAGGTTTGACATGAACCCAGAGAAAAAAAAAATATTTACTGCAGGCTGTCGGTATTTTATGGGAAAATACATTAAACAGAAATTTGTAGTAGTTCAAAGAAAAAAAACGGAAATGGAGAATTATTATAAAGAATTATTACAGGTGATAATTTAAAAATATTGCGTAGACAGAAAAACAATATATTAAAAAATATATAAAATATGTATAAAAAAATAAAGTATTCATGCTTTTGGGTAAGAATATATATAGTTTTAGAAATATGGTCAAAATATACTGGAGAAAAGTAACAGAGAAAAACTAAATTAATTCGATATTAAAAAATGCACAAGAAAGAAAACAATCATGCGTCAAGCACATATTATGAAGCACATACAGAAAAATGCAATAAAACTACATCTATTAGTGCGTTATGAAACAAAATATAGATTGTCTGTTTGTATACAACAATTTGAAAGCTATTTTCAACGAAAAGGACACAATTCCTGTATTACAAAATCCTTGTTCGCTTGTTATATATGCGCAGATAGATTTTGAAGTTAAGTTTTCATAAAAAAAATGATTAAATATAAACCCAGTTTAACAACTTTATTTAGCGACTTCTGAAGAGTTTTTAATTTCAATTTTCTTTAAAAGATAACATTACGAAAATCACCTTAAAAGAAATTCGACTCCAAATGCTAATTTGACAGCATTTTTTGAAAAATATTCTGAATCTTTGAAAAAATCGACAAATACGGCACATATTATATAGATTCTAAATAAGAGATAGGGCCAAATGAATCCATTTGATAGCCATTTGATAGGAGTCAGAAAATAAGCAATTTGTTGCTAGAATATATCCTCGATTCTTCAATAAGGAATGCTTCAGAAAATTTGTTGAAAGTGGTAAATTTCACGGCAAATTTTGAAACACATATTCTACCATTGAAAAAAACTCAGCAATACACATGCCACAAATTGTATAGTTCCTAAATAAAAGAGCCTCTCAATTATATACGCTTGAGAGCAAAAGTGGCTTTAAAAAAGAAACACAAAATAAGCAATTTGTTATTTGAATACTTCATCAATTTTAAAATCATGATAGCGTCGAGGAATTCTGTTCAAAATGCCCACCTTGAGAGCATTTTTAAAATTATATTATGCATTTCTCAAATAAATAGTCAATGCGTCACATTATATAATTTCTATATAAGAAATTCTGCCAATTCGATTTGTTTGTGGACAACTTTATTTAAAGTAAAACGGAATAGAATGCATCAAATGGAATAAAATGTTAAGAAAGAAAAAATATGACATTTCACATCGATTATGCTATACTCTCCAATATTTTTTTTAAATTATAATTATTCTTAAAGTTTAACAACTTATGCTGTTACCAGATGGATTAAAACGTTAAGAAAGAAAAAATATTCCGTTGTGCATCGTTTACGGTGCCCTTTCCAACCACTTTTTTAATTTTTTAAAATTTTTTATTGCATTTAAATAGTAACAACATGAACTGATACCAATTGAAACAAAAAGTTGAGAAAGAAAAAACATTCCATTGTACATACATTATGCTCCACTTTCCAACCATTTTTTATATATTTATTTGATTTTTAACATCTTATACTGTCACCAGATGGATTAAAAAGTTAGAAAAGCCGATCATTCTTTTCTTATTTTTTTAAATTTATAATTGTATTTAAAGCTTAGCAACATATAATGTTCGGTTACTATTGAATTTTGTTGCAAGTTTCAAAAGTCACGATCGCCCAGAAGCAGGAGTAGCTATTTATAAAACGGTGTAATGGGCACACTGTAAAAAAAATTCTGTAAGGTTACTAAGAATTCTCTAGGAAACTGGGATATATATAGCATATATATCCCATATATAGCATAAATCACGTGCATACGAGGTACACCAGTATGTTTAGTACTAATGTTTCTGACGTTGCCACACTGAAAACGGACAATAATGGACCTATTTGTAATGGTTTCGTTTATACAGGGTGCCCCCTCTCAACGGTGGCCAATGGCTAATTTCTAAACCGTTGGTCATAGACATATAGTTCCAATTGCAAAAATGCTTTAAAAAAGGTAAAGAATTATTTTTTAAGCGATTTAGGTCAAAAAAATGTTTTACTAAAAAATTACGAAAATTAAATTTTTATACGGTCCCCCGGTCCTATAAGTGATATTTAGAAAATTTTTACCACTACTCTAACAAGTAAGACAAAAAAAGTCCCATTCCTCTGCGATCAAAATTGACCGAGTTATAGCTGTTCAAAGTTGAAGCATATTTTTTGCTGCAAAATAGGGGTCAGTCACAAATTTACTGGAAATAAAAATAAACATCAGATAGAAAATTTAACTTTAAACATTGAGAGTAAAAAAAATAAAATTACACTGTTATTTCTGAATTTATGTTGACATTTAAATGTTAAAGTAAAATATGCAATTTGTGCTAAAAATATAAGTAAAAAAATAACAGAATTTTTTTAAAATTAAACTATGAAAAGCAACAGTCACAAATCGTTACAAAGTGATACATATTTAAAGCTCTATTAGATTACTCAACCTAATAGAATTTGATGTAGTCCTATAAAATAAATAAATGGAACACACCTAAAATCGTATTAATATTACATTGTCATCGGGTTTAAATAAGTATGGGAATTGAACCTCAATCAAATATTTGGAAGTGAGTTAAAATTTGAATATAAGTTCTGAACTAGGAAAATTTACATACGAAAACTATGAATAAAATAAAAGCTTATCAAAATAACATACATTTTTAAAATAAAATCACGAAAAGGATCAGTTTCATTTGCTTACAAAATAAAACATACGTAAAAATGCAATTGAGTATATGAATTTCAAAACTCGACTGATCGCTTTTTGATTTCTCTATCAGTCTATACAAACCTCCACTATTGTAACAATGCAATCTCAAAATTTATAATGAAAACCAATAGATGCATTTAAAGTTTTTCGCTATTTCACAAAATTTGATTTTTTTCGATAAAGAGAATTTTGAAATTCATGTCTTCAGTTATTTTAATAACCAATCTAGAAGTTAATTAATTATAATTAACGCTACCATAAAACTTATACGGTGACAGCGTCTTTAGTTAAATTGCTCATTTAAAACATTTTGTAATTGGAACTATATGTCTGTGACAAATAGTTTAAGAAGTAGCCTTTGAACAGCGTTGGAAATCGACTCCCTTTATAATACTTTAAGCACTTAGTGTACGTTCCCTTAAAGCTCCGTCGAACTCATCCGTTTTCAGCTATAGAAAAGTGGTTTAAGTCATTAAATTTAAAGTTTCATAACTCGGTCAATTTTAATGTTACATGAATGGGACCTTTTCTGTATTACTTGCTAGAGTGTTGAAAAAATTTTACTAAATATCACTTATAGGACCGGGGGACCGTATAAAAATTTAATTTTCGTAATTTTTTAGTAAAACATTTTTTTGACCAAAATCGCTTAAAAAACAATTCTTTGCCTTTTTTAAAGCATTTTTGCAATTGGAACTATATGTCTATGACCAACGGTTTAGAAATTAACCATTGGCCACCGTTGAGAGGGGACACCCTGTATTTTACCGCTTACGTCTTTAAGTTCAATACGAGAAGTTTTGTATGAAAGATTATTTATTTATTCTAAAGATACTTCTGCAATACTTCAAGATAAAATTGGGAAGAGATATGATGATTTGCCAATGATTTTGATTGGGGATTTTAACATGAACTTTCCGGATGATAAAAATCTACAAATAATTTGATTTTTAAATAGTGGAATTGATTTAACGATGATTAATGATCACAGTCTTAGCACAACGAGATATAAAACTACAATTGATGCAGTCTTTACAAGATATTTTTATAGATTAGAATCAAAATTGCTTGTTTCCTGTTTAGTTACCATAAACCAATAGTATCAGTTCTGGAATATAATGATAATAATGATGACCAATACCCACTACATTTTTTTATTGCAATCATTTTCACAGGTTTATTGCGAATGTAACAGTTGTTTTAAGACATTTTCTTTCATCAAGATTTGACGGGCACTACCATGATTTTTATTTTGTTTCATTTGATCAGGTAAAATTAATTTCAGAATACCAATTGACTAAATTTCATATTTCCTGTATTTCATAATGTAAGCAATAGATTGCAAATAATGATAAAATAATATGTGCTATTTTTATGTACAATAGCGCATTGAATGAAAATTTTAATATAATTTTTGTAGTAGTACTTTATAATAATGAATGAAAAAACACTGCATTTAAAAGTACTTTTCTGCACAAAAAAATATTTTCAGTCGATTTTAAAAATTCACACATAATTGTTCAAGTTTTCACTTCTGCAGCACTCCCGGAGTGCCACTACATTTTTTTATTGCAATCATTTTCACAGGTTTATTGCGAATGTAACAGTTGTTTTAAGACATTTTCTTTCATCAAGATTTGACGGGCACTACCATGATTTTTATTTTGTTTCATTTGATCAGGTAAAATTAATTTCTGAAATATGAAATAAAAAACGAGAAATATAGAATGATTCAGTGTCATTTAACTTATCAAAATTGTGGGTTGAGTTACTCGGTAATCACGAAAATAGAAATAAACGTCCAAATAAATAATAATAATAATAAATAAAATAAAATGAAAGTGCGTTTAATGAAGAAGGATGACATTTCAGATCATTGCGCCATAGATTATGTAGCTTCAGAATATTGAGATAAATCAGTCTTGAAAACGTCTCGATTAAAGTCGAAACATAAAAACATTTTATCGAAACATATCGATTAGTCGAAACATATTATCAGTCAAATAAAACTATTTCACCGTTGTAAAAGTTTTAATCTTTTATTTTTTTCAGCAATTAGAAATACTATAAACAAGTCGGTTATTGCACGTCAAACGTAACAAATGAGATGCGTTCGTACTATAAATAAGATTTAAAAATAATCAGATTTTGGTGTAATATTAGACAATAATTCGCATACTGTATAGTAACAGATGTCTTTTCGGTGTCCCTGTAAATACTATCTACTTCCTATTATACGGGAAGTAATTTGTAGTAAACTCTGCAACGTATATCCATTTTATAAAATGCGAAATAGTTTATTATAATGAAAACGCCAACCCCTCCCCAACAATATTCCCCCCGGACCATTATGTAGAGAAATACTTTTGCCTGGCCCTTTAAATTAATACAAATATTATTTGCAGCACAGTTTGTACAGAATGTATTATTTAGTACATAACTTTATAGATTGATATCAATTTTATTATATTCTGAAAAGTGTGAAATATACTTGAAACTATTTTTTCTCATTGACCTCAATATAAAGGAATACTTTAGATTCCAATGCATTAGGACTATATATCCGATTTTTATAAAATTTGAAACGACTCGATAAAACTAGGCTACAGTTATATATTTAATTTTCAAACATTTAAGCTGGTAGTTTTGGCTCTGTTGTATGCGGACAGACGGACAGATGGATAAACGACGACGACATTTAATATGTATTTACATAATTAAAAACGCGCTTAAAAACTAGATAATTTCTCAGCATAATACAATTTTATATAAATGAATATAGTAACGAAAGCAGAATAAATAATTAACAAATATATTCCACATATATTCCTGGAAAATTCAGTTCAGTCACTTCCTTCTCGCAATATATCTGAAGTTTTATCCTAAATAGCATAAAAAATGTATAAATATACAATAAAAAAATTACTTTTGCCATTTCTTATGCTGTATAGTTTTACTCACTTAATCTAACACGATGTGTTTATTGACAAATAATCTTAGATATGAATGTCACATATGTCAAATATGCAAAAATTAGTCTTAATGCTAGACACATTTTTCTGTTGTATAGACTATTTTTGAAAGACGACAAGTAAGAAAAATCACGCGTTAAGCATAGATTATGAAGCACTTTCCAACGCTTCATGAAATATTTAACAAAACTTCGTTATTTAGGTAAATAAGGATATAAAGCCAAATATAGCCAAACATGCATTCCAGTACTATTGAACAGCCCTGTATCTTTTAGCTAATATACATACTATATAATTGGAAAATTTAGTTTAGCAAAAAATTTCTAGTAACTTGAAACTTTTCTTCCAGCAATTTATACTGATAGCTGGAAACATACTCTAATATTTTGTTCAGCCTTGTAGTTTGCCTGGTACCTTTACTAAATATCAGTGTTAAGATAAAATTTATTTTAAACTAAAACACTCTTAAAAAACTGAAATCACTTTCTCATAAATTATCATTCAGAGGCTCCATGTACCCAATTCTTTGCGTGGCCCTGTATACCATTTTATCTGTATTCTAAAAACATTTCTTATTAAATTTAATGCAATTCAGCGTAAAAATGCATAGTTTATTGAAGAATCACCTTTTAGTAATTTATGCTCATATTACGTAACGTTAGCGAGCTCTTTTTGGTAGCCCTGTATATTAACTATAGTATTTATACACACCATGTAATATGCATACATTTAGTGAAACTTATACGAATATATCATAACTAATATGCATTTCCTCCATCCATCAGCTATCATCGGATACATACACAGTACTTCCCTGTAAATACTATATACTTTATATTAGAGAAGGCAGTATCTTATAATTTATATTAATCCTCATTGACATACATCAATTTTATTACACATGAAACAGTTTAATATATTTAAAATATATCACACACAATTCCCTTTTTCCATTATCTAATGGAGTTCTTTTCTGTGGCCCCATAAAGGAATAATTGCTACATTTTCACATTATACTTTATAGAATGCATATTTTAATGCACCTCGTAAAAGCATATAAATTTTAATATGTTTGACAGGGTATAACATCTTTAAAATTCCTTTGAAACGATTTTTCCCCATAGGCCGTAATGTAATAAGAAACTTTTGTTTCTCCCTGTAGATAAACTAATCATAGTTTTCAATAGGGTTCGTGCTAGGGCAAACTTCCTAAATAACTTCCTAAAATTTCATGGCAATCTGAGTGTATTTACGCGAGTTAGAACGCGGCCACACGGCCAGACAAACCGAATGCATAAGCACTTTTCAACTTTGTTGGAAAGTGCTAAAAATAGAAAGTGTTCCATGTTTTTTTCATTCTTTAGCATTTAAATAATGTCACTCGAAAACATATGGAATAACAACACATGCAAATGAAAGAACAATATTGCACTTATTTTATAACATTATAGATTAATACAAGTTGGATATTACATGCCAAGCGTAGCAAATGAAATGCGTTCGTTCTATAAGGAGCTTTTAAATATATTCGGATCTTTGTGTACTAATACACAGTACTTTGGATACAGTTAAGTATTCGAAATTTTTTGTGTATCCCTGTAAGTACTATCTTCTTTCTATTATATAGGGAGTAACTTATAGTAAACCTCAGCAACGTATATCAATTTCATAAAATGTGAAATAGTTTAATATTATTAAAACGTGCCCCAAATAATGTTTTCTCATATAACATTATGTAATAGAATACATTTATGTTGTCCTGTAAGTTAGTAACAAATATTCTTTGTACCACAGATTATACAAAATGCATATTTATTATATACTTCATGCATGTATATCAATTTTGTTACGTCCGAAAGAGTATAACACCATTAAATCGCTTTGAAACACTTTTTCCCCATTGGCCGTAATGTAACGGAATAGTTTTGATTGTCCTTGTAATTAAACTATACAATATACATCCGATTTTCATAAAATATGAAATGACTTTACAAAATTATACAAAATTATATGTTTTAAATTGAAAACGATTCGGTTGAGTAGTTTTTGCTCTGTTATATGGAGCCCGATGTACGGACAGTAGGACGGACCGATAGAAGGACGGACTGAACGACAATTATAGATGCTATGTATTAACATAATTACAAGCTCATCAAAAACAAGAACATTCCTTAGCATAACGCGATTTACCATAAATGAGAATACTAAAGTAAGCCTTATACATATTTAACAGATACATTCCACGTATCTTCCTCGAAATTTCAGTTCAATCCCCCCCCTTTTACAATATATATGAAGTTTTATCATAAGCAACATGAAAAAAAATATGTATAAATGTACCATAAAGGAATTACTTTAGCAATTTCTTATATTGCAGGTTTTTACTTAATTAATCTAAGACGATTTATTTATTGACAAATATTTCAGATGTGAATGTCACATATGTCAAATGTGCCAAAATTATTTCTAATGTTACAAACATCTCCTGTCGTATGTACTATTTTTGAAAGACAAAAATAAAAAATGTCGCATGTTTTTGTCTTCCTTTAACATTTAAACAATGTCATTCGAATACGGATAGAATAATAAGATATGCATATATATAAGACAGAATATAGCACTTCTTTCTCGCATTATATATTTAAATATTTATATATATATCTATTTGTAAATACATTGTAGTTTTAAAAACGCAAATTATTTGAAATATATAATTTCGATCAAAATGTAATAGGTTCAGTGGGGGTAGTTAAGTTTAGGAGGTATTTGTGAACACTTTGATATTGGAGAAAGCTGTGTACGGTAAAATTATGGTTAGTTTTATTCTTAGATATTGACCACAAAATGTATTTTTCATTTTAGATATTCTTTATCACTAATCTGAAACATACTTGATATCCGAGTAACAATTTAAAATAAAGTCTACAATTTTTTTTTCACAAATGGATTTGTCAGTTTGGAGTTCTAATGGTCACAGTTAATCCAAACAAATGTGTATAGGGAAGAATAAAGAGAAAATATAGGGGTCATAATAGCCCCACTAGTAGTCTTAATTACATTAAACTTTTGTGATTGCGAGGCTCTGACGGGGTAATTATAACTATCGTCATCCCTTTTCCAAATAAAAAAACAACTATGGGTATTTAAACTTCAAAGAGTTGTTATTAAAGTTACCTCCTATGTACACTGTGTGTATCCCTTTTCCAAATTAAAAAAAAAGTAAAAAAAAAGTATTTTGTTGAAAACGTACAAAGTAGTCATAACCTGTTTTGACCGTAATCAGTCATATTCACTATAATGTATAGTACATTGTAAAAAATGACAGGCGTTACTTAATGCAGAAATATAGAATAAGCCTCAATGAAATACATACAAATGACAATTTGCGGTTACCTATACATCAAAAACTGTGTATATAGGCTGGTTCAACATTATATGTCAAAACTTTAACGGCAGGTAGAGGGGGACGTAAATAAGCAGATTTCATATGGGAATTTCTGATGGTTTCAACTCTTGCATTTATTAGCTCTACATCGATTCCATCTCTTGAAGGATTTTCTTCATTATCTAATTTGTATACAGGGTGTTATCAAAACACCCAATCTAACATTACGCAGGCGCTCAGCAAATTTTATGCAAGCAAATCAAATATATTATAAACACAGGTTCAATTGCGCCTGACTAGTCAGAACGCGTTTCTAGAAACACTCGAAACACGCAGAATCAACAAATACCAAGTGCGAGTGCCTTCCCTCCATTTATCTGCATTACGTCATCAGTGAATAATACGTCAGGATCTAATCTGAAAGTAGTTTTTTTGCCAAGTCTGCTCACGTAAACAATAGGCTATGAAATTGGACGTCTGATATTGGCTTAAAGTCAGAATCTGGATGGTTCAAAGATTACTTGAAAGTCTTCCAACTAAAGTAATCATGTAAAAAACTGGTGGAACCAGAGCGAAAAGTAGAGTTTGGTCTAAAAATATTACAGTAAAAATTTGCAAATATTTTGAATTTAAGAAAATGCGTAGAAAAGAAGTGGAATGAGATTATCTGTAAAACTTTTGAAATTACTCAAAATTTTTTAGATAAAAATGTGGACTGATCTTTACTGGTGCTTTAAAATCAGACAATAAAAATGAGTCATTTTTAAAACACTCCATATCCAAATTATCCATAATCAGTTTCAAAATTTGGATTCATAACAATAAGTTACAGGTTTATGTAATAAAGAACGTGAGCCTCAACAATCCGTTCAGTACAACGTGTGAGCAAAATTCCATTCCAGAAATTTTTTAATAAGTGGGAGATCAAAGCTCCAAGTAAACGCAAAAGCTTAAACATATGCGACTAAACTATATTCTAAATATTTGTGTTCAGAAATATTTATCTACATTAATTACTCAACAACCTGACTGTTTAGTTCAAGAGCCGACAGTGCAAAAAACTGTGTTATCGAGCACAAGAAAAAAAAACCTTTATTTTATGAAAGAGTAGTTATAGGGGAAAGTAATGATACATGTCTGCCGGAACTGAAGTGGTGCATAAGTCACAAATTAATACCACTTGTGTCTCACTCGTAGGTTTATCCTTGTGTTTTCCTGCTTCCAGTTTTTTAATGTTTCCATATCTTTTATTGTGCAGCAAACACAATGTTAAATGTACGAATGTACCACTGGTAGAATTAATTTTTGGCTTATGCACCACATCACTTTGACGTGGATCATTAGATTCCCCTATTACTACTCTTCTATAAAATAAAGTTTTTTTTTGGGCTCGATCACATAGGTTTTTGTGCCTTCGGCTCTTGGAAAAGTACTAATGTTATATTTTCATTCCAACTTCATAGTTTATATTCGTTTAGAACTGTGGAACGTAGATAATATTAGACAACATAACCATACATTCTATTAACTACTTTGCCCAGTAATTATTTTGAGTGGATATCAGTATGATTCTCAGTATAAGGAACCAGTAAAGCTTAGTCCACATTTTCAGCTAACAAAAATTTGGGTAATTTCAGGAGTTTTACAGATATCTAATTCCATTTTTTTCTACGCATTTTATTAGAGTCAAAATATTTAAAAATTTTTACAGTAACATTTTTAGAGCGATCTCTAATTTTCTCTCTGATTCGACGAGTTTTTTTATACGATTTCACAACATTTCATGCTATTTCATTAACATGACCATCCAACTTCAACTAACACATCTAAACTATTAATATTAGTTTAAAGTTATTAGTAGACATATTTGTTTGCCAAAATATCGGATATAGATTCCAGCTAGCGTCACTACTAACGAGTAACTTTGATCGCCAGATGTGGCGATATATCGCCAAGCTGGCGACAAACTTGGCGATATTTTGGGACATAACCGCTTCTTCTACTTCCCCCTTCAATGGTAGCTATCTTACAGTTTCTTAGTATCTACGCAGATTTTCATTTGTCTATTAGTCTTTTTGTACACACAGATTTTCATTGCTCCATTTCCATATATTTATCTTTTTATATATAGAAGGATTTTTTCTAAATTATCACTTTGTAATTGAAATGTCTGTATTATAGTAACAGTTTTCACTTCGAAAACATTCAAATACAGGGCTAAGCAGTTTCGACGCATATTTTGTTACAATGTATATATATATATATGTTTATGGAAAATATGCGTTTTCTGTTTTGAATGACGTCATTTTCAAGAATGCAAAAATCTATCGGAAAAAACTAGACTTTAATTGACCTATAAAAAATAACACGTGCTATCACTCCTTTTTTAAAAGGATTGTATAGTTTTTCAATTGGTGGCAACTCAAAAAAATTATAGAATTAACAATTAAAAAAGAGAGAGTTCTATAATGTTAAATTATGAAAAGTATAGATCTAGATTAACTTTAAATGGGTGTCATTTCCTTAATACTGGATTTTTTTGACAGGGCCTTCGTAAGGCAAATACCTAAAGTAAAAGCTTTCGAACAAGCTATTATATGATGCTGAATGTTTCCTGGTTCGGGTTTAATTGAGTTGTTGACCTTTTTTCTTATTTCCCTTGAAGAAAAAAGTGACAAAACAGGGGTTCTGGATCTCTATAACTAACTGATGGAAATGGAAGAAATTTGGTAAACTTTGAAGTCTAGTGTAGGACACTTCGCTTTTTCAATTACCTAGCGATCCGATGATTAGGTCTAAAGTTATTAAGAGGCAAACTTTGGACTTAAACGTTAGATATACAATACATCAGAGATCTACTATACAGCACTATCGTGGTGTATGATACTAATCTTAATTGGAAGTTCAGCCTGTCTAAGTCTGGAGATCTGATATTTTAGACATCCATGATGGCGTCTGTCCAATGTCTTAGATGGAACCCAATCCAGTTATTTGATTATACTAAATTAAATCTGAAAATTGAAAGAATTTTTTATCAAGTAATAGACAAACAAATTTAAAGTTAAAAATGCTACTGCACGTATTTATTTTAAAAGAAATGTCTCAAAGATATATAGAAATGCAATAAAACAAAGATTAATATATACAGAAAATGGAGGTATTTAAATATTTTTCTAGAAAAAAAGCAATCTGTTTAACAATAACTTCTATACAATTACGTGCAAATACTGGGCTCACCAGACACGCTTCGAGCTAAGTAAGAAGTCGCTCTAACTGTCCACATCGGCTCTCGACATGCAATCTCTTGATCAATCCAATGTAAATAGCTAGGGCGAGGAGATGAACCATGGACGGTTCCAACAATACACTCATAGTGCAATAGAGGGTGATGTCGATTTTAGTAGGTAAAAACTTTTCGCTTCCTTCAATAGTCGTACTCCGCACAAACATTGAGCAGCATAAGTTTTTACGCGAATGTGGAGCTCAGATGTGTTTTATGTATGAAGTTGCTCAAGTAAATGCAGTGGCAGTTTAGAGAATGTACATGGAACAATTCTCGAGTAGGATTATGCTAGATCGTAGAAGCGTTTTCACGGGGAGTTATGCGCTAATAGACTACTTTAAGCTTCGAGGACTGATAAGGGAACTGGAAGATATCGAAGAGTTCTTGCTGCGAAAGTAGCAGCATAACTCACAGTACAGGATAGCCCATCAACAGGCTCGAGAATATTTAGACGTGCGCTACGCTATTGTGTGAATCATTTTCTTGTGACTCCCGGTATATAAAAGACGTGTCGGAAAGTTCCATATTGGTGTAATTATGCATGATGCTCGAAATCCTTCCAGAGAACCCGTGTTCAAATCAGAGAATCCTGCAGTGCCTTCTATTACCGCAACTTTGCAATTCCGCATTAACATTCCTATGCAGAATCTGCTTATTGAGGTCCACTCTAAGTGATTTTATATTTTTGACACATAGTTCTGAATCTTCCTTTAGAAATCTAAGAAACAAATATATTTTCAAGGGTTAAAAAGGAATTATTCAAAATTCGAAATTAATCAAACTGACTTCTGCGCGCCTCATATTACATACGACATGGATTAAACATTAATATACCTGAACCCATCATGATCCAAAATATAAATGATTTTGAAGTTTCACAATTTTTGGAACGTCAAATTTTTAATCCTCTAAACATCGGACATATTAAATTTTTACACCATTGCGCAGAGAAAAAAAGTACTTTTTAATGAGATTTGTTTGAAGTCTTTACCACAATTGTTTTCAAATTATTATTATTATTTTAAAGTTTTTATTTATTTTTTTTTGTCATTGTGGCAACAGAAGTATTCCATTTTAAGACATCGAACATGGACCAATCAGAAACGAATAACATAAAAAACAGAAGTATTCAATTTTTGGGCATTAAACATAGACCAATGAGGAAACGAATAAAATAAAAAAAATTAGAATTCAACCAATATAAATATTCAGATATACTTCAGATTTCCCAATTCTCTACCGAGGAAACAGGTATTTTTCAAATAGTTAATAAATAAATAAATAAATGAAAAAGAAATGTTGCATTCAATTAATTAAGGACTTAATACGCCATATTTTTTATTGGTGTTGCGAATATAATGCTTAGAATCCTTGATAAGTTCAACCGGTGTTTTTGAATAGAAAACTCTGCATTGTTTATTATGATAATGTTAGTAGTGCGATTAAGAAAATATCTTTTGTGGATAGTGATAAAAGTTTAAATATTCTTTAAAGGGTGCGAATTATATACATTTAAAATAACTAAATGAACATACTAAAGAAAAACCTGAAAAAATAGCATCAAGCATTTTAAATAGAAACATATAAATTACTACTAAAAATCATGCATAAATATTAATATATAGTATGATGAATATAAACCACGCTCATTTAGATAAAAAACACAAGAAATTGCATCCATCGAACAATTGCGCACAATTTAAATATTATAAATAATTTAGTTCATCTAACCTAATTTTAACAATTTTTACCGAAAGCAACACTAGTATTGTGGTCAATACATTCCTCTGTAAATTAAATTCTCATGAATAAGTAAATTATATCTTTTTTATGTAAAATACTAATTTTTTCAATTATTAATAAATATCGCAAGTATTTCAATTTTAAGACCTTATTCTATGACAATCTCACAATTAACGAAACCTATATTTGTTCAGAAAACTAGAGTTCTAATGGAATTGAATTTTTTGTAAAATTATTCTTCAGATGCCAAAGTCTTTAAAACTTACAAATTAGTAAATTCAATTTAATGAGTCATTTTTATCATTCAGTTTTAAACTTATCTCGAATATAAAATGCAAAGATATTTACGTAAACATATTATGTCTTGTAGACGTTTAGAAATCCGTTTATTTTGTTAAAATTACCTAGAAACAGAAAAAGCACTCATTTCAAAAATCATCTATATTCACATAAAAAAACAACTTTAAAAAAAGTTGCAATTTTTTTATTTCTAAAATGTAAAACATCATTTAAAATTTAAAATTTATTTTTTTAAATATTGGATAAATTACTTAATTAACAAAAAAATTTGATCTTGAAATTGCTGTTTCTTGATAATTTTTTTTTTTATGTGAATCACATGAAACTAATTTGGTAATGAGTTTCGCTACAATAAGAAGAGCTAACCACTGATGCCTATTATAATAATTAAAACCACATTAACAGCCAAATATCTCCTCTGAAGATTAATAAATTGAAATTATAATTTGCACTTATTTTAACATCTCTTAATGCTATTTATTTTTACATAATAAAAAGGATGCTTTAGGAAATAGTATCAATAGAAAGTAAGATTGTGTATTTTTATTCTTTGCATGTTGTTGTAGCCATAAACAAAGTCGTTTGAAAACAAGAGTTGTATCAAACTAAATTTTGCAAAAACTGTTTTGATTTCGGTGACGTTCCAATCATACCCTTCTTCGTCCTGAGACAAATATTACTAGGGACGGCAACAACTTGTTTAAGATTATTATGAAAAATCTCCAAAGATGTAGAAATATATATATCGATATTTATGATGTACGCGCATTTATTAAAGTGATCTAAAATAATTTTTAATAATTTTGGTAGTATTTATATTAATTTAAAGGGCCTTTTTTAGTGTCTTTTACAGGCTGTATCAGTAGTAAGTAGGTTATAAGCAAATAGTGCATGTGATGGTACTGAAATAAGCAGCCATAACGCACGTACCTACCGCTTTGGTCCTTATTCTTTTTTGGACTGCAGTACTTGCAAGTTTAGTCCATTTTCCCGAAGACAATATTTGGACAGTCATTTCTTTTTCTTAAAACAGAATGGACTGTTCTAAACTGTAGTTTCTACATACTATAACTTGTTGATATTGACATAATGTGGCCATTGTTTCTTCATTACGTTTATGAAGCAATTGACGTTGATGAGCTGATTAGTGGTTTCTAATTTAATTTACTCTTATTTGCGTCTCTACATTAATATTTCCTCATTATCTCTCATTTTAACTTTTTCTTATTTTTTGTGTTCTTTCTTGAACTTCCGCAATTCGTATTTCTCTTCCTTCTTCTTTTACGTTTCTACGTTCTGATTTTTCTTTTTAATAAATTCAATAAATTACAATGTGTCAAGACTTTCTTACGCTTCGGCATTTCATCTGTGATAAAAACTATCAATATATGAAGGCAACAATTCAGTAAATAAAAGCAAATAATAATAGCATATAATGAAAATAATATATATATATACATATATATATATATATATATATATATATATATATATATGTGTGTGTGTGTGTGTGTGTGTGTGTGTGTGTGTGTGTGTGTGACAGGTTCTGAGAAAACATCTGCTATAGAACTGGAATTTATGTTATTTTTATCTTAATATTTTATGTATTGTATGGGCTGTGTACTAAAGTTTCAATGTGACATTCTTTCTCTGTATAAAGCGGGAGTGAACATGCGAACATGCACAGATGCAACGAGATGAAAAAGAAGATTGCAGAGGGGCGTGTTTGTCCTTCTGGGATGTCTATTGAAGAAGGGAAAATAAAAGATTTCCACGAATAGGGGGGTTTACATTGGGGAAATGCAGGTATGGAGAAGGGCAGTGTTTGGCTGAGATAGATTCAGTTCCTACATTGAGAGCAGAGGTGGACAGAGGTCCATGTGTCTAGTGCTTGTGTCGAACAGCGCAGGCTGAGAACCCATGTGTCGGGAGATTCGAAATTGATCTCCGGTAAAGTTAATCTAACGTGTATAGAGTGAGATGGAGAAGGTGTTAATTTGAACAGTACACAGCCAACTTTTTACTGTATTTAATTTAATGTGGAACCGGATCACCTATATCCGAGTTATATATGTAAATAGTGTATTATATTGTGTACATAGAGTATAAATAAACTGTTAATTTAGTTAATTGACAGCATTGGTGTTCATTTACACGATCCTCACAGTGGGTGACCGATATCACCTAATAATATCGGTGGTGGCAGCAATAACTACTACGGACTTTCTTCAAAGTTGTGCGGGCTAAGAGGAAATGTCCGACAATATATATATATATTCATATATTATCACTTGGATTAAATTTGTAACATAACAATTAAAGATAAAGAACATAAAAAAAAAATTTTGTTTTCAAAATTATTCAAATTTATAGTTTAAATATCCAGTTTTGACTTTTGAGCAGTTTTCTGTTTGATTCTCTTTAGATCGTTCCAAAAACGTAGCTGGTGAAATGCCTTGAGCTTATCTTTTTCATCGATTATCCAATATCGCATATTCATTAAACATTCTATATTATTCTAGGTCATTATGTACATTTCAAAATATTTTCGAATATTACAGAATACTCTTGTTTATTACAAAGAGTTTCATATTATTCTGTAACATAATAGATCACTCTACATCTTTTCATAACATTTTAGATTACTATCGAACATTCTACACTATTTAAGAACATTTTAGATTATTATAAAGCAATTTAAATTACTCTTGATTATTGTACAGCCTTTTAGATTATTCTGAAATTCTATAGATTATTTTAGGTTGGATTAAAATATTTTGGACTAATTTAGAAAACTTTTGATTTTTCAGCAACATTTTACATTGCTCTTGACAATTTTAGAGCGTTTAAGATTATTCTGAAACATTATAGATCAGTCTAAAGATTTTTAGAAAATTTTAGATTAGTAAAAATCCCAGAACATTCTAGATTACTTTAGAACATTCATAACTTCGGTAATCTGAACATTAAAATTTCCGAAAGAGTCATTTTAGAAAGTCAAATTCTTATTAAATATTTTCGGAAATTTTGAAGCTTTGAGCTTGTTAATGTTTCTTTTTGTGTAAAATATTTTTTCATTAATTTCTGTGTACATTTTACTGCGCAAGCCTTGATTGTTCAAAACTGCCAAATGTCTGAACCAAACTTGATTACAGTTTAAGTGGTTCTCGTCTTACTAAATATTCGCACATCTAACATTTATAGAAATCTTGGATGAAAAAACGTGGAATGTTCTTCTTAATTTACCTCTCTCACTAATTACAGAATGTGTAATAGTTTCAGAATATAAACTTTTAATATTCGGTCATTTATTTATGCTAAAACAGTAAAAAAATTACTTGCCAATCTAAGTAAACTTAAATTTTGGTCAGATGAATAAACAGTTAACCAGAAAAATTGAAGCCATTAACACTTTTCAACCTTATTAGAGAAATTTAAAAACAATAACTAATTAGAACGAGGATACAAAATTTTAAATTTATTTACTTTATTAAAACTTATCCTGAAACAGTTATCTCAAAAATGAATTTGAATAGTATTCTTAGAGAATTAATATCAAATAGATCTTTTATGAAATTATACACTAGAAAGGTATATTGTATATCCTTACAAAATATTATTCATTTTAAAAACTTAGGAAAGTATTTCCAAAAGATTTATATGATTTATTACAAGAATGTAAAAATTTGTTAAAGTTCCTAGCATGTGATAGATCAGACGGCTAAATAATGTCACGATTTTAGGAGATATTCTGTAAAATGATTACATTCACCAACATTTCTGATTTGATCATTTATAACAAAATAAATGTACCATAAGTATAACAATAAGCATGAAGAAACACAATTTCAATTGGTGTAAGCGTGAATTTTTTATATGAGAAATTTTGATTGTGTTTAAATATTTATCAAGGATATGAAAGAATATCATCTGTCAGAATAATAAGCAATTTTATTGTGTTCTGTACTAAACATACATTCTTTAAAACTTTTCGCTTTACTGTATCAGAATCCTGTGAATAAATTAGGCATTGATTTCTATTTCGTTTTCTAATATTAGTAAGAAGCGTAAATATATACGCCATTTTTTATTAAATACACACACAACATATAACATAACAAACAGTACAATACAAGCACAAAAATTATACACAGTGACCCTAATATTACGTTATGCAGGAGTCCACTCAGAACAGTGTCCAATTTTTTATTCCTAAACAATTACCCTTAAATATATGGTTAAAATACAAAAATTCTGAAAATGTCGTATAACACCATTAAAAAGGCGTTTTCATTAATAAAAATATATATATTTTAAATATTATGAAAATTAAATTTTTATATAATCCCATAGTCTTTTAAGAGATATTTAGAAAAATTACTATACTGCTAAAATTAAAACAAGGAAGTCATTTCTTAATAGCACTAAAATTGATCGATTTGAATTGGTCGAGAATAAAACTTTGAATTGAATGACTTATGCCAGTTTAAATTTTCCACGACAAAATAAACAGTATAGAGATGTTATTACAAAGAAGCGTGAAAAAACGTTATAACAGTTTTGTTCATAGCATTTTTTACTTTTTAAAGATGTTATTAGTAAAATTGAGAATTTAACTGGGGCTTTAGAATTTCAAGAATACGTGTGAACATTTATTTATTTATTTCGAAAATAAATTATTTACATTTATCATATCTTTTTACAATACCCATAAAGAAAACCGAAAAGCATAGTTATGTGAATAAACATAAAGTATTCAAAAAAGGCTTTTTCATAATTTATTAAAAAAATACTTTCTACTAGCCCCATGTCAGGAAATAATAGCCAAAGAAATTGTCAAGAATTTTGCTACATAAGTCAGTCTTTTTTATTCTATTTTTTTCAAAAAGTTAAGTGTGATTATTCGATTCGATGTTTTTTCTTAATTTATGTTATGGTATTTTTCTATTTATGTATGGGCCCCACCAGTGGCCGAGAGGTACGGACCCCTCTACTGGTAGACGGCAGGTGCTGGGTTCGAACCCATTCGCGGCTGTCGGCCTAACCGTTCGGAGTTTTCGTGGTTTTCTTCGAACCTTGCGTAAATACGGGTTAGGTTCCCTTAGAAAGACCCCCACGAAGGGCACTATTCCCCTGGTCCTATATCCCTAGTGCAGATAATCGGACGACAAAAATCAACCAAGCAACTATTTATGTATGGATGAAATTTTATCTTTATTATGCAATATGAGCTGAAAGAAATGCTGATTTAGATGGTACATAAATAACATTCTTCTGTAATTGGATTTTACCTGAGAGAAATAGATTTATCTTACTCGCTTTTTTAATTATAAAAAATCATTAAATTTATATATTATTTTTAAACAACATACATTAGAAAAAAACATTTTTACCAATTCGATGGGAAATAGGTAAACGATTGAGATGTTTAATTGTTAAAAAAATACAATTTATTGGTGTGAAGTACAAGATGTTATTTTATCTCAAACGGAATCCCTGATATACTTTATTAATATACACGAAAATAGGACTTGTGCCACTTTTCAAATGGATCATAAAGCTTTATTAAAAACTAAATCTCACAGCAACGATAATGAATGAACACAAATTTATAGTCATGTTAGTAACATGATCTGTTTCATGCACTGTAATAAATAACTGGCGATATTATATGTTTCTATGTTATCAAGGTAATCTATATTATCAAGGGAATATTTTATTAATGAGATTCATATTGTTTCCTTTCTGTTTTGTATTATAAATCTAAGTATTACGACCTCGGCATATTTATTTTTCCTGAAAACTTTTTTAATAGTTACAATTTATGTCATTTTGTAAAATAAGGTTAATTCTGCTAGTGTGACAAGCTTTTCAAAAATAAATCAATCTAATAAGTCAACATTTTAAAGAATAGCTGCAGAGCCTTTTATTTAGGATAATTGATCATACTACATTGCCATCGTAAGATATATATATATATATATATATATATATATATGTATATATATATATTGTCATTAATAAAGATGTTGCATTATGTAAGCGTCATTCGTAAATATAACTGTATATATATGCGTGTGTGTTTTTTGGTTTTTGGCCATGTACACACATATATACATATACTAATCATGTTCATTGATAAAAGTATATTTTGGGTATGTTACACATTTTAGTGTTCAAAATAATCTTACACTTTTAAAGCGAAAGATTGGATTTGACTTCTTGGAAAAGATTTGCAATTTATTAGATCGTGAATGAGTTGCTTTAGAAGCATTTTACTCATCTCCATTTAAATTGCTTATTATTCATTTTGATTTAAATTCATTAAAAAAGACTCGTTCATTCGAGTAGTTTCAGCTTTATACGAGAAGCTGACTTTCAAGTCGTGATATGAGTGGATTTTGGCTCAACCTGAATTATTTTGTGGCTGAAGTTTTTAAAGAGTATATAAAACATTTTAAATAGTGTATTTTATAGCCAATAGGATTAGCTATTTATATGATATTTTCTTTATAAGTTTAAATATCTTCATTAAAATTCTTCTCGTCAAATTGGAAATAATTTGAATATGAATAATTGATGCTATATAACAGAATTAATACGCGAACATACACACAGTGTAAAGATAAATATTGTACCAAATTTGTATGAGAATTGTCCCAAACAATAATGTTGCCTTGAAAAAGGTCGGGTACAAAAAAAAGAAAAGAAAAGAAAAAATCGTACATTTTGACACTAGCATGTAAAAACCTGATTGGAGAAATTTTGAGTCTCCCCCCCCCCCCAAAAAAAAAAAACACTATTTTTTTTAATAATGTATCTTGATACCCATTGCCTATATATATTCTGGGTCAATTATAATTTTTAAAAAGTGCAAACGTTACACAATCTTCATATTTTTAAGTTTTTTACGCATTCAATAGTGAGCACATTCCGCCATTTCAAAAATAGGCCATTTTTAAATTTCTAAAAAAATTGTGAAAATGTAGTTTTATCGTGTATATTCATGTGTTCCCCGCAGATAAAATCATATAAGTCAACTTCGTCAAATTGGCAGCATTTATTTATCTATTATTTACACATTCACATATTTTATTTTAATCTCAACACACAACTTCTATTCAATAAATCACTAAGAGTAAACTATACTACACGCTGCAATTTGTATGTATAAATTTATGAACATTTTGAGACCTAAAAATGTAACTTGGTACAATTAAGTTCCAGAAGGTTAAAAACGTCGATCATTCGTTCATCTGACGAATCCCTATTCATCTACTTCCTGTGTATGTCAAAGAATCCATACAAAAAAAATTGTATACGACAAAGACTTCACATTTTGTATACTTACAGTTGAATATCCCGTGTAGCACGACAAAGCATAGAATTTTGAAAGATTTAAAATTATAATTAAATTAATTTTTTCAATGTCATCAGTCTATTTTTGCGATTTAAATTTCAAAAGAATACCTTAACTTTAAAGTTGATTGTATAGACAACATAGCTTGGATGCAGATAATCTCGCTTGTAAACAGAACAATTTTAGCTCACACCCCGTTTCTGGAATTTCAATAAATTTTCTAAATTAAAATTGATTTAATTAAGAGAAATTTAGCATTTTTTGCCAATTTAAAGTCTTATATTATATTATTATTATTATTTTGCTGTTATAAATCATCACTAATATTCATAACATCTTTTGGAATTCAATTTTCTTTCTATATTAAAAATTATTGAGATTTATTAATGATTCAGAATTTTAAATTTCGTTCAAACAATTTTTTTCGGTCTAAGAAATTAACCTCTTCGCTACTGGCGATTATTACAGTATTTTTATTTATTACTGAATTATTTCTTCTCTTGTTTGACTTCAGAGCGAGATTTTTGTTTTATTTTCATTAGCTCGATTCTTATATCGAAATTTCATTTATTTTTGAGTATCATTAACAAAATGGGACAAAACTGATGTACCCATTTGGGTACTCAGGGACTGAAGAGGTTAGTCATTTTATTTACATCGCTGCTATTTTTTCAGATTTTCAAAAAATTGGAATTTTGGATTTATTTTGCTTAAAATTAAATATGGACATTTTTAATTTGATTAAAATACATAACTCCCTTTCGTAATTATTTTTAAATGAAATTTATTTGTGCTACCATCAATATTGGATTTTAATATTGGTTATAAATTTACGATTTGGATTTATTATCTAAATCTTAAGTTGTTTTGAAAAAAGTATAAACGAAAACCTTCAGTGCGATCTGCGATCACATTTGTCCACTTGTTTAGATATTCTGAAACCGAAATCGTTGCAATTCGAATGATATTAATATATATATTAATGTCATTAATATGATATATATATATATATATATATATGAATACAAATGGAATTTGTAGAACCAAAGCAGAATCTTGAGGTTCCAAATACTTTAGAACTACAAATGAAATATGTAGTTTCTTCTTCGTATTTGCCGTGAGAAAGCAAAACAATACGAATTTGGATTACCAACACACACAAGACCAAAACCAAATGAAGAAAAAACATCAAAAACAAGGCACATCAAAACTATTATATTGGATAGCAAAATGAAAAGGGAAATATAATGATAATTATCTTGAACATGATAATAGTAAATAAATAAATAAATTAGAAACGGAGTAATGTGATAACAGAAAAAATAAACCATACGCCATAGTTTACTTTATTGAGATTTAAAACAAAAATTTTTAGATTGACTATGCTAAGCTATACTCAATATCTTAATATAAGATGATTTCAGATTTTAAATAGATAATTAATATTTTTACCCTATACATTACTATATACAATTTAATCATGTAAATTAATTAAATTTTATTAGTAGAATTAATTGATGTAACTATATACATTAATCCATTCGTTTTGTTTTGCTTTTCCATGTCAAATACGAAGATGAAATCACACACTTCATTTATAGTTCCAAAGTATTTGGGTCCTATAGATTCTGCTTCGGTTCTTCAAATTCCATTTTTATTCATTTTAATTTTTTATTATTTATTTTTCCCTCCGTGTTCAATGGGCAATAAGTTATTAAATTAAATGGTTCATATATTGTAACACTATTCATGGTTTTATATTAGCATTCAAATTATTATGCTGTTTTAGCGCAAGTAATTATGAATGTATGTACAATTCGATATCTAATAATATGGTATCCTTTCATTATGAATAAGATATTCATAATGAATTTTTTCCTATTTATGGTATATTTTACATATTTTTATGCATAACAAAAATAGCTAAAAAGATTTTTGGCAATGTTATATATATATATATATATATATGTGTGTGTGTGTGTGTGTGTGTGTGTGTGTGTCTGTGTGTGTGTGTGTTTATAACATATATATCATCCATAATGTTAAAAAAAACTCTGTCTTAAAACTTATCTTTATGATTCATTTTATTATTTTATTATTCATTTAAGTTATTTTTTAAGAATTCACCTAAGAAGATATTACATTATTTTAAGGAAAGTATGTGACCTATTTCGTTTTTGATAGAGTTCCAAAAGCAAACAATCATAAATCATGGCTATTTAATAACAAAAGAGACAGAAAAAATATCGATAAAAACATTACAATTTTTAATAACTTTTTTTTAAATTAAGTTTAAAAGTTTTTTTTCAGAAAATTTTCTTCATGTGTTATTACACTCTGTATACTGTATTATTGTTACATCTTATTTAATAAAAATTGGTGTAATTAATATTTAAAGGAACTACTTTATGCATCTCAGAAATAATTGTAAAATGTAGGAATGAGATTAGATATGAAAACCTAAATATACATAAAATATAAGCAAATGAATAAATAAACAAGAGAGAAAAATATCGTGCGACATGCATAGATTATGAAATTGTTTTGAACAGATTCAGAATAATGTTGCAAAATTATATAACTATGCATAGCAAGCTAATAGTAAGCATTATTATAAAGTATGTTGACGCATAACACATGTAAAAACTCAATTTCAGCTTCTTCCATCTGCATTTGTAAAATTATCCGAGTTTTCTTAGTAGCCGAGTGTATGTTAAACAGATTTGTATCCGTTAGCTACATGCATGACAAAATTTAGCTCATTTAAGTAATACATATATTTCAGTTGAAGAAAAAAATTTTCCTTCAGCAATTTTTCTAGTAAGGAGTATATATATATATATAAATATATATATATATATACATAAAACGGCAATGGCAAAATATATAAAACGGCAAGTATAAGCATTCGTGCTAACTACAAAAAATGAATGTTAATCATCATAATATCTGTAAAAAATAATTAAATAAATAAATAAATAAATAAGAAAAGAAAAGAAATTGTATGTGTAGGAAATAAACAACAACAAAATAGTAACAACAAAAATCTAAAAATAAATTCAAACACACTCTAGTAAAACAAATACTTGGAGAAACTTATTACTTAATAGATTGTGTTCACAGCATTCAAAAGCTTGAGGTGTAGTATAGTCGCAATTACGGTGAATTTTTGTACACATATATCTATAACAGATATAATAGTTTTTTATGCATATTGTCCCAAGACGTTTACCACAGAAAGGTGAATATTATGTATTAGATCAACTGAATTTTATACGACAAGTGAACAACGTTATATTTAAACTTCTGTTTAAAATGCTTCGCATCTGATTTCTGCAAAAAATTTCTATTTTATTTCATTTAGTTCATATGACTATTTCCCCCAATAAAACTTTCAAGGATGTAAAATTTCCATGTGTATGCCATGCGCTCAGCAAACATTTCATGAGTATTAACAAACTTCTCATCAATACATAGAGATATTGATTTTAATAAAAAGAAATCCGAATTTTAATTATTCGGTAAAAACATTGTACATTTCCAAAAAGTACGAATGTTATGTTCTTATGTTTTCTTATAGCCATTTAAATCTGAACGATTTTCAGTTCTAATGTTTTTAACCATGAAAAGCAAAGTTGAAACACGACGATCTCCCGTTTACTTATATTTTCTATGTCATACACGAGTATAATTGTTTAGTCTAATCGTTTCTCATTATTTTGTGATATACGATATACATTATATGGCCAAAGGTAACCGGCAACTTGTGATTTTAGACATTTTGTTAAATATCTAGAAAAATGCATGAGAAATTATCCTGAAATTCTAATTGTATAAATATAATAGTACATGTTATACATTTCCGTGAATATTTGGCCCCACCAGTGGCCGAGAGGTTGGGACCTCTCAACTGGTAGACGGCAGGTGCTGGGTTCGAGCCCAATCGCGGCTGTCGGCTTAACCGTTCGGAGTTTTCGTGGTTTTCTTCGAACCTTGCGTAAATACGGGTTAGGTTCCCTTAGAAAGACCCCCACGAAGGGCACTCCCCCCCCGGTCCTATATCCCTAGCGTAGATAATCGGACTACAAAAATAAACCAAAACCAAAAAACCGTGAATATTTTTTCCTGAAACTCCATAGGGGACCATTGGGGAATTTTTCAAAGATTTTAATAACATTATTTTCATAGAAATATGCAAAAGATTTTTCTTGCATCTATTTTTTTACTACTTCTGACTTGAAAAATATAAAAAAATGAAGAACTGCAACTGCTTTTTTACATGATAAAGATCGAAAACACAAACTATGAAAATGATACTTATTTTCCGTGACAATAGTATTTTAATAATGAAAAATTATTTGTAAAACATTGTGTAATCTTCCTCTTATAATTGTTTCATAAAGTAAATTTGATTATAAATTAGAAAATTAAAAAAAAAACTTGAAAAAGATATTTATACAATATAGCAGAAGGCCTTTTACTTTGCATACATCACAGTGTGACATGCAAGGATAATGACAATCTGAAATTCTAAGGTTTTTAATTACTTTTTTATATTATTAGAAACTTCATGTCATTTGAATAGTCCTTCCAATGATATTTTTTATTAGAATAAATCAAAAGAAATTGCATTATATAACATTTACTAGGAATTTTACCGTGCGAGCTACAATTTCCGTATTTTTTTTTTCACATCCCCCTCCCTCATAACATATATAGTAAAAAAAAAGTTTAAAAAATAGAAATAAATAATTTTGTTTCCTCTCTGCATTTTTTTTTATCTCCGGTAGTTTTGACTCTGAAAACAGACTTACTTCGGTATTTTGTATCGTAATTTATTATGGTTTTTGAAAAAACAAATTTAAAAGGAAAATACTATTCTACTATTATACTACTGACATCTTTAAAGAAAAGAAACTTAAAAAAACATTTTTTAAATATTTTTCTAAGATTAATTTCTTAGTAAAGTACACACCCACACACAAAAATATACATATATCATAATAAAATGAAAATTAAATCGTATTTCTTTAGAGATTCATTATTGTTTACAACTGTAATTGTAATGCTCCGATATGTAAAAGTAATTAATTCAGTCGAACTGCGTTTAAAAAAATAATTATGGTTAAACAACTAATATACCGTATAAAAAAGGTTTTTCTGCATTTTTTTATTTCAAATTCTTAAAAAAGAAAATATATCTTATTTAAATAATAATAAGAGCATAATGAATAATAGGAATTTAAAATTCTATGCAAGTATTTTAGAGTAATTTCTTTCCTTGCAATATTCGAGGAAAATATTTCATTTTATATCTGTAGAAAAAATGAAATACGTGACTTATAGCTGTTGTTATCTAAGTCTGCTCGTGTTCTCAGCATATTTTTCTAAAAATGTACTTCTTCTGGGATTTCTTTTTATAAATTCGAGTTTGCGTAGTGGAAAAAGGGAAAATATTAGATATGTTTAAAACATACAAATAATGCACGTAGCATAAACAGGCCACTTAAAGTTTATACATGCATAAAAGCGATTTCGTTTCGTATTTTTTAAAATGGATTTCTAAAATCGTATCAGTATGAAAAGAAATATAGTCTTAAATTTATTATAATTCCCCAATTTATGATAAAAAAAAATCTCAGTAAATAGTATTTACATCTGAAAACAGAGAATGAAAAAAAGTGAAAAAAAATCTACGTGTCCCTGATACATTATTAAAATTTGATTAAAAATTCACCAATTTTGTTAGAAAAAAACTTTTATATTGATAAAGAAGAAATATTTAAATAAATAATTTATTAAACACATAACACTATAGAAAATATACTTTTATCACCTTTCATAGTTAGTTGTATTTGAAATGAACTACGCCTTTGTGCAATATCTGCACAAATGTATATGGAAACATCTCCCATTATCAGTTGATATAAAGTTTCTGCTTCCCTATATATAATTCAAGAAGTTATTCATACTACATAAAATATTACGAATTTAGAAAAAATATAAAACTCTTATAAATAGAAATCTCATATATTATTCCTAATACAGAATAATGTACAATTGCATTTTCTTGTAATAGTTTGCAAGTTATAATATATTTTTCAGTTATTAGTTTTTCTAAAACAGAGAAGGTTTCAGTTCCTTCAGTTACTCATATATATAAAAAAAATATTTTGAAGTAAAAAGTATAAAATATATAATATGAACTTTAAAATGTTTAGGTTTACTTAAAATACGATTAAAATAATCAAATATATATGTTGATAGTTAATTTTATATAAAAAAAATCTTAGTACTTTCAAGCCTTTTATCAGGCTCTTCTTCACATAATATTTCTTATATTTATACAAATATATGATTCCGTTTTGAAAACGAACGAGACTCGTGGCTTGAAGATTGAATTAGTAGTATTTTAGGTGAACAGTTAAAAAAATATTTAGTTGTTGCACTATAAATTTCAATACGTCATTTTCTCATGTTGTCAGGACTTATTTTCTAGATGTTAAACCATAAACTCGGTATATTATATGATAGGGAATCATTACACACTTCATTGTTTTTGCATAGGGTTTCCATGGATAAATTATAATTGGATGTTCGAAATATGAATTTCGTATAATCAAAATCTATTGTGATATTCTGTTTGAGATATAAACGAGAGAGAGCAGTAGTTTGACGACAAAATGTTAATAGATTTTGTCGCCATTAATGTAATCTATACATATAATAAAACAGTAGGACCCGGTGTGTCTGTACATTGAAGATAATTGACAAAAATGGAGTCAGGGCGATAAAAGAAAACCAATGAAACACAAAAAAATTTTTTTTGAATTTTTTGTCTGTCTGTCTGTCTGTCTGTCTGTCTGTCTGTTTGTTCGAGGTTATCTTCGTAACTACTGAATGGATTTTTATGCGGTTTTCACTAATGAAGAATGCACACTCCCGGGCAGTGTATAGGCTTTGTTTCATCAAAATCGGACAACAGACAAAAAAGTAACAAAAAGAAACAAAAGAAACTATTAGGTGCGCTGCTCACGTTTTTTAGTACATAACGTTTTTTAGTACATATAAAATCCAATAGATGTCACTGTGCGATTTTAAAACGCGCTATCGTTATGTTTTCGCCAGTCTACTTAAGTATGAGAAAGTTTCAAGCTGGCTGTCGTTCCATGTGGTTTAGTCGGTAGAACGTCAGTGCGCCATACTGATGGCCCGGGTTCGATTCCCAGCATGGAATTTTTTTTCACTATGTTGGCATTAACGCCTATAAGCAATTAAAAGAATTTGAAATATTGTATTCAAGGCGAATTTTCTCTCTGGGAAAATTTCCTTGCATTAATATGTCAGTGTAATTTTTTTTTCGATTTAATTTTTTTTTTCGAAACTTTGTTTTTCTTAAAAAAATTACAGTAAATATTTGATATTTCCCAACGTTTTTTGAATGATCGACTTGCTTTTTTTTTTTTTAATGTATGTCTGAACCTTATCTAACTACTTCTTCAAGATTTCTTTAGATAAACCGACCAGCGTAGCGGGCGAAGGCCGCTAGTCTATACATATAATAAAACAGTAGGACCCGGTGTGTCTGTACATTGAAGATAATTGACAAAAATGGAGTCAGGGCGATAAAAGAAAACCAATGAAACACAAAAAAAAAAATTTTGAATTTTTTGTCTGTCTGTCTGTCTGTCTGTCTGTTTGTTCGAGGTTATCTTCGTAACTACTGAATGGATTTTTATGCGGTTTTCACTAATGAAGAATGCACACTCCCGGGCAGTGTATAGGCTTTGTTTCATCAAAATCGGACAACAGACAAAAAAGTAACAAAAAGAAACAAAAGAAACTATTAGGTGCGCTGCTCACGTTTTTTAGTACATAACGTTTTTTAGTACATATAAAATCCAATAGATGTCACTGTGCGATTTTAAAACGCGCTATCGTTATGTTTTCGCCAGTCTACTTAAGTATGAGAAAGTTTCAAGCTGGCTGTCGTTCCATGTGGTTTAGTCGGTAGAACGTCAGTGCGCCATACTAATGGCCCGGGTTCGATTCCCAGCATGGAATTTTTTTTCACTATGTTGGCATTAACGCCTATAAGCAATTAAAAGAATTTGAAATATTGTATTCAAGGCGAATTTTCTCTCTGGGAAAATTTCCTTGCATTAATATGTCAGTGTAATTTTTTTTCGATTTAATTTTTTTTTTCGAAACTTTGTTTTTCTTAAAAAATTACAGTAAATATTTGATATTTCCCAACGTTTTTTGAATGATCGACTTGCTTTTTTTTTTTTTAATGTATGTCTGAACCTTATCTAACTACTTCTTCAAGATTTCTTTAGACAAACCGACCAGCGTAGCGGGCGAAGGCCGCTAGTATAAAAATATCTATGGGTAGACAAGACATACAGTTTGAAGATAAATATTCAGCGTGGTATGGGATTTTGTATGACACCACCAACAAAATAAATAAAAAAAAATAAATAAATAAAGTTCAAATTCTTGACAAGGGCGTTTTTAATAACATGCAATAATTCCCCACTGCTCTCACAACGCAAATTTTGGATACAATAATGCACAGTCGTGGAAAAAAAATAGAACACCACCTATTAACTCTGGAAAAAATATCGTATAAAAAAATTACTCGTACCAACGAATGGAAATAAAGTCTACTTTTAAATGTTTAAAATATAATAAGGAGTATAAATTTACATAATAAAATGATCATTAACTTTGTTTTTTTTCAACAGCAGTACCCAATTCTGACTACTTAAATCAAATTTGCACCCTTCAATTAGCCTCAAAACAAATTTTCATGCAATTCGTACGACATGTTTCTGAGAAAGTTATTATTTTATTGAGAGCATATTTCAGGGTGTGTATCCAAATTAAAGTTAGGTATTCGATTGCTGACCGAGAGAGCCTACTCCTTGATTAAATTATCTTAGGTGCCATTGAAGCACTAATTTAAGATTGCTAGATTACAGGATAGTATATGAAGTTTCATAATTTGAAGTCACTTCTATCGTAGTGAGCTCCTGATAACATCATTCTTTCGTTTTTTAAGCATAACTTGAAAATTTTGTAGAAGAAAAGATTAAAATTATGGAGTTCTATAAAGCATGACTAAATAAATTTAAATCCATAAAAAATGAAGGTTATCATTCGTGTCTCTTTTATTCTAATATTAATTTCATAATTTACAATTCATATCATAAAATTACAATAATTTCAAATTCAACATATTTATGTTTAGGTATTTTAGTAGTTAATTAAAAATTATAACATTAGGAGTGTAATTAAGCAGGTATTAATAAAAATATGAAAATATGATTTGACAGTAGAAATTGAAAACTTTAAATGTTTGTGATTCAAAAACCTAATTTTCACTCGACTTGCCTAGGCATAGTTTGAACCGAGGACTTGAAATATGTTGAAATTAGGTATTGTAAATTGAAAAAAAAAGTTATGTTTTGGTTCGTTTTAATGTGTATATGCCCCCCAAGCCAATTTTATGTACATCATTTGCAAGTAGACTTTATTTTCAATCGTTTGGTATCAGTACATTTCTTCTGCGATAATTTGATGAAGTGTTAGTAGGGGTGATTACTTTTTTTCCCACGATTGTACATGCAGTAAGTGTTCTAATATTTTGGGGTACAAATTTTGCGTTGTGTGAGAAATGCATGGAATCATTCCATGGTATTATCTGTGTTAACGCCCTTTAACAATACAGTATTTAGAAATATTTCTATCATTAAGTTTTACACAGCGTGAAATTTATTATGCTTTCAAATATTATCTATGATTTCTATTTTGCATTAATTATCGACGACTTATGACATCATAAGACTCGAAATTTGATAGTTTATAGATTTTTAGTAGAAGCAAAAGAAGATGATTTTAATGTATATTTCACTACTATCTGCACTAAGAGAGTAGACACCATAGACAAAATTCTATCTGAGTAAAATGTATGATCTAGTGTGTTGTTTGTGCAGTACATGAGACAAATCATTGACATATTCGACCAAAATGCCCGGAATTGACTCCTTACCTGGGATTCTTTTTCTCTAGGTAGTAAAAGTAATAACACTTATAAACACACACGTCTTATTTTACACATTTTAGAACACGGTTTTCAGTATATCAGTACACGAAATAGGTCTTCCTCATCGTTCCTGAGGAAGAATTAAATAATTGTTCAAATAATATTTGTATTATTTCAATTTCTTGTTTAATTTATATTTTTGCGAAGTAATCTTGATTTTGTATGTCACTTAATTTCGTAAACACACGATTAAAAAAAATCTGAAATTCACGAAAATATTTTTGCTGAATTTCTCAGAAAAAGTCCTTTTTCTGTACAGCAGGGCATTTTCCGATAAAAATCGGAAGATTTCATCATCTTTCCTGAAATAAGGAAACAAACGGAGATGAAAGGAAACTTCAGAGATACCTCCTTATCTGCTGTAAATTTATTTTGGTTTGGTTTACTTTGTGTCGGCCGATTGTCTATTCGAGGGATATAGGCCCAGGGAAGGAATGCCCTTCGCTGGGGTTTTTTCTAAGTGAATCTAACCCGTATTTACCTAAGGTTTGAAGAAAACTACGTAAACTCCGAAGGCCGACAGCCGCTGTTGGGTTCGAAACTAGCACCTGACGTCTACCAGTTGACAGGTCAGAACCTCTCGGCCACTGTTGGGGCGCAAATTTATTTTGAATGTTTACAAAACTGACATGTTGCAGCATAGAAAATAAAAAAATACTCAACGAAAGAATCCTGTATCTTTTGTATGACTCGTATGGTACTGTTGTATTGCAACTGTACTACTTTTTTTTCCCTCGACATTAAACATTATTTTATTTCTGATTAACTTTATAATAAATATATCATACTAGCTTAACACCAAATTCCCCAGCTAAAGCTATTTTTTCACACTTTATAGAAAAAATGGTTTCTACACAATTTGTGCATTAAAAGTGAATATTTTTTAATATTTCAAAAGTATACACTTTTTGTGTAAATTATCGGCATTTTTTAAACATACAAATAAATGTGTATTTTATGTTTTTAAAAACTGTGCACATTTTTAGAAAAAAAAATAATTAAATATTTGAATTTTGCAAAATTTGTGCACATATTTTAAAATAAAATAAGTGCTTGTGTTGCATATTCTATGTTTGCAAAAATTGTGCATTTTTATGTACTAAAATGTTTTGAATAACAGACAAGTTCAGAGCGTGGAATGCATCCGCTAATAAGTGGTGTTTGCTATACGCAGCTAAAAACGTTCAAATTTATAGATGTTGGGTATAAAAAAATAGAAGCTTACGCTAAATAAAAGTGTCCGCTATTCAGGACTTCGCGGTATGGATGTTTTACTGCATCTTGCAATTTTTCGAGATGTTGAAAATTCATTTTTATTTTTAAATAAACTTCTAGGGGCGGGGGTAATTTTGACGTTTCTAGAGTGAAAACCCTTCACATCATATATTTAATGTAAACTTTTTCTTTCTTTTTTTCCTTAGTAATTAATTATTTTAACTTACTAAAAAAATCTTTAAAATATAGAGAAGAAGAGAATTAAAATACATTAAAATTTAAAATCTACAAGTAATGGTCGTATAGCCTTCTCAATTCAAAAATATCTTAAACAATGGATGTAAAATTAGTTTTGAACAGAACATAAAAAAACAAAACTAAAGTTTTATTTTCACAGTGGATTTAAATGAATACCCTCCTCTCCCTACTCCCGATTAAGAGATTTTTAACTGATTTTCCTCTTAGTATTAAATTATCTTAAATTAATTAAAAATTACAAATTTAATAAATTTTTAAAAATCGAATAAAAATCTCTCTCTTTTTTTTATAAATTGAAAAAACTGATAGAAGAACTTTGTCAAAACTATTTGAATTAAACTCTATCATTTCAACTCAGTTGATACTTTTTCAACAGAAAATTAAAAAAATAATAATAACAATTAATTTCCATGATGCATTTAAAAAGAACCCCCTCCCCACAAAAAAATAAAAATAAAAATAAAAGGTGGCAAAAATTATAGCTGCATTTTGTCTTAATATTTAATTTTTAAAGTTACTTAAAAGGATTAAATTTACTGCGTTTATTAAAATGAGAGGAAAAAACAGAGGTTTGTTAAAGTTTAAATTTCAGCAGCGCTAAACAGCGCAAATTCAACTCTCCCTTCGTCCACCTGTTATAGATAAAATTTTAACATACAAATCTTAAAGAAAGAAAACGGAAAATTTATTTTCATAAATGATTTTAGAGAAAAGGCACCCCATCCCCACCGCAAAATTCTTAGCTGTCCATTCTTTCAGTGTTTCACTATTTTAAGATTTTAAAATATTTAAATAATCAAAATATAAAAAGTACTGTGTTTTTCAAAATTGGTCAAAAAGAAAATTTAGTCAGTTCAATTTCAAAGTTAAAGGAGTACTTTTTCATTAAAGAAATTTGCTTATAACAATCAAATTTAAAATATGTATGATTGATTCCTCCCTCAAATATGTACAAGAATTATTAAATCTTAGTTTTAAAATCTTAATCTGCACCTGAAATTGATAAATTCTAAACAAAATACACATCAAAATTGTTTATTCCTCTGCAACAAATGATTCACACCAGAATCAAACAATTTGTTATGGCAATATATATATATATATATATATAAATCCAGTAATCAGCTACATAAATCACGCCATTTACCAATTATAGATTAACAATAGGAAAACTCTAACAAAAATTAATCTTATTGATTGCATGTTGGAGGAATCATAATATAATCTACAAACTTACCCTTTATTTTTAAACATATCCACTCACCAGAATCATCATCACCCATTACCCGCATTTAATATCGTTTATAAGAGCTGTCCCAGTAGTGAGGTAAGAATAACGTTAGCTACCCACATTCTAGGTATACTAAGTTCTGTCAATCGCGGAGTAAAAAAAAAAAAAATCCGATATTAATCTCTTACACTAGAAAATATAAGTGTTTCCGAAGTTCTTCAAAACTGGTGTCAAAAGCTCCTTTTTTTTTTTTTTTTTTTTTTTTTTTTTTTTTTTTTTTTTTACGTTTTCTATTCTGTTTCTTTAAACGGAGTTTTTACTTTTTTTATTTTCCCAAACGGGAAATCTATTAAAGAATGGAAGAAGTCTGGTAACTTTACAGCCAGTAGTTTTACTGAGAATTTTAAGATTTATTTTTAATTGTGCATATATATATTGAGCAAATTTGTTTTTATTATACCTTTAAGGAAAACAAAACGAAATATAATCCATGAATTCAAAAGGTACATGTATAGCTATATATACATTTTCTTATGGGCAATAAAATGTGCATTCTTTCTAATAACTGAAAAAGAGAAAGGAAGATTTAAAAAGAGGTAAAATAATTTTCTTTTAATGTTGGCACGTTTAAGCTCATCACCCCCGAGTCATTTCCAATACAATTAAAAATGATATTCCAAATTTGCACGGTCTATTCATGATGAATAGGATATATCAAAGTTCATGGTGTATCGTAGCTGCCAACTTCTTCGCATTTTTTTACCATTAAAATTGTACAAAGATTTTCCACTTATTTAATCATAAGATTTCGACGATTAAATAAGATAATATTTACTTTAAAATTTTTATGGTAGGAAAAATGAGTAAAAGTTGGCAGCCATGGTGTCTTGAACTGAAACACTATCATTCAATATTGCAATCAATTCAACATAGACCGCGTAACTTTGTAATATCATTTTTAGTTATTTTCAAAATGACTCGGTAATAAGCTGAATCATTTCAGCAGCTAAAAACATTTTTTTTGTTTTAAAAATTTTCCTTGCACATTTTTAGCAATTAGCAAGAATGTATTAATACACGGGATTATTTTGTTATATATTTATGGGCATTGACAGGTTAATCACCTAAGAATATAAACATTTATTATGATGAAATTATCTATAACAGATTCAGCTATGTAAAAAAAAAAATTACGCATTGTATGCAATTGCATGATGTAAAACAAACTTCTCAAAGAATTCCTGAATTTTTCTAATTATATAAACCATATCGTGATGTCTTGATTAGACAGAGTTTTTCGACTTCTAAAAAAAATAAATGATTTTTTTAATTTTTCCTTTGACTTTAAACTATCGCCTAAAGAGCGATATTGATTATTCTGGTAATTCCTGGACTAATATAATTTTACTGACTTTACAAAAAAAAATTATGTTAGTTTCATTATTCGTTATGGCAAATTACAATAAATAGAAAGACTTATATATGTTACAGGCCAAACCCGATTTTAGGCCAAACCGGTCTATCCTAACGCCCATCGGATAAACTAGTTTTTCCTAGGTCGAACCGGTATATCCTAACGCCCATCGGATAAACTAGTTTTTCCTAGGCCAAACTAGTCTATCCTAAGGCCCATAGGACAAACTAGATTTTCCTAGGACAAACTAGTTTGGCCAAATTCTTATAGGATAAACTAGTTTAGACAGCTGTTTATTGATCTGAACTAGTTTATCCTAGGCCGATCTAGTTTATCCTAGGCCAATTCAATTTGGCGCGATTTTATTTAATTCAATGACCGCCTCAATGCCAACATTCTTGTTTGTCCTAGGCTAATCTAGTTTATCCCAGGCTAATGTAGTTTTATGTGTTTTCAGCTCACGGGAGTGAAAGCTAGAGAAATATTGGGCTCACAGGTTCTGTATTTGCATGTACGCATATATGTACGCATGTATGTACGTATATGCGTTCGTATGTACGTAACGCGGTAACTCTTGATAGAGATATCCAATTTGCTTAAAATTTTGGATGTAGATTCATTCTGATAAGGTACTTTTCTGATTAATTTTGGGAATTCATTGGATAAGATTAGAGGGGGGGGTGAACGCGAGGCTAATCCCCTACCGTTAATTTAGAGAAATGGATTTATCGTGCATAATTATCAGTTTTCATTTAAAATTTTAGATATAGGATCGTTGTGACAAGACGCCTCCGTGATTAGTTGTGGATGTTTATTGTTTAAGTCTAAAAGAAAGGGCAATGTAGGTAACACAACATAATTTAGATAAGTGGTTTTTGACGCAGAATTAACGAATTTACTTCAAATTTTGGATATAGGTTCTTTCTGATAAGGTGATTCCCTGAATAGTTTGTGGGTTTAATGGTTTCAAGTAATAAGGGAAAAATGAAGGATGACCCTTTTACCTAGAAAAAACTAGTTTATCCTATGGATGTTTAGATGAACATGTTTGGCATAGGAAAAACTAGTTTATCCGATTGACGTTAGGATAAAATAGTTTGGCCTAGGCTAATCTAATTTGGCTCGAAATCGGTTTTGGCCGGTAAAAGACATGTCTTTCACAAGAATAAGTATAAATGTGTGTAAAGAGTCATTGCTTATAACATCAATACAGAAATTTAACATGTCCACCGTAGAGACATGATGCATTAGACATGGTGTCTGCTTATTTCACTTCATTTCTGCATACACGTGCCAATTGAGATCAGACTTACATTTATTATTATTATTATTATTATTATTATTATTATTATTGCATATTCAATCCAAATCGAAGCTGAACATAATTTGGAATCGAACAACGTTTTTCGTTTTTGAGAAATTAATTACCTGTCGACGTATAAGCTATTCTTTCACAGCGTCAAGAATTTCTTTTCCGTAAAGTCGAAAGCGGAAATTCAATTCGAAACGTAGCTTTAAAAGTATTTTCTCAAAAGTACATCGCTTTTATGAATAACGCCATTCGATTACATATTTTCTAAGTGAGAATGCCTGTTAAAATCTTGTGCATTTCCGAAAATGAATTAGTTCTTAAAAGTATTAGGATGTAGATCTTTTGGATTTGAGAAAAGCCTTAAGGAATGAGAGAAACATATTCACAAACCTACTTTTTACTGAACAGATTCAATAGTTATGATATTTAAAACTCGCCTTCTTTTCTTTTGTTCTGAACTACATTAATTATTTAATGAATCCCTATTTGAATATTGAAAGGTTTAAGAATGTAAATAATCAGTAATACATTGTGTATTTACCATTCTGTGAACACATCGTAATTTAAAAATACATTGTAAATTTATCCAATAAATATGTATGCAGTATTTTCTAAAGGAATCGTAATTGTATGTTGCGTAAAATCTGATTTTTTTTTTTTTTTTTTTTTTTTTTTTTTTTGCAGAAATTGAGTAGGGCGAGACTGAGCCGGACTGAGTCTCTTTTCACTGATTTTTGTACAGGCAGGTCTCGGGCTGAACTTTTATTTTTTAGACCAGGTCACGGCAAAATAACTTTCCTTCGGAAAGGGTTAAGCCCGGGCCATGAAATTCCGGCCCGTGCAAACCTCTGACAGTATTCTACTGCCATTCGAATAAAATACATTATATAAGGGTGATGACAAAACCACTTTGCACAACTGTAGCTATAGAGCAGTAGTCGGGATCAATATTAAAATAAATATTGCCCAATTAAACTGATGGCTTTGCATTCACAGGCTGTTTACACTAATTGTGTAATACAGTCTTTTTTTAAGAATAACACCCTCGAAAAATAAAGTAACTTGGATTACTTTTTCCATTTCCCCCAATTATACTTATCCATTGAACCCCCAAAACTAATCACAGATACGCTTTATAAAATTAAACAGTTATCCAAAAATTGAAGCAAATCAGATAACTCTGCTCAAAAAACCATTCATCTGATTTAAGGAAGGTAATAGCCCATTCATCCCTTTATACTTAATCATTAAATCCTCAAAACAATTCCGGGATTCTTCTTATAAAGAAAAAAACTATATTCAAAATTTACGGCAAATCGGATAAATCTGCATAAAAACCCATTTAACTAATTTAAATAAGGCGATAAAAGGCCCACTACCCCTTTATACTTAACCAAAAGAAAAAAAACCCAAATTAATTAAAGAAGCGCCTGATCAAATAAATTCATGTCCAAAATTTTAAGCAAATTGGATAACTCTGTATTATAACCAATTTATCTAATTTAAGGAAGGAAATAAATTTTAACTTTCCCCCTTACATTTAACCGAAGAACCACCACAGTTAATCAGTGAAACGCTTCATCAGAATGAACAAATCCAAGATTTGCAGCAAATAGGTTATTTCTGCATGAAAATCCATTTGCCAAAATTAGGCGGGATTTCCCAGTTCTTCCCGTTGTTTTTATTCAATTAACCCACAAAACTAATTAGGGAAGCGCTTTTCCAGAATGAATTTATTTCTAAAATTTCAAGCAAATCATTAAATTGTACGTGAAGAAGAAGCATCTACAAAAATTATGGGGCGTGTCCCTTATTTCCCCCCCCCTCCCTTTATACTTAAACAATGAACACCCACAACTAATCATCCAAGCGCCTCAAGAGAATGGTTCTACATCTAAACTTTTAATAAAATGCGCTAATAATGCATGGAAATCTATTTATTTGCATTAAGGGAAGGGGCAAATCAGCTTCTCGTTCACTTCCCCTTTATTCTTCTCCAATGACCTCCTAAAATTAATCAGAAAAGCTCCTCATAAGAATAAACCTATATTGAAAGTTTGATGCAAATCGAGTATTTCTATCAAGAATTATTGCGTTACGTACTTACGTACATACATAGATACAGAACCTAGGGGCACATTAGTTCTCAGGTTTTGGTAGCCTGATGAAATAAAAACACGTCAAATTCCATTATTGCTATCAAGAGTTATCGCGTTACGCACATACGTGCGTATATACATGCGTTACGTACGTAGATGCGTACATACATGCGAACATACATGCGTACACACATATATACAGAACCTGTGAGCCCATTATTTCTCTGGCTTTGACATTCGTGAGCTAAAAACACGTAAAACAACGTTGGCCTAGGATAAACTAGATCAGCCTAGGACAAACAAGAATGTTGGCGTTGAGTCGGTCATTAAATTCAATAAAATCACGCCAAATTGGACTGTCCGAGGATAAACTATATTGGCCTAGGATAAACTAGTTCAGACCACTAAACAGCAGTCTAAACTAGTTTATCCTATAAGAGTTAGGCCAAACTAATTTGGCCTAGGAAAATCTAGTTTGTCCTATGGGTCTTAGGATAGACTAGTTTCGCCTAGGAAAACTAGTTTATCCGGTGGGCGTTAGGATAAACCGGTTTGGCCTAGGAAAAACTAGTTTATCCGATGGGCATTAGGATAGACCGGTTTGGCCTAGGAAAAACTAGTTTATCCGATGGGCGTTAGGATAGACCGGTTTGGCCTAGGGCAATCTAGTTTGACCTAAAATCGGGTTTGGCCTGTAACATATATATCATTGACCTTATAATTAACACTTATTAATTCACCATTTGAATAGTTTCTCTAATGTATAAATTTTTGTACACGATCGTAAAATTTATAACTACGAATTCTATAATTAACCGAACTTTTATATTTTATAAAGACCTTTTAACGCATTGAATTTTTCAAAGAAAATATTTACAATTAATTTTAAATTCAAACAAATCTTAGACAAAGTTTTAAAACAATTTTAAAAACTCATTTTAGCACATAGCTAAGTACACTTTAACACTATTTCTTTTGAAACGCTCGTTTCATAATTATATAATAATAGCAAGTATTAGAAATTTCGCTTTCAATGAAAACCTCGTCATTTACTTAAAAGTACATTATTCATAATACGTTTATTCCTTTTCACTATATAAGGGGAAATATTTCCTTTAATAATAGATTAGGTTAAGCATTTGATAGCTTTAAAAATTAATTACTTGATATAACAAGTAATTTCAAAAATCATTTATAAATCAATCCAATTTATGTTGAATCATTTTTTATCAGTATTTCGTGAAAATTAAGATAAACTATATAGCTATAGTTTACAATAGTGATAAACCCATTTTATAATATTAAAGTAGATCTCTCACGTAAATCTAAAATATTCAATACATTGTTGTACAAATTCTAAAAGGAATAGATTTTTTTAATTACACATATATGTAAAAGGTAGGGAAACTATCCGGTAGGTGTCCATAGTTTTTAAAGATTAAAATAAAGTTTTTCAATATAAATATACCACATATATTTTATGCATATTTAAAATCTTCTATCTATGTTCATTCTACAAAAGTAAAAAAAAAATATGTATTGAGTACAAAATGTGCGAAACAAAAGTGAAATTAAAATGGCAAATGATCCTTTCCTTCTTGACGAAAAAAAATGAATATCAATATAAGAAAGGAACAGTGAAATTAAAATAGTAAAAAATAACATATTTTAATCAGTTAATCGTCTAAAACATATAGCAATTTGTAACGATACAATTATATCACGGAACATGAGTCAATTAAATATTCACGGAGAAGTAAAATTATAAATTCATTAATTCCCTTTACTCAAAATTTTGCCACATTTTTAGCAGAAGTCTTCGTATTTTGTACAAAGTTCACGAGTCATTTCACGCACCTCATGCATTGTATCTAGTTATCAATTTTTGTTGTGGTCCAATATTCTTCTCCGCACATAACATCCTTATTCAATTTTATTCGGAAAATATACAATCCAGAAAAACTCCGGAAGATGTAGAATCCAGTAATTTTTAAAATGTATTTTATCTTCTTTGCTGCTAGACGTGTTGCTTTTTTATTATCTCGCCTTTATTTTAAAACTTTTCATGGTTTTATGTTTATTTATAAACTACATATATTATTCGGAGGAATGTTTCTAACGTTTTCAAAAATTCATAATTAATTAATTAATAAAATAAAAAATAGGCTCTTTTATATATTTATTATTGAAACATTTATATTAGTTAAAGTTTAAACATTTATATAAATTATAATAGTTATAAATAGAAAAGTTATGTTATTAATTTAAATATAAAATAGTTATGATATTGTTAGTCCTTATATTTAGTTAGGATATTCACTTCTCATGATTTTGAAATATTAATTAAAGATAGTCATATCTATGTTCATTTTGATGTGGCCATCTACACTGTAAAAGTGTAAACGGTGTACTTCTCTAAAGGTACTAAACTTTTTCTTGGAAACTGGGATTCCAAGAACTTTCCCTGTAACGGTAACAGCAAAAATTCAAGTTTTAGAGTTAGTTACATGGGTTTTTCCTGTTACCGGTACATGAAAAGTTCTTGGAATCCCAGTTTCCTAGAAAATGTTTAATACCTTTACTGAATTTTTTTTTACAGTGTACTATAAAATTAAAGATAGAAGCTCGCCGAGTTTAAAGCATCACTCAGCCATTGCACGTCATTGTTTTAACCTAAGAAGCAAAGGATAGATAATATCTGTAACTTAATAGTTCGTACATTAGAAATGTAAACTTTTGCGAAAATGTCACTTTCAATGATTCAATATTTGTTGCTTTATAAATATATCTAATAAAAAACACACTAACGTGCGTATTTCCTATCTATCTATCTATATTATAAAGGCCAAACATATCTGTGCGTAACGCATACGTCATTTTGCGAATGACAACACTTTAAAATTTTAAATACATTTTGGCTTTCAATTTTTGGTACAACAAAAATTAAAACTTCTAATATCGCACAATTTCAGTTTTTACATCGTTATATAGTAGAGATATGCACTCTTAAGTGCACTTTGTTAGAAAACTGTATCTTAATTTATTTTTGAGATATTAATTTATTTTTGTAGTTTTAATACCGTTTTTTTAATCGTATCAACTGAAGTATTCCATTTCTATTAAAAGTAAAATAGTCGTATATTACTGTACTTTTTGTTGCCATTTTCTCATTAAAAATTATTTTTTTATATTAAAACTAGCTGACCCGCCCGGCGTTGCCCGGGTCCGTATTAACAATATTAAACGAAATTGAAATTTGTAAGATTTTATCATTAACTCGAAACATGCAGAAATGCATTGTCTGAAATACGTGACCACTGACTGTGTGAAAAATCGGTTTAAAAACAACTAATAATAAGCTCTAGAGGATATATGTATCCAACGATTGCGTGATTTTCGTGTAAAAGTGTTGATATTTACCCGTAAAAATCACTGTAAAGTCACGTAACTAACTATTTCTTTCACTTAGAAATCCCAAGTGAAATATTTTGAATTTCAAACTAATCATATCATTCTTAAATCCGACTATACCATGAATGAAATCGATACTCGATGTTAGCTAAAAGGTTTGCATATGGTATTATAATTTCAGAACCATTTAACAAAAATAAATGTTATTTTTAATCAAATCATGCGTAATGTTCACTACGTGGATAAATTCCTAACCGCAAAATTTTGTACGGTAACCATAACCTTCCTGTAACCTAACTGCGACTTAACAGTACCCTACCGTAAATTAAATATAACATAAATGTAACCTAGCCTCCACTTTATTGTAACCTATCCTTATTCTAACCGTAACATAAATGCAATTTAACTTTAACCTAACTTAACCGTGACCTAACTGTAAATTAAACATAAACTGTAAATTAAACATAATCAAAGACTTACCATAATGTAATTGCAATTTAAATGTTACCTAACCATATATTGGATTCATGTCCATGGAAATTATTTTGTCTTGTTTGGATCTGGTTATGATTCATTAGAATATTTTCGTCGGGTTCAGATTTCGTGCGAATCAGATTTTACGTATTTTTTGAAATTGAATTTTAGTATTCGGGTCGGATTCATGTCTATGGAAATTATTTTGCCTTGCTCGAATCCAGCTATGGTTCTGTGGAATATTTTTGTCGGGAACAGTTTTGGTTCAATTCAGATTTAGGCTTTTTCTTCAAATGGAATTTTTGGGTTCGGGTTTTCTTGCGTGTTCACGGAAATTATTCTGCCTTGTTCGAATAAGAACAAGGTACCTTTTTCAGGTTCAGATTTGGTTCAGTTCAGATTTCGTGATTTTTTCAAAGAAATTTTTTAGGTTCAGATTCGGTTCATGTGCATGGAAATTTTTTGCCTTATTCGGATCCGGTTACGGTTCTTTGGAATATTTTTTTATCAGATTCAGATTTGGTTCGATTCAAATTTCAGGTATTTTTTTAAAATAGAATTTTTTAGGATCGAGTCGGGTTATGTCCATGTCATACTCAAATCCAGTTATGATTCTTTCGAATATTTTGGTCGGATTTAGATGTGGTTTAGGTCAAATTTCAGGGTTTTTTTCAATTCGAATTTTTTTTAGGATCGAGTCGGGTTTATGTCCATGGAAATTATTTCGTCATGGTAGGATTGGGTTATAGTTCTTTTGAATATTTTTGTCGGGTTCAGATTTGGTTCAATTCAGATTTCGGGTTTTTCTTCAAATATAACTGTTGGATTCGGGTCTTCTTACGTGTTCACGGAAATTATTCTGTCTTGTTCGAATAAGGACATGCTTCACTGGAATATTTTTGCCAAGTTTAGATTTCGTTCAGTTCAGATTTCCCGATTTTTTCAAAGAATTTTTTGGGGTTCAGATTGGGTTCATATCCATGGAAATATTTTGTCTTGTTTGGATCCGGTCGCGTTTCTTTGAAATAGTTTTGTTAGATTCAGATTTGGTTTGATTCAAATTTCATGTATTTTTTCGAATGGAAGTTTTAGGTTCGTATCGGGTTCATGTCCATGGAAATTATTTTGCCTTACTCGAATCCAGTTATGGTTCTTTCAAATATTTTGGTCAGATTTAGATGTGGTCTGTGTCAAAGTTCAGAATTTTTCAAATAGAATTTTTTAGGTTTGAGTCGGGTTTATGACCACGGAAAGTATTTTCTCTTGCTGGGATCGGGTTATAGTTCTCTGGAATATTTTTATCGGTTTCAGATTTCCTTCGGGTCATATTTCGAGTTTTTTTTTTAAAGAAAACTATTAGGTTCGGGTGAGGTTTCATGCCCACGAAAATTATTTTTCTTTGTTTGAATCGGGTTATGCTTTATTTGAACATTTTTGCGGGATTCAGATTTGGTTCGGGTCAGTTATCAAATCTGTAGTTTTTTTCAAAGAGAATTTTTAGGTTCGGGTCGGGTTTATACACACGGAAATTTTATCTATCACGAATCGGAGTGTGGTCTGTTTTTTATTTATTTATTTATTTTTTCTGGTTGGGATTTGGTTATTTTTAAATTAGTCTGAACATTAAGGTTATAATCGGATTTGCTGCTGTTCTTTTTATGGCTATTTCTGATAAATAATTTACTTTGCTATTTGATAATTTATTATGGTGTGTGAATCGTTTACGGATTCAAACAATTTTATCTCAAACAGCTATTTTATTTTTGTTTTAAAAACAAACTAAAGCCATATTACAATTTTAAATTGAATAGAACACATTCAAATTTAATCAATGATTAAAAAAAATAAACTCCTAGAAAAGTGTTGTGTAATTTTTTTTAAATTGCAACGCAGCTAATGACTCATACATTCTAAAGTTCGGAAAGCGAAAAATCTGCGTACAAACATACAGTAAAAAGAAATTAATAGAGTGGCAGTATAATGTCTTGGGGTGACGCCAAAAATGTTACTCTAAAATCTGCTACATTAAGTCAAAATAAGCACCAACAAAACCATGTGCTTTGACACTCTGATCAATTCAAACTGCTTTAAACGCGTATTTCTTTGTTTTTATTTTTTACCTTCTAAACTGTTATTGAATAGATGACTAAAATTTCTTTTAAAAAATAACGTTTTGTGTCATTATTGGCTGTAATACACGATCGGAATGCATAAAAGATACAAATAGATCAATCATAGGCAAGAATTATTTGATTATTTTTATCACATGACTTTGAAATATCAATATAGAAGCATCGTTTAAGATCTTGCTTAAAAAGTTAACATTCTTTCATTAATGTCTTAAATCGTCTGCACTCTGAAATCTAGATTTTAGATTAATATTTGTTATTTAAGTTTTCATGCATGATTTTAAAAGAATGTTTTCATCAATATATTTTGCATATTGTCATGGAATTATTAATATGTTGTTAAATCATAAACATTTTTCATCTAAGTTATAAAGTATTAAAAAGTTCTGGAAAAAAAAGAAAACTTTTAGTAATACAATTTTTAATTCAAATCAAAGGTTTTCAATATTTTATTTAATTTTATTTTGACATTTAATTATTTCTACTTTTCCAATTTCAATTATTATAAAAGCAAACATTTATTTTAATAAATAATATAATAGAAAAAAAACATTTTAATAAATTATTATTTCTTCGTAAAATATGCATCAGCTGTAATTCATTTCTTTCAATTCGTCTTATTAATACAAAATTCCTTCCTCGTGCTTTTGTTTGAGACATTAAAATTTCAGCGATAAATGGTTTTATATTGCAAACCTTTTTTTTCGGATTACTTCGCCAGTCTATGAATTTTACAGGTCTGTCCCAGCTTTTTTAATTATTTCTGCGAAAATTTTATGCAACCAACCAACCATAAGAAAATGAAAGGAAAAAAGCGAAAAAAGGCGATTTTTTATGAGAGTGAGCTTTGGAATTTAATTAATAACTCAGTTAATAAATAGAATTTTGCAATTCTGAGCTTCAGGTGCATCAGGAGAGATATTGGGCTACTCCCATAAAAATTTTGAGGTTCGTACGTCCCATAGATTTTGCTAGCCATCGCAGACACACAGACACACACACAGACAGAGCGTTTTGTTCTTTTATAGTATAAGATAAGTGCTAGGTCGAAAAATATCGCCTGTTATAAAACCAGGTGGATTTTAGTTTTCGTTTTTATTTATCAACTAGCTGACCCGCCCGGCGTTGCCCGGGTCCGTTATAATAATGTTAAACGAACTTGAAAATTTTATGATTTTATCTTCAACTCAAAATATGTGTTAATACACTGTTAAGAATTTGACCCTTTTGCTGCATCGTCACTCCACCGCTTTTATAGAAAATGATTACTTCAGCCTATTTTGGAGCATTGTCATAGGTCAAAAGAGATATATTCTATAAAAGCGGGGGAGTGATGATACAGCAAAAGGGTCAAATTTTTTACAGTGTACATTATATTAAATACGTGCCCCCTGACTGTGTCAAAAATTGGTTTTTTAAAAAAACTAATATTTAGCTGCAAAAATACCTAAAATGACTGCAATGGGAAACGCAGGAGGGAATATGTGTCCAACGATTTCGTGTTGATATTTATCCTTAAAATTACTGTTAAGTGACTTAACTAAATACTTTTTTCACATAGATATCCCAAGTGAAATATTTTGAATTTCAAACTAATTATATATCACTCTTAAATCTGACTATACCGTGAATGAAATCGATTCTCGATGATTCGCTAAAAGGTTAGTATATAATATTATAAATTCAGAGCCATTTTACAAAAATAGGTGTATATTTTTTATCAAACATGCGTAATGTTCATTCTATGAACAAAATCCTAACCGTAACCTAATTGTATCGGAATCATAACTTGTCTGTAACTTAGCTGTATCTTAACAGTAACCTAACTGCAAGTTAAATATACCATAAATGTAACTTGGCCGTCACCTAATCATAACCTACCCATAATCTAACCACAACCTAACCGCAAATTAACCTTAACCTAACTGTAACTTAACCATGACCTAACTGTAACCTAACCGGAAAATAAAATAACAAAAGGGTCACCGGAACGTAATTGCAACCTAACTGTTATCTAACCGTAACCAAGTTCTATTTTAACATTAACTATAAACGAAATATTTTAACCATCTCGCGCTAAGTACTTAGTTTCACTTTCCACCGCTACGGAGCGCATTATGTTTTGTAGAACATCCGAATTTTAGGTTCGGATTGGATTCATGTTCATGGAAATTATTTTGTCTTCTTCGGATACGGTTATGATTGTGTGGAATATTTGTGTTCAGTTTAGATTCGGTTCAATTCAGATTTCGTGGGGGTTTTTTTTCCCTTCAAATGGGATTTTTAAGTTCGGGTCGGGTTGTACTTATATGGAAATTATTTTACCTAGTTCCAATGAGGTTATACTTCACTGAAATATTTTTGTTAGGTTCAGATTAAGTTTGGTTCAAATTTCGGGATTTTTTTTTTCTTTTTTTTTACAAATTTTTTGGTTTGGAATGGGGATTATGTCCATGGAAATTATATTGTCTTGTTCGTATCTGGTTATAGTTATTTGGACAATTTTCGTCGGATTCAGATTTGGTTCGATTCAGATTTCAGGTATTTTTTTTTAAATTGATTTTTAATTTTCTGGTTGGATTCATGTCCAGGGAAATTATTTTGTCTTGCTCGGATCGGGTTTTGGTTCTTTGGAATATTTTTTTCGGGTTCAGATGTCGTTCAATTCAGATTTCGGCTTTTTAATGGAATTTTTAGGTTCAGGTTGGGTTGCGCATCAACGGAAATTATTCTGCATTGTTCGAATAAGGATATGCTTCTCTGGAATATTTTTGTCAGATTCAGATTTAGTTATTTTTTTAGGTTCGGATTGGTTTCATGCTCATGGAAATTTTTTTGTCTTGTTCAGGTCCGGGTATGGTACTGTGGAATATTTTTGTCGATTCAAATTTCAGGTATTTTTTTCAAATGAAATTTTAGGTTCCGATCGGTTTCATGTCCACGAAAATTATTTTCTCTTATTCGAATCCGGTTATGGTTCTTTCGAATATTTTGATCGGATTCAGATGTAGTTTGCATAAAACTTCAGGCTTTTTTTTCAAATGGAATTTTTTAAGTTCGAGTCAGGTTTATGTTCATGGAAGTTTTTTTGTCTTGCTCTTATCAGGTTATAGTTCTTTGGAATATTTTTATCGATTTCAGGTTTCGTTCTGGTCATTTTTGGGGTTTTTTCAGAGAAAAATTTTAGGTTCGGGTCGGGTTGCATATACAAGAACATTATTTTTCGTTGATCGAATTGGGGTATGCTTCATTTGAATATTTTTGTGGGATTCAGATTTGATTCGGGTCAAATATCAAATCCATAGTTTTTTTTCAAATGGAATTTTTAGGTTCGGGTCGCGTTTATGCTCATGAAATTTTTGTCTTGCTTGGATCGGAGTATAGTCTGTTTTTTTCTGGTTGGGATCGGGTTATGTGTTAATACGCCTAAACATTATGTTTTGCTACTATTCTTTTAGTGACTATTTTTTATATATAATTTATTTTGCTATTTGATAATTTATTACTGTGTATGAATCGTCTGCCTATTCGAAAAATTGTACGTCAAAGAGCCATTTCATTTTTGTTTTAAAAACAAATTAAAGTCTTAATAAAATTTTAACTTAAATAAATGCATTCAAATTTAATCAATGATTTAAAAAAACTGCTGAAAAAGCCTCATATATACATATACATACAGTGCGCGAAAAAATTATAAGGACACGCGAAAAATCGCCAAATCTAGAAGCCTTGTTATCAGAATCGTATGCAAATTTTTGCAGCAAAAATAGATGTAAAACTAAAATATTTCATGCGTAAAGTAATTAAAATTTTCCATTTTAAATCTTTTAAAATTTAAATTTTGATTTTTGAACTAAAATGAAAACGGAAAAAAGTATAAGGACATTGCTTTTTCTCCAGTAATTATTTAAAAATTTGCATATTTGAAAGCAACAAATGACATTTCCGAGTTAAAAGATTCCTTTGCGAAAAAAATTTCCTACTCGGCGACTTTCAGTGTAAATTTGTAACGATGCCCAAAGGAACTCAACTTTCTGACTCTGAAAAAGGAAAAATTGTTGCTTTTCGAGAATGTGGATTAAGTGGATGGGAAATTTCAAAAAGAATCAAGAGATCTAAAACGGTAGTTTATAATTTTCTAAAAAATCCTGGGATGTATGGTATGAAAAAGCGAACTGGGAGACCCGACATTCTCTCTCGTCGACAAAAAAGAATGATTGTAAGAAGAGCTTGCGAGAAAAAAGAAACCGCAAATGAAGTTAGACAATATTTGAGTTTACCATGCTCAACGAGGACTGTTCAAAATGTTTTGCGTAAACATCCTCAAGTTTCTTATGGGAAATTAGTGTCACGTCCCCCTCTTACAAATCATCATAAGAAAAGAAGAGTTGACTTTGCCAAAAAATACATTTCTCTTGGTCAAAAGTGGGCTGATGTAGTTTTTTCGGACGAAAAAAAGTTCAATCTTGATGGACCTGATGGTTTTCGTTATTTTTGGTATGATTTGCGAAAGACCAAGGAAGTGTTTTCCAGGCGTCAATTTGGTGGTGGCTCAGTTATGGTATGGGGCGGTTTTGCGGCAAATGGAACCACTCCAATTGTATTTATCAATCATAAAATGAATTCGGACAGGTATGTTGATATGTTAGGAGAAAATTTGTTACCTGAAGCGCCACTAATTACTTCAGGGGACTATATTTTTCAGCAAGATAATGCTTCGATACACGTTTCTAAGAGCACAAAACTTTGGTTTGAAGCTAATTCTGTAAAGTTACTTGATTGGCCGGCGAGAAGTCCCGATCTTAATCCAATCGAAAACTTATGGGGACTTCTAGCCCGAGAAGTTTATAAAAATGGCACACAGTATCAATGTAAACAAGATCTTGTCGTCGCTATCAAAGACGCTTGGGAAAAAATATCTGTGGACATTTTAAAAGATCTGTCAGGATCTCTGACCTCTCGGCTTATTCAAGTGATTGAAAAAAAAGGTAATTTTCTTGATTATTGAAATATTTTCAAAGTATTTTGGAACATGTCCTTATAATTTTTTCCGTATTTCCTTTAATGTTAAATTTTGTAAAATCAGTATTTTGAAGCTGTATTATGTTTTTTATCGGGTATAAATGTTATCACAAAATTATGTAGCAGAAGTAAGATGTATAAAAATTTCATTTAGGTGAAATGAAAATAAAGCATATTTTCATGCAATTAAATGTTGTCCTTATACTTTTTTCGCGCACTGTATATTAACTGCAACATAGCCAACCACAAATACATTCTAATGTACGAAGTACCAACGATCTGACGTAATAGCTATGTTCAAAAATCCTAAGTTAAACTGACATTTTGCCAGTCTATGAATTTTAAAGGTCTTTGGGAAAAAAACAGTCACTTTTGAAATGTCAAAATCTCAAATTGGTTTCTTTCATAGAGTAAAAAGAAATTAATAGAGTGGAGGTATTATCTCTGGAGATGATGCTTAAGATGTAACCCTACATTAAGTCCAATAAGTACCAACAAAAGCACGTGCTTTGACACGCCTATCAATTGGCGAAATTTTAAAATGAAGGGCCAAAATCACAGTCAAGTGAAATCCAGCCACCCCATTGGTCGAGTGGTAAGGGTGAAAATCACGAACTTGTTTCTCCATTTGAAAAAGGTGAGGGGGAATGTATTTTTTAAGCGATTGTTACCGTCTGTTCTTATTTAAGATAAACCATCGAAATTAACTCAATTAAGATATTTTGATGCCATTTTATAAAATGAGAGTGAAAAATTTAGATTATAAATGAAAAGAGATAAGATTTACTTCAAAACTGCCGCTACGATTTTTTCTCGGAAAAAGGAGTATGACAACATTTACCCAACTGCTAAGAGATTGTTCCCTGAAAAGGACGCGGCTCAATGACCAATGAGGTGTTTGGATTTCACCGGACTGTGATTTTGGCCCTCCATTTTAAAATTTCGCTATCAATTGAAACAGGTTTAAACCTGTATTTTTTTTTTCTCTCGTTTTTAAAAAAAGAACTAATTTATCGTTTCACCGGTAAAAATTTATTAATTATTTTATCATATGTGTTTTAAATATCAATATAGAAAATTATTTTAACGTTTTACTTGAAAATATAACATTATTTTGTTAGTACATTAAAATCGTCTGCAGTCAGAAATTTATATTTTAGATTAATATTTATTACTTAAGTTTTCATACATGATTTTAAAAGAATGTTTTCATCATTATATTTTAAATATTTATTTACATACAATTATTAAGTCATAAACATTTTTCATCTACGTTATAAAGTATTGAAAATTACATTAATGAAGGAAACTTTTAGTTATACAATTTTTAATTCGTATTAAATGTTTTCAATATCTTATTTAATTTTAATTTGATATTTAATTATTGCTAATTTTCCAATTACCTTTATTTTAAAAGCTAATATTTATTCTAATAAATAATAATAGAACGAAGACCATTTTAAAAATTTGCTATTTCCTCTTGAAATATGCTTCAACTGTTATTCATTTCTTTCAATTCGTCTTATAATACAAAATCTCTTCCACGTCCTTTTGTTTGCCACATTAAATTTGAGCGATAAATGGTTTCATATCGCAAACCTTTTTTGAGCTTACTTCACCTCCACTTATCTTATTCCTCCATGGGTTTCTTTAATTCTGTCTCAGCTTTCTTATTACTTCTGCGAAAATTTTTACACAACCAACCAACCGTAAACAAATGAAAGAGAAAAAAATTGGGAAAAAGATGATTTTTTATGAGAGTGACCTCTTGATTTTAATTAATTACTCAGTTAATAATTGGAATTTTGAAATTCTGAAGCTCAGGTGCATCAGGAGAGATATTGGGCTACTCTAAAAAAAATGGTGAGCTTTGTACGTGCTGTAGATTTTGCTAGCCATCGCAGACACACACACAGACACACACACAGACAGAGCGTTTTGTTCTTTTATTAGTATAGATTAAATGGAGGGGGAGTATTATTAGTTAATTACAAACTTATTTTGCATACGATACAACATTTTATTTTTACAAAAATGTATTTTGAAGAATAGTTGTGTGAATTATTTTTTCCGCTTTTACTTAATTTGTATCAAATAGCTGAAAGAATGCAAATTTATTAATCCGTGTATTAAATATTTTTCCGAGAAACATAAAGGAATATTTTCGATAAAACATGTAGCTATTATAAGAAAACAAATGAAGGCTTGTGAATCATTAGATACTTAATTTGTTTCTGGCATGACAACATTGCGATTTTGATGGGTTTTCGCGATTATGATGTCATAAGTATACATTCCCATAAATGTTGTTCAAGAATGAATCATAATGCAGGAATGATTTATCGGATGCAAGTGATGTATTTTTATTTTTTAAAAAAGCGTGTACTTTAATTCTTAAAGCTGGAATAGTTTTTGTAGAAACGCGGTATTCTCAGATGCTTTGAAATACTTCACTTTTCAAAATAATGTACTCAAAATCACACACTAATAAAATGAAATGTTTTACATAATTTTAGAGTACCTATATAGCAGATAATGGTATACAGTGTGCATGTGATCGGAAGTCTTTGGCCGAAAAATAGCGATGAATGTTTCAGAATTTTATAATTCTCCACTGGATTAATTCACTTCGCTGAATTTGACAAGCAAATAAAGACGACCTTGGCAATAATTCGAGCACGAGATTTTAAAAATAGCCATCTTACGTTATGTAACGTCACAGGAATATAATTTATCGTATTTATTGCTTGCAAATTATTTCAGAAAATTTAATTTACACTTAAAATAATTTAAATAGTTTAGAATCCGTTTCCAGATAACAGCTTCAACATTTCAAATTTTGAATTTAAATTTTTTTAAACTGTTTAAGTTACATTACCAATATTTTTAAAAAGGTAAATTCGGATATGAGAAGTGCATATGAAAATTTGAGATCATGAAAATAATATCGGATTTAGATTTCACGTGGAGAAAAGTCTATGATTGAGTCGAAGTGGAGTAGATTTTTCTATTTTATCTTCTGGAATACGAACCATAATGTCTTAATTGTTAAATGTATCATAATATCTGATATATATTATATTTTATTGCATACGTATACGATTAAAGTTTAATTTTTATAATTTCTACAACTGAGTTTTATTGAAATAATATTTTGTTTACTTTAGGTTAAATATCATTTGTTTAAGAATTAGAATTGTAATAACCAATATAAAGTGCATTTTTTATTGTAAGTAATATCGTAGATTTATTATAAATCACTGAAACAGTTCTTACTCAGGTGATTTAACAAAGTTTTTATATTTATTGATAAACATATTCTTTCGTTGAAATTAGACGAAACTTTGTTTAAATAATAGCCTGTGATGTATATAACGGTAAGCCAAAAAAAAGGTATAGTACGCAAAAGATTAGTAATGAAATAAATAGAACTCACAAAAATTATCATTAATATTGCTGAACATTTGATGCGCCCTTATAACAATGAAAATCAGAAAAAATGAAAAATAGTTTGTTGTAAAAAAATATATTTTGAAAAAATTAAAAAAAAAAAAAATATCAGCATGCAGTGAAAGTTTTATTATATGACATTTAGATCCAACACATAGTTTTATCAATTTCTATCAATATTTAATTACGCCCCTCTCACATAAAAAATTGGAGAAAAATGAAAAATACATTCGATTTTCTTAAATAACTGTACTAGGAAAAAACTGTACTTTTCGAAATTTGTACTAAGTTTAACCCATTCGTGCCTAGCATCTTTTGCGTAAATTTTATTTAGTTGGCACCACTATTTTTAGAAGATTTAAGTTTAGTTCATTAATCGCGAAAATGCATCATTTAAATAAAATAATTATTGCTTTTCTTTTTTACCGGTGTCAAAAACAGTGCTGAATGCACCTTTTGAAGCGTCCCTAAAAAGGGACGCTAGGCACTAATGGGTTAATTAATTAATTAATTACCCTAATTTCCTGCGTATAATCCGCGGATCAAGCAATCATTTTTCGACCCAGAAATTTTATTAAATAAAATATAACATTTTTGATCGCCGTAAATATTTGGCGTCAATTAAAAAATAAAATTTCTGGGTCGAAAAAGAATTGTTTGATCCGCGGATTATACGCAGGAAATTAGGGTAGTACTATAAATAAAAACAATTCTATAATTTGAACGAAATTTAAATGTTCATTAATTTTATACAGTGTAGCATTTCCAACATTGTTTGCGTTACAAGATAATATTTTTAAGTAGATTTCCTTTCTCTAATTATTCTTAAAAGAGAATATCATTTGAAAGAATCTATTTATACATATTTATTTATGCATGTTATAAAAGACTCATGATGATACATGAAAAAAAGAACAATATTATACTAAAATAAAAACTGTCAGCCAGATGATTATAATTGATTAGAACCAAAATTGATTTCAATACGACATTTAAATATATTACAAAGATAGAATAAAACTTTTATAACTGTGATACACTTGAAGTAGATATTATACTTCGTTACAAAATATTGTTCAATTTGAGAATTTAGAAAAAATATGTACATTTCTAACACTTATCATTATCTCGAATGCGACCTACGTTGGAAATATATTTTTCTTAGGAATTTAGATTTTGTTTTAATAGTTTTTCAGGATAAGAGCAAATATTATCTGTCATAGAGCGAAAACTATTTATTATAACTTGTTTTTCTGAGAATTTCAGGAGTAGTTTTTGATTTTTTGAACAGCAGAATCCTGGAGATAAATATGGCAAAAGATTACTATATTCGATATTAAAAACTCTAATTTAAGGCATTTGGCACTTCATTTTAATATATTCCACACACAAATAATATGGTAACATAAGTAGTATCTCTAAGATTGTCTGCGTTATATGATAATGTTTTTTAATTATGTTCTTTTTCTTTAGTTATATTTAAAGGGAATATCATTTGAAATAATTAATTTATACATATTTCTTTATATGTGTTGTAAGCGACTCATGCTGATATACAAGAAAAAGAACAAAATTAAATTAAAGTAAAAACAGTCAGTTATATTAATATTTAAAATAATGATTATTTTGCATTAAAACAGTTTATTTCGAAAGCTGCTAAAATAATCAAACATTTAATATACATTTTATTTCTCAATACAATTTATTATACATTGCACTAAGAATAATTCTTAAAAATTGATTTGAAAACGACTTTTAATGTATAACAAAGTTTCAAAAAAACTTTTATAAATATGATGTATTTGAAATACATATTATACTCCTTAACAAAACCTTTTTCATTTTAAAATGTTAGAAAAAGTGTTTCCAGAAGATTTGTATGATTTATTACGAGATTGTAAAAAATTGTCAAACTTCCTAGCATTTGGCAGATCAGACGTTTAAATAATGTCACCATCTTAGCAAATATTCTACGAAATGAAACCATTGCCTGACACAGATGATTTGATCATTTATCAAAAAGTAAATGTACCTTATCAAGCACAATAAACTTACGTAAACAGAATTCGAATGCTGCCTACGTTTTAAAAATATTTTTCAAGGATAAGAGGATGTATTATCTGTCATATAGCGAAAAGAATTTATGATATCCCTTTTATCAGAATTTGTGGAATATTTTTTGCTATTTTGAATTTTAGAATGCTGCAGATTAATACAGCAAAGATTTATTCGATAATACTAATATCTATAAAACCAGCCCAATAGACACTTCATTTTAATATATTCCACATAGAATCAATAAAACGCAAGTACATTAAACATAAGTAGTATTTTATAAACTGTTTTGCGTTATATAATTGCGTTACATGTTTACTTTCGTCTATCTGTACAAGAAGAAAGTATTGCATTCTTGAAAATTTTCGAATTGTGGTTTTCAAGAGAATTATAAGTTTTTAGGGTCAAAGATTCCAAATAACTTCTTTTTAGATGATATCTGTCTATGTATCTAAAGTCTGTTTGTCTGTCCTTCTGACTAATGTGATACAAATTTTGTGGCCGCTTTATCTAAAGACCTAATACACAGAATTTCAGAAATATTAATGCAATTCACCATGTTATTCTAGCATAGGAATACTGGTATTAATAAGCCGAACAATATTATTAAAATTTATTTGTGGTAATCAACCCAAGACTGTAGATGTTTTTACCGCAATATAACAGAAATATAGTTATATCAATATTAATATAGCATTTAATTATTTTTTAATAGTTCATACTTCAATTCAATTGCTGATCCTTCAATAGGAATATCCAATAAAACATAAAAATTTAGTAACAATCTGAATATATTTAATAGAGTTACAATATACACAGACGAATAGATGGTAAGATAGATAGATAGGATTCATAAACACGTTTTTGTACAAAAGGAAATGTTTAAAATAATAAATAATTTAGAACGAAGAAAGAAAAGGCTTTTGGCCTTGTATTACACATTGCACTAAAAATAATTTTTAAAAATTGATTTGAATACGACTTTTAAATATAGTGGGTATAAAAAATACAAGGACAATAAAAATTATTATTATTATTATTATTATCATTATTTTGTAAATTTCAAAACAATGAAATATCTTTCCTTATATTATATATCATAAAAGTGAAAAGTAGATAAAAACGCCAAAAAATTGATGTTGAGTATTTTATTATGAAAATAAAATAATTGTTTAAACAAACACTATTTTTGTTTGTGCAAAAACTATAAGGACATCCAAATAAATTCAATATAGTTACTGACGAAACAAATATTTAATGTATTATGCACCCACGTATGAGTTTAATGATTGCAAATATTCTATCATTCCTTTAATTTTTGGAAGAGTTCAGGATTGTTTTTGTACAATTCATCTTTAGAAGTAGATCTGAGTTCTGATGCCAAAGAAAATGCCTTCCACTTATACTAACTCATCTTCTAGATCTCCCCATATGTTATTGATAGGATTAAAATCAAAATTTCTGATCGGTTATTGCACAACTTTTTATATTTTTCTTATAGAACTGAAGTTTTTTCTCACAGATTGTGTGGAAGTGCTTATCTTACAGTTATATCTGTTAATTTCCTGTCAGAAATGTTGCAACAAATGAAAGATGGTCCAAAAGAGTTTGTACACGTGTCTTTGAATGAAATTTTTCTGAAAGATATATAAGTGAAACCGCGTCTTTTAATGAAAAGTAGCTCTACATTGCAATGAATCCGCCACCTAACTGGCGTTTTAATAAAATATTTTTTCATTGCTTAAATAAATTTATTTTCTTCGGTGAAAAGAAATGAAACTTAAATGGTTCTTATGAGTGCAAATACGAGTATTATTGGGATGATTTAAGACAAGAAAAAAGAGATTTTTTAAAGCATCAGTTAAACCGTGGATTCATTGCAACACGGAGCTGCTTTTCATTCATCGACATCGTGTCACTTGTATATTCTGTCAGGAAAATTTAATTCAAAGACACATATACAAACTCTTTCTGACTAACTTTCATTTGTTGCAACACTTCTAAAAAGAAAAAAACGAATATAACAGTGAGATAATGTGTGTGTCCATACAAATCGTGAGAAAAAATTTAGTTCCATAAGAAAAATATTAAAACTTTGCAAAGGCCTCTCATAAATCCTTATTTACATTCTAACAATAACTTATAGGGAGATCTACTAAGATTATTTTATAAAATGAAATTATTTTTCTTCAGAATCGGAACTCAGATCCACTATTGAAGATGAATAGTAAAAAAACAATCCTGTGCCAACTGTGCCAAAAATTAATAATGTCGAGTAATGATGGAATATTTCGTTTCATTTGTTTTAACATTTATAATATATATATATATGTGTGTATATATATATATGTATATTACTATCCTTAAAGTTTTTACACGCGCTGCATGTAACAAAAATAGAATATATCAACATAGAATTTTATCAATATGACTTGACAACTTGAAATAAATATTATACGACATTACAAAAGATTTTTCATTTGGAGAATTTAGAAGAGCATTTCCACAAGATTTGTATGATTTCTAACAAGATTGTAAAAATTTGTCGAAATTCTTAGTATTTGACAGATCAGACATTTAAATAATGTCACCATTTTAGGAAATATTCTACAAAACGATCGCATTGCCCGCCTCTGATTATTTGATCATTTATAAGAAAATAAAAGTATCACAACAAGTACAATAAACATATATAAATATAAATTCTGCCTACTTTAAAAAAGTATTTTTCAACGATAAAGGATAATATTATCGGTAATATAGGGAAAAAAAATTATCTTTTTATGAATTTCTGGAGTAAATTTTGCTTTTTTGAATTGCAGAATCCTATAGATTAATACGTTAAATGTTATTCGATTTTACTAATACATATAACACCAGCTACTAGGCACTATATTTTAATATATTCATTACTCTAAAAATGTAATACAAGTACAATAAACACCTGTAGTTATAGCTGCCAACTTTTACACATTTTTGCTATCACAAAAATTTTATAATAAATATTGTCTAAGTTAATAACGAAAACTTATGATTAAACAAATAGAGAATTTCCGTACAATTTTAGTAGTAGCAAATATTCGTAAAAGTTGGTAGCTATGCAATAGTATCTATAATACCGTCTCATTATACGTTAATATTTTAAAATATTTTTTCTTCCTGTAATTATGTTTAAGGGTATTATCATTCGAAAAAATTAATTTGTATATATTTCTTTTAGCGACTCAAGCTAATACCACAGAAAAAATATTATACTAAAATAAAAACTATCAGACAAATTCCCAGTTAAAATAATGGCTTTTTCACATTAAAAAACGGCAAACTGTTTATTTTATTTTAAATGCTGTTGAAATAATAGAAAATTTAATACACAAGGTATTGCTGAGTGCGATTCATCACAAATTGCACTAAAAATAATTCTTAAAAACTGATTTGAATACAAATTTTCAATCTCTAACAAATTTTGAATAAAACTTTTACAAATATGATGCACTTGAAATGAACATTATACTACGTAACAAATCATTTTCCATTTTAAGAGTTTAGAAAAATATTTCTAGAAGATTTGTATGATTTATTACAAGATTGTAAAAATTTGTCTAACTTCCTAGCATTTGACAGATCAGACTTTTAAGTAATGTCTCCATTTAAGAAAATATTCTATGAAACGATTCCATTGCCCAATACTGATCATTTGATCATTTATAAGAAAAAAAAAATGTATTTTAACAAGCGCAATAAACATACTTAAACAAATTCTCGAATGTTGCATAGTCTAAAAATATTTCTCAAGGTTAGAAGGAAATATTATGTGTCATATAGAAAAGTATTGATTATAGCGCTTTTAAGAATTTTTTTTTAGCTTTTGAAAATCACAGGATCTTGCAGATCAATACGGAAAAAGAATTTATTCGATATTAGTAACATCTGTAATACCAGTCACTAGGCACGTTATTTTATTAAAGGGGAGACTGAGGCACACGTGAGCAGTTCATATAAATATATCCTTTTCTAATAAATGGGTTAATTTCCATAAAAAAAAACTACTGAATATAGTAAAGACAACTTTTTTTTACAAGTGGCTTTTTTTAATCACCTTTATAGGTTTTCTTACTTTTTTAAATTGTTTTATGATTTAAAACATTCATTGCCATGTGCCCCGCTAGTGGAGCATTTATGGACACGGTTGGAAAATATGTGAACACAAAGAAAAATTATAGTTTGGCGTGCTTTGTATTCTGTTATTTATTTTTCGTTAAAATCATTAGTTTTATTATGTTTTAAATGTACCATAAAAAAATCATACATTTCTGTAATTACTGGACGATATGTTTAAATACTAGATTATAAAATGAAAATAATTAGATTGGGGAAAGGAAGAGAGGATTAGATGACTTATTTACTGTTACAATAAAATAAAAAAAGAAAAAAGAAAACTAAAAAGAATAACTTTTAAAATTTTTATGGGGTTTTGTTTCGTAGAGAGTAAAAATTATACACCGTTTCAAAACATTTTTCATTTTAGTAATTTACAAAAGGTATTTCCAGAAGATTTGTATAATTTATTAAACTATTGTCAACATTTATCAACGCTCCCAACATTTAAGAAATCAGACGTTTAACTAATGTCAATATTTTAGTAAATATTCTACAAGACGATTCCATTGCCCGACTCTTATGAATTGATCATTATAAGAAATTAAATGTACCAGAATAAGCACAATAAACATACATAAACAGAATGTCAAATGCTTCCTACATTTAAAAAATATTTTTCAAGGATAAGAGAAAATATTATTTATCATGTAGCAAAACGTATTTTATTTATAATGTTATTATTTTATAATTTTTATAGCAAATATGTAACAAATATTGAATAAAACTTGTATAAGTATGATACACTTTAAATAAATCTCTTACTCAATTACGAAGCATTTTTCATTTTATGAATTAAAAAAAGTAGTTCCAGAAGATTTGATGATTTATTAATAGAATGTAAACATTTATCAAACTTCCTAGGATTTGGCAGATTAGACGTTCAAATAATGTCACTATTTTAGGAAATATTCTACGCAGCGATCCCGTTGTGCAACCTTGATGCTTTTATCATTTATAAGAAAATAAATGTACCGTAATGAGCACAATAAACATACATAAACAGAATCTCTAATGTTGCCTACGTTTAAAAAGCATTTTTCAAGGATAAAAAAAAATATTATCTGTCATATGGCGAAGAGTATTTATTATATCTCTTTTAAGAGAGTTTGTGGATTTTTTTTCTTCTTTTCCTTATTTTTTTTCTTGAATCGCAGAATCTTGCAGATTAATACGGCAACGGAATTTATTCGATATTATTATTATCTATAACACTAACCACTGGGTACTTTATTTTAATATAGGGGAGACTGAGGCACATGTAAACAGTATACATGAGAAAACATAAGTATAGCTTTTTCTTGTAAATGGATTAATTTCTATAAACAAAAACTACTACTGAATGTAGTAAACATAACATCTTTTACAGATAATATATTTTTAATCACCTTTAAAGTTTAATATGCTGCACCAAATGGAAAACATATGCGAAATAGCAACCCTATTATCCAAAATAAATGTATTTTTCGTCATAATTTTATAACTAAACTACCTAGAACGATGTACTCTGTAGGAAAACCTTCCTTAAAATAATATATATCTAACAGTATAAGTCCCTTCAACATCCTTTCAGTAGAACTGGAGGAGTAAGCGGAAAACACGAAATTTCCGTTGGTATTAATATATATATATATATATATAGATAGATAGATAACACATGAAATGTCATATAAGCCGTTTATAAACATGTTACAATTAGTTTTCTTTTTTAAAATTAAATAAAGTGCATTTCGCGTATTGAAAAACATGAATTTACACACATTAATATCTGTATAAGTAAATGTTTTATAAAATCTTCCAGTAAATAGAAGCCGAAGTTATTTTAACTTATACAAAATCCCCGTAGTCATGTTAGATAATTCCTATTTTTAATCATTTACGAAAATGTGACTTGTTTTAAACGACTCAACTAGCTTCATTAAAAAAATAATGCTGAAATCAACATTAATGTCTAAACATAAAATTACAATATAATTAGTATTATTAACAGATTGTGCTTTATGAATAGTAATAAATTATCAGTAATGTTACAAGTTATTTATGTTATGAAGATAATATATATTATCTATTAAATATTTTTTAAAAATCGTATTTCGCTTTTCTCTTCTCCGCAATAAATCAAAGAATTACGACCTAGGGAAATTTATCTTTCGTTATAACTTCTATCGTGTCTACAAGTTATGCCATGTTGCAAAATAGAGTTAATTCTGTTAGTGCGACAAGTTTTCGAAAAATAAATCAACTTAATAAGAGAACATTTTGAAAAAATGGCAAAGAAACGGCATTTGATTTAGGATAATTGATCAAATTATATTGTCTTCGAGGAGATAGAGGAAATTTATTGTCGCTACGTAAGGACATATTATTTAAGCTTCGGTAAAAAAATTAATTTTCGATATCATTTATTATTTGTTTTTTGTTCATATTTTTTTTCGTTTATAATAAAGAATAATTTTAATATGAATAAGTATCATCATAATGACACCTATTATGCAAATTTTAAAATGTTGAAAACAAGTGGGTATGTATGATCTCAGATCGCACAGGGAGTTTCGTTTATTATTTCTTGCAAAAACCATATTCTTTAATTAATAAATCCAATTTGTTAATTTATAATTATTAAATTCTTATATACATAGTAGCACCAATAAATTGACATTTAAAATTATTTTGTAACACGTGAAGTGTATTATAAGCAGTTTATAAAAACGTTATATCTAGTCACTAATTTTAAAATTAAATAAAATGCATTCATGCATAAAAGAACATACACTCACTAATACCGGTATAAGTAAGGGCTTTTTAAAATTTGTCTGTAAATGTCACTCAAAGTTATTTTACCTCATACAAAATCCCCGTAGTCAGGTTAGATAATTCCTATTTTTAATCATTTGCGGAAATGTGACTTCCGCCACTTTATAAAAGACACAGCTAGCTTCATTAAAAAATAATTATGAAGTGAAAATTAATGACCGAACATAAAATTACAATTTTATTACTATTATTAACAGATTTTATTTTATGAATAGTAATAAATTATGAGTAATATTATACGTTATTTATGTTACGAAGATAATGTATATTACCTAATAAATATTTAAAAAATTTATACTTGGCTTTTCTGTTCAGCGTTATAAATCAAACAATTACGACCTCGGGAAATTTATTTTTCGTTATAACTTCTATCGTGTCTACAACTTATGTCATCTTGCAAAATAGGGTTAAATCTATTACTGCGACAAGTTTTCGAAAAATAAATCAACTTAATAAGAGAACTTTTTCGAAAAAAATGACAAGGAAAACATTTGATTTAGGATAATTGATCAAATTATATTGTCTTCGATAAAATAAAGAAAATATATTGTCGTTAAGTAAGGACGTTTTCTTTAAGCTTCCGTATGAAAAGTCATTTTGGATATCATTTATTATTTGTTTTATGGTCGTATATATTTTCTAGTTTAAAACAAAGAATAATTTGAATATGAATGAGTATCTTTATGATGTTCGTACAATATGTCAATATATAGATGTTGTTTAATACAAGTGGGGAAGTGTGGTCGCAGATCGCATAGAGGGTTTTGTTTAATACTTATTTCTTTTAAATTCTTTTATTATTAAATCTATTTTTTTATTATTAAATTATTAAATACATCATGTCAACAATAAATTTAATTTAAAATAAGGTACTTGTACCCATTATGGACACTGCTCTCAATATGGGCACCCCTAATATTTTTAAAAACAACAATTTTGATAGAGAAATCGCGTTACATGTCCGTGAAAAAAAGTAGTTGGGAAAAAATAATTAAGCCAGGAAAGTACAAAAAAGCGCACTGTTCGCCATTTAGAAGTAAACTTGTTGTTGCAGGGTGTGCTGATCGTAAATATAGGTAAGTTTAAATTCTTATTAGATATTGTAAAAATATTTTAAATATGTAAAAGTGGAGTGTTTTAGAAAGCTTTTAAAACATATTTCCGGTTGCTATTGCATATATTGCTTAAAAATTTTTCTTTATTTATTTATTACAAGATTTAATAAAACTACTCCCAAATTCCAATATGGACACCTTATGTCCACATTATAAATACATCAGATGAATCTTCAGATTCACAAAAATAGAAAGCTGAGCAAAACGAACTACATTATTTCATAATATTTTATAGTAACTGAGGTGTTTTGGATCGGTCTTCGAAGAGCCACAACCAAAAATGACCCCCCTTTCTAAATTGCAAGTTCTAAATATATTTACTGTGCAATACCCTACCCTGCAATACTATGATATATTATTTTTCTTCCCTTTCCTCTGAAATTCCATAGAAGAGTGGTTCTTCCATACACCCTGTGTAGTAGGGTGGGCCGAAAAAAAAATTCGATTTCCGATGATGGCGGGTGCGGAAAAGTGGCCATTTATGGCACTCAGTTCATACAAAAAAATTTAGATTTTTTGGACATATCCTTACCCTGCCGCAAACGGCTTGAAATTTTGCAAAAATGCTCAATTTTGAATTTTTTTCGAAAAAAATTAAAAAATGTTAAATTAAATTTATTTTGGTTATATTTACTTGAAAAGGCATATTTAATGTACCAAATGTTTAAATAAGATCTGATCATGCATTATTTCATATCTATGTGTAATATAACTTAGCCTATTTTTATTGCTTTTTCTCGTATAACAGGCAAAAGTTGTATTTGTTTGAATCGATTGTTAGTTTCTCTCTTACTTATGTTCCTTGGTCTTCTTTATATTTTTTCTATGTGTCAAAGGTCATATATTTGGGCAATGGGCAACAGTATACTTCAAAATCAAATCTGGAAGGTGAGAAGGGGGTAAAGCATAACGCTAAGCGAGCGCAATGACTCGTCGTAATACTGAGGGAGTGAAGGACGAAATAGATGGGAGCCAAAATGCGATAAAGCATTCTCATTAGTTCTCCATGCTCAGTTACTTACGACATTTGTTCAGTGTGAACGTGAAACCTTTTCTAGTGAGACACAGTGCTTTTTGGATAGTTTAATGTTTCATTATAGTGTTTTGTACGTTTTAATACGACGAGCTTAGAAATGGCTAGTATGAAGGACTATGGTAATGTAAACACACGCGATAGCGTGAAAAGTAGCCTTTTGGAGACTTCATGCATATTGAAAGTATTGCAATTGCCAATTTATGCTGATAATCACCACTACTACTTATTGCTTCACCATGCAGAAGTTGTGACAGCAAATAATACGAATCACGTCATCGATAAAAACACAGTCAGAAGAGAGAAATAGAAACTTGGAAAGAACATACATGCAGATGAAGTTCTTGAAACAAAGAAAATTAAAAGCATATTTTAAGATGTTAGAAAGGATAACAGTATATTCAGATGGCAAAAAAGAACAAGCGACACCGTCGAGAGAAACGCGAGGAACACATCACCGTGTTGTTTGAATTTGGTTAGGAATACTTGGGTCACTTGATACCTCATTCCAGTCTCGGAAAAGAAATAGTAAAATCATTATATAGTATTCCAAGTCACCACAAATTAGACTTTTCCGAAATGACAGCACTTGGGTGTGATGGCGCCACTGTTAATACAGAAAAACACAATGGTTTCATTGCCTGTCTTGAAAAAAAATAGGAAGAGAGCTGCAACATATGATAGGTATTCTTCATATGAACGATATCCCTCTTCGACATCTACTCTCTAAACTTGATGGTGAAACACGGGATCTAAGACCTTTGCAAAACCAATCCGTGTTAGACTAATGGGGTGTAAAAAATCTACGTGTCACTTTGTTCGCTCCTATTGCTGTTTCATGGATATCAGAAATGGAAAATACTGAAGATCTCAGTACCGATCAAAATTGCTTCACTGTAAAAAAATTTGCGTAAGGTTCCTAAGAAAACATGTGACAGCTATTCTGCCACAGGTTTTCCCAGGAATTTAATCCAAAAAATGCCAGGAAACTTACATATGCCAGGAAAGTCCAGAAATCTATAATCTGGGATGTTACTCATGAAATATCAGTTATTTCACCATTCTGAAAAGTCTAGAAACCTTTTATGTGTAACGTTAGTCATTAATTTTCTGTTAGGTTCCACCGTTCTGAAACCTACAATCTGAAACATTACTCGTGAAATCTCAGTTAAATTCCTCAATTCTGAAAAGCTCTGAAACCTATAATCTGGAATGCTACTCATAAAATCTCAGTTAGGTTCCACCTTTCTGAAAATTTCCGAAATCTTTAATATGGTATGTTACTCATAAGATCTCAGTTAGGTTCCGCTATTCCGAAACCTATCATCTGGAACATTACTCATGAAAATTCATTTATGTTCCTTCATTTTGAAAAACTCTGAAACTTATAGCCTGGAACTTTACGCATAAAATCTCAGTTAAGTTTCTCCATTGTGAAAAGCTCTGAAACATTTCACAGAATAAGGTAAATGTTCCTGGGATATCCAGTGGCAGCAATTCTGCCACAGATTTTCACAGGAACTTTACCAAAAGTTTATTTGGAAAATTATGCAAATCTGAAAAGTCCAGAAATCTATAATCTAGTATGTTAAGGTCCTTTTTCAATAAGTTACTTCTAATTTTCAGCATGATATTCAAAGAGTTTTTAGATGCCTTAGAGTTACAATTAAGTATGGTTCTTGAACATGATACAAATAAATGAGTTAGTAATCTTTGTTGAGAATATGAACAATGATTGCACGCTGAAAGATAAACATTGTATTGAAAATATTTCTAATTAGTTGTTTTCATTTTTCATTTGACAACAGAAATCTAAAAAAAATACAGGATATCTATGAGTAAAATCTATTTTTAAATCATGGATACATTAAAATTACTTTTACAAAAATAAATTGGTTAGAATATGTAAGGGTGCTAGTTAGTGCAAGGCTATTGGTTAGTGCAAGGGTATTGGTTAGCGCAAGGATAAATTATGAAAAATATACACTTCAGAAACAAAAGAAATATTTAAATGGGTGATATTGTGCTGTGATCTACAAAAAGACATGCTTAAGTTTTTCCACATTTATATCAAGCTCAATATACCAATTTGAAGGTGTAAATTAAGAGATAATGTAACACAAAGTATACACTTTTGGTAAAATCTCGTACAAAGCAATTATGTATTTTTAAAATAACCTTTAGATAATTTTGCCATGTTATTTAATAATTTAAGCAGATTATCAACTTGTCATTTGGCTAATACAACATATTAGTCATTTGACATAAAATGGTATATTTAATCTATCAAAGCATTCTTAAAATGTTTTACAGTGTCTGAATATCTGCTTTTTTTGGGGAAGTATGTGGTTATTCGAAGCTCCCCCCCCCCTTACACCACTATCTTTACCTAAATTGGATCAATTACCTTTGATAAATCTCTTCCTTAAATAATTAATATAATATCACAGTAATCAATGAAAAGACGGTTTTTGATGCATGTGCTATACACTACATAATTATTTTAAAAGATTATCCAAACTATTAAGGTTTAATTACACAAATTTTCAAGGCAAGTTAAAATATGCACAAATTTTTGAAAGAGATTTTAAAGTTATAGTAAAAAAACTTTTTAATTGTAGTTTAAACATTAGCATATTTAAAGAGATTCATTTATTTGGTAAAAGCACAAAATTCAATTTCAGATGTCAAGGGACAAAAAGAATATTTAGCTGCCAAAAGAAGATAACTTTTTTTAAAAAACTGAAAATCTTAATACAGTGTACTCTTGATACTTCAAATAAAATATATTTTTCTCTTTGATATTACAAATTCCTGTAAATGACTTATCTGAACAAATAGCTATCACATAATGCTTTTTTAGAATCCCTTATGATATCGAGAATATTATGCAATTAAAAAAATAATACAATCAAAAATAAAAATTCAGAGAAATTTCATAATATGCACAAAACTTTATTTATAATATGGTTTAAAATTGCAATCTAGAATTTTATCACAGTTTGCTTAATTTTTCACATAAAGTAACCAACAATTTTAGTTCAATGAAAGTGTAAGTCCCAGTGCATTTGAGAGAATATTTTATGTTATAACAATAATATAAAGAGATTGTCGAAACTACACTCTGTACAAATTCCACACCTTCAATTAAAATTTTATCTTCTACTTGCTTTCGTTCAGCTGTAGAGGGATTGTCTGTGTATTTGCAGATTCTCAGAGCTAAATGGTTCAGTAACTTACTTTTTTTCTGTCCATTGCAAGCAATCTTCATTTAAAACTTTAGTTAGAGAAGAAGAATAATGATCTGAAGGAATCTGAAAATTCTCGCGCCATGGATGCTTTAATATACAAGAGACTGCTAATATTTAAAGAGGTGCTTTCAATACTTGAATTTAATTCTGCTGTTCCAAAGTCGCCATTTGTTTCTGTTAATGAACTATCATTACATTCGGATTTGATTATTATCCAAGGTGGCTACAAAAAAACAAAAAGCATATTTTATTTTTTATTTTTTATGCATAAATTATTGGATGCAATATTGTTTATTCAGTTTCTGAAAAAATTAAAATGTTTATTGGAGAAATTATTCTGATTTGCAAAAACACTTTGTATTATGCATTAGCTGGATAATATAGAATATTTGAATATGTGTCCTACAAAAGGCTTTAAAAACAATACAAAAAGTACTACAACTACTTTTGTATATCCCCAGAATGATTTCCAAAAAATAAAAAAATTTTAAATATTCAATATATATCTTTTAAACAAGGGATTTTTGCAAGTGCACTGTTGTCATGTTGCGCATGGTCAAAAATGAATGTCCATGAAATATACAGGGTTTTGTTCCATTTTGAAAAATGTGTTGCAGTATTTTGGATTTTAAGTGAAAATTTTGAATTTATTAAATAAAAATGGGTTTATACATCGTTGAAACATTTTATTCTCAAATATATATTGAATTTGTGAAATCTCCAATCAGTAGTGTAACGATAGTTTTGAGTCCTCTGCAAAATTTTCCACAAGGCCCCATAGAATCTATAGCTATTTCTCATAACAAAACGGGGTCTCCATTTCGTGACCCGTCTTGTGGGTATGAATTTTTTACGCACAGATCAGGTTTGGAGTACGCAAAATATACATTCGTTATTTAATACAAATGACTCGTTCTTAACCCGTCAGTAGTCGCGTGTCGGTCTTTTCGCCGCCCTTATAACTTATCTTCTCCTAACTTGTATCACATTACAAATACAACGGAGATCTACCGTATAGCTGACTTTGAAGCTTTCTAGACCACCTTAGTGAAGTAACAGTACACCTCTGTTTTTCTTTCAAGTACATTTTTAGCAACAAAGTTGAAATTGGCGAAAAAGTCTACGTAACTATCACTAATGTCAGTTCATTTATACTTTTTCCAATTACTCCATATCTCATGAATAAAATGCATAATTTAAGAAAACTGCAAATTTATATCTTCATTGAAATGTTACTTTCGTATATTAAGTGAAAAATATTTCTTATTTAACATATTTGGTATGTGGGGGGGGCAGCGGCGAAAAGACCGACCGCGACTAATGACGTTGTGAAAAAAGTCGCGACTACTCGCGGGTTAAAATCCTAAAATGATCAACCATTTATGACCGTTTAAGATGTTTATTTGATGTTTAAGATGTCACAATTACTTCCATGCCCCTCCCCCCCCTACGTAGCAGGGTTTTGCGGATCTCAGTTTTGCCACTGTCCTCGATATTGATATACATTATAAATTCATTTACGCTTCTTCATTTACATATATTTTTGGTTACCTCCGTGCACTATAGCATAAAATTAGCAATTTCCACCGTCGAGTAACACTAAAAAATGTGGAGATTAATTTTACCGGCCTGAGTCTGCAAACTTGATGGTTACTACTCGCAAAACATGATGGTTGTAAGATATATCAATACCAGGGATGAAAGGAGAAAAATCCGTTTATAATTTTCGGAGTCAAAATTAACGATTATTTCAAACACTAGGAAAGAAAGTAGATAACTCTTTTTGGTTCAAAGGTTGTTTCACAGCTGGTAGAAGGGGATAGTGAATTGCCAAGGGATCTTTTTTATCTGAACTAATTTCGCATGCTATTATACAGTATGAAATATTTAAAACAGGGGTCGTAGTTTTTCTTGAAATAAAAAAAAATCCCGAAATGTCTAACTTTAACGCTTAATCCTGATATTCCTTAAAATGTCTTTCTCCGACTTATTATACAACATGATTAATTTCATTTATGACAAAATTGAATTTGGAACAAATTGCAAGTCAATGTTATTTTTAATATACTTAATCCAGGAATCTCACTGCTGTGCAAATTAAAGTGTATCAATTGACAAAATCTGCTAAAATACTGCTAAACCCAAAATTTGGATGAACCAGAAACATACAAGACTCATGTTCCTAAGCAAACTCGCTTTAGTTTACTAAATAAAGTCCACTTATTTTGTGAAGCTGATTATTTCGGATTTTGGTGGGTTCTGGATCAAATATAAAGTGACTGGTAAACTACTCTTCTCCTCTTAAATAGGCTTAAACAAAAAAAATTGTTTACAATTATCCATTTTCCTTGAATTTTGGGTATCAATTTATTAGAAAATTACACGATAGAAATCATATCAATAATGTTAGGTCAAGTAAAGGTCAAGTGTAAAAGAAACCCTCCCTCTCCAACTAATTTAGCTTTACCTAGATTTTCCTTGTCGCGAACCAATTAGTTTCAAATTTTGGTCTCCTTTTATTAGAAGGATATTTACAACTTTAACACGTTGAATTCCACGTCAGTCATGGATGACTGACACTGAACTTCCCGTTTAATTAATGATATCCTTTAATAAAATAAAAGGAAAATTAATAAATTCAGCAATTTCTTAAAGCAATATAATATTTAGTTTTATATAATAATTTTACGCTGTCGGCCACGGGCAACTGAAGCGGTTAAAACGGAAATTTCAATGTCTGTCACCGGTGAATGACATGCCACTTAACGTGTTAATGCAAGGGTTTATAGGTTAAATATTTGGGGGGGTACAAACCTCCACTTTCATTTTGTTTATTTTTAATTGCAATTTTCTTGCATAAAATTATCTGAATAGCTTCAAATTTTGGGTACATATTTAACAAAAAGATGGATTAATCTCTCGGATACTTAATTATATTTTTTAACTATCTTAATAAATGCAGCAAACTTTAAACTTTCCTCATACTCCCCCTCATTTCAGCCCCCTCACTTCAGTGGCTTAGAGGTTCTGATCTCTCAACTGGTCGGCGGCAGGTGCTGTGTTCGTACCCAATTGCGGCCGTCGACCTAATCATTCGGAGTTTTCGTGGTTTTCTTCGAACCTTTCGTAAATACGGGATGGGTTCCCTTAGAAAGACCCCCAAGAAGAGCACCCCTCCTATCATAACTATCATAATAATTTCAACAAAGTTTAAACTTCCCCATACTCCCCCTTCACTTCAAACACTAATAAAATTTGTCTCGATGTTTTATAAAAGTAGTGTTGTGAAAATTTCAAAATGCACTTGCTAACCCTGTCAAAATAAAGATGTTAAAAATTTTCAGATTTAAGATATACTGAATGACACTGAAATAGTTCAGCAAACTATAACAATAGATGTAATAAGATTTAAATTCAAAGTGATATTTAACGCTTTAAAATTATTTTTCACGTTTCTCCTCAATTCTTTTGGTAATAAATAATTCGGTTAGCTAGTTTACTTTTGGAAATCTTTTTGGAAGCGTATTTCCAGAATTCTTGTTTCTAATATACTAGTTAATGTGTATTCAAGTTTGTTGAATTATATAATATTAAAATTGTGTTATGTTAAATCAAATCACAGAAATCCCCGGTGTTACTCCATCCCCTGTTAATGTGGTTTCGAGTACTTTTCCAATTCTTTATGCAGCTTTATGTTAATCTGATAAATTTTAATTTTGAAAATTATTTTGGAAGCAAGATTTAGAAACCTCCGTTTGCGTGGATTTTAGTTGGGCTTTGGAAGGCTTGCTAACGCGGATTTCCGAGCTCTTGTTTTTCAATATGGTCATAATGCGTATTTTAAGTTTGAGTACATAATATATTCAAATTTAGAAATTAAGTTTGAGAAATCCTCGATGTTACGCCGCCTTTTAACGCGGATTCCGAGCAGTTTTTCAAATGTAGCTTTTATTTAATAAATTTTAATTTTAATATTATTTTATAAGACTTTTGGATGCCTACGTAGATAGAATATACAGGGTTTGGACAAAAATATGGAAACACCTTTTGAAATGCATATTTGAAAAGAAAGATTGATTTTAATGAACTATGTAGATGGCGCTGGCGTTTTCGCCTACTGACGCCACCTATACAACTACACAACACGTAAAATCGCTGCACCGTTCAGTCTTTCTTGGAGCACTGTTATGTGAGGTTGTCATAGCATTATGTCAGAGTTAAAAGACTCCGAACATCGCCAAACTGTTGGCACGCGTATGGTGGGTGCTTCCGTAAGGAAGGTAGCCGAGGTTTTTAGTGTTTCAAGAGGTACTGTGTCGAAGATTTATTCCGCATATTCGAAATGCTAAAAAACATCATCCGCTAAATCACAGCGCGGACAAAAGTGTGTGCTGAGTGATCGTGACAGACGATCATTGAGGAGGATTATCGCGAAAAATAAGAAGACCACAGCTGCAAAAGTTACTGCTGAAATGAATGTCCTGTTACCAAACCCTGTGAGTACCAAAACAATTTGAAGGGAGCTTCATAAACAGGGAATTGCTGGCCGTGCTGCAATTGAAAAGCCGTTCATCAGTGATGCTAGTACCCGTAACAGAAATAAGTAGCGTTTAAGTCATAAAGGCTGGACTATAGAGCAGTGGAAGAGAGTAATATTGTCTGATGAGTCTTCTTTCACATTGTTTCCCATTTCTGGCTGAGTTTACGTCTGGAGAACGTCATCTCAAGCCTATAATACAGGCTGCTTGTTGCCAAGAGTGAAACATGGCGGGGGTTCGGTGATGGTTTGGGCAGCCATATCGTGGTTCTCTTCTGGACCCATGATAACTCTGTCAGGGAGACATTAATTATAAATAGAAGTTTTCATATACGTCCATTAAAAACATTTCAAAAATATGCATTAAAGTATTTAATTGCTATAAAGGACGTTAAATACTAATAAAAACATTAAAAGATCTTAATAATTTTACATGGTTCGATTGAATTTACTCAATCATCATCAGAAAAAAAGAAAATACAAATGAACACAAAGATGGAAAATGACAATAAACTATTACAAATGAAATTTAAAAATTAAAAAAAAAAAAAAAAGTCAGGGAGTATTACTACTCAAACTTATGTGAACATTTTGGCCGATCAAGTTCATTCAATGATACAAACTTTGTTCCCCAATGGTGATGGTATCTTTCAAGACGACAACGCCCCCTTCACACAGCTTACATTGTTCAGGACTGGTTTTCTGAGCACGAGGATAAATTGTCGCATCTCCTCTGGCCCCCACAGTCACCAGACCTGAATATTATCAAACCTTTATGGTCTACATTGGAGCGGAAAGTGCGTTCTCGCTATCCACCGCCATCATCGTTATCTGAACTTGCCACCATTTTGCAGGAAGAATGGTACAATATTCCCTTGGCAAGCATACAGAAACTGTATTTATCCATTCCGAGAAGACTGCAAGCTGTTTTGAATAACAATGGGTACCCTACACCATATTAGGCAAGGAAACGTGTTTTTTTAAGGTGTTTCCATATTTTTGTCCAACCCCTGTAATTTGGGGTTTGTCAATTCGCCCTCTTCCCCACAATACACACCCACGTTAATGCGGATTTCCGAACTCATTTTAAATATTGTTAATTTGACTACGGTAATTTCTTACTTACATATTTTTCTGTTAGATACAATTTCCGTTTTCAGTTGAGTGTAATCCTACCGAATGGAAATTAAAAAAATATTAATAAGCTACAATGTTGATGGTTAGAACTGTACGAACACTTCCTTTGATTTTGTATGAAGTGTTTGTAACTTTGTTAATGGTCAATAATTAAAAATCTGAGCAACTGGCCAGTGGCCAATGTTAATTTTTATCTATATTTTGCACCAACATACAAATTAAAGATTGCTGTAAATAATTATGCACAGATCTGTATAATAAAGACATATACACGTAAAGTATTTCAATTATTCAGAATTTTTAAAAAGAAAATAACATTCAGAAAGTATGCCTGACAAATGTTAAAAAATTCAGCATAATGATTGAAATATTGACTTCCTTAAAAACCTGATAAAAATCCAGCAATTCTTAATGTATGTAACATTCTTTCTCTTAAATTAAAATTGTAAATTGATACTATAAAATTTTGTTTAGTTTTCACTTAATCCTTCATTTAATTTACAGAAAGATTTTAGCTTATGATAATATGATAGAATTTTTTATTTTATATAAGTCTGATTATAAATATAAATTTAAATTGCTTAAATACATACTTAAGTGCTAAGTTAACGAACATTTTTAAATGGAGAATTATACGACTTACGACAGCGTAATTAAACATGAAATTTGCTTTAATTATTTTTATACACTATATAAAGAATACCATACAAACTTACCTGGTAGTTGTTTAAATTATAATCCACAAACTGGGCACTTTTTTAACAGTTTATTGGACACTTAAATGAAACAGACGTAGTTTCTTTACGTTAGTGAGATTATTTGATCTTCAAAGTTAAAAAATCGAGAGGCAATTTTAGGAAATACGCTAAATTTACGAAACATGGAGGCGCTATTAAATCAACGATGGTTATTTGATCGAAAATCTCTAAGAAAATGTTATCAATGCAGAAAAATGCTAACAGTTTTGTTAAAAATCGAATGCCTTATTATATAGCATTTGGGATTCCTGTATTAAGATTTTAAGTAAAAAAACATTACCGTACTTCTGAATCACATTTAGGCAAAATAACCTTGCCACAAAATTAGTAATATTTTCTAGAAGTAACTTAAAATTGTACCTTTTCATCCTCTATAGACATATGTAGCATGCAGATACCAAAGAAGGGAGGGGGGGGGACAAAATTTAAACATTTCTCTACTGATATGTCTTTAATTTCATGTTATAGACTCAATATTTTGAAAAATAAAATAGTTAGCCAGAACTTCTTCCATTTCCCCTTTAAGCGTTTACTTTGTTTATAATAATTTTTATGCTAGATTTATTGTTTTAGGAAACAGACGAACTCGCTTAAAACGTGATACCAATTAATACCTGAATTTACTCCAGTTCCAACATCACCAGAACATCACTCTTACACAAAATGTAAAAATTTTCCATTCAATAACAGATAAAGTTTTCATTCCTCGGACAAAAAATCTCGCTTACGACGCGAATACATATACCTGGATATTAAGTTTTTGATATGAACATCAAACTATTTCCGAATAGTAATAATCGTTTTATTTAATGACAGAAAGATTATTATTCGGAAATAGTGATAGACATTGTAAAAAAATTCTTCTAAACTGGCGCTGCTGATTAAATAAGGCGAATATTACTAATCGGAAATAGTAGGTATTTGGAGAAAAAGTTGCGGTACTCTAATCGAGAATTTCGTCAAACAATCACTGATAAAATAATTTCGCAAAACGATCATTGGTCGAATTTGGAAAAATAGGTTTCAAAATGCACAATAAGATGGGCATAAGCACTTTCATTCCAAAGTTCGTCATCCCATAGTCTTTTTCTTCAACTGAGGCAACAAAATGACCTACACGCAAAAAAGTAGTTCATATGGAAATAAAGACCAAGAAGAGTCTTTAAAGTCTAAGCTGTGAAAAAAATATTCGAGAATTACAATTAAGTGCGTTGTCAAAGCTTTGGTAAAAATTAGTGAGTCTAGTTTCTATACTCGATTCATAACTAAGTGAGCAAAGTGATAAACACACAAAAAATTAGTTTTTACATGTAAAATATAGTTCAGGAGCTGTACAGGACAGAAATTCGAACAAGAGCTTTGAGATGCACAATTAGAAGAGTATACGCACCTTCGTGTTATTTTTTATAGCGCAAGATCCCGTAGTGTTTTCACAAGTGGGATAATAAAATGACATACACGCAAAATAACGATTTTTTTGTAATTAATATATTAACCACAAAATAAGGAATATTACACACAAAACATATATAACTTTGTACAGATTACCAATAATTTCTACTTTAGAATAAATCCGAAAAGTTACACAAAAGCTCAAAAAGTATGCCTACTAAAATTAAGGAATGATACACAGAAAATATTCGGAACGTTTCACAGTTTATCAGTAACTTCCACTTTCTCAACTATTCCGAAAAGTTACACAAGATTGTGGAAGTTATTACACAAGATTTCTCGGTATTCTTATCTGAGTAGAAATAATCCGAGAAAACCCATTAATGTTACACAGTAAATGTCCAGAACATTGCGCAAATTTTTTACAGTGTTATTTGATATTTATGCAGCAGTTTCAACCGGAGTATGTCCTCGAGAAATGGAAAACAGATAACCTGGACCAACTGTGAAATCGAGATGGATCACAACTGCTTGCAGAATTTTACACTCATGCGTTAGTAGTTTAAATCCTGATAAAGCCGTTAAAATATCTCGCTCAGGTAAGTGAAACGAGTGTATGCGCCCGTGTGGTTTTCTGTACGGAAAAGGCTAGGTTACGCGGACGGACCTAGACGTATGTGGCAAATAGTTAAATTTTCTACGTTTTTAGCAGATGACCTAAAGGAGACAGTGCATTTAGACATCCAAACAAATGGATACTATGGTCATTCCGAGAATTTATTGATAGCAACGGCAACCGATGATCGACAACATATTAGAAGAATGGCATGGAAAGAAAAAAGCATTCCGCAATTTAAATAAAAAAAAATACCAACATAGTGCAAGAGTTTCAAGTTCCAAACCTAAACTTTAAAGCAATGGAACACTATGAGTGTATCGAGTGGGTTTCCGACGAAATCAGTGAACCTCTTATAACAAAAAACCTTTTCACTAAAAAAAAAAAGGTTGAGAAAACGTAATTTCAGGATCTATGTTGTACGAATCAATAGTCTGCTTTCCAAGTCACTCCCAGGCTGTGAGAAGAGTCGTTAAAATTGTGACAGAAGCTGCCTCAAAGGTATGCGCGAGTAAAGGAAGATATGCCTTCATTAGAGCAAAACTTCCAGCACGGAAAAATATACCAAAGTTCATTTCTAAAAAAGATTGTAGCGTAAATGCAATTCAGTGCATTTTGAATATAACATTCTGTGGGTTGGAGGGCGGGTAAAACTCGGCGTGCAGCTACCTCCTCGTGGTAAGTTCTGGGTTGTTTCGCGTTAGTACCGAACGCAAAACAAACTAAAAGCTGTACATTTTTAAAGAAAACAGTATTAAAATAATGAATAGTTAAAGGTGTTTTAAACATTTGACTCATTTAATATATCTTTTCAATTAAATACAACCAAAATAAATTTAATTTAACATTTTTAAATTTTCTGGTAAAAAAGTTCAAAAATCAGCATTTTTTCTAAACTTTAACCCATTTTTGGCAGGGTAAGGAATTGTCCAAAAAATCTCAAATTTTTTGTGTAAACTGAGTGCCACCAGTGACCACTTTTCTGCACCCGCCGTCATCGAAAATCGAAAAAAAGTTTTTTTCGGCCCACCCTACTGTGTAGTAGATCAATAAGGAGCCACCTGTCCATAATAGGGACTGGTGGCTCCTTATATGGACATTTGTAAACATTTTTTTATTATCATTTAAATTAAACCGGAATAGTTACAAAGTCGCCAATTTTAATAATGATAGTCAACAGTACAGGAATAATGGTTATATACTTCTGGAGTCCTATCACAAGAGCATGGGGGTGAAAAAAATAAATTTTCATTAGGGTGTCCATATTAATCATAGGTACCTTGGTGAATATGAATATAAAAAGTATGAATGTATATTTTTACGACGGTTATGTATGTTACTTTTAGATTTTGTTGAATTATAATTGAATCACATTGACGTAATTTTCGTTATGTAAAATCAAAGATCAATGCTTCACTTATTAATTTTTTGTTGCTTGGAAGCAATTATCGAACATTTTCATTCATAATTATAGTAAATTTTCATAGTTAAAAGACATCTCTTTTCCTTTCTTTTTTCTTTTTTTTTGTGTGTGATAGAAAAATATGCTTTGTTGCTAGTGAAATAGTAAAAAATAATGAATTTAAATAACATAATTAAATAACATGGAAAATAAGCTACAAATGAAAATTGAAAAATAATCATTTTTTGCATAAACATATACATTTCTGTGAAAGAAAACTTTCTTTACAATTCTAAAGTTAACAATTTTGTAAAAAACGCCAAAAAGTGAGAATGTAGTAAAAAAATTGCAGATAAAAGCAAATTTTTTCTTCAAAATATTGTGAAGACAAATTGCTAAATCAGCAAACATTTATTTCCTTCTTATATAACGCTTGAAATTCGGCTACTAAATTTCCTTACTAGCCTAAATATATCAAACTTCTCTCGTTTTTTTATATATTCATTGATAAAGTAAAACACTAGTTCTTGTTGTGTTTCTAAGACGAAATATTTTGTTTGATTGAGTATTAAATACCGTCTAAAATGAAAGGCATAACTTTTGTATCATAATAAATACTTTATTAAATAACATTATTATAATAAGACTCGTAAAAAGTTTAAAATACTGAATTAAAATATTTTTATAGTGATTTATTAAAAAAATATTATAATGTATTTTAAAAAATGACTTTCTACTATTTCTTTTTTTTTAAATAACTGTAGAGATAAAAATGGTGTTATTTATTTTAAAATACTGTTTTTTAAACATTCAAAGATTTTTTTTAATGACAGCTAATTTCAAAGTTGTAATTAATATTTTTTTTAAGTTACAGATAATTAATTTGGCATGCCCATACCTGAAATTTTAAAATCTACTTACTAATTGAATTATCTTAACAGCACATTACTGAACACGTAAGGCATTATTTTTTTTTAAATAAAGTCTTTTAAGCATTTCCAATCGTCAAATGTGCGTTAAAAGTAAAAAAAAAAAAAAAATATACGTCACATTAAAAACGACAACGTTTCATTACAAAAGAGTTAAAATTTAATTTTTTTTTTTTTTTTTTTTTTTTTTTTTTTTTTTTTTTTAGACAAGACAATTACTTTATATTTTGATATGATCTTTTTAATTATCATTGTGAATTAGTTAAGATGCACACTAATAATATCGTCTAAACAACAGAAGTATTTTTATGTGAATATTAAAAGAGAAAAATTACAGTTACACGCAGTTGCAATTAAATTACACGAGGTTTTAACGATACATTTCAAGTGCCTTACTTTAAAATAATAATAATAATAATAATAATAATAATAATAATAATAATAATAATAATGCGTATTTTTACGCCCCTTATTACTAGGAGTATTTCTTGTTTAATCAATCTTTTAAATGGCCAGTAGATGTTTAGCAGAAGCCGATTCGATCTTGGAATTTTTTGTTGCTTGGAAGCAATTATCGAATATTTTCATTCATAATTATAGTAAATTTTCGTAGTTAAAAGACATCTTTTTTCCTTTCTTTTTTCTTTTTTTTGTGTGTGTGATAGAAAAATATGCTTTGTTGCTAGTGAAATAGTAAAAAATAATCAATTTAAATAACATAATTAAATAACATGGAAAATAAGCTACAAATGAAAATTGAAAAATAATCATATTTTGTATAAACATATACATTTCTGTGAAAGAAAACTTTCTTTAGAATTCTACAGTTAACAATTTTGTAAAAAACGCCAAAAAGTGAGAATGTAGTAAAAAAAAATTGCTGATAAAAGCAAATTTTTCTTCAAAATATTGTGAAGACAAATTGCTAAATCAGCAAACATTTATTTCCTTCTTATACAACGCTTGAAATTCGGCTACTAAATTTCCTTACTAGTCTAAATATATCAAACTTCTCTTGTTTTTTTATATATTCATTGATAAAGTAAAACACTAGTTCTTGTTATGTTTCTAAGACAAAATATTTTGTTTGATTGAGTATTAAATACCGTCTAAAATGAAAGGTATCATAATAAATATTTTATTAAATAACATTATTATAAAAAGACTCGTAAAAAGTTTAAAATACTGAATGAAAATATTTTTATAGTGATTTTAAAAAAAATATTTTAATGTATTTTAAAAAATGACTTTCTACTATTTCTCTTTTTAAAATAATTATCGAGATAAAAATGGTGTTATTTATTTTAAAATACTGTTTTTTAAACCTTCAAAGATTTTTCTTTAAATTACAGCTAATTTCAAAGTTGTAATTAATATTTTTTTAAGTTACAGATAATTAATTTGACATGCCCAAACCTGGAATTTTAAAATTTATTTAAAAAAATAATCAAAAGTAAAGTATAGCTAATTAATACGGGAAGTTTAGATTTAAATAATGCGACATTAGCAAATCTTTCTTTTTCTTTTTACATTTTTATTTTATTTTATTTTGCATATTTATTTATTTATTGTAAATTAAAAACGTTTTTAAGCGATTTTTTAAAACTAAATATTAGAAAATTAATCAATTGATTACTACCATTAAAATCAGTAATTGCATTTGCTGTGACAATGTTACACACCACAAAAAATTCATAGACTAAAAATTATTTGTGGTTTTATTTGTTGCTGCAACAAATATCGTCGGGAACATGAACGTCAAAAAAATATTTTCCTAAAATCTGGTTTTTATATAATAATTAGATTTTTTGGGGAGTATTTTAACGAAAAATAAATATTTTTAATTAGCGAAAAGATATACTGACAGTAGCATTATTATAAGTATCTGAATGTAGTATTTGTGAAAACATTATTGACAAAAAAAAATCATATTTTTACTAGCGATAACTTTCTGTGCTCCTATACATTACAAACATTCACGTTTTATAGATTGTATAGACCATTATTATAAGTATCTGAATGTAGTATTTGTGAAAACATTATTGACAAAAAAAAAATCATATTTTTACTAGCGATAACTTTCTGTGCTCCTATACATTACAAACATTCACGTTTTATAGATTGTATTCCAATGGGAATAAAAAAAGATTTTATAATTCGATTTTAATGGATTTCTCAGCTTTTTCAGAAGTATCGAAATAATTTTTGAATTTTTCAAAAAGATTTTGTTTCTGTTTGTCCAAATTACGAGTTTTTAAGCTTTTAAGCTTTTAAAATATGTCCCTTTGTTAAAGAGTCCCAGCACTTTTTAATGCCCTTAGCAGTCATTTATTCATTCAAACTCTCGCCTTCGTCTGAGTTTTTTTTCGAAAAAAAAAGAAATATTTCCAGCTTAATAATTATTAATCATTGAGTTCAAATGTAAAAAAAATATATTATGTTAATTAGGGCTTTAATAATTAATTAAGATAGTTATTGGGAATTTAAAATTCTGAGTTTCAGGTGTGTCAGAAGGCATTTTTGGGCTAGTGTCACAAAAAGTTCTAGTCTGGTACCTATCGTAGATTTTTGTAATCATCTCAAACAGACATACACAGAACTATAATTTTTATAATTAGTATACATATCTATTATCTATCTTTCATTTTATTCAAAGAGTAAAAATTTCTTTTTAACGCATCTCATTAAAATATCATTAAACTTCGGATTTTAATTTTTTTTCTTTAATAAAAGAATGTATTGTAATCGAAATTTTTTGGACTTCCAGTTTTCACCGGATTTACACGTTTTAGGTGTCAGAGATTCGAAAAAACATGTTTTTACAAAATGTCTGTCTGTCCATGCGTCTGGGTGTCTGTCCGTATGACGCTATTTTATTATCAAAAAAGAGTATGAAGATGTGCATAGAATTGAACCAAATTTTTAGTAAAGGCTTAAAATCCTCCTTCCACCAGAAGGGGGAGCTGCAATAGCGATTTTTGAGTCATTTACAATATTGTACCGACTAAAAGTGTTTTCAAGTTATGCATCGAATTGATCCAATTTTTTGTGTACGTGTATCGCTATGGCTAGTTGGTCCTTCCTGAATTTGAAAAAAAAAAAAATCCGCCGGAAGAGGGCGCTGCAATACCAATTTTTAAATAGCTGCAAATGCCATTTTCAATATTGTACCGCCTAAAAGTGTCTGAAGTTATGCATAGAATTGAACAATTTTTTTGTGTAAGTGTTTGGCTATGGCTAGTAGGTCCGTCCTGAATTTGAAAAAAAAATCCGCTAGAAGGGGGTGCTATAATCACGATGTCTATGCCATTTTCATTGTTTTACCATCAAGAATTGTATGAAGTTATGCATAGACCTGAGCTAAAATTTTTGTGAATGATTATTTTTGGGTACGGCAAGCGGGTGATCCCTGAATTTGAAAAAAAAACCTACCTATCATTCTATTGTCCTTTGGCTCGTGTAGACGGAAACTCGTTTTTACTCCGATTAATTGACTGAAGTAGAATTTAAGATTAAAACCAAACTTACTATAGTAATGAATTAAAATTATTAAAGCATGTTATGCAATTATGTGTAACTTTTTTAAATATTAAAATGTACGTATGAGTTGTGAAAAACTAATCTTTCAATAAGTCTTATATAAAATATTTTTTAATAAAAAAAATTTCTTTTTTACTTTCTTCTTTATTATATACCATTTCTAATATCGATTTAATTTAGTTTTTCTCTGTTACTTTATTCCTGTGTATATTGTCCAAATTTCTAAAGAGAACATTCTTCCCCCAAAGTATTAATATTTCTACAAAAATTATTTTTTTTTACGTGTGCGCCATATCTTTAAAATATTTCTCTGTAATAATTCTGTATAATAATTCTTTATTTCCATTTGTTTTCTTTGAACTAGTACAAATTCCTGTTTAATGTTTTTTTACCATAAAATACCAATTGCCTTCGGTAAATAACATTTTCACTGCTTGAGTTCATGTCAAAGATTTAATAATTTTTGTGAAAAAATATCTCATAACCTCAAACGATAAGAAATTTATTCGTGCTCCAGATATCTTCGAAAAGACATTTTTATTTATACTAGCACTAGTTTATGTAAAATTATTTGTTCTTTTGTTTTCTTTTAGTAAATAAAACTTTTTAATGATTTTTCTATAAAACATGAATAACCTCCGGTAAATATATTTACTAACACTTTCTAATATAGTTAAAAAGTGTTTATGCATTCGCTTTATCTGACCGACTCTCTGTCTGTCCCTATTTTCACTCATGTAAAAATTCGTATATCAATGAAATTTATATATGTTATATTTAACATAGCGTGTTTGGTATTAAAGTCTATAACATTTGAATATTTAATACGTGAATTTTCACTTGCTGACTCAGCGTAGAAACCAACCGACTGAAAAATGTTCAAGCGAAGATCGAACCCGGTACCCTTGGAAAAGCGCTCCAAGTGCTCTACCATTTAAGTCAAGAGGACGCTGCCTAGCCTGGCAATTTTAGTAAAGCTGAACTGCAGACCGAGATGGAATAGCCTTTATGAGCACACGTTCCTGAGGCGTAACATGAGGCACAAACAAGCCCAGCATCGTTGAATACATATACAATTTAACTAATTTTCCAATTAATTTTCAGCAATGGTATTACGTTTGAAATTATTGAATATTTAATATGTGATTCGTAAATTCCATATTAAATATTCAGTAATTTCAAGTGTAATTTCATTGCCGAGAATTAATTGGAAGCTAATTAAATTGTGTGTGTGGCATTTATATTTCATTTACAAAGGTAGTCAAAACAATGATGAAGCATTTTGGTCTACGGAAGAATACTGCGCAGTGCATTGTTTTTTGTTATCTCTATGTTAAACACATTGAATTTCGTATACATCATTAAAGTTCACTATAGGGTGGTTACGATAGAATATATAACGGGGAGCGCTTATAGGTCTTTAGACCGTCATGCTAAAGAATTCCGTTTTATTGCGGTCTATGCGTGAAAATATTTTATTGTGGATTTTAATCATGTTGCCAAACATAACGAAATAGTTTTGAACTTCACAGGTGCACTAGAGTTTGATATCCACAGAATATGGAGCGTGAAGCATTTACTAGGCCACTTAACATATTTCGATGCATACTGCTCTACAGAAAAAAAATTGTTTGGAAATTATTTTAAATATTTTACACTATTTCAAACATAATTAAACGAATATAAAATATTGAAGTTTACTACGAGATACTTAATGTTAAATATTGTGTGATTTTAACGGTCCTTTTACAGACCAAACAAAATAAATCGGATTTCTGCATTCAGAATATTTTTAGCACTAAGTGATTCTTCAGTTATGGTATGTGTTTTTAACTATTTTTTCATAATACGTGTACATAAAATCTTATAGGTCATATACAGGGTTACGAAAAATAATTCGTAATTATTATTTAGTATAAACCAATTAAAATATGGTTTCCATTGAATTATGCTTTTTCAATCTGAATTATATTTATTAAACCAAAAAATTTTAAGCTAATATCTGTAGAAGTTGAGTAGAAATATTTAATAGAAATTTCTGCTCTACAGACATTTCTATAACATTTAAACTAGTTTTTACAAAAACTTGCCATAACGATATAGGATTCTATGACACGATTTCTAAAAGACATTTTCGTAAGGGATATGTGTTAAAAAACAATATACTCATTCTTTAATTGAGAATAATTACTTTCTAATAGATCTCCTGATTTTTTAAAAATGTAATACAGAAACTTATTTTTATTTGGTACTGATTTAAATACATTTTGAACATTAAAATTTATTTCTATTTGGTAACTCTATTAATTGAAAAAAAAATCCATTTAATGAAGTCTTGAATTTTTTTATTGTTTTAGGTATTTTATTTTTTATTTTTTAGAAACTTAAATTCTAAGTTAATGTACTAAGTTGTCTAAAATATTCCGTCACACATTTGTCTGAAATATATATATTTTTCTTTTTGAGCACTGTGCTTTAAAAACAGGGCGATTTGCGATTTGTTATATTACCCGTCTCTCTCAAAATCTATCTAATAAATGTAAAATGAGAATGAAAATTATATATTTATAAAAAAAACGATTGTGGTAGGAAGACGTAAAAAATATTTAAGAATATAATTGGAATACGATCTATACGAAATATTTTTATATAAAATATTTTTTTTAAGTACAAATAACAACCAGTTAAAGATATTTAGACACATAAAAATACTGTTTAATCACTAAAATGATTCTATTAAATGGTTAGTAAATCGATGTTTTAAAATGTCACTAAAAGATATATAAAATGTTTATACTAAATGCAAAGAATTTTACTTTTTATTTATCTCAAGCAAAATTACGTTTTCAATAAAGCAAGAGTAAATTATGAATTTCTAACAGAAATTCTTCAGATTTGATTTAATTCTTGCATTGCAAAAAAGTCTATTAATTGTAAATATATACGTATTTTTTAAGTAACATAAATTTTAACAACAAAGTAGTTTTATATTGTATTTTTCTAGGCTGCTTATAAACCTTGATTTTGAATAATATAATTAAAAATAAATTACTATGAGGTATGTAATGACTGAATTTGCAAAAATATGTACATATTCTTGCAAGAAAAATTATACGTGTAAAGAAAAATGCTTGATCTACTCTTTAAAACATTTAAATATAAAAGTCAAAAAACAGACATTTATAAGATGCATAGCTGAAGAAAGCAAAATTTTCGAGAATAAAGTATGAACCAAAGGCTGCGAACTCAGCAAAAATTGATTTTTTATTTGTGAAACTATTAAATATGCGGAATCTAAACTCTTTTACTAAATCATATATTTTAGACGAGGTTTGTTTATATTAAAAAGAAAGAATTGTGTTTTTTATTTATTTATATCAAAGCAAATTATACTTTAGATAAAATTAGACGAAATTATTAATTCTAAATAGAAATTTTCAAAATTTGATTTATTTCTTGCACTACGAACATGTCTACAGTTTATAAATACTTACATATTTTTAACTGACTTCATTAAAGGAGGAGGTTATCAGTTCGACGTGTATGTATTTTTTTTATGTATGTTCACAAATTACTCCGAAACTATCCAACCGATTAATTTGGTTTTTGTGTTAAATGAAAGAGGTTGTTCTTGAATTGGTACCACTTTCGTTTCATCGAGATTGGTTCAGTGCTTCTTTAGTAATTAGTCAAAAACTAATAAAATTAGTGATTTCACGCAAATAAACTTTCATTGTTGTAGCCGTTTTTCCAATCAATTTCCAGCATAAAACTGTATATTTATTTGTATCTACCGCGAGTTGTCGCCAAGCTTGACGCCATTTAGTAAAATTTCGCCAAACATCGCGACCCAAATAGGTTGACATAAATGAAGCCGTCTTGGCTACTTAAGTTAAATTAAAATAAATTTTAGAAATAAAAAGTAATTTTTTATTGTATTTTTTTTTTTCAAATTGCTTAAAAATCTTGATTTAAAAGAAGGAATTAAAAATAATTTACTATGTACTATGAGTTATAAAATGAATGAATTCGTAAAAATATGTATGGTTTCGTATGATTTCTTGCAACAGAAAACATACGTTGCAATAAAAGAGAAGATTGATCGTTAGGGTGGAACGAAAAAATAAATTTTTTAATTTCAATATGTAATAGAGATAAAAAGTTGTCTAGTGCCTTTGTTAAGACAGTATTAAAATATTTTAACAAACATAATATATTTGGAGGTGCCGCAAAAGACTTGAATATACGTGTTCTTAAGCAGATTTTGTGAAATTTGATAATTTGGTTTAGTAAAAAAAAAATGTATTTTAAATATTAAATGCCCGTTTTCAATTTTTAAATTAGACACGTCTATCTACATTACAAATTATATCTATAATTTTATTCTGCATGCCTTTATTATTTATGCTACTAAACGAAAAGTTGGTCGAAAACATCTATTCCTGTAGTATCTCTAACCGGCATGTTACAAATGGGAAAAACCTATTACGATAAATGCAGAAGTATTTTAATATTAAAAGATAGAAAAAGTACAGTAAATATGATTTAATTGCAGCAAAGTATTTAAATTAAATCAAACGTATTTTTGATGTAGCAGCTGTAAATGCAAAGAATTTTCTGTCTAAGTGCGAAAAAAAAGTACCTAAACTTGAACAAGATTTTTTAATTGACTAAAGAACAGTGAGAAAAATGTATGTAAGTGGAGTCGATAAAGTTATTTCCAAGATTTTAAACCAAAGAGGAAGCAAGAAGCAATACAAAAACAATTAAAGTACAAGTACAATCAGAAATTGGTAGTTAATGCTACCAGAAAATCTGAAAATGATACCCTTCAATCAGATCCAGAGCAAACATCTAAAGGAAATTTAACATACAATCCCAAAAATTACTCTACTTTTTTTTTGGATACAACTACAAGCGAGCAAATGCGAGTAGAACTTCCAACAGTAGCAAGTGCGTGTGACCAAACTGGGGTTTCAGACAGAGTTGCTGCAACTATCACAAGTGCTGTTCTTAAGGATTTTGGAATGATTACAGAGAAGAACAAAAGTAAGGTAATTGATAGGATGAAAATTCGAAGAGAGAGAGACAAGAATCAGACAAAAGAGATAGTAAGAAGCCTTAACCAAGTTGGAGAAAATATAGATTTGTTTTTCGTTGGAAGAAAAGATAACATAATTGTGCAAGATAAAAAAGGAAACAAATTTTACACAAAAACGGTCATCGAAGAGCATATTTCTTTAATAAAAAAAAAGCAATTCCTTATTTCTAGTGCATGTAACCGCTGTTTTTGGAACAGGCGAAACTATAAAAAGTAGCATAATAGTGTACTTTAACCCTTTACGGCACGGGCAAAATCTGTTAGTAAAACGAGAAATTCTCGGCTGACACCAAAATTCACAAACGAATTTTTTAGATATTTTGAAGTCCTTAATTTAAACTTTTATTGGAAAAGCAAAATTTTACTAAAATATTATTGGTGCCGTTTGCAAGTTTGTAATTAAAATTAGGTATCCCAGACCGGGCACAGTGTGCCGGAAAGGGTTAATGGTAAAAATTATTTGAACCTATCAACTGTAACTGCTATTGGGTGCAATGGGACAGCCACAAACAATGGAGTCAATAACATTGTGATTATTTTAATGGAAAAAAATCTAAACAGGCCACTGCAGTAGCTGATTTTTTTATTCCATTTAAATTAATTGCTTTTGCGTCACCTGTTTCATGAATTAAACAAAAAATCAAAGTGCCCTAATGCATTTGGTATGGTTTTAGGCAAACAACTTGAAAGTTGTAACGCACTTCCAGTGGTTAAGTTCTTGCCTATACAACACAACCTTTATAATGTTAAAATGATTGAAGATTTGAGCACATACCGAAAATATTTACTTGAAATGTACACATCAATCTCAAGCGGTCTATATTGTCCAGATCTGTACTTAAGAAAACCAGGAAAGTTGGCTCATTCTCGAAGGCCTACACTAGCTAGTCGCATTCTTCGGTTATATGTTGGAACAGAGAAACCTTCAGATAACCTTAAAGCTTTATCAGAGTATATTATGAAAGTGTATGTCCACATTTGGTTCCATATTAAGCTTAAAATTTGCCAGTTGCCAAGCTTGTGACACAGCTTGTGAAGTCATCAATAAGTGTCTGTGGTCTTGAAGCAAGAGAAGGCCTTTTTAAAGCAAAAATTGCTTCGCAAAAGATGATGTGTAAACTTGAAAAAACATTTTATCTAATAATCAAGAAAATTTAAAAACTAAATAAATGTGAAACTAATTGAATATTCTAATTATTCTTTAATATTTGTTTTGTTTCATAACACTGGTTATTAATTATGTCATGACATAATGTGAGTGAGTTGATATAGTGAGTGACTTGTTAGTATTTATGTTGCATGTTTGTATTTAATCCGTTTCGAAAACATCTTAAAAAGAAAAAGACCGAAATAACTGGTAAGTTTATTTTTATTAATAATTAGTTATTTTTTAAAGTTTTACATATTATTTTTTTAAACTGTGTTTGAACGACTATTTGTAAGCAAAAAAGTAATTACAACAGTTAATTTCAAACTGATATTACACATTAATTTTTTTTGGAAAAAGCTCATTTATTTGACTTGTGCAGAAAATTAATGCATAAATTCACCTCAATTAAACTTAATATTATTATTGTTATAGTAAAGAAGAATTTATAGATTGCTATTAAAAACAATATTTGACTCTTAAAATGAAAAAATAAAACAGTGGAAAAAATTATAATTTTATGTTAAATTGGGATTTTTTCTTAAAAATCCTTATTTTTAAGGCTCTTGTGGCGCCTCAAGGTATAAATTTAGAACAATAAAACTTCGTAGTTTTATTGGTAACGTACAAAGGCAACTTTTAATTGCTATTACAAAATCATTTGTTGAAAAAAATATTTTTCCCTATACTTTCGTTCCACCCTATTGATCGTCTCTTTAAAAAAATGAAATGGAAATGTCAAAGAACAGAAGTGTATAAAATACATAGCTGATGAAAGTGAGTTTTTTTAGAAGTAAATTATGATCCAAAAATGTAAACTCAGTAGAAATTCATTTTTTGAAACGATTTAAAATATGGTTTCTGAATTGCTTTCCTAAATCATATAGTGTGCATTTGGTTTGCTTATATTAAAAATAAAGAATGTGTTTTTTATTTACTTCAAACCAAATTACACTTTATATAAATTGAGAGTAAATTATGAATGGTAAATAGAAATTCTCCACATTTGATTTATTTCTTGCACTACGGAAAAATCTACAAATTATAAATCTCTTTATATATTTTTTTTATGCTAAAGTAAAATAAATTTTAGAAATAAAAAAGTAATTTTATATTGTATTTTTTTTTTTAGATTTCTCAGGAATCTGGATTTAGAGGAACAGAATTAAAAATAATTCACTGTGTACTGTGAGTTACAATGTAACTGAATTTAGTAAAATATGTATGATTTCTTGCAGCAAAAAGCATACGTTCCAATATAAGAGAAGGTTGATCTTAAAAAAAGTCAAAGGACAGAAATGTATAAAATATATAGCTAAAGAAAGGAATTTTTTTAGAATTAAAGTATGATCCAAAAATGTTAACTCTGCAAAAATTCATTTTTAGCACTTTCCAACTAATTTGAAAATTCCTTATGCATTCGGTTTGTCTGTCAATATGATCATCTATCTACTCTCTGACTCCTGTGAATGTACTTCATGAATTTCATGCAATTAATAGGTCACGAAAACATGTTTGGTATTGCATAGGAAGTATGTATGATAAATGGCTCATTTACACAGGTCCTCAAAACAATTCGATTACATTAGGGTACATAAGGAAAAATCGTTTGAAGGACTTTTAATGAGATTACGCTATTTCAAATGTATTAAAATTGATATAAATCATTGAAATTCATTACCATCACGTTAAAACAAAACATTCGTAGCATTTTTTATTCATTTACAGGGACACACAAAAGAAATCAGTTAGAGTATCGTCTTTACATAATAATTACTGGAAAGTACATTTTAAAATTCCATATGCGCTTTTAAATCTAATTAGATTTCTGCATATTATTCGTTATATATAAATTGAATACCTCATACGCACAAAAGTATTTAGGGGGAACTGGGGCACATTGATACACCCCCTGTACAGCAAACAGGGACATTACAGGGAGTTTCACAACAGCTCCAAAAGGTGATACTAATGAAATTAACTACATACAAAAAGTTTTGGAATGATTCAATAGTTTGATGAAATGGGATGGGTGATTAATTGTTTTTGTAGATCAAAAGTAAATTTGAGTTGTACTATTGAAATGGTATAATACAACTGTTCCAGTATTTTCAACCGAAAAGAATACCCTCCATGGCAAAAAAAGCTACTCTTTACCAGTTCCTCATTCTTTATTGTTAGATAAATTATGAAGTGTTGGATTTGCGACTCATTTTATTCAAAATGACTATATGGGGCACATTGATACAGTCTTTGTCGGGGCAGACTGATACAACCTAAATCCTTTTCTAGTTCATTTTTTCATTACCTTTTATTTTTTTTTTACCATTCACTCCTTAATTGAACCATTTTTCGTCAAAATTTTCTACTATTAGTTTTTATTCAAGTGAAATAGCTCTAATTTCTTTATATTAGAACATTTTATAGTATTTTTGCAAACAGAAAACGTACAAACTTATACAATATCTAGTGCTAGTAGAATTAACTAAGGAAATGGACGGCAGCCTGGCAAATCTCAAATTTTATATCGATTCTCCAGTGGAAAAAGTATTAGCGACATGAGAAATGTTAAGTAAGAGAAACAAGCTGAAGAACAGTACAGGATAATTATATTATAAAAATAATTTTTAATATAAGTATCCTTTATTTTCTGTTTGTAAACCGATTTATAAATAGAAAACCTGGTATTTCTTTCACCTTTTCTAAGAAAAATGATAATTCTGGGGTTAAAGTGCCAGATATGACAAAGTTACCACAGCCAACAAACAGCCAAGGGACAGCCGGAACATCAGGTCATTATACATATACATTTCATTTTGATTGCTTTAATATTGCTTACAAATAAATTGTGTGCTATTTTAATGTCTACTAATATACAGGGTGTCCGAAAAGTCTGGAAACGGTCGAATAACTCGAAAAATACATATGAGATTGAAAAACGTAAATATACGTGTTAAATATTTTTAAATAAGCTACTCAGTGATACCAAATTTGACCTTCGTAACCGACCCCCTGGGGGTCAGACGAGGTCCAACTTTGAAATCTTTAATTATAACCCCCATTTTTTATTGCAGATTTGGATTCTACGGACAAAAATACGTAACTTTTGTATTTGATGTTTATTTCGAATCCTCGTTTATCACGGTGTAATTGAGGATTTTAAATCGATACATATTTCGGCTTTTCCAACGGGATTTTCCCTAATCGAAACTAATTGGGGAGAATTTATGACATCAAATTCCTCGTCTTTTGCAATAATAGCGTTTCCTGAAAATCACCCGTGCCGATTATTTCGGTAGTGCTACACAGTTAAAAATTTGATCCATTTGCTGTAGCGTCACTCCACAGCTTTTATAGAATATCTCTTTCATGACCAATGAGAATGTTCCATAACACAGTAAAGTACACTATAAAAAAATTGACCCTTTTGCTGCATCGTCACTCCAGCGCTTTTATAGAAAACGATTACTTTACTGTGTTATGGAGCATTCTCATTGGTCACAAAAGAGATATTCTATAATAGCTGTGGAGTGACGCTGCAGCAAATGGGTCAAATTTTTAACAGTGTAGCACTAATGAAATAATCACCACGGGTGATTTTCAGGAAATGCTATTTCTACAAAAGACGAGGAATTTGACGTCAAAAATTCTGCCCAATCAGTTTTGATTAGGGGAAATCCAGTTGGAAAAGCGGGAATATGTATCGATTTAATATGCTCGATTACACCGTGATAAACGAAGATTTGAAATAAACATCAAATACAAAAGTTACGTATTTTTGTCCGTAGAATCCGAATCTGCAATACAAAATGGGGGTTATAATTTAAGATTTCAAAGTTGGACCCCCTCTGACCCCCAGGGGGTCGGTGTCGAAGGTCAAATTTGGTATCAGAGAGTAGCTTATTTAAAAATATTTAACACCGATATTTACGTTTTTAAATCTCATATGTATTTCTCGAGTTATTCGGCCGTTTCCAGACTTTTCGGACACCCTGTATATAAAATGGTTTGCTAACTATTGTTGTATGAAAAATATGCATTGGTGTTATTTTGTCTCAATTTTTCCCAGATGTGTTCAAGTGTATCAATCTGCCCCAGGGATGGGGCACATTGATACAAATCACTTTTTTTGATTTTTTTTTAAATTACATGCAAAAATAATGTATAAAGCAACGATTGTACATTTTTATAACACACTACGCAGGTTTTTCTGATATCACATAGAAAAATAACTTGAAATTTCTGCTTTCTAGACACAATTTTTTTTTTTTTTTTGAAAAAAGCTGTATTAATGTCCCCCAGTTCCCCCTACGTGCAATTCCTTCTTATTAGAGGAAATTACTATAGAGGAATTTTCAACTGAAGTATATATATCTCTCTCGAGCAGTGAATTTTTGGATTGTATGCTGTTAATAGATACAAATATTTTTAACTTATACAGGACTGCTACAAAAATTTGGATAATTTTCCGATTGTAGATGGGAACAGCTGAGGAGACGTAATACTACAATTTTTAAACGGTGCAGTTTTGATAAATTATTCTGAATGTGTTGAAAAGTACTTCATAGTTTATGCTTGATTCATCATTCTTTTCTTCCTTGTTTATTTGTGAAATGGTTGAAATTATTAAAGGTAATTACGTTTTAAGGCAAACATAAACACAAATAATACAACTTTTTTGCGTTCATGATTTAATATTTATATATATACATTAAAATATTAAAACTGCTCAATTTTTACTTATCTTAGTCATGCATTATGTATCAAAATAAACTATCAGTATTAAATATTTGTGTTTATTTACACTATTAATTTATTTAGTTTTTTTAAATAAAATATTACTGTTTAGAAATAAATATTGAGTTCAAACCGCAAATTTTTATATTTTTACATGGGAAGATTTCTTTTTTGGAGGAGCAATGGAAAAAAAAGTTTATCTTCTTAGAAGAAACTGTTTCATCATTAATGAGCAAGACATAATTAAAAATTAAAATCCAGAAAACATAATTAGTGGTACAAGTAAGTCAATTTTCCATTTGATTTGGATTTTACAAAGTATAATATAACATAATATATATGTTCTGAATCTTGCTCTACTCAGATCTAAAGTAAATTTTAGAGAAAAATATGTCAAACTGCCTTTGTCCTTTCTTCAGAAAGTTTTTTACTTTTTTTTTCTCTTTTTAGGTGCATTCGTATTTATGCAAATACGTAGACTGTCGAAAAAAAAATCCTTTAAAATTTACGGCAAAAACTGCTGGCATCAATGTTGCCAGCAGATTCTGAAGTAAAAATTGCAGTAAAAATAAATGTACATTTTCTATTGCATCTAATTTTGCAGAAATGTTTACGGCAAAAACGGCTGGCAACATTGCTGCGCCGTAAATTTAAAGGATATATATGAGGAGCCCAGAAGCCAAGGGGTACAAGTGATAAAATGCCGATTTGGATTAAATTGAGTTTAAAGATAATTGATGTTAAATTGGAACATCAATAACAATTGACTAAATTGAAATAGGAAACATCTGCTTGTTGCATTCTAATAATCTTTGAACTCTCATTTCAATAACTGTTAAAAAATAGAGTACAATTTTCTTTAAATGTATAATTAATCAATATTGTTTGTTTTTCGAAAAAAGTCGTTTATCTCTATAACTCCCCAAATAATCAGATAATGACCTATATTTCTTTACCTGTAATGAAAAAAGCATATTTCCAGATACCCTGTGCACTTAACTCAATTTTTTTCAATTTTGTGACTTATACCCCTTGGCTTCTGGGGTCCTCATATATATATATATTTTACAGTTTAGCAACTATAGTCGTCGTACAGTGCCCCCGTCTATCCGAAAATAAGACCGCTAAAACTACCCAATCGAATCGCTTGAAATTTAAAATACATAATTGTTATGTAATTTTGTCGAGTCATTTACAATTTTATGACTCGGATGTTCAATTACAAGGACAATCAAAATAATCCCGTTACATTACGGCCAATGGAAAAAAAAAATTTCGAGTGCACAATGATGTTACGAACAAAATAAATTCATATGCATCTATGAAGTATCTACTAAAATACACATTGTGTACAATCTTTGGTGCAAAAAATATATTTTATTCATTAACAAGGCTACAAGTATTCTGTTACATAATGGTAAAAGTGGAAGCATTGTTTTGAGTGCTTTTAGTTATAGTGAACTATTTCATGTTTTATGAAATTGAAATTGAAATACGTTTCTGAGGTTTATTACAAGTTAATTTTTGTATAATAGAAAGCATATATTACTTACAGGGCCACACAAAAGGCTTCGGATATTGTAATGTATCTGAAGTACTGTAAATACTTTGTTCAGTGTTGGGCACGTTCACAAAATAAACGAACTAACTCAAACTCACGTTCAATTTCTGAAAAGTGATTTATGTTCACGTTCAAATTAAAAAAATTTCAAACGAACTCGTTCAAATCAAACTCACTTGTAAAAGTGAACGAAGCCTTTTAAAAAGTTCACTTTTTTTTTCATGTTTGGATATTATTGTCCAAATTTACAAAATTTTGTGAGCTAATCATTTGATTATTCGATACGTAAGATAGAGGTATGCACGGACGAAGATTTCCAGGCCCGATCCATAGAAAAAAAATGTCCGGCCCGATATTAAAATAAAAGTTTCGGCCCGAGCTCAGCCTGGCTCGTAGGGAAAATTTAGCGGCCCGACCCGGCCCGATATAATAGCTAAAATCAAGGCTCGACCCGGCCCGATATAATAGCTAAAAACAAGGCCCAACCCGGCCCGATATAATAGCTAAAAACAAGGCCCGAGCTTGATCCGGCCCGGAAAAAAGTTGAAATTTCGCACCGAACCCGGCCCGACCCCGAGTACATTTCTACAGGACATTGATATTCACCCTTACGCAAGAGTTTTGGTAAAAAAAAACTTACCTTAGTCTGTTTATAATCTCCATTTATGCAGACGTGCCGTAGGCTGCGATGTTTATGCTTTTAATGAACCTTTTTTAGTTGTATGTAAATGTTTCAGCTATCATTAGTATTATTAATCCATCTTCCATGCTATGGAGACATAAAAATCTAAGAATTGATATATGGTAAAAGTAAAATCTTCTAAGATGAAACCGCATTGGATAGAAAAAAACATATATCTATTTTCGGCGAAATTGTATACAGCCCAGGTCCGGTTCGGCGCGACCCGAGTCTGCAGAAGAAGTAAGACTAGGATACTACCCAGAGAAGTGATATCCAGACTTAACCCGTCCTAAGGCTCGTGTAGGCCTCTAAATGGCATTTGAAAGAGGGAAAATGTGTACTAAAGTCTGGAAATTTTTTAAATAAATTATGAAAAAATTGAACGTAAATTTGAATGTAAATTTCGTTCAAACTCGTCTATTTTTGAGTTTCCGTTCAGTTCACGTTCGTTTATAAAATAGTGAGCTAAGTTAAGTTCAAAGTTCACAAATAGTGAGCGAAACTCGTGAGTTTCCGTTCAGTGAGCGCGTTCATACCCAACACTGACTTTGTTATTGTACGAATGCAACTCATTCCTCATTTGCAAATTTTCACGTGCAATTTCCAACTTGTTTTAATTAAATGCAAACGGGGCATTTTTTTGTAATTAATCTCGTTTATAAATGTAAAATTTAAAATATTAACTTTAAAATTTAAGTTTTAAACATGGTATAATATGACACGATGTTATTCTAAAAAATCTATTTTGACTAGCAAAATTAGCCCTTCGCGGCGGGAGCGTTTTTCGAAATTTTTAATGTTTTTGATCGTGTTTTAAAAATAGAAGTTTGAGGCTTATTGAATCGAAAAAAAATACCAGATTCAATCAAACAAATTTTATAATAAAATTTTACTGGTTCAGATAAACAAGAATTCGGGGCGTTTCATGCGGCAAGTATAAGGGTCGGACGTTACCAAGGTGGAAATTTGTAAAAAAGTAGTTTTGTTAAGTTTGTCGCCACCCTTACTCCTATACATACGCACACATATATTGTTTAAGTAAAAGTAAAAAAAAAAAATGGAAATAAAAATTATTTTTATATTTTATTCTTTTCAAACTGCTTAGAAATCCGGAATTAATTGAATTGAATTGAAAATAACACACAAAATACTATGAGTTATATAATGACTGAACATGTAAAAAATATAAACGTTTCCTTTCAACAAAAATCATTCATTGCAAGAAAAGAGAAGCTTTTACTTGTCTGAAAAAAATAAATATATAAGTCAGAGAACGGAAATGTAGAGAATATTTAGCTGATGAAAGCAGAATTTTTTAGAATTAAAGTATGAGTAAAAAATGTGAACTCGGCAGAAATTCATTTTTTATTTGTGAAACGGGTTAAAATACGATTTCTGAAATCTCTTGCTAAATCACATATTTTAAACTTGTGTTCTATTTTTCGTACAATTTTGATAGAGCAAAATAAAGTTTTTAGATTTTTTATAAAATTAATGATGTTCGTGATATTATATTTGGGTTTTGTAAAAAAAGCTAATTATATCTCCTAATATAAATATTTTTTATTTATTAATGAAAAGACAACCGTATTTCTAATGTTAAATTCAATGTATTTCAATTGATAATAATAATTTACATATAAGCATTGCTGCAAACTATGTTAGCAGAAAAAATATTCACTTCAGAGGACTTTATTCTATTACCGAGCAGTCCATTTCTTCAAAATATGATTTTCATATCAATTCTTTATTAATTTCATATCAACTTTTAATCCAAAAGGTTTAATACTTAAAGTTGCTTTACTTTTTTAAATAAAAAAAAAATATCCTTGATAAAATTCATGAAAAGTGCCACTGTAACCTTCAGATAACTGTTCAATCGGTTTATCCATTTCAATGTTCAGCAGGCTTTTTTATATATGTTAAATATGTTGAATATAAACTCCTGATTTGGCTTTTTACTTTCTCAATAAATTTCTGTAATCGCGAAATTATAAATTTTATGTTTAATGATACTGAATACGTCCAAATAACAACAGAGCTTTTTTCTCCAGATCCTGACTTATGCAGGTGCCAGCGGGGCAATTACCCCGGGGATTTTCACTTGTAATTGGGATTTTCACTTAAAAGCGCGAAATAATTGAAATTAGCCAATAAAGATCAAAATATTTATATTTTAAAAGATCTAGGAAAGTAAAAGTGTTCCTCCTCCGTTTCTTTGCTTTCTGTACCTATTCATCTATGCGAAAAATAAACAATTTTAAGAAGAAACTTAAAGGTAAACAAAAAAACTTAAACGAAATAAAATCAGCAATTACCCAGAAATAATTATTCAAAGAGAAAAATAGTCAAAAATTGAAATCTACACAAAACGTGATAATTCAAAAATAAAACATTGTATTGACATTTTATAAATTGCATAATAAACAGAATTTTTGTTCTCTAGAATTTAGTCTATACACATTAAAGTCGCATCTCTATCTCAGACGATATGGCAGTTAAAATCCTAACATAATGAAAATTTCGCAAAATTTGTCATAAGTTTGTCCTTTAACCAATGTAAGTAAAAAAATTATTTAATATATTATTATCAGTGTAGTCTATTCTCTTAAAAATAGAAGTACCGGAAATTTCGTTGCATTTCAGGCATAAGTTTTTGTTTTAGAATGTTTTGAGTATAGTCAAAATCTGAAAAGCCCCACCAGTGGCCGCGAGGTTCTGACCTCCAAACTGGTAGACGGTAGGTGCTGGGTTCGAACCCAATCGCGACCGTCGGCCTAACCGTTCGGGGTTTTCCGTGGTTTTCTTCGAACCTTGCGTAAATACGGGTTAGGTTCCCTTAGAAAGACCCCCATGGAGGGCATCCCACCCCATAGGGCCTATATCCCATAACGTAGATAATTGGCCGACATATACAACAACAACAAAATCTGAAAAAAATCATTCTGAAAAATAAAGCAGAAAATAACTTTTGAGCACAATTCAAAAGCTGCATAGCTGTAACTTTTGTTATAATTAAGACACAGACACAATTTAGGTCGATTTTACTATTGTTGCATGAATTCAAAATCGATATTTTTTTTGAAAATTATGTTTTAAAAGTGTCGGATAAAGTAAATAATAAAAATTTCTGAAGTGAACAGGTAAACATTTGTGCATGTTAAAAAGTACCAATATATCTGTGGGTAACACTGACAGGCATATTTCGAAAATTTGACAATATTATTCATACAAAAAGGATGAAGTACCTTTCGTTTACCGCAACCATTTCAGATAAAAAAAAAATGTGTGTATTTTTATAATTTAAAAACAAGTATGTAACTTTTGCCTTTGAATTTTCTCTGATTAAAAAACATTGTTGTATGCAAAGAAAAAAAATTCTTTCTATGTCTAATCATTTCTGGTGTATCCATTTCAGCCTTAAAAATAAGTACTTTTTAATAAATATATTTTCGTCTTTGGGCACTATTTCCATGCATTACTTTCGTTTCGTTTCCTTATAAGACAATCTTTTGTAACAGCAATTTATGAAAAAGGTTCTTTGAGCCGAAGATATTTTTATACTTTAGGAGACACTTCATTTCTTCTTAGAATCTCTTGCCGGAATGAAAAGTAGCACTACATTTAACTGAAAGGGTAATGAATAATTTGCTTTTTGTGATACATAAAAAACCATGCAGGTAATTAATGCAGAGGGCAATTTTTTATTGGTATATAAAATATAATATTTAAATTATAAATAAACTAGTCGTTGGGGGGGGGGGGGCAACGTAATACTTACTCCTCATAGATATGCATAATATAAAGTATGAAACTAAAATATGTGTAAATTCTTTATAAAATGCACTGCAATTCCAAAATAAAATATAAACGTATATTTAAATATATTTAATTTATAGTAATGCTCTATTTCTGAATTGCGGATACTACTTAATAATCCCGTCGGCCTATATCGACAAAATATATAAATTGCCAGACTACACGCAAAATTATACAAATTGGCAAAATGTTTATTTAAAATAACTAAATAACAAATGAATGAATAAAAGATTAATAAAAATGCATATAAAAAATCGAATTTAAGATTACTTGATAACATAACAAACAGGTGTAACGTGTTTAATGTCAAGTGAATGTCATATTTACGATAAGCCTATATTGGCATTTAAACTTATAATTTGGCGATAGATGTTTTATCGACAGGACAATCAAGTAGTACTGAATTGCGTAAAAGAAACATCCTTATAACTCCAAAAAAGATAATCATATTAACTAACAGCTTACTATATCACATTAAAAGTCTCATATCGAATTAAGTTATATATTTTAATTAAAATTTTAATAAAATACACGGTTATTAAAAATCGATGACTGTGTAACATACGATCTCAAATATCTCGGCAACTATTTATCTGATCGGCGGCTTCATTCCTTAGACAAAATTTATGTTTTTTTATTGTATTTTACATTCATTCTTTCAAATAAATTTCGAAATTTTTTATATACTTTTTATCAGAATGAAAACTTTAAGAGTAGGAAGAAAATAGTTCCGGATAATCGAGGATACTGATATTCAGTAGGCTGTTTGTATTCATATATACTAAGTACACACCAAATTTCAAGTGTCTATTTCAATTTGTTTGGGAGATAGGGCCTTTAAAGGCAGACAGACACACAGACAGACGGAAGGCAATTTTTTTTCTAAAAATATATTTTCTCGGAATATTCAGTCTTTGAAATGTGTAAATCCGTCATAAAAAAAGGATTCGATTTTCAAAACGATTGCAAGACCCTATATTTCGTATGATTGGAAAGTAAAAACAATTTTCCCGATGGAGAGAACTAATTAATGCATTGTAAAAGCTACTCAAAAACGTTTCCGAAAAGAATGGGCAAAATAAAAATTAAAAAAAAAAAAATTACACAAATTCATGGTTAAATTTCGAAATAAACTGTTTTCCAAGGCTTCTAAAAAAAAAAAGCTTTTCGCAATTTTTTTTTTTTTTTTGTTACTTGGAAGCGGTTATCAAAACTTTCTTAGTGTTTAAGTGATATCTCTTTTATTATTATGTTTTTAGGAATTTCCAATATCTGAAATGAGTAAATCCGTCAATTTTTTTTCAAATTTCTAAACTATTTCAAGGCTTACCTTATACTACGTATGATGGGTAATTAATTAAAAATCTACTCCTTAAAAATATTAAGTTTATAATCCTTGCTATGTTATTCTTCAAATAGTTTTTCTTTCGTTTGCTGTCACAGCTCAAAAAATAGAAATAAAATTAAATAAAATTAAATGTATAAATAAATAAATAACCTTAGATAAATATCTTTTCAAAACAAACTTTTTTCAGTTTTAATTACAAATTTGAAGAAATTAATCTTAATAATAAAAAAAAAATAAGATTATTTAATGTAACTATAAATTAGTAACTTCATTACAAAAAAGAAAAAAAAAGAAAAGAAAAAGAAAAAAAAGGAAAGAAACGTAATTTAACAAATTACAAAAACCATTTGGAAGAGTAAAATTTAACACCTTTAAATAAATTCTATATTTAAAAAACTGGACTTTTGCAGTTAATCGGTTTAGCAATAGTCGTTTCCTTTTCGGTATTGTCACACATTCCGTAATCGGTGGGCTAGATAATCAAGCCTCGTGCTGTTGCTTTACAAGGCAATCTTTCATACGACGTTTTTCTTTCGATTCAGATATTTCCATAGCTGATAGTTTTACGTCTATCAGTTTTGTCACTTTTTTACTATATTTTTTATTAACAATGACATTTCGAATTCCTATTCAAATAAATATTCTTCTAAAGATTTTCGTGAAAAAAGCAATAATAATAATAATAATAATAATAATAATAATAATAATAATAATAATAATAATAATAATAATAATAGAATGCGGACACCCATTGACCTTTTGTTTTGCTATCTATTTCCCAAATGTTTTCCATAGAGTTAATAAAAATCAGTAAAAACATCATTTTGATGCTGATCTAAACATGGCTTACGTAATGATATATTCATATATTACGTTCGCAATTGATTAAACATTAATATTTCTGGACCGATCATATATATATATATAAAGCTGACTTGAGAATATCCATTTTCGACCCAAAACATCAAATATTTCCCAAATGGTTAATAAAAGTAATTTTTCTGCAAGATCAATCAATTGATTAAATTTCCATAAATATAAAAATATTGAATCAGCAGTCTTCGTTAATGTTTGCACGAAACTTTATGAATTCACAATTTTGGGTATTCCCTTATCCCTTATCCCTTATAAAATATGTAAAATCATTTGACATTCCATGAGATGTATAAATTATAAAATATTAACATTTTTCAAAACAAATGATACTCGGATAAGACAATCTTATGATTTTATAAAAAATAAATTTCAATAAAATTACTTCTCATAATAATGTAAAAAATACTATAGAAGAAAGGAAAAAATATAAACCGAGATTAACTCTATGCAAACCGGTTATTTTATTATTAATTTAGACCATAACATACGTTGCATCATAACTTTTATTTCAGAAAAAGTCCATTGAAATCTTGATATATTTTATGCAGTGTGTCCACTCTCAACGGTGGCCAATGGCTAATTTCTATACCGTTATTCATAGACATATAGTTGCAATTTTTAAAAAATCGTTCTAAATGAGTTTAAAAATATTTAAAAAGCGATTTGGGTCAATAAAACCGTTTCTTATAAAATTACGAAAATTAATTTTTATACGGTCCCACGATGTTAGATATTACATTTAGTAACTTTTCCTATTACGCTAACAATTGCGATAAAAAAAGCCCAGCTCATATAACATTAAAATTATATACACCGTGTTGTGAATTTTTAAAAACTTATATCTCTTTCCTGTATTGAACACAAACGAGCTCTACCATGATTTAAGGGATCGTATATGACTTAAATTTCATAAAGTTTCAAAAGACGATAAAATTCTGCAACAATTATTTACATATGTCAAATTTCAATCCATTTGTTTAGGTAGTTTTGCACTATTATATGTGGACAGCTAGACAGACAAATGGGCGAAAAGACCAGACGGCGACTACAGATTGCATAATTAACTTTTTCTCTGAGTCTTTCTCTGACTGATTTTTATATTGGTATTCAACATATTTTTTTTTTTTTTGTATTATCAAAGAAATGATAAAAAAACAAGTTTAATGTAAATTCTGCCATTTCAGAATTCAGTTTCGCCTCCGATTAGAAAAAAAAAATCGATAGAGGTTTTTTAGAAGGGCGACCCCGTTTAGATTGCAATGAACTAACTTCATTTTTCTTGTGTTTATCAATATAATAGCAAACAGAACGGCGTGAAATACCCAACTGAATAGCAATTTCTCTCTGAGACATTGGAATTGCGGAATAATAAAGAGATACAATTTGACGTGCTACTTCTTCATCGACTAGATTCATCAAAAACGGATTTTTTCTTTAGTTTAAACGCTTTTTTATAGACTCTGAGTAAAAGGAGAGAAATATTAGAATGTAATATAGGATACTACCAGGTTATCCCGTCAACCAAAAAACTATCGCCAAACTATAAGATTAAATGCCAATAATAGATGATCGTGAATGTCACATTCAATGACATTAAATACGTTTCATGTGTTTAAAATGTCATTGATTTTTATTTCGACTTTTTATTAATATTTTTATTAATATTCTACTAATTATTTGTTTTTTCGTTATTTAAAATAAAAATTATGTCAATATGTATAATTTGGTTATTAGTTTGGCAATTTGTATAATTTGGCGAAATTGGTCGACGAGATAACAGAGTAATACCTAATATCGTTATGAGTAAAAATGCAATGTTTTAAATAGTGGCGTCATTTTCTCTTCAAGTGTTTTTTAAAAGTTACTGTTATTAGTAATATGAAAAAGGCATCCGTAATAATATTGTAATTCCCATTTATCTGGTTGCTGAATGACATCATTTTCCTCATTTGAAATTTTTCTTATTTTGCTTTAGACATTAATTTTTATCATAAATTATTTTTTGTTATTTTATTTACATTATTCATATTATTTCTCAGTAACTTTATTTTTTTTAACCTCAATTAGTGCATAATTATGCGCAATCATTTTGGAAAATAAATGTTTATCATCGAGAGAAAAGCTAAACTAAGTTGCCACCATTTTGAAGAAATATCGTAAAAAAGCATTTAAAATTAAAAATAAACTATAAAAATGGAAATAAATTAAAAAAATAGCTAAAATGGGCACAACTAAAAATAAATAGCTTTCATTTAAAAAAATAATTATCAAAATCGGTTGAACAGAAAATTCAGAGCTGATGACACGACATTTTTTAGCTTGTCTGAAAGAAATAGCATCAGAGGCTAATAATAAATAAATAATTCCATAGTAGAGTCAGAAGTCCATTGGGATAGCATTCCATTCATATATTTTAGTGACGAATTTGTTACTAATTTTACTTTTTTAATTACGAGAAACAAGGTGAACTCCTAAATCGAAATATTTTAATACTAGAACCGCCATTAGGGGCCACTATGACCCCTGCCAAATTGAAAATAGCTAATTTAAATCAGAAATTTCTTGATAAGATTTAAAATATGTGCAGCACTAAAATAGGCTAATTAAATATCCTAAATAGTTTTAACTAAAAATTCTGGTGTCAAACACATTTTTATAAAACTTGAATAAAATAACCGGAGGTTCTAGTATTAATGGAAAGGAAAATCATAGTGCAATTTTATTATTATTAATATTATTATTACAAAAATATGAAACACAATAAAGCCTAATTCTATTATACCTAGATTTTTTTTGTTAAAATATCTTTAGTATGCTTTTTTTCTCTTATATAGTTACGCGTTACTAAAAGAGGAAAATGCAGAGAACTTTTTATTTCTATCTAACTAGATAAAATATTAGAGAATTTCAAAAATTTCAGCATCTACCATTTTCTTCCTTTCAAACTAAATTCTAAAAAAAGGTAAAAAAGTATTTTTTTTTTTTTTGCTATTAAATGTTCTATCTATATATTTATAGTTTAAAAAAATAAAATGTATCTTTTATTCGCATTATGCATGTAAATATTTTCAGAAAATTAGAAAATAATGCATAAATATTATATTTTGAGCCACATTTATATTTCATTGTGAACTAGCAGAACTACCTGGCTTCGCCCATGTCATTATAATGGGCCTTCCAGGTAGAGAGCCGGTCGTCGCAGCAATTGAGATTTACAAATTTGGCACATGTGTATTTCAGTTCTGGTTTACGCCTGCTCTAAAACCGAAAGATTGATGCAATTGCCAGCGGTCTTATTTTTTGAAACGAAAATTTTCATCAATTATTTTCGAACAGCAGTTAAGAAAATATGTAAGACATTTGAAATTTACAAAGAATATAAAATAAATCTACATTTTGTCGTGTATATGTAATTTTTTAACTATGAAATTTTTGAATGTTTAATTATGTAACGAAAAGTAAATAATAATAAAATTAATAATAGTACAAATACACAAATAAAATACATAAAAATATTTATTTCGATAGATTAAAATTGTTATGTTGTTATTCAAAATTATACATAGTTATTTCGATATCTAATCTACTATTTTTTACAAATAAATCGCTCCAAAAAATAAGTGCGGATGAGATTCAAACTGACATGGGAGAAAATCGGAAATCCCGACAAGGCTACAGTGCCGCTTGCCAAAGTGTGAAATTTATCCGATTATAAACTTTAGAGCTGTTTAGATTTGATTTCGATTGTAGAGCAAACGACTAACCAGACCTCAGATGCTCATGCACCAACTTTGTAACTCTCAATTGCAAAATTACAACGGTTTCGTCAACTAGAACTGTTAAATTTCCGGGTAAAATAATCTAAAATGAAATAATACTGCAATCACAGCAATTGAGGTTTATGTATTCCCTTTCTATAACCTGTTAAAAAAGCAATCGGAAAACATATAGTTTTTGTCCCGCAACCATAACGGAATTCCTGAGCTTTAACCCCCTGACAGGTGAGCAAAATTGTAAGGTTGTTTTCTCCATAATTAAAAAAAAACATGTTTTTTCCAACCGAATACAAAATATTTTATAAAGTATAGATTTATAAGCTTTGAGAGTAATAATCATAACTTAATATTTCAAAACTTGCTTTTATTTGTAGAATTATATTAAATTGAGCATAGCTTGCGTTGCAGTGAGACCTGAAGCTTAGTGAACGGAAAAATCAGTTCGTGGCATTCAAGATGTTAATATCAAAATGTGCGTTTTCTTTGGTAGGTGTAAACGAAAAAAATATGATTTCCGTGACAATAGGAATACAAATGCACCAAAGGGCGTAAGCATTTATTGAACGTTTGGTTTGTATGGCATTTATCTACAATATACAGTCGGCATTGGTAATAACGAACCTGGGATATAATGTACTTCCGATTATAACATACTCAAATGCTTGGTAACGAATGAAATCTAATCAAACAAAATAGTGAAAAATGACAGATTAGACTTCTAAATAAACATGTTAGAAATATATGTGTATATTTTTAATTTGAAAAAATCTTAAAATTTTTATTTAAATTCTCTAATATTTCATTCTCGACTATGCCCAATTTTCTTTTATGCTATGCATTATATTTTATTGACTATGACTTATGCAAGTAATGTGTCCGGGCAGAGTTAAAACCGGAGAACTCACGGTCTGGAAGCGAGATCTTAAGTGTTGAGCAAAAGGCTAACTCGACCGCTTCCTGCGAGAAACTTATTTTACTGACCGTACAAGATGACACCGCCACATTACCCCAACCCCAGTGAGAAGAATGTCAAGTTGACGTTGTACGAGCCTTGTGCACTCGTGTTGTGATAACGGTTGCTAGAGTCATGCGTTGCCGTTGTCGCATTACCGCCTAACGCATGTGGGCTCCTCGATGATGTATGGAGTGGAAGACTTTGTGCTATGGGAATTGTCATAGGCTTTGCGTGCTGTGAACGTTTCACAGGATTTGGTCGTGTGCTGTGAGCTTTACACAGGCTTTTGCTTGCTGGGGGTGTCTTCAGTGCTGCCATTTGTTGGTCTAGAGTAAAGGTGGAGAAGTGCGTGTTCGTCTGTCTAAGGTCACCAATGCAAGTAATGTGCCTAGGCAGGGTTTGAACCGGAGAACCCACGGTCAGAAATCAAGATCTTAAGTGCCGAGCAAAAGACTAGCTCGATCGCTTTCTGAGAAAAACTCATTTTACTGACCATGCAAAATGATGCCAGCACACTTTTAACGTACTCCAGTTATAACGTACCATATTTTCTAGTCCCCTGACAGTACGTTATAACCAGTGTTTATTCTAAAGTAAAAATATGCCAAAAACTGACAATGGCATCAAACAGATGATGGCAACGTTTTAACACATTAATTGCGCTTTTGCTGGTATTTTTCTTAACTTGTAAACATCTCACAATTTCAATTTTTACATTGTCGAATAGAAAAACTTCTTTCAAGTAAAAATTATTTAAAAACTGTATATGAGTTTTCTCATTTTACGGAATTTTAAAGTAACGTTTAAGTATAGATTTCTTTTAATGTACATGCAATCCAATTAATAAATATATACCCGCTGGAGCTTAACCCTCTCACTGACAAGCCCGTGTTAATACGTTCACTAAGCTCCATGTTTCAGTGCAATATGATCACTATTTAAAGTAATATATATCTCATGATTTATGGATTTTTAATTTAGTATACAAGGATTAATACTCTCAAGGTTCACATGCGTATTATTAATCAAGTATTTTTATTTAATGTTAAAATTATCATGTTATTTTAAAATTTAAAACAAAATGAGGAGAAAACAACATTGCAATTTTAACCTTCTGGAAGACTAATGCACTATTTAAAAGAAAAGACATGTTTATGAGTAATAACATCATATGCTCATAACATCATATTGTTGCTATCAACAACCTAATGTAACCATAATTTCAGATTTTATTGCAGTTTAACTCCATATAATTGTTCAATGTTTAATAGAATACAAAAAGATATTTCGATTTACATATTTTTTATCAATTTTAAATTCATTTACAAGCATGGATATTTTTAGATATGCCTTCAGCCCAGTTACGAAAGATATATCCGTTTGCTGTTAAAGCAGTGTTATAAAGAAATACGTTAGCATTATATTGTTAGTTGCAACAACCAATCACCGCCAAAAATTATGCTTTTACTACAGCTTGCTCTCTGAACATCGCAAGTTCGAATATTATTCCGTCTCACAGAAAACAAAATGTACATACAGTAATTTGTTTGGAAGGTTTATCCCAATTTACAGATTTTTTATGGATTTTAAAATAGCTTTGAAGCTTTTTTTTTTAATCAGTCCGCGTCAAAGTTAGAAAAGATTAACTCTATTACTCAAAAACATTAAATGTTTGATTGTCGTGTAATATTCCATAACTAAATTGGCAAAAGACATTAAAACGAAAAAATTAAAATAAAATAAAATGTAACACAAATTTAATAACTATCAAATCGAAGTGAAGTAATCTATTATGTATATAAAACGCAACTGAGAGTTTTATTCTGGCAGTTTATAACTTGGTTGCTTCTGGAAGAATTTCATTTTAATTTACAATTAGTTTTTGAGGGAAGATTTTAGTGTGTAGCATTGTTGTATGCAGATTATATTTTTTTAAGAAATAAACTAATAAACTAAATAAACTAAACTATTCCTCACTGGTTCCGATGTGGAATAGAATACAGTTCGCTAATTCTAATAGTAATTCTTTAAAAGATGATTTTGAACGAAAAAATACATTGTATTGCGTCGTTCAGAAAGTCGTGTCCATTTGGAAAAATTAATTTGTCTCGAAAAATTCTAAGATTTAATTATTAAATAATTTTTCCGATATCTAACGTATAGTAATTAATCGGCAGAAATTACTGGTATAAATTGATATTGCCAAACAGATTTGGCTTTCTGAACGATAAAATAAATTTTAATTTTATTATATTTGTCGCATGTGGTTCATCGAACAAAGCGCTCAAGCGATAGAATAAGTTTTTTCATGTTATAAAACGACTACCCACATCAATATTTTTGAAAAAAAACCTTCAAATAAGAATATTTTTTGTCTTTTATAGAATTTTTATCTTTTATGACCAGCATTTAAAAACAGAATTTTTTCCTAATTGAATCAGATAAATGCTTGCATTTAATAATGCAAAATTTGCGATAAAAATTTATTGGTGAGAACAATAAATCATGATTGAAATATGGACGCCCGTACGTAGTAAGGGCAAATAATAATTGTGAAACATTTGTTAGACGTACAACGAACGAGCAAATCAGGGAAACGGTTAATTCAACAAGATTGAAGATGAAATTTGAATACAGTCAAGTCTCTCTATAACGAAACTCCATGCATTGAATTTCTCTATATAACGAATTTTTTGTAGGAACAGTCCGCTTTTCACATGATTACATTAAAAACAGTCTCTATATAGCGAAATATCTATCTCCATATATCGATTTTTTTTATAAATTGGTCTTAATTTATTCAGTTTTAAAAAAGCTTCGAAACCATATGGAATCAATTTTCCATCACTTATTTTTAATATATCGTTCAGTGCTGAGTTTTTTTTAATTATTATTATTATTATTACTTTTTTCTTGTTATTTACGTCCAACGAATTCATCCCACCTCCCACACACCTTTCAACATCCTTCTCAAAACAGAGTCAATTAGATTGTTACACATATAAGAGAGGAATCAATGAAAGGCACATAAGAGAGGACTTCAAATGGAGGAAAATGTTAACTACAAATTTTCATTCTTTGCTAAAATTTGAGCCTTTTTTTTGAGAGCGTAACAATTTTAAAATCAAAACAACAAAAAATTACAGATCTCTTCGTCTGAAATTAATGCAAGTCTTCCTTATTTGTTTTCATTAAGCTTTCAAATAAATGTCTATTCTCTTTTTTGAAACTGCTTAAATAATTAAGAAATAAAATGTTAGGTTAATATTTGCTTTTAAACATTTCAAATTCTTAATTAAAATCATCAAAAATAATATTTGTTCAAAATTTACACATTAAATACGATTTTCAACATCATTTTCTACACATCGAATTTCTCTATATAACGATTTTTTTACTGGAACGATGGATTTTGTTATATAGAGACTCGACTGTATTTGTTAACTGATAACGTAGTCTGCTTATATTACAGTTAAACGACGGTGATTAAGAGCTGTAGTGAATTCTTTTCCCATGTTTAAGTCCTGGTTTGTCAATAAATTTGTATGCTAATGTTTAATTAAGAGATATCATTGTTGTGGTGTTCTTTCAAGACGTATGAAACATTACATAAAATAAAAAGTATATGTATACAACAATTTACATTTCTATTATAATAAAAAATTAGTTTGATGTGCCAATCCCAAAACTTTCTTCTATCTCATACGTAAATTTTAGTATTAAAAATTACATATGTTAATGCTTTATAAATTTAATACAATATTATACCAACATTGATTCTCATCTTAAATTTCTGCTTCTGCAAATTAATCGGAGTAAAAACGAATTTCCGTCTCTGAAAGAGCCGATGGACAATAGAATGATAGGCAGATTTTTTTTTCAAATTCAGGGAGGACCTATTAGCCATACCTTATATTTATGAGTAAGTGGAAATTAATAAATATCAGGATTGTTTATTTCAGTATCAGAATTTACATTAAGAGTTGACATAAAATCGAGGTTCTGTACTCTTGTTTGACATTTCAATTTTGATTATTAGCCTTCAGAATAGAAAAACTGTATCAAAAATAATTTTTAATTAACAATGAATATTAAGTGACATTTTAAGTAAGTTAGTAATTGTCTTTTTTTCCTTAACGAGAAAAAAAAATAAATTATGAAAAATACTGAGACAAAAATGCAATATTTCAAATATTTTTTTACATGAAAGATAGCACTTAAAGTTAAGCTCTGAATTTTTTGACGTTAAACGTAGATAAACGTATATATATTTTAAATACCGACACTTTCTGTCTTGCCTTTTTATTCCTTTATTAGATAAAAATAGCAACGAAAAATTTTGAGGCGAAAATACAATATTCCCATTACATATTTAAACACAAACGAAAACTGGAATGACACAAAGAAAATTTAAAAATTGTTTGATATTATAGATAAATATATACATATACTGTACATATGATATATACTGTACATTGTACACAGAAATTTTAATTCTTGCTTTCAATATTTTTGCTTGTCTACATTAAGATATTTAAAAATAGAGTGTAATTTCAAAAATAATTAAATTGCACATAGGTATAAATGGCAGTGCTATTTTTTCTGAAATCCAGTACATGATGGTAAAGAACGCGATAATTTTGAAATACACTGTTCAAAACAATTAAAGGATATTGCAGTTTTAGGTGGATTTTGTATCTGGGAAACTTTTTAGCTGATTAATACATGGTCGACAGACATAATAGGTTATATGAGAATAAATTACACATGTTTGGCAGAAAAAAATGCATTTTATTGCGCATTTGTGTACAAAAGGAAAAAAACACAATTTGTGCGTATGAAAAAAAAGAATAAGAAAAGGTGTTTATTCAAAGAAAATCATTTTCAGTAGGGGGTATGGTTTCCACGGGCGGCCAGCAACGTTGAACACCTTTGCGGCATGGACTCAATGAGGCTATTAATGACGATTTGGGGTATTCTGCCCCACTATTCCAGAAGAGCTCTTTCCAGTTCTCGGAGAGTTTGTGGGGGTTGTTGGCGGCCAGAAACTCGTCTTCTTAGAACGTCCCAAACGTGCTCGATTGGATTCATGTCTGGAGAACACGCTGGCCATTCCATTCGAACGATTCCTTCCTCGAAAAGGAAATCCTCCACCAGGTTTGCACGATGTGGCCTGCAGTTATCGTCCAATAAAATGAAGTTATCTCCGATTGCTGCAGCGTAAGGGACTACAATAGGTCTGAGGATCTCATCCCTATATCGGCGACCAGTCAGAGCTCCATCTCGAAAGATGTAGAGGTCAGTGCGCCCGTCAATGGAGATGCCACCATACACCAACACTATTCCACCACCAAATCTGACAGTTCCGTGCACGAACGCAGGATTATTCCTACTGCCACGGTCCCTCCAGATGAAAATACGCCTATTATCCGGATGCACAGAAAAACGGAACTCACCAGAAAACAGAATATTGCTCCATTCATTTCTCCTCCAGTTGACATGCTCGGTTGCCCACTCCCTGCGGTCGCGACGATGCCTTGATGTTAATCTAACACATACCATCGGTCGGCGATCATACAGAACTACAGTATGGAGCCGGTTTCGGACAGTCTGAGTTGAAATCGTGGTGCCTGTAACCGAGCGAAGGTGTTGTTGGAGAAGAGTAGCGTTCATGTTTCGGTGTCTCCGAGCTGTTAACGCTAAATACCGATCGCCATTGGGCGTTGTTGCCCGTCTACGACCTTGCCCTGGTCTTCGGCCTGCACATCCACTCTCCAAAAAACGGTTCCAGATCCTGGAAATGACACTTTGTGACACTCCAATGGCTTGCGCTATTTCGGCTTGAGTTTGGCCCCCTTCTAACCTACCAACAATTCTCCAAGCTTCTGAATCTGTCATATGACTTCTCTGAGACATCGTACTCATCAAAACAAAGCAATCTCTGAATGCCGATCATCCTTGCCTTCATTCTCTTTTATCCAGTTGAAAGTCAAATTTCATTCGCTGCCGCTGAAGCGACGTTTTTGACATCGAACTCAAAACTTGCATTCTCCACATTTTGAAAATCAGAAAAATTTGCATTTATGATTCTCTTCTTCTATTTTTGGCAATAAAAATTTCGTTTATATCTTTATTTTATATAAAACTTCAAATATCCTTTAATTGTTTTGAGCAGTGTACAATAATTCAAAATGTAACTAATGTAAATTAATGTAACAGATGCATACTTGCCAACCTCCCGCATTTATTTAATCAATAAAACAAACTTTAAACCAGAAATTTTATTTATTTCAGGAAAGCATCTGGGTTTCCTATAAATATTACTTAGAAACAGAAAATATTTATTTTAATAAATTTTCTGGTTGAAAGTGTGTGCTTTCATTTAATAGAAAGAGGGGGTTTGGCAAGTATGCAAATGTTACCTTCGTTAACTTATAACTGTAAGTTAAGAATCAAAGAACAAACTTTATTTACTTATTTTTTTAGCATATCTTGGACTTATTGATATTTATTTATGTACAATATTGTATATTTCGTCAGTATGTATTTTCTTCATTTTCAGTTATATATTTTCTTCAGTTAATTTTTTCATCTAATAAAAAGTAGAATCTGTGATATTGATTTTTTTTTTATTTTCCAGTTCTTTTGAATACAATATACGTATATATATATATATATCATCTTTAAATTTAAGTAATATGATTCCTATATGTAACACTCTACACCAAAAACTAATTTCGAGGGTGTTTTTAAATTCATTTAATTTTTAAAACGTTTATAAAATTCTCCAAATTCACAAGCTTTTAATTTTTACAATCAGTTTAATATTAAACATAATATAATGAAACACTTATGAAAATGATTTACTAATGGCTTAAATTTAAATCACTTACTAAATGATATGATTTAATCTTCCATAAGTTAGAATACAATAAAAGTTTTAATTTATGTTGAATAGTTTTCAAGAACTTCAAACATGCATTTTTAAACAGTTATATATTTTCCATTCTGTTTCATAAGTTTTTTTTTTTTTTAATGTCCAGAACTGCTTAATTATTTTAGTGTTTGTCATAGTATCTTGTATAACTTTAATTGAATATGAGCTAAATCTGCATATGAGATTTTATTGAAATCATTTACTGTGGGGGGACCCGAGTTTTTAATTTTTTAATCATTTTGTATAAAATAACCCAATAATCACTTTTTTTTACAATTTTTTAAAATGATATTTCGATCGCTGTAAGATCATGAAATATTCTTTTCCCATATTCTCAATTTCTCCCGGCTCTAAAAAATATATCCTTACAAATAGTTTTGGCTATAGGATGAAAATAAATCTATTGTATAAACAGCTTATATTGTTCTTTTCTTCTTTTCAACAATATGCATTACTTGAGCACAAAGTTTCTATTCTGTATTATTATATTTTTAGCTGCCTGGTATTTGGCTTTTATCTAACAGAAAATCACTGCATACTTATTCTATTGCAAAATGATAGATTGCCTTACACACTACCAGGTTACAACAAACATCTGATATATTTTTTACGTTTTATTTCCATCTAGCAGTCAAAGTCATGAATAATTAATACTTTTATATTAAAGAAAGTCTTAAATGCATTGTTGTATAAGACAAAATCACTATAAAAGCAGTGCATTGTAAAACAAAAACTAGTACAATATGACTAGTGGTTAACTATTTGTCCTCCCCATTATTGTTTCAAAATTATCAATTTGATTTTGCCATTTATTGAATGGTTTTTTTTATTTATCATCATATAGAACTTATAGACCAGCATAACATGATATATTATTTTATATTCTTCTAATCTGAATTTCTTTATGATCTCGAAAAACATTTCCTTATAAATAAGTTTGGTGTTAAAAAAAATTAATGTATAGTATAAACAGCTTAAATACTTTATCTCTTTTTAAACAATACGCCTTAACTTGAGCAGGAAGTTCCTATCCTGTATTATTATATTTTGGGGGGGTTAGTTTATGTTTCTTATGTAAGAGAAAATTAATGTATACTTGTTCTATTGTGTAAAGATGGATTTGCTTACATATTACCAAACAATAAAAAAAATTGATATTGTTTGTAAATGTTTTTTTTTCTTTATGAACTCAATGTTATGAATAATAATGAATACTTTTATATCAAATAAAGAGAGAAGGGTACTTTTGTATTAGACGAAACAATATAAAAGCAATCCATTATAAAAACAGACGCTCGTACAATATGACTAATGAATAATTTGATTATTTTAACACGATCAAAGTGATTGGTAATTTTATCATATGAATTAATATTTCCAACTGAGCGAAAAATTGCCCAGTCCGGGAATGAAACCAGATCCTTTGCTTACAAGGCTGATGCTTTACTTCGCAGTAAGTTTCTTTCCAGTATTATTATATATTTGTTTTATGTCCGGCATATGGTTTTATGTAACAGAAAATTAATGCATGTTTGTTCTGTCGCGGAAAGATGGATTTACTTACGTACAACCAAACAATAAAGGAGAACTTGATCTCGTTTGTAAATGTTTTATTTTCTTTGTGCACTCGATGTCATGAATAATTAATACTTTTATGTAAAATAAAGTCATAATTCATTGTTCTATAAGATGAAACACTTTTAATGTAACGCTTTGTAAAAACAGACACTCGTACAATAGACTAATGAATACTTTGATTATTTTAACACAATGTAACTGATTGGTAAAGTTATCATACGAATTGGATGTTTCCAACTGAGCGAAAAATTGCCCAGGCCGGGAATTGAACCCAGATCATTGGCTTACAATGCGAATGCTTTACTTTCCAGTATTATTATATATATTTGTTTATGTCTGGCACTTGGTTTTATGTAACAAAAAATTAATGCACGTTTGTTCTGTTGTGGAAAGATGGATTTATAAAAGAGAATTTGATCTCGTTTCTACATGTTTTATTTTCTTTATGCACTCGATGTCAAGAATAATTTATACTTTTTTATTAAATAAAGTCAAAAATGTATTTTTAAATAAGATGAAACACTGTAAAAGTAACGCTTTGTAAAAACAGACACTCTTACAATAAACTAATATATAATTATTTATTTTCACAATTATAATTATTTCAAAATTATCAATTTATTTTTTGCAATATAGAGTATGATTCTTTTTATCATCATATGGAATTTAAAGATCAGCATAACATGACATGATATTTTATGTTCCCAGAAAATTAATTGTTTCTGTTCTCGAAAAATATTTCCTTATAAATAGTTTTGATGTTAGTAAGAAAATAAATCTATAGTATAAACAGTTTATAGTGCTTTATCTTCTTTTTAACAATATGCATTACTTGAGCAAGAAGATTCTATTCAGTACTATATTTTTTGCTGTTTGGTATACGGCAATTCTATAACAAAAAATTAAAACATGCTTGTTTATTGTGGAAAGATGGATTTACTTACATACTACCAATCTACAAAAGTACATCTGATCTTGTTTGTGAATGTTTTTTTTTTTTTTTTTTTTTTTTTTTTTTGCACACTAAGTCCATAATAATTAACACTTTTATATCAAATAAAGTCAGAAATGCATTGTTGTATAAGTAAACACTATATAAAAAACGCATTGTGAAAGCAGACACTCGTACAATATGACTAATGATTAAACATTTATCTTCCCAATTGTAGTTTAAAGATTATTAATTTGTTTTTGTAATTTATAATATGATTTTTTAATCCTTATATATGATTTGAAGATCAGACATGATATCATGTTTTGTTTTCCCATAATCTTAATACCTTTCGGTTCTTGAAAAATATTTACTTATAAATAGTTTTGTTGCAATCGAGAAAATAAATTTTCAGTATAAACAACTTATAGTGCTTTATCTTCTGTTCAACAATTAGGTAGATTTCGTAAGAAATATTAGGTAGATTTCGTAAGAAATACTACCTATTGCAATCGCACCAGTTTATCTATCTATCTATCTATCTATGTATATATCTCACTTTTTTATGGACACGATAACTTCTATAATTCTTCACCAATCTCCACCAAACTGGTACATAAAATCAAAGGGGATAAAATCTCGGCTAAGTTCGTTAATGGGCAAAATCGGACCAAGGGGGTCGGAATAGAGAGCGTTTTTGTGAAAACCGTAAAAACGCCATAACTTCTTAATTAAAGTAGATATCGAATCGGTTTAAAGTTTATATTACTTCTTAAAAATGGGTCAAAAGTATATGCTTGACAGATTTTTGATAAATTTAGAAATGGGCTCAAGGGGCGAAAAAAACAGGGATTTTGAGTGAAAAAAATTCGTAACTTCATCAATTTTCAAGATATCAAGTCCAACTAAATTGTTTGTAAATGTTCTTAAAATTATCTAAAACTTTTGCATTTACAAGTTTTTGATTGGACCAACTTTTACCGATGAAAAAAATTAAAACCGAAAAGAAAAAGGGCGCAATTAAAAGAGAAAATCCATAACTCCGTCAATTTTTAAAATATCAAATCTGATTAAATTTATTTTACATCTTCTTAAAAATATCTATAACTTTTATATTGACAAGTTTTTCACAGGACCAATTCGTATAGCAAAAAGAAATTAAACAAAAATAGGAGTTCGGGAAAAAACCTCAAATCCAAACTGCTTATATTCTGACTCATTTTTAAATTCATTTTTGATTTTAAACGCATCCAAATGGTAGATCCTCTTATTTAGAAACTGTATAAAGTGACGCATTGGACAATTTTCTGATAAAGACAGAATATATTTCAAAAAAGGCTACCAAAAAGGGTATTTTGAACAGAATTTCCGAAAGTCATCGAGACTTAAAATTGAAGAAAGTACCCAAATAAGAAACTGCGTTTTTTTCTGATTCGTTTTTAAATCCATTTTTGTTCTCAAACGTATCCAATTTACAGATCCTCTTATTTAGGAACTATATAATGTGATGCATTGGTCAGTTTTTTGATAAAAGCGGAATATATTTCAAAAAAGGCTACCAAAAAGGGGATTTTGAACAGAATTTTCCGAAATCATCGTGACTGAAAATTTAAGGAAGTGTTCAAATAAGAAATTGCGTTTTTTTCTGACTCGTTTTTAAATTCATTTTTGCTCTCAAATGCATCCAATTTACAGATCCTCTTATTTAGGAACTATATAATGTGATGCATTGATCTGTTTTTTGATAAAGACAGAATATATTTTGAAAAAGGCTACCAAAAAGGGTATTTTGAACAGAATTTCCCGAAGTCTTCGTGATTTGAAAATTTAAGGAAGTTTTCACATTGCAAATTGCGTTTTTTATGACTCGTTTTAAAATCCATTTTCGCTTTGAAACACATCCAATTTACAGATCCTCTTATTTAGAAACTATATCCTGTGACGCATTGGCCAGTTTTTTGATAAAGATAGAATATATTTTTTAAAATGCTGTCAAAGTGAGTATTTCGCACAAAATTTTCCAAAGCAATCATGATTAAAGATTTAAGGATGTAATCAAACAACAAATCGGTTATTTTATGACTCATTTTTAAATTCAATTGTTCTCTCAAATGCATTCAACTGACAGTTTTTTGTTATTCAGGAACTGTATAATGTACTGTTTTGGTCGATATTTTAATAAATTCAGAATCTATTTCAAAATATGTTGTCAAAATGGGCATTTGAGCTGAAGAGCTTAAGATGATTCTGATAAAACCAGTTTTTGCAGAAAAATGAAATTAAAAATTTTTCATAAACGGCCAAATGAAGTTATTAAACTGGGTTTATCTCTAATCATATATATATATATATATATATATATATTTTTTTTTTTTTTTTTTTTTTTGTTGAAATGAGCACTCTTCGAAATCTACCTCCGCATATAGGCCCAGCCGACAGGGATTTTTTGATTACTGGTGCAGAAAAATTCTATACAATATTATTGCTTTTTTTCTCCTTGTGTCATGTATAGCTTTTATGTTATGGAAAATTAATGCATGTTTTTTCTAAAGTGGAAAAGTGTATTTAATTAGATATCAGCAATGTACAAAAGTGTACCTGTTCTTTTTTATTTCGGTGTCCTGAATAACTAATTATTGTTAAATTAAGTCAAAAATACATTGTTGTAGAAGTTGAAACACTGTAAAAGTTACGCATTGTAAAAACAGAAGCTCGTACAATATGGCTAATGATTTATAGTTTATCTTCACAACTATTATTTCATAATTATCAATTCGTTTCATTCGTTTTTTTAATTAATTTAATTTTTTCTACATTCTCACTTTCTTCTTGTTCACAAAAAATATTTCCTTATAAATATTTTGATGTTAGGAAGAAAATAATTCTTCCTTTATCTTCATTTTAACAATATGCATAACTGCAGCATGATGTTTCCACTCTTATTTCACTTATTATTTGTATTTAGCTTTTATGTAAGAGAAATTAAATGCATGCTTGAACTATTGTGGAAAGGTGGACTTACTTACATTATACCAATCTACAACAAAAAACACCTGATCACGTTTGTATGTAAATATTTTACTTTCTTTATGCACTGGATGTCATGGAAAATTAATACTTATCAAATAAAGTAAAAAATGCTTTGTTATATAAGATGAAACACTATCAAAGTAATGCATTGGAAAAACAGACATTCAAACAATAGACTAATAAATAATTATTTATCTTTACAATTACTGTTTAAAAATTACCTTTTTTTTTTTTTTTGCTATTTATAATATGACATTTTTTATCGTCATATAGAATTTAAAGATCAGCATAACATGATATTACATTGTTTCCCCATAAGCTTAATTTATTCTGTTCTCGAAAAATATTTTCTTTAAATAGTTTTGGACAAATAAAATAAAACAAATTACAAATAAAATAATTCTGTAGTATAAACAGTCGTATAGTGGTATAGTGGTTTGTCTAATAATGTAATAATTAAAGGTTAAAGTTAAAATTCATAATTAAAGGTTTGTTAATAATGTAATTTTATTGTCGTCATATATAATTTAAAGATCAGCATAACATGATATTATATTTTATTTGCACATAATCTTAATTCTGCAATATTTCTGCAATCTCAATTCTGCCACTATACCGTTATATAGTGGTTTGTAGTATAGTTGTTTGTCTTTTTTAAACAATATTCATTACTTGAGCAGGAAGTTTCTATCCTGTATTATTATATATTTTATGTCTAGTTGTACGGTTTTATGTAACAGAAAATTTCTGCATGCTTATTTTATGACGGAATGATGGATTTGCGTACACACTACCAATCTTCAAACGCGGAGCTGATCTTATTTTTTTATGTTTTATTTCCATTATACACTTGATGTCATGAATAATTAATACTGTTATATTAGATAAAGTCCGAAATGCATTGTTGTATAAGATGAAACAATATAAAATTAATGCATTATAAAAATAGACACTCGTACATTATGACTGATGAATAATTATTTATCTTCACACCTATTGTTACAAAATTATGAATTTGTTTTTGCAATTAATAATGTAATTTTATTATCGTCATATTTAATTTAAAGATCAGCATAACATGATATTATATTTTATTTGCTCATAATCTTAATTATGTAATCTTTCTGTAGTCGAAAATCTTTCTTTATAAATAGTTATGTTGCAAGGAAGAAAATAAATCTTCAGTATAAACTACTTATAGTGCTTTATCCTCTGATCAAAAATACGCATTTTTTGAGGAGAAAGTTTCCATCTTGTATTATTTTATGTTTTGCTGTTTGGTACATGACTTTTATGTAAAAGAACCTTCATGCATAAATACTCCATAGTGGAAATATGGATTTACTTACATACTACCAATCTACAAAGAGCACCTAATTTTTTGTTAATGTGTTGTGTTCTTTATGAACTTGATGTCATGATTGCTTGATAATTTTATATTTAATAAAGTCAGAATGCATTGTTCTGTTAAATGAAACACTACAAAAGAAATGTATTGTAAAAACAGATAGTCGTATAATATGACTAATGAATCCACAATTACTATTTCAAAATTGCCGCTTTTTATTTTTATTATTATTATTATTATTATTATTTTTATTTATAATATGATTTTTTCTTATCGTCACATCATATTTTGTTTTACCATAATCTTAATTCCTTTCTGTACTCGAAAAAATATTTCCTTAAAAATAATTTTGAAGTAAGGAAGAAAATAAACCTCCAGTATAAACTGCTCATAGTGCTTTATTTTCTTATCTTAGTGCTTTTTCTGTTGTGGAAAATGGATTTAATTATCACCAATCTACAAAAGATGATCTGCTCTTTTTTTGTAGATGTTCTTTTTATGTCGATTCCGTGAATAACTATTTCTTATCAAATAAATTCAGAAATGCGTTGTTGTATAAGATGAAACACTTTAAAAATAATGCATTCTAAAAACAGATACTCGTGCAATATGACTAATGAATAACTATTTATCTTCACATTTGTTGTTTAAAAATAATTAATTTGTTTTTGCAATTTATAATATGGCTTTTTTAAAACCGTCATACAGAATATAAAGATTAGACATAATATCATATTTTGTTTTCCCATAATTTTAATTCCTTTCAGTTCTCGAAAAATATTTCCTTAGAAATAGTTTTGGTGTAAAGAAGAAAATAAATCTTTAGTATAAACAGCTTATTGTGCTTTATCCTTTTTTCAACAATATTCATTACTTGTGCAGAAATATTCTATCCTGTATTATCGTTTTTTAGTGTCTATAGATTTCATGTTACAGAAAATCAATGCCTTTTCTATTGTGAAAAGTCCTTTCGGCAGTGCCAGGAGGGATAGGTAGCTTTCATATACTTATTTACTTATTTTAAATTAAGTTATATAAATCAAATATACGTAGCTCAAAATAGAGGAACATGGTTATATAAGACTGAATACTAGTTTTTGTCAACACTGAATATCAATAGGAATTTTTAAAAATTAGTCATCTTTTATTCAACCTGGTTTTATTTTAAGCGATATATGGGTGATTCTATGATAAGAGGTTCAAAAACACAGAGAATTCGGCCAAAGGAAAAAATTTGAGTTTGATCAAAAACCTTTAAATTATGATTTTTGTCCCGTTTATTTACTTTTTCATATAAGGGCAAGTCACTTTATACATATTTTATAACTTTTTCTGGTCAGTGACTCGTTCCTCTCGCAGTTATCTTGCCAGGGCAAATACGGCAAGGGAGAGACATTTTCATGTAAATTCAAATTTAAATTACTGACTGAATTAGTTTTTGGGTTAATTGTGTATTTCACTTTAATTATTACCGTATTGTTTAATTAGGGCAGTAAATGCAATTGAATTAAATGAATATTATAAGTTTTATGACTTACCAGGGGAGATAAACGATCACCGTGCGAAACCACTACACCGCACGGTCGCGACGCAACAACTAAAAATGGCGATGCTTAAATGGCTTGCGCGTTTAGTATTGCTAATTTCAAGCCAATAGATGTCCTTTAGTGCTACTTCCGATATAGCTATCCCTGAATTTATATTTGTTTCAGCGGAACGAAATTTGACAATACATTTGATATACAAAAAAAAGCGGGACAAAAGTTAATTTTAAAAATTATTTGAAATTAACAAAATTATTTTATTTCCTATTTTATAATACGTAAGTATAATTACTTAAATTCCAATTAAACATACTTTAGCTAAGCATCTGACGGAAAAAAATATATGTATTGTTTGAAAATTAAATTGAAACCGGCAAGGGTACAAGCCAGGGGAGAGACTTTTTTAGACTTTGTAAGAAATTTCAGAAAAATGTGTTTTAATTAGGCATTCAATCGTGATGTTATTTAATAAAGTATATTAAGATGATGCGATTCATTGCAAAAAATAGCAACATATAGAATAAAAAATCTGTTTTAAACAGATTGCCGTACAAATTACCTCTTATCGTAGAATCACCCATATAGGGTCGCCAAATTCCACGATATCCATTTTAAAGCAGCAAGAAAGATAAAAAAAAAACCCAATAAGCTTGATCGAAATCTTAATTCATGTGAACATGCACACTGACATTGAGATCGATTAATATATACGAGTGCTTTTGTCTTAAAAAAAAAATTGCCACCCACATTAGAAATTCAAACTGCTATATCCCAGGCGTTTTTCAAGGTTGAGACAAAGCAAAAAATACTCCGGAATTCATTATTAAGATAAATACTTTATAAAGAACCATTTTTTAATTTCTAATTTTTTGTTTATACAACATTATACATTTAAAAGATTTTTTTGATAAATTTAAATGGCCGCAATTTCGAAACAAAATGGCGGATAAAGTTGGCTCGTGAACTCAGTCAAGACATTGGAATGTACCATGAACAAACTGAGTTATATCGAAATCAGTTTATAAATATGCTTATTAACGCGTGACAAATTTCAGATTATTTCAAAATGTCAATCACAATGGAAATTGAAAATGCTAAAACTCAGTCATTTTTCAAGATATAGATGAAACAAAAAATGCTCTGGAATCTTTGTATCAAGGTCAAAACACAAAAGAAAAATCTTTTTCAATTTCTTACTTTTTTCTACATAATTTTAAAATTTAAATTTAAAAAAAATAATATTCCGCCATTTTGAAACAATATGGAGGTTGGAACTGGCCAACGAACTCGGTCCAGGCATCAGTATGTCCTCCTATGAACCAAGTTTCATCCAAATCGGTGTATAAATACGCGTGTTATCACGTGACGAAAACCAGATCATTTCAAAATGTGAGCAACACTAGAAATTAAAAGTACTATAACTCAGACATTTTTTAAGATACAGACGAAACAAAAAATGCTTTAGAATCTTTGTATCAAGTTCAAATGCATATTTTTTTTTCAATTTCTCACTTTTTTGTACCTAATTTCAAATTTTAAATTAAAAAAAAATAAATGGCCGCCATTTTGAAACAAGATGGCGCATGGCACTGATTAACGTATTCGGTCTAAGCTTTATTATGTACTATGTACACACCAAGTTACATCCAAATCGATTTATAAATACGAGTGTTATCACGTGACAAAAATCTGATCGTTTCAAATGTCACCCATAAGAAAAATTCAAAGTTCTATAACTCAATCATTTTCTAAGATATAGAAAAAGTAGGAAGTGTTGTAGAATCGGTGTTTTAGGATCTAACACATAAAATAAAAATATTTTTCAACTTTTAATTTTTTCGCAATTAATTTAAAATTTTAAATTAAAAAAAATTAAATGGCCGCCATCTTGAAACAAGATGGCATATGATGCTGGCCAACGAACTCGGTCGAGACAATTGTATGTACTATGCACATACCAAGTTTCGTTCAAATCGGTTCATAAATACGTTGGTTATCGCATGACAAAAATCAGATATATATATATATATATGTCAACATTTGAACGGAGGGTGGTTTTGGGGTCTGGGGGTCATGATCGGTGAAAATATGCCAAAATTTTCTGGAAGTGTTTTCCTCCAGACGGCAGCAATAGGTAGCTTTTTACTTTTTGTAATAAAAGCTACCTAAAAATGGATTTATTACATACCAGCAATCTAAGAAAATGGACCTGCTCTGTTTTGTAAATGTTTTTTTACATCGATATGATGAATAATTAATGTTTTTATATCAACTCAGAAGTAATGTTTTTATATCAACTTTTATATCAGTCAGAAATGCATTGTTTTATAAGATACAAGTTGAAAACAAACACTCGTACAGTATGACTAATGAATAACTATCTTCACGATTGTTGTTTAAAAATTATCAGTTCGTTTTTGTAACTTATAAAATTACTTTTTTATCGTCAGATTAAAATTAAATATCAATATCATATGATATTTCAATTTTCTGCATTCTCAATTTCTTCTCATTCTCAAATCATGTTTCCTTATAAATAATTTTGGTGTTAGGAAGAAAATAAATCTTGCTTTATTTTCATTTTAACAATATGTATTAATGGAGCAGGAAGTTTTGATCCTGTATTATTAGAATTATTATTTGTACTTAGCTTTTATGTAATAGAAAATAAATGTATCCTTGTTCTGTTGTGGAAAGATGGATTTACTTACATATTACCAATCTGCAAAAGAGCAGCTGATGCTTTTTGTAAATGTTTTATTTTCTTTACGCACTCGATATTATAATTAATTCATATTTTTATATCAAATAAAGTCAGAAATGCATTGTTGTGTAAGACGAAAACCATGTTTTTATCTGTAATGTTTTGTTGTAAGTAAAAATACATTTTTCACTATAGAATACAGTTGGAGTTCGTAACGTATATTTGAGCTACACAGAAAGATTTTATTATAAATAAAATATTGCTGTAAAATAATTGAGCAGAAAGTATGAGTTCTTTTAAGGCTAGATGCAATGACAAAAAAAAAGTCAAAAAATGCAGGTCAAGCATAGCAAATGAGGTGCGTTCGTGCTATAACAAAGTTGTGATAATGTTCGGATCTTGGTGTAATAGTATGCAGTACATTGGATACAATGTAGAGGCCGATATTTTTTTATGTCCTTGTATATACTATCTGCTTTCTATTATGCAGAAAGCAACTTGTACTAAACCTCAGCAGCATATATCAATTTCATAAAATGTGAAATATTTTAATATAATTAAAACGCACCCCAAACAGCGTTTCCCCTATATAATTATTATGTAATGTGATAATTTTGTGTGTACCTGTAAATAAATAAAAACTTATTCTTTGCACCTCAGATTGTACACAATTATTGTATGTACCTCATAGATGCCTGTTATTAGGTTCGTTCGTAATAATGTAAATACATAGCACATATAGTTGTCGCTCAGTCCGTCCATCTGTCCTTCCGTCTGTCTGTCCGCATATAACAACGCAAAAACTACCCAACCGAATCGTTTGAAATTTAAAATACATAATTATAACATAATTTCGTCGAGTCATTTCAAATTTTATGAAAATCGGGTGGATAGATCAGTTACAGGGACAATCAAAAGGATTCCGTTACATTACGGTCAATGGGGAAAAATTTTTCAAATGCATTTTAATCGTTTGAAATTTAAAACATATAATTATTGCGTAACTTTGTCGAGTCATTTCAAATGTCATGAAAATCGGATGCATAGATCATTTACAGAGACAATCAAAAGTATTCTATTACATTACGGTCAATGGGAAAAAAGTTTCGAATGAATTTTAATGATGTTACACTCATTCGAAGATAATATAATTGGCATGAATCTATGAAATATATACTAAAATATGCATTCCGTACAATCTGTGATGCAAATATTTTTTATTATTAAATTACAGGGCCACACAAAAGTATTCCACTACATAATGCTATACGGGGAAACATTGTTTGGGGTGTGTTTTAATTATATTCAACTATCTCACATTTTATGAATAAGATATACGTTGCTGAGGTGTAATAAAAATTACTTCCTGCATATTTACAGAAACACAAAGATTTCGACTACTATACTGTATCCGAAGTACGCTCTACTATATCAGCAAGATCTGAATATTTTTATAACTTCGTTATCGGACGAACGCACCTCATTTGCTACGTTCACGTGCAATTTCCAACTTGTTTTTATTGCGTTCGAAAGAATGAAACACCATTAAATTGCACTTGATACTTCCTATCTCATTCAACGCAATATGATGGAATAGTCTTGATTATCCCTCTCATTGAATTATTCATCCGTTTTCATAAAATTTGAAATGACTCGAAAAATATATTAATAATTATATATTTTAAATTTCATACGATTTAGTTGGGTAGTTTTGCGTTGTTGTATGCGAACAGACGGATGGACAGAACGACAACTATAGGTCTTACGTTTTTACAAAATTACGAATTCACCTAAAAACTAGTCGTTGGGGTCCACCGTAACACTTACCCATAATATTTAAGCATGTATAATAAATGAAAATGAAACATTTGTAAACGATTTATAAAATGCATTGCAATTCCAAAAAAAAAAAAAAAACATGTCTTTAAATATTTCTATTATGCATCGTAATGTTCTATTAATGAGTTGCTGATTAATCTATTTCGACAAATTATACAACACGCCAAACTACTCAAGTAGTAGTGAATTGCGAAAAAGAAACACCCTGTTAACTCCGAAAATAATAATTTTATTAACTAACAATTTTTTGTGTCGGATTAAACGCCTCATTTTCAATTAAAACATATCTTTGATTTGAAATTTGAATAAAATACAGGGTCACAAAAAATCGAAGGATGCGGAAAACATGATTACAGATATCTCGGCAACTAATAATTCGATTGACTTTGTTCTTCATGCAAAATCTGTGTTATGTTATTGCCTTTTACGATGACTCCTTAAAATAAAAAATTTCGAAAATTTTTATATACCTTTCATCCGAACGAATTTTTCGAGAGTCCGAAAAAAATAGTTCCGGATAATATCTAAGTTACTGATATTAAATAGGCTTCGTCCTATTCTTACATACTAAGACATACAAAGTTTAAAGTTTCTATCTCAATTTGTTCGGGAAATAGAGCGTTTACAGACACACAGACGGACAGACAGACAGACGGACGACAAACTTTCTTTTCTTAAAATATGTTTTTCGAAATCTCCAGTGTCTAAAACGTGTAAATCCGTCAAAAGAATTTTCGATTTTTAAAACGATTGCAAGACTTCCCCTTACTACGTATGATAGATAAGTAAAAAGCAGACGGCATTAATCTAAGCCGATTTTTAAAACTTTAAATGCGTTCTCTGCTTAGATTTTCTTTGGAAAGGTAAATCACTATTGCTCTTACTCAAAATGTTATTATCCTTTAACTATGATTTTTTTGTGTGTAGCTTTTCGATAATGGGTAGGGTAGTGAACTAAACAATTAGCTTTAAGTGACTTATTTGTTGATACATAACTATTTTTAATTACTGAATTTTATTAAGTAATTGTATATATTTAGCTTTATGTCTTTTAGATTTCCGTATGTTGAGTAGTTTTTAATTCATTACACTCATGAATGTCTAATATGCATGTGTTCAAAAACAGATTTGCGTAATGTGCATTTTTCTGTTTTTAGAGCCGGAATTTTTTCATAAAAAACGTCTCTGAAGGTAATTGGATACATTAATCGTTATGGAATTAATTTTAATTAATCGGCAATACCTGGTGGTGTGTGTTGCATTGATGCAACAACAAAATTAAATTTGCATGCTTAAATTTACTACTATTACTAATTTTTAATAAAAAAAAGTTTTTATTTAATAGAAAAAAAAATTCTGCATTCTATAAAGTAAGATTTGTATTTCAAAATTTATGGTTTCAAAGGTGTTTCAGTAAAAAATGTTGACAATCTTTATCTTAAAGTTTAAACCGTTAATGAGTAAACACATTTAGTTTAGAATAATGGCGTATTTTTGTACGATAAATAAATTTTATTTTTTATGACCAAAGGAATTCAGTCAATTATTTCATTTAATTGTTTTTAGTTTTCATCGTGCAATATCTTATCTAAAAAATGTATCCATAGGTAATTTTCACTTTCAAATCAAAAGATATAGTAATTATTTATTTAAATTGTCGCTCATTGTAAAAGTCAACATTTGAAAAACATATATTTATTTATCTTCAAACGCCTAATGTAGAAATCCCAAATAAATACTTAAAAGTAAAATCAAATAAAATAAAGCATTGGTGAAGTAAAATAAAGTAAATAAGTTCTAGTCATATTGATGTAAGTAAATAAATGTTTAATCATGAGAGAAAAGTATGCAATAAATGTTTAAAAAAGAAGAAAATATTTAGAAAATGAATATTGCTTATACAAGAAAATTCATAAAAAAATAATGGAAGAGTTGGCTTTCGAAGTTTTTATTATTTTAAATTAACAAACTTAAATTAACAAGTTACATTTTTTTAAGAAAATAAAAAACAAACAAACATATACCTGTCTTACAATAATAAAAATACTTTTATCTCGTAACAAAAGGAATATGTATGCATGTATATATTCTTTATATTTTAATGCGAATAAACAAACAGATTAGTAATAAATATTCATTTACGCATTTGCTTGAAATTATTTTCTCAGAAATTGTTTCCTTAATAAATACATCTGCGCGTTCATTTTCAGGAAGGGAAAAATGCGAAATTAAACCCGTTCAAAAATCATTTTACTTATTGCCATTTGTAGATTTTCTCTTTCTTTTTCTACATCAAACTATATTAATTATATTAGTAGTTTAACTAGTATGTTTAATACACGCTAGTATCTAGCTAGAATTTAATTCAGACTAAAACACTCTTAAAACTAATGAAATCACATTTCCAGAAATTATCATTCATAGATGACCATGTATCCAATTTATTGCGTGACCCTGTATGTCATTTTATTTATATTTTGCGAATATTTCTTGGTTAAACGAATGCAATGCAGTGTAAAAATGCATGCCCATATCCAGTATCCTTTAAGAACTGTTTTGTGAAAACATGTAGAACAAATAAAGAGTTTTTACACCTGCATGAAATATAATGAAACATAAAAACGCATATCATAATTGATGATGTATATTTTGACATCATCACTAATGTACAGTACTTGGGATAGACTATTTTAAATCTTATGTATATCCCTGTAAATACTATGCATTTCTTATTACACATGAAATAACCTGCACATTACGAATAAAACATTATGCCTCAGTGTCGTATATCAATTTCATTATACATGATATAGTTTAACATAATTAAAATACGGCACAAACAGTTGCCAACTATACGAAATTCTTTTTTGTGACCCTATCTTATTTGTATGGCATATTCTGCGGAATAATGTACAGGGTGATCATAAAAAAACTTTGCCTGTATATGGAGCTCTAGCGGCCAGTCCGTTCAACCGATCGAGGTGATATTTCAGATATAGCTATTCAGAGGTATGAGCTCGAGAGTCTCTGAACGGCAACAAAATGGCGCTCACGGTTACGGTTATAGTTACAGAAACTCGAAATTTTCCAATGGCAACACCCATTTTTTTCATCGCAAAATACTCAGCGCATGCGAAAACCCTAAAGAACGTTGGAACCGTAAGTGTATAGCAAGAAACGGACACGTTATGCATGCACAAAAAACTGTTCTGCGAATCCCCCCCCCATAAAAAAACACGATTGGGGTGCAAGCAGTAAAATTGCATATGACACAGAGTCAGTACATTAATCTCTGATTACAACACAGATCGGAGAAAACTTTTATTTTGATTACATATTTTCCACATGGGTGCCATCACAGGCAATTACACATTGCATGGTGGCGACTGTGGTCAATACAGCGGAACGTTACATTGCATGAGAGATGTTTGCAATCTCACGTTTGATAAAATCTTTCAAATCCGGCAAAGTTTGCGGATTGCACATGTGCACTCTAGATTTTAGATATCCCCAGAACTTAAAATCGGGGGATTGCGGAGGCCATTGACGTGACCAGTTAAGATAAAATGTGCCTCGTCCGTTCTTAATATACGAAGAGTTCGATCGTTATCTCCATCATATCGGATAAGAAATTCATTAACAAAGTCTATATGTTGTTGATGGTCTCTCACTTCCAATATCTGTGCGCGCTGGTACCGGTAAAGAAACATGCGGATAACACAGCGCAGTAACTTTAAGACCATTGATTTTGGTACATCAAATACACGAGATGCACCTTTTGTAGTTCGTATGGGTCCTCTGGTCACTATGTGATGCACTTCCATAAAAGTATCCTCAGGAACAGTAGGTCGTCCGGATCGCAGTCTATCACAGGTGCAGCCAATTTCTTCGAATTTTATTACTAAATCACGAAGAGCTTGTGAAATGCATAGGCCAGGTATTTGGTGAGGGTTTCGACGGTAAACGCGCCAGGTTTTCGCAGCATTCATCTCATTTTGATAATAGTTTTATCAACTCACCACGAACGAAATCATTTTGTTGGCATCTGCGAGTTCCGACTGGAGAACTAACATTCTCACCCGACTTTTTATCCGTTTTCTACGCAGACTATCTGGCAAACGATGTTCCGTGATTGGTATTGTGTCTCTGCCGTATTCATATTTTCTTCGTGCGCCTTGGTCGTGTTTTTTTTTTGGGCCGTTCCTAGAGCTAATTTTGTGGGAGCATAACGCATCCGCTTATTGCAATAACCATACCGTTCCAACGCTCTTTAGGGTGTTCGCATGCACTGAGCATTTTGCGATGAAAAAAATGGGTGTTGCCATTGGAAAAATTCGAGTTTCTGTAACTATAACCGTAACCGTGAGCGCCATTTTGTTGCCGTTCACAGAATGTTGAGTTCATACCTCTGAATAGCTATATCTGAAATTTGACCTCGATCGGTTGAACGGACAGGCCGCTAGAGCTCCATATACCGACAAATTTTTTTATGACCACCCTGTATTTCGTTAATGCACATCATGCAATCATGTTTGAAAGGGTGTTATGAAAGGGTGTAAGAGCTTTTGAATTCATTTTAAACGATTTTATTATTGGCCGTAATATAACGGAATACATTTTACTAATCGTGTAAATAAAATTAAATGCATTAGTTGTTGAAATATAATAATCACGGAAACCAGAAATAAATATGGCCTAGCAACGTTGCCTGTTCGGTTATTTACTCAAAATGCAATCAGCTTCTATATATGTCAATTTTGGCTAATTATAAAGTTGGATAAAAATCCGTGTAATAATTTTTGAGTTATAACTAATCCTAAAATTGGGAAAACTTTGGCACAACAGCGCGTCCTGTTCAGCGTAATCAGCTTGTCTCTGTCTTAAAGTTTAACAGAATATGAAGTTTGATTAAATTTGGAGCATTAGTTTGTGGGATATGACAATCGCAAAAATCGGAAAAAATTAGGCTTATCAGCAATACCTGTTAAGCGATTTACAAAAGAAATTAATCTGCATAAATTTATATTAAGATATAATTGAATCAAATTTTTATTAAACTCCGTGTAGGTGTATTAGTTCTTTATATACAGTGCGCAGAAAATTCGTGTCGCGTGCAGACAGGCATTATTTTAAAAGCTGGGATGGGATGACCCTTTTATCGTTTGCTATAAAAAACACTTGTCCCGGAATTTTATTCTATAAAAAAAGTTTCCTTATATATGTTTTTAAAAACGGTGTAATTTCAACATAAACAGGCAAGCTTTTCAATTTGGGAACGTTTATACATGAAAAAAATTTTACAGCCTTCCTATCAATATTGAGTGATGAGATGTCAACCCCCTCCTCGCGGGAGATTTGCCATTTTGTATTTTCAATGGTCAAAATGTGAAACTCTCCCCTTTACTTCTGTGTTGTCTTTCCCTCCTCTCATTCAGGAGTTACAGAAATTTATCCTGGAGAATATAACCTGAATTCAACTCTGGCGCTTATAACTAAGATTCTATAAAAATCATACGTTACGTGTTTTGAAAAAACAAATCTGGACAATGATTATAATTTTTACAATCTCCCCTTCCAAATAATTAAGATAAAAATTTGTTTTAATTCTTCATTTATTATTTGATTAGATAACTTTAATTAAGAATTATTAACGTATTCAAATATTATAAAAACTATAACCGAAATTAAAATTTACTCCACAAAATTTCATTAATATTTTTAATTTCTAAAAATCATAAATCTGATTGATTGTGATACAATAATTTGCGATATTCAATGTTTTAAATGTCCTCACTTTTGGTTTTTGTCAGAATGATCTCTTATTTTAAAAGTCTTAAGAAGCAATCTAAACACCAAGCACCTTTAAATAAATATTTTTATTGTAGAGGAAATTTGAATTAAGTAATCTCCAACCTGCACAACTTCTATAAATTCAGATTTGCCATATATATATATATATATATATATATATATATATATATATATATAATATATATATATATAATATATATATATCACCAATTGACAGCTAACTATCTATTATTTCGCCCCTTATCGGGGGAAAAAACATTTAGCGAAATTTTAACATTACTTTCTCCTCCTTTTTCTTACTCCGTGCGATCAATTTAAAATTAAGATCGTTTCTAAGGCAAGTTTACGCATCAATGGATATTTGATATTTATAGTAATATATTTATGTAGAACTTCGTGAGCTTGTTAAGATTATTTTGTGAGATCTAATCTTTTTAAAAGCACGTTGTAATTATTTATATAAAATATGGTATTTAAGTTTAAACACAATCATTCTGACATTACCTAGTAGGCTACCTTACGCCATTTACGCATGAATTTCTCCTTTATAACATATTAAATAAAATTCTTAATATTTTAGTGTACTGTTAAATCTTATCAACGAATATTTTATCACAAATTTCTCAATTAAATAATAAACATTGGAAAAAATACTTAAATAAGTTCAATAATATTTTGCTTAGATTTCACTTATGGGAGTTCGAATGTCATTTTTCTAATCAAGAAACAAAGCTGACGTGCTCAGCCTTGAAGTATTAGCAAAAAAAGTTCAATTGCATAGTTTTTCCATGTATAGTGTTTATAATTATGGTATTCCAGGATTATAAGCTCATCTTTTCTCTTACCCTTGGAGATTCGTATGCTTGCAATCACATCTGAATCCTGCTTTTTAACGAAATACATAACATTTATATATGTCACAGTCCAAGAGCCGACAGCACCAAACGCTATGAAAAACCCTTTATTTTATGGAAGAGTAGTAATAGTGGAATCTAATGTTGTATGTCTGCCAGAAGTTAATTGATGCATAAACCAAGAATGAATACCACTAGTGGTTGACTCGTAGATTTAGCATTGTGTTTATCCAGCAATCAAAAGTATGATAAACTTTTCTACCAAAAATTGAATCGACTTCAAAAACTACTACAAAGTGAAAAATAATTTTTTTACATAATAGTAATAAGAAATTAAATTAAGAGCATAGTATTTACCATGCGTATTATTATATTTATGTACATTAATTTGATTTTTTGGAGTCGGTTCCAGCCAAGCCAATTTCAAAAATTAAATTAAGTATCCAATGCAAATCCTAAAAGAATAAAAGCTTGGCTGGCACCGACTCTAAAAAATCAAATTAATGTTCATAAATATAATAATACACATGGTAAATACTATGCTCTTAATTTAATTTCTTATTACTATTATGTAAAAAAATTATTTTTCACTTTGTAGTTATTTTTTGAAGTCGGTTCAATTTTTGGTAGAAAAGTTTATTTTTCTCTTAGCGAAAATTAATCTTCAATTAGCGAAAAATCACTAATTTTATTAGTTTTTGTCTAATTACTAAAAAAGTACTAAACCAATTTCGATGAAACGGAAGTGATACCAATTCGAGAGCATCGTCTTTCATTTAAAACAAAAATAACAGAAATTCGTTGAACAGTTTCGGAGTAATCGGTGAACATACATAAAAAAATACATACGCGTCGAATTGATAACCTCCTCTCCTTTTTGGAAGTCGGTTAAAAACAAGTAAAACTGGGTGCCGGAAGACATAATGCTAAGCTTATGAGCCCATGAGAGGTGTTAATTTCTGACTTCTGCACCACTTCGCTTCCGGCAGACATGGATGATTAGATTCCCCTATTACTACTCTTTCATAAAATAAAGAGCTTCTTCTGGTGCTCGATAACTTAAGGTTTTTTTGCTGTCGGAGCTATGACTATCAATTTACATCTTTATTATAAAAATGACATGCAGCGTAGTTGATTATGAAGATACATGTTGCTAATTAAAAGTATACAAACTCCTTAATTTGAATGATACAAATTAAAATATTTCTTATCCTTTTATAAAATGATTTTTACCTAATCCCAATTGCAATGTGCATTTCAATATGAAACTGCCTCGAAAAATTAAAGGAACACCTATAAAAAGAGTACTTTCTATAAAATTAATTCCAATCAATGGTTTCTAGGTCAAAGTCAACGATATCAAATCTGTGGCTTCCGATAATAACCAGGTAAGGCACATTTTTAACATTTTGAGTAATTAACGTTTAAACTTTTCGAATGTCTTTTTATCATTACTTTTATAAAATAGATTAGAACTTAATGATTTTCAGTACATTCAATTAGGATATAAGAACCTTTTTTTGTCAAAATAGTACAATTTGCCAAAATTAACACACGAGGTGTGTGGAAAATAACTCAAGAAAGTATTTGACGTGTTGAGTGAAATGGCCTACAAATGGAAGAATGCGAGAAAAATAGAAAATATCTATCACTGTAAAGTTCATATTTCGGTAAGCAGTGGTCACACACATCGTATATAATTTCTATGTTTCTCTAAAAAAGTAATAGAAAAAAACACTTTATATCCCATTTACAATGTTATTGCGTAAGTTTTATGTGTTGCAAAAAGCAAGACATTCTGCGTTTTGTATAACGCATGGTAGAGTAAAGAAATGTACCAAATTCATGATTTTAGATAGAGCCTTATTCAAGTACATAAAGTTATTTTAAACTAGTTGCTTCAATTTGTTAAACCAGTTTATTTATGAAAATAGTTGTTACAACATAGACAGCATTATCTGGAATAAGCATTACCTCTTATTCCTCGATGAAATGTTGATCCTCACAATATCTAGGATGAATTATTTTTGTAGTGAAAAATAATGTGAATCGAGTGATCGAGAGCACAATTTATATGTATTTGCTTCAGTTATTATGGCTTTACTCAACTTAGTTGAAAGAAAACACGAACCAAATATTTCCCACCTTCAAGTTTGCTTTTAAACAGGTGTGTTTACATTGTTGCAGCCTTAAACTTACCAGCAGCGGTTGAAAAGTTTGGCTCTTGAACCGATTTAGTCGACCGGAGGTGCTGGGTTCGAACACTTCGCTCCAGGCGGCCTAATCGTTTGCTATTTTCAGTGGTTTTCTTCAAATCCAGAATTCCTTGCGTAAAAGCTCCCTTAGAAAAACGCAATATGGAGAGCATACCTCTCCTCAACTTTGTGCCTACATCCCTCGTGTAGATAATTGGCCATCATAAATGACACCAACTCCATAACTGCTTTAAAAATAAATATTCTTGAAGTAAAATTAATCTTATGCGATTTATGGAACAATAAAAAAACGTTAAAAAAACTTTTAGAATGTATTCGAATAGTGTCATTTCATGTCAACTTGCAAAATCAGGGTAGTAAATGTATATAATTTTTAATCCAGAAATTTTCCTTACATTACCCATTTTGTTCTACATTAAAAAATAAAATGACAAAAATAACTAGTTAGAGTGTTATTTACTTATTTCATTTCAAGCACTATCATATTTCAACAAAAGAAAAGAGCATTAAAATTTTTAATGTTACATGCAAAAAAATACTTTGAAAAACTCAATTATAATATAGTTTGCAATGAAAAAACACAGGACAAGACTTGTTAAAAAATAAAGAACAATTACTACACTGTTAAAACTAATGGTGACAAACCAGTTGCATTTGGCGCCCAGGGGTGAAATTTTAATATTTTTTTAATTTTTTAATTTATAAGGTATTTTGTTTTTTATTATTGGGCACTCTGAATTAAAGGTGCCATCTTTTCACCCTAATTAAAGGTGCCATTCTGGTTCCTTTAAGTGTGTCGTTAGTGTGACAAGCCTTTCACCCCTAAAAGGTGCAATGTATCACCATTAGTTTTAAATGTGTAATTTCTAAGAATTGTTGCTTTCAACGACATTCAAAGCATTCTAAAATAATTTTTAATAAAAATGTTTAAGAAACAATAAAGTCCTCATAAAAAAAAGAAAATAATTATTAATCCAAGAGAATTAGATTCAAAATTTTTTTTACTATTTTGATATTTTTGAATCTTTAAATATAGACAAGCGTTGTTGTTTTTATAAATCTCTTTTATTAATACACTATTTAGTTCATTTTATCAAACAATAACATGTACTTTGCAAATTTACAAAAAATTTAAAGGAAAATTAAAAACCCATTTTGTTTAGCATTAAAAATGTAAATAACAATAAGAACTAAATCTTTTATAGATATTTATTTATTTATAAATACTTTATTATTATTTCAAACGATAATTAGTAGTTTGTGTATTATTTACTTATTTTAAGTCATGCAGATTCATGTTTCAACAAAAGAAGAGTATTTATTTTTTTTTTCATGCTACATTAAAAAAGTACTTTGAAGAGCTCAACTATAATATAGTTTGCAATTAAAAAACACAAGACAAGACTTGTTCAAAAATCCCAAACATTAACTAATTGCTAAGAATTGTTGCTTTTAACGCTACTCAAAGCATTCTAAAATGAATTTTAATAAAAGTGTTTAAAAAACAATCACTTCCTCAAAACGAGACGAAAATGATAATTATTCCAAAGAATTAGTTTTAGAAACTTTTTTTGACATTTTGATATATATATTTTTTTAAATATAGATAAGTGCTGTTTTTATTTTTTAGAATCAATCTTAGTTATATCACTATTTAGTTTATTTTTCTAACAATAAAATGTACAAAAAAATAAAAATAAAGTACAAAAGTACAAAAAAAAGTAAAGGAAAATCAAAAACAGATATTTAAAATAATAATAATAATAATGCGGTGGATATATCTTAAATGCTTCAAAATTTATTATTTTTTCACATGCTAAGACAAGGGTGATTCTGGCTGAATTTTTTTTTTTCGGAAATTGGTGGTGGGTGTGAGGGCGTCGTTTTGTAGTAGCTGCTATTTTATTAGAATACTTAGAAGAAGCGTGATTACGTATAGTAGTCCAGGTCTTAGATGTGAAGATGGCGAAAAAACCCCACAATGATTGCAAAGTCACTTTTTATTTAAACATGTAGTAATAGGGGGGTACACATACAGTACTCGGAGAAAATCTCCGAACAGAGATTTTGCGACTTAACCGGACCAGAGCAGTGAGTCAAGTGTAGACATACATAGCAACGAACCGCCACTTTTGGCATGCTAGAAAATCGCCAACATACACAAGTTCGCCTATGCACAATGGATAGTATACGCCAAATAACAGTTAAAATGCAGCTGGCATGATCAGAATTCAATTTGGTTGCCCAGCTGGGATGGGAAAGGAAAGGTTGCCAATTGATAAATGTTACACGTGTTGTTATTTCTAAACAAAGAAGCCGACCGAAGGGGCACCAGATTTTAATGCGCAGATGTTAAATACTTTTTAGGATTTTGTCGAGAAAGGAAAAAGAAGCGTAAGCATAAATTTTAACAGCGAAACAGAGATGATCTCCTTATAAGGTAATGCAGAATTGCTTCGATCAGAATTACCCGACATCAGGAAATTGTTTTGAACGGTTGCTTAAAATGTGAGTGTATTTCTCACAGATAAACTTGAGCAGCTGCATATTTTCGGTTAGAGAATTAATAAGCAAGAAAAATGGAAAAGGAATGAAGGACAACTTAAAACTAATTTTGAATTGAAAAGAGAAGGGGGTGTAAAGGAATAATTTAAGAAAATACCCAATATATAACGAAATAATCGTTATATTTATCACCCGGGGCACCACAAAAAAACTTTTGCTGTCCAATGTGCATAGACTAGCATAAAATATTATCAAACATAAAAACATACATAAATGCAAAAGTTTTTTTTTTTATATATCTATGTAGAACGTTGCTGTCATGATCATGGAGTCTTTGGAATTCAAAAACAGTCGAAAATTCTAAAGTTTCTATATTTGTTTTATATTTGTATTTTATGGATCCAAGCTACTACTGTATTTTTATATGTAGAAGTTGAGTCGACTCAGACAGTACAAAAACATTACTGCAGCTTTGATTGTTATCATGACACAAGTAAAAATTTTGAAACATATACACAAAACATGAAACTAATACTAAATGAATGTAAAATGGCAATACACAAAAATAACATAATAGCACTATACTTTTCAAAAAAATTAAAAAAAGTAATATGATGTATATTAAAAAAATAAAAATGTTTTTGTAAAAAGTGTTTCATGCCGAAGCATAGGATGACAAAAAAAAAAGAGGTGCTCCAAGCACGCCCATAAAAATTTGCGTCACCCTGAATCTTGTGTACAACACAAGTATTATGGCATCGGCTTAGGGCCTAGCCTTAGATGAGGAGGGAATAGTGACGCTCCCCCGAAGGCACTAGCGGTCTTCTAAAGGAGCCCACGTCGAATTACATGAAAAAAATTTGTTGTGAACTGGAATCACAATTCAAAAATTTGAATCGAAACTCCAATTCCAAAACTTTGTCTCTCAACACAATGAAGCTTGAACCCTTAGGGCATTAATTTTGAACGGGAACAAGACTTCAAAGGGAAAAATTCAAAAAGAAAAAAAACAAAAAAATGTATATCATATAACAACTAATATGGGCAGACAATCCTAAAGTGAAGAGAAACGAAAAATGTGTCACAATCGAGTGGGGTGATGAACAAGTCATATACGAAAAATGTGTTTTATTTAACTACATGAATCATTTGTTTACTTTTCTAAAATACAGTACCTGTTTATCTACCTATAATATGTTTGACTTATAGTACAGGAATTGTTAAGTGGGAGGATAGGTAGTGGAAAATACTGAATTAATAAAGATTGTCAAAGAAATTTTAAGTGTACTGCAAAAAAACAAAATAAAAGTAAATAAAATTTTAAGTGAGTATGAAGACATATCTAAGTGTTAAAGGATAACAATGATACCTAATATTGTTCCCAAGAGATCTTCAAAGCAACAGTGATGGACCAGCCATGATATTGTTAAAGATCAGTCAAAAACAACATACACACAACCATGAGCTCTTTGGTTGGATATGTGGTATCATAAAACATGACTTAAAAATTAATAAATAGTGTTTTACATTAGCTTCTGTTTCTTAGATTGTATGTGTGAGGTTGATAAAACGTATTAAAGTTAGTGTTGTTTATATGACTTGATGCATCAAATAAGTGTCCATAACGAGGGGGTGCAAGTAGAAGTCTATCAATATGTACTCGAAATGCTGTGTTATCAGGATCATACAACCTTTTAATTGAGAAAGACACAGGGGAATGTTTACAAGTGACAATATATGGACCAGTATATTTTGTTTTAAACTTGTCATTTGATTTTAGATATACAATATCTTTTAAGAAAATGGATCTTAATTTAGCTTTCTGACCGTAATATTTATATCTTTTATCTTGAGCAGATTTAATGTTGTTATAAGCCTTGTGATATATCTTACTCAAATCATCAAGTAATTTGTGTACTTCAATATGTTTATCAAGAAAGGGTTGGTTGCACGACTGATCAAAAGTATCAAAAATTAGAGAAAGCTCGCGTCCAAAATGAAGAAGGTTAGGAGAGTACAATGTAGTTGCATGTTTGGAGCCGTTATAAAGAGATTTGTGTATAAAGACTGCATTTTCGAATGAGTGACCTTCTTGTAAAAGAATATTGACTGAATATTTGATTGATTTATTGATTCGCTCTGCATTCGCATTTGATTGTGGTCTCGAGGCAGAACTGTGTAATACCTTAATGCCCATTGTATCATTAAAAATGTTATATACCTGAGAAGTGTACTGGGGTCCTAAGTCTGATAAGACAACCGAAGGTCTCCCAAAGGTGGTTATGTAAGAGAATAAGCATTTAACAACCTTACTTGCAGATATGTCATTAAGTGGAAAGAGTTCAATATGTCTCGAAAAATGATCAGTGATAGTTAAAACATATTTTCCATTAGTAAACGGTCCAAGGAGGTCTGTACTGATAGTGTGACCAGGGTATCTGGGAGTGTATGTGGGCTGCAAAGGTGTGGGTGGAGTTTGATGATGTTTAGTTTGAAGACATTTGATACAGGATGCAACAAAGTTTAAAGTGTCTACATACATGCCCTTCCAAAAATATCTACCTGACAAGAATTCATAAGTTTTATTAAAACCAAAATGGGATAAATGTGAAATTGTTAAGACTTTGCTTTTAAGTGAATTTGGAACAAGAATGTGATACGAAAAAGTGTTATTAAAAATATTTTCCTTCTTTAACATTAATACCTTCGAATCAGGATGAATGAAGTAGTTAGGAAATTTTTGAGAAAATCCTTTCTTTAAGATTTCTTTATAAACAACAGACAAAGTAGGGTCATTTTGTTGTTCAGTAGCAAATGTTTCATTCGAAATTTCTAATAAAGGGTCAGGATTTGTTTGTGTACCAGAAATAAGGCAGTTAACATGCATATTAGAATCACTCGAGCTGGACTGTGGAGTATCACATTCTACAATAGGTAAGGGTTGAGGATCATGAATAAGTTCAGGATTTGTAGCTAAAGTCTGTTGATTATTTTCAAAGTTACAGCGAGATAAATAGTCAGCGAGTACATTCTTTTTACCTGGAATATGTTGAAATTTGTATGTGTATTCTGAGAGATCCATGAGCCAACGAGAGATAATATCAGCCGGGTTTGTAGTTTTGTTGTACTTTTTCAGGGGTTTACTATCTGAAAGGATTACAAATTCTCTGTTGTATAAATAATATTTGAAAGCAGTAACTGATTTATGAATCGCCATGAGTTCTAATTTAAGTGCAGGATATTTTTTTTTCTGATGCTTTTAAAGATTTTGAAAAGTATGCAACAGTTAATAGTTGTTTATCATGTTCTTGTAGTAAGACGCCAGAAATAGCAATATTTGACGCATCAGTATTTAGATAGAACTTTTTGTTCCAATCGGGTAATCTAACCATGGGTGGATTAAAGAATATCTTCTGTATGGTGTCCATAATTTTTTGGTGTTTACTTGTCCACTTAAATTTAGCTTTTGGAGTAGTTAAGTTTATAAGAGGTTGCACAAGTACAGAAAAGGATGGAACAAGAGATTTGTAGAATGTAATGACACCTATGAGTGCTTTTAATTGACGTTTGGTTGTAGGCGTTGGAAAAGATGTTATTTTTACAATGTTCGACTGAACAGGAGAAATAGTTTGATTTTCTATGTGAAATCCAAGATAATCTAAACTGGTTTTATGAAAAGTGCATTTGTTAGGGGACAGTGTTAAATTATATTTGACTAATATTGCAAGAATTTTATCCAACTTATCAGACATTTCTTGATATGAATTGGCACCAACAATAAGATCATCTTGGTAGGTATAGACACCTTCTAACTGTAATTCATCAAGTAACGAGTCCATTAAAGCTTGAAAAATTGAGGCGCTTGTTTTTAATCCGAATACTAATCTCTTATACCGAAAAGAACCAAACATTGTAGTGAATGTGAGCTGATTTTGAAATTTTGCAGGCAAATCAATCTGATGATATACCTGATGAAAGTCGAGAGAAGAGAAAAAACGATATTGTGAAAGATTTGAAATAATAGTTTGAATTTTTGGAAGTGGATAGGACGAACCTTGAATTATAGTATTAACCATTCTGAGATCTAATGCGAGTCTATATTTCTGTATACCTGTACCGTCTGGTTTCTTTTTAACAAGAAGCATGGGGCAGGCCCATTCAGAACAATGACGTTCAATGATTTTGGCATCAAGCAACTGTTTGATTTGATTTAAAACATCCTTTTGCAATGCTTGGGGAAGAGGGAAAGGGAGTGTCTTTATGGGGTAATCATTAATGAATTTCAAATCAGGTACAATTTTATCAGTATGACCAAGTGTGTCTAATGATTTGGAAAAGGCAGGATAATAATTAAGTAACAATTTAGTTAGGTTCTTTGCTTCATTCGATTTTAAGTGAGTAAGATTAAAATCCTTAGCCGATAAATCCTGCTTTCTTTTTTGTAAGATTTTATTAGACGCCTGAATAAAATTTACAAAGTGATGTTCTGAGTTATTTTGCTTGTCAGACATTTCAGAAGTATAGTCGCGAATTTCCTCAATCTCAGATAATTGACCTATTTTTGTATGTTTAGGGAGATGAATGGTCTTTTCAGAAGTGTTTTTAAGTGTTATTGAGAAGAAATGATGTATTTGTGAAGTTTTCTTTCTTTTATTGGATAATTTATTCATTTGAATAATGGCATCATTTCCTATTAATTCTTTTGTTTGTGCCAAATATTCAAATAGATAATTTCTGTCATTGTTGATGTTATTGGAGGTGTAAACAGCACCATATTTGTGTTGAGGTTCTAATATAATTTTACGAGTTAAGAACACCGCTTGATTCATTACAACATCACTCAAAGAATTGCATGATTTTGATTGTTTCTCTCCAGAAGATTCTTTACTGGTTTTTAAAGGAACAGAGAAATTATTGTTGACATGGAGACACTTGTTAAAAGTATCGATGACAACATTGTATCTAGTTATGAAATCGAAACCTAAAATGCCTTCAAATGTGGAAGACTCGGGTATGTCAACAATATAAAAGTGGTGTGAAAACGCTTTTTGTTTTAACTTGATGGATGTTCTGATGCAGGCGGAAAATGAGACATCAGAATTGACAGTTTTAATATTGACATCAATGGAAAGTCTTTTATATTTTAAGACAGGTTTAAGTTGATTAAATAATTTTTGTGAAAGTAAAGATATACTACTACCAGAATCAGCCAATAAAGTAATATCATGGTTTGCTATAGTGGCTTTAACAAGAGGAAGGGATGGTGACATAGTGTTTACACTACAAATTATCTGAACATTATCACTTTATTTTTGTGTACTGATGTTATTTGCTATCTTAATGGAGTCAAAAGTTTGGGAACCTACTGAATTAACTAGTCTTGAACTTGAAATTTTAGGTAAAACAGGGTCAAAAAGAAAAGTTGCTGATGTAGAAGTATTAGACTGAGACACAACACCATCAGCATAAAAATTGTATCTCTGATACAGTTTTCCTGAGATTGTGGAGTGTAATTTGTGTAATTGTTTTTTCTTTGAGTGTTTGCTCTTTTCCATTTAAAACAAGAGAGAGCGTCGTGATTGTTTCGTCCAATAATTGACAAACAACTGGTTTTTTATGTGAAAACTTGTGTGGGGAATAACGTCTAGTGTAGCTCCGATTTTTGTAATTTTTTTTGAAGCGTGAAACACCTGCGGAATGTTTTGGTCTAGTCTGCAGATTTTTTTGCTCAGTTTCGGTTTTAGTATCAGGAGGGGCAAAAGATAATGCATTTATTTTCTCAGAGATTTCTTTTAATTGCGATTCAATGAGATTTTCTGGTCTGTGTACCGAAGGTAAGGAATGTAAGATTTTCTCATTCCTTAAAATTTCATGAAGGGTTTGCGCTCTTTCAACTGCCGTTTTATAATCATTAATGCCTTCTTCCTGTAATTTTATTCTAATATTTGAAGGAAGGGCCTCTAGAAATTTCATGAGTTTGATAGTGTTGCGTGCATTTTCGTCGTTAATATCTGCATACACTGTAGCCGCAAGAACATTTAGTCTATGGGCTAAATTTTTTATCGTCTCAGAAGGCATAAGTGCTAAACTGGACAATTCAACAGAGGCAACACATTTACTAGGGGGGGGGGGGCGAAAAATGACACAAATTCCTTTTCCAGCAAATCGAGGTCTGTTATCTTTTGCAGGTCAGGGTTTTGGGCTAGAAATTTTTGTGCAGGCCCAACTAATTTTCCCTTTAAGATTGCGATTGTTGTCTGTGGGTTATACTTATTAATTTCCGCACAGACTCTAATTTGGTCAAAGAAAAATTTAAGTAAATCTGGATCTCCATCAAATTGAATGATATTTATCGGAATTTGTTTTGCCGCCATGATTACAGTTTTTTTTATTTATTTAAGCCCACAAGTATGGAGAAATTGATACACAGACCGGATTTATACCCTAAAGCACATTGAAAACGAGTAAATTTCCTAGCTAGTAAAAATATGTAAACTAGCAAAATAAATAGACCTTAAAATATACCTCACTTTAAAGATATCTTATTTGAACCTCTTATAACAGTAAAGCAAAGGGAGCACATACAAGAGTAAATCATTTAGAAAATAAAATAAATAAAAACAAGATAATTACACTTTGAAACATATATCAATATATTCCTTCACTTTAAAAAGTACTTATTTTATCCTTGGATAATAAAGCAAAGAAAACTATATAGAAAACACCAAAAACTGTTAGTAAGCAAGGAAAAATGAAATCTTTTAACTTCTTTACACAAGGAAAAAAATTCCTTTTTCGTAACTTAAAACATTTTGATTTATTTATATTTTTTTGGATGAAAAAGAATATCTTATTTTAACCTTTTAATTAAAAGTTCAAAACTGGTTAAAAACTCATTTAAGCATACTAGAGACTCTAAATACAATTAAAAAAACGAAGGGGTATGGGACATTAAATATGAAACAATAGCACATAAATGCGAATAACTGATAAAAAAACTGCATAAAATGTCAGCAAAAAAATAATAACTAGAAATGACAGCAGTTACCGTGCTTTCGCAAATTAAAAATCTTTGCAAAAACACAATAACAGGATTATATTAATGATATGGGATTAAACCCGATTTAAAAATAACGAACTGCACTGTTGACTGTGGTGTACTGACTGTGGAAGCAGAACATGAAATAAACAAAGTACGTGGGTTACTTTTTTTTGTTGTTTTTTGAGAAAAAATAAAAATCAATTAATTATTATATTGTTAAATACACCAAAGTAATAGTTAGGAAAAAGGGACTCGATCTGCTCCCACACTCAAAGCTGTCGTATTTCGAAGAGATGAAAATGTGCATTTTTTTTTATCACTGAAGATTATGAGAAATTTTATATTGTAAACAGGTAATTGGGTATTCACTTATCGAAGGTGGTGACACCTCTTTTAGAGAATTGTTGTAATTCTTTTATTTATTTATTTATTTATTTTGTGCACTGGAAGACGTCGGCGCCTATCATTTGCAGAAACACAAATTGTACTAATTCTAAGCAGAATTCTCTATATATTTTCACATTCTCGAAGCTGTATTAAGTACTCGAACACACGCACTTTATTGCACGTGAACTTTTGTATGGCATGTTCTGTAATTTTGACGAAGCACACTGTAATAGAAGCACAAAATGATAGGAGGTGTCGATGATATCACTTGAATCACACACAAACTATGCGAGAACTGAGAAGGGGGGGCGTCCACCTCCCAGCTGACGATTGACCGCAGAGATTTCTTTTTAGTAGATGGAACATCGAGAGGTAAACACTCCGAAGCACTTGAGATGGAGAGCACAAGGGAGGAAAAGGGGGTGTCCAGCAAAGGATTTCAGGACGGGAACACCGCTTTACTTTTCGACGTCGACCGCAGGTGAAGATGGGGACATCGATTCCACATCGGCTGACCCTTAGCAGGCAAGACTAGTATCGGGAGAGCTCCATATCAAGGCATGCAGGGAAGAGAATAGAAGAAGCGACGATGCATCACATCCGCAGGAAAGTGGCAGTTGATTGTATCACCCCCATATATATATTTTTTTTTAATGTGGGGAAAAACGAAAAAGTCAAACGGCACCAGAGATTCTTGTGAGGGCGTCGTTTTGTAGTAGATGCTATTTTATTAGAATACTTAGAAGAAGCGTGATTACGTATAGTAGTCCAGGTCTTAGATGTGAAGATGGCGAAAAAACCCCACAATGATTGCAAAGTCACTTTTTATTTAAACATGTAGTAATAGGGGGGTACACATACAGTACTCGGAGAAAATCTCCGAACAGAGATTTTGCGACTTAACCGGACCAGAGCAGTGAGTCAAGTGTAGACATACATAGCAACGAACCGCCACTTTTGGCATGCTAGAAAATCGCCAACATACACAAGTTCGCCTATGCACAATGGATAGTATACGCCAAATAACAGTTAAAATGCAGCTGGCATGATCAGAATTCAATTTGGTTGCCCAGCTGGGATGGGAAAGGAAAGGTTGCCAATTGATAAATATTACACGTGTTGTTATGTCTAAACAAAGAAGCCGACCGAAGGGGCACCAGATTTTAATGCGCAGATGTTAAATACTTTTTAGAATTTTGTCGAGAAAGGAAAAAGAAGCGTAAGCATAAATTTTAACAGCGAAACAGAGATGATCTCCTTATAAGGTAATGCAGAATTGCTTCGATCAGAATTACCCGACATCAGGAAATTGTTTTGAACGGTTGCTTAAAATGTGAGTGTATTTCTCACAGATAAACTTGAGCAGCTGCAGATTTTCGGTTAGAGAATTAATAAGCAAGAAAAATGGAAAAGGAATGAAGGACTACTTAAAACTAATTTTGAATTGAAAAGAGAAGGGGGTGTAAAGGAATAATTTAAGAAAATACCCAATATATAACGAAATAATCTTTATAGTGGAGGGTGAGGGGGGATTCCATAAGTTCCCCCCCCCGCGAGGGGGGTTATCTGTGATCTTCAGACGAAATCGGCTTTTTCCCGCGATATTCAGACGAAATCAGCGATTTATCTGCAATATTTTAGCAAAATCGGCGATTTATTGCGATCTTTTTTCGAAATCGACGTTTTCCCGTGTTTTTTTAAAATCAAACCGGCGTTTTTTCGACCATCTTTAGAAAAAATTTGCATTTTTACGCGATCTTTTCTCGAAAAAGGCGTTTTATCCTCTCACTCTTTTGACGAAATCGGCACTTTTTTGTGATTTTTTATGAAATCGGCGTCTTTTTTCAATGATCATTTGACAAAATATTTTTAAGCGATCTTTTATCGAAAACGGTGTTTTTTTCACGATCTTTTAACGAAATATGCGTTATATCCGCAATCTTTAGACGAAATCGACGTTTACTTGCGGCCTTCAGATGAAATCAGCGTTTTCCCAGCTAGAAAAAGTTTGTAAAAAAAGTGTAAAAAAAAGTGCATAAAAAGTGAGCGTATTTGGCACCTCTGCTTATACACAAAAAGTACAAACCGAATTGTTGACAAAAACTGTATACGTAAATTGTTCACTTTTTGTGAACAATCAGAGGTGCCAAATACGCTCACTTTTTGTGCACTTATTTTTTTATACTTTTTTTGTATACTTAAATTTTTCACTTTTTATGCACAATCAGAGGCGCCAAGTACGCTTACTTTTTGTGCACTTATTTTTTTATATTTTTTTTGTATACCTAAATTGTACACTTTTTATGCACAGAGGTGCCAAATACGCTCAGATTTTGTGCGCATTTTTTTGTACACTTCTTTGCATACTGAATAGCCCTAAATTGTATACATTATGTGAATAATCGGAAATGCCAAATACACTGATTTTGTGCACTTTTCCTTTTACACACCAAATAGTCTTACACTGTACACTTTTTATACATAATCAGAGGTGCAGAGAAAAAATATACACAGGTTTTTTTTTCTGCTAATTAATTAAAATCTGCAGAGATTAAACTTATATCTATAAAAATGCATATAAATTTTAGATTGTGAACAAAAGCATACATTAAGTAAATAAACCTGCAATGAAAATTGAAATATCATAAAAAATGCTCAGTCAAAAAATTATTTCAAATCTACAGGGGAAAAAAATCGTTTGGCAGAAAATTTTGAAAATGACGTGACAATTGATTTTTCTTTAGTTATCGAATGATAATTCTGTGTGTGCTTGTTAAAATGCAAAACATAGCAAAAAAAAAAAAAAAAAGAAAGAAAGAAAATGCAAGTAAAAAATTTGTAAAGGATGATTCTATTTGTGTAACATTAGATTTTAAAAGTTGTCACATAACTAGTTGTAAGCTCATCAGGATAATTCCAAAAAATCCCCGCCAGAATCATCTAACAGCTGCAGGTAGATCTAGATTTCGAAGATACTAACTACTAATTTTATCAACAAAAACTAAATCAAGATTAGGCATAATCCTAGTTTAACAATTTTATCTGGTCATTTTCCTTTTTTTTTTTTTTTTTTTTTTTTTTTTTTTTTTTTTTACAATAAAAGTTGGTTTTATTGAAATCATGTTAGTCCCCCCCCCCAACTCTATTATTACTGTAAAATTCTGATTGTAATCCCTTAATACTTTGAAGCAGTGTTCTCGCTGTTGCTCGCCAATGTGTCGAATTGCGATTAAATTCTTAATTTGGCGAGTAAACAAGCGATTAGGTTCGCCAAATTGCTAGTGCTCAATTTTTGCTTTTTCTTTTTTGTTTTTCATACATATGCATATACAGTAGACTCCCTCAAATCCGCAGAGCTTGGGACCAGGGGTTGTGCGAATTTTAGAATTTTGCAGATTTCTGGTCATTGCTTTGTTTACATTTTTTAAACAGTAATTTGAATGTAATTAATAGTGCATTCGCAACTATAATGAATGCTTACAATATAATAAAATATTAATATAGTAATGAACTAAAAATAATAAAAGTTTAGATAATTTTTTAAATGATTAAAGTTCTAATAGCAAAGGTCAAGTTAATAATCAATAGTGTATGATTAAATATTCATTATAAAGATTAATATTCTTCCAAAATTATTCAAGAAAACTTGCCTCATAAAAGTACATTACTAATTCACATAAAAATCATAAAATAAGGATTTTTTTTTCAAGTTTAGCCAAGCTTAATAACCAAAATATCTTGATAATGCATAATATATTTGGTAAGAACATTGTAATTACCAGTAATATCAGCAATATCTTAAATTTTTTCAAAAAAATAAAAAATTTCTTTATGAAAAAAACATGAAAATAGAGTATTAAGAAAATTATAAATTAAAAAATATATGAAATTGATACAAAATTAAGAAAAAATCAAATTTTGTCCCAATATCTAAACTGAAATTTTCATTGTTTACATCCATAAAATATGTGCGAATTTTAGAGAGTTGCAGATTTCTGGTTTGTGGATTTCAGGAAATCTACTGTATATATATACAGGGGTGGGGAAATACATTATTTTGCTCGCCAGTGGCGAGTGGATTTTCTGGATGGCGAGTGCATTTTTTGTTTTTGAGAAATTGTAGGCAATACAGACATTATCAGAGACATATTTTCAATATAGATATTGTAACTTTCTAAATTTACAGTGTAAATATAATATAGTTCTATCTTATATTAAGCTTACCTCTGTTGCATATACATTTCTTAATTTTATAGGGAAAAAAGAATTACAAAAATGTATTGTCACAATAGTAATTTTGTGTGCGATTTTGTCATAACTATTTTCAAATGCGTGGGTGTTGCATCTTGCTGGCTGGTGAAATAAATCCTTGGCTGGTAAGATTTTTGAAAAATTCCCCACCTCTGTATATATATATTTAATATATACATATTTTTTATATTTGTAGTGCATAGTTGAAATTAGATTAATAACAATCGCTGTCACAGTTTGAACTACACGGCGAATCCATTTTGCTAATACTTTTTTCATTTGGCGAATGTATTTTATTTTTAATTCGCCAAATTACTAATGTTGGTCAAATGTCAGCGAGAACACTGCTTTCAAGCAATTTTTATTTTCCACACTCACATATAAGCCCCCCTCCTACCACACACACACCTCTTTTGTGGTAAAAAAATATTTAAAAATCTAAGTGTTAAACTGTGTGTTTAACACTTAGTAAAGCACTTTCATAACAAGTACTCACTGGAAACTTTTTAAAATTATTTATTGCTACCAGATAGTAATATCATATTTGCTCATAGGCCATAATAAAAACCGTTGAATGTAAACATACAATTATTTCACCTATTACATGTATATTCATAGAAACTTATCAAAATATTTAATCTACATTCAGTGACTTAATGAGAACTTGAGCTAGTTCATACACAGGGTGCATAAAAGTGCTTATTTTTTAGTACTCCTATTTCTGAATTTTGCTTATACTGTTAAAGGAATGAAAACCCTGTGTAAAAATGAAAAACAACGGTATATACTGAATACAGTACTGAAGTGTAATAAATATTATTTTTAATGCATGTTGCTGATATTCAATTTCTGTTCTTGGAGATGCATACAATCCTCTCAAATATTAAACTTTTCTTTTAATGAAAAAAAAATCCCCAAAGGGACCTTTTTTTAAGAATGATCCATATGCATATATTTACAGTAGTACTCCGGTGATCCAAAAATTGACTTAACCAAAAGATCTTAAAATTCCAAGTCCTTTTTAAATGTAAAAAATTTTACTGTCAACACTATTTTTACCAATGTCAATTGACACCTTTCAACATATTTTGTTTTATGATTACTGTTTTATTTATAAGTTTTACACCAAAACAATTCCAAATCATTTTTAATACATTGAAATTTGTTTTAATTAGCTTTAAAAATTAGAAGCAAAAATCAGAACTTTGAAAGGTGCTTTTGGACACTAGTAGAAATAGTGTTAAAAAAAACAAAAACATGTTTTTTATTAAAAAAACAGAGTTAACTTACTTATTTGGTCCACTGCATAATTTTGAGCTCTTTATTATATATATATGTAAAATACTTCATTATTTTACATAATATGTTGCGATTTTCTTTTGATTTTCAACTTTGCATGGTATCAATGCTGATTTATCACGCCATCTTTTAAATAACAACACATTTGTTGTTGCATCTTCTTGTACTTCAATATCTCAAAGTGACACATTTTTTATCTCAGTAGCTTCACTGTGTGTAATCCTGTTCCACAGCTACGACATAATCTGTAACACGTTACAACATTTTTATTACAGCACTGTACTAACTATCAAGCTTTTCACCATAAGCTTCTCAGTTATTAAAAAAATCCTATGGAACCCCGGTTAATCGAAAATGCTTTGGTCCCATACTTTTAAGATAAGAACCATGGGTGCAAGTTTGAAATTTTGTCAAGACTGAAAATATTTTGAATTTCCCTTCTACTAACTGGGTCTGAGTGAACATCTACACACACATGTAGCTTGCATTTTTACCCACGACCCTATGATGAAGTCCCCCCCCCCTCCCCCCCCGATCTTTAGCCAAAATTTGGCATTTTTATGCAATCTTTTCCCAAAATTTGCTATTTTTGACAAAAATCAGACTTTGTACAGCCTCAGGAAAAAAAAAAAGCTGAACTTTCAAGGACATTTGACAAAATTAGAACTTTTCTGTAATTTTTTAACAAAATTAGCCTTTTTTGCGAACTTCTTACAAAAATCGCACTTTTTTCCACTGTTTTTTCAATGACATTTGCATTTATCAATGATCCTTTAGAGATATTCGTAGTTTTTCTCACCCTTTTTTGACAAAATTCAGATATTTTCCACAATCTTTTGAGAAAATTTGCATATTTACTGCAATCCTTCGTCAAAACTCGTGTATTTTCCATGATCTTTCGTCAAAATTTTCATATTTTCTGCTACCTTTTGTCAAAATACACTTTTTTCTGTGATCTTTTGAAAAAACTCTCGTATTTTCTATGATCCTTCTAGAAAATTCTCATTTTCTGTGATCTTTCAACAAAATTGTGATTTTTCTTCGATCTTTCGATAAAATTCGCGATTTTCCTCCGATCTTTCGACAAAATTAGAGATTTTCTGCTCCTTTCTACAAAATACTTCTATTTACCTCAATCTTACAACAAATTACTCATATTTTTCGGCAAAATTTACATATTTTCTGAGATCTTTCGGAAAAATTCGGGTATTGTTCGTGATCTTGAGGAAAAATTTGGATATTTTCTGCGATCTTTTGGAAAAATTCACATATTTTCTGCAATTTTTCGGCAAAATTCGCATATTTCTCTTGATCTTTCGACAAACTCTACATATTTTCCTCAATTTTTTGACAAAATTAGAACACTTCTTCGATCTTTCAAGAAAATTAGAGTATTTACCACGATCTTCGACAAAAAATAGAGTATTTTTCACGATTATCTTAGAAAATTAGAATATTTTCGTAATCCTTTAACAAAAGCCGCAACTTTTTACATAATCCTTTGACCGAAGTCGCGCTTTTTCCAAAATCCTATGATGGAAAGAGTTACCTCCCACTTTTTTTGGAGAAAATAGTTTTTTTCCAGGATCGTTTGAAAAATTTATAGGTTTTTTGCACAGTTGCATTGGTTTAGAGGTATAAAAAATTTGAGAATTTTCTTGATTGCCTTTGTAAAAATTGCGAATTTTCTTGATTGCCTTTGCAAAAATCGATAATTTTGTCGACCAGACTCGAAAAATCAAATTTCATCGATTGGCTTCGTAAAAATCACGTATTTTGTCGATCCAATTCATAAAAATCTAATTTTTGTTGTTAAACAAGAAAAAAAATCAATCATTTTGTTGATCGGCTGTGGAAAAGTTGCGAATTTTACCTATCGTGTGAAAAAAAATTGCAAATTTCATCAATTGGCTTTGTAAAAGTCACGAATTATGTCGATAGCTTTGTAAAACTTGCGATTTTCGTCAATCGGTTTCATAAAAATCATAAATTTTATTGATTAGATGCAGAAAAATTTTAAATTTTGGCAACTGTCTTTGTAAAAATCACAAATTTTGTTGATAAGTGCAGAAAAATTGCGAATTTTCTCAATTGGCTTTATAAAAGCGATATTTTTGTTCGAAACCGTTTTGTCGACTAAACTCGAAAGATCGCACATTTTGTCGATTCATTTTGTAAAAATCTTATTTTTGTTGTCAAACAAGAAAAAAATCGATAATTTTGTGGATCAGCTGTGGAAAAATTGCGAATTTTACTGATCACGTGAAAAAAAAATGCAAATTTCGTTCATTGGCTTTTTAAAAACCACGAATTTTGTAGATTGCTTTGTAAAAATCGAGATTTCCGTCAATCGGTTTCATAAAAATCATAAATTTTATTGATTAGATGCAGAAAATTTTTTAATTTGGCAACTGTCTTTGTAAAAATCACGAATTTTGTTGATAAGTGCAGAAAAATTGCGAATTTTCTAAATTGGCTTTATAAAAGCGATATTTTTGTTCGAAACCGTTTTGTCGACCAAACTCGAAAGATCGCACATTTTGTCGATTCATTTTGTAAAAATCTTATTTTTGTTGTCAAACAAGAAAAAATCGATAATTTTGTTGATCAGCTGTGGAAAAATTGTGAATTTTACCGATCATGTGATAAACAATTGCAAATTCTGCCGATTGGCTCTGTAAAAATCACGAATTCTGTCGATTGCTTTGTAAAAATCATGATTTTCGACAATCGGTTTCATAAAAATCAGAAATTTTATTGATCAGATGAAGAAAAATTGTGAATTTTGGCAACTGTCTTTGTAAAAATCATGAATTTTGTTGATTTATGCAGTAAAATTGCAAATTTTCTTAATCGGCTTCGTAAAAATCAATACTTTTGTTGACCAGACTCGAAAAATCGTAAATTCCATCGATCAGCTTCATAAAAATCGCAGATTTTGTCGATTCATTTTGTAAAAATCTTATTTTTGTTGTCAAACAAGAAAAAATTGATAATTTTGTTGATCAGCTGTGGAAAAATTGTGAATTTTACTGATCATGTGAAAAACAATTGCAAATTCTGCCGATTGGCTCTGTAAAAATCACAAATTCTGTGGATTGCTTTGTAAAAATGGCGATTTTCGTCAATCGGTTTCATAAAAATCAGAAATTTTATTGATCAGATGCAGAAAAAATTGTGAATTTTGGCAACTGTCTTTGTAAAAATCACGAATTTTGTTGATTGGTGCAGAAAAATTGCAAATTTTCTTAATCGGCTCTGTAAAAATCAATAATTTTGTTGACCAGACTCAAAAAATCATAAATTCCATCAATCAGCTTCATAAAAATCGCACATTTTGTCAATTTATTTTGTAAAAATCTTATTTTTGTTGTCAAACAAGAAAAAATCGATAATTTTGTTGATCAGCTGTGGAAAAATTGCGAATTTTACTGATCATGTGGAAAAAAAATTGCAAATTCTGTCGACAGGCTCTGTAAAAATCACAAATTATGTCGATTGCTTTGTAAAAATGGCGATTTTCGTCAATCGGTTTCATAAAAATCAGAAATTTTATTGATTAGACGCAGAAAAAATTGTGAATTTTGGCAACTGTCTTTGTAAGAACCACGAATTTTGTTGATTGGTGCAGAAAAATTGGGAATTTTCTTAATCGGCTATGTAAAAATCAATAATTTTGTTGACCAGACTCAAAAAATCGTAAATTCCATCGATCAGCTTCATAAAAATCACACATTTTGTCAATTTATTTTGTAAAAATCTTATTTTTGTTATCAAACAAGAAAAAATCGATAATTTTGTTGATTAGCTGTGGAAAAATTGTGAATTTTACCGATCATGTGAAAAACAATTGCGATTTTTGTCAATCAGCTTTGTAAAAATCAAATTTTATTGATCAAATAAAGAAAAATTGTGAATTTTCTCAATCGTTTACTTAAAAATTGATAATTTCGTCGACCAGACTCGAAAAATCGTAAACTACATTGACCGGCTTCATAAAAATCGCATATTTTGTCAACCCATTTCTTAAAAATCATAATTTTTGTTTACTTCATCAATCAGCTGTGGAAAAATTGTGTATTTTACCAATCATGTGAAGAAAGATTGCAAATTTCTTCGATTGGCTTTGTAAAAGTCATGAATTTTGTAAATTGCTTTTAAAAATTTTAATTTCCGTAGATCGGTTTCGAAAAAATCATAAATTTTTTTGATCAGGCATAGAAAAATTGTGAATTTTCTCGATCGGTCATGTAAAAATCAATAATTTTGTTGACCAGACTTGAAAAATCATAAATTCCATTGATCAGCTTCATAAAAGTCGCACATTTTGTCGATTCATTATGTAAAAATTTTATTTTTGTTGTCAAACAAGAAAAAATCGATAATTTTGGTGATCAGCTTTAGAAAAATTGTGAATTTTACCAATCATGTGAAAACAATTGCAAATTCCATTGATTGGCTCTGTAAAAATCACGAATTCTGTCGATTGCTTTGTAAAAATCATGATTTTCGTCAATCGGTTTCATGAAAATCAGAAATTTTATTGATCAGACGCAGAAAAAATTGTGAATTTTGGCAACTATCTTTGTAAAAATCATGAATTTTGTTGATTGGTGCAGAAAAATTGTGAATTTTCTTAAACGGCTATGTAAAAATAGATAATTTTGTTGACTAGCTCCATAAAAATCGCACATTTTATCGATTCATTTTGTAAAAATCTTATTTTTGTTGTCAAACAAGAAAAGATTGATACTTTTTATTAGTAATTTTTGACGAATTAAATTTTTTTCCCCGATCATTAGGAGAAATTTACACTTTTCCAGCAATCCTTTGAAGAAATTTACCCAACACAGTGAGGTTTGTACTGGCATTTTTGTTGTATTTCATCTGTTACCTTCCCCATATAAAAATGACAACAAATTTTGATGCATACTCCCATCAATCCCAGAGATAATGAAATTCATCGTCGAAAAAGCAGAAATCCACGTTTCTGCGGAAAATAATCTGTAGGTAAAATATTTTTACAATTGAAGCATTAATTAATCAAACAGTCACTTACCTGTGGTGTATTGTCTTATTTTTTAAATGTTTATTAACAACCTAAATTTTTCAAATAGTAAGTAATAAAAACTAAACATGACATGAAGCAAAATAAAGGTTTAATGAAAAAGAATCTGCAAAAAAGAAAATAAAATTGTAATGCTCATCTCATGTCTTTTTTCACCTCACAAAACACTTATAATTTAAGGGGGAATTAATTTTTATTTTTCATAAGAATTTCCATTAGTTTTGAAAAGCAATCTAAGCATCTAGTAAATGTCAAATAATCAGCAAATTAAATTAATATCAGTGATTAAATCAATATCAATGAATAAATTAACATCAACAATTAAATTAATAATGTGTGGTTGTTATTACAAACAATAACCATGCATTAATGAGTAATGTAAAATTTTCATTTCACCCCCAACTATTTTCAATTTTTTAATCAAAGCAAGATTCTGTAATTTTATATTTTGTTTAGTACTGTTAAATTTAAAAATAAAAAATGATATTAATTCCAAAAGCCAAACCACCTCCTCCCTCTAGAGATACCTTACGATATCATTCGTCAGAGCTCCCCCTCCTCCCATAAAACTATAACGCTATATTTGTAGAGCTAGCTAATTCGGAAAGATTTTCAAGTCCCTGCAAATTCATAAACTTGGAGCAAAAGGCGAAATTTTTTTTCGATCCCGATCGATTCCACAGGGTTTGCCTGTGCTTACAAATGACTGAGTCATCTGAAATTTTCACAGAGATACTTGTAAAAAAATAACCTTGGTATAAATGCTATAATTTAAATTAGAAATAATAAAAATAAAAAACGACGGAACACGCGGTAGTATCCATTCGATTCTCTCGCTTCGCGGTCGAGTGACGTCACATGTAAACACACCAGCTCCAAGTCTCTGTGTTGAGAAGTATTAATCCTTCTGATTCCTAGAGTCGGAAAGATCGCTACAGCGGTACATGAGAGAAAAATAAATAAATTAATAATTATTAAAAAGGATTCGTCTGATTTTTGAAAGCGCAAGTGATTTTCATAATAATTGGAAGCTATAACTGTTAAGGGAAAAGGGCAAATTGTAAGCTCGTTGAAAAAGTGGAGTGTTTACGCGCGTGTTGTGAGCATGTGTGTGTGTGGGGGGGGGGGTCCACTTCACTTCCCTCGATTTTGAAACTTAATTATTTAATTTTTTTTTTATTTTGAAAAACTTCATAAAATTTATTCTTTTCGAGAAATTTAAAATAAAAAAGGAAGTAACACATTTTCTGATAGGGGGATGAAAGCATGTGAGAGCAATTGCCCCCCCCCCTTCTTTTTAAAATTTGATTAATTAAAATTTATTTTTCACTTTTTTTGAAATTCGTAGTCAAATTTATTATTTTCGAGTAACTTAAAAAAAAAGTAAAAATTTTGCAATGGGGGAAGGGCATAGAACGGCTTTTGCCCCTCTCTCGATTTTGAAATTTAACTAAGTTTTGTTTTTCTACGATTTTGAAAAACACAGCAAAATTAATTCTTTCTAGGAGTAGGCACATTTTATCCTTAACAGGATTTTGAAATTTAATTAACTTTTTTTTTTTCGTTTTGAAATGCCCAATAAAATATGTTTATTTCAAGTAATTTAAAATTAAACGATTTTTATGGGAAGAAGTCATATGAGAGTCATTGCCTCTCCCTTAAGTTTGATTTAAATATTATTTAGTCTAAAATACAATTGAATTTTATTTTTGAATGATTTTGAAAAACATAGTAAAATTATGTCTTTTCGAGAAATTTAAAATAAAAGAGAAATTAAATATTTCCGTAAAGTTAGAGGGTTTTACTAAAAACATTACCCCTCCCCTAAGTTTAAAAATTTATAATTAATCAAAATTTCTATTTTCCTTATTTTTAACACATTCGCTGCCGATCACGCGCCAGCGCGTGATGTGGCGCCAACGTTAAGGGGCCACTCACGCGCCAGCGCGTGATGTGAGGTGGTGTCAAATAGCCAGTCACGCGCTGGTACGGGAAAATCTTTCACTGATTATTTGTTATAAAAAATAAATCGGCTTCTGGGAAAAACCCACTTCTACAGTGCGGCATTAACTATCATCACATCTTCAAGTAAGCGGCAGCGAATGTGTTAAAAGATAGTAGAATTTATTATTTTTAAGCAACTTAAAATATAAGATAATCTCAAGGAAGTTTCCGGTAATGAAGCGAGGGGGGACGGAGGTTCATTACCCGTATTTCTGGATTTTGAAATTTAAATAGTTAAATTTGTTTTTCTTCAAATTAGATAAGCATACTAAAATGTATTTAATTTGTTTACCTTAAAATTAAAATCGAACTGAGAATTTTCTTTTATTGAGAAAGGGACCACAAGCTCACGATTTTGAAATTTAATTAACTCATTTTATTTTGGCTTATTAAGACATAATCCAATTTATTCCTTCCGATTAAATGCAAGTTAAATACAACATTAGTTTACTTTTGAAAATTTTCACAAATTTAGAAAAGACACCAGGCATGAAAATAATAATCCCTGTAATGAAAAAATCTAATTTTTACATCTATAAAAAAATAGTACATAACACTGTAAAAAAAAACTCCCTTACTTTACACCAAAAAGGGTGGCAACTAAGTTGCCACCCCAAGTGGTGTAATGAAATTCCACTTGTAAATTGGTGTAATGAGCCACCAACTATCAAATGGTAAACAAACACCATTTGTAGTGGCAACTTAGTTGCCACCCTTTTGGGTGTAAAGTAAGTAATATGTTTAAAATGTACGTTATAATAAATTGTCTCAATTAAAGGGAAGTTTAGCACATTTTTTGCGTGAAACTATTTTTTTTTAAATTATGGCTGTATTAAATTTGAAATGTAATTTTTTAATTATTTTTTATTTTGCTACCATTTATTAAAGTACACTATATAAGTAGATGGTAAAAAAGGAAATTTTCTAATATTTACATGATTTTAACAGCAAAATAAAAAATAATTTAAAGATTACATTTTAAATTTAACACAGCCATGTATTAAAATAATTAGTTTCATGCAAAAATGCTGCTAAACTCCCTTTTAATTTAGGTAATTTATTATAACATGCATTTTAAACATAATACTCAGTTATTAAACAATGTAATTTAGTATATTTACATACTTAAAAACATAGTTATATGGGTCACATAGTGTGTTTGGGGGTTGGTAGGGGGAGGGGGCACAATGTATCTGCAGCACCTCTAAATTTCAGTAGTTTCATTACTGTTTGTCACAGGTGTCACAAAATTGAAAAGTTTAAAAGCACAAATAAATTTTATTAAATACATGTTTTTCGTTTATTTTGAAACTTTAAAAGATTTAATATTACAACTAAATACTATAAAAGAACATTGCGCTTATATATTGGCAAAGGTGATCTGGAAAACATATGTGAAAAAAATGTATCTAACAGTATTGTATGACCACTTTTGGATTTCAAGAATGAAGTAACATGCTATTTTGAAAATGTATGTTTTTTTTCACACAAAAAATCCCAATATATTTATACATATAATTTTTTTTTTACAAAAAAAGCGAAGAAACAAAAGACGATAATAACATAAATTTGGCGCCCCCTCAGTTTCCGCGTCCGGGGCGACCGCCCCCTTGCCCCCCCCCCCCGTTTCACACCGCTCTGAATGAACATACCGGCAGCCTCCCCCCCCTTTCATTGAAGTTCTAAGATTTTCCATTAAATGTATTCAAATTCAAATAGGCATTAATGATGATTTTAATTATGTTTTACTAATTTAATAAATAGAAAAATAAAACCATGACAATCTCTTTAACTCTTTCAGTATCAACATATATATATGAAAAAAGAAAAAAACGAAATAAAAATAATGGAATTTTTGTTTCTAATAATCTAAAAATACATCAAAATACAAATATATATTGAAAAAATGAATGTTTAAAACAAGATATAACACTATGTTTATTTAATTTCGTGTTAGTTCAAGTTATGCGGAATTTAACACTATAAAATCAAAACTTATAGTAAACTTATAGTACACTTATAATAAAACACTATAAAATCAAAACTAAATATTTGAAAGCTCTGTACGAAAGTGACAATTTTACGACTTATTTTATTATTAATTTTCATTTTTAAAATATCGAAATAGCTACCCTGCAAAATCACATATTGCAAGTATCATGCATTTATATATATATATATATACGTACAACAAATATAACACAAATACAATTTTTTACAGAGAATTAAGAGTTATTGTATACAAAACAGAAAGAAAATAAACGCCACTTACTCGAAAAAAATCCAAAAGAAAAACCAAACCACCAACACTGTTTAGCAAAACTGTTTATGGCTCTCATACAATAGACTATTTCTGATTTCTTAAATTGTCCGAACTAACTGAATAAGTCGATAAAAGTTCTTAATATGAACTATATTAAGAGTTATAATGTCAGCAATTTCTTAATCATTCATTATTACCGCGAAATATAATCGAAAATCAAAGAACATTTTTCAGAACGACAGAATGTGTCAACAACAGCGCCATTTTGCATAATAATCTTATCCCCCGCGCTGGTTGCGTAATCGCACCGACTTGTTCTCGCTGGATTAAAAAAACACCTGCTGTCGTGTTGATGAATTGAATAAAGTCTTTCAAAGTGCGGATTATAATTATTTGGAGTGATTCAGAACGCCTATTTTTTTTTAAAGAGGTATGATACTTCACTCGAAGTGTAACGTAACATTTATTTTGGTATTGGCACCCCAAAAATAATATATTTACACCTTATTTCACATCTCATACAGCCAAAGTAAATGTGATAAAACTCTTTATTTTTTACAGTGAATATTTGCAAAATTGGAATCTTTAATTTTTTTTTTCAAAAAAAAAAAAAAAAAAAAAAAAAAAATGCATAATTTTTGCACACATGGAATATTTATTTATTTTATGCAAAAGAAGTGCACTGTTTTTGATAACTTATAATGTTCACTTTTTTGTATGTATAAAACATGAAAATATTTTTCACAAAAAGTACATACTTTTCGGAGTATTCAAAAATAGTCACTTTTTGTGCACAAATTGTGTACAATCTAAACTTTTTTGCAAACAAAGTGTAAACTTTTTTTAGCTGGGTTATCTGCGATATTTTGTGAAATTGCCGTTTTTACCGCGATCCGCAAAGGAAATTCGCTTTTTTCAGCGATCTTTTGATAAAGTTCGTTGCCAAAAACATTGACGAAATCGTCGAAATGTGTGCTTTTTCGCCAATCCTTTCACGAAATTTGCATTTCTCCGCGATTGTTTTTTCCGCAAGTTGGCACCTATGTGGAATTCATAACCCAATTTCAAATTTTCGACAGAGGATGTCTTAATTTTTCACAAATTTCGGAATTTTCTGACGAGAATCTCTCCTGTAGTAAGAATAGTAATGAAAAGCGTGTTTTAAACACACACAACATTAATATAGCAGTTTTTTTATTTCTCTAGTTATAGAAAAAGGTACAAACAATACTTACAAAAAAATATTCAATAATTAAAAAGAAACGAAAAAAGAGGATTATTGCGTACGTAGCGTTACTTTTTTTAATTTGTACTTACTTTTATGTATTTTTAAATTTGTAATAAATTAACAAACTTTAGAAACTTTAAAAAAAATGCTTTTTTTATGAGAGTAATTATTCTTGAAATTAATTGTTTTATTAGATTGTTGAAAATAGAAAAGAAGAAACAGAAAATTAATTAATTTAAATCTGAAATTTCGATAAATAATCAGTGTTCTTTCTTTTTTTGCATAAAGATTTTAGCTAATTACTTTCGAAATTCTTAAATACTAAAGGCCAAATCGTTAAAATAATGATGTGTGATTTTGTTTCTTTTTTTGGTACTCTTGTATTTCATCCATTAACGATACAAAATATTTTAATCGAAATATCTTATGAATTAATTTAGAAAGAATTTTTTTTATTCAACTTGATAACTTGACTTTTTCATTTGATACTGCAATTTTATTGAGCTTAACTATTTTCAAAAGGTTTTTGCTTTCATGCATGCTTTTTTCTAAAAATTCTTCGTTTTTGATGAAATGTGCTATTAATAACTACAAAAAATAATAACAGATAAAAAACAGATTAAGATACAGTTTTCAAATATATTGCTTTTAAAAGTACATGTTTCTCTTATACGCTAGTGTTGAAAATTGAAAATGTGCGATGTTTTGATGTTTAAAAATTTGTAGTACCAAAAGTTGTAAAACTGAAATTTCATTTAAAATTTGAAAGTGCTGCCAATCGCAGACAAGATATAAATAATATTAGAAATTGAATAAATTCAAAAAGGAAGAAACACTATAACCTCTTAATTTTATTTTTAATAATAATAATAAACGCTTTTGGAGACTGTATGAATGACTTTATAAATTATAATCACTTCGACATGTTTCACCTTTATTTATCTTTAACTGTATATTTTTTATGTATAGAATTTATTTAAAAAACTTAAATTTTAGTGTTTGAAAAAATATTTTTCCAAATGATTGTTGTAATTTGTTAAACTATTTTTTTAGCTTAAAAGTGACATGAGGTTACATTTCCTTATATTATTATTTACATCATAAATTGCTTTTCAAGTTTGTTTTTGTGTGACAACCTATACCATCGCATAATATATTGTAATCACTCAACTGCTACTTGTATTTTTGTCCTAAAATATAATTTCATCGTTTAATATACTTTTATATGCATAATACTAGAAGAAATTTAATTTCATATTACCGTGAGTTTTATATAAATAAAATTGAATGAAAATATCTATACATTCATTTCCAATAAAACCAGATTTAAAAATGTTATCAAAATAAGCATTCTACATTCTAAGACAGAAAAGAATCTTTTTTGATATCTTTAAATGCAAAATACATTAAAATTAATCAACTGCAACTTCTATTTTTGTTCTAAAACATAATTTTATTATTTAGCATACTTTTGTAAGGTTAATACTTGAGGAATATGAATTTCATGTTATCGTGAGTTTTGTATAAATCAAATTGAATGAAAATGTTTATATATTCATTTCCGATAAAACTAGATTGAAAAATGCTTTCTAAATAAGCATGCTACATTCTAAGTCAGAAAAGAATCTTTTTTGATATCTTTAAATGCAAAGATTTTCAGATTATGGCAATACGCCATGCATCTACTAACTTTGCTTAGACTTTTAAAATTCAATATGATATCTCAATAGACAATTTTTAACATACGTTTAATACAAATAGAAGACCTTACATTTTTTTCCTCTTATAGCATACATAAGATAGTAAATTTATTTTATAAGTTGATATATATGTTAGTGTATCTTATATTCATGGATTGAATATCATATTTTTTAAATATTATTTTTAATAAAATAGCTGAATGATACATTTCAACTTTTTTCGCTTTTTGTCTTGCAATGTATCTCTTTGTCTTTGAAAGCATGTATATTTAAAAAATAGGAGATCTAAAGAAAGAACACAAAATGTCAAACAAAAAGCCCTTATTTTTGGTTTAACCCTTTCGAGTCTGGTGTACTATTAATGGTACATGTCCTTTCATCGAGTATTATTTTGCCATAACGATTATTTAATTATTTTTGACATATGGAAATGATTGCATAAGGCTATATCTTTCTTATTAAGACTTTAATTGTGTTTGAAGAATAATGCTAAAAGTTTTTTTAAATTCTCTTCGCCCCTTTGGCGAATTTTTATTTTATACATGCATTTCACTCTTTAAATTTAAAATATAAGTTAGTTTTCTGAATCAACCATGTATGCTAAAACTAAAAAAAAAACATTAGAAAGTTGTAATATCCTTTCAAATTCTGTTGTAATACTTAATTTTCCAAACGTTTCAAAAATACTCTTCTTTAGTCTATTATCATATAAATATGAGTTTGATTAGTACACAAAATAAGTACATTCGTTAGATTTCAGACAATCAAATAATCTTTAAACTTCAATAAATCTATTTGAGTAGCTACGATTAACATTATTGAAATAAAATTAATTTTGTTTTCAATATGAAAAAAAAATCGAACCCGATAGGGCTAAATTTAAAAATAAGCTCATCAATATTCTGTACGCCGTGATGTAAATCTAGTATCTTTGAATCATGAAGTGAGAAAGTGTGATCGAATATCATACAGAGGATTTCGTCAAATATTTCTTTCAAAGCAACTCATCTTTTACATAATCAATCCAAACAGTTAATTTAAAATTATTTGATTTCTTTATAGATGGAAGCATCAATAAATTTAATTTTAAAATAACTATAAATGTTAGTTATTCATTTCTAACAAATTAAAAAGATTCAAATCACATTATTAATATAAATTCCAAATTTCTATATAAATACTTTTATAAATACATCCAAAGTTATTCAGACAATACCATTAAATAGAATAATGAAACCAGTCTTTTTACAATCATATTATTAAAAACAGTTGAAGTTTGAAGAGAAGTACATTTTTTTCTTTTTCAAAATAAGAAATTAAAAAAATGACGGAGATATGGATATTTTAAATTTCTAAAAACGAAAAGAAAAATCTTTAAATTTAAATTGAAAATGCCGAATCTTTAAAAAAAAATGCACAAATTGTAAAAATAGACAGAAAAAAGAATTCCAAAAAATATTATGAATGTCCAGATGAACGAAACCCTAATGATTTAAATTCTTAAATTGGCAAAATATATGAAATTTACATGTATTAAATTTATCTTAATATGAAAATTTCAAGTTCCAGCATCATGGTTTAAACTAAGAACGTTCTGTACTACGGCTGCCGCAGGCAACTATTTTTATATTCCGTTCAAACCAGTATTTTTCTGATATAAAATTTAAATTATATTTTTTTGCAAATGTTGTCAAAGCACAAAGTATATGTTATGATTTTCTTTTTAAACAAAGTGTTGCCAGTTAGAATTAAAAAATATATGTATGTGGCAACCCTAGTGCGTCGATTTGCCTCCAAGCTATGACGTCTACAGGAAAAGCATTGAAATTAAAGTTCTAGTTTAAATTTTGAATCGCAAAAATGAACGGATGACATTTAAAATATTAATTTATTTTAAATAATAGACTTTTTCAGAATTTAATGATTTGTCGTGCGACACAAAGTATTCAGCTGTAATTACCTAAAATTTAAAGTCTCTGACTGACTGAAGACTTTGCGACGGACGGACAGACAGAAGATAGATATTAATAGGGTTTCGTCAGATGAACGAAATCCTAAAAAGGTAAAAGTAAACACTACTTCGAATCAAGTAAATAATTGAGAAATTATAATTGAAGGCATCTATGTATAGGCTTACAGTGCACATTTTTGCTTTTTTTTCATGTAAATATGCAGTACGTTACACCTCTGCCTATTCTTTTATTCTATTCAAACTGTTTAAGGGGGTCTAGGGCACATTAATATATATATATATATATATATATATATATATATACATTAACGTAGTGATATATTTATTTTTTTGTGTGTATAATGATTAATCAAATTATTTGTAAACAAAATCACATAATTCATATCTATTTTTTTTATTTAAAATGTAAAATTTATTTAAAATCGTTTTAATTCAAAATATTATTTATAAAATATCAGATATTTTTTTTTTACATTTAAAAAAACAGGAATGTCTAAATTTTAATTTTGATGCAGTATTTTTTAAAAATATGAATCATTGAAAAAAATTAAAATATTAATTTTTTTAATACATACTTAAAAAAAATCATATTTTTAAAAGTAAATATTTTTTCTAATTTGCTGAATCAAATTATAACAATCAAAGAAGGTACATTCCAAGTTTGAAGCATTTAGCTTTAACGTTTATTGAGTTCTAACAATTTAAATCAGAGAAAGTGTGAAAAAATGCATCATGAAGAAAAATACATTTTCACAAGAAATCATTTCAATGACAATCATTGCTTCTAAGCAAGATTTCAAAAACTAACCAAACCTAAAAAATAATATTTCCTCTTTTAATTCAGATAAAAATATAACTTAAACGTCATTATAAGATTGGAGAAACAAAGCACTTTTTAATGCAATAAACGTTTTTTAGAAAATTAGAAAATTTTTGTTTTGGGGACCTCCAGAAAGAATAAAAAAATCATGCTTATCTATCGCTAATTATAACGTAATCTAGCTTCTATAAGTTTTTTCTAACATTCATCCTGCAATCTGGCATGATCCCCTTAAAGAAAGTGCCTGATTAGAGGATGTTGATTTAACCATATTTTATAAATTATTTATATTCATTAACATTATACTATTACAGGAAGACTATTGAAGGAAAATAACAATATCATATGATAAAATTATTTGCGAAGTTTCTTCTTTTATTTTTATCTGTATGTCGTTATTATTGACATAAGTTTTCAGTTAAGAAAATTAAAAACAACATTGATTATTGAAGAAAATGAAGTTTATTTTAACTGTCAATATTTATTAACAAATGCTTCCGAACGAAAAGGAGTGATATCGACAGATGATAATTGCCATAGATTTAAATTTATGTCAATAAAAAAGGCGTTAATAACTCCAAAATATCGTTTTTTTCTTTTATGATTTCTTATTAATCAACAGAAAATGTTTTCTTTCATTACTCATTTTATTGTCAGTTGGAAGAAATCAATAGAATAACATTGATTTCATATCATATTTTTATTTCCTTTAGAAAGTTTTCTTTTTACAATGCATCGAATTTCAGATATTATTTATTTTCAGTTTTCCTATTAATGCACTATATCTATGTTTCGGGGTTTATTTTAATCCGTGAGAAATGGAAAATTTCATAAAAAATGGTTTATTAACCCTTTGAGCTCTGATGGTAGAATTTTCTACCATATAATTTTAATTCCGAATTGTCACAACGGCACCAGAAAATTAGCCCAAATTTATTTGAAAAAGGTTTAATGCATTTTTTTCGTGTATATCGTTAACCGGTTTTTTTCTTTGCAAAATATTGGTGCCAATGTGGCATGTGGAATTTTGAAGAAATTTACCCACCAGAGCTCAAAGGGTTAAATGTATCGAACTTCGCTAGCTATACTTTTTTGCCATGTGTGTGACACTACATGAATATAGCAGCTGTAAAACGGCGCATTTTTGGACTGAAACCATTTATCCAATGAATTTTGCACCTCTTCGAAGTTAATAAGGTATATCGTAGATAAGCCAGGTGCAATCGACCAGAACAAGTGATAATCAGAAAAAGCCAGGACTCACAAATATGGCGGGTGCGATAGCAGATCCTATTTCAGAGTTTCGGTGGTGTTTGAAAGATGGAATTGCGATAGAACGGAATGTTGTCGTGCTGCAATATCCCTCGTGTCTCGTTCTCCTAATACATGACTCAAATTAGATAGTTGTTGTAGGTAGCGATGCCCACTGTCAGTCTCACCCGTTATCAGCAGCTCATAATACACGGTCCCACAAGCTGGTCATCGTTCTTTCCGAAGTTATTTGGTTACGCCCTTCTATCTTGATGTGTCGTCAGACGAAAACCACAATTTTTGTATTTCAGTTTCTCGACATACATCCATTTTTTTATCGACAATAACAATTCGATGCTGGAAACTCTTTCTTCTGTGCGGCAAGAGCAAAATTTGGACTACGGTTCTTTGATTTTTCATTTGTCTCTCTTTCAAATGTTGCGGCACGCATTTTCTTTCCTTTTTCAATTTTTTCAATGACATGTTAGCGTTTGAAAATAATTTGGCGAGTCACGTTTAATATCTTCTTCCGATAACACTTGAAGATGGGCAACCTCAATTCTTTTGGTTTTCTGGAGAAATCGCCTCATCTAAAGCCTCAAAAAATCTTTACAGGCAGTTTCTGATGGTACATAGTCGAAAAAAGCTTCCTTAACAAAAGACGTCCTTCAACTTTAATTTATTTCAGAATAACTCAGAAAAGTAAAATTTCATGCAAACACTGTTTATTTGGTGCCAAACAATACATTTTCGTTGTTAGAAACAATATTTTTGTGTTGTAATGTGTATTGGTATTATGACAATTAATTATTATCAGGTGTTCAAGGCTAAAAAAAACATATCTTCAGACATATAAGTCGTCTACATGTGTCGTTAGAGCCATCCATTTGTGAAACTCAGAAACTTAGTTATGCACCTAATATGTCCATTTTTAGATGCGGTCATAATTATATAAATGTCTAACACTAAGAGTCGTTATGTGATCCATCCTCCTGACTAGATATAACAGCGCAAAAATTAATCAACTAAATGATTTGCCGCATGAAATGCCGTGTTGTACAAGACACCGTATCATGTATTTGTCATAAGCGCAGGCAGTGTACGAAAACTCTGTTCTGTTCAGTTTTAATCGAAAGGCTTCATTATTAATACTTTAAAACCTTCCTACTGCCGCGACCGTATATACCGTTCACTAGGCTGCAAGTTTCACTGCAGTTGAAGCTTTATTTAAATTATTATAATTCTACAAATGTAATCCAGTTTTAAGAAATTAAGTTATGATTGACACTTTCAAGACTTATAAGCATAGACTTAACAAAAAATTATACCATGCTAGAAAATCCCTCTTTTATTAACATTTAAAATAAATTGCAGAGAAAAAAAACATCACAATTTTGCCCTTTCGCTCGGCGGTCAGGGGGTTAATTTCTGTTTGCGTTTTTTTACAATTTTTTTAATTGTGTTTTTTTATTGGTATTTCGTCTTAACACTTCTGGGAAGCGTATAAAATCTTTTACGTGACTTCTATATTTGTAGACATAACTTTAAGTTATAATACCAGAGAAATAAATCTTATGTTTTTAGAGAATAGTGATTCCTGCTTTTTCTGCAAAGCATAAATGGCCACCACATTCCGCTTCTTCACGTAAATGGGGGCGACCTAAGTCTTACCGTTGTCTATCTTACAAGTACTTTGGGATAAAGTGACGAAATATTTCGTAACATGCAGAACAAAATTTTTGATAATTTCTGTAATATCTGTAAAATGAAATATGGTTTTTGAAATCATACATAAGAGAGCAAACTCTAATAAAAAATCAATGAATGACAAAGAAATTCAACAGGCGATTTTTAAAACAATTGAATAGAAAACTATGGCAACTTCCCCCAATTTACAATATATGCATCATCTTAGAACGTTGTTGAGTCATTTCATATTTTATGCAAATCAAATCTAAATGTAAAAAGATAATAATAGAAGTTTTCTCCATTTTTTAATCCTATTATAAGTAATTAATTCATTAATATTACACGATATATCATCATGCTAAGTTGATAAGAGATTATTCAATTAAATCCTATCATATTTATTCAATGAATTGTATCCCATGGCAGGTAAGTTTCTATACAGAATTACGTCATATTTAAGACTGAGTCGTATTCTTTCCTTATTGCTGGATTTAATATAGACAATCGAAATAAATTAATAGATTAATACTAATTCAATATTATATTTTTTCTCCAGTTTTTTATTATTTTACAATGCATCAAGTTTTTGAATTTATTCATTTATTGATTTCCTATTAACAAACTATATATCCGTTTTTAGGTGTTTTTGTAATTATATAAATCCAGATACTTATTATTACTATCATACACTATCGTCCTTTAGCAAATCTTTCATTTTTCCATAATTTCAGGAGGAATTCTCTATTCTTCAAGTAAATAAAGAGCATATTCCTTTACATTCGATTTTTTCTGCAGCAATATCTGTCTTACATCGACCACATTCTATCTTTTATAATGATTTTTACTTTACCTTCTAGAATTAAAGATTTATAACTGACACGTGGAACTATATTTTTAAGAAACTGTCATCTGCTACATACCCTGCGAACTAATTATCACTCTAGCACTTTTCGTAAAAAGACTACTATACTGTATCCGAATTACTGTATACTATAACAGCAAGATCTGGATACATTTAAACTTCGTTCTAGTATGAACGCACCTCATTTGCTACGCTTTACGTGCAATTTCCAATTTAGTTATGATGTGCGTTTTTATGTTTTACTATATGTGTGTATAAAAGCTATAGTTGATATACAGGGTTACAAAAAAAGCTCGTAAAGGTTAGGTTTTTGAAAATGAGCGTAATTTAATTAAATGTGTTTTTTACATAAGTTATGTATATTTAAATGAACTGCTTTTAGTTTACTAGCAAATGTTTGCAGAATATTCTACCTCTGACAATAAAGTTCGGTGAATAATCATGTAACATTAATGTAGATGAAATATCAACGAAAGTTACCGTACCATTATTTGAAATAGTCATCTCCCTAGCTATGCACTGCTGAGATCTGCTATACATGTCCGGGAAATTTGCAAAAAGTCTTCTTTTGGGATGGAGTTCAAAAGCTTCGTCACGTTTTGTTGGATGTCAGCAATATGGTCAAATTCTTTCAAAGAGAGTTTCAGTCGCAAAAATAGGAAGAAGTCTGGAGGATTGAGATCTGATGAGTATGGTGGATGTTCAATTTGCACCACCCCTCATGAATTTCTTTCGGTGTCTTGCAAAACTTAAAACCAAACTTTAAACTGATCTTTTGTTCTTTCATTTTCCTGGTCTCAGTTAAGAACCAACACACTGAAGAAGCACTTAGTAAAGCACGTCTTACACAGAACATAAACGACGCTCAACTGAACAGCGGTAGGAGAAGATTGCCAACACTTGCCTCTATGAAGGTGCAGCGTTGTTTCCCCAGTGTTGTCAGATCTGTAGTTCTGAATTCATTCACCGAACTTTATTGTCACAGGTAGTAGATAAAATGATATGTAGGATCACGCAAAGAAATAAATACATAGTCACTCATGTATGATAATTTCTGGAAATGTGATTTATGTAATTTAAGATTTTTTTTTTTTTTTGTTTGAACTAAATTTTAGAAAACGCTTGCGTGTATTAAACGTACTAGGGTACTACAGGGCTTTACAAAAGTATTTAAGCCTTTAAATGTATTAGAATGAATCGCTGAACGAGAAATTTCAACCTGTTAAGCGTTTCCTTGCTAAATATAAATTTTTCCATTATATAGTATATCTATCAATAATTAGATCAAACATAGGGCTGTACAAAAGTATTGGAATACATTCTTGGATATGAACAGTAATACTTTATTTCCCAAAATAACGAAGTTTTGTTAAAAATTTCAGTAAGTTTTGGAAAGTGTTTCATATTATATGCATAACGCATTGTTTTTGTTACTTGCTAGAGCTTGCATTTAACTTTTGTAAAGTTTGTTTTAACATTTTTTTAGAGTTTATTTTGAAAGTGTTTATTTGGGGTCTAACGTATTTTAAAAATGAAATCCAGAATTATTCTTAAATCAGAACAATAATATCATTATAGTATTGTGATACTTATAGGTATAATATTTCCGCTTTTTGCACACCAGTATTTTGTTAGAGAAAATGTTATTCTATTATATCGCAAAAATGTTCCTATTAAATGAAACTATATTTTCTCCAATAAAATGATTGTGTCCAAAAAAGCGGAAATCTTATCCCCTGTCATTATGCAATACAAGTATAATCCTGAATTTACACTGTATGCAAACTCAATCCCATAATAAAAGCTTAAATTCATAATCATGGTTTAGATTTGACTCTTGAATGATATTCTATCTTAGATCGGTTTATTGCTGTGTAACAGCCGTAAGCAGTCTCAGAATAAATGATAATTTCTTTATTCTAATGAAAGCATCTTTCTTAAAGAAAGAATTGTAATTAATAATAACATCTTTAAAGAAAACAGAGATAAACGAATACTCCAATAAAGTAAGTGAAAACAAAACCTGCTTTAAAGATTAATATAAATGTATGTTAAAAAAACATACTTTCATTTAAATTTAACAAAATGTAGAAAATATGTGCATTTTTTAAATGTATTAAAGAAGCAATAAAGTCTAAAAAAGCCTTAAATGCTCAGAATTTTAATTAAATTTGTTTGAGCTCCATTATAGAAGATTAATTGATTTAAATTTAATTTCGCCAAATTAGAGATTTATAGCGTTTTTGGCTACATGCATGACAACCTACTTTCGATAAATTCAAAGAGATATAAATCACAAATCGGTAAACCTGAATAAATTCTCGTTGTTTGATCAAGTTGATACTGATTTGTAAATAAGAAATGTAGTTGAGTAAGCATTAAGTAAATACCCCCCCTGTTCAATCCCCCAATATGGATCGAATTATTTAAAAACCAATGTCCAATTTTTGAACTTCCCAAAGGAATACATACATGGTCAGATTCATAAATAATGAGCCTTTGTTCAAAGGGACAGATTTATTGAGCGAATTGGTACAATTGCCTAGTATTCTTCAAAATAGTTACCTCCTGCATCACTGCAGCTTTTGTCGGCGGCATTTCCATGAATAGAACGAGTCCATGTAGGTCTGTTCCGGAATGGGTTCAAAGGCTGTCTTGATATTTTCTTGGATGCCCTCGATCGAGTTGAAGGGTTACCTTTCAGCACTGATTTTAAGCTCGGAGACAAAACGAAGTCAGGGGGCGACAAGTCTCGACTAAAAAGAGGATGTGGGACAATTGGAACATTCATCCGAGCCAGTCACACCTCCTGTCGATGAAGGAGGTGTGATTGGGCGCGTTATCGTGGTGTTTCCAGATATGCTTGAGTTCCCTTCGATTGCGCGCGACGTTTTTTTTCGTCTTTATATGTCAATATATATGTCACTGCCTCCCATGACCGCCCTTAGCAACAGGTGTGCGCGCTGATGTAGGCTGGCATCAAAATTAAGTGAGGCTCATTACTTATGAATCCGACCATGTATATACTTCAAAGTTCAAAGCTCTACATTAAAAGGAAGTAAGTGAAAAAGGGTTTATAATATTTCACTGCCACAAACAAACATTATTATTAGTTAACCTTTACACGGGGTGCATCTTACATTCAACGGGGGTTCATTCAACCTTTTGCACGGGGGACATCTGTCCTAGTTTGCATGTATTATCTGGCTAATTCTGTGCGCGCCTCCGTGTGATGGTTAATAAGAAAGCATGTAACAGACATTTTATAGTATAAACAAAAATATTTCAAAGCTTATAAAATAAATATTTGCTGCTACAAAGACAGACAACTGTCTAAACTGAAAATGTTTTAGTTGTTTGAGATTCGGAGGTTTTGCGATCTTATTAAAATATTTTTTTGTAAAATAAAAATAAAGATTTTCTTTATACAGGAAATTCAATTTATAATGTAATGAAAACGTTTCGAAGTTTACTTTGATATCATGAAGAGATTTATCTTGGGCAGCAAGCCATAAAATACCTATCGTTGAAATGATTTATACATCACGGTTCGTACGCTTACTGGAATTTTGCTGAACAGAAACTTCTTTGGTTCCAGTATTTTATCATAGATAATCTCTGTTTAAAAGAAGGCAAAACTTTACCCGTTTAACAAAAAGTTTTTTTCCTACAGAAAAAAAGAAGAAATGCTGATAATTCTCTTCTCAAAAATACCTGACTCGTACGATCCTTGTTAAATATAAAATACCTGATTAACAAAAATAACATTTTAAATAAATTCATTATACTTTATTTGCCTATATTAAATATGATGACGGATGAATCTTAATTTACACTTATTAAATATTCGATTATTCTTTTTCAGCATGATTAAATTATTTGGAATCTAATTTACATTGTATGCTTTCGGAATATTTAAATCACGCTTTTCATTTGCATTATTTCAATTTCAAATGATTAAAAATATTTAATTTAATCTTCAAAATGGAAAATGTTACGAAATGTAATTACAGACTGCCAGAGACACAGAAATTATTCATGAGTTTAATTAACAATTTAAAGTTATTTTTGCTTTTCTGTTCCCTGTTTCAAAGAGAAATTATTATTTTTTCATTATTTTAAAACCCTATTAACAGTTACACAATAATTTTAGGTGCATTTTAATGATGTTACATTCTTTCGAACATAATAAAATTGGTAAGCATCTATGAGGTATATACTAAAATACACTTTCAGTAAAATCTGTGGTACAAAGAATGTTTTTATTAATTTAAAGTGTTATACAAAAGTATTCCATTACACAATTGTGCAGGAGGAAACATTGTTTGGGGCGCGTTTAAATTATATAAAACTATGCCACATTTTATGAAATTAATATATGTAGCTGAGGATTACTACAAGTTACTTCCTATATAAAAGAAATCAGATAGCATTTACGGGAACACAGAAAAGTTTTCCCCTACTATACTGTATCCAAAGTGCAGCATACTATTACACCAAGATCTGAATATTTTTAAAATTTCGTTATAGTACAAACGCAACATATATGCTAAACTTGACGAAAAATTTCCAGCATGTTTTAAGTGCCAAGTGCCTGATTTTTTTTTTTTTTTTTTTTAGAAATCTAAATAATGAATATTGTGATCTTTAAAACAAATCAAATCAAAAAGTAACTTACATTTGTTATTCAAATGTTCTTTTCTTCTTACTAGTGAAACGAGTGGAATTTAATTTTCACGGTTCTGGAATGCTTAATCATATGCATAAGTTTTACTTTGAATATTAGAAATGTACAATTAAATCTTCTTAATTAATCCTGCTGCAAAATAAATTAACGATTGTCTCAATAATAAAATTATTCCTGAAATTAATTGACTGCGTAAAGATATTTCGACTTTCTTCTTGAATATATATGAAGCTTCGGTGATTTCAATGTTGTCTAATTAAAATTTCTCTTTCGCGTATGAGGAATAAATGCGTATACTTAAATTATTGTATAATATTTTTACGTTTGCAATATTAGTAATCAGAATTTTAATCTTATATCTTTGTTCGCCAACAGTTATAAATTGCATTAAGCTTTATAGAAACTATTCATAAATATATGACATTCCAATTGTAAAACCTCGTTTAATATGCTGAATCTAAACTTTGTTCAAAAGGTCTTAACACTTTCAAAAATACATGGTGTTAAATTATGTTTTTGCGTGATAATAACACTAAAAAGAATCTGCAATTCTACAGATGTAAATTAACAGAAATCTGTAAGTTTACTTAATTTTTTCTGTGCTCTGCACAGACAAAAAAATAAAATCTACAAAATAAGTTTTCATAAAACAACAAAAAACTGTAGCTACAAAAAAAAAAAAATAATCTTAAAAATAATAATAATAAAATTGCAGTATTCCAACATAAATTTTATCTATAACTCCGGTGGCAATTACATTAAAAGTTCTAGGCACACCACTTTCCTAAAACATTCTAAGTAACTTTACAGATTTTTTATTTACAGTGCAAATATGTAGCTGTTATATGAATTTTTATTTTTGGTGTTACATAAACCGGTTTATGTAACTGCAAAAGATCAAAACGCAAAAATAAACACATTTTGGAACACTTTTGTCCTCAAATTCACAACACATTATTATGTTGCGAAATGTGTTTTGTGTTGTGATTGTGTTCTTAATATATTGTAAAAGTGCTGCTCTCTAAAAATAACGTTTTAATATCTTGCAAAAGTATTGCTATTCAGAAATGTGTTCTAAAATACTGTTGTTAATTGTATTGAAATAGTGTTGTAAATAGTGTTGATGAAAATAGTTTCTTAAAATAGTGTTGTGCAGCACAACACTTTGTCCCCAAATTAACAACACATCGTAAACTTTTACAATTTAGTACACTATAAAACAACATATGCAACAAATCTTCAAGATATTTTCAAGATGGTGCCTTTAAAATTACACAATTTTAAAAATGAACAGAACCATGCATAATCGAAACAGCAAAATCGAATACGATTCTAGTCAGAAGTGTTGATTTTATGTTCAGTTAGTGTTGCAAAAGTGTTTCAGTGCGTTGGCAGTGAGGATTTTTAAAAAATTTTAAACTTTACAGATTTATTTATTTATATATCTATTTATTTTACAGTACACAAAGATACAATGCAAGGATTTGTTCTAAACGAAATAGCGTGGTTTTCTTAAACTGTAACAAAGTCTTTAAATAAGATACTTAAAATTTAATGAATTCAATTTTTTGACTACGTTGACACACAAACAAATCTTGGAAGTTTTGCTAATTAAATTGTAATTGGACAACTATAGATTAACGACATCACATTTTTATTTCTTATTAAAATGTTTTGCTGCGTTTTAACACATTTTCTATATCCAAATTCTCATTTGAAATGCACACAAAATATTTTGTTACAAAGGATTTTTTCTTGAACTATCTTTTAAAGTTAATGTAAAGGATATGTATTCATTAATTTACACTGTTGAGAAATCCAGTATTAACACTGTTACTAACGTCGTAGGTTTCGGGACAAATTGAACAACTTTATGTAATTTATTCGCTTAATTTTATGTTCAATGTTCTTTTCTCTAACCAACCTTTAAGTTATTTAAAAGATCATTTGAAACATTTCAATCAATTGCAAAAAGTTGTGACTTTCGTGAAAGATAGAAAAAAAATGCAGTTACTTTTGTTTTGGACTAATTGAGTTTGAGACTATTTTCGTCATTATTTTTGCCAATCGGTAAATATTCTTTGAAAACGAAAAGCGCTAATGTTTATTTAATTGGAATTTAAAAAAATATTGCAGCAAGTGTGTGATCCTGTGTGGCAATGCGTATAGATAGTTATCCGTAGGCTATTTCCATGAGTACTTGTAGTGTAAGTCACAGGCTACGATTTTTGGCTACCAGTATTTTAGTACGAAAAAATGTGATTTATTTTATCGGCACATCCTCATTAATTGAATAAGACCAAGCAGACTTTTCGAAAATAACGGTGGCAAACAAGCATAGCAATTATAAGGTAATATGACTTACACTACAAAACCCATGGAACTAGCCCCGTATAGATAGTTTCCACTTTAGGATATAGTTACTTTTAGTTAAATACACATTTAGTTAACTACTTTCACTTTGTCATATTTTTATTATATCTATTTCTATCGTACACAATCTTACTTATACAGGCGCTTTTATCTTAATTGAATATTGTAAAAAACTGAGCCATATTAAAAATTAAGTTCAAACAGACATCATGGAATAGTGAAGTGAACTAAAAAAAATAACACAGAAATTCTAAATGGAGAAAATATGTTTGGACAGAATAAATATATTTTGGATTTTCGGAAAAAGTTAAATAAAACATCACGCATAAATTAGTCATTAAAATAATAGTCACTAACTTCATTGAATACAATGAAATTGGTATTTTAGCAATCGCACTCCCAATACTTCAGTTTATGTTCAATTACAAATTTTTCTAATAAAATTAAAGAAATAACGAATTATTCGTCAAATATATAACATATCCGAACTAATGAAGAGAATCATTTTTTTAATTAATCGGTGTAGTCTGGATCTTAGAAATATTATCAAAGCCAATATTAGACGTTAAAAATTTGCTGCTATTTAACGGTAATAAATTGAAAGAAGAAATTCAAACTCTGTCAATGAAGTTTGTTAAATATGCTTATAAAGATATTCATACCGGAAAAGTATTAAATTATTTCACACAATTTCTGCCGGTTAAAGAATATTTTTGAAAATGTCTGAAAAGCTCTTGAAGATTGTGATCTTCTTCCATATATTTTATATTTTTTAATGCTGATCCTATAATAAAACTTTCAATTAAATGAAAGCAGATCTTTAATTTGTTGTTATTCAAGCTCCCTTAAGAATGAAATTATCATAATTTACATTTCGAATTCCAAGGATATTGAATAATGCACTTTTCATTTTCTTAAGTTTTACTTTGAATGATTAGAGACAATTAATTGAATCTACTTAATATATCATGTTACGAAATATAATTAAAGAATGTCGGAATAAGATAAATTATTCATAAAATTAATTAAATATTCAATGATATTTCGACTTGATGGTTGATTGTGCCCGACTTTGGGGATTTTAAAGCTGTTTAATAGAAATTTCTGTTTCACTTGAAAAGTGAGTACGTTTACTTAATTTATTGTAGCATTATATATATAAAACCCCTCCGTGTATAACGATTCCGGGGTCAACCCATCCACGAGAAAAAGAAACTTATTGCAACTGCGTCCACGTTAGGCTTAACTATTCCTATCCGTTCACAAATATTCTAATTATTCAACTTATGAAAATATACATGTAAAAGATTTATTCATTACTCATTTTCTTTAAAACCTACAAAAAGTATTTAATTATAACGTTTAAGTTCTAAATAAAACAACCAGCAAATACGAAAAAAAAACAATGTAAGCAAATTAATACTGTTGCCATTCAAGAATGATAAATTCCGTGAATGAATCTTTAGAATGACTCCATTGTAACATCACGACTCAGGAATGATTGGGCGCGTTCGGGAGCTATGCACGCTGAACGCACGCGCTTAGGAGACAGGTACATGGAGTGGATCTTACAGAGGATATCGTACACAGAAGCAAAAACTCCTGAGCTCGACCGCGTGCACGTGTGTCTCCCGAACACGCCCATTGTTTACTCTTTATTGTTGACATTTGTTTTCGATCTTATAAAGTGTTTTCTTTTAAGTATTAGCTAAAAAATGGGCCAAAATAGGAAATTGTTTTATACATTTTAGATATTTTTAATATTTTCTTTCAGTATTTTTATATATTTTTTGGCTGTAGTTTCAGAATATATAATCTTTTTAAATTGATTTTTTGCCTTACTTTATTTTTTTTTAATTTATGTATTTACGATTTGTTAATTACAATCTCCCCATCCACCAGACAGTTTTGTCATAGTTTTAAATGCAAATTTCTGTTAAAATTTTCTTCTTTTAAATAGATTTTTTTCCCCGTGTTTAATCACTGTATTTTTAAAAAATGTTTAAGATGCCTGAGTGACCACAGTTGTAAATTTTTATCATCCTTTTAAAAATGTAAACACGTCATTTTGACGGGTTGTCTTCTAGTTATTGAATAATTGTTTCCATTAGCAATGCTTTAAAAAAGTTTTGTTTAAGTTTGTTGTCAACCAAATAGTCTTTAAAATAATAAAATTTCGGAAACAAAATTCTTAAAATTGTTATTTTTACTTTAGGAATATTCCGTCCGTTTTTTGATACTTAGAGTGAAAAATCTTGGGGACAGCAACCGGATGCTGCAATTTTTCGCTGCTTGCCGAACATCACTGAAATTCTTAAGGAGTTGAAATTGAACTTAGAGGACGTGAATAACGTGTTTTACTTCATATTTTTCATTGAATATTTTGTCGGAAGAACAATCAGTGGGCCAATAGTAAATTTTATAATAAGGTGGTGTGGGGTAATAACGCCAGGCGGGGTAATAACGCCAAGTGCTAATATTTTGCATAATTATGAAATAATCTGGTAAATGACACCCATGTGCTCTGCGCAGAAGGGTTTTGAGTCATATAAATCGCAAAAAACAGCTTCAAGTTAATTTGTTTCATTTTTAGGTCTTATTGTTTTTACAAGCAACTAAAATTAACGCTTGATTTAAAATTTGCGTGATACGTTTTGTGATGTGAAGACTATTTTTTTCTATCCGGAAATACTTTGTTAATTACATAAATTTGTAGTACATTTCATGGACTTTCAAAATATTGTTGAAGATTTAATCTACATCTTCTCGCGTTTGTAATTTAAAATGAACAGCGCAATAACCATAACGGGGTAATAACGCCAATCCTTGGCATTAATATCCTGGTTGATTCCCTACAGTGGCCGAGCTACATCCTAAATACTAATTCAAATAAACACAGTTAAAACTGTGCAATGTTTCTAATAATTCTATTTAAGCGGTCCTTTTTAAGCAAAAAGAAGCTCACAGTCTGATATTCTTTTGCCACATCCCCCCCCCACACACACACCACACCTTTATTTTTCTTACACTTTCACAAAAAATTGAATATTTTCAATAGCTTAGAATGCAATTTGTCAATTTCTAAGTTTGTAGAGTTTGTATTTTTAGAATTGGGCAATCTGCATGCAATTATTCCATCTTATTTCATAGTTTTGTTTGCATGGCGTTATTACCCATATAAGTGGGTAATAACGCCAAATAGAATTGGTCAAGAAATCACGCCATTACGTTTTATGAATACATATCTGTTAAATTATTTTTTTTATATAGATAGTCAATGAGTTGCTGTATCGAATCATATATTTGTTTGAAAAATACAAACTAAAACTGAGCCGTGAAAATTGGTCGAACCTTAAAGTGGCGTTATTACCCCAGGGTACCTTAATATAATATTTTCAATCCTCAAAGTACACTGTAAAGTTACTAAAAAAATTTATAAAACTGGGATTCGAAGAACTTTTTATGAAACGACAAAAACAAAAATTCATGTATCAAATACACATTTGCATTGAAAATCAAACAATCTATAAATTACTACGAATGTTTTAGAAAACTGGGATGTGTAGAGCTTTTTATGTTACTTCAACCCGGGTTACAAAAGAAATTTTAGTTTATTCAATTTAGTTTAGCTTTTAATGTTACTGTAATTTTAGTTGATTCTTTTTGTACAGTATACAGAAGAATAAAATTAATTAAATATACAACGATATTTTGATTGTACAGTTGATTATGTCCGACTTTAAGGATTTTTAAGCTATTTAATAGAAATTTCTGTTGCACTTGAGAAATAAATAATTTTACTTAAATTATTGTAGAATTATGGAATAATTGTTTTCATTAGCAATGTTTCAAACAAAGGTTGTTATCAACCAAATATTCTTTATAATAGTACTATTTCGGTTAATGATTCTTAAATTTGTTGTTGTTACTTTATAATATGTTATGGGGACAGTGACCAGATGCTCCAATTGTTCACTGCTTACCGAACGTCACTGAAATTCTTAAAGAGTTGAAATTGAACTTAGAGGATGTGAAGAACGTGTTTTACTTCATAATTTTCATTGAATATTTTGTCGCGAGAACAATCAGTGGACCAATAGTACATTTTGTAATAAAATATTATTTCCTATCCTCAATGTACACAGCAAAATTACTAAAAAAATGTATCAAACTGGGATTCCAAGAATTTTTTATGAAACGGCAATAAAGAAAATCATGTAACAAATACAAGTTTGCACTGGAAATCAAACAATCTATAAATTACTACGAATGTTTGAGAAAAGTGGGATGTGTAGACCTTTTTATGTTACGTCAACCCGGGTTACAGAGCGAATTTTTAGTTTATTAAATCTAGTTTAAGTTATAATGTTACTGTAATTTTAGTTAATTCTTTTTGTACAGTATAGAGAAGAATAAAGTTTATTAAATATACAACGACTCTGGGGATTTTTAAGCTATTTAATAGAAATTTCTTTTTCACTTGTGAAATAAATTACTTTTACTTAAATTATTTTAGAATTATTGAACAATTGTTTACATTACCAATGCTTCTAACAAAGGTTGTTATCAACCAAAAATTCTTACAGAATATAATAATACTATACTATTAGTAATAATACTATTTCGGTAAATGATTCTTAAATATGTTATTTTTACTTTATAATATATCATTTTGAGGACATTGACCGGATGCTCCGATTGTTCACTGCTTACCGAACGTCACTAAAATTCATAAAGCGTTAAAAATTGAACTTAGTGGATGTGAAGAACGTGTTTTACATTATATTTTTCATTGAATATTTAGTCGCAAGAGGAATAAGTGGACCAATAGTAAATTTTTAATAATATAATGTTTTCGATCCTCAATGTACACTGCAAAATTACTAAAAAAATGTATCAAACTGGGATTCCAAGAACTTTTTATGAAAAGGCAATAATAAGAATTTGTATAACAAATACAAGTTTGCACTGCAAATCAAACAATCTATAAATTATTACGAATGTTTCAGAAACTCGGATGCGTAGAGCTTTTTATGCTACTTCAACCCGGGTTACAGAGAGAAATTTTAGTTTATTCAATTTAGTTTATAATGTTACTGTAATTTTAGTAGATTCATTTTGTACAGTGTGCAGAAAAAAATTATGGTAAAAATATAATAAAGATTTCTGTAACATTACATCTTTAGAATTACATTCCTTTCAATGTAATAACAAATATTCAAAATATTATGTAACTTTAAATTTTTTTAATATGTGTGCTCTATAGCCCAATTTAGCATTTGTGTGCATTCATGCAAGCATATCACGGTTATTCTTTAATGTGTTAAAGTTTCTGTAAAAAAATAAAAATGATTTTGGCTTATACGGGAATGTATTGACATTTGACTTTGTTGTACCTTTGACTACGTAGGCTGTAACGTCATCTAGAAATATTTTATTAATTTTGGTATATTTAGTGCATAGATCTTTTAGTAGAGGGTTTATGCAACTTTTTTGTGGATTATTCGAGTCAGAAAGAATTCCTGTAATTCTTTCTGTAAATATTAATAATCCACTAAAAATGTAAGTATTTATTTGTTAATGTTTTGCCTAATAATATTTTTGGGCTATGTTTTTGTTAATTTAATTAATTCAATATGACAGCTATAAACTTTTATAAATATGGTTGGGCTTGTGAAAATGATTATCCCAACCCTAAAACTGTAGCATGCTTTGTAAGTTGCAATATCAAGGTATTGTACCTCTCACCATGACTCGTTGTCGTTCCTTTGACCACGTCAAAAATATTCTTAAAATACTTCCTAAACATTTAAATTTTTATGACTTACTTACTACAACTATCTTAAAATTAGTTAATGATATATATATATATATATTACATTCAGCTGTTCATAAAATAAAAATAGGCACAAAAGCCATGTCCAAATCAGCACAGCTTAGCATCAGAAGTTGCGCGAATTTTTGGTCATTAATTTATTTGCGATTTTGAAACGATAATTTGAATGTATTAATGTAAATTATAATAAATGCATGCCATGCAATATATTATAATGTAAAAAATTATAAAAAGTAAGATAACTAAAAATAAGACTAAATTATTAAAAGTAAAGGACAAATAAATAATTAATGCATAATTAAATATGCATATTAAAGAAGAGATAAATTTTCCATGAATTATTTAATGAAACTTTCCCCATAAAATTACCCTATTCATTTACATCAAAATTATACAATAAAAAGTTTTATTTCACGTTTATCTAGTCTTAATAACCAAAAAAGCTTGATAAATAAAAAAAATATATTTGGTATAAAGATTGTGTTTATCAGTGGTATCAGCAATATCTTGATTATTTTCATAAATAAAGGGCATAGCTGGATAAGCATCGGAAAGATTCCTTTCAAACTTAAACTTAACATAGAATTTAAAATTTAATTTGTTTTTAACACAGCTTTTTGTTAGATTAATTGCCTGGTAAGAGGTACAAACACCCATAGACAAAGATACAACATGATATTGTACCTTTGACCATACTTTTATTATTTAAAAAAAATAATAATAAAACGTGATATAAGTAAAATTGGAAACTTGTAAAAATTTTATTTGATAAACCAGAGACTATTCTTATAAAATTAAGAAATTGAATTTAATCTTAATTGTTAAGCTAAGAAAAAATAATTTTTGCAAAGTTGTCTAAGTACATTTTCCCCTACCATATAAAAATTTCAACCAAATTTTATACAGATGATTTTCGAATATTGAAAAAGAACAATAGAAATAGTATACTGCAATTTAAATATAAATATATTGAATATTTGATGAAATGCAGACATTTGGATGAAATGTCTTTTAACCTCAGAAACGTGGAAGATTCGAAATATTTTATTTCGTAGCACAATATTCAACTATTTTTGGATACTAATATAAAAAGTCAAGGCAGATATTCTAAAACTTCAGAAAGATACAGTGATTAACAAATTGTGGTAAATCCCCCATAATAAATCTACTTCAAAAAGCAAACAGTCAGAATGAGTACTGACCTCATCATTCTGAGTTTTCGCTATATTTTACAGTGCTTTTTATGTAAGTTTCACTAAATGGTTGGCTAACAAATCATTGAATGAAAAAACTATAAATGAAAAAACTTTGAAAATTACATGCATACGAAGGTTTAACAATTTTCATACAAATGCCTATAATTAATCAAATATTCAATATATTCACGTTTAAATTGCAGGACATTGTTTGTACTGTTCAATTTCAACTTAGCTGAAAGGGGTATTACTTATGGTTAAAAATGCTGTATTCTAAAAACAAAAGCATTCGATTTTTTACATTTTTTCGATTATATATATTAAATTTCAAACCAATCGGTTGTGTAACTTTGAATTGTTAAATGCCGACAGAGAAACAGATATTTGGACGCACCAAACAACAACTATTGCTGTTTTTTTTACGAAATAACTAATAATAACTTGGAAAATAAAATGAAATAGAAATTAATAAAATATATGGATCCCTTCTAACAAAATATTAAAAAAACATATCTAACTGTCTAATGTAATATTTATAACATTTTCAGTTATTTTTTCCTTTAATTCTATGTAATTGCAATAAACCTGATAGTTAGTAAAACAAAACTTTCCCTTATTAAATATCTCGATTTTTCCTACCAAGATTATTTGAAAAATAATTTGCATAGATATTTAAATGATACTTCATTAGCATCTGTTCCTCATTAAAAGGATAGTTAATTTAGTCATTTTATTAAAAGTATATTCCAAGTTAGAATAACATATTGTTGAAAAGAAAATTTATTATTGCTAAAATTAAATATCTATGCCTAGTTTTAATAATTGCCTTTTACTCTTTTATAAAAGATTATTATTTTAAGTGCATTCGTAATTATATAATTGCATAGCACCTATAGTCGAATTGCCGTCCCTCCACCTGTCTGTCCGTCTGTTTGCATATAACAGCGCAAATACTATATGATTTCTAATTGTAAGAAATTTAAAAAATCGTTTCAGAATTTTGTTGGAGCATTTAAATTTTTTGGAAAATTGAATCGAAGCATAAAAAATATTAATAAAAGGTTTTTTTATTATAATGGCCTCCAAAAGTTAAGGTACAACATGTTTTTCGAAGCTCACCAGAAAAAAAATGGCAGTCAGATTAAACTCTATAGTTTATATGAATGACAATCATAAGCTTCAAAAAATGTTATGCAAAAATTACACCTACGACTTTTATTTTACGTAAAAGAATAAGTATTTGTGAATGAGAGAAAAATATGCAATTACGAAGCTTTCGTAATTTCGCGTGTAAGTTTTATTGTATTTGAACTACTGTTGTCAGTTTTGTTCACAACAACCAATAGAATCTAGAAATGTCTAGAAGAAGTCGTTTGCCCGATTCATTAAGGTGGCGGGCGGTAGGATGGATGGAAATGGTGTTGTCACAGGCCGATACTTCTAGATGGCTCAATGTGTCTCGAATAGCTCAATGACCCTGGGATCAATATAAATCCGAAGATTCTGTGTCCAGAAGACATGTTCCAGGTCGTTCACGCGTTATAGCACCTACAGAAGACCGGTTTTTAGCTCTTAGCCCGAAGGAGAAGAGAATGGAATGCCCAGTTCTCTCTCCAGACTTGAATCCGATAGAACATCTTTCGGACTATCTTGGAAGACAGGTCGCGTCTTTCAGTCCTCCTCCAAGGTCATTAAATGAGCTGGAACAATTCTTACTCCATGTCTGGTCAGCACTACATATTTCGGTGTCCGACGATTTAATTGAGAGCATAGAAAGTCGATGCCGTCAGTGCATTCAAGTCCGGAGTGGACATATTCCGTACTAGAGCCAGTTTTTAATGTCTCTGTCACATTTTACTGCATAATACTGCGATGTAATGATTTCTCGAAGAATGGAGTTTTCCACCATGAGTGATTTGTTATTGTAATTTTATTTATATGTTTAACTTAAGTAAATTTTTATGTGGAAATTAATAAATATAGTTTAGCTCACATTTTGTCCTAATTTGTTTTTTTTTCTATATTCATTCATTTGCAAAGTAAATGCAGAAAACCGGTTGTACCTTAATTTTTGGAGTCCAGTGTATATTAAATCCTATCATACTTAATTAATTGAATGATATCTCATGACAGATATGGACTGCACGTTGCCATGATGATTAAGTCATATTTAAGACGTAAGCATATTATCTCCGTATTGCTGATTTTAATATATATAATCGTTATCAATTTTGCATTCATGCGTTTTTTCATAAGAGCACAACAGCTATTGGAGACATGCGAATATTTATAAAACTAGTTATAGTACGAACAATCTCATTTGTTGAATAATTCACTTTTTTCCTTTTCTTTGGCGTATTCACGCCATTGTTGTTAATTTGCCGCGTTACAAATTAAACTTTCCAAAATATGCATTTTATCAACCTTAAATATGTTTTAGATAGAATAATGATCTATTATACAAGTATCCTTTAATTTTCAGGATGAATAACATAAAAAGAAAATTTTTGTCTTTATACGTAATCAATTCATTGTTTAAATTACAGAGTAGCATGATTTAACTGTTTAAACACTCATATTCGGTACCCTTAAAAATCTATGAATATCAGTATCAGTAATAATCGATATTTTTTAACGTTTACCTATTTTCATAAGAGGTTGGTGATGAAGTGATGAGGCTAGAATCTTGCCTCACCATAGTTGTTCTCGTTACCAAGAAAAAATTATAAAAAGATAAATAAATGATATAATTTAACAAATTACAACAATCATTTGGAAAATCATTTTTTGAAAGAATGCAATTCGAACCCTAAAATAAATTCTACATTAAAAAACCAAAATTCCTCACTTTTTAACAACAAGACATGCTTATTTTACATTTAAATTTTAATTAAGATGAAACATCGGTCAAGAACAGAGATATTTGAGATACATCTGAATCTTTGTGATGTCTCTATTTTTGAAATACCTCTGTTTGTGTTGCTACGGTGAAAAATAATATTAAAAATTACAATAATAATAATAATAACTCAAAAACAAATTGAGATATAGCTTTCGAAATTTAAAAATACATTTCTTCCCTGCATTTAAAAGTACATTTCTAGCCTATACGACGGTGTAAAAATTCAAAATGGGCGATGTTTAGAAGTTTAATAATTTGCAGTACAAATTATTGTAAACTGTAATTTTCATCTAAAATTTAAAACTGCTGCCCATTCGCAGAAGGGCGTATACGTTGAGCACAGATATGCTTCTCGTTTATAATATAGGTGGGTAGATATAACTATAGAAAAAGTTGAATAAACCTTATCACCGTTTTATTTTGTTTAAAAAAAAATTAATTAACCCTTTCGGAAGAAAATTAGTAGATAAATTATAATCTCTTTAGGATGCTTCACCTTTATTGAATTTTAAATGTAAAATAAGCATGTCTTGTTGTTAAAAAGTGAGGGATTTTGGTTTTTAATATAGAATTTATTTATAGAGTTTGAATGGTATTCTTTCAAAAATGATTTTCCAAATGATTGTTTTAATTTGTTAAATTATATAGTTTATTTATTGTTTATAATTTTTTCTTGGTAAATAAATTTATTTCTCGAATATCTCAAATTGCAATACACCGTTTAATCTTCGATTTTCCAGCTTTTATTTGAAAAATAACTTTGCAGTACTAAAAATTTCTACTGTTTGAAAAGCGGCTTTTATGCTGAAATAACAAAAAGAAATCATACCCCAAGTAAACACAATCTGAAAAATGAAATGATTTTCATCATAAAAGTATTTCTTGTTGTGGTAGAAACTGGAACTGGGTGCATTATATTCAGAAAATCCTTTGTTTTCCTTATGCACCTGCTTCTATGAATTATTTATATAGATATTTTTATAAAGTTCGAGACGACTACTGAATACAAAGCAGAAAAGCAAAATAGCTTTCTACAAAATGACTTTCACATGATATTTCTTATATGAGTATATTTATTAATAGTAATGTATGTTTCAGTTCTTAAAAAGAAACGAAAAATCACTTAAAGGTAGCATAAGGTAAATATCACCATTTATTTATGCATTCATTAAATTATCAATCTTTAAAAAATAATTAATTAATACATGAACGCCAGGAAATTGTACTCAAATTTGATAATAATATTTCACACCATAATTTTTATTCAAAATTATTTAATTGATTTATTTAGCGTAAATTTGCGTTGCTTAAATTCAACTTATTTTAAGAAAAAACAATCTGGCTCAAATTGAAATTTAATCCCATGCTCGGAGCCGAATTGACTCCTTTAGGAGTGTTCTAGTGTTAAAAATATAAAGGTCCAACATCTTACCAGTAAAATACTCTCATAAACTCTAATTTTATGTGCTAATATTAACTTTTGGTTATTTTCAGCAGAGTATCAAAAGAAATCATTGTATATTCTTACGAGAGAACTCCGCCCATCAACACCAGTTTCACAGCCTCCAAAATAATAGTAATAAAAATGAAGTAAATTCTAATTTAAAAAAATGTTTCCAGGTCATGGTTGATTGAATGATATTATTACTAAAAGGCGGCTATATTCTGTAATCATTTTACTATGGTATTCTGTTGGAATGAGACATTTTTCCATTACCATAGTCTCACCTACACCTGTCGAAACTAATGAATTCTGTATTACGATTATAAGTTTTGCATTTGAAAATCAGCTTTCATAAAAATGTATGTTAGAAATCTCGCTATCTTTCTTACACTTATAACGACACTGTGGGTGATATTCTTCCTTAGCATACAAGGGATCGACTGTACAAACCATCACCTTATCGAATTTACGGATTTCTTAACACTTTGCTGCGCACAGCAAATTCATTGTTTAAGTGTTGAAACTTATGACTTAGACCGGAATTTGGATTTGTAATTATAAAAAAGCTATTTTGCTGAAATTGAATAAACCGAATTTTTTTACCAAAATTCCGGTGCCAATGTATCGTTTGGGAATTAAAATTTAAGTGATTTCATAGATAATATTACCGCGCCGCAAGGGGTTAAAATGCGATTCCCATACTACATGTCGACAAAATCATATATTGATGGCAAACACCTATGAACTTAATTTCAGTGATTTACTGATAAATTTACCATTAGGTTTTTCTGCTCCCTATAATATATTATTTCATACCTTTGGGTGCAATAGATCACAATGATTAACCTACGAATGTCTAAATTATAGCACCTCTGTAGTAAGATTACACCCAGATGAATATGCAGACCAAATGCAACTCATTATATTATACAATACAACCTGTGTCATCTGTACTGCAAATTTAATGTTTTCAATGATCTATGATTGTCATTATGTCAGTCAAATATGACGTACTTTATAACTTTAACTTTATAAAAAGGATTCTTCAAGGAGAAAAATTACGCCTGATAATATTAAGAGCTTAAAAAATTATTATGAAATAAGTTGTACTGATTAAATAGCATTACCCTTTATATTTCCGTATACAGTGCGTGCGCATTGGGAGGAAATAGGATAACAAAATTTCAGTAAAATTGATATTTTTAGTACATACCTATACTGAAGTGAGACTATATTGGCACAATTTTATTAAAATGAAAATGCAGTTTTCTTATTTGTTTATAACCTAGTTTTGAATAATGTATTTTTTAAATAAATGTTTAGTGGATATATATATATATATGTATGCATATATATTGTTTACATATTAATATATGGTATATTTTTTCTCATAGCACTTTGCAAATGCGATTTTAATTTTTTATTATTTTTATCTTTTTATTTTTCTATCCAACTTAAGTAATTTTATTGTGTTTTGTTTTTGATGTTTTTTCTTCATTTAATTTTGGTTTTAAGTATGTTGGTAGCCCCAAATTCGTAATAATTTGTTTTTTCATGGCTAATACGAAGATGAAACCACACAATTCATTTGTAGTTTCAAAGTATTTGAGGCCTAAGGATTCTGCTTTAGTTCTTCAAATTCCATTTGTATTCAGTTATTTTATGTTATTTATTTTTTCTCCCTTATATAAAGGTTGTAATTTTCTATCAAATCCAATGGTTCATAATTGTAATACAATTAATGGTTTTATATAAACATGTATAGTGGTAATATTTATTAAATTCAGTGGTTCCTACATTGTAACTCGATTAATGCAGAGGTCGCAGTGTCCCGAAAATTTTCGCTCTTTTCTACCAGTATTTTAAATCAACAATCTTCATGTTAGATTTCTTCAACATCGAAAATGAAATTCTACAACAAATACTGTAATTTTAAAATTGTGGTAGGAAAGTGTGAAAATTTTAGTGACGCTGCGACCCCCCTGTTAATGGTTATATATATTTATATATATACCGGCTGTCCCAAAAATGACTGATGGATTTTAAAATTCAATAACTTGCAAACGGTGACAGCTATTTTAAAAAAAATTGCAGGAGGGTCATATATAATGTCAGGAGTTTTTTTTTACCGTAATTTTGTATTTTAGTTCGTATATCAAACAATGGGTGGCGCTGACTGTAAAGGCGTTTTCCTTTACATATTAGTTAATAATTGTTTTCCCCTCTTAGTTAAAAAAAACAATATTCCCTTAATTTGTAACTTTATTTAATAAGCTAGATTTTTAATCCCTTTAATTCTATTTAGTTGCTAACGGCCATTTTTCCTTTAAAATATAATTTCTGTTATCTCTAATTCTTTCGTTAAAACCACAACGTACATCCGTTCTTTCATGTAACTGTATGTATTTTTTTCCCCTTTGCAACAATCTTTGATAAGGCCCTGTTACTAGGCAGAATTTATTCATAGTTAAACGCTACTCGCTTAAGAAACACATGTATTACGTTTGTCTTTTATTTTATTTCATTAGAATTCATTTCCCTTCCCAGTCCGTGGGACTCTTGTTAACCCTAGGTAAAGAATTTAATCCTTGTGGTTTTACGGGCCATATGCTAGCTTTTATCGTTTGGCGTTAATTATTTCAAATCATGCACTTTGGTTTCCGTCATTGAAAGTCTACGTAACGGAAACTTCCACGTGCCTTCTCTCATCGCAATTTGTGCGTATCAGTCGTTTTTGGCTATTTTTATGTACATGTATCGCGCCAACACTTGACGATGTGAAAAATGTATTTGGGACTACTCCTTCTTTGTAACTACTAGCGATCGGACCTATGTTTGCGATGGTCCCTCTCTGGCACGGCACCCATTCTTGGAACTGCAATTAATAAAAAAAACTTGTCTCTAGAAAATAGTCTTCTGTGTGTGCCTTTCTCAATATTCATGGATTTTACTCGAATTTGGGATTGAAACTACCATTACGACTAAACAGCGCAGACTTCCTATACGATGTTGAAACTGTCGTGACACTGACGGCGATTGAAGGTCAGGTGATCAGTGCTGAGTGAAGCGTCGACCTGGCTTATATTATATACATGGCAATAATTGATAAACATCAGTAGGTAAGATTTAACACTGTTTTTGTATTTATAGCTTTTCTTAATAGAAAATAAATAGATTTAAGTAAAATTGATTTTTTTTTAATTTTTTTTAATGCTCGCATTGAAAGTTTTTGTTCAAACTACAACAACCTGCATTTTTACACCAGTAAAACATTTTAAATGAATATTAGTCATGCGAAACCTTGTTAATTCTGATGATGGTATATTATGTTAATTATAAAATAAATTTGACTGAATGTTGTAGTTATTAAAAAAAAATAGTCTTCACATCACAAAACGTATCTCGCAAATTTTAGATCAAGCGTTAATTTTAGTTGCTTGTAAAAACAATAAGACCTAAAAATGAAAAAAATTAATTTGAAGCTGTTTTTTGCGACTTATATGACTCAAAACCCTGCTGCGCGGAGCACATGGGTGTAATTTACCAGATTATTTCATAATTATGCAAAATATCAGCACTTGGCGTTATTACCCCGCCTGGCGTTATTACACCAGACACCTTAATAGTAAACCTATCCCTGCTGATAGTTTTTCGTTATAGAAAATCTTTTTTTTTTTAATATTTCTTTTAATCCTAAACAAAAATAAAACAATTTGTAGCAATAAAAGCTATTAAGAGTTAAATTTACGCATAAAAAAGCATTTCGTTACTTAAAATGTGCACCATTTTTCTCTGCCTTAACCCTCAATGAATATTATTTTACATTTGATTCGGAAATATACAAAAACATTATCGCTTGGGGAATATTAAGAATAAATGATACCAATTCTTAATGATTCGAAGAACACTTTTTTGTATTTAGTAAGAGTTTCATTGTTTCAGATGTTTGATTGCTTTAGTAATATGTGCGAACGTTAATAATGAATTCTTTCTACTATTTTGTTTACATACACACACACACACACACACAGGTTGGTCTACCCTGTAAAGTGAGGAACCGTGTTTACACAATACGTTCTGAGTAACCTTAGAAATTGTGGTCAAAACCCTAAAAATGCAATTTACTGATACGTATTCACATTAATAAAAGCTATAACTATATTAAAAATTATATTTTTCTTGTAACATTATTTTTTATTAAATAAAACAGCAGGAGATGTTTTGCATGTATATCGAGTAACTGGTTCAGCTTACACACATGGCGTTGTGAGTAACATAGCCTCGAACTAAGATAATAAAAATTGTTACTCAGAAGAACGGTAATTTTTACCTGTTGTGTTTAGTGTTGATTGCTACAATGGACTAATAATAATGGATAATTCTCTTCCTCGTCACTATAAAATTTAAGACAAAAGAAAAAAAAAGTTTATATGAATCTAGGAAAAAAAGTTATCGGAAAAAAGTGACATAAACTACGAAAGCGGAAAAAAAGTGACACGGAAAAAAGTTACCGAAAAAAGTGACAAGGAAAAAAAGTTACAGGAAAAAAAGTGACAAGGAATTGATTTTGGAGACTTATTATTGATTTTGGGGATTCATTGGTTAAGTATGAAAGGGGGATCGGGGGCAGACTCATAATTTAGGTAAATGGGTTTTTCATGCTGAATTAACTGTTTTGGTTCAATTTTTGCAAGGAAGTTCATATTGAAAAGACGCTTGCCTGATTTGTTTTGGGAAAAGATGATTACCTTCCTCCTACCCGCCCTAATTTGATAGATGGGTTTTTATGAAGAATTATCCATCGTGTGTCAAATTTTGGATATAGGTTCTTTCTGAAAAAGGCTTATCTATAGTAATATAGTATAATGCCTGAAAAGGTTTGGAAGTTTAATGATTAAGCATAGAGCGGTAACGGGGAAATAAACTCTCTTAAATTAAATTAATAGATTTTTACGTAGAATTATCCGATTTGTTTGGAATTTTGGACATAAGTTCATTATGATAAGACGTATCTCTGATTAGCTATGGGGTTCTTTTGCTTATTGATAAAAGAAGGGGAGGGCAATTATCTCGCCTAAAACTAGATAAATCGTTTTTTATGCAGAATTATCGGATGTATTTCAAATTTTAATTGAAATTCCTTTCGGATAAGGTGAATCCCTGAATAGTTTTAAGGGTTTAACAGCTAAGTATAGAAGAGGAATAGAATATAGCCCCCGTCTTTAAATTGAATAAATTGTTTTTTTACGCAGAATTATTGGATTTGCTTCATATTTTGGAATATAGGTTCATTATGATAAGGCGTATCCTTGATTAGATATGGGGTTCTTTGCTAATTAAAAAAGGGGTCGGGTGATTTTTACCCCCCCCCCCTTTAAATTACATAAATTGTTTTTTATGTGCACTTATCCGATGTATTTCATATTTATATACAAGTCCTTTCTTATAAAGTGAATCGCGGAATAGTTTTAAAGGTTTAATTGCTAAGTATAGAGGGGGGAGGGGAACGCGGGATAACCCCTTTCAATTACATAAATGGCTTTTTACACAGAATTATCCGATTTGCTTCAATTTTGGATGTGGGTTCATTCTGATAAAGCGTATCTCTGATTAGTTATGATGTTACTTAGCTAATTAAAAAGGGGGACGGGCGATTATTCCCCCTCCTAAATGAGATAAATTGTTCTTATGATGCATTTCAAATTTTGGGTACAGGTTCTTTCTGATAAAGTGAATCCCTGAATAGTTTTAAGGGTTTATGGCTAAGTATAGAGGGGGGTGGAACGAAGGATACCCCCCTTAAATTAATTAAATGGCTTTTTATCGACCGGCCCCCCCTCTCTATACTTAGCCATTATACCCTTAAAACAATTTAGGAATTCACTTTATCAGAAAGAATCTATATCCAAAAGTTGAAATAAATCGGATAATTGTGCAAAAAATGTTGCGCAATTTATATTATTTAATGAGCGGACACAATCCCTCGCTATCCCTTTTTAATTAGCAAAGAACAACATAACTAATCAGGGATATGCCTTATTATAATGAATCTACATCCAAAATTTGGAGCAAATAGGATAATTTTGCATAAAAAACGATTTATCTGGTTTGAGGCGAGATAATTGCCCCCCCCCCTTTATTAATAAGCAAAAGAACCCCGTAACTAGTGAGAGATAGGTCTTATCATAATGAATTTATGTCCAAAATTTCAAGTAAATCGGATAATTGTGCGTGAAAAACCATTAATTTAATTTAAGAGAGGTTATTCCCACGTTCCCCTCTATGCTTAACTATTAAACTCTCAAATCTCTTCAGGTATTATATACAATATATATATAAGCCTTATCAGAAAAAACCTATGTTCAAAATTTGACACACGTTGGATAATTCTAAATAAAAATCCATTTTTCTAATTTAGGGTGAATTGGGTGGGGAGAGGGGGTAATCATCCCTTCCCAAAACTAATCAGGCAAGCGTGTTTTCAGTATGAGCGTATATCTAAAAATTGAACCAAAACAGTTAATTCAGCATGAAAAACCCATTTACCTAAATTATGAGCCTCCCCCCGATCCCCCTTTCATACTTAACCAATGAATTCCCAAAATCAATAATACAAATCCCTAAAATCATTTCCTTGTCACTTTTTTTCCTGTAACTTTTTTTCCTTGTCACTTTTTCCGTGTCACTTTTCTCCCGCTTTTGTAGTTTATGTCACTTTTTTCTGATAACTTTTTTTCCGGTCACATTTTTTTCCGTTTACCCGTTTGAATATATGTATATATTTATATATATATTCGCACAAAATTGCAATATCCGTCTTTGTTTGAATTCAGCGAGAGTTTAGGAAATGTTCATTTTCTGTTGTTCTAGACCTTTGCTCAACAATGCGATTCATATATAATAAAAAATATTTTAAAAACAATATAATACTATGTTTTTATAATAAAATTTTAATTAACTCATTATTCTAATGATATAGCTTGTCTTTTGCATAGGTAGATGGGAGATACTGGAAACAGAGAATGGATAGGGGACCATATTCTTTTCCTAAATGTTTAAAAATATCGCAATTTTGGTCACTATTAACTAATTTTAATCATTTATACCTTTTAAAGAGAATTCTGATTACACTCATTAGAAGGTAAACAGCAGGCACCTCGCAGCTCTGCCTCGCATGCCCCTGCATCAGTCGGGCATTGCTGAAGATAGCTCACGAGGATACAAAAATTTAGAACTCAAAATAACGATAGTCTCAAAATAATTATTTCTCTTCTGAGCTTTAGAAATGGATTGAAGGGAATAATAATTTTAAAGCACCAAGACACTGGAAGTTTATTGGTTGATCCAATAACAGTAGGAACTTTGCTCATATCATTATATGTCTTCTTTCCGTAGAATGTGGACTATAAAAGTAAAAATTGATAATATTAATTGCTAAAAATTGTTTCATAAAGGACTTTTTTTGGCTTATTGAGCAAAAGATTGGTTGTATTTACTAATTATGATGATCAATTTTCAACTCGAGGAAGAGGGGGAGCGCCCTCCTGAGAGAACTTAACCCCCATTTACGCATGGAAATTCAAAGTTTGAAGCTAGGCCGACGGGCGCGACTGGGTTCGAAACCAGCACCTTCCGTCTTTACCATTTTCGAAGGCTGAACCACTGGAATGAGCTAAAGGCTATAACAAAATATGCACTAAATTCATTAAATGCAAATGATATTTAGTTGCAAAGAAAAAGAAAAGAAAAACTTTTTTTTGAAAAAAAAAAAAAAAAAAAAAAATCAAACAATCTGGATCTCGTAAAACAATTACTCTCAAAGAAACTAGCATAGCAATGCAAGAAATTACTATCGATTAAAAGCATGTTATTCTTTTCGATTAATAAAATTTATTTGTCATAAGAGTACATGTTCTTTTCGTGACAGATTTTTCTTTCTTTTTTCTTTTCTTTTCTTTTTCTTTTTTTTTTTATTATAACAAAATTACGATTTCTAAAAGTTAATTATGTAAATGAATGTTAGTATAATGAAATGATTTTTAATACCATTTATTCATTTCTAAAAATTTTATTAAAATATCATTAAAAAAATCCATTAAATTTTACGATTTAATTGAATCTCATGAATATTTATCATTACGATTTCTAATTCTTAAACTTTATTAAAATTAATTATATTTTATAGTATTTTTTATGCTTTTCATATGTTTATAATTCAAAATATTAAACATTTTGCGACAACTCTATTGAAATGGAAAATTGCTGGTAGCAAATTTAAATTTCATTATAAACGTCCACTATTATAGTATAATTTAAAAGAATCCAAATATTTTAAGTGTTCAAAAAAAAAAAAAAAGTTTGAAGTTTATATCAGAATAGACTATATATATATTTTTAATAAAATCTATTTTACTGTAATAATAAAAAAAAATATTAATATCAAAATAAAGTTTGAATTAAAAATATTTATTTGTATGAAAAAAAAAATTCTGTAAAAAGTATAGAATACCAATTAAATTAAAAAGAAATTAAACGAAAGTTAGTTTTAAAGTTTTTATTAGTAAAGTAACATTAACAAAGCTATTATTATGTAAGCAAATACATAATTTAAGGTAAAATTATAATAAATTTTACCAAAATAACTGAAGGATGCTAGTATATTGTTTGTTTTGAAATACAAAGTTTAAATTTCAAATCATTTAAAATTTGTTTTGCGTAATTATAATTCAGTTGAACTACTTGTATAATATTAAAACAGCTGACATGTTTTAATATGACAAATTAAAGAAAATTTTGCAGAATTCCTGACTGAAGTAAAAAGGTTTCATTGTACGTAAAATTTAAATATATATTTTAAAAATAAATATGATAGAATTTATAAACAATGCATAAGGGATCATTAATTTAAATTATTATGTAAATTTAAAATTTACATATAAACTGAAACATAATCTTTTGATTTAAAAAGTATTTAAGCTAATGGAATTTTTACTGGCGCTATTTGATCATCCAACTAAAAAAAAAGTTACTTAGATTGCTTATTGTGATCTACACATATTGCATGCGTGTGTGGAAATCGTTCTTTTCCATATGTTTCAAAACAGAAAAGAGCCGAAATCAGCTTTACAAATACAAGTTTCTCACCCATGTATTGACATCAAAAAGCATTTGCGACACAAAAGCTTTCTACTGCACTGCCCAACCTACTGGACAAAGGGGTAAAGATTACACGTCACTAAAAAAAGGGGTGAGAAATATCTTCCCTGGGGTTTTTAGTGAACAAGCTCTTATTGAAAGGAATTTCTCTGTTCCGAACTTTTTTGAGGGAGGAAACTGAATTTAGTTTTTCCGCAAAATGCTTTTCCACCTTCAACAGCTCGAATTTTTCTGATACAATTTCAGACACATTTTTCAAAGTAGAAACATGAAACTTGCTGAGAGTATTTTTGAAGAGACGTATGAGGTGCCATGTGATGTCATTTTGTGCTCAATTCATTAGAGTTTGATTTATAAACAATTATCTTCTCAGTATGACTCATTTTTTCGCCCACAGATCTTCCGCTTAAGAAAAATCTATTCAAAATGCCGTTTTTGATTGCTTTTTGCAATGTTTTTTGCATTTATCCAAGAATCGACAATTACGGCACCTTGAGTACTTTCTGAATAAGACAATTTCCAAGTTTGATGCATATGAGAGCAAAAATGAATTTAAAAATAAATCGAAAAATAAGCAGATTGAATCGAAATACACCCTTAAAGGGTTAAAGTCTGAAATAAAATACTATAGTATTTTATACTAAACTAGATGAATCACAGAAAAAATCTCCCCGGAAAAAATCACCCCGGTAAAAATCTCCCCGCTAAAAATCTCCCCCGGAAAAAATCTCCCCCGGAAAAAATCTCCCCGGTAAAAATCTCCCCACAAAGAAAGGTAACCGAAAAATAAGGCTTTTTTAAATTAAGATTGAAAAAGCCCACACATATGAATAACAAAGATTTGATGACTTTGATTATGGCAATTATAATTTCAAGTCAATCACGTGCTAATCACGTGTATTTGTACTGGAAACAATTATGGCATTATATGCATATTGTTAGAATTTATGCATATTGAATTAATAGTAAAACCTCCATATGAAATAAGGTCCTACTTCCATGATTATCGCAAGGGCAAACGAGGAAGCTGCCCCAGCTACCCAAACTCAAAATTTGGATTTTTTTTTTAAATTATTATTATTATTAATAATGCAAATTGTAGCTACAAAGACAGTTTGGATGACCTCATTTGAGTCTTCACTTCAGATATTGAATATTGTTATTCAGTCTTTGATAACTCATTACTTATTAGGATACAAACCTACATTTCATTTCGTATCATTTTTAAATTCGATTTTTATTTGTGTAATATGTAATAGAAATGAACAAGGAAAAAACTCTTAAACAGTGAAACTTTTTTTTTTTAATAGGGTCGCACAAAATAAGAGGATAGGGGGGAAACAGAAATATGAATGTTAAGACTGATTTAGATACAAAAGGACAAATCTATGACATAAGTTTTAATTTGTTTTTGTTCGGAAATTCATGAAACTAGCAGGTATTGATGTTCAGAAACTAAATCTAATTACTAACTCGTGTTTTTTTTTTTTTTTTTTTTTTATTAACCCGATAGATTTTTTACAAAATAATATCAAAAGGGGCGTTTTGAATTAAATTTCCTCGCGTAAGATGAATAATCACACAAACAGGGGTAAAAACGTGTTTGTCACGTGATCAAAATCTCTTATATCTCAATCTTTTTCGTTATCTATCTTTTGAGGTGAGGGAGGGGTTGATTTTAGGGGAGGTAGCAAAAAAATATGTGATAAAATCTAGAGATGTTTGGGAAAGTCGGATTTTCTGTGTGTGAAAGGAGGGGGGGGGGGAGGGCTAATTTAAAAGAAAATGTAATTTATTGATTTTTTCACCTCTCTTCATCAACAGCTTACATATATAAGTAAAGTTGCTTCTGTCTTCATATATATTTTTTGAATTAATAATAATTAAATTTAAATTTTTAATTATTTTTTTAATTTTTAATTTACACAAATTTTATGCGCGCAAAATAAAACAATAATAAATGCGTTCATCTGGGGGAAAAAATCGAATTCGTAAAGGCTGTGACGTTTCTTCGATAAAATGGTAAACGGAAAAAAAGTGACCGGGAAAAAGTTATCGGAAAAATGTGACCTAAACTACAAAAGCGGAAAAAAGTGACACGGAAAAAAAAGTGACGCGGAAAAAAAGTGACAAGGAAAAAGTTACCGGAAAAAAGTGACAAGGAATTTATTTTGGGGATTTATTATTGATTTTGGGGATTCATTGGTTAAGTATGAAAGGGGGATCGGGGGAGGGGCTCATAGTTTAGGTAAATGGGTTTTTCATGCTGAATTAACTGTTTTGGTTCAATTTTTAAGTGCGTTCGTAATTATGTAATACGTAGCACCTATAGTGGTCGTTCAGTCCGTCCGTCTGTCCGTCCGTCCGTCTGTCCGCATATAACAACGGAAAAACTAACCAATCGAATCATTTGAAATTTAAAATACATAATTATTACATAATTTTGTCGCGTCATTTCAAATTTTATGAAAATCGGATGCATAGATCAATTACAGGGATGATCAAAAGTATTCCATTACATTATGGTCAATGGGGAAAAAAGTTTCAAATGCATTTTAATCGTTTGAAATTTAAAATACGCAATTATTACATAATTCTGTCGAGTTATTTCAAATTTTTTGATAATCGTGTGCATAGATCAATTACAGGGGCAATCAAAAGTATTCAATTACATTATGGTCAATGGGGAAAAAGTTTCAAATATATTCTATACGTTTGAAATTTAAAATACATAACTATTACATAATTTTGTCGAGTCATTTCAAATTTTATGAAAATCGGATTCATTGATCAATTACAGGGGCAATCAAAAGTATTCCATTACATTACGGTCAATGGGGAAAAAAGTTTCAAATGCATTTTAATCGTTTGAAATTTAAAATACGCAATTATTACACAATTCTGTCGAGTTATTTCAAATTTTTTGATAATCGTGTGCATAGATTAATTACAGGGGCAATCAAAAGTATTCAATTACATTATGGTCAATGGGGAAAAAGTTTCAAATATATTCTATACGTTTGAAATTTAAAATACATAACTATTACATAATTTTGTCGAGTTATTTCAAATTTTATGAAAATGGGATGCATAGATCAATTACAGGGACAATCAAAAGTATTCCGTTACTTTACGGTCAATGGGAAAAAAATGTTTCAAGTGGGAAAAATGTTCAAGCATCTTAATCGTGTTACACTCATGGGAACTTAATAACATTTATATACAACTATAAAGTACATACTATAATATACACCTTACATAATTTGTGGTGCAAAGAACATTTGTTATTGATTTACAAGGCCACACAAAAGTATTCCATTACATAATGGTATAGGGAGAACATTGTTTGATGAGCGTTTTAATTGTAATTCACTATTTGCAATTTTATGAGATTGATATATGAAAGTAATATTTTTAAAAATTTGTTATCGTACGAACGCACCTAATTTGCTACGCTTCACGTGCAATTTCCAACTTGTTGGATATACGTTCATCCTGAAAAGATGCTTGCCTGATTAGTATTGGGAAGGGACGATTACCCCCCCCCCCATCCGTCCTCAATTATATGAATGGGTTTTTACGCAGAATTATTCAACGTGTGTCAAATTTGCATATAGGATCTTTTCGATAAGGCTTATGTATAGTATAAAATGCCTGAAGAGATTCTAGGAGTTTAAGGGTTAAGTATAGAGGGGGAACGGAGGATAACCTTTCTTAAATTAAATTAATGGCTTTTTACGCATAATTATCCGATTTGCTTAAAATTTTGGACATAAGTTCTTTATGATAAGACGTATCTTAGATTTGTTATGGGTTTTTCTGCTTATTATAAAGGGGGGGGCAAGCAATTATCTCCCCCTCAAACTAGATAAATAAGTTTTTATGCAGAATTATCCCATGTATTTCAATTTTAAATATAGGTTCTTTCTGGTAAGGTGAATTCCGGAATAGTTTTAAGGATTTAACGGCTAAGTATAAAGGGAGATGGAGGAAACCCCTCTTAAATTAAATAAATGGCTTTTTATGCAGAATTATCCGATTTGCTTCGAATTTTGGACATGGGTTCATTATGATAAGACGTATTTCTGATTAGTTATGGGGTTCTATTGGTAATTAAAAAGGAGGACGGGTGATTACTATACCCACCTTAAATTAGATTTAAAAAAATTATGCACACTTATCCGATGTATTTCAAATTTTGGATATAGGATCTTTCTCATAAAATGAATTCCTGAGTAGTTTTATGGGTTTAATGGCTATGTATAGAAGGGGAACGGGGGATAAACCCCCTTAAATTAAATAAATGGCTTTTTACGCAGAATCATCCGATTAGCTTCAAATTTTGGATGTATATTCATTATAAGAAGGCGAATCTCTGATTAATTATGGAGTTCTTTTGATATTTAAATAGGGGAAGGGGGCGATTAATCCTCCACTCTTTAAATAATTTTTTTCTCTTTCACAACTATTCAACGGATTTCAAATTTTGGATATAGGTTCTTCCTGATAAAGTGAATCCCTGAATAGTTTTAAGGGTTTAATGGCTAAGTATAGAGCGATGAACGGGGGATAACCCACAATTAATCAGGACTTCGCCTTTTCATGATGAACGCCCAATCAAAATTTGAATCAAATCAGATAATTCTGCGTAAAAAGCCATTTATTAATTTAAGGGGGGGGGGTATCATCCGTTCCCCCAGTGTTTACTTAGCCATTAAACCTTTAAAATTATTCCGGGATTCACTTTATGAGAAAGAACATATATCCAAAATATGAAATATATCGGATAAGTGAGCATAAAAAACAATTTATCTAATTTAAGGGGGGGGGGGATAATCACCCGCCCCAATTTTTAATTGGCAAAATAACCCCATATGTAATCAGGGATACGCCTTATCATAATGGTTCTATAATCCAAAGTTTGAAGCAAATCTGATAATTCTGCATAAAAAGCCATTTATTTAATTTAAGAGGGGTTTCCTCCATCTCCCCTTTATACTTAGCCATTAAATCCTTAAAACTATTCCGGAATTCACCTTACCAGAAAGAACCTATATTTAAATATGAAATACATGGGATAATTCTGCATAAAAACTTATTTATCTAGTTTGAGGGGGAGATAATTGCTCGCCCCCCCCCCCCCTTTATAATAAGCAGAAGAACCCCATAACTAATCAGAGATACGTCTTATCATAATGAACCTATGTCCAAAATTCTAAGCAAATCGGATAATTATGCGTAAAAAGTTACTAATTTAATTTTAGAAAGGTTATCCCCCGTTCCCTCTCTATACTTAACCATTAGAATTCCTAAATCTCTTCAGGCATTATATGCTATATATAAGCCTTATCGAAAAGAACCTATATGCAAATTTGACACACGTTGGACAATTCTGCATAAAACCCATTCATCAAATTGAGGACGGATGGGGGAGGGGGGGGGGTAATTGTACCTTCCCAAAGCTAATCAGGCAAGCGTCTTTTCAGGATGAACGTATACCCAAAAATTGAACCAAAACAGTTAATTCAGCATGAAAAACCCATTTACCTAAACTATGAGCCCCCCTCCCCGATCCCCTTTCATAATTAAGCAATGAATCCCCAAAATCAATAATAAATCCCCAAAATCAATTCTTTGTCACTTTTTTCCCGGTAACTTTTTTTCCTTGTCACTTTTTTCCGCGTCACTTTTTTTCCGTGTCACTTTTTTCCGCTTTAGTAGTTTAGGTCACTTTTTTTCCGGTCACTTTTTTTCCTAGATTCCTGATAGCTATAAGTCCCCTATGATTCAGAAACTATTTTAAAATAATTTGCAGGAATAATTTAATTCAGAATATATTTAAAATTAGATTTTCAGAGGGCAATCTATCTTCAAAAGTTAGCGTTTGCCCTTGCGATAGTCATGGAACTAGGACCTTTTTCATATGGAGGTTTTACTGCCGTAATTGTTTCCAGTACAAATACACGTGATTAGCACATGATTTACTTGAAATTATAATTGCCATAATCAAAGTCATCAAATCTTTGTTATTCATATGTGTGGGCTGTTTCAATCTTAATTAAAAAAAAGCCTTATTTTTCGGTTACCTTTCTTTGTGGGGAGATTTTTTCCGGGGGAGATTTTTACCTGGGAGATTTTTACCGGGGTGATTTTTTCCGGGGCGATTTTTTCCGTGATTCATTTAGAAACGAAAATGAAAAGACATCATTTATATTTCGCCTATTTTAGAAAGCACATTTAGATAAATATACAGCATATCTGACTTTCTTTATACTTCATTTTTACTATTTCACTAATAAATTTAAAAACAAATTCGGATTGACTTTTTTTTTGTCATTGAAAAAGTAAAAATGAATAATAAAGAGTTCAATAATTTTCAGTAGATGTACATACTGTGTGCCTCCCCCCTTTTTTTTACGTTCCAAATTTATTTGTGTATTCTTCATATATTATAAAAATTGTGTTTAATTTTTCATTAGATTTAATTTGTGTTTTACCAACGTACTTTACATTACAAGTATATTCAAAACTTTAAAACTGGTAATTTAATAACAACTCTGATTTATTTAAGAATTTTAAACTTATTAAACTGATATAATCATTTTATAATTATTATAATAATGTATGTGAATATGTATTGATATGCGATAATAAAGTGAAGTTGGAAAATAAACGGAAGAAAATAATTTTTTCCATAAAATGATTAAATGAATGGAAAATGAATTAAACTTTATAAACATGAATATTTTGAAAATAAAAATAAAAATAAAAATACATATCAATGCAGAAATATACAAAAACTAATTATTTCACATTATGTTATTATTTTCCTCTTTCTAATTAATTAAATAAGTAATCAGTATTTTCAATTGAATATTCCTTGCTTAGTTTGCATTCTCATGAACTTTCTGTATAATGACTTAATGTATCCTGTATTTTCCATTAATAAAAACCAAATGAAAAAGAAACAATTTTTGAAATACACAGAGATAGCAAAGAGAATTTAGTTGTAAAATTCCAAAAATTTGCCTTCTTATTGTGTTGTCCGGAAATGTCAACCCCATCCATCAAAGAACCACACCTCCTGTCTCCGAACCCCAACTTACGGGTGAACGGAAATCTTTCCAGCTAGACGGGGCGAGCTATTACGGGACTCGGGGCATTGGGAGGTTTCGGCTATTATGGGATTCAAACATCAAAGAGTTAATACTTGCAAATATCGTACATTTTCAATTTTTATACGATCGTATAGAGAAAAAATTTACTTTTAAATGCAATTGGTTTGAAAGCTGTAACTCAATTTATATTTGAGAAATTGATTTTTTTGTAGTATTTAGCACCAATTTTGTTATTGTGGCAACAATAGTATTCCATTTCTTTTAAAAGTAAAAGCAATGGAGTAATTAGAAAACAACAAAAAACACAAACTGATGATATTAAAATTAATATTTTAATTAAAATAATAATCTTTTTCAAAATTCTATGATTTGCTGTGTGACAACAAGTATTCAGCTATAAGTACACAAAATTTGAACTCTCTAGCATATGTAGTTTTCGTGTACCGACTGTGTGACGGACAGACAGACAGACAACGGACAGAGACGAATAGGGTTTCGTCAGATGAACGAAACCCTAAAAATGAAGCAAAAGTATATGATGATTTGTTGAAATGATGGACATTTTGTCAAAAATCACTTTTTAAACTAAATTTACTTTAAGCGATAAATAATTTTATGCCCTTTCATAATTTGGTGAACGAGAAGAATAATCGCCTCCAGACTGGAATTTTACGACAAACAACTACAGGTACTCACTGTCGTTCAAGACATGTTATTCATTTTTTATGCAGAAAAAATTAAACATGTAATTGAAAATAAGTAAAAATAATATAAAAATACGCAGGTGATATCTCTTTTCTTTTGTCATTAAAAGGTAATAAAAGTCACGGAAGAATTAGACAGTTCCCTTAAGAGCCCTTCACGCACATTCATTTATGAAAATCCTTAGAAAAAAAATTCTTCTTAATATCTCGTTTGCAATTCCGTATTTTTAAATGATTTATTTATTTATTTATTTGTATTTGATGGCCAGCCAAGATTAATCTCCAAAGAAGCTGTCTTTTTTTAAATATTCGACTTTTTTTCAGAATTTTTTCTGTCAGTATACCGTAATTTTCAAAACCGGCTCCGAAAGTGTTAGTATCAAAAGAGAAAAAAAAAATCATAAGCAAAATAGGAAAAATAAAAAATTGCTTATCTATTGCAGAACCCCAGCCATAAATGCCAAAAATGAATAATAATAATAATAATAATAATAATAATAATAATAATAATAATAATAATAATATTGAAACGCAAACAATATATTTAAAAAAATCTTCATGAGGATTAGCTGTTTCAAGTGCGTGTTTTCGCATGAATTAAGTACATGAGAGTAAATTAGGAGAACAGATACTGGTAAAATGGAAATTTTTATGGAAAGCAGTAACAATAAGCATGCAAAGGACCTCCGTAAGAATGGTGAAAATTTGCTGAGAGTAGGAAAAAAGTGAAACTATAATTGCTGAAATATAGAAATGCTTGTAGCAAAGAAATAACGCAACAACTTTTTCCAAGTAAAGAGTTTACAATTTTTGTCTACATTGTTGCCGAAAGTTAATCAGCGAACAGACTTTGAAATGGCAACATTGGCATTAAAAAAATATCTGGAGTGATGCAAATATGCAATTTTACTAGGCGCTTGAACTTTCTAAGTAATAATATAAGTATATTATGTCGAAAATGATTCGATATTTTTACTATAGTTTATCATCTTATTTAATTCAATATTTTCTCTTTAATTCAGAAATATTATTTTCTTTTCTACTTCAACACTAAAAGAAACGTGTATGGTAAAAATTACTTAATAACAGAGTTAAAAAAGGACCCTTCACTCAATTGAAAACACCAGATATATAACATTAAACCAATGGGCAGGTTGTTTTCAGATTTCTCGTTTAAATTTAAATATTTTCAAAGAATTTCTTTTGCATAGGACACCTGAAGTCAATATTCAATGTGATTATTTTTTACTTTTTCGATGTAGATTGCAATTTTTTTTTTTTTTTTTTTTTTTTTTTTTTAAGTACATTGCTAAAAAAATTTTCTATAGTTTGAAACAAATTTTCGTGTTTGCCACCATAACATGGTGAAATCTCGTACCAAAATTTGGAGATTCCTATTTCAACCACGTAGAAGAAGAAAAAAAAAAATAATAAAATTCACCTTTTTTTAATAGAAAGATATTTAAAGAAAATTAAGTTAGTGTAGTGTAGTGTATTTTTGTCGGCCGATTATCTACGCCATGGGATATAGGCCCTATGGGGTGGGTTGCCCTCCGTGGGGGTGAAAATTAAGTTAGAATTATTTGTTTAAAATATTTTCTTTGGGAGACCTAACTTTTTTTCCATGGAAGGGGAGGGGGCTAAGCTTTAAATGGTGTACTGATGTTAAGAAATATACAGACTTACATAATTTAAAGTTAAAATTTTGAAAAAAAACATTTGGATTTTTTCAGAAAAAAGGCCACTTGAGTTTTTTGGGATGGGAAAAATCGCAAAAATTCTGCCTTAAGTTAAACATGCTAATTTTATACACTTCAATTCAAAAATCAAACACAGTTTTTTTTATTTTTTTTCTTATTTTTTTTTAAATTAGGAAATTTATAATAATATTTTTGAAAATTTTTGAATAATATGCTACAAGACTATTAAATGTAAAATTAGATTGTCATAGAAGTCAGTGGCATTTGTAAATTTTGATCACAAATGAAAATACACTTTTACTAGCTTTGTAGCTTAATAAACCCCTAAATGATTACATAATTTGCTCCAAACCAGATCATATTTAGAAAAATATTGTTTAATTGAAGCAGAAATAGTTTGTACTGAATGTAAAAAACGGAAAAAATTGACAAAATCCACAGGGAAACTTATCTTTTACATTCTTTTTTTGTTATAATTTGTTATTGGTTGAAAATTACTGAATAACACTTTTATTGAACATACATTGAAGCAGGATAACAAATGGGACGATTAATCTTAAAAGCTATAACAATGCAAGCAAATAGAATGGGATTCAACTTTCAAAGGCTATCTTTAAGTATACATTAAGATTTAAAGCACTAGAATGCATTTTAAAGTACAGTAATGAAAATCTTTCTTCTTTACAACCTCATCTCTGTTTTTTTTTATAAATGCTTTGCAATTCCTTTAAATCTGATTCTTTTGAAATATATTTAAATTGGCATTTATCTTTGCATTCTCATACCTTAGATTAAATAATGACACAGTTGTGAAAAACCTAAAAATTTGAAAAAAAACAAAAATGGGTTTTTATTGGGTTTTTTCAAGTGAATCCACTTGGGAGAACCCTGGGCTTATCAAGTAATATACACATTAACATAATGTGTTTAAACATAACGGAACTCAAAGGTATTCATAGTTAGTAAGGCAGTATATAATAAAAAATCTAAATGTTTGATTTTCATTGTTTAATGTATGAACAAAGAATAATTAATAAATAGGCATAACTAATGTTTTTTATTAATTACAATAGAAAGGAACAATTTTATGTCAGTTTTAGGTATTAATTATTAATACTTTATATTAATTGTGTTTCGAAGTACACAAAAGGAATACTTTTTTCCGTTTTTAGGTGCGTTCGTAATTATGTAAATACGTAGCACCTATTGTTGTCGCTCAGTCCGTCCGTCTGTCTGTCCGTCTGTCCGTCTGTCTGTCCGTCTGTCCGTCCGTCTGTCCGTCCGTCTGTCCGCATATAACAACTCAAAAACTACCCAACCGAATCGTTTGAAATTTAAAATACATAATTATTACATAATTTTGTCGAGTCATTTCAATTTTTATGAAAATCGGATGGATAGATCAATTACAGGGACAATCAAAAGGATTCCGTTACATTACAGACAATGGGGAAAAAAGTTTCAAATGCATTTTAATCGTTTGAAATTTAAATCATATATTTATTACATAATTTTGTCGAGTCATTTCAAATGTTATGAAAATCGAATGCATAGATCAATTACAGGGACAATCAAAAGTATTCCGTTACATTACAGTCAATGGGAAAAAAGTTTCAAATGCATTTTAATCGTTTGAAATTTAAATCGTATATTTATTAGATAATTTTGTCGAGTCATTTCAAATGTTATGAAAATCGAATGCATAGATCAATTACAGGGACAATCAAAAGTATTCCGCTACATTACGGTCAATGGGGAAAAAAGTTTCAAATGCATTTTAATCGTTTGAAATTTAAATCATATATTTATTACACAATTTTGTCGAGTCATTTCAAATGTTATGAAAATCGAATGCATAGATCAATTACAGGGACAATCAAAAGCATTCCGTTACGTTACGATCAATGCGAAAAAAATTTTCAAATGCATTTTAATGGTGTTAAACTCATTTGAACATAATAGAATTAGCATGAATCTTTGAAGTATGTACTAAAATATACATTCTGTACAATCTGTGATGCAAAGAATATTCATTATTAAATTACAGGGCCACACAAATGTATTACACTAAATCATGTTATACGGGAAAACATTGTTTGGGGCGTGTTTTAATTATATTAAACTACTTCGAATTTTTTGAATAAGATATACGTTAATGAAGTATAATAAATTTACTTCCTGCATATTTACAGGAACATAAAGATTTCGACCACTGTACTATATCAAAGTACTATATCATCAAGATCTGAATATTTTTAAAACTTCGTTATCGTACGAACGCACCTCATTTGCTACGCTTCACGTGCAATTTCCAACTTGTTAGTATTTATGACAATTTTTATTTATCCAATTTAGAACAATAAAACAGACATGATGTCATTTCAGCATTACAATATATATATATATATATATATATATGTAAATATTTTTACAAATAAAACCAAAGTAACTCGGATATAATGTTGAATATTGTGTTATTTAAATTTTATCTAAACAAAAACACATTTCAGAACCCCCCCCCCCTTTTTTTTTACTAGTTAGTGAAAAATAATTGTATAAAAATTTTATTTATGAACGGCTTTACTTTGAAGACTTCTTTCTCCTCTTTTTAGGTAGATTTTGAATGAAATAATGCATTTTGCGATCGCTCTCATGCTGGAATTTCTGAACCTTTTGCAGGTCTACACCAGTAATTACCCTCAGACCCTAAAACTATCATTAATAAAAAAGTTTATATATATATATATATATATATACATACAGACAGGGTGTTTTTTTTTTTTTAACTGACGTTATTTAGAGCTCTCTGTAACTAATTCTAATAACCGGAACGGCTTTAAAATTTATATGGGGATTATTAAGAACAAGGAAAAAGAGATTCTATGAAAAAAAAAAAAAAATAGTTCCAATCACCAATAAGGGCTATATAATAAAACATTTGAATTTAAAAGAAAAAGAAAAATTAAAAAAATGAATACAGTTTGAATTTGCATAACCAATATATATATATATATATATATATACACACACATACATATCACTCTTTTATGGGCTCGATAACTTCTATAATTCTGCTCAGATATAAAGTTTATATTAGCGAAGAAGTTTATGCATGACAGACATATGATGAATTTAAAAATGAGCGAAAAAAATTATGTTTTTGGAAGAAAAAAATTCATAACTTCAAGTCAATTCTCAAGATATCCAATCCAAATAATTTTCTTTATAAATTTACGTAATATTATCTAAAACTTTTGTATTGCTATATTTTTTATGCCAACACTTACTGATACGAAAAAAAAAAAAAATACAATAAATAAATAAATATAAAAATAAAAATAAAAACGAAAGAAAATAGTGGGGTGTGAAAAAATATCCATTACTTCATCACAGCTCACAGGCTAGTACAGCCTCAGAGCTTATGTGCCCGCCCGTTCTGTATATATGTACGTGCGTAACGCGATAACTCATGATAAAAATATCAGATTCACTTGAAATTTTTATGTATGCATATTCTGAAAAGGCGCTTTCCTGATTAGTTTTTGGAGTTCATTCGATATATATAACAGGGGGAACGGGGGCTAATGCCCCTCCCCTTAGCTTATAAGAATATTTTTTTTATGCAGAATGATCAGTTTTCGTTCAAAATTCAGATGGAGGATCATTCTGATGATGTACTCCCGTCATTAGTATTAGGTGTTCATTGGATAAGTATAAAAGGGGGGGAACGGGGGGTTCATGCCCCTCCTCTAAATTGATATAAATGGGTTTTTCATGCAGAATTATCATTTTTTTCCAAATTCTTATATGATAAATCATATCTGTGATTAGTTTAAGGGGTTCAATGATTAAGTATAAAAAGGGGAAGTGGAGGGAGCTGTCCCCCCAGTAATTATTTTTTTTTTAATGAAATTAACCCTTGAAAATATAAGGCTATAATATACAATTAGTATGCTTAGCCTCAGGGCCGTAACCAGCGAATCATGTCAGGGGGAGCTCCGAAATTTTTTTGGGGGGCTGACATCTTCTAGCAATTCTTACAGTATGTAAACAAACTCAATACAATAAAAACTGATAAAATGGATTTCGCTATAAATGAACCCGACTAAAGCGTAACCTGTCTATGACGAAACCTTCCTGAATCGAACATACTTTGTGATCATCAGAAAAAGAATATAAAACAATTAGGACCTGTGTACCTCTGAACCCTTTATGATCCAAATCCTGAATACATTAACATTTCATCTTCTAACGCCTTTTTTGTGAATTTTTGAATCTACATTAGAAAATTCACACTTAGAGGTCTGCACGGGCCGAAATTTCCAAGCCCAAGCCTGACCCGATTCGTAAAAAAAAAAAATTCGACCCTCCTTGTTATTAAAGTTAAAATTTTGGGGCCGGCCCGTAGAGAAGATTTAGCGGCCCGACAGGCCCGATATATTAGCTAAAAACAAAGCCCGAGCTCGTCTAGGCCCGGAAAAAAGGTTAAAAATTCATCCCGAACCCGGCCCGAGTAAGTTTCTACAAAACATTGATCTTTATTATTACAGAAGAGTTTAGACCAAAAAAATGTATCTTAGTCTTTTTTTTTTCCATGTTTATAATCTCCATTTATGCAGAAGTGCCGTGTTCTGCAGCGCCGTGCGAAAACGTGAGCGATGGGGACGGTCGCCCCGGGCGCGGAAATTTAGGGGGCACGAAATTTATACTACCAACATCATTTTTGGGCTGTTACAAGAAAAAGTTGGTGGAATGGGGCACCAAATTGACATTTTACCCCGGGCGCAGTTGTTTCTTCGTACGGCCCTGGTAGGCTGCGATATTTATGCTTTTAATGAATCTTTGTTTGTTGTATGTAAATCTTTCAGTTATCATTAGTATTATTAATCCATGCTCCATGTAATGGAAATATAAAAATCTAAAAAATGGTATATGGTAGAAGTAAAATCGTTTAAGACGGAATCACATGGGAAAGAAAAAATACATTCCCTTCTTAGCAGGTGTAAATGTTTAATATATTTTTTTCTTGGATATTATTGTTAGTCATTTTGCATGGATGAACAGTTTAAAAGAAATTTGTAGTTTTCATTTTAAAAGAAAATTCCCTCGTCATCAGGTTTTTGTTTCATGGGTTTAACTCTGTTTTAATAAGCCTAGTATCTACTATTCTTTAAAAAGAATAAATTCCAATGTTTAATTGTAGAATAATGACGACTTAAAAGCATAAGCCTCTTTTGCAAAAATTTTTGGACCAAGCCAAATTTTATTGATTTATGAACAGACTTGGACACGTCCAGAAAAGAATTTGATGATTCAACAGTAACTGATTATTTCGGTCTGTGAAGACTAGGAAGAATAAAATCAGTCTCGGCTTCGTATGGAAAAAATAAGTTAGGCCCGGTACGACCCGATACTCCAGGAAAAGAATTAAGGCCCGGCCCAGCCCAGTCCGAGTCTTCAGAAGTAAGGCTCGAGCCCGGCCCGGCTTGAATGCCGTTAATGGAAATCGTCCGTGCAGATCGCTAATTCACACAATTATTTACGAGGCTACTTCAGTCAAGTCAAGCGAAAGAACCCATTTGCTAATGCTAATTCTATGGAAGAGATTTTAAAATGTATCTCGTTTGAATTTACACATTTTTAAATAATTTTTTTTCATTAAATAGTTTAGATCGATCCATATAAAGGGTGGTTTTTACTTGTTCGATTTCTTTTACAGGTATTTTTTGTGAGGACACTTTTATTTTCGGAACCGGTTTGGAAAATAAAGGCATCTTCATAAAAAAAAAAAATCTGTAAAGATTTTTTTTTTTTTTTTTTTTTTTTTTTTTTTTTTTTTTTTTTTGTTAATTTAGTTTAGAGGTTTGGATTTTTTTTAGTTGTTCTCCATGGAGTACTGAATATTTTTGCTATGGATTTAACATTTAAATTTAGGGTTATTTTTTAAAAAAATATTTAAATTGAGAGCTTATTGAATTTCCTTCATTTTTAGGTACGTTCGTAATTATGTAAATACGTAGCACCTATTGTTGTCGCTCAGTCTGTTCGTCCGTCCGCATATAACAACGCAAAAACTACCCAACCGAATCGTTTGAAATTTAAAATACATAATTATTACATAATTTTGTCGAGTCATTTCAAATTTTATGAAAATCGGATGGATAGATCAATTACAGGGACAATCAAAAGGATTCCGTTACATTACGGTCAATGGGGAAAAAAGTTTCAAATGCATTTTAATCGTTTGAAATTTAAAACGTATATTTATTGCATAATTTTGTCGAGTCATTTCAAATTTTATGAAAATCGTATGGATAGATCAATTACAGGGACAATCAAAAGGATTCCGTTACATTACGGTCAATGGGGAAAAAGTTTCAAATGCATTTTAATCGTTTGAAATTTAAAACGTATATTTATTACATAATTTTGTCGAGTCATTTCAAATGTTATGAAAATTGGATGCAATGATCAATTACAGGGACAATCAAAAGTATTCCGTTACATTACGGTCAATGGGGAAAAAAGTTTCAAATGCATTTTAATGGTGTTACACTCATTTGAATATAACAGAATTAACATGAATCTATGAAATATGTACTAAAAATACATTTTGTATATATCTGTGATGCAAAGAATATTAATTATTAAATTACAGGGCCACACAAATGTATTCCACTAATTAATGTTATACGGGGAAACATTGTTTGGGGGGGGGTTAATTATATTAAACTACTTCACATTTTATGAATAAGATATACGTTAATGAAGTAGAATAAAAATTCTCTCTGCATATTTACAGAAACACAAAGATTTCGACCACTATACTGTATCCAAAATACGCTCTACTATATCAGCAAGATTTGAATATTTTAAAACTTCGTTATCAACGAACGCACCTCATTTGCTACGCTTTACGTGCAATTTCCAACTTGTTTGCTATACACGATAGAAAAAAATTTATATTAAATGTGAAATCCCGTGCATCTAAAAATTCATACACAGTTTTATGTATAGTACATTCCCATGAATAAGGAAAAAAAATCAAAGTCAAAATATTCATATTTATAAATGTAGTAGGGATTTTTAAAAAGTTATTTTTTAAATTTAATTTTAGTAAAATAGCTTGTTTTACAAATAATAATAATAACAATAATTTTATTTAATTTTTAGTATTAAGTATTGTGCCACCAGATATATAACAATATTATTCAAAATTGAAGATATGTTTTCAAAGGTACTGTGCCCCCTTAACATAGCTTACTTCGTATACGTGTTATATGTTTTTCCTGAAGTTAATCCAAACTCATTTCAGAAAAAAAAAAAAAAAAAAACTTACAAGAATATGAATTTCCATTTTCGAAACAAGTGAACAGTCTTCATTAAATGAAGGCAACTATTTATTATTATGCATTTCCCTTTTTCTAAGGGTTTAAAAAAAAAATTTCATTCACTCAATATCATGATGAATTTTCATAATGTATTCAAGATTTTTTAATAAATGCCATATATTATAAGTTATAACCATTTTTTCTACTCTGTGACTAGCATTTCATCGTTAAATTCCAGAAAAATCAGCCTACAGCGTCAAATTTGTTGTTTTTTTTACCAGATTATTATTATTTTTTTTTTATATTCTGTTATAGGAAAACATAAAACGCTGCTCGATCCTGTATTGTCTGAATAACTGCAAATGTCTTTATATATATATATATAAAAAATGAAAATAATCAGAAAATAGTTCGTTTAAATTGATAAACAGTCTCAGCACAAAACTCAGTTCCGCAGTTTAATTCTTTGAGTCTGAATAATCCATGTCTATAAATTTTATGCTTTTATTAATAAAAATTATTTCGCAAATGTGTCAGAACTCAGAAAGTAGTGGATTTAAGCTTGAAAATAGATTTAAATGCATTATATAACAAATAACTGAAGATATTTTAATATTAGGTATTTTATCATAAAATAAACTTAACTTTAATCATGCTTTTTCGCTTAATGTTTTTTATTGTTATATGACAAATTAAAAAAAATGGTTTGCAAATTTATGAAACACACACAAAAAAGTATTATTATTATTATTATTATTATTATTATTAAATTTTGCTTTTCCAATATACCCTTGCCGTACTCCCAGCATGAAACAATTACTAGTATTCAAGCAATTATTTTTCTTATTTCATTTGTATATAAATTGACATATTTTTATCTTTTTAATTTCTTTCAACAATATGTTTTACAAGGGATATTTCATCATTAACTAAATCTACTGCCAAATATATATTGCCAATAGGCAAATCATTACAATTTAGAAACGCGTGTTTTTAGTTAACTACATTTAGTGAAGATGTTTCCCCATTGCATTATTAATTGCCGATCAACTTGACCAAGATACCTGTTTCCATTCATCCTGTATAAGATTATGGCTTTTAAATTATCACAAAAAGACCGAAGAAACATGTGGTAGCTAGTTTCTGCACCTGGATTTAATTTTTGAGAAGAAAGAAATGTTCCGATCTAGAACGCGTTTCCAGAACTGTACCGCAAATTTCTTTGCCGCAAACAAGATAATGCAAAATAACTGATAGTAGTATTCTGAAAGAAGTTCAGTTTCATTCTCCCTTTCTTTTTTCTTTCTTTCTTTTTTTTTTTTTTTACTTTTGAGGAAATTTAAAATATACATTTTGTAAAAAAAAAAAAAGTAAAAAATATTGAAGGGTTTAGAGGGGGCTCTGGAGGAAGCTAGGGGGGGCTCAGCCCCCTTCGCCCCCATCTGGTTACGGGCCTGCTTAGCCTGTGAGCTCAATGCCATCAGTTTTACTGGGCAATATTCTTTTTATTAAGCTATTAAATCAGATTATATTTATTTTACATCTTAATAATATCTACAGCTTTTGCAATGACAAGTTTTTTATAGGACCAATCCTTATAGCTAAAATAAATTTAACAAAAATAGTAGTTGAAGAAAAAAATCTCAAACCAATTACGCTTATATAATGACTCATTTTAAAATTTATTTTTGAATTTAAACGCATCAAATGCAATCTAATGACAAATATTCTAATTTGGGAGCTATTGAATGAGACGACACTTTTACTTTTTGCCTGAAAGAAACGCAAATCGGGAGCTAATAACCATTGAAATGAGTTTAAGTTAAAAGATAATAAAAATGAATAGCCTTATTATTATTTAATAAAATTATCTTAATTTTCGCAAAATTGTATTATTATATAATCTATTTATTAAATTGTATTATTATTAAAATTATCAGTGGTTAGCTTTATTTTCCATTAATGCGAATTCATTAATTTAATATTTTTTTAAATTAAAAATAGTGAAATATAAACGCTATATAACAAAAATAACCTGAATATAGTGAACATGACAGACACACATTTTTTGTTAAGGACTAGATAAAGCTTTTGAGCGTTATTATTATTATTAATGTTATTATTATTATTATTATTATTGTTATTATTTTGTTAATTTAAACACAGCAGTGATGTGAATACCGTCCACTGGTCAGCAGTTATTTAGACATCTGTGGGTGCTCTGCTTGAAGAAAAGGAAAAACATTAATTTAAATAGTTTCATGCTTAATAAATTAATTTAAATGGTTCAGAAATAGTTCCAGTTTCATTTTGCAATATGAAAATAAAAGCAAACGTGGCCGTCTTCTAGAGTGAAATTGGTTACAGGATCACTTCACAAAAAGCGCATTTGGACATGGGAAAATCACATGTAATAAATATGAAAAAAATAAATAAATAAAAAGGTTAGAAGTAAACCGAATGAAAAGATAGGCAAAAAAAGAAAAAAAAAATAGAAAATGGATTGTAAAAACGTGAACTGATGCAATTTGTGTTTTCTATGAGAACGCTTTTTCTTCGGAAATGTGGTGGTGGAAATTCTGGATTCAATGTTAAAAATAAAATATGTAACTTGAGCGACTGCATCGACCATAAACATGATTATTATGCTTGGTTTTTTTTTCAAATGAAATCAGTGTGATTTCACACCGCAACCTTATTTTTTCCCGTTAAAAACAATTCAAGAAACATAATATAGAAAAAAGATTGTCAAATGTAAAAAAAAAAAAAAAAAACTTTCGTAAGGGTGAATTAAATATTAAAAATACATTTCTTTTAATTTTAGGTACTATATTTTCAGAGATATAGACGAAAATTAAGTGCGGAAATATGCCCCCCCCCCTTTTTCTAAATCAGCTGAAACTAAAATAATGAAGAAATTTGAGGTTCTAGACTCTAATTAATGTGTTCCAGAAAAACTATAGCGATTACCCTAGAATACATAGATTGAGAAAAGCGCATTTTTTCGTTATACACAAATTTCGATTTGCGGTCATTCAGCAAAGATTATCAGGAGCGCTGGTATAATATGGTATAAAATTGAAAGTGTGTCTTGTTTAGAAACTTAAAAATTTGAAATAGCAAAAACTGCAAAACCGAAATTCCATTTCAAATTTCAAAGTGTTTCATTCATAAAATGATGTATGCGTTACGCACATAAACGTTTGGCCTTTATAATATAGATTGTAAGAGTTTTCCTCGAAATTTATAAACTTACAAACACAAAACGCCAAAGCATGTTATTTACAGATATGATATTTAATTGGCTTAAATTTTAGTAACTTTTCAATCATTTTTTAGATTGAATTACATGCTGAATTATAAGCGCTTGTTGTTTGATGAAAATTTATAGCATTATAACATCTGAAAATTCAGTTTAGAGCACTTTATAGAAATTTAGTTCAAATTCTAAATGCTTTTAAACAGCATTTTGTGAAAGACTGCTTTTAATGAAAATTGGAAATATCCTTCGATTTCATACTTTCTAAATATCAGTATATGTCATTCTCATGCAATAGCCATGCAAGTACAAACAAATATGAATTCTGGAGAGAAACCAGTTTGGGTGTGAAGTCAATCTTAAGGCTGCTCTCAAATTTAAAGAAGCTTTTTTCTAACACATTTCTCAATTCAATTTTGCTCGAAAACACATTAAATTAGAAGGTGTTCTAATTCAGAATTCAATCGAATGTTGTTTCATTTTATGGTAAACGCATATAAAAAAAATTTATTTTTATAAAGTTATAGAAATTATTATTTTTTATTTATTTATTTACAACATTTAAGCACTAGTAAAACTTTCTCTGTGTCCTAATAAGTAAAACAATAAAAGTTTCACTTTTGTACAAATAAAACTTACCGAGTTATGATAATTTGAATTTTAAGGATTTTCAGCATTTTTTTTCAATAAAAACAGAAAAACGCTTTTTATCAATGAGTTACAATAATAATAATAAAAAAAAAAAAAAAAAAAAATACAATGGTGTGTGTTAATTAATCTATGGAATATCTTGAAAGAGTTAACAATATTTGGGGCACCGGTTCCATTTAAAATGGAAATTCTCTGCAAAAATTGTAATCCACTACTTGAGAAATTATGATTCATTTTATTTATTTATTTATTTTATATGTATATACTGAGTATCTTGTAAGATGTAGTACGAATGCAGACCAGATGTTTATAAGTACTGTGACTATTATCGCTAAGAGTTACCATGCTTCTATTTACACACAGAAGAGTTTGTGGGTAAAAAATCATTAAAATATTCCTCAATGTAATGACATATTACTACCCCTCGAGCACAGATCATAGAGATATGGTCGAAGCTGTAAGCGCAGTTTATGATCTCCTCCTACCGTAGGCGCACTTTTTGTGCACCAGTACATCAAGTATCTATCGTTTACCCCATAATTTTTTCAAGAATGGGGTAGCTGCGACATGTATCAGGAGAATCTGAACCATCTAAATCCAGTTACTCCCAAAATTATAAATAATTTTTATGAGTTTCTCTTACTACGGAAATTAATTAATTTCTTTTTTTTCCCCCTTCAAATAATGAAAATTATATAATTCCGTTAAAAGTCGCATTAAAAAAAAAAAAAAAAAAAAAAAAAAAAAAAAAAAAAATGTTGGGGATAGCAAACCAAATTTCTGAACTCATATTGCGAAAGTTTGAAATTTTACGATAGAGATGGAGAGACATACATAAAACAAAGTGATATTATTAGTAAATTATCGAAACCAGTGAAAAATAGTTCTGTTTAATATTAAAAAACAGTATTATTTTTCAAATATTTATTGAAAAATCGTGTTTCTTTTTCTATAGAAAACCCATTTAACTTTTATACTTAGTACTTAAAGAAAAGTACATAAGTACTTATTTAATTATTAAGCTCATTGTATAAATAAATCTAATAATTTCATATCATGTGCTTTCTGACATTTTTTATATGAAAATATCATATGGTCTATCATTAATGCTCTCATTTTACATTTAAGAGAAATTAATGTTATTATTAATACAATTATGTTCTTAAAGTACCATAAAAAATATCAATCCATAATACGATATCAGTTAAAAATTTATCTACAAGTGTTCCTTTAATTCACATTTATTCTTATAATTTTGATTTAAAAAAATATTCAAGTTAGTGGCTGCAGACCACGCTGCGATTTTACGCAATACTCAATTCTTGTAAGCGACCCCCCCCCCCTTTCAGTTTTTACCATAATAGCTCTGTGTTTTTATTATTAGATAAAATATTGTACGATCCAGTAACTTAGCTTGTAGTGTCTACAGATGGACAGAAGAACGCATTATCGAGTAACTGAGATAGTTGAGTGTAGAAATTGGTAATATACCATACCAATGAGTAACATAAATGTGTAGGAATGGACAGAAAATGGCATTATCGAGTAACTGAGATAATTGTGTGTAGGAACTGGTGAAATACATTATCATTGAGTAACTATATTGTTGTGCATACAGGCAGAATATTGCATTATCGAGTAACTGATATATTTGTGTTGTAGGAACTGGTGAAATACATTACCATTGAGTAATCTATATTGCTGTGCATTCAGGCTGTTGATTGCATTATCGAGTAACTTAGAAAACTGTGTAAAGAGTTAAAAAATATATAGCGAGTCTTCGAGTAACTCTACTCAGTAATCAAAGAAAGAAAACATTTTTAATTGATATTTATGTGTAGATGATCAAAGTGATATTTTTTAGAGTCAAGTATGTCATGCATTATTTTTTATGCTTTCATTTCACAGTAAAAGTGATATGAAATGGTAATTTGAGTTTATTTCAAAATTGATCTAAAAGGCGATTCTTTTAATATGTTAAATGAGGCTTCTTTTAATTGGAAATATTTTGACACCGAATTTTTACTCATACGGAATGCAATACAATATCGCGAGATATTGTATATTTTGTAAATACGCCCGGTGCAATTACCCATGTAAATTAAAGCTTTTATTGACTTTTTTCCATGGTAATACTTTCGTCACTTTACTGTTTTTGAAAATGCTAATTTTATTTATTTTTTATTTATTTATTTATTTATTTTTGTGTTTGAGATAGAGATTTAAACACTTCTAATAAATCTGCGCATGGGATAAGCCCTCGGGCTTTTTATTAAGTATATAAAGATGCGTTATTTTCATAGTTTTTCACTTTATAATTCAGTAAAAAATGTTATATGAAATGTAATATTATATGAATCTAAAAACCGACGAGCAGTCTCGTGTAATACATATTTTAAAAGCTCAAAGGGAAAAAAAAGCCAAAATATTAGTGTTTAAAAATGTAGTGGGAATTATTTATAAATGCAATTTTTTAAAACATTTTCACAATTTTAATTAATAATGTAGTTTGTTTGTTTATTTTATTGATTCACTGTTAACTGAACATTAAAAGTAGCCAGTTCACCGTTTAATCTATATTTTCAAAAATAAACAAAATTATTGAAAAGATACATGTCTTCTGAAGAGATATTAATGTTATCGCTATTATTTTTATTTTCTTAATTACACTACCAACAAATATCAATATATATTTCACATTAACTCCAGCTTTTAAATTTTGATAAAATTATTAATCGTAAAAAGTAACAGACAATCCAACAATTTGATAAAATGCTTGTCGAAATTCTTGTAAATAATCCAACCTTCCCGACATCTTTTTACGGTAATACCTTTGTATTTTTATAACTAGGTCAATTATTGTATTATCGAGTAATTAAAATTCTTGTGTGGGCTGAACATAGCTTTATCGAGTAACGGAGACAGTGTGTAGGAATTGACAAAATACCGCATCGCCGAGTAACTTATATTTCCTTATACATACGGGTAGAATATTGCACAATCGAGTAACCAATAATGCTGTGTATACATACGGGCTAAAATTCGCACGATCGAGTAACTTATATTGTTGTGTATATATGGTAGAAGATTGCATGATCGAGTAACTGAAGTGGCTGTGTAGAATATGACAAAATACCGCATCTTTGAGTAACCTTAGCTTACTTGGTAGAAAGCCATTGCATCTGTAAAAGTTTTGGGGTTCGAGGCTATCAAAATACACTCCATAAGATGGCGCTGAAACCAGTGGCAAATAAAATGTTACACACGGTGTGTATTCATGACAGCAATAAATCGCTTCTCCGAGTAACCTCAAAAAACGGCAGATTTAGCATCCTGGTTATTGAAAACGCGTAATTCAGGTCTCAGACACTCCGAGTAACCTCCAAAAGTTACTCGAAGCGTCTGAGGTTACTCACTCTGTTGGTGTTTAAACCGACGAAGTTACTCATTTTACAGGGTAGACCAACGCACACACACACACACACACACACACACACACACACATATATATATATATATATATATATAATAAATAAATAAAAATTTCCGCCATTTTCCCGCTTTGAGTTCGTTCTAAAGTTGTATAAGAAGATTCTTTCATTCTCAGTTTCCGTAAAATATTAATATTTTTAACGGCTAAAGTTCCTTTTGTTTTTATTTTATTATTTCAACATAATCTACTAATTATTTTCCTAAAAAGAACTAGAATGTATTACTTAAATGTCAATATCTTATTGAGAATCTTAAATTCATTCCACAAATCTATTTCCCTTTTTAGAATAAAACACTAATATCGAAACTTTAACTTTGTTTTATTTATTTAATAATCGTCTTCTCTGAACCTCACCGCATTTTAGTGGGCCGTTTTACTCTTGCTTATTACGCCGGTAATTAAAGAATTCTTACGACTAGCCCCACCCATCAACTAATGGAAGGGCGCGAAGTAAATTACCTTTGCATTCAAATAATATTAGTGGATTTTTAAAGGCAATACGTCAGAGGGGAGGGGAAAATTTATCTGAGAATTTTTGAGATAGTTATTTGGTTTTTTGGAGCGATGAAAATCCATTAACTTTCCCACCGTTAAAGAATTACGTTTCTTATCAGATTAGTTTCGAACGTTTTTTGGAGTTGCAATGCATTGTCCAGCGATGTATTTTCAAAGACTACTTTGAGTTTTCTTATTATTTGTGGTGATACTGATTTAGAAAAAATGGCTTATCTGTTGTAGTGCATTTTGTTTAACGGAAATGATTTGAATTAAGAACATTTTTGTATTTATTATCAAATGATGGAGATTGAAGGACGTGTGGAATATCAAGTGAAAGTAAACAATAATACAGATTTTGATGCCCCTTATTTTCGTATATTTTTCATTTATTGGAGAAACCACCAATTAAATTCATTTATTTGCCTTTGTATGCTAGCCACGATATCGATGTACTTCAATGGTTCTTTAACAAGGAATATAAAAAAATTAATTGACCAGCGGTATTGTGAGCTAATCCGTTCCTTCCGTCATTTCACCAGATGTTATTTCGATGATCTAACTGATGTCTTACATATGCTCTTATATATACTCTGCATTATATATATAAATATATATATGCAGATTTCTTTCTGAACAGAACTTTCTTAATTTAAAATTTATTTTCAACTATGAGGTTTATTAAAGAATATATTCACGTCTAATTAGAAGTTATATTTAATATGCATTTAAGATTTGTTTTACAAGAAACGAACAGTTATGCATTATATATATGTATATGGTACATTATGGCTGCCACAGGTCAATATAACAACTTTCTTATTATCTTCCCTATTAACGGGTTCTGACAATGTTAAAAACAGACTTATTCGATATTTAGAAAAAAATGCGGTAAATGCGATTTTTTTAAATCATTTATAGGACTCCATGTGACATCAAAGTAATAATATGATCGCAGATATATTTTTCTTTTTAATATTGATTTTGAATAATATATTTTTTAATTTAATTAAACACATTTTCTTCTTAATAAGGAATTTTTTAAGTAAAATAGTCACTTACACACTTCAAAATTCTTTAGAAGAATGGAATTTAGAAACAGTTTTTTAGATTCTAGGTGATACATTTACATTAGAGAAAATGTGTTTATTTATTCCAAAAAGAAATTAAACCGTTTAAAGACATAAAATCATAAAAAAGTTCAAATTACTCCTACCTGAACATTTCAGAATTGCGTTTATACTATTATTTTAAATAATATTCCTTCAATTTAATTCATCGCATATTTTCTTGTTTAATTATATAGATTTTACGTAAAATATTTACGCTGAGATGTCAAAATCCAATATAGGAAGGACGCAGGGTGTGTCAAGTTTTAGTTCCTATTTATTATTATTTTTTTAATAAAAAAAATTCCTTTCCAGCAGTTGAAAGATATACAGAAAGTTCAACTTACTCCAAATTAAGCATTATATAGCTACGCTGTATGTTATTCGTTTCGAATAATATTCTTTTAATTCAATGCATATTTTTCTAATAATTATAATATAGATTTTAACTCCTTAATTTTTGCTCTCATGATATTCACGGCTTTTATTCAGAATTGTTTGATTCCTAACAAATTTATAGATCAGTGTAATAGTGTATATTTTATATCATTTTGAAGGTCATTAAATAAGATGTACATTTATTTTTCAAAAAAAAAGTGGTAGCAATAATGAATCTGAATTTTTAAACCGTAATTTAATGCGATCATTAAGGAGTTAAGCAAACTGTTCACGTAGACATATAAAAATTCTTTGGAAGAAAGAACATTCTGAACCTATCCTTACTCATACTTTTCCAGTATTACTTTTTTTTAATCTAAAAAAACAGTTTACAGCAATAAAAGATATAAAACATTTCAAATTACTTATGACTGAGATTTTCGTTACTGAAATGTGCACCATTATTTCTCGTCTTAAACCCCAATGAATATAATTTTACACTTGATTCAAACGGATGTAGAAAATTACCTCTTTTGTAATATTAAAAATGAATGACCAAATTTAATGACTCGAAGAACACGTTTTATATATTCAGTAAGAGTTTTATCATTTCATATGTTTGGCTGCGTTAATGCCATGCAAAACATTAATGGTGGGTTCATTCAACTAACTTTTTTAAAACAATGTGAAGAGCTCTTTATGTTTAACTTAAAACAAATTTTTTTGTGTTATCGAATAAATCTATATAAAAGTTGGCATGTTCACTAAGAATTCTTGACACTTTTATATTTACGGGATACATATCTTGCAAATAACATTTTTATCTCGCCAGTTAACATTTTTCTTAATTTAATTTTTTTTTCAACTATGAGTTTTTATTAAAAATGTATTTATATATAAAAATAAGTTATATTTAAAGTAAATTTAAGGTTTGTTTTACCACATGCACCACTTTATCAAAAAACGTACTTTGTGGTATATCTCCTTTTGCAAATCTTTTCGAATAGTACGTAAATAAATTTTGCTTTTTTTAAATAAATTTTTCTGCCAAAAATTAAGCCGACTTCAAAAACTACTGCAAAGTGAAAAATATTTTTTTTTACATAATAGTAATAAGAAATTAAATTACGAGCATAGTATTTACCATGAGTATTATTATATTTATGCACATTAATTGGATTGTTTGGAGTCGGTGCCAGTCAAGCCTAATTACATGTAATTACCAAATAAACACAAATCCAATTACCTATGAGTTTTTTTACGATTTAATATTTAGTTAAAAGTTTAACTTTATTATTTTACGATTTGCATTGAATTATTAATTTTAATTTTGAACTTGGCTTGGCTGACACCGACTCCAAAAAATCGAAATAATGTACATAAATATAATTATATGCATGGTAAATACTATGGTCTTAATTTAATTTATTAATACCATTATCTAAAAAAAATATTTTTCACTTTGCAGTAGTTTTTGATGTCGGTTTAATTTTTGGGAGAAAAGTTCATTTTTCTCTTTTTAGTTAGAAGATAACGATTTTTACATTATTTTGTTGATGTAAACTGCTGACTTCCTCGCATGCAAAAGTATTAGTCTTTGGAAAACTTCGTCTTACGAAATTGGTTTTAGGAAATAGAGAAGGGAGGCCCAATAACTTATCAAAAGTATACCGGTAAAAGATTAGAGTGTAAAAGACGGGAAAAACGTTTAACAAAATATCTTGTCATTAATAAAATTTCTATAATGCCAAAAATAGGTTTAAGTACATTTGTATTTGTGGCTTCAATAACGGCATAGAAATGTTTTTATGAAATAAGCCTTTTATGACACCCAAAGAACAGACTACGTCAGAATATTTTATTACTGATGCATTTTTGCTTCACTCTAAAATTTTCCGTGGATTCGATTACGGAAGATTAGAAAATCCATCTGCATTCATATCTAATATTCTTGGTTAATGTGTCATAATCGAGCCACATATTACTAACTGACGTATTTTAGTAAGCATAGTACATAGATACACATAAGTTTTGGAAATAAGTTATGATATTCTCATTTCCTTTAAACCATATCAGCCTTAAAACGTTTTCCTAAAACGTTAGTATCGCCCAATTTTCATTTTTGTCGAGTAATCTGATTAAAATTCAAGATTTTCGTCTAAGTACTGATCTTTCTTCTCTTTTCTCCTATTTCTGGAAACAATGTAGAAGGCTTTATAATTGCGATATCACGAGATTGACAGTTATGCTTAATGTCTATTGCCATTTAATATCTTTGCCAAGTAAATACATAGCAACGATAAATGCAGTAACACCTTTTTTTCTATGTACTAAATCTAAAATAGCAAATATATTATTATTTTAACACAATCGAATTCATTTATAAATTTATCATACGAATTGAATACTTCCAACTGATCGAAAAATTGCCCATACCGGCCCCAGGCCGGGTCTCGAACCCAAATCCGACTGGGCGAAACTAGCGCGCATTTTACACTCATCCGGCAGCACATTTTGGCCATCCTGACTGCACTACCTTCTGCGACCTTATTCATCGTTTATGTTACTTTTAATTTTCAAAAAACAACAAATTTTATTAGTTTTTGCCTAATAACTAAAAAACTACTAAACCAATTTCGATGAAACGGAAGTGATACTAGTTCGATAGTAACCTCTTTCATTTAGCACCAAAACCAAAATAATCGGTTGAATAGTTTCGGAGTAATCGGAGAACATACATAAAAAATACATATTCGTCGAATTCATAACCTCTAACACCTTTTTTGATGTCGGTTAAAAACCATAATACAAAAAAAATCCAAATTATAAATTCATGTCAGGAGTAAGGGTCGAACTCAGACTCTTTTTCGAGAATCGGAGCTTAAACCTGGCGTCTTCGATCACTCGGCCATCCTGACTGCACTTCTTATGGCGAACTTATTCAACGTCCATATTACTTTTTTGCAAATCTATCCTGTTAGCACTCTTTCACTGATTAATTATGGAGTTTATAAAAGATCTGTTATACTCTATGCTAACGGTTAAGTACAAAATATTCCTAATAGCCTAATTATTATTACTTTATTTGTAAAATATGTGTATAAAAATTAGGATACGAAAAGATTATTGTACACGCATGTCAGGAATGAGGTCGAACATACGCTCTCTTTCGAGAATTAGAGATTAAATCCAGCGCCTTAGACCGCTCGGCCATCCTGCTTGCACCCCATTCGGCAAACTTATTCAACGTGCATGTTACTTTTAACTAGCGAGAAATCAAAATTGTTATTAGTTTTTGCCTAATTACTAAAAAAATAATGAATCAGTTTCGATGAAACGGAAGTGGTACCAATTCAAAAGCATCCCCTTCTATTTAAAACAAAAATTACAGAAATCGATTGCATAATTTCGGAGTAATCGGTGGACATATGTAAAGAAAAAAAACATACGCGTCGAATTGATAACCTCCTTTCCTTTTTTGAAGTCGGTTAAAAAATGGTGTGAGGTAGAATTTGAAACTGACCGATTTTGGTAGATCTGATATACATTTGATATTATTTTTTACATTTGAACATTTTTATAAGTATGAACATTTAAAATTCTTTTATAAATAGTTAATTTTTTTTATTTTTAATTTCAGTCAAGGGATTATTATTTCAATTACATCAAAAGCTACACATTATTTAAAATTCATGTTTTTCCGCAGATCAACGTCCAAATATTCTTATTTGAAAGAACTGTAGACAACTACATTTGTATTGACAATGCCTACATTCATAATTTTCTTTATGATTATACCAATTCAAGGCATTATTTTAAATCTTAAATAATAATAATTATTATTATTATAATTTTAATTATCACTAAATACATCGTCATTTACCATAATAAAAAGTTGCAGCCATAAAAAAATCTATACATTATATGTGACATTTAAAAAATTAATCCTAAAAACGTTTTCGTTCAAGCCAGAACCTCATCAGACGATCTGAGGACGTTTTTGCTGGAATGAAAACGTTTTTAGGATTATGTTTAAATGTTTCATATACTGTATAGATTTTTATTTATTTCCTCTAGTACGAACGCACTACATTTGCTACGCTTGACTTGGAATTTCTAACTTTTTTTTTAGTATAATAAAAGTACTCGATACATTACGCAAAACATGCCTAAATGTGTACGTATTTTACCTCTACATTTGTAATTATACATTAAAATATCTAATCAACAGAAGTAACATTTCCAATAAATACCGTTACGATCTTCTTAACTACAACGAAACATACGGCTAAATTAACTTATATCTTTCTTATTAATTTTCCGCAGTTCTTTCTATCAGTCTAAAATTTATTTAAAAAGTAATCGTAAAACGCTTCCAGCACGTTTATGTGATATTTTGCATTTACATAATCACCATTTTGAATGATCAAAGGTACTTAATTAATTTAATCTTCTCGAGATGTTCAAAATATAATTGTGCATTCTCAGCAAGATAAAAATTCTTCATAAAATTAATTAGCTTTGTTAAAACGATCCTACATTCAATTCCTCGTTAAAAATTTCTGAATTCATTCTCTGGTGATTTAGAGAATTGCTATAACAGCTGCAAACTACATTCATTATCGAAATCGTTTCGATTTGTTTATTGAGGCATATTCCTTTAAACTTTAAAAGATTCAGTTTTCAGTTTTTGTTTTATTTTGATTTTTTTTATTTTTTATTTCTCACGGAGTATCCAACTATTCTAAATACTAGTAGCAAACTAATATTGGTCCAACGTTGTGCCAATATTTCATTTATTGGAAATATTGCCAATAAAACGTAAATATTGATATTTCATTTGAAATATATCCAATGAATTATCAATATTGTACAATTGTTGGCGTTACTTTGGAAATATTTCTAATGAATCCCCAATATTTCACAAATGTTGGCGTTACATTGAAAATATTTCGACGAAGCCCCAATGCTGCACAAATATTGGCTGCAAATATTGGCTAAAAAAGGGCAAGATGTAAACTCCCCAATATTGGATCAATATTTCATGCCAGTATTGCTCCAAGATGTAGCCAATATTGGCCCAATATTGTTTGGTTATTGGGACTATTCTAGAATCTGCATTATTTCTTAAGTTACAATCACTATACTCTTAGTAAATATTTGCCTTAGTAAATAGTAAATAGTTCAATAGATATTGAAACTTTAAAGCGCGTTTTTTTTCTTCTTAATCATTGGAAAATGGTTTCGAAGTTTACTTAAATATCATGTAAAAGAGATATTGCCAAATATGTATTCTAAATTAAATGTACTTATATCTAATTCAGAAATCTAACCCTTTTGCATTTTTTTATTTATCACTAGCTGACCCGCCCGGCGTTGCCCGGGTCCGTTATAATAATGTTAAACGAACTTGAAATTTTTATGATTTTATCTTCAACTCAAAATATGTGTTAATGCACTGTTAAGAATTTGACCCTTTTGCTGCATCGTCACTCCACCGCTTTTATAGAAAATGATTACTTCAGCCTATTTTGGAGCATTGTCATAGGTCAAAAGAGATATATTTTATAAAAGCGGGGGAGTGATGATACAGCAAAAGGGTCAAATTTTTTACAGTGTACATTATATTAAATACGTGCCCCCTGACTGTGTCAAAAATTGGTTTTTTAAAAAACTAATATTTAGCTGCAAAAATACCTAAAATGACTGCAATGGGAAACGCAGGAGGGAATATGTGTCCAACGATTTCGTGTTGATATTTATCCTTAAAATTACTGTTAAGTGACTTAACTAAATACTTTTTTCACATAGATATCCCAAGTGAAATATTTTGAATTTCAAACTAATTATATCTTCACTCTTAAATCTGACTATACCGTGAATGAAATCGATTCTCGATGATTCGCTAAAAGGTTAGTATATAATATTATAAATTCAGAGCCATTTTACAAAAATAGTTGTCTATTTTTTATCAAACATGCGTAATGTTCATTCTATGAACAAAATCCTAACCGTAACCTAATTGTATCGGAATCATAACTTGTCTGTAACTTAGCTGTATCTTAACAGTAACCTAACTGCAAGTTAAATATACCATAAATGTAACTTGGCCGTCACCTAATCATAACCTACCCATAATCTAACCACAACCTAACCGCAAATTAACCTTAACCTAACTGTAACTTAACCATGACCTAACTGTAACCTAACCGGAAAATAAAATAACAAAAGGGTCACCGGAACGTAATTGCAACCTAACTGTTATCTAACCGTAACCTAGTTCTAATTTAACATTAACTATAAACAAAATATTTTAACCATCTCGCGCTAAGTACTTAGTTTCACTTTCCAGCGCTACGGAGCGCATTATGTTTTGTAGAACATCCGAATTTTAGGTTCGGATTGGATTCATGTTCATGGAAATTATTTTGTCTTCTTCGGATACGGTTTTGATTGTGTGGAATATTTGTGTTCAGTTTAGATTCGGTTCAATTCAGATTTCGTGGGGTTTTTTTTCCCTTCAAATGGGATTTTTAAGTTCGGGTCGGGTTGTACTTATATGGAAATTATTTTACCTTGTTCCAATGAGGTTATACTTCACTGAAATATTTTTGTTAGGTTCAGATTAAGTTTGGTTCAAATTTCGGGAATTTTTTTTTCTTTTTTTTACAAATTTTTTGGTTTGGAATGGGGATTATGTCCATGGAAATTATATTGTCTTGTTCGTATCTGGTTATAGTTATTTGGACTATTTTCGTCGGATTCAGATTTGGTTCGATTCAGATTTCAGGTATTTTTTTTTTAATTGATTTTTAAGGTTCTGGTTGGATTCATGTCCAGGGAAATTATTTTGTCTTGCTCGGATCGGGTTTTGGTTCTTTGGAATATTTTTTTCGGGTTCAGATGTCGTTCAATTCAGATTTCGGCTTTTTAATGGAATTTTTAGGTTCAGGTTGGGTTGCGCATCAACGGAAATTATTCTGCATTGTTCGAATAAGGATATGCTTCTCTGGAATATTTTTGTCAGATTCAGATTTAGTTCATTTTTTAGGTTCGGATTGGGTTCATGTTCATGGAAATTTTTTTGTCTTGTTCAGGTCCGGGTATGGTTCTGTGGAATATTTTTGTCGATTCAAATTTCAGGTATGTTTTTCAAATGGAATTTTAGGTTCCGATCGGTTTCATGTCCACGAAAATTATTTTCTCTTATTCGAATCCGGTTATGGTTCTTTCGAATATTTTGATCGGATTCAGATGTAGTTTGCATAAAACTTCAGGCTTTTTTTTTCAAATGGAATTTTTTAGGTTCGAGTCAGGTTTATGTTCATGGAAGTTTTTTTGTCTTGCTCTTATCAGGTTATAGTTCTTTGGAATATTTTTATCGATTTCAGGTTTCGTTCTGGTCATTTTTTGGGTTTTTTCAGAGAAAAATTTTAGGTTCGGGTCGGGTTGCATATACACGAACATTATTTTTCTTTGATCGAATTGGGGTATGCTTCATTTGAATATTTTTGTGGGATTCAGATTTGATTCGGGTCAAATATCAAATCCATAGTTTTTTTTCAAATGGAATTTTTAGGTTCGGGTCGCGTTTATGCTCATGAAATTTTTGTCTTGCTTGGATCGGAGTATAGTCTGTTTTTTTTCTGGTTGGGATCGGGTTATGTGTTAATACGCCTAAACATTATGTTTTGCTACTATTCTTTTAGTGACTATTTTTTATATATAATTTATTTTGCTATTTGATAATTTATTACTGTGTATGAATCGTCTGCCTATTCGAAAAATTGTACGTCAAAGAGCCATTTCATTTTTGTTTTAAAAACAAATTAAAGTCTTAATAAAATTTTAACTTAAATAAATGCATTCAAATTTAATCAATGATTTAAAAAAACTGCTAAAAAAGCCTCATATATACATATACATATATTAACTGCAACATAGCCAACCACAAATACATTCTAATGTACGAAGTACCAACGATCTGACGTAATAGCTATGTTCAAAAATCCTAAGTTAAACTGACATTTTGCCAGTCTATGAATTTTAAAGGTCTTTGGGAAAAAAACAGTCACTTTTGAAATGTCAAAATCTCAAATTGGTTTCTTTCATAGAGTAAAAAGAAATTAATAGAGTGGAGGTATTATCTCTGGAGATGATGCTTAAGATGTAACCCTACATTAAGTCCAATTAAGTACCAACAAAAGCACGTGCTTTGACACGCCTATCAATTGGCGAAATTTTAAAATGAAGGGCCAAAATCACAGTCAAGTTAAATCCAGCCACCCCATTGGTCGAGTGGTAAGGGTGAAAATCACGAACTTGTTTCTCCATTTGAAAAAGGTGAGGGGGAAAGTATTTTTTAAGCGATTGTTACCGTCTGTTCTTATTTAAGATAAACCATCGAAATTAACTCAATTAAGATATTTTGATGCCATTTTATAAAATGAGAGTGAAAAATTTAGATTATAAATGAAAAGAGATAAGATTTACTTCAAAACTGCCGCTACGATTTTTTCTCGGAAAAAGGAGTATGACAACATTTACCCAACTGCTAAGAGATTGTTCCCTGAAAAGGACGCGGCTCAATGACCAATGAGGTGTTTGGATTTCACCGGACTGTGATTTTGGCACTCCATTTTAAAATTTCGCTATCAATTGAAACAGGTTTAAACCTGTATTTTTTTTTCTCTCGTTTTTAAAAAAAAAACTAATTTATCGCTTCACCGGTAAAAATTTATTAATTATTTTATCATATGTGTTTTAAATATCAATATAGAAAATTATTTTAACGTTTTGCTTGAAAATATAACATTATTTTGTTAGTACATTAAAATCGTCTGCAGTCAGAAATTTATATTTTAGATTAATATTTATTACTTAAGTTTTCATACATGATTTTAAAAGAATGTTTTCATCATTATATTTTAAATATTTATTTACATGCAATTATTAAGTCATAAACATTTTTCATCTACGTTATAAAGTATTGAAAATTACATTAATGAAGGAAACTTTTAGTTATACAATTTTTAATTCGTATTAAATGTTTTCAATATCTTATTTAATTTTAATTTGATATTTAATTATTGCTAATTTTCCAATTTCCTTCATTTTAAAAGCGAATATTTATTCTAATAAATAATAATAGAACGAAGACCATTTTAAAAATTTGCTATTTCCTCTTGAAATATGCTTCAACTGTTATTCATTTCTTTCAATTCGTCTTATAATACAAAATCTCTTCCACGTCCTTTTGTTTGCCACATTAAATTTGAGCGATAAATGGTTTCATATCGCAAACCTTTTTTGAGCTTACTTCACCTCCACTTATCTTATTCCTCCATGGGTTTCTTTAAATCTGTCTCAGCTTTCTTATTACTTCTGCGAAAATTTTTACACAACCAACCAACCGTAAACAAATGAAAGAGAAAAAAATTGGGAAAAGATGATTTTTTATGAGAGTGACCTCTAGATTTTAATTAATTACTCAGTTAATAATTGGAATTTTGAAATTCTGAAGCTCAGGTGCATCAGGAGAGATATTGGGCTACTCTCAAAAAAATTTTGAGCTTTGTACGTGCTGTAGATTTTGCTAGCCATCGCAGACACACACACAGACAGAGCGTTTTGTTCTTTTATTAGAATAGATTCTATAACATTTAACTGCAAGATCTTATTCAAATGTATCCAAAACCATTTTGATCGTTATATATACTAATAGCAATCAAAAACGAGCATATTTATAGGTGATTAATAATCTATAATTGTATCCCATGTTAATTTTGATTATTTTAACCAATAAGCACACGCATCGGGTATTTTTGACCCGACGCTCCAATCATGCTCAGGATTTTCAGGAATTTATCAAGACTTGCAGCTTTCAATTCCGGTATCTTACTGTGAGGAGACCTTACTGCAAGAGGAGATCCTGGGAACAGAAACTTGAAACACAAGATTTTTCTACAGTAGCTAGTGTGAATGGGTCAGTTTTATCCAACATACAAAATATACAAAATAATAAAATATACATTTTTTATATAAAATATTGCTTGTAATGCTATTTACACATCTTCTTAAAGAAAAAATCGTTAAAAAATACTAAATGCATAAGCGTTTCAAAACATTATAAAACGAATGAATGCCGAAAAAAGATACAAAATTAGAGGTAAGTTATGGGGGATTTTTTGCCTTGAATTTTGATTTTTAAAACAAATAATATATCTTGTTACTTAAAAAACGATTCAAATAATACTTTTGACTTTATTTATTTTATTTATAATATCCATATTTTACCGCGAAGTTCACGAAAACGTTAGTGTCATATTGACACAGTGCGTGTGGTTACGTGATAGAAATGGGTGCGTGTGCTGAAGGGTTAACAAAGGTGATATTGGACAGCATTTTGTGCAATTTGAAATGCAATTGAAATCGCTTTATTACTGTTGTCCTTCATTTTTAATACAAACATATACTGTAGTTTTTAGTACAAAAAATAGCTATAACATAACCTGCGATAATTTATCTGTTTTGTATGCGAAACCCGAATTACTTAAAAAAAGGCTTTTTTTTAAATTATTTAGTCGAAATGAAACGTTATAAATTGTACTTTGATAATTCTTTTTTTCAATTAATCATTGCATTTTAAAAAGTTATTAAATCTTTTAGATATTTAAATCAGAAGATTTTAAGGAATTCACCTTTTATATATAAATATTTGAATAAACATTTTTTTTACTTGAGAGAGGTGCAACGAAAAATTAAAAATAAAAAGGATATTGCCCAGTTAAACTGATGACATTGAGCTCACAGGCTACGCATACTAATTGTACATTACAGCCTTATATTTTCAAGTTTTAATTCCGCTCGAAAAAAAAATATTAAGGAGGTGGATCAGCTCCCCCCTTTCCCTTTTTTATACTTAATCATTGACAATCAGGGACATGCTTTATCATATAAAAAATCCATTTCCAAAATTTAGAGCAAATCGGAAAATTCTTAATAAAAACCCATTTATATAATTTAAGAAGCGTTATCCTTCTCTTTTATATATTTAACCATTAAACTTCCAAAACTATTCAGAGATTTGAACAAAATCTGCCAATTCTGCGTGAAAAACCCATTTACATAAATTAAGGGGAGGGGCATTAGAACCCCCATTTCCCTTGTTTATATTTATCAAACGAACACCTAATGCCAATCTCGGAAGCGCTTCATCAGAATGCTCCTATGTGCAAATTTTGAACAAAAACTAATATTTCTGCATGAAAACCCCATTCATATCAATTAAGGGGAGGGGCATGGGCCCCCCGTTCCCTTTCTTATAGACATCGAATGAACTCCAAAAACTAATCAGGGAAGCGCCTTATCAGGATATACCTATATACAAAATTTCAAGTAGATGGGATAATTTTATCATGAGTTATCGCGTTACGTACGTACGAACGTACCCACATACATACAGAACGGGAGGGCACATAAGCTCTCAGGCTATGATAGCCTGTGTGCTAATAAATATTATAGGCATGTTTTGATTCCAATTTAATAAGAACCATAATCATAATAAAATAAAAATACATTGTAGCATAATTTACATTTTTTAAGTTTTAGTAATTTGTATTATTTTCATCCTTTTTAATACGCTATTAAATACAATTGAAAGGAACAAACTGAAAAAAAAGCAAAAAGTAATAAAATAAAAATAAAATTTATGTATGATTCGGAAATTACACGCTCCTTGTTTTAATCATTCACTCATATTTATTTTTACTTATCCAAATATTTGCTAATATTTTTAGATTACATGATACTAATTATTTACTTGTTTTATTGCGTTTTAGAAAATAACAAAATATTTATTCTTTGAATATGGAGATGAAAATTTTAAATATCAGTAACACTATAGACACGATTTATGTGATTTATATGCGAGTCATGGCAATATATTTAAATGTTTTAAAATATAAGCATCTTATACAAAAGAAACAACATTAAATGTTCTTATGTTCTTTTGTAAATCGCACAGACTAAAAATCTTTAAAGTTCTGTGTTTTAGGACATGAATGGAATAAATATAAAGCTATTAAATGAAAAAAAAATGAGTTTCTTACTGAAAATGCTGCAATATGTTAATCATGAACTAAAGACAAGTGTACTCAGTTGGCTACTTCTATTTTCTTTGCAAAAGACGGTACCTTAGATAGCAGTATTTGCATTCAAACTGTAAGTTAATGTTCTCCCATAAATTCCAACAACGGTGTTTAAAGAAGGCTCATTTTTAAAAAATTATATTTTCGTTTTTTACTTATCTATAGTTATCTTTTTACATATCATTATTTATAAACCATGATTATTTATTTTTTAATTTAAGTTATGTATTGTTTCAAAAAATAACTAAATTATGCAATTAAAGAAACACAAATTCAAGCTTTTTAGATACCTTCTACAAAATTTATCTATTTTGTATGCGAATCACGAGTTATTTAGAGAACAGTTTAAAGAAAAGAAATCGTTTAGTCGAAAAAAAAAGTTATAAATAGTACTTTGATAATCCTTTTTTTACTTAACCGTTTTAGTGCTAAGCAATTTTTGCAAGAATGCACGAAAATTGCGGTACATATTTTGATTTCTTTAAAGGAAAAAATAATGTTGTCATATAAAACACTGTTATTTAGACAAATATCAATCAATTTTAATAATTCTTTTTGTATTATAAAGAACTCGCAGCGCAAAAGCGCTGCGCCGCGGTTTTCGAGATAAACTATCGCAGCGCTTTTGCGCCGCGTAGCAGTCAAACGGTTAAGTATTGCATTAAAAAAGTTATTAAATCCCTTAAATTTTTAAATCAGAAAAATTTAAGAAATTCACCTTTTATATATAAATATTTGAATAAACAATTTTATTTTACTTGAGAGAAGTGTAACGAAAAATTTAAAACAAATATTATTGACATGTTTCAATTTCAATCTAATAAAAACCATAATCATAATAAAATAGAAATACAAAACGTTTCACGCTCAATACAAACGGCACTCGGCAATGAGATGTAAAGCAAAAATCACGCGTTCTATTGTAAACTAGTCGTTGGGAGCCACCGTAATACTTACCCATCATGGATATGTATATGAAAATTAAACATGTGAAAACTATTTATACAATGCACTGCAATTCATAAACAAAATTTAAATATTGTTAATATACATAGTAATGCTATATTAAAGAACTGCTGATGTACCAATTTCGACAAATTATATAAAACGCCAAACTACTCAAGTAGTACCGAACTGCGTAAAAGAAACATCCTTATAACTCCAAAAATAACAATTCTATTAACTAACAATTAACTGCGTCGGATTAAGCGTCTCATTTCCAATTAAAATATACTTCTGAATTGAAATTTGAATGAAATACAGGGTCATGAAAAATCGAAGAATGTGGAAAACAAGATTACAAATATTTCAACAACTAATAATCCGATAGACTTCGTTCTATATGCAAAATGTGTATTATTTTATTGCCTTTTACGTCCATTCCTTAGAACAAAAAAATTCGAAAATTTTTATGTACCTTTCATCAGAACGAATTTTTCGAGAGTCCGAAAAAAATAGTTCCGGATAATCGAGGTTGCTGAAATTAAATAGTTTTCGTCCCATGTTTACATTCTAACTACATACAAAATTTCAAGTCTCTATCTCAATTTGTTCGGAAGATAGAGCGTTTACAGACAGACTGACTGACAGACAGACAGACAGACGGACGGCAATTTTTTTTTCTAAAAATATGTTTTTCGGAATCTCCACTATCTAAAACGTGTAAATCCGTCAAAAATTTTTTTTTCGATTTTCAAAACGATTGCAACACTTACCCTATACTACATATGATGGGTAAGTAGAAACAATAAATTAAAAACTAGTCGTTGTGGGCCACCGTAATACTTACCCATCATGGATATGTAAATGAAAATAAAACATGTGAAACTATTTATACAATGCATTGCAATTTATAAACAAAATTTAAATATTGTTAATATACATAGTAATGCTTTATTAAAGAACTGCTGATGTACCAATTTCGACAAATTATATAAAACGCCAAACTACCCAAGAAGTACCGAACTGCGTAAAAGAAACATCCTTATAACTCCAAAAATAATAATTCTATTAACTAAAAATTAACTGCATCGAAATAAGCGTCTCATTTCCAATTAAAATATACTTCTGAATTGAAATTTGAATGAAATACAGGGTCATGAAAAATCGAAGAATGTGGAAAACAAGAATACAAATATCTCGGCAACTAATAATCCGATCGACTTCATTCTATATGCAAAATGTGTGTTATTTTAATGCCTTTTACGTCCATTTCTTAGAACAAAAAAATTCGAAAATTTTTATATACCTTTCATCAGAAAGAATTTTTCGAGAGTCCGAAAAAAATAGTTCCGGATAATCGAGGTTGCTGATATTAAATAGGGTTCGTCCCATTCTTACATACTAACTACATACAAAATTTCAAGTCTCTATCTCAATTTTTTCGGGAGATAGAGAGTTTACAGACAGACAGACAGACAGACGGACGGCAAATTTTTTTTCTAAAAATATGTTTTTCGGAATCTCCACTATCCAAAACGTGTAAATCCGTCAAAAAAAATTTATCGATTTTCAAAACGATTGCAAGACTTACGCTATACTACGTATGATGGGTAAGTAATAGACCATAATCAAAATTAATTTCCAATTTGGTTCATCCTATTTAAACTTTCAGAACAAATTTATTCTTAAACTCTAACCATACCTTTGGAATTAAAAAAAAATTACCATTGCAAACAGGAGGATTTTGCAGGGGTTTATGAAATTCTTTATATTACAAAGGCATGACTGGGAGATACACTAGGAATTAGATAAGGTGAACATTAATCTAATATTAAATTTTGTCGTACTAACACTGCTTTATCTAGATTATATTTAGATAGGGAGATAAAAATTCTGTTTAATGAAAGCAAATTATGTTTCGTTTAGTTGTTGTATCAAATTGTTGTCGTAAATCCATTATAAGGGAGTCTATGAAATTTTATACGCGTAAAATTTTTGTTTGTAGTGATAATTTTTCTTTTATTATTCCTAAGTTATGGTTAAAGTTTATGAATAAATTCTTCGTGAAGGCTTGTATAAGATGAACCACGTTTGAAATTAATTTTTATCATGGTCTATTTTTAATTTATCGTTTTTACAATAGAGCGCGTGGTTTTTTGTTTATATCTCCTTGTCGCGTGCCGTTTGTATTTGACCGTGAAACGATTTGAATTTGTATTTTTATTATGATTATGGTTCTTATTAGATTTGAATCGAAACATGTCAGTAGCATTTGTTTTTAATTTTTCGTTACACCTCTCTCAAGTGAAATAAAATTGTTTATTTAAAATTATTGCAATAGCAAAATATTTATGCTTCTTTCAACCGATTACACTACGTAAACGAGTGTATTATGAATAGAAAAGATTTCATTCAAAATACAACGAGGATTTTAATTTACATTACTTTTTCGTAAACTTTTAATTCAAAATTTTTGTAAAAAAGTTTTATCGTGTGATTTTGTTTACAAATGATATGGTTAATCATCACAAAAAATTTCAGATTTTTCATTTATTAAATAAAACGTATATGAAAATATGCCCCGGATCCTGTTAAATGACTTTATGAAAATCTATTTTAATAATCATACAACTTGCATGAAAAAACAACTTATTAAATAGGCAAAATGTATATAAAGTATTTCTTATCATAATAAACAATCCCAAAGAAGGCATTATCCAAAATGCACTGATTGTAATAAAATTCAAACTGCTTTTATCATCTCAGTCTCCCTATTTTATGCATATTTTAAAAAACCTTTTTCATCAATATCGCATATTCTGCTCAGTTTATAATGCTTTTTTGATTTACGATGGCGGAGAAATTGGCATAATAAAATAATAAAGTGAATATCATATAGCGATATTAAACTATTGGGCTACTTTCGTTAAAATAATAATGTAACGGATATTTGAAGAATTGTAGACTTCATGACATCACAAAAACATTTATTTTATGACACATCACAAAACACACATTACACATTTACAGGATGAGTTTTGAAGACATAACCTGCATATACATGAGAATTATTCACCTTTATAAGGCGTAGAACATTTTAAGTGTCAACGGCGTGACATCTTTTATGCCGGTCTAACTCACAACTACACTGGGGGGGGGGGGTAAGACAAAATGTTCCAATGACAAACAGCGCCCTCTGAGCTCTGTTTGTAAATACAATAAATGTTTGTAAATGTTTGTTTGTACGTTACAATAATGCTTTTTTATTATCAGTATAATCACAGATTACAAACTTCTTCACAATACATTTTTTTTGTCGCTATACAAATGTAATATTTTTACTTTCATACTAAACCGCTTTACATTAAAATGTGAACTATAAATAGATCGTGAATCACAATTTTTTATTTTACACTTTACTGCTTCCCTCGGTTCGCCCGTACGTCATATATATAAAGTGTTTTTGCCAATCATGATTTGTTCATACCATGAACGGATATCCATATTCCAATTATAATTTATTAGTCTCACCAGTAAATTTTATTGTAAATTTTGCATTATTTAATCCGAGCATTTTTCTGATTCCTCTGGTTTGAAAAACTCTTGATAAAAGTATAGTATATATAATAGTGTCCCCTGTCATTTGATTATTTTAACCAGTAAGCACACGCATCGGGTATTTTTGACCTAACGCTCAGGATTTTCAGGAATTTCTCAAGACTTGCATCTTCCAATTCCGGTACCTTACTGTGTGGAGACCTTACTGCAAGAGGGGATCCTGGGAACAGAAACTTGAAACACAAGATTTTTCTACAGTAACTAGTGTGAATGGGTCAGTTTTACCCAACATACAAAATATACAAAATAATAAAATATACATTTTTTATATAAAATATTGCTTGTAATGCTATTTATACATCTTTTTAAAGAAAAAATCGTTAAAAAAATACTAAATGTGTAAGCGTTTCAAAACGATAGAAAGCGAATGAATGCCAAAAAAGGATACAAAATTGGAGGTAAGTTTCTTGGGGATTTTTTGCTATGAATTTTGATTCTTTATTTATTTTATTTATAATATCCATATTTTACCGCGAAGTTTACGAAAACGTTTGTGTCACATTGACACAATGCGTGCGGTTACGTCATAGAAATGGGTGCGTGTGCTGAAGGGTTTACAAAGGTGATATTGGGCAGCATTTTATGCAATTTGAAATGCAATTGAAATCGCTTTATTACTGTTGTCCTTCATATTTAATACAAACATATACTGTAATTCTTAGTACAAAAAATAGCTATAAAATAAACTGCGATAAAAAAACCCTTTTATTTTTTATTTTTTTTTATTATTTAGTCGAAAAGAAACGTTATAAATTGTACTTTGATAATTCTTTTTTTCAATTAATCATTGCATTAAAAAAAGTAATTAAATCTTTTAGATTTTTAAATCAGAAGATTTTAAGGAATTCACCTTTTATATATAAACATTTGAATAAACATTTTTTTTTTACTTGAGAGAGGTGTAACGAAAAATTAAAAATAAAAAGGATATTGCCCAGTTAAACTGATGGCATTGAGCTCATAGGCTACGCATACTAATTGTACATTACAGCCTTATATTTTTAAGGGTTAATTCCGTTCGAAAAAAAAATATTAAGGAGGGGGATCACCTCCCCCCTTTCCCCTTTTTATACTTAATCATTGAACCCTTTAAACTGATAAGGGACATGCTTTATCATATAAAAAATCCATATCCAAAATTTAGTGCAAATCGGAAAATTCTTAATAAAAACCCATTTATATAATTTAAGAAGAGTTATCCTTCTATTTTATATACATAGCCATTAATCTTCCAAAACTATTCAGACATTTGAACGAAATGTGACAATTCTGCGTGAAAAACCCATTTATATAAATTAAGGGGAGGGGCATTAAAACCCCCATTTCCCCTGTTTATATTTATCCAATGAACACCTAATGCCAATCACGGAAGCGCTTCATCAGAATGTTCGTATGTGTAAATTTTGAAGAAAAACTAATATTCCTGCATGAAAAACCCATTCATATCAATTAAGGGGGGGGGCATGAGCCCCCCGTTCCCCTTCTTATAGATATCGAATGAACTCCAAAAACTAATCAGGGAAGCGCCTTATCAGGATATACATATATACAAAATTTCAAGTGGATGGAATAATTTTGTCATGAGTTATCGCGTTACGTACGTATGACCGTACGTGCATACATACAGAACGGGAGGGCACATAAGCTCTCAGGCTATGATAGCCTGTGTGCTAATAAATATTATAGGCATGTTTTGATTCCAATTTAATAAGAACCATAATCATAATAAAATAAAAATACATTGTAGCATAATTTACATTTTTTTTGTTTTAGTAATTTGTATTATTTTCATCCCTTTTTAATACGCTATTAAATACAATTGAAAGGAACAAACTGAAAAAAGCAAAAAGTAAGAAAAAATAAATAAAATTTATGTATGACTCGGAAAGTACACGCTCCTTGTTTTAATCATTTACTCATATTTATTTTTACTTATCCAAATATTTGCTAATATTTTTAGATTACATGATACTAATTATTTACTTGTTTTATTGCGTTTTAGAAAATAACAAAATATTTATTCTTTGAATATGGAGATGAAAATTTTAAATATCAGTAACACTATAGACACGATTTATGTGATTTAAATGCGAGTCATGGCAATATATTTAAATGTTTTAAAATATAAGCATCTTATACAAAAGAAACAACATTAAATGTTCTTATGTTCTTTTGTAAATCGCACAGACTAAAAATCTTTAAAGTTCTGTGTTTTAGGACATGAGTGGAATAAATATAAAGCTATTAAATGAAAAAAATGAGTTTCTTACTGAAAATGCTGCAATATGTTAATCATGAACTAAAGACAAGTGTACTCAGTTGGCTACTTCGCTTTTCTTTGCAAAACACGGTACCTTAGATAGCAGTATTTGCATTCAAACTGTAAGTTAATGTTCTCCCATAAATTCCAACAACGGTATTTATAGAAGGCTCATTTTTAAAAAATTATATTTTCGTTTTTTACTTATCTATAGTTATCTTTTTACATATCATTATTTATAAACCATGATTATTTATTTTTTAATTTAAGTTATGTATTGTTTCAAAAAATAACTAAATTATGCAATTAAAGAAACACAAGTTCAAGCTTTTTAGATACCTTCTACAAAATTTATCTATTTTGTATGCGAATCACGAGTTACTTAGAGAACAGTTTAAAGAAAAGAAATCTTTTAGTCGAAAAGAAACGTTATAAATTGTACTTTGATAATTCTTTTTTTTACTTAAGTATTGCATTAAAAAAAGTTATTAAATCTCTTAAATTTTTAAATTAGAAGAATTTAAGAAATTCACCTTTTATATATAAATATTTGAATAAACAATTTTATTTTACTTGAGAGAAGTGTAACGAAAAATTTAAAACAAATATTATTGACATGTTTCAATTTCAATCTAATAAAAACTATAATCATAATAAAATAGAAATACAAAACGTTTCACGCTCAATACAAACGGCACTCTGCAATGAGATGTAAAGCAAAAATCACGCGTTCTATTGTAAACTAGTCGTTGGGGGCCACCGTAATACTTACCCATCATGGATATGTATATGAAAATAAAACATGTGAAAACTATTTATACAATGCACTGCAATTCATACACAAAATTTAAATATTGTTAATATACATAGTAATGCTATATTAAAGAACTGCTGATGTACCAATTTCGACAAATTATATAAAACGCGAAACTACTCAAGTAGTACCGAACTGCGTAAAAGAAACATCATTATAACTCCAAAAATAACAATTCTATTAACTAACAATTAACTGCGTCGGATTAAGCGTCTCATTTCCAATTAAAATATACTTCTGAATTGAAATTTGAATGAAATACAGGGTCATAAAAATCGAAGAATGTGGAAAACAAGATTACAAATATTTCAACAACTAATAATCCGATCGACTTCGTTCTATATGCAAAATATGTATTATTTTATTGCCTTTTACGTCCATTCCTTAGAACAAAAAAATTCGAAAATTTTTATGTACCTTTCATCAGAACGAATTTTTCGAGTGTCCGAAAAAAATAGTTCCGGATAATCGAGGTTGCTGATATTAAATAGGTTTCGTCCCATGTTTACGTTCTAACTACATTCAAAATTTCAAGTCTCTATCTCAATTTGTTCGGAACATAGAGCGTTTACAGACAGACTGACTGACAGACAGACAGACAGACAGACAGACAGACGAACGGCAAAATTTTTTTTCTAAAAATATGTTTTTCGGAATCTCCACTATCTAAAACGTGTAAATCCGTTAAAAAAAATTTTTCGATTTTCAAAACGATTGCAACACTTACCCTATACTACGTATGATGGGTAAGTAGAAACAATAAATTAAAAATAGACCATAATCAAAATTAATTTCCAACTAGCATACCCAGCCCGCTTCGCCGGGCTTAATTTGAAGGTTTATTTAATAATTTATGTGTATGGGACTCTCCCCGGACCATCGGCACTCCACGTGCGTCGGGTGAGCGTCAGAACAAACTTTCAGCATATACATATGGGTGGTTGTACTTGAATGCACAGACCTGCGCGTTTTTTTCTATCTTGCTTTTATACCTCTGGACCGAGTTGGCGCATTGCCAAGATTTGCTTCCTCTGGACCGAGTTGGCGCATTGCCAAGATTTGCTTTCCCCTGTGCCTCAATTAATTATCCTCGGAATTCCTTTTATTTATAGAGATTTGGTTCATCCTATTTAAACTTTCAGAACAAATTTATTCTTAAACTCTAACCATACCTTTGGTATTAAACAAAAATTACCATTGCAAACAGGAGGATTTTGCAGGGGTTTATGAAATTCTTTATATTACAAAGGCATGACTGGGCGATACACTAGGAATTAGATAAGGTGAACATGAATCTAATATTAAATTTTGTCGTACTAACACTGCTTTATCTAGATTATATTTAGATAGGGAGATAAAAATTCTGTTTAATGAAAGCAAATTATGTTTCCTTTAGTTGTTGTATCAAATTGTTGTCGTAAATCCATTATAAGGGAGTCTATGAAATTTTATACGCGTAAAATTTTTGTTTGTAGTGATAATTTTTCTTTTATTATTCCTAAGTTATGGTTAAAGTTTATGAATAAATTCGTCGTGAAGGCTTGTATAAGATGAACCACGTTTGAAATTAATTTTTATCATGGTCTATTTTTAATTTATCGTTTTTACAATAGAGCGCGTGGTTTTTTGTTTATATCTCCTTGTCGCGTGCCGTTTGTATTTGACCGTGAAACGATTTGCATTTGTATTTTTATTATGATTATGGTTCTTATTAGATTTGAATCGAAACATGTCAGTAACATTTGTTTTTAATTTTTCGTTACACCTCTCTCAAGTGAAATAAAATTGTTTATTTAAAATTATTGCAATAGCAAAATATTAATGCTTCTTTCAACCGATTACACTACGTAAACGAGTGTATTATGAATAGAAAAGATTTCATTCAAAATACAACGAGGGTTTTAATTTACATTACTTTTTCGTAAACTTTTAATTCAAAATTTTTGTAAAAAAGTTTTATCGTGTGATTTTGTTTACAAATGATATGGTTAATCATCACAAAAAATTTCAGATTTTTCATTTATTAAATAAAACGTATATGAAAATATGCCCCGGATCCTGTTAAATGACTTTATGAAAATCTATTTTAATAATCATACAACTTGCATGAAAAAACAACTTATTAAATAGGCAAAATGTATATAAAGTATTTCTTATCATAATAAACAATCCCAATGAAGGCATTATCCAAAATTCACTGATTGTAATAAAATTCAAATAGTTTTTATCATCTCAGTCTCCCTATTTTATGCATGTTTTAAAAAACCTTTTTCATCAATATCGCATATTCTGCTCAGTTTATAATGCTTTTTTTGATTTACGATGGCGGAGAAATTGGCATAATAAAATAATAAAGTGAATATCATATAGCGATATTAAACTATTGGGCTACTTTCGTTAAAATAATAATGTAACGGATATTTGAAGAATTGTAGACTTCATGACATCACAAAAACATTTATTTTATGACAAATCATAAAACACACATTACACATTTACAGGATGAGTTTTGAAGACATAACCTGCATATACATGAGAATTATTCACCTTTATAAGGCGTAGAACATTTTAAGTGTCAACGGCGTGACATGTTTTATGCCGCCGGTCTAACTCACAACTACACTAGAAGGGGGGGGGTGTAAGACAAAGTGTTCCGCGCAATTAACCAATGACAAACAGCGCCCTCTGGGCTGTAAAAAGCATAGCAGAGGGCATTAGTACGTTACAATAATGCTTTTTTTATTATCAGTATAATCACAGATTACAAACTTCTTCACAATACAATTTTTTTTTGTCGCTATACAGATGTAATATTTTTACTTTCATGCTAAACCGCTTTACATTAAAATGTGAACTATAAATAGATCGTAAATCACAATTTTTTATTTTACACTTAACCGCTTCCCTCGGTTTGCACGTACGTCATATATATAAAGTGTTTTTGCCAATCATGGTTTGCTCATACCACGTACGGATATCCATATTCCAATTATAATTTATTAGTCTCACCAATAAATTTTACTGTAAATTTTGTATTCTTTAATCCGAGCATTTTTCTGATTCCTTTGGGAAAAAATTTCTGTTTTGAAAAACTCTTGATAAAAGATTAAAAAATCCGTAAAAGACGTGAAAAAATAGGCATTGTATGAAAGTTTATTTCAAAAATATTGATAGTTAAGTGGTTAAAGCACATATAGAATAAAGAAGGTAAAATTTCAGAAATGCTAACCGAAGTTCAACATATAATGTTTAAAGTGAGATGTAAACAAATTATACCGTTGTTTAAATCAAATTTCTCTGAAAATGAATTTTATAAAAATATGTCACAGTATTTTAATTAAATTCGCTCATTAAACAAATACGGAAAAATAATTAATTATACGTAAGCACTTTTCATTGTTTCAGGTGTTTTGAAGTAGCGATTTACTGTTTAAAGCAGCATTAATTAAAATCCATAATTTCTATACTAATGAGAATAGTTTGCGAACTTTCGAAACTTTTTGTACTACAAATATTTTTATAGTTGACTGTAATTACAGAATATTTAAAATATTCATTTATAAGTTGATGACATTGAATTAAAAAATCATCTGGAAATGTATTTCAATAATTGCATTTTCTAATGGTTTTCAATTTGAATGTCAATATTATTTATGAATATGTATAGATACATGTGTGTGTGTGAAATATTTTCTTGACATAAGTTCCTTACATAAGTACTTCTTTACTTAAAGCCATATCTCATGACTAAAACTTGATGAAAAATGGATGGAGCAAGACGCTAAGGCAAAAAGTGAAATTCTTGGAAATTGTCCCATTAAGTCAATCACAGACTAAATCGTCATAAAAAAATTAATTCGTTATATACAACATAACGAAACAGTTAAACAATTCTCTGTTTTAAACTTTGTACCAGCATAATAAATAACCATAGTAAAACAGATAGATGATATTAAAGAACAAAACTGCACCTATTTAAAAACTTTTCTCCACCAAATGACAAATTCTCTTTAACACTTGGAAAAACGTAAAAAATTCTCTTACTATTCAAAATAATATCATTATATACTAAAGGGCATAAGGATACAGGTTTTCAAAACAACATTCAGCGTTCCCCAGAAAGTTTTGAGGTAGCGAGATTAACCAATACGAAATTTAAACGGGCAAAAAAATAAATAAGTTCTCACAGTCATATCTTACATAATCATCTCGTCGTATGCATGCAATTATGTGATGTCAAATTATTTTTTAAAACGTAAATATCATAAACAAATAAAATAATAAAAGAAAGTAATGGAGTTTTAGAGAAAGTGTTACTTTTAGTAGATTAAGGTTTTTAGAATAAGAAAATTTAAAAAAACGTAGATTAAAGATATGAAATTAAAATACGAGGTTTTTTTTAAAATGAATATCGGAGATTTAACGCTAGGTAATATTTATTACATAAAAATTATAATTATAATTGACACATAAAATGAAAGAATAATTCAATCAGATTTGGCTATAAGCATGTAAGTGTTAAATGTGAGCACATTTCGTCATACGACACACATCATATCGATTGCTCAGTTCTTCCCAAGAGTTGATTAGTGTTTGTGGGGTTATTATTGCAAGAGCTGCAATGCTTAGCTGGTAGTGGAGGATATTCCTCCACTACATTTCTACAAACGATTCTTTATAAACCCCCATAGGTAGAAATCCCATGGTGTCAGATCGGGTGAGCGGCTGAACAGGAACTTCTTGGCTAATCAACGTTTGGGAAGAGCTGAACTTTACACTTGATGTGTGTCGTAAGAAGAAAGGTGCTTACATTGAACACGCCTTAGGTAAAGCTCTTTAAGTTCCTCTTTCATTTTATGTATTGATTATAATTATATGTTTTATATAAGGAATACTATCAAGCGTTAAAATCCCAATATTAATTTTGAAACACCCCTATAATAAATGTGTAAAGATATTTTAAAGATACAATGGAAATTTACATGTTATAAGAAATTGGAAATAATTAATGATGAAGAATTTTTATTATTAAATATATGTAAGATTTGGAGATGTACACATTTTTGAATTTTAGATAATTTTACACGCTGGTTATTCGCAAAACCTACCAATAGGGCGAATTTCAATATTTTTAAAAAGTGGTGCTAATCAAGAAATCTGAATAAAAAAATAATAATATTCTGACAGCACTGTTTGCAGATTGGATAGTTTGATTTGAACCGACAATATGGTACACCGCATATTACGAGACAACAAATCAAAAAATACATCAAATCCACCTATCTAGTATCACTAGGAAATTTTAGATTCGTTCAAAATTATATTGATATTTAGCACCTGCAGTCGTCGTCTGGACGTCCGTTTGTCTGTACGCATATAACAACGCAAAAACTAGCCAACTAAAAAGTTTAAAATTAAACATATATATTTTATGTTAATCTTATAAATTCGGTTGTTATTAATAATAACCGATTATTATTAATTACTGTGTTTGTTGGTAAATTTGATAAATGTTGCATATTAATCAAATTTGCCGGTTATTTTTAATAATTACCAATGAATTTCGGTCAGCATGGTTGATTATGATTAGTAACGAATACTATATACGTTTTACACTATCATAACTGTTTAAAGTTAATAACAAAAATTATTGTTAAGAGACAATAGTACTCCAATAGAATAAGTTATGTATTATTGAGACGCAAAACACTAAATAGTTAAACTAAAATTTTTTTTAATTACAGGATGAATTAGATCAAATTTTTTGCATTGATAAACATTTGAAATATTGAAAAAAAATTATGCAGCTTTTAATTTCATACTTTTAGCAATGAATATTTATGAAAAAAATATACAAAATAAAAATCTCAAGCAAAACGAATTGAAATTTATTATATTTACAGCTCTTAATTGGTAATAATTAATAATAACGGATAATTTGATAAATTGCCATAAATGTATTATATTAACCTATTTATTTTGGTCAATATTAATAATAACTGGTTCCTATTTTAAATAACCGATTAATGAAATTAACAGAAACATATAACATAGTTGCAAAATTTCTCGAGTCATTTCAAATTTTATTAAAGTCGAATCACAAACTCATTTATAGGCTCATATAATTAAATTTCGTATAGTCTTTAGGAGAATACTGGTTAAAGTTCAGGTCATTTGGGTAAGTGGTTTTTTATAATAGATTTTTATTTTCACATTTTATTTTACTTTTATTTAAAAAAAAATCACCCTGTATTATTTAAAATGCATACATTAGAGTAAAATGGTATATAGCATGCAATAAAATTTAACACGAGTTTAAATTATTTATTAGATATCTAAATATTTTTTGTTCTTATAATAATTACCTTCATATAATCACAATAATAAAAATCTTTGTTATTAATTATGAAATATCCTGTTCCGAATTTTCAATCTTTCTACATGAACAACTTAATTAAAAGTAAAAAAAATTGCATTATGAAACATAAGGTACATTGAAGTTAAAAAGTCTTCTAAGATTACCTACTTTTAAAAATAGCGTTTAAAGTTAAATATAGAATCTCGATATCTGTAAAACTTTTAAGTTTCCGAAACATTAGTTCTTCTTGAATTTGATCAACGATTGTTTTTTCTTTGAGCAGAAATTTATCACTATTTTAGAGGCATTTTGAAATTTTTGCTCGTCGTAAAAGCCATTAGTGTTCAATTTTGTGCTGAATTCAAAAATAATCCCGCAATTTGCTCACCGTATATAGGAAAAAAGATTAAGATCAAACTTTCCAATTTAATAATGTGAATCTAATCTTAGATATCTTAATTGTAAAGGCATAAGTTAGATTGATGGTTTCCAGAATAAAAAAAGTATTATTCATTTCATAAAAGCTAAGTAAAAATCATTTGGGTATTTATTTTATTTTTTTGGTTTAGAATTTAAAAAAAATACCTGTCAAATGTAAGCTTTTCTTTTTTTCGTTTACGTACAAATAGTTCATTATTATTATTTCTTAACCACATATATTTTAGAAAATACACTATAATTTAACCCATCACTGCACGATTCTTTTTTTTTAAATATTTGAAATAAATATATTGGTCTAATAATAACAAAAATTGTAAAAAAAAATAATTTTAAAAATTTTCAGCAAATATTTGATATTATATAGCTTGTATCTATATACACAATTAATACTTAATTTTTATATATTACAGAATTATACTTCCTTAATAATTACAAAAAATAATATACTTTTATCAAGTTTTCATCATATTGTACACGATCAGTCATCGGTGACTGGCGCGGGCTAAACTGAAAACTTAATATCAGTGACCATTTCACTCAATGTGATGATCAAATAATCGAAGCAAAGACGAGTTCTCGATCATCATATTTATTTAAATGAATATATATATATTTTTTTGCTATCCTGTTGTACATTGGCTGTTATCGAGTAGTATTGCAGGACGCAAAATTCGCGTTGTTCCATGAACCGCCAAAGTACAACCAGTCAGATGTAGGAATCTCAAAACTTTCTTCAATCTTATGTATATGTTAATACTTTCTGAAAAGTGCAGCCTAGCAGAGTCACCGATTAAGTGGTTTAAACTAGAATCCAGTCAGAAACAACTTATATCAACTTATCAGTGAATCTGAAGTTGGATGAAAATCTACATATTAGTTTTTCAGATAGAGCTATTGCAAAAACATGAAAAATGCTGCATAGCAGCACTATCTGTAGGACAATTTACACAAAAAATAAACAATTATAATCTACATCACTGACTAACTGAATCGGAAGTTTTAGAGAAGTTCGTACTTTCATTCTTGAGATAGAGCTACTACGATAATTAATAGTAATGCACGCATGGCAGCTCCACCTATTGAGCGATTTGCAACGAAAAATATTTAGCACCATGTTATATCTAGTACTAACTAAATATAAAGTGTTATGAAAATATATACACTTGTCCTTGAGACATTGTGGAGATTGTAACTAATGCAGCATAGCAGCGCAACCTATTGAGGGATATTCACCAAAAACTTACTAGATCAAGTTTATAATAAGGTATCACAAAATGTAGAGTCTTGTGAAATTCCGTGCAGTTATTTGTGAGATAGAGGGCCCGCAAAATGTTTGTCCACATGCAGACAAACTGCCTGACAGACTGACGCACTCACAGACAGACATTGTATAAAAATATATTTTTCGGATTCCCTGATTCCTAAAACTTAAATCCGTCGAAATATGCTTTTCAAAAATTTTCAGAAATCCCATACTTTCCTCTTGTAAACTATGAAAACGTGATAAACTTTCGAAAAAGCTAAAAAAATTGACAAGAATATCTCTTACATCGGTCCCGCACCCATTCAGTGGAACATTTGGACAGTAAACGAAGACATGCTGACCATAATCAAAAACATACACAGAAAATTTTTGTTCAAGTGTTTATGTTTTGTAGTTCGATTATGTAGTTTATGATTTTTCTGTAATGAAAATAGCAGAAAAATTGCTATGCAGTTTCATTTCATGTGGAATTTTTTTAAACTGAAGAAGTACTAACTGGTCATAAGGAAAATCACACACAAAAAACTGTGGTTCACGTCTATGGATGACTTCTAACATTTACAAAAATTACAAAAAAATAGCTATCATAACATTCCTTTTCCTGCTGAAAAGTTCCAGATTGATAAATTTCTGTCCGGTCATAGATAAATCCCTACACATTTTTCCTATTTTATGCACAGCATGATATTCCTTTCAATTGTACAATGACAACACATTGACTCTCGATTAGAGAGATATTTTGTATAAATTTGTTTCTAGGTTTTCTAACTCTTAAAATTTTAAAATTCGGAAATCAAAAATAATTTCAATTTCAGTAGTTTCTGCTTTTGAAGAAAATAGAATATAAAAATAGAAAAGACAAATCGGAAATTGCGCGTGAAGCATAGCAAATGAAGTCCATTCGTACTATAGCGAAGCTTAAAAAATATTCAGCTCTTGGTGTAATAGTATACAGTAATTCGTATACAGTATAGTTATCGAAATCTTTTGTGTGTCCCTGTAAATATCATCTGTTTTATATTATACTAGAAATAACTTCTAGTAATCCCACGTCACGTATTGCAATTTTATAAGAAGTTAAGTAGTTAAATAGTATTGAAATTCACCCCAGATAATGTTTCTCCCCTTTACCAGTGTATAATGTAATACATTTGTGTGGCTCTGCAAATGAATAACAAATATTATATGCACCATAGTTTGTACAAAATGTAAAATCTAATACATATTTCACAGATGCATATAAGTTATATTATGTTCGAAAGAGCATAACACCATTAAAATACCCTTGAAACTTCTTTTTCCCATCGACCGTAATCTATGGAATATTTTGATTGTCCTTGCAATTGAACTATACTTCCAATTTTCATAAACTTTCAAATGTTTCGACAAAAGTATGTAATAATTGTACATTTTAAATTTAAAATGATTCGGTTGGGTAGTTTTTGTGTTGTTATATGAGAGCAGATGGACAGACGGAAGGATAGAGGAACGGACGGACCGAAGGATGTATTGAACGGCAACTAGGGGTTGCTACGTATCTATATAATTATGAAATCACCTGAGAAAGGCATACAAAATATAGTTATTAAAAAAATCATATTGATATATCTAAGTATAACATAATGTATTAAAAATATCAACCACATACTAGAATAGATATATTAATGCACATAGTAAGTACAGAATTTAAAATACCAGTGTCTGCTTACGAATTCTGAACGGAGAAATTCATTTTAATCCATTGCTTATATAGAACAGGGTTTAATAGTCAATAAGTTGATTGAATTAATAAACGTAATTCCACTGTTTCTTTATCACTTGCTTTTATAGATGTGAAATGCGATATTGGGTTCAATTATTTATTTAAATTCTATATCCTATAATAAAACACTTTATTCTTTACAGAAAAGCAAATGTTTTCAGTGAAACCACTGGTAATATTTCTTCATTATGTACTGTAAAAGTAGGGTAGATTCTACACCGTAGTTATTCATTAGGCACTGTAAACTCATAAACGTTTCCAAGAAAAAATGAGCAGCTAATAAAAAATCAATAATGTGTATCTTTTTCTTTAGACGTCGCTCACTCTAGGGTATATTTACTCTGAGGATGGGTCTTTTGGTTTCTTTAAAAGTAGAATAGCTTTACATTTTTTATAAATTACTTCAAGTATATGTTATACTTTATTGTATACATGTTACATTACCAGATACTGTGTAAAATTAGTAATCAAAATTTTAATCAATATTTTTTACTACAAATATATACATATTTATGTGTGTTTCTAATTATTAAATACGTAGCACCTATATCCATCCCGCCGCCGTCTATCCGCTTATAACAGAGCAAAAACTACGCGACCGAATCGTATAGAAATTAAAAAATAAAATTGTTCAAAGATTTGGAGAATTATTTCAGATTTTATGAAAATCTCATGTATAGTTTAATTACAGGGACAATCAAAAGCATTCCATTACATTACGGTCAATGGGAAAAAATGGCTTCGCGTTCATTTTAACCATTGTACACTCCTTCGAACCTAACAAAACTGATATATATCTATAAAGTATATATTAAAATGTATATTCTGTATTATCTGTGGTGCAAAGAACATTAATTTACACGGCCACGCAAAAGTATTTTATTCCATAATGGTATAGGGGAAAACATTTTTTGGAGCGCATCTTAAACTATTAAACTGTTAAACTATTAAACTATTTCATATTTTATAATACTGAAATACATTACTAAGGTTTACTGGAGGTTACTTTCTGTATATTAGAAAGCAGATAGTATTTACTGGGAGTTACAAAAGATTTCGGCCTCTATACTGTATCCGAACTATTGTATACTATTACACTAAGATCAGAATATTTTTTTTTAATTTCGATACAGTACGAACGCATCACATTTGCTACGCTTGACATGCAATTTTCGACTTTTTAAAATCCTAAATTGGGTTGCTTAGTTACAACATAAAATTCCTATATTGTATGCAATCAATCATTTACGAATTTCTGATGTCCAGTTCCTTGAATTATTTATGTGTGTTAATCATGATAGTACCAATTTGGATTAATATCTAAGAAGCACAATAGCTAATGTAAAACTGTGTTTAATCTGTTGCTCATCATTTTGTACTCAATAATTGCCTTAAAATATTTCTGTATTCATTAATCTTTCAATTTCTCTTGAGAGATTATCATTTTGCTTTCACAAAGATGTTTGGTTCGTACATTATAAATCTTCTAGAAAATATTTTCAGTTGATTAATGGTTTTCATATTAAGTATTAATAATATTTTATTGAAGATGAAAGAGTTTCAAAGCATTTTCAAATGTGTACTTTGTAGAATTTAACTTTAGACTTGTAGTATTTAATTTATTTTTATACAATAAAATTAATAATACAAACAACAGCTATACTAATACTAGTAGTTACTTTGTGATAAGAGAAAATAAATGTCATTGAAGATGAAAGGATATAGTATAATAAATAAAGTATTTCTTATATTTCTTTATTGGCTTATATTTGTTTACTTCTACTTCTGGAAAAAATATTTATATATTAAAACGATTTTATCTTGCTTTTTTTTTGTCAAAAAATATTACGTAACATTTTATTTTTATTTCTGAAAAATAGAACTAATTTACTTACAATTATAATTTAGTATAAGATAAAATACAGTTACATAGATTAAGTAATTTTTGAAAATGTAGGTAAATTTAGTATTTTGGTAAAACTTAAATCTACTATTTTGAGTAAAAATACACATTTATTTTTACAACATGTAGCAATTGAATTTTATACTTAAGTTATGCTTATTTTCCCCACTGTGCATGGTTTAGATTTATTACAACATTCATACTTTAGGTTATTTTTTGAAAAATTTTAAATATCCATATGTACATACAACGCTATTTTTAGATATCCATATGTACATACATGCACGCACACACATATATATCTATATACATGTAGAACGTCGGAATGATCGTAGAAAATTACCTAATGAAACCATGCAAGAAACGGATTATTCCATAATAAAATGCTAATTTAGATTTATTATTCTCAGTTAAAGAAATAGTGAATTCCATTTATGTCGTGACTTGAAGTCTAAGGTCGATGGAAATGAAAAGCATTGGGTAATTTCTCCAATAGAGTAAAAGATATACGTGACATAAATCTTTATTACTGTCCAATTTCACTCGGCTACTCCACACATCATTCCAATCTCCAGTAGTAAGCCTCTCGCGTTTTGGAAAACATCACATTAAATCACTTCCCAAAAATAAATACGAAAATGTTCTTTTTTCAATATCCTGACAACAATACATGGAAATCGACAAACAAGCAGCTCCATTCCAAATCAGTATCACGGTAATTAATAAGGAAAATAAAAAGGGTCTTTGAAACTACACGGATTGGAATACATCGCGACTCAAAGAACATTCGAAAATAAACTGACACTTGGCGGTGGTTTGTTTAGCAGTTAAGAGGGCAGCGAATTCTGATTTTTCCTGCTGTTTGGGAGTTTTAATCGCACTTTATACAATCCTGCCCGGGCTAAGTCTGACGTAAGCATGGAACGTCCAACCAATTGGAATCAGAAGGCGTCGATAGAAAGTTTCCAGCCGCTTCATTGGTTAGTAGGAAGAGTTTCATGTTCAGATTCTTTCTCAAATCGCAGTAACTTGCAAAATTAAACAGAGGTAAAAATTTCGTAACCGCAATGCATTATGAAATTGCCTAAACGATATTTTAAATAAATATATTAAAAATAAAGCTTTTGACAAATGTTTTTTATTCTAAAAATGAGAAATGGAATAATAGAATAGATTTAATATTTCAAAATAAGAGATTGACATTTAAATAATACCATTAAGTTCTTTTCAGGAAAATAAATAATATATTACGCTGAATTTAGAAAAAAGAAAGGAACTTTAGCCGATAACTAAATATTAGTAGATTACTGAAATATAAATAAAAGTATATTTTTATAAGAATTTAGAGCGAAATCGAAACGAGAAAATGGCGAAATTTCTTTTATTATTACATACATATAATGTATATAATTAAAATAAAAACACAAATGTAAAAGTTAGCTCTGAAGAAGTAAATGAAGAAGTTAGCTCGCAGGCTATCAAAGCCTGAGGGCATATAGATCCGTCTTTTCTGAATGTATGTACATAAGTATGCAAGTTTGTAAGTATGTAACGCGATAACTCATGATAAAAACACCCGATTTTTTTCAAGTGTTTTAGATAGTTTGATTGTGATACAGCGCTTAACTGAACCATTTTGCGAGTTTATTGGGTAAGTGTAAAAGGGAGAACGGGAAGCTAATATCCCCTTCTAATTTAGTTAAAAGGATTTTTCATGCTGAATTATCCGCTTTCTTTTAAATTTTAGATATAGGATCATTCTGATGAGGCGGCTTGAAGAATAATTTTGGGTGTTCTATGTTTAAGCATAAAGGAGGGAGGGGAATAGTGGGTAATCCACGTAATTTATGTAAATGAATTTTTAACGCAGATTTTACCGATAAGCTTTAAAATTCGGATAGCGGTATATTTTGACAAGGGGCCTTCCCTGATTTGTTTTTCGGATCCATCGCCTAAGTATAAAGAGGGGATCTGACAACTACCCGTTTTAATTTATGTAGATGGATTTTCCATGCAGATTTAACCAATTTGCTTCAATATTTAGATTAAATTTATAATGATTAGCCTCTTCTCTGATTAGTTTTGGGGATTTTTTGTTACGTATAAAGGATAGAAATGGCGATTACTCTCACTTAAATTAGATAAATGGGTTTTTATACAGAATATTCTGATTTGCTCTAAATTTTGGATGTAGGTTCTTTTAAATGAGGTGAACCTCTGAAACGTTTTGAGGTTGTAATGGTTAAATATAAAAAGGAGAAAATTGGATATGCTCTCTTAAATTAAAAGGATAGGGTTTTATGTAGAATTAGTCAATTTGCTTCGAATTTTGCACATAGATTTATTATCATAAAGCGTATTCCTCATTAGTTTTGGTGGTTCAATCATTAAATATGAAAGATGGAAACGGGGATGCTGACTCCCCTCTCTTTCATTTGTTTTTCGAGGGGCATTATTCCTTGAAAAAATGAGTTTGTAATATACAGTTAGCCTGCAAGCTCAATGCAATCAGTTTAACTGGACAATATTCATTTTTATAATATAATTTTCCCAATAATCTGACAACGTAAGTTTTCAGATTGCATTTATGATATATAATTGGCTGTTCTCTATATTTTGCTGAAATTCCATTGGCTTCCACTTACAACATTTTTTATTTCCTGTAGCAATTCAATTGACTAATAATGTTTATCTTTGAATGCCTCTTAAGTTGGCCGTTACGTCCTCAAAATTTCTTGTAATTTCATTGAATAATAAACTTTACCATTGAAACCACTTACTCAACCTATAAAGTCATTGTGCCTAAATGAGACGTGTTTTTCCATAATTTTGCTGCATATAGGATGTATTTGGATTTTTATTCAATAAATAGTACAGGTTTTATTAAGCAGCAAATTACTGAATACTGTACCTTCAATTCAAAACTAACTAGTTCTGTATAAATCTTATAACATTGATATAATTTTGATGGTATAATGCCAGAATAATCGATTATCGCATTTAGGAATTTTTGTCGCATTTATGGCAGTTAAACCCTAAATGAGACGTTTATATTCCTAAATGCGCTAATGCATTTTATACGTGGCAATTCATCTGAAAAACTTAAGTTAACTTAAAAATACCATGACAGAAATTTACAACAAAAAGAGTGTGAGCGGTCTACGAAACTATTCAATTGAAAGGCTAATCGAAGGTTTGATTAACTCATAAAATGCAGTTTCATCACTAAACTGTTTGTATACTGCACTATTCCTAATAAACTTTCCCTTTTTCCCACCTTTCAAAAATAGTGCTAAAACTTCATATGAAAAAATTTTACTGTATCGCTAGTTAAACTGGAAATTATAAATTAAACCGTGAAAATTTTAAGAAAAGCAGCACCAACAGCAGTTAAGGTTTAGTTGCAATTGTTTTTTAAGCTTAAAATTATACTAGGTGCAAATTACTTAAAAGATCACGAACATTTTAATAACAATTTTAATTTTTCTTAAGAAAGGTGTTATAGTAAAAATAAAATACATTGACATGTTTCGGAACCGTCAACTAAGTTCCATAGTCATAATATAAATAAAACAAAGTTTCAAAATATTTCTCGGACAATACAAATGACACGCGGCATTCAAAATATTTCTCGGACAATACAAATGACACGCGGCAAATTTTTCTTAAGAAAGGTGTTATAGTTTTTGTTTTATTTATGACTATGGAACTTAGTTGACGGTTCCGAAACATGTCAATTTATTTTATTTTTACTATAACACCTTTCTTAAGAAAAATTAATATTGTTATTAAACTGTTTATATAAAAGGTGAAGATTTTAAAATCCGATGATTTAGAAAAAAAAATCAATTGGATTTAATTAACTTTTGATCACGAAAATATTTCTAAAGAAGGTGTTAACTTACTTTAATTTTTAGTAGTTTAAACTGTAAGTGCTATACATCGTAAGAGAATAAAAAAGTAATTTTACATCTTTAATAAAATATTCTTTGTAACCTTTTAAATACTTTGCATATAGTGTAATTTTAAATTTACCTTTTAAAGATAAATTTAGCTTTCTACTTATTTATTTGCTGATATGCTTTTAATTACTTAACCTTTAACAGTTAATTTTGTTGATAATGTCTGCTAATTTGCTATAATGTTTATAAAATTAACTTAGTGAATCGCATTAAAGTAAATATAATTTATGTGTTTTCAATCTACACCAGATATTCTAGAATTTCCATCAAATAAAATTAAAAGTTCTATAATATGTGTATATATTACATTACTAGCATATATATTGCATTTTTTACATCTTTTCTAGTATGCGTATTCTTTTTAAGTCCCATAGAAGAGAAATTTTGCCTTCCTTAGTATCCCGGGCACCTGCCCAAAATTTCATTCCCTCACGAAATATGAAGCGGCAAGCTTTAGCTATTCATATGAATGTGTTAGGTTCAACCCCTTTGCTGTACTACCTGACCAAAGAAAAATCCATTGCAATACCTTTTGTAATCCATTTTCCTCTAAATCACAATAACCAGAAATCCCATAGCTTTGCTTTTCCATTTTCTTCTGCTTAGCAAAGTGACAAATTATTTGCAGACTTAAGAGTATGTTTATGACATCTCTGCAGAGTAATCATAAGATAAAGGATTTTTTAAAAATATATTAATGGAGGATTATGCAATCTCAAAACAACATAATTAAACATTATTTTCTAGAAACATCATTTTAATTCAATAAATGAAAAATTCTACGTAGACTTACTTTGTTAAAAGCATGCAAATATAACATAATCAATTATTCCGAAATTTTGGACTCCCTCTCCGAACCCCTGTTCTGGTATCAAATGTTATCATTCTTAGAACCCCGCCACCTACCCGAGACATGATATCGTTATCAAAGTGTAAAAAATTCTCGATTTTCAGAAATTATTTCTTTTGTCTGAAGTGACAAACAAAACTAGTTACACTTATTTTTTGCACGCTCTTTTGATTCATATGAAGAGAAGTCAAATAAAACTTAAAAGAAATAGTTACTATATAAAAGTACTTACTATATAATAGCTAGTGCTTATATAGTAAGTATTATAGTGCTTACTATATAATAGTTACTATATAATAGCTTTTTTGTTACATAATGCTTTCAAAAGGTATAAAGTCTTGTTGCAGTTGCCGCGAACGGAGGAGGGGGTAAGACACAGATAAAAGTTCTTATTAACAAAACAAGTGAGCAACATTCTTTCTCTTTCTGTTTTATTTATTAGTATACACAAGCTTCATTTCAAATATATTTCACATAAGGTTTTTTAAACCCTGATTATACATGTATGGAGAAAAATAGCAATGTCATACGTTGTGGTATTCTACACTACATGGCCTTCTATAACCGTCTACTTGCGATTTTAGACATTTTGTTAAATATTTAGAAAAATACATGAAGAATTAACCTGAAACTATCGATGTATAAATATAATAGTACAAGTCACACATTTCCGTGAAAATTCTTTCCCTAAACTCCATAGGGGACCATCAACAAATTAAAAAAGAATGAATATCTTTCGGATAAACCTTTTAAAACTAATGTAGCAAAAGCGCTTAAACTGTAGATTATCATTAATTGACTTATTGTAATAAACTGTGTTCATTTTTATGCGAATAGCATGTATATACTCGTAGAGAAATTAAAGTTTTCATAAAAATGGTCTCAAATTTTGCCAAGTTTTTTGCTTATAATTTGCAGAGTTCTTAATATAAAGAACATTTTTTTCTGCAAATATGACAAACATTATTGCACACAATATCCTGTAATCATAATTAAAAAATAATGAAAACTGCATGATAAAACAGTAGGTTTACTACATAATGTTTCACTGCGCATGCGTCAACGACATCAAAATTTCATTTGCATATTGTGTTAGCTAAATGTATATAGCAACTTTTATGAAAGTCTCAAAATTATAGCTTGAATATTATGAAAGTAATCGTCTGTAGAATAAGAATAAAATCCGTTGTTCCCAAAATGAAGTAAAAAAAATAAAGGATTTTATCCAAATATAGTAGTACGTCCCATGTTGTGTATTCTATATTGACACTAATCAATGAATATATGGATAGAACCCCTCTTGTTTTTGCTTCATTTTGGGAGTAACGGATTTTCAACTTATCCTTTTGACAATCATTAGCAGAATTTTCAAGCTATGATTTTGAGACTTTCACAAAAGTTGCTCTATACATTTAGCTAATATAATATGCAATTGAAATTTTGATATCGTTGACGCATGCGCAGTGAAAAATTATGTAATAAACCTACTCATTTTTCTTATAATTTTGGTTATTTTTTAATTCTGATTGCAGAGTATTATGTGTAATGTTGTTTGTCACATTTTCAGAAAAGAATATTATTTTATATTAAGAACTCTGCAAATTATAAAGAAATATTGGAAAAATTTGGGACTGTTTTAATAAAAACCTTAATTTTTCTACGAGTATACATGCTATCGACATAAAAATGACACAGTTTATTAAAATAAGCCACTTAATCATAATCTACAGTTTGAGCGCTTTTGCTACATTAGTTTTGACAGGGTTATCCATAAGATATTCATTCTTTTATAATTTGTTGACTGTCCCCTATAAAGTTTCGGGGAAAGAACTTCACGGAAATATATGACCTGTACTATTATGTTTATACACTGAGGGTTTCAGGATAATTCCTCATGTATTTTTCTAGATATTTAACAAAATGTCTAAAGTCGCAAGTGGACGGTCATCAATGGCCAGGTAGTGTGCATTTTAGTATAAAACAATTTATAATAACTTATTGATTTTAAAAATAATTTTGTATTTTCATAAAAATAAATAACAGATAAAAAAAAAAGATAGCATACTACTGTAAAGCAAAGATCGCATTACAAACAAAAAGAGAAAATTTTGATTGAATCAAAAAAGAAATCAAAAGACTGATTCCCCTCTCTTTTTTTTAGAGATACTTAACGATACCAGACCTTACCCCTAAAATGATAACGTCACTCACCATATAAAATTAATCAGCATTGTCTCACCTATGCATTCATCATTATATTTGTATCGCACTTATTCACATTTTGAAAATTCGCAAATGCGTAGTTAATTTTAAATTCTAATCCGGAAACTAGACACCTTTTCACAAGTTTAACTGGTTGAAACTGATAACGCCTGGAATTCAAATATATTTTTCGCTGCTTAGCAGAACGGACAATCGACTCTGAAGCTTGTATGCCTTCGTTGTTTGCAAAAATGTAGGTTTCTGAATGGTCAATGTCATTTCGCTAAACGGGGCCAACTTAGTTTTTAACGATTTATAAAGTTATTTGATCTTCACTGTTAAAAGCGGAAAACAGTTGAGAATCTCTGGATTTTTTGTTGCACTTACGAATCACGAGGGCGATGTGTGTTTATGGGAATTTTCTTTTAAAGAATACATTTTAAGTGCAGAAATGTTTTTCGAATTATGTTCTTTAAGATCGGATGCCTCTTTATACACTATTTACGTATAATTCTTGCATTAAGATTTTAAGTAAAATAACATTATCGCATTTAAGCACAATGACCTCATTTCAGTAATTTTGTTTTTTTCAATAATCAGTTTTTGCTCTGATAATGGTGCGTTACGCCTACGTAAACTAGTTTTCAAGAATAAATATAATGCTTTGATGATTTATCCGATGCATTTAATTTATTTATAACGTTCAGCGCCGAGTAATTCCTTACTGTAATGTATCATAATATTTGAACATATTTAAAAACTTTAATTATCTTATAAAAATCTACGAGTATTCTGCATGTAAAATACTAATCTTCTTTGAAATTTTTATCAATAAAACTAAACTGAACACTTATGTTTAATAATTACAATTGTGCTTTTTTTTATCTCAAAGAAATACGAAATATCTACCACTTTGAAAGAATAAAAGACTTTAAAATCCGTAATAATATACTTGACTGTAACAACAAGAAATCATTATTTCCTACTCTAATCCAAATTGTATGTAATTTTTTGTCGATTTCGAAAATAAAAGTAACGTCTTAGAATAAAGAAAAATATAAATATTTCGGATATGCAGAATTTCATAAAAGAAATTAAAAATTCTTTCGATACTTTTATAATGTTATGCAATATCAAAACCTCTTTCCAAGTCAAAATAATTAAATAAATAAAAGTAAATAAAAAATAAATGAATAAATAAAGCATTTTTATATTCTTATTCTTCCAATCCTATATTTTGCTAAGATGTAATATGAATGATGCAATGTCGGGCAATGCCAAAATAGAAACTCAAAAATTTTTTTCTTCTTTTTATTAATTACATTTATGCACTTTTCATAAAACGCAATTCATGATTTTGCTTCCGTAAACTAAATTTTCTTTAAAAAAATACACACATTATAAACTTTTCTACCAAAAATTGAACCGACTTCAAAAACTACTACAAAGTGAAAAATATTTTTTTTACATAATAGTAATAAGAAATTAAATTAAGAGCATAGTATTTACCATGCGTATTATATTTATGTACATTAATTTGATTTTTTGGAGTCTGTGCCAGCCAAGCCAATTTAAAAATTAAATTAAGTATTCAATGCAAATCCTAAAAGAATAAAGGCTTGGCTGGCATTGACTCCAAAAAATCAAATTAATGTACATAAATATAATAATACGCATGGTAAATACTATGCTCTTAATTTAATTTCTTATTACTATTATGTAAAAAAAAAATATTTTTCACTTTGTAGTAGTTTTTGAAGTCGGTTCAATTGTTGATAGAAAAGTTTATTTTTCTCTTTTTAGTTAAAAGTTAACGTTTTTTTAAATCAGTTAATAAAAATTATAATACAGAAAAAATATTGTAAAAATATTGTAAATTATCCATGGATGTAAATTATGCCAGGAGTGGGGTTCGAACGCACGCTCTCTTTCCAGCACCAGAGCTTAAACCTGGCTCCTTAAACCGCTGGGTAATCCTGACTGCGCTCCAATCGGCGAACTTATTCAAAGTCCATGTTATTTTTTATTTGCTAAAAATCACCAATTTTATTAAAAATTGCCTAATTACTAAAAAAGTACTGAACCAATTTTAATGAAATGGAAGTGGTACCAATTCGAGAGTAGCCTCTTTTATTTAACACAAAAAACAAATTAATCGGTTGGATAGTCTCAAAGTAATCGGTGAACATACATAGAAAAAAAATACATAGGCGTCGAATTGATAACTTCCTCTTCCTTTTCTGAAGCCGGTTAATAATAAAAATTGTAATACGGAAAAGAAGTTGTAGATTTTACATGGATGTAAATTATGTCGGAAGTGGGTGTTGTGTTATTATAAAGGCCGATGATGTTCAAATGAAGTTATAATTGTTATGTCTTGGTTGGTTGGTTCTGCCTGTACCATCAACGTTAACTAAAAGTCAATGGGTAGACCCAATTTAAAAAATGTAAAACATGTGATCGTAAAATGCCAAAAATGGATGGCTGAGAAATTGCGTTGTGTTAAATAATTCAAATACTTTCCAAAAATGACTCAGGTATAAGCAAAGTTTTACTTCCGTGGGTTAAGATTAAAACTGTGGTCAAATATGAAGTGACTCAAGACATGTAGTTCGTTCGAACATAAAAATTTATTTAAAACTTAATTGCAGTCCAAACTATATTTTAGGCACCGTGGTGGAATTAAATCAAGGGGAGATAAATACTTGAATTGTTGTTTAACTAAGTTTGACGACATACATTTCAGTCAGCAAAATTAGAACACTTATGCAGCAGACATAAAATAACTTAGTACAATTTAGATAAGGTATAAAAACGTATTTAAGAAAAATCAAAATGTCATCCTTTTTTGTCACGGTAATCCCTATAAAGATAATCCCAATTCAGCGGCTTTCCAAGCACATTTTTGGTAGGTGCAAGGCACTGGAAAAAGGCTCGCTATCCTGTAAAACTTGCCCTCAAAAGAGCACCAAGGATTGGCTTTTTCTGTCTCTGCCCCCGTGACACTAGCGAAACCCTCGGATTATATGCACGGAAGGGTTGCCACTCCAAAAAAGGCAAACTGCAACATCGTGCGCCAAAATATTGAAAAAAACCCGGGAATCGCCAACATCCACAGGCTAGCATGCCAAATGTGGCAGGCAGACAACGGGAAGTAAAAGTTAAAGTAATTAAACTGGGGATTGCAAAAACTGCGAAGAAGGAATCGCATAGGTAACCGCTAACTAAGTGCGAGGGGGGAGGAATGGACAAAAGGCGAAGCCAAGCTTGAGTTCAGAGGAACTCAAGTCGGAAAACAAAGTAAAAGGGGGGATAAACCAAAGTACATAGGTCGTGAATACGACAGTGGGGTTCGAACCCACGCTCTTTTTCGAGAAACCGAGCTTCAATCTGACGCCTCAGACCGCTTGGCCATGCTGTCTGCTCTCCACTCAACGAACGTATTCAACAGTTTTAATTAGTGAAAAATCACTAATTTTATTAATTTTTGCATAATTACTAAAAAAAGTACTGAACCAATTTCCATGAAACGGAAGTGGTACCAATTCCAGAGCATGGTCTTTCATTTAAAACAAAAGTAACAGAAATCGGTTGAATAGTTTTGGAGTAATCGGTGAACATACATAAAAAAAATATACATACGCGTTGAATTGATAAGTTCCTCTCCTTTTTGGAAGTCGGTTAAAAAAATACATACGCGTCGAATTGATAACCTCCTCTCCTTTATGGAAGTCGGTTAAAAAGTGCAGAAACTGCAGAATGTGCACAAAAAGTGTTAAAAAAACATTAATAAACGAATCGAATTATTCCGTACAAACAAGACTGAAATTAGCGACATTAGGGTTTAGTTCATCAGACGAAACTCTATTCGTATGTGTTCTCTGACTGTCTGCATGATGTCTGTATGTCTCACAGACTCCACACACAAAATTTCTATAAGTCAGAGACTTAATTTCGTGTACTTACAGCTGAATATCTCGTACATACAACAAATCACAAAAAACTGTTAATTTAATTAAATCAATTTTATTAATACCATTTATTCGTTTTTATGATTTAAATTGTAAAACAGAACTTTAATTTCATTGTTTTTCGTGTAGACTTCATGCGTTGGATTTAAAGCGTTTCGCTAGTTAACAGATGGTTTTAAGATCAAAGCTCGGGCTTAAATATAAAATTTGCATGCTAGGTTTAATTTTATTAAAAGAAATTTCGTATTTTGTTGCCAATTTAAAGGTTAAATTACTTATTTCTATTATTACTGACTTTCATATTATTTTTTTGGAATTTGGTTTTCTTAATGATTCATCTATTTAAATTTCGTTTAAACATTTTTTTTCGTTTTTTTTAAATTAAAATTTTATTTACATATCCGCTATTTTTTTATTACGGATTTTCAAAAAGTTTATAATTTTCGATTTCATTTATATAATCTGATTTGGATATTTTAAATTTTATTGGAATAAATAAGTTTCTTTTATAATTTTTTTAATTGGATTTATTATTTCTACAATCAGTGTAAGATGTTATCAATTATAAATTAACAATTTGAATTAATTAAATAATCTTTTTTGACAGAAATAGTAAACAAAATCCTTTGTGCAATCTGAGATCATACTGTACCACTTTTTTTACTCTACCTGTATACCATTTTCTTTAATTATTTATGGTTGCCTTTGCGAACATTAGAATAGAAAAAAATAATAAAAAGTTACATTTTAAAAATAGTGGTGAGAAAAGAATATAAACATAGCCATTTGTGATAGCTGTGTAACATATAAAATAAGGACGGTATGGTTAATGAAATATTTTTCTATAACATCTTAAATACGCACTTGACAAAAATGCGTAATTATATATACATTGACACACATCAATGGTATGAGGTTTTACAAAAGCAGATGCTTTAGACAAAATATTTTCTATATATCTCATTTAATTTAGAATATGTTTTAACTTTAGCAACATTCATCATCAATTTCCAAATAACTCCAAAAAAAGCTGATTCATTGCTTATGATCTCACTTCGCATCACTACTAATTTTCATTTTTTACGGTATTTTAACTTTTTTTAACTCAATCTACAAGTTATATAGATATTAGACCGGGAGGTGGTAGCACAGACAAGATCGAGTTCACGAGTGAAAATCTAGGATTAGTTAAATCTCGACTCGCATAAAAAATATCTTTTAATCTTCCAATTCATATCTTGGTGGAAAATGCCTAAAAACTCAATTTTAGCGGTTGGTAGTCGGTTTATTATTTTGCTTTCTTGCACCCAAAAGTATGAAAGCTTGAAGGACAGGGAACAGGAAAAAATAATGTTAAACGTATGAGTGAAATTGGATCTTTATGTGTTTTTCACCAAGATGTGACTTGGCAGACCGATTGTGTTTTAATATGTGAATCAAGATTTAACTAATCCCACATTTTTATCCATGAAATCGATGAGATGATTCTCTATGCTGCCGCCTCTCGGTCTATAATTCATAAATTTAAACAAATAAGCAGTACCAAATATTTCAAGGTATGATTGTTATATTCCGTAAATGTGTGTAATTATTTACATTACATTAATATAATTGTTATTAATATCATATTAACATCATAGTAATTAACGTGTTGTATTAACAATAATCCAATTGTGCTAATTTCAAGTAAACTTTTTTGCCTTGCTCAGGCGACTAATTTTATATTCTATTCGAAGCCCATAGTCAAAAATATAATCTTGGTAATACGTTTTTCTTGCAATTATTATAAAACTGCAAGGAAAAGATGTATGTATATATATATGTAATAAAATAATAATAAAAAAAAAATTGCGCCATTTTTTTTTTATTCTCTCTTAGCTTCAATTCTAAATTTGTGGAACATATTTCAATCTTAGTTTCGTAACTTGTAACAGCTAAAATTCTTTTTCTTACTTTAGTTATTAATAAATTATTTCTTGCTTCTCAAAAAGGCGGGAAGTATTTCGTAAGCTTTTTACTTTCTGGCATATTCCTGCGATTTTAATTTTATTTTTTATTTTTTAACATCGCGTGACAAGTGTTACTACGCGTTGCTAAAGGGCTTAGTGTTCCGAGGAAAAAATATAGTTCTTGCCAATAGACCGCCTATTACGGCCAATTAGAATTGATCATTTTGTCCGTTAGAGGCTCGAGTCCATCCTGATTGGATTTTTAAAATGATTGACGCGAAGTAGGAGGGCGCTAGTTTTGTCGTGAAAATGATTTTTTCATTTGGCTTTTCAGGAGAGTAGAATGCACCTTTTCTTTAAATTATCAAGACGCGCGTTTTATTGCTCCGCTGAATTAGAATGCATTTTTTCTTAAAAAACTACTCGGAAGCCATGTCATGTTTCCCGAGAATGCGATTGACTTTCAAAAATTATTAGGATGCTGTTTCTTCTTTCTCCCCAAAATTCTAATATTGTGGAATGTAGCTTAATCACGGAGTTGGTGAAGTGGAAGTTATTCGATGAGAGTGCCAAGGTGATTGCGTGAAAGAACTTAACTTATTTATGAGTTCTAATAAAATTAATTTAAAGACTGCTTGATTGAATTTTCTTATGGGGAAATAGCCCAATAAACTCATCCACTGCTGGTCAAATTGCCGGAGAGACTGCTCAGCTCGTCCCACTGTTGATTCTTGGTAGTAGTAATCTGTTCTGCCTCATAGATGGTGTGCCACTGGAACTTGTACATTGTTATGGAACATCGATCTCGTCGAATCATTACATATTAGCCGACAGGATTTCTTAAATGAACCTGCATACGTCTCTAGAGAATTCTTCGCAACGCTGTGTGTGCACGTGCCATTTTCGCCGAGCTTGAAACTAATTGCTGGAACTTCGGCCTTTGTTTATTACTCATCTTGAACCGACATGAATCAATCTGTGAAAAAAGATCGTTTTTGTTTGTTGAAAGAAGTTTTGTTTGTAATTATGTGTGGTATCTACATCTACAAATATTTTAATTGTGAAATATACCTCGCATTCTAGTGAGAAACTTTTCAACTGTGAGATATGCAACCAAACTGTGAGATATGCAAAATAAAAATTACAAAAGATCACCTGCATGAAATCAATTCAACATCATTTTCTTTTATTTATTTATTTACTGTATTTTCTAGGTAAAAGTGCATAAATATTTTGATAAATTTTCATTTCATAATAAATGAACACCTGCTGTATGGTTGCGAAACTACGGTAGATTCCATCAGTAATACAAGATAATTGAAATTTACACCTGTGAGTCGTATCTACGAAGTTCTTTATTTTTGTTTAGTTTAATAAAAAATTAGGTATTTGAACAAGGCCACATCGAACATGTCTGTAAGTTATTATTTATTATTTTATTGTTTTATTGATTAAGAAATTTAATGATAATTTCTTTGTTTAAATTCTTGATTTTTTTTTCTCTCTTTTATTACAGATATTAAAAAAATAAATTTGTTCTTAATTTATAATTAATTAAAATTTTCTGCTCATAGAAATTTTATTTAGTTTTAAAGGTGTTATTTTTTTTTTTAATCGAAAGATGGATTAATTTGTTGTTAAAAAAATACTCTGTTGCAAAATTTATTTTCCATACGTAAAGAAAAGTATTTTTGTTTTTAAAATTATTTGTTATTTCCCATGTATGGAAACCCGATATTTATTATTTTATTACTTATTTATTTATTATTTATTTATTTTTATTATTATTTATTGAGGTATTTGAAGTATAGTAATTGAATTTTAATAATTGAAGTATAGCATTTAAATATTTTCCATATGAATTATCCTTCTTTCATGTTACTAAGGTCAGGATTAGTAAAAGAAGAAAAAATGTCAGAAAATAAACTTGATATTGTCCCTTTTGAATTTGGGTCGGGCATGGATATATTTAAATGGTTTAAACATTTTGATCGAGAATGTTCGGTAGAAAAGAAAGATAATGAGTGGAAACACCTAAATAAATTACTTAAGAAAGATACTATTTGGGAATGGAATACTGAATGTCAAAACTCTTTTCAAAAATTAAAAGATGCCCTCATTGCTAAACCAATTTTAAAGATTTATGACCCAAAATTACCCCTACACATGTTTGTTGACGCTTCTCAGGTAGCGGTAGGTGCAGTTCTTAAACAACCCGACCATAATAACTTTTTACATCCAATTGCTTATTTTTCTAGAGGATTGAGAAGTTATGAGAAAAATTATTTCATTACCGAACTAGAGTGTCTTGCTATCATTGATACTTTAGATAAATTTTATCATTACTTTCACGGTGTACAATTTACCATCCATACTGATCATGCATCTCTTGTTTGGTTAAAAAATGTCAAACATTTAAGAGGTCGATTATTTAGGTGGTCATTGAAGTTAAGTATGTTCGATTACAAAATAGAGTACTTAAAGGGATCTACAAATGTCGAAGCCGACATGTTGTCCCGAAACCCTATTTCTCATTTTTGTAAGCCCCTTACTTTTCTTCTTGACGTTAAAGAGATTATTGAGATGCAAGAAAAAGAAAATGTGTGTGGATCAAATTATATTAATGACAATGGACTGATTATAGTTAAAAGAAAAGGTTTTCGTAAAGTGGTAGTTCCCATGTCCCTAAGAAAAAAATTGCTTAATGTTGCTCATGAACAGTTTGGTCACCCTGGTGTTCAAAAAATGCAAAATTTAATTTCTCCTAACTATTATTGGCCAGATATGACCCAAGACATTACTAACTTTGTTAAATACTGTGATATTTGCCAGAAAAATAAAAAACCTAGACAGAAAAAATTTGGCTTATTACAAGCTATGCCCACTACAGATCAACCTTTTGACTGTCTGTCTGTTGATACTGTAGGAGGGTTCAATTATTATAATTCTACAAAAAAATATCTCCATATTATAATAGACCATGCCACAAGATATGTTTGGGCATTTCCTTCCAAAAGTGTCACTACCGAAACTTATACAAATTGTCTGAAACAAATTTTCAATATCAAAATCCCTCAACAATTATTCTGTTTTAGTAAGATTTCAAGTGTACAGTCCCCTCAAAAAATACTTAGTGACAGGAATGCTGCTTTTACTTCTTCAAGATTCAAAAAATTCCTGCGAAATCATAATATTAAACAACGTTTGACCACTGCCCATCATCCACAAACGAATGGGAAATGTGAAAGAGTAAATCAGACAATAGTAACTAGATTAAAATGTAAAGTAAACTCCACTACCTCTAAAATTCCCTGGACTAAGCTTTTAACTGAGGTAATTAATGAATATAATAATACACCCCATTCTATTACCAAATTTCCACCTGCGTACTTGCTTTTTGGCCAATTACCCTATGACTCCCCCTTACAACAAAATTATTATCCCCCTGTTCATGAAGCACTTAAAATTGCTAAAACAAGAACTGAGGAATTTCATTTAAAAAATAAAAGATATTATGATAAAGATTATATCGAACCAAAATTTAAAATAGGAGATCTAGTTATCTATGAAGAATTTCAGTACCCTAATACTAGAAAGTTGTCACAAGTATTTAGTGGCCCTTATAAAATTCTTAACAAATTATCCGAAGTAAATTTTGAAATTGATAGGCAAAACCAGTTCAAAAGTTCAGAAATAGTACATGTATCTAAATTAAGGCCTTATTATTCCCCTGATAAATTTAAATTAAGTCATGAGCAACAACCCCCTAATCAACAACAACAAACTCAGGTAAAAACTGTAGCTTAAACTATATCTCTAGTTTATCATTTTATAATTTTTTCTCTTAAACAGCAAATTTCTTTTCATATTTTAATTCAGATAATATCTGTAATTCTCACAGAATGGCAATGATATCTCTTGACTGCAGCGAGAGTGTCACTTGTCTGGAAATTTTTATATTTGTTTATTTATGCCGGCGTAGACGAACAAAGTGGAAATTTCTTATTCTGTACTGAATTACTCTACTTAGAATATTTTTTTTTTCTTTCAACTGAACCTATTTGTAATATTAAATTTAATCTATCAATTATTAAATTAATTATTTGCCAAGTAACAAAATTTTTATCACTTTATTTTAATATATTTTTTTTTCTTTCTCTCTTTCTTTGCTTCTGCATTCCAGTCCAAGTACATGTCAATTATAATATAATTTTGTTTCTTTTTCTCTTTCCTACTTGCATCTTGCAATGTTTTATCACACCGAGAGAATATTTATTGCGTAATTATTTGACATGAATAGATCTTGTTTTTTACTTTTATCATTTATTAATATTTCTTTTTAAGAATCTTAGTAGTTTAAAGGTCACGTGCATTCTCAAACATGAACAAAATTTTTATTTATCTTTATTTTATTTTAATTTATCATATTATATTTTTTTTGTACATATTCCTACTTAATCCTGTACTCGGATTACCAGATTAAGTAAATGATTTCATAGTTGATTGCATTTTTTATTTTATTCCACTTCTCTCTATATTTCATCCCAAAAATATGAGATGAGATAAACGAGATTAAGTATTTAAAGAATGTCTTTTGTGATATTTATTATTACTTATTAAGAGATTTACTTATACCCATTATGAGATTTACTTACACTTATGATATTTATTATTATTGATATTTTTCCTTATTATGTTTCTTAATTATATTGTTTATTATTTACATTGTTAAATTTTATTATTACTATATTATAAAATGTGTTATTAATTAAAAATACAATTATAAAAGTATTTTCACAAAGATTCCAAAATGGAACTGTTATGAATGTTCAAGGACTTACTCACACAAAAACTGAACTAATATTATAATGTTAGCTGATGAATTTGGACAGTTAAATGAATTAGACATCCTTGAAATGAGGTAATGAACTATGCCATTCCAAATATGACTTTAAGAGGATTTTTGAAACAAACTTTTAAAAATTGATTTCTAGATTTGACATTGTTAAAAAAGAATTTAACGTTATTGTTTTTCATTTTTATGTTTCATTTTTATGTTATTACTATGGGTAATTGCTTATATTTTCAAATTACTTTTTGATGTGTACTTTAAACAAGATTATATCTTGTATTTGTATTGAAGCCTATTTTATTGTATTTAAATTTGAGGTTATTCCACGCATCACCTTGGTGTTTTTAAATTTGAATTCTATATTTATATAAAAAAGAGAAATTAATTTAAATTTTTTTTTTATTCAGTATCTAATTATTATTACTTATATCAACAACTTCGTGAGCTAAGTCTGCATCATCTCCCTTTCTGTGAAATTGCAGGTCTCAGACCTACTTTTTCACCCGTCTTTCTGGGAGGGGGGATTTGTAATAAAATAAAAAAAAAAAAATAAAAAATTTGCGCCGTTTTTTTTTTATTCTCTCTTAGCTTCAATTCTAAATTTGTGGAACATATTTCAATCTTAGTTTCGTAACTTGTAACAGCTAAAATTCTTTTTCTTACTTTAGTTATTAATAAATTATTTCTTGCTTCTCAAAAAGGCGGGAAGTATTTCGTAAGCTTTTTACTTTCTGGCATATTCCTGCGATTTTAATTTTATTTTTTATTTTTTAACATCGCGTGACAAGTGTTACTACGCGTTGCTAAAGGGCTTAGTGTTCCGAGGAAAAAATATAGTTCTTGCCAATAGACCGCCTATTACGGCCAATTAGAATTGATCATTTTGTCCGTTAGAGGCTCGAGTCCATCCTGATTGGATTTTAAAAATGATTGACGCGAAGTAGGAGGGCGCTAGTTTTGTCGTGAAAATGATTTTTTCATTTGGCTTTTCAGGAGAGTAGAATGCACCTTTTCTTTAAACTATCAAGACGCGCGTTTTATTGCTCCGCTGAATTAGAATGCATTTTTTCTTAAAAAACTACTCGGAAGCCATGTCATGTTTCCCGAGAATGCGATTGACTTTCAAAAATTATTAGGATGCTGTTTCTTCTTTCTCCCCAAAATTCTAATATTGTGGAATGTAGCTTAATCACGGAGTTGGTGAAGTGGAAGTTATTCGATGAGAGTGCCAAGGTGATTGCGTGAAAGAACTTAACTTATTTATGAGTTCTAATAAAATTAATTTAAAGACTGCTTGATTGAACTTTCTTATGGGGAAATAGCCCAATAAACTCATCCACTGCTGGTCAAATTGCCGGAGCGACTGCTCAGCTCGTCCCACTGTTGATTTTTGGTAGTAGTAATCTGTTCTGCCTCATAGATGGTGTGCCACTGGAACTTGTACATTGTTATGGAACATCGATCTCGTCGAATCATTACATATTTATATATATATATATATATATATATAATTTCTATTTTTAAAGTATACAGAAACGACATAGCCGCTGAAACGCATTACAGACATATGACCTTAACCTCTTGAGGACGAGCGAAACGTATACTTGCCGCAAAAAGGCTTAAGAATCCTTGTTTAATCCCACCAGTAAAATTATACTGCAAAATTTGCCGTCTTTAATCAGAGCATTTTTTTCGATTTAATAAAATACAAATTTCTGTTTTTCAAAACCGGTGAGAAAACATTAAAAATTTCATAAAAGGCTCCCGTCAAGAAGGGGTTAAGAACAAATGTTTCTCTTGGAATTGATGCGACTCGTCAATCTTTATTTTTTTATATCAAAACATACCCAGTAGGGTATAGCTGCCAATTTTTACGCATATTTCTTACCACAAAAATTTTATAGTAAATATTTATCTTACTTTATCGTCGAAATCTTAAGATTAAACAAATGGAAAATATTTGTAAAATATTAGTGGTATCAAAAATGCGTAAAAGTTGGCAGCTATGCAGTAGGGATATCTTTTGTTAGAAGATACTTTGAATGCATAAATTTATTTGTAAATTATTGAAAAATGTTTAAAAAATGATTTCGTAACTTTTTGCGTGTGTTTAATGTTCATCAACTAAAACTATTTAATGCGTTTATACCGAGAAATAAGTAAAAAGGCTCCTGTATACTGTTTTGATTTTAGGCTGTATTCGTTTGCATTTGTATAAAACTGGAAAAACATTGTTAAGGTAAACAAAGTCTTTCAACATTTAACATTTTGTTTGATATTAATGGCGACATATAAATCTCTAATTTTGGACACCAAAACATAACTAGTAGGAAAATCTTTTATTGGAAGATACTTTGAATGCACAAATCAATTTGCAAATGGTTGTGAAATAATTAAGAAAGTGATTGCGGATTTTTGAGTATATTACAATCTGTATCAACAATAAGTTTTTAATGCTTTTATACGGAATTAACAGAGATTTATGTAAAATGTCTCATGTATGCTATTCGATTTTCAGTATTAACTCTTTTCCATTTCCATAAAACCGAAAAAAAACATAATTAATCCCTTGATGGGAGATGGTGTTTATCCAGTATTCGAAATTATTATTTTTCACTCAACTCAAAAATTAAAGTCATTTCTCGTTTAAAAACAGTTTTATTTCACAAAACAAAACATATCTCAGCTCTTTTTGAACACAGATAATTATTAGGTAGATTTCGTATGAAATACTACCTATTGCATTCGCACCAGTTTACATATATATATTAGGTAGAGTTTGTATGAAATACTACCTATTGCATTCGCACCAGTTTATATATATATCTGTCTATCTATCTATCTATCTATCTATCACTTTTTTATGGACACGATAACTACTATAATTCTTCACCAATCTCCACCAAACAGGTACATAAAATCAAAGGGGATAAAATCTCGGCTAAGTTCGTTAATGGGCAAAATCGGACCAAGTGGGTCGAAATAGGTGGCGTTTTTGTGAAAAGAGAAAAACCCCATAACGTCTTAATGAAAATAGATATAGAATCGGTTTAAAGTTTATATTACTTCTAAATAATGGGCCAAAAGTTTATCCATGACAGATTTTTGATAAAGTTAAAAATGGGCTCAAGGGGCGAAAAAAGTAGGGTTTTTAAGAGAAAAAAAATCATAACTTTGTCAGTTACCCAGATATTAAATCCATCTAATTTTTTTATAAATATACTGAAAAAATTGTCTAATACTTTTGTATTTGCAAGTTTTTGATAGGACTAAATCTTACCGGTAAAAAAAAAATAAAAACGAAAAAAGGGGGTTTGGAAAAAGAAAAAAATCCATAACTTTGTCGATTCTTAAACTATCAAATCGAAATAAATTTATTTTACATCTTCTCAATAATATCAACAATTTTTATACTGACAAGTTTTTCATAGGACCAATTCGTATAGCAAAGATAAGTTAAACAAAAATTGGAGTTGGAGAAAAAACCTCTAATCCAAACTGTTTACATTCTGAATCGTTTTTTAATTCATTTTTTATTTTAAACGCATCCAAATGGCAGAACCTCTTATTTAGGAACTACATAATGTGAAACATTGACCAGTTTTTTGATAAACACAAAATATATTTCAAAAAATGCTGCCAAAAAGGGTATTTTGAACAGAATTTCTCGAAGTGACCGTGATAGAAAATTTGTTGAAATATTCAAATAACAAATTGCGGTTTTTATGACTCATTTTTAAATCTATTTTTACTCTCAAACGCATCCAATTTACAAGTCCTCTTATTTTGGAACTGTATAATGTGACGCATTGGTCAATTTTTTGATAAAGACAGAATATATTTCAAAAAGGCTGCCAAAAGGGTATTTTGAACAGAATTTCGAGAAGTTATCGTGATTGAAAAATTTGAGGAAGCATTGAAATAACAAATTTCGTTTTTTCTGACTCATTTTTAAATTCAGTTTTGCTCTCAAACGCATCCAATTGACAGGTTCTCTTATATAGGAGCTTTATAATGTCCCATATTGGTCAGTTTTTTTTTATAAAGGCTTAATATATTTTTAAAAATACTGTCAAAGTGGGCACTTCGCGCAAAATTTCCCGAAGCTATCATTATTAAGAATTGAGGTTGTATTCAGAATTGGTTATTTTATAATTCATTTTTAAGTTCAATTTTGCTCTCAAACGCATTCAATTGACAGCCTTTTGTTATTTAGGAACTGTATAATGTACCATATTAGTCGATTTTTTTAATAAAGTTGGAATTATTTCAAAATATGTTGTCAAAATGGGCATTTGATTGGAATTTAGCTTAAGATGATTCTGATAAAACCAGTCCTTACAGAAAAATGATATTTAAAATTTTTCAAAAGAGGGCAAATAAAGTTGTTCAACTGGGTTTATTTGTAATCAAGTTTATTTTTTGTTCTTGAAATGAACACTCTTCGAAATTTACCTCCGCCTATAGGCCAAGCCGACAGGGTTTTTTTTTAATAATTCAATTATAAACCATACATTTTTAACTCATATTTAAAAACATTCGAATCACAACTCAAAAACAAAAAGAATATTTTTTCACACAGCTTGGGTAAAAGCTGTAGAAATAAACAGATAATGTATTTCAGTCACAATTTATCGTTTGCACAGAAATCTTTTTACATTTTGATATAATTTGGCGCATTTTGGTTGCTAGGCAACACCGCCAGTATAAAATTACTAAATAGAATTTTAACACACAGGTGGGATATATTTTATTCCAGCTTATTTCAAAGAGATTCTTAATAACATTCTGAGAAACTTCTAACGAATTTTTATATTTTTAATATAAAATTTTGAAAAACTGCAGACGAATTTTTTGGCCACAAAATTTTGGAAAACTGCCTTTTCTTATTTTAAAATAAAATTCTTCGATTTTTCCAGTGAGAATTCAATATTACAGAGACTTTTTTACTTGCCCATTGAGGGCTTTAGTGAAACAAATTCTTCTAACCTACCATTGTAATCAGTTTACTATAGTATATTTTAAATGAGAAAATGCAAACATTAGGTCTTTTTTAATATACTTTGGCTCAATATTTTAGTCAATAAATTAGTTTCCGATTAACGTGACTTAAATAATTCCCATTTTTAACGCATGTACATGGCTTTTCTTTCAACTGATTAGAGTAATTAAGTTTCATTAGTGATCAAATTTAATTTCTCTAATAGCTCAATTATACCAAAATATAATTACACGAGAACACTTATTGTATTATTAAAAGCTAAAATTAAGTAAATTTTATAGAATAATTCTTTTTTACTTTTGAAAAACTTGAAATAACGATTTCACATTTTAGATTTATTAAAAATCCTATTAACTATAAAGCATAATTTTCATGCTAATGACCGTAATTTCCAACTTTTGGGGTTTCAGATATCTTCTTAAAAATTATATAGTTAATTTTAGAATTATTTCATGCAAGAAATATTTTGCTATGTAATGTGTTTAAATCAAATATATATCTGAAAGTGAAATAATGCATAATATCAATTTTAGTAATAATTTCCTTTGTGTTTTGAAATCTTATCATCATAAAAAATATAAAAAATTGACATCTATTTTTTTATTTTACAAATATTGAACTTTAAATTTGTAATTGATTTCAGTTAATTAATAACAAAAATCGACATCTAATTTTTTGATTTTACATATATTGTACTTTAACCCGGGAATGCTCGCACATATCTAGGATATATACGACTTATACATTGGCACCAATAAATTCAAGCAAAAATCGTCATCTTAATTAATCATTGGCATTGCTCATAAATTTTGCGATGAAATCATTTGAAAATTACTTAAAAAAATTTAATGGTGAATAATGTAATAACCGTACTCACCCTTGGTATGTCATACCCTGCGCGTGTAATTCCGGGTTAAATATGTAATTGATTTCAGTTAATTAATAAAAAATGACATAAGCTGTCGAAAAAGCGATGGATGCGGCTTCAGCACTTGCACTGTAACCCATTTACAACAGTAGCCAGAATACGGAAGATTAAAAAATATTTTTATGAGGAATTCTAATTTTCTGGAACCTAATTGGCTTTTATTTCCTCTGACTGGGGAATTTTTGATTCCCTAAGGTCGCATTTTCGTCTATCGTGATCGCAATTATTTTTTAGTTACTTTAATCTTACAGCTATTAAATGTTTAGTGATTTGATTGCGGCCTCAGAATCTTAAATAGAAGGGAGCCAGAATACAAAAGAAATCGTTCAACTAATAATAGTGATCTGTGAGGTTACCATCCGCTTCCGTTGAACTGTGAGATTATAAGCCATACATGGCTGCATCTACAACTGTTGTATTAGAAATCATGTTATTTTTTCAGCATATGAACTGTTGTTTAACCGCTACGATGACATTTCTGTCAGGAAAGCTAAACAGATCAATACATTTGATATGTTCCCAGCAGTATATAACCTGTTGGGTTGGTTTCGAGGCCCACAATGATATTTCTAGAATGAGAGCTAAACATACCAATACATTCCATAGACTTACAACAGTGTATTAACTGTAGTTGTAGTGGTTCCGAATTCTACGATGACCTTTCTGTCATGAGAGCTAAACTAACGGATACATTCTATACTTTCACAACAATATGTAAACTGTTGTTGGATTGTTTTCGAGCGCTTCAATGACATTTTTAGAATGAGAGCTAAGCCGACGAATACTTTCCATAGATTCACAATAGTATAAAAACTGCAGTACTGTTGTCAAGCTTACGATTACCTTTTAAGATGCTTGGGATAGAATTTCTAAGCAAGAAGTTTTTGATTATTTAAGAAGAAATCGGATAAGATGGAAGTTTATTATTCCTAGAGCCTCCTGGTGGGGCGGTTTCTGGGAAAGAATGATTCGATCAATTAAAACACCTTTGAAAAAAGTTTTGGGCAAAACTTGTCTAAGTTATGAAGAACTAGAAACAGTACTTACAGAAATAGAGGCTGTGATCAATTCACGTCCCTTAAGTTATCTCTACGAAGAACATGCTGAACCATTACCTTTGACGCCCTCTCATTTTTTAGTTGGTAAACGATTAATGTCTTTACCTTATTATGGATTTCCGATCTGTACTCAAGAGAATTCAAACAAGATTCTGTTGACGAAAAAATATAAATACAAGCAACAAATTACTGACCATGAGAGCTAAACACACCAATAAATTTTATACTTTCACAACAGTATATAAAGTGTTGTTGGATTGGCTTCGAGCGCTTCAGTGGCTTTTCTGAAAAGAGTGATAAGCAGTAAGTAGTATGATACATTCGACAGACTCACAACAGTATATATAATCTGTATTTGGATTGGTTTTGTGCGCTACGATGACTTTTCTAGCACATAAGTTAAACAGACCGATACATTCAATAACAGTAGAATTCGATCTTGTACAATTATCCATGTCTGATTCAAGACTCGAACTAATGCATTTTGGGGAACATTATCCTCTTTAGTTACTGGATAATCAAGTATATCAACATATAAACTGAGTGTAGCTGAAAATAAAGGAGATTTGTCTATTCACTTTATTATTTTGTTTGAGATTTATATTAATGAGATTTCATTCAAATATATAATGCGGCCATACGGATTTAAAACAAACTCACGTAGTAGAGAATTTCAGAACATCGCACATGCTTTTCACGAAAAAATAACTTTAACATGTGTGATTGATTACATAAAAATAGATTTTCATAAATATCTGACACTTTCTAGGATCATAAATATCTGACACTATCTTTCTATTGTAAAAACAGTTGATCCGTAAGCGAAACAAAACAGCATAATTTATAAATAATTATTTTATGTGTTTAGAAAATATAAATAATTTTATAATTTTGTACCGATAAATAAAAAAAAACATTAAGAGTGAAACAAATTTGCATTTCCTAGTATTAAAACAATCGTGTTTTGTCCAAAAAAGTACTTTGAAAAAATTGTCAAAAATGAAGAGAAATAATTATTTGCAGTCTGCTTTATTAAATATACTTTTTTATTGATATTAAACCTCACTTATTTCAGTCAAATCTTTAATTGTAATGGCAATGAATTTTACTTAAAAATCAATGTATTTACTCATGCAGTAGTACATGTTGTTATTTAAAAATAAGTGAAATGCAACTTACTTATGATATTTCCTGATTATATGGTTCCGAGAAAATATGCTTGGATTTCAATGTCTAACGAACAACTAATTTTGTGCGGTCTCTACCAGCGTATTTGCTGTGTTTTACAAGTGTTTAACTAATGAATTTTTGCTGGGAGATGTTGCTTGAAGACAAAGGTGTAGATCATTGTGTGGTCACACATGGGTGAGAGTTTAATGCTGCAAGTATATTCAAAGACATTTTTACCAGAATATTCGCAAAGTAATATTTTCCTTATTTAAAAAAAGAAAAACAAAATCCATCTTTACATACAGCGATCAGTGCTTTTTGAAATCTCCGATACAAAAACATCTAAAATCTCTTGAATTTTTTTTTTTCGAACAAACCTTATGATTGGAAAGATTCATCAAAAATTATAGGTTGCTAGGCCTAAAAAGCCCACCTTATTTTTTTTCAAACTATTCCGAAAAAATTTTCGTTTGATCTAGTTCATAAATGATAAAATGAGCAATTCCTTTAAGGTTTTGCTTTTTGCCACTCTAACAAATATGCGGTAAACTATACAGTCATTCAACCATTTCTGTAAATTACAGTAATCCTTGATGATATTATAAAGTTTTTCATTTACTGTATTAAATTTACAGTAAATACTCCAGTCATTCAACCACTTGTGTAAATAACGATTATACTTGATCGTATTTATTAAGTGTTCACATATACATTATAAACTCTTGATTAGACTGGATTCAGTCATTTCATCGAGTTTATAGACAACCATTATATAATCATAATTTATCTCTGTTCTGCCGATCAAATTATGGTCAAGTAACCGTTATCTATAACAAAGATTGATTGAATGGAATATTTAATTTTATTATTTAATAGCGTAGGAGAAAAGAAATTCCTAACACATACAAATTGTGCACAATGCGTTATTTAATTTTAAAAGTTAGATTTCGTTAGTTGGTAATAATGACCAGTGTTACCAGATAGCTCATGTAAATCGAGGCTCTAAATGTCCGGAATACAGTAATAATCGTACAGCTTATTTCACCATCTCTAATTTTTAATAATTTTTTTGTTGCATAAGGCGAGAGAAATTAATTTAAAATACCGCGGTCGAGAGCACTTTGGAGTCCTTTCTCCCATTTCGACGAAACACGCAGCAATAATAGTAATGACTGTCACAATATTTAGAAGATATGTGTTATTATAGTTGTATAAATCATAGCAAATGTTATCGCATTTGATCGACAAGCATTAATTAAATACTTCTTTTAAAATGTGAGATTAGAAAATGAGCTCATGAGATCAGGTAGCTCATGTAAATCGAGTTTCTAAATGTCCGGAATACAGTAATAATCGTACAGCTTATTTCACCATCTCTAATTTTTAATACTCACTTGTTCTCACTCTAATTTGTAACACTGGTCATTATTGCCAACTAACAAAATCTAACTTTTAAAATTAAATAACGCATTTGTGCACAGTTTGTATGTGTTAGGAATTTCCTTTCTCTTACGTTATTATACGCATGAGACGATGTTTATATTTATAGTTATTTCTTATTAGTTACAATAACTGCGAGCATTTACATTTGAGAATACAATGTATTCCTTAGTTTTGCAGCTGTACTGTAAAATTGAGGTTCCACCATCTAACTTACGTATAAGATTCTTTTAAAAATCCAATTAGAATTACATTATTTCTTCTCAAAATATCAGAAACAATACAAAATAACTATGGAAAACATTAGGCTGTTATTACTCAAATAAAGTAAACATTTGTTTTATGCTTTGAAATTTTTATGTGTGCGTCTTACTTATTTAATTTAAACTTCTACGACTGTGTCTCAACAATTACTGTCGCGAGTGCATATAAAATATTTGTACTGCAAAGGGGGAGGGGGCCGGGCAAATATTGAATATCGGATCCTAATATCTTAGATCACTACATGCTCAATTTTAGAACATTAACTGCTATATATTCTTTTTAGTGTATGGCGTGAAAGGAACACCTAGTTTTAAAAGGTTTTTAATTAAAAGATTAGGTGAAAAGCCAGTTTAGAGATTTTGGGGATAGATTTGTAACAAGAGATGAGACATGGATACATCTCTACACTGTAAAAAAAATCTGTGAAGGTACTGAACATTTTCTAGGAAACTGGGATTCCAAGAACTTTTCATGTAACGATAACAGGAAAAATTCATGTAATCGATTCTGAAACTTGAATTTTTGCTGTTACCGTTACAGGAAAATTCTTGGAATCCTAGTTTCCTAGAAAAGGTTTAGTACCTTTGCAGGGTTTTTTTTTTTTTTTTTTTTTTTTTTTTTTTTTTTTTTTTTACAGTGTATGATCAAAACGACAGTAACCATTCTTACAAATCTTGCCCCATAAATTCCAAACCAGCCTTTTACTCTTTTTTACCTTTCATCCCTCCCGCCAAAAATATGTTAATGTATAAGATACGGTTTTGAAATTGAGCATTAGGTTTTATTATTTTATTAATTATTTTATTTTATTATTTTACAAATTATTTATCATTAGGATTCGATACTTCACATCAACCATCAAAGTACAAGTATTTTGTATATTGCTGCAATATTAAATTTTGAAAATTATTTTTTTAATTATTTTTTCTCCAAATCTCCATACATAGAACCTATTTTCTGTTTAGGTAGATTCGAATTCGATCCACCCCACTGTACTCTATAATTGCTTTTGGGTGAAAATGACACCCCACCTCTCCTTAAGCATTTAATTTATATTTTTATCATAGCACTGCGAGGATTAAATATGAATAGATATTTTATTTGACATTTCCTTTTTTCAGATAATAAACTCTTTTTTATTTATTAAACTTCATTCTGGAATCCCGATGTGCAGTAAAATCTTTTTTTTTCCGAAACATTAATTCTTGTAAAATCGGATCGATCAATTTTATTTTTAGAACATAGAGAAGGTTTAGCTATAAATTAGAAATATTTAGAAATCTTTTTCTAGTCGTAAAAGACATTAATGTTCAATTTTGTCTGAATCCAAAAATAATCCCGCAATTTGCTCGCTATAAAAAAGAAGAAGTTAAAGTCAAACTTTTCCAATTTAATAATGTGGATCTAATCTTAGATATCTTCATTGTATAGGCAGACGTAAGTTAGATTGATGGTCTTATATACAGTAGAATATTTTTCTATTTTTTTTTTCTAATGCTGGACATTAATCAGTTTTGTTTTATGACTTTATTTTTTTTCCATGCAAAACTATTTTTATATTAAGTATCATCAGAGTTAGCAAATGGAGGAATATTTTGTTAAAACTTTATAAATTTCCAAATAAATGATATTCTAATATAATATTCAATGTAATCTTTTAAATATTTAACATCTGAAAATATTCACCACACATAAATAGTAATTTATAAATAAATACATTTTACAGTTTTATACACGTGGTGTTTGAAAACAAACTGAAACGCGCTTTTGTATATCATATGCAGTTAGTTTTAGTTAATCTATATTGTAAAATCGTCAAAAATATTAATAATTTTGATTTGCTTTTGAGAAAATAGACAGATATTTACCTGCCAGATATTTACAAACAGTTTCGAAATAAAAGTCGACCTCGTTTGTAAACACCACTAATGAAAGAGATAATGTGGTGAAGTAAAATTAAACGATTTTCTAAGTTTTGATTATACATCTAAATCTAATTATTTAGGAATTATCCATTGTACAACAATACAAATGTACATAGTGTACAAAACATTTCTAGAAATTACAGTTCATTTACTCATACAGATGGTGTTACGGATTCCAATAAAAATAAATGTCACAAGTATCTAGAATATAGATTAATATTGTAGCATTTCATAGATTGAAAAAAAACGTTCTAGTTCTTCCTATGTATGGTGCATGTTTTGTGACTGTTTATAATGTCTAATAAGATAGAAGGTACCGCGAAATGCAAAATGGGATCCGTACTTTGAATGCCGAAAATGTCTCTAAATTTGGAATTAATCGCAGCATTATTGAAGTGTACTGGGAGAATAGATAAGTCATGCGTAAGGTTCACAGTTCCAACTGAGGAGAATTTCTCAAGAAGTTTAGGTGGGATATTTTTTATCACCCTCCCTATATCTCAGACTTGGATACAAGAAACTATTATGTCTTCATTAAACTCAAAGATTTCTTGTATAAAGAACGTTTCCAAAGTGATTATGATTCAAAACAATCGGTACAATATTGGATGCCCATTTTGGAGAGAGTGGTTTACGTGGAAAACATGAACAAACTCAGTGGTGTAGTTGTATAAAAATATTTGTGGGAACTCACCCTTCATAGAATAGATGTTCATTTTCAGATTTTTACTAAACCAAAATCCCGTTTAAATCATTTAGCCGAAAGGAAACTTTCATTACAATTTACATTTATAATTATTAACACGTTCGCTGCCGCTTACGTGAAGATATGATGATAGTTAATGCCGCACTGTAGAAGTGGGGTTTTCCCAGAAGCCGATTTACTTTTTATAACAAATAAACAGTAAAAGTTGTTCCCGCGCTAGCGCGTGACTGGCTATTGGACATCCCCTCACATCACGCGCTGGCGCGTGAGTGTCCCCTTAACATTGGCGCCTTATCACGCGCTGGCGCGTCTGCGGCAGCGAACATGTTAAATTCTAATTTTTACGGTATTGCATTTATATAGCACCCATCTAAAAGTAATATTTAATCAATCTCATAGTAACATTTCTTATTATGAATCAAAATAACAGATATATTTTTTGATATTAATCAATTTCTAGATTAATTTTCAGTAGTGAAATTAAGCCTGATATTCTAGATACGTGAATATGTATACTTCTACTAAGCGTAAGACCAACTTAGTGATAAATATCCAAGCCGGGGATCGAACCCGGAACCCTTGGATTAGCGCTCCACCATTGCTCTACCATTTAAGCTACGAGGACGATGCCCAGCTTAGAATTTTTTAATTCATATGTTGGTTAAGCTGCAAATCACAGCACTAGATCCATCTTCATAAGCACAAAATTTTGTGGTGTAACATGAGACACCAAGAGACCCAGCATCGGTAAATCACATATATAATTTTTAATATTAATAAATTTCTCGATTAATTTTCAGTAATGAAATTACGCCTGGTATTCTAGATGCGTGAATACTTATACTTCTACTAAGCATAAGACCAACTTAGTGGAAAATGTCCAAGCCGGGGATCGAACCCGGAACCCAAAAAAAGGTAGAGCATTTGGAGCGCTATTCCAAGGGTTCCGAGTTCGTTCCAAGCTTGGACATTTTTCACTAAGTTGGTCTTACGCCTGGCCATTCGAATGTGAAGTAATGGAAATAAGAAGTGAAGTGACTTTATCTAGTATAAAAGTAACGAGAAATGTAATTATGACTAACAATTAAGTAAATATCCTAAAGAAGGAAAGAGTAACAAGCAGCGTAACGCTGTATTGCACCTTTTACTGCAACATTTGAAAAAAAAGCCGTGATTCTATATGTGATGCAGCGTCTAAATTGAATGTAGGAGAAGATGGGGATACTTGAGCCACTTTTTAAATTTTAATTTTTTTAATTGTTTTATAATTTCTTAGAACAAAATAAAATATTTAAAAGGAAAATTTGATATTTTTTCTTGAACTGAAAACCAGTTTCAATAATTTTTGAACTATTTTTGTATGTCAAATAATTTTTTACTTTCTGTTTTACATCGGGGCTCAAGTATCCCCATGAGGGGGATACTTGAGCCATGGTGAAGGGATACTTGAGCCAGTACGGAAATAAACCTACAAAAGTAATTTTTTTCGCTTTAGTTTTGCACAAATATTTTACAGAATTATAAATTATGATACTTAAAGTCCTTCAAAACCAATTGCGAAAACAAAGCTAATAATACGATAATTTTTTGTCGTTATAACTAGTGATCGAATGATCATTGCAACATCTTTTTACTTTTAGCTACACGGTAACTCAGTAGTGCCCTCTGTTGGGGACAATAGTAATTTCTTTGATTAAAAAAACATACATTAACAGAAGAGGTTACAATTTCAATATAAAATAATAATATAATATATTATATTAAAAAATAAATATTTTAATATGTTGGACCTGACTAATTGAAGTATTAGAGATTATGACATGTATAACAGTTTTAAAATGATGAATATCAAAATGAAAAATAAAATGGATATTTTCATTAAAAAATATACATTTTTAAACATATTTTTTCTAAGTCATCATTTTTTAAAGAAAAAAAATAAAGAATTATTCTCCCTTTTATCCAGAAAAAAAATCAATCAGCGAATATAAGGATGTAATTTTATTTTTTGTTTGTTTCATCCATTTCTAATTTTCTAGTGGAAATGGTTGAGCCATGGCTCAAGTATCCCCAATGTCACTGGCTCAATTTTCCCCATTACCACCATTTTTGTTTATCAGAGTTTTACTAAGTAAAGCATGCAGCTATTCCAACTAGTTTAAATTCAAAATACAATTGAAATTATATTTATCAAATTTATCTATATGATTGCAACTTTAAACAAAACTTTTAATGCAAAAAAATAAAAAAAATCATGCATCTAAATATTTACTTGAGATAGGGAAAAAACAACTATTAATCCCTATACATTCAAAATGGTACCAAGGTATGTGAGTTCTTTTTTACATGTTCAGAACTTTAAATATGTTACTATATTGCCAGTTTTAGAAAGAAAAATTAACCAGCTGTAGAGATAATAGGGGCGCTCAAGTATCCCCTATGCTCAAGTATCCCCACCTTCCCCTACTTCGTAATACAATATTCCGTTTTTAGAAGCAGTCAAATAAGTCAAAGACTAATGACAATGATAATAATATCAATTCACAAAAAATTGGTAAATGCGGATAAATAAATAAATAAATAAAATATATCAATAACTGAGCAATATCAAGAATTTCTCAATAAAATGCCTTATTTCATTAGCTGGAACACAGATTTATGTGATTACTAGTGGAAGAATTTTTACAAAATGGGGCGTGGCTTGAGTGCGTGTGACTCCTGTATTTTTAACCACTTAATCATCGCGCCAGAGACATTCACACGCTGCAAGCTTCACGGGCTTTTATTCAGAATTGTTTGATTCCCACCAGTTTTATAAAATAGTGCAATTGGTTTTATTCTGGTAACATTTTACTTGTCATTAAATAAGATAAATATTTTTATTTAAAAAAAGTGGTAGCAATAATGAATTTGAATTTTTAAACCGTAATTTTATGCGACCATTAAGTGGTTAAAACTCATTTTGGACTGATTTAAGGGGGTACGTAGGGAGTAAATGTTGTTGCTTGATAGTATAGTACACTGAAATCTCTGAAAATGTTTAAACAAAAAACATTAACAATCAAAATCATAACATCACCAATAATATCAATAATCGTTGCGAAAGTATTCAAATGTAGCAACTAATTTGGGACAGAGGGAGTAACTTGGAATTTTTAAAATTCAATTTTAAACATTTTTTAACAAGTTATTTTGATATTTTTTCTGCTGGTAGCTACTTTTTTTTTTTAACGGAAATGAAAAGTATGAAAAACTCAAGTAGATACCTGTTATCAAGTGGATCCAATGCAGCGCGGCAGCACTCCTTAAGAAGGTGGTCCGGAATACAAACATCTTCACATTTTCTAAAAAAAAAAAAAAAAAAAAAAAAAAAAACATGGCATTAAAAATTTTGAAAAATTTTGAAAATTTAGCTTTCAAGCAGTGGCTATCGTGAAATAACATCTTGTGAAAATGCAATGTCATCCTTTTCTTTGTGATAGGTGTTTTCCCCTTTTTTTAGATTGTTATAACTCAAGAATCGTTCAAGATAAATGCTTCAAACGTGGAACACGTCTTTTGACAGCTTTATTTTAATTTTGATTAAAAATAAAATTTTATTTTTGAAAAAAAAATTACTTTAAAAATAAGATTTTTTAAATAGAAGTCATCATTTTTTCTCATTTTTTTTAATTTAATTGTTTTTTTAATTAATATTTTTTAAAATGCTGATTCAAAATTAAAATTTATATATTTCTTGTGTGTGTAGGTATAAAAAAAATTATTCAAATAACATTTAGAGTTATAACGATTTTAATTTGCCCACATCATTAATATATTTCGAATTTATTTATTTATTTATTAATTTTTTAACTATGCGCGTTTTTATGAAGTGATTTTCTTTACAAATGTCATGGTTAACCATAACTAAATAGTGAACATTTTAACTCAATAAACAAAAAATATTTCAAAATGCGTCCTGAATTCCCTTAAATAAAACTGAAATGCAAGATGATCAGAAATATTTATCATCTAAGATTCAGAAAGAAAAATAGGATTTTTTTAAATACTTAAATATATACTTCTAAATGTTACTCATACATTATAAATTCTAAACTGAGTGTTTCAACTAATTTTGCTACTTTAATCCATGAAATTTGTTGGAACGTCATGATCATGTAAAATATTTTTTGGACAAAATTGGCACAATGTTGTAAAAAGATTCGCCGACCTTGAACTAGTACATATGTAACGTTTGAGAAAATAATTTCTGGTTCGAATCGGAATATTTTTATTTCGTACCGGTCAAAATGACCGCTATGGCGGATCTAGAGTTTGGCCATTGCACCCATATGTTCAGTCTGTCTGGATTTTCTCTGTTTTTGCGAAATTGAATCTTTGACACCAGTTTTTAAGAAAAATAGAACATTCCCTTTTTTATAAGAACGATTGTTGTTATTGTGTAATTGATAATTGTCCGCATAGAATTTGTGTAAGTGGGGCCGGAGTCGAAAGGGTTAAAACTAATGCATATTTTGCAATTAAAGTTGAATTTTTAATTTCATCGAGCAACTAAAACAATTTATGCCTGAAAAATATTAGTATTTATAACAAATCTTTAAAACAATTCAAAAGTCCTCTTCAATTTCAAATGAAAGACAAAAGAAAAAGTTACAGCTTTAAAGTAATAATATATCCTGAACATATGCAACAGAACATTTGACAGTTAAAATTGCCATCATTATTCCGTCTTTTATTTGAAAATATGCATTATTCTGTACTGAATTCATAATAATAATAATGATAAAAACCCTTTAGATGAAAGAATAATGTTAACAATTCGATCATGAAGTATTTCAGAAAAGACATTTAAAGTTGGCCGCTCACATTTTATGTTTTCTAACATTTATAATGCAGCCCTGATACATTTATTTTCAATGTAAAAAATATATGATTATGAAAACATAATATCAGAGCATAAAAATCTTTAATTGTCATAGAATATGGGATCGAAATATTTATAAAACATGAAATATCAGTTAAAACAATTTCGTACTTTCTTTTGTTTCTAAGAAACTATTGTATAAATGATTTATTTTTATTAATATATTTTTTAAACGGTACTTTTTAACGTGTAGAGCATGCTTAATTTTTTGAAATCATATTTAACCTTTTACAGGGAAAGCAATTTACCACTTAATTGACATGCGCGTACGTCGTACGGGGAAAAAGAGTTTGTTGATCCATCACTTAACCCCTTGAGGCGCGGTAGTATATCTATGAAACCATTTAGTTTTATTTCCCAAACACTACATTGTGCTGGAATTTCGGTAAAAATGTTTACTGAATGCTTGACATTTAGCTTTTCCTTATTTACAAATAAAGCTGTTTTCAAATTCCGGTGTCAGTCATTAATTTCAACTCTTAAGCATTGAATTACCTCTGCGCCGCAAAGGGTTAAGGTTTTTTGATATCACTATTTTTTTTATTCCAATCCCACACTTTATAAAAGAAGAAGTGTTTAAATTAAATATTACTAATATTTTAGTTTCTAAAAAGTGGTGTTTTTCCCGTATTTTTAATTTATTGTATGTAGAACAAAAAAAGAATCATTTAAGAAATTGTATGCTTTTGTGTAAATTCCAAGAGGAAATTTGGAAAGAAGTTATTTCAAAATAAGAAAAATAAATAGTAATTTAACAATCTCCCCCTAAAGTTATAAAAGGAAAACTTAATATACATTTTTTAGTGCAAATCTTTATATAATCCTTCAATAGGTAAAAGTATTTTTTATTAAAAAATCGATATGTCTTGTTATGCTAAATGTCTCTTCAAAACTAATAAAGTAATTTAAAGTAAAATCTTAAAAGAAGAGGTTTGGGTTTTCGCCCTTTCAGTATTCCTTTGTAGTGCTGAATAAATTAAATGAGTTATCTTAATTTGGATACTAAAGTATTGAAATCGTGTACTAAAAAATATATAAGGTACCCTGGGGTAATAACGCCAGACGGGGTAATAACGCCAAGTGCTAATATTTCGCATAATTATGAAATAATCTGGTAAATGACACCCATGTGTTCTGCGCAGAAGGGTTTTGAGTCATATAAATCGCAAAAAACAGCTTCAAGTTAATTTGTTTCATTTTTAGGTCTTATTGTTTTTACAAGCAGCTAAAATTAACGCTTGATCTAAAATTTGCGAGATACGTTTTGTGATGTGAAGACTATTTTTTTTATCCGGAAATACTTTGTTAATTACATAAATTTGTAGTACATTTCATGGCCTTTCAAAATGTTGTTGAAGATTTTGAATATCTTCTCGAGATAATTTGTAATTTAAAATGTACAGCGCAATAGCTATAACGGGGTAATAACGCCATTCCTTGCAATTTTTACCCCGGTTGATTCCCTACAGTGGCAGAGCTACATCCTAAATACTGATTCAAATAAACACAGTTAAAACTGTGCAATGTTTCCAATAATTCTATTTAAACGCTCCTTTTTAAGCAAAAAAGAAGCTCACGGTCTGATATTCTTTTGCCTCATCCCCCCTTCCCCACATCACACCTTTATTTTTCTTACACTTTCACGAAAAAAGGAACATTTTCAATAGCTTAGGATGCAATCTGTCAATTTTTAGAGCTGAGAGTTTGTATTTTTAGAATTGGGCAATCTACATGCAATTAATCCAACTTATTTCATTGTTTTGTTTGCATGGCGTTATTACCCATATAGGTGGGTAATAACGCCAAATAGCATTGGTCAAGAAATCACGCCATTACATTTTATGTATTCATATCTGTTAAATTATTTTTTTTATATAGATAGTCAATGAGTTGCTGTATCAAATCATATATTTGTTTGAAAAATACAAATTAAAACTGAGCCGTGAAAATTGCTGGAACCTTAACGTGGCGTTATTACCCCAGGGTACCTTACTATTGAAACTTAGATACAGACTTCCCTTGTCCTTGCATTGAACAGTACTGAACTGTAGCGTAGCTTTCAGGGGTAGAGGATATACATATATAACTTTATCATTATAGTTGGGAGATCGAATCTGGCATATGGTATCGTAAAGTGTCTCTAGGGGGAGGGGAGCTGTCTTTTGATATCGATATTATTTTTTATCCAATCAAAAATTTCCTCTTATTTATAACATAGTCTTTGGTACAAAAGAACATCTTATCTTTGTTTAGTATGTTATCTATTTTTATAAAAATTCAAAGTTTTTATTAAAATTATATTATTATAAAATTATTTAGTTCTTGAATATGGACTACCACCAACGTTTCACATTTGTATTCTTCTTCATGTGTGTATGCAAATATAATTCAGCTTCGAGAAAGTATATATGAAGTATATTTTAAGTGAAGCTTGTTTTAGAGAAACAGAAAGAAGCCCACGTATTTTATTGATAAGTATTCCATCTGTCCTCCAATACGCACCCTTTTGAGGCATGTGCAACAAGGCTTTATTACTGTTGAATGCATTAAGTAATAGAAAGTTATTATAAAATATTTTTAAATGTTCACTTTTTCTTTTAAGTGTTATTTTATATAAAAAAAATTATAACCAAACTAATATTTTTTAATTTCTTTTTATTTGAATTCTCTTTATTTGAAAAATAAATGTAACTAGTTTTGTATACCATTTCGAACTAAAGAAATAATTTCTAAAAATCGGAACTTTTTACAATTTGATAAAGATATCATCATTACGGGGAAGGGGGAAGGGGATCGAGAGATGATAACAGATGATATCGGAAACGGGGTCGAGGGTCCAAAATTACGAAAAAAATGATAAGGTTATCTTTGCACAGTTCCTTGTTGATATCTACTTAACACTCGGTCTAGGTAAATGAGATAGAAATGTTATATCAGCTTATGTCATATGAACCATGATTAAGTGTAGTTTTATCTAATACATATAAAAAATAATAAATTAATAGAGAATAATTGTAAGGTTAAAATTAACAGAAATTTTTTAAATAAGGATTAAATTTTTAAATTAAGCCTAGTAATTAGTGAAAAAGTGATTGAGTAATGGTTTTGCTTTAGTTATGAAAACAACTATAAAAAAGGAAAGCATTATAAATAAATAATAGTTAGCGCATGTTCAAATGTCACTTTCATCAAACCAGAGCCAGAAAATCTGTAAAGGAGTTGCCACAAGCCACAATAACCCATTGGGGACGAGCGACACGTAGACGTGCCGCAAAAAGTCTGAAGAAACCTCATTTATCCCATCAGTAAAATTTTACTGTAAAATTTACCTTATTTTATCGGAACATTTTCTTGATTTAAAAAGGCACAAATTCCTGTTTTTAAAAACCGGTGACAAAGCATTAAAAATTTCGTAAAAGGCACCCGTCGAAAGGGGGTTACCAAAAAAAATCCCTAATCAGAGGAATATACTTATTTCCTTATAAGTATAGAAAGAAAGAGTGTATTTCATATACCGGGTGTCCCAAAAATGACTGATGGTTTTTAAAATACAATAACCTGCAAACGGTGACAGCTATTTAAAAAAATTTTGCAGTAGGGTTATGTATAATGCCAGGAGTTTTTTTACCGTAACTTCTGATTTTAGTTCGAATTTCAAGCAATAGGTTGCACTGACGGCGATTGAAGGCCAGGTCGACGCTTCATTCAGCTCTAATCATCTGGCTTTCAATCCCCGTCAGCGCCACCTATTGTTTGAAATTCAAACTAAAATAAAAAATTACGGTAAAAAACTCCTGACATTATACAAAACCCTCCTGCAAAAAATTTTTAAATAGCTGTCGCCGTTTGCAGGTTACTGAACTTTTAAAACCATCAGTCATTTTTCGGACACTCGGTATATGCATATATTTATACATAAGAGAAAAAAAAGGACAAAAGAAGCATAGACAGGTAGACAAGCGTCTCTTCCTAGATGGTTTCCTATCGAAGAGCTAAAATTGGCAAAAATCAGTTTGCTATGATACAGAAGAAGAATCATCTGTTCACAGAATTGATCAATTTTGCATGATTTGATTAAAAAAAAAAAAAGGAAAAACAAAACAAGCTTTAATTTTAAAGAATTAGAATTCATAGAAATTTTAATAAAAAGTTTAGAAATAATTACATAAGAATGCATTAAAATATTTTATTAAATCCAATTGTTAAAGCCAGATTAAAATCAAAATGCGACCATTTGAAAAAAATAATTTGATAGCTATAATTTTGTTTTTATATTTTTAAATTGCTGCATAATATTCTGGTATTAATCTTAAATCCTGAATTATTATTATTATAAAAATGATTTTGTGATTTTCATTTGTATTTTTAAATAACGGATGTTCTGGCAGAAACTTTACAACACATGTAATGTTACACTTAATTAATACTTAAACAAAGTTTTAAGAACAGAAAATATTCATTATATTATTGCATTTTTAAGAAAGAGTTAATGATGTATTATAGCACCATCATCGAAGGAAAGGCATTTTTGTTCTTATTTCAGTCCAAACAGGGGTGCAGTGACTTTTCCAAAACTTTCGATTGCATCACTCGAAGCTAAGCAATACTTCATCGTGTGCTGCGTTCATTGATTTAAAAAATATAATATATATATATATATATATATATATATATATATATATAATTTAATAATTTTTTTAAAATTAAAATATTTGTATCTTTTTATTCATTTGAACTATTTTTTTGAAATTAAATGAATGATTATTATAAATGCTCGACAATTAAAATAATGTTTTTTTTTATAATTTTATGACTTAACTTTTTTTTATTAAAACTCTGCCTTTCTTTATTATTTTATACATTTTTAAAAAGGTTTTTAAATGCATACTGAAAAAACAAATGTCTGTTTTTTTTCTCTCTATGGTCCCATTTGCGAGCTACCAAATTAAAGACAAGCTTAAAACCACACACGTGTAAATTACTTAAAGATAGCGAAAAATATTTTAAAAGTTGTTAAATTACTTTTAATCCTTAGTACTTTCAATCCTTTTAATCCAGTTAATTCTTTTACAGCCATCGACCGAGAATATAAAATAAACTTTCACTCCATTTACGTGACATTTGAAATTTAAGATGTTAATATTTGTATCTTTATTTCATCTTATATTCTCGGTCGCTGGCTGTGTTTACGGTTAAAAGTACTAAGGATTAAAAATTTCCAAAATATTCTTTGTCATCTTTAAGTAATTTGCGCAAAGTGTAGTTTACTTTTTAAAAGGTCAATATAGCATTCTGTTTATTTATTTGAAGACAAACGACAAGAAACACAGCAACTGGAATTGTGAGAAAATAAAGAAAATTTGAAACAGTTCTAACAGTTCTAAATACTCCAGTACATAATTTCCAATTATAATTTGGAGATCCCACTTTGCGCTATTCCATAAAAAACCATCTAGTATTGAGACACTAGCGACAAGTAGCAATATAAAGTAATGAAGACGGAGTTAAGTAACGACATTGAAATGAGTGTGAAATACTTATATTTAAATTTATTTAATTTTACTGGTACGAAGTAGAATAAAATAATGTTTTATTGCATAGAAATGGTAAATTAACAGAATGGAAATCCTTAAAATTAAAAAAAATGAAACAAAGAACAAAAACAGACTAGATTTTTTTTTCAATCCAATTCATCACTAGATGTATTGGATTCAAGAATAGTCATTCATTAACCCTTTCAAGGATTGTGGTGCATTTTTGGCATTACTTATTTTAATTCTGAATTCCACTCTGGCACAAGATATATTTAATGAAAGTTCAATTTTTATTATGTATGTACAGAAAAGTTTTTATTTCTTTATGAAATAAATTTCTTTGTAAATTTTGCCGTTAGAAAGTTATTTCTTAATTTACGAGTAGAAACACTTTGGTTCTGAATAGGTATTGATCTGTATGATGTTTAAAATATTACCGATCTGAAAGTCGTTTTTGTTTAGGTCTCTGTTTATTATTTAAAATTATTGTTTTACGCATATATGTATGTCTAAATATTATAACAAACATTCTCAAATATGAAGAATTATACCACAGTTTAATAAAAATAATCTTTCGCTATCTTTTTTTAAAAATAAAGATTATTTTTTTTAATATTTAAAGATTAGACAAAAACGTTCACAAAACTTTTTTACAGTCTTATAACACAATCATTGAAAAGTCGACCAATAAATTATATATATATATATATATATATATATGTTAAATATGTACATTTTGAAACTCTTACAAACTCCAGGTTAAAATATACTAATAAAATATTTTTTATTAAAAATTTCATTAACTTTTAACTATTTTTTTTAAATATTGGATAGGAAAATCAAATAATTATGTCCGTCTTTATTTCTGATTTCCTTTCTTTTATTAGCTTTGGTCTTAGTTAATCTTTTTTCTTCTATTGTTATGACCTTATTATTTTGTTTTATTTTTATTCTAAACTTATTCATTTTAACTTATTCTTCTTGTTTATATTATTCTTTTGTTTTTCACCTTTTACTTATATATTATCAAGTATACAAAATACTGCTATTTATTTTGAACTTATCATTAGTGAAATAATTATCTTTTGTCTCTCTAAGCCAAATTATTTTGAAAAACGATTTTTTTCCCATTTTTCTAGAGAAAATCTTCAACTTACATAATTCTGTGTGGTTTCATTTCCTTTATTTCTGCGTGAAAGAGGAGCTTTTTTATAAATAAAAGTTTAAATTCAATTAATCCTTTATAGTTTAGTTATCTAACGCCATCTAACGCTTAATAATCACCAAAAATGTTTGTTAAAGGCATAATATATTTCTTAATTTATTGATCATTATTGTAGTTCACACAATCACCCCTGTCGGTTAACTGTATAGAATTTTTCGTGGTTTTTAACCTTGTAAAAGTTTAAAAATAGATTATGTTTCCTTAGAAACACGAATATTACCATTGCCAACTATATACTAAAAACCTACCCATTTCGCTAAAAACCGCCGAAAAAGTGAAGCTCGATTCAGCTTCAAGCCCTGAACCATTTCATTGGACCACGTGTGAGTCCATGTAACGCAAACCCTGCACAAATTAGCAATGAGTAAGCTGTTTTCTGTTCGGTGCATATGGCTCGGCACATGGTCATTGTTTTGGTTCAGGGTTCACACGATTGGTTAGAATAACTTGGGCAAGGTATCAGAGTCCTCTGGCAGGAGACTTCATAGATTAATCTCAAATAGATGGGCCTATAGATCTAGTGGGCCATGATATTACTCGGCCTTTATGTCTGTATCCCATGGGTAGATAACCGGTGGTCATAAAAAACAAGAAAAGCAGCACCATTAGTTTGATTCCATTCCAAAAATTAAAATTAATTGTACTCTATCCGCTTCCCTGATTTGCCCTTATGTCATACGGTCAACGTGTTTTTGTCAATCATGATTTGCTTGTATCACATACGGGCATCTATCTAATCATAAATTGTTATTCTCATCAGTAAATCCTTCTTGTAAATTTTCCATTATTAATTTGAACATTTATCTGACTCATTTAGCCAAAAATATTGTTATGAAAAACCGGTGAAAAAAGATTAAAAATTCTAAAAAAGACATTAAAAAATCGATGTTATTTGGAAGATATTTTTTTTTCAAAAGTATTGATTAGATAAGTGATTAATAGAAAATATGTGTTAATCATTTAAAGTGCGTATGGGATAATTATGGAAAACTCTGTATTACAAAGGACAACATAGTTTCTTACATGACTTATGCTAGGAAAGAAATAGTTGTTACGCAAAACATCAAAAAGTTAATTTACCCTTTTATAAAGTCTAAATACAAAAAATAAATTACCGTAGAATTTAATTTTTTTAACAGAAATTTCTTACTTCTTAAGAAATCTAGTATTTTTAAATTCGCCAATAATTAAGTTTCCCTTAAATTACTTTCATTGAAAATACATCAGCGTGGCGAGTGGTCAGAAAAAAAGAGGTAACTACTAATTAGCCTCCGAGGCTATTTCTTTCAGACAAGCTAAAAATGTCCTCTCATCAACCCTGAATTTTCTACTGAACCGATTTTGATAATTATTTTTTTTTAAATGAAAGCTATTTATTTGTAGTTGTGCCCATTTTAGCTATTTTTTTATTTATTTCCATTTTTATATTTTATTTTTAATTTTAAATGCTTTTTTACGATATTTCTTCAAAATGGTGGCAACTTAGTTTAGCTTTTCTCTCTATAATAAAAATTTATTATGTCCTCGCATTTAAAAGAAAAAAAGTTAATTGTTTTCGTAAAATTTAACTACAATAAAGTGATTGCATAAAATTATTCACTAATTGATGTAAAAAAATATATTTACTGAGAGATAATATTGATAATGTAAATAAAATAACAGAAAAAAATTTTTTTTGATAAAAATTAATGTCTAAAGCAAAGTAAGAAATATTTCAAATGAGGAAAATGATGGCATTCAGCAACCAGATAAAATGAATTTGCAATATTATTACGGACGTCTTTTTCATATTATTAATAACAGTAACTTTTAAAAAACATTTGAAGAGAAAATGACGTCACTATTTAAAACATCGCATTTTTACTCATAACGATATTACATTTCAATATTTCTTTTCATTATGGACACCGAGATTTAGATTTTACTTTCAGATGACTTCGGTTAGTGAAAATGATGTTATAATAAAAATAAAATTAGTTTTTTTTTTTTTTTTTTTTTTTTTTTTAAATAAATCTGTTTTTCTGTAGTGCATATAAACTAAAATTTCTAGATTTCGCCGGCTCTCAAATTACAATTTTAACTGAAGATTTGCAAATATTTGCACGCAAAATTGTAACTGGAAAACTTGACATTAAGTTTGGAAATATATTTATTATATATTGATTCAATAATGTAAATACTTTTGCTTCTTTTTTAAAGCCAAATCGATCGGGTCTTTTAAACATTTCATTCGTCGAATTCGACGGGATTCCACTCGTTTTATTGTTAAAATGCATTTCCTTTTTCCCAGAGTCTATAAAAAAGCGTTTAAACTAAAAAAAAAAATCCGTTTTTGATGAATCTAGTCAATGAAGAAGTAGCACAAATTTCAAATTTAATTAGATTTGAAATTGAAAATTAAAATTGAATTCAATTGAAATTGAAAATTTTTATTTAAATTTCAAATTAAATGTTGAAATTTAAAAGCAAATTTAAATTTCAACATTTAATTTGAAATTTAAATTTGCTTTTAAATTTCAATTTGTATCTCTTTATTATTCCGTAATTCCAAAGTCTCAGAGAGAAATTGCTGGGTATTTCACGCCGTTCTGTTTGCTATTATACTGATAAACACAAGAAAAATGAAGTTAGTTCATTGCATTCTAAACGGGGTCGCCCTTCTAAAAAACCTCTATCGATTTTTATTTATTTATTTATTTATTTATTTATTTTTTCTCATCGGAGGCGAAACTGAATTCTGCAATGGCAATATCTACATTCAACTTGTTTTTTTTTTTTTTTTTTTTTTTTTTTTTTTTTACAGAAAATACTACAAATAATGCATAGGGAATAAAGAAAGCAAATTTTTCTTTCATAAAATACTGATATTTAATACTTTTTTTCTGTGTTTTTCCCTGACAATTCCTCATATTATACATAGAGTTTCCAAAAGATAATGCAAACCCAACTTAAATTTAGGAAGGCAATTCTGATTGTTTTCATAGCATGCTGAATATTCAAGCATGCTTTTTTAAATATTTAAAAGAATAAATGATTTACATTTATTTTTATACATAACTTTAAATCAAAAAATAATTTCGGTTATACAATTTCTTGCTTACTATTTGGCAGCCGCTGCATATGTATTCTATATCAACGGTTCCCAAATTATGGGTCGCGACCCACTAGTGGGTCGCGGCGAGTGCTTTGGTGGGCCGTAGAACAATCAAGATTTGTCACAAAAATAGAACATTTATCTCCTCTGTTTAAAAAATATAACAATTTTAACAACAAATAATAGTTCAAGGTAAAATTTTTAAATTTCATTTTGATAAATATACCAGCGGAATAGCCACACATATTTAAATCAACTTTCAGTTCCTTGATGAGGCTCTCTACACGACGGAATGTGTTAACATGCTCTTTTACTTTCCTGTTTTTCGAAAAACAAAGTACAGAAACACACTGCATGTAAGAAGTGACAATATCAAAAGTAATCAGTTTTAACCCTGATATAAATGCCCTCATCAGTAAGCAAAAGTGTCAGAAATTTCGCTGGCTAAAATGTACTTTTTTAGTAATAATTAAACGCATTTTTATTTATTTTTGCAGTTTGTGTGTTGTTTTAATTATTATGCCATTTCCTCACATTGGGATTATTATTTCTTGTTTTCGTTTTTGTACATGTTTCGTACTACATTATTTAAAATTTTCCTTTTTTCTAGATAAGATGATCGATAGCTTAAACAGGTAATATAATAAGTTCCATAGAGATTTACACCCTTATAATAGGTGGGTCGCAAAAACTTTTTTAACTTATAGGTGGGTCGCATACCAATGAAGTTTGGGAACCGCTGTTCTATACGATTTATTATTTTAAAGCTCTCGCAGAAAACTTTGTTTCTTGAGTGCAAGATCAAATGAGGACGTGTCACACAATTCGAAATCTAATCCTCTATATTGAAAATTAAAGAATTGTACCGGTATTACTTTTATAAAATCTAAATTAGCATTATAAGGAACCATTTCACACACCCATTGACTCTTTAACATAATTCTGGTATTTACCACTTTTCTGTTTGTGTTTTTTCCTGACCACTCACCAGTGTTGCCAGATTGTCTAAAGTCGATTTCCCCAAAATTTCTGAAAATTTCCCCAAATCAGTGCTTTTTTCCAAAAAAGTCCCCGACATAATTTCTACTCAAAAAGTAAAATTTCAATTTTCAAAATTCCACTATAAAATGTTTGTAACTATTTTAAACTTTCCCCAAATTTTCCCCAAATCAGGCATTTTTTTGAAAAATTTCCCCATTTACAAAAACTTTTTGTTAATTGTATCTACACTTATACTAATAATTTTTTCAAGGTTTAGGCTATCTCGTATCAGTTAAAGTTTGAAAAAAATTGAGATCGTGTTGGCATCATACGCTTCTATTTCACTTGATCTGAAAATTCATGTTGCGATAGTCCAAGACAGGTTGTAATTCATCTGTCATACACCTAAACTATAACATTGTAAACAATGATCATGACCACAAGAATATTGATTTATACCTCTGATTTCTGACTTTTATTTTCGTTTCCCAAATCAAAATCAAATTCGAGACAGATTCTGTGTTGTCAGAAGACTAAAAGTAAACTTTACGTGAAATACTGAAAAAAATCCCCATGTTTTTTCCCAAAAATGTTGATAGTCCCCAAACATTTCTCCAAGAACTACTTGTCCCCAAAAAATTCCCCTGAAGGCTCAAAATTCCCCAAAATGGGGACAAAATCCCCAATCTGGCAACACTGCGGCACTCACCACATTATACATCAAGTTTCCAAAAGATGATGCAAACTGAATTTAAATCTAGTATGCCAGTTATACCATGATTATTTTCATACTATATTAAATATTAAGATCTGTTTTTTCAAATATTTAATAGAATAAATATGTTACATTTACTTTTATTTAAATCCATAAATCAGAAAAATAAATTCGGCTATTCAATTTCTCTTTTCCCATTTTGCAGTCGCTGCATATATATATTCCTCATCATTTATTATTGCAAAGCTCTCGTAGAAAGCTCTATTTCGTGATCGAAAAATCAAACGAGGGTACGTGACCACATTAGAAAAATCATAACTCTATATACAGAAAAGTAAATAATTTTCCCGGTATTTCTTTTATAAAATCTAAATTAGCAATGTAAGTAAAGATAATTCATACCCATCAATCAACCGGTAGAATAGTGGAAACACTCCTCCTGCTAATTGTGCTGTAAAGTTGTAAATCATTGTACAGAAAAGTGATATACTAACAGATAATTATAACGTTCTAATCAACTCTATGCTTAATTATGCTTATGAATTGAGCTGTGTATGAAGTGTAGAATAAACAATAATGCTATCAATATCAACACTTAATTCTGATGATACAATGTTAATCTTGAAGTAGTTTGTGAATTAGCATTATTTAAGGGGATCAAAAACACAAAAAAATTTCAAATTTTCTTTAAGAAAGTATTTTTCTGTTTTTCTTTGCTTAAAATGATGTTTAAATCGTGTTTCTGTCTTATTTTGAAGAACAAAAATACAGTAGACTCTCTCAAATCCGCACTCCTAAAATCCGCAACTCTCTAAAATCTGCACATATTTTACGGATGTAAAGAGTGAAACATTCAGTTCAGATGTAGGTGCAAAATTCGACTCTTTTAATTTTATATGAATTCCATATATTTTTTAATTTGTAATTTTGGCTAGGGTTATTGAATTCATGTTTTTCATTAAGAAAGAATAATTTATTTCTGAAAAATAAAGATATTGCTGATATTATTGGTAATCACAATCTTACAAATATATTTATGTATTAATCAAGCGTTTTTATTTATTAAGTTATTTATTCGCAAAAATCTAAAATCCGCAAAACCTCTGGTCCCAAGTTGTGCGGATTTGAGGGAGTCTACTGTATATATTTTGTCATTTTGATTTGTTTTCAAAATCTATTTCTCAAGCAATATTTATCGTGAAATGATTTGTGAAAATGCTTTTCTTCTTTATAAGAGTTTTTTATTTTGGTTTATTTATTAAGCTTTCAGTCTGGCTGAACCTGAAATAAAGCTTAATTATTTTATGATCTTTACGTGACTTCGTAGTGTATCTTTATGAGACAAGTTTCATTGAATAATTTTGGAAAAACACATTTTATCTCTATAATGAATATTTAATTGTAAATTATTGATTATTAATTTGACCTTTGCTTTTAGTATTTTTATCATTTAAAAAATTATCTAATTTTTTATTATTTTACTTTATTACTTATTTTAATATTTTAGCATATTGTAAGCATTCATTATACTTTTGATTTCATTATTAATTACATTCAAATTACTTTTTGAAAAATGTAAAAAAAAGCAATGACCAGAAATCCGCAAAAATCTAAAATCCGCAAAACCTCTGGTCCCAAGTTGTGCGGATTTGAGGGAGTCTACTGTATATATTTTGTCATTTTGATTTGTTTTCAAAATCTATTTCTCAAGCAATATTTATCGTGAAATGATTTGTGAAAATGCTTTTCTTCTTTATAAGGGTTTTTTTCACAATTTCTCGGATTTAAATTGTTATAACTCAAGAACTGTTAAAGGGAAAATTCTTGAAATTTAGAACATGGTAGTTTTGATATTTTTACTTTAGATTTTCCTTAATTCAGCAAATTTGAAAAAAAAATGTTTACTTTTGAAAATATAGCTTTTTTAATAAAATTTTCATAATTTTTTTGGAAAATTTTTTAGTTTAAATATTTTTAATTAATATTTTTAATGTAAAAATTAATATTTTTAAAAATACTGCATCAAAATTAAAAATTTACTTATTTCTGTTTATTTAAATGTAAAAAAAAAGAGTGAAATTCTACTAATAATATTTTCAGTTGCAATGATTTTAAATTACCCAACTTTTTTAATAAATTTTAAATAAAAAAAAAGATGTTTTATCATTTGATTTTGTTTACAAACAATATGATTAATCACCACAAAAAAGTTCAAGATTTTAACTCAATAAATGTATGTATATTTAATGTGTCCCGGATTCCCATAATGGTTTAAATTCCTTATCTTAAAATACACCATAATCCTCTAATTCAAACGACAAAAATCCGTAGTTCACAGAATCTGAGTTCACGTCCGAAAATTTCAATATTAAGTTTCGCTTTATTTAAATGTGGAACGTCTTTTATTAAATAAAGCAACTATTACTATTTTAAATTTCTGATGTGAAGTTGGAATATCTGAATCAAAAAATCCACTAAATTCAAAAAAAAATTCTCCCATGGATATTAGAAGGTAAATCTTTAAAACACATGATTCAAGACGGATAGCTTAAAGGAAACTGTGGGCATTTAAAACCAAATCCGCCTATATCCCATGTATTCATTTGAAAATTTGTAGACGTGTTACTTGCAAACTCAAACAGTTATATTGAAATTTTCGTGATGAAATAATATAATTTTTTTAAACAATTCGATTTTCAAATTTATAAAGAACAGAATGTCACATTTTAAACTGTTCCATGCGCATTTCTTTTGCAGAAAATACTTATATGAATATATTTATATATGAGAATATATTTATGTATGAGATAATTTTAATATATTCTATAGGAAGTTGGAATGAATTGTAAAAGTCCACTCAATATATAAGTAGAAAAAAAAAGATACTTTGATAATTATGTTTCATTCTTCCAAAATAATAGCTATATATTTTCATATTCACATGAATTTTAAAATATATATACAAATATACATGTAAAAAAGGACACCATTACTAGAAAAAAAATCTTTTTTTCTACATGATTTATAGTGGTATTTTAGAAGTATTAAAAGTTAGAAAGATTTTTTTTCTCTACTTTTATGATAATTTAGTGATGAGAAGGTTATTCCCTTCGCAATGAGAGCATTTTGCTTAATTTTTAATTTTTTACCACTGGTTTTTTGAAACAGAAAGTTGTCTGTGGTTCAATCGCGAAAATACTGTCATTAAATAAGGTATACCTTACAGTAAAAAATAACTTGTGGGAATCATGAAGGTATTTAAGCTAGCGCATTAACCCTTCATGCACTGACATTACTTTTAAATGCCATGGAAAAAAATAATATAAACCTTATTAACCCCTTAACTAAATCATTTTTATGTACAATAAAATATGAAAATGTGGATTAACACCAGTTTTTTACGCTTAGACAAAATATTCGTAATATTTAGTCTAAACATTTCTGAAATTAAATAGTATGAAATTGTACTTTAAAAAAAATTAGTGGTGTCAAAAAGCTTTAACCCATTAGTGCCTAGCGTCCCTTTTTAGGGACGCTTCAAAAGGTGCATGTTGCACTGATTTTAACACCGGTAAAAAAGAACAACAACCTTATTTGATTTAATTGAAACACTTTCGTAAATAATCAACTAAACTTAATTCTTTTAAAAATAGTGGTGCAACCGAATAAAATTTGTGCAAAAGGTGGTGGGCACGAATGGGTTAGATGATGAATTAAGCAAATTCGTCTTGCCCGAACGCAGTACGGGCAATTCATCTAAGTGGTTAATGAACCGGAAAGTTCAGTCGTGCTATGTTAACTCACACCTACTTTTTAAAAATTCATATATTTTCATTGGCGCCAAATTTTTGAAATGTTAAAATTCCAACAGGTTTCACATTTCACATTAAGGTGAAAAGAATGGGCTATTACTATTTCAAAAAAAGTAGTGCCAATGAAGAAATCTTATTTTCTTAAGGGAGACCCAATCCCCATTTTCGGCCAAAAATCATCAAAAGTTCGAAAAAAAATTTATCTCAGAAAACGGTAAAATACATATTTGCGAATATCCATGCAAAATTTCAGAACTCGGGGACACTTGGAACAGGTAGCAAATGAGCTTTTTTAATTGTACTCACTATAGAGTTTAAAGGACTAGCGGTCATTTAAAATGTGTTTTCCTGAAAATGACTTTTTCCATATTTTGCCTAAGTTCAAAGTACTAAGGCTCAGTGGTAAAATGGTTTAGAAACAAAGCGATTATCTTTTTAGAATCTTGAAAAAAAAATTGCAAAAAAAGTAAGGAGAGATATTTTTTTTAAACTATTTCTGAAAATTTTACATAAATTGGTAAACATGAAAATTATAACGAATTTAAGGAAATTTACCATGCGTAATTTCTTTCTTTTTTTTTTTTTAGCTGATTAAAATAGAAAATTAAAAGTATCTCTCCCTAGGTTGTTTCCATATACTATAACACCAAAAAATTGAAAATTGTATGAGTAGTAATTTTAAAAAGTGTATTTTTCCACAAAAAAAATTAAAAATCGATATTAAAAAATTTACATTTTAATAAAAAGTGAATTTTTTTACTAATTATTCCTTACAAAAAGATTCTTAAATAGTACACCAAAATTCATTACTTTAAAATCAATAATAAAAATTTTGGGTTTTTTCTTACGGGTCTCCCTTAAAATGTATGCATGCTATAACAATACTACAGAACTTTTCTGGTTGACCTAATATGTATTGTGTCTCTTAAAAAAAAGTTTTTCTTTCTTTCCACACAGTATACTCACCTTGATCTTGTTTAAATGGAGTAGATAAAAGTTGAAGCTACATCTTTATAAAAAGTGGAAATTTGCTTAATCATTTTTATAGGTGTATCTTTTCTTTCTTAAAAAATTCTCACTGCAGTAACTGATTTTTCCGTTCACTAAGCTGCAGGTTTCGCTGCAATTCTAGCCTTTTATAAATTATTACTCCTTCTGACCCAAATTAGTTGCGACATTTAAATACTTTTGCACTTATTATTGATATTTAGGATTTCATGATTCTTTGTTTTAATATTTTTCAGTCATCTTTACTATTAATCAAAAAAATTTACTTACCTAACATTTCCTCCGTCATTCCATAAATCAGTATTGAATTAGATTAAAAAATCCTGGTTCGCACGCTTTTAAGCCACGCCCCATTCTCCAGAAATTCTTTTAAAAATAATCGCATAAAACTATCTTCAAGCTAATCAATTGTGAATTCATTTCCAAATATTTCATTTCAAAATTTCTGAAAAATATCGTTTAGGTTGAACATGCTACAAATAAAATCGTATTCTGTCGCGCTTATTTTTTTTCTATTAGACTTGGCTTAATGGTGGATGAAATACGTTCCAAAACTTTTTTCGCCTTGAGAATCCTGTGTACTATTGGTTTACGAATTACAACAGCGTATGATAATCTTCGCAGAGATTATTTTCGATTAATTGGGACATCTTTAATTTTGCTAATTGCTAAGAATTTTTTTTTAGCCTCCGATGCTATTTCTTTCAGACAAGCTAAAAAGTGTCTTGTCAAAAAGTGTGGCCCTCTTGTTCATTATCTGCCCGTTAAAATGAGACATTCATACAATCTATATATCTAAAAGACCTGGCTGTTTTTTTAGTCAACAGCCTTGAATTTTCTACTCAATCGATTTTGAAAATTATTTTTTTAAATGAAAGCTATTTAATTTTAGTTGTGCTCATTTTAGCTATTTTTTTAATTTATTTCCATTTTTATATTTTATTTTTAATTTTAAATGCTTTTTACGATATTTCTTCAGAATGGTGGCAACTCAGTTTAGCTTTTCTCTCGATAATCAAAATTTATTTTCCATTATCACTTTCCACCAGTCAGAAGCCTTATTTCATCAGTGAACATATTTTCGCATTTAAAAGAAAAAAAGTTTAATGTTTTTGTAAAATTTAACCACAATAAAATGATTGCGTATAATTATGCACTAATTGAGGTAAAAAAATATATTTACTGAGAAATAATATTAATAATGTAAGTAAAATAACAGAAAATAATTTATGATAACAATTAATGTCTAAAACAAAATAAGAAAATTTTCAAATGAGGAAAATGATGTCATTCAGCAGCCAGATAAATGGGAGTTACAATATTATTAAGAATGTCTTTTTCATATTACTAATAACAGTAACTTAAAAAAAAAAAACATTTGAAGAGAAAATGACGTCACTATTTAAAACATCGCATTTTTACTCATAACGATATTACATTTCAATATTTCTTTTCATTATGGACACTGAGATTGAGATTTTACTTTCAAATAACTTCAGTTAGTGAAAATAATGCCATAGTAAAAATAAAATTAGTTTATTTTCTTTTTTTTTTAATAAACCTATTTTTCTGTGAATTTGCATATAAAATATAATTTCTGGAAAATAAAATAAAATTTCTGGATTTCGCCTGGCACTCAGAATACAATTTTAACAGAAGATGTGCGAATATTTGCATGCAAAATTGTAACTGGCAAACTTGACATTAAGTTTGGCAATATATTTATTATGTATTGATTCAATAATGTAATTACTTTTGCTTTTTTTTAAAACCTAATCGATCGGGTCTTTTAAACATTTCATTCGTCGAATTGGACGGGATTCCAGCCGTTTTCTTGTTAAAATGCATTTTCTTTTTCTCAGAGTCTATAAAAAATGCGTTTAAACTAAAGAAAAAAATCCGTTTTTGATGAATCTAGTCAATGAAGAAATAGCACATCAAATTGTATCTCTTTATTATTCCGCAATTCCAATGTCTCAGAGAGAAATTGCTAATCAATTGGAAATTTCACGTCGTTCTGTTTGCTATTATATTGATAAATACAAGAAAAATAAAGTTAGTTCATTGTATTATAAACGGGGCCGCCCTTCTAAAAGACCTCTATCGATTTTTTTTTAATTTTTTTTTTCTAATCGGAGGCGAAACTGAATTTTTCAATGGCAAATTCTATATTCAACTTGTCTTTTCTTTTTCTCTTTTTCTTATTTTCTTTTTCTTTCTTTCTTTCTTTCTTTTTTCGTTTTTTTCTTTTTTGTTTTACTATGTAATACTATGTCATGCAATACTATGTAATAATAATGCTTTTCTCGTAAAGTACGAAATAAGGTTATTCATATTCAATTCGGAGAAAGAAGTATAACAATTACGGTACAAACTGAATGAAAAATAGAGTTCTGTAATTTCAATATGTATTACTTGTTCTAGGATTTGGTAAAAAAAACCATACCGGAAAAATACAATACTTTTTAATGATAATATAAAACATCATTTGCATGATGCAGTGGTGCACGAAGACCATGTTTCATCGTTCAAGTTAGCTAATGCAGCCTTCTAGGCTGTTAGCAATGTACAAAAGTAGATTTAAACATTTATTTTTCAGAATTCGTTTGTGTAGCATGCATGATCAAGGAATTAACTTCCGAGATGTTTTTTTAGCGAACATTCAGTGTAGTTAGAAAAATTCAAAATTAGAAAAAAACTTTTAGCCTCCGATGCTATTTCTTTCAGACAAGCTAAAAAGTGTCGTGTCAAAAATTGTAGCTCACTTTTACTTACCTATCATACGTGGTATAGGGTAAGCCTTGCAATCGTTTTGAAAATCGAAAAAAAAATTGACGGATTTACACGTTTCAGATACTGGAGATTCCGAAAAACATATTTTTAGAAAAAAAAAATGCCGTCCGTCTGTCTGTCTGTCTGTAAACGCTCTATCTCACGAACAAATGGAGATAGAGACTTAAAATTTTGTATGCGCTTAGTAAGTAAGAATAGGGCGAAGCCTTTTTAATATCAGTAACCTCGATTATCCGGAACTATTTTTTTCGGACTCTCGAAAAATTCGTTCTGATGAAACGTATATAAAAATTTTCGATTTTTTTTTTATTTTAAGGAAAGGACGTAAAAGGAAATAAAATAACACAAATTTCCCATCAAGAACGAAGTCGGTCGGATTAATAATTGCCGAGATATTTGTAATCCTGTTTTCTACATTTTTCGATTTTTTATGACCTTGTATTTCCTTCAAATTTCAATTCAAAGATATGTTTTAATTGGAAATGAGACGCTTAATCTGTCGCAGTAAACTGTTAGCTAATATGATTATTGTTTTTGGAGTTATAAGGATGTTTCTTTTACTCAATCCGATACTATTTTTGTAGTTTGGTATTTTACATAATTTCTCGAAATGGGTTCATCAGCAATTCATTAATGGAGCATTATTATGTATATTAAGAATATTTAAATATACGTTTAAATTTTGTTTTGGAATTGCAATGCATTTTATAAATAATTTTCACATATTATATAATGCATATTCATGATGGGTAAGTAATACGGTGGCCCCCAATGACTAGTTTCGTAATCTGGCTGTTAAAACGAGACATTCGTACAATTTTATTGTTAAAATGCATTTCCGTTTTCTCACAGTCTATAAAAAAGGGTTTAAACTAAAGAAAAAATCCATTTTTGATGAATGTAGTCAATGAAGAAGTAGCACGTCAATTTGTACATCTTTATTATTTCAATATCTCAGAGAGAAATTGCAGTACTTTTAGGTTATCCCATCGACCAATTTCGCCAAATTATACAAATCGCCAAACTAATAGCCAAACTATACATGTTGACATAATTTTTATTTTAAATAACTAAAAAACAAATAATTAGTAGAATATTAATAAAAATATTAATAAAAGTCGAAATAAAAATCACTTAATTACATTTTAAACACGTGAATCGCATTTAATGTCATTGAATGTGACATTCACGATCATCCATTATTAGCATTTAATCTTATAGTTTCGCGATAATTTTTTGGTCGACGGGATAACCAAGAAGTACCGAACTGGCTAATCAATTGGGTATTTCACGCCGTTCTGTTTACTATTATATTGATAAACGCAAGAAAAGTGAAGTTAGTTCATTGCATTCTAAACGGGGTCGCCGTTCTAACAGACTTCTATCGATTTTTTTTTAATCGGAGGCGAAACTGAATTCTGCAATGGCAGAATCTACATTCAACTTGTAATTATTTTATAAAGATGAGTTTGATCTCAAATTGAAGCTTTTCTGCATTAGATTCTTCTAGTTTTTTTTTTTTTTTTTTTTTTTTTTTTTTTTTTTTTTTTTTTTTTTGGTCAGCATTTACAATTTTTTTGTAAACTTACATTGTAAGTTTCCCCAACTTTTATTTTTGTCTGCTTCTGCAAACGGGATTTGATGATGAACATTACCATGAACATTAAATTTAATAGCTGCAGCATTTATGGCATGGATTAGCTTACCATTTTTCAATCATCATTGCAAACATTCCAGTACATAATTGCGCTTCTTATTATTTATTTCCTTGGATATTGTTTCTTATTTCTATTACATCACATTCGAGTTTTATTGCTTCTGACCCCAATATACACAATTATATTCATTCTAGTATAATTTTACTGGTGTCGCGTAAATTCAGAAGTTTTCTATGACTCCACCTATTTGAAATGAGCAGCTAATTTGGGACAGAGGGAGCATAATTCTTCAGATTTATTCAGTTTTAAGAAATTAAGTTGTGATTAAGACTCTGGTGGCTAATATACCATTATGCAATAAAAAAATTTATATCATATTGAAAAGAAAAAAACAGGTATTTTTGGCATTTGAAAAAAAATAGAGAGAAAAAAAAACATTAAAAATTTAGCCTTTTTCTAGGCGGTCAGGGGGTTAAAAAAGTTGAATGAAACATTTTGAACTACAACTGCCTTTCCATTTACAGAGAGTTTCATAATACATTAAAATATGTTGCTTTTATTGTGATATTTCCATAAAAGCATATTTGATTAATTAATCTGATTGTTTTTGGAAATATTTTACAATAAAAATTATTAATACCGGTATATTTAAGATTTAATAATAAAGAAATTAAAATGATAACTGATACTATTTAAAATATCCCGTATATTTTAATTAAATATCCCATTTATTAAACAAGATAATATTGAGATGAAGTCATTTCTTGGTAAATTATTCCATAGTTAAAGAATTAAGTCTATACGTCTCTAAGGAAACATATAGATGGAGGCGCACAATGCCATAAAATCGGTTTGCAATCGGTTGTGCGTTATCGCTGAAATTTATGTGCTTACATTCGGTCGAAACAAAACAATAACGGGGAACACGGCTCGAATGCTTTGATATCAGCCATGCGTTTTTTCCAAAATAAAAATGATGTGTTTATATTTAAACTTTTTAAGTTTTATTTCATTGTACTGTGTATTAAAAACGGTATTACTAAAAGTTTTCTTCTTTTTTTGCGAAAGCACGTGGTGACGTTTGGGCTTAATTAATCGAATTTTAGGGTTGCATTTATGGCGTCATCCCCAGCCACTATACTTCATGTCAATTCTTACTTTTTACAATATGGCGTATACCAATCGCTTGTTTTTAAGTAGTTAATAACAGGCATTCCGTCGTTAAATAATGATAAAAATTACTTATCAAAAATGTTTGGTAAGAATATTCAGGAAATTCTAGAACCTATTCAACCTGGGAATTTAACAATTAATGGGTCGAATTTATTACTGACTATTTGGTACCACTAATATTTTTCAATTTATATTTTGCAGTAATGTTTTGTTGATGCGCATGCGTGTGTTTACGAAAACATTGATGATGAATGACGAAGCATTTTCGAAAATTTCGTATTATTTTTAACCGATTTTTTTAAAACGAGAAAATTTTGTATTTAACGAGTATTTTGTTTATGTGTGTTCACCGATTATTCTGAAAGTTTGCGACTGGCTCATGATTTTTTAAAATTGAAAATCTCTGGCATTGGAGCCATTTAATTTTATAAAAAGAATAAAATAAAGGTAAAGTTGCATTTTTACAACCTTTAACCGCCATATTAAGAGATCTAGTTACCTAGTGGAAATTAAATCCGTAAAAGCAAATGTATGGCGAAATGATTGGCGACTTTACGGTCTGTAATTTTCCGATATTGAAACATATACAGGGGTAAAACTTTTGTAAATAAAAACTTCGAATACACAATTTAATCTATACACGGATGTATACTATTTAATAAAGCGATTCATCTGACTTTTGGCGGATATTTTACCCTATTGAAGTGAAAAAACTTCTTTAAAATACCATAAATATAAATTAATTTCGCAAGGACTTAACACATGTTTTTTATGGTGTTTTAAAGAATTTGTTTCACTTCCATTGTATATTACACCAGCCTCAACGTTATACATTGATTTTACCTTATGTCATTTAAAAATTTTCAAAAATGCACTTAATGATTTTAGCAGAAAATGAGTGGAATATTATGGAAGATGTTTGCTGTTTGCTTATTATATTCTAAGCTAAACTGGTTTGCATTTCAATAAAATTAGAACAAATATAATTGGGAAAGCAAATTCGCACAAGATAAATTAATTTCCATACTCCATAATAATTTATTTTTAACGACAAAATAAAACTTTAAATCTGTCTAAAAGTTTTGTTTTATTTTTTTAAAGAAATGTAATATGTTAAATAAATTGGCTTCCAATTAGCTTAACTTGAATAATTACCATTTTCAGTGCATATACATAAATTTGCCTGAAATTAATTAAAGGAATTACATTTAATTAGAGATCAAATTTAATTTTGTCTTTCAATTCAATTATCGCAAAACATAATTATATGGCTCTTATTCCATTAGTAAATCGTAAAATTAATTAACCTTCGTAGATTTTTTTTAAATTTTTAGTTTTGAAATATTTTCAATCACCATTTCACGTTATAGGTTTTTTGATAACCTCATTAATTACTCATCATAATTTTCATACTAATGACTGTAATTTGAAGCTTTGAAATTTTGATTGTTTTAATAACAAAAAAAACTTACAGTTTAATTTACAGATCTTTAATGCAGAATCCACTTTTTAAGTAATGAGCTTAGCTAAATATAATGAAGGAGGGGACTGTTTAAAGGGATTTTTAGTAATGATTCTTTTTGTGCTTTTTACTCGCATCACAAATATTCAAAAAGCAGGCGATATTTTAATATGAACATTATATAAATTTAAATATGTTATTTACTTACCTAATCCTTTCGGGTCCGATTTTCTTTTCAATTTTGAGAAGAAACGAAATCTTTTATCTGAATAATGTTAATAGTAGCCATCCAGATAAATTTACTGATGTTTATAGAATGCTAGGTGGGGCTTGTTGTTTTAAGCCATTTTGTAGGCCTCTCCACCTAAAAGAAACTGAAACTGTTTATCAAATATGTGAGTGCCTAAATTATAACGAATTTAATTTGTTTGAGTACTATTCAATTCAGTTTTATAAGATAATAGACTAAGGAAGAGTTTTGAAGCTGTTTGGAAATATCTTTGCTACTGGATTTGATAGGCATTACTACTTTGTAATATTTTTTGTTTGTCGTAACGCATGATTCGTTCAGAAAACAAACCTATAATTTAAATTTTAACTGTGAAATATACTTTCAGAAAATAAACCTATATTTTAAATTTTAACTGTGAAATATACGTTCAGAAAATAAACCTATATTTTAAATTTTAACTGTGAAATATATGTTTGCAATCGAAAGAACCACCAAGTTCATAAAGAGAATTGAGCAAATTATTAATTTTACTAGTATATAACCCCGTCAAAATAATGTTATGTGAACAAAAGATTTTCAAAACAACGTTTAGCAGTGTCCAAGAATATAGAACAAAGAGGAGAACAATGAAGATCGGCTTTTAGTAGAAGGACTTGTACTCGAATATAACACTCGTTTCACGGCGCTGCTGATTCAAAAATCACTTGATTTGGGTAACTTTTTAAGTTTAGTTTATAGACAGCAGCATCAAACACAGTGGCTCGAACTTATATGGGCCCATGGAGCTTGAGTTCACCCAATAATTTTGGACTTTAATGTATCCTGTTTTCATTGTTCTATTTCGTTATTTATTACATTATTCATTATTTACCCTAGAAGATAATAAGATAATTTAATTTGCCAATGACCATTGTCTTTTAATTCTCCGACTGACACTCATAAATCCTAAATGGCTGAATGTTTTGTTCCATGTTTCACTTTCTGCCATTTTAATTTATAGTCGTGTTCATGATATGATGATATTATAATAAAAATTATTGTTTTTTGTTAAGAAAAAACGCATGAGAATATAATTTAATAAAATTGCAACTTCATTAAAACATGATTATTTTTTTTCACCATCTATCCAACGTTCAAAGAAAAACAAACTGCTCATTCAATTTTATCAAAATATTTTTGGGCCCACCCAATATTTTTGAGCATATTTTTAAATGTTGGCGCCACTGTCAAACACCATTGTGTATTTTTATTATTTTATTTTTTGGATTCAAAAAATTTTACATGATCAATAAATATGATTGAAAAAAAAGCAACTCGTTAACAAAGGTATTGTATGTAACCCTTGTATGTTTATTTATTTATTTATTGTTTATTTAAGATTATTTAAAAAAACATACTTCTATCAAAATATCTACATTTTCACATGAAAATTGTACATTAAAAAATATTTTTTGACTGAAAAAAATTGCATAAAAATTGCATTGTATCTGTAACTAATATATATGTATGTAAAACGTGTTATAAAATACATTTGCAAATACATATTATTGAATCGTAGACTATTTTTGTATAATATTCTCTACCGGATATTAATTTTGTGACTTGAACATAACTTTGGCATTAAAATGAAATTGTAATTTAATAAGAGAGTATTAAAAAATAATTTCCAGTCATAAAAATGCAGTCTCTTGATTAAATGTACATGAAGAAAAAAGCTATTTTTTCTTAAAAAGCAAACAAATTTTTAAAAATTAAGCGGATAAATGTTAAGCTTTTAAAAATAATAAAACTAAATTAAAATCCTAATACTCATTTTATTTATATTAAACGAAATTATAAAAGTATTTAATCCAAGCTCTAGCTATATAATTTAAAAATTTTACTGGGTATAAATAAAATAAAAAATATTATTTCTAGTACTTTTTTTGTAAATTTTTAATTAAATGTTATCAATTCTCAAGAGATTAGCTTACGTCCATTTGAAATTTATCTGCATTGTAAATAAAGTTTATGTTTCTTATAAAATGTAATTGAAATATAAAGAATATATAACACTATATACCACATATATATTAATTATATCAATACTTATAAAATCTTTATTATTAACCTCGTAGTTTCCGAACATGGCTTTGGAGTGAAAGTAAAACTGTAATTTAATAAGAGAGTGTGAAAAAATAATTTTCAATCATATAAATAAATCTCATAATTCAATTATGTCTGAAAAAACATATCTTTTTACTTATAATGCAAACAAACAAACAAACAAAAAAGCGGGTAATTGTTAAGATTTTAAATGTCGGATTATATCATTACGTTCTACATTTTCCTGGAAAAAAACTATAAGTTCTTTCATTTACATCGATTACCAATAGAAATGGCGCCAAAATAGTGTTAGTTTACTAATATCTGGTTATCCGTTGCTCATAATAGTTGTTATCTGTTATTTTCAGTTTAGAATTTAAAATATTATAATTCGATAAATTTTGAAGATTTTAGAGAAAAAGAAAGAGAAAGTTTTGATACAATGCAGATTGTGTGTATATTTCCATATGTTGAAAAGTTTTTTTTTTCTTCTTGATGAGAGTAAGACCGGAATCGTCCCATTGGCGTATAGTATAAAAAGATTATTATTACTGTGATTATGTGCCAAAGCATAAAAATGAATGATGAAAAATGCATAGGCACATACTGCCATTACTACTTAAAAACAAATGTAATTTTTAACAAAATATAATGCTATATGAAGAAAACATTTATTTTAAGACATGGACTATTAATAGTAGACCAGCCCTGTACAGGTTAATCAGAAATGACAACTGTTGTCAGCAGTTGCAAAGGTAGTGGATAAGACCTCTGTTCCAATGAATCCCTAAAATAAAAGAACTGCCCCGTTAAGGATAAATGAAAGATAGTGTCTCGACAAATGCTGATCTACCGGAATGTAGTGAACATGCATTTCACTCTGACTCGAGGCTGTACCTATCGCTGTCACCATAATATTTTTTTATTATTATTTTTCATCATATGCGAGATTATGATACGAGATTACATGATTGGTTGGGCGACTCCAACTGCTATGGTTACCTATTATTAAACATATCTCGAATATTATTTAAAATCTAATTTGAATTTGATACGGTGCAGTTTTAAGTAAGTCTTCCAGGGTTCAAATCTATAGATATTGCCTGATAAAAAACTGCGCAAAAACTACTAAAGAGTCAAATGCGCTGCCTTGAACGCAGAATGACGATTTAAAAGCTGATTTAAAGTCTACCATCTGCTGTATTTCTTTGAATATATTATCAGTTTGATACAAATCTGGGACACACGACTGTGAAATTTGAAACTAAAACAGGGTAGCATAGTGAAGAAATTCACGACTTCACACACACCTCTCAGCCAAGAGTACATTTCACAGCTTTCGCTAATTATTTTTCATTGAATTTATGTGCATTTTTGGGACATGTATTAGGACATACAAGAAAATCAAACCTGTGTGACATATGGATAATCTTTGTATATAGGAATATACATTAATTTATTTATTTGTACAACAAAAAAGAAGTTCACTTCTAAAATAATATTTAGTTTGTATAATCAAGTTTACTATCTGCTTGCATTATGTAATTAAAAAAAATCGGCGTATTTGGTAAGCCGGAAACGTAAGATCGCGTTATCAAATCTTTTTCCTCAGAAAAACTTAAGGTTTACTTTAAATACCTCATTTTCCAAAATTGTAATTGTTTACATTATTGTAAGCACGAGCCAGTATAACAGAAAAAACAATTTTTAATTTGTAAGAAATGGGTTATATTATCAATTACAAATAATCCAATTATAAATATTTTTCTAAGCATTTTTTTCTATTTCTTATGAAAATATTTCATATATTAACATTCATTTACAATTAACATGTAAATACAAGAAAAATTAAACACGATAGAATTTCTTTATTAAAAAAATTACACAAAATATATTTAAAACTAATTTTACTTAGCATCATTAAATAAATTTGAATAATAATGTAAAACCTATTAAAATGTTTCACTTTAAATTTCTGAGAGAAAAAATTATTAAAAAGAACAATCTGCATTTTTAATTCACTAGAATCATTAATAATTTCTGTATATCCATAAAAATATAAAATCAACTGATTAGATGAGCTAAATTTTATCGGCGATGAAATTTAATTTTGGTTTTTATTCGTCTCAGTCTATAATTTTCCGCATTCATAAATTAATTTCAAAATTAATAAAGCTGAATAAAATGTTTTCATTTAGCGCAATTTGAAAAGGCGTTTTCTTGATCAACTTAAACAAAACAATAATTAAAATTCATAATTTTACAGCTAGTTATTATTTTGCAAGTTTAAGATTTTAATTGTTTACTTCAACCTGCATTATTATGTTAAATGCTAATATTTTTTTAAAAATAAGATGTAAATTTTTTGAGTAATTACTTCGAAAACAGTATATCTATATTTCTACAGAAAATTTAAATAATTGCATTCGATTGCTATGGTTTTAAAATTCGCTTTCAATGAAGGAATCAATAAAGAAATCAATTTGCAGTATGAATATATGTATGTATATATTGTGCATGTATATTTAATACTTTTGATACTTTTTTTCAATACAGTTATTATTTTATGAATTAAACATGAATGAAAAAAAAAATCTGCAGCACGTTTAAATGATTAAAAATATTATTTTGATTATTACAGTAAAAAAAATCACCTATGATTTGTAACTCTAGAAGTCCGTGATTTTTTTTGTGTGTGTGTGTGTGTGTTTGTGTTTATTACAAGTGTTAAAAAATGCTAAAATAGATTAAAAAACGTCGAAGAACATTTCTTTCAGCTCACAGATTGACTGTATCGTTGTCATCGAAATACTCATGGGCAGCAGAAATCACTAAATAACCAACTTCTCACTAGTGTTGGTATTCGTATCAAAAAATTTTTAATAAGAAATTCATTTTATTTTATTTTTTATGCGGAATATCTATCATCTAAAACAATAATAATTATTTAAACTTACTAGTGACAATCCGGAACCACTAAATAAAAATTCAGCCAGATGCGGAATGTCAAAGAGGTGTCGGTGTTACCAATGTTTACTCATTCGTAAATAAAACGTCGAAAGGGAATTTCGCATTTTGGCGGCATCGACCGAAATACAACCATGCAAAATGCACATGCACCTGACGATCTATAAGAAGCACTGACTATAATTTATGCAGATGACATGGGAGCCGTCAACAAGATGAATATTATTCCCAGATCCTCCTATGGCAGCAGCAACGGCTTGTACGCTTGTAATCGAACAGTATCCAAGACATTTTCCTTCATGCTGGGAAATAGAGTCTTGTGACCCCCTCTTATTATGTGTGTTACCTCATAATGATCTGTATTCACACAAATTATCTTACAAATTCATAAATATCAGCATTCCTATTTTTCTAAATGTGTGTATTTTTCACCGTACAATCTTTCTCTTGCTCTTCTCCAAACCGTATATTTGATAAATATCTGACAGCTTGGTTTTCGTAAAACGTTGCATATTCCTCTGCAGGTGATTGTCAGCTCAAATGATTGCGGCAATGCAGATTTGTTTCCTCTAGCGTTTTTTGTTAAGAGCTGTAAATATATTTTATTTTATTAATCAAACATGTTATGTAAAGTTTCTGGTATGAATTCCGAATAGAAAAATATCCTAATCTGAGAACGCTGATTTCCTCCAATGCTCTTGTGAACAACAACACCTAATGGTGAACGAAGCCGTTCCTAATCTTGTGTTGCTTTGCAAATTTGAATCCTTGTTATGTTCCCTACTACCCTTAAAGTCTGTCCCAATAATCGTGGGAGACCATATATTTTTTTACTACTACATCTTGAACAGTTTTGGCTGCATTTAAAAAACGATTCTGAAAAACCCACGTTTTAGGCTATTTTTAACATAGGATTCTGTTTTACGAATGCATCACTCGTAAAGAAATACAAACAAGGCATACATAGCCGCATATGGATTCGATACATCTGCAATAAATTGTTGCTTGTGTCGTTGTTGTAAAAGATTTGATTTGATTTTATATTTGAATTGATTAGTCGTTTGACGATAACTTCATCGATAATTCAAATATTTTGATTATGCAAAAAAAGTTTCATTTAATGATGTGAATTTTTAACATAGAAAATTTTAGTATTAAAGTTTTAGATGAAGAATTTTTTAGCATAAGATGTTTCATTTTGTGACCAAAATCAAATCGATTTTGACTATTTCTTGAATTACAAACAATATATATGCGATAATCAGGAAAGTTACCATGTGCGGGCTATGTTGGATTATTAATTACTTGTTATAAAAAACGGAAAATGTAAAATGAAGTAACGATCACATTATTATATTGCATTTTCCGATGTTTCCAGGAACTTGGAATATAGTAGTTTGCATTGTTGCTCAAGTTCAAATATTCCAGTTCATATTTTAATTAATATTTTGGTGTTTTTTAACAAATTTAATTTTAAGAGTACAAATTGTGCTTAAAAAAGAGCTATTTTTAAAAATAAGTGGTATAATATTAATAATTATAATATCTGTGGCTTCCGGTAATAACCAGGTAAGGTAAATTTTTAATATTTGTACTAATTAACGTTTAAAGTTTTCAAATGCCTTTTTATCATTACTTTTATAAAATATATTAAAACTTAATAATCTTCACTACATTCAATTACGATATAAGAACCTCTTTTTTTTTCCAAAATAGTTATATAATTTTTTTTTTTATTAATTGAGAACCAATTAAAATTTATTCAATTTTTAAATGAAAATTTATAGTAGCCCTATGACGAGAAGTATTCGATTTTTGTTTTTCAATACTATGCTATATGAAAGTACTTTTTTAAATTTACAATTTTTATCAAATATGTCATTTTTTACAAAAATGTGCCTTACCTGGTTATTACCGGAAGCCACAGATGCTATCCTGTGAAATTGAAGTTTTAAAAAATTACTCTTTAAAAATATCAGTCTGCATTTCTTTGACATAATTTACAATTATGTATATTAGTCATTATAACATAAATCGATCGTTATTGATAAGCAAAGGCTAAGAATGCACTTTTATTAGATTATTATAACAGTATAGGTTGTTATAAAAAATAGGTTTATGAAATATTGTTTGATAATGATTAGGGAATTTCGATTTAATTAATTTTACAAAAGGCTGTTTATTGATTCTCTCAATGCTGAAACTTTCAAATATTAGTATCTGAAAATAATAATGTAAAACACGTGATAAGATAATTTCTTTATGATTTTTGTTATTGGATTTACAACACAGTTGAAATCTACTAATTGAATTTTTTTATAATGCTGCTGCAAATATTTTTAATTTTAATGTTATATTAGTTTAGACTCTTAAACATTTCGAAACTATTACTAACCTTCGAAGAATTCTACTACAATAAAACATCATTATATTTTATATTTAAAAAATATATTTCTATTTTCAGATAATTGATTTTTTAAAGTTAAAATTTACTTAGGAATCCCTTAGTATCTATGAAACTTTTACTTCCGAAACATTAATTTCTAATAGAATTAGATCAATCAAGTTCATTTTGAGCAAAGAAAATTTATCTAAGTAATTTTTAAAACCATTTTTCGTTTCTAAAGGCATTAGTGTTCTGTTTGTACAGACTTCAGAAATAAATCTGCAATTTCCTTTCAATATAAAAGAAATAAATTGCAATCCTTTTTTTACCTTAAAAATGTGGATCTAATCTCACATTTTACAAATTGCAAGGAGAAGCATAACTAGATTCATAGACTTTCATGCTACTGCAAAGCATTTTATCTATTTTTTTTATACTAGGGATTAATCAATATCTTTTATGATTTTATTTTTGCTCAAATTAAAATATTGTATTTCTGGTTTTATACTTTTTGAGTACATGGAGGCTTTTTTGTTTAAATGCATTAAATGACCCTTTTTTTTTTTTTAAAGAAAATTCTTATTTTTCTCAGACGTTTGATTATTTTTTAATCATGTATTCCTATGTGAAATTTTCATTATTTCTCTTTTCACATATTAAATTGGATATTATAATTACTGTTTTCGCGCAACTTTTAACGGGGAATATACTATACTTTTTACCCATAAAGATGTAGATTTCTTCTTTAAAGTTTCTTACAAGCTGCTGTTGTGTACAGTTATCACATGATTAACACTAGTGTCTACAGCTTATACACCTAAAATAGTTTTAATAGTATAATATAACAGTTTTATTATGAAATATTTCCGGTTTTTTTATTGATTATTATTCAGTTTTAATTAATTTATAAGAAACTCGTATGTTTTAAATACATGAAGCTATAATCAACGCCGACTATATACTACCGGCCTACCCATTTCGCTAAAAACCGCCGAAAAAGTGAAGCTGGATTCAGCTTCAAACCGTGAATCATTTCATTGAACCACTTGTGAGTCTACGTGACGCAAACCCTGCCCAAATTAACATTGAGTAAGCTGTTTTCTGTTCGGTGCACATGGCGTAGCACGTGATCATTGTTTTGGTTCAGGGTTTGGACGATTGGTTAGAATAACTTGGGCAAGGTATCAGAGTCCTCTGGAGGGACACTTCATACATTAATCTCAAATAAGTGGGCCTACAGATGTAGTGGGCCATGCTATAATTAACAGTTTATTATATATATAAATATGTAATATACTGTACTGATTATCTTTTCCTGTATAAAATTCCAATATTAAAACTATTTCTGGGAATCGGAATACTTGAAAAATGGATCGCTTTTTAAAGTGACCATGTCATTATAAATCTTCATAAACAGCAATACCAATAAACACACGCTATCGTTTTTACTCTGTTGCATTTTACACAGACAGGAGAAAAAGAAACAAATAAAAGAGAAAATATAAAACAATACTGTAAAAAAGGATAGCAGGTTCATTTTGAAAATAAATTTTCACGTACATTTTACAGAATTTTCAGAATTTTCTTTATTCTTCGTTTGCTAGAGACAACGGATTCCCAAGGATAATTTCATATCCAATTAAAATATTTTTTCTACTGCATCTGACTTTATTTCCATAAATATAAATGTGTTTTTAATCCAGCATCATGCTCTTTATTTATCCACGCAATTCTCTTTTCAAGAGCACTAAAATACTAATTAGTACAAATATTGAAAATCATAAATAATCAAATTATGGATTTTTTTCCTTTGAACGTCAATTAACTTGCTATAAAGAAAGAAAGCTGACTTCATAACTGGCAAATTAGCCAATAATTCGCTGGTTGATTTTGTACTGCCCATTCTACAAAAGAACGTGGTAATCTGTGTTGTTTATAAATTACTATCTATTTGGTGGGTGAATATTAAGCCTTCGATTCAATTGGCCTAAGCTTGTATGATGATTACTACAATGGAGTTAAAGAAAATGCAGAACATGTGTTAGTTGAGAGACTTGTTTGTTGAATACATGCCGTATGATGTACTTATTGTTTGTTTAACCTTTAAAATAAAATACTGGCATTAAAGAAAGATAAAGATGCACATTTTCTTTTAAATGATTCCAAGGCAGTGAAATGTTTATTGAAAATTTTTTATCTATGAAGTTTGTATCGTGCATTTAAAAATGCATTTAAATCAAATAAATCACCAAGTAGTAAGAAAATAAATTAAAATTTTAAAAAAGACGTTATTAAGAAAATTACATTAACTGTTATTTATAAAATGTATAAAATAGAAATAGAATATTGGATTTAATATCACTTAGTTGACCGATAAAAATCTGGTTATTTAACGAAAAATAATTTAGCATATTCAACGATTTATCTCACTTCTAGTTTAATCGCTTTAAGTGATTGCCCTATTAAAAGATCGCGCCTTTCTTTAATGGTTTGAATGTACAGTCGTGGAAAAAATAAACAGCCCCTACTAACTCCTTAACAAGTTATCGTAGAAAAAAGTTACTGGTGCTAAACGATTGGAAATATAGTCTACTTTTAAAAAATGTATATAAAATTTTATTAGAGGGCATCTACATATTAACACGATCACTAACTTTTTTTCAATAGCAGTACCCAATTATGACAGCATTATGGAACTCTACACTTTTCTTTAGACTTAAAACTAATTGTCATGCAATTCGTACCATAAGATTCTGAGAAATTAATTATTTGAAACGAGTATATTTTAAGTGTTGTATTCATACTGAAATTTCGTACTCATTTCGTCACTGATAATAATAAGGTTCTATCTGTGTTTTTGAAAAAAAATGACTTATCGATATAAAAAGGCTCTGTTTGTATCTATTGAGGAATTTTTGCATTAAATGATGTTATATATAATTTAAATATGACATTACACTTATATTATGTTATCGTTTTAACTTAGAAATGCCTTCGTAGTTACAAATATAACATTTAAATATCAATAAGACAATTGTTTTCAAAAACACAGACATATCCTTGTTATTCTCAGGTGACGAACTGCTGACCGAATGAGCTCGTTTCTTGATCAAGGCATCACAGGCCCCACTCATACAACTTATCTTTGTAGCTCGTATGCTGTATCAATTTTATTATTCAGGTTATACACATTGGAATAACAAATTCTTGTTATCGCCGATAGTGTATCCTTGGACAAAAATGTGCATTTTTCGTAAGATACCCGTTAGCTAATAGAGATCATAGAATAGTTTTCATACTGACACACACTCTTATATAAAGTGGGTCGCGTTTTTTTTCTTTTTCTTGAAGGTGGTTTTCTTGAAGGGGGCACTCATAAAGTTTGGGATCTTTAACTATAGGAGACTAATAGAGTATTTGATTTCCCAGTAGCAGAATTAGACGATGGATTGAGATGTTTTAAAATAAGAATGACAATATCTTCAAAAGAAGATGGACACGGAGTTTCTGTAACTGACCTTTCAAAAGTCAGGATGATACCGAAGCTATTACTGTCTGAAAATGTCGTTAGATATGGGTACTGCTAAACATATTGCAGTTATAATAGCATGTCACCACACGTAGGTTACAGAGAAGTGGCTATGAGACGTACTTGTAGGACTTTAACCCCGCACTTCTCACACCCGAGCAACAGGACGTTCATGTAAATCTTGTATGAAATTAAAGATGATGTTACTCAAAATCGATATGAATACCCGACACTAATAATACGCTTCTACTGGTGACTTCTTCACACCAACGTAAAAATTCTCATTTCGTGATATTATATTTTCCCATAACCACCAATGCTCCCATAAGCGATACTGAAAGTAGCTGAACTCTCATGGTTACAACTAACGTACTGTTTGTTGTAAGTTGAACAAAATAATTCCACATATTCATTTGTCTGCAATAATGATTGCTAATTTTATATATACATGATCATATTTTATTCAAATAATTGTTGTTTTATGCTAATTTCGCAGTTTTAAGCACAGAAATTAATATGACGATATGGAATTAAGAAATATTAAAGTCTACAGTAAATTGAAAAATATATTTACAAATAACATATACTGCACTTCGTAACAAAATCTAGATTAAAAGTCGTTGGAGAATTTTAATTTAGATTTGTATTCATTGTAACTTATTCAGTTTTTTCTTCATCTCCCTTTCATATTGATTTTTTTTAAAGACTTAAATTTGCAAAGAAAAACAATGACTATTTATCAATGAGTAACACATTATTAATAAATAATAAAAATAATTAATCATTGTGATGAAAAATTATTTGTTTATTTTGACTATGTAAAATATATAATCTAATATTTCCTTTCAAATGGAGAGGAAGTAATCAAAAACCTAAACAAAATTTCAGTAAAACTTTAAATGCTTTGCATTAGTTTGCATTCAAAAGCTTTATGAGTACTTTCCATTAAAAGTATCATTAAACGGAATAAAAGGATTTATCCATAAAACTTGAATTTAATGTTCGTATTTAAGATTTATTTTTCTTTTCTTTAATATGGAAGAAAGCATGCATGAACTGCTATAAAAACTATACAATTTTTGCGCATCTTTTGTAATATAACATTTAAATTTTGAAAATACTACCATTAATTCGCATTTTAAGAAAAAAATGAATGCGTTTCTGTTTGTCTTAGAAAAAATATATATATAAAGAGAAAGATACAATAATAATGATTCAAACATGTAGTATTTTGTAAATGACATTTTAAGCTTTCTTAAAACGTTTTACTGTTTCAAATGTCTAACTTCTTAAAAGCCATATAAGGACACTGATATTTCCAATCAATTTAATATATATATATATTCAAGGGGCTCATTTGACTCGATAGAAAAAATTCGTCCACGGAATAGAAAACTGCTTTGCATTAAAATAGAAATTAGCATTTAAAACAAATTGCTTTTATCCTTTAAACAAAATATCCATATAAGAGTGCCTCAGTTATAAATATTTATAGCATCAAGTGTAAGAGTTGGAGTACTTTTATTTACAGTATTAAGTGATTCTAAAACACAAATATCTTGCAATTTTCTGAAACAATTATTGCATTATTATTTTTTTAATACTTAAAATGCCGTTTGTATCATGTTTCTATCTTAATTAGAAAATAAATGTTGCATTTTTTGTTTTGGTTTGTTTTCAGAATCTAGATTTTAAGCAAAGGTTTTCATGGAAATGGCTTCTTGTGAAAATGCGTTTTTCTTCATGATGGCTTTTTTCACAATTTCTCTAATTTAAATTATTGTAAATTAAGAACTGTTAAACAAAAATTCTTCAAATTTAGAACACGTCTTTTTAAATTGTTTTACTTTAATTTTGATTCAGCAAATTTAAAAATAAATATTTATTTTGAAAAAGATGTTTTTTAAATAAAATTATTTTAATTATTTAATAAATTTATTTTAATTTCAAAGTTACAGATAAAAAATAACTCACGTTTAAAACTTTCGTATTAAAAATTATGCTATTCGTTTTTCTTTTAAATTCTTATCGATAAAAGATTTAATCTATAAAACTAGATTTATATTTTCGTACATAAAAACTTTTTTCTAATCCTTTATTTCAAACGGAAGTAAAGAATTATTTTGCTATAAGACGTTACAAAATGCATTAAAGATGCGTAACACAGTGTTTGACTGCTCTAAAGGATATCATTACATGTTATTTTAGCTCAAAATGAATGCAATTGTACTTACATTCAGAATAATAAACAAAAAGGCTTTTAGGAAAAACATTTCTTAATGATTCAAATATGTAGCATTTCATGAATGGCTTTTTAAGATTTCTTGGAACGTTTAACTTTTGTATAATTTAACTTCTAGATATTTTTTAATTCTACAACAGAATATTAATAGTATTCGAAACATTATGTACTCATACTTTTTTTTAAAAAAAAATGGAGAAAAAAAATTCCCTTTGGAAAAATTATGCTTTTGTCCGTGATCCGTAAAATGTTATTTTGGGAAGCATTAGATAATTTATAGTTTTAAAAATTTTATTTATTTGTAACTTTTAGTAATTTATAAAGCGCATGATGTTTTATATAATAAATCTTTATACAATTATCGTCTTTAAAAATGTTTAAAAATAATCAAATAGGCTTCAGAATATTAAAGTTTAAAATATTACGAAAAACGACATTCTTATAGATGCAAATACAGTGATACCTGCTAAAGGGATCACCTTGGTAAAGTGCCCACCTGGCTAAAGTGACCGCTTTTGTAAAATTTAACCTGTGCTCATATAAAATAATATGAGACTTTTCCCGTAATGTGATCACCTGCCTAATGTGTCCAACTGAATAAAGTAGCCAGATAGCCTGTTTTTGTCACCGTTATTTGAACCTGTAAAAGGTGACCATCCATTTTTCCACATGCTTAAAATTTTCAAACTAAAAGATTAAAGTGGTCATTTTTTGAAATTTTGTTTTGATCCATTAAAAAAGTACAGGGATTTATCTCTGATAGTTACTATTTGCTTAATATATAAAGAGACCAATTTGTCCCTTATTGTAATATGGAGATTCTTCTTATAAAAGTTCTTTCGAACACATAAGTAAATAAACTCGGAGGTAAATTAAATTCTGACACCGTTTTTAAACTTTTAAATGACTTATATTAATCGTTAATATTTACAAAAAGATATTTACATATTAATATTTACAATTCGAACATTCAAAAGGAAACTTTAATTAAAACATCTTAATCGCGTCATCTTAATCAACATTCTTCTAAAGTCAACACCAACTCTCCCCACGTTCCATCCAACCATCTCTTCCGTTCATTTCTTTTTTCTTCGGCTTTTCGTCTGAATGGAGTTTTTTCAGAAAATCGTCTGCTTTCTAAAGACCTTTTCTATCAGAGTTGCGATATGAAGAACCTTACAAGACATGATACTTGGCTGTTGGACAAAGAATCGCTCCCACAACGGCCGTCCTGACTAGGCTTTCGTCCTCGAATGCTCGTCCCTTTGGAGGCAGCAGCAGTTGGATCATCTGGAAAGATAAAGAAAAAAAACACAGCAGCATCCAAAGTCTTAATTGAAAAAAAGAAGTCATTATTCAAATTGTTTATCAAAGCTTAGATTATTTCTTGAAAAAATTCATATATTTTTTTCGCGTCTTTTCGTCTTATCTTTCTTACGTCCTTTCATCTTCTTTTATCTTACGTCTTTTCGTCTTCTTCTTTCATACGTCTTTTCATCTTCTATTACCTTACGTCTTTTCGTCTTTTCTTTCTTACGTCTTCCGTCTTCTTTTATCTTACGTCTTTTCGTCTTCTTTCATACGTCTTTTCATCTTCTTTTACCTTACGTCTTTTCGTCTTTTCGAGAATAAAGTTAAAATTCTATTAGTTGTCAGTCCAGAGGTTTGTCATAGTTGGTATAGTGTCCCAATCGGTGAAATTCTTTTTTTTTTCAAGCTTCGTCCGACCACGGCTTCATGTACTCTGCACATGTACTGGTGACCATGGGTCCTTCGTTGAATCCAAGTTTCTTTACATCGTAGGTGTCATTATTTTTTACTTTTATGACTTTGTACGGACCTAAATATTTTGGTTTTAACTTCAAACCTGGACCTTGTTGTGTGCGTTTTATAGCAACCACATCATTAATCTTAAATTTGTTAGCTTTCTTTCGTCTGAGGTTGTAAGTTTTACGGTTCTCTTCTTGGACTTTTAAAATCTGTTTTTTAGCATTTTTTCTCATATCTTCGCGATTATTTGTAAAATCAGATTGTATTTCAGCATTCAGAAGACAAGTAATTTCAATGTTATTTTTTAGTTTCATTTTAGTACCAAACATCAATTCAAAAGGAGTTGTGCTTATACTTCTCTGAAAAGTCGAATTTATCACCTGTTGGACGTTGCTTACATGTGTATACCATTTTTTAGGATTATCGACAGACAATTTAGACAGAACAGATTTTATGACAGAATTTAGACGCTCAACTTGGCCGTTAGACCTGGGTAATCCAGTGGTAATCGGGATATGTTTAATATTTTCATTGATGCAATAATCTTCAAAAGCTTTAGAGGTAAATGCAGGACCTTTATCTGATATAATTCGAACTGGATTTCCAAAGATAGATTTTTGGATTTCTAATTTAGAAATTACTTCGGCAGCATCGGTAGATTTTGTGGGATACAACCAAACAAATTTTGTGAATGCGTCAATGACCGAAAGGATATGTTTGTAATTTTTATTAGTGCTTTCTAATGGACCTAAGTGATCAACATGGTACGTATGTAATGGAGTTTCTTCTTTTTCTATTGGGTGAAGTAAGCCTTCTTGTTTACCACATTTTCTATTAACTAAAATACAGGGAACACAATTTGCTATACATTTCTCAATTTTTTGTTTAACTTTAGGGATGTAAAAATCATTTTCTAAACTTTTCTCTGTTCTTGCAACTGCGTAATGACCTTTTCCGTGAGCGGCCTTGATTATATTCATTTGCATGTCTTCCGGTACAACTAATAAATCATTACCATTAACACATTTATAAAAAACAACATTTTTAACTAGATAATCATCATAAGATTTCACCTTTAGGATTTCTTTTATTGTTTTAATATGGTCATCGGTTTCTTGAGCTTGGATAATTTTTAAAGTTAAGCTATCTTGGATTACCATACAAATAGGATACAAACTTAATGCATCGACATGTCTCATACTGCTACCCTGTCTATGTTCAATAACATAATCAAAATCGGATAACATTATTGCCCATCTAGCTATTTTTGTACTCATTTCTTTTTTATCCATAGTCATTTTAAATGCATTACAATCGGTTACAATTTTAAATGGGATACCTAGCACATATACTCTAAACTTTTTCAGGGCTTCAATTACAGCTAAAACTTCTAATTCGTAACTAGTGTACTTCCGTTCAGCTTCGGTGGTTTTTTTACTTGCGAAATAAACTGGATGAAATTGATTATCTACTGGAGATTGTTGCATTAAAACAGCTCCATAGCCATCAATACTGGCATCACAATGGATTTCGGTCGCACTTTTGGGATTGTAAATTAAAAGTACTGGTTCTGACGACAAAATACGTTTGAGTTCATTAAAAGCTCTTTGTTCTTCTATATCGAATTTAAATTTTGAATCTTTTCTTAGCAGGTCACTTAACGGTTTAGCTATAACCGAATAATTTCTTATAAATTTTCGAAAGTATCCTGTCAATCCTAAATAACTTTGAACATCTTTGGTACACTTTGGTTCGGGAAAATTTATTACTGCTTTAGTCTTCAGTGGAGAGGGATACAATTTACCATTTATGATTCTATACCCCTAGAAATCAATTTCACGCTTCAAAAAATTGCATTTTTTAAGATTTAATTCTAATCCATATTCCGATGCAGTTTCGAGTACAAGTTTTAATTTTTCTAGACCTTCAGCTTCGTTTTTAGCAGGTATTATTAAATCATCCATATAAATGACAACAATGTGATCTTTTAATAGGTTTCGAAATACATTATAAATATACTTTTGAAAAACACTAGGGCTATTGGTCAACCCGAATGGACATTTCAAAAATTCATATTGTCCTTCATGAGTAACAAACGAGGTGTATTTCCGCGAGTCTTCTTCAACATCTACATGAAAGAAACCGTTTTTCAAATCTATGGTGGTAAATACTTCGGCAGAATGTAATTAGTCTATTACATCATCAATAACTGGCAAGGGGAAATGCTCACGTACTGTCTTTTTGTTAAGACATCTGTAATCAACACAAAGTCTCATTGTGTTATCTTTTTTCTTGACTAACACAACCGGCGAAGAAAAATTAGAAGAACTTTCTCGAATTATTCCCTGAGCTAGCCACTCCTCAATTTGGTTTTCGACTATTTTTTTCTCGCATGGCGGTAATCTTCGAGGAGAAGAACAAACTGGGATTTCGTCAGTTAAATTAATTTTCATTTTAACATCTACTGTTTTAGTTTTAATTGGTACATAATTTTCAATTAAAGAGTATAACTCTGAACGTAATTTTTTGTCAGCAATGTGAGTTAAATCAATTTTAGGCTCATCCAAAACATTTACAATATTAACTAAAAAGTCATTAGACTGAACTTCAGCTTTAAACAGTTTCACTTTATTCTCAGAAATAGTTAATGTACCTTGATGAATAACATCAGTGCCAATAATTAAATCGAAATTAATGCAACTGTCCTTAACGACAAAAATAGTAACTTTAAATTTTGAACCATCTACTTCGATTTCTGAATTGAAACAACCTTCTGGTTTAATTGAGGCTTTTCCTAGACCGGTCAAAGAGATACTCGTAGGTTTTAACTCTACAAAGTTCTTCAAATTATCATAAATGCTTTTCTTTAACAAAGTCTTTTGGCAACCAGTATCTATTAAAGAGATTAAACGCAAAGAATAAAGCTTTATCTCTTTCAGAATTAAATCTTGGGATGTAATAATGTTTACTTGAGACTGAGCATTTTTAACACTTGTATCTTTAGATTTATTACATTGAAATGATTTATGACCATAAGCGTTACAAGCAAAACAAAGCGGCCCTTTATCTTTATTTACACAGTTAATACTCTTATGATTATTCCCGCCACAATTAAAACAACGCATATTTGGCTTTACAGGCTTAAATTTGTTCTTAACTTCAACTTCGGATTTAATTTTAGGCTTAGCTCCTTCATATTTATGAAATTTTGCATTTTCATACTCCGATCTTATTTTTTCATAAATCTTTAATTTTTGTTTAAATTCAGCAATATTGGGACAACCATACAAAAAAGATTTTTTAGAAATGGGGTCATTAATTCCATTTATTACATACTGAATAAGGGCAGAATCTTCAATATTGCCTTTTGAGCATAATTGTTTCATATTTAAAAAATATTCATCTAACGATTCATGTGGTCTAATTTTTCTTTTGGACAGTAATTCGTGTAATTCAGCTGAATTGCACGTTTGACCAAATTCAGATATGAGTAGGGCTTTTAATTTAGACCACGAATTAATATTTGTTTCACTTTCAAGAAATAATTTTGCTTTGCCTGTCATACGGCGTTTAGCCAAAATCAATTTGTGCAAATCACTAACGTTAAATAATGAAACAATATCTTCAAAATCGGCAATCCATTTATTAATATTTTGTACTTGAGTACCTTCAAACATTGTAATCATACTTTCAATATCATTAATAGAAATGCTTGGTTTAATAACATAATCAGGAATTAGAACTTTCTGATTTTCATTACTTTCACAATTAGAACTACCAGAATCATTTCTCATATTATTCTCAAAAACAGTTGAAATATTTTTAGTTTTATCTTGTAAATCATCATTAAATTCATCAACACTTTCGTCATCACTAAGAGTACCTACATCGGCTATCATATTAATTTTTAAAATATTAAAATCACATAAACTAGAAATTATTCTGGCAGCAATTTCATCAAAAGTTCCCGAATTATTTATACACAAAACATTGCAAATGGTAATTAAGTCGTTAACAGAAAAATTATCTTTAATTTCTTTGAATTTAGTTTGATATTCATCGGAATCTACTTCAAACGTAAACCCAGTAAAATTCCGAATTCTACGTCGATTATTTCTGTCACCGATTTCTCCAAAAATTAATTTGTGCAATATCTTAATACTAGCTGATTTTTCAGTTTTCAAAGAAAATTCTAATTCCTTTAAATCAACTAATTTTTCCATTATTGAAAAGAAAAATGAAATAATAAACTCACTTCATAATCAGATGCTCAGCTTCACACATTTAAACAGCATTGTTGTCGCAGTATCCAACAGCTTCATATCATTAAACATATATTCAAAAAAAAATTTCCTCATAATAATTTCCAGCAAGGATTCCATCACAATTCTAAATAATAACGGCTTCCAGATTATTTAAAGTATATATATATTTCTTCTCTGTGGGCGTTCGTTTGTCTCGGTTCTGACACCAAAATTTATGGAGATTCTTCTTATAAAAGTTCTTTCGAACACATAAGTAAATAAACTCGGAGGTAAATTAAATTCTGACACCGTTTTTAAACTTTTAAATGACTTATATTAAACGTTAATATTTACAAAAAGATATTTACATATTAATATTTACAATTCGAACATTCAAAAGGAAACTTTAATTAAAACATCTTAATCGCGTCATCTTAATCAACATTCTTCTAAAGTCAACACCAACTCTCCCCACGTTCCATCCAACCATCTCTTCCGTTCATTTCTTTTTTCTTCGGCTTTTCGTCTGAATGGAGTTTTTTCAGAAAATCGTCTGCTTTCTAAAGACCTTTTCTATCAGAGTTGCGATATGAAGAACCTTACAAGACATGATACTTGGCTGTTGGAGAAAGAATCGCTCCCACAGTAATGATATCTGCATTTGTCTAAGGTGATTTTTATTGGAATGTTTATTTCGCTAGTCATAGAAACGTCACCTTTATGCAATTACATAGAAAATAAAAATGTGTATAAATTACAGAGCATCTTGTAGGTACGAGTTATTTAAATCAATTACTACGGAGTTTCAGCTTTATTCAAAAGAAATAATGTGAGTTTTAAGTAAATTATTCCTTATTCAGTATATTTTAAATTAATGAATCAGTTAGTATTGTTAATTAATCAATTCATTATTTAATATAGTACATTTTTTTAAATTTAAATTTTATTTTTTGAGATCACAATACATTAATGTACCAATCTGAAAGCCATTCCATAATGTGACCACCATTATATAGTGACTATTTTAGCCTGTCCCAAAGGCGGTCACTTTAGACAAGTTGCACTGTATGTAGCATTTCATGAATGGCATTTTAAGATTTCTTAGAACGTTGTATTGTTTAATTTTTGGATCTTTTTTTATTGTTACATCAGTGTATTAATGGCTGTCGAAAGATTATGTACTTAGTTTTATTTTTAAAAAATAAAATATAGAAAACATTTAGATTCTTTAAAAAATATGTTTTTGCTCATTATCCGTAAAGTGTTATTTTTGGAAGCATTAGATAATAGTTTTGATATTTATATTTATTTGCTAAAATTAATAAATTGAATTACGCACGATGTTATATATACTAAATCATCCTATACTTTAAAATTTTTTTAAAACTAGTCAAACTAGCATCAGAATATTAAAGCGAAAAACTTAAAAAAACAATATTCTTAATAATTTAAATATGTAGAATTTCATGAATGGCATATCAAGATTTCTCGGAACGTAGAATTGTTTAACTTTTGTATATTTTTAATGCTACCTCAAAATAATAATGGTATCAAAAACATAATGTACTTTGATTTATTTAAATATATATATATATAGAGAAAAACATCCCTACGGAAAAAAAGTATGTTTTTATTCGTGATCCATAAAATGTTATTTTGGAAACATTAGATAATGTATAATTTTAAAATTTATATTTATTTGCTATCTTTTATAAACTGTTTATGCGTACGATGTTTTATGTACTGAATCATTATATATTTAGCGTTTTTGAAAATATTTTGAAAATATATAATTAAATTTACTTTATTAGTCGAAATAAAGCTATGAATTAATTGTGGAAAAGGTTATTTTCTCATTTTAACATGTATTTTTCTATAAGAACTTATAAAATGCATTAAAGATTCGTGCAACTTATAAAATGCAAAATTAATACAATGTTTGACTACCGTAACTTTACGGATAACTCAAAATGAATGTGATTGTTTTTGCATTTTGAATAAGCAAAATACTTTTAAGGAAAACAATATTCTTAATGATTCAAACATAAGAGTTAAAATATAAAAATAAATTTAAAATATAAAATATAAGAGTTAAAATAGAGGACTTTTAAGGAAAAAAATATTCTTAATGATTCAATAATGATTCAAATATATAGTATTTCTTGAATGTCATTTTAAGATTTCTTGAAATGTTGCATTAACTTTCGCATTTTTTTTTTTTAATTTTATTTAAGAATATTAATGGCATTCGAAACATTATGAACTTTGATTTAGTTTTTTAGAAAAAATAGAGAAAAAAAACACTTTGGGAAAAAGTATATTTTTATTCGAGATCCGTAAATTATTATTTTGGAAAGCATTGGATAATGTATAATTTTGAAATATATAGTTATTTGCTAACTTTTACAAATTTTTAATATGTACAATGTTTTATGTACTGAATTATTACAAATTTTTCGTCTTTGAAAATATTTTTTTTTAAATATAAAACCTTATATACCGGGTGTTCCAAAAATTACTGATGGATTTTAAAATTCAATAACTTGCAAACGGTAACAGCTATTTAAAAACGTTTTGCAGGAGGATTATGTATAATATCAGGAGTTTTTTTTTCCGTAATTTTTTATTTTAGTTCGAATTTCAAACAATAAGAGGTGCTAACGGCGATTGAAGGCCAGGTGATCAGTACTGAGTGAAGCGTCGACTTGGCCCTCATTCGCCGTCAGCGCCACCTATTGTTTGAAATTCGAACTAAAAAAATTACGGTAAAAAAAAAAAAAAAAAAAAAAAACTACTGACATTATACATAACTCTCCTGCAAATTTTTTTTAAATAGCTGTTACCGTTTGCAAGTTATTGAATTTTAAATTTCATCAGTCATTTTTGGGACATCCGATATATTATAAATGTGAAAGTGTGTCCGGAAATTTGAATGAAATTGGCTTCAAAACGGATGGATTACTGTCTTTGAATCTTTGCTTATAGATACATTATAGCCCGGAAATGAACATAGGCTATGTTTTATTTATTTTATTCAAATATTTTTCTTAATAATTCAAAATTTCATTATTTTTCATACAGAATCAATCGGCATTTTTTAGATAAAATTTAACCATTTTCCTTTCCTGTTGCCAATAACATAGAAATCTGGAATGATAATTTCTCAGCGGCAATAAATTTTCAATTGAGCAATTCCCGTGCAAAAATAAATAAAATAAAATAAAATAAAATAAAATAAAATAATTAAAAGAAAATAAGTATGACGTCATTAGAGTATTCTCTGTTTTATATTAAACATGTATATTTGTTTCATTAACAAGAATTTTTATGTCAAAAATGGCGACATAATTAGAAATAAAAAAAAAGAATGAAAAACAATAATATTTTCAATGGAATATTTCACTTGCAAAAATGTGACGTCATAGTTGAAATAAAACGTGTACTTTATAGTAGTCGTTAAAAATACAAGAGACATGAATATTAGTAGCTAATGGAGCTAGATAAATAATGACGTCATATTTAAAACGAATGAGAAATATTTTTTATTTATACTAATTAATAAGTTATAAGTTACATACAAATGAAAATTTTTATTCAAAACTCATAATTATACATGAAAATAATTTTTTCTGGGAAAAAGACGGAAAATAAAAGTACTGATTAATATATTTTTGACTCTATTTTTAACACTTTCCAACAATGTTGAAAAGTTATTATGCTTTCGGTTTGTCTGTCCGTCTGGCCGCTTTCTAACTTTCGTAAATTTCATGGCAATCCGAGTAGTCATGAAATTTTTGGACTTTATTAACAACAAAATAGAGCCCGTCGAATTTCGACGAAAGAAAATGTTTAAGAACGAACTGTTTCATTGATTTATAATAAATCTACTTAATTAGTCACAGTAAAAAATACACCATATGTTCGTAAGTCTAACTCTTAAACAAATGATATTTAAACTAAAGTTAACAAAATACTATTTCTATAAAACTCAGTTGCAGAAATTATTAAAATAACCTTAATCGATATGTAAACAATAAAATATAATAAAGATCTTGTATTATTATAAGTTATCAATTACGGCTCTTATGAACGGTATTCCAAAATGTAAAATAGTAAAACATGCTCCAATTTTACTCAATCATAGATTTTTTTGCCCCATGAAATTTAAATCCGACATTATTTTTATCACTTCAAAATTTACATATGCACATCTCTTATTCGTGTTCACGTTTTAAAAAAAAGGTATTTTAATTTGATCACTTCAGAATCATTTTAATTCAAAACTTGAATTCTCGATTGCTATCAGCTATAAACAGATACTAATATATTTATATTTTTTTTAAGTGTAAATGAAAATTTCTGAAATAACCTGCATGCAATAAATACGATATACAATATTCCTGTGACGTCAGAGTGAAGAGAGAAAGTGTTGTATCGAGTTTAAAGAAAGTTTTTAATAAACTAAAAATCCCTTATGTAATAAATAAAAACGAACTAAAACGATTTTTTTCTCTTTAAATAAAAATGGCAACAAAAATATACATTAATTTGCTTTTTTCATTTTCATTTTAATAAAAATGGAGTAAGTGTGTTGTCACAATTCAAAAACGGTAGAAGAAAACTACGAAAAAAATAATAACTCAAAAACAAATAAAGATACAGCTTTCAAACAAATCTCATTAAAAAGTAAATTTTTTTCTATACGATGATATAAAAATTGAAAATGTGCGATATTTAGTAGTTTAAAAATTTGCAAAAGAAAAAATGCAAAACTTAAATTTCATTTCAAATTTTAAAGTGTTGCCATTCGCAAAATGACGTATGCGTTACGCACGGATACGTTTGGCCTTTATAATATAGATTAACATTTACCTTAGCACGAATATCTATTGAAAATGAAGTTTCTACCATGATTAGTTTATTTATAGGGATAGTCAAAAATTTTCTTTACATTACGGCATTACAATGAAAAATCATTTCAATTGAATTTTAACGATGTTACACCCTGCGAAACTTATTCAAATTTATATGCATCGACAAAGAGCACTAAAATATGCGTTTTGTAAAGTATGCAGTGAAAAGGACACTTATTATTCATTTACAGGGTCACACAGAAGAATTCCATTGCATAATAATAAAGCAGGAACAGTTTGTGAATAATTTTAATTATGGTAAACGATTTCATGTATAATCAAATTGATATATGTTGATGAAGCTTAATGTGAGTTATTTCATGCATAATTCGCAGTGCATAGCATTTACAGGGACACACAAAAGATTTTAAATAGTATATATTCTATACGAAGTATTCTATATAATGGATGATGACTGTTGAATGGATGAAATGCATTTTGAATTATGATATGTGCTTTTAAGTTTCACTAAATGTATGCATATTAAATGGTGTGTATAAATGCGGATAGTTATACAATTTAGATATACAGGGTTACACAAAAGATCTTGGAAAGGTAATTTACTTAAAGGTGATTTTTAAATAAAATATATTTTTAAATTTTGAACTGCACTCATTAGACAAAGAAATGATTGTAGTACATAGATAAAATGATATACAGGGTCACTCAAAGAACTGGATACACGATTGTTTTCGGGTGATAATTTCTGAAAATGTAATTTAGGTTGTAATAAGGAATATTTTTTGAACTAAAGTTTAGAAAAATACTTTCATATATTAAAGGTACTAGGTAAACTACAGGGCTGAACAAAAGTAGTCAAGTATATTTCTATCTATTAGTATAAGTCGCTGAAATGAAAATTTAAACCAGCAAAAGATCGGCAATAAAAGGATCATCAGAAGATTTTTACTATAAATCGCGATAAAAAGGTAGTTACACATGCTTTTAACCAACGAATTCTTTTGCCTGACTGATAAATTAATTCTTCTTTAAATGTTATGTGAACGAAGTCACGGGTAACAGCTAGTTATAAATAATTGTGTAAAGTATTATATGAATAAGATTATAAATAATTATGTAAAATATCATGTTAATATAAAATATTAAATTTATTCAGTTAATCGAAATAATGCTCTAAATTCATTGTGGAAAAGATTGTTATCTCATTTTAACATGTATATTTTGATATACACTGTAAAACAATCTGTAAAGGTACGATACTTTATCTAGGGAACTGGGATTCCAAGAACTTTTCCTGTAACGGTAACAACAAAAACTCAAGTTTTAGAATCGGTTACATGGATTTTTCCTGTTATCGTTACATGAAAAGCTCTTGGAATCCCAGTTTCCTAGAAAATGTTTAGTACCTTTACAGATTCTTTTACAGTGTATGAATTTATAAAATGAGTTAAAGTTTCGTAGTACAATATTTCACTACCATAAAGATTATCATTATATGGTGTTTTAGCTGAAAATGAATGGGACTGTAGTTACATTTAAAATAATGATGGAAAAGATCTTTGACAAAAACAATATTCTTAATCATTCAAATATGTAGCATATCACGAATGAGAATTTAAATTTCATGAAACATTGTATTGTTTAATATTTCTAACTTTTTCATTCCTACATCAGAATATTAATGGTATTCGAAGCGTAATGTACTTAAATTGTGTTTTAGGAAAAAAAATAGATCAGTGCTTTTCAAAAAATTTTGAATCATTATAGATTAAAGGTTTTTCTATAAAACAAAATTTAAATTTTTTGTACATAATAACGTCTTTCTAATCACTTATTTCAATTGTACGGAAGTAAAAAAATATTTTGTTATAAGAATATATACAATTCATTAAATATTCGTAATACAACGTTTGACTACCGAAAAGGGTATCGTTATATGATAATTTCTCTCAACATGAATTTACTTTCATTCTGGATAATAAAGCGAAGAACTTAGAAAAAAAACAATATTCTTGGTTCAGATGTATACCGTTCCATGAAGGACATTTTAAGATTTCTTGGAATGTTGTACTGCTTAACTTTTGTGTCTCTTTTTAATGCTACATCAGAATATTAATGATATTCGAAACATTATGTACTTAGATTTATTTTTTGAAAAAAAATACAGAAAAAATATCTATTCTTAAAAAATTATGTTTTTGCTCTTTACCTGTAAAATGCTTTTTTGGAAAGCGTACATAAGAAATTCTTTTTAATAGTTCTTTTTTTTTTAAACGGAAGTAAAATCATTTTGGTATAAAAACTTATGAAATGCATTAAAGATTCGTAATACAATGTTTGATTACCGTGAAGAGTATCATTATATGATATTTTAGCTGAAAATGAATGCGGTTTTACTTACAATCAGAATAATAAAGTAAAAGACTTTTAGAAAAAAAACAATATTATTAATGATTCAAATGTGCAGCATTTCACGAATCGCATTTTAAGATTTCTTGGGACGTTGCATTGTTTAACTTTTGTATCTTTTTTAATGCTACATAAAAATGTTTATGGTATTTGAAACATTACTTACTTTAGAAAAAAAATAGATAAAACATGTCCCGTCGGAAAAAATACACGGTGTTTCAAAAATGACCGGTATATTTAAAAAATCAATAAAAATTAAACGGGCTGCGATAGAAATACATTCTTTGTTCAATATGCTTGGGACAACAGCCAATTTTCAGGCAAAAATTAGTTACAATTTTCAACAACAGATTGCACTGCAGGCGATTTGAAAGATATAGAATGAAACGCAGTCTGTGAGTTCGCAATTCTGTAAGTCGTCTTTCTGCTGTAAGTATGTGTTGCTCACAGATTGCAAGTTTGCTGTAAAAAAATCGTTTATTCCTTAGAACAGAGGATTTTTTGCTTGAAAGACAAGGTTTACCGCCACAATCCAGAAACAATTGAACAACTGAAACAGTACAACTGTTCTGTATGTGAATCCATCTCGCCTGACACGTTTAAAAAGGCTTCTGATAACTTCGTTCAGACACTACGCCATATTACTGCTGCGCATGGTGGATATGTGTAATATAGTGCCTTACGTTTTTTTAGACGGCAGCGAAATCTGTTGTTGAAATTTGTAACTAATTTAAAGCTTGTCTGTCTGAAAATTTACTGTTGTCCCAAGCACATTGCAACAAACGGTAATTTCTCTCGCTGCCCGTTTAGTTTTTATTGATTTTTCAAATATACTGGTCATTTTTAAACACCCTGTATGTTTTTGTTCGTGATACGTCAAATGGTTTTTCGGGAACCATAAGATATCTAATATATAGCTGTGAAATTTGTATTTATTTGCTATCTTTTAGTAATTTATAATGCATACAAAATTTTATAATCTGAATTATTATACAATTATGTTTATTAAAATATATTGTAAAATTTGAAATTATATAGATAAAAAAACATTATGTAACAGGTTTTTTTTAACATTAATTTTTTTTCAACATCTGATTAACACAGCACAATTAGCAACAAAGTATGCTACTACTCTCATTAACAACAATGTTAACAATTAGTTAACAAATTTAACAGTTAACAACAATGTAAACTACTATTTCCCAAACATTCTAAAACTATCTATATGCTTTCATTTATTTCCTGATAAATGAATCTTTTAAGAAATCTCATGCTGTACTATTTTTAAGAATGCCTTATATTGACTGAAAATTTTACTTCTAAGAATTCCTAGGGAATTTCCCAGAGATGTCGCCTTTAGTAACTTATATAGGAAGCTATCTATATACTTTATTTCTTCTTAAATGAACCTTTCTCAGAAAAGTTATGCTGCTCTATTTTGAAGAATGTCTAACTTCTTCTACGGTACTTAGTTCATAAATTCTTATTTTACGTCTTATTTTACAAATATATTATAGTATTTTTTGTTCATCTATTCTATATCCATATATACAGTGAAATTTCTATTTAACGAAGTCTCATCTCTACACATAAACACTTCGTTATGCAGAAAATTCGTTAAATAAATATAAAATCAAATTCATGAAATTTGTATAGTAAAAATGCACGTGCATAAAATAAAAAGTACACATAAAATGCAAATGTTGGAAATGGTTTTAGTTCAGGCAATAACCATTTTAGAATTTCATTAATCTGACGAAACCCTATTCGTCTCTCCTGTGTCTGTATGTCTGTCACAAAAATTATACAAGTCAGAGCGTTGTTTTTTTGTGTACTTATAGCTGAATACCTCTTGACACACAACAAATCATAAAATTTTGGAAAAGATTTGGAAAATATTTTTTTTTAGTATCATCAGTCCATTTTTTTAAAGTTTTTTCTTCTTGTTTTTGCATGCAAGTTTAAATAGATATAAATATTATTTCTTTTTTACACTTTAAAGAAAATAGAGTACTTATGTTGCCACAATTTCAAAATTTGTATTAAAAACAATAAGAAAAAATAATATCTTAAAAATAAATTGCGATACAGCTTTTAAACACATTTCATTAAAGGAACACTTTTCCCTATGCTATAGTGTAAAAATTGAAAATATGCAATATTTATAAGTTTAAAAATTTTCAGTAGCGTAAGTTTCAAAATTGAAATTTCAATTCTTTTAATTGTTGCATGCAAGATAAATAAAATTATTATGTATGTAACATAAATTAATGGATATAAATTAATAAATCGCGTGAAAAACGTTTTAATTTGTTTATAATTCATCATATTACATCATAATTATCCTCTATTTTGACATGCGAAGTGAAATTTTTTTATTTATTAAATTCCTATTCATTTAAATTACTAGCTGCTTCTGGTGACTGATTTGGTAAATAAACATATTTGCGTTTTTTTTAAATATCTAAAGAATTCATTGTTAAAACTGGAATCCCCTTCTTATTATATGGAAAGTTTTTAGCGTTTCTACTTTTGAATGTAAGTGATTAAATAAATAAAAAAATCAAATTTAATACAACCTTTGAAATAAATTCATGTGTCCATGACATCAGCAACCCCTCCTTTCGAATGTTACTTGTACGAAAGGGAAATAAACTTCGTTATATAGAATATGTTTTTCGTAGTATGGAAATTAATTCACATGTGAATAGTTTTTAAAGTCAGTGTTATGCAGAAAATTTTAATATCTAGCGAACTTCGTTTGACAGGCATTTCGTTATTGTATATATATGTTCATTGTATATATAAGTAGTAAAGTTTTTACTCGTAGCATTATTATAGGGAAAATATGCACTGCTCCAAACAATTAAAGGATATTGCAGTTTTAGGTGGATTTTGTATCTGGGAAACTTTTTAGCTGATTGATACATGTTCGACAGACATAGTAGGTTATATGAGAATAAATTACACATGTTTGGCAGAAAAAAATGCATTTCATTGCATATTTGTGTACAAAAGGAAAAAACACAATTTGTGCATATGAGAAAGAAATAATAAGAAAAGGTGTTTTCTTCAAAGACAATCATTTTCAGTAGGGGGTATGGTTTCCACGGGCGGCCAGCAACGTTGAACACCTTTGAGGCATGGACTCAATGAGGCTATTAATGACGAGTTGGGGTGTTCTGCCCCACTCTTCCAGAAGAGCTCTTTTCAGTTCTTGGAAAGTTTGTATGGGTTGTTGGCGGCCAGAAACTCGTCTTCCTAGAGCGTCCCAAAAGTGCTCGATTGGATTCATGTCTGGAGAACACGCTGGCCATTCCATTCGAACGATTCCTTCCTCGAAAAAAAATCCTCCACCAGGTTTGCACGATGTGGCCTGCAGTTATCGTCCATTAAAATGAAGTTATCTCCGATTGCTGCAGCGTAAGGGACTACAATAGGTCTGAGGATCTCATCCCTATATCGGCGACCAATCAGAGTTCCATCTCGAATGATGTAGAGGTCAGTGCGCCCGTCAATGGAGATGCCACCATACATCAACACTCCTCCACCGCCAAATCTGACACTTTCGTGCAAGAACGCAGGATTATTCCTAATGCTACGGTCCCTCCAGATGAAAATACGCCTATTATCCGGATGCACTGAAAAACGGGACTCGTCAGAAAACAGAATATTGCTACATTCATTTCTCCTCCAGTTGACATGCTCGGTTGCCCATTCCCTGCGGTCGCGACGATGCCTTGATGTTAATCTAACACATACCATCGGTCGGCAAGCATACAGACCTACAGCATGGAGCCGGTTTCGGACAGTCTGAGTTGAAATCGTGGTGCCTGTAGCCGAGCGAAGGTGTTGTTGGAGAAGAGTAGCGTTCATGTTTCGGTGTCTCCGAGCTGTTAACGCTAAATACCGATCTTCATTGGGCGTTGTTGCCCGTTTACGACCTTGTCCTGGTCTTCGGCCTGCACATCCACTCTGCACAAAACTGTTCCAGATCCTGGAAATGACACTTTGTGACACTCCAATGGCTTGCGTTACTTCGGCTTGAGTTTGGCCCCCTTCGAACCTACCAACAATTCTCCAAGCTTCTGAATCTGTCAAATGACTTCACTGAGACATCGTACTCATCGAAACAAAGCAATCACTGAATGCCGATCATCCTTGTCTTCATTCTCTTTTATCCAGTTGAAAGTCAAATTTCATTCGCTGCCGCTGAAGCGACGTTTTTGACGTCGAACTCAAAATTTGCATACTCCACAGTTTGAAACCAGAAAAATTTGCATTTGTGATTCTCTTCTTCTAATTTCGGCAAAAAAAATCGTTTATATCGTTATTTTATATAAAACATCAAATATCCGTTAATTGGTTTGAGCAGTGGAATATGATAGAAAAAACATAATATCTACAACTTTATCAATTTAATAGCTTTAAATCTTATTTGGTTAAATATAAATAACATAAACTTCCATTGATTAATAATTTTTAGTATTTTGAGCATTTTTCACGAAATAAGATGTATTGCAAAAATCAAAGTGAATTTAAAACTAATTTATGAGAAGTTAAAAGTATTATTTTATGTTCTGTTTTATTTACTATTTGGAAAATAGTTGTTGTCCTCGTAGAGATCTAAAAAATCTAAAATATATCTGAATCTTATTATTGTTTGAATTCCGCAAATTTTTTTTCGTTTTCTGATTGTTGCGACGATGACCCAAAAAAAGTAATTAGAATTTTTAAAAAAAAGTTAAACAAATAATGATAAAAATTTGAAACAAATTTCATTTAAAAGTGCGTTTTTTTCTCTACGCAATGGTGTAAAAATTAAAATGTGCGATGTTTAGAAATTTAAAATTGTGCAGTTCCGAAAATTGCAAAACTGAAATTTCATTTACAATTTGTCTATGATGAGTCCAGGAATATTAATGTCTAATTTATGTTGTACGTAATATGAGGCGTTCAGAAGTTAGTCTGATTAACTCTAACAAACCTAAATGCGCATTTTAAACAGTTTAATTTGTATATCTATAAACTTCTGTTTTTTAACTATATTTTGATTAGACTCATTAATTGTCTTACTATAAAGGGTAATTTATTAACTTTGTATACAGAAAAAATTCAACACAATTATGTCATTACCCGAGTTTCTAACAAATGGAGTTAGTCGGATTGACTTCTGAACGGTCATCTATAACTCTTAACGTGTCCTCTTTCCATCGATTACATAAGTCACGTTTTTGATCATATTTTTTATTTGTTGCAGTTTCTCTTTAACAACGAAAAAAATTTAGTTAAAATGTTATCTTCAAAAAATATAAATGAATGATTTCTGATAAAACGTGGAGTTATTATAAAGTATATTTAATTTTAAGTATTTATAATTCTGTTACAAATATTTGAAGGTATATAAATCATTAAATAGCTGATTTTTTTCAAGTTCCTTAATAGCGATGTCATACGTATACTTAACTTGTTTAAATCTTATATGTTCTATTATCCAGCGGATGTGAATGACGTCACTTTATATAAATTAAAAGCGTGTCTTACAAATCTTAAACTAAAATATGCTTTGCATTATCTAGTTATTTTTTTTTAGATATTAAAAATGTTTATGAGTCTAAAATTTTAATCTCTGAAAATAGCATTTTCCAAAGAATCGTTGTAATATGTTTCGTTTACGTTGAACGATTGTTTACGTTGTTAACAATCGTTGGAATTTCAAATCAAAATCTCTTTGCAAAAATTTCTCAAACCCTCATTCTAAAAATAGAAAAGAACAGACGATAGTCTAGATTGTTTTCTAACAGAAAAGATGAACATTTAAGTTCAATTTATATGGCCTACGTTTCATTGAATATCTTGTAAATTTCAGGAAAGTTCAACGAAATTTCTTTTGACTGACTTGCGCAAAATCGCCCAAAATCACGTTTTGAGAAAAGTTTTTTTAAATTCTCGCTTTGATAATATTTCATATTTATAGATTAATAACAGTACCACTTAATTTGTTTTACAGTGTTTAGTATTTTTGCCCTTTAATACATATATATAGGATTTTATATGATTATTGGTACACATTTCAAGAGGAGATAGGTCACATTACAAGAATTCAGATTTGCATAGCAACTCATGATCGGTTATGTAGTGATGACACAAAATGCAATAAGTCAACAGACGAATAGGAGGAGAAAATATGTTTATTATCGTAGTATAGAAAAAACTAAGAAAAAAGAACATTAAACAGACAACGATCGTCATCAGAGTAGGTGCTCAATATTAAAACATCGGGTCATAATGCATTGAAGCACATGTCCGGTGTATGAAAGATCTAATGCTCTCGTTAAAATTGAATGCGCCCCTGATTTCCTCGATGCACAAACAACATTCAGCACTTTCCAGCAATGTCCGAAATTTTTGCAGTACTAAAAATAATAAATATGCTTCTCTCCCTCTTTCTTTTTTTTCGTGAATTTTTTGCCGTCACTACCGTGCCATGAATGAGTTTGCGATCATGGGTTTTTATACACACCTGAATCCCTTTGATGTCTCCTACTCTCGCTTTAACCCCTTCACGAGGGAACTTTTTACAAAATTTTTATTGTTTTGTCACCGAATTTTTAAATCAGAAATTCCTAACTTCATAAATCGGGAAAATGCTCCGATTAAATGTGGTAAATTTTACAGTAAAATTTTACCGGTGGCGATAAACAAGGATTCTTCAGCCCTATTTGCGGCACGTATACGTGTCGCTACTCTCTTAAAATGTCAGCCAAAAAATAACTCAAGTTGAGCCGAAATTCGCTCATCTCACGTTTTGAAAGGCAGCTTCTCATAAAAAGTTGAAACAACTGTAGTGAGTGAGTTGTTTTTAAGCAATTTAAATCAAGAGGAATAGTTTTTAAAAAGCAATTTAAATCAAGACGAGTAAAACGTTTAAAAACAACTCATTCACGATCCAATAAATTACATCTCTTTCCTGAGAAGCCAAATCCACTCTTTCGTTTTAAGAGTGTAGTCCCCAAGGGGTTCAAGTTCATCGCAATAATCATGGAACATCCTGTGATATATATTTATATATGTATATATTTTCGAAATCTAAATTTTTTGGAGATTAAAAAGTTCTATGATACAGTAAAAATTATGTGCCAAGATTAGAAAGGAATATTATGTTGAATTTAAAATAAAATTGGTTGTTCTTCTAACAAGTAAAACCAATTTTGTTGGTATCATTTCAAGCAGAAAAATACTTATAACCACATTTCATATAAATATTTTTTTTTATTTTACACCTAATAAAATATCAAACGGATTTTCGATGTTTGGAGAAAAATAAATTTTCTTTCCTAAAACAAATAATTTTATCTATAATAATTTCTGATATCGATGAAAGAAGCAAAATTTTGTGCATATTAATTTTCATTTCGAATGTATTACACTAAAGAAAATTTTTATTAATTAAAGTGGCGTATTTAAAATTTTATATTTATTTTACAAAAATAACTTATATTGAGTAAATGTCTGAATACAATTTCTCTTTTATAAAACATTTCAATATTTACATTTCTTTTTCAAAGGACTGATTTTTTTTACAAAAAACAATTACAGTTACAAGAATAATTAGATCATCCTGTTAATATAAGGATTTTGAATTCAAACGAGAAGATAGATTACATTTAATCAACTTAATGAAAACGTGTTACAAAACACAATTACGCATTGCCGAAATGACATACATTATTCATTTATTTAATTGATCCATCTAAGTCATTTCCTATTCTTTCTTCGATTTAGCACTTTCTGTTGGTGGTATTTTTCAAAAAAAAAAAATAGTATATGTGAAATTTATAGTAGATTAATTAGATCAAGTATGTAACAGAGCAACTGTTTATTAATGCAATATGATTTTAGATTTCTAGAAAACCCGAGGGCAATAATCCAGCAATAAAATTACTTGAATTTATTTTCTTTGAACATAAAAACATAGAATTATATTATCAGCTAACATATTCATTAATTGAATTAAAGGATGCTAGAAAAAAAACTTCAATATACATAATAAAACTATTACACATAAAGTATATCAAAACACATTTAAAAATGTAATCTTAACAAATTTAATTTTTAGTGTTTAAAAGAAATTTTTCAAGTTAAAATAATAATTATTAAAATTTTATAATAAGCTGTTATTTTTTTTCTCAGAAAAAAATCTGATGAACTAAACATTTCTACAAAAATATGAACATTCACCAAAATATAATTAATTTCTCCAGATTTTTTTTCTTCAAATCTACAAACTATCAATAAATCATTTAATAAACTGTGTCATTTCATCATAGTCTGAGTCATAGACTATTTTATGGAAAATAGACTCAAACAAAAACAAAACAGCAATTCGAAATTATATCATCTTTAAATTCATAATAAAACAAAATGTCTAATGAAAAATAACTATTATTATATGTAAGTCTAAATATCATTTATCTTTTACAAAAATTGTTGATTATCTACATGTGCTTTTTAAAGGACGGTTTTCTTTTCAAAAAACAGTTACAATTACAAGACTAATTAGATCATCGTGTTAATATCAGGATTTCAACTTCAAACGAGAAAAGACTTTGCATTTAATCAACTTAATGAAAATGTAATGTAAAACACTATTACACATTGCGAAATGACATATATTATTCATTTACTAAATTGATCTAAGTTACTCCCTATTCCTTCTTGAATTGTGAGTTGTTCTTTCTATTACTAGACGTTTTAAAATGTATATTTGAAATCGACATCAGATTAATTAGATCAAATGTGTAGCAAAACAACTCTTTATTAATGTAATATGGCTTTATAATTCTATAAATCCTTGGAGCCATAAATATGATAAACATTATCATCCAGTAATTAAAGTACTGGAATTTATTTTCTTTGGACATGAAACTGAAAATTATGTTCTCAGCTAATATATTCGCTAGTTAAATTACAGGACTTTACACAAAAAATCCTTGTTGGCTCGGCTTACAAGCAAAAATAGATATCGAAGTTAAGTTTAAATTTCACCAACAAAAATTAAATCAAGATTAGAGAGAGATCGCCAATATTTCCATACTCTGGTTTTATCGTATTAAAATATTCTATTTTACAAGCTCACATAACGTTATGTATTCACCTCCTTTACGTCTATTATATTTTCTATGTGCTTTAACATTTGCTTTTTTGAAAATGTCTGTCAAGCTATTTATTTCTTTTCTCCGTTTTCATGTAGATATCTTGCTGTAGAAAAGTTATGACGTAATATTCAAGAAAGAAATTTATTTATTTTATTTTATTTTATTTTTTTATTTTTTTATTTTTATTTTTTTAATTGTTGGCGACTGGTACAAAATGAAAAATGTTCATTTCTTCCTGTCAATGTTCTGTAGCAGATGGGTTTTTTTTTTTTCATAAACATGTTAAGGGGTATTCAAATTTTTGAATTTCCCCATTTCTACCCCATTGGACCAATTTTGCCTGTTTGCAATCCCAGTCGAGATATTAACCATCTCAATATAGCGAGCTTGAAGATTATTCATGCATAATTGCGACTTTTATCGTGCGGACAAAATTTAGCACACAGGCATATATATATATATATATAAACGTTTACTTGGGAGGGTTTTACATTCCTGAAATCATATAATGAAAAGTTATGAAGAAAATTTTAAAGCATAATAAAACTGTTACACATAAAGTATATTGAAATGCATTTTAAAATGTATGCAAACAAGTTTAGCTTTTCGCATTTAAAAGGAAACTTTCAATTTAAAATAATAATAATTCGAATTATACAATATGTTTTTTTTTCTCATAATCCAATTTGATCAAATAAGCATTTCTACAAAAATACGAATGTTTATCAATGACTTTTTTTTTCAAATCAACAGACTTTCAATAAATAAATAAATAAACTGAGTCCTAATCTATTTTATTGGAAAACTGACTCTTAACAAAAACAAAACAACGATTCGATTAGAAGGTCAACTTCTTTAAATTCAAAGAAAAAATAAAAAGGTCATTGTAGTATTATTGTAAGAAACTATAATATATTCAGTCCAAAACGACGTTTTGACATCACATTGGAAATTTGTGTTATATTTTACGTTCAGACGAGTGAAGAACTCATTCAAAGAAGACTTTTATGAACCATGTTTGTATTTTTTTTTATTTGAATTTATAACGTTTACAAATCACATATTAAAAACTTATTATAAAACATAATAATAGTAATCTAATTAAATCAAATAAACATTTCTACATAATTATGAACAATCATCAAATATATTTATTGTCAATAGACATGTTTTCAGATCTACAGACTCTCATTAAATAAATAAAGGAATAAAACTGAGTTGTGATCTATCTTATTGTAAAATTGACTCTAACAAAAACTAAAATAGTGATTCAATTGGAAATCCTAACTTGTTGAAATTATTTAATTAATAATAAAAGAGAAGTTTAGGTAGTCATCATTGTAGTAATAGTGTGAAACACTGTGAAAATTTTAGCCCAAAACGCAGTTTTGACACCTTTTTGTCATATTTTACGTCCAGATGCCAGAAGAAAATCATCCAAAGATTTTTGCGCATAAACTAATTTCTATTTTTAATATTTTAAATTTATAATGTTTACAAATTACATACTATGAAACTTATAATAAAACATCAATAGGTCTTAAAACAAATAAAGCATTTTAAACCTTATCCGTTTGTAGTAATTATTAACCATTGCAAAATACAAGATGTAAAAATAACCAGTATATTTGAAAAATCAATAAAAACTAAACGGACAGTGATAGAAATACACCGTGTGTTGCAATATACTTGGGACAGTAGTAAATTTTCAGGCAGACAATCTTTCAAAATTAGTTACAATTTTTAACAGCAGATGGCGCTGCAATTTGGAAAAATCTAAAGTACAATATTTTCCACATATCAACCATGTGCAGCAATAATAGGGCGTAGTCTCTGAACGATCTAACCAGAAATCTTTGTAAACATGTCAGGCAGGACGGCTTCATGTGTAGAAGAAAAGTACTGCTTCTACTTCAGTTATTCATTGGTTTCCGGATTGTGATGTACACCTGATCTTTCAAGTCAAAAATACTCTGTTCAAAGGAATAAATCATTTTTTCACAGCAAACTTGCAATCTGTGAACAACACACGCTTACAGCAGAAAGACGACTTACGGAATGGCAAACTCACAGACTGTGTTTTCTTCTATAGCTTTCAAATCGACTACAGCGCCATCTGTTGTTGAAAATTGAATCTAATTTCAAAATTTTTTTTGCCCAAAAATTTACTGTTATCCCAAGCATATTGCGACAAACGGCGTATTTCTATCCCTATCCGTTTAATTTTTATAGATTTTTCAAATATACCGGTCATTTTTGAAACACCCAGTACTTAAATTATATTCTGGTAGTTTCTTCAAGTAGTTTAAAATTATGGTAAATAAATAGATAAATAGATAAGGGATTGAATAAAAGAATCGCGATTCCATTTGTATTTAATGGAATTCAGATTAATTTGGCAGTTAGAAGTAAATTCGTGAAAATGTCATTTTTATTTAATATTTTAAATCTTGTTTTTCTCAATTTCGATCTGTTTATTACGTTTGTTTCTGTTCGTTATTCTGTTTGTTTAAATCATGCATAATATTGCATGCGTAAACTTTAAACTGAATTTTCTCAAGGTGGCTTTCTCTTTTTGAAAAATGGCATCTTTTTTTTTTTTTTTTTTTTTTTTTTTTTTTTCTTAAGAAACTGCTACCTATTATTTTTTGCAATCTTGCCATTGAGCATTTGTTACAAATATCTGTACAAAATTTCACAAAACTATTTTAAAAAATACAATTATTTTGTTATTTAAAAGTGATTTTCAATCTAGACTAAAAAGAATTAACTAATGAATATTTGCTTGTAATTTGACTTTATTTTACTGTGGATTTTTTACATTATGTACCAGGGGGCACCGTCTTCTGCGAGCTACGCCTGTCAAACCCTCGTTCAGGCTTTAAAAACATGGTAATGTGTCCTTTCTTAAAAAAACAGTTTACGCTAGATTGAGTGATATTATCACGAATAAAAAATATTTTTTGTAATCGGGTTGCCATGCTGAATGGCACCCTTTGAATGGAGCATCTTTGGATTATCATCCGATTAAACATCTCTCTCAAGGCAGCTGGCGGTTGCTTTTGGACTTGATAAAGAAAATAGCATCTGAACATCCACTTAAAAAGAATGGTGATGTTTAAAATGTCGCTGTAGGCAATAGTCTTCTGTTAGGTTTGAGGATTGAAAAACTCCATCTGCTTGGGAATAAAACTTTGAGCCACAGAAATTCGCAGTTTATTGAACTTTTATGCTTTCATATTATGTTTAGATTGACTTTTAGATATTTTCAGTAACAGATATTAATTCTTTTCTATATATTAATGCCTCATTATGCATATTTTCACTTCATGTTTAAAATTTAAAATATTTATTTTATTTATTAAGTTATTTCTTAATTTCCTAATAAATATCGAAATCATACGAAAAAAAATCGAAAATACTTTGAACAGGCAATCTGCATTTATGCTGTTTCATAAATGCAGGAATATATTCATTTATGACGGTTATATGCCTCATTTGTTTCATGACTTACATTGAAAGAGTTTTTTTTTAGTTATGCTTCTTTAACACCATGTGATTCCCAATGTTACGTTAAGGTAATATTATCCATAACTAAATCGTTTTAAATGCATAATTTTAATTCATAAGAAAATTTTTACCTAAAAATTTTCTTTGAATGAAATAATGTAATTGTTTGAAAGTTTATATTATTCTTGAGGTATACGTGTAAATACATGATTAAATCATGATATTGAAATATTAATTTACATTCTTGCCAATGTTCAAGACAAAAGAACAAATGATATATTTTTAAATTGTTTATGTTCTTTTCTTAGTATATAAAAGAAAACAAAGGATGATTTTTTCTCTTTACAATCATTAGGATGATTATTATTTTATATAGTCATCTCAGATATCGGAAAAGTTTCAAGAGAAAGTTAGCAATTTTTAAAATATTTAAATGCAAAATATTGAAAAAAATAAAATTTTTTAAATATTAACTTGTTGCAAATTTCATTTTTTATTAAACTTTTTCTAATAACACAAAAATAAAAATATATTTCTAATAATGTTCTCTTCGCATTATTAATGCCATTTGCTCTTCAAAATTGAAACTTAAACCAAGAAGAAATTTTATCCTCCTTACATTAGTTGAGCAATTATTATTTCATACATTAGTTTCACTTACCTGAGTTACACTGTGAAAAGATAAGAAAAAATTTGAAATTAGTACTTTTCCTTGGAAACAGGGATTTCTAGAACTTTTCATGTAACGGCAAAAATGCATATAACTGATTCTAGGACATGAATTTTTGCTCTCAGCGTTGCATAAAATGTTCTAGGAATCCTAGTAGTCTAAAAATAGTTTAATAACTTTAATGTATTTTTTTATTTTTACTGTGTAGTGCTTTTATAAATTTGTTGCATGGAAATAAAACTTTTGCCAGATAAAGATGACAAAATGATACCAAAGTAATAATCCATATTAATTTCATTGTCACCTTTTCTTTAGCGTTTACATAAACGACGTCACTTGAAAGATTATTTAGAATATCTCTAACGTAAAAATTAAAATAAATAATTGGAAAATAGTATTTTTCTCTCTAAACCATTTTGAATTTACGCTCTTTCGTCTATGAAGGATAAAGATAGATGAGTGTGCTGTATGTCATAGAAACTGTTATAATATGATATATCATCATCATCATCAACAACCGTTTTCGATCCACTGCTGGATGTAGGTCTCCCCCAGATTTTTCCAATGTTTTCTGTCTAGTGCTTTCGTCATCCAATTTACACCAGCCACTTTTCTAATTTCGTCACTCCATCTTACTTGTGGTCGTCTTCTTGGTCGTTTTACATCTCTGGAATACCACTGTAGTATATTTGTGCTCCATCTATTGTCTTGTCTTCTTGCAATGTGCCCAGCCCATTTCCATTTTAGCTGCTTGATTCTGTCAAGGATGTCAAAAACTTTTGTTTGATTTCTTATTCAGGTTATCCTCTTTCTGTCTCTTCTAGTTATGCCTAGCATACATCTTTCCATGCTTCTCTGTGTTGTTTGTAATCTTTGTATCATCCGTTTTGTTAGTGTCCATGTTTCTGCTCCGTAGGTTAATGCAGGTAAAATACATTGATTAAAAACTTTTCTTTTCAAACAAAGAGGCATATTACCCTTCAGAATAATACTGTTTTTCCCGAAAGCACTCCACCCATTTCTTATTCTTCTATTGATTTCATTCAAGATACTATTATCCGATGACATTTCCTGTCCTAGGTACACATAACTTTGCACTTCTTTAATCTCAGTGTTCTTGTAGACAATTTTCTTTTTTGATGTAAATGAATTAAACATCACCTTAGTCTTTTCTAAATTTATTTTTAATCCCACACTGATGCTAGCTTCTGCAAGATCTTTTAGCATAATTTCCATTTCTTCAGGACTGTTACTGAAAATCACAATGTCGTCAGCGAACCGGAGATGACTTAAAAATTCTCCATTTATTCTAATCCCTTTGTTTTCCCAATCCAGCTTCTTGAAGATATTTTCTAAGACAGCATTAAACAGCTTGGATGAAATGGTGTCTCCTTTTCTTACTCCTCTTCCGAGCTTGATCTTCGCTTTTCCTTTATCTAAACGGATGGTTGCTGTTGCTTTCTTGTAAATCTTCTTTATGATATTGATGTAAGGTTTGTCTATACCAATGTCCTCCAGAGAATCTACCACTGCTGATGTGTAGACGGAATCAAAAGCTTTTTCATAATCAATAAAGGCAAGGCACAGAGGTAAATTATATTCTTTATGCTTTTCTATGAGTTCCCTTACTGTTTGGATATGATCCATTGTGCTGAATCCACTTCGGAATCCTGCCTGTTCTCTAGGTTGAACTGATTCAAGTCTTGTCGTTAAAACTTTGGTGAAATTTTTATAAATCACGGACAGTAAGCTGATCGGACGGTAATTTTTAATGTTTTCCTTCTATCAAATTTATATGCTTTCATTCGAACTAAACAAAACAATTACATAAAACAGGCGCTACATTCTTTGGCAAATGCCGTGTATAAAAGGATCTGATCGTATTTAAGTACTCTAAAGTAGTATTTTATTGTATTATGAATTAAAAGCTGCAATATTAAAAGTTTTCTTTTTTGTGGAAGAAAGCTGTGTTTGGACCTAATGTAGTGAATTTTAAAAATACATTTTTGGCGCAACCACCAACTACTGTACTTCGTCATTATTCTTTCAGTTCAGTTTATGGCCTTTTTCAATTTAAAAAAATCTAAAGAAAAAACTACGGCGGAATCCTTATTTTTAAGTGAGTAAAATTTATGTCAACGATTAAAATGACCGACACAGACGATTTTTTGTTTTCTAATATAAATTAATACCTGGAGTTCGACTTTGTAAAAGTAAGTTTTTTTTTGTCATATAATTTTGAAAACAAATTTTTAACATAATATTGTCTTAACTGTTTAATGAAACAAAACACAATTTTTCGATTTCAGTTCGAAAGAGACAGAAGAAAAATAAGTCTAATAATCCCTATTGTTATTATTTTTTTTCTTTTTCAACATAATGGAGTAATTTAGTCGACATTATTTAATAAATTTTATTCAAATGGAAAAGAATGTGTATCGCAAAAACTTATTCAAATTTTAAAATTCTAAAGCCATTTTTAAGATCTGCGGATCAATACTAATTTTTTGTGTTAATTTCACCGCATAAAATTCCTTATTTTAGTATATATATATTATTTGCACTATTTCTTGAAATAAAAGATAATTTTGATTTCAATTTTAAAATGACATGAAAAAGAAATCAAATAATACCTATCGTTAACCCTCTCTCCCTCTTTCCTCAAAAATAGGGTAATTTTGTTGCCGATGTTAGCGAAATTTAATTCAAACTAGAAAAAAATATCGAAAACAATTCAATTTTTAGAATTGCAAGACCAATATTGAGATCTGCTGATCAGTACGGATTTTTAGTGTCAATTTCATAGCAAACTATTTCTTATTTTAGGTGAAATTGCAGTAAAAAATAATGAGTCATTTAACCAATCGTTTCATAAAATAATTTCATAAAATCATTCCATAAAATAGTTTCATAAATTAGTTTCACAAAATCGTTTCATGAATTCATTTCATAAAATCGATTCATAAATTCATTTCATTAGGATTATATATAGAGAAAGTAGATATACAATTTTTTAATTGAATTGTAACTACTGAGAAAATGTTTCTGTCAAGATTTATATGAAAGGTGAAATTTATGGCTTTTTTATATAGATTTTAATAGTGACAGTGTAAAATTTAAACTCTATACGAATTCCTGCATCACATTAAATTTCAGTCAAAAAATGAAACCAGTCAAAAGAAAGCGAAGTAATAAACAGCTGCAATGAGGTTTTGCAAACGTTTAAATGCATTATTTTGTTCCCTGGATAAGTATTTTCATTTTAGATATCTCTAAACTAGATGAAAAGTTTTATCCATAAAAAGGAATTTAAACATTTCATGCATAAAAACTCTGTATCCCTTTTTAAATTGAAAATAAAATCTTAAAATTCTACACAAAGTCGAAATTTCCTAATCCTATGTAATACAGTATTTGACTGACTAAAGCAGAATGTTTCTCATTTTACCCCAAAAGTAATCCGAATCTACATTCATTCAGAATATTAATAAAAAAATATAGTAAAAAATAAATGTTTTAAAGAAGGAAATATCTAGAAGCTTTTAAAAGATGCATTAAATTTTCTGTCTGAATCATCTTACTGTGTGAAATTATGTTTAAATCCTAAAATACCTTTACAAAAAATTTACAGTTACGCTCTTCCCTATGATTTATTCTTTTCATATTTATATTGACCAGAAATAGAAGGAAAATCTCCTTATTCAATGTAAAATATATCGTCTCCATTAAACACAGAATGTTTAACAAATATATATATTATATGTAAACTTTTCTTTCTTAAAATATTTTCTTTTATATGGCTTCGACAGAGAAGTAAAAACAGAGGAGTAGTTTCTAAAAACACCCGGATAAAAGTCGGAAAATGAACATCGTTAAAAACCGCAATATTTTATTTATTTGTATAGCTTTGTAGTGCACCACGTAAACTATCATAAAAATGCTCGTTGAGCGCCTCGTCACATTGCTAGACTGAAAACTGCTCTCGTGCATAGTACATGTATGTCTCTTTTCTCAGTACTATAGTTAGAAGAGCATTATTTATTTGCATTTATCGTTGTATACAGCAGAAATCTATATTTCTTCTTGGATACATAAGTGGAAGATATGTAGCTCAAATTAACCCCTTGTATTACCGTGTTACAAATCTAAAACATACCCAAAAGTCAACAGAACATACACAGTAATTTTTAAAACACAATTTTATTTGTTGTTTCCAACATACAAGTTAACACAAATGGATCATTGGAAGTCTCAAAAGACGATCATATTGAGTTAAGTTCTCATACCAAAATTTTGTTCATCATTTGAAAAGTTTCTGAACAATTCTGCAAAAATTAACTTGTAATTATTGTCAAAAAAAAAACTGGTGAAATCTGAAAGCAAATTTTATTAAAGGTAATTTTGTATGCTTTAAAATTTTGTTTTAGAAAATGGACAATATTTATGAAAAATATATCAATTTCTGTTTATTGCAGATGTAAAAAAGTACTTTTTAATCAACAATTATTTAAATTTTATGCTCTAAATTTTTATTTTTTTACACATAAAAATAATGTATTCTAACATCTGAGTCAATATTTTTATAATCAGAGTTGTTGAGACACAAAGGATTAATGTATTTAGTTTTAGTTATAAAGCAATATAATTATGAATGTAGTCACATTGTTTTATCTTGAAAAATAATTGTAATTTTTAACCAGTTCATTTAAAGTAATAGTGACTTAAAAATACGTTCCCTCCTTTGCCCTGCAAAGTGTTTTTTAGAATATAAAATTTAGATATTCCATGTTATATTCATAAAATAAAATCTTGCACGTAATTACGTACCTATTTTTTTACCGTTTTATATTTTAAAAAAACATGAAATCAAACGATGACGATATTTTAAAAATAAAAATTCTTCATTCTTCATTTAGAAACTTAAGTGACAGCAAAATATTTTTTGAGAAATTTGCCATTTAAAATTATGTAAGATTGGCCTAAGAAAATGGCATAAGAAAATGTACGAAACATAATGTTTCGTGGAACGTAAAGGTATAAAAATGACGAAATACCTAGTAGATGAACAAGAATCATCAACACGTCCGTTAAGCCGTTTTAAATCAGAGTTTAAAGAAAAATGGAAGGCTGCCAATACGTAAAAAATCATTTTCTTAAGATAACATTGCCTTAAGATATCCAAAAAATTTCCTGCAGAAGATAGTTGCGATACAATAGCAAAACAAGGTTTAATAAAAGATTTCATCGAAACATGTAACAGAAGCAAGGGAAAATATACAAGAGATTTAATGGAGGAATCACCTCTTGATTAATGAACATATGCAGTGACTATATGTAAACGTGAGGTTGGTAATATTGATGCGTCGACGCGCATAAAACTTGTAACTCTAAGTTCATCAAAAAACCCATGTTATATATACAGAAAAAAAACTTAATTAAAAAGTATATACCATCAGAAAGATGCCTTATCAATTTTTGTAGATGTTAATCTAGTAAAAAAGCAACGGGAAATTTTTCATAGTGTCAATAAGAATATTTATCCTTGTTACTCCCTGATTAAGTAAACAAAGAAAAATTGCTATTTGTGTGAGGAGTCCATGAATGTGACAGAAAAAAGCGCTGAATTCAACTTACAGGATGGTCTTGATCACACATCTTTAAGACTGCGTAACTATTTAGAAGTGATTAAAAAAACAAAAGAAGAAAACTACAATTTAGAAATTATATCTAAATGGGAATGCAATAACTTCGAACAAGGGCAATTTAAACAGGTACTTGAGATTACTTCTGATAGTGATGATAATATATTTCAGAATTATTTTGTTCCTTTAAGTTTAGTATACAATATTGGCAACTAAGAAACAATTTTGTATCAGAACCTTCTACCTTCCTCTACAAGACTTGGCAAGTCAATATGTAGTTGTTTTTTTTAAACAATTAATGCTGACTTAATAACGATGAATACTAGTTAAGAAACTCAATATATTGAAAATAAAATAAAAATAAAATAACAATGAATACTAATTAAGAAACTCAATATATTGAAAATAAAATAAAAAATATTAAGAAAACTTATATACTTACAATAATGGTAGTTAATATTGCGTAAAACTCACTCTGATACGTACTGCGCGAAAGTTTGCAATATTGTGACAAGTTTTTAATCAACATTGGTATGAAACGTATGTGGAGGTATTTTTTATGGAGAGGAAATTAATAAATTGACGAAGAGGAATCCTCAGAATCCGGCAGCCTTAAGATTTGGTTTGACGAATTTAACATTTTGACTCGTTTTTGCATTAAGCTTATAAAATGCAATAAGCTTATTAAAAAAACAACCAATGAAGACAAAACATTTGAAGCTGAAACAAAAGAAAGAATTCAATATAGTTTAAAAGAAAAATTATTTTTTTTGTAGATATTCTCAAGGCAGGTTTTGCAATGCGAATGATGTGGGAACACATCAAGACTTTTTTGGGGGAATCCCAATATTCTACCCTAATCACTGGAATAATAATCGACCTTAAAAAAAGGTTTAAAGTAATTTAAGAAGCAATGCTCAGTGGATATAGTATTGATGTTATGATATTTGAAAAGTACACAGAAAAATAAGCTAGAAAGATTTATGTCGAATTATTTGGGTAACACTCAACGTCACCAACAGCACATAAAGTTTTAGTACATGGGACAAAAGTAATCAAATGTGCAATATTACTTATGGGACATTTTTCTTAGAAAGTTGCTGAAGATAGAAACAAACGTTTTTTCCGATACAGGCCAAAGTCATTCTGATAATGGTATGCTCTCGGCAACAAAAGGAACATTCAGGTAGTTTATTGGCTGCCTCATTCTCTACATGAGACACTCCAAGTTAACGCTGTATATTGATGATTTCCCATGTAGAGCACATTCCTCCCTAGCACAAACGAGGAGGATTGCCTTTAAACACTAGGGCATCATAGGGAATGCAAAATGTCTACAACCGGAATATCTTTGCAAATGTTAAATTTCTGCTTGACAATAATCTGGGGAAAATTAAGATGTCCTTGAATAATATTTTCATGAAGCCTTGAGGAACATTATAATAAATGAAAAGTGATTATCAAATGATAACAAGATCGAAATATGAACACACTCGCACACATATAAACTATTAAGGCAAATTAATTTGTATGTTACTTTTTTATGATTTGAAAGTATTATTTTTCATTTCTTTAACAAAGTTATTCCAATTCGTAAATAAATCATACCAAAAGTAAATTTTTATTTGTGTAAAAAAAAGGCATTTGACACAATTGACATTTTGGCTTAAGTTACTAGTGTTCTTTGTATCTTGTATATTTTTACAGAACGACAATGTCTTCTCTTAATATTTTTCTTAACTTTACACATGATTAAAGCTAAAGATGAAAAATCTTCATTCTTTATTTTCAAAAAGATGGATGCTTTGCATGACTGTTAAATGCCGTTTTTTTGTGAAAGTGAAAATACTCGTTGATGAGACCTTATTTCGAAAATCAGACAAAGTGTGATAGTTGTATTTTTTGAATTGCTTGGTTCTTTTACATGTTGAAGTAAATCATATTTGATAAATATTTTGCAATTTTGAAGCGCTGAAAAAATTACCTCTTTTCTATAGAAAATGTCAAAGTTCAATGTTATGAATGCCATCTTTCGTGAAAAGTGAAATACTGGTATATTTGGAGCACTATATCTCTCGCAAGCAATAGCATCCCAAAATTCTTTTGGCATAAACTGTTAGTATAGCCCTAATTACTTATTAAAATTTATTTGTTTCCATGGGGCATTGTTACTTTACATTGTTATGTTTCCACAAACTCCAATCAAAATGACGTTTTAGTCCAATTTCTGTACTTAATATCTTATTTAAGCAATAGTATCCCAAACTTTTTCGTGTAGAATAGGAAAGAACACCACTAGGACAAGCTAAATAATATAGTACAGCACGGAGATATTGTTGCTGTCAATAGATATAATCTATTAAATGCTCAAAACTTTCAAAATCTTCAACATTAAAGTATCGTTGTTTCAAAAAAGCGCCAGAGTTGAATGAAAAATATCTAGCACACAATAGTTTAATATATGTACAGAAACATGGAAAATAGAAAAAAGTGGGGCTTCATGATATTTTTATTTTTAAAAATGACAAAATTTTCAAATAAACAATGTCAATGATAACATTTCTTTTCTATAATAAAATGAAAAATATATTTTCTTTTATCCTTTTTCTATGTTTTTACTCTATGAGAAAAAGAAATATACCTTTTTTGTTGCCCCTTCCGAAAGAGAAATAGGATGTTTCATTTTCTATTAAGGGAAAAATGTGATAATGGGCATTGCTTTTCTTCTAACTTTGCAATTTTTTCGCCTAAAAATATCACAAGGCCCCCACATATTTTTCTATTCCCTGTTTTTGTAAATATATTAAACTACTGCGTGATATATTACTTTTCACTCAAATGTGGCGTTTTGTTTTAAAATAATTTTACTTTAAATATTGAATGGTAAAAATTTAATGTTTTTTCGAAAAGCTAATGGTACATTCTATAATAAATTTTAAATATATAAAAAGTAAAGTTTTGTTTATTAAATTTCACTTTTACGGATTTTTCCCTATGGAAAATTTAATTAACAAGACATTTAATGTGTATATTTTCTTTTTAGTGCTACAAAAAAATCCTAATTCTGACGGAGGATATGAAATTAATGTGCTTTAACATAAGTAGTTCAACCTTTTTTTTTTTTCAAGAAAAATGCACTTTTTCTAAAAACACAGTTACTGTTACAAGAATAATGAAATTATACTGTTAATACCAGGGTTTCAAATTCAAAAGAAAGAGAGGTATTATTTAATCAACTTAATGAAAACGTGTTGTCAGATACAATTACACATTGCTGAAATGAAATACATTATTCATTTCATTAATTCAATATCCTATTCCTTTTTCGACTGCAAATTGCACTTTCTCTTTGTACTATTGTAAAAACGGTGAATTTAAAAATTATAGCAAATTAATTAAATGAAATTTGTAGTAGTACTGTGCTGATTATATTTAATATTGTGTAAGAATTCTACAAAACTCTGGAGAATTAAATGCAAAAGAAATAATTTTCAAATATTATCTTAGTTAAAGGACTTTTCTTTAGAATGGGTACGAAAAATATTTTATCCGCTAATATATTTGTTAATTTATTTAAAGGCTGCCACCTGCAAATAACCATAATCTATGATAAAACTATCAAAAATATGCGTATGAAAAGAATTGTTTTTAATCATGTCAAAGATATCGTTTCAAATTTTTAAAAAATTGCATACTTAAATATTCATTTACTCTGTTAATACATTTTCTATCGGTTAGTAAATATATCTGTAATTATGAATGTAAATCTAATTACGAATAAGTACCAGGTAGACACAGCCTCGGTCGGTAGTTTAGTAAATCTTTATTTAACATAGCATGTTATTTGAATGCAAGTATCGATAGATTGTAATCGATTTTTAACATGCATCCTGATCTGCCAGAACTGTAAAATTTACGTACAAAAATCCGATGACAGTGCAAAATTTTAGAATTTTCACCCGCAAAATAAAACACACTTCAAACAGTGTTTATCTCTATATCATTGTGTAAAGGAACACTTTCTTGTGGCCCTTTCAATTAATGACACATATTTTTTGCATCACAGATTGTACAGAATGTATATTATAGTATAAGAGGTAGAACCCGTCAAATTTTGACGAAAGAGAATGTTTAAGAAGGAACTGTTTCATTGACTTATAAGAAACCTACAAAATTAGTTATATTAAAAAATGAAGTTTATATTGGTACGTCTAGCTCTTAAACAAACGATATTTATCGTCAAATTAAGAAAATACTATTTCTAAAAAACTCAGTTGTGGAAGTTGTTAAAATTAAACTTTAATCGTGTATGTAAGCAGTAATAAATAACATAGATATGTTATTATGACAAAGTTATCAATTTAAGTTCTTATGCTAGTATTCCAAAATGAAAAAGAACAAAATTTATTCAACTTTGACTCAATCATTTTTTTCCCCATGAAATCTAAACCCAGCATCATTTCCACCATATCAAAATTTACAAATGCTTTGCATCTGTATTTACCTTTTCAAAAAATTGGCATTTTAATTTGATGATTTTAATTCAAAATTTGAAGTTTCAATACTATTACAACCGAAACAGATATTAAACTGTTGATATTCTTTTATGTGTAAATCAACTTTTGTAAATTAAATATAAATTCACCGGGTTTTATAACAGAAGATATTTTAATTTCAATTTTTTCGCTTTTAATGAGAAAAATGGCAACATTAAGATACAGCAATGAATGTTTTTCCGTTTGCTGTGAATAGAAATGGAGTACTCCTGTTGATTTTTTTTTACAACACGTTCAATTCAACAAGACGTTTACAATTTCATTTTTTTACAAGACAGTTACTTCTGTAAGGTTAATTAAATCATCCTATTATTAATACAATTTCAACTTCAATTATAAAAGATAATTAATTTGATAAACTTAACGAAAATTGTCACAAAGCACATCTACGGATAAACCCATCTACGGATAGTCGACACGACATAAATAATTCTTCAAATTAACATTTTTTCTAAAACATCTTCCTAAATTACATTTCTGAAATTATAAATTGACATTATTTTCTTAATATTCCACAAACACATTTAAATTTATAATAACAATAGAAAAAATAAATGAATACAAAAATTCAATTTACAGTTAAAAAAAAAGCTAATTAAATTTTCAAATAATATAAAACATAAAAACAATGCATGTAAAAAATAATTTTTCTGATAATAAATGTATTTAACTTAGTATTTGTAAGAATTAAAAGCGAAAATGGATTAGGGTTTTGAAGGTGCTACGTTCATAATAAGGTAGCATGTGTAACATCAAATATTAGAAATTTTATATAACACTATAGCATTTTAAAGATGTTACTTCAGATTTAAATATTGTTATACAACATGAAAAATGTCCTCTACCGATACAGAATTTTTTGAATTTTCTTTATTTTCGTTATTGAAAACCTTTTAAAAAATTATAAATTTTAGTAGGTACCTTCTATTCCAGTGCTTCTCACGAAATATTATCTCATGCAGGATAATAGCTTAAAACTTGCTATCGCAGTGACAAAATTGAATGAAAATCTAGGTCCAAAAAAGATTCTAACGATATGAAATTCCTTGCTTTAGATCTCGTGAAATGACTGTCTGTTAAATCCTGCAAAACCTGGAAAATGCTAAATTAATTCAATCTCAAGTTTCATGAGAATATGCTCAGTAGTTCATAGATAGATTCTTTGAATATATCGTGAAAATATATCATAGTAGCGCCAGTTATACGATGATTAATACGAAAACCTAATAATAACCTAATAAAACAGAAGTATGAAAATTAAAGACTTTTTTTGTTTGACCTTCTCATATAAAAGTGTATTGGCTGAATTACCACCAAATTTTGAATTTATTTTTTAATAAAAAACCGAAATTCAATAAATAAAAATTTCTAATCTGCATAAAAGCGAAAAAACAAAAGTAATGCTTCCAAATTTAATAAAGTAGCAATTAAGCTTATATTTCAAAACTTTCTGCATAAAAAATTCAACCAGCCTAACAAATACACCGTTTGAGGAAAACCTTTAAACTGGCTCTCTAAAAAATGTGTGTTCGGCGAACATTTAAGACACACGATTGAAAAGCGCTAATTTCCCGGTTCAAATTTACATGCAGGGGTCATACATGTCCTGAAATTTTAAGACCAAGAAAATCTTCAGCACCAGTATTTTCTCATAGAAAATATCTTCTTAAAAATAAAGTGTCATTTCGTACGTTAAATTTAGATGTATGTTTCTATAAATAAATACTGATATTTGTCCTGAGAAATTCCCAGAAATGTACGACCCCTGTTACATGGATCCGCTGAAAAAAAGTATTAAAAAATTAGATTATTTTTTTTTTCGGAAGGGAGAAAATATAATTGAAATATATTAAATTCTCGGATACATATACCAATAGCAATGCTGCCATGTTTTGTTCCGCAAGCTAAATAAAGCATTTGTGGGAGAGTAGGATAGATAGTATGGATAGTAATAATTAAGATAGCATAAAATGTTCTGAATTTTTTTTATCATTTTATATAATGAGCTATTGGTTTTTTAATAAACTTAATAATTTTTATTGTATCTCCTCTTAATAAAATCCTGTAATAATACTTAAAGAGATACGAAGTAAAAATAAAACAATATTTGATATTAAATATCTACCCTATATATAAAAAATCCTAATGAAAAGAATTTATGAAATGCGTGATTAAATTATTATGTTTTATTGAATTTTATCTCAAAGTATAGAACATTTAGCGTTGAAATTAGTATAAAAAACTGTATTGATCCTCGGATTTCAAAAATACTGTTATAATTTAAAAATTTTAATTAGTTTTCGAAATATAATTTTTTTTTCTAAATTAAATTACATTTCTGTACAGACAATCTGTAATGCCAACAAAATTGCTCCATTTTTTTAAAAATAAGGGAGACAACAGGGAAAACAATAGGGACTATTAGATTTCTTCTTTTTAGTCAATTTTAAATGGATAACTGAAATTTTACTTCAATCGACAGTGAAACTATATTTCTTTTAAATTATGTTTTTCAGGAAAGTTAAAAAAATAATAATAAACATCAGATTTGCTTTTGGTCGAGAAAAGTGAATTTATTGAACTATGAGAGAAATATTAAAACTAGTCGTTGGAGGCCACCGTAATACTTACCCATCATGGATATGCATAGCATAATATATGAAAACCTAACATATGTAAACAATTTATAAAATGCATTACAATACCAAAACAAAATATAAACGTATATTTAAGTATTTTTAACACAAAACCATGCTCTATTAATGAATTTCTGATGAACCAATTTCGATAAATTGTATGAAACGCCAAGCTATTCAAGTAGAATTGAATTGCGTAAAAGAAACATCCTTATAACTCCAAAAATAATAATCCTATTCACTAACGGTTTCTTGTATCGAATTAAGTATCTCATTTCCAATTAAAAGATATCTTTGAATTGAAATTTGAATGAAATACAGGGTCATGAAAAATCAAAGAATGTGGAAAATATGATTAGAAATATCTCAACAACTAATAATCCGATTGACTTTGTTTTTTATGCAAAATTTGTGTTATTTTATTGCCTTTTACGTCCATTCTTTAAAATAAAAGAATTCGAAAATTTTTATATACCTTTCATCAGAACGAATTTTTCGAGAGTCCGAAAAAAATAGTTCTGGATAATCGAGGTTACTCATATTAAATAGGCTTCGTCCCATTCTTACATACTAAGCACATACAAAATTTCAAGTCTCTATCTCAATTTGTTCGGGAGATAGAGCGGTTACAGACAGACAGACAGACAGACAGACAGACACACAGATGGACGGACGGCAAATTTTGTTTTCTAAAAATATGTTTTTCGGAATCTCTAGTGTCCGAAACGTGTAAATCCGTCAAAAAAATTTTTTTCGATTTTCAAAACGATTGCAAGACTTACCCTATACTACGTATGATGGGTAAGTAATAGGAATTAAATAATCACGTGTCAAAAACACAAAATAAGGAAAATTATATAAAAATGTGTAAAAATAAAAAAAATGTATGTGAACTTTAAAATAATAAATGTATTATACGCGAAACGCATTTAAAATGGATAATTACGTCTTATCTAAATTTCCAAAATATAAAATATCGGCATGAGTAAAATGAATGGACCGTATTTTTCCATTCGGTACGAGGCTATAAAAATTGCTATTTTAACAAAGAACAATATTTCTGTGACGTCAAAATTTGTAAAAGCAGATTTTTATAACCTCGGACCGAACTTCTTTATGGGTTACTAACTGGAAATATATACTAAATTGCTGATATTCCTTTAAATGAAATGAAATTTTATGTCATCGTCTGCATGTTATCATATGTAATCGTATGTAATCGCATGTAATCGTAAGTACAATAAGTAGTTTTCGTGTAACGTCACAACTGGTAAAAAGCGGTTTTTATGCCTTCAAACCGAAATGAAGAATACGATTCATTGTGAAGTATGTTGCAGGAATATTGCTCATTAATAGGCATGTAAAACGTTCAATGTTAAATATTAAATTACATTTGAAAATATCAACTTATCATTTTCCTAATCACTTTTAAACTAATCAATATATGCATCCGTTAATATTAAAATAGTAAAAAAATTTTTAAAAAAATTAAGTACTTCATGAGAAATACATTCAATAGTCAAAACAACGTCATATGTTAAAAGGATACATTTAAAAGATTTTCATTTTGGAGAATTTTAATGTGACGTCACATAGAATAAATGCAGTTTGTTTCATTTTTTATGAATTAGTATTGGCAAATATATTTTAGAAAACCCGATATTCTTATTAAATAATATAAGCAATATACAGCGTTAAATATGCGGGACGATGTATTAAATAAAGGAATATATGAATAAACGATATCTGTTTCTGAAAATACTTAAAACACGATTAATAATATAATAAATAAGGTATAAGAAAATGGATTACCTGCAGACTCCTTGTAACTTTACAGAAATTTTTTTAACAGTGCAACATTAATTAATCAAAATTGCACAAATAAGACAATGTCTTTTTTATTATTTATGTTGTTTATTTTATCTATTTCTTAAACACTTAACATTTTTAAAACTAAAGTATACAACGCATATATTTTTTGGCTAAAAATGTAAAACTTTTCAAATTTTGCTAGGAATGTAACTTATCAAAACTTTCAACACCTTCTATAACAAAAGAAGTAATTTTGTTTCTTTCAAAATAATTTGTTTTTGCCATTAATGTTGTGCAATTTGTTTTCCATAAAAGGTGAAAACGTGTAAAGCTATCTTTATGAAAACGTGTAAAGCTATTATTTTCCTCCGTATATATACTCCTCTCACCAAAATAATATGATCATAGGATCTTTTCTTTTTCAAAAAAATACTCATTACTTTCCTTGCCTCTCAAAGTGTTGAAAATTTGTTATGTAAATGCAAATGAGCAGGTACGAGTTTTATTTTCAGGAAAATAAAGGGTTATTACAAAAGAATCACCGGGTTCTGATACGTTACTATGTACGAACTACACTGTAAAAAAAAATCTGCAAAGGTACTAAACCTTTTCTAGGAAACTGGGATTCCAAGAACTTTTCCTGTAAAGGTAACAGCAAAAATTCAAGTTTCAGAATCGATTACATGAATTTTTCCTGTTATCGTTACATGAAAAGTTCTTGGAATCCCAGTTTCCTAGAAAATGTTTAGTACCTTCACAATTTTTTTTTTACAGTGTAGGAAACGCGTGTCATTGCCATGGGCACTGTGCAGACGTAATATTCAAAATGGCGACTGGACAGGAGAAAGCGTTTTGTGAATTAAAATTTTCAACCAGTTTTTTTTTTTTTTTTTTTTTTTTTTTTTTTTTGTAAAGGCAAAAAATTCGGTAAATTTGTTTGAACTGTCGAAACCAGCGCAGAATGCTTCGTTGGGTTGATGATTTGCATTTGTATGCCTTCCAAAATCCTCTCTGAACGCTTATAAGCGATTCACACTTTGAAAATTCTAGTACAGAAAATGCTTTCTGTAGTCCTGCCGCCATTTTGAATATGACGTTCGCACAGCAACTATGGCAATCACATGCACATAACACATACACAGCGTAAAACTTTAGTTAACGGCCTCTGGTTTCAGCTGTCATACAAATATATACGCTTCCTAGTTCACAAGTAGTATCGTATCAGAACCCGATAATTCATTTGTAAGAACCCTGTACTATAAATTGTCTTAAAAAATGTTTGCGTGGAAATTTTTCGATGTTTATTAGAAAATATTTCATTTCAAAATTGACTTTCATAAACTTATACAATTAGATTATACATAATTAAAATGTACCTTTTTAACGATATCTGCAGCATTGTTATAGCTATAGAGTTATTGTACTATTATAAAAAAATCCCTCGCTATTAATTTTCCAAAAAAAAATATCGTAGAAGGAATTCACTTTAATTGTTAAGCAAAATGGATTTGATTCAAATATTTTCAGTGAAAACAAAATCCATTGATTTTTTATGTGCTTGATAAAATAAATAAAAAGGTAAAATTGATTAAACAAAACAATAAGTATCGGTCTGAAATAAATTAAAATAAACCTTTTATGATTTTTCTAACTTGATATTTGAAACAAATATTATTAATATTTGAAACAAAATATTTGAAAATCACAATAAACTTTTTCCCGCTGAATAATAAAATAAATACTTTGGAGCAGGCTACATTAGCTCCTACAGCTCTGTGACTAACCTGTTTTATCCGCTGTTCTCGCTGTGTCTCGTGTTCAAACCCCATGACAGCTAGAAACACACTGTGTAAAAATAAAGGATACGGCAGTTCACATTTACTCTAAAAATTCAAATTCTTTGACGCCCAGTGAGGATTGAGTAATTCGCTAACTTTTAAAAACTAAATTCACTTGTTATCATAAAAAAAATCAGAGCCTTCTGTATTTTTAACAATTATAATTAATAGAGTCTATATGCATGTATAATTAATAACTTCCCTGTTATTTAAGAGAAACTTTGTTTTTCTTATCGCTCTAATTTTACATGAGTCTTAAAATAATGAATTACCTGTATATTCCTTGTAATTACAAAGAATTTTTTTAACAGTGTAACATTAATTATTCAAAAATTTTACAAGTAAGACAATGTTTTTTTTAATGTATATGTTGTTTATTTTACCTATTTATTACCAAACTTAACATTTTTAAAAATAAAGTATTCAACGTGTATTTTTCGTTGAGACTAAAAATGCAAAACTTTTCAAATTTTGTTAGGAATATAACTTACGAAAACTTTCAGCACCTTCTATAATAAAAGAAGTAATTTCAGTTCTACCAAAGTAATTTTCTTTTGTCATTAATTCTGTGCAATTTGTTTTCCATAAAAGGTGAAAAAGTTTTTAGAAATTTTGAATGTTCTTTATAAAAACTGTAAAGATATTATTTTTCTTCACATATAAACCCCTTTCACCAAGATAATATGATCACATGATTTCTTTTTCTTTTTCAGAAACTTACTCATTAATTTGCTTGCCTTTCAAAGTGCTAAAAATCTGTTATGTAAATGTAAATGAGTAGGTACATGTTCTATTTTCACGAAAGTATTATAAATTTTCTTAAGAAATTGTGTATCAGATTTTTTACATGTTTATTAGAAAATATTTAATTAAAATTACTTTTCACGACCTTATACAATTAGAGTTAATATAATTAAAATGTACATATTTAGGCATATCTGCAGCGTTATTATATTGTTGAAAAAAAAAGTAAACCCTCCCTACTATTGCCGTAGAAGAAAATTGCATGTACCAAACGATTGGAAATAAAATCTACTTTGTAATGATGTATATCAAATCTGTTATATCTTTGAATATTTTATGATTACAGAAATAATTTTTTTTTTTAATTTTAGCATTTTATATAGTCGAACTAAAAATGAAATTTTAATATTCGATTATCGTATATAAAAACTGCATACAAAATATAAAAACGATAATCGTATACAAAAAATATTTTCTCTAACAATCGAATTCTTGTAAAATTACTTCAAAGCACTAGATTTTAAAATGAAAATGCAGCAAAAGTAAAGAGGCACAAAACCTAATTTATATGGTTTGTTTGTAGGACTACTTTCTATAAATCTAAAAATGTTTCTTTTATTTGTAATGCTCAGTTAATCTGAAATAAGACTCAAACTGCGAAAATCCGTTGTCTAGACTTTGGTCTCAGTTTAGTTAATTTCATAGACAACCGTAAGTTAGATTGATGATCTTTTTCCCAAGAAACCAGTTTTGTCTGTTTGAATTGAACATCTAGATTAAATATCTTAATCTTATATTATATTTATGTATTTGACTAAGATATATTTTACAGAGAATGGTAATATAGATTAATAACATTTTGCTGATAATAAATTCTGAACTGTTTTACCGAAATATATATTTTTATCTGAAAAGTACATTTATAATAATTTTTATTTGACATTTAAACATTTTATGGTAGTGATCAATTTAATGCATTGATGTCTCTCAAATATCGAATCGAATATAACTTTTTATTTGGTACTTTTTTTGTTTTAATTACACAAAATTTAATAAATTTAGCTAAAATGACAGCCATGTTTCAAAGTAATAAATTCCTTCCAAACTAAATTGTCAGTCTCTATAAAACATGAATGCATAGATTATTTTACATACAAAACTCTCTTCTATTTAAAATATTTTTTAAATATTCTACATTGAAATTTCTTTCTTTTATGTTTAGTTTTTTTATTTATACATTTTTCTTTTTTTCACTTACAATTTGCATCCTCTTTGAGCATGACTTTAGCAAAACTATTGGTTCAAGAGCCCCCAAAATTTTGATGAGGATGTAAAACTTGTGCATCTTCAACCTATACTTCATATGAAACCAATTTGTTTATTTATTAATAGGAAATTTAAATTCAAATTGTATAATTTGAAAACAATTGCAAAATTAAAATAAACAATGCAATTACAATTTGAAGTATACGTTACTTCTTTTGAAGTATAAGTTAAAATATAAGTTACTTTTTACTTTAAAATGAAGATACATATCAATTGCTAGATTAGTTTTTGAAAAATGTTTCGTTCAGTCAGAAAAAAAATCAAAATAATACATTAAAAAATATAATTTCAGTATATATATATATATATAAGACATGTTAGATGGTCCGTATTAAAACTTTTATGTTTTAATGTTTTGTAGGGACTGAGAAAAAAAAATAAATGTGACATATTGCTAAATTACACCATCAGGTAAAACCTAAGACTCCTGAGAGCTCCTAAAATCAACTTGACCTTCAATAACGGGAATAAGCGTCAATCCGATACGAGATGCACCGTGTGTTAACCCGTTTTCAGGTAAAATCAAGTTAAACGATCTGATGTTGGACTATTGCTCGAAAACAAGTCGCACTCGTTGGAATAGCCGTTCGGAGTTTATCTGTGTTGTTCTATCAGTCTGCATGTGCGTTGACTGAATACGAGTTTATTTTCCTTTGAAATTCATTCACGCAAGACAATTTTCTTTCAATCAATCAATCTATCTTTATCATTGAATATTTTGTAGCACTTCCTTTTTTATTTGTCGATTCTAATTATTCAATACTTGACACAATAAAACTGCTTACATATCAAAAATTCCAATGCAATCTTGCTATAACTATTTCAAACATTGCTTTTTTATAACCTATCTTTGTTACACGTTTCTAAACTAAGCGCAGTTATAAATATTTATGTGGATAGATTTCGTCAAATATTTATTTTTCATCAAACTAAACTTATTCGCTGTCTGTATTACATTGGATAATTCATTTATCTATATCATCATAAAATGTTACATTACACATTTTTATAATCACAATTACACATTTACTTAATCACAATAACAGTCGTTTTTTTTCTAATAACAAAACGACCATTTAATTCTAGCATTTAATTTTTTTCCAGAACATTTGTTGCACTATTTTACCAGTTTTCTTATCTTCTTAATTTTCATTATCATACAAAATTTAGTAAACTTTTGCTTTTATTACCAATATCCGTCTTTTTAAGGCATTATGAATTGTAAAAAAAAGAGCATTCTACTATTTTCAATCGCAAATATCAATAGTCTTTCGAAATTTTAGTTTAGCATAAATGAAGCATATTATGTATTTCTCCCTCAAGCGTTGCACAGTGGTCAGAAATTGCGAACAAATGGCCAAATTAAAATTCTGTATTTTTAGTGGTTGTATATTATTCAGTTTTGATTTTACAGTATTCTAAATGGCATTAAAATGTGATTTTAAACTAAATTTATTTGGGGTCCTTGAGAAGGGGTTTAGGAATGCAAAAAATGGGGCAAATTTTTATTAAATTTTAACTTTATTTTTAACAGATTTTTTTGTTGTTTTTTTTACAGAATTTAGATATTTTTTAAATATGATTAATATTTTCTTGTTTTAAAGCAGATATATCTAGTTTCTTCGCCGCGAAAATTTTCATTTCCCTCCTCCCTTTCTCCCGCTCTCAAAATACATACCTTCAAATCTTATTTATTTCTCCCTTTCTGTTGTTATTAAATCAATAAAGGATATAAGCAATCGATAAAATGGATGTATAATCTAAATAATTATTTAATTTTATCGCCCCCGACATAAAAAAAAAAGTTAGGATCCTTCCCCCACACGCAAATGTAAAATCTCCCTTTCTGTTATTAATCTCTACAGCATAGAAAATCTAAAACATGTATGACATTTTTAGAATTTTAGATATTTATATTTACTATGAATTAATAATATATCATACAATTCATTAATTAGATTATCTCCAAAATTTTTCTTCCACCTCCTTAATTTGTGTAACTCACTATTACATAGAGGACAATACGTTTGAACTTTAAATAAAAATTAGCATTCTGATTTTGATACTTTATTTTTGTATTATTAAATATCTTATTATTTATTTAAAATCTGAATATATTTGAAATTTTGGCTTTTTTTGCTCCCTTTTCCCCTCTTAGGAATAAAATATCTAACATTTTTTAAAATTTTAATTTTTTACAAAGAAAATCTGCTAAATTTTAATATTTTAGAACTTTATATATTAAAAAAAACTTTTTACAATAACTTTTCAGAAATGCTGATTCACACATGTTAAGTAAAAGCAAAATTTATCACAAAGGTTGATTGAATTTCTTTATATATAATTTTGTATTTCTTTTTATTAGTAGTCAAATACATGTATGTGTTAAAACATCTCTTTATTCCTCATTCACGATAAATTTCAAAGAAATGCAAATAATTGTTTGCACTAATAACTATAGACATATAATAATTGAATTAAATGTAATTTGGTGCAATAGTTACTGAATCATAATATAACGAAATTTTCATTTGTCGAATCCAAAATTTATCCAGTACAACACTCATAGCTATGCCTCTGAAACTACGGATGATCCTTCACTACTTTTCTACGCCATCATTAGATTCATCGCTTTTTTCATCGCTAACTACATTTTTTGTTTGTTTTTTTGCAAACTTTGATGAAATTTATTCGAAGTGGATAGTGAATAATTTTTTTTTCAATTTCTGGGGAGACTTATGCGTAATCTTTTGGGGCAACTCACGAATGTGGGAAATTAAGATATGCGAAGATAAAAGTAGACAGCAAAATAAAACATTGATTATCAGCTTTCTGCTATCTTTATTTTATGCGTCTTGTGCCTTACGCGACAGTCCCCCCCCCCCATACTTGTTAATAGTACAGAGGAATGCTTTATATTCTAGAACTTTATGAACGGTAGATGTTAGTGGTTACAAGTGTGAAGGTCTTTTTTTACTTAAGAAATATCTTTTACTATATTAACCTCATGGCCACTTGACAAAACAATCAACATTACTTCAAACATATTGATTATACTATAATTATTTTCCGATGCTTTAGCTGTTGCTGATGGTTTAGAAATATCTTCTTGAAGCGTTGTCATATGTTTCTTCATTTAATGCGAATAAATGTAGCTAAGTATGGGATTAGTATAGGTAAGTAAATCCCCATTGAAGGATTCATTTAAATTTGAATGTGCAAATAAATTAATATAATTAAATAAAACTCAACTAACAAACTGCATATTCACGCAACATTGGAAATCATTCCAAATTCCCAACTTTACATTTATAGTACGAATTCACCTGTACTTATAAAATAAAAAATATTAAGAATTTAAATATTCATATATTTCTGAACACTGTGGAATATTTTTCAATTTAAAATAGAAAACTCCGATTTTCTGTTTTTTTGGCTCATAAATGCATTTTGGGAACATTGTGCGCTGATAAAAATGCCTCAACAGGTTTTGTAACATGAATCCTGCCTTGCAACGATCATTTCAGATATTTATTTACCTGTCAAGAAAAATTCCTTTCTACAGTTCTGTATAGCTTCTTAATCTTCGTTAACATACGATATTTGGTAGGAATTTGCTTTTACTTAGGGATATTATTCTTTCCTAAGTGCTCATTAATTCTAATAGGACCATATTATCTGAATTGGAAATATATCCATCTTCTGTGTCTTGCAGCTAATAGTATGTGCATGTGAATGGTTATTGATAGAACGAGAGAAGATCTTGTTTCATTAAATAAGAATAAATATAAAAGTTCTTTTCTTGATAGATATATGATCATAGGGATAAACTTTTCCTGAAAAAAGGCAATTAAAAAAAGATTTTTCGTTAATATAATTATCATTACTAGATTAATTTTAATAAGGTGATTTAAAGCACTCTAATTATTATTAACATTTTCAGATTAATGACAAAATTCTCTTTCAGAGTTATGCGTATTTAAATCTTAATTTTTTAAATTACTTATCTTATAAAAAATACAAATAAAATATGTATAATATTCTAACATAGAATAAGTTTTCATTTTTTACGACAAAATTAATAGCGGGAAAAAAAGTTCTCAATGGTGAATGTGTCTATCACACTTTTCCATGTGTTTGACATAGAGCATACTTAAATCGGGTTTGTTCCGAAAATAAATTGTATCTTCCTCTTATATGTTACCTTATTTGAATATCTGCACCTCTTTTATATGTGTCCATACAATAACTGCAATATTTAAACTGGTAATTTGACATAAAATAAATTACATTTTAGTGTTTATAATAAAATTAATTTTCCAAGTAAAAACTTTAAATATATTGCATACTAAATATAGGACGTGTTAGAACTTCGCAATTATTTATCCTCGCATTCTCAAACATATTAATCTAACTGAAATCTAATTACAAAAATAATTTCAATCACGAGATAATTTATAAGCTGATTCAATGCATCTTTTTAATTTAAAATAGATTAAATATAATTTTTTTTAAAGATTTATGGTCTAACTATAAATTCACCATAGATAAATTCACTGGCTATATGTTATGTTAGCCTTTAAACGGGGATTCCCACAACATATGTCCCAGAATGCATGCTACAGCCGGACATAAGTTATTTAAGCTACTGCGTTAAAGTCAAAAAATGAAACAAATGCGTATAAAATTCTAATGTAAAGTATTTATTTTTTTATGATTAACTTTGCCATGGGCTTTCAGTGCTAAAATATGGAAATAAATGAAGGGCACCGGAATTTATAACAATAAACAAATAAACAAATGTATTTCTGAATAAGAAAAAAAAGGCTATTATATCACGTACATATAAAATGAAAAATAATTTACAAAAATTCTGGTGGCATTATGGAGTTTGGGAATTTAATTGTAAGTGCATTCATAAACAGAACACCGCTCCTGAAAGGGTTGAACTATCAAAATCTCACAATAAAAACATATCCAGTAAAAATTTTGAGATGAAGAGGGAAAATTCTCTTTCCATTTTTCACTAGTTGATGTTGTAATTGGTCTCATCATCCAGCAGTTAGTCATTTTGGTATACGGGTCAATCTCTTATAAAGGGAAATTTTTTGTCCTTGGCTAAAAAATGTAAATTAATCAAGTCAGCTATGAATGTTTGCATTTTTTGTGAACATTTTTGTTTAAATACTACATTGTACACTAGTTTAAATAGGAAAATAAAAATAACTTCAATATTTAAAAAAGCTGTAAAGTTGCAAATGTCATTACCATGGCTTGTCCCAAAATTCAAATTTTTGAATTCAAACCCTTATTGTTAAGATTTGGAAAGCTTTAGAACAAATGTAATAATTATATGGGTATATTTGATGTTTCTACTTTTTATGCATTTAACACCTTACGTAAAACAGAAAATATTTTTATTGATTATACTTATTTAAATTGTGTCCCTAGCATTAACTGTCATTAATATGCTCCACAGTAATACTTCTTTTAATTTTCCCCTATACGTTATTTTTATATGGAAATTCTCTTAGATTGTATAGTTCCCCATCTTCTTACGAGCTGTAGTATCTATTTTTAATTAATTATTCAAGAACTGCTTCAATTTATGATTTTTTTTAAAATTTTAGTCTGTGTACTTAACATGTGTCATTATCAAGCTCCTTATTGTTGAAATGCTTATTCAGTAATTTAACTTTACATAATCAATTACAAAGGCAGTTTGGGACTGCTTTCAGAATAAATACTTCATAAGTTTCAAATTGTTATTGTTTATTCTAAAATAGGGTTAACGTTAAAAATGTCATTACCATGCTCATTATCATGGCTTATTATATTTACGATTTCAAGGTTATATTAATGACAATTTTAGACATTAAAAAAAAATCATTGCTATTCCTTAGCAAACATTCCCATTTCTTAATTGTCTGGTGTAATTTGAGTCAGAAATCAAGAGTTAAACTATTAGAGTCTAATCGTTTTATCGAAGCCGAAATTTCCATTTATCTGAATATGACCCATTCCTAAACAATGGTATCAGAATATCTCCTAAACCCTACATTGCTATCCTACATATCACGTTATGACAATGGATGTCGTCAGTCTGAATTTAGTAAGTGGGAAGTATCGTTAGATGACATAGTGGTTGAAATAATATTGTATGTTTAGAGCAATATTCAATGTAAGTCAGAATGTTCAAACTAAGCTGCTATATTTTAATGTTGATGTTTTTAATACTGGAGTCAGCACGTGGTATTAAAATAGATATTTTCTTGCATGTAGCATGTGTTAATAATGTTAACACATGATACACGCAAGAAAATGTCGATTAAATGTTACTTAACTTATTTTCACCCTATGATTTTAAGTTTATCAATGTGCAAATATGTGCATGCTTCTGTCACAAAAAATTCTTTTTACTTTTACTTAATTTAGATTAGCATTTATTTTGCTTTATCAGATGCCGCAACTGTTAGCTTGGTCGTTAATTCGGCTTACCACTTAACTGATCAATATATTTGAAAAAATTTTAAAATAATGCCTATTTTTTATCTCTTTAACAGAATTTTTATCTTTTATCTTCTTTTTTTCAGATTTTTTTGTCTAATAGCATTAGAAAAATTCTCGGATTAAATAATGCAAAATTTACAATAAAGACTTACTGGGAAGAACAATAAATCACGATTGGAATGTGGATGCCAGTATGTGCACTGTAAAAAAAATCTGTAATCCTACAGATGAAAAGTTGCCTATATACTTACTAACATTTTACCTGTGCATCTTAAAGGAAATCTACAGAAATAATTTTTGTAAAGCTACAGAAATTTGTAACTTTACAAACGAAACTACTAAAATTACAGTAACCTTACTAAAATTTTATCTGTAACCTGGGTTGTAGTTACCTAAAAAATTCTTGGAATCCCAATTTCCTAAAAAATTCTTAGTAACCTTACAGATTTTTTGATTTTCGGTGCAAACCTGTATCTGTTACATGCATTTTTGATGTTGTCGTTACATAAAAAGTTCTAGGAATCCCAGTTTCCTAGAAAAATTTTAGTAACTTTGCAAAAAAAAAATTTTTACACTGTGGTACAAATTATGATGGGCAAAAACACATGATCCGTATGTCGAACGGGTAATTCAGGTAAGCGGTTAAACTTCGTGAGATAATTCTACGCTCATTTCCTGAGATAGATTACGGCACTGAGCACTTTGTACTTATGACTGGCAGAGGCAAAAGGGGATTGGAAGCCTGGTGAACATTTCAATTCAGGATGATGTAGTTTGTTAGTTTAAACTTTAAAGTAATCATTTAAAATTAAAAATGTAATTTTATGTAACATCGCATATTGTTGATAGAGACAGACGTTTACCGAGAAATTTATTGTAAGTATTTTAATGTAATTTCTATATTTATTTAGTTTTGAAACATTATTTATTGAGTGCTTGTTACTGTGAAAAGCTAAAATTTGAAAATGTCGACATCACCTGTTCGAATATTTGACTACATTCTTCATCATTTGGATCATCACTAGTATACTTTGAGAAGAACAGACATGCTTTCGTCGATGTCGAAAAGGGAACCCAGGTTCAATAGAGAGGCGAAAAACTCACGATCAGCTTTGTTATGCAAGATTTGATTATGCAACGTTTTCTTATTTTCTTTCTTTTATTCGATACCTTAGTTTATATTCAATAGATGCTGCTGTGAATTCGTATATATATATATATATATATATATGAGGACCCCAGAAGTGACAAAATTGAAAAAATTGAGTTAAGTGCACAGGATATCTGGAAATATGCTTTTTTCATTTCAGGTAAAGATATATAGGTCATTTTCTGATTATTTGGGGAGTTATAGAGATAAACCACTTTTTTCGAAAAACAAACAATATTGATTAATTATACATTTAAAGAAAATTGTACTCTATTTTTTTTAACAGTTATTGAAATGAGAGTTCAAAGATTAGAATGCAACAAGCAGATGTTTCCTATTTCAATTTAGTCAATTGTTATTGATGTTCCAATTTAACATCAATTATATTTAAACTCAATTTACTCCAAATCGACATTTTGTCACTTGTACCCCTTGGCTTCTGGGCTCCTCATATATATATATATATATATATATATATATATATATATATATATATATATATATATATATATATATATATATATATATATATATATATATATATATATTGCTGTTGTTGAAAACTAAATACATTAGTTATAAGTAAAACGAAAAGTCAATTTTTCCCTTTGCAGAAAAGTGTTCTAATACTCTTTCAGAAGCTGTATTCTGCTAAAACTAAGAGCAGAAAAATCTTTGTATTATAGACGATTAAAATGTTTAGATGGTTTAAAAATTAATAATTTAAAAATTTTAATAAATATCAGAAGTTATTTGTACATTTACGCTCCCCCCCCCCAGAAATATACTGTATTATGTACCTCTGATGAATTATTTATTATACTATACACAATTTAGTAATTATTGAATATTTATCTTCACAATAAATTTTTATATAACATAAATATATTCTTTATTGTATGCTAATTTAAAATTTGCAATAAGAGGGTTCGGGAAACAAAAATCTTCAAATATTCTAAAAAATATATATATCATAAAAAATGTCTCTATTTCTTTATGTTTAAAATGACGTTTAAATCATATTTATATCTCATAAATAAAAATAAAATATTATTTATTTCGTTTTAGTTTCTTCAAATTCTACCTTCCAAGTATTGGTTGTCGTAAAAGGACGTCTTGTGAAAATGTGTTTTTCTTCAGGCAGTGCTTTTTCCCAATTTAACGGGGGAAAAGCGCTTTCCCCATTTTAATTTTTAATTTAAATTTTTATAACTCAAGAACTGTTAAAGATAAATGCTACAAACTTAAAACTTGTCTTTTTTGGTTCATTTATATTAATTTTAAATCAGCAAATTTGAAAAAAAAAATACTTTCAAAAATATGATTTTTTTAATTGAAAATTACATTATTTTTTCAAAATTTTACTTTAAATATTTTTTTATTTTTTTTACACAATAATATCTTTTAATTTTTTTAATCAAAATTAAAATGTATTTTTATTTATTTGAATGTAAAAAATGAAATTCTACAAATAATATTTTTTGTCATAATGTTTTAAAAATCATTCCATTTTTTAAATAAATAATAAATAAAAAATATATGTATTAAAATTCATGAGAAATTCTATCATGTGATTTAATTTTTAAATAATATGGTTAATCATCACAAAATATTCAAAATTTTATTTAAATAAATAACTTTTTTTAAGTGTGTCTCGGACACCTTGAATAAAAATTGAAAACGTACATTTTTTTAAATAAAAATTTTAAATTGTAAAGGCAGACTATTAAGTATAATAAAAAGATTCATTTTTCAAAAACTCATTTAAATTTCCAAAGCAAAAATATAAAGCTACAAATCAGAAAAATAATAACTTGCTAATTAATGCTATCATAAATTATACATCAAATCTTCTAGCAAAAAGCGAAAAAAAAATTTTTTTTTGTTCTTTATTTGTTTTATAAGAATGGAAAAACGGGCAATTTCTTTTTCCACACTTTCCAAATGTAATGCACACAAAAAAATCTTTTAACTCTATAGTTATGCAATGTAAATTTCATAGGTGTTTGAACTAAGGCTGCATATGAGTTACTGATATTGAAACGGCTTAGAAACATTTTTTCAGCAAAATATACATTTAAAGTGACACACACACACTCACATACATATATACAGTGGCGGTCAAAAGGTTCTGGCCAGTTAGTTTCTTTGATTTGTTTACCAGAATTTTTCAGCGAAGAAGAAGAACAATTCTTTCAAAAGTTAGGAATATGTGAATGTCCTCTAACCCATTTTGATTGGATACTAAAGACACTTCATGGAAACTGACAGAATTCAAAATTCGTGTGGGCAAAAGTTTCCGGCCTTTCATCATTCCTTAGTTTTTTTCGTTATCGATAAGGCGTTTTTTTTCGTGTTTGTAAATGAACCGAAATGAATAGCACAGTTTAAATACAAAAATGATAAATTAAAGAATTATTGTTCGTAAATGAGTGATTAGTTTGTTGCTAAAAAGCCAATCTTCTCGAGATATTGCGGCAAAGTTGTCGATCGATTTATCGACTGTAAACGATGTTTAGAAATTATATAAAGATGGCCATGGCCTTCAGGACTTTCTGAAGTCCTGGAGTTCCCGGAAAATGTCTATTTTTGTGGAGGGAATTATCAGGGGACAAACAGTTGACGACCCGTATAAAAATACCGTTGCAATATCCCGCTATTTACAAATGAAAATATTGCTGAAATATGTCAGGCTACCATATAAAGATGCCGACGTGATACAGAACTTTATGGAAGAATTGGTATTTAAAAAAAAACACCTGGCGTTTTTTAACGAACACAAAGTTTGGTCAAATGAAAACTGGACAAAATTTCCATTTTACATCAATCGAGTTTCAAACTTTTTTTGGGAACGATGGCAGACACTACTTCCAATGACCTAACAGCAAAAGGTATCATTCGACAATTTTTTTCCTATAATAAAGCATGGCAGAGGACACTTATAATGTGGGGATTGTTTTCTATAAAAAGTGTTGGTTCGTTACTTGAAATCTGCGGCAAGATGAATGATGCAAAGTATAAGGATATCTTACAAGATTATTTGCTGCCTTATCAGAGGAAAAATTGTGGTCGTAACTATTTAATTTAATATATGCGTCGTAATTTTTAGTAAATTTATGCAAGCTCGACAAACAATGGCATTTGCCCAAACAATTTCCCCTTTTGAAATGGCTAGCCCAAACGTCCGAGATTAATCTAGTAGAAAATCTATGGAAATAAGTTGGCAAATGTGTGCGGAACTATACATATTCCAACTCAGCCGAAATTTCCAAAAAATTGCAAGAATTGTGGTAAACCAAAGACGATCTTCAACCGTTGTTCGTATCATTGTCATGTTAATGCGCCGAAGTATTTATTAATAAAAGTATGGCGATAAAATACTAATTGTAAATGTTGTTGATCACTGTTATTTTCTATTATAATACCATTCTTTTCTAAATTTGCGAAGTGGGCCGGAAACGTTTGCGCACATGTGTTTTCCTTCGCACTTAATTTTGTCAATTAAATATATTGATATTGATATTATATTCCATAAATAAATTCCTAACTTTTATGTCAATAAAGTGTATAAGTATCACTTACAGATTCCTCTTCATATGGGTATACTTACAAATTAACTAAAAAATTTTTGCTGGCCAGAAACTTTTGACCGCCACTGTATATATATATATATAAATGTACTTGCGTATATATTTAAATTTTTATATGAATGCGTCAATGAATGTAAGTTGAAAAGCGTAATTACTTATTTCCATTTTTTCTTTAACAATGCAAATAAATATTTACATATATCTATATATTTTTTACATTATTTTAAACGTATGGATGTGTAATAATTTATAAAATCTTTTCATGTTTCTCAGAAGAAAACTGGGGACAATTCGCTACGTTCAATTTTAAAGTATTGTTTACTTAAGGTTTTTTTAAAAGAATATCTGCAGTCATTAATTTTAATCTTTTTCTTTCCGGGAGATTGCTAAACTTTAGAAATATCAAAGTTCAGATTCAGAAACATGCAATGTGTTTATCATACGTGACTATATCATCTGACAATTAGTAAGATCGCAAGATATTTTCTAAAACTTATCTCATTGTTTTCCTTGCACATAAATCTATGTAATATGAGTTTGGGAAAATGCAAAATGAAAGAGGTAATCTGTTTATTGTTTCGAAAATACTAAAATTAGATCACATATCTTAACTGTAATAAAAAGTGATTTTATAATTTTTCTTTCGAATTTTATGGAAGGTTATAATATGTCAAACATGTCCAATTATTCCACAGTTGCTACCCTCCCCCTTCCCTCTCGATTTTTTTTTCGCACTAATATTTTCATTTAGAAATAGTTGCTTTACACAATCGCAATATTTTTGCAATTACATAAAACAATCGTTATACAATTAAAGAACTTATCTACAGTTAATTATTATCTGTTTCTATTAATGTATAAAGATCCATATTTATGCTGAATTTTGGAGATCTACAAATGTGGGTGTAAGGTTTTAATAACAGTTTTTTTAAGACAAGTATTTAATATTGAATAACACAACACGCAGAAAATTGAATGTTGCAAAGCATTTTCCAACTATACGAGAATGGTAGGAACTGGTAACGATTTCATATTTTTAAGTGGTTGCGTCGCATGTAAAAAACGCAAAATATGGAAATTTGTTTGTTACGCTTTCAATAAAAGAGATACTTTTCATTATTTCATATATTTTTCGGACAGCTTATTTTGATTTTTTTTACAAACGATATGTGATTTATGTACAGTAAAACCTCTCTAAAGCGACCATTCCAATTGTCCAATGCCGACCAATGTTCCATTCCAATAAAAATTGGTCGCTCCAAGCATTTTTGCCGATCCCAACGAGGCTAGCACAGGAAAGAAAATTCGAGCTTCTGATTGGTTAAATGTTTTAAATAGCATCTTTTTTTGGTTCAATGTATAGTTTATGAATATTAAATTATCATTTTTTTGTTTGGAAACCTTTTAAAAGAGGGATTTTGTTTGATATCCTTCTGATTTTACATATTTATTAAGATAAAAAGAAAGATTTTCTGGAATTTAGAATTAAATAAGTTAATGCTGATGTATCTCAAATGTTCTGTATTACTTTAAAAGAAGTAATAAAAATAAAATTGGAATTTTTTCTGAATTATTTTAACAAAATATTCACATATATGCCCCTGATACATACAGCCATATTCAGAACAATTTATTTACAAGCAGTTATCACATTTTCTTTTTATGGCGCAATTATGCGATACTTACAAACCCAATTGTTCTATATTACTTTTTAAAAAATTGCCTTTTTTTCCTATTACTATTTTAACATGATATACGCATATACGCCCATAATATGTACATCCACATTCAGAATGATTTATTTACAAACAGCAATTGCTCTTTAAATTATTCAACCAATCGGAAGCCCGTATTTATTTCCCTATGCTAGTTTCGGTGGGATTGGCAAAAATACTCGCTCCAAGATGTGGCTCTTAATACAGGTCATGATTATATATAGATTTTAATTGTTGAAAAAAGGTAACAATTAATTTCACTAAAACTTACTTTCTACATTAGTAAAAAATATAAAAATTTCTGCATCAAAGATAATTATATAAGTTAATTACTGCATACTTTAAACAATGATTACATTTATGTTTGCTTTGATTTTACAGTTTTATTTTTTATAACTTTTATTCCCAAGTCCTTTCAATGTTCATTAAATAAATTCAATTTTCTTGGGCAGAAACCAATAATGACAGTTTTAAAACTTTATCTATTCCTTCGAGAATTTTCTGACAGAACAGGACAGGGTGTTTGTACCTTTTTGTGTATTGACCTTCATTCTTGATTCGTCATTAGAGTGAAATTCATTGTCTAAAAAGGCACAAAGGAGTTAAAATAGTTTAAAATTATCAGAATAATAATAATAATAATAATTAAAAAAATTAAACTTAGTTTAGAAGCTGGATGAAAAATGTGCTTTTCAAAATTAATTTTTTTATAAAACGTTCTTCAACAACAACAGAAAAAGGAAAAAAAACAGAATTCTTTTTATTGAGTTTACAGAAACTGGTCGCTAATGGAGGGAGTTCAATGGAGATAGTCTCTGAATAGAGGTAAAATTAGTATTGATCCTATATTAATAAATTCTGTTCAGTAAAAAAAATGGTCATTCAGAGAGGTGATTACTTAATAGAAGTGATCGCGCAGAGAGGTTTCACTGTATGATATTTCTGTATTGTAATGAACTTATGTTATAATTTTATTTGTTAATTTTTTTATCATTATTACTTTATTTTTTGAACTATTATTTCAATAAATCGCCTGTCAATATACTTTAGAGACACGCTGATAATATAGAATAACGTATTTTTAAAAGAATAAATTCTTTGAATTACAGACTAGTTTTTTTTATAATCTTTGTAAATACAATGTCATAGTCTGGTTTACTCTGTGTGAATTATTTATTTGTTTGTTTACTTATTTCAAAACAACGTTGGTTTCTGTTTCTGAAGTCTTTTGTCTCAATTATGAAAAAGGGTAATATTTAAAAGGAAATACATTTTTTTTTGCAATTTTCGCAATACATAATTTAAAATGCTGTTAAAAAATTGAATAAATAAGCCCAGTCAAACTTGAATATATTTTAAAAATTAAAATATTTATATATAAAATATAAAAATACTAATAAACATTTAAAAATAAAACAAAAGTAAACGTTTCGCCAAGCTACAAGCAAGGTTTCAAATTACATTATATCCAATGCATAACAAACAGTAGGACAGTTAAAGATAGTTTTTTTTCTTTTAGAAATATATAGTAGTCACTAGGAATAGAACGAGCCTCATTCAGGTACGACAACCGCAAATATTTAAACCAGCCCTCGAGGGGTAATCTACCTTGATAATTGGTGCAACTCGATAGTTTCTAATATTTATATAAAGTAGCTGTATTATATTGGCAAAAATATAAATAAATGAAAAATGGATTTAAATATCTGTTAGTTATTTGAACAAGAAAGAATCTCCAAGGTGTCCGTAACTCAGTACATCGTCCTATAACTCATAAATTCAATATATTGTTTTCTTGATTGGGTGCCCTGGGGTAATAACGCGAGGTGGGTAAAAACACCAAGCGCTAATATTACGAGTAATAATGAAAAATCCAGAAAATTGCACATATGGGTTCTGTTGAGAAAGACTTTGACTTATCTGAAGCAAAAAAACACAGCTAAAGTTAATTTATTCTCTTTGTAGAGCTCATCACTTGAAGAAGAACGTAAAAGTCAACCCCAGATCTAACATTTGTGAGATAAGTTCTGTGATCTATAGTTATATTTAGACATACTATGTTTATTATATAAATTTTTAGTGTATATCATGTACTACTGAAATTTTGTGAAAGATTGCGGATGTGTCTCAGGAACAATTTGTATTTTAATGTATACGGCGCAATTAGTATACCGTGATATTAGCGTATTACACTGGGGTAATTATTCCAGTTGATTTTTTTCAGTTTTAGAAGTACACCTGACGAGGGTTAATTTTTTTATTACATGCACGAGAGAGGATTTTTGTCATTGTTGAAAACTAAAAAGATTAAACAGATATTCGTATGTCTTTAGTGCTGCTAATTTTTCATATTTGTCAATTTATACGGGTGTAGTAGTTGTATTTTTAAAATTGAACAATTTACATGCCATTAATCTATCTTATTTTGATAGCTTTGTTTGCACGGCTTTATTACCCAACGGTTTGAGTAATAACGCCAATACCATTGGTCAAGAAAACGCCATGTTGCATTTCTTAAATGCATATATGCAAAAATATTCTTTCTTGTATGCATTCTCAATAAGTTGCTGTATCAGTTCCTATATTTGCTTGAAGAAAAAAATTAAAACTATTCAGTGAAAATTTGTAGAACCTTAAAGTGGAGTGATTAAAACCAGGGTACCTTAGATAAAACATTTGAAATTACGTCCGAAATTTTGAATTATAAATCCTCACCTTTTTCCAAAGTAGCTAAAAATTTTTTGTGTGTGTGTGTGTAGCTTCCATAAATAGCATAAAAAAGGCTTTCCGTCATGAGTTTTAAATTACGCTAATTTCCAGCATATATTCCTTTCTTTAAAGTATTTTAAACCATGAAAAGAAAAGATTTATCGAAAATAGAATTTGGTGAGAATAATTTAGCTACATATCAATGCAGACAAAGTCCTTATTTAAAAATTAATTTTTTTATAACTTAAGTTTAATTAACTGTAAAATGACAGATAACTTGCGTCTTTTGATCAAAAACAACTTACAGATGCAATTACTATATTAAAATTAAATTACAGCATATCCAGTTCTGATTTAGGATTCTGAGAAAGATGTCTCTTAATTAAAGTAAATAAAATTATTTAGAAAAATTATACATAATTAATTAAAAGTTTTGTTTTGTTTAAATTAATTAGTTTATTTTATGTGGAAAACCGAGGGATATAATATTTTAAATTATGTTTTATGAAAAATGTTATTTACTGGAATTTTTAAACATTGAAATACACTGAAAGTAAAAAGACTGATTTCAAAATATCTAACAATTTTTAAGGAACATGTGCCAAATTATAAGAGGAACATTATGTTATAATTCGGACCCATTTTTTCTTTACACTGTAAAAAAAACCTATAGGCCTACAAAACTAGTTTTTGTATAACTACAGAAATCTGCATGCTTACTAAAATTTCATCTGTAAACAGGATATAATATTATCTCTCGCGTAGTATGAATACATGAAATATTCTAGTTTCACCTGCCAGCCAATCAGAAAGATTTTTATTGGTGACGTAATGCCTATTCACCCAGAAACAGAAGCGTAAAAGGCATCCATGTTGAATCCAATGTTGATAAGGATTTCAAGTTAGGATGTAAGTAAATATTTCTTATTTATGAACTAATTTTGTTATATTTTTGTTTTACTTGATTCATAGTTATTAACACAGTAAGGGCTGTTTCAGTTTGATTTAAAATGCAACATGACTTAGCCAGATATTGATGGCTATATTTCTTATTTATATCTGATAGCTAAGTATTTATCACTCCATCAAATGACTTTTATTTACGTTGGTGTTTATCATATTTGTGCAGTTTCTCAAATGTCAGTTCTGAAGTTATATTTTAAGATTCTTTTAAACTTTCAGCCTGCAGTATAGTTTCTGTGATATTTGTAACGAAATTACTATAAGTAATATATCAAGTCGTTTCGGAGAGTTTAATAAGACTACTAAAAATACAAAACAGTTGGAAATACAAATGTTAAAAATTCAAAATAGTGTAGTGGCTTTGCTATAATGTTTAAGTTGAATGCAAAGCATTACCCAATTACATTTTGGAAAACTTTATATTTTTTCTAAGTTAGCTATTGTATAAAATATAATAACTACTTAATTAATATAAGCTATTAAACTACCTTTTCCTTTTCTAATTTTTTAATGTGGAACGTAGGTGTATTGATGTTTAAAAGTAGGTGGGTGAGGAAAGAGTAAGGAGGAGTGGGACTGTGGGAGGAATGGGACAATAAGATTTCCTCTTTATTTCTCATTTTTACCATTTCATCCAATGGTACACAAGATGAAGTAATAGTAGCCAAATTTTCAGTTGAAAAATGTTCTGATTTGTATAAAATACCTTTTCATATTATGTTTTCAGGGAGATTAAAAAGTGTTTAACCTTGCACTCTATAAATTAAATTTTAGTTTTTGTGTCAAACAAAATTTATTTTCTTGCTTTTGTAAAAAGTGTCCCACACCACTCCATTCTTCCCTATAGCTACATACATTTAATAAGCATTATTCTTGTTTCATGAAACGCTTTTGTTTTGAATCTTAATCCTTAACTCCTGTTAAATTCCACCGACCACTGCAATATTCAGTTTTCACAGTATTTGTCAGGTACCCTTTATAAAACCCAAAAATCTATTTTTCAAATAGTTTCCAAGTAAATATGATTTTTTAATAACGTTAAAATAAAATGCATACAAAAATGCCCTTTAGAAGAGAAATTATGTCTAATACACTTTAAGCTTTTCATACATGATCAACGGGTGATTTAATATTTTAACACGAAGTAACTTGCAAAAACAATTACATTATCAGTTAGAAGATTTCAACTTTTAGAGTATGTAGAGTAGGTAGGGGGAAAAGATATGCACTTCCATAAATTTTTATTTTTACTGAACACATTGGTCTAAACGTATGTAAAGAATGATTAAAATATTATATTAGAACCTTAGGCATGGGTCACGATCAATCAATATGTAGCCAAATTTGTAATTTTTAAAAAGTATTGTTTTGCATATCTTTGCCCCATGGGTAGGGTAAAAGTACGCAGTAATGAAGCAAAGTGCGCAGTGCGTATTTCTCTCGAGAGCCCATTTCTCCTGAAACGAATGTGTTATGTAAAAGCATTAATAAACATCACTAGTATTTTTATAGTCAAACTGAAAATTATAAATTAAACCTAAAAAATAGCAGTCTGGGAGATGGTAAATAGCAGTTAACTTCTAACTGTTCAGACAAAAATTGTTCCAAAAATAATATGATCGGTACTCGAGACCGCTTGATCGTAGAATGAATAAAATTGTTGATTGACTCGTAAAATTATATTTATGCACTAAACTTTATGTAAAAACCTATTATAATAAAAACTCTTTCAGTTAGAAGTCTCTAACAATTCTACTAAGATACGAAACGAATCAAAATTAAACTATAACGAGAGTAGTTTAACTGGAAATTACAAGATAAATTGTGAAAAATAAATAAAGAAGCTATCTGTGAGGCCGTTAACAGGAGTTAAGGGTCAAGACTTAACACAAAAATATATCATGAAACAAGAATATTGGTTTTTAAAAGTTGATAAGTAGATACTTAGGTTTTATATTAAAAAAATAGAAAAAGGGAAAAAAGTTAACTAGCTTATTTTGGTAAAATAGCTATTATATTTTATACAAAAACAACAATGAAAACAATAGTGTATAGAGCACTTTCAACTACGTAATTGTAGAAAGCTTTGAAACTTGTGTGCATTTTTGTACCAAGACAAATGCATACATTTACCCCATTTTGTAGTATTTTGCTTAACCGGCTACCTTTAATTTTAAACAAATGCGATCAAGGTAATCTACACGATATGTAGAAGCTAAGAGCTGCATATTTTGGATTTGTGAAAATTCAAGATATTATCGGCTAACGAATAAAGTTAAATTTTAAAAATACTAGATCAAAATTCGAAAATTTAAACTTGTCTCATTTTCTTGGCATGAAGTGCTACTTTTTTGAAAAGGTTTTAATAGACAACTACTACACATGTAATCAAACTGCTACGTGGCAGTCATGATTGTATAAACATTGTTTCATGTTAAATCAGCCAGTGCGAGAGGGGGAAAATAGGTTCTAAGGATGTGCTCCAGTGTATTTCTTCTATAATCTTCTGTAGGGGAAAGTGAGGAGGAATGGGATATTTTCATAAAATAAGAAAATCAACTTTGTTTGACACCAAAATTTAAATTTATAGAATGCAAAATAAAGCACTTTCTAATGTCCTTGAACTATATAGAAACATAATTTGCAGAAATTATTTTATAATTAAAGAAATGTAAGTTTTAAATTGTGACCAATACTTCCCCACTATTAGGGGAGGTATAGGGCACCCCTAAAACGAAGCCATAAACCACAAACAGTCTAGTGTCAGGTAGATATACAAAATAACAAAGATTGAAGATTTTTAATAACAGTTTCACAACATCTAATCACAGTACCTTCATCAATAAAAGGAAAATTGATATTGTGATCAGAGGTCACATAAAAATTTACCACTTCAATTCATTTACAACTTGAAGGAAATTAATATATTTATAATGTTATAATTAATATACTACCCACTAAAATATTTGCATGTTAGTAATTTACATTAATCTTATTAAAAAGAAGGAACATTAGAGACATGTTTTATTCCTCCCTCTACTCTTTTTTATTTGCAACTTCCTCCATAAACAAAAAAAAGCTGCTTTTTGGCATTGTTTAAATTTTGCATAACATACAGTATAATGTTCCATAAATAAAGACATTATTACATCTACTCATAATCAAGTCATTAATAGGCGAAAATCTTAAAGTATATGAAGTAAATTTACATTTGATTCTTGAAATTATCTTTTTCTTTATACGACTGCAAGTTTATGTTGATCAGCACTTTTTCAACTGAAGATTGGCGTATCATTGCTTTATTTAGTGTGTGATTGATGAAGTATTTAGAATGATACATAAAGAGAAAAACTCACTGTCTAATTGTTCTCACTGTCTCATTCCTCCCCACTCTCCCCTTTAGAGATTGTTAAAAGTGTTGTGATGTGTTTTTTCATATTTTGCGAATAAACTTTGTGTTTTCTTCGAAAAAGAAACTTTTTTTGCTAGAGTTTTAAGTTTGATAACCTAGGATTACACATGAAAAATTAAGTGCAAAACCTAAAGGAATATGGCAATCGTAAATTATTTTGTGAGTTCCTGTAAATAAACAGTTACGTACACCCTTTTTAATACCAAACATATCATAATAAGCTTGGATAGTATAATCGGACTTCGTTACGGGATTATTGTAACTATGGGGTTTGGCAAATATAACGTTATCATTTTAGGAAGGAAGGAAGGGGGTCTGGCACACGATATCGTAAGATATCTCTACACGGAGGAGTGCGGTCTCATTGATGTCAATATCATTTTTTCATCCAACAAAATTTTTCTCTTTTTATTTGTAACAATCTTTGTTTCAAAATAGCCCTTTTTAGTCTGTTATCTATAATAAAGAAAATATAAAGTTATTATTAAAATCGCTAAATTATTATAAAATTATCTAATTTTGAAATGAAGAATACCTCCACGTTTGGCATCCATATTCTTCTGTCATATGTATACATATATAATCTCTGTTCGAGAAATTATATCTGAAGAATATTTGTATTGAAGCTTTTGTTCACTAATAAATAAATGAAAGCGAAAGAATGTTTTCCTCTTACTTTGTAGATTAGAATTTCTATCCTCTTTCCCCATTTTCCGTGCAGGAAAAGTGCAATAAGACAATATTACAGTTGAATGCTTTATATTAAAAAACACTATTATAAAATACTTTCAAATGGTAACTACTCTTTAAAAGTGTTTTTTGATAGAAAGTAATGTTCAATACTCCTCTTCATTTACATAAATAAATATGCTAAAAATAAGTGTAACCAGTTTTTTATATCAATCCAAAAAAAGAAATAAATTCTAAAAGAAGAAAAAAATCCGCATTGATAACTTTATCATTATAAGGGTTGTGGTGGTGGAACGGGGGGGGGGATTCGAAAGATAACGTATGATATGGAAATTGGGGAGTCCAAAACTTCCAAAAAGCTGATAACGTTATATATGCATAACCCCTATGTTCAAATATATTCTTATTTTATGTCAATTTGTGTTTTCATTTTCAACTTTTTTTTTATTTAGATCCGACGAAAAATAATAAGAATTGTTATGAGTGATGTATAGAAACATTAAGCAGAGAAATTTAGAAAACAATTGCTAGAAGAAACTGACAATCAAAATAACTACGCACGGAATTCTTCAACTGATCCCTGAAAATTTTAAAGAATATTGATTCTACTTCTTAGAAGATGTAAGTATGTTTGTTTTTCTATGACATGCATTTCAATTATCTTTCAAAATACCCTTTTAACATATTAGCAAGCAACTAATTTTCTTCTGTGTGATATATATATTAATGGATTATACTCAGACTATATTTTGTACTATTATTTAAAGATAAATACCATTCTGTATAAATTTAAATATGATTATTTTATTTTGAGTATCAAAAATTTTAATCCAATTACTTATCAGTGATTAAATGGGGTTTTCAATCAGATGATTTTTTTAAATAATTGATTAAAATCATAATTTTTATAAATGTTAAAAATTAGATAAAGTATAAAAAATTAAAATGGACATAATTTCAAAAGTTTCTGTGGATATTTTTCTTTATGAATGAACAATACAAAAAGTGCTATAAATAATTTCCCAGCTAAAACTATTCCTTAGGCTTGCAAAATATTAAATAGAATAGTTTTGTAAAACGAAATAATTTATCTGGCATAAAATCATTTCAGTTAAAACTGGTATTTAAATCAAACAAAATGTGCTGTATCGTAATTTATTTAACTAACAAAGTCATTCATATTTTATATAAAATAAGCATAGCAAGTATATATTAATTTTATCCAAGTAAAAAAAGGCACGCCTTGGCAGAATGTTATTTTTTCAGCCTGCTTTTGCAATTACAAATTTATAGCAAATTAGGACTAATGAAGATTAAACAAAGTGATAGCTGCTCAAAAACTTTATTAAAGAAATATATAAGAGAAAAAGAACTAATTGGTATAAAAATGTTAAATATCAAAAAAAACCTCTTCGGTTGCGGCTGAATGAATGTTTTTATCAAAAAATATTTTGTGTACAAGTTTACATTTAAGCAATTAGCATCAATTTTTCTAAATACAAATGCAAAAAGGTCTGAAAGATTTTTCATTGTTATTTGTGATACTAACTAATGAAATTTTATTTAAGTGCACTTTTTACTAGTTCTGTAATTTCCTTATTGGTCCTTCTAGGTCATATTGAAGCTTTGCAACAACCTGCTTCTTTTAAAATTGTCAAAATTTACTTTGATTAGAAAAAAAAATAGGGAAATTCACCTTTTGTAGTAACCATGATCATTTAACAAGAAATTCTTGCATAATGCATTATTTCTAAACCCGTGTGCCAACACTTTATAAAAATATAGAACTTTATATAGAAAAAAACAAGATTTTGATAAATCATGTTGTCTTTTTTGTAAATCATTAACATTAAAAGATAATGTTACCTTATTTATTATATTAAAATATTATGTACTTTTTTCTTATTTTATAATTAAAGAGATTGCAAATTTATTTTCTCAAGAAACAATGTCTCTGGTTAAAAACTAGTGATTTTTGGGGGGAATTAACACACGGCTACGTTTTCTTTGTAGAATGAATTCTAAATTATTATTTTAGCAATTAAAACATAAAAATAGGTATTGTTTTCTTAGATAATAAATTCATAATTAATTTTATATATAGTTTTAACAATTTAATGATAAATGCAGTGAATAATTTTAATGCATGTAAATATTAGTTGCATTTAATATGGTTTTACATAATTATTACAAAATATTTATATATGTAACATTGTGTACTACTAACTAATGTAAATGACAGCAGTGTTTATAATTATTGTAATCACTAAAAATTATAATGAAAGCTTTAAAACATTTTTGTTAGTAATTGGGGATTTAATAGTTTTGGGAACCCAATTGTTCCTGGTTTTTACTTCTGGAAGGGGAGGCGATCATAAAAATCAGATTTTTTTATTGAAAAAAAAACATGATTCTTTAACCATATTTTTCACCAAGAAAAGGTGCAAGCTGAATTTTGTTTGCAATATCTTTAAGTTTCGGGCTTTTTTTTTTTTTGCTGAGAAATTCATTTAAAATTAAAAAAAAAAAACCACTTCCGTGGCATAAATATATTATTGAACTATATTTAATTTAAATAATGCGATTAGAAATTACTTCTAGCATTTGCTTTACAAAAAATGCCTATAAGCATTATCTATTGAATAAGAAGGTAGATTGTGTCCGAGTATTGTCTAATTATTTAGACATGCTGTCAAAAGACAATGACACTCAGAAATGTTGGGGAATTTTCTAATCCACAATTTCAATATCATGAATGCCTTCAGGACATTCTTTTTGTACCAGTTGATCAGTTTTAATGCTACATATTTAGCATTCATAAAGCATATTTAATATTTCTTATCTGTTATTGTACCATGTACCCACAGATTTTATATTTTTATTTAATAAATGACAAGCGTGTCAAAATTTTTAAAATACGACTTTTTCGTTATCATATGGTTCTACAAATACATTTTGTATGAAATTAGAGGTGAATAATGACAGTAATTTACGATTTCTTGGTGTTATATCAGCAAATGAAAAAGTCTTGAATGAGAAAAAGTATATTTCTGCATGTCTCAAGTGTCGGTCAACAGTTTGGATTTAAAAATTTATTTGAATGGTTTTTCTCATTTTTTATAATTATTTTAAAAAACATTATAATATATTGAAGGGATAAACTTCTTTCTTTAATGTCTTTAAGATGTTTGCCTTCAAGTTTGACGGGTCCCATTGTTGACATTCAATTATTCAGTACGAAGATGAATATTGACTTTTCTATATTAGTATATTTATTTAACTTTTTATGTTAACATTCAATTTTCTTCTTTAGGTGCAGGAGGAAATAGAAATTAGAATTAAATATATTGTGAGCCTTCTTGACAGTGAAGGTTTGGTTAAGTCAGATGAGGAACCAGAAGCACTACTCCCACATCCAATTGTGGGATACTCAACAATTATATGTACAGGAACTGAAAAATAAGAGAGCCAAGTTCTCATAGGAGAATTAGATTTTTTGATGCTGCGTTTTGTTTATTTCGTATTACTTCGGATTTTATTTAATTCATGGGTTATTCAATATTCAACAGTGAGTTTAAAATGCATGCTGTTTTTGCAGATAGTACTGACTAAATTCTTGCATGAGGAATTCCAATTAAATAATTATACAAATTATGTAAGATTTGTAAAATGTGTCACATTAAAAAAATGTTTGCAAATATGTTCTTGTTATTGCAATGAATGCATTAATTTGTTGTCTAGAAATAAAATTTATTCATATTTCAATGAATTTTGTCATTTAATGATATTACACTTATCATAGAAGGCGGCAGCCTTCAAGTGACGCAGCTTTAAACCTACCATCGTCATAAGGGTAGATGCGGAACTTCATATATACAGCTAACTCAGCATCAAAGAAAATCGGAAAAGCCGCCTTCTAATAACTCAGCAAATATTAGTCAGAATGGTCCAATTTTTTTAATATAGTCTTATATTCCCAGTCTAATCCTATCCTATAATTTTTACATTTCTACGTGTCGTATATTTTTAGATCTCGATAACCATTTTAAAACTGAAATCGATGGTGTTTGTTTCTGATAATGAGATCTAGAAAACGGGCTGGGAGATTTTATTAAAACTTATATATAATATGAATCTCTTTAAGATAGAGGGAATAAGACTTGCCTTGTTTCTAGGAAAACTCTTGTTTGTTATATATTGGTCTTGGAAAATTGGACTATATTAGCTCGCGGATTACATGTTATTCTATGGGTTAGCAGACGAAGACACTGCGAAAAGGCAAATGTACTTATGGTCACAGTTAAAACACCCGCATCGAAGCAATAAATGTTTTTTAAACTACAAAAACATCTTATCATGTGCTTTAAAACATTCAATAAATATATACTAAATCAAATTTCTATTTATATTGCCTTTATTTTTCATAAGAAGAAAATATTACGTTTCTTACATTGGATATTTTTGCATTTTGTGGAAAAAATATTTTGAATTCTTTTTTAAAATAGGAAAATATTTTTTAATTATACATATTCAATATACTTTTGACTTATGATTTTCTTTTAAAGTTTACAAACAAAAATTATTTTTAATAAATTTGCTTTAGAATTCCATGTATTCATACGCGTTTAGATAGTTTTGTTTTGAATCGTAATCGAATTCGCTGGCGGTAAGCTTTGTACTTGGCACTTGTTGTCTTTAGCATGTATGTTGTGTAATTTGCGAAATAATGGTTATTATGGTAATAGAGCTATTGTGTTATTTGGAGAAACAAGGCCCCCTTTTTTGGATAAAATAATATGGTGAATCAAAGTACACGAATCAAAACAAATTGATTCGTGCTGTATGTTGGCATGAAATATTCAATTTCAGGAGACGAACGTGAAGCTAAACCATCTATAATGAAAAAGAAAGGTAAATAAATATTTTTGGCACTCATTATTAAAGTATTATTTAAAAAGTATAAGTGATGTATACATTAGTTAGCATGTTGATTTGATTTCAAACCAACATAAACTATCACAGAATGTGTAAACTATTGCTAAATTTTGGTAAACAAACAATATTTATAATTGACCAACAGTTTAACCAAGTGCTTGTGAATTCTAAAATTCTCAAAATAGATTGTTTTTAAGTTTATAGATGTCCTTATTATATGAATTAATTAACAATAATTATATGAATTAATTAACAATACTAAGTTTTAAAGTGTTGTAAAAATTGTGCTTTTTTATTTCATTTATTAATTTCTGTGATTAATAACCCAGGATGTTAATTTTTAGATTAAAATTGCTTGAATATGTTATTCAAAATGCATTTATTACTTTTTCTTATGCATTTTTGTCGCTATTAATTTTCATTTTGAAACTGTGCCTTTTTAGCTTAGCTTAATGGCCAGTAAATCCAGGTTTTAAACAATTTTTAAAATAAGTAAGTGCACTTATTATTGAAATTTGTGAACAAACTAGTATTTATCAACAAATTACAGCAGTATTTTGATGATTCAAAAGAAAGTAATGAAGTTAATTTGTTCTTACATGCATTAGTGACTGTGGTTATAAAGATTTCAGAGATTTAAAAACAAATTAGTTGCACTCATTGTTTTTTTTTCTTCATGTACACACAGTGCTTGTACAACATGCATTAGTGATTGCATTTTTAATTAATTTTGTGTATTTTACGGATTGTTGCACAGCAATTTTGCTGCAGCCTGAGTGTTTTGTTTTTGTTTTGTTTTCATGTGCTCTAAGTGCTATACATGCAGTAGTTGGACTGCTTTAACGAGTTTTATTTTAGCGAGTGAGAGTTTTAGGCCCTTTTTTTCTAATATAAACGTTATTGTTTTAATGTATTTGTTTCACAATATTGTCACTGGATTTTTTTAGTTCAGGTATCACTCATTTCTTCCAGATATTGGGAATCTGCATGTTACCGCAGAGTTTGCTGCATCTATTAATTTTTGTTGTTTGTTTTCATATGGGCATAGTGCTCATACATTTGTTATTGACTGCGGCTTTGAGAAATTTCATGTGTTTTAGAGACCATTGCATAAGTTTGCTGCATCCAGTAATTTGACATGCACCCAGCTCTCATTATCCATTAGTGACTGTAGCTTTAACATGTTTCATGCATCCTATTATTTCATTAATAATTTCGAAATTCCATGTTTATATTTTAAAATGTTATTTAGCAGTTGCCACGGAGGTACTACAGCGCATCATCGTAGTCTGCATTAGATGCTGTTCAAAAAAGAATTTTTTTTTCTTTTTTTCTTCCTAAGAATCTGATGATTTAAATCCAAGCGTGAAAAATTTTGTCTCAGATCACAAACCGAATACAAAAGTATTGTAATAGTTAATATTACGTTATAGAAATCAATAATCAAAATATAAAAGCATTAGCTTTACAGCTTAGAACACAGCGTTATTAATAAACTGAATTTATAAATTGGACATCTAAAATGGAAAATCTTAATATATTTTTATAATGTTAGAATTTACAAGCACTAAAAGTTGGGTGAGCAAATAATTCTTAACCAAATATTAACGATAACATTGGTTTAAAAAGAAATAACTTATACTTCTATGCTTTAATAATGAGTTTCATAAAATATAAATTTACCCCCTTTTTTTTCTATAGATGTTTTAATTTCATATTCATTGTCTCGAAATTGAAGTATTTCTTTCTAACATTCTTTTACAAAAATGTTTGATAATTAACGCTTTTTTTATTTAAAAAAAAGGCCTTGTTTCTACTAATAACACAAAATCCTCAAATAACTTTGAATCCATTGTTTAAATAAATTGCATAACATACCTAAGAAGAAAACATGTTTAAGATTAAATTTAATACAAGAAATTAAAAATTTTTAATTCAAATAATGTAAAGTTACTAATACACTAACAAATAAATATTTTAAAATACTAACAGCTAATAATGGGCGATAAATAATTACATTTTTTAGTTTTGTCATTTCTAAAATGTAATTGTTTAAATTCAATTTGCGTTGAACCTCATCCAAACCCTAAGAAATATTCTATCAAACCTTAATTCAATCTGTGAAAAAAAAAAAATCTGACAATACACACTGACAAGCATAGTTGTATAATATAGACGCACACCATGTGCAGAAAATTTTATGAAGAAACAATTTTTATTTAGTTATTTCGACAAAGAATTGCGTAAAAAAAAAAAGTGTATCTCAACAATGAATCATGTAAAAAACCCCAACATTTCGAGAAAATACCACGCGAAAAACATCAATTTCGTCCAAAGACTGCAAAAAAAAACGTTAATTCAATCCATGAATCGCATAAAAAATACAAATTCCATGCATGAATCGCATAAAAAATGTGAATTACATGCATAAATCGCATCAAAAATGTGAACTACATCCATGAATCGCTAAAAAAAAAGCAAATTGCATAAAAAATGGGAATTATGTCCACAAATTGCTTAAAATCTGAATTACGTCCATGAATCATGTAAAAAAGCGAGAATTATATCCATAAATTGTATGAAAAACGCAAATTACGTCTATGAATCGTGTAGTAAAACATGAATTATGTTCATAAATTGCTCAAAAAACACGAATTTTGGCGGCAGAAATCTGAAACGGAAATTACCTCTATAAAACGCATAAAAATACCGAATTGCATAAAAAATGTGAATTACGTTCATGAATCGCTCAAAAAACGCAAATTACATCCATGAATTGCATAAAAACGTGAATTAGGTTCATAAATCACTCAAAAAATGCGAATCACTTCCATGAATTGTGCAAAAAAAACACGAATAACGTTCAGAAATTGCAAAAAATGCAAATTACGTCCAAGAATTGGTAAAAAAAAAGCGAATTACATTCATAAATCCTATAAAAACACAAATAACGTCAATAAATCGATCAAAAAACACAAATTTTGTCGATAGAAAGCTCAAAAGATGCAAATTATGTCTATGGTTTGGTTTGGTTTATTTTTGTCGTCCGATTATCTACGCTAGGGATATAGGACCAAGGGGGAGTGCCCTTCGTGGGGGTCTTTCTAAGGGAACCTAACCCGTATTTACGCAAGGTTCGAAGAAAACCACGAAAACTCCGAACGGTAATTATGTCTATGAATCGCATAAGTATAGCAAATTACGTCCATAAATCATGTAAAATGTAAACTACATTCATTAATTGCATAAAAATCGCGAATTATGTCCATGAATCGCTCAAAAAAAAAGCGAATTGCATAAAAAACATGAATTTGGTTCACAAATCGCTTAAAACGTGAATTACGTCCATGAATTGTTTAAAAAAGTGAAAATTATGTTCAGAAATTGTATGAAAAACACAAATTATGTCTATGAATCGTGTAGTAAAACGGGAATTATGTTCATAAATCGCTCAAAAAACACAAATTTTGGCAGCAGAAAGCTGAAACGCAAATTACGTTCATAAATCACTCAAAAAATGCAACTCACTTCCATGAATCGTGCAAAAAAATACTAATAACATTCATAAATTACAAAAAATGTGAATTAGGTCCAGCAATTGGTAAAAAAAGCGAATTACATTCATAAATCCTATAAAAACACAAATAACGTCAATAAATCGATCAAAAAACGCAAATTTCGTCAACAGAAAGCTCAAAAAATGAAAATTATGTTTACGAATCGCATAAATATAGCAAATTACACCCATAAATCATGTAAAATGAAAATTACATTCATTAATCGCACAAAAATCGCGAATTATGTCCATGAACCGCATAAAAAACGCGAATTGGGACCACAAATCGCTCAAAACGTGAATTACGTCCATGAATTGTTTAAAAAACTGAGAATTACGTTCAGAAATTGCATGAAAAACACAAATTATGCCTATGAATTGTGTAGTAAGATGGAAATTGTGTTCATAAATCACTCAAAAAACACGAATTTTGGCAGAAGAAAGCTGAAACTCAAATTACGTCTATAAATCGCATAAAAATAGCGAAGAGTGTTTTGCATTCATGAATTGCATAAAAAACGCGAATTACATTCATGAATCGCTCAAAAAACACAAATTACGTCCACGAGACGCATAAAAACGTGAATTACATCCATAAATTACTCAAAAAATGCTAATCACTTCCATGAATCGTGCAAAAAAACACTAAGAACGTTCATAAATTACAAAAAATGCGAATTACGTCCAAGAATTGGTAAAAAAAAGCAAATTACATTCATAAATCCTATAAAAACACAAATAACGTCAATTAATCAATCAAAAAATGCAAATTTCGTCGATAGAAAGCTCAAAAGATGTAAATTATGTTTATAATCGCATAAGTATAGCAAATTACGTCCATAAATCATGTAAATTGTAAATTACATTCATTAATCGCATAAAAATCACGAAATATGTCCATGAATCGCTCAAAAAAAAGCGAATTGCATAAAAACATGAATTGGGTCCACAAATCGCTCAAAACGTGAATTACGTCCATGAATTGTTTAAAAAAGTGAGAATTACGTTCAGAAATTGTATGAAAAACACAAATTATGTCTATGAATCGTGTAGTAAAACGGGAATTATGTTCATAAATCGCTCAAAAAACACTAATTTTGGCAGCAGAAAGCTAAAATGCAAATTACGTTCATAAATCACTCAAAAAAAGCAAATCACTTCCATGAATCGTGCAAAAAAATACTAATAATATTCATAAATTACAAAAAATGCAAATTAGGTCCAACAATTGGTAAAAAAAGCGAATTACATTCATAAATCCTATAAAAACACAAATAACGTCAATAAATCGATCAAAAAACGCAAATTTCGTCGACAGAAAGCTCAAAAAATGCAAATTATGTCTACGAATCGCATAAATATAGCAAATTACATCCATAAATCATGTAAAATGTAAATTACATTCATTAATCGCATAAAAATCGCGAATTATGTCCATGAATCGCTCAAAAAAGCGAATTGCATAAAAAATGTGAATTATATCCACAAATCGCACAAAACGTGAATTACATCCATGAATTGTCTAAAAAAGTGAGAATTATGTTCATAAATTGTATGAAAAATGCAAATTATGTCTATGAATTGTGTAGTAAAATGGGAATTATGTTCATAAATCGCTCAAAAAATACAAATTTTAGCAGCAGAAAGCTAAAATGCAAATTACGTCTATAAATCGCATAAAAATAGGGAATAGCATTTTGCATTCATGATTTGCATAAAAAACGCGAATTACATCCATGAATCGCTCAAAAAATGCAAATTACATCCATGAATTGCATAAAAATGTGAATTATGTTCATAAATTACTCAAAAAATGCGAATCACTTCCATGCATCGTGCAAAAAAACACGAATAACATTCATAAATTGCAAAAAGTTGTGTAAAAGTGTTATGTCCAAGAGTTGTGTAAAAAAGTGAATTACATTCATAAATCCTATAAAAACACAAATAACGTCAATAAATTGATCAAAAAACACAAATTTTGTCGACAGAAAGCTGAAAAAACGTAAATTATGTCTATGAATTGCATAAAAATAGCAAATTACGTCCATAAATCATGTAAAATGTAAATTACATTCATTAATCGCATAAACATTGCGAATTATGTCCATAAATTGCTCAAAAATGCAAATTATATTCATAAATCGCATAAAAAACACGAATGATGACCATGAATTGCGCAAAAAATGCGAATTGCACCCAACATTAAATTAATTTGCGGAAAGTTTTTGGTTTTATACAAGTCTGCCAACAAGAACCTACAAGTTATCCTGAAACCCATTCTAAACCAACAAAAATTTAATGGAAAGATAAATTTGTCCAAGAAAGACAAAATAATTTCCATTGACATACATTGACCAGAATCGAAAAATTCCTATTGAAATCTATTCTATACACTCCAAAACCAGAAAGAAAAAAATCCCTCGAAGAGTAACTCAATCTATCTGCTGCAAAATAAAATACATTGAAATGCAACTGAAGAAGAACCTGAAAATTACATTTGAAATCAAACCGAAACCAGATTCAACCCCCTCCCCCCCCCCAAAAAAAAAAAAATCCAACCATATCTCGATTCGGGAAAGAAAACTTTATTTCCATATATACGCGTGGTCAGAAATCTGGAAATTCCAATTAGTCTATGGGTTACCAAACCTTAATTCGATCTGAAAAAAAAAAAAAAAAAATTCTGACAATACACACTGACAAGCAGAGTTGTATAATATAGACGCACGCCATGTGCAGAAAATTTTATGAAGAAACAGTTTTTATTTATTTATTTCGACAAATTGCGTAAAAAAAAAGTATCTCAACAAAGAATCATGTAAAAAAAACCAACATTTCGAAAAAATACCACGTGAAAAACGTGAATTTTGTCCAAAGACCACAATAAAAACATTAATTAAATCCATGAATCGCATAAAAAATACGAACTCCATGCATGAATCGCATAAAAAATGTGAATTACATGCATGAATCGCATAAAAAATGTGAACTACATCCACCAATCTCTAAAAAAAAAAAGCAAATTCCATAAAAAATGGGAATTACGTTCACAAATTTCTTAAAATGTGAATTACGTCCATGAATCATGTAAAAAAGCGAGCATTATATTCATAAATTGTATGAAAAACGCAAATTACGTCTATGAATCGTGTAGTAAAACATGAATTATGTTCATAAATTGCTCAAAAAACACGAATTTTGGCGGCAGAAATCTGAAACGGAAATTACCTCTATAAAACGCATAAAAATACCGAATTGCATAAAAAATGTGAATTACGTTCATGAATCGCTCAAAAAACGCAAATTACATCCATGAATTGCATAAAAACGTGAATTAGGTTCATAAATCACTCAAAAAATGCGAATCACTTCCATGAATTGTGCAAAAAAAACACGAATAATGTTCATAAATTGCAAAAAATGCAAATTACGTCCAAGAATTGGTAAAAAAAAAACGAATTACATTCATAAATCCTATAAAAACACAAATAATGTCAATAAATCGATCAAAAAACACAAATAGAAAGCTCAAAAGATGCAAATTAGGTCTATGAATCGCATAAGCATAGCAAATTACGTCCATAAATCATATAAAAAGGAAATTACATTCATTAATCGCATAAAAATCTCGAATTATGTCCATGAATCGCTCAAAAAAGGCGAATTGCATAAAAAACGTAAATTGGGTCCACAAATTGCTCAAAACGTGAATTACGTCCATGAATTGTTTAAAAAAGTGAGAATTACGTTCAGAGATTGTATGAAAAACACAAATTATGTCAATGAATCGTGTAGTAAATCGGGAATTATGTTCATAAGTCGCTCAAAAAACACAAGTTTTGGCAGCAGAAAGCTGAAACGCAAATTACGTTCATAAATCACTCATAAAATGCAAATCACTTCCATGAATCATGCAAAAAAATACTAATAACATTCATAAATTACAAAAAATGCAAATTAAGTCCAACAATTGGTAAAAAAAGTGAATTACATTCATAAATCCTATAAAAACACAAATAACGCCAATAAATCGATCAAAAACACAAATTTCGTTGACAGAAGCTCAAAAAATGCAAATTATGTCTACGAATTGCATAAATAAAAACAAATTACATCCATGAATCATGTAAAATGTAAATTACATTCATTAATCGCATAAAAATCGTGAATTATGTCCTTGAATCGCATAGAAAACGCGAATTGGGTCCACAAATCGTCAAAACGTGAATTACGTCCATGAATTGTTTTAAAAAGTGAGAATTACGTTCAGAAATTGTATGATAAACACAAATTATGTCTATGAATCGTGTAGTAAAACGGAAATTATGTTCATAAATCGCTCAAAAAACACGAATTTTGGCAGCAGAAAGCTGAAACGCAAATTACGTCTATAAATCGCATAAAAATAGCGAATAGTGTTTTGCATTCATGAATTGCATAAAAAACGCGAATTACATTCATGAATCGCTCAAAAAACACAAATTACGTCCATGAAATGCATAAAAACGTGAATTACATTCATAAATCACTCAAAAAATGCAAATCACTTCCATGAATTGGTAAAAAAAGCAAATCACATTCATAAATCCTATAAAAACATAAATAACGTCAATAAATCGATTAAAAAAACACAAATTTCATCAACAGAAAGCTGAAAAAACGGAAATTATGTCTATGAATTGCATAAAAATAGCAAATTACGTCCATAAATCATGTAAAATGTAAATTACATTCATTAATCGCATAAAAATTGCGAATTATGTCCATAAATTGCTCAAAAATGCAAATTACATTCATAAATCGCATAAAAAACACGAATGATGACCATGAATTGCGCAAAAAATGCGAATTACACCCAACATTAAATTAATTTGCAGAAAGTTTTTAGTTTTATACAAGTCTGCCAACAAGAACCTACAAGTTATCCTGAAACCCATTCTAAACCAACAAAAATTTAATGGAAAGATAAATTTGTCCAAGAAAGACAAAATAATTTCCATTGACATACATTGACCAGAATCGAAAAATTCCTATTGAAATCTATCCTATACAATCCAAAACCAGAAAGAAAAAAATCCCTCCAAGAGTAACTCAATCTATCTGCTGCAAAATAAAATACATTGAAATGCGACTGAACAAGAACCTGAAAATTACATTTGAAGTCAAACCGAAACCAGATTCAACCCCCCCCCCAAAAAAAAAAAATATCCGACCATATCTCGATTTGGGAAAGAAAACTTAATTTCCATAGATATGCGTGATCAGAAATCTGGAAATTCCAATTAGTCTATCTTAAACCTAATCTGAACCTGAAAAAGGAAATTCCATATAACCGGAGCCCAGTATCTATACAGGACAAAATATTTTCCATTAAAGCGCAACCTGACCAGAACTTGAAAATTCCATTTGAATTGAACCTGATTGAAACCTGAAAAAAATTTCCACCGAACCTTAACCTAATCCGAAAAAGAGAAAATTATTTCTGCCGATACACACTGACAAGAGTCTGAAAGTTAACATGAAACCTAATCCAAACCCGAAAAGGAAAAAACAATGGAAACACAAGTCTGTCCAAGAAAGACAATTTCTGTCCACATACATTGACAAGAATTTCAATTGAAATCTATCCTAAACAAAGTTCAAACACTACCCCCCCCCAAAAAAAAAAAAAAAATCCAATTGTAACCCAATTTATCTGCGACAAAATAATATACTTGAAATGCAACTCAACAAGAACCTGAAAATTCCATTTGAAGTCAATCTGAAACCAGATTCAATCCCCCCCCCTCAAAGAAAAATATTTAATCAAATCAAGATTTTAGAAAAAAAAGAACAATTTATGTCGATATGTATTGACCAGATCATGGAAATTCCAATAGAAGTCTATCTCAAACCCGATCCGAATAACCTTAAACTCAATCCATTCCCCCCTCCCCCAAAAAAAGTAAAATAAAAAAATTAGGAAATAGAAATCTGTTCAAGAAAGACAAAAATATTTTTCCGTTCCCATCCACTGACCAGAATGGAAAACTAGTACTTGAAATGCAACTCGGCAAGAACCTGAAAATTCCAATTCAAGTCAAACTGAATCGAGATTCAAACCGGAAAAAAAAAACAATTATCCAACCAAATCAAGATTTTTAGAAAAAAAAATTATGTAAATAGGTACAGACTAGAGCATGGAAATTTTAATAAAATCTTAAACCCGATACAAACTCCCCCCCCCCCCTTACATAACTAACAAGAAGCCTTGATGACCCCACAAAACATAACTAACAGGAACGAAGAGTCATGCATACTGCATCGATTATGATGCATTTTCTGACTCATTCTGAATATTGTAAACTTATTGTCATTCATGTACAATAATTTTACCATTCTGTGCAAAAAACAAAGCATAATTAACGAGAGTAAAAAATTTTCCATTAAACATGTTTATATACTTTCCATTTTATTCTGAATGCTTTAAACCTATCAGTTTCATCTTTGTGCAGTAATCTTCCCATCCAAATCTCCCCCCCTGTTAGTTTATATATGTTTTGTGCAAACAGCAAATCATAAATAAACTAACAAGAATGAAAAGTTACACATACAGTATAGATTATGAAACACTTTCCAACACATTTTCATTATTGTAAGCCTATCATATTTATCCATTTGCAGTAATTTTACCACTCTATATAAAGAACAAATCATAATTAACAAGAAAGAAAAACCTGTGTGCAACATAGATTATGAAACACTTTCCAGCATATTCTGAATATTGTAACGGATATAGTCTTAATCAATCTGCAATATTACCAACCTCTACAAAGGTTGAAACATAATTAACAAGAATCATGCACGCAGCATAGATTATGAAATACTTTCCAGCACATTCTGAATATTGTATCCCTGATCATTTTAATCCATCTGCAGTATATGTATCAACATGTGTAAAGAAAAAACATAGTTAACAAGAATGAGAAATGATACATTACATACAGCATAGATTATAAAACCCTTTCTGAGATGTATGGTGCTGAATGTACATTACCTTATCTTTTACTAACGTATTTTACTACACAGTTGTGTTTAACAGAATCAAGTAGTACAGCACACATTAATAAAATATGAAATATCTTTTTTTAAAGTGGATGGGGGAGGGGTAATTAAAGGTGAATGAATCATGAATATGAATTTTTTGCATTAGTCTTTAATTTTTTGTTTTTATCATTAACCTAAAAAAACCAATGATATCAGTACAAAAAACCCTGAACGGGTTAAAAGCTTGTGACGCAGCACTTTACCTATATCTCTAAGAATTTTAAATTTGGGACTTAAAATTAATGATATCAAAATTTATGTGACGCTATGCTATTAATTATTATACATATTAAAATTTATTCATTAAGGTTTTATCAATTACATCTTTCATAAATTCAAAATATGAATCTTAAAAGATATGATATCAAAATTTAAGTGACGCCTTGACGAGGCTTTAAACGATGTTTTAAAATTCCATTTATTTATTTATTGTCCAAATACATTTTCATATCTAAACAATACTTTTTATTTTCCAATACACTGTTAAATACATCACTTTCACTGAATATATATAATGCACTGAAATGTATTTATTTGAATAAATAGATTTATCTTTTGGGCTACACTGTCCAAAATCAAAAATAACATTTAAATGAATAGTTTTTGCGTCATTGTATCCAAAGTAAGTTAAATAGATGCAAATAGATACAATGGTGCAAAAACTATTCATTTAAATGTTATTTTTGATTTAAATGAATAGTTTTTACGTCATTGTATCCAAAGTAAGTTAAATAGATGCAAATAGATACAATGATGCAAAAACTATTCATTTAAATGTTATTTTTGATTTTGGACAGCGTAGCCCAAAAGATAAATCTATTTATTCAAATAAATACATTTCAGTGCATTATATATATTCAGTGAAAGTGATGTATTTAACAGTGTATTGGAAAATAAAAGTATTGTTTAGATATGAAAATGTATTTGGACAATAAATAAATAAATGGAATTTTAAAACATCGTTTAAAGCCTCGTCAAGGCGTCACTAAAATTTTGATATCATATCTTTTAAGATTCATATTTTGAAATTATGAAAGATGTAATTGATAAAAACTTAATGAATAAATTTTAATATGTATATTAATTAATAGCATAGCGTCACATAAATTTTGATATCATTAATTTTAAGTCCCAAATTTAAAATACTTAGAGATATAGATAACGTGCTGCGTCACAAGCTTTTAACCCGTTCAGGGTTTTTTGTACTGATTAGTTGTACAAGTATGCATGAAGCTTTTATAATAAACTGGCAGCTCATAATGCTTTATAAAGAAATATAGCTTCCTTTTTGTTTCCATTTATTTTCTTCTTTCAGAAAGTCTCTTTAGACATCTCTATCATCAAATATTTCTACGTACTTAAAAATGTGAAATCAGCTCACAATACTAAAAGAATACCGTAACAACAACTCTAATTAATATAACTTTTAGTTAAAAAATAGAATACAGCTATAAACCATTAAGCCACTGCAAAAATTTTATAGTTACATATAACTTTTGATAAGTATAAATAAAATGTTAGATAAAATGAAAAAAATAAATAAATTACTGCATTAACTCTTGCACAGTTGCAAGGAATTTTTCCTGCGTGAGTACAAAAACTGCTTTAAATACACTACCGAAAAGTCAGATTTGAATACTAAGAATTTTTCTGACGGTACCTTAATAAAGTTACCAGAAATATTATGCTAAAGTACATAAAAATTTTTGGGTGCAATACTGAAAAAAATTGCTGTAAATATACTGTAAAATCTGTCGCAAATTTGCAAAAAAATTCTTGGTAAATACAATAAAAAATTCTTTGTAAGTTTACTAAAAAAATATTAGAAAATTTGCAAAATATTGTTTAGTAAACGCACTAAACAATAGTTAGTACGTTTACTAAAAAATACGTAGTGAATTTACAAAAAAATCTTTAATAAATTCCCTAAACAATAGCTAGTTACTTTGTTAAATATTATTTAGTAAATTTACCAAAACTAATTTGAGAAATATCCTTAAAAATCGTTCATAAATTTACTAAACAACATTTAGTAAATGTACAAAAAATTCTTTGGTAAACTTCCTAAATGATCATTAGTAAGTTTACTAAATAATATTTAGTAAATTTTCAGAAGATTCTTTAGGAAACGCCCTAAAAAATTATTAGTATGTTTACTAAACAATATTTAGTAAAGCTTACTAAAGCAACTTTTGTAATCTTACATGATTTTCTTTTGTTGCGGTCACATAAAAAGTTCTAGGCATCCCAGTTTCCTAGAAAATTTTTAGTAACCTTACAGATTTTTTTTACAGTGTAGAACCCATAAGATGTAAAAAGTATACTTTTACAATAAAAATGAGGAAATATAATTCGGATATTTAATGCATTGGAAATTAAATTAAATATCTTCAAAAAATGTTTCGTATCAAACATTTAACTCCATGAATGCAGAGAAGGAACATATAAAACCTTTTTATGAGTAAAAAATCAGTTTCATATTTTCCCCTATTCAAATATTGGAAATATATTAATATTAATGTCCACTATATATTTATACTTTCTTTAAATACAAAAATTAAAATATTTTCAATATACATTTATTCTACGATTTTAAATTTTCTTTCATCAAATTATTTGATGAAACAGCCTGGCGTTGTACATAACTCTAAATTAACAACAAACTAATGTTAAATTCAGGCAGTTATTTTTTCTGGAAGAGTATTCACATTGGAAGAGCCCAGCCATTCGGCAACCTACTCACTCTTATTTGTATGATTATATGTTTTCTTAAAAAATTTTAAACTAAATAGCTTACAAATGCAAGCAGTATACTGAAACAAAATTATAGCATATCTAGTACTGGTATAGGATCCAGAGAAAGATGTTTCTTAATAAAAGTACATAAATTTATTTATAAAACATACAGGAAAACCGAGAGATTGAATTTTTAGAATTATTTTTTATGAAAAATGTTATTTATTGGATTTTTGAAACAGTAAACTACACTGAAAGCAATAAAAATGATAACAAAATAACCAACAATTTTAATGCAACATTTACCATCATATAAAGTGGGGCATTATTTTATGTTTTTTCTTCATAACGCATAAGATATAAAAAAATTCTTTTATGGTAGAAATGAGTAAATATGATACGGATATTAAATGCATCGGAAATGGCATTAAATATCTCCAAGAAATGCTTTTCATAAAACATTTAACTCCCTGAATGCAGAGGAGGAACATTTAAAACCTTTTTTGTGGGTAAAAGATCATTTTTCATATTTTTCCTTTTTGAAGCATTCGAAATCTATATTAATACTAGCAGCCCGCCTTAGCTTTGCTTCGGGTAGAGCAAGCCGCCCAGTCCCGTGCAACTACTGACACCGCAAATTGTTACTACAACTTCATCCCATTAAATTCAACTACTAAAAACATTATCGTCCTTTTAGGTAGTCGAGTAAAAATTAGCTTATATATTAATCTAAGGTGTCAGATACCTTCATACAAAATTTCATAAAAATCGATCCAGCCGTTCTTGAGTTATAAAAGGTGTAAAGAACCCGACTTTATTTTATGTATATAGATTATAATCAATAGTATTGGCAGCACACGCGATGTAAGGATTTTTTAAGGTCATTTTTCAATACCTTGGGTTACATTAATGGAATTTTAGTAAGGATCCCTAATTTATTTTAAAAAATATAATATAGCCTATGTTCGCCGGAAATAGTGTAGCTTTCCAACGGTGAAAGAACTTTTCAAATCCTCAAGTAGATTCGGAGCCTATTCAATTCAAACAAACAATCAAATCTATTTCCTCTTTATAATATTAGTATACATAATCAATATTATTGGCAGCGCACGCGATGTAAGGATTTTTTAACGTCATTATTCTGCACCTTGGATTACATTATTGGCATTTTAGTAAGGATCCCTAATTTTTTTTAATATAATATAGCCTATGTTCATCGGAAATAGTGTAGCTTTCCAACGGTTAAAGAATTTTTCAAATCCGTCAAGTAGTTTCGGAACCTATTAAATTCAAACAAACAAACAAACAAATCTTTCTTCTTCATAATATTAGTATAGATTAAAACCCACTATATATTTATAACTTCTTTAAATACATAAATCAAAATATTTTCCTTATATTTTATTTTTTCTATTATTTATTTTTTTAATTAAATTTACTGGAACGACGCGGCCTGACGTAGTACATAACACTAAATGAATAAAAATTTAACGTCTAAATCAGATAGTTTTTTTTTTTTTTCTGGAAGAGTATTCAAGTTAAAAGATCCAAACCTTTGGCAACCTACACGCTCTAAATTATATGATTACGGATTTTTTTAAATAAAATATTTTTTAATCAAAACAACTTATAAATGCAAGCAATATATTGAAACTACATTATAGCATATCTAGTACTGGCATAAGATTATGAAAAAAGAAGTTTCTTATTAAAAATAAATAAATTTATTTGCAAAATATTTAATTTAAATAAGGTACCCTGGGGTAATAACGCCACGTTAAGGTTCTACCAATTTTCACGGCTTAGTTTTAGATTGTATTTTTCAAACAAATATAGGATCTGATACAGCAACTCTTTGACTATCTATATAAAATAAAATAATTTAACAGATATGTATTCATAAAATGTAATGGCGTTTTTTCTTGACCAATGCTATTTGGCGTTATTACACACCTATATGGGTAATAACGCCATGCAAACAAAACTATGAAATAAGATGGAATAATTGCATGTAGATTGTCCAATTCTAAAAATACAAACTCTCAAAACTTAGAAATTGACAAATTGCATTCTAAGCTATTGAAAATGTTCATTTTTTTGTGAAAGTGTAAGAAAAATAAAGGTGCGGTGTGGGGGGGAGGATGAGGCAAAAGAATATCAGACCGTGAGCTTCTTTTTGCTTAAGAAGGACCGCTTAAATAGAATTATTAGAAACATTGCACAATTTTAACTGTTTTTATTTGAATCAGTATTTAGGATGTAGCTAGGTCCCTGTAGGGAATCAACCGGGGTATTAATGCCAAGGATTGGCGTTATTACCCCGGGATACTTATTGAGCAGTAAATCCTAAACTACAAATTATCTCGAGAAGATATCCAAAATCTTCTACAACAATTGGAAAGTACATGAAATACACTACAAATTTATGTAATAAACAAAGTATTTCTGGATAAAAAATATAGTCTTCAGATCAAAAACCTTATCTCGCAAATTTTAGATCAAGCGTTAATTTTAGTTGCTTGTAAAAACAATAAGACCTAAAAATGAAACAAATTAACTTGAAGCTGTTTTTTGCGATTTATATGACTCAAAACCCTTCTGCGCAGAGCACAATGGTGTCATTTACCAGATTATTTCATAATTATGCAAAATATAAGCACTTGGCGTTATTACCCCGCCTGGCGTTATTACCCCAGGGTACCTTATAATTAATTTAAAGTTATTTCGTTTCAATCAATTAGCTATTTTATTTTGTCATTAAAACCGGATAATTTAATTTTTATAATTACTTTTTACAAAAAAAGCTATTTGCTAAACTTTTGAAACGTTAAACTACACTGAAAGCAATAAGAATGATAACAAAATAACCAACAATTTGTATGCAACATTTACCATCACATAAATTCGGACATTATTTTGTGTTTTGTACCCGTTTTTTCTAACAACGCATAAGATATAAAAAATATCCTTTTACAATAGAAATGAGGAAGTATGATTTGGATATTTAATGCATCGGAAATGACATTAAATATCTCCAAGAAATGCTTCATATAAAACATTTAACTCCATGAATGCAGAGGAGGAACATTTGAAGCCTTTTTGTGAGTAAAAGATCAAATTTCATATTTCACCCTTTTGACACATTTCAAACATATATATTAATATTAAAATCCACTATACATTTATAACTTCTTTAAATACATAAATCAAAATATTTTCCTTATATTTCATTTTTTTAATTAAATTTACTGGAATGACTCAACCAGATGTAGTACGTAACATTAAATTGACAAAAAATAATGTTGAATTCAAATAGTTTTTTTTTTCTGGAAAGGTATTCAAGTTGGAAGATTCCTAGCCTTTGGCAGCCTACACACTATAAATTATAGGATTACATATTTTTTAAAATAAAACATTTTTTAATCAAAACAACTTATTAATGCAAGCAGTATATTGAAACTACATTATAGCATATCTAGTACTGATATAAGATCCAGAAAAAGATAATTCTTATTAATAATAAATAAATTTATTTACAAAATATGAACATAATTAATTTAAAGTTATTTCGTTTGAATCAATAAGTTTTTTTTTTTTTTTTTTTTTTTTTTTTGGTCAGTAAAATCGAATAATTTAATTTTTATTTAATATTTTTTACAAAAAAAGCTATTTACTGGTTTTTGAAAGATTGAAATACATTGAAAGTAATAAAAATGATAACAAATAATAGTCAATTTTTATGCAACATTAACCATCATGTACAAAGGGACAGTATTTTATGTTTTATACCCATCTTTTTTCTAGTAACCATAAGTTATAAAAAGTATCCTTTTAGAATAGAAATGAGGAAATATGATTCGGATATTTAATGCATCGGAAATGACATTAAATATCTCCAAGAAATGCTTCACATAAAACACTTAACTCCATGAATTTAGAGATGGATCACTTAAAATCTTTTAATGAGTAAACGATCATTTTTTATATTTTTCCCTTTTCAAATATTGGAAATATATTAATATTAAAATCCACTACATATTTATTACTTCTTTAAGTATCTGTATAAAATTATTTTCCTCATATTTTGTTTTTCAACTGTTTTAAAGTTTCTTTTTGATTAAATTTATTGGATGGCACAGACTGACGTATTGTATAACTCTAAATTAACCAAAATATAATGTTGAATTCAGGCAGTTTTTTTTAAGAGTTTTCAAGCGGGTAGTATACCTACCTTCGGCAGCCTACACTGTTAAAAATTTTGTCCTAGCTTGAACGAAAGTTTCGTGCTCTGTAGCTACCCTGGTAAAATATCGTACCAACATATAGAGCTTCCTATTACAAGCTAATTCTAGCTATTGGAACTATGCTTCAACAGGAGCTCCATATTTTGTTTCAAGATTTCACAATCTTACGCTAGCAGCAATTGAGAACCAAAATTTGGTTCAAAATGGTACAAGATTTTTTACAGTAAATGCCCTAATTTGTAAGATTTCATATTTTTTAAACATAAATATGTCTAAACGAAACTAGAATCTAATGGAGAGCATCTAATGGAGGACCCTTGTGTAGTGTACAATAGACATGTCACATATAATGCAGTCTGTTTTTTTTTAATAAATCGTGAATTTTTATGATTTTTTTCCGAAACTAATAACTTTCCAAATCAACTAAGTGGCACATGTTGTAATAAAAGCTCATTTATTTAGATATATTCATTAAACTTTCAGTTGTATCCAAAGACGTTCCATAATAGTATATGTATAATTTAACAATAAAGGAAAAAACATGCGTCAAGCTTAGATTATGATACACTTTTCAATACATTCAGAACAATGTAGCAAAACTGCACCCTTTAAAAAATTACATCTGATTAAACCATATTCAAAAGTTTATGCATTTCAAAACCGAAATTCAGCTGTTCCCATCTACAATCTGAAACTTATACGACTTTTTTAACAGCTCTATATATGATAAAGAGATTGGTATCTATTAAAAACATACATTCCAAACTTTAGATCATTTAAGGGATACATGCAATAAAGTTTAAAATTACATTTTAGCAATTCCCTCTAATAAGGAGAATGGTATGCGAATACTACTGTGTAGTCCTGTTTATGAGGAATAAAATTATATATACAGAGTAATATGCAAAAACTAATTAAATTTAAAAGCACATACTGAATTTTTAAATGTACTATCAAGCAATTATTACGCTAAGAAAGTACTATAACCGATTTAAATTGTGTGTCCGTGTAAATTAATAAAAATGCTATGCATGTTCTATTTTAAAGTGACCGAAGTGAAATTCAGTGAATTACATCAATACGTTGGAAATAACGTAATGACATTCAAATGTACTCTAAACGATTTCCCCCCTATATACCATAGAGTAATCTAATTTTTTTAGTGTCCTTGTAAATTAACCATGAATCATATGTACTTCATATGCAATGCCAAACATGCTTTCGTGATCCTACGAAAGCTTTATCAAATTTATGAAAATTCTTGTATATTAATGGAAGTTAGAGCATGGCCAAACATATAGATGGACAGACAAACAGAATTCATAAGCACTTTTCAACTTTGTTGGAAAATGCTAAAAAATGTACCCTACATTATTATTTTTCTATCTTTTTTAGTTTAAAAAACGTTCAAATCTTTTAGTTTACTAGAGAGTTGATAACTGATAATAAATGATCTGGAATTATCGCATTTTAAACATAGAAAAGAAAAATCACCACTTCAATCCCTCACCTGTGTGCTAAAATGTAACACCTCCGAAGGGTTTTCAGGACAAGTGCAGTGCAGAAACAATGCCAATTAAATAATGAACTCCATTTTGGATTTCTCAATAATTGAAGGCCTGAGCGAAAGAATATCAGGGGTCGCAGCGTCCCTAAAATTTTTGCACTTTTCTACCAGTATTTTAAATCAAAAATTTTCGAGTCAAATTCCTATAACATCTAGTCTGAAATTCTACGAAAAATATTGTCGTTTTAAAATTGTGGTAGGAAAGTGGAAAAATTTTAGGAACGCTGCGACCCCTGAAATACAGTGTCTCACATAAGTGATGTGACACTTGTGCTTTACAAAAGGAAACTAATCAAATGAATTAAAAAAACATGTACACATTTTTTGTGGGCGTGTTTCATACTTAAATTTAGTAAAGATTATTACATAACATACATTTTGTCAAAATATTAAAATATTAATTTAATAAAAATACAAATGTTTAGAACGAAGCAAAAAATAGCTCACATAAGTGATGGGACACCATTATATATGCAACAAAAATCGTCTGAAATAAGCAATAAAAATATTTTTGGGGGTTTTATTTTTACTTAAAAGCAATCGGCAATAATTTATAAAATCGTCTGCAGTATTTCTCTCCAGTTTGTTTTGGATTTTTTGTGTTTTTTCGCTCTGTGTAGCCATGAATGCTAAACGAAAAGAAACTTCGCCTGAAATTCGAAAATTAGTTATTAATTTGCATATTGAACTTGGAAAATCTATTAGAAAAACTGCTGAAACAGTTAACTTGAGTCGTTCAACAGTTTTCAATATCATTAAACGATATAAAAAGAATCATATGATTCAGGATAAAAGAAGACCTGGCCGACCATCAAAGCTATCCAATGGAATAAAGCGAATTATCGTTCGAAATATTAAAAAAAATCCAAGAAAGAGTGCTTCAAAAGTTGCTGCTGATTTACAAGCATTATATGGAATAATTGTTAATCCTGAGACTATCAGAAAGGTAATTCGATCTGCTGGATATCACGGTAGAGTAGACAGGAAAAATTCTTCGTAAGTGAAAAGAATAGAAAACTCAGACTAGCTTTCACAAAATCCAACATAAATAAGAATACTGATTACTGGAATAAAGTTATATTTGCTTATGAGAGTAAATTTAATATATTTGGTTCTGACGGTAGAATCTTGGTGTGGAGAAAACCCAGGGAAGAATTTCGCAAACAGAACTCAGTACCAACAGTAAAACATGGTGGGGGAGGAGTTATGGTATGGGGGTGTATGTCGTCCTCTGGAGTCGGTAATCTTGTTTTTATTGACAGTATAATGGGTCAGTACAAGTATATTGATATTTTAAAGCAAAATTTGAAATCTTCAGCACGAAAATTGAATCTTCATAACGATTTTAAATTCTACCAGGACAATGACCCCAAGCACACTGCTCTGAACGTTAGACTCTGGCTCCTATATAACTGTCCTCAAATAATAATAACACCACCACAATCTCCAGACTTAAATCCCATAGAGAATATTTGGCAAGAATTGGAATCAAGAATTCGCCAACACAGCATTTCTTCAAAACAACAACTAAAATCGATGCTTCAAGAAGAATGGGGTAAAATCACTCCAGAAATCACAAAAAAATTAGTCGAATCCATCCCAAAAAGATTAAATCATGTTTTAAAACTAAAAGGAAGTCCAACAAAATATTAAAACCTTTTAAAAAGTAAAATTTTTGGATAAATATTTGATGGAAAAGAAAGTGTCCCATCACTTATGTAAGTCATTTTTTGCTCCGTTCTGAACAATTGTATTTTTACTAAATTAATATTTTAATATTTTGATAAAATGTATTTTATGTAATAATTGTTACTAACTTTAAATATGAAACACACCCAAAAATTTTTTGCACATGTTTGTTTATTTATTTTATTGCAGTTTCTTTTTATAAAGCACAAGTGTCCCATCACTTTTGTGAGACACTGTATGTTTTGTAGCAAATGTTAGAATTCGAGAAAATTGAAGTGGAAAATTTTAGTTGTAAATTAAGTGGCTATGATTTTAATTTTGTACTTCACACGGCAAACGAGAATGATAGTTTTAAAATGTAGAAAACTGAAAACATTTCCTCCGTCTGCTTAAAAAAAACATTCTCCGAACTATGCCAACGTCATGTTAACGCCGGTAAACTGACGAACATAAAATCGTTCATTAGTGTTTTAAATTAATTTCTCGAGTATTAATAAAATGCACTAAAACAAATCTGAGCCTCGCGAGCATTTGTTTCTGTATTGGTCTGTCTTTATGAAAAATTACGTATATCAGCGTGCGAAAGATTTCCTATTCACTGTCAACAAACAAACACGCCCACACGCGCGATAAAGCTTATTTATTAAAATAAAAACAACAAGTTGGGATTTGCACGAGAATCTTAGCAAATGAGGTACGCTCCTACTATAACGATGTTTCAACAATATTCAGATCTTACTGTTATAGTATGCAGTACTTCTAATACTGTATAGTGGTCTAAATATTTTGTGTGTTCCTGTAAATTCTATCTGTTTTCTACTATACTGGAAGTAACTTGTATTAAACATCACTAACGTATATCTATTTCATAAAATGTGAAATAATTTAGCATAATTAAAAAATGCCCCAAACAATATTTCTCCGTATACCATTATGTAGTGGATTACTTTCGTGTGGTTACTGTAAATTATTAACAAATAGTCTTCGCATCACAGATTGTACAGAATGTATATTTTAGTATATGCTTTATAATTTTATGACAATTCTATTATATTCGAAAGAGTGTAACATTTTTATTGACCGTAATGTAATGGAGTACTTTTGATTGTCACTGTAATCAAACTATATTTTCGATTTTCATAATTTGAAATGACTTGACAAAATTATGCAACAATTATATGTTTTAAATCTCAAATGGTTTGGTTGAGTAGTTTTTGCTATATTATATATGCATGGATTGAAGGACGGAGGGACTAAACGACGGCTATAGATTCCACTTATTTATATAATTACTGTCGACAGCGTTAGAGAAAAGTGGACTGTTTTTATTTCACCATAGGTTTTTATTGATTATTGCCAGGGGGGCAAACATTTATATGAGCTTTTGATTTGAGAGCGAGGGCGCTCGATACAGACGTGTTGTTCGAGGGACAACGAAGCTCAACTGAGCGTTACATAATTTATCAGCTAGGTGGCGCTGATCTCTTAATCAAACTTCGGGAGCGCACATACCGGCCCCCATTGAAGTATTCTGATAGTTCAATGATACACAACAATTAAATATACAATAACATACAGATACTATTACAAATTAATGGTTACACATAAAGCACTTAATATAAATACAATAATAAGAAATAATAAATAATAAATTCAATAGAAATAGGTTAAGCTTAATTAATATTTTCGTTATTTACAATGGGTAGAACACAAATATTAGAGATACTTCTTTTGTAAGTTCCGGATGGAGTCGGACTATTACAACCCTAACATTGTCATCATTTCCCTTGATGATTTCTGAAATACGACCTATTATCCATTTGCAAACTGGTAGGTCTCCATCCTTTACCAGAACCATCATACCTGGTGCAAAATTTGGTTTTTAAAGAGCCATTTGGATCTCTGCTGCAAATGGCTTAAATAAGAATTGGACCAATTTTTCCAAATTAGTTGCACGATTTTTTGAGTTTTCTGCCATCGGTCGAGCAAGTTTTCCTTTACATTAATCAAATTTGGCTCAGGAAGAGCATTAATTGGTCTACCAATCAAAAAATGTCCTGGAGTCAAAACTTCATAGTCTTCTAATTCAGAGGATAATGGGGAAAGAGGGCGCGAATTTAGAATACCTTCGATTTGAGTAGTAATAGTTAAAAATTCTTCAATGGTTAGTTTCGTAACACCAATAGTTCTTTTTAAGTGGTATTTGAACTGTCCGACGCCTCTCTCCCAGAGTCCTCCAAAATTTGGGGAACGAGGGGGATGAAATTTCCAGAGAACTTGCTCGGATGACAGAAAATTTGATACATCATCATTGTTTTTATTTATAGAATTTAATAATCTCTTTAGTTCTGCACATGCTCCAACAAAGTTGGATGCATTGTCACAAAAGATAGTATTACTTTTGCCTCTGCGAGCAAAAAATCTTTTAAGTGTAGCAATTAATGCAGCAGAAGTTAAGTCAGAAAGTAGTTCTAAATGAACTGCTTTAGTAACCATGCATATGAAAATGGCCACATAAACTTTATTAAATATCCCTTTTCTCTGGTTGCGATATTTAATAAAGAATGGACCGCATAGGTCAAGACCTGCATTGGAAAACGGTGGCCCTTGTATTACTCTCTCAGAGGGTAAATTACCCATTATTTGACTTACAGTTGAAGGTTTTATTTTGAAACATTGAACACACTTGTGTACAACCTGACGAGCAATGTGTCTTCCATTAATGGGCCAAAATAATTGTCTTATACTATTTAATAGCCCTTGAGGACCAACATGTAAGTCTCTTTTATGATAATAAAGAAAGATAATTTTAGTTAATTTACTGCTTGGGGGTAAAATGATTTGGTGAGATCGGTCATAGCTTAAATTTGAGTTGGTCAAACGACCACCCACTCTTAATAGATCATCTTTGTCTAAGAAAGGATCTAAAAATCTCAACTTACTTTTTACAGGGACAGACATGCCCTTTTTCAACGCAGAAATTTCTGATGAAAAATACTCACCTTGAGCTCTCTTAATTAAGAAATTTCTAGAAACTTTTAGTTCATCTAGAGTTAAGGAACCCTTAAGTTTACTCTGATTTTTACAGTTGTGGACAAACCTGAAAATAAATGCTAACACTGTCATTAATTTAATATAACTATTTGAAATGGTAAGAAAAGAGTTCAAAAATTCAAAGTTTATAATTGAAGTGAGAACCGGAACTAACTTTAGTTCCTTTAAAAAATGTTCGTCTTTGTTATGAGAGTCCTTTTGTGGACAAAAATTTACAATGTCTTGTTTCAGGAAATCGGGTCCTTCAAACCACAGTTTATTTGTAGCAAGCGATTTTGCATCTTGACCTCGGGATAACACATCCGCTGGATTTAGTTTTGACGGCACATATCTCCACTCGTAGTTTTTGGTAAGTTCTTGAATCTTAGACACTCGATTCGCTACGAAAGTTTTTAGAAGATGTGGGGACATGTTTATCCATGCTAAGGAAATCGTAGAGTCCGACCAAAGTATGACTTTGTCGATTTGAAGTTTCATGGCTCTAATTACCTTTTGAGCAAGTTGGCACAACAATAGACAGGCTGAAAGTTCAAGCCTCGGTATGCTGACAGTTTTGATAGGGGCAACTTTACTTTTGCTGCAAATGAGGTGGCAAACAGGCGAATTTGAGTCAGTGTTCGTTTGAAGATAAAGGGAAGCTCCGAATGCTTTCTCACTCGCGTCAGCAAACCCATGTAAGAGGATAGTTGTTGCATCTTTAATAAGAATACATCTGGGTATTTTGATTGTTTCTATAAGAACTAGTGAATTGAGGAAATTGTCCCACTCTTGAGCAACATGGAGTGGAATTTTATCATTCCAGTCGCACTTTAGCAACCATAGTTGTTGCATGAAGATTTTTGCACGGCAAATTACAGGACCGAGCAAACCAAGGGGGTCAAAGAGTCTTGCAATTTGACTTAGAATTTCGCGTTTTGTATAGTCAGAACTTTTGTTGACGATAACTTTAAAGTTAAATGTATCACTAGTGCAGTCCCATATTATTCCGAGAGTTTTTGTTGAAGTTTCTTCGGCATTTTGATTAAATTGAAATGTTTGATAATCAGGATTTATTTCTTCAATAACATTAGAACGCCATTTATGCAAGGCCATCTGACCTTTTTTGAAGATGTCTGTTAATTGTTTTTTAATTTCAAAAAATTCGGAAATGTCTGATGCACCTGACAGGCAATCGTCCATGTACATATCGTTCTTTACAACTTCGGCAGCTAGTGGGAAATTGTTAGCTTCATCTACCGCTAACTGTTGGAGCACTCTAGTGGCAAGGTATGGACTGCTTGCACAACCGTAGGTGACCGTTTTCAGAGTGTAGATTTTGTCAGTTTCCTCCCTCCCTTCTCTCCACAATATTTTTTGGTATCTAGTATGCGACGGATTTACTTCTATTTGTCGAAACATTTTATTTACATCAACTGTAAATGCGAAAATATGTTTTCTAAAACGAATCATAATTGAAAAAAGATCATCCTGTATTATCCCTCCTTTAAACAATAAGTCGTTTAAAGACTTCCCATTAGTAGTTTTACAACTCCCATCAAAACAACCCTCAGTTTAGTTGTAGTACTTGATGGTCGCAAAACCCCGTGATGAGGGAAAAAATATCCTTTATCAGGATTTATGTCATCGGAATTTTCTTCCATGTGTCCTAAAGTAGTGTATTCTTTTAGAAATTCTGAGTACAATTCCTTTAATTTGGGATCCCGCTCTAAACGGTTCCATAACTGATTTAATCTTTTAGCGGCAATTTGTTTTGAATCTCCCAGAGAATTATATAACATTTGAATCTTAAAGGGTAATTCAACGACATATCTGCCGTCCGGTTTCCGATAGTGAGTCTTTAAAAAATGTTCATTACAGTAATTTAATTCCTCACTAACTAAGGGTTTTAATTCACTTACTTGCTCCAATTCCCAAAAAGAACTTATTTCTTTTTCCAAATTTTTATAATCTGTTACTAAAAAACAAGAATCAGAATGTTCCCTTAAATTTGAGATAGAATTGTATACAGTTCCTGATATAACGTGACCGAAAAAAGTTTCTACTAACATTAATTGTGAATCATCAATTTTAATTTTATTAGACTCTATTAATTCATAGAATAACTGCGCTCCAATCAGTGCATCTACGAGTTTCGGCTTATTCCAATTATTATCCGCTAATTCTATGTTCGACGGCAATTTTAATTTTGACGTATTTATATGTTTGGGTGGTAGATTAGCGATTTTAGGAACAACTAACATATCTAATTGATAAGATTTAGTTTTGTTTTCATTAGTTAATTCTGTACTAACAAATGATTTAGCATTTAAACATAAATCATTAAGTCCGGAAATGGAAATATGAGTTTTTTGTTTACGCAATCCTAATAGATTTGCAGCATGAGAAGACAATAAATGCGATGAGGAACAACTGTCTAATGCAGCAATTAAAGGTTGAAATTCCCCAGTACCGTCCTTCAAATATATCACAGCTGTGTTTAAAATTACACAAGATTTATTTATTTCATTTTCCTTCGCGAAAAATGTTTGATTATCAGGAGAAAGGGAGGGGGGTGAATCCACCTGACGCCTCTCTGTCTGATCTTCAACAATGAATTGCGTTCTGATATTATTTTCATTTAATGGATGAAGTAATGAATTATGCTCTTTGCTGTTACAAGAAAGGCATTTATTTTTAGATAAACAAGGGTTAGGTAAATGGCTGTTTAAGCAAGATTGACATAAATTGTTATTTTTAACAACTTCTGATCTCTTTATCACGTTCATTTGTTTAAATTTCTCACATCTATATAAAGAATGCGAATCTTTACATCCTAATATACACTCTTTTCGCTGTTTTGATTTTGTTAAAAAGGATTTTTCCATGTTTGGCTTAGTGCCAGATTTCCAGTTATTATACGGAGATTTTTTTTGTTCCTTTGAAATAACAGTATTTTGAAGAATACGACTTCTTTCTTCCAAAAAGCTTAAAAAGCTAGCTAACTTAGGAATTTCGTTTTTATTTAATTTCATTTCAAACGATTTTTTTATTTCAGAATCCAATCTTTGAAACAAGATGTGCATTATTAAAGCATCTGACAGCTCATTCGATTCAAATTCAAGTAATTTTAATGCACGCAAATTACATTTTGTATTATCAATTAATTGCATTAAATGATTAGGAGAATCGGGTACTTTTGAAAAATTAAGTAGTTTAATAATATGGCAATCAATGACAGCTCTTTTATTTTCATATCTTTCTTCTAAAGATTGCCAAAGCAATTCGTAAGTATCTTGAGCTGACTCAAGCCTCTTGGCTTCACCTTTTAAACAACCCTTTAAGTAGCATAACTGCTGAGTTGAATTTAAATTCTTATTATTTCCGATAATAGACATAAATTGAGACTTAAAGTTTTGAAATTCATCATATTTTCCATAAAAATTGGGTAGAGGTAAGTCTGGATTTTTAAAGCTATTACTAACAGTAGGATTTTCATTATTCATATTAACACATTCATATTTAGAAAGAATAATGTTAAGTTTTACCTCTGAATCTTCCAGTTCATCCTCTAGCTCAGTTGCTATTTCCAAAGAATCTGTTATGTCGACATCTTCCGGAAGAGTTGTATACGATACTATTAAATTGCGTAATGACGTTTTAATTTCCAAAATAGAAACCTTTTTGCTTTCTAAAAGGAGTCGTTCTTCTTGTTGCTTTTCTTGCGATCCTTTTAGATGAATGCATTCAAATTCATTAATGAATTTCGTAATTTTATTAACTTTAGTTTTCAATACGCCGCGTTGGCGATTTAAAGTAGTTAACGTCGTCATTTTTTAATTAGCTGTTCTCCGGTCGCCTAGGACCATATGTCGACAGCGTTAGAGAAAAGTGGACTGTTTTGATTTCACCATAGGTTTTTATTGATTATTGCCAGGGGGGCAAACATTTATATGAGCTTTTGATTTGAGAGCGAGGGCGCTCGATACAGACGTGTTGTTCGAGGGACAACGAAGCTCAACTGAGCGTTACATCATTTATCAGATAGGTGGCGCTGATCTCTTAATCAAACTTCGGGAGCGCACAATTACGTACGCACGTAAAGAAAAACAGAGGTGTGAAAATTATAAGAATAATTGTGCTTTTATTCAGTTTTCTTGATTAATATTGTACATACTTCCAATATTTCATGAAAAGGAATTTCTTTTGCTTATATTGTCAATTTTTCACTCATTTAAAATAGTTTTTGTGGTGTAATTTTGTTAAATGGTATTATTCTTTTAAGAAAAATATTTGATTGAAAGTAAATCAAATAGTTTGCGTTGCATAAAGAATTTGTTTCATTAACAAATGAATTTAAAATAAAATTTTAAAATTTTCTGCTTATTGTGCTAATATTCTTTTTTTTAGTTTTATAAATGATATTTTATTCTTAAAAGAAATCTTTTAACTTTTTTGATTAGTTTATACGAATTGGAAGCTTTTTTTTCGTTTGTCAAGTATTAGTGTGTGATTATGTCTAAAGCAAGTGATATTTTTCATAGAAAATAAGCTATGGTAAAGTGTCTCATCCTTGAATATATTTATGCATAGCACGAAATCATTAAAAACAAACAAACATTTCGCATGCATCTGTGTGTAGAAAAAAGAAATATATATACTTTATATATGAAGATATCTCGATTCTATGAAGATTCTATGAAGACTCTAGAATATAGAAACACGAAAAGAAAAGTAAATTCACTGCAAGAACAGAAAGATGAAATTAGTATTATAAGGTAACTGAAGGGCAACTAGACATGAACTAAAAATCTCTTTGCAACGTAATAATTAAATGTATGTGATTCTTCTATCCGTAGAAAGTTTAACTCAGCTAGACTCAGTGCTCGTCCTCCTCAAAAGAAAATAAAATAAAATTATACCTGATACGTCAAAGGTAAGACTTGCATGGGCAAAATTTGTGCTAGAACAATTCGAAAATGACTGGAGACAGTTGAGAAATATTAATTTTTCTTTAATTAATCAGTTGAAGTTAAGTTATTATTTCCTTTTCTTGAAATCATGTTTTTTTTCGATATTGACAAAACATACAGAACAATTAAGAAATTTGATTAAAAATTTCTTTATAAGAATATTTCCCTATAAATTACATACCTTAAGATATTTTTTATCTTTGAGGTAAATTTTTATGATAAATCAATGTTTATTATATCAGAAGAAAGCAATCAATATGTCACGAAATGTACCAGTTTAGAATTTTCCTCAAATTGCGTATCACAAATGCTTAAACATTCTAATAAAGGAATAGTTTGGAGTGCGATGTCTTCTCAGGGTACTGGATGTTTACATTTTAGAAGACAATATGGACCATTATCAGTATAAAAAATCCCTGTCAGCTTGGACTATAGGTGGAGGTGGATTTCGAAGAGTGCTCATTTCAACAACAAAAAATAAAATTTCATTACAGATAAACCCAGCTTAACAATTTTATTTGGTCGCTTTTGAAAAAAAAATTAATTTCATTTTTCTGCAAGAATTGTTTTACCAGAATCATCTTAAAGGAACCTCGGCTCAAATGCCCATTACGACAACATGTTTTGAAATATATTCTGACTTTATTAAAAAATCGAATAATGCAGCAAATTATATAGTTCCTAAGTAACAAAAAACTGTCAATTGAATGCGTTTGAGAGCAAAATTGAATTTAAAAATGAGTCATAAAATAACCGGTTTGTTATTTGAACACATCCTCAATTCTTTAATCATGATCGCTTCGGGAAATTTTGTGCGAAATGTCCACTTTGACAGCATTTTTAAAAATATATGCAACATTTATCATTAAACTGACCAATGCGGCACATTATATAGTTCCTAAATAAAAGAACTTCTCAATTGGATGCATTTGAAAGCAAATCTAAATTTAAAAATGAGTCAGAAAAAAAGCAATTTGTTATTTGAATATTTCCTTTTATAAATTTATTTAAATAATTTCTATAACGTATTCTGTTCCAAAATTTACGCAAACTTTCAATGATATCAGATATTTATTTCAAATATTTTAAGCTGTGTTCAGATAGTCAAAGAATCTATCCAAACTTTGACCGTATTCTTTATGCGGAACTGAATATCAATCATTTAACTGTTTATGTATCACTGTAATCAATCATTTAACTGTTTATAACGTCAAATTCTTTTGGAAACAATGCTTACCTGCATAAATGATTCGAAGAAGGCTTACACGGAATGGCTGCAGTTTACTACTGCCTAAGAAATCAGAAATGTTTAATGTTTCATGAATATGATAAAACAATTCAGATTATATTTGCAGGTAAACAGACTTAATCGCTTTTGTATGGAAATATTATATGAAAGCTTGAGTGACGAGAATCTGAAATATTCGTTTTAAACATTCAACTACATTTATATTAAATTTTTATGTTTCCCATAAGTGCTACGTTTAAGTATTTTGGTATTAAAAATTCACTTAATTGATCTATTTTTAAGTTTACAAAATTACTATTAACAGAATTTACTTCATGTTTATAGAAAATCATTTGTGGTATCATTTGTGGTGTTCTAGAATAAAAAAAATAATGAAACTTCGCACTAATTTATGTATCTGCCAAATAGTTCCAGATAAACGAAAATGCATATCCAATTACACATCATATGTTACCGTAAAATGGGGTGAATCGGAACACTTTTTAAATTTAGCGTTAAAAAAAGCAACAGCTGATTTTTTAATTTTGCTTTCTACTAGAAACTTCGGTCTTGTTTTGTTCTTTACTTTTTAAGCAAAAACGAAACATATTTACTGTTTATATATATATTATTTATTTTTAATGGTGTTAATAATAGAGGTGAATCGGAGCAAATGCTATAATCTTTTTTTATTCCGATTCAAATTTTAATAGGCTTAATAAAAACAGGTCGCAATTTTTGTCGGCGACCCCTACGTACGAACCGAACAGACTTACACTCTTGCGCGACAGCGCTGTCGCTGGCAGGCGACCACGGATAGTGCCAAAATCCTTTTCTTACAACCCGAATAGCCTCGAACTCTAAATAGAAAAGGAAAAAAATAAGAAAAATTGAAATCGGACAAATTTAACAAAAAAATTAGACAAATTTAAGATATTGAAAGACGGCTAGGGGCGAGCGAGGCTATTAAGTTACCGGTTCTCCCTGCCCCCATCGCGAAAGCATATGTCTCTGGGGATGGGTGGGTCAAAAGCCGCGGTGAGCGATAAGGGAGGAATCGTAACGCGTAGTTACTGTAAAATCAAGCCTTTATTTTTTATACAAGTAAATATATGCCTTCTTAAAAATTAGGAAACAACTTTTAAATCAAGAAAAATTAAAATATATTTTTTAAGAAATATTCGAATTGCAGAAGTAGAATTTAATACAAATTTAGCCCTGTTCTGTGTTATTTTTTACTAGTAGTCATTGGATAAGTGAATCTATTGAGCAGCCCCAATAATAAAAGTACGATCTACTTATACGTCCTTATAAGTAGCCCTTAGTACTGTTTGCATCCCTCTGTTTTTTAATTGATTTTTTAAAAGATTTTGATATGTTTGTGTATTGTTGTGGCTGTCACAGAATAATTCTGTGCTAATTTTCTATTTTTAAATTTTTTTATTGTGTGTTCCATGTTTGTTGGATTAGGCGTTGACTTTTGCTGTTTAATCAAGTAATTTCTTGGCACTTTTAAACTCTTCAAGTAATTAGAACAAACAAAATATTATTACAATACATATTCATACATATGTTGTCATATATTACATGAAACTGTTACTGTATAAAAAAATAAACCATGAGAAAAAACGTGTTTCGATTCACCCCGTAAATCTTAAACCTCTGATGTTACAAGCCATTTTTCATTTTTCCATTATGTAGTTTAGAAATAAGTAGAACTTAATACAGAATATTGTTTACAGGTCTATCATTAATTGAAAAATCCCCTCTCTTTGGTTTAGAATATGAAAAACACTGCAGTTACATACAAAGTTTAGAAGACGTTGAAAAAATGAGGTTTTTGAGCATCCTTTTGAAGTTTTTTTATGTACCCCAGTAGTTGTGCAAACATGGGAACTCTTAATGTTATTACTTTCTTATAAAAAATAGGCAACCAAAAATATCATCACATATATTTATAATGAAATTATTTGTATGACCGGGAAGTTTCGTTCCTATTCACCCCGCTGTTCCTATTGACCTCATTTTACGGTTCTCACATATCTATCTAAATTAAGATTAGGATTTGGTCTTTGAACTGAAATTCTGCCGGATTTTGAAAATTCAATAGAAGCACCTAATTTTGATAATCGTGTTCTTTTAAAATGGCGGCCACTTCAAGATATCGCCGTATTTGACGACCAAATATAAATCACTTTAAATAAAACCAGCTTGTGTCAAATTGACTAATTTCGAGAGAGTTCCATTCATAAGTATCGACAAAATCTAATATTGAATATTTAATAATCGGGCTCCACTAATTTAAGCTTTGTATGTTGGAATAATATATTTTAATTGTTTTTAAATAAAGATTAATAAAGCTATCTTTGCCTTCCTTCCAATGCCGGAAGGATTTTTGTCCGAGCAGATTTGATTTTAGAGCTAAAAATAGTGTAAACTTAATTTCCAAGAAACAGGATCGTCTAAAATTATATTTACTGCATACCCTTGTCTGTTAACCCATTACCCGCTAATGTTTTGTTCCCACAACGATCAAAATACATACACATATTTAAGTTATTTAAGCCCACCACAATTTTTCAATTAAAATGCATTCAATGCATTTACTTAAAGACATGAAATTTTATGATCACAAACAGCGAAAATTGCCTTTCAGTTCTTGTAGTGGCAAATGACGTTAACTAAAAAATGGAAAATTCTAACCTTTTAGTTTTGGTGGTTAATTGCTTAAAAGAGTTTTGAAATTCTAAAATATTGTAGTCATAATTTATGAATAGAGTCAATATAATCTGAATAAATACGCTGTAAAATAAAATATAAAAAAAAAATAAGAAAATTGTGCCGCTGGTAATATTTCCGCATTTTTTAGGGTTTTTTCATGTAAATTTTAGTCCCAACAAGATCTATCTACTTATCTGCAACAAGAGCAGAAATGCACTGTTTAAGTTATTTACAGTAAATAAACAATACTAAGCGAAAAAGGATTTGAATTTACGATCTTCTACTTTCAAAGCCAGAAACTAGACCATTCAACAACAGTTACATAAGCCAAGTTATGAAATATTGCTGTTTATTGTGTTCACCTAGTTAGGTATATTTATGTGTAATATTATGACCTTATACATATTTTGCGTAACACTGTTACAAATAATCATGTGTAGCAGTGTTGTTATCCATATAGCTGTGTAAAATTTTTGCACAAATGTATGTATAATATTAATTTATGCATATATCTGTCTGATATTCTTACATGTTTTTCAATATAACATACAGAATACAAACACAACATGATATACTATATAAGAAATATTTCTAACAACACACAATTTACTATTTTCCGGAACTGAAATTGGTAAAGGCAGTCTATTCATTTTATTGGTATTGTTTCAAAGAGTTAAATTAAATATAAGATATTTTAGTTTTTTAATTTCTGTGTATCTTTAATGTGCATGTACTTCTAATTTTACACACATTTATGGCTGTTTTTACTGCATTGCTAATTTCAGATTTTCTCAAAGTAGGGTAACATTCCCAGTACTTGGTACATTAAGGATTTGTCTTTAAACTTACTTCTATTTTCATTAATAAGAAATAAAATATTTACTTGCAAATATTTTTAAATCGAAGAGTGTATATGTGTGCATCTATTTTGCCCACTAAAAGCAAAAATATTTGAAAAAATATTTTTATAAAAATATTTTTATAAAAAGTTGCTGTAATCACCGGTAATTGACATTAGACTTTTACACAATTAATTAACCCTTTTGAGCTAAACAAAATTGTTGTCAATTAAAATTTAAAATATACTATAAATCAGATAATAATAAATTGAAAAGCATGCCTTTCTTAAGCCAGAGAAGTAGCATTTACAACAAATATGGCTAATTTCATACAAACCATAATTATTTCTCTTTCCTAGGCACTATTGTCATATTGTAGCATAAATCAAAGCTATAATCTGTAAAGTAAATGAGCATATAACTAGTCTATGGTCTTGCATTTTTAAAAGACTGTATATAAATCTTATTTTAGGACATTTAGTAGGATGTGCCAATCACTGGTGCTACCAGTTACTGGGGATGTTACCCTATTCAATCTCTACTTTGGTATGGTCTCCCCTTTTTATGTTCCATCTGGTGTCAAATAAATCAGATATAGATTAGAAAATATAGAGAAATACCAATAAAAGGAAATATTTAATGATTATCTCCAAAATTTTATCTTACACAAATATTATCGATATATCAGACAGGTAACTTTAAGATAATGTTTTCATTCATAATAATTAGAAAAAAGCAAGTCTCTAAATAAATCTGTTCGTAGCAGAAACTCGGTTTAAACTAGAATATCTTATCAACTGTAATTAGACAATTGTTGCTATCAAGAAAATTAACTTCTCTTCTTGAAACAGAAACGTATTAAATCAGAAAATGTCACCCTGGTCAGTGAAGTAAATCTATGATGCTATAAACGCACTCTTAAACAATGTAGATGAAATCGGTGGCAGATCGGTCGAAAATTACTGCGCAGACCACCTTGTATCTAAAACCTTCATTGCACGATTATTATTTTTTAAAATAATTTTTTAATATTTGAATATTATCTGATAAACATTCTGCAACTATCTTTATATTAGTAATTTTCAGTATTCAGTAAAAATAATAAAAGGAAATTTTGCCTTAATAGCTTGATAGATTTTTTTCCGAAGGAATTCTTATTTTTGTTCCAAATGCAGCCATCTGACATGAAGAAGATAAATGTTAGCCCATTTTTTGGACCATTCTTCATCAATTAAGCCATTGGGAAAATTTATGTCATATTATGAGAAATATATTGTGTTTAGATATGTGCCATATATGGTACTACATAATGCAATGAAGGGTTAAAGAGAAGCAAGGTATGATTTATAGAAAAGGATTATTTTTATTGCGCAGCAGTTACATTAAAAATACCAACAGTGCTCGTCTCTAACATTGATCTCATTTCTCCCATCATAGCGTTTTTCGAAATGAAACATGTTACACTATAGGTTACAAGAATAAAAAATGTTTACTGTAACTTCACCTCTTTTAGCGTGATCCTCCTTACTGCTTGTTGTCACAAAAAAGAGCATGATGCGCCAAAAAAAGGTCTCTAAAAATACAGATTTTTTTATATCCGTAAACATTTCTAAATCAGAGTCATTAATTTCTTTATTAGTATTTTTTCCAAAACATCTCTTCAATAAAAATGATTAAATGATTTACAAGAAATGCAGTTTAGAATTTTAAATTTTCCAGTGTATGAAATGTGTATAAATTTTATTATCGTATTTTGACAAAAAGTTTTTTTATATTTAAATAAAAAATAAACTTCAAAAGTAACAATATGTGGCACATAACGAGAGGTATAGTTTTCTTTGAGTTTTTCTATGAATAATTTAAAAGTATACGATATCATTCCTTAACATACTTTATATTCAATTAAGATGAAAGATAATTAATGTTTCGAGTACTTATACATTAAATTTTTTTATATAAGATACTCAATTTCGATTTAATTAAATATTTCTTTTAATATTTCAGAAAAGAAAAGTTATTTGAGATGTAATTAACTTTTCTAATTTAATGAAATAATTAAATATTTCTGTTCTTCATCATCAGGTGTATTTTAAATGATGAAATATGTTTTATTAATTATTTTAATGAGAACTTGTAACGAAATGAAATTACGTATAGCATGCAAGACATAAATTACTCAGGTAATTAACAAATTAACTTAAATGGTTTCCTACTTAATTGTTTTATTATATTTGATGTTATCATTTATTTTATTTCTTTTAACACACTAATATTTCTATAGCGTTTGGTAATGACAGGCATTCACTTAAATGTTGGTATTATTTTTCTTCTGGAGCAATAGGTATAATTTAAGTTTTATCTTATTGTTTTCGATATTTTTTTTTTTCGAATAAAAAATTAAAAACGGCCTCTGTGGCTGAATGGTTAATGTAGCATGTCGATAATCACTTATGAGCACAGAAAGGTATTTTTGTTCGATTCCCAATGTTTCTATTGCAAGCACTCGTTCTGCCGAGCTCATGTTTGTATCTCTTTTGTATTGTAAGATCTCCCTGTGCTACCTCATCCTTGTATATTGACGATGACTGATAGGCATGAGCACACACGTCAGATTTATATTGTTTAAAAAATAAAAGTAAAATAAAAAAGTAAAATCAAATCCCAAATAAAAACTAGAAGCAGCAGTTTAAGTAAAAAGAATTTAAAATCCCCTTTTTACTTAAAAAATATATTATTTAGGGGAGAGGAGGGCACTTTGAACATTTTTTCAGAAAATCAATATATTTATTACTTGAATTATATTTATTGAGTTTTAAATATTACATGATAAAAACTAAGCACTTCTTCATCAAATGAACTATAAATTAAACATTTTCGAAAGAAATTAAATAAGTTGTGAGGATTTACAAAATTGAAAGATTTTTGTTCAAACCTGACCCATGTAGGGGTACCTTTGAACTAGCAAGGGGTATTTTTGAACAAATGAATAAAATATGAAACTAATGGTAGTTTTTATAAAAAATTACATATGTTACAGAAATATAAAGTAATATGAATAAAATTAAATAACTACTCTTTGTTGGAATTACTATTTTTTTGTTATTTAACCAAACTTAAATCCATCAATGTTGATGTCAAAACTCATTGTTGAGAAAACACAAAGTGTCCCTCCAGTTGTGCTTGGTTAAACCACAACACACTTGGTTAAACCACTTGTGAAGACTTTTTTACAATATCCTTGAAATACACCGATATAATATCTCATGCTTCTAAAAAATTAAAAAATTTTATTCGCTATTTTTTTTTCTTTTTGTAACAGACCTAATACAAAACTTTGTTTTATACATTACGGAAACCAGAAATAATGCTTGGAAACGTGTTAAATCATAAATCATTTTTTTTTTTTTTTTGTATCCAGGATTTGCAATTATTCAACAAATTAATTTAGATTTGATTCAATTTATATTTGAAACTTCCAATCATTGATACTTGCAGAAATTGGAACCTATGTGTGCAGTAAAGTTGAATTTTTAGCAGTATTATTCTATGTTCTTTGACATTCCTAATTAACCTCTTTTCACATAAAAGAAAATCAGAAATACTAAATCTAGATACATTAAGAACTCTTTACTTCATAGCTTTAAGTGTTCCCTTTAAATTATTTCAATTATTATTTTTCACCATTTTATAAGGCGGTTTTTCGCTGTTCAATGGTGACCCAACTTTTTTGTTCAAAGGTGTTCCATCGCATGGAGTTCAACATTACAACGGTTTACTCATTTCGGCTGAAGAATTTGAATACAACAAAATTTATAAACTAAAGCTAACATTTTTGTTTAAGCATTGAACAATAAATTAAAATTTTAGGAATAGAAGTTTGTAAACAAAAATCTAACAACTTTATTTTCTTAAGTTTAGATTCAAGAGGGAGAAAAATACATATCTTGTTTAGACATTACTGTTCATAGAAAATGGTAAAGCTTTGTATAATTATTTTTTGAAGCAGTAATGTATTGCCATATACATTTTTCTAAAATAATTTATTTGAAGGAAAATATTTAGAGTGTTCAGAGGTGCCCCCAGTTCAAACGTGCCCCGCTCTAAATTAACGCTTGATTTGTGGTATATATTTTGTTTAAAGCAAAAATAAAGCAAGCTATCTACGAAGATTTTTATCTTATATTGCTTCATTTCAGGTCATGTCGTATAATGTACACTGTAAAAAAAATCTGTAAACGTACTACACTTTATCTAGGTGTGATATCTTCGAATAGTAGCACTTCCTAAATGTAGATGGCGCAACGATACCGTAATCTGTTTTGTGAGGCAATGCATGTTGGCCAAATAAGATCGGGGATGTAAGAATGTTTTGTTTTTCGGTTGCTGCGTGAGCGGCTATTGTATGAGAGTGTAAATAAATGATGGAACTATAAAGGTTGTTTCCCTGGTGGAATTACAGTACAAGTAATTCGAACCCACACGATATTATAAAGTGGCGACTAAGATGGGATTACTTACCCATATTATTTTGTTAAGAAAAATATTGTGAAAAAAAAGTAAACGCCGGGAAAAGAAATGGCTGTTGAAAAAGAAATTATTTCACTGGGTCGGCTAGAAGAATATGACTCAAAGGTTCCTTGGACTATTTATATTGAGAAAATGGATTTTTATTTCTGTGCGAATAATATAAAGAATGAAGAAATGAAAAAGAATATTTTGCTTAGTTCTGTTGGTACGACAACATTTACGATTTTAAGAGACATTATTGTCCCGAAGACGTTAAAGGAGATAAAATATGAAGATCTTTTAAAAGAACACTGTTAAAAATAAATCTGTGAATTCCAGGTGAAACTACCGGCAGCAATGTAGCCGAACTTTTACCGTTCCGTTAGTAGATTTTCTGTTGTGGGAAATACAAGAAGGGAAAACTCCGGTGTAAGAATCAGTAACTTTCCGTTACAAAGTTTGATTTATAATAGTAATAATTTAATATAATTTTTAAAAATGATTTACCGATTAATCTTCAAAGAATTCGAAATCACCGAGGGATTCTAAGCTGCTAGATTACTTTACTTAATTGTTATTTTGGAAAATTTAGTTCACGCCGTACTCAGGATCGAACTCGGGACCTTCAGGTTGCGGAACCAATTCTTACGAACTGAGCCAAAGTTGATGATGCTAAACGGTACAAAGTATGCCTTTTATGAGTTAGTGGAAAAATCTGTTGTGCTTTTTAAAGGTTTCAAATATATTCCTTAGAATGTTTGTAAACGGATTATTTTATACTGATGCATAATACTTATTATTTTTTTAAATCATTTTTAATTTTTTTAAATAGTTTAAATTAAAAAAATCACTATTTAAAACTACTGTTTTTTTATTTTGAATAATTTTTTTTTATTAAAATTTTTTTTACAAATGTGTATATATATAGACATTTTTTTTAAATTGTCGTACACTATTTCTTTCTTTATTTATTTTTCGGCTAATAAATTAAAAGATTTTTAATAAGAAAAAAAAGTTAAAAATAAACAGAAAAAATGTAATTTAAAAGGAATTTTTTATGTTTCATTATTCCATGGCGCCAATGGGACTCGAACCCACAATCTGCGATCGCAGGCGATTAGCGGTGTGGTGCCTTGACCACTTGGCCATGGAGCTCCCCACACAACGGAGTGTCTCCGTTTTTTGTTTTTATTTCCACCCGTTTCGTTATTTTGAGGAAATATGATGGAATTTTGTGATTTGTAACGGAAAATACCCCTTTTGTTGTTAAAAGGGAGTTTTTCTGTGAAATTCAGGAAAAAAATGTTCGTGAATTTCAGAATTTTTTAACAGTGAAGCTAAAGAACATTTTTCTCCTTGTCCAAGTGAAATTGTAGAAAGATTCAAATTTCAGAAACGTCTTAAAAAGACAGGGGAAAGCATAGCTGAGTTTGTAAGAGAACTTAGAAGATTGTCTGAATTCTGTAATTTCGGAAACACCTTAAATGACCGCCTGCATGACCAGCTTGTATTCGGAATACAAGATGAAAAGATACAACAAAAGCTGCTCGATTGTAAGGAATTAAATTTCCAGACTGCGGTGGAGATCGCAGAATCTTTTGAATCTGCGGAAGCCGGTGTGAAATCACTACATATAGGCGAAAGTACAGCTGTCAACCAAGTGCGCGCTAGAGTGGAGAAACCGAAACCAGAAAAGTTCTCTCACCCATTTAAGCCCAAACAAGAAAAACTCGCGTCTGAGAAACCTTGTTTCAGATGTGCGAAACACCACAATCCTAAAATGTGCCCTTTCAAGAATGCTGAGTGCCATCTGTGCCACAAATTTGGTCACCTAAGAATTTGTTGTAGGAATCGAAAATTTATGATGAAAAATGATAAACAGAACAAAAACAGTAAAATTAAAACTGTTCAAGAGGAATATTGTTTTAATTGTGTGGACAACAACTCCAATAGTGTAACATGGCAAAAAAATGTAAAAATAAATGGGGTGAATGTTAAATTTGAAATTGACACCGGGGCGGCGCATACGATTGTAAGTAAAAATATGGCAGAAAAATTGTTCTCAGGTAAGCTACCTTTAATTAAATCTAAAGTTAAGTTACAAACTTATACTAAAGATTTTTTAACTGTATTCGGTGAGTTAAAAGTAGATGTTTTTGTTGATGAATATTGTATACCTGATTTAAAATTGTTAGTTATTAAAGAAGAAGGTCCAAGTCTAATTGGAAAAACTTGGTTAAAAGCATCAAAATTATTTTGGCCTAATGTAAATATGATTAAAAGTATTTCGAAAGATGATTTAATTAGAAATTTTCCAAATGTTTTTGCTGACGGGATCGGTACAATAAAAGGTCCTCCCGTTTCAATAAATTTGAAAAAGGATGCAAAACCAGTTTTTCTTAAGTCTCGACCTGTTCCGTTTGCTTTGAGAAGAGCTACTGATTTGGAATTGGAACGATTAACAAAAGAGGGTATTTTGAAACCTGTTGATCATTCAGATTGGGCTAGTCCTATAGTAATTGTTCCAAAACCAAATGGTACTGTTAGAATTTGTGGTGATTATAGAGCCACAGTAAACTCAAATACAGAAAACGATAATTATCCTCTTCCTAGGATGGAAGAATTATTCTCTAAATTATCAGGTGGAAAATTCTTTACTGTTTTTGATTTAAAAGATGCTTATTTACAACAACCTGTAGATAATGAAAGTAGTAAAATTTTAACTATTAATACTCATAAAAGATTATTTAATGTTTTAAGATTAGCTTTTGGCGTAAAGTGTGCTCCTGGAATGTTCCAGAGAAAAATAGAGAATATATTAAAAAAATATGAGTATGTTGGTGTATTTTTAGATGATGTAATCATAAGTGCTAGGAATGAATCAGAACATTCTGAAAGAGTTGAAAGTGTTCTGAAATGCTTTTCTGAGCGGTATAAGATTAAATAAGGAAAAATTAAAATTTATGGTTTCGGAAGTTTGCTATTTAGGACATAAAATTTCTCAGGAAGGAATTAGACCTATGCCAGAAAAAGTTAATGCTATTTTGAACGCACCTATTCCAAATAATGTGTCACAATTGCGTTCATTTTTAGGCTTAATTTCTTATTATAGAAACTTCCTACCTAATATTTCAGATGTCTTAGAAACTTTACATAGATTATTAGATAATAATGTTAAGTGGACATGGTCAGAAAAGCATGATAAAGCATTTCAAAAAGTTAAAGAATTATTATGTACATCACCTGTTTTAGAATTATATGATGTTAACAAAGATATTGTTTTGAACTGTGATGCTTCAGAATATGGCATTGGTTCTGTATTAAGCCATATTATTGAGGGTAAAGAGAAACCCATAGCTTATGCTTCTAGAACTTTAAATAAAACTGAAAGAAATTATGCAATGATAGATAAAGAAGCTTTATCTGTAATATTTGGTGTTACTAAATTTCACCAATATTTAGCTGGTAAACAGTTTAAAATTATAACAGATCACAAACCTTTAATTAGATTGTTTGATCCTGTTAAAAAGGTACCTGATACATTGTCACCTAGAATGCTGAGATGGTCGCTTATGTTAGCAGGATATGATTATACAATTGAGTATCGCGAAGGTAAAAATAATAAAAATGCGGACGCATTAAGTAGATTACCTCTCCCAGAAACTGTAAATATAGTTAGTAATCCTGCTGAAATAATGTTTGTTTCAAATAATAATGATTGGCCCGTTACTTCTAAAACGATTGCAAAGTGGACAACTGAAAATCCTGTAACTAAACAAATTTTAGAGTGGGTACTACATGGATGGCCTCGAAAGGTTAAAGCAGAAGAATATCAACCTTATTTTCGTAGAAGGGATGAAATTTCCTGTTTAGAAAATTGTTTATTATGGGGACATAGAGTAATTGTGCCAGAGGAAGGTAGAGAATATATATTGAAATTGTTGCATTCTGTTCATCAGGGTATGTCTAGCATGAAAGCTAAAGCTAGAGGGGTGGTTTGGTGGCCAAACATGGATAAGGAAATTGAACAAATGGTAAATTCATGTAGTAGATGCCAAATGTGCGCGAGGGATAATCCAAAAATGAAACCTTTAGAATGGAAGTCTGAATTACCCTGGGAAAGGATTCACATAGATTATGCAGGTCCGTTTGAAGGGAAATTTTTTTTAATAGTAGTTGATTCTTATACAAAATGGTTAGAAGTAGAAGTAGTGCCCAGGACCGATAGTAGAAATACTATTAGAGTATTAAGAAGAATTTTTGCGACATTTGGATTACCTTTAGAATTAGTCAGTGATAATGGATCCGCGTTCACAAGTGAGGAATTTGAGGAATTTCTTAAAAATAATGGAATTAAGCATACACCTATTCCACCATATCATCCGTCGTCGAACGGACAGGCGGAAAGATACGTGCAAACTGTGAAAAATTGCCTTAGGAAACTGGATAAAAATGACATATCATTATCAATTGCACGACTTTTGTTAGAAAATCATTCAACTCCTCATTCGGTGACTGGTAAAACTCCTGCTGAATTAATGTTTGGAAGGCCAATTCGAACAGCCCTTCATTTGGTATTACCATCAAAACCTAAAATACAGCAACCCCTGCACAAATTTAAGCTTCATGAATTAGTTTTCGTTAAAAATTTTGGAAAGGGGGAGAAATGGGTAAAAGGAAAAATTATAAAATTATTAGGAAGTAGATGGGTTTTAGTAAATAGATGTGACGGAATAATGTGTAAGCGTCATGTAAATCAGTTGAGACGTAACAGAGAGATAAGTTACGAAAAATCTGAAAGAATTGAAGAAAATGACCACAATAACAAAAAAAATGTCAGAAAGAGTTGAAAATATGGGTTATAGTGGTAAAAATTACAATGCTTATGATAATTATGAAAGGGTTAATAAAAACCGTTTTTCTGAGATTAATGGAAAAATAAAAGACCAACGTGATAATGAGAATATTATGGAACCAAACAAATCTCAGCCTTCACATGATATTGTAACAGGTACTGTTGTGAGTAATAAAAATGATGCTATGACAGATATATCTGTAAAGGACACTGTGACTAAAAATAATAATGAGGACTCGAAGAAAAGTGTTCCAGTTCGAAGAAGCAATAGACCAAGATTGCCTGTAGTTCGTTTGAACTATGAGGAGAGGGGTGTGATATCTTCGAATAGTAGCACTTCCTAAATGTAGATGGCGCAACGATACCGTAATCTGTTTTGTGAGGCAATGCATGTTGGCCAAATAAGATCGGGGATGTAAGAATGTTTTGTTTTTCGGTTGCTGCGTGAGCGGCTATTGTATGAGAGTGTAAATAAATGATGGAACTATAAAGGTTGTTTCCCTGCTGGAATTACAGTACAAGTAATTCGAACCTACACGATATTATACTAGGAAACTGGGATTCCAAGAACTTTTCCTGTAACGGTAACAACAAAAACTCAAGTTATAGAATCGGTAGATTTTTCCTGTTATCGTTACATGAAAACTTCTTGGAATCCCAGTTTCCTAGAAAATGTTTAGTACCTTTACAGATTTTGTTTTACAGTGTACTTCTATTTAAAACAGTTCCTTAACTATGTTATCATATTTTCTAAAAAAATCGGCTGACCCTTTTTTTCTTTACTAGTTATCTAAGATAATTTTAAATAAATGATTTTAAAATAAATGATATCATTCCTTAACATAATGTAAATTCAATTAAGGAGAAAACTCATAACTCAAATCTTAAAAGTTAATTTTTAATTCGAGTACCTATATTCATTTATATATATATATATATATGTGTGTGTGTGTGTGTGTGTGTGTGTGTGTGTGTGTGTGTGAAATTTCTATTTATTAAATCTCAATTTCTATTTAATTAAATAATTTTCTTAGTGTTTTAAAAAAAAAAGAAAAATTATTTGAGAAGAAATTAACTTTTTTAAGGTAAGAAAGTAATTAAATCATCAACATCATCATGTGCATTTTAAATAATAAAAAATACTTTATTAACTCTCTTAATGAAAAATTTTAACAAAGTAAAATTGCATTTAACCTTGGCGACATTAATTATTCAGTCATTATTACAATTAACAAATCATCCTAAATGCACTGTAAAAAAAAATCTGTGGAGGTACTAAAAATTTTTTAGGAAACTGGGATTCCAAGAACTTTTCATGTAACGATAACAGAAAAAATTCATGTAATCGATTCTGAAACTTGATTTTTTGCTGTTACCGTTACAGGAAAAGTTCTTGGAATCCCAGTTTCCTAGAAAAGGTTTTGTACCTTTGCAGATTTTTTTTTTACAGTGTGGTTTCGTACTTAATTGTTTTATCATATTTCATGTTCTCATTTGCTTAATTTTTTTAACGCACTAATATTTCTATAACTTTAAGTAATATCAGGTATTCATTTAAATTCCCGTTTTATTTTCCTTCTGAAACAATGGATAAGGGATTTTATCTTATTCTTTTGATAATGTTTTCTGTATAATAAAGTATAATCAAATCCTAAATAAAAACTATAAACAGCAGTTTAAAATCCGCTTTTCCTTAAAAATATACATCGTAAATCTTCTCCGAAACACAAAATTAATGCTGGATTTATGGTCTATATATATATTTTTAAAGCACAAATAAAGCAACTTATCTAAGGTACATTTTTATCTTAAAGTGCTTCATTTCTGCTTATTTGTCGTATATTGTATTTCTGTTGAAAACAGTTCTTTAACTATCTGATCATTTTTTCTAAAAGAATCGACTGGCTTTCTTTTTTCTTTGCTTTCTATAGATAAAGGACGGTTTTCCCATAATTTATTACTCTGTGTTAGCCAACAAGCATTTGCTCCCTTTAAATTACACCTCATAAAAGTGGACTTTTCCGCCTTTTTAAAAAGATTTTTTTTCAAAAGAAATCTAGTATTTTATTGCATATATTTTTTAAATAATAATTTAAATTGCAATAATACTTTACAATCAAATTTTAAATAAAAACTAAAAAAAGCCTTTTAAGTTAAAACAGATGAAAATTCCCTTTTCCTTAAAAATATACAGTGCACATTTTATCCGAAAGGCTAAATTAATGCTGGATTTATTCCCTTTATTTTGTTTAAAGTCGAAATAAAGCAAGTTATATAAGGTATGACTTTTTCTTAAGTTGCTTCATTTTACTTCAATCTGTCATATATTGTACATCTATTAAAAAACAGGTCTTTAACTATGGGTAATTTTTTTCTTGAAAAATCGTCTGACAATTTTTCCTTATTTATTTTTTAGATAAAGGACAGTTTTCTTATAATTTATTTCTCTGGGTTAAACTTTTTTTTTTGGCCTGAAAATAAAGTTTTATTCATTTGGAATTTTCTACTTTTTTAAAAAGGTTTATTTTAAAGAGAAACCTATTATTTCATTACATTGTTTTTTAAATCATGATTTAAATCATAATTCGACGTATTTTGAAATTTATCGACTTTTTTGAAAAAAGTGTTCAAATTTTTCAAAAGAAAGCAAACTCAAAATTTAACAATATGTGTCGCAAAACAAGATATTTAAATTTCTTTGTGTCTTCTGTAAACATTTTTAAAATATATGATATTTTCCTTAACATACTGTAAATTGGATTAAGTGAAATCTCATAATCCAAAACCTGAAAGGTAATCATTTCTTTAATTATATATACATTCAAGTTTTTAGCTATATAATATACCCATTTCTATTTAAATGAATATTACTCTTAATGTTTCTGAAAAGAAAAATTATTTGAGATGTAATTAACTTTTCTAAATTAATGAGATAATTAAATATGTTACTCATCATCAGGTGCATTTTAAATGATCAAAGCTATTTTATTAATTATCTTAATTTGGAACTCATAATGATGTAAAATCACGTATAGCCTGCACGACATAAATTATTCAAATAATTAACAAATCAACTTAAATGGTTTTCCTCTTAAATATTTTATCATATTTGATATTCTCATTTGCTTAATTTATATTTTTTAACACACTTATATGACTAGAATGTTTGGTAACGTCAGGTATTCATTAGGTGTGTTAGTAATTATATAAACACCTACAGTCGTCGTTGAATCCGATGTCTGTCCGTCTGCCCGCATATGACAGCACATAAATTACCCAATCGAATCGTTTGAAATTTAAAATTTATAGTATTTGCATAATTTTTGCAAGTCTTTTTTTTTTTTTAAATCGGACATATAGCTCATCTTGGAATCAAAAGTATTCCTTTACATTAGAACCAATGGCAAAAAAAAAGTTTAAGTATTTTGTAATGATGTTACACTCGTTCAAGCATAATCAAATTGATATCCATCAATAAAGTAATACTAAAACATATATTCTGCACAATTTGGGATGTAAGAAATATTGATTATTAATTTACAGAGCCACACAAAAGTATTCTATTACATAATGGTATAGGTGGAAGCATTGTTTGGGTAGCGTTTACTTGTATTAAACTAGTTTAAAATTTATAAAATTGATAAATGTTGCTTAGGTTTACTATAAATTATTTTCTGTATAATAAAATGTAGACAGCATTTACAGGGACACTCAAAAGTTTTCGGCCACAGTGTTTCCGAAATATTGTATAATATTACACCAAGATAGAATATTTTTAAAACTTCGTTATATTACAAACGTATCTCATTTTCTACGCTTGATGTGTAATTACCGACTTGTTTAAATTTTTGTTTCATTATTCTTCTGGAGTAAAAGATATCATATAAGTTTATCTTATTAGTTTGATAATGTTTTCGAAATAATAAAATAAGATAAAATCATAGATAAAATCTAGAAACATCGGTTTAAGTTAAAATAGTTTAAAATCTTTTTTTTTTTAAATATACATTTTAAATTTTCTTCGAAAAGTCAAAATAATGCTTGATATGTAGCCTATATTTTGTTTAAAGCAGAAATAAAACAAGTTATCTAAGGTACGTTTTCATCTTAAATTGCTTCAATTCAATGTATAAAATTGAAACTGGTGTTATACACAATTGAAATGAAAAAAACTTCTTTAAACACCATAAAATAAGTTAACTGCGCAAGGCCTTTCGAAAGAACTTAGTCTTTCTTCGTCAGGCGCAAAAAAGGCGTGCGTCCACAATCAATGTAGCGGCACGACTGAAGGGGAATACGGGAGGGAGAGGGGGCAAGCAGAAGGAACAGCCAATAGGAAAGAAGAAGGCAACAGCCAATCACGGAAGAGCATAAACAAAACTAGATAGACAATGAAGGAGAGGAAAGGAAGAAGGGGGGGAAGGGAAATGGAAAAAAAGCGGGGTAAATTAAAAAATTAACTAAAAGGAGAGATAAAAATGAAATAAAATGTACGCAAAAATATATAAATTAGTAATAATAATATAAATAAATAAATAAATAAATAAAAATAAAAAATAAAAAATAAAATAAATAAATAAATATAATAAAATAAAATAAAATAAAATAAAAATACATAAAAATAAAAAATAGTTGGCAATTATAAACACACATGAATATACCTGAAAAATAGTATACATAATATATATAAAAAAATAATAATAATTAAATAATAAACTTAATTATGAAGCAGTGCTGAAAAGATTCTTCCAGGCAACGGAGAGGGTTTTAGAATCAGATTTATCATTAACAATAATATCACGATTAATATAAATAGCTAAATTTTCAAGAAAGTCTAACTCAGAGGAACTATTGGCATTAAAAATAATTTTAGCAGTTTGAAAATTGAAACTATGGCCGGAATCCCAAGAGTGTTTAGCAACAGAAGATTTAGAAATTTCTTGATTAATGACATACCGAGAGTGTTCTTTTAGGCGTTTTTCGAGATTTCTTTTAGTTTGACCAATATACGAAAAAGTTCTTTCGAAAGGCCTTGCGCAGTTAACTTATTTTATGGTGTTTAAAGAAGTTTTTTTCATTTCAATTGCTTCAATTCAGTTCATCTGTCGAACATTGCACTTCTATTAAAAACAGTTCTTTAACTATGTGATATTTTTTTCTAAAATATCGTCTGACCTATTTTCTTTCCTTTCCTATAGATAAAAGAAGGTTTTCTCATAATTTATTGCTCTGTGTTAGGCAAAATTTTTTTTCTTCTTTTAAATTGTCACATAAATGTGAACTTTTTTTTTCTTTTTTAAAAAGCATTTATTTTCAATAGAATACTAGTATTTTATTGCATTATTTTTTAAATTGTGATTTAAATTATAATGATACTTTAAAATCAAACCCTAAATAAAAACTAGAAGTAGCTGTTTACGTTAAAGCTGTTTAAAATCCATCTTTTCCTCAAAAATATACATTGTACATTTACTCCTACAGGTCATATTAAATGTTGGATTTATGACCTATATTTTGTTTAAAGCCCGAATAAAGCAAGGTATGTAAGGTGAGTTTTTATCTTAAATTGCTTTATTTTAGTCTTGCTTCATCTGTTGAACACTGCAATTCTATTGAAAGCAGTTCCCAAACTATGTCATATTATTTTTCTAAAAAAATCTACAAACTTTTTTTTTCTTTTCTATAGATAAAGACGGTTTTCTCATAATTTATTTCTCTATGTTAGGCAACAAAATTTTTCCCCTTTAAATTATGCTCATAAAAGAGGACTTTTTAAACAGACATTTTCCCCCTTTTTAAAAAGCTTTTAATTTTATAAGAAATTAAGTCTTTTTTTATAAGTCTTGATTTAAATCATAATGATACTTTAAATTGTCGATTATGACACATTTAAAAATGTCTGCATTAAAAAATACATTTCCACATCCACTAACATAAAAATTAGTAATAAAACAGAAGGATTTTTTTAAGTATCTTGTACTCTGAACTTGAAATAAAATTAGATGTTCGTTTAACTTGTATAATATAACTAAGCCTTTGACCGTCTTGTAAATGGGTAAAATTGAAATGTTGTTTTCTCTATACTTCATTTTAAATGCTTTGAACATGTTATTCTTTCAATATTATATGTTTTTAAATTATGTTTGTAATCTGAAACATGTTTACAGATGTAAAACTCTTTAAATAAAAATAGATAACTTCCGTAGAAAATGTTATTCCTTATTTTTTAGAAAACTGTTTAATAAAAATATAAAAATTAAAATACTCGGAAACGTTCTCAAAAAACAGTGGCTGCAAAAGAAAACGTTTTATAAATATTTCTTAAATCCCAAAACTAGTTTGCTACCTAACATTTCGAAAGTTAAAGAATGTTTTTTTTGGTATTTTTAATAACTAAAATGAGGTTACTGTATATTTTCGTACATAGTTAAATATAATAACGAATAAAAACAATCTGTATGTTTTTTTTTTCACCGTGGAATAAGTCAGATCGTATTCCGTAGTAAAATATTATCCGGCATGATTTTATTTGATAAACTGAAGGAAAATTATTTAATATAAAGGGATTTTTTGTAATTGTATCGTTCCTGTAAAAGCGTTACAACACACACAAATCTTAACAATAGTTAAACTTCTATTGAAAAAATTCTGTAGAATAAAATAATTATTTTACAATAAAACTTTTTTATTTAAAATCATTGTTCGTGGTTTTATACTAACCATTCTTTACGCAGAAGTTATTTTAAGACGCAATATGCATATTATTATTTTAAGAAATTTGCAAATTTCTACTGAATTGCAATATTTGAATCCATTGGTCATGCCGTAGCTGTACTAATTATTCTATTCGGAAAATCACTAGAAGTAGTATTTTATTTGATCAGTCGATGCTTCAGTGTGGATAAAAGCGTGTGTTGCTGTTAGATGTATTTAAAAAAATCCTGTAGCAAAAATTCATTAACGCGAACAACAACACTTATTACAATACATTTCTTAAATAGATCACAAAAGCATTGTAATACATTAGCAGTAATTTAGCATGGAAAATGTCTGCAAGTTTAATTATTTAGAAAAATTATATGCAAATGTTGAACTGAAACATTTATCTCACTCATCTATTAGCAATATTTTTCTAGAGTCACAATTTAGATTCTAGGTGCAAGAACCATATTTTTTCTCAGTGTATAATAATCGTTTACTAGACTACTGCTATTTTAGCACTACTCTAATTCTAAACAAGATAGCTCAATGTAATAGGCTTTGGAAAGTAGATCGGTAACTTAGTTTTGGAGATAAATGAGGCTTGTTGTAAAGGAATAACCTAATAAGACGATCCTTCCTATTTTTAGTATAAAAAAATCACATGTGCACATTATTTATATATTCCACAAACTACTAAAACACTTATTTAATCGAGCACATCCAAAAATATAGCAATTTAAAAATTTGAAAAGATAACTTTTATTAATCAAGTATATAAAATAATGTTTGATTAGTAAACTAGCATTTTCAGCCAATTGATGCATTAACCTCTTCAGTCCTGATGTCGCCTGGAGGCGACACTAAAAATCACCCTTTAAATTAATTTAATTTCTGTTAGAATTGCTAAAATTACATTTAGACTTTTTTAATGGATGTGTACATGTTAGAAGCATCTATATACAACCTAATACATGTTTGGAGATGTTTAATAAAACATTTATACTGGTTTTTGTGGTGCCACGTAAAATTTGTCTCAGGACTGAGGAGGTTAAAAAGAAAATATTTATTAATGTTGTAGCAAATATCTCTCTCAATATATTAATTACATTTATTAAAAACTCATAGACATTACTGACTTACCAGAAATATACTCATGCAGAATTTTAATTAATATTATTATAAAATGTGTCTTACAACAATTTTTTTAACAGACAAATTAAAAATAGACAAAATTTTTATTTAAGGCGGCTGGGCAGACAACGGTCAAAGTCTCCTCAGCAATTTTAAGTCTATGGGTGTTCGATGCATTCTTATATACAAAATATCTCCTCAGGGAATTAATATTATTTACTTCTTTTTTCAGTATTCTTTTCTTAAATGATGTCATTTTTTCTTCGTTGTCAAAATATTTCTAAAATTATGCTAAATTTAATATTTTATGTTTAGAAAACTAACGAGCTGGAAGGAAAATTTTGTCACATAAAATTATCCAAAAATTTTAGAAACGTTTGTAACATTCAAAAAGAAAAAAAAAGACGCGTTTTTATAAAAAGAGAACATTAAAAAATAGAAGTTAAGAAATTTATTTCTCCAGGAAATATTTTGAATATAAAAATTATTCAAACGCTCATAGACTTAACATTACGGAGGGGAATTCGACCGCTGATTGACCAGCCGCATTAATTACAAAATTTATGAGTAATCTATAGCATATGCAAATTATTTATTATATTAATTCTCTTCAATATATTTTCCACATGCAAATGAGAACTTTGTTAAAACCTATCTCGCATGAAGTTGTTTTATGTGATTTTAACTGATAACACAATGAGAAAAAAAATCTATTCACAACAAAACATATTAGAATAAAAAAATATGCAAATTTTGAACTGAAAATTTATCTCACTCATCCATTAGCAATATTTTCAGATAGATTTCGAAGAGAAAAAATGTGAACCTTGAACTGCATTCTTTATAAGTACTTCCGTGTACGAAATCAATCATCTAACCAGCTGTAAGTCAAACTCTTTTGGTGAAACAATGCCCCATCTGCATAAATAAATGAAAGAACGCTTTATACTGCATGGTTTTAAATCATTCTTACTAATATTAGCCAATACAGGAACATAACATGTTTGGTTCATTATGTTAAATTATTTCAGATTTTATTCACCTGAATACGTCCCTAAAGTATATAACAAATTTTACATGTTTGTAACACAAGAATGCTAGTGCTAAGATAAAGTATAAGTATGCTTTTGCATTTTTTTGTTTTTGTTATTATTTCTGCTTAAGTAATTAAATTTTAATAATTTATTCATTTTCAATGTTTGGATTTTCCTTTTAGTTAAGAATCACGTTGAAGTTTCATCATAATTAAGATTAGTTTTGCTTTTATTTATTAATTATTAAAGTTTTAACATGTACTCTAGATGTTGGTTATATGTTATATATAATCAAGTTATCTTTATAAAATGCTTTTATTAGTTGTAAAGACATTAAAATTTTCTCTGAAATTAAAAATAAAATGCATTATTTGTGTTTTATGATATGAAAAAGCTTACAATATATTTATTATACATTTTAAGGGTATACTTTAAAAACAAATTTTTGAACCAAGTTAAAATTTGTTGAATCATTTCTGTTTTTGTATAATAACGCCTATCTACTTAATCGTCAATTATCTTGCGATATGTAATAGTTATTCACAGGGAATTATGGGTCTATATAATTTTCTTTTTAACACGTAGCTATTCGCCTACTTGTTTAGTGAATTACACCGAAAATAGATTTCTTAAAAACATTGTAAAAAATTCTTTTAATGGATGAACATGTAGCATAGCCAGAAACAAAATACAAAAAAATTTCTTCGAGTTACCTACGATAACGAAATATTTTTAATAAAAAACTTCAACGTACAAAAAAAAAAAAAAAAAAAAAAAAAAAAAAAAAAAAAAAAAAAAAACAGTAATAAAAATCTTTTTTAAACTAGAAAAATCTATTGAAAAATGTAAATGTACAAAAACTTCTTATCATCTTAGTTATCCACGATTCCAATAAAAATGTTTATCTATAGAAATACCAAGAACCAACATATTCTCAAGAATTAAATAAAGATTTATAAAAGCAAGTATCATTTTGTTTACCCTGATTTTTGGAAGCATATACGAGTAGTTTTGATAATGTATTGTTTTAGGAATTCTAATGAATTAAATTTCTATAAATTTTAGGTGCGTTTTAATGTTCATCTAAGGAATAATGGAAGCTGCAAATTTAATTTTTTTCTTTTTTTTCTTTTAATTTAATAGCCAAACTTTGAACAAAACCAAACTCTTTAATTAAGAATAAAAAATATCCCAACAAAGAAATTGCTGGTATCTATTTTATCTAATTTAAAAATGAAAAAGAAAAAGAGTTAAGCTACATAGGTATGACAGCTCGAAATTTTAAAGAAAGATTGGAGAAGCACATAGGAGATATCAAGTTTAACCGAACATCTATGGCACTTTCAAAATTCATCCAACACCAAAATTTAAAAATAGATTTCGCCAATACAAATTTATTATACCTACATAAGAATTGTATACTCTGAATATTACGTACTTATTGGATATTTAAAGTAAAAGTAATAGTTTACGTAATGATGTTTTATCTAAAGACATGTCTCATAATTGATTTAATATTTTAAAAAATATTTAACATTTTAACATCAGAACGAATCAATTTAATGTACACCACTAACGAACAATAGACAAATCCTTTATTTTTCCCAAAATGGTATAAAAAAGCATAGTGAAATTAACATGTTCTATGAGAATAATCGCATCTGCAATCGAAAGATCTTGGGAGCCATCTTTTCCATTTGTATTTTTTTTTTGCATATGATTTTTAACATGAATAATTTTTAAGTTTTAAATACCATATTTTATGGGTTTTTATTATAATTTTTATGCACCATTTTAGTTATTTTAACTGAAGTGAATGCGACATTCCACTTTAAACTTGTTTTGAATACTATGTTTTTCAAGGACCTCTGAGTATGCAGGGTGTCTCAGGATATTTGTGGAAAACTTTATGGGGAGGTAAGATCCATAACAAGGATTCAGATTTGTATAGCTACCCATGGTAGGAAAGTCTATCCTTGCGAATAGGGAAGATACAAATCACAAGAAAAACAGAATACGAATAAAAGGAGAAAATGTGTTTATTATCCTTAATACAGCAAAAACCTAAGAAAAAAGAACATTATAGTGACAATGAATGCCCTCGAAATAAGTATTCAAAATCACAATCTCGAGGGCGATCCATGTAAACGCATCTCCTGCATATGGAAGATCTGACGTTCTCGAAAATGACCCGGACTTCCCTAGAAGTTGCTACAATGCGTACAACAAGTTCCTAAGCACTTTCCAGCATTGTTCCGGTATTTTTGCAGCTTTAAGAATAATAAATATGTTTTCTAATCCTGTTTGTTTGCTTTATTTCTTGTTTTTTGGGTCTTAACTGCCAGGAAAACGTTTCCGACCATGGGAAACTAGGTAAATCTGATACCTAGTGATGTTCTCTACTGCCCCTTAAAGTTTGTTTCAAAAATTCTGTAGACCCTGTATAGAGAATTATATAAGTTCTACAAATGAAAGTGTTAATATAAATAAATATAATGCCATTTTTAAAATTATATTAAACGATCGACTAAAATAAATGCCCTTATCAAATAAATATAATAGCTAGAACTTTACTTAGCTATTTTTCGATGTATTATTTTTTAAAATAAGGAACAATTCATTTTCAATTTAATTAACAGTTTCTGAACTTTTTTTCACAAAAATGATAATTGTTTAAACAGTCATTAACATTTAAGTGTTAATGAATTAATTAAGTAGCCCAGTTCATTACTGCAAGATGAATTTTAAATGACTAAATATATTTATTTAATTATCTTCTTCTTAACGTGAAATGGAATAGAATGTCATATTACAATCGCAGCATAAGTTATTCATATAATTAACGAATCAAATATTTGCTAAAGAGTAAACTTATACAATTGTCGTTTTTTTTTAAAAAACTTTAACTTATATTTATTTCATTTCATTAATTTTCTCTTCATGATTTTTAATGTGAATCAAAAATCCAATTAAACTACAGTATAAAAAACCCGTTATTAAATTTTAACGGTTTATTTTTTATAGTGAAATAACTGTGATACAAAAAAAAGTTTGATTTCTGTTTATACATTTTTTTTTTCTACTGAATTGTTGTCCAGCATAAAGTTAAAAAAATGATTAACTTTAGAGTTGATAGAGGAATTGACGATTTATTCAGTTGACGTACCACTAAAGGTTGCTGTATAAAAATCACCTAAAATTTTAAAGGCACTATATGGCCATTAAAGACCAAACGCTTACGATTTTAGATATTTTGTTAAATATCTAAAAAATACATGAGGATATATTTTGAAACTTCAGGTGTGTAAAAAAATGTAGTACAAGTCATATATTTTCGAGAAGAATTTTTCCTGAAGTTCCATAGGGGACCGTCAAAAAATTGAAAAAAAGTCATATTACAATCGCAGCATAAGTTATTCATATAATTAACGAATCAAATATTTGCTAAAGAGTAAACTTATACAATTGTCGTTTTTTTTTAAAAAACTTTAACTTATATTTATTTCATTTCATTAATTTTCTCTTCATGATTTTTAATGTGAATCAAAAATCCAATTAAACTACAGTATAAAAAACCCGTTATTAAATTTTAACGGTTTATTTTTTATAGTGAAATAACTGTGATACAAAAAAAAGTTTGATTTCTGTTTATACATTTTTTTTTTCTACTGAATTGTTGTCCAGCATAAAGTTAAAAAAATGATTAACTTTAGAGTTGATAGAGGAATTGACGATTTATTCAGTTGACGTACCACTAAAGGTTGCTGTATAAAAATCACCTAAAATTTTAAAGGCACTATATGGCCATTAAAGACCAAACGCTTACGATTTTAGATATTTTGTTAAATATCTAAAAAATACATGAGGATATATTTTGAAACTTCAGGTGTGTAAAAAAATGTAGTACAAGTCATATATTTTCGAGAAGAATTTTTCCTGAAGTTCCATAGGGGACCGTCAAAAAATTGAAAAAAAGAAGATCCTTTGGATAACCTGTCAAAAGTAATGTAGAAAAGCATTTAAATCGCAGATTATGACTAAGCGGCTTAATGTAATAAATAGCGTTCATTTTTCTGAGAATAGTATGCATACTCGTCGAGAAATTAATGTTTTTATAAAACCTACCTGCCAAGTTTTTTGCTTGCAATTTCCAGCGTTCTTAATTGTAAAATAAATGTTCTATTCTGAAAATAAGACGAACAGCATTGTACATAATACCCTGTAATCAAAATTTAAAAAATTATAAAAATTGTAAGAAAAAGAATTAGGTTTGTTAAATCATGATTGCTTTCAATGCGCATGATTGAAAGGAATCATGTGTTAGCTAATCTGTAGCTAATTAGCATGTATTTGCATGATTTGTTAAATACATTTGTAGAGCTTTTGTGAAAATCTCAAAATATAGCTTGAAAATTTTTTAATTGTCGTTGATAGAATAAGCTAATACTCCGTTACCTCCAAATGAAGCAAAAGTATGATAGGTAGTATCCAAATATAGAAGTACGTACAATATTATGTACGCTATATTGACACTAATCAGTGCATATTTACCCGATACTGCCACTTCAATTCTCTAGGTGACATTAATTTCCTGACATGTAAATTCGATAAACCACATGATTCTGCGAGCAAATAACGCCTCAATATATGGAAGACTTTTACATAAAGAACAATTTTATACACGATTAAAATATAGAGCTAATCAACATTTAAATTTTCTATTAATTTCTAAAAACAAACCTCCTCCTAACAAACCTCCTCCAGTTCTAATTACCTCCTAACAGTTAATATAATATGGTTGGACGATTACTTAACTTACAAACAATGCACTTTATCTTATAATTTTTTATTAAAAATTTTCATTATTAAAATTAATATTTAAAATGAAACGTTATTATGACATATGTCTAGTTCCAAATTTACCTTGTAATTTTTTAATGATGTCCTGATGATTTTGACAGAATTTATATGAAAATAAGAAAAAAAAAGAGAGTGTAACATGCGTTTTAGTTCTGATTGCTTCTTTTATTAAAACAGGCTGATATTCATTGTAGTATGAAAAGGTTTTATTTAATATTCTGAATTTAAAATTCTAATTACACTTTTTATTGAGTTTTTTTTTATTAAACTGATCTCAACATTTCTGTAAAAAATACCTAAGTATTTTTTTAATTCGTACATTTCTGTAATACTGTAGAACTTAATACGCTTTGTTAGTATCCATATCTATGTATATATTTAAAAAAGAAAATAACATACAATTACCATTTTATAAACTGTTAGATTACTGTTTTCAGTATTTGTGTTAAAACTGGATAGCAAATTTTCAAATATTTGTAACCCTATAGATATACTCAAGGTAAAAAGGCACAAATACACTGCTACAAAAATTTAAAAATTTTAATCTGCCAGAAAAGATAAGTAGAGTTTTAAACATTGTACAACAATTACTGATGATTTCTATCATTTTAAACGATTTTCAGAAATATCAGACATGTAATTCTAAGCTTTTGTATTCCATTACGAGCACCTGCAATGTAGTAATCAATCATCTAAGCGCTTCGAATGCTAAACCTTTTTGGAAAATACTGCTTATGTACAAAGCAGTATCAAACTGCACGCTTTCCATGACTTTACTAGAATATTTAAACTTTTACAGCGCTGTAAATCATTAGATGTTTTAATGATGCTTTATAATGTTTCCTATATTTACCAGATGTAAATGTCACTAAAGTTTTAGCTTAATGTAAGTTTACATATTACATGGATTCGTGATTGTTAGCCTTTGAAATATGTTTTTAAAATATTTCATTTATTTTAAGATATATTATTACAGAGAATGTGACCCGTGGTTATTGTTTTGATAGAAACATGCAAACATTTCGGAATAAGGGAAATTTTTATGAATAACTTCATGGAATATACGCAGTTTAGTGTCAAAGTAGCTTCCATTTATTAAAATTGAAATGTTTAAATTCCTTTAGGACTTTAATATTTATAAAATGTATTCTTAATGTACTAATTATATTTCAGTATAAAAACCTATAGTTATTTTTTAATTAATTTCTTCTATAATTTTTTATGTATCTATTTCCAGTTTAAATATTGTTTATTTAAAAAATTCATCGTGCAAAATAAATCTTTCAAAGTTATGTGCAATGTAGTTATATCCATATTCATTAGATTCTGATATCTCTAAAAAGTTACTTGAAAATTACTATTAAATATACAATTGGACACATCTGATCATATGTAAATTTATACGATTTGCTTCGAAATGAAGATGTAAGTTCATTATGATAAGGCGTATCCTTCATTAATTGTGGGGACTCAATTATTAAGCATAAAAGATGGGAATGGGGGAGCTAATTCCCCCACCTAAATTTGTTTTTCTAGAGGATTATTCCTTGAAAAGAAAAGACTGTAATATACATTTAATGTAGATAGACTCTGAACTCAATTTCATCAGTTTAACTGGGCAATATTCTTTTTATTTAATTTAAAAATCTTACTATGGACTTAAAATGTGGAATATGCATACTACCATAAGTTCCAGCGTATAATCAGTGGATCAAAAACTTTTTTAACCCCAGAAGTTTTACTTAGCATTTGTAATCCAAATGTTTACCTCGATCTAAAATATTACATTTTAATTTCGAAATTTTCTGGGTCAAGAAATGTTGTTTTATCTGCGGATTATACTCCGGAAATTACGGTATATATATAGAGAATGTAACTTTAAAATTTAATATCGTGACCTACAAAGTAACAATTTTCGTACTTTTTCCATTATTTCTGAAAAGCGTGAAAAAATTTAATGTCATTTTTTAAATATATTGAACGATTGATTAAAATAAATGGCTTTATCAAAACATTATAATAGTAACGACGTTTCAAAAAACTAATTTCGCTAATTTTTAATATATTCTTTTCAATATGAAGATGAATTAATTTTCAATTTAATTAACAGATTCTTCACATTTTTTTTCCTCATAAATGATGATTGTTTTAAACAATTATTAATATTTTAGAATTAATGTATTAAAACAATACCCCGCTTTATGACTGCAAGTTGAATTTTAAATGATTAAATATATTTATTTAATTATCTTCTTTATTACATGCAATGGAATGCAATGTCATACTACAATCACAGCGTAAGTTATTCATATAAAGAATCAAACATTTGCTTATTTTTTTTTCTTATAGAGAATAAACGTAAAATGTTTTTCTTTACTTAGGGGGAACTGAGGTACATTGATTCTTGGGTCACATTGATACACCCCCTGTACAGCACACAGGGTCATTACAGGAAGTTTCAAAACAGCTCCAAAAGGTGATACTAGTGAAATTAACTACATACAGAAAGTTTTGGAATGATTCAACAGTTTGATGACATGGAGTAGGTGATTAATTGTTTTTGTAGGTCAAAAGTAAATTTGAGTTGTACAATTGAAATGGTATTATACAACTGTTCTAGTATTTTCAACCGAAAAGAATACCCTCCCTGGCAAGTAAAACTATTCTTTATCAGTTCCTCATCCTTTATTATTAGATAAATTATGAAGTGTTGGATTTGCGACTCATTTTATTCAAAATGACTGTATGGGGCACATTGATACAGTCTTTGTCGAGGCACATTGATGCAACCTAAATCCTTTTCTAGTTCATTTTTCCATTACCTTTTATTATTTTTTTTTACCATACCTCCTTAATTCAACCATTTTTCTTCAAAAAATTCTACTATTAGTTTTTATTGAAGTGGAATAGCTTTAATTTTTTTATATTAGAACATTTTATAGTATTTTTGCAAAAAGAAGACGTACAAACTTACACAATATCTAGTGCTAGTAGAATTAACAAAAGAAATGGACAGCAGCCTGGCAAATCTCAAATTTATATCGATTCTCTAGGGAAAAAAGTATTATCGACATGAGAAATGTTAAGTAAGAGAAACATGCTCCAGAACAGTACAGGATAATGATATTATAAACATAACTTTTAATATAATTATCCTTTATTTTCTCTTTGTAAACCGATTTATAAACAGAAAACCTGGTAATTCTTTCACCTTTCCTAAGAAAGAAAAAAATTCTGGGGTTAATGTGCCAGATATGACAAGTTACCACAGCCTACAAACAGACAAGGAACAGCAAGAACATCAGGTTATTATGCATTTCATTTTGATTGCTTTAATATCGCTTACAAATAAATTGTGTGCGATTTTAATGTCTATAAATATATATAAAATGGTTTGCTAACTACTTTTTTATAAAAAATATGCATTGGTGTTATTTTGTCTCCATTTTTCCCAGACGTGTCAAATTGTATCAATCTGCTCCAGGGATGGAGCACATTGATACAAATTACTTTTTTTGATTTTTTAAAAATTACATGCAAAAATAATATATAAAGCAACGATTATGCATTTTTATAACACACTACAACGGTTTTGCTGACATCACATAGAAAAATAACTTGAAATTTCCACTTTCTAGACTCCAAAAAATTTTTTTTGAAAAAAGCTGTATCAATGTCCCCCAGTTCCCCCTATTTATTTAATTTTATTTCATCTCATGAATCTTAGTTTCGTGATTTTTTAAGAGTGAATTCAAAAGCAATTTAAAACTTGATATATAAACAATATGATATACGAACAATAGAAAGTTGAAATACATATACATCAACGTCTAATAAAAAAAAAAAAAAAAAAAAAAAAAAAAATTATAAGTTTTATAAAACACATCCCGCAGTTTACGAACGTCAATATCTTGAAATTAGGTGTTAGCAATTATCACGGCAGATTACTCCTCGAAGGTTGTTTCATTTTTTTACGATCGCCAAATCTAAATGGTACTCGTTCTGTCTCTAATGAATATTTTCTATGTGAAACGTTTTCTTTTTCCCTTTTTATATGTTTTTTATTATTTTCATTTTTTGTATATAAGTTTTATTTATTTTTAAAATTGTATTCAAGTTTGTCTTATTTTATTTTATTTAATGTTTTAATAAAAAGTTTCACTTGCAGTTATACATTTTTTCTAGAGAATTGCAGGCCATCATAAAAGTAAAAAAAAGATGACCAACTTTAGCGTTGATGAAGAAATTGATGATCCATTCAGCTGTCGCACTGATAAAGGTCGCAACAATCAAAATCACCTAGAATGTTAAAGAAATATACTATATGACCATTAATAACCAAAAGCTTGCGATTATCGACATTTTGTTAAATATCTAGAAAAATACAAGGGAAATTGTTCTTAAACTCCAGATGTGTAAACAAAATAGTGTAGGCCATAAATTTTCGCGAAGATTTTTTTCCCTAACGTCCCATAAAGGATCTTCAACAAATTGAAAAAGGATGAATATATTTTGGAAAATCCTGCCAAAACTAATGTAGCAAAAGCGTTCAAATTACAAATTATGATTATGTGGGGTTATTGTGATAAACTGCGTCCATTTTTTAAGACTAGCATGTATACTCGTAGAAGAATTAAGATTTTTATAAAAGCCGTCCCAACATTTGCCAAGATTTTTCTATATAATTTGCAGAGTTTATAATTTAGAAAAATGTTATTTTCAGAAAATGCAACAAACATCATTGTACATAATACCCTGTAAAGATCTTCGTTCTTTTTCGATTTTTTGATAGTCCGCTTTGGTCCTTATGTGACCTGTACAATTTTGTTTACGCACCTGAAGTTTCAGAATAATTCCTAATGCATTTTTTGTCATATTTTACAAAGCGTCTAAAATAGCAAGTGTCGGATAAATAATTGCCACATGTATATGTTTCAACTGCATCGCTACTGACACTTCGATTCCTGGGGTGACATTAATTTGTTGACCAGTATATTCGATAAAACACACAATTTTGCGCGTTAATAACGCTTCAGTATATGAAAGGTTGGTATGTTAAAAACCCTTTCATATGTGATTTAAATATAAAGCTAATCAATGTTTAAATTTTTTGTAAAATTCCAGAAACAAAAATATTGTAAGTACCTCTTAATATTTGACATATAATAACTGGATCATTTAGCAACTTACGGGCATTTTATTTTATAAATTTTTTATTGGAATTTTTGCTTGTTAAAATAAATAGTTTAAATAAAATTTTATTATTCCATATGTTAAGTTCAAAATATACCTTGTATTTTTAAACTGATATCCTGATGCCGTTGTTAGAATTTGTATAAAATAAAGGGAAAAATAACAAAAAAGTATCATGCATTAATTTGTTTAATGCTCATAACTCCATTTATAAAAAAATGCATTTATTGATTGCAATATGAAAAGTGTTTGTTTAACAATTTCAATTTAAAACTCTAATTTTTCTTGTTAATTGTGTGTTCTTTATTAAGCTAGTGTGAGAATTTCTGTAAAAATTATAAAATTTTATTTAACGTGTATATTTCTGTAATACTATATAACTTACTGCAGTTTGTTATTATCTATATCTAGATATATATTTACAAAAGAAAATAACATACCAATTACGAGTTTAAAAACATTTAAATTACTGTTTTGTGTTAAAACATCATAACAATTTTCCAAACATTTAAAACATTATGAAAACATCAAGAGTAAAAAGGATTAAATAAACTGCTGCAAAGATTCAAAATATCTATCCTGCTGGATAAGATAAGAACAGTTTTAAACATTCTACAACAATTATCAATGATTTGTAACATTTTAAACGATAATTAGAGAAGTCACACATGTAATTCTAAGGTTTCATGTTCCATTACGAGCACCTGCAATGTAGTGATCAATCATCTAAATGCTTCGAATGTCAGACCCTTTTGGAAAATAATGCTTATGTACATGGCGGTATCAAATTAGACGTGTTCGCTTTCCATGGCTTTACTAGAAATTTTAAACTTTTACAGCGTTGTAAATTATTAGATGTTTTAGTGATGCTTTATAATGTTAAACATATTTACCAGATTTAAGTGTCACTAAAGGTCTAACTTATTATCAGTTTGTATGTTATATGGATTCGTGATAGCCTTTGAAACATGTTTTAAAAATATTTCATTTATTTTAAGATGTATTATTTCAGAAAATATGACCTGTGGTTGTTGTTGTTCTGACTCAGACATGTAAACTTTTAATAATAGGGGAAATTTCTAAGCCTAACTTCAATGAAATAAATGCATTTAAGTGTCAAGATAGTCCCCATTTGTTACAATTCATATGTTTAAATCTTTTTGGGCCATTGCTATTTATTTTAATGTACTAATGGAAGAGTAGAATAACAATCTACAATTACTTTTTCGAAATAATTTCCTCTATCATTTTTATGTATCTATTTCCAGTTGAACTATCGTTATACTTTAAATAAATCATGCAAAATAAGTCTTTCAAAGTTTTGTAGAAAATTGTTTAATACGTTTTCATTAGATTATGTAAGATATTAAGTATCATCTTTAATAGAAAGCTATGTGTTGCTGACTGTTGTCTTTTTCGCTAACCATTGCCACATATAAATCTCCGAAAATGAAAAATTTGAAGTTACTGAAAATATTAGTACCCCAAAAAGCATTTGGCAGAAGATTGTTAGACAAATGTATAAAAATTTATATTTTTGTTTGTTTTCAATTAATGCTTTCTATATTTTTATGCATATGTATCCAGTTTAAATATCACTATACTTTAAACAAGAGTGCAAAAAACATTTTTCAAAGTTTTGTATAAAATAGCTCTATGCTTTAATTAGTTTCCATAATCCGTAAAAAGCTACCTGAAAAATTATATTACCCATGTAGCACACTTGTCTCCCTAGGACATCCTGGGGTGGATTCACAACCCAGGACCATCATCCACCAGGCATCCCTGAGGATGCAGAAAACTGTCACCAAGAGGTCCTCAAGAATCGAAAATGTTCGTTTTGCAGCATCCTCGGGAGCTCCCCAGGCCCTAGTTTTAGGATTCTTTGTGGAAGGTTTGAGGAAGCGATATAGGAGGACTTTGGGAAACTTCAGGGTCAATATTATAATAAAAAATATAATAAAGCCATGATTTATTTTTTTAGAAGAAAACGCGAATGTTGTTTCTTTTCTCAGACGGATTCGCTAATAACAGAGAACACCCCGGAACAAATTTCTTAGCTTCATTTTTTCCTGCCGGATTTGAACCCGGGTACCTTGGTATTTGGGAAGCGCGCTCAGACCGTTTTGTTGTAGGGTCAGTGAATTATTTGAGATGTAATTAACTTTTCTCAATCAATGAAATAATTATATATGTTACTCGTCATCAGGTGCATTTTAAATTATTAGAGATAATTTCTTATTTATATTAATAGGAACTTGTAACGATATAAAATCACGCATAGCCCGCACGAAATAAATTATTCAGATAATTAACAAATCAACTTAAATAGTTTTTCACTTAATTGTTCAAATAATTAAATTATATTAAAAATATCTCTTCAGGGAATTAATATTTTTAACTTCTTTTTTCAGTATTTTTTTCTTAAATGATGTCATGTTTTCTTAGTTGTCAAAATATTTCTAACATTATGCTAAGTTTAATGTTCTATGTTTAGAAACTAATGAGCTAGAAATAAAATTTTTCATAAAAAGTTATCCACAAATTTTAGAAATATTTATAACACTCGAAAAAGAAAAAAAGAAAAATAAGACGCATTTTTTAAAAAGCAAACACTTAAAAACAGAAGTTAAGAAAATTATTTCTCCAGGAGATATTTTGAATATAAAAATTCATCACACGCTCATAAACTTAACATTACGGAGGGGAATTCGACCGCTGATTGACCAGTCGCATTAATCAAAAAACTTATGAACAACTTAAAACATATGCAAATCATTTATTATATTGATTCTCTTCGATATATTTTCCGCATGCAAAGAGAACTTTGTTAAAACCTATCTCATGTGAAACTCTTTTATATGCTTTTAACTGATAACACAATGAGGAAAAAAATCAATTCACATAAAAACATATTAGAAGGAAAAATATGCAAATTTTGAACTCAAACATTCATCTCATTCATCTATTAGCAATATTTTCAGATAAACTTCGAAGAAAAAGAATGTAAACCAAAACTTCAACTGCATTCTTTACAGGTACTCGCGTATACAATCATCTAACCAGCTGTAACTTCAAACTGTTTTGGTAAAACAATGATAATCTGCATAAATAAATTAAAAAATACATTATATTTCATTATTTTAAATCACGCTTACCGATATTATTTAGTAAAGAAACATAACATATTTGGTTCATTCTGATAAAACATTTCAGATTTTATTCGCCTAAAAATATCACTTAAGTATTTTACAAATTTTTCATGGTTTTGAATTATGTATGCTTGTCTTGAGATAAACATAATTATGATTTTAAATATTTCATGTGATTTGAATTTTTATATTTATGTTTTCCTTTTTGATTAAGTAATTAATTTTTTATAATTTATTTGGTTACGATGTTTTGTTTTTCCGTTTACTTAAGAATCATGCTGAATTTCATCGTAAGTTAAGATTATTTTTATTTCCTATTCACTAAAACACTAACATAAACCATGGATGTTGGTGTAATCAAACAATTTTACTATAGTGTTGATAATAATTTGAAAAAAAATTATGAAATATCATATAATATATATTTGCTTTTATGATATGAAAAATATTGCAAAATATATACTGCGCATTTTAAGTATAGGTGAAAGTGGGGCACCTTAAGACGTTTTCAATAAAAAAAAATCTGAATTTTATTAACCTTTATCCTTACTTTAGAACCAATTAGATATAAAATATAAACAATTCTGCATCAAATAAACCTCATAATAACCTAATATCTTTCATAGGAAAAGAGTAAAAACAAAACAAAAATACATTTAAAATGTTCCAACCTGCCCCTCCATGGGGTTTTCTCAATAATACACGTAAAAATTTATATTCAATTGATGAACAAATCTTTATTTATAAGACTTTAGCTGAACAGAAAATAACTAAAGCATTGAAACATACAGATAATTTGAATAGTAACGCATGTTTTCATTAACGGATCTTGTATTTGATGAGAAACGAATTATATTCTTCAAGTTCTAATAAAACACATCTTTGACATACTTTGTTTTTAAAATTGCCATTATTTCAAAGAATATCTGTTTATTTTAAAAATAAGCTATCATGCTTATCAAGATTTTTTTAAAGACAAATCTTGATTTTTTTTCTCAAAATGGATATATCATACTTCTGTTGTCCGCAATATTTTAAATATGCCCTACAAATTCAACAATGCTTTGTTTTCTTGCAAACTTTACCAATGCACGCTACCCACAGTGTATTTGCCTGTAATTTTTTGAACCTATCTAGAGAAAGCTTTTAATGTACATGAAAATCAGATACACATGAACAGTCAAATTCATCATTACTGACATTACACAAACCATTTGAATTATTTTTCCTTCCACCGGTGATTTTCGTCTATTTTGTTAGTACAAGAAATTCATCCTCACTGCTTGATGAAAATCTCAACACATTGTGTTTTTTTTTTCCTTTTGTATGCAGATTTTCGTTTTTTCAGCATTTTTGGAATGTCACAAGGCGCTTCATCACCGAGTTTCCTAACTTGCCCCATCTGCAACATTACATAATAAAATCATTTAAACTATTAAACTTACCATCATTGTCTATTTCTTACTTTTAAAATAATGATAAATCCACGTTTTTTTTTTTTTTTTTTTTTTTTTTTTTCAACACAACATGCTCCCATTTGTACTATTTCATTTCTTTAATGAAGAATTTATTCTTCAAAACACACATTAATGTTTCTAATCCTCATTCAAAACAATAATAATGTGTATTATTTGTTCCCAACAAAACCCAGCGATTCCAAAACACGTGAGAGAGCCGATTCTAGTACCTAATATTGGCAAATATATGTGCTAATTTTTAACTGCATAATAAATCTTTATAATTGAGATACCTCAATATGGGAATTGTCCCAATGTGTCCCACCTTCCCCTATACTTCAAATGAGAACTATTAAAACCTATTTCGCATGAAACTGCTTCTTCTTTTTTAACTGATAACACTATGATAAAAAAAATCTATTCACGTACAAACAAATTAGAGAAAAACATATGCAAATTTTGAACTCAAACATTAATCTTACTCATCTATTAACAATATTTTGAGATGCATTTCGAAGAGAAAGAATGTAAACCATAACTTCAACTGCATTCTTTATAGTTACTCGCGTGTACGAAATCAATCATCTAACCAGCTGTAACGTCAAACCATTTAGGTAAAACAATGCCCATCTGCATAAATAAATGAAAGAACGCTTTATATTGCATGGTTTTAAATTACTGATATTAACCAATACAGAAACATATCATGTGTGGTTCATTTTGTTAAAATATTTCAGATAATATTCTCCTGAAAATATTACTAAAGTGTTTAACAAATTTTACATGGTTGTAACATAAGAATGCTTGTGTTGAGATAAACACAACAATGCTTTAAATATTGTATTTTTTCTGTTTTTCTTTCCGCTTAAGTAAATAAATTTTAATAATTTATTCATTTACAATGCTTTGCTTTTCCGTTTAGTTAAGAATCATGTTTGAGTTTCAAAATAAATAAAAATTATCTTTATTTACTATTTACTTTAAGCATGTACCATGGATGTTGGTTATATGTATTCTGTAATAAAACGTTTCTACTACAACGTTGTCATTAAGCGAAAAAACATTAAAACTTTCTCTGAAAATAGACATAAATTATATTACTTGTGTTTTAGCATATGACAAAGCCTATAAAATAATTATTTTGCTTTTTAAGTGTATACTTCTAAGACAAATTTTGGAAGCTACAAAATTTATCTTTTTTTCACGTTTTTTCTTTTAATTTAATAGCCAAATTCCGATCAACACCAAAATCTTTAATTCAGAGGAAATATGACCCCATATCCAACAAAAAAATGTTGGTATCTATTTTTTCCCATTTAAAAAGAAACAAACAAAAAAAAAGTTAGGCTACATAGGTACGAAAACTCGAAATTTTAAAGAAAGGCTGGAGAAGCACACCAGAGCAATGCATTTTAACCGAGCATCTAAGGCACTTTCAAAATTCATTCAAAACCAAAATTTAAAAATAGATTTTGTCAATACAAATTTATTATACCTACATCAGATCATTATAGTCTGAGTATTAGGTAATCATTGGATATTTAAAGTAAAAGATACATTATACGTAATGATGTTTTATCTTAATACATGTCTCATATTTGGTTTAATATTTTAAAAATATTTAACACTTCAGCATTGGAACGTACAGATTTCATATACAGCAACAACGAATAACAGACAAATCCTTTATTTTTCCCAAACTGTATAAAAATAGCATTGTGAAAACAACATTCAAGTGAAACTGTTTTATGAGAATAATCGCATCTACAATCGAAAGATCTTGGGATCCAATATTTCCATTTGTATTTATTTGCTTATGATTTTAACATGAATAGTTTTAGGCTTTAAAGACCAATCTATTTTATAATTCTTTTTATAATTTTAAACACTTTTTGAGTTATTTTAACTGAAAAGAATGTGTCATTCCCCTTTAACTTGTTTTGTGTATTATTTTGTGTTAAGGACCTCTGAGTATACAGGGTGTCTCAGGATTATTGGGGCAAAATTTAATGAGAGGTAAGGCCCATAACACGGATTCAGGTTTGCATAGCAACCCATGGTCAGATACTCTGTCCTGGCATGGTAGTAAAGATATTAATCAGAAGAAAAACAGAACACGAATACAATTAAAAAAAAAAGTTTATTATCCTTAATAGATCGAAAATCTGAGAAAAACGAACATTATAGTGACAATAAACGTCATCAAGGTAGGTGTTCGAGATTACAATCCCGGGCGCAATGCATGGAAGCGCATCTCCAGCACATGTAAGATCTGATGTTCTCGAAAAAGTCCCGAACTTCGCCAAAAGTTGCTACAATGCGTGCAACAATTTCCTAAGCACTTTCCAGCAATTTCCCGGTACTTTTAAGCAATAAGAATAATAAACGTGATTTCTAACCCTGTGCGTGTCCTTCATTTCTTCTTTTTTGTGTCTTAACTACCAGAAAAACGTTTCCGACATGAGTTACTATGTAAATATGATATCTTGTAATGTTACCTACTTCCCCTTAAAGCTTGTTCCAATAATTCTACAGACTCAGTATAGAGAATTAGAAAAGTTCCACAGATGAAAGAGTTAATATAACTAATCCATGAAATGATGTTATTTATATTTGTGGCTTAGGTATGGTATAAATATTCGGCTTACATCATATATAAATTTATTTGTAATTTTGAATTTGAGAAAAACTCAACTTTTATTTTAATTAATAAAATAATTTCTAAAAAGAATATAATACACTGCGGTTATACCTGTAAAGTAGTATATTTTAATTCTATCTGTAAAAATAAAATTTTAGCCTCTATGTCTTGAATATTACTATGTTTAAGCATATGAACCATGTATGTTTGGTATGATGTATATGATGCAATTATGTATACTTCGTACATAACTTCGTTATTTGTTTGACTATCTAATATATCTGCAAATCATCTGCATAAGATTCAGAGTGAGTGTAAATTATTGAAAAATGATAGGTTTTACGGAAGATGTTACATGGAAGATGTAATGAGAATCTCTGAATAGTGCCAAACTTCCATCTGCTAATACAAGAACAAGAGTATTTTCCAAACCACGGGATTTACGTATACGTACGCAGAAAGAATTTTGCACTGTAAAAGCTTTCTGTCTCCAAATTCGATATTCTGATCATTCTTTATTTAGGAATACACATATTTTTCATGTGCATATCATTAATATGATAAAAGAGTAATCGAAAAGCTAATTTTTAAATTTTAATTTTTGCACAGGTAAAAAATACATTTATTAACTTAATAAACGCACAATTCTTTAATCTAAAATTCTTACTTTGTTTTTAAAAAATGATATACATACATACATATATATATATACATATATATATAAACATACAAAGCAACAATTTTATTTTTCGCTTTCGTGATTTCTGAATACCGTGAAAAAATATAATGCCATTTTTTAAATTATGTTAAAATATCGACTAAAATAAATGCCTTTATCAAATAATTATAATAGCAAGAACGTTTAAAAATTACTTAGATTTTTTAAATATTTTTTTTTAAATAAGGAACAACTTATTTTCAATTTAATTAACAGTTTCTTCAATTTTTTCCCGTAAAGGTAATAGTTTAAACAGTCATTAACATTTAAGAGTTAATGAATTAATTAAGTAGCCCGGTTCATTACTGCAGGATGAATTTTAAATGGCTAGATATATTTATTTAATTATCTTCTTCATAGCGTGTAATGGAATAGAATGTCATATTACAATCGCAGCATAAATTATTCATATAATTAACGAATAAAATATTTGCTTATTTACTCCCCATAAAAAATAAACTTAAACAATATCCGTTTTTTTTAACTTTAATTTATATTTATTTCATTTAATTGATATTATTATAATGATTTTTTAAAGTGAATGCAAAATTTCAGTTTAAAAAAATTTGGTGCAGCTATCATTCCAACAGTTTTTGCCATAAAAAAGCATTAAAATTAGATGTAATAAAAAAAATTCAAACTATCTTTACAGCAATTTTTACGTGAAAAAATGTTGCCAACATCGCTGCCACCAGTTTTTGTATATTACGTATTTACATAATTACTACGTATTTACATAATTTAACGCATTTAAAAAGAATTAATTTTAGAGATAATGGAGGAATTGACGATAACCAATACAGGTCACTGTAAAGAGAATCACCCAGAATCTTAAAGAAATACTCTATATGGTCATTAATGAACAAATACTGGCGATTTTAGACATTTTGTTTAACATCTAGAAAAATACATGAGGAATTATTTTGAAACTCTAGGTGTGTAAATAAAATAATTCAAGTCATACAATTTCGAGAAGAATTTTTCCTGGAGTCCCACAAAAGACAGTCAACCAATTAAAAAAAGATCTTTTCGATAAACTATCAAACCTAATGTATCAAAAGCATTTAAACTTCAGATTATGATTAAGCGACTTATTTTAATAAATTTTTCTGAGGATAGCATGCATACTCATCGAGAAATTAAGGTTTTTATAAAACCTCCCTGCCAAGTTTTTTGCTTGTAATTTCCAGAGTTTTAATTTATAAAAAAATGTCTTCAGAAAATAAGACAAAGAGCATTGTATATTTCACCCTGTAATCATAATTTAAAGAAAATATAAGAAAGTGTATGGAAAAGAAGCAGATTTACTAAATAATGTTTCACTGCGAATATGTGAACGCAATATTGTGTTAGCTAATTTGTAGCTAATTAGCATGTATTTGCATGTGTTAGCTCAATCTGTAGAGCTGTAAAAATATAAAAGTTTTATTCAATTCGTATATTTCTGTAATAATATAGAACTTACTCAACTTTGTTATCATCGATATCTAGATATATTTTTAAAAAGATAAATAATGTACCAATTACTATTTTAAAAACTGTTAAATTACTGTTTTTATTATTTGGGTTAAAACTGTATAACAATATTTCAAGCACTTAAAATCGTATGGATATATTAGGAGCAAAATGGGATAAATTGACTGCTACAAATATTTAAAATATCTAATCTGCCAGAAAAGATAAGAATAGTTTTAAGCATTCTACAACAATTACCAATGATTTCTAACATTTTAAACGATATTTAGATAATCCAGACAAGTAATTCAAAGCATTCGTGTTCCATTACGAGCATCTGCAGTCTAGTGATCAATCATCTAAGCGCTTCGAATGCCAAACCCTTTTAGAAAATAACGCTTTAGTACATGAATGTATCAAATTAGACGTGTTCGCTTGCCACGACTTTACTAAAAATTTAAACTTTTACAACGCTGTAAATCGTAACATGTTTTAATGATGCTTTATAATGTTCCATATATTTACCAGATGTAAATGTCACAACTTTTAACTTATTATAAGCTTGTATGTTGTGCGGATTCGTGATTATTAACCTTTGAAATATGCTTTAAAAATACTTCATTTATTTCAGAGAATGTGACCCGTGGATGTTGTTTTTATTCAGATATGTAAACTTTTAGGAATAGGGAAAATTTATATGCCTAACGTCAATGAAATAAATACATTTTAGTGTCAAGGTAGTTTCCATTTATTAATACAATTTAGATATTTAAATCTCTTTTTGACATTGGTATTTATTATAATGTACAAATCGACATGTAGAATAAAAATCAATTCAAAATCATTTTCGAATCAATTACTTCTTTAATTTGTATTAATGTATGTCCTGTTTAAGAATCGTTATATTTAAAAATGATTACTGTGAAATAATTAATTCAAAGTTGTGTACAAAATAGTTCTATCCGTTTTTAATTAATCCAGTAATATGTTAAAAGCTATGTAGTGTGTTTTAATGATGTATTATAATGTTTCATATAATATCCAGATGAAAATGTCATTTAAGTTTTAGGTTATTATCAGTTTGTAAGTTACATGGATTCTGGATTGCTACTTTCCAAATATGTTTTAAAAATAATTCATTTATTTTAATATGTATTGTTACAGAGAATGTGATCCGTGGTTGATAATAAGATAATATGTTAAAACTTGTGACATTTACATCTGATAAATACCGGGTGTCCCAAAAATGACTGATGGATTTTAAAATTCAATAACTTGCAAACAGTGACAGCTATTTAAAAAACTTTTGCTTGTGGGTTATGTATAATATCAGGAGTTTTTTTTACCGTAATTTTTTATTTTAGTTCGCATATCAAGCAATAGGTGGCGCTGACGGCGATTGAAAGCCAGGTGGACGCTTAACTCAGCACTGATCACCTGGCCTTCAATCGCCGTCAGCGCTACCTATTGTTTGATATGCGAACTAAAATAAAAAATTACGGTAAAAAAACTCCCGACATTATACATAACCCACATGCAAAAATTTTTTAAATAGCTGTCACCGTTTGTAAGTTATTGAATTTTAAAATCCATCAGTCATTTTTGGGACATCCGGGAAATGGAACATTATAAGGCATCATTAAAACATGTTATGATTTACAGCTTTGTAAAAGTTTAAATTTTCTAGTAAAGTCGTGGCAAGCGAACACGTCTAATTTGATACAGCCATGTACTAAAGCATTATTTTCCAACAGGGTTTGGCTTTCGAAACGCATAGATGATTGATCACCAAATTGCAGGTGCTCGTAATGAAACACGAATGCTTTGAATTACTTGTCTAAATTTTCTAAATATCGTTTAAAATGTTACAAATCATTAGTAATTGTTTTAAAATGTTTAAAATTGTTCTTATCTTTTCTGGCATATTATATATTTTAAACCTTTGTAGCAGTTATTTTATGCGAATGTGACCTGTGGTTGTTGTTCTGACACAAACATGTAAAAATTTAGGAATAGAAAAAATTTCTATGAATGATTTCAAAGAAATATACGCATATTCGTGTCAAGATAGTTTTCATGTATTACAATTCAGATATTTAAATCTCTTTGGGACTTTAATATTTATTTTAATGGACTAATGGACGTGCAGAATGAAAAGCTGTTATTTTCTCAGATTAATTCTTTCTATAATTTTTATGTATGTATTTCCAGTTTAAATATCTTATATTTAAAAATAAATAGTTCAAATTAAATCTTTTATAGTTCTGTACAAAATAGTTCTGTCCGTTTTCATTAGATTCTGTGATGCGTAAAAAGCTATGTAATGTGTTTTTATGATACTTTATAATATTTCATATATTTACCAGAAGTAAATGTCACTAAGGATTTAGCTTGCTATCAGTTTGTATATTATATGCATTGGTGATTGTTAGCCTTTGAAATATTTTTTAAAAAATATTTCATTTATTTTAAGATATATTTTTATAGAGAATGTGACCTGTGGTTGTTGTTGGACATGTAAATTTTTAGGAATACGGGAAATTTTTATGCTTAACTTATGCAAGTGAATACATTCACTTTAGCGGCAAGGTTGTTTCCATTTATTACAATTCAGATGTTTAAATTTCTTTGTCGCGTTAGTATTTATTACAATATACAAATGATAGTGCAGAATGAAAATCGATAATAATTTTTCGAATTAATTCCTTCTGTACTTTTTTACGGTTAAATATCGTTTAGTTTAAATATCGTTATGTTTAAAAATAAATCGTGCAAAAAAAATCCTTCAAAGTTGTGTACAATGTCGTTCTATTCGTTTTAATTATAGATTCCGTATTCCGTAAAAATCTCTTTCAAAATTACTATAAGATGTACAAAATGATCACGTAACACAACTGATCGTATGCTTTGATTTAATGCGTATATTTCAATAATACTATGGAACATACTGCACATTATATTATATATATAAAACCCCTCCGTGTACGACGATTCCGGGGACAACCCATCCACGAGAAAAAAGAAACTTATTGCAACTGCGTCCACGTTAGGCTTAACTATTCCGAGCTGTTCACAAATATTCTAATTGTTCAACTTATGAAAATATACATGTGAAAGATTTATTCATTACTCATTTTCTTTAAAACCTACAAAAACTATTTAATTATAATGTTTAAGTTCTAAATAAAGCAACCAGAATTACGGAAAAACAAACCAAACAAACAATGTAAGCAAATCAATATTGTTGCCATTCAAGAATGACAAATTCCGTGATTGAATCTTTAGAATGACTCCTTTGTAACATCATGACTCAGGACTGACCGGACGCGCTCGGGATCTATGCGCGCTGAGCGCGCGCGCTCTGGAGATAGGTACATGGAGTGTATCTTACAGCGGAATAGTACTCGGTAAAAACTCCTGAGCGTGTGCTTCCCGAACACATTCATTGTTTACTCTTTATTGTTGACATTTGTTTTCGATATTATAGAGTGTTTTCTTTTAAGTATTAGCTAAAAAATGGGTCAAAATAGGAAATTTTTTTATACATTTTAGATATTTTTATTATTTTCTCTCAGTATTTTTAGATATTTTTTGGCTGTAGTTTCACAATATAATCTTTTATAATTGATTTTCTTGCCTTACTTTATTCTTTTAAAATTTATGTTTTTACGATTTGTTCATTACAATCCCCCCATCCACCAAACAGTTTTGTTATAGTTTTAAATGCAAATTTCTGTTAAAAATTTCTCTTTTTTTTTATAGATTTTCCCCCCATGTTTAATCACTGTATTTTTAAAAATTGTTTAAACCTAAAGTGGCTGATTGACCACAGTTGTAATTTTTTATCATCCTTTTAAAAATGCAAACACGTCATTTTGACGGGCTGTCTTCTAGTCAAGATATATCAAGATATATATTTACAAAACATATATACACATTATATTATATATATACCCCATATCAAGATATATATTTACAAAAGAAAATAACATACAAATTACTATTTTTAAAACTGTTAAATTATAATTTTCAGTATTTGTGTTAAAACTGGATAACAAATTGTCAAGCATTTGAAACCATATTGATATATACAGAGTAAAAAGTGAATAAAATAATTGCTGCAGACATTTAAAACATATATTCCACCAGAAAATATAAGAACAGATTTAAACATTCCACAACAATTAGCAATGATTTGTAACATTTTAAACCATATTTGGAAGACTCAGACATGAAATTCTAAGCTTTCGTGTTCCATTACAAGCACCTGCACTGTAGTAATCAATCATCTAAACGGGTCGAATGCCAAGCCTTTTTGAAAAATAATGCTTATGTACATAGCGGCATCAAATTATACCGGTTCGCTTTCCATGACTTTACTAGAAATTTTAAACTTATACAACTCTGTAAATCATTACATTTTTTAATGATACATTATAATGTTCCATACATTTACCAGATGTAAATGTTACTAAAGTTCTCACTTATTATCAGTTTGTATGTGATATGGATTCGCGATTGTTAGCCTTTGAAATATGTTTTTAAAATATTTCATTTATTTTAAGATATATATTTATAGAAAATGTGACCTGTGGCTGTTCTTCTGACTCAGGTATTTAAACTTTTAAGAAAAGGGGAAATTTCTGTGGTCATTAATATTTATTGTAATGTACAGAAGGGTAGAATAAACATCTTTAATATTTTTTTTCGAATTAATTCTTTGTATAAATTTTATGTAAATATTTCCGGTGTGAAAATCGTTATATTTAAAAAGAATATGTGCGAAATAATTCTTTTAACGTTTTGTTGCAAATAAGGTACCCTGGGGTAATAACGCCACGCTAAGGTTCTACTAATTTTCACGGCTTAGTTTTAGATTGTATTTTTCAAACAAATATAGGATATGATACAGCAACTCATTGACTATCTATATAAAAATAAATAATTTAACAGATATGTATTCATAAAATGTATTAGCGTGATTTCTGGACCAATGATATTTGGCGTTATTACCCATCTATATGGGTAATAACGCCATGGAAACAAAACTATAAAATAAGATGGAATAATGACATATAGATTGCTCAATTCTAAAAATACAAACTATACAACTCTAGAAATTGACAAATTGCATTGTAAGCTATTGAAAATGTTTAATTTTTTGTGAAAGTGTAAGAAAAATAAAGGTGGTGAAAGAGAAGGCAAAAGAATATCAGATTCTAAGCTACTTTTTGCTTAAAAAGGACCGTTTAAATTGAACTATTAGAAACATTGCACGGTTTTAACTTTGTTTATTAGAATCATTATTTATATCCCTATGTGTGCATTCTATACGATGGAAAATATTCAATTTTTTGTGAAAGTGAAAGAAAAAGGAATGATGGGGGGGGGGGGCTTCAACAGAATGTAACACACTGTGCCTCTATTTGCTTAAAAAGCCCCGATTAAATATAATTATAAGAAACATAACGTAGCTTTAACCAATTATAATGTAATGTTTTAATCACGTGACTATAGAATATGAAATAATAACTAGAGTTATATGTAATAAATATTTTGTTAATATTATTATAGTAGTCTTGTAAATAGTTTTTAACTCCACACTAATGCGGATTCTCCAAACCTAAAGTTAAATTGTCGGCGTTATATAAAACATGCGTTAATAAATTTTTAATTAATTAAATAAAATTCTTGATAAAAATATTTGCTAAATGAGATCTCTTATTAAATTTTATTCATGATCCATGTGGTTATATATCATTATCTCTCTATTAGCAACACAATTAACCTTTAACTGGTGTTAGCAATCTCACTGTACGCTGTCCACCCCCCCCCCCAAATTTTAGAGTTTAACTTGTATTTTCCAGTTTAACTATAGCTACAACTGAAATTTTCTTTCATTTGGAGTCCTCGTACTATTGTTAAAAATATTTGAATAGATTAAATTTAATTAGAATTAATTCTGTACAAAACGTTTAGTGCAGAAACAGAGTTCTATGATTTTAAATCATTCATCGCCTTTTAACCTTTAACTAATGTTACCGGTCTCACAGACCACTATTTTTCTTTTATTTTTTATAGTTTAACTTGTAATTTTCAGTTTAACTATTAACAGTACCGAAATTGTTTTTCATTTGGAACTTTAGTACTATCACTAGAGACGTTTAAATAGGTGAATATTAAGTATAATAGTCTTGAATAAAAAGTTTAGTGCAAAAACACAATCCTATGAGTTATTCCGGCCTTTTACACATCTTTCAATCTTGCGGTCTCTCAAATCGCTTCACATTAGTTACGTTACAATTTCTGTCACATCGGTCAAAGGTTAAATTTGTAAAATTTTGAAAACCTGAACGCTGAGAAAGCGGTTACTTAAAATTATATTTTACATTAGTATACATACATTTATACTAATGTAAAATTATATTTTACATTAGTATAAAAACATATATATATTAATTTTGGGTATTGAACCTTCCCCCCCACCTTAATCTTATCATTTCAACAATGATAATAATGCTGTCCCATATTAATAAATAAACTCCCTTCGGATGTAGTTCATCCACTGTTGGGAATTAACTGGGGTAACAGCGCCAATCCTTGGCGTTAATACCCCGGTATGCTTATTGCGCGGTACATTTTAAACTACAAATTATCTCGAGAAGATATCCAAAATCTTAAACAACATTTTGAAAGTACATAAAATGCACTTCAAAATTATGTCATAAACAAAGTATTTCAGGATAAAAAATATAGTCTTCACATCACAAAACGTATCTCGCAAATTTTAGACCAAGCGTAAATTTTGGTTGCTTGTAGAAGAAATAAGACCTACAAATGGAACAAATTAATGTTAAGCTATTTTGTGCGATTTATATGATTCAAAACCCTTCTGCGCAGAGCACATGGGTGTTATTTACCGGATTAGTTCATAATTATGCATAATATTAGCACTTGGCGTTATTACCCCGCCTGGCGTTATTACACCAGACCACCTTAGTTCTCTTTCTTTTCATTAGATTTCATAATCCGTGAAAATTACTATTAGATTTCCAATTGAACACGGCTGATTGCACTATAAAAATGGATTATGTGCTAAAAGTATTAAGTACTCTCTTTAATAAAAAAAAAAAAACTTTGTGGTGTTGACGGCTGGATTTTTCGGTAATAGTTGCCATAGATTAATTTTCGGAAAATGAAAAAAATTGAAGTTACTGAAAAAAATAGTACCTGCAAAAGCATTTGTCAGAAAATTGTTAGATAACTAAATAAAAATCTAAAATTTTTTCGCAGGATATTCTTCCAATATATCCAATATATTCTATAATTTTATGTATGTATATAGAGTTTAAAAATCACTATATTTAAAGAATAATAGAAAAAAAAAACTTTGAAAGTTGTGTGCAAAATAGTTCTATCCGTTTTCATTCGTTTCCATAATCCCTAAAACCTACGTGAAAATTACTGTTAGATGTAGAATGGAACACAGCTAATCTCACTATAAAAATTGATTCTGTACTCAAGGTATTAAATATTCTGATTAATAATAATAATAATAATAAACTATGTGGTGCTGACGGTTGCCTTTTTCCCTAATCATTGCCGCATTTTAATGGCGAAAAATTATTAAACACTTGAAGTTGCTGAAGAGATTAGTGCTTTGAACAACATTTGTCAGAATATTGTTAGACAAACTGCGTTAGAAAGATAAAAACTGTATTTTTTATACAAAAATTTTAAATCTAATAATTATGCTGTTTTTCAAATAGTGAATTTCAAAAATTACAAGCTTTGACAATAGCTAAACTTAAGGCAAAAGTCACAAATTATGGCAGACTTGTTATTCAGTTAAAAATAACCGTGAATTATGAAGTTTTGATTGCATGATTTGTATTTAATTCTCGACAAATACTAGATGCGCCATTTCTTTCATTTTTCTTTAAAAAATATAAGTTATGGTTTTTAAAATAAATGGGTTATATAAATATTTTCATTTTAAGTAAAATTAATGTAATATAAAATTACGTCAATGAAAATTATATTTGGCGATTAATCATATGGCTAAGCTAACATAAAAGTACATTGTTTTCTCAAAGTGTTATAAACATAGTCTTTTTTTAATTTTTTGTTTTAGTTTTGTATTTTAATTTTTTTTACAAAAATTGATTTGATTAATCCTTACTCCATTTTTTTCTTTTTCTTTTTTTTTCTTTTTTTTCAAACTTAACTACTTCTCAACATAGTATGATTTTTTTTTTTTTAATCGTTGATTAGGGAATGTGTACTTTCAAAAAACAAGTGTTTGAAAACTGCATTTCAATTTACTGACTTTTTATAAATTTGAAATGAGATAGCTCGATTACGGAATAATAGTATAAGAATATTTTTATCAACTATTTAAAATTTTAAGGAAAAACCGCGATTTCTATCAAGCAGCCAAGGGTGGGCGTTTACTCGACTGAGTTTCATAAAAAAATTACTGTTCAGCGTGTTTCATGGGAGATGGTAACGATAGCAGATAGTAACGATAAAAGATTATTAGAAGTTTATCAAACCAGATCAAACATGTAATATTTAATAGTTTCGCTTATTTTAATATATGCTCTTACCTTTTGAGCTTTTTTTTTTTTTTTTTTTTTTTTTTTTTTTTTTTTTTTTTTTGAGAAATCTGAATTTTTAAATACACGAAAGTTTTGAATTAAAGCAGAAAATAAAACTATGAATTCCGAAAATAAATAAGTAAATAAATAAATAAATGGCTCTTTAATTAATTTTGCAAATTTAGGCAATAAATTTTTAGTCTGTAGTGTTTATGTCACCTTTCTGTAATGAAATGCATGATATATCCTTATTATCTTTTCACTAATATATCAGCAAACCAGTTATCCATGTTATGAAGTAAAATATTTGACATATTATAAATTTTTACAACCCAAGATTTTATTTTTAAATGTGTATCTTTCAATACAAATAGTTATTAAATTAATGTATACATACGTACAATCTAGAAGAGCAATTCGGAAAGTAACACCCTTTTATGAATTTTAAAAAAACTAATGAAAGGAAAAATCTTTTATTACTTACGTATGAAAGACACGTTTTTGAGCTACTTCTCAATATAATTGTCGTATTAATTAAAACAATTATCACAACGGTAAATCAGCTTTGAAATTCTATCGTCACAGACTTCTACCGCCGGCCTATTCAACTGCGAATATTTTTAAATTCAACTCGCACCACTCTTTCAATCCAAAGAATTTTAACACATTCTTTTATTCATATTGACAAATTCCAAATTGCTCTCGTAATATTTTACTTGACCCACTATTTTCTAAAATATTTTTGGTAGTACATTTATCAACAAATTATATAGAAAAATATGTTAAAATTATTTTTATTGAAAGAGTGGTGGGAGTTGAATTTAAAAACAATCGCAGTTACATAGGCCGGCGGCAGAAATCGGTAACGATAAAATTTCAAAGCTGATTTACCGTTATGATAATTGTTTTAATTAATACGGCGAGAAGTAGCTGAATAACGTGCCTTTCATACGTAAGCAATAAAACATGTTTCCTTTCATTACTTTTCTTTTTAATTCATAAACGGAGGTTACTTTCCGAATTGCCCTCGTATATTTTGATTCGCAACATACCAGTAGATGAACCGAACCTTGTGACATAATTTTGTTTTATTATCTATAAAACTTTGTAAAAAATGAGGTTTTTTTGTAAACCTAAACAACGAAAGATGGAGATTTTAGCAACAGGAGTCTCAGAGTTCCTTAAATTCTTCTACCAAACATTTTCCTACCACAATTTAAAAAGCATATTATTTATTATAAAGTTTCATTGCAGATGTTAAATGAATCTGACACGATGATTTTTAAAATAGCAAATAAAGCCTTTGTGCAAAAATGTTTAAAGACGAAAAAACAACGATTAAAAATGCACAAATAAAGTATAAAAATGTAGCAAACAGCTGTTTCGAATCCACTATGGAGATTTTTCATCAGTGCAAAACTCAGCGAGCTAGAAATAGCAAAATTGAGCTAGTTTTGGCTTAGTTTTGCTTTCTGCATGCACTCACATGAAATATTATGTTTTTTGTTTGTGTATTTTAAATTTTTATAGTTTAATAAATTAAAAAATGAATTTTGATATGAATGTGTAAATATTTCGTTAGAAAATTAATTAGTTTAATATTTTACTGTTTTTTACATTTATAATATGATACACAAATTTCGCAAAAAAAAATAATTTCCAATCTAAGTTGCTTGTATGCGTTTGTAGAGAAGGACAAATGTACGAGAATACTGGTAATACATTTTGCCTGCATTTTTTGTCCTTCAACTTGTTTGTAGACACCATAATTCAATTCTCGGTTTATCCGAAAGCGTCACGTTTAGTATACGAGAGTGTGGTAGGGATACGACATTTTCATCGTACTTTTAGATCTGAACCAGTTATTACATATGTTGGATGAGCTCATTTATTCGAAATCCGTGAGATTTCATCTTGTTTGTTTGTCCTACATGGTTTTCCTTTACACCATATGTGAAAAAACTCAAAGGGAAAAGTCTAAAAAGAAGAATAGTTAAAATTCTTCGAGTTTTTCTATGAGTTATGTAATTTTGTGAAGACATTATACGTAATAATTGTTAAAATAATCTTTATTTTTTTCATAATTTCGGACAGATTTAATCTGGGGCCACCAGATACTCTTTTGAATTCGTTGGGATAAAAAAAAAAACCTAAACTTTAAAAATGTTACTTGCGTGAATTTTGTATTTAATATTAATATATGTTACAACTATTTCACCGATTTCGTAGGAGAAGGTATTGAATTCAACCTGTATGTGTTAACTTCTTTATATATGAACTGATTTTGATCATTCTTTTTCTGTTTGAAAATTTAAGATACCAATGTGGTCCTATTTTAATTTCATTTAATTCTAATGATTAAAACTTTTCAAAAATAAAAATTTCTAACTTCAAATTGTTTTTAAGCAATCGTCCAATAAAAACCGTTTATTCTATTCCATAAATTTTATATTCAAACATTAAAACATACAATTTCATTTCACGCTACATGATATACATAACGTGTTACAAGAATTAAAGATGAGAGGGTTAAAATGAAATAAATAAACATAGATAATAGATTTAACAGTAACCAAAAAATACCAAAAATGTGATATTACCAGAAGAAATTGTTACTCTTACACAGATACGAGAACTTTTTTCTTCAAAGTGCGAAATCTGGACTGAAAAAGTTTGGGACCTAGATAGATTTCGCGAAGTTAGCGAAAGCAGATTGACGCTAGTTTGTTCTAGAATTTTGGCCCTAACATATATAAATGCATAGTTTTAATATGCTAGTGATTTGATAAAAAAAATGATTTATCACAAATTACCTTTCATCGTTGTAACCGTTTTCAAATAATAAGCTTATTAAAACTATGCATTCATGCAGTTGTCACAACACTTAATTTTTTTTTTTTTTTTTTTTTTTTTTTTTTAGTTAGTATTTTTTAAAGCACATTTTATTAAATGTGCTTTAAAAAATACTTGTTTAATTAAGTGTTTAATATAGAAGTGGAATTTTTAAAACAATTTTAAAAGAGTCCGACTTTTGTTAATGTGTTATGAAAACTGCATTCCGCTTATTCCGTTCGTACACGCTGTTCATCCATCAGGGAAGACAATATTTTTTACCACGCTTTTATTAACTTCACCTGTATGTGTGTGAGTTTGTGAGTTTGTGAGCATGTGAGTTTGTGAGTTTGTAACTCTCCTTATTTTATGTATGTTCACCAATTACTCCGAAACCATGCAACCGATTAACTTGGTTTTGGTGTTAAATGAAAAACTATGCTCTCGAATTGGTACCACTTTAGTTTCATCGAAATTGGTTCAGTACTTTTTTAGTAATTAAGCAAAAACTAATAAAATTAATGATTTTTCGCTAATTAAAAGTGTTGAATACGTTCACTGAATGGAGTGTAGACGGCATGGTCGAGCGGTCTATGGCGCCGGATTGAAGATCTGTTTTCCGAAAGAGATTGTGGGTTCGAACCCCACTCCTGACATTATTTACATCTATGTAAAATAAAAAAAAAAATTCGTATTACAATTTTTATTTTTAGCCGGCTTCAGAAACGGAAGAGGAAGTTATCAATTCGACGCGTATGTATTTTTTTTTCTTGTATGTTCACCAATTACTCTGAAACTATCCAACCGATTAATTTGGTTTTTGTATTAAATATAAATATAGTTTAAAAAAAACTAAAAACCACGTTTTTAAAGTAATCAATCTAAAAAGTGAAAAATAAATATAGTTTAAAAAAACTAAAAAAACACTTTTTTTAAGTATATCAACCTAAAAAGTGAAAAATAATTCGTACTATAAGCTGAAAACGAAAATAGATGAAAAATACTATATTACTATAAAATCATTGTTATTATAGAAATATATTAATAAGCAATAAATAAAATTATCGTGGAAAAAAAGCGTGGGGTGCTTCTTAAGAACTGATAGATGGAGCATGGTAGATGGAGCCCCCCACGCTTTTTTTTAATGGTAATTTTATTTATTGCTTATTAATTGACTTCTAAAATAACAATGATTTTATAGTAATAGAGTATTTTTCATCTATTTTTGTTTCCAGCTTATAGTACGAATTATTTTTCACTTTTTATTTTGATATACTTAAAAAGCGTCGTTTTTAGTTTTTTAAACTATATTTATTTTTATTGCTAACAACAAATTTATGTATAATGCAAAAAATATATCAAGCAATCAAGCATGACTAAAAACAAAATATGATAAATTGTTTTCGAATGAATCGGCTAAACGTTTTATTATCTGAAATCTATTTTTGAGATATTATGACGAATCTGTTTATGTTTTAGAAAACAAAGCTTTGTCCAATAAAATATTTTTTTTCCGAAACATATAGTAATTCATCATAGTAAGTGATGCCAGTTTATTTTAAAACAATGAAAAGTTTCACATAAGTTAAATAATTATTAATTTCAAATATTTCATGAGGTAAAATCTATTAATATATTATGAAGAAAAAAACAGAAAACAATAATGAGACAAATAATTGTCATTCTGCTTATAAATCGTTGGAAAATATCTTTGAGAAGGTTAATATCTCGGCGAGGATTGTAAATGAAAAATCGGCCTAAGGGGGTCAAAATTTTAAATAACACCTTAACATGGCTTTGACACAACCAGTTCTTACAGAGCAGTGACAGGAAAATTTTCTCTTACAGAGCAATGCATTTTACATTACAGCAGTTGCCAACAATTTTTAAAAATCGCAATAAAATTCTTATTCCAACAATTACTTTACTACTGCAAGTTTTTCACTTGAAAACTCAAACAAGTTGGAAATTGCAGGTGAAGCGTAGCAAATGAGGTGCATTCTTACGATAACGAAGTTTTTAAAATATTCAGATTTTGCTGATATAGTAGACAGTACTTAGTGGCTTACTTCGTGGCTCGTACTTAGTAGACAGTATAGTGGTCGAAATTTTAGTGTTCCTGTAAATATACAGGAATTTATTTTTAATACACCTCAGCAATGTATATCATATTTATAAAATGTAAATTAGTTTAATATTATTAAAACGCACCCAAAACAATGTTTCTCCGACATAACATTATGTACTGGAATACTTTTGTGTGGCCCTGTAATTTAACAATAAATATTTTTTGCATCACAGATCGTACAGAATTTATATTTTAGTATATATATATACTTCATAAGTTCTTGTCAATTTTTATTATGCTCGAACGAATGTAACACAATTAAAATGCATTTGAATTTTTTCCCCATTGACCATAATGTAACTGAATACTTTTGATTGTCTCTGTAATTAATCTAAGCATCCAATTTTCATGAAATTTGAAATCATTCGACAAAATTATGTAATAATTATACGTTTAAATTTCAAATGATTAAAATGCATTTGAAAAAATTTTCCTTATTGACCATAATGTAACGGAATCCTTTTGATTGTTCCTATAATTGATCTATGCATCCGATTTTCATAAAATTTGAAATGACTCGACAAATTTTTTGTAATAATCATGTATTTTAAATTTCAAACGATTCGGTTGGGTAGTTTATACGTTCTTATATGCGAACAGGAAGACAGACGGACAGACAGACGGACTGAACGACAACTATAGGTGCTAAGTATTCACATGATTACGAACGCACCTAAAAAACAGTCCGACGAATTAAAAAAATATTGAGTATTACTTAATAAGTTTTCTACAGAAAAATCTCCACAATTAAACGGAAATGAAATAAATAACTTGACGGTTTTTTTTTTTTTTATCAAAGCTAACATCACACACAATATATCATATTTGAAATATAATGGACGAAAATGAGGTGAATATATAGCATCATATGTGTTTATAAAAACGCATTAAACCACGACAAAAACCAGACTTTGGAAATATTGGCATATTTTGGCATTCATATATAAAGTTATCTGATTTTGTTTTCGCCATTTTTAAATCTATTCCATAAATAAATTCTTGTGTGTATGCGTGTATATTAGAATTTTCTCAAACGATGTACGTGCATAGAGCTTATTCTGAGTGATGAAACAGGTTTTATTGCTTATCTTAATTTAGTTTTTGTTAGTGAAATTTCTACCTACTATCAAAATCTACGTCCGCCTGTAGTGCGAACCGGCAAAGATTTTTTTAACTGAAGTTTTAAGCTGTGACTAAACCAATATACATTTAAAAAAAGTTTCGTGAATAATTTGAGGGTTGTAATCAAACAAAGCATCATATCTATCACAGTCAATTTCTCTCTTCACTCAGTTTGTGCACATATAAAAACCATTTTAAAAATTTTGAAATTTAGTTAAATAACATCATGAGAAATCTATTTATTTAAAGCGTAGGGAAACTTACTATAAAAAGTGAGTTCATTTGTTTGCTAGACTGAAAAGTTCAGAGGACTATATACCTATGTAAAAGAAATATAAAAGTAAAAAAATAAAAATAATAAAAAACACTTCATTATAAGCATCCAATGTTTATGTTGAAATATTACAAGTAATTATTTTTGTACGATTCATATTTCTTTCCAAATACTCCCCTTACAATACACCAATTTGGTGCGAATGCCCAACTCGATTTTGTAAAATTCTTATTTCCTTTACGCTTTGCAGAAAGCGCAAATAATATAGATATATATATTTTTAATATGTAATTTTTAACTGTTTCTTTTTTAAGATAGGGTAAGAAAAAAGAAATCATTGAGCATTATTTAAACGGTTTTTTAATAAAATCTTTAATCTATAATCGTAAAAAAATTAACATCGGACTATTTATTAGTAAAGCGCATATGTTATAAATATTACACTCTTCGTTTTCTCTGTTTATTTTCTTCTCTCTTTAACCCTCTGATCGGCTTGAAAAAGGATAAAATTATAATGTTGTTTTCTTTGTATTTCGTTTTAAATGCTAAGAAAATATGATTATTTCAACATAAAAAAATGCTTGCTTATAAATATGAATGTAATCCTTGAGTGTATTGATCACTCTGCAATCTACCGAAAACTCATTAAATCTATACAATTATATTAGCTTAAATGTTGCTTGTATTGCAATGAAATCTGGAATTTAGTGAACGGGATATTATTTACATGATGCTTAGAGGGTTAAAATATTCACTTCCAAGTGGAATATTTTGGTTAGCGCTTATTGGCTCATAATTAAGTACCTTGTTGCTTACAGTCCTATACAATTGCACTACCAGAAATATTTGAGAATTTATTACCTGCGGCTGATAATATAAATTTAGTTGGAGTGCCAAATCTAAAAGTTTTATCTATCTCATACATCATTAGATTTCCATGTTAATTATTCAATATTTTTAGGTCAATGCTATGCAAACTTTAATTTTCATTTTTAATTTCTGCTTCAGTTAATTAATCGGAATAAATGGGAGTTAATGCAGGTCATTATAGTTATTAAAATCCATAGTGTATCTTTATTCTGTTATATGTCAACTGTTGTGAACGGCTGCCTTAGCAGGACGTTAGTTTCGGTGGCTGCACGAGTCTCCGATAGATAACTGAACCACTAAAAATCCAGAAATCTACCATAGAGTTCCTTTCTGAAGAAATATTTCTTGTCGGCCATAGCCAAAAACATGGACAAAAAAATTGGATCAATTCTATTCATAACTATTTAAACTTTTCTAAGATAAAATGAAAAAAATATTATTAGAAATCTTTATTACATAAACTGCTTGACAGAATATTTTCAAAGTCAAGGAAAAACTGCTAGCCAATTCAAATGCATTAACAAAAAATTGGTTTGATTCTAAATATATCTTCATGACTGTATTGCTGGAAAATAATGGTTATGACTCAGATATTGCCATTACAAGGCTGCCTTGTGTTCAAAATAGATGAAAGAAAAATTAATGCATAGATTTACATAAGATTTTAAAAATAGTAAAAAAAAATCGTGTAGATGCTGAAGTCTCATTATCTACTTTCTTACGGATTTGTGTTACTCATATCAGCATGTTCATATCCCAATAATGAATATTAATATATTCATTATTGGGATATGAACGTGGTGATATGAGTAACATAAGAACACTGAAGAACAAACGCTGAAAATCTCGTTTTGATGCATAACACAAACTATCCAACAATTAATTTGCAGAAAAACTGAGAATTTTCTATTCAACAAATACAAAAGGCTTGTAAAGGATCATATAGATGATTTTTTACAAAAAATTTTTATAAAAATATAACTAATAATAAATATGAGTATGAAAAACGTTTTATAAACACAGAACTAAATTGCATTAAGGTTTAAAAAAATAAAATATAGTGTTGGAAAAATTTTCGCTTTTTTAATTACAGCTAACTTTTATGAGAGGGCTCGGCGGCATCAATCCGGATTAGCATGCATTCTCTGACGGATGCTGTCGCAGCCTCTGTAAAGGTTAAGAGTTCAGCTATGGTAATAGTAAAATTTCCGTATAAAATAATTTTTAATAAATGATTTTTGAGGTTTGATTATTGCTGTTTAGTGATCTTTAAAGTAACATTAGTAGCATAGTACGATTAAAAGAATCATTATTGATGAAGGATTTTTATAAATAGTTTTCTTATGTTATTAAAAGAAAATTTAAAACAACCATTTAGAAAAATTATATTTTCAAAGACTAGAATTTTAGACTTATAAATAAATTCTATATTAATTAATAATAATAATAGTAATTATTAATATAACGATGATAAAAACGTGGTTTACGTAATAAGAGTCATATAATATGTACGCCGTGGATTAAAAATCAATAATACTGGACCAAGCATTAAGAAATTGAAAATTTAAATATCAGTTTTAATAATTTTGATACTGCAAAAACTTCTAAACATCGTACATTTTCATTTTTTCACAAACTCGTATAGGGAGAAAAATATACTTTATAATGGTTTGGTTTATTTGGTTTATTTTTTGTCGTCCGATTATCTACGCTAGGGATATAGGACAAGAGGGGGAGTGCCCTTCGTGGGGTCTTTCTAAGGGAACCTAACCCGTATTTACGCAAGGTTCGAAAAAAACCACGAAAACTCCGAACGGTTAGGCCGACAGCCGCGATTGGGTTCGAACCCAGCACCTGCCGTCTACCAGTTGAGAGGTCTGTACCTCTCGGCAACTGGTGGGGCCATACTTTATAAAGCAATTTTCTCGAAGTTTCAATTTGTTTGTGAATTATTAATTTTTTTGTAGTTTCAAATACTATTTTCTCATAATTTAAATAGAAGTATTCCATTTCTGAGCATTAAACATGGACTGATCAGAAAACGAAAAAAATAAGAACATTACTATGATACAGATGTGTCTCAGATATATCTATACAGAAACCAATAAACTTTAATTTACTTTGTTTACTTACTTAGTTTAGTACTTAGTTAGTAGTTTACTTAAAACTATAAGTTACTTTGATTTCAAATTATCAAATAATATCAGAGTAACATTAGATCCCGTGAAATTTTGTTATTTATAAATGTTTTATACATAAATATAAGAAACATTTCGTCTGTATAGAATTAAAATATTATATCACTAATATTTTAATTCATAATGTATATTCGTAATATTATATTACTAACAATTGCTGGGGAAGCTATAAATTTTTATTCTTGAATACTTTTTCATTTCTTTGTCTATGACTGATGCGAATAAAATGATATACGACATGCCATATTATGACCCTTATTCCGTGGATTTTTTTCTTGGTACATAAATTGATTAGGAAGTGAACCAAAATGGAATATGTTTCAATAAATCTCAGATGAATGACGTCTGTATAAAGATTTATTGATTTATGTCTCCTATTAATCGAGAATTTTAGGTCAGACGAAAACTATGTTTCTTTGTTCATATTTCACGAATAAAGGAATTATTAAAGATAAAGAATTTTTATAGTTAGTCTCCTTGTGTAATTCAAGAAGCAATTTAAAACATTTTGGAAAATGATATTTTGAAAGACTAGAATTTTAGATTTATAAATAAATTTTATATTAAACAAAATAATGAATTTTTTTTTATGTTGATCAAAACGTGGCTTACGTAATACCAGAGTCATATATTACGTAAGCCATGGATTAAAAATCAATATTCTTGGTTCAATCATAAACAAATTTTAAAAGAAATTTCAATTTTTCAATTTTTGTGTACTTCACATTTTTAATCTTCTAAACATCGCGCATTTGTAAAATTTACACCTTCGTACACGGAGAAAAATTGACTTAAGAATGCAGTTTGTTTAAATGCTGCATGTCAGTTTATTTTTCAGTTATTAATTTTTTTGTAGTTTTTTTATAATATTTTGTCATTGTGGCAGCAAAAGTACTACATTTATGGATATTATACTGAGACCAATTTGAAAATGAATACAATCCAGAATCAGAATGACGTGAATTAGAATAATTCACCTTTGTATCGGATTTCTCTAGATCGAAAGCTACAACCATTTTACAAATTGTTTAAAAAAAAGTTAAATTATTTGAAAATAAATGTGCTTAAAAATAAACCTGTGATTTACATTGGCTTCAAACTGTTCTTTAATATAAGAATAACTTTATAGCTTGTGAAATTTTGTTATTAAGAAATATTTTATACTTAAATACAGGGTGTATCTAAACTACTGGGCAAAAGTTCAAGGACTGATAGTACACATCAAGCCAAATAATATTAAATGGGAAACTAAGGGTCCCAGTCGTCTTCCGAAGGAGATAGGCGCCATCAAAGTTCAGGGTCCAAAATTTGAAGTGATTATAAAAAATGGAAAAATTAGTCTATTCGTTTGCAGTTTTTACGAACACTATTCTTTATGTCAGTATTGTCTTGAAAATAAATTATAAAGATAATTTTAAAATGCCGATAGAGGGTGCTTTAGACTTTGGAGTAACGAACAAATATTTTTTACCGTTATTTTTGGCATCTCATTAAATTTTTTTAGAAGTTTAGACAGAAACTTAAATTTTGAGCTGAAAATCTGAATCATTGAGAATGGTTAAGTAGCGCAAACTGAACTGTGTTCAGTAGAGGTAGGAAGGTTCAAATTTCATATGATTATACAAAACGGAAAAAATTGGTCTATTCGTTTGCGGGTTTCTCTAACAGCATTCTTTATGTCAGTATTTACTTAAAAATAAATTTTAAAGATAAATTTCAAAAAATTCCGTTAGAGGGCGCCTTAAACTTTAGAGTAACCAACAACAATTTTTAACTGTTATTTTTTTCCTCTAATTAAATGCTTGCAAAATCTTAGACTTAAATTTTGAGCTCAAATTCTGAATCGTTGGGAGGGGTTAAGTAGCGCAAACTGAACTGTGCTCAGGAAATGAAATGTTACCCTGCCCACCGTGCGAACACAGTTCAATTTTTCGCTATTTAATTACAACAAACTATTCAGACTTTGAACCCCAAACTTTAATGGCGGCTATCTCCTTTGGAAAGCGTTTGGGACCCTTTGTTTCCTATTTACTATTACTCGTCTTGATGCGTTCTATCACCCACTAGCGTATATACCATGAGTTTAGGGACACCCTGGATAAAGATTTGCATTGGATACCCAATTTTAATAATTTTTATAAAGAATAATTTTAGTGAAAACCGAAAATGAATTGACAAATTTTTCTGTTTTTTATAATCATTTGAAATTTGAACCTACCCATTCCCATTGAACACAGTTCAGTTTGCGCTTCTTAACCACAGATTTTGAGCTGAAAATTTAAGTTTATGTCTAAACTTCTAAAAAAATTAATGAGAGGCAAAAAATAACGGTAAAAATTAGTTGTTCGTTACTCCAAAGTCTAAAGCGTCCTCTATCGGCATTTTTTGAAATTTATCTTTATAATTTATTTTCAAGACAATACTGACAATACTGACTAGAACAATTTTAGTGAAAACCGCAAACAAATCGATCAATTTTCCCGTTTTTTATAATCATTTCAAATTTTGGTCCCTAAACTTTGATGGCACCTATCTCCTTCAGAAGACGTTTGGGACCCTTAGTTTCCCATTTAATATTATTTATCTTGATGTGTACTATCACACCTTAAGGTTTTGCCCAGTAGTTTAGATACACTCTGTATAAGACAAATATCGTCAAAAAATAATAATAACTACTTCGATATGCTAATACTAAAACTTTCTCCTATGTTGTACATGCATTTATATTTCAAATATTAGTTAGACATGTTAATGTTTTCGTATTATTAATTCAATAATATACCAACTTTGATTTTCATTTTAAATTTCTGTTTCAGTCAATCAATTGAAGTAAAAACTTGTTAACATGGATCATGATAGTTATTAAAATCAATAGTTTTTCCTCATTCTGTTATCATCAGCTGTTTGCAACTAGCCAAATTAAAAGGACTCGAAAGCTCATCTCTGCACGAGCCGATGAACAGTAGAACGATAGACAGATATTCCTTTAAATGCAGAGAAGATCTGCTTTCCATACCAAAAAATAAGCATGCACAAATATTTTATTTCAGTTCTATGCATAACTTTATACATTTTTAGATAGTAAAATATTGAAAATGGCACAGACATCATGATTATAGCGCCAACTTTCGGCAGATTTTTTTTTCAAATTCAGGCACGTTCTGTTGACCATAGCCAATTATATACAAGGGAAATTTCCTCCGATTCTAAGCATAACTTCATACACTTTTAGGTAGAAATATATTGAAAATTGCTCAAAAATCGGGATTATAACGTTCCCTGCAGGCAGATTTTTTTTTTCAAAATAAGGCAGGTCCAATTAGCCATAGCCATACACTTACACAAAAAATTTAATACAATTCGATATATAACTTCATACACTTTTAGGCGTTAAATTATTGAAAATGCCATAAAAATCCCTATTGCAGCGCCCGTTCGGACGAAATATTTCAAAATTGAAGGAGGACCTGCTTGTCACAGCCCAAAACCTTCACAAAAATTTCATACATATCTTCATACATTTTTATGGCAGAATGGCGACATGGGACACACACGGACAGAAGTAAATTTTGTAAAAGCATAGTTTTTGGAATATCTAACCCCTAAAACGTGTAAATACGTCGAAAACCGGAAGTCGAAAAAAATTCCGATAACAATACTTTCTTCCATTGAAGATAGAAGAAAGTAAAAATAATAATGTGTCATTAATAGTCGCTGAAGAAGCTATTGTTTTTTATTGTTGAAATTTTATTCATTAATTTTTGTCTATGACTGATGCGAATAAAATAATATACGACGTGCCATATTCTGTGTCATGCCCTTATTCTGTGGATTTTTTCATAGTCCATATATTTATTAGGAAGTGAATCAAAATGGAACTTGTTTCAATAAATCTCAGATGAATGATGTCTGGTTAAAGATATATTACTCTTTGTCTCGTATTAATCTAAAATTTTACGTCACACGAAAACTATGTTTCTTTGTTCATAGTTCACTTATAAAGGGATTATTACAGACAAATAATTTTTATAAATAGTCTTCTTATGTAATTCAAGAAAACGTCTTTGTTATTAGGAACTGAAAATTAGCTACGTAGGTCATTTTTTCATGATTTAATATAAGAATGTAAGAATTGATCTTAATCAATCTATTTTTCTATGAACCTTTAAAAGAAATGTGCAATAAGCAAATATTACATGCTTCTCAAAAATACTACCAGTATACTGTAAAAAGTTATAAAGTTTGCAAAGAATGTTTATTATTTTTAATCGTCTCTAGACTTTTTAATAAAAATGGATACCGAAAATTATATATATTTTTTGATTTTTTAATTTTTTTGTAGATTTTAATACTTATTTTTGTCATTATGGCAACAGAAGCAATCTATTTATCGACATTAAATATGGACCAATCAGAAAACTAATAAAATTGGGACATCACAATGATTCAGGTATGTCTCAGATATCTCTAGACTGAAAGAAGCAGCGATTTTTTTAAATATTTAAAAAAAAATATTTAAGAATAAATATGCAGAAAACCAAGTCTTTGATTTACTTTCATTTCAAACTGTCATTAATATCAGAGTAACTTTATATCCCATCAAATTTTATTATTTGGAAAACAACTATACTTAACTATGCAGCAAAGTTCGTCTACGAATAATAATAATATGTCACTGATAGTCACCGAAGCATCTGTTGTTTTTTATTGTTGAATATTTTAATTCTTTGTCCATGATTGATGCGAATAAAATGACATACGACATGTCATATTGTGACCCTTGTTCCGTGGATTTTTTCATAGTACATAAATTGATTAGGAAGTGAGCCAAAATGGAACATGTTTCAATAAATCTGAGATGAATGATGTCTAGATAAGGATTTATTGATTTATGTCAGGTATTAATCTAGAATTTTATGTCACATAAAAATCTTTCTTTCTTTGTTCATAGTTCACAAATAAAGGAATTCTTATAGATAAAGAATTTTTATAAATAGTCTTCTTATGTAATTCAAGAAAAGGTTTTTTCCCTAAGAAATTAAAAAGCAGTAGTGTACGTAATTTTTTTTCTATGATTTAATATAAGAAATATAAATATTGATCTTAATCAATATATTTCTCTATGAATATTTTAGACACAACAACCGGATTGAAAAAAAAAAAACATTGAAAATATGCTAGAATACACCATTCTAACCGTGTCACAAATATGTAATGTATATATGTGTAACAAACTGTTGTTTAATATTAGAGTAACTTTATAGGCTGTGAAACTTTTTTAGAAATATTTTATACATAAATATAAGGCAAATTCCATCTGCAAAATAAATAAATAAATAAATTAAAAATAAAATATCACTAATATTCACTGAAGAAGTTATTGCTTTTTATTGTTGAATATTTTTTTCATTTTTTTGTATATGATTGATGCGAATAAAATTATATACGACATGCCATATTCTGACCTTTATTCCGTGGATTTTTTCATGGTAGATAAATTGATTAGGAAGTGATCCAAAATGAAACACGTTTCAATAAATTTGAGATGAATGACGTCTGAATAAAGATGTATTGATTTTTGTCTGCTATTAATCTAGAATTTTAGGTAACACGGAAAGCTATGTTTCTTTGTTCATATTTCACGAAAGAAGGAATTATTAGAAATAAAGAATTTTTATAGATAGTCTTTTTGTTCTTGATAGTTCTTTTTCTTTGATAGATAGAATATAGATTTAATTCATGAAAACGTCTTTGTTCTTAGGTACTAAAAATAGCTGTATTCTTTTTTTTTATTATTATTATTTAATATAAGAAATGTAAGTCTTGATCTTAATCAATCTATTTCGGTATTGGTATAAAATTACTTATTGTTTTACTGTCTAAAACGACAATAATACATAATTTTAAAATCAGCATGTACTACACATTAAATGTAATGCATAGAAAGTATATTTTTCTTTTATGAAACAAAATTTATGAAACAACATATATGAAACAACAATATATGAAACAACAACTTATTTAAGAATAAATGTGCATAAAGTCAAGCCTGTGATTTACTTTGATTTCAAACTGTCCATTAATGCCAGAGTAACTTCATAGCAAAAGAAATTTTCTTATTTATAAATCTTTTATGCACAAATATAAGACAAATTTTGTTAGTAAAAAATGTAATAAAAATAATATGTTATTATTAGTCTCAACAGAAACTGTTGATTTTATACTCATGAATATTTTTCTATTTCATTGTCTATGATTGATGCGAATAAAATTATATACGACTTGCCATATCCTGACCTTTATTCCGCTGATTTTTTCATAGTATATATATTGATTAGAGAGTGAACCAAACTGAAACATGCTTGTATAAATCTGAGATGAATGATGTCTGGATAAATACATATTGCCTAGAAGATAGCCCGTCAAAATGACGTGTTTTCATTTTTTATAAGGATGATAAAAAATTACAACAACTGTGGTCAATCATAGCCACTTTAGGCTTATACAATTTTGTAAAACACAATGATTAAAAATGGGGGGGGGGATATCTAAAAAGAAAATTTCAAGAGAAATCTGCATTCAAAAGTATAACAAAACTTTCTGGTGGATGGGAGGTGAGGATTGTAATGAACAAATGGTAAATACATAAATTTTAAAAGTCCTTCCGGCAATGCCGGGAGGAAGAGGTAGCTTTCATATACTTATTTATTTATTTATTTATTTCAAAGTAAGTTACATTGTTCAAAAATACTAAGCTCAAATTAGTGGAAATAATCTTATAAAATTAGTGATTTTATAAGATTGAATACTAGTTTTTGTCAAGACTGAATATTAATAGGAATTTTTAGAAATTAGTCATCTTTTATTCAACTTGGTTTTATTTTAAGCGATTTAGAGAGTCACCAAATTCCACGATATTATAAAGTGTATGCCATTTTAAAGCAACATTGTGGATCGTTCTGATCAGACCGTTTCAAAATGTCAACCATAAGCAAAATTCAAAGTGCTATAACTCAATCATTTTTTAAGATATAGACAAAATAAAAAGTGTTCTGGAATCGTTGTTTTAAGTTCTAACACGTAAAAGAAAAATATTTTTCAACTTTTAATTTTTTCGCATTTAATTTTAAATTTTAAAATTTTTTAAAAATTTAAAATGGCCACCATTTTGAAACAAAATGGTGGTTGATGCTGGCCAACGAACTCGGTCGAGACATTTGTATGTACTATGTACATACCAAGTTTCATTGAAATCGGTTCATAAATACGCGTGTTATCACGTGACAAAAATCCGATCGTTTTAAAATGTCATCCATAAGAAAAATTCAAAGTGCTATAACTCAATCATTTTGTAAGATATAGACAAAATAAAAAGTGTTCTGGAATCGTTGTTTTAAGTTATAACACGTAAAAGAAAAATATTTTTCAACTTTTAATTTTTTCGCATTTAATTTTAAATTTTAATTTTTTTTTAAAATTTAAAATGGCCACCATTTTGAAACAAAATGGCTGATGATGCTGGCCAATGAACTCGGTCGAGACAATTATATATACTATGTACATACCAAGTTTCATTGAAATCGGTTCATAAATACGCGTGTTATCACGTGACAAAAATCAGATCGTTTCAAAATGTCAGCCATAAGAAAAATTCAAAGTTCTATAACTCAATTATTTTTTAAGATATAGACAAAATAAAAAGTGTTCTGGAATCTTTGTTTAAAGTTCTAACACGCAAAAGAAAAATATTTTTCAACATTTAATTTTTTTGCATTTAATTTTAAATTTTAAATTTTTAAAAAAATTTAAAATGGCCGCCATTTTGAAACAAACTGGCGGATAATGCTGACCAACGAACTCGGTCGAGACATTTGTATGTACTATCTAAATACCAAGTTTCATTCAAATCGGTTCATAAATACGCGTGTTATCACGTGACAAAAATCAGATCGTTTCAAAATGTCAGCCATAAGAAAAATTCAAAGTTCTATAACTCAATTATTTTTTAAGATATAGACAAAATAAAAAGTGTTCTGGAATCTTTGTTTAAAGTTCTAACACGCAAAAGAAAAATATTTTTCAATTTTTAATTTTTTTGCATTTAATTTTAAATTTTAAATTTTTAAAAAAATTTAAAATGGCCGCCATTTTGAAACAAAATGGCGGATAATGCTGACCAACGAACTCGGTCGAGACATTTGTATTTACTATCTACATAGCAAGTTTCATTCAAATCGGTTCATAAATACGTTAGTTATCGCATGACAAAAATCATATATATATATATATATATACATATATATATATATGGTTATATATATATATATATATATATGTCAACATTTGAAAGGAGGGTGGTTTTGGGGTCTGGGGGTCATGATCGGTGAAAATATACCAAAATTTTCCGGAAGTGCTTTCCTCCGGACGGCTGCAATAGGTAGCTTTTTACTTTTAGGTAGCTTTCATTACAAAAAGTCCTTCCGGCAATGCCGGGAGGAAGAGGTAGCTTTCATATACTTATATATTTATTTATTTATTTTAAGGTAAGTTATATTGTTCAAAAATACTAAGCTGAAATTAGTGGAAAAAATCTTATAAAATTAGTGATTTTATAAGATTGAATACTAGTTTTTGTCAAGACTGAATATTAATAGAAATTTTTAGAAATTAGTCATCTTTTATTCAACCTGGTTTTATTTTAAGCGATTTAGAGAGTCACCAAATTCCACGATATCATAAAGTGTATGCCATTTTAAAGCAACCTTGTGGATCGTTCAGATCAGACCGTTTCAAAATGTCAGCCATAAGCAAAATTCAAAGGGCTATAACTCAATCATTTTTTAAGGTATAGACAAAATAAAAAGTGTTCTGGAATCGTTGTTTTAAGTTATAACACGTAAAAGAAAAATATTTTTCAACTTTTAATTTTTTCGCATTTAATTTTAAATTTTAATTTTTTTTTAAAATTTAAAATGGCCACCATTTTGAAACAAAATGGCTGATGATGCTGGCCAATGAACTCGGTCGAGACAATTATATATACTATGTACATACCAAGTTTCATTGAAATCGGTTCATAAATACGCGTGTTATCACGTGACAAAAATCAGATCGTTTCAAAATGTCAGCCATAAGAAAAATTCAAAGTTCTATAACTCAATTATTTTTTAAGATATAGACAAAATAAAAAGTGTTCTGGAATCTTTGTTTAAAGTTCTAACACGCAAAAGAAAAATATTTTTCAACATTTAATTTTTTTGCATTTAATTTTAAATTTTAAATTTTTAAAAAAATTTAAAATGGCCGCCATTTTGAAACAAACTGGCGGATAATGCTGACCAACGAACTCGGTCGAGACATTTGTATGTACTATCTAAATACCAAGTTTCATTCAAATCGGTTCATAAATACGCGTGTTATCACGTGACAAAAATCAGATCGTTTCAAAATGTCAGCCATAAGAAAAATTCAAAGTTCTATAACTCAATTATTTTTTAAGATATAGACAAAATAAAAAGTGTTCTGGAATCTTTGTTTAAAGTTCTAACACGCAAAAGAAAAATATTTTTCAATTTTTAATTTTTTTGCATTTAATTTTAAATTTTAAATTTTTAAAAAAATTTAAAATGGCCGCCATTTTGAAACAAAATGGCGGATAATGCTGACCAACGAACTCGGTCGAGACATTTGTATTTACTATCTACATAGCAAGTTTCATTCAAATCGGTTCATAAATACGTTAGTTATCGCATGACAAAAATCATATATATATATATATATATACATATATATATATATGGTTATATATATATATATATATATATGTCAACATTTGAAAGGAGGGTGGTTTTGGGGTCTGGGGGTCATGATCGGTGAAAATATACCAAAATTTTCCGGAAGTGCTTTCCTCCGGACGGCTGCAATAGGTAGCTTTTTACTTTTAGGTAGCTTTCATTACAAAAAGTCCTTCCGGCAATGCCGGGAGGAAGAGGTAGCTTTCATATACTTATATATTTATTTATTTATTTTAAGGTAAGTTATATTGTTCAAAAATACTAAGCTGAAATTAGTGGAAAAAATCTTATAAAATTAGTGATTTTATAAGATTGAATACTAGTTTTTGTCAAGACTGAATATTAATAGAAATTTTTAGAAATTAGTCATCTTTTATTCAACCTGGTTTTATTTTAAGCGATTTAGAGAGTCACCAAATTCCACGATATCATAAAGTGTATGCCATTTTAAAGCAACCTTGTGGATCGTTCAGATCAGACCGTTTCAAAATGTCAGCCATAAGCAAAATTCAAAGGGCTATAACTCAATCATTTTTTAAGGTATAGACAAAATAAAAAGTGTTCTGGAATCGTTGTTTTAAGTTCTAACACGTAAAAGAAAAATATTTTTCAACTTTTAATTTTTTCGCATTTAATTTTTAATTTTTAAAAAATTTAAAATGGCCACCATTTTGAAACAAAATGGTGGATGATGCTGGCCAACGAACTCGGTCGAGACATTTGTATGTACTATGTACATACCAAGTTTCATTGAAATCGGTTCATAAATACGCGTGTTATCACGTGACAAAAATCAGATCGTTTCAAAATGTCAGCCATAAGAAAAATTCAAAGTGCTATAACTCAATCATTTTTTAAGATATAGACAAAATAAAAAGTGTTCTGGAATCTTTGTTTTAAGTTCTAACACGTAAAAGAAAAATGATTTTCAAATTTTGATTTTTTCGCATTTAATTTAAAATTTTTAAAATTTTTAAATGGCCACCATTTTGAAACAAAATGGCGGATGATGATGGCCAACGAACTCGGTCGAGACATTTGTATGTACTATGTATATACCAAGTTTCATTGAAATCGGTTCATAAATACGCGTGTTATCACGTGACAAATATCAGATCGTTTCAAAATGTCAGACATAAGAAAAATTCAAAGTGCTATAACTCAATCATTTTTTAAGATATAGACAAAATAAAAAGTGTTCTGGAATCTTTGTTTTAAGTTCTAACACGTAAAAGAAAAATGTTTTTCAAATTTTGATTTTTTCGCATTTAATTTAAAATTTTAAAAATTTTAAAAATTTTAAAATGGCCACCATTTTGAAACAAAATGGCGGATGATGATGGCCAACGAACTCGGTCGAGACATTTGTATGTACTATGTATATACCAAGTTTCATTGAAATCGGTTCATAAATACACGTGTTATCACGTGACAAAAATCAGATCGTTTCAAAATGTCAGCCATAAGAAAAATTCAAAGTGCTATAACTCAATCATTTTTTAAGATATAGACAAAATAAAAAGTGTTCTGGAATCTTTGTTTTAAGTTCTATCACGTAAAAGAAAAATATTTTTCAACTTTTAATTTTTTCGCATTTAATTTTAAATTTTAAATTTTTTAAAAATTTTAAAATGGCCGCCATTTTGAAACAAAATGGCGGATGATGCTGACCAACGAACTCGGTCGAGACATTTGTATGTACTACGTACATACCAAGTTTCATTCAAATCGGTTCATAAATACGTTAGTTATCGCATGACAAAAATCAGATATATATATATATATATATATATATATATATGGTTATATATATATATATATATATATGTCAACATTTGAACGGAGGGTGGTTTATGGGTCTGGGGGTCATGATCGGTGAAAATATACCAAAATTTTCCGGAAGTGCTTTCCTCCGGACGGCTGCAATAGGTAGCTTTTTACTTTTTGTAATGAAAGCTACCTAAAAGTAAAAAGCTACCTATTGCAGCCGTCCGGAGGAAAGCACTTCCGGAAAATTTTGGTATATTTTCACCGATCATGACCCCCAGACCCCAAAACCACCCTCCGTTCAAATGTTGACATATATATATATATATATATATAACCATATATATATATATATATATATATATATCTGATTTTTGTCATGCGATAACTAACGTATTTATGAACCGATTTGAATGAAACTTGGTATGTACGTAGTACATACAAATGTCTCGACCGAGTTCGTTGGTCAGCATCATCCGCCATTTTCTTTCAAAATGGCGGCCATTTTAAAATTTTTAAAAAATTTAAAATTTAAAATTAAATGCGAAAAAATTAAAAGTTGAAAAATATTTTTCTTTTACGTGATAGAACTTAAAACAAAGATTCCAGAACACTTTTTATTTTGTCTATATCTTAAAAAATGATTGAGTTATAGCACTTTGAATTTTTCTTATGGCTGACATTTTGAAACGATCTGATTTTTGTCACGTGATAACACGTGTATTTATGAACCGATTTCAATGAAACTTGGTATATACATAGTACATACAAATGTCTCGACCGAGTTCGTTGGCCATCATCATCCGCCATTTTGTTTCAAAATGGTGGCCATTTAAAAATTTTAAAAATTTTAAATTAAATGCGAAAAAATCAAAATTTGAAAATCATTTTTCTTTTACGTGTTAGAACTTAAAACAAAGATTCCAGAACACTTTTTATTTTGTCTATATCTTAAAAAATGATTGAGTTATAGCACTTTGAATTTTTCTTATGTCTGACATTTTGAAACGATCTGATTTTTGTCACGTGATAACTCGCGAATTTATGAACCGATTTCAATGAAACTTTGTATGTACATAGTACATACAAATGTCTCGACCGAGTTCGTTGGCCAGCATCATCCACCATTTTGTTTCAAAATGGTGGCCATTTTAAATTTTTTAAAAATTAAAAATTAAATGCGAAAAAATTAAAAGTTGAAAAATATTTTTCTTTTACGTGTTAGAACTTAAAACAACGATTCCAGAACACTGTTTATTTTGTCTATACCTTAAAAAATGATTGAGTTATAGCCCTTTGAATTTTGCTTATGGCTGACATTTTGAAACGGTCTGATCTGAACGATCCACAAGGTTGCTTTAAAATGGCATACACTTTATGATATCGTGGAATTTGGTGACTCTCTAAATCGCTTAAAATAAAACCAGGTTGAATAAAAGATGACTAATTTCTAAAAATTTCTATTAATATTCAGTCTTGACAAAAACTAGTATTCAATCTTATAAAATCACTAATTTTATAAGATTTTTTCCACTAATTTCAGCTTAGTATTTTTGAACAATATAATTTACCTTAAAATAAATAAATAAATATATAAGTATATGAAAGCTACCTCTTCCTCCCGGCATTGCCGGAAGGACTTTTTGTAATGAAAGCTACCTAAAAGAATAAAGTAAGGCGAAAAATCAATTGTAAAAGAATATATTGTGAAACCACAACTAAATATATATATAAATACTGAGAGAAAACAATAAAAATATCCAAAATTTATTAAAAAAAATTCTCATTTTGGCCATTTTCAGACGAATATGCAAGGATAGACAAATTATTAATTAAATGGTTAGAATAATGGCATAGAATATGCAGCTAATGAATTTCACTCACAAAATTAGAGTAACTATTTCACAAAAAACATGCAAATTTGAACTAATTATGCTATTTTAAAACATTTGTTAAGAGCGAAAAGAAATGTCAACAGTAAAGAGAAAACAATTACTCGTGAGTCGTGATGGAGTCATTCTCGAGAGTCATTCACAGTTATAAAAAAAAATTAAAGCAACCCAAATATAAAAATTTTAACAATATTGCATTTAAAACGCACCTTCATTTTCTTAAATAAAAAGTTTTAATTAAGTATTATTTTTGAAATTGTGAAAAGATTTTAACCCTTTCCGGCGCGGGCAAAATCTGTAGTAAAATGGAAAATTGTCGGCTGTCACCGAAATTCACAAACGAATTTTTTAGATATTTCGAATTCCTTAATTATAGCTTTTGTTGTAAAAGCAAAATTTTACTAAAATATTATTGGTGCCGTTTGGAAGTTTGGAATTAAAATTAGGTGTCCCTGACCGGGCACAGTGTGCTGGAAAGGGTTAAAGCACAGTAAAATAAAGTGCCGTCATTTACAGCTCCCACTGCAAATTTGACCAATGAGAACGCTCCATTACGACTATGGAACGTTTTCATTGGTCAGAAAATAGATAGCCCTTTAAAACGGAAGTAACTTTTCACAATATTTTTTATAGATTTGGAATTTGTCTTTCTTAAGTTGCTTACATCGCTTGTTTTTCTCATAATTTATCGTTTGTTTTTCTCGTAATTGCTGGTTGTTTTATTTCGAACTTAAAAATTATAATTAGATAGTTTTTGTAGGTTTTAAAGAAAGTGAGTAATAAATAAATCTTTTATATTTTTATTTCCATAAGTTGAATAATTAAAGTATTTGTGAACGGCTCGGAATACTTAAGCCTGAGTGGTCGCAATAAGTTTCTTTTTCTCGTGGATGGGTTGACCCCGGAATTGTTATACACGGAGGTGTTTTATATATATCACTACCCAACATTAAAAATGTTTCGGGCTCAAAGATAGTTATTTCCGAAGTATTTTGTCTCGCTAAACACGAAAATCAACATAAAAAGTTGAGATTAGCTCTTATTTTCAAGATAGGAGCTAACTTGAGAAATCTCACTATGGCTGTTTTATGGAAAATCGAATATTCGGAAGTTGGTACTTCTAATAGCTGTAATTCCCCTCAACTGCATTCTCAGTGTAGAATCCAACCAGAAGTCAAGATTACAGAATACAGGGCTCGTCAGAAGAATCTTCTCCGTTTCTTTGAAAAGAAAAGAGAATTCTCCTATATATTTTTTTGAGAATATGTTGTTGCTTGTACTGATGTTATGTGTTTGATTAATTCAATGAACATAACTATGATCCAAGGAAGTGGAGGTTTTTTATAGACTCCTCCAAACTTAGTTTGAAAGCAGTTTTACTACACAACGGAACATTATTCCTTCCATTCCCATTGGGCATTCTGATCACATGCAGGAAACTTACGGGAATGTGAAATTACTTCTTGAGTCAATCAAATACGAGGATCATAAATGGCAGGTTTGTAGTGACTTGAATGTAATTGCTTTACTCCTGGGATTGTAATTAGGCTATACCAAGTACTGCTGTTTTTTGTGTTTGTGGGACAGTCAAGATAGAAATTCTCACTACATAAAAGACAAATGGCCTTCAAGAAATCTAAATCCCGAAGAGAGAAATGTCCAAAATGAGCCTCTAGTTCAACCAAAAAGTATTCTGCTTTCACCCCTGCACATTAAACTGGGATTAATGAACTTCGTGAAAGCCATGAACAAGGATGGAGAGGCTTTCCAGTACCTTACAGCGAAATTTCCAAGTTAGTGAATCAAAGGTTAAAGAGGTAATCTTTTTGGGTCCTCAAATACGCACAATAATGAAGGACCCTGCTTTTGAGAAAGTTTTGGAAGGGAAAGAAAAAGAAGCTTGGGAAGCCTGCTGGGAAGGTGTTGTACGTGGATTTCTAGGCAACAGAAAAGCCGAGAATTACCAACAGTTGGTGAAAGAACTTCTACAAAAGTACCATGACTTCGGATGCAAAATGTCTCTGAAACTTCATTTCCTCCACTCCCATCTTTATTTTTTTTCCATAAAAACAACTAGAGTTGAAAGCGATGAGCATGCTGAAAGGTTGCACAAAGATATCTTAGTAATGGAACGCAGATATCAATATCGTTGGTATCAGTCAATGCTGGACAATTACTGTTGGACTGTTACAAGAGATTCTCTGGCGTTGACATACAAGAGGCAATTCAAAAGGAAACGGTTGCAAGGATAGGCTAAAAACAACCACTGTTTTCTGAAAAAAGAACATTGTTTAGTGAAACATTCCTATTATATTGTATTTATTACATAAGAATTTTTTTCTTCTTCAATTTGCTTTTACATCGATGTGTGGGATGTTGTGTGTCTTACTCAAGTATTCTGTATTGTATCTTGAAAACAAGAGCTAATAAAAAAATTCCTTTACATATTCGTTTTTTTCATCCTAAAATTAGTAGGAATTGACTATCTAAAGCCAGGAAACTGACAGAAATATTTTTTTTTGTTGGATAGTTTAATTTACATCTTGTATTAATCTAGAATTTTAGGTAACACGAAAGCTATGTTTCTTTGTTCATATTTCACGAATGAAGGAATTATTATAGATAAAGAATTTTTATAAACAGTCTTCTTATATAACTCATGAAAACGTCTTTGTTCTTAGGAACTAAAAAAATAGCTGTGTATTTATTTTTTGTGATTTAATATAAAAAATGTAAGTCTTGATCTTAATCAATCTATTTTGGTATTAATATAAAATTATTTACTGTTTTTCTGTCTAAACCTACCATAATACGTAAATTTAAGATCTGCACATACTGCGCATCAAGCGTAATGGATAGAGAAGATAGTTTTTTTCTAAATCAAAGGTATCAATTATCAAAGATATAAATTATTTAAAAATAAATGCACATTAAACCAAGCTTGTGGTTTACTTTGATTTCAAACTGTCCATTAATATCAGAGTAACTTTATAACTCGTGACACTTTGTTATTTATAAATCTTTTGTACATTAATTTAGGACACGTTTCGTCAACAAAAATTAAAAATAACAATATGTCACTAATAGTTGCTGAAGAAATTGTCCTTTTTTTTAAGTTTGAGTATTTTTCCATTTCTTTGTCTATGATTGATGCGAACAAAATTATATACGACACTAGCGGCCCGCCCTCGCTTTGCTTTGGGTAGTCCCGTGTCACTACTGACACCGCAAATTGTTACTACCACTTCATCCCATTAAATTCAACTACTAAAACCATTACTCTCCTTTTAAGTAGTCGGTTAAAAAGTAGCCTGTATGTTAATCTAAGGTGCCAGATAACTCCATACAAAGTTTCATAAAAATCGATCCATCCTTTCTTAAGTTATAGATGGTGTAACTAACAAGACTTTGTTTTAGGGATATAGATAATAGCAGCCCGTCCAAGCTTTATTAAAAAAAAAATTCAAGTTATAAATTTTTACACACATACTCATACTCTTTCTTTGTGGGTGGAGTTATTAAAAAAATGTAAACTTATAAAAGAAAATTCGGATGTTAGTATTATTTTTTATTTATTTGTAATTCATACACTACATTTTTACTTATTTACTTTTTACATTTTTACCTATTTATTTTATTTTTACAACATTTACAGGATGTCTTTATACACAATAAATCTTGTAGGGTTCAGCCAGCGTTTGCAATGTATAAGCGCAAAAAATGAAATTATTTACGACATCACATTAAAAAACTCAAAAATAACAGTATTTCTCCACTATTTAATGGATGTTATTATACATATAAACCTTCCTCTTGAATCACTCTATCTATTAAAAAAAACCGCATCAAAATCCGTTGCGTAGTTTTAAAGATTTAAGCGTACATAGGGATAGAGGGACAGAAAAAGCGACATTGTTTTATACTATGTAGTGATTTCTCCACTATTTAATGGATGTTATTATACATATAAACCTTCTTCTTGAAACACTCTATCTATTAAAAAAAACCGCATCAAAATCCATTGCGTAGTTTTAAAGATTTAAGCGTACATAGGGATATAGGGACAGAAAAAGCGACTTTGTTTTATACTATGCAGTGATAGTGAAGAGTAAACTTACAAAAGAAAAATCGGATATTAGTATTATTTTTTATTTATTTGTAATTCATACACTACATTTTTACTTATTTACTTTTTACATTTTTACCTATTTATTTTATTTTTACAACAATTACAGAATGTTTTTATACACAATAAATCTTGTAGGGTTCAGCCTGCGTTTGCAATGTATAAGCGGAAAAAATGAAATTATTTACGACATCACATTAAAAACCTCAAAAATAACAGTATTTCTCCACTATTTAATGGATGTTATTATACATAAACCTTCCTCTTGAATCACTCTATCTATTAAAAAAACCGCATCAAAATCCGTTGCGTAGTTTTAAAGATTTAAGCGTACATAGGGACAGAAAAAGCGACTTTGTTTTATACTATGTAGTGATAGTGAAGAGTAAACTTACAATAGAAAAATCGGATATTAGTATTATTTTTTATTTATTTGTAATTCATACACTACTTTTTTACTTATTTACTTTTTACATTTTTACCTATTTATTTTATTTTTACAACAATTACAGGATGTCTTTATACACAATAAATCTTGTAGGGTTCAGCCTGCGTTTGCAATGTATAAGCGGAAAAAATGAAATTATTTACGACATCACATTAAAAAACTCAAAAATAACAGGATTTCTCCACTATTTAATGGATGTTATTATACATAAACCTTCCTCTTGAATCACTCTATCTATTAAAAAAACCGCATCAAAATCCGTTGCGTAGTTTTAAAGATTTAAGCGTACATAGGGATATAGGGACAGAAAAAGCGACTTTGTTTTATACTATGTAGTGATGCCATATCCTGACCTTTATTCCGTGGATTTTGTTCAGGGTACATAAATTGATTAGGAAGTGAACCAAACTGAAACATGTTTCAATAAATTCAAGATGAATGATGTCTGGATAAATATATATTGATTTACATCTTGTATTAATCTAAAATTCTTGGCAACACGGAAACTATGTTTCTTTGTTCAAATCTCACAAATGAACGAATCATTATAGTTAAAATATTTATATAAAAAGTCTTCTAATGTAAATCAAGAAAACGTTTTTTTTAAGGTACTAAAAAATAATTTGCGGGTTTTTGTGTTTTTTTAAATCATTATTTAACATTAGAAATGTAAGTTTTGATCTTAATAAATCTTTTCTTCTATAAACCTTTGAGACTCAAAAGCTTCGAACGAAAAAACATACATTCCGATGTTGCTATATCCATTTCAACCATATCATATATATTGGCACTATATGGCCAAATGTGACTGGTCACTTGTAATCTTAGACATTTTGTTAAATATGTAGAAAAATGCATGAAGAATTATTCAGAAACTCTAAAAGTGTAAACATAAAAGTACAGGTCATACATTTCTGTGAAGATTTTTTCCCGAAACTCCATAGAGGATCGTCAACAAATTGAAAAATACGAATATCTTTTACATAACCCTGTCAAATCTAATGTGGAAAAAGTGTTCAAACTGTAGATTATGATTAAGTGGCTTATTGTAATAAACTATGTTCATTTTTTATGCAGATAGCATTATATTCGTAGAAAAATTAAGGTTTTTATAAAAACGATCCCAAAATTTCCAAGTGTTTTGCTTATAATTTGCAGAATTCCTATTATATAAATAATTCTTTTCCAAAAATATGACAAAAAGAATTACACAATAACCCGTAATAAAAAATAATGAAAAATATATGAAAAATAAACAGGTTTACTAAATAATTTTTCATTGCGCATGCGTGAACGCTATCAAAATTTCATTTGAACATTATGTTAGCGAAATATATAGAGCCATTTTTGTGAAAGTCTCAATAATATAGCTTTAAAAATATGAAGGTGATCGTTGATAGAATACGTTCAAAATCAGTAATTCCCCAAATGAATCAAAATGGTGAGGATCTGCACCCTACAGTGCGCAGCAAAAGTTTAGACACTGGTGTTTTTTAACCTTTTAAAAAAATATACAAATACATGAGTTTTACAAATGGATATACTTATTTTCAAATACATTTTTAAAAATGTAGAAAAAAATGGTTATAATATAAGATAATATTTAATTTAACTGAAAAAAGTAAACTTTGCATATTGCAAAAGTTTAGACACTTTTTTGATTTTTAGCCAACTGTTCATGGAAAGGTGCAAATTTCCAAGTTATGATGTCACATGTCTGAAGTATTTAATTATACTTCGATATAGCATCAGTTAGTGAAGATGCCCCGAGCTAAAAATATTCAGTTAGGTGAGGTAACTGATGTAGGAAAGCTGAAAGGGAAAGGAAAGACCATTGCAGAAATTTCAGCAGCATTGAATCGTCTAAAGTGGTCTGTCTATGAAATATAGTCTAAGGATGACATCTTCAAACAAAAAATTATCTTGGAATCTAAAATAGATTATTGTTCAAACTTTTATGAGCATTTTTATAAGGGTATTTGATTTTAATGTACAATGCAACATGATTTTTTTCAGTCAATTCCAGTTTTAAAACATTTTTATAAGCTTCTGGAAAAAAGAAATATTTTATAAATTGAAAATGAGTGCATAGTATCTCAACCCAAAATGAAAAAAAGTATAAAGAAATTATCACAGACATTAACATTAGATGTGCTATTAAAAATCATTTTAAAACATAGAAATCAAATTTAATTTAATTTTAATATTAAATATTATAATATTTATTTAATCAATTTTAATAGAAAAAATTCGTTGATGTATCATTTGGGATATTTTTTTCTGATGACTAGATCTCTGCTGTCAATATTTTAAAAACTCGAACGAGGTTGTCTTTTTGAATAAATATGAAGGTCTTCAGTGCAATTCAAGAAGTATTCTAAGTGAAACAATTAAATCAAATACGTAGAAAACCTCGTTTAAGTCTAAATACGCTAAAAAATAAAACTGTCACTTATCGCAATTTAGCAATCCTTGCGCCTTATTTAGTCGTTTTTGGCGATCATTTTGTATCAAAATCACGTGACTTGTACTGAAACTTAAATTCTCAAATGTTCGACAAAAGAGTTTTCTCAATCACGGAGAGACTCAATGCATTTTAAGGAAACTGGTGAAGCCGCTATTTTTAGAAGGGCTCGATACTGTACCTCCACAAATTCTGTGATTTTAGAAAGTAGATATTTGCTTATTTATGTAGCTTTTAAAAGCTTTTTAGAAAAAAATGAAGCCTAGATAGTTACTATTTCTACATAAGTTATTTTATTTTGCTATTATATTTTTTAGGAATATTTATTATTTTTTTTTATCTGTTTATATGTCGTTTATCGTTGTGAATTAATCCGAAAAGTATAAATTTTCTGCAATCTACAAAATCGTTAAAAGGAAAATTTGGTCAATAAAACTTCAAATTCCAGGATTTAGTTTTCGTTTAAAAAGCATGTTCTTTATTCAATCAAATGTAAAATATGCATAATTGTTCCCTCGCTTGACCCCTACATAAACAGTAAACCGTTGAAATTTTATTCACCTAGTTAATGTGATATAATCTCACCTAATATGCATTTTTTAATTCGGTTTATTTGTGCAACATATTAACCAAACCATATTCTTATCATTCATTGAGCAGAGAAAATTTCTGTAATAAATTATTTAATGAAGTCATAGTACAAACGTTGATGAACCTTAAAAATATCATAATAATAAATTAGCCTTATTAATTAAAACTTTTTAGAATCAAAACATAATCAATAAAATTACAATCTATATTAGAAATATACAAACACACAGTAGTATACGCTATATGCTTTTAGAATCACATTCCAGTCGAACAATCTATGGACGTAAAGGACACCGGAGATGCTAGAACCTACCTGAAAATGATATTTTTTCAGCTTCTGACAATAAATGCTGGAGGTTCTTAAATGTTCGATCATTGTCATTAGCAGCCTTTATTAACAAAACTTTTGATCAAAATTGTATCGTCAAGCAAGTGAAGAAAGTAATTTCATCAGTTTCATGAGGTATTTTCTCCCTATTACATATTTCAGACCATTTCCCAAAAAACGTTTTCGTCAAAAACGCAGAAATTTTCTTGAAATATGAATATCCATTTCTGACAGTGAATATAGTAAAATAAAAGATAAGGAACGATTCGATATTATTATGTCTCTACTTTGGTAAAATCGCATTTGATTTCCATGTTACTTTACTTTTTAAAAACTCTTTAGATTACAGCCAGAGTGCTTAGCTTACAATAAACTCTTTATCATATAAAAAAATTATATGGCTATGGAATTTTAATAGAACTACACTTTCAACTATTATAAATGCCAGTAAAATTAGACTAAAAATCAGACGGTGGCAAGAATAAACTTTTTACAAAGCTTTAAAATTATGATAATGTTAAAAAAGTATCTGGTTGTAAAAGTAATAGGAGTGTTTTTAGATTTAACAAATCTATTTGCATGTGAAGAAACTATCGATATACATGGTTGGATTCATAAGTAATGAGCCTTTGTTCTAAGGGAAATATTTATTGGGCGAATTGGTACAATTGCTTAGCATTCTTCAAAATAAGTAGTCGAGCATCGATACACTTTTATATGCGGAATTTTCATGTCTCAATGGCGTCCACATAAGCCTGTTACGGGATGGCTTCAAAGGCTGTCTTGACATTTTATTGGGTATCATTTTTTGAACTGAAGCGTTTACATTTCAGCGCTGATTTTAAGCGCAGACACATGAAGAAGTCAGGAGGCGACAAGTTTGGATTAATGGGAGGATGTGGGACAATTGGAACGTTCAGCCGAACCAAGTAAGCTCTCATGATGAAGGAGGTGTGACTGGGCGCGATATCGTGGTTAATCTTTCAGACATCCTTGATGTTCCTTCGGTTGCGCGCGATGCTTTTTTCAGACTTTATTTGTCAATATATAAATCAACGGCTCCCACCATCGTCCCTAGAGACAGATGCGCGCGCCCATGTACGCTATCGTCAAAATAAAATGAGGTACATTACTTATCAATCCGACCATATGTATAGTTTTTTCTTAAAATACAAGAACAGGTGGAAACAGTTCTGGAATTTTAGTGATGACAGGTGATGAGAGAATTTTTTTTTAACTGTTCCGGTGGAAATTTGTAATCCTTTTTCAGATTTGTTTTCTTCTTTACAATTCCTTTTTATATATAAATTGTGATTTTTCATCTAATTGTTTAATTTCGTGCATTACATCTTTTGATTCATGTCCAATGAAAAATATATAAAAAAAATTCTATCAACCTTTATGTATATGCACAGTTAATTCTCGTATATAGAAAATGTCTACTGCAAACATTTTCTAGAATTTGTACTTTATTTATCAATTTTGTTTATTGAGTAATACTTTCTCAGGTATCCCATCAACAAAACAAAAAATGTGAAATATATATTAATTGCGTTTCCAGATAAGTGAGTTTGAAATTTATACTAAATTATAAATGTAATTATAAAAACCTTGTGTAATTATTTCTTTTAAAACTTAATTGTGATTGATTGAATCAACTGAAATCTATAATTTTTCTGTCATTCAAAGTGTTTCTCCCTTTCAATGCAGAATTATAGCTTTATACCGCATTGTTCAAAACTTCTGTACGGATTTGGTGGTATTTTGTTAACGCAAGCGTTCTATAAATATGTTTCTCATGATATTTCGTGGAATTTAATAGTTTTATTTAGTGCCTTTATTATTTTTCTTAGTTTTGATTTACCTGTAATTCTGTTTCTAATGATTGGACAATTTGAAAAAAATATCTTTTAAATGCAATGCATGCTTTTCATAAGTAGAAATCAGTTGTGTTTTATTTATATTTATGGGATAATCCCCCAATGACAAATTCCACAATATAAGTGTTTTCATATTCTGGCTATTCATGGTATTTATTCTTCTTTGTATTCCTTTCGTAAATTTTTCAATTTACAAATATCGCTACTCCACCTTTTTAAACAATATTTTCCTACTTTTATTTTATTCAATTATTTTATAACATTTATGACATTATAATGTTAAATTGTTGAGGGTTTCTCAATATTGTGAGATTTTTTTTTTTTTTTTTTTGAGTTTTGTATGCTGATTTGATTTTTTTTAACATTTCATTTTTTTATTAATGTATTATATTACTAGCTGCCCTTGGTAACCAGTTTGGTCTCCCTTAAACGTATGCTGACCATTATATTATATTACTTTTATTCATAATTTATTTTACTTGTTGAATTCTTTGCCAAATCAGAAGATTCTATTAGAAAAATCAAGAGTGGGGTATTTTTATGCTAGCCGGGTGCCAAAAAATGTTCCCATGGCATTTTTTCGTATTTCATTAGTTTTATTTAATACATTATCTGGGAAGAGTTTTATACCCTGTTCTGGTTGACGCGATTGGCGAAAAAATCGAAATTGGCGACAAAAAGCCATTTTAGCAATTTATCAGATTTCTCGAGATGGTGAAAAACATGATTTTTAAATCATTTATAAAGATACATCTATTCAATAAACGTTATACACTGCTCAAAACAATTAAAGGTTATTGCAGTTTTCGGCGGAATTTGTATCTGGGAAACTTTTTAGCTGATTGATACATGGTCGACAGACATAGTAGGTTATATAAAGATAAATTACACATGTCTGGCAGAAAAAAATGCATTTTATTGCGCATTTGTGTACAAAAGGAAAAAAAAACACAATTTGTGCATATGAGAAAAAAAGAATAAGAAATGGTGTTTTCTTCAAAGAAAATCATTTCCAGTAGGGGGTATGGTTTCCACGGGCGGCCAGCAACGTTGAACACCTTTAAAGCATGGACTCAATCAGGCTATTAATGACGAGTTAGGGTATTCTGCCCCATTCTTCCAGAAGAGCTCTTTCGAGTTCTTGGAGAGTTTGTGGGGGTTGTTGGCGGCCAAAAACTCGTCTTCCTAGAGCGTCCCAAACGTGCTCGATTGAATTCATGTCTGGAGAACACGCTGGCCAATCCATTCGAACGATTCCTTCCTCAAAAAGGAAATCCTACACCAGGTTTGCACGATGTAGCCTGCAGTTATCGTCCATTAAAATGAAGTTATCTGCTGTTTGCTGCAGCGTAAGGGACTAGAATAGGTCTGAGGATCTCAAGCCTATATCGCCGACCAGTCAGAGTTCCATCTCGAATGATGTAGAGGTCAGTGCGCCCGTCAATGGAGATGCCACCATACACCAACACTCCTCCACCGCCAAATCTGACACTTTTGTGCACGAACGCAGGATTATTCCTACTGCCACGGTCCCTCCAGATGAAAATACGCCTATTATCCGGATGCACAGAAAAACAGGACTCGTCAGAAAACAGAATATTGCTCCATTCATTTCTCCTCCAGTTGACATGCTCGGTTGCCCACTCCCTGCGGTCGCGACGATGCCTTGATGTTAATCTAAAACATATCATCGGTCGGCGAGCATACAGACCTGCAGCATGGAGCCGGTTTCGGACAGTCTGGGTTGAAATCGTGGTGCCTGTAGCCGAGCGAAGGTGTTGTTGGAGAAGAGTAGCGTTCATGTTTCGGTGTCTCCGAGCTGTTAACGCTAAATACCGATCTTCATTGGGCGTTGTTGTCCGTCTACGACCTTGCCCTGGTCTTCGGCCTGCACATCCACTCTCCAAAAAACGGTTCCACATCCTGGAAATGACACTTTGTGACACTCTAATGGCTTGCACTACTTCGGCTTGAGTTTGGACCCCTTCTAACCTACCAACAATTCTCCAAGCTTCTGAATCTGACAAATGACTTCGCTGAGACATCGTACTCATCGAAACAAAGCAATCACTGAATGCCGATCATCCTTGTCTTTCAAAGTCAAATTTCATTCGCTACCGCTGAAGCGACGTTTTTGACGTCAAACTCAAAATTTGCATACTCTACAGTTTGAAAACCAGAAAAATTTGCATTTGTGATTCTTTTCTTCTATTTTCGGCAAAAAAAATTTCGTTTATATCTTTATTTTATATAAAACTTCAAATATTCTTTAATTGTTTTGAGCAGTGCATATGTCACATGTTAAAAAAAATAAACGATGTTTACATAAATATTTTTATGCATATACTTTTTAGATATATTTTTTATTTAATATGCAATAATGCATAGCGATATACATACATAAATGTATAATTTATACACCTGTAAATGAATAGTATAAACTTATATGTATATATATATTAGTACGTTATCTTTCATAATGAAACGTATTGTCGAATGATGCGAGTATATTTAAAATACTCGCATAAAATAAATTGGTAGCTGGTTCAATTACTACTACTAATATTACTTAAAATTTTTTATATACAAATTATTTACACATTATATTTACATTTTAATTATAGAATATGGATCCAGCGAACACGCGATAGATCCTCTATGATCGTCGATAAAAGAAAAACAACAACAGATGATTTTAAACTGTTGCCAAAACAACAAAACTAAAGTACAGTAGAATGCGCCATGGAGGTGCGCGACATCCAATGTTATGGGGAAACAGTTAGATGTATATTTATTATATATGTCAAATTTAAACAAAAGCTAAAAGTTTTTCAAAAAAAATATGCTAAATGCAAAAAAATAGAAAAAAAAAGAAATGGCTAAAGTCCATTTCTGTAGTAAAAAACAACCCCAAAGGTAATGACACCGATTACTTTAATGTCAAAAAATTTCACTAAAAAAACAAAACAGGTTATGAAACTCTTTATCATAATCCTTTCACTCATTTCATGTATAATACATAACTTTAAACTACAGCATTAAATACATGAATTTTATTTATTCCTTTTTAAATAAAAAGAACAGAAAAAAATAATGATATTTTGAATCTTCAAAATTACAGCGAAAGAACGAAACAATTTTCTGAGGTTTTGTTTAGGCGTTGCCATTAAACAATAAGAAATAATTGTGCATACATGCTTGTGCATACATACGTTAGCGTAATATATATATGAGGACCCCAGAAGCCAAGGAGTACAAGTGACAAAAATTCGATTTGGAGTAAATTGAGTTTAATGATAATGGATGGTAAATTGGAACATCAATAACAATTGAGTGAATTGAAATAGGAAATTTCTGCTTGTTGCATTCTGGTCTTTAAATTCATATTTCAATAACTGCTAAAAAATAAAGTACAATTTTCTTTAAATGTATAATTAATCAATATTGTTTGTTTTTCGAAAAAAGTGGTTTGCCTCTATAACTCAGCAAATAATAAGAAAATTACTAATATTTCTTTACCTGAAATGAAAAAAGCATATTTTTAGGTCGTCTGTGTATTTAGTTTATTTTTTTCAGTTTTGTCACTTATGCCCCTTGGCTTCTGGGGTCCTCATATATACAGGGTGTTTCGACAAACTTCTAGGGGTGATAGTAGACATAAAGACAAACATTATTAAATAGGAAACCATGGGGCGCAAACGTCTTCTATAGGAGCTAGGGGCCATTAAAGTTTAAGGTCCAAAAATTCAAACGCTCATAAAAATTAGAAAAAATTGTCGGTTTATTTGCGGTTTTCTCTAAAATCATTCTTTATATCACGATTTTTTATTTTTTTAACTTTAAAGGTTAAGTTCGAAAATTGTCGGTAAAGGGCGCTTTAGACTTTAGAGTAACGAACAAATACTTTTTGCCGTTCTTTTGTGCATGGGGTTGAAATTATTCTAAAGTTTAGACTTTAACTTAAATTTTAAGCCCAAAATCGGAAACATGGGGATCGGTTAACTAGCGAAAATTTAACTGTGAACCGAGAAGGAGATTTTAAACGCTCATAAACATTGGACAAACTGATCGATTTTGTTGCGGTTTGCGTGCAGGTCATTCCCTTGGTAATTATTTTATTCAAAATGACGCACAGCTGTGGTGTCCTCATTTTTTCATAGAGGGCGCTTCCGACATATCTACGATATTTCAATGGCATTACTTCTGGTTGTTTTACTACCAAACTATCATACTTCCAGGAAATGTTAGGGATGGAAAAGCGACTCGGAATCACATAGGAATGTAACGGTGAAAATGTCTTTTTTGCGAGTTATGGTTAAAGGAAGCAGAGAAAAAACAACAGAAACAAACAGAGAAACAGAAACACGTTAATATGACATAAAACTGTTTGTTTAAAGGTTTTACTAGAAAAGGTGTCTGGTCGAAATTACGACCAGAAGTAATTCGACATGCTTGACAGCGGCATCGCATGTAACTCCTCACGCTTTGAAAGATTCCTGAAATCTTTGATACATTTCCGGAAGCTACAGAAATACGAGCTGCTAAGCTTGATGGTACGGGATTCTCATACACCCAACTTTTCATGTGACCCCTGCAGAAGAAGCTCATACTTGATAGGTCCGGTGTCTAGCAGGCCAATAAACCGGGCCACCACGACCTATCCACCGCTGTCCATATGTTACGTTGAGGTATCGGTGATCATCATTGGTAAAATGTGGAAGAGCCCGATCATGCTGGAACCACATAGAGCTTCGCAACAAGAGAGAAACTTTCACGCGCATTACCGTTCAGCTCCATCTACCGCAAGAAAATCGGAGCGCCATCTATTGTCACTGTCAAGCTTGCCGGACTTTTCCTGGTCGTAAATTCGAACACTTTTTGCAGTAAAACCTTTAAATAAACTTTGTTCTGTCACTTTAACATGTTGCTGTTTCTCTGTTTTTTTTTGTTGTTTTTTCTCTGCTGTTTTTTAAACGTAATATTCAAAAAACAATTTTCAACGTTACATTCCTGTGTGATTCCGGTCATCTTTGCATCCCTTACACTTCCTGGAAGTATGGTGGTCTGGTAGTGAAACACCCAGAAGTAATACCATTGAAATGTCGGACATGTCTCGGAAGCGCCCTCTATCAAAAAATGAAGACATGAAAGCTGTACGTCATTTTGAATAAAATAATTACCGAGTGAATGACATACACGCAAACCGCAACAAAATCGATTAGTTTGTCCAATGTTTATGAGCGTTTAAAATCTTCCCTTTGGTTCACAGTTAAATTTTCGCTAGTTAACCGATACCCATGTTTCCGATTTTGGACTTAAAATTTAAGTTAAAGTCTATACTTTAGAATAGTTTCAACCCTATGCACAAAAGAACGGCAAAAAGTATTTGTTCGTTACTCTAAAGTCTAAAGCGCCCTCTATCGACAATTTTTGAACTTAATCTTTAAAATTAAAAAAATTAAAAATCGTGATATAAAGAATGATTTTTGACAAAACCGGAAACAAATCGACCCTTTTTTCTAATTTTTTGAGCGTTTGAATTTTTGGACCCTAAACTTTAATGGCCCCTAGCTCCTACAGAAGACGTTTGCGCCCCATGGTTTCCTATTTAATAATGTTTGTTTTTATGTCTACTATCACCCCTCAAAGTTTGTCGGTCTGGTAGAGAAACACCCTGTATATATATATATTACATACCGTATGCATTAAGAGTTCTGGGCAAGGTCAGCTTGTAAGATAAGTTTTGTTTCAAAGTGTTAGACATTTGCATAAACTCATACAATTTCCTGTATTGTATATTTAATAAATGGACTTTAATACATAGGATTTTGATAACCATTCTTTATTTTCATAAATGATTTCATTTTTGTTGTGATTGTTTCATTTGTTAAAAAGGTTTATAATTAAAAAAGCTTGACTTATGTATATGAATATATTTCATCAACGTATGTGGCACCAAAATGTTTTTTTATTTTGTTCTTATAAAATGGTCACCACTGTATGCAAATAAATGAGTGACATTCTGCTACAGTGTTGATTTGAAAAAAAAAACGTAATCTATCAAATCAGTTTTTGCATCGTATAATTCAAAGAAATACTTCAAGGTGTAATTATTCTCGAAGCTCCTGAGAAATAAGAGAAAGAGAAACCCAATAGGAATTTATCAGCTAAAGATTTGCCAATACTTTAATCAGCAGTTTTGTTAATTTAAAATGTTTTAGTGAAAACTGCGGAAGATTATATTCGTAACTATCATTAAAAAAAGTCTTGGAAGAAGCTAACTTAGAGCAAAAATAATAATAATAATAATAATCATAGTGAACTATCAATCGTTTAAGGAAAAGAATTAATGAAATTATTGCAAACACTACTCCCCCACCCTCAAACAGTAAAAATAAAAATTTTCAATACACAGCTGGTATAAAGTAGATTATTTCACATTAGCATTACTCAAAATGTTTCATTCTTTTGCCATCTGTGCTATACAAATTCTACAGAAATTTAGTTTTAGAAGATTTGTTTCATAATTTTGAAGTTTATCGGGAAAACATTTATAAAAATTATTTTAAGGAATGTTCTAAAAAGGGAAATTAATCTTACTTTGGTCCAAGTAGACTCGAGTTTTTACTCGTTAGTTCATAATGCAGCTCGAAACTGATTCTAAAAGACAATTTACAAGAACCAGAACTTTTAAAATTTTTAATTTCGCAACATTATGAAAAATATAATTATTATTGGTTTTTACATAATAAATAAATTTCAAGTATTTTTTTTTTCATTAAAACTAAAAATCTAAATTTGACACTTTAGGAAGTAGCTACTGTTTAACGACAACTAGAGAGTACCTTTATAAATAATTGCGACTTTTGTGCTGTTTTTTTATACTATTAATCTACCGTAAAAAATACAAATTAAATGAAACAGAAAGATAACATTTATCTACGGAAAACACAGTCTATCATCAGGTGAAAAATTTAAAAGGTTTATTTAAATGTCATTTACATATATTCAAGCAGAATGCAAAAGTAGTTAATGAAGCTTAATAGATAATAACATTCTTTTTATTTATTTATTTATTTTTTTTTTTTTCAGATGGCAAAAAAAAAGTTCAAAGCCTTGAACCATGCATATTTCATAATAAAAAAAAATATTTTCTTATTATGTAGCGGCAATTATTAAATACTTAAATGCATTTTTTGCTTGATTTGACAACAATTGCAGAAAAATATAAAGTAATCGAAAAATGTGGATTTACTTATTTATTTACTTTACTTTACTCAAAGAGTTTTTTTTATTTAAGAAATTGTTTTTCTTACCATAAGGGTTTTACAATGTTTTGCAATTGCTATGTAAGATAACAAAAACAAATTATAAACATTTGTGTAATTTTAGTCATATTATAAGATAAAATATTTCCGTATAATGAGACTTCATTTTTTAATTTTATAATGCAGTTTCTTTTTTTCTTTTTCTTTGACTTAACGCTTTTTATCTTCTTTTTAGAGATGGCGAGGTTGTTTGGAAAGCAACTCTTTATATCTTTGATAATAGTGGAATAATACAAAGGTATTATATTCTAGACTAGAAAAAAACATTTGTTTTATACAATCCTACATAAAATATTTTTCATTTTGAAATATTTTCTTCTCTTTTGATTATACAAAAATAAATAAACAAAATTAATTTTAATTTTAGATTTAACTGTTGTCTTGTTACACATCAAACAGTTGCTTTTAGCATCGATTATTTTGTTAAATGAACTCATTTAATTTTCATAAACATATGATATACTTATTAAAATATTGTAATAACAATCTGCTATTTAATTTTTGCTTCCTATTTATTTGGATTCCAAAAAAAGTGTGCTTCATGGAAATAAAGCACTATAATTGTGTGGCGTAATTATACACGAAGAAAATAAAAAAAAGTAAAAAAAGAGCTTGCTAAAACTTGCGCTTGATGAAGAAAGGCTCGCTTCTTTCGAAATTCCAAGAATATTTTCGTATACTTTGCGATGTATTCAAGAAATATTTATCTGTTCCACATTAACAAAGTCTATAACCAAATAGATATTTATAAGGAGTAACTCACTCCCTGCAATCCCGGACAGGAAAAATGTTATAAAAAACGAGGGCTAAAAGTATCCATTCGAAATAAATCCACCGCCATTAAAGGTGTTTATTGGTAACAACAAAATTCGAACTGCTGCAATTAAGAATGTTTATGATATCAGTATGTTGCCATATACCTGTTTTGTGCAAGTCAAAATTTGAGCAGATTTTCAAAGGTCGTATTTTCTCATTTTCCGCAGTACTGCAATAGGAAAAAAAAGGCAGTGATCAATGCCCCAGAAAAGGTAGATAGCACCTTTTAAGGAATAAGGTTTTTGACATAGAAAAGTGTATAAGCATATCAAAAAACCTGACATCATAATAGACAATTTTGTAAATCAGGGCAATGCGCGCGGCTTTAAAGAACGTGATGTAGGGGAGAGGGGAGCACCTTTGAACATTTTTTTAGAAAATCAATATATTTCTTATTTGAATTATATTCATTGAATTTAAAATATTTCATAATAAAAACAACACATTTCTTCATCATATGAACCATAAACTAAACATTTTCCAAAGAAATTAAATAAGTTTTGAGGATTTAAAAAGTTGAAAGATTTTTGTTCAAACATGCCCCATATAGGGGTACCTTAGAACAAGCAAGGGACACCTTTGAACAAATGAATAAAATAGGAAAATATTGAGAATTTTTATAAAAAGTCGCGTATGATACAAAAATATAAAGTAATATGAATAAAATTTAATAAATACATTTTGTTGAAATTACTAATTTTTTTGTTATTCAATCAAACTTAAATCCATCAAAGTTGATATCAAAACTCATTGTTGATAAAACACAAAGTGTCCCCCCAGTTGTGTTTGGTTGTAAAACCTTTTTTACTATATCCTTGAAATACACCAATGTGATATCTCATGCTTCTGGAAAATTAAAATTTTTCATTCCCTATTTTTTTAAGAGACCCGATATAAAATTCCATTTTATCCGTTATGGAAACCAGAAATAATGTTTGGAAACCTGTTAAATCATAAATCATTATTTTATATCCAGGATTTGCAATTATCAAATAAATGAATTTATATTTGAAACTTCCTATCACTGATACATACAGAGGTTGGAACTTGTGTGTACAGTTAGGGAAATTGTTAGCAGTATAATTCCATGTTCTTTGGCATTCTTAATTAACCTCTTTTTATATAAAAAAAATTCAGAAATAATAATATTTAGATACATTAACAACTCTTTACTTCATAGTTTTTAGTGTTCTCTTTAAATTATTTCAATTATTATTTATCACCAGTTTATTCGGTTTTTCTTAGCTGTTCAATGGTGTCCCAACTTTTTTGTTCAACGGAGCCCCATCACATGAAGTTCATTATTACAACGGTTTACTCAATTCGGATGAAGAATTTGAATAAAACAGAGCTTATAAACTGAAGCTAACATCCTTGTTTAAGCATTGAACAATAAAATAAATTTTAGGGCTAGAAGTTTCTAAAAAAATATCTTACAAGTTTATTTTCTTAAGTTTAGATTCAAGAGGGAGAAAAATATATACCTTGTTTAGACAATATTGTTCATACAAAATGGCACAGATTTGTATAATTATTCCATTGAAGCAGCAGTAATGTATTACCATATACATTTTTTAAAAATAATTCATTTGAAGGAAAATATTTAGAGTGTTCAAAGGTGCCTCCCTCTTCCCTACACGCAGAAAAATGACTTAAAAGCAGTGAAGAGAAGTTGCATGTCGTCTTTCGCATGATGGTACTTCTCTAAAATTGTTGGCCAAAAACATGTCTTTATTTATTTTTGTTTTTGTTGTGATTTGTGAAATTGTAAAAATATCTATATATATATATATATTTATTTATTTATAGTCTAAATTTGTTATCATTTTGAGAAAAATAGCAGGCATATAAAGATAGCAATTAAGCCTTTGTGCAAAAATGGGTAAAGATAGAAAACCAACGACTATAAATACACAAATAATGTATGAAAATTTTCATATATTATTTGTGCATTTATAGTCGTTGGTTTTCTATCTTTCAAAAGCAGCATAGTTTACAAAAAATTACTTAAATATGCTGAAGATATATGTTTATACAGGGTTATCAAAAGCCAGGACGAACTTTAAAAACGAATAATTCGAAAACGAATCAAGATACAAAGATACGGTTTGCACCGAGCCAATGGAAAAGAAACCGGGTTTTGTGTGGCTACGAAAACAATAGCTCTGTTGGCAACCAACAGATGGCGCTGTCGAATTTCTGAATTGTAAACGCGACAAGCTCTTCAAGCAAGATGGAACACCACCTCATATTACTCTGTGTAACGCCTTCTATGCTAAATATTTGAATGAGGATCTCATTATCAGCCGCTATTTTAATCACTGATAGCCTACAGGATCTCACGATCTGACACTTTGGGACTTTTGGCTGAGGAGATTATTGAAGTCAAAAGTGTACTGCGACCAACCGGCATCCCTAGCAACACTGAAAGATGCAATCCGCCAAAATATGTGTGCCATACTACAAAAAAGCTACTCTATACTGTAAAACGGTGAGGTGACTCGTCTTACAGCTGTACTTCTGAATGATGGACATCACATTGAACATTTACTGAAATACTAATTAACTGTAATTAAGCTGATTTGTAAGTTGACGACACTTTATTTATTTGTAAATCATCTTTTTGTGAATTAAATCACTATAGCGCCATCTGTTGGTCGCATACAGAACTATTTTTTTTTTCGTTTCCACACAAAACCCTGTTTTCTTTTACATCCGTTTGGTGCAAATCGCATCTTTGTCTCTTGATTTGTTTTCGAATTATTCATTTTTAAAGTTTGTCTTGACTTTTGGATCAACCGGTATATTTATGATTATAATTCAAATATAAGTCAATATTGAATTGTGTATACTTAGTGCCACAGATAATTATTATTATTATTATTATTATTATTATTATTATTATTATTGTTATTATTATTTAGTACTATTTTTTTTATTGAAAGTGGATTTTTATATTGCTTTTTTAAACAAGTTTTTCCCGAAATAACAATCTGATACATCTGAAAAAAAAACCACCATATTTAATATTAATTATATATCTCAACAGGAAAGTTAATATATTTCGCAAATGTATTCTCAATATAAATTAAGATATTTTAAATTTTTTAAGAAATGTTGATTTTGGTCATTTCTCTCACACAGAAAATCCGATAAAAAAGGGTTTTTCATTGTTTCTAGTCCTTTATGATGAATATGTTAACGATACTTGTGGAGTTTTATGTTTAATTAGTAGATTTTTTCTTTTTTAAATTTTAAAGGAACCATGTCACCGTACGCCAGCAGTGTGAAATTAAGACAAACTTTCAGAAGTAAAAGTTTTATTTAATTTACTTAATTCACGTGGAACAATTTCGATTGGAAACACAGTATTGTCAAATATTATTATTGATAGTTTAGAAGATGTGAATATAATAGAGAAATGAATTTAGTAGAACAACCACTGCTTTTGAAATCATGATTACAGATGTTGTCAAACTTACTTTTAGCAAAAAAAAATTGCCCTACTGCACTACTTTAAAATTTTATATCTTAAAATTTCGTTTTAATTGAGTACTTCAAAAGAAAAAAAACAATAATAATAACAGCATGTTAAATATTATTTTTCTTGAAGTAATATTTTAACAACTACTATGATAAAACGCGATTTTTATAAGCAGGTTAATAGTTTTTAGCTACAAAGCCATTTAACTTTGGAAATTTTTGTTTGCTTAGTGAGCATATGAATATAAAAAACATATTGTATGTGAAACTTCAAGGATTTAGGTAGAATACTGCCATAATAAAAAGAATATTGTCCATTTAAACTGATGGCATTGAGCTCAAAGGCTACGCATACTAATTGTAAATTACAGACTTATATTTTCAAGGATTTATTCCGTTGGAAAGACAAATTATGTGTGGGACAGCTCCCTACATTTCTCCGTTTTATACTTAATCATTGAACCCCTTGAACTAATCAAGGATATGCTTTATCATATAAAAAATCTATATCCGAAATTCAGAGTAAATCGGAAAATTCTTAATAAAAACCCATTTATATAATTTAAGAGGAGTTATCCCCTTTTTTATAGTTAACCGTTAAACTTCCAAAACTATTCAGAAATTCGCCTTATCAGAAAGAACATACAAAAAGAAAACTGATAAATCGGTATGAAAAAGCCATTTATATGAATTAAGGGAAGGGGCATGAGCCCCTCGTTCCCCCTCTTTAAACTTATGAACAATTTATACTAATCACGGAGACGCCTCATCAGGATGATCCTATATCTAAAGTTTAAACTAAAACTGATAATTGTGCCTGAAAAACCCACTTATATAGATTAAAGGGAGGGATATGTGTGATGTAGAATCACATATAGTTTTCTTAAATTTTACATTTTTCTAAATTACAGTTAAAACTAATCTTTAATTAAATATCTATTTTATCTTAACGTTTCATTTCGATCCCACGATGTCTGTCATTCAAAAGAAATGAAAGAAAAACAGTTAACATCTGCTTTATCATTAAAACGGTTCTCAGATAAACAGATTTCCTTTAGATGAATATTCACCTTTACTAAAAACTAATAAAAAAAAGAATAAAGATAGACTGTGGTTGCGGTCAGGGAAATTTCATTTTTCTCTCTGCATAATTTTAAGTCTAACTTATTCGCTTCATAATAGTCTTTGCATGTACATGCTTCTTGTTGTGTCTTTTGAGAACATTTTCTCAAAATATGCTCCTAACTTACGAATTGGCAGTCGAATTCCTTTTTGGCGTATTTTTTAGGATAGCTATTTTCTGGTTGCCCTGCAATTAAATTCAAAATCCTTTTAATTGTTTAAGGTGTAACAGACAATTTTGCGTAGATGATATCAGTCATTTTTCATATGTTTTTTGTCGCCAATTGTGTGATGCCAATGTGTGAATTATTGAGTGAGGAATTAATTGCCTCCCTCTCGCTTCACGAGACATTCATGTGACGACTGTTTTCTTAATAATTCGTTCAGGCACCATCCCTAACTTTTCTCTATGAAAACTTTAAATTTATAATTTTACTGCAAATAAACAAATTTCTTAAAGCATCTAGTTTCTTAAAAAATGATCACAGCCTACAACTTCAGCGAATGCATTTAAAAGGAGCCTGGTCACCATACTTTAAAATACAGATCTATAGCATAACATGAGCACCCGTTCTCCCTATTATATTTATCAAATGAGCTCAAAAACTAATCAGGGAAGCGTCTCATCAGGATATACATATATCCAAAATTTCACGTGAATCCGATATTTTTATCATGAGTTATCGCGTTACGCACATACGCACATATAGAACGGACGGGCACATAAGCTCTCAGTCTTTGATAGCCTGTGAGCTAAAAATTACGATAAAATACGATTTTTAAAAGATTTTTTGCCCAATTTACTCTTCCGAAACATGAATATTGTAATGATTTTGCTTCTTTGACTATAATTAACAAAATTTTATTATCCAATATCAAGTATCAACATCAATATTTCAACAGAAATTGCGATAAAATGCAAGTTTTAGAATTTTTTTCATGTACCGATTCATATATTTCAGAATTTTAAAATTCGATTTCTAGAAAATTCATGTATTCCCTAATTTGCTTTACTTGATTCGAGCAACGTGCTCCTGCCAATCATCATTTGTCCGTCTACGTAGGCAGCAATATTCCAATCAGGATTTATTATTCTCACCAGTAAACTTTTATTGTAAATTTTGTGTTATTTAATCTCAGATTTTTTTTTTCTAATTCAATTAGGCAAAAATTTCTGTGTTGAAAAACCGATGATGAATGATTAAAAATTTCGTTTCTGATCTTTTTAAGAATGTATTTTAGGATATAAAAATAGGCATTATTTAAAAAACAAATTCAAAAATATTGATCAAATAAGTTGTTAACTATAAAATCTACAGAAAATGTAATGAAATGCAATTTTTAAAATCTTTTTAGAAGTTGATTTTTTTCCTGTTTCACTCGCTTAAATTTCGAATTTTGTAAAGTTATTATATTGCTAGCATCAGCTTACTACGATAATTTAGATATGAAATATAAAATTTTTAATACAGTGGTTCTTCAATAACATGAAAATATAAACTGTATCTAGGGGATAGTGAATGCATATACCTGGGGTATAATAATGCAGGTTCTTTACTATTCCAATAAGCGCGTAGGATCAATTTGTTTAACAAACAATGTATTTTTCTCAAATAGAAGATGTGGTATTCTTGGTTATTGCTGTTTCAATAATTTGGATTATTAGTCATCTAATCGATGAAAGAGTTACAATTCAGATTCCAATTTTTCCATAATCAGAATGCTCAATGATTGATCATTCACTGCGATGAGAGAAGTACAGCATAATGTCTGACAGAATATTTGTTTTCCTGAATTGGTAAATAGCAATTATATTACATTATGTTGAAATTTGTAAAATAACATTGGCCCTCTGTAATCGGGTTTTCTGTTTACCGGGTGTCCTCCATACATATTCTACTATCACTGACTGCAGCCAGAGCCCACGTGCAAGAAATATCTGACAGCAGTATGGAGCGACAAGCATGCTAAATATTTTGTAAAAGTAATTTAAAACAAATTCGCTTAAAATGAAATAGTTACACGAAAATCTTAAATTTTAAAAATATAATATTATTCTGTATAAAAATGCAAAATTTAACATATTAATATTAATAGTTTTTAAAGAACTAAATTTCATCTCTATATAATAAAATACAGTGTAACAATTCTGGGGAAAACCCATCAATTTTAACCAGATTCTAATAAGATGTAGCCATGCTAAGCTTTATTTCGAGTTGTGCATAAGAAAACTTATCTGCCTAAATACAAATATTTTTCCATCTGAAATTCCTTCCGTTCAACATAATTTTCTATAAAAGATTTTAAACTATTGAAAATTAAATGATTTGCGCAGTTAAAGAAAATTGAAATTAAGTTGTAAACAACCGTAAACAACCGCAAGTTGTAAACAACCGTTTATGTAAGTCTTTCACTGAAAAGAATCAAGCCATGGAAGTACGTGTCACCAGAAGCTGTTCTATCGTAGAACTCCTATAATAGAGCTGAGGCAAATCCATTTTGTTTCGGATTATTGGTGCACTGTAAAAAAAAAAAAAAAAAAAAAAAAAAAAAAAAAAAAAAAAAAAAAAAAATCTGCAAAGGCACTAAACTTTTTCTTGGAAACTGGGATTCCAAGAATATTTCCTGTAACAGTAACAGCAAAAATTCAAGTTTCAGAATCGGTTACATGGTTTTTTCCTGTTATCAATACATGAAAAGTTCTTGGAATCCCAGTTTCCAAGGAAAAGTTTAGTACCTTTGCAGATTTTCTTTTACAGTGTACCCAGTTCAGCATAAATCTACCACTCCGTACTCAGCGTATCTCCCTTAGCGTATGAACTGGTGATAAATAATAATTGAAAACATTTAAAGAGAACACATAAAATTTTGAAGTTAAAAGTTGTTATGTATCCAAATATTATTATGTCTGAATTTTTTTATGTGAAAAGAAGTTAATTAAGAATGTTAAAGAACATTGACTTATACTACTAACAATTCCCCATAATGCACACATAAGTTCCAACCGCTGTATGTATCAGTGATGGGAAATTTTAAATCTAAATTCATTTATTGGATAATTGCAAATTTTGGATACAAAATAACGATTCATAATTTAATAAATTTCTAAACATTATTTTTGGCTTCCGTAACGGATAAAATGGAATTTTATATCAAGTCTCTTAAAAAAAAATTAGCGAATGAAAAATGTTAATTTTCTAGAAGCATCAGATATCACACTGATGTATTTCAAGGATATTGTAAAAAAATTTCACAACTAAACACAACTGGAGGGACACTTTATGTTTTATCAACAATGAGTTTTGACATCAACTTTGATGGATTTGAGTGTGGTTAAATAACAAAAGATATAGTAATTTCAACAAAATGTAGTAATTTAATTTTATTCATATTACTTTACATTTCTGTAACATATGCAATTTTTTATAAAAACTCTCATTATTTTCATATTTTATTTATTTGTTCAAAGGAGCCCTTTGCTTGTTCAAATGTATCCCTACATGGGGCAGTTTTGAACAAAAATCTTTCAACTTTTTAAATCCTCACAACTTATTTAATTTCTTTGGAAAATGTTTAATTTATGGTTCATATGATGAAGAAATTTTTTGTTTTTATAATGTAATATTTAAAATTCAATATATATAATTCAAGTAAGAAAAATATTGATTTTCTGAAAAAAATGTCCAAAGGTGACCCACTCTCTATTAGATACATTTTTGTTTGTCAGGGTTTAAAATATAGTTTTTAGTGAGTAATGCTTTAAATTTAATTCATAATGTCATTATCAAAGCTTAGCATGAAATATTTATAAAGCAAAAGCTACAAATGAATATATTGACAGCGCAATTTTCCTTGTATACTAATTCAAAGTGTGTAATTACAGTGATTAATTAAGTTAAATATTTCGTTCTAATGTCACAACCCTTTTGGGATTTCGTAATAAGATATTGATTCGAGTAATCTTCCAGTATTCCTATTGCATTTAAAATGTGAACAATTTAAAATTTAACTCCATTAATACTGCACGATATCAAATATTTGCTTTACGAAATTCTAAGATTATAAATAAACAACAATCATATTGTAATGCACAACTAAAATAAATTGTTCGTTATTAAAAAATTGAAATTTAAAAACTTATATTGTTCTATATGTGCGAGTAATTAATTACATAGTAATATAAATTGTGAAAGATTAATCATAATTTAAATAAAGAAAACACTTCTCTTTAGTATGAATTAGAGTATAAATTGTTTACATTTTTTTTTATTTTGTAAAATCATTTCAACTTTTAACTACATTTACGAAAAATTGCAACTGAAATGCATATATAATTATGACGATTATGTTTTTAAATTTTTAAAGTATATTACATTTATAGAAAAACTACTTTTTATTATTTTTTAATATTATAATTTTTGTACCCACATTTTAATCTGCACTATTCTGCACTAACAAAATCGCTAAAGTTACCTAAAAGTTTTCTAAGAAACTGAGATTCCAATAACATTTTATGTAACAGCCTCATAAAAATTTCGTGTAAGGTATACTGATTTGCACTGAAAATCAAAAAAATCTGTAAGACTAATTAGAATTTTTTAAGAAACTGGGATTCCTGGAATATATTATGTAACTGCAACCCAGGTTACAGGTAAAATTTTAGTAAGCTAACTATATTTTTAGAATATTCATTTGTAAAGTTTCAGATTTCTATTGCTTTACGAAAATTAGCTTTTTAGATTTACATCTTTTCTTGTACAGTGTATAGATAAAATTTTGTAAACAAACAGATTTCGGCAAATTTACAATTATTTCTTATCTGTCTTGTTAGCAGTGTACACTGGACAACATTTCTTAATATTGTTGTGATATATTATCTGCAAAGCCTTGTTTATTCAGATGAATTAATGCTAATAATGTGTTTATTAGAACTTAAATTAGTCAAACTTTGCTCATCTAAACACATCTATATTTTCAATTATATTATTTTTTTTTTCAAATTTTATATGTAAAAAACAACTTTTTCCCACTGTGATAGCATAGGCATTTACACTAGTATTAAAATATTAATTAATGCAGGAATAATTATTTTTTTAACTTATCTAGATACATTTCAGTTTGTCAGGGATAAAAACTACAGTATGCCTATAAGTTTGAAATTGTTCATTTTTTTAGAAAAAAGGTTTTCTGCACTGACATGTTTTTGAGAACTATTAAATGTAACAAAAATTTAGTGTAATTTTTTTAAAATTAATTCATAATTCCATTATCAAAGCTTAATATGAAATAGTTTTAAAGGAACAGCTACGAATAAATATATTGACAGCGCAATTTTCTTGGTATAGTAATTTAAAGTGTGTAATTACAGTACGTTATTAAGTTAACTACTTCGTTCTAATATCACAACCCTCTTGGGAATCCGTAATAAGATATTGATTCGAATAATCATTGAATATTTCTCTGTTCCTTGTAAAATGTGAACAATTTAAAATTTAACTTTGTTAATATAGTATGATATCTAATATTTATTTTACGAAATTCTAATATCATAAATAAACAACAATCATATTGTAATGTATAATTAAAATAAATTATTAGCTCTTAAAAAATTGTAATTAAAAAACTATTACTTTCTATATGTGCAAGTAATAAGTTTCTTAGAAACACAAATTGTGTAAGGATTAATCATAATCTATATGAAGAAAATATTTCACTTTACAGCTCATATTCAAAATATTAGAATAATTGAGAAAAAGTAATAAGAAAAAATTATTTGGCATTTATTTATTTTTTATACTAAGTAAATGCAATTAAATTTCTTATAAATTAAATCTGGAATGTTTAGAAAAGATTTTAACATTTATAAAATATAAAATACAGCACAATAAATTAGGTATACAGCTTCCTTAAACACACCAGAATATTAGAATAAAATTTAGATTGGTTCAAAATATTAGAATATTTTATTTTACGCAACAATATTACCTTATGAATATGAAGTAAATGCTAGTTAATATTTTGTAGCATCCCCTTTAGCTTTCATAACAGCGTACAATCGATCTTGCATACTATATACAAGGTGTTTACAAACATTTCTATCAATATTAGCCCAAATTCACTTTATACGTGCCACTAACTCAGTTTTACTTGAAGGAGGATTTTCTTGAAGTTTTTTCTTCATTATACACCATAAGTTTTCGATGGGATTAAGATCTGGTGAATTTGGTGGCCAAGAAAGTACCTTAATGTTGCGTTGGCGGAACCAATTCTTAGTTGACACCGAGGTATGCGGGGACGCTAAATCTTGTTGAAAGATGAAATCATCTTCAAATAAATCTTATGATGATGGAATCATGTAATATTCTAAAATTTCTTGATATATCAGAGAGTTAACCTTTTCGTAGACGATGCATAACTGTCCAGGTCCTTCTGCACTCATACAACCCCGAACCATGACACTAGCAGCAAATTTTACGGAACGTTTAAGGCATTCTTTATCAAATGATTCTTGCTTCATTCTCCAAACTCGAATACCTTGATTACCATATGAAACACAAAACATACTTTCATCACTAAATAATATATTTTTCCAATCTTCATTGCTCCATAAACGTCTTGATTTACACCAATTCAATCTTATACGCTTTTGTCTTGCAGTCATGAGAGGTTTTGTTTTCGGTACACGAGATTCAAATTTAAATTTATGGAGACGTCTTAATGTTGTCGATGTAGAAACTTCAACTCCTTCTTCTTTCCATTTTCGGTGCAAGAATCGCACACTTTTAAAACGGTTTTTCTTAACTATACGCTTCAGTTTCCTGTCATCTCTAGCAGATGTTTTTGGTTTTCGGCCACCATTTCGGCGATTATTTTGAAATTTTCCAATTTTTGAATATTGTGTTAGTATTTTACTAACGCTCGATTGCGAACAATGTAAATAATTCGCTATAAAACATTGATTTTTACCGTGCCAATACAAATCAACCATACGAAGTTTAGTAGATTCAGGAATATCACTCACACGGCCCATTTTAAGACGAAAAAGAAACAAACTGCAAAAAAGAATACTGATTTTAAATAAAATAATCTGAATTTAATCAATGATGCCACCAGTTAAGAATTGGTAATAATTAAAGGAGAATTAATGTGAAATATTCTAATATTTTGAACCACTTGAATAAATATTCTAATATTTTGACTTTTCAAAATAATTTTTTTTGCAATTAATCTTTTCAAAAATGATATTAAATTTAAGATAACAAGTAAGTTTAATCAACAATAAGTTCTTAATAAAAATATCGTTTGCATATTTTCATTAAAAGACATTAAATTACCAAACGATATCTTCAATTTCTAAAAAAAAGGTAATTATTCTAATATTTTGAATATGAGCTGTAGTAAGATTTCGAATATAAATTGTTTACAATTATTTATTTTGTAACATCATTTCAACTTTTAATTACATTTATGACAATTTGCAATTGAAATGCATATATAATCATAACGAGTATGTTTTTTTAAATTTTACAAAGTACATTACATTCATAGAAATGTTACTTTTTATTATTTTTTCATATTTTAATTTTTACCCCCACATTTAAATCTGTACTATTCTACACCATAAAAAAATCTGTAAAATTACTAAAAGTTTTCTAAGAAACTGAGATTCCAATAAATTTTTATATAATAGCCTCATCAAAAATTCGTGTAAGGTATACAGATTTGCACTGAAAATCAAAAAATCTGTAAGGCTACTTAGAATATTTTTAAAAAGCTGGGATTCCTAGAATGTATCATGCAATTGCAACCCAGGTTACAGATAAAATTTTAGTAAGATAACTATAATCTTAGTATATTCGTTTGTAAAGTTTCAGATTCTTGCAACTTTAAAAAATTTGTTTTGTAATTTTACGTATTTCTTGTACAGTGTACAGATAATACTTTGTAAACAAACAGATTTCGGCAAATTTACATTTGTAGAATTAGTGCGGTTTTTTTACAGTGTACCCTGGACAACAATATTTCTCTAACCAGAATTAATATTAGTTATTTCTAGATGTTTTTGCTATGAATCCGTTTATAATTTAATTTTTTTCCTACACTGTAAAAAAATCTGAAGATTCTAAACTTTTTCTAGGAAACTGGAATTACTTCTAGAAATTTTTATGCAAGGGTAATAATAAATATTTACCGCTTTTCTTACATGATTTTTTGCTCTAACCGTTACATAAAATTTTCTAGGAACTCCAGTTTCCTAGAAAACGTTTAGTATCTTTACAGTTTTTTTTTAGAGTGTAGCTGGTCCAGTTTCTGAGAAATATACATTGTGAAGTTCATGCCAATTAAAAAACAATTGTGGTATTTTATGGAAATTTTTGATTAAATAAATGTCAGATTGAATTACCTTTTCTAGATAAAGACTACTGGACTATTTTGCTTTGATAAATGTTTTTCTACATATTCTTAACATTTATATGTCAGTTATTAAGACTAATTTGAATATTTTTTAATCATTCAATGTTTACATTACTGTCAAATTTAAAGTAGCTGCTACTGGAGTGTCGTAATCTTTTCTCTAGACTAGATTTCAATGCTGAAATGAAATTCGTAATACTTTTTCTTAAATCATGCCTAGACTTTTAGTAAAATGAATTTCTCCTTTTTGTACAGTATTGATTAAAGTATTTTTTAACCTGCTCAGTTCTGAGACAAGAAAAGCTTGTATCACTGGTGACACCTCTAGGGGAGCCAAAATGGCACCTTTAATTAGGGTGAAAAGATGGCACCCTTAGTCCAGAGGGCCCAATAATAAAAATATATAAATCGGCTATTGGCCCTCGAAGGATTCGAACCAACAACGTCCGATTGCAAGCTCAGCGCTCTAACCGCTCGGCCATCGAGCTCACCTTCAAAGTCTCCCTGAAATGTTCAAATGTCCTGAAATTAAAAGGTTGTTTTATATAAAAAAAAGCTCGCCAAAAGTTACCATCTGAAGTTCTAAACGAAATCGGGATAGCGCATAGCGATGATAGGCAACATTGGGAGAAATTGCTGTTTTTATCCACCCATGACGGCGAGTTGAAGGGGAAAAATACAAGGCACAGAGAATACGTAAATGACTAAGGAGTGAACATTTTCCAACAGTATGCACTGCGCGGCATCCTAATTAGCGTGAATCACCCAGTGGGAGATCAAACGGCACCCCAAACACATTTTCAAGTTCTCGGGAGTCAAATGGTAACTTCGTTTCACCCCTGGGCGACAAATGCAACTGATTTGTCACCTTTATTTTTAACAGCGTAATTATCAAGAAATATCTCCAAAGTTGTTGAAGTCAATATAACGATGCTTTTAATATGCATGAATTTATTAAGAAGGTCTAGAAAAAAAATTAACTACTGCGGAAGGATATAAATTAATTTAAATGTGGCTCTTTAGGGTCCAGGCGACATCAGGAATGAGGAGGATAAGATGCACGTTAGAGGTGTATATCTCATTTTCAAAATAGTGAACAGCACTACTTTCCTGTCAAGTAGAGAAAAAACAATTTATACTACAGAAAACAAAATCAAACAAAAGTAATCAAATCAATTCTAAAAATTTAAAGTTTATCACAAAAAGCATAAAAAACAATTTTTTTTAAATCAAAAAATTACATTTTTTTCGAAATCCAGAGATGATAAAGAAAACAGATACCAGATTTCAAATCAGCTTACAAATGTGTATATAACATTAGCAAAAGAATCATTATTTTTTGTTTCAGATTAAACTTTACAACATTGCTTATACAAAGAATATAGAAAACCGAACTAGTACCAAATTTCAAGATAAGTTATATCTACATATTTTATAATGATATCAATTAACATTAAATATTATATAGATTGAAGTCCAGTTTTTTTCGTCAATGTGCTGGAAGAGGCGCTTGCATCAAAGGAAATTCGTCAACAACAAAATACGACAGAGTATCTGGAGATTTGTCCTGAGAAAACCAGATCTCGTAGAAAAGTTCATTTTCCCAGCAGGATCCTACTGACTAAGGAGAATACTATGGTGCTTTACTTATATCATGTGTATTAAATTAGAGTTTTCGTAAAATGCTATCGGTGAACTCCATTATTCAAGAACTCCTACATTCCACCTATTCCTGGTGATATATATCGAACAAATAACCCGTATAAGTTGTATAAAATTTTCTTCTAGTCCAAAGTGTATCATTTGTAATATCTAAGAAGATAGCTATATAGCTAGCGTATTAGTAGAATATATACGATTGTATTGTAACTAATACTTTAGTATCATCATTTGTTTTTTTACATTAATTAAAATAATATATTCAAAAACAGTTTTAAAATAGGTTCATAATCTATGCCTGATGTATAATTTTGCATGTTTTCGTAAAAAAAAGTTATCAATTATCTTATGCCTTCCACTCCAATAATTTTTTCTCTATTGCCGCTCTTATTTCTCAAAGCTTTGTCTCTCAGTTTTTTTTATTTTTTATTTTTTAATCTTTTCTTATTCTTATTTATATTTTGTATTAATACAAATGTAAACAACAAATCGGTTAAATAACCCTTTTTCAGCCAAATGCTACCACCTAATTTGCTTTAACCCCCTCCTAAGACTTTGTTACACAGTTTCAAGCATTTAAAATTTTTAATCATACTTTTTCAGGCTTTATTTATTATGTAGTAACATAGAAATAAATAACTAATTCTGAAAAATCAAAAAATGTGTGCATCTCTCATTTTGTCCTCCCCCCCCCCCCCCCCGATTATTATATTAAATTTAAAATCAATATCATATTTATAGTTTGAATTGTCTTTTGAAAATGTTAAAAAAATTTATTTTAAAAGATTCTTTTAGTTTTTTAATTGAAACACTAATTTTTTTAATAATAAAAGACTTAAAATACGAAAATGATAAAAAAAACTCGAAATAAATAATAACAACAAACATGACAAAACAATTAAAAAAACTTTTTATAGCATTCTTAACCATGACATTTTGTATATATTTTATATTACAGAGATTCAAAGCATATAAATGTAACAAATCAATATTATTAAATCGTAAAGAGCTTAAAATTATCTGTTTAACAAAAAGCTATTTTATGTCATATTCGTTGTTGAATTGCGGTTATATATTTATATTGCACCACGTCTAGATAAAAATGGAAAGATTTCGAGTATAGCTTTTGACATTATAATTTAACCTTTTCACTGAGGTTTGGACAGCATCTGTTCGGCTGTGCATGTATTCTCCGACAGATGCTGTCCGAGCCCACGTGGAAAGGTTAATAAAACAAACTCTCGTAAATTTTCAAAATTCTTTACCAATTTCACCAACACTATGTTTAATGAAGTTATTAGTAAAATCTGTATATCCATTCGTTTATGTAATGATAAAAATAATACATAGTTATTCACAAAAATACTCCAAGAATATTTTATGGAAAAATATATTTTTGTACAGAAGGTTCTATATTTATCAGTTTAATGCTAATATAATACGGAAGACTCGCATTTTATATATTTAGGAAACTGAAAATACACTAACTTTAGGTTTGAGTACAATTCTATCAATATACAAATATGTTACGTGGCACGAGAAGACCTATAAATTCATATATAAGTTGCAGAATGCCTTTACTTGAGGCATTTTCTCTCGCAAGTGGCCATTGTAAACGCTCATGCGCTGTCATTATTGCTTCGCGGGCACCTTCCCATTTATGCGGACCCTCTAGCCTGTACTGATAAGGTAGACTTGGACCAAAAAAGAGCTTCAAAAAGAGAGGGAAATCCGTAAAGAGATATTTCAGCAAATTGGGCTTAACACCTATCTGTGAAGCAATATCATCGCAGTAACTTACTAAATCAATACGAACACTCATGTATTCTGAAGGCGTATACCGTTTCTCATTCATCTTGTGTCTTCTGATAGCTTCTTTAAGCATTACGTCGTTGGACGGTAACTTTATATTACCAGCGAAAACTTGTGCAGCAAATCTGCATTGTAATTCACCTATAGGAACTCCAGGTCCGAAAGGATTAATGAATCCTATAAAAACTAAAGTTGGATGAGGTAACTGTGTAGGATACATGCATTTATACAGATTAATTCTGCCATTTTCAATTTCAAGCAATCCTTCTTCTAGAAAAGGATATTTCCAAGTATATCCTGTTGCCATAATAACTACGTCAATTTCGGTAATATTATCTTCTCCGTCAAATATTACGCCATTTTCTGTGAATTGTTTAACCTGTCCTTTTTGAATGACGGATCCCGAGAGTAACTTAGATGGCATGGCATCATTTAACACTGGATCCTTTGATAGTAAGTGATACTTCGGTTTTATATAATAAAAATTGCTGTCAAACTTGGGGTCTAAGTAGAATGTTTCGATATACCAACTGCACCAACTTGTTGGAAGTATGTCAAGAAACATCGTTAAATATTTTCTGAACAAAAGGTAATCTATCGGGTATCCATTAGGCCCCACTCTGTTTACTATAAAAGCACCACTGCGGGAGCTTAGATAGACCTAAAAATAAAATAAAATAAAAAGCCCGTTTTAGAAATACAGTCAGAAATAATAATAACCTGTAAAATTATTAAAAAAAAATTAAGCATACATTTTCTAAAAAAGTGATTTGACAGGAAATTTTAACACTAAAAATAAAAATGATAATTTAATAATAAAATTTGATATTTTACATTTTTAACCTTCCGTCGGGAGCGCCGCTGTAAAAAGTACAACATTCACATTATTTTTTTCTTTAAAAAAATCAAGCAGTAGTGGATTTTAATATCCGTTTGTATTCGTTTATTGGATCTCTTTATCCAGTTCCTGAAAGTTATTTGTATTTCTGATTGAGCAATTAGCTGCACCTGTCATTTTAATCTTTTAACAGTGCATGAAATCCACAAGGTTTATCTGTAAACAGCCTTCATAAAAGCAAATCCTATGCTTGATATGGGAGAAGACTAATATAGATGCAATATAGGACTAATTCCGCAAATCCGAAATTACTTAATTATTGTTTAGTAATTCATTATTACTTTTTAAGCTTTGTGATTGTAGCAAGTAGCTTTTTATACATCTAAACTTCTGCTTTATAGTTTGTTATAAAAAAATAAGTGTATTGCGGAATACTTTCATAAATTGTGATCAGAGATAACTTATATTATATTTGCAAGTTAAATTATTTGTAAAATTAAAATAAAGCAGCAATAATTGATTTTTTTTGCCTGTTGTACAATTTACAACGAACGCCCGCTCATGTGATGAAAATTTGCGCTCCCGGCCAAAGATTAAAATTATTTATAAATATGAGTGAATTAGGTATCATGCCACATAATATCACTCAATTACATTTTTGCGAATTAAAATGAACGAATTAACATAGTAAAAACTTATATTAGATAAACATAGTATCATTATATGCATCTAACTCTCATGAATTAATCTTGTTTTGTGTTAATCTATTGCGTCGTTCGGAAAGTCATTTCCATTTGGGAAAATAAATTCATACAGGAAAATTTTGTCCATTAATATCTAAATATTAGATATCGAAAACAATATCTAATAATTAAATAACAGAATTTTCCTATACGAATTGATTTTCCCAAACGGGAAGGACTTTCCGAACAACTCAATATTTCATATGCTTAATCGTTTCCGGTGCGGAGTAATAATCTGCTTGAAATAAGTTACTTACAAAAGAAGTAATAAACGAATTTATAAGAAAATACGAACATGCTTATTTTCAGGTATACAATAAAGCGAAACTTTCAATTAAATATTCCTTGTGCCAGTAAAATTAACATTAAGGGGTAAAATTAAAATTAATTAATTTTTAAGGACACCGCGCCGGAAAGGGTTAATAAAGCAGTACTTATTTGTACGTTTGTGGTATTACACATATATGCATCAGATAATTTAAAGCGTGAATTTCAAAACTCTCTTTACGAAAAAAGAAAAAAAAATAATTATCGATGGTCATCTACTCTGTTTATCTAGATTATTCTCTTTTGAAACATACTAAAACAATATGTCCTCAATCGGCTGACTCTGATTCCATACAGTGTGCTCCAAAATATTTTTTCCTAAATCCAAAAATGACGTTTCTCTGACTGTTTCAGACGATTATGACACTGTTATTCATATACTTGAATAATATCCGAATAATACAGATTCTATAAAAAAAATATTTTGTCTTCTTTCTTCATATATGATTTATAGTATATTAAAAACTTGCACCGAAAAGCACCGTAAAAAACTAGTTTAATGGAGAATTTCTGGCGCTGTAAATTTTTTATTTTATTTGAAAATCTTCCTTATGTACTTGGGATATGGAAAAAAAATTTGGTTTACCCATCTATTTTTACCTGTACACGGTGAGTTTAAAATCCTCGTCTTCAACTGATAAAATATTTGTTGTGAAGGGACAGATTTTAATGAAAATGCTTATAAATTTAGGGGTATTCTTATGAAAAAATAACTAATTTTGGATGGATTGTCATTCTAATGGTATTATTATTATTATTATTATTATTATTATTATTATTATTATTATTATTATTATTATTATTATTATTATTATTATTATTATTATTATTATTTAATGTTTACTTAAAGGAATATTTTACTATATTCTTTCAATGCAGATCTAAAATTATGCTGCTTTCTTTCATTTGGTTTTAATAACTTGAGGAAATATTCTACCATGTGTGTGCTTGTGTGCTCTTCTCAAATAAAATATCTGTAAAGAAACAATTTATTAATAATTTTTTGAAGACAAATATACAAAATTAATTGCAACTGTATAAGTCTTGTTCGTAATATTTTTTTTTGAAAATTTCATATTTTTTCCAAATCAGAGGCAACATAATAACCAAAGACCACGGGCATACCCATCATAGGTATGTATAAAATATGGAAATAAAACATGTGTAAACTATTTATAAAATGTATCGCAATTTCAAAATAAAATTTAAACGCATATTTAAATATTTTTAGCACATAGTAATGCTCTATCAAGAAATTGCTGACAAACCAATTTCGCCGGATTATATAAAACAACGAACAACACAAGTAGTACCGAATTGCGTAAAAGAAACATCCTTATAACTTCAGAAATAATTATCATATTAAGAAACAGTTTACTGCGTCGGATTAAGCGTCTTATATATCTTTGAATTGAAATTTGAATGAAAGACAGGCTCATGAAAAATCAAAGAGTGTGTAAAATAAGATTACAAATATACAGGGTGGTCATAAAAAAACTTTGCCGATATATGGAGCTCTAGCGGCCAGTCCGCTGAACCGATCGAGGTGAAATTTCAGATATAGCTATTCAGAGGTATGAGCTCGAGATTCTGTGAACGGCAACAAAATGGCGCTCACGGTTACGGTTATAGTTACAGAAACTCGAAAATTTCCAATGGCAACACCCATTTTTTTCATCACAAAATGCTCAGCGCATGCGAAAACCCTAACGAGCGTTGGAACCGTACGTGTATCGCAAGAAACGGACATGTTATGCACGCACAAAAAACTGTTCTGCGAATCCTCCCCCCCATAGAAAAAACTCGATTGGGGCGCAAGGAGGAAATTTGCATATGACACAGAGTCAGTACACTAATATCTGATTACAATACAGATCGGAGAAATTAAAACTTTTATTTTGATTACACATTTTCCACATGGGTGCCATCGCCATTAATTGCCTGTGATGACACCCATGTGGAAAATGTGTAATCAAAATAAAAGTTTTAGTTTCTCCGATCTGTATTGTAATCAGAGATTAGCGTACTGACTCTGTGTCATATGCAAATTTCCTCCTTGCACCCTAATCGAGTTTTTTATGGGGGGGGGGGATTCGCAGAACGGTTTTTTGTGCGTGCATAACATTTCCGTTTCTTGCGATAGACGTACGGTTCCAACGCTCTTTATGGTTTTCGCATGCGCTGAGCATTTTGCGATGAAAAAAAATGGGTGTTGCCATTGGAAATTTTCGAGTTTCTGTAACTATAACCGTAACCGTGAGCGCCATTTTGTTGTCGTTCACAGAATCTCGAGCTCATACCTCTGAATAGCTATATCTGAAATTTCATTTCGATCGGTTGAGCGGACTGGCCGCTAGAGCTCCGCATATCGGTAAAGTTTTTTTATGACCTCCCTGTATATCAGGGACTAATTATTTGATTGACTTCGTTTGTTATGGAAAATTTGTGTTATTTTACTGTCTTTTACATCCACACCTTAAAATGACGAAAATCGAAAATGTTTATATACCTGTAGAACGAATATTTCAAGAGTCCGAAAAAATAGTTCCGGATAATCGAGGTTACTGATATTCAATTGGCTTTTTTCCATTATTACATACTAAGTACACGTCAAATTTCAGTCTCAATTCTATATCTCAATTTGTTTGGGAGTTAGAGGGTTTACAGACGTAAAGACAATTTTTTCAACAAGGCGGCAATTTTTTTTATGTTAAAAACGTTTGCAAGATTTACCCTATTGGGTAAGTCATAATAAAATAAAATTTAAAAAAATGCTTTGAAATCTAAACAAGTGTCGCTCAAATCGTCTATCCTGATACATAAGTGTGATACGTATCAACGTCAGAAAACTTGCCAATATTGCAATAAGTAAATTCTATTTATAATTTCACCAAACACTTTATCTTACCACAATTGGCTGCTTCAGAAAAGAAATATATGTTTGAATGATTTTTTTTAAGAAAAAGAAACATATCATGGCATTAAGAACCAACAGATGATGGGAAAGATGCAGAAAATTACATGTAATATTCATTTTACGTCTTTTCGCTGTGATATTAACGATTCATTTAACGGTTTATAAAACAATAATATTAATTAAAAAATGATTGTAGTTCCAAATATGAATCATCAGATCATAGAAAAAAATATATCCAGTGATAATTTGTCTCACAGAATCAGCTAACTTTTGCACACATTTTACAGAAAAACATTGAACACGACAGTTTAATTATCCTTTGATTCACAGCGTTCAGACATTTATAATTAACTTTAAATTTCTTAAATAAGTAAAATATAAATTATTTAAGAAAATTTGTTTTGAAACAACAAAATAGGAATCTATTCCAAACTTAGTACAATTATAATCATCCTGGTTTGTAGAATTCTGTTGTCTTTAAAAATCCCCCATAGTGACATAGTGACTTGAGAATATTGTGTCTGTTAAAGAAAACTCTTGGGCTGATTGTTATTTAAGGGCTTGCTAACTGCTTTTCAATAAAATAATTTATGTACACATACATATTTTTTTAATAGGGACTTATTGTTCAAACTATATTTCTAATTTACATTTTAGGTTCAAGTTCTTTTAAAAAAATAAAACAGTACAATAAGACATTAAAATAGTATGATTTGGGATAATTGGTATTTTAAAACCAGTAGTGTGCTTTCGCAATATTTGCTTTAAAAAAAAAAACACTCATCTAAAAAGTAGTTTAAGAAAAACAGATCTAAAAAATGAAATCCGAATTTTCAAATTTCTAAAACTAACCTACTTGTTTTATTTCTAAAAACGAAAAATAGATTTAGATTTAAAAAATAAAGCATTATACCTGTTTAGCGACAGATGAAGAAACTTCGGCTGCATCTAGAGCCGAACATCCAGTTCCTATAACTAGCACTCTCTGACCTTTGAATTTCCCCACGGTTTTTAAACTGTGTGTATGCATAACGGTTCCTTTGAAATTCTCAATCCCTTGGAACTTTTCTATTTTTGGATAGTTAAAATGGCCTGTACAAACCATTACACCATCGAAAACATCAGTAGTAACTTTTCCCGAATTCTTGTTTTTCACTGTAACACAAAAATGTCCGGTCTCTTCATAATCTTCAGATTTCCGAACATTTATAACTTCGGTGTTAAACTGAATATATTTTTCACAGTCATTGTGTTTATAATATTCTGTTATATACTGAAATACATCACGATGCCTCATGTAATTACTGTATTCCTTCTTAGGCGGAAAGTTACTAGCAGCTCCAAGTTCTTTGCTATGGTTTAAAACTGTTGTTGCCATAACTGATCCATATCCAATTTGTGATTCTTCCCTGTAATTCCACGTGCCTCCGTAACTGTCGCTTGCTTCGAAGCATACTGGTTCTATTCCCTCTTCTCTTAATGCTACAATGGATCCAATGCCTGATGCACCAGCTCCTACAATGGCTATCCGCTTTTTTGGTTTTCTGTCCTGTAGAAGAAATAAATTAATACATCAATTTAAACTCTATAGTAGAAAATTTATATTGTACTAGTAAGCATCTGATTATTTTTTATTCAAATATTGAAAAATATATTTAGCAGTAGCTTACAAATTTTTAAATTCTGCCATTATTAATTATATATTTTAAGGTTTCACATTTTAATAAATCCAACATTTATATAATAATAGTATTCGCGTGCTATGCTGGTCGGTTTTTCTAAACAAACCCTGAATCAAATAAAATATGTTTGTAAATTTCATCATGCGTTTTAAAGCAATATGAACATTTACCTGGAATATTCTACTACTATGTTTACAGAATTGCTGAAAACAATATGATCGTCATTAAGCTATTAAATTTTTAATTGAGTCATAGAAAATTTAGCCTGTTAAGGACATATATCCTTAGTTGATTATTTGGTGTAAGATTCGGTAAAAAATACAGAACAGTGTATAATGTACAAAAAGCGTTCATAAAAAATTACCGATGCAAGTCTCATCAAAATTCATTAATTAGACTTATTAAAAGGCTAACAGTTCATAATAATTTGGTTCACCTACTTCTAGACTTTAAAGACATATTTGTATAACCAAGTAAATGTTATGTGTTTTATACGAAACCTTCACTGAAAAATTAACCTACTAATCAAGGTCCATGGAAATCCCCATAGAGAATTTTTGAGTGAAGAAAATGTACCAAAATCTACCCTAAAAATATTTTGTTAACAGTTTAAATCTCATAAAAAATTGGAGCTCATTGAAATTGAAATTTTGCATATTTAGAACTTTCCCCTTAAATGTTTAACTACATTCTTTTTTGAAAAGTTATCTAATTTACAAAGTAAATCCTATCAAAATCTATTCGGTAGAAGTGAATTTGTAAACTGCTGGAATTAAACTGCTCTTTCTATTTTATAGATGTTGCTATAGTTATACATAGCTTTAATAAGCATAGCATAATCGCGTTAATATGATTATAGAACTATCAGGGATGTAGGGGTTGGTTTCACAACCTATATCACTTCCTGAATTTTTACGAAATTCTGTACAACTTATAGCAGTTTTAATTATTAGAAAACATTAAAATATTATACATTTTTAATTTATTCCCTTTCTGTTGTAACAGATGGATCTTTAGCCATTATTACTTAAAAATTTATGATTTTAGCTCAAAAGACTTCGCCAAATTAGAATGAAAATTTGACGAACTGTTAAACGTAAAAGAATTTTATTAATGCAATTCGATTCCGAGTACAAAAATACATAAAAATCTGCTATTAGTTGAAACATAAATATAAAAAATAATATTGCATTTTTAAAAAATTCATTCTATTTCTTACCCTTTTTACACGAGGAATTTTCGAAAATCCTTTCTTAGCGGCAATTCATATCCGCGAAGTATCTAAGAAGTATTTTTATCCCAATTAAATTGATTTTAGATTCAGTAGTTTGGTCTGTGTGTTGATTAATCAAAATCCAGACTTATATATACATATATAAAACCATTAATTGTATAAAAATTTGTGAACCATTGAGTTTAATAGAAAATTACCGCATTGAAACATGGGGCGAAAATAATTAAATAAATAAGTTGAATACAAATGAAATTGGCAGAACCAAAGCAGAATTGCCAAGCCCCAAATACCTTGGAACTACAAATGGACTGGTGGTTTCATCTTTGTATTAGCCATGAAAAAGCAAAATAATACAAATTCGGGGCTACCAACACACATAAAACCAAAATTAAATGAAGAAAAAACATCAAAAATGAAACACAACAATATTACAAAATTGGATAGAAAAAAAAAGAGAAAAATATTTAAAAAAAAATTAAAAAATAAAACGAATATGCAATATGTTAACAGAAAAAAATGTATCATACATTAATATGTAAACAAAATAATTTAATTTGACTATGCTAACCTAAACACATTATCTTAATATAAGATGAAATAAGAAATAAAAATAGATAGTTAATATATGCATTTAATACATTTAAAAACAGTGTTTTAGGAATCCACTTTTTTAAAAGTTAGGTACAAGTTAATCATGGAAATTAAATAAATTATATAAATAGCATTAAGAAATTAATTGATGTACCTGTACATATATCTATACATTAATGTCAAATGAACAATCTGTATAAAATGTTTTGCAATTTAATGAATGCCTCTTCCCTTGTCAGTATATATATATATATTAATAAGCATTGCGAAACTCACCACCGCCCACCTTCATACTATAATATATACCCACGCAGCCATTCTATTATATATATTTTTTTTATGTTTTTTACATTTTTAATTTATTATTATTATTTTTATGTTTTAATAATTTTAATACATTTTTTACGCAATGTGTTATTTATTTTTAAGATCATGTAATAACTAATTGCATATTAAAGTATATATGGATTTTTTAGGATAATTATTTAACGCATCATAAATTAGATTTGTAATATTTCCATTAATAAGATGAGAACAACATAAACATTTTATTCTACATAAATGAATAAGAATTATATAATGATGTACTGAATTATGAAAGCAAGATTTAAAATTAGTAAATGTATTAATTTTAAAATTAAATTCGTTCTATTTGTCATATATATCAGTGATTAATTTGTTTTCTTTTAATATAAAGATCTAAAAATTTAATGGAACTGTTAGAAAGCAAGATTTTTGTAATTTCTAAATTAGCTGGATAATCTACTGGAAATTGAGATATACTGGTATTATCAGTGCCAATTTTAATTATATCATCACTATATCTAATAAATGTATTTTATTATTAATATGTTTATGTCATAATGATATAAGTCTGATAACATACTAGATGTGTAACCACCTTGTGGTGTACCAAATTTTTGTATCTTGCATTATAAAATTATTGTCGATAATAAAATTTGTTAAAGTATGAAAATAATCTCTATGTTTGTTGATATATATTTAAATTATGTAGATACTTTTTAAATAGTGTATTTACTTATATTATGTAGGTCTAATAAATCTATATTATTAAAAAGATCTTTAAAATCATTTGTAGTTATATATTGTTTATACATTTAAGATTATTCATAATAATGACCAGCTGAAAGCTATTCTTTATACAATGGGTATTATCACTGGTTTTTATTATTGAATATATTTGATTAACAACTTAATGGTCGGATTAAATTACGGTTTAAAAATTCAATTTCATTATTGCCACCACTTTTTTGAAATAAAAATATTCATCTTAATTAATGACAAGTAAAATGATAACAGAATAAAACCAATTACAATATTTTAAAAAACTGGTGGGAATGATGCAATTCTGAATAAAAGCCGTGAAACTTACAGCCCTTGAATGCCTCGGGCTCGACGATTAAGTGATTAAGAATGTTTAATAGAAATTTATTAGCTGTATTATTATATGTATTGCAACCAATTGTAACTCTTCTAAATGTTATTGGATTCTTATGAAATTTGGGTATAAGAACTATTGTCATCACTAGTTTTTTTGGAAAGAGTTATTAGTAGATATACTGGATTTAAGCAGTTGATGATAATTGGATTTACATATAATTGTATAATTATTTGGAGATTTGTCCAAATAAGGAGAATAAAATTTGTTGCAGTTTAGTGATTTGCTGGAAAAAATGCTTTGTATTATTTTAAACCAGATGTGAAATATTATATTTTAAGGCCTTAGTTAATTTATCAATAACCAAAAGTTTTTATTGATTGAAATATTCAATAGGTTTGTTATAATACATTGCAATTTTATAAATAAATATATCTACATCATATGTAAATTGTTTTATTATAGAATTAATGTTTCATTTGGATGGAATTCTATACTTAGTACCACAACCCATTAATCTTTTAACTGTTATATCATCTATACTATTATTATAAAGAGGAAAGTTTTGATTGTTTGTTTGAATTGAATAGGCTCCGAAACTACTTGACGTATCTGAAAAAATTTTCCACCGTTGGAAAGTTACACTATTTCTGGTGAACATAGGCTATATTATATTTTCAAAAAATTAGGGATCATTACTAAAATGCTAATAATATAACCCAAAGTGTAGAAAAATGACCTTAAAAAATCCTTACATCGCGTGCGTTGCGAATACTATTGATTATCTATACTATTATTATAAAGAGGAAAGATTTGATTGTTTGTTTGAATTGAATAGTCTCCGAAACTACTTGACGTATCTGAAAAATTCTTCCACCGTTGGAATGTTACACTATTTCTGGTGAACATAGGCTATATTATATTTTCAAAAAATTAGGGATCATTACTAAAATGCTAATAACATAACCCAAGGTGTAGAAAAATGACCTTAAAAAATCCTTACATCGCGTACGTTGCGAATACTATTGATTATCTATACTATTATTATAAAGAGGAAAGATTTGATTGTTTGTTTGAATTGAATAGGCTCCGAAACTACTTGACGTATCTGAAAAATTCTTCCACCGTTGGAAAGTTACACTATTTCTGGTGAGCATAGGCTATATTATATTTTCAAAAAAAAATTAGGGATCATTACTATAATGCTAATAATGTAACCCAAAGTGTAGAAAAATGACCTTAAAAAATCCTTACACCGTCTGCGCTGCAAATACTATTGATTATCTATACTATTATTATAGAGAGGAAAGATTTGATTGTTTGTTTGTTTGAACTGAATAGGCTCCGAAACTACTTGACGGATTTGAAAAATTCTTCCGACGTTGGAAAGCTACTCTATTTCTGGTGAACATCTATACTATTATTATAAAGAGGAAAGATTTAATTGTTTGTTTGTTTGAACTGAATAGGCTCCGAAACTACTTGACGGATTTGAAAAATTCTTCCGACGTTGGAAAGCTACTCTAGTTCTGGTGAACATAGGCTATATTATATATATTTTTTAAAATAGGGATCATTACTAAAATGCTAATGTAACCCAAGGTGCAGAAAAATGACCTTAAAAAATCCCTACATCGCGTGCGCTGCAAATACTTTTGATTATAATCTATATACATAAAACAAAGTCGTGTTAGTTACAACATTTATAACTCAAGAACGGATGAATCGATTTTTATGAAATTCTGTATGGAGGTATCTAACACCTTAGATTAACATTTCGGCTACTTTTTATCCGACTTCCTAAAAGGACAGTAATGTTTTTAGTAGTTGAATTTAATGGGATGAAGCGGTAGTAACAATTTGCTTTGTCAGTATTGGCACAAAACTGGGCGACTTGCTCTACCCGAAGCAAAGCGAGGGCGATCCGCTAGTCTACAATATTTAGATGTCCATGATCATTATTAATGTATTTTTGTAGAGAGGGTCATTGCATTTACAGGAGAAAGTGCTATCAGCAGAAGTATTTTTTGAGAACGAAATATAGGTAAATACCTTTCTTTCTATAGTTATTGAATACTTAGAAGTCTTTGATATTTGAACATTACTAATAAAAAACAATTGCAGTTTTTATCATTTATTATAGAATTTATATCGATTTTATTAAATATTTGATTTGAAAAAGTTATTACCATTTGAGTATTAGTATTTTGAGTTTCAGGTTTTTTTAGTAAATTTATACTGAAAAGATTAACTCTACTCATAATAAGATCATAAAAAGTATCGGAAAAATGTTTAGAGTAAGTTTTCTTCAGAAATATATTTAAATACTGTACACCATGTTTCTTTTTGATTGCAAAGGTATATTTCGTAATAATAACCAATTGTAATTTTTTATATAATTACTATGCACATTATTTATTTGTTTAGTTATAGTTTTTATTTTTTATTTTTTATTTATTTATTTATTTATTTTTTTTATTATTTTTTTTTTTTTTTTGGAAGCAATGTAAGTTAATGAACATTTTCCTCACTTGTTCCGTGTTATTTTAAGATTTATTTGATGATTTAAACTATATATATATATATATATATATATATATATATATTAATTATATAGGAATGCATAATGATTCTCACATGTTAATTTTTACATTTCCTTAAACTTGCATTATTAAAAACTGAATTTAAAGGTACAATTATCATATTACTTTTGTATTTTGGAAATATTATATCCACATAATCTGCTTTGTAAATTCTTATTTATTAGTTTAACTATTGCATAGTGAAATGTGAAATATGATAAAACGGATTTTTGAGGAAATCTGACATTCTGCTTACTTACTACAATTTTGTAGCGTAAGTTGATATTTATTTTTTATTCTTAAATATATAATAGAACTTTACTAACGTTAAAACTTGAATATTGTATCTGTTACAATTTTAATTAATTTTATATTTGATATAATAGTGTATATGAAATTTCTTACTATTACATATTTACGTATTTAGATGTATTTACGTTTCTTTTTAAACGATGAAAATACGTCTGATATCTCTGTTTATAAAAGTAAATGCACTTATGTTACATAAAAAAAAACAAATACTACTTTAAATTTTAATATATAATGTGAGATTTTATTGAAATAATACGTTCGTTTCAAAAACATGAGTTTTGGAGTTAATTTCTATTTATAATAAATCAGTCTTCATACATAACCTTAAATTTTTTCATTAAAGTAAAATCAATGGAAACAATTCGACTATAAATTAACCAAAACAGAATAATTAAATTTTATTCTTATAATTTTCAAATATTGCCAAACTTTATTCTCAACGATTTGCAAGTACATCAATTTCAAATTTATTATTTAATTTTTACTTGTTAATTTATTTTAATTTTTTTGTATTGCCCTATGTTGTTACAGAATTTTGTATTAAATATTTTCTATTTCTGACAGCAATAGTAGTAACATTTAAAATCGGAACAAGTTTATCAGTTTAGGCCTCCACATTTAGTAAAAAATTCTGGATACATAGACGAAAGTACTAAACGAACTTTCAGATTTAATTAAATGAAGACTTTTCTTGAAAACATAAAGTAAAAATTCTTCTTCTGAAATATCCGATCTAACGTTCGAATTTTGGAATAAAAATGGAAGTCAAACTGGTAACTTTGAACAAGAAGTGTCATGTCGACGCAGTGGCGTGATCAGCAGCGGCTGCTGCTGCTGCCGCGCCGAAGATTCTGGGATCGAATCCAGGGTAAGACATGAATGGTGTGTCGTCTTTTTGTAATGTAACAGATATGCAAAATAAAATTGTTCTCAATTGTCGTTGTCTATGTGTGTCTATCATTCGAGGCAGAATCATACCTGTTATAGGCCTCAAAGCAACGTCATAACCAAACCTAAGATGTGTCAATTTATTTTTGATAAAAAAAAAATAAAACTGTGGTTTATAAGTCAAATATAACATACGCAGGTGATTCTAGCATCATTTCAGATTCATTAGAATCTGAATTGATTATAGAAGATCTAAACCTTGAAAATAGATAAAGTGATGACCTTGAACAGATAAAGTGCTATTACACGTAAAAAATTCAAGCGCCAAAAATGGCATGTGTAATTAAAATCTAATAAAAAATTTAAGCATTTCATTGACTGTTTGAGAAAAACGAAAGACCTTTTTCATTGTCAGATTTACTTGTACTTGATTGGCTGTGACTGTCGACTCGTTTTGTCGAGGTCGAATTCGCTCCGACACAAGACAATCGTTCACTTTCCAAACGAGCCCCCTAAAGTCATAGGATGATATTGAGATACCTGGAATATGAAGCGACTTTGAGTTCTCGTGCTATAGCACTTTTACAGTTATAAGCGTAGATGAAGCTAATGCAGTGATGTGCCATCATCATCCATTAGTAACAATTTAAATGACAAGCAAGAAAGAACTTCTCATTCTAAAATTATCTTTGTTTAGTTGGAATTATGCATGCAAAACTCTACCTAATTTATTATTATTATTATTATTATTATTATTATTATTATTATTATAGTTAAGCATTTCTATATAGGTAATATTAAAATTGAAAATTTAGTTTTTTGAGCAGAAACTAAATTGGGAAAAGTTGTTTTTTTTGAAAAAAAAACCCTCATTTGAGGAATTTTTCAAAAATTTGGGGGAAAATGATTTTTGAATATCTAGCAACACTATACAAAAGTCTTTTTCTATTCAAACAAAATTCTACTAAAATTGCATTGTCTCTGAAACACCACCATTCAATTTTTCGCGTATTCTTTCATATCATGCACATTATTTTTATTTTACTTGGGTGCTCATTCTATTTTCATAAAATTTCAGTGCTGAAGCCATAATTATGGTATGCTGAAGGATGCTGTATCGTTGCATATTGATTTTGTGCATGATACAATTTCAGTTGTTTCTCTTATAATGGATAAATAGTATTGAGTTGAAAGAGGAATTTTCTTATTCTCATTGAAATTTATTTGGATGGTTTCTTTTTGTTTACTTTTGATATGGCTGTGGGTTTTCTATATATTTGGTATTAGCTTAATTCTCCTTTCGCTATAATTAAATTTCCTGCTTGCCATATACCAATTTAGTAATTTTTGAATGCCGATGAATGAAAGCTTATAATAACTTGTGGCGATTTCAATTGCAGATTCGAGTTATATATACATATATATAATTTTTGTCTATTTCAAATCTCCATGTATGCGAAGTTCTCCATTTTATATTATTTTTCCGTTTCAACGTTTGATAGAGCACAAAGTGCAATAGGAAAAGATTTAAAAGTAGAGGCGCATTTGGGTAAAGCATATGGTGCAAATGCCTTCAGAAAAATATTAATGTATTGCTGTTCAGTAGAAATAGCAGTTCCAGTTATTTGTTTTATAAAATTGTATTAAAGGAAAAATAATTTGGTAGAAACGATTAAGATAATGGTTTGATCTTAAATAAGCAGTTTAAGCAGCTACATTACTTATTATAAATCGAATTTTGTAAAATGTTGATAATTCAACAGTTTTAATGTCCAACCAATTTTCATAAATATGTAAAGTCATAGGAAAAAAAGTAAGCAATCCTACAAACGTTTGAAGAAATTACACAGAAGAACATAACTGGCACTAAGCGATTGGAAATGGACTCTACTTTTAAATAATGTATATAAAAATTACTTAAAGTGCCATCTGCATATTAAATCGAATCCAAACTTTATTTTTTTTTTCAATTGTAATACCCAATTTTAACAAGATATTTCAAATCTGTCGTTTAAACATTGCATAAGCAGCAAAATTCAAGTCACTTTTGAATTAGAAACATTCAAAATTTAATGCTTCCAATGTTAAATTGCATTTTCATATTATTATTAATATCTCCTGAAATTATTTTCTGAATGAGTTAATTTTTTATGTAGCAATTATACTAAAATACCCATGTAAAAACACGTTGACTTTGCAATTTTAATAATTTTATATGAATTATGAAATTAATATATCAAATAAATATGAATTGTAATCTATATTTTTGATGGATTTAGATTTATTAAATCTTGCTTTATGAAAATCCAAAATTTCAAAACTTTCTTCCAAATAGTTTTTAAATTATGCTTAAAAAAGTCAAAATGATGGTTTAAGATAAGTCTACGATCGTAGAGAATAGATGTTTTAAAACTTCTTATGCCATCTAACAGTCTTCAATGACTGTCACAAGTTGCCTGTATCAAAAAGGAAGCTATCTCGGTCAAACAATCGAATATTGAACTTTAATTTGGATACAGCCCCTAAAATATGAACTTTATAAAATAATTAATTTCTCGAAAACTTATTGCACGAAATGCATGAATAATTGTTTTTTAAGATAATTGAACAGTGTAGAATGCTTTTATAATGTCAGAATTGAGTAGCGCTCCTGAAAAAAAAAGTTGGGGTTCGTTTTAATGTACAGATGGCCCCCTGAGTAAATTTCAAATACACCATTTTAGAGTATATATTATTTCCAATCGTTAAATTCCATTAACTTTCTTCTACGATAATTTGTTGAGGAGTTAGTAAGGGTTGTTTCTTTTTTTTCCCCGACTGTAATTTGAGTAATCATACACTGTAAAAAAAAATTGGGAAGATTACAAAAATTTTTCTAGTAGAATTGTATTCCAAGAACTTTTTATGTAACGGCAACAATAAAAATTCATGTAACAGATACAGATTTGCACTTTGAATCAAACAAATTTTAAGGTTACTAAGAATTTTTTTGGGAAATCGTATTCCAAGAACTTTTTAAGTGACGATAACGAGCATTATAGATACAATTTTAGTAAAGTTACCAAAATTTTAGTAAATTCTTTTGTAAAGTTACAGATGGTTTTAGTTTTGCTTACAAGTTTTGTAGATTGACATCATTTTCTTGTACAGTGTACACATAAAATTTTAGTAAGCGTAAGAGATTTCGGTTAATTTAGATTACTAAGGTTACAGATTTTTTTTACAGTGTATATATCATTTCTGTTCCTTTATTCTTATTTCTTTTTAAAGAAATAATATGTAGCGTACAACAATATGTATGGGGTAACGTAAAATATTAAGTAAGGTGTCATTTGATTGGATTTTTTACCCAAACTTCATATTTGAATCATATATCAAATCTGAATTTTTGTTATACATTCAGGTTAAACTTTGCCAAACATGTAATTTCTGTTGTGTCATTAAATTTTCAAATTATATACACAAAAATCATCCATTATTCGGATATTATGCGAAAGATCTTTTAACAGGCTTTCTAAGTAACATGTTTACATTTCGTTAAAGCAATTTGTGTCATTAGAAAATTGGGGGTATTTCTAAATTAATGAAAAATTTGTAAAAAAGCAATCTCGAAGATTTCAACGGGAAATCCTTGCACTGTTTTTAAAAATACATGCAAAATTATTCTTGCATAAATTGCCACCTTCCAAAAAGTTTTGAAATAGCACCTTTGATTTAATGTACTTTTTTATTTATTTATATTTATATTTATATTTATATTTATATTTATATTTATATTTATATTTATATTTATATTTATATTTATATTTATATTTATATTTATATTTATATTTATATTTATATTTATATTTATATTTATATTTATATTTATTTATTTCTTTTGCCCTCGGAAAAACAGTATGGACAAGTCCAAAATAAAAACAAATTACATTAGTTATACCTTTACAATTTATGATTTATGCGTATATCTTTATAATATATCATTATGAACATACAAAGTAAATTACATTTTCAATATTCTAGATTTTATTAAAACACCATTTATTTTTCAATGACCAAGCGAAAAATAGAAATAATTTAAGAAAAACAAAATTTGTCATATAAAAAAAAGAAATGAAATTTATATTTAAAGTATTTTACTTACCAAATCGTTCATTTTGTTTTTATCACGATGTCACTGGCTTCAACGAATGCATCGAGTGCTTTTTCTATCATTCACTATTTATGGTTATCAAAAACTTTGTTATCGGAGGTAAATATCATTGATCATGAACCGGATGAGGAAAGTTCGTGTTTCAAGATAATTATATTCAAAACATAGAAGAGAATGTCTTTAATTTTATAAAATGATTTCATAATATTCACATGACTTTTTTCTTGTATATGTATATATATATATATTATAATCTATATTTTATGCTTTATTTATAAAGGGTGCATATTATTATCGTTGTTCAGTGTTAATGTCGAAATCGGTAGTTTTTGATGTACGAATTCTGCTAGTAAAAACAGAGGGATGATCCAGAGAATATATTCCTACACAATTAACAATACCAAATACAGGGTATTACCGGTGCATATACAGGAAATTTTAACCACGTTTATTTATGTTATGACATTTACAACGAGGAAGAAAATGGTTATTAAAAGCTTTATTATAATACATTTCAGTATTTTTTTTTTGCGTCCCTTTAAACTGAGTTAGTGGAAAATGCCATGTATTTTTCATACAATTCGTGATTTCCTGTACAAATTTCTATGCTAAATATTTATCCAATTGATGTATGTTATCACCTATCTGAATTAGACGGTTGAATTCGACAAAACTTTATATACTTAAAATTTTCAGCCATGAATAAATGACTCTCTCAGTCATGTAAAAAATGCATTTTATCTCAACGTACAATATATCAGAAATTAAAACTTTTTTAGAGTTTTTTTTCTAAATGGCATTTAGAAAACATTGAATGCTCTAACAAGTAAGATAACAACAACAAAAGCAAAAATTAATTTCGCTACAACCAAAATGGATCTGAATAAGGATATTTTAAATTTTATATATTTGCACCATTTTTGTGGCATTAAAACTAGGTAAGCATATATTTATCTATCCACATTATGTTTAAGTTGCAGAAGAAAGAACATTTTTATTTCTGATAAATTCATTTCTGATGACGAATTAAGAATGAAGATTAATAAACTCATCTGCCCTTTTATTTCAAGAAATTTTCAAAGCAATAGATTAAGTAATGAAATGGTCATTGTTTGTTCCCATACAAAAAATGCATTCATTTATTGAACTTCGAAACGAATTAGAAATAAATTTTATAAAAGATAAAACCATAAAATCAAAGCAAATTACAGAATATTTATTTTCTAAACTCTCTAGTAATTCTCTTATGTAATTTACTTTTGTTTTTATTCTTAAATTTTATATTATTTCCTTATGTAAGAAACAAATTTTAGTAATTTTAGTTGTTACCTTATTTCCGTCAATTTAGATCTAGATTTAAAAATGACCTCCATTAAGACATCACCACTCGTAGTGACAAATTTTTATTCAAAAGGTGCTTTGTCGCTTTGGAGAAGCCATATTGTATAATAATTATCTTTAAAATACTTTAAAGAAAATTTAAAGTCTTTGATAAAAAATATTCGGAAATAATAATTTAAAAATCTAGAATTTCTTTAGTACATTCAAAATGAAGAAACCCCTAGGCACATGTCTACTAAACATTAACCATAATCAGATGCTCTTTAGCAGTTTAAGTAAGGTGAACAGGTTAAGTAAGCTTAATTGAGGTGACTACACTTACGTAAATTTTAGATCTATATTTCTTATTATAAAGTTTCAATATTGAAATTATTAAGTAGGATGAAATTTTCAAAATACTTTTTCGTGTAGCATTTTATTGACAATTTTCTGATTGCGTATACAATAAAGGTAAAAATGATTAAGTATGAAGAAATTCTCTTTCTGCTTTTGTCTTTTTCATCAATGCAATATTTTTTAATTAAGCCATACACATCATGACAATATTGTACCGATCTTTTTTATTTTTTACAATTCGATACACTTGTTTTTGTTTTTAATAAAATTATATCGATCGATCTGTTTGAATGAAAAAATAAGCAATTTTTTATTCTTTTTAAAAATCCTTTATTATGTCGCATCCTGATATTATTTTTCTAAATATTTATGCAATTGAATTTTTAAAAAATCTTAAATGTTTAATTAGTGACTACTATTCATTAAATAAAGACCTTCTGTTAAATTGAGGTATTTAAATGAGTATTGTTCAACTATTTTGAAATCTTTCACACTCTAAGTTTTTTTTCCCCGAATAATTTGTTGAGAACTGTACTGCTAGTTTATTGAATTCTGCATACAACTCATCGACTTACGGATTTTTTTTACTTTGGATAATACATATATATACATATATATATAAATACCTTCTATTGTAATTTATTACCTATGATTTTAATGTGACATCATACAATTAGTTAATTGTTATTATTAGTTAATTATCCATCTGGCAGATTTTCTATCTTAATTTACACGATATCTGGAGTCTTACACAGATGACGAGCTTTAAATTCATTGTTACTTACATAATAAAATCTTTTTGTAATCAATAAATTGCTATTGGGAAAGCATTTCTGATAACGGCAAATAATCAATCAAAAAACAGCAATCTAACTCAAAAATTTAAAAGAGTTTTAAGAGTCTTTTATCTCTCTTATCTCTCTCTCTCACACACAAAAAAAAATCGTACAACATATCTAGCTTATAACATATACTTTTTTTTAATGACAATAGTATTTCCACAAATACCGAACTTTTGAAATTTTTGTAGTGTAATAATATTCTGATCTTTAATGTGCTTAGGCGCAATGTACAGGCCAAATTCAGTAATAACGAAATAATAATCTATACATAGGGGAAACTGGGGCACATTGATACACCCCTCTACCGCTCACAAGGTCATTACAGGAAGTTTCACAACAGCTTGAAAAGATGATACTAGTGTACACAACTACATACAGAAAGTCTTGGCATGACTAAGTAGTTTGATGAAATGGGACGGGTGATTCTATGACAGGGTTTAAAAATGTAAAAAGTAAATTTGAGTTGTACAATTGCAATGGTATTATATAACTGTTCCGGTATTTTCAACGAAAAAGAATACTCTCCCAGATGATTAAAGCTACTCTTTATTAGTCCCTCATTAATTATTGTTAGGTAAATTATGAAGTGTTGGATTTGAGATTCATGTATTTCAAAAAGCTGCATGGGGCACATTGATACGGTCTATGTCGGGGCATATTGATACGTTTAATTGTGAACCATGATACACCGCTGTGAACCTCAAACAGCCTAAATCCCTTTCTAGTTATTTTTTTCATCACCTTTTATTATTTGTTTTAACCATACATTCCTTAATCCAACCATACCCCTCCAAAAATGTCTAATATTAGTTTTTATTGAAGTGAAATAACTCCAATTTTTATAGTACTATTGCGGACAGAAAACATACGAACTTACCCAATAGCCAGTGGCAGTAGAATCAACAAAAGAAAATGACGGCAGCCTGGGAAATCTCGAAACTACATTGATTTTCCTGAGAAAAAAATATTTTCATCATGGGAATTGTTAAATAAGAGAAACAAGCTGCAGCACAGCTAAGCATAATTACATTATAAACAGAATTTTTAATATAATTATCTTTTATTTTCTGTTTATAAACAAATTTATTAACAGAAAACCTAGTATTTTTTTTTTCATTTTTCAAAAGAGAGGAGTTACTACTGGGGTTGAAGTGCCAGATATGACAAAATTACCACTGCCAACAATCAGACAATGAACAGCCGGAACATCAAGTCATTATACGTTTAATTTTGCTTGCTTTAATATTGCTTTCAAATAAATTGTGGGTAACATGAATTTCTATAAATAAATATAAAATGGTTTGTTAACTCATTTTCTATGAAAAAAATGCATTGGTGTTATTTTTTCCCCATTTTCCCCGCACATATCAAAGTACCCCACACTGTTAAAAATAAAGGTGACAAACCAGTTGCATTTGGCGCCCACGGGTGAAATGGAGTTACCATTTGACACCAGTGGGCTTGAAAATGTGTTTGGGGTACCGTTTGATCCCGCAATGGGTGATTCACGCTATTTAGGGTGCTGCGCAATGCATAAAGTTCGAAGATTTTCACCCCTTAGTCATTTACGACTTCCCCTTCAACTCGTCGTCACTGGTGTATCAAAACAGCAATTTCTCTCTATGAAGACTGTCACCTATCGTTCGCTATCCCAATTTCGTTTAGAACTTCGAATGGCTAACTTTTGGCGAGCTTTTTATATAAAGCAACTTTTGAATTTCAAGGAGATTTTTGAATTTTAAAGAAGACTTTGAACGTGAGATCAATAATCGAATAGTTAGAGCGCTGAGCTTGCAGTCAGACGTTGTGGGTACAAATCCTTCGCGAGCCAAAATCGTATTCCTATTTTCTTTTTATTATTTGGCACTCTGGATTAGGGGTGCCATCTTTTCATCTAATTAAAGGTGCCATTCTGGTTCCCGTAGGGGTGACACCAGTGACACAAGTCTTTCATCCTTAAAAGGTGCAATGTGTCACCTCTAGTTTTAACAGTGCATGAAGTGTATTAATATGCCCCGGGGATGCAGTACATTGATACAAATGACTTTTTTAGATTTTTGTTAAATTACATGCAAAAATACTATATAAAATAGCGATTGTATATTTTAATAACACACTACACAACGTTCGCTGACACCGCATGAAAAAATAATTTGAAATTTCTATTTTCTGGACACTAAAAAAAAAATCTTAGAAAAAAAAAACGAATTAATGTGTCCCAGTTTACCCGTATATAAAATAGTTTGTCCTGACTGACTAATAATGATGGAACATCGAAAACTACTGAACGTAGAAACATGAAAATATACTTCTTATGATGCAAGCGCGTTCTAAGATAGTATTTTTCAAATTTCCCCCTCTAAGGGGGGCAAACAAGGGGCTGAAAATTCTGCAATATTCCGCTATATCTCAGCAGCCGCCTAGGATGACTGCGTGAAATCCAGAAATAAAATCCATTAAAAAATAATTAGATACATATTTCAGCGATTTTGAAAATTGCTCACCTGAGGGATTAAAAGGGGGAGGGATCGAACAATTTAGAACATTTGAATTCCTCAACATTTATTTTAAGTAGAAGCGTTAATCGGTAGAAAATAAATCTGTTAAAAAAGACAATTGAAGACGTGTTTCAGCGATTTTAAGATTTCCACCGCCGAGAAGGGTAAAGTAGGGGTCGAAAATCCTAAATTTTTTTTGGACCCGTCATGTGACGTATCATCGGAAAGCCCTCGAACCGCGCTTTCATATTATGAACTTTTCTTTCCGCCCCCCAATTTGCTCCCCTGGGGGGGGGACAGTTTTCGAATTATTTTTAATTGTAAGGTTTTATCATTAGAAATAGAAATTTTTTCGGAGTCTTCATATAAATATTAATTATAATATTTGAAAATTTCAAAGATGGAAGATTTTATACTGGGGAGACGTGATAATTCGAACTCGTGGTGTGTGTGTGGGGGGGTATCTAAATTTTGCCTATACACTTTGTGTGATATATCATTAAAACGCTCTGTGACTATTATTTCAAAATTATACTCCAACGCCTCTGAGACCTTTTTCGATATCTCAGTAGCAGGCTTAGGTAGAAGCGGGAAATTCAAGATAATACATCTATTAAAAAATAATCAAACATAGATACTTCAGTCATTTTAGGTCTTTTTTGTATATTATGTCGTCAACATCGACTTTGAACAGTACAATGTAAGATAATACGAATAAGAAAACAATTATGGATGGTTGATTAGATATTACTTTTTTTAAACATCACTAAATGTATTTCGTTTAGTTCAAGATTCCTTTAGAGAAACCGTCCAGCGTAGCGGGTGAAAACTGCTAGCAACTTATATCAGATCGCGAGGTTATAGCAGTGAAAAATATTATTTTAGACTAATTAAAATAAGTGCCAATATGGATGTGAAAAATAAATACTTTTAAAAAATCAAAATGGATTCAGTTGCTGCTACACTGTAAAAAAATGTTTTTCTACACATGTAATCGTATTTAAATTTGTGCGAAAATATGAGCGCTTAATAAAATTTTATATGTACACTATGCAGAAAGAGATGAATGCCCATAGACCTGAATTTGTAAAGCTACAAAATATGAAGCTTTACAAAAGAATATACAGAAATTAAATCTGTAGCCCGGATTGCAGTTATTTAAAAAGTTCTAAGCATCCTAAATTCACAAAACATTCTTAATAAAAATTCTTTTTTTTCTATTTTTTTATTATTATTTACAGTAAAAATGCATATCTGCTCCACGAATTTCTGTTGTCTGTGTTAAATGTATAGTTCTATAAATCTCAGTTTTGTAAGAAAAATTTTGTGACTGTACATATTTTTTACAGTGTAATATATAATAATATACTATACAATAATATTATAACTTTAAAAATAATCGATCCTCCCACAATTCTTTGAGCTTAAAAAAATCACTTTTATTAAAAAAAAAAAAAAAACTTCTTCAAAGAATCTAAGCTAATGATTTAAATCAATTAAAATTAGAGTAGGTGAGACCGGAGCAGGATGAGGAATTTCTTAATTTGTCAGTTTTTCACTAGGTGTCAGCCTCAACAGGACACTAATGGCTCTCTTATATATCTATACTAATAAAATAACAAATCGCTACGTGTGTGTGTGTGTGTGTGTGTGTGTGTGCGATGGCTAGCGAAAACTACGGCACATATGAGGCTCAATTTTTTTTGTGAAGATTATTCAAAGCCTTTCCTAATGTACTTGACTTTCAGAATTTTAAAAATCTAATAATTACTTGAGAAATTAATTAAAATTCCTAAATTAGAAGAATGGAAAAGTACTCATAATTCAATAAAAGCATAGATTTTTATCGAACCACAGATTATTTCTTTGAAAGTTGGAAGAGAAGGAAAAAGTTTATGTAAATAGAGGGATAATATAACGATAAATGTGCTTAGATTTTTTATAAAAGGCTGTATTTTAAAATCTACTGAGCCTACAAACTCAAAAATAAGATAGCTAGATGCAGAAAAAATTCACCTTTCAGCAATTCTAGAAATTATTTTCCTATTACTATAAATAATTGAAAAATGCATTAACCGTTTATACGCCGAATTAATATCGCAATGTAACTGTAATTTTGTTTTTGCTACATTACAGCTTCACATGTTTTAATTTATGCATACAATTTTAGAAAATAACAAAAACAAATATCTCTGCAGTTATTTTTAGGTGTTTTCATTTCAGAGTTTGCATTTTGGAACATGATAATTGGTTGTCAATCTACGCAAATATAACAAACTATTTTTCACTATATGCTATTGTATATTATTTTTGAGTATTTCCTCGAATTCCAAAAAACTTTCAGATTCCTATCGGTCAAATCTAAGTAATAGAGAGAAAACGATAAAAGTAATTAATATGTTGTTTATGCAAATTAATGAATTTGCATCTTCCTTATACCTGTGATCAATGATTAAACGTAAACATTTTTTTTTCAAAAATTTAAATCAACCATATATTTTATAGGAAAAATAAGAACATCGTTATTAAATTGGAAAATATATGTTTTGTATTACAAATAATGCAATGTTCCCGTGTGGGAACATTGGTGTTTACACGGTCAAAAATCTATTTACAAAGTATAGTTTTATTTCAATTTAAAGAAACAGATTTTTGAGAAATCTCTCATAACGAGAGCAGATGTTCATCGCAGACAGCTGAGCGCTGGTGGATATTGGCATTTATTGACGACCTGTAAATTTTTTGAAATATAAAATTTATAAATTTAATATTTATATATCCAGATGACAAATTTTGCGCTGATTTCAAATATGTGAATTCGGTCGCTCAATCACAGTTTTTCGAATCCCACTCCCAAAAAAAACCCTCACAAAACGATAATTTTTGAGCTTTCAGATAAATTATAACACATAGTACGTAGAATTAGCATAAAATAAGGGGCGAGGGAATCTTTTAGGGGGAAAGGTCAAATTGAACCGTTTTCTACCACTTGAAATGCTGAATTTTCACTAAGCTCTGGGATAAATATTATATATTTAATATAAAACTTTCAGATAGTTTATATAGTAGGGGACGTCAAATTATGGTTAGTGTGGCAATAATTATTTTATATAAGGCGTGATAAAATATTTAAAACTGTACCGTTTTAGATGCGGATTTTTCACAGACCTGGGATAAATAATACTTTCATCAAATATCTTTCTTTAGTCCAGAAACAGTTTTGTTAAAAAAAAGAGTTCGCCCCTTGGTGGTGGAATATAAAACTATAAGATTCTAGAACCCCCCCCCCCTTAATCTAAAAATGTGCGTAAAAAAGAAATGAAATCAGATGATCACTAAAGCTCAGGAAATAATCCAAATTTTTGTTAGCTGTAAATGTGGACTGAGCATTACTGGTGTATTATATTCAGAATTATACTATTATCCACTCAAAATGATTACTTAGCAAAATAGTCAATAGAATATACTGTTATGTTGTCTCAAATCAGTTAGCTCCATAACGCTAAAGGAATATAAACCATGTCATAACAATTAAAGTATAACATTAATGTAATCAGGTTGTTGAGGAATTGATGTAGATAAAAGTCTGAACACAAATATTTAGTATATGGATGAATCGTATTTGATCAAGGTTTTGGGTTTACTTGGAGCTTTGATCTTGCACTTACTAAAACATTTGGAATGAAATTGTGTCCACACTTTGTACTGAACGGACCGTTCTCATACTTCATTATATCAGCCTATAACCTATAGTTATGAATCCAAATTTTTTATCTGGTTATGGATAATTAGAATATGGAGTGAATTAAAAATGACTCTTTTTCGCTGATTGAGTTTAATGCACCAGTAAAGCTCAGTCCTCATTTTCAGCTAACAAACATTTGGGTTACTTCATGAGTTTTAGAGAACATCTGATTCCATTTCTTTTCTACGCACATTTTTAGGTTGAAAATATTTCCCAATTTTTACTGTAACATGTTTTAGATCGAACTCTACTTTTTTCTCTGGTTCCACCAGTTTTTTATATGATAATAAGTGTTACCAATAATAAGTGTTACATAATCATAGACATTTTTTTCTATTAAGGTTCAACTTAATTTAAAAAAGAACTTTTTATTGCCATTAAGGTGTTTATCCAAAATATTTTACTTGCTCATTAATTAATCTTTTACTAATGGTATTGATTTTTCTTTTTGGAATTCCTCTTTCAAGTATAACAAAATTGTTATCAATGGCCTAGCATTTTCATTGAAAGGAAAATTTATCTTTCAAAAGAACATTAAAATTATTCTTTGTATTTCCGCGAATGCACTATTTAAATATATTTTATAAAATCGCATTTTATGAGAAGAAAGTTACATTTCTTTTATTTTCTATCTGCGGGGCGAAATAAAATATGCCTTCGGAAAGAATGTTTGTATAACAAATGAATGCTATAAAAATGTATTCATGGAGTATTTCTCTTATCTGCTGCTTCATCTAAAATAAGTGTGCACACATATCTTTTATTCAACGCAGGTGCTGAAACGTTTAAGGTAAATTCGGATGAAATTCGTCTGTTCTATTGTTATTCAAATATTTAGGGAAATGTATGCTACTTACAATTCTCTGAATTTTAGCACGCGAATATATCTGAAAGAAATAATTAATCCACATTCTAATATTTTATTTTAAAAGTAATGTTAGAGTATTATGTATTTATGGGAAAAAAATGGCACTATGCTAAAAAAATGCAAATGAATATTTTTTTAAATAAAACTTCTACAATAAAAATAACAATAAAATATTTAACAAATATTTTATTAAACTATTATGTACATTCTTATGCAATAAATACTCGTTGTAACGAATCACTGAGGAGAGTTGATGCTGTAGGAAAATTTGTTAATGTGACTATTTTTATAGTGAAATGATGGAAATTTTCGATCTACTAAACTGTCTATTAATAAGAGTCAAATATTCAGAAAAATCTTTTTTATCTCTACTAAAATCATATAAAAAACTGGTGGAACCAGAGAGGAAAGTAGAGCTCGATCTAAAAAAATGTTGCAGCAAAAATTGGGAAATATTTTCAATCTAAATATGTGCGTAGAAAAGAAATGGAAACAGATGATCTGTAAAATTCATAAAATAACCCAAATTTTTGTTAGCTGAAAATGTGGACTGAGCTTTACTGGTGCCTTAAAATCAATCTGAGAAAAAGAGGAATTTTTAACTCACTCCGTATTTCAATCATCCATAACCAGTTTAAAAATTCAGGTTCATAACTATACGTTACAGTCTGATTTAATGAAGTATGAGAACAGTTCATTCAGTACAAAGTGTGGACGCAATTTCATTTTAGAGGTTTTGATAAGTGGAAGATCAATACTCCAAGTAAACTCAAAACCTTGAACAGATACGATTCAGCCATGTACTAAATATTTGTGTTCAGACATATTTATCTACATCAATTCCTCAACAACATGATTATATTAATGTTATACTTTAATTATTACTTCATGGTTTATATTCGTTTTGCGTTGTGGAGTTTAACTTATTTGAGACAGCATATCAATACATTCTATTGACTACTTTCCTCAGTAATCATTTTGAATGAATAATAGTATAATTTTGAATATAAGGCACCAGTAAAGCTCAGTCCACATTTTCAGCTAACAAAAATTTGGGTTATTTTATGACCTTTACAGATCATCTGATTCCATATCTTTTCTACGCACATATTTAGATTGAAAATATTTCCCAATTTTTGCTGTAACATTTTTTTAGATCGAGCTCTACTTTTTTCTTTGGATCCACAAGTTTTTTATATGATTTCATAGCTTTTTCAGATCTTTTCAGGAACTTTATTAATCACTTTCAACTAACACATCTAAACTACTATTAGTATTAGTTTAAAGTTATTAGTAGGCATATTAGTTTGGCGAAATATCAGAAAAAACGCCAAGTTTGCTTCAATTTTAATGAGTAATTTTTGGCGCCAAATTTGGCAAACTATCGCCAAGTTGGCAAAAAACTCGCGACATTTGGCGACAGAACCTCCATTTCCCAGATTGTAGTCCCTCTGCAGTTTCTCGGTATCTAAGCAGATTTTCTTATGACCATAGGTATTTACACAGATTTTAAAGCTTCATTTTCAAATCGTTATTTTTATAGATATAGAGGAATTTTTCTTCTAAATTATCCCTTTTTAATTGAAATATCTGCTTTGTAGTAACTGTTTTGACGTCGAAAACACTCAAATAAAAGTGCGATGTTGTTTTAACACATATTTAGTTAGAGTTTATATATATGTTTATAAAAAATATGTATTTTCTGTTTCGAATGATGTCAATTTCAGAAATTCAAAAATCTATCACGAGAATCAAAATTTTTATTGATCTAAAAAAAAGAACACGTGCTATCATTTCTTTTTTAAAGTTTTAATTGAAATATCATAATTGTAGTAACTGTTTTGACGTCGAAAACACTCAAATAAAGGTGCGATGTTGTTCTAACACATACTTAGTTACAGTTTGTATATATGTTTATAAAAAATATGTATTTTCTGTTTCGAATGACGTCAATTTAGGAAATTCAAAAATCTATCAGGAGAATCAAAACTTTTATTGATCTACAAAAAAAAAAAAAAAGAACAAGTGTTACATTTCTTTTGCAAATTATTGAATTGTTTTTTAGTTAGTGGCAACTCGAAAGAAATAATTGAATTAGCAATTAAAATGGAGAGATTTCTATAATGCTAAATTATGGAAGGTATAGTGTTATGTAAATTTTAAATGGCTGTCATTTCCTTAATTTTTGATATTTTTTTACCGGACTTTCGAAAGGCACATCCCTAAATTAAAAGCTTTCGAACAAGTTATTACACGTCGCTGAATGTTTCCTGGTTCGGGCTATAATGGAGTTGTTTGATTTTTTTCTTGTTTCACGAGCTAAAAGTGCCAAAACAGGGGATTAGTTTCTGGATCTCCGAAACTAATCGGTGGAACTGGATGAATTTTTGTAAACTTCGAGATCTAGAGCAGGACACTTCCCCTTTTCAATTTCGTCGCTATCCGATGATTAGTTCCAAAGTTGTTAAGAGGCAGACTTTGGACTTTAACATTAGAGATGCAGATGAGCTCTACTATGAGCTCTGTATGATACAACATTTTATCTAAAAAAACTTTTTTTATTGCCATTAACGTGTTTGCACAAATTATTTTATATATTCATAAATGATTATTTTATTAATGGTACTAATTTTCCTTTATCTTATTCCTCTTTCAAGTATAAGAAAATTGTTATCAATGCCGCATTATTTTCATTGAAAGGAAAATTTACTTTTCAAAACAATATTAAAATTATTCTTGGTATTTTCACGAACGCATTATTTAAATGTATGTTATAAAATGGCATTTTATGAGAAAAGGACGTATTTCTCTTATTTTCTATCTGCGGGGGCGAAATAAAATATGCCTCCGGAAACAATGTTTATATAACAAATGAATGCTATAAAAATATATGCACGAGGTATTTTTTTATTTCCAACTTCATCTAAAATAAATATACACACATATTTTTTATTCAAAGCAGGTGTTGAAACGTTTAGTGTAAATTCGGATGAAATTCGTCTGTTCTATTTTTTTATTCAAATAGTAGCAGCCTTCGACCGCTACGCTGGTCAGTTACTTTAAAATAATCTTGTATCAAACAAAATGCATCTAGTAGCGGCTAAAAACTTAATACCTAATCATATAGCTATAATCGTTGTCTTAATCGTATAATCTCACATTATCCGGTTCAAAATATATATTGACGACATAATATACAAATGTTTAACTATTTTTAGTAGATCAGCTACCTTGAATTTCTCGCTTCTACATATAACCGCTGCAAAGATGTATCGAAATGTCCTAAAAGTACGACCGTCCATTAAACACTCTTAGGGGGGATTTCTAATATAGATAAAATACTGGTGATTTTAGTAAATAGATGGAAACTAAAATTATAATTTTTTGGCAATTACTACCAAAACAGCCAAAGAAATAAGAGTTAAAAACTCCCCTTGTGGCAAAAACAGGAACTAAAAGGATGATGAATGGGATCAATATTTTTTATTGATTTTTTTTCTCCGTTATTTAAGTTCTGTTCCAAAGTTTAACTGGTATTAGGAGACATTTTGTTTACATACATTAAACGTACCCCCAGGAGTGGCATGGGAAGTGCATAATATGAATAAGTGGTTACATGGCTAAACAACGATATATCACATGAAGGATGTCGGCTAAATTTAGAAAAATGCTCCCTTTTGGGGCAAAGTGGGGGGATGGACTTGGGAGGCGTATAACGTAAAATATTAGTCACAGAGCTTTACAATGATACGTCAAATGATTAGTGTCGGCAAAAGTTGAAAAAAACACCCCAAGGTTTCAATTATCGTGCCCTCCCCCCGAAAAATATCCACCTCACTTTCTTTAAATTTTTCATGTATGGTCGATGATATTTATCAGAGGGCTCCGCAAAAAATCCGATTTCAATTGATAAAAACAATGCAAAATTCAAAAAAGTTCGAAAATTGTACCCGCACGGGTGTCCAAATTGGAGAGGAGGAATGAAAGGTCCATAATTTCAAAGAATGGTCTGAATATTTTAAGATGATAGATCACATGACGAGTCCCCCCCAAAAAAAGTTTCAAAATTTTCGAAATCCACTTTAGCCCACCTCAGGGATCGAAATTTCAAAATCGCTGAAAAACATGTTTAATTATTTTTATAATAGATTTGTTTTCTGCAATTTCACGGCGATAAAACGGCCGTAGAGATGTGCCAAATGTTCTAAACTTTTCGACCCCCTTTTAACACCCTTATGGGGGATAATTTTTTAAATTTCTGAAATGTGTGTTTTATTATTTTTTAGTACATTTATAATCTGGAATTTCACGTTCCTACCTATAACGATTTGCTGAGATATAAAATTTTCGAAATTTTTTCGACACCCCTCATTTAACATTAGGGGGGAGGGGGGTTTCAAAAATCCCGTCTTAGCTCCCGTCCACGCTTGCATCATAAGAAATGTGTATTTTCCCCAATTTTCATGCTCATAGGTTCATTAGTTTGGGTTGTACCTTGATTATCAGTCAGTCAGAATAAACTATTTTATATAAATATAGACTTACTTATTTGTATAGGTGTATTTATTTATAGGTATATATATATTATGTATTTATACATGTATATCGCTATATATAATTACATATACATAGAAATCTATCTAAAATGTATATAAATAAAAGCATTTTCATAAACATCGTATATTTTTTTAACACATGGCGTATATAACGTTTATTAAATAAATATATCTTTATAAACCATTTAAATCATGTTTTTCCACCATCTTGAGAAATCTGGTAATTTGCTAAAATGGTTTTTTGTTGCCAATTTCTATTTTTTCGCCAGTCGCTCCAACAGAACAGGATACGAAACTCTTTCCAAAATATCATATACGCTCTGAGATACCTATTTGCCATTATTTTGCCTGACATGGTGACCTGGCTATTTACTGAAACATTTTTTGTTTTCTTTTTCAAAATGACATAAACAGCTTTGTTCTATATAATCATTGTATAAAATATCGTTTATTTAGTGTTATTTCTTTTTCAAATAATAGAAAATAATTTTAAAATGTGTGAGTAACTGGTATTCGAAAAGGAAGTTTTCGACAAATTGTTATGAAAAAAACATCGCACCAAACTCGTAGCATATATGACATCTTTTCCAAATATTTCATTTAATCATGCTATTGCTATTAATTTATTAACGATTTTTTAAATTTTATTTTTTATAATGACATAAATTATTTTATTCTATATAGTTATTGTATAAAATATCGTTTATTTATTATTTCCTCTTTCAAATAATAGAAAATAATTTAAAAATATGTTTGTAAATGTTATTCAAAAAGTTATCGCCAAATTGTTATAAAAAACATCGCGCCAAATCCGTTGCGTATATGACATCTTTACCAAATATTCTATTTAACATTCTAATAAACATACATTCTACGATAACTTCAAGTGAAATTAAATTGACAACTTACTATCCGACTTAAGACGGACAAATACAAGAGATTCATTCGCATAAACCGTAAAAAATATTAAACCACGAAGATAATAATTTGCAAATACAAGAGATTCATTCGCATAAACCGTAAAAAATATTAAACCACGAAGATAATAATTCGCATAACACTCCAACAATAATTCGGACATGAAATCTAATTCTTATGACGTCATAGCATGTAAATTGGAGGCACTACCATTTGTTTACGGTTTGCTTTCAAGATTGGGGTGGGCCAACCTTATCACTTAGTAGTACAAAAAATAGATAACAACCTATTCTCAGACCTACTGAGTATACATGCAAAATTTCATCAAAATCGGTTAAGCCGTTTCAGAGAAGTATAGCAACTAACACTGTGACACGAGAATTTTATATATTAGATTTAAGAAAATGTATGCTATTTGCAATTCTTTGAATTTTAGTACGCGAATATAAACGAACGCGAATATAACTGAATGAAACCATTGACCCACATTCGATTATTTTATTTCTGAAAGTAATGTTAGAACGTTATTTATAAAAGTATGAAAAAAATGGCACTATGTTAAAAAGAAATAAATTATTTTTTTAAATACATTTTTTTCAAGAAAAAAATAGAAATATTTTAACAAAATATTTATTAAACTAATAATTACATTCTTACACAGTAAAACCTCGTTGTACCCTACTACCAATGAGAATGAAGTAATTTCGCTATACGGAAAAAATTTGTTAATTTAATATTTTTTATAATGATATAGTTTATACATTGTTAAATATCTTGCCCTAGTTTGAACCAAATTTTGGCACTCAATAGTTGCCATTGTAAGAGGGTGAAATCATTAACTAATATTTTGAGCTCTTGTTGAAGAATAGTTCCAGTTGTTGGAACGAGGTTGAAATAAAAAGCTCCAAATGTTGGTACCAGATTTCAACATCTTAGGGCGACAGTTACTGATCACAGAAATTTGATTCAAATTTGAGCGAAATTTTTAACAGTGTAGAATTTTTTTAAACCAACATAATATTTGTTAAAGTTACATTCAAAAAATAGTATTTACTGTATTTATTACAAGATGGCCGTATATATTATAGCGCTGAAAAACAATTCAGTTCAATACAAAACTGGCATGTTTGCACATTCACAGAAACTCTTCTATGTGGACTGCAACTGTTTAGTGAATTATTCCCCATAGAAACAGAATTCTTTAAACAGTCCTATCTGCGCATGCGCATGGTAAAGATACGACTCAAGATACGAAGCACTAATTCCAAATATTTAAGATTCATTAGTACTCCCGATGTTATAGTTTATATTACTTTCTAAGTAAGTGTGAATATTTTATAGCTTCACCTCTGAATGTGTTGCTAATGCGCATCTAATAAATTAAATTAGGTATTTAATTTATTAGATGCGTATTTGCTTTTTTTTTTTTTTTTGATAGAGACTTGAAATTTTGTATGTGCTTAGTATGTAAGAATGGGATGAAGCCTATTTAATATCAGTAACCTCGATTATCCGGAACTATTTTTTTCGGACTCTCGAAAAGTTCGTTCTGATGAAAGGTGTATAAAAATTTTTGAATTTTTTTATTTTAAGGAGTGGACATAAAAGGCAATAAATCACACAAATTTTGCGCATAAAACAAAGTCGATCGGATTATTTGTTGTCGAGATATTTCTAATCCTGTTTTCCACATTCTTTGATTTTTCATGACCTTCTATTTCATTCAAATTTCAATTCAAAGATATCTTTTAATTGAAAATAAGACCCTTAATTTGATGCAAGAAACCGTTAGTGAATATGATTAATATTTTTTGAGTTATAAGGATGTTTCTTTTACGCAATTCCGTGTTACTTGAATTGTTTGGCGTTTCATACAATTTATCGAAATTGGTTCATCAGAAATTCATTAATAGAGCATGATTATGTGTTAAAAATACTTAATTATACGTTTATATTTTATTTTGGAATTGTAATGCATTTTATAAATTGTTTACATATGTCATGTTTTCATATATTATGTTATGCATATCCATGATGGGTAAGTATTACGGTGGCCTCCAACGACTAGTTTTAAGCATAATTTGAAAAGTACTCAGAATAAAATTTCGAAATTTTCGATTTTCATAAGGCTTCATAAACCAAAAAAAATGTACATTGCAAATTATGATTTTTTTAACAATAATTTCTTAATTCATAATTCATATAATAATTTTTTAAACATGTAAATTCAACGTATTTATGTTTGGGTATTTAGCATTATTGCTATATAAAAAATAGCACATTAGGTGTATAACTTTAGGAGATATTAATAAAATATGCAAATGTAATTTAACAGTAGAAGTACACAATTTTGAATGTTTATAATTCAAACATTTGTCATGCAGATATCTTGAAATTTTATGTCTAAGCGTAGTTTGAACTGAAGTTTTGAAATATCTTGTTAAAGTTGACTATTCTCATTTTAAAAAATAAACTGTGGGATCATTTTAATATGCATGTGGCCTCCTAAGTAAATTCTATGTACCCCATTTAAAAATAGACTTTATTTCCAATCCTTAGGCATCAGTAAATTTCTTCTACGATTATTTATTGAGTAGTTAGTAGGGGTGTGTACTTTTTCCATGACTGTGCAACCAATTATTGGAAACACAACATAGAAATACGAACTTTTGTATTGTGTTGAATTCAGAATTTTGAAATAAAAAAGACCATTAGCAGGAGATTATATAGTATAGTACCGATTATCAGAACTCAAATTTACCAAACTTCTAATTATCTGAATTGCATACATAAAAAAAGAAAAGAAAACTAACTCTTTTATATTACAGTAAAAAAGAAAAAAATCTTAGTTAATTACTTTCTGATTCCATATTTATGGTATTTTCTGGTGCATATGATATCGAGGAAAATTTTCAAAATTTTCTGAGTATGTTGCGAAATTGGTAAAAGATTTCTTATCTTTATGCACTTGAACTTTGAATATTTTTTCATGGATATTTATTCAGACAATGGCATTTTAACGCTTGATATATTTTATCTATTCAATCAACTTAGCACTCAGAATAATTGTATTCAGATATATATATATATATATTTGTTAAAAAAATAAATACAGATAATCTAATCAGTTTCTGACTTTGAATTCCCAAACGGTTTTATAACCGTTTAATAACGTTTTTAACCAATTGTAAGTTGTATTATCTAGACAACATTTTTTGTTATTTTTCGTAGATCCGAAATTTGTTTTTTTTTCTTTTTTGTATCATCTAATTACTTGCTAGAAACACTGCAAATGTGTTCATCAACAACTGACAAAATGTAAAATTTAACTCTCAAAAATTACAAAAAAAAAAAAAAAAAAAAAAAAAAAAAAAAAAAAAAGGATCAAAAATTGAGCACTATAATTTATCATATATTTTTTTTTCAGAATGCATTTTTTTTGCTTTTTTGTTCTTGGCACGTTTTATCAAAGTTGAAAAGTACTCATGCATTCGGTTTGTGTGTCCGTCTGTCCACGCTCGAACTCCCGTAAATATATTTTGATTTTCATGCAATTGATAAATGTTATTTAGGTTCATCAAAGCATCTTTGGCTTTGCAAATAAAGTATCTGAGTTTAATGATTCATTTAAAAGGACACTCAAAAAATCGATTAAATTATGGCGTATGTGGAAAAATTGTTCGGTGAGTATTTTAATGACAGTACACTATTTCAAGTGTATTAAAATTGATGTAAGTCACTGAATTCCATTACGACCACATTAAAACAGAACATTCAAAGCACTTTTTATTAATTTACAGGGACGCAGAAAAGAAAACTTTTATAGCACTGTCTTTGTGTAATATTCCTGGAGTATACGCTTTAAAATTCGGTAAAAATCTCTATATGATACATAGGGCTGCTAAAAAAAATCTGATAATTTTGCGATTGTAGAAGGGAAAAGTTGAAATGCGTTATATATTTCCACATGGTGAAATGAGACGTAATATCTTAATTTTTTAAACGGTTCAGTTTTGATACAGTATATTTTGTTACAGTGTAAGTTTTATTTTTTGCGTTTAGGGCAGGGAAAGATGATTGCATAATATACATGAAACCAATTTCCATAAGTTATAAAATATATTGTTAATCTATATATAAACTCTCAGTATAATTAAAATATATGCTATGATCCTATTTATACAAAAATTACATGGTACAATTTCTATGAGTTTCTTTTTAGTAACAGTGTAAAATAGTATTATAGCAGTTTAAAAATAATTTTAGGTATAGACGAACGTATTTCATAGTATTTTATAATTTTGTGGGAGATTCACACATTGTGCACTGTGGAAAAATTATACACTGTAAAAAAGATCTTCACAGATAAAAGTGATAATATATATAATATGTATTTTACAATTATTATTTTTCCAACAAATGCTTAACAATATTGCAATTAGACTACTGCGTCATTTGGTTTTGATAAATAATCCTCTAATACAAAATCTGTTTTTGAATGAATTTGATTTTATATTTTGCAGATAAAATGCACTTGAAATGATTCAGTGAAAGTTAAAAATAACTCGCGCTTTTGCTTTTATAATAACTGAAATATGCTAAGTGGTATCTCTGCATCATTTTGGATTAAAATAAATTATATTGCGAAGGATGATTTAAAAATTTTTTATTAAGCTACAGTTTGAATAAATTTCATTATTACGCTGCATTAGGTGAAAAAGAGAGTTAATTTAAGGAGAAGAATTAAAATTATTTTCATATAAATCATAATATAAATAATTATTCTCAAGCTTTTACGTTCAATCCAGTTTTCAATTGCAGTTTTTAAAATTTCAAAAATATTCCTATCACGCATTTATATCTTAAAAGTAATTATCATATCATATTTCAAACTTCTAATCAAATGATCATCGATTTATCATTTGCATCTTATATAACTACCATACCAAATTTGAAATTTCTATCTTTGATAATTTCATAGAATCGTTTTTTAGACAATTAAACTCTCGAAATTTTCGAAATTTTAAAAACCTGTTCTCAGAGAATTTTATTTTTATAAGTATCAACCGAGCCAAAATTCAAGATCCTCTCTTTAAAAAAACATAGATATCGTAATTAGAACTTTTTAAAACGCTTTATGCGAATTTTTGTCCACATTTATACTTTGACCTCTTTTATGTTATCATTAGAGAGCCTTATCAATAACTGCCGTACCAAGTTCCAAGTTTTAATCTGATTTAAAGACTAACTCTTTTTGCCTACTATTTTTTTAATTAAAAATAGTCACTTTTGCACATTGTTCGGAAAGTGAATATGTTTCATAATAGAGCACTGCAAGCAGTTTTCTTATTAAATGTACTGTTGTACAACATTAGTATCAACTTGTGTTATCTCTCTATTTAAAAAAAAGTAATTTTCACAGTCTTGTTTGTTTCTTTGTATTTATCGCGGCCGATTATCTACACAATGGGATATAGACCCTAAGAGGGGGGGTGCCCTCCGTGGGGGTCTTTCTGAGAAAACCTAACCTATAGTTACGCAAGGAAATCTTAGGTTCGAAGAAAACCACGGAAAACTTCGAACAGTTAGCCCGACGACCGCGATTGGGATTGCGGCACACTCACCACCCTAAAAATGAATTTTTTTTTTTTGTAACTAAGGTTGTTTCTTCGTTAATATTAAGAATATTACTGCACATAAAAATATGAAAATTGACAGTATTATAGAAAAATGTTTGAGATGAAAAGAATGAATAGAAAAATGTTTTAAAGAGATATTTAATGCTAAAGTTGATCTAAATTGTTTTATTAAAAAGGTTTTATATGAGCAAAAACCATGCATAAGAATTTAAACATTTTTAGATCACTTAAAGGATTGGGAGTACCTGATGTGCAGACTGTATTCGTTTTTTTTCTTTTTTTTATTTCACTCATTTTTCGAGGATATATCCCCATTTCAAATTCAAATTTCCAGCATTTTGAAAGACATTTTTTACATATTTTAGGAAAGGTTATTGTTCAAAACTGCTGCCAAATGATCAAAGATTAATCTTTCATTCAAATTAAAAATATGTGTGGCACTCGGGGACTGCCGCGGTAAAGCTATTGCATAGCATTTTTTATCAACTTATGCAAAAATACCGCGTCAATGTCTGCTGAAGTCTATCGAAGGATACCGCGCCGAAGTCTGCCAAACTCAAACGTCGTTAGCCGGAGTGTTAGGATTTTTTCTCGTTACGGAATTCCTAGATTCGGTCGCCGCGCTCAAAGCCCGCGATAATAGCTATGCAATAGCTTAATAAATTACCAAACAAAATTTGGTCGCGCTACGAAAATTAGATCGCGAGTTATAAGCATTTTAAATTTTTCGACCCTCACGGTGGGGGGTCTCCTGTCTCCAAAAATTAACACTGTCTCATAAAAAATTACCAAACAAAATTTGGCCGCGCTACGAAAATTAGATCGCGAGTTATAAGCATTTTAAATTTTTCGACCCTCACCGTGGGGGTCTCCTGTCACCAAAAATTAACAATATCTCATAATAAATTACCAAACTAAATTTGGCCGCGCTACGAAAATTAAATCGCGAGTTAAAAGCATTTTAAATTTTTCGACCCTCACCGTGGGGGTCTCCTGTCACCAAAAATTAACACTGTCTCATAATAACTTACCAAACAAAATTTGGCCGAGCTACGAAAATTAGATCGCGAGTTATAAGCCTTTTAAATTTTTCGACCCTCACCGTGGGGGGTCTCCTGTCACCAAAAATTAACAGTCTCATATTAAATTACCAAACAAAATTTGCCCGCGCTAGGAAAATTAGATCGTGAGTTAAATGCATTTTAAATTTTTCGACCCTCACCGCGGGGGAAGAGTGTAATGTCCCCAAAAATTAACACTGTTTCATAATAAATTACCAAACAAAATTTGGCCGCGCTACGAAAATTAGATCGCGAGTTATAAGCCTTTTAAATTATTCGACCCTTACCGTGGGGGGTCTCTTGTCACCAAAAGTTAACAGTCTCATATTACACTACCAAACAAAATTTGGCCGCGCTACGAAAATTAGATCGTGAGTTATAAGCATTTTAAATTTTTCGACCCTCACCGTGGGGGGGGGGTCTAATGTCCCCAACAATTAACACTGTCGCATAATAAATTACCAAACAAAATTTGGCCGCCCTACGAAAATTAGATCGCGAGTTATAAGCATTTTAAATTTTTCGACCCTCACCTTGGGGGGTCTAATGTCCCCAAAAATTAACACTCTCTCATAATAAATTACCAAACAAAATTTGGCTGCGCTACGAAAATTAGATCGCGAGTTATAAGCATTTTAAATTTTTCGACCTTCACCGTTGGGGGTCTCCGGTCACCAAAATTAACTGTCTCATTTTAAATTACCAAACAAAATTTGGCCGCTCTACGAAAATTAGATAGTGAGTTATAAGCATTTTAAATTTTTCGACCCTCACCGTGGGGAGTCTAAAGTCCCCAAAAATTAACACTGCCTCATAATAAATTACCAAACAAAATTTGGCCGCGCTACAAATATTAGATCGCGAGTTATAAGCATTTTTAATTTTTCGACCCTCACCGTGGGGTGTCTTCTGTCACCAGCAATTAACACTGTCTCATAATAAATTACCAAACAAAATTTGGCCGCGCTACGAAAATTAGATAGCGAGTTATAAGCATTTTAAATTTTTCGACCCTCACCGTGGGGGGGGGGGGTGTCTAATGTCCCCAAAAATTAACACTGCCTCATAATAAATTACCAAACAAAATTTGGCCGCGCTACAAAAATTAGATCGCGAGTTATAAGCATTTTAAATTTTTCGACCCTCACCGTGGGGTGTCTTCTGTCACCAACAATTAACACTGTCTCATAATAAATTACCAAACAAAATTTGGCCGCGCTACGAAAATTAGATAGCGAGTTATAAGCATTTTAAATTTTTCGACCCTCACCGTGAGGGGGGGGTGTCTAATGTCCCCAAAAATTAACACTGCCTCATAATAAATTACCAAACCAAATTTGGCCGCGCTACAAAAATTAGATCGCGAGTTATAAGCATTTTAAATTTTTCGACCCTCACCGTGGGGGGTCTCCTGTCACCAAAAATTCACAGTCTCATATTAAATTACCAAACAAAAATTGGCCGCGCTACGAAAATTAGATAGCGAGTTATAAGCATTTTAAATTTTTCCACCCTCACCGTGGGGGGGGGTCTCCTGTCACCAAAAATTAACAGTCTCATATTAAATTTCCAAACAAAATTTGGCCGCGCTACGAAAATTAAATCGTGAGTTATAAGCATTTTAAATATTTCGACCCTCACCGTGGGGTCAACGTGGGGGGTCTCCTGTCACCAAAAATTAACAGTCTCATATTAAATTACCAAACAAAATTTGGCCGCGCTACGAAAATTAGATCTTGAGTTATAAGCATTTTAAATTTTTCGACCCTCACCGTAGGGGTTCTAATGTCCCCAAAAATTAACACTGCCTCATAATAAATTACCAAACAAAATTTGGCCGCGCTACAAAAATTAGATCGCGAGTTATAAGCATTTTTAATTTTTCGACCCTCACCGTGGGGTGTCTTCTGTCACCAGCAATTAACACTGTCTCATAATAAATTACCAAACAAAATTTGGCCGCGCTACGAAAATTAGATAGCGAGTTATAAGCATTTTAAATTTTTCGACCCTCACCGTGGGGGGGGGGGGGTGTCTAATGTCCCCAAAAATTAACACTGCCTCATAATAAATTACCAAACAAAATTTGGCCGCGCTACAAAAATTAGATCGCGAGTTATAAGCATTTTAAATTTTTCGACCCTCACCGTGGGGTGTCTTCTGTCACCAACAATTAACACTGTCTCATAATAAATTACCAAACAAAATTTGGCCGCGCTACGAAAATTAGATAGCGAGTTATAAGCATTTTAAATTTTTCGACCCTCACCGTGGGGGGGGGGGGTGTCTAATGTCCCCAAAAATTAACACTGCCTCATAATAAATTACCAAACCAAATTTGGCCGCGCTACAAAAATTAGATCGCGAGTTATAAGCATTTTAAATTTTTCGACCCTCACCGTGGGGGGTCTCCTGTCACCAAAAATTCACAGTCTCATATTAAATTACCAAACAAAAATTGGCCGCGCTACGAAAATTAGATAGCGAGTTATAAGCATTTTAAATTTTTCCACCTTCACCGTGGGGGGGGGGTCTCCTGTCACCAAAAATTAACAGTCTCATATTAAATTTCCAAACAAAATTTGGCCGCGCTACGAAAATTAAATCGTGAGTTATAAGCATTTTAAATATTTCGACCCTCACCGTGGGGTCAACGTGGGGGGTCTCCTGTCACCAAAAATTAACAGTCTCATATTAAATTACCAAACAAAATTTGGCCGCGCTACGAAAATTAGATCTTGAGTTATAAGCATTTTAAATTTTTCGACCCTCACCGTAGGGGTTCTAATGTCCCCAAAAATTAACACTGCCTCATAATAAATTACCGAACAAAATTTGGCCGCGCGAAAAAAATTAGATCGCGAGTTATAAGCATTTTTAATTTTTCGACCCTCACCGTGGGGTGTCTTCTGTCACCAACAATTAACAGTGTCTCATAATAAATTACCAAACAAAATTTGGCCGCGCTACGAAAATTAGATCGCGACTTATGAGCATTTTAAATTTTTCGATTCTCACCGTGTGGGGTCTCCTGTCACCAAAAATTAACACTGTCTCATAATAAATTACCAAACAAGTTTGGCCGCGCTACGAAAATTTGATCGCGAGTTATAAGCATTTTAAATTTTTCGACCCTTACGGTGGGGGGGTCTCCTGTCACCAAAATAAATAAGACCACCAAAATAAACACTGTCTCATAATAAATTACCAAACAAAATTTGGCCGCGCTATGAAAATTAGATCATAAGAAACATAAGTTTGAGACTTGATATCCTAATATCTGAAAAATACCACGTCAATGTCTGCCGAAGTCTACCGAAGGATACCGTCCCGAAGTTTTCCGAAGGGAAACGACGTTAGCCGAGTGTTAGGTTTTTTCGTTACCGATGTGTTATGATTTTTCGCGTTACGGTATTTTTGGATTCGGTCACCGCGCTCAAAGCCCGCGATAAAAGCTATGCAATAGCTTAAAAATATATTTACTCACGTCTATCACAAACAATAAAAAAATAACAAATGAGAATATAAAAAATACCAGTTAAAATCGTGAAATAATGAAAATTACGTAATATAATTATATTTACATGTGAATATTAAAAGTAAAAGAAAATATTAAGAGAATGAATTAATTAAAACTCGTAAACCGTCATAAATAGAAATAATTAATGCAGACACCGAAATGCATACAGCATTAATTCAATAACTAATCTAATCTGAAGTTTGGTGAAATTCCGTTCAGTAGTTCTTGAGTTAAAGCTGTTTTGTTAATCATAAAAAAGGCAGCATAGCAGGGTCACCCTTTCTGTCCGTTAGTTCTTGAGATAGAATTCCCACAAAAGTTATGTCTCATACCGACAGACAAACTGAGAGCGTCACAGATTCACAAAGAGACATATTGTAAAAACACATTTTTGGAGATTTCTGTTTCCTGGAGCGTGTAAATCCGTCAAAAACCAAATTAAGAAAATTTTCCCAAATCGAAGGAGTACTTCAACTATCCGAACCTCGATTAACCGAAACACTCCGCTAACCGAAGTTGGTTTCTTCTGCACTTTTTTTTCACGTTCTACTATCATCCAAAATTTTCTCTTAACAAATTTACATTTTTAAGGGGGGTGGGGGGTCCAACATTCCTTTTGTTTGCAAGCCGTCCTTTTCAAACTACGAGTGCAGATAAATATTTTGGAATTCCATTTTTTAGAACTCCTTCTCACAAGCTCGATTCTCGGTATGAGTATACTCTTTCCTACTTTCAAGCGTCCCTGTTCTAAACAAAAACACACTGATAATTTGGAAGGTCATACTGCTGAGTCCCAGAACAGTTGAATGTTATTGTACCCTTTAATTGTAAGCAAGTGCAAAGAACCTAACCTCTTTTGTCATCTCAAGAACAGAGAAATTTTCATTGCAGCAGAATTTGAAATGGGGGAGGAGTCACTTCTTGTCACTTACCCTTTGTGGACAATTCTATTCCATAAAAAAGAAAAGGAAGAAAAGAAGTAAAAACCCATTTTCAATTCTTTTTCTACCTTTATTAGGACGATCTTTGAAGTATGACAGCTGGCCAGAATTCCTGTTTATTCTCTTTTTCTGCTGTTACATTTCCGATCAGAATTTTCTTGACCGCTATCATATAGAGCTTAAGCATTGGTTTTCTTATTTTTTTATACTCAAGTTTTCTTTTTTATCATGGCTTCCATTAAAAGAAAAAGAATCGTATTAACCATACAGGAAAAATATGATATTGTTACGGCCTTGTTTAGGCCTTGTTTGGTTGGAGCAACTGGGACAGTGTGAATCCTCTGAATTCATGCTTTTAAGAAAAATTTCGGGTAGAGCTGCACGACAAAAGGTGGCCAATTCACACCACATGAAGCTTGCATTTAAACCATTATAAGTTTTTGTTTCAGAAATAAATTTATTTTCATTTATAATTTTAATTTAGTATTTAACAGTTAAAATAATTCATAATAACAGTTCAATGACGATACTACATGATTATAGATGATGATTATAGATGATCACTAGATGATTATTGATGAATTCTCGATTATCCGAAGTAGGGTCGGTCTCAATAACTTCAGATAATCGAGGTTCTACTGTACTTTCTTCTTGCAAAGATTAATTAAAGTAAAAAAAAAGAATAGTACATTATTAAATTGGGTTGCATTTCCAAAAAAGGGCATTTCGAAGAACGTTTTTTTTCTATTAAATTCAGAAATGTGATATTGTACGATGACTGAAAGATTAAAAAAAATACAGTAAATAAAAGCTGTCTAAAAATAATTGCTGTCAATATAATGGCAGCATTATTCATGGATTTGCATATGTATTTTTTAAAAATTCCAAAAATAAGAAATAATCGAAAGCCAAATATTAATTTCCTACCATAAAATTTAATTTTGTTGGTATTTTAAATCATGGTGCTATGTTTTTAAAATTTAAATAGGAAATGCACTTTCATTTTGTTTCTTAACAAATCTTTCATTTTTTTTTTTTTTTTTTTTTTTTTTTTTTAGAAAAAGTTATTTGTTTTCTATAAAGATGCCATGTAACAGCAACGCTTGTAAAAAATACAATATTTCATGTTTATTCTTACAAAAGGAAGGTCTCCATACTGGGCATACTCAGAATTTTATGAAAAAATACTAATTAAAGTACTTATGTATGTAATAAAAAATCAGTCAAAATTAGCGGCAGAATCACATTAGAAAGAATGTAAAAAAATTAAATATTTTCGAATATTTGGCGTGAAAAAACGAAAGAGTCACTCGATTTGGCGATCAGCCGTTTTATTCGCCAAAAGCAGACGATTATGATGCAACTCAAAACTCTTGGATTTTTAAAATGCGTGTAAATGGTATTTAATGAATTCAAACATAAACAATGAGGGACTTTAATATATTATATACATATATATACATATTGTATTACAGATATATAATACTTGTTGAAGCAGTTATTTAATTAATCACTGGAAAAAATATTTTTATAGATAAAAAAAATCATGTTGAGAAAAATTATCTTCATACATTTAACCGTATTCAGAAATAAAAGCCAGATGTTTCCGTAGTAACAAAATCTAATCGACTATTCTCAATTGGATTTTGAGATTGAAACAAATTTAATTAATTTAAATTATGAATCTCGTTTTAAATCTCAAATTTTGATGATTAAATTTGAATATAAATGCATATAAATATCGAAATAGCAAAATTACATTTAAAACAAACTAAAACTTACAAAACTAGAGTTATTTAAATTAAATTTATCAAAACAAGCTCAACATGAAACTTTTTTTTCTTGAAGTGTACTTGACATAAAGTATTTTTTGAAATTGCATTTCATCGCCAACTGGCGATAAATCGCCAAACAACGATATTTTCATTATATTTTTACGGCTACTGAATGGAAGTTCCACCTAAATTTTTTTTATGAACGTATATATCCATACGAGAAAAACATTCTGTAATGTTTTCACATTTTTCGGGGTATGTCCGAATGGAGACCATCCATATTAGCAATCATATGAACCGAAGTTTTATTGTACTTCAATTAACTTTTATAAGCAAAGGAAAATATACTGTAGTTTTCATATAAGTAGAAGTAACATATCGGAAAGTTTATGGTGATAAATAAAATTTTACGAATATAAAAAGAAAGGATGGATAAATGAAAATCCTTATTCATCTCAGACACTATAAGAATCTTATATTGCGACCATATTTCAAGGAAGTAGATATGAATAAGTGATAAATTTTTAATATTTTTAGAAAGCTTGCCAAAAATCATACAATATTCACAGACTTTGAGTTTGCGAACCTAAATCAAATGCAGAACAACAGTATTTTTTTTTAATCGTACAGCTTTTTTTTCTATGATTATTTAAAAGTTATGCTTTTGAACAAATATATTTACTTTCTTCTATCTTTACAAGAAGAAAGCATTGGATTCGTAAAAATGTTTGATTTCAGGTTTATCGACGGATTTACACATTTTAGGGGTCAGAAAACTATAAAACATGTTTTTACAAAACTTTTGTCTGTGAGTTTGTCTGTAAGTGACAAAAATTTGTGGACTCTCTATCTCAAGAGCTAATGCACGGAATTTAATAAAAATTAATTTTTTCCTCGTCCCTGATATAAATTGAAAGTGATTAGCTTTTGGTGAAAATCGTGCTACTTGTGGCGTTACTATAGAATATTTTTCATGATTTCCGCAATAGCATTAGCACAAGAAGTAATGGACGGATTTTCAACCAACTTCCGATACAGTTAACTCATAATATGAATCTATAATTTCGACATTTTGTGTAAATTACTGTACAGTTGACGCTGCTATGCAGCATTTCTCACAATTTTTCACAATAGATCACTTTCAAGAACAAATTCGCGGATTTTCATCAAACTGCCGATTGAATAAGTTCATGACATGAATTTACATTTTCTACATTTTGTTTTAAATTGCTCAAAAAATGGTACTGCCATGCAACATTTTTCACAATATCTACAGTAGCTCAATCTCGAGAGCAGATGCACGAGTATTCCTTAAACTTCAGATTCAATTAGTCCTTCACGTGGGTTGACGCTTTTTACATTTTGGTGTACATCGATCAACAGCAGATACACTGAATTATTTTACGATTTCATAAATATTTCTATTTCTAGAAATAATACACCGATCTTTATAAAACTTCAGATTCAGTTGTTCCTGGATATGACTTGGTGTTGTTTACATCAGACGTTGACCCACAGGTCACACTACCATCCCAGCAAACACTGAGCTATCGGTAAGCAAACGGACGATAACCGCTTGCCACTACCAGTGGTATTGGACCGATGCCGGTTGTCGCTATCGGTTCCGTATCTTTTTTGATACGCCGCGCGAATGCCGCCCGATTCATGAGGCACGCAGCCGGTCCGGTATCGGCAAAAAACGATGCCGATAGCTAACCACATGAATACCGACTGAAGCCCGGCACATGCAAAAAATCTCTGGTGGCGCCATCTGTTAAACACTCTAGGAAGTATTTTGAGAGCCAAAGAACATGCTTCAGTGCGGGAACAGGCGGGGTTTGATCTCGCAACCCCTAGCTCAGAAGGCGAACGCGTTAACCACTAGACAAGTCAGACCTGTTTAGGGGGAGGATTATGTGTGGTAATATGGGTGTGTCTTTTCAGTAAGTGCCACGTAAATGGCGAGTGTTGTTGACGTAAAGGACAGATTGGAAAATTGAAATATTAAAGTGTTTTTATTTTATTTATGTATTCCTTTACTTGTAATTGTCTTATGCGCCTGATTTTAGAAATTAAGTTAATATTTAAATTAATAAATTAGGAAATTAATTAAAGCAAACGAATTCTTTTTCTTATAAATTTTAGAATCCTTAAATAGTATATTTAAAAAATTAAAAATAATGCATTTTTTTCAGAAGTATTGTTAAATAAATAAATTTTTTTATTAGAAACTATAACATAATTACATACTTTGTGTTAATTTCTAAAGTGTATAGTTTTAACGTAGGAAAACCTATTTTAAATAATAATAAATTGGTAATAATTAAATTTTAAATAGAATAAAAAATTATGTTATGCCATTTGATGATTTAAAGTAGTATTTATGATTTACGACTATGTTGCAATGTTATGTTGTTGATTATGTATATTTATTAAGTAAAAAATAAATTAAAAGTAACATATATATATATATATATATATATATATATATATATATATATATTATTATTATTATTATTATTATTATTATTATTATTATTATTATATAAATTATATTTTTTTACGAATTATAAAGTTACTAAATGTAATAATAAAGTAAAGAATAAAGTAAAAAAAAATAAGAAATATTTATTTAAAACGTAAAGTAGCTAATTTAATAAAAAAATAATTTGGTAATTAATCACTTTTAATTAGAATGAGAATTCTAAGTCATTTCATGATGTAATGCAGAATATTTTTTTTATTATGTAGCAATATTAATTCCGAATAATTGTTGCAATAATAATTTTTAAATCTTAAAATCAAATAGCAATATTAATTTATTTTTCGTTTGTGAGATAATATTTTAGAAAAAAAAATCTGATTTTTTTATGTTAAAAAATGAGTAGATTTCTTTTATATGTTTTACCTTGTAAAATAATTTCAAGCACTTTTTAGTAATTAATATTGAAATAAAATAAGAAAATGAGTTATTGCTTTGAAAATGAATAGTAAAATAGAAAATAAATTCAATTACCTTACAAAATATTTTTCTGTTTTTATATGATTAAGTTACTAATAGTGAATAACAATTTAAAGGAGAGAATTTAAAAATTCTTTTCTGATTAAAATAATTGTAAGTCATTTTAAAAAGTACTTCAAAAACAATATTTTTAAATAAATAAATATAGGTTATTTTTATTTCTGTTTATCACTGTCAGAATTTTTAATGAAATACATGAAATATACATTTCTTATCAAAACTCAAACTCAAATAAAATTGAGAAAAAAATATCGGTTAAGATTAAATATTCTGAATTCGGACCGATGTTGGCAAATCTGATCGGTCCACTATCAGAACTCAGATATCAGTCCTGCGTCGTTTGCCGGTATAAGTCGCTTGCCGATATATAACCAAAAGTGGACCGATTACCGTAACCGGCTGTCAAAAAAGCAGATTCTTAAGTTTCAGTTGCCAACCTGCTACCGACACGTAACCGACATTGACGGCTCCGGACCGGTAGTATGCCGAAAGTTATGTGCTTGCTGGGATGCTTCATTTTTCACGATTTATCACAAAAGCGGATTTTCATCGAACTTCAAATTCAATTGGATATTGACATAAGTTGTGGCAAATTAGGTTTCAGTATAAACCACCCAACAGGCGGCGGGGTTATGCTGCGTTTTGCATGATTTTTTATTATAGCGATAATAATATTTCAAGAACTAAAACACAGAATTTCATATCATTAAAATTCTCATAATGGGCATAGTTTGCCGTTTAGTTTTGGCTCTGTGGTAATAAATTTTAAAATATTAACATGGAGAAATTTTGCGATTGCCACGTCCAACTAATTTTTTAATTTGATTTTGGTTTATTATCTAAAGTTATATATAATTATAAATGTATACATTCTTACAGTTCAATGCAAAACTATATATATAAAGTAAGTAGTTCGATTTGTTTGAATCGGAACTAGTTTTAATAAAAATAATAACAAAAGAATTGGTTAGAATGAAAGCTGTAAAATCATTTATCCAGTCAATTCCGTACCTCTTCAAAATTACCGAAGTCTATCCCAGTTAAGCCATGTGCCATCGACCAGAACAAGTGATAATCGGAAGGGATGAGATACAGCAAATATTGAGGGTGTGGTAGCAGATCCTATTTCAGTATTTTAGTCGTATCTTGAACGCTAGACTTCAATACCACGAAATGCTGTCGCGCTGCAGTAGCACTTCTTTGTATCTCGTGTCCCATTCTATCCGTTTTTCGTTTTTGTATGGTTTAAATTTATTAGTTGTTTCGGTACTGATGCCATTCTCAATTTGGCACGGTTTTATAATACGGTTTTTAGCAGCTCATAGCACACGATTCCTTTCTTATCTCACCAAACGCTGGGCATTGTTTTCTTTACGAAGGAATTTGGCAGTGCCATTCGTTGCGATGCTTTGCCAGGTGAAAGCCACGATTTTTTGCGTTTAGGATTCTCGAAATATATCCACTTTTCATCATCAATGACAATTAGATGCAGGAAACTAATTCTTCTCTACCTCAAAAGCAAAATATTGATAATGCCTCTTCAATTTTTCACCTGTTTCTCAGTCAACTCATGCGGCACCCATTTACTTTCCCCTTTGATTTTTTTATGACATGTAAGCATTTGAAAATACTTTCGCGAGTCATGTTTAACGCCTCTCCAAGTTAATTTTGTTTTTAGTTATCATCTTCCTCTAATAACGCTTGCAGATCTCCAAAATCAATTGTTTTTTTTCGGAGCTTCTAGAGAATCCCCGCTTCTGAAGAATTTAAACAAATCTTTACATGCAGTTCAGTTGATGCATGTTCATTGTAAGCCTCCTTAACAAATGACGTCCTTCCGCTGCATTTTTATTTCTTTTAGATTGAAGCATAAAAACAAAACTTCTCGCAAAATGCTGTTTATTTTTTGCAAAATGCGACATTTTCGTTTTTAAAAAAAACATTTTTTTGCATTGCGATGTACCTTGGTATTATAAAAGTTTATTGTTTAAGCTGTTAAAAAACATAAATTCAGACATGTATGTTGTCTACATATGCTGTTAATAGCTCCATGTGTGAAAATCACAAACTTTGTTGCGACCCTAGTATCTGAAATGTTTAATGAAATCAGCACGCAATACTTAACAATTGATATTAAAAATGGCACTAGAGTTGCAAAAATTGAAGTAGTTTCTACAAAAATACGATTATTTTTTAGAAAACTGTGTTCTTAGTACAAAAGATGATTTATACTGAGTGTTAAATATATTTATTTCTGCTTTTGAAAATTTATTGCATATTTCATTATTTCATTATTACCTCCTCTTTCTCACCAAAAGAAAAAAAATGTACTTTTAAGTGTGATTTTTTTAAAAGCTGTATCTCAATTTATTTCATTTTTTTTGTAGTTTTTATTACTTTTTTTTGTTAGCGAAATTACAGAAGGATTCTATTTCTGGACGTTAAGCAAGGAGCAATCAGAAAACGAAAAAAATCCTGACATTATACATACTCAGAGATATGTCTCAGATATCTCTATGACGAAAATAATAACCATTTTCTAAATGGTTAAAAAAAACATGCTAATTTTAAGATACATTCTAGACTGTTTCTCTATATCTGCAATGCTAAATAATAAAAATAATAAAATTCAATTATTTTTTTAACATTTTAAATTGCAGAAACTTTGAATTCAACATTTAAATATATTCATTTATGTAAAATATTCGAATTTAAATTATACATCGATATTTTTACTTAAATATGAAGTAGTTCCTCGAAAAATATGCGAAAGTTTCATGGGTTACCTAATATTTTATGCAATAATAACACTTTTCCATATTTTCTTGTAGATTTAATGAGCACTTCAAACACTAATTGAGAAGTCAGGAACATAAATTGAGGCGGTCAAAACATGAAAGTTTTTGTTTCTCTTTTACAGTACAAGAATCATTCTACTATAATATGTGTTACATATTCAGCTATAAATAAAATAAAAATATTCAATATTTTGAAGGAAAATTTCAAATAAAATATAATGTTAAACTAACAATAGTATATTTATTTGAAAATTGATGAAATCTGAAACCAATTGACACATTAAATTCCTAAAATTTAACTGCCAATGCTAACGGCTTTTACCAGTAAATATTATCCCTAAAGCACCTTGTAGTCATAACTGATCACAATAACTACTGTCATTACAGCGATTCAAAATGTGGTATCAGTTTGTTTATTTGTTTATTAGTTTATTTGTGGCCATATCTTATTAACGTTGAGGAGTCTTTATAACTGTTGATTTGTGACGAGTCACCAAGTAGAGTTACAATGAATACAGCTCTTTATTCTGTAGTGGTCTTTATTTAGAGACTTCAACGTGACCACGAGCGTTGCGTTATACTGGGTTATAATATTTTGATGAAGTAACATAATTTTGTCTCAGATGGCAAACATTTCGAGAAAAATTCTGTAAAGTCAAGATGAGTGACTTTTTGTAACAATAACTTCATTTCGCTTTCTCCTTGAAAGCGTTACATGAGACATTTTTTCCGACTCGACAATCAGAGGAAAACGAAATTGAAATCATAAAATAATCAGTGATTCTTAAGGCCCCACACTAGGCACAGGAAAAGACCCGGATGGATAATGTAAAGTCTGTGTGGGCGTTCTTTTCAAATATCTCCCTCAAATTTTAATGTATGGTGTATGGAATGTCATAGTACTATAGTCTTAATTATAGGAAACTATATAGAACTATAGTACTAATGTAAGTATAGTACTATATAGTATATATATCTATATAGAAGTCTTAACAGATAGAAAAAATATCATATAACAATTTTTTCAATGAAGCAATTTTGGTAATATAATTTAAAGTTTAAAAATATGTAACCATTTCAATATTGGCTCTAAATTTCAACAAAGCAATAAGCAGGAATTGCACAATTCTTTAAGACGTTAGCATGGAAATTAGCTCGTTTTCTTAACTTTAAAAAAAGGCGAATTCATAGTTAATGCTGTAAGTACATACATCATTATTAATCATGTTTGAATAATTAAAATTAAGGAAATATATAAATAATTTACAATTATTGTTAAAGTTATACAAATTATTATTATTATTATTATTATTTTGCAAAATTATAGAAAAAAATGAAATTAATGGAAATAGACAGTAGTTGGACAAAAATATGGAAACAGCTCGTGAATTGTATGTTTTAACATAAATGAAGATTCCAGTCAAGCCTCCAGATGTCGCTGTCTTATTTGTACACTAACGCCAACTGTGCAATGTTCTTGATATAATGCAAATGTCAGTCATTGTTGGAAAAGTGCTCTGTGTAATTGCGAGAGCATTATGTATGAGCTAAATCAGTTCAAACGTGGACAAATTGTTGGTGCTCGAATGATTGGTGTTTTCGTAGCAGGGTGGCGTATTGTGTCATGTTTCATGTGACACTATATTGAAGATTCATACAGCAAACGAAAAAGGTGGAACAAAATCATACTAAGTCTGCTAAGTAACAACATGGTCGAAAGTGCGTATTAAATGATCGAAACAGACGTCGTTTAAGAAGATTGTGTCAAAAAATAAAAAGAAAACAGTTACGAAAGTTTCTATCAGCCTATCAGAACCAAAACAATAAGAAGAAGACTCCTCTCTTTTTTTAAGGTGAACTGACATTCCAAAACCACTCATCAGTAACATAAACGCCTATTAGAGGAACACGTGGTGCCTAAGCCATAAAACCTCGATTACGGAACAACGGAAGGCAGTCATTTGATCAAATGAATCTTGTTTTACACTGTTTCCAACTTCAGGCCGAGTGTATATCAGCCGAACGCCGTCCGAAACCTACGATGCAATCTGCTTGTTTCCAAGAGTAAAGCATGGTAGGAGTTATGTCATAGTTTGGACAACCATATTGTGATATTCGATGGGCACTATGGTTGCTCTGCAAGGTCGCATTACTGGCTAAATTTATGCGACCATTTTGGCCGATTTTTTCCATCCAATGGTATAGTATTTGGATCCCAACGTTGATGCCATATTCCAGGATGACAACTCTCCTATTCACACTCAAAATAGACCAGGTTTGGTTTTATGGGCATGAGGAGTATCTGTCACATCTCCCTTGGTCCCTACTGTCACCAGATCTAATTGTTATTGAGCCTCTGTGGTCTGTTTTCGAAAAAAAATGTGCGTGATCATTATCCACCTCCACCTTCATCACCATTACCTGAACTTATGTTTATTTTGCAGGAAGAATGTTACAAAATTTCCTTGATAATTAAACAGCACCTGTATTTATCCATTCCAAGAAGATTGGAAGCTGTTTTATATGCTAATGGTTTTCCTAGACCGTATTAGACATGAGAATATGTTTATTGTAAGGTGTTCCCATATTTTCGTGCAATCCTTGTATATACTTACAAAAACATTAAAATACAAACCTTAAAAACTGATCTTATTCGATATTTTTAGATTCATATGACAAAAATTTAAATGCATCTAAATTTTACATTAAAGAGAAAATATTCTCCATAAATGTTTTGAAATAATATTTCATTCTGAAAAAATTATTTGTTTTGGATAATAGTTTTAAGTATTCAAAACTTTTCTAATAGCTATACTACTTCATGTTTTCTTGTGACTCATGAATGGAAATGTTATTCTACTTTTTATGATAGTTTAAGCAAACGAAAAGCACTTCTTTTTTCTCTTTTGTATTTAAGGAGCACTTTAAAAACTTTATGTAGATAGATAATAACTTACGAATTTGATAATATTTATGAATATGCAATACGTGTATAAAGGCAATATTTCACATACAATAGGAATCACACAATTTAAATAATACTTATTTAAGCATTAATTTTCACGATTTCAATATCAACTGCAAACATATAACGGTATAACATGATTGATTTGAGTTACTTTTTTTTCAAATAGTAGACAATCCAATAGACCAAGAGCTGACAACACAAAAACTTATAACATCACAAGCACAAGAAAAAAAAACTTTATTTTATGGCAGAGTAGAAATAGGGAAATCTAAAGAACCATGTTTGCCTAAATGAGATGATGCAAAAGCCAAATAGTAATACCACCAATGGTTGGTTCGTAGGTTTGACATTGTGCTTGTCCTACAATCAAAAATTTAAAAACATGGAAGACTGGAAACCGAAAAGTACAAAGAAAATACTTACGAGTCAACCAAATGTGGTATTAAATTTTGGCTTTTGCACCAGTTCACTTACGGCAGATATAGATCATTAGATTCTTCTATTTCTACTCTTCCATAAAACAAAGGGATTTTCTTGTGCTCGATGCCTGAGATTTTCGTGCTGTTATTTTTTGAAATGCAGTTATCGAACACATAATAAATAGACAATTTATCAAAGTATTTTACATAATGTAACGATTATTTTATTCCTGATACAAGGGAATTAATGCGTCAATAAGAATTTTTACAGCAAAGTACAATAATAATAATCGATTATGTCAGCAAGAAATATGTTTTAAGCTTTGGATGAAATAAACATGAAATAATTAAATAAAAAAAGAAAGACTTCTAAGTGAGCAATAAAAAGTTGGCATTGATGCAGCGCGGTTACTTTCTATTGAGTGACATTTTTTTCGGTTAATTTTCAATAGATAGTGAATAGATAGTGAATGATAGTTCTGAATGTTTTGTAGTGATAGCTCAAGTTTCAGAGAAGTTAGACATGTGTCAATAACATTTAATTTATAAACTTTGAATTTTATATATAAACTTAGTCTTTACTGTTTTCAAAATGTCAAAATTGGTACTAATTAAGCAGCATTTTCTGGGGGTAGTTGTTTCTTGTTTAATTGGAAGAATAATGCAGATGAAGGTCCATCAAATGCCTTTAAAAGTCTCTCTGACCTGCTTTAATTTATAAATGACGTCGGGAATGGTGTCGATGTTTCCAGAATTGTAATTTCAGTGTTGAAGACAAGCCTCGCTCTGGACCATCAGAAAATATCGAAGGCAAAATTTTAGAGACATTACTGGATAAAAATTCACGTGAAACACAAGAGGATTTTAAAAAATATTTGGGAATGAATAGGCAAGCTGTTTCCGTATGATTGAAATCCATTATAATTACTAGAAAGAAAGGAAATCGAATGCCTTTTTGACTTTTCGCCAAAGTTCTAAAGAAATATTTGAAAACGCTTAAATGGGGTGCTTTACCACGCCCACCATACTCCGTTATGGCTTCGTTTGATCACTGGTTGTCCCACCGAATGCAGCACGATATAGAAGGTAACCGGTTTACTTTTTTTCGCAGATATCGGAAATTGGCTCCAAATTTAGATCGCGTAAAGAAGGGGAGTTATACCTTTGAGATTGCATTTGAAATTTTAAGTGGCAAAAAATAGTAGCTAGGAATGGAAAATACTTCGATATATCTGTTCATTTATTTTATTTTGAAATAAATTCATCTATGAATACAAATAATGTATCGAACTATTTTGTAATTTACAATATTTCTACTATTTTGTCAAATGCGTTTAAAATCTGTATATCGGACACATGATAGTTTAACAATGAACTAAAACAGTGTTACCTGGCATAAAATTAGCATTACAGTTTAAAAAAATGCTTATTTTTTACAAAAAACCCGATATTTTTTCAACACAATAAACATTACCCTTTAGTTTTAAAAAAGTTACTATGGTTAAAAAGGAAAAGTTTTAAATCACTTTGCCACCAATATAAATGTGTTTAGCATGTCTGGTTATCCATTATCACCACTTTCAATAAGATAAAAGTGAACTTTTGCAAAAATTAAATGCATTCCAACATTGTCTTTGCATACATAGCATATACTGACATTATGTTCATGCAATTTTGAAAAAAATATATGGAAGAAAAAATAGTTATGTTTTACATTTCTTTATAAACTTCAAAATTACCAAACCTTTGAGGGTAAAATATAGATAAATTTATTTATTAGATAGATTTTTATTTAAATAATGCATCTATATTTACATTTATATCGAAATGCAATGAAAATATTCAAATAGTTTAAAAATGCGATAAAACTCGGAAAGTTATTTACATTCAATTATAATGTTCGGTAAAATTTCGATAAGCACATTTGTTCATGCTTTTTTATAAATCTTTTATAAATCCAATATACATACATTTATCGATAGATAAATACATTGATATTTCCCTCAATATATTAAGAAATCGAAAAGAACTTCGATAATTTTTGTCATAGTTTAAAGAAATAATTAAAAAACTATATAGATAAAAATAATAAATCATGAATATAAAGTAATACAATGAATAAATGAAAGTTTTTGCATGTTTCATAGAGTTCTAGCTTTATACAGAGGTAACATATTTTAAGTATGCATCTAATAATAATAAAAATAAATGGTTAATGTCAGATATACTCTATTCAAAGTCATTGATATTACACACCTATCAAAATATGTAAAACAGTTGACATTAGAAACACTACTTAATTCTTTTTCAGTACATGTGAAGTCATTTATTAGGCCAAGTTGTGTTATGCAGAACTATCTTAAAATATTTTAAATTAAAATCTTATCTGACACCTGTTCATTGTCCATAGTCAAGATATTAAATTACGTTAACGTAACGTTACTAGTTTTTAATCATACTAATTTGTCGCATCGGTATAACATTTTCTAGCTGAACTGATAATTTATTAACAATAAGCTTAATTAGTATAGATAATAAAATAAATTTAATTTTAACCCTTCAGGAGAAATGCAAATCCATTCCTAAAATATTGATATAAATTAAAGGTAACGGAAATTAAAAATAGATTTATTAGTAAATAATAAAAAAGTTGTAATTTTTTAGACATAATAATTCGATATTTTTACGAAACTTTTGGCGCGATTGTAGAGTTTGGAAATGAAAATTAATCGGTTTCGCAAATGTACAACCACTCCTAAATTAGTTAAAACTTTATTACAGAGAAGAATATTTAAAAAAAAAAATTAATCGTTTATTACAACAGTAGTTATCAAGAACATTAGTACGAAAGATTTTAGTAAATCTTAAAATATTGGCATAAAATAATTGAATATTATGGAGATATAATTTTGTAGCGATGTATATCATCTGAAGTATCAAATTTAAGTGGTCTTGTACCTTTTAAACGCAACGAAAATGAACGAAAAAATTCAATGTTTGAATTAGTCTATCTTCAGAGCTTTTTTGTGTATAAAAATTATATTTTGAATATTGATTAAACAGATTGCACTACATTACATAATAGAAAACTCATTGGCCAAATTAAAATCATTTTTGCAATATTTCTAGTTTAAGTGTATTTTTCATTTTTCGTTTTATTATACAAAGCAGGTGGGCTAATAAGGGCCATTTTTCGCCCATCAGCACCTAGACGTGACGTACATTTGTTTTCATTAGTATACCTCATAACAAGTAAGAAAATAATAATATCTTGAATGAAATATTAATAATTGATGAAAAAATAAAATATAGATTTGAGTAAATATTATGTGTATTAACAAACATAAACACAATTGTCATTAGTTTTAATCCATATAATCAATAGTAAATACAATAAGTGTAAATTTAAGATGAATGGAGCTTAATATGATTATTATTTCAATATATGAAATATCGGAAATAATCAATCAATAATAATAAAACATTAAATCTAATTCATCTAATAAATCAAAATTAAAGCTAACTGAAGAGTTAGTTCGCACTGGAAAATGGCCAGATAGTATGAAATCACTTATTAAGGTCAATCATACTGGTGTTACTCCGATGTTGACTGGGAGACTGAAAGATCATTAGTCAGGTTTGCCATTGAGACCCATAGTTTCCCGCTGTAATGTACCCATATACTTTTTAGAAAAGGCTTTCGTGATATTCTTGAAGTCGATACTTCCTGTATCAGAATTTGCTATTTTGTCTATAAGAGATTTT